>JADMNL010000026.1:330037500-332632500 GCA_016271365.2 Neoceratodus forsteri | reverse complement strand
GATAAACTCTGGAAAAAAGCCTGCAAATCAAAAACTGCAGAGGATTGGTGCCACTTCAGGAAGGCTAGGAACTACTGCACCATATTGGTTAGAGATGCTAAGGCCAACTTCTACCATTCTGAGCTTGACTCTGCCTCAGTGTGCCCAGCTAAATTTGGTTCACAATCAAAGAGCTGTCTGGTCATACAGCTGGAAATGTACTACCCTCAAAAATCATCTCTGACAATGTTACTATCTACAACAGCAAGGAGATTCTCCAGGCCTTCAACAACCACTTTGCTACGGCAGACCTAGCATTCGACAATTCACCAGCATTCATGTTACCTTCTCAATTTAGTACGCAGATTCCTGAACCTAGCACCACTAATGCGGTCTTTTCATTCCTTCCAGCTTCGTTGAAAGAGGTCAAAGACTTCCTTCTACAGTTGAACACCAAGAAAAGCGCTGGTGCTGACTCTCTCGACCCATACTTCTTAAAGATTGCATACCACGTCCTAGCTGTACCAAATCACACACCTATTTAACTTGTCCTTGTCCCAGGGGACTCTTTCACACCTACAAAAAATTGCCCACATCATTCCTCTGTTTAAATCAGGGGATCCCTCCGACCTAAATAATTACAGGCCAATATCTCTCCTACCAATATTGTCTATATTGCTGGAAAAAATTGTGAATGCTCAGTTGAGAACCTACCTAAATAACAAGAACCTTCTAAACCCTATGCAGTCTGGTTTCAGAGCCAAGCACAGTACCATTACGGCTCTGGCCAAAGTGACTGATGATTGACAATGAGAGCTGGAAAACAAAAAATTTGTATGTGCCATGTTCCTGGACCTTAGCAAGGCCTTCGACACTGTCGACCACTGCCTGCTTCTTTCCACCCTAAAAGTGATAGGTCTAGACCCAACCTCTCTGTGCTGGTTCAATAATTACCTTACAGATAGGCTTCAGCAAGTCAAGGCCAAAGGGGAGCTCTCTCCACTCAAACCACTAAAAAGAGGCATTCCACAGGGATCCATCCTGGGGCCTCTATTGTTTGCCATTTATATAAACAATATTGATGTTGGCATCAAGGAGGCCAATATTTACCTTTTCGCTGATGATACGGTGTTGTACTTAAGCCGCCCAACTCCGGAAGCTGCCTGTGGAGATTTACAAACAGAATTCAACTTGTTGCAGAATCAGCTCCTGAATAAAAAAACTCTTACTCAATGCCAAAAAAAACAAAAGTTATGCTGTTCTCTCCTGCTACTCATTCAGTGAACCCTGCTATCTCTGGCTCCTTACCTCCCATAAACACTTTACTAGGAGAGAGGTTGGAATTTGTTATGAAATTCAAGTGCCTAGGGGTCTGGCTAGACCACAGACTCTCCTTTCTGAAGCATGTTGAGGATCTGCTGAAAAAGGTGAGGCAGAGGCTTGGTCTCTTCTTTAGAATAAACCGCCTTCTGACCAAAGATGCCAAGATGCAGTTAGTTCAGTCCATGTTTCTATACCTAATTGATTATGCCGATTTCATTTATAGTCAGTGTAAAGCCTCCTTTATTACTAAACTGGACACCTTATACCACAGAGCCTTGAGATTCAGAACTGGCCTACCTATCACCACCCACCACCGCTCCTTATATGCAGCTGTGGGGTGGACCTCCCTTCGCTACAGAGGGAATAGAAATGTGGCTCTCTGGACTTACAGAGCTCTTACCAACAAATTACCCCAATACATTTCCGACTGTTTGCCATTATACATGGTAGGCAACTACACACTGAGAAGCTATTCTCTGCTTCTACTGAAAGTACCTAGGGCCAATGCATGCTTTGGGAGAGCGGCCATAGGCTTTGTGTTGCCCTCACTCTGGAACAAACTACAGAAATCTATGAAACTGACTCTTCCTGTTATTCTTACCACCTTCAAGACCTTGTATGCCTAGGCTGGTAAGGAGCTATGCAGCTGTTTCCAGCACACTTAGCATGCTAGGGTGCCTACTGCTTAACTACCCACTACATCTCCACCTAACCTGGACCCTTGATTGTCTCCACCTATACCCCCCTTTTTTTCTGCTAATCCACTACCTTTCTTACCCTCAGACTCCTAACATATATGTCCCCAGCCCATCTACCATAACACCCCTCCTAGAACAGCTGCAGTCCTGGACCACTCCTCTCCATATCTGCCCCTTAAGTTTGTATATGTCCTGATCAATGATATGCCGTGCTGTTTGAAAATGTTTTAATATGCTGGCTGTTTCAGAATGGTTTAATTCCCATTCTCATACCATTCTCCCTAACCTTGTTAACTCTATACCTGAAATACTTGTTATTGCTCTGTGTATTTTTTTTTCTATTTCTGTATAAATATGTCTATTTATTATCTGTCCATAAAAGTGTTATTCTTGACCTTGTGTAACGCAAGTCTACCTTGTAAATGAGCCTGCTCAATGGTGTTCACCTGGATAAATAAAGACTTGATTGATTGATTGAGTTTAGGTGTGCTGCACTAATTCTTTTGTGACTTTTTTTTGCTAGATGCAAAATAAAATCTTGACTAGAATTTATATTTTTGTCACTGTGTGATTATGTTGTTGATGGTTGTGGTGGTGGAGTGACTGCAAGTACTCAGGGAGCGCCGAAAGATGCAGCAAGGAATGAGCGGCAGCAGCTGTAGTGAGAGTCCTCACAATTAGTATTTATAAGAGTTCTGCATCATTAAGGAATGTTTTTGTAGAGGAGTGAGTCCGAATTCTGGGATGAGCTGGTTGCTGGGTGTCTTGAATGAATGCTGCCATGCGACCATGGAGAGAGCAAGGGGGACTGAGATTTGCCAAAGGTACTGTTAAGGATAACAACTCTGATAGTGAATGAGGGATGTTTTGAGGGCAATTTCATGGAGGTGGTTTGTCTTTGATGTCCATTTAAATATTTACTTTTGAAAATGAATGACTATGTTTTGTGAAGATGTGGTTCAGAAAGAGATGCCAGCTTCATGTTCAGAGTGATCAGCAGAATGTGGCCAGGAGAAGCTGCATACACTTTGACCATATAGTGAAGGGGGAAAGCACAGAGATGTGACTTTAAAAGCTGAGAAGTCAATGGGGAAGCTCAAAATAATCTTGACAGTGAGAGCTATAGCTGTTTTTTGTGGTGTGTTACATTTCTGTGATTGGGAGAGATGCTAAAAATGAAAACACAGTACTAGGAAGAAGTGTCAGCGGGTGGGGTGAGGCTAAGACATCTGTATACAGAAATAAGTGATGATGCAATAACTATGTGTATACATATAAGATTCTTCAGTTATACACATACTTACTCAGATAAATAGATTTATCACACTCCATTTATGTCCATCCCCACTATATAAATATATTCTTTACTATGTTAATGCACCAGTTAGGATTCAACTAACACCACAAAAGTCAGGAAATGTGGTGTTAGGAATTCCAACCCTAACTCCTCCCACCAACCACCCACCCCCAAGCAGCAAAAGGAAAACATTAGGGCTTTGGGACTCCAGAGTCTTGGCAAATCAGTGGTTGGATCTTCCTTGAGTGAAGAGAGGGCATCATGTATGACATTGTTTGCTCAGGGAATGGGGTGGACATTAGGGTTGACAGCCACAAGGAAGACCACACCACTGATTCACCAAGACTCCAGAGATCCCAAAACCTTAATGTTTTTTCCTTTTGCTGCCTGGGGTGGGGGGAGAAAGGGTTGGAAACCCTAACACCGCATTTCCAGACATTTGTGGCACTAGGTTGAACCCCAACTGGTGCATTAACATAGTTTTTTTTGCAAATAATTTCCTTTCTTTTTGAGACAGTAGAATTGTATTCTCATTCATCCAGCTCCCTTCGGGACCTGTGTGAACAGATGCAGAGGTGCAGGGCCTTTGGTGGTTCACTTAGTACTCACAGGTATAGAACCTGTTAAAACAAGCATTTGTCAATGCCGAATGTTTGCTTGCTGGCATTGGCAGTGGTAGTGTAGAAGTTACAGAGCTGCGTAATTGGAATGGCAGTGAAGTATTGAACTGAAGCCACACCCTGCAGACACTGACAAGTGTCACGGTCTTCCTTGGGGTCTTTGGCCCTTATGCGCACCCCATTCCATTAGGAAATATGGTGAGATGGGTGCGATATAGGAGAATGGGGTGAACTCTGGGGCCGAAGAGTCCAAGGCATACCTCAGTGCCTCTCACTGGCTGCAGGGTGTGGAATGGTATGAGCATTACAGGCAAGAATCCCAAGTCACACCTCTGATGCCTGTCATTCTCTACAGGGTTGGGCATTATGGTTGGAAACCCTAATACCTCAGGCATTCATTGGTATTTTCACTCCAAATGTTCAACATGTTTTTTTTGTGACCCCACGGCATGAACAGGGGGAATATCAGTTTGTTAGCCGAAAGCTGCTTATGCACAGTGACTACGGCGTTTAGCACCACAGGTGCAAAAACATTCCGAACAGGATGTAAAAAATGACATCTGTACTGTTCATGGGGAGGTGTAAAAAATGGCTATGTTGCAAATCTGCAGTAAAAATATTTAAAAAAATGGTGAAGTCACAAGCGTACAGAGAAACTGTGCAACACACACCCGTAATATAATTAGGTTGGGGATTTTTTTACAGCAGATTGTCAACTCAGGCATTTTGGTGCCTCCGATCATGAACAGTGTCACTGTGTTTTTCTTTATGTGTCCCGAACAATGATTTCCCACAGCGACCATGCATCTCTGCGCTGAAAGTGTGAAAACACACTTCAGCCATGTTGTGAAAAATGACAGCTGTACTGTAAATAAGGAAGTGTGGAAAAATGCCACTGGTGAAAATCTGGACTTAAAATATTACAAAGTCATGAACTTACAAGGGTGCGTGGAAACTCGCAATGCTCACTCATAACACAGTCATTTGATGGACTTTAGTCACCAAATTTTCAACATAGCCATTTTAAGACCTCTGCTCATGAACAGTGTAACTGTGATTTTCTTAAACTGTCCCAAACATTGCTTTCACACACCAACAGCACCATTGTGCGCTACATGTGTGAAAACACATTTTGGGCGGCATATGAAAAATGGCAGCTGTACTGTTCATAAGAAAGTGTAATAAAATGGTAATGTTGAAAATCTGGAGTGAAAATATTAAATTTGCAAACTTATGAGCATGTATAGGAACTGCGCAATGCACGCAGAAACGGTAATTTTAGGAATTTTTTCACAATTTCTAACATAGCCATTTTAAGACCTGTGCTCATGAACAGTGTCACTGTGATTTTCTTAATTTGTCCCATACATTGATTTCGCACACCGACTCGCGCTATTATAGCGCTACATGGGCAGAAACATCTTGGGTGAGATGAAAATGACAGCTGTACTACTCATAAGAAGGTGTGATAAAATGGCAATGTTGAAAATCTAGATGAAAATATTGAAAATTCGCGAACTTATAGCGTTCATAGGAACTAGCGCCTTGCAGCTCGTAAAACAATGATCGTTTTAAGAATTTTCTTTTTCCAAAATAGGCTTTGAGAGCTCCACCTTATGAACACTGGTAGTGTTACGAGCATCGTCCCAAAGGGTGATATCATAGATCATGAAATCACCTTCGGGCCCAAATAATGCCATGACAGTGACAGAATTCATGAGAAGGGGTCCCAAAAACCCCATGTTGAAAATTTGGCGCAAAAATTCCAAAAAATGCCTGAGATATGCAATAAAGTTGAAAACCCCCTATCTAGCCCATTATACATCTTACCGGCATTTTGTCAGTTCAGGGTCGGGCTTTGAAGAGTGCAGACGTGTTCCCCGTCCACCGAAGATCGCCATGCCACTGGTCCGGAGGTAAGTATGGGGTGAGGGGGGTGGGGAGGTAGAGTGCTCAGTGGGTGGGTGCGGGCTGTGGGGAAGGGGGCAGGAAGACTGCGTGGGACCTTTTTCTTTTTACACGTGGGACATTTGCCATGCTGGGGTGGGCTCCCAGCGTGGCAGAAGGATGGCTAGGGGGGCGTGGAGCCAACAGGGGATTGGGCACCCCCGTCAGTCATAACATCTATTTCCACACTGGGGTGGGCTCCCAGCGTGGCACCTTGTACTCGGGGGGGGGACAGTGAAGCTGATGCGGGATTGGGCACCCCCGTCGGCTATACCATTGAGTTGCCACGCTGGGGTGGGCACCCAGCGTGGCATTTGGAAGGCTTTGGGGGGGGCGCAGCACAGCCGACGGGGGATTTGGCACCCCTTCAGCTATAGAGTGTGTGCATGGGGGGGAGCACGCAGTATGCGTGTGTGTGTGTGTGTGTGTGTGTGTGTGTGTGTGTAGGGAGAGCTGCGCATGAGCAAGCGATATCTTATCGCTGCTCACTGAAGCGTAGCTCCCCCTTTCAACTGTATGCCACTGCATTTTGGAGCTTGTCATAGACAGCTCCAGCATGCATTGGCAGACAGGGACCGCGCCTGCCAACACACTGACTGAATTGGAAGCGGGGGTGACACAGCTCCGAAATCTCGGATGATGGCACTATGTTTCTTGCACATGCGTGCAAGCAAACATAAAAATGCTAAACATGTCACTTTACAACTAGGGCTGTGTGAATACCTTTTAATGAATATATGGCCCAAATATTCATATTCATTAGCCAGTTATTTGGGTATTCATATTTGGAGCCCATTAAAAATAAAAAGGCCCTCCCTCTTGTTCCCAGCCCTCACCATCTATCACGAGTCCAACTCCACCCTCCTCCCACCCCCCAGCATCCACAATTTGTTATATATAACTATAAAAATGTTAAATGACTCTCTCAATGGATGACTGGCACAACCTGCCCACCTCCACAGCTGGCCACCTTCTTTCCTACTGTATAGCTCGTTTTATTAAAACAATTATTATATCCCCCTCCCTCCACCCTGGCAGCACCCTACTCCCACTCCTCACCCCCCAGCACCAAATTCTTGATCGGAGAAGGTGACTGGCACAAACCCACCCTCCTCTATGGCCAGGCACCTCTCATGAATGAAAGAGCTCGTACTCACACACTCTCTGCTGGTTTTACTATACAGAGTTCACAGATTAAACAAATCAGTCTATTCTCAAGATGAAAGGATGAAGCAGTATGCAAGTAGTGTACCAACACAAACAGAGAAAACTCTTCATTCAGCAACAAACAGTCTAAGGCAGGCACAGGTGCTCCAAATATAAACTCACTTGAGGTTTTCAGTCTTATGCACACTATATTGGTGAAAGTAAACTGAGAGATCTCAAAGCAAAAAAAAACAAATAAAAGCCACCCACAACTGAATGTGCACAGTAAATCAACACAGTACAGACAGCAAAACTGAAGCACCATTCACCAGCACACACAAAATGCAGGCTAAGCCTTAAATAAAGTGCATAAATGTTTTATTACAAAGGCCTCTGTGCCCAGTACCTTACATGGGAACACCAACAGGAGCTCCTCTCACCAAGCTAACCTCCTGTTAGCCTGCATTTTTTTGTGAGCTGGTGAATGGTGCTTCAGTTTTGTTGTCTGTATTAGATCTCAGAGCAAATCAGTTGCTGTTTAGAGTATGAATACCTCTCTGTCCTTGCCCATAATTTTAACTAGTACAAAGTGCACAGAGCTGATCAGCTGGGGGCAAGAAAACCAATTTAGTATATCAGGGATATACCTCCCTGTCCATTTGGACATACCTAGCTATGCGCATTGTCTGGTAATAATTTTTGGAGAATTTATGGTGGTACAGTTCGACCATTTCAAATTAAGGGAGTTCAAGCGCCAAACTGAGCTGCATAAAATGAAGGGATTCACAGACCGTGCTGACTACACCTGAAAATGGAGTTAGGGGACACCCTCCTGCCCTGCCAGGATACACCAGGTTAAAAAAGTAAAGGGAATGACTGTGATCTCTGAGAATAATAGGTAGAATATAATCTGTCGATGCTTGCCATATATAAATATGTGTGCCATAACCTAAAACATGCATTTGTCGATGCTGAACGTTCACTGCTGATATTGCTGTTGTACGGGGTCTTGCTTGTGCACATTTTGACTATATACTGAGCAGATGAGATGCAATGTCTCATTTTCAGAGGTGTCCTGCTTTAACACATTGTTAAATTGAAATTGCCCAGGATAGGGACGCTTAGAGGCAATGGCTTGCTTTTAAGTGCGCTCCCACATTTTGGCCCTAAATGTCCAACAGTCTTTTTATGACCTGAGTATGATCAAGACAGGTAAAGATTTTAAAATCCCATTCAAAAGGGGATTTTGCTGTGCGACTGTGGAAACAAGTTTCGGAAGGGATTTGAATAATGACACCTGCCATGTTCAGGAAGTGGGGTAACACAAGGGATATTTTTAAGATTAGAGGTCAAAACCTGCAAAAATCTAAAGTTATGAGTAAATGTTAGGACAATTAGTTTCCTTATAACTTAGTTGTTTTTTTTACATTTTTACCCCAGATTTTCAACATAATCTCTTTTGACCACTCCTTCTGAGCATGACAGGTGTCATTTATAAAACAATGGTTGAAACATTATTTTGAGTCACAAGTGTTAATGACAGTTGTCACATTCATGAGGTGGTGTGAAAAAATGGCTATGTTGAAAAGTTAGGGTTAAAATATTGAAAATTGCCACAGTTATGAGCGTGCATTGAGAAATTGGAATGCAGACTCATAATGTTGTTTTTTCTTAATATTTTTATCCCAAATTTTCAACATAGCCTTCTTATCACTCCACCTGATGAACAAGGGTGGAGAACATTTTCAGCCCCAGCCCAAAAGGTGATTTTCTGCAGTGACCACGAAATCACCTTTCAGGACAGACTTGCCTAATTTCACTCCCATTGTTCATGAGGAGGGGCCCCAAAACGGGCATGTTGAAAATCTGGGGCGAAAATATTCAAAAGTGGGCAAGTTACTCCAATAAGTTGAAAACCTCATTGAAATACATTGAACCACATGCTGATTTCCTCAGTTTATGGTTGCCCTCCTCTGGACAGCCTCCATCCTGTCTATGTCTTTGTGGAAATGGGGTCTCCAGAACTGTACACAGTACTCCAGATGTGGTCTGTCTGTACAGAGTGCCAACAACTTCTTGTTTTCTACTGGTAATGTCTCTCCTTGTGCATCCCAGTATCCCCCCAGCCCTCCTTGCTGCCTTCTCACATTGCTTGCCCACCTTTAGGTCATCTGATATGACTACCCCCAGGTCCCGTTCCATTTTTGTTGTTTTCAGTATCTCACCCCCACTGTGTACTCTTCGCCTGGGTTTTTGTTTCCCAAGTACATTACTTTGCACTTCTTTGTGTTGAATCTAAGCTGCCATACATTTGACCATTCTCCAACCTTGCTAAGTCCCTTTTCATCCTTTCCACCCCACCTTGCATATCAACCGTGTTGTAGATCTTTGTGTCATCTGCAAAGAGACATACTTTTCCTTCCAGTCCCTCTGCAATGTCACTTATAAAGTCATTAAAAAGAACTGGCCACAATATTGAATACTGTGGTGCCCCGCTAGTAACCCCCCTTTCTTCACTGTGGACTCCATTTACTATTACCCTCTGTGTCCTGCTGACCAGCTAGTGTTTTACCCAGGCTACCACCCCGGGACCCACTCCCAGGCTGGCTAATTTGTTTACTAATCTTTTGTGTGGGACTGTGTCAAAAGCCTTGCTAAAGTCTAGGTTGGCCATGTCCACAGCCCCTCCCTGGTCTACTACTTTGGTCACCCAGTCAAAGAAATCAATCTGATTTGTCTGACATGACCTTCCTGCTGTGAATCCATGCTGCCTTGGGTCCTGTGCCCGGTGGCCTCTAGGAACTCAACAATTCTTTCCTTCAGAAGTGATTCCATCATTTTCTGTACCACTGAGGTCAAACTGACAGGTCTGTAGTTTTCTGCTTCTGTTTTGCTCCCACTTTTGTGAAGGGGAATCACATCCACCCTCCTCCAGTCCTCAGGTACCACACCATCCTCCCATGATTTATTAAAAAGGGTAGTCAGTGGTGTTACTAGTATTTCAGACCTTCCAGTGTTCTCTTACTGTGATTTTTCTATCATCCAAAGTTGTAACAAGGGCCGGTCCCTACCCTATCCTTACACCATTAACCCAACTCTTCCCTTCACTTCTCCATATCCTGAAGGGCTGGGATCCCAGCCTCCTCTTCTCTTCTCTTCTCTTTTCTTCTCTTCTCTTCTCTTCTCTTCTCTTCTCTTCTCTTCTCTCTCACCTTCACCCTCTCTTCTGTTCTTCCAAAGCCTTTTCCCCCTTGCTGCCTACAACCTGCTTCCCTCCTATTGTACTCTACCTCTTGCTGCCACAACCTGGTTCCTTCCTGCCATGCTTGACCCCTGCCTTGTGCAAGCAGGTTCCTTAGCATACTGGAGGGATAAGGTCCCAGCAGACTTTTCTCCTCCTACCTCTTCCTTCACCTCCTTGTTCCATCCCGTTCCACCACCACCCCGCTTCTCTGCCTACCAACATACCTAGCTCTCACATTCCCTTCTCCCCCTTACATTGCCCTAGTTATGGCTGACCCCTGATTTCTAATGTATTTTTTGTTAACTTGCACTTCTGTTTTGGCTGACCCCTAATCTCTACTGCACTTGTAGTTAACTTGCACTTCTGTTAAACCTTAGCCAACCTGTTCTGCCTGTGCTTACTCCTCACTAACTTCCCTAGATCAATCTACAACAATTCTAGTTAGCCATTTTCTATCTACACGGTTATGTGTCAGTTAGTGTATCCCTAAATGTTATTTTGTGTTGTTGCATCTGTCTAGCCCAAAAATGTTGGCATAGTATCTATCTAGTTCAAAACTGTTAGCATTCTACTATTTCATTACTCCTGTATAGTCTGCTCAAATTATTTGAATGTAATCTACTGTAAATTTATATTGTGTACCAAATCTCTGTAAACTATCCTCATGTCCCCCCCCCCTTCCCAGGTCGCACTGGGAGATGGGCAACTTGTTGCTCAGGGTGTCTTCCTAGTGAAACATTTCAATCAATAAATAAATAGAAAGTGGACCGGTGTGCCTGCCCCTGGTAACACTTCTTTCAACACCGCCCTCCCCTCCAGATTATCCACCCAGAAATATAGTTGGTGGCATCAGGTGCCCACCCCCAGTGCCATCTGAGATCTGCAAGACATTAGGTGCCCAGTCCCCAGTGTCAGCTTCTGTCCCCCTACAATAGAGAAAACCATTCCTCATTGATCTTTTGTTTTACCTGCAAAAAAGAAAATGGTCTATTAGTCAGCTCCCCACCCGCAAGCCGCCCGGCCGCCCACCAACTGACAGCATACAATAGGGCTGTATGCTTATTTGTCCACTGTGTGGGTCAATGGGTGTGCAGTCCATACTGTACTACACAGTCCCAAATTGTGAATGAATGCTTATTCACGAATCGAATTTGTACGCCCATCGCCCACAAAGAGGACCAACAGGCATACAGCCCTATCACACTGTTCAGTGGCGGGCAGCTTATGGGTGGGGAGCTGCCACCTGCCACTGGATTGGGGGTGCAGGGTTATGTGGGACTACGGAAGTGGGGGAGGGGGTACCATTGGACCACCGGGAGTTTGCATAACGCCCACAATTGGGCATCAGAAATTGAGCCACTGGACCACCAGGGATTCATTTACTGCATGCCCATGATCGGGCAGGGGAGAGCGGTCCACTGGACCACCAGGGAGCATCTTAATACATGCTCATGATCGGGTGTAGGGGTAGGGTCCAATGGACCACCAGGGATTGTTTTACTACATGCCTGTGAATGGGCGTGGGGGGGACATGACGCCCCCTGGGCAGGGGGCTCATGGACTGTGTCCTGGGTGGTCAGGGGCTACCCACAGCAGGTGGCTGCCGTGTTGCACCCAGCAATATGGCAGCCCACCTCTGGGTGTCCCCAACTTGTTCCAGGTTTCGAGGGGCTCAGCACTGTTCCCCCCGTGCAGCGCAAGACAAGTTTTGCCTGCATATGCACCGCACATCCCAGGCTGAATATCAGGATGTGATGCATATGCATGGGCACGCCCCCCGCACTTGCGCTGCATACATTAGTGGTGCACCCCGGTGCATCGGGGGTTGCACAGCGCAACCAGCCCCTTTGAATATCATGCAGGGGTGCATCGGTGGGTTGTGCATGGCACATTCCTGTTGTGCCATATGCAACCCCGTTGAATATCCTGCCCCTAGTGTATTATAGTGCCACAGTAGTGGCACTATAGTTAGGGATGAGTAGCCACTTTATTGCTAAACCTCAAATTTTGCGCCTTAATAACTTTGCCACCGTACAACAGATTTGTCCGAAATTTTACATGTGCAGTTTGGTTCCACAGGCCGCTGGATGTGCAAAGTTTCATTACAGTAGGATGTACAGTTGCTGAGCTACAGAACACCAAAAAATGCAAAAAAAAAAAAAATGCTTTTTGCGCATTTCTTTGCTTGTGCCCACAGCCCGCACGGTTTGTCCATTCAGTCCAAAAACTTCAGGAAATATGCAGCCTTGATCACCAATGTGCCTTTCAAAGATCTGGTGAAAAAATATTAAACCATTCAAAAGTTATTAAAAAAACACATTTCACATTATAGTCAATGGGAAAAGTTAACAAAAATCACAAAAGTTTTGCAAAATCCATTTTTACTGTCGCAAATGGCCTTTTTACTTTCGTGAGTCGGACATTTTTTTTTTCAGTTACTGCACAGAAAAATGCCTGGCATTTAAAATTGGGACCCTCTAGGAACACATTGCTTGTTGTGTTCACCTAGTTGAGTCCTGAGGATGCTAGACATGTGTTATTGTGGGTTTAAACCCCTCCAGAAATGCATTTTTAAAATTTTCTGAAAAATACTTTCTCAAAGTACTTTCGCAAATGCAAAAGTTTCGTGATTTTTTTTTTACGAAAGTATTTTGCGAAAATATGCTCAAAATAACTGCAAATCTTTGCTACTCTCCTATAACACAACGGCTTGGTGTTTTGGGCTGAAATTTGCAGGGTGGCAAACCCTGGTCCCACAGATGTGCTTTTTAGTGGTTTGATGCAAAAACATTATGGGGTCCAAAGTTACAGCATTCCGAAGTTCCGCAATTTTCCCATAGGATAACACTGCGGCGTTAGTGGCACCTTTCGGAGCCTGTATCTCAAAAACAGTTCGAGATATGGTCTTTTTGTCATAAAAATTCTTATTCCCCCTTAAAGGTGACTAAGTCCAGAACTAGACTGGAAGGTCCTGAAACCTATCAAATTAGAATTTTTTTTCTACCTTGTACGGTTCCTGAGATATTTGTGATTTACTGTTCCAATTGCTCATTTTCATGTCCGAGGACCACTATTATGACCTATAGGGTTGCTGTATGGCTCCATGCTTATGTGTAAGTGGGAGCACAGGGCCAGGAGGGTCCACACCCCCACAAACAGATATCATTACTGAGAACTGGGCAGCTTGGTGGGAGAGTGGGGCCTTTTGGGCCCTACACTCCCACTAACACATACCATTTATTATTTATATTACACTTTCTCAAAAAGAAGAGAAATTCATTGCAAAAAAACTCTGTTAATGCATCAGTTAGGGTTGTTTCCACAGTGACAAAAGTGTGGAAAAACAATATTAGGGTTAGCAGACCCTGACCCCCCAACCACCTCACCACCCCTCCACAGACCAACAGATGGCAAGGTGTGCCATAGGGTCATGCAGCCTAACTCTCACCCCACTCTCCTTTACTGTACCATGTCAGCTTGATTACATATGAACTTGTCCTTTACTTTGTACAGGCCTTGGTAGCTTCAAGGAGCTTCCGTTTGATGATTTCCCAGCAGCTCCCAGTGTCCATACCTGGCCTGATCCCCTTTTAGGTAGCCCCTCAGGATCCGCCCCATACCCTCGAAGTCCACCCCACTAAAGTCAATGATCATTGTACACGATCGATCAACCCCAGCCCCCCAGGTCAAGAGAGAACCAGACCGTGGCATGGTCACTTCTCGCCAGTGGGTCCCCTACAGCTAGCTCCCTAATGAGATCGCAGTCTGCCAGGACAACATCCAAGATGCATCCCCCCTCATTGGGCCAGTCACCAGCTGGGCAAGAAATGCATTCTGGAATACATCCAGCAGCCTCTGGCTCCTAGGCCGACGAAGACGCCATAGTTCCCCAGTCAGATCCTGGCATGCTTAGGTCCCCCAGCACCACAGTTTTACCCCCCCGCCCACAGTGGTCCTTCAGGTTTGCCACCAGGCCTTCCTCCAGGTCCTCCCCCAAACCAGGTGGCCTGTATACCACCTCTAGCTTCATCCTCTTGCCCCCAGGAGCCTGTAGGGAGACCCATAAAGCCACCACATGCCCATCTGCCTCCTCAACCCTGCTTATCCCAATACCGTCCTTCATGATGAAAGCTACTCTACTTCCCCTGCCCACAGCCCTGTCCTTCCTGAATGTGGTGGACCCCACTAGGTTCAAGTCCCAGTCATGTTCAGAGGTAGCCCAGGTTTCAGTTTACAGCTGCCACATCTACTCCCCCCTTGGCCAGCATTGCCTAGAGCTCGGACATCTTGTTTGCCATACTCCTGGCATTAATTAGGACCACTTTCCAACACACACACACACCCCTCCCCCCCTTGGGCTCCCAGATAGTTGTCCACCTGTGCAATCTGGTGCCGATCTGTCCTCCCTCCTCCCTGCTTGTGAGAGAAGGCCATGGTCTCCCTGGTTGGACATGCTAGGGCCCACCACAATCCCCTTCTGTCCCCTTCACAATTTTAAACCCCACCTGGATTGTATGAACCTTGCCGTTCCCTGTTTCAGAATCTCCTTCCCTCCCAAGCTGAGGTGGGACCTGTCCCTAGCATACAGTTCCTTGTCCTCCCAGGTCTCCCCCCAGTCCCCGGCCACCCAAATCCCCTGGCCTTGCACCACTCACCCAGCCATTCGTTAACTTCCCTAATTTTATGTTTATTCCCCACACTGGCTCTTGGTACTGGTAGTATCTCCGAGAAGGAGACCAAACATCCAGTGGCATGACAGACCCTGGCTAGTTCCCAGACCCTAGCCTGGATCTCCAGCACACTGTTACCTTCAATATCGTTCTTGCCAAGGTGCACCAGTATATCAGGGGTTCCTCCACAGTCTATTGCCAGGGCATAGATCAAGTGTTTGGCTTAATGAACATTCAAGCCAGATACACTCTTGACCCTAACTCTGCAGGGTGCCCCCTTCCCCAACCTTCCCACTTAATACCTCTGATGATGGAATCACCCAACAGGAGCACCTTTACCACCTCCCCCCCCAAACTCCGATGCCCCTTCCTCCTCTCTACCTCATCCACCTTCATGGGCTCACCCCTGCTGGAGTGCTGGTCACTATCCTGCCCCCTCTGTTCCAGTTCCTTCTCCTCACCAACATGTCTCCCCCAACCCCTCCCTTCCTGCAACAGTTTTACGGTCTGTCCCTGTATCCTCCTCAGGAA
Source organism: Neoceratodus forsteri (assembly GCA_016271365.2). NCBI lineage: Eukaryota > Metazoa > Chordata > Ceratodontiformes > Ceratodontidae > Neoceratodus > Neoceratodus forsteri. The sequence continues at coordinate 332,617,045 of JADMNL010000026.1, read as the reverse complement.
TGAATGCCCCCCCAGCCTCACAGGGGAACATGTATGGCCCCCTCTCATTGCCTACCTTCTTACTGCACTCCCCTCACAAGCCCCGTGCTTGTTGCTGTCCCCACTGCTCCCCCTTCACAGCAACCCTGTTTGATACTGTCTCCTTGGGCACCTTCTTGTTTGGTACTGTCCCCTTGAGCACCACCCAGTTCCCCCTCACAGTCCCCCTCCCTCCTTTTCAGGGACACCCTAGTCCAAGCCCCCTATCAATGGCACCCCCATTGCCCTGGCTCCTAGCCGAACTCTCACAAACCCTACGGGTCACTCCCCCCTCCCCTGTTGAGTCGCCGTGCAAGGAAGTATCTCCCCTAGCCCCATTGAGTCCCTGTGAAAGGGGGTATCACTGCTGGTTCCTACTACAGGGTTGCTTGCCTCATCCCTTAATCCTGTCCACCCTGGAGCCTCATCTGCCCTTGAACTATCCCCCTCACCCTCGTTCAGTTGTACTAGTGGTGTAAATCTGTTGTTGTGCTCAAGGCTTACTACCTTGCTCTCACCTACTGGCACCCTGTCCCCAACCACTACCTTCTGCAAATGCCTGGTCCCTCTTCCCCTAACCACTTGCCTGGTCCCCTGGCTCATAAACTCTCCAGACCAGTCCTATCCAGGCCTACTGGAGTACCCCCATACCCATAATGCCTCTCCAATCCCTCCCGTCCACAGTTGAGTGATTGCTTATGCCAATGCCGTCCTTCTCCAGACATCTCCCTCACATTCCTGGCAGTTCATGTGGAACCCCTTTTTCACCACCCTTTTTCCCCCTACAGCCCTCCCCAACTACCCCTCAGCAGAGCTTCTTACCCCCCCCTTACTTGCAACTCCTATCATCCAACCTAACCTCCTGACCTCCTTCTTAAGTTGCGTCAACTGATAGCAGAGCATGCATCCCCTCATCCTCCAAGCCAGGGAGAGCACCATGGCGGACTCACACCCAATGCACCCTACCATCCTTCCAGAGATACTCACCCTATAAGTAGTCAGGGGATCATGCCACTCTTGACACCTTCCCATTTCGATTGTTCCTCCACACTGATCGCTTCACCGCCCTTGTCCCAGTCATGCTGGAGCACCCTTAACTAACACCCCCCAAAGCCTGCTGGACAAGCCATCCACCAGAGTTGCAGCATTGAAGATGTGACTGTAGGTGAACACCAGAAGGGCATAAACAACCTATCAAATAATAGCCCTAAACAATGTGCCAAAACAATGCCTCTAAACACCCTGTCCAAGCAAAAAGGGCACCATCTGCACCAGAGCTCTTTGCCCTTTTACAGCCCTCCCCCTCCCTCGAGCCCTCCCCTGAGCCTCCTCCCCTTTAGCTGGCTACTCCACCTGAGCCCATTTAATAGAGCTTGAGGTCAGGGCCGGGGAGGATGGGAGGGACCCAATACAGCTTTTCTGTGCTGTGCTCCCTGTCACAAACCCACTCAGCAGGTCAGGCTCTCTCCTCCCACAGTGCCAACCTCCAAGCGCAGTCTTGTGAACAGTTAACAGAAACAGGGTAACCCTCCTGTCTGTTTTGTGGGTTTGAATCAACCTTTGGTCTCAGCTCTGGAGGGATTCAAACTGTGAACCTCTTGCTAGCATACCCAATGCACAGGCTCAGATAAATCTGACTTCGGGGGGCCAGATATTTTTGCCTATGGGCACCTAAACAGCTGTACAAAATGAACCCTTAAAAACTCTAATAAAGACATAAGATTACTCTTACCTTTTTCTAGTTTGGTATTACCATTCAAGCTTATGCATAGTGTCCACTTTAACCATATATACTTCACTTGTTAAAGAAAGAAATTCAAAGACAGACCAAGTAGGCTCTAAAATAGAGTTTTACTAAAATAGATGAAAGTATATAAAACATAAAATACAGAACCATGTATCACAAGAACCATACAATCTTTTAAAAGAACAAGGTTTTAACAGTGCAATTCCTACTACAGTACTTAGATTTGTCTCTCTCTCTCTCTCTCTCTCTCTGAATACCTGCTTAAACTGCTCCAAGATGTGTCTTTATCAGAGTGTAGATAGAAGTGTGTCTGAAGGAAAAGAGAATACTGTTTAAAAACTGTCTTTGCCAACTCCTTTGCGTGAGGTCACCTGGCTCCTCCTCTGGTTATGAAAAATGATACGCCCAGGATATTTTATCATATTAGAAGGTAAGATAATTAAGGTTACATCAGCAGAAACTCCTTTCTCCATGTGACTTCCTCAATCAAGTCTGTAAATTTCCTTTTATCTATAAGCAGTATCCCCTCTCACACAGACATCAAGGCATTTATGACTTCGCACCAGTGTCATATAACCTGCACTCTTCCCCTAAACGCCATAAAAGTCTATGATTTCCCTCTCAGCACCTACAGCTATTTTTAACTTAGATGAACAGGAGATCCTTGATTAAGGCCTTCTAGCCTGTAATCATCTCATGGCTTTCATATTTTAGCTGAGACCTGGGGGGGGTGAGTGAGGTCATTCCAAGAGCACCAGATTTCTCAGCAGAGAGAATCAGTAACACATTTTTATATTTTAAAAACCATAGTGTACTCAAAAATGGCTGTCCAGGTGTCACACTCCCCACGAATCCAGCTTCTCCAGTCAGTACAGCTCCTCTGTGGTGTAGTTGATGTGTGCTCGGGCTTGCAGACCACAGAGCCCTCATAGTTGTTCCTTCTCCCAAAGCACTGCTGGTTGCAGATGACTCCTGCTTCAATAGCCAGTCACCAGTCCAAAAAGGCCTCACTGGAGCCCGAGTGCTCCTGCCCCCCTGCTAGCGCTGCTGTTGCGGCCTCCAACAATTTTGGTGATCTTGCTGGTCCTAACATATTTCATTTTAACCCCCTACAAATGGGGGTTCCCGAAAATCTTCCTTGGGTGTGCCTAAATGCCCACTGCCAGACTGGTATCCTGTGTCTTAGCGTTTTAAAAGTGTTTGTGCGAGAGTGCCTTAATGCCGCTGTGCTCTGTCTCTTTAAGAGCTGCCTATAATGTGGGGGCTTATCTAATTTGGGAGGGGGCTGAGTGTTTCTATGCTCGAGTCCTGACCGGGCCGCCAGATAATCGCTCTGTTCTGCCATCGCTATTTGCACAGAGGGAGCTTTGTTGGAAGCTGTACTTATTAGCTGATTATCTATTAGCATAGTATTGATATTGTAGTTTGTCTAACCTGCCTTCTTTGCAGCACGGTTGGTTCTGTTTATCACCAACATCTTGGTCCTTGACTGCCAGAATGGGCCAATCAGTACCTTTTGGGAACCTAAAATGGAATCTGCGTCCAGGGGTCTTGTGGGAGGAATTTCTGTAGGAATTGTAGTTTTGAGACTTTGGCACCTAAATGCACCTGGAGGGGGAGCGTTTGCTTTGACAGACTGATGGATCAACCAACCAGAACCTTTTGGACCGAAGGAAAATTCCCAAGCTGACTGCTGCAGTCAGTCAGTCTGGAGTTAGAGTTTGAAGAGAAAGAGGCTTGAGAGTATTTGAGCAGCAGCTCCTGTGTAGTTCACATGGGAGAGCTGTGGAAGGGATGAGTTTTGGCCTGCCTGTCTGCTGTCCCTTGTGAGGGAGCTCTTCAAAGAATCAGACTGCATCTGAAGTTGTGAGAGAGACTTAAGCCACTGGATTGGTGACCAGGCTTGAAACCTGAAGAGGACCTAAGATTTGCTGAATGCGATCAGCCTGTCAGGACCTTCATTTACCATTGAACTCCTGGTTTTGCGCAGAGACTCTGTGATTGTGGCTGCACTGTCATCCACCTGGTATAGTGGTGATTGCTTTACTATAAATGTGCTGTGTGCTGCTAGTGGGTCGCAATTTGGTTCCCTACTGTGTGCTTAACTGTACCTTGCTTGCTGGAGGCAGCATCTAGCTTTCCCGGACTCACATCCAAACTATTCCTTGGTCTGGGCCTTGTCACACTGGCCCAGACAGATTACTCATACTACACAGTAGACCATCGATGAGAGACCTGCCTGGGGATCAGCCACCTGCTCAACGCTTTGAACAGGAATGACACCTCAGTGATTCGTGTGGATCCTGCTTCTCCTGGCACTCCAGCTCATCAACCTGCAGTGTCAATTTCGCCCCTCCAGTGTCCTGTACTGGGTACCATGAGTAAACACCAATGTAGCTCCCTGCAACATCAGCTAAATCAAAAGTGCTGTCATCTAATTCACTTGTTGTTTTCTTGTCACGAACTGAGCCATCCGGTTCTGGATTACAAATTGTGTGTGATTCTGCATGTGTCTTTCTTCCATCATAGGGCCCCAACCAGCTGCGATGCCGGCCTATCCCAGGCAACGTTCCAGACTAACCCACCTTACTCCCACCTGGGTACCCAGATTGTATGACTGTGTGGGACTCTGAAGTGCATGCATGACTGCCTGATTGATTTAGCCTTTAAGCCAATCCACCTGATTGCACCCCTCCCTTGTTCAATTCCCCTGAATAAATCAGATCTAACTCTTTTTACATTTAATCTGACTGTGGTTCCAGTCTGTACCAAAAGCACCATACTGTTGTTATTTGCTGTGCCTAACCTTGTTTTACAGGGGGGTCTCCACGGTCAAACTGGTGGAAACAGCCCTGGTGGTAAGTGCAAACAGTGTGGGGATTTGAATGCTGAACAGGGGCTACTGTGAAAGTGTTTGTTGCATATTGTCTAAGCCACTAGAGGGGAAAAAGGGGGGGTTACAGTGTCCCAGAGGGCCTTACCCAGGTTAGTCTTGTTACTAACAACCCTGTTCTCTGGGTGGAGTCACCCGTTTCAGTACCCAACCCCCGTAACCTGCAACTAGCCATGCAGGAAGGAGTAATAGCCCCTGGGATAGCGACACCTAGGGGTTACATCTCAGAGGCACCAATGCTGGGATTAGCACCCTCTAATGGCCCAAATCATGAATTATTGTCAAAGATTAATGACCATCTCAGTAGAAATGCCTATACACCAGCTGGTGGGGTGGTGTACGGGGCAGGAGATTGGCCCCCCCCCCAATGCCTTGCTAATACTGGTGATACCTATGGGCATTAGTAAGGACATTGTAGAAGGAGCACTTTCCAAAGTCGAATGTTTAAAAAATGCTGTGGTGGTGGGTCGACAGGCTGATTTGACCGCCCAAACTTTCATGGCCCTAGTAGAGTGTAGTGATCCCATGAATAGCTCCAAAGTGTTGCAGACTATTGCCTCAGAAGGGGTCCCCTCCACCTGGAGGGTAATAACTAAGGACAGTAAAGACCCTGGGGGATGAGCCCCCAATCTTATCTGAGACTTTTGAGGAGAAGTTGGGCAAGTTGTTACTGGAGATGGGGAAGACCATAGAGGACTTCAAGAAGTTATTCCTGCCACCTGGGGGTGTTCCTTCTCCAGCTTCCCTGCTAGTTCCCGTACCTGTCCCTTCACCAGCTCCTGTGCTCACATCCATGCCTGCAGTTAGTCATGACTTGTATCGCCAGCTGAGGATGTTTTCAGGCACCCTCACCACACCCCAAGGGAGGACAATTGGGAGACTTAGATAGACTATGTTGCCCCTCAAATCCAAGAATGGCAATGCCCCGAAGCAGAGAAGAGGAAAAGGGAGGTTGAAAGCCTCAGGGGTTCCACCCAGCTTACTATCCACGCTACATGGGCTAGTAATCCAGAAGCAACTGCTCAAGATTATCTGAATGCATTGGAAAATGTGTATGGGAGTCCCGATTCGGATGAGGATCTGTGGGTAGGGTCAAAAACACTCAGCAATACCCAGGGGAGCCCTTATCCATGTATGTGCCTCGACTCGAAGTGGTGCTACAGGAATGCCTAAAGAAAGGTGGCATGGCCCCAGCTAAGTTAGATCGGACTATGCTGGATCGACTTCTCAAGTCAGCCCCATTCTCTGAATTATTGCTGCTCCAACTATGCCTTGCCATTTGGTTGGATGCGCCTCCTACCTATGACAGACTGATGAAGGAAATTCAGAGAATTGAAAGGAGGCAGCCACATAGGGGCCCCCTCCAGTATCTGCTGCTGTTGCTGCCCAGGTGACCAAGGATGCCCGTGTGAATGATGCTCAGGGAGAAATACAGTGCCAGTTGAACATCTGGAGGCTATCAAGGACACTGTACCCTGGGAAAAGATACTGCAAGAGGTCCAAGAAATGAGGGCTACCATTTCCCTACAAGCCTGTTTCAAAGATACAATAGGCCCAAACCCCTCTCAGAGCATGTCCACTATGGGGGTGGGGTGCACTCCCAGGCATCTCCTGTTGACAGCAGCTCAAAAATTGATGAATTGACTATGGAAGTGAGGGAATTACTGAGATGTCTCCCCATGCTCAGCACACCCCAGACAGAGGCTGAATCGAGACTTTCTGTTGGCAGTACCACCACCTCAGCTCCCAATCTGATGTTTCGGCCATGCCAGACTCTAGAAAGCATATAATTGTGAGAAGTAGGGGCATATGAAGAAAAAATGCTGGTCCTCAAAAGTTTTAAATAAAGTTATAAACAGACTTCAAGGGGAGCTCCAGAAAGTATAACCATGGCCGAGGGGTGCTGGAAATGACCACAGTGAAGGCTCAAGAAATCTCAACTCCAACTTCTTTGTGGCTAAATTGTCTGTACTGGCCCATGCTATTGTCCTCCCAGCATGGTCCGAGGTGGTGGGCCCTTCAATGGAAACTACAATAATGGTGAACGGTGTGTCTGCCCAGTCCGTGTTTGATAGTGGATCTCAAGTAACCATAGTATTTCAAGATTGGTACCAGACGCATCCACCTGATGTCCCCTACAACCCTTGGAAGGTTTGCATGTGTGGGGGTTGAGTGAGAAGTCCTATCCGTTCTCAGGGTATGTCCAGGTCTGGCTGTCATTCCCTATCGCTGTGGCTGGGGTAGATGAACAAGTTGAGACACTTGCCCTAGTGTGTCCCCTACCAGACTGTATGATGGAGTTGCCCTGCTAATTGGAACAAACGCCCACATGTTTGGGAGACTAGCACAACTCTGCCATGAGAAACAAGGGCAACAGACTGGATGGGCTCTAAGAATTCCAGCATTAATCAAAAGGGCTTATGACTTGCAACAGAAACCCAATGAAGTAGACCGAGAAGAGCCGGTGGGGATAGTGTGGAAAAAGGATCCTGACTCTTTGGTGTTGGCCCCTAATGCCCAGTGTACCATCCATGGAGAAGTCTGACTAAAGAGAGAGATGTAAAGAACAAAATATTGATAATAGATGCTCCTGGTGAAGGGAAGCTGCCAGAGGGGTTGATGGTTAAGCCCAGTGTATTACCTGCATGTGCCCATGCCTAAGCATGCTGAGTGATGGTGCAAGTGAGAAACATGTCGGACAGGGAAGTTCATGTGAACTGGGGATGTATGCTGGCTACAGTACACTATGCAGACACTGCAGTATTACCCAGTAACAAGTACTCTGGCGAAAAGGAGAAAGTGACACCTGATTTATTTGACTTTGCTGATTCACCTTTGTCAGCCAAATGGAAGACACGAATTAGCAGACTTGCTCAGAGAGACCAAGTGTTCTCACTAAAAGAGTGGGACATGGGATGTGTCCATGGTGCTGAGCATAACATATGCCTGCATGATGAACGACCATTTCGAGAGAGGTCCCAATGCCTTGCCCTAGCTGACATAGACAATGTTAAGTGGCATCCACAGGAAATGCTGGCTGCTGGCATTATTCAAGAATCAAGAAGCCTGTATGTATCCCCCATCGTAGTGGTGTGGAAAATGAATGGATCCGTGAGGATGTGTGTGGACTATCGGACCCTCAACTGACAGACTATTCCAGATCAATACACCATGCCTTGCATACAGGATGTCCTGGATTGCCTGAACGGGGTCAGTGGTTCTCAGTACTGGATCTCCGCAGTGGATATTATCAGATTCCAATGGCCCCAGAGGATCATGAGAAAACAGCCTTCATCAGTCCTTTAGGGTTCTACGAATTCCTAAGGATGCCACAGGAGATTTCGGGTGCCCCTTCCACCTTCTAGAGATTGATGGAACGTGCGGTTGGAGACATGAACTTGCTGGAATGTTTAGTGCGCTTTGATGATGTCATTGTTTTTGGATGCATGCTAGAGGAACATGAGGTCAGACTGTTCAAAGTCCTCGATCGTTTGGAAGAATTCAGCCTCAAGCTATCCATAGACAAGTGCCAGTTTTTTCAAACATCCGTGAAATATGTGGGACACATAGTGCCTGCAGAAGGGATATAGACATATCCCAGTAAAGATGAAGCTTTGACCACTTGGCCCCAGCCCAATAACCTAAAAGAGCTACAGCATTTCCTGGGATTCTGTGGCTACTGCTGCAGGTTCATCAAAGACTATTCAAAGGTGATTCGACCTCTCCCTAACCTTACCCAAGGCTACCCCCCCACCAACTGCAAATACAACAAGCATTTGTCAGTATCAAATGTTTGCTTACTGGTATTAGCATTGGAAATGCAGGAGTTAGACAGATGCAGAGTAGGAATGGCAGTGAAGTATTGAACTTCACGCCAACTCCACCTCCACCCTGCAGAGATGGATAGGCAATGGTGTATGCGTTTGTGTTGTCGCCCATAACGTTCATGCCATTTCACCTCACCCTATCCTGCAGACACTGACAAGTGCTGAGGTGTGCCTTGGGGTGTTCAGCTTTGCAGTCACCCCACTCAATAAGGAAATATGCTGAAATGGGTGCAATACAGAATGGGTTGAACTGTGGGGCCGAAGAGTAGAAGGCACAGCTCAATGCCTGTTAGTGGCTGGGGGTGGGGGGCTGGGCTTGGAATGGTATGAGCATTACAGTCAGCAATCCAAAGGCACATCTCTGAGGTCTGTCAGTCTGTAAAGGGTGGGACGTTATGGTTAGAAACCATAACACCCCTGGCATTTGTTGGTATTTGCAGTACAAATGTTCAACGTGGTCATTTTGTTGCCCCCACCTCATGAAAGCATTTGGGACCTCTTCTCATGAACAGTGGCACTGTGATTTTGTCAATGTGTCCCGAAATTTGAGTTTCCACAGTGACCATGCCACTGTGCGCCAGATGCACGAAAACACAGTTCGGGCAGCATGTGAAGAATGACAGCTTGTACTATTCATAGGGAGGTGTAAAGAGATGGCAGTGTTGAAAATCTGTAGTGAAAATATTAAAAATGGTCAAACTTCCAAGTATACATGGAAACTGCACAACACATGCTTACACAGTCATTTGGTGGAATTATTTCACCAAATTTTAAACATAAGCATTTTGTGACCTCTGCTTATGAACACTGTCACTATGGTGTTCTTTATCTGTCCCAAACATTGATTTCCCACAGCAACAGCTGTATTCTGCACCAGATGTGCAAATGCATATTTTGGACAGCGTGTAAAAAATGACATCTGAACTGTTCATAAGGAAGTGTGGAAAAATGGCAATGTTGAAAATCTGGAGTGAAAATATTACAAATGTGTGAAGTTACGAGGGTGTGTGGAAACTGCACAATGCACACTTGTATCACAGTTATTTTATGGATATTTGTCACCAAATTTTCAACATCTAACATGACCTTCCCGCTGTGAATCCATGCTGCCTTGGGTCCTGTGCCCCACTGGCCTCTAGGTACTCAACAGTTCTTTCCTTCAGCAGTGATTCCATCATTTTCCCTACCACTGAGGTCAAACTGATAGGTCTGTAGTTTCCTGCCTCTGTCTTGCTCCCACTTTTGTGAAGGGGAATCACATCCGCCCTCCTCCAGTCCTCAGGTACCACACCATCCTCCTATGATTTATTAAAAAGGGTAGTCAGTGGTGTTACTAATTCTTCCCTTAGTTCTTTTAAAATTCTGGGGTGAATCCCATCAGGCCCCATTGCTGTATCCACCTTCAGTTTTAAGAGTTCTTTCAGAATCCTTTCTTCTGTGAAAGGACTAATATCAACCTCCCTATCCAGAGTGCTTCTATTGACTGCATTAGGTATCTCTCCCTGCTTTTCCATTGTGAATACTGAACAGAAGTATTCATTCAGTATCCCTGCTTTTTCACTGTCGCTGTCTGCCAAACCAACTTCCTCTTTATTCAGTCTCAGTATCCCTGTCTTAGTCTTTCTTTGCTCCCTAATGTACCTATAAAAGCTTTTATCCCCCCTCTTAACCAAGTTAGCTATCTTTTCCTCGGTTTGGGCCTTTGCTATTCTGATTGCCTTCCCCGCTTCCTTCTGCTTTTACTGGTACAGTTCTCTGTCCTGCTCCTTCTGTGTTTCCCTATACTTCCTGAATGCTATCTCTTTCTCCCTTACCTTCCCCGCTGCTTCTTTTGAGAACCATAGAGGTTTTTTATTTCATTTTGATTTGTTTATTTGCTTCACACAAAGGCTTATTGCCTCTGTGATGGTGGTTTTAATGTTTCCCCATTGTTGCTCCTGCCCACCTTTTTGCCTGTTTGCTAGTGCTTTTCTGAGGCACTCTCCCATGTTGACAGAATCAGCCCTCCTGAAGTCCAGTACCATCACTTTTGCGTGGCTTGACTCTACAGCTAAGTTTATCGTGAACCACACTGTTTGGTGGTCGCTTGTTCCCAGATGGCTACCCACTTTAAGATCAGAGATCCTCTCTCCATCCCCATTTGAGAGTACCAGGTCTAAGATTGCTGCCTCCCAAGTGGGTTCCAAAACTAGCTGTCTGAGGCATGCCCCCTGTAGGGCATCAAGAATGGCCCTGCTCTTGGATGTGGCTGCAGCAAAGGTGGTCCAGTTAACATCTGGCATATTCAGGTCCCCATCAGCAATACCTCCCCTTTCTCTGCCATCCCAAGGATGCCTTCTATCATTTTCTTGTCTATTTCCTCCCCTTGAGATGGGGGTCTGTATACAGCCCCTGTGCAGATTGTGGAGCCATTTCCAGTCTCCAGTGTGACCTACACTGCCTCCTCTCCTCCCGGTTTACCCTTTAGTTCTGTTGCTTTGATCCCTTCTCTTACATAGAGAGCTACTCCTCCTCCTCCTCCTCCTCCTTCTCCTCTTCTTCCCTCCCTGTCCCTCCTGTAGATTGTGTACCCTGGTATGTTGACATCCCAGTCATGGTTCTCTGTGTACCATGTTTCTGTGACTGCCACAATATCCAGGCGTCCCTCTTCCATCAATGCCACCATTTTGGGGAGCTTTTTACCTAGACTATGGGCATTGGTACTCATTACCCCATAATTTTTTATGGCTTTATTTCTTTTTGCCCCATCCCTGTTCTTGCTGCCTTTGTTTTTTTTCCTCCATTTACCCCTGCCCTTCTCCCTAGTGACTGCTCTATCTTAGAGTTTACCTCACTAACTACCCTGATTTTGGGGGGGGGACTAGGATTTCTCTTCTCCTTTTCAGTGCCTCCCCCTTGACTAGTTTAAATGCTTGCAAATGAAGAATTTAAACCTATCACCTAGGATCCTGGTTCCCCTCCTGGATAGATGCAGACCATCATGCCTGTATAGGACTGAATCCCTCCAGGTGGAGCCCCAGTCCCCAGTGAAGCCAAATCCCTGAGCTCTGCACCAGTTTTTCAACCAGTCATTGAATCCCATGGTGCGGAGTACCCTAGCCTAATTCATGCCAAAGACAGGTAGCACTTCCGAGAAAGTTACTGTCTGTGCTACTTGTCTAAGGCCCCTCCCCAACTCCACAAACTCCTGTTGCACTGCTCTGATCCCATTCTCAGCCAGGTCATTCATCCGTAGGTGAATAATGACATCTAGCTCCCTCCCCCTTGCAGCTGCTTCCGTGATCCTGAAGATTCATTTCCTGTCCCTCCAAGCCATGGTGCCGGGCAGGCACCTTACCTCCCTTTCCCCTCCCTCCCCCAGTTCTACCCCACTAACAATTGAGTCCCCCACCAGGAGTTGCTTCCTTCCCCTGCAGGGTCCTGTGCCACCCTCCTGTGGGTCTCCTTCGTGGAGGTTCCCAGCATCCTCTTTGGCCTCCACTGTGGGTGCCTCCATAGAGGAACCATGCTCCGCCAGTGTGGCGAATTAATTGTGGAGAGGCACAACTGGAGGGATGTACCTCTGTTCCACCACCCTCACCCTCCCTGAGCCCACCGTGGTCCAACCACTCCTCTTTCTTGGCAACCTCTGAGGTAGTGGCGGTGGTCTGGGTGGTCCCTTGGTAGGTGAACAGGTTTCCCAAATCCTTGCCAGGTCAGCATGGAGAAGAACAACCTTCTCCCTCAGATCAGAGAGGTGCCTGCAAATAGGGTAGCAACGCAGTCTCCGGAGTGTCTCCCGGAAGACTGCTCTCCACAGCCAGTGCATTGCACCACTCCCCACATGTTTGTGTCCCTTCCTGTTACAGATGCTTTTCTTTTGTTGTTTTTTGTTCTTGTCTTATTGTGTGCAAGCTTGTGAGTGTTTCTACCCCCTATTCAGTCTGCTGTGCCTTTAAGAATATGAACAGGTGTATGTTGTTAGCAGTTTTTGGGAAGTGATGTCAGAACCCCTGCTATAAAGGAAGTTATGCGCTTGGGGTGGAAGGGTGGGAAGGGGTAAACCTATACCGTCCAGAAACAATCAACTACAGCTCTGACCCTCCATCCCAGGGAGTGCCTTCCTTCCTTTCCTCCCCTTAACAAACACCTGTTTCACAGAGGTTAAGTACCAGGGCTAGTCACAAATGACTGCAAATATCTCCCAGCTACAGTTCCTCCCTGGCAAATTAAAGTTAAAACTAAGCAAAGTCAACCACAAGAACAAAATCAATACTAGCTACTAACACAGGTCCAAAAAGTAATAATTCAGTTCAGTGCAGTCTATAAAATAACCTCCTTAATTCAAGGAAGCTGTGGCTGCTTTCTCCCTCCCTGTGTCTCAGCATAGACTTCTTGTACTTAGAACCCGACCAAAAGAACATTGGCAATGTGTTGGTAGTTACTGATCATTTTACACGATATGCACAAGCCTTCCCAATTAAAGATCAAAAGGCCTCTACCATGGCCAAGGTGCTGGTGGAGACATTCTTTGTCCACTATGGTGCCCCCAAGCGGATCCATTCTGACCAAGGCAGAGACTTTGAAAGTAGATTAATCAAATAAATGCTCTTTCTGTGAGGGGTGCGGAAGTCAAAAACCACCCCCTGTCACCCGCAGGGGGACCCTCAACCTGAATGCTTTAACCGCACCCTTCTGGACATGCTGGGCACCCTCCATTCAAAAGACAAGCATAAGTGGAGCCAGCAGATTAGCACCTTGGCACACATGTACAATTGCACCAAAAGTGATGCTACTGGATTCTCCCCCTACTGTCTCATGTTTGGCAGGGAGGACCGACTGCCAGTTGATGTCTGCTTTGGGGTCTCTCTAGATGGGGTCCAAGCCTAAAACTACTTGGGGTACATACAGAAATTGAAAGATCAGTTGAATCATGCCTATCAACTAGCTCAAACTATGGCTGCTAATTGAAATCTCGCCAACAAAGAAAGACATGATCGATGAGTAAAAGCCCAGGAGTTGTTGCCTGGAGATGGGGTGCTACTCCACAATTTGGGACTGCATGGAAAACACAAAATTGCTGATAGATGGCACCATCTCCCCCACATAGTAGTTGGTAAATTGGATGATCTGCTGGTGTACAAGGTGCGTCCAGAAAATAATTCCAAAGCTGTTAAGACCATGCACCTTAATCACTTACTGCCCATCAGCCAAGTTATTATTGATGCTGAACCAACACCTGACACTTCTCCTGGGCCAGTGACTTGTGCTGCTGCAAAGAGGATGTGGAGCCAACCTGTCTGTGTTGTTCCCAGTGCTATAGGAAGGGTGGGGCTGGTGGTATTACCACTCTGGGCGCAAGCCTCTGAGGGGCGCAGTTTTCAAGACTAAAGCTCACTTTTTAATTTACTTGCGCTGTCGCTTTAAGGTTTCTTTTATATATATATATTTTGGTTTTGTAATTACAACTGGCTGTCAGCAGGAGCACATCTGTGGACCAAAGATCAGCAAATCGGGAGGGGGGGGTCACATGGTTGCGCTATCTGCTGCAGACAATATAATCATGTGGTAGTGGTACAGAGAAAGAGAAACTGTGGGTGGGCCACTGCCACCCAACCCATTAGTATAAAAGGTACTGGGTGGAGCGCCGCAAGCATGTGGCACTGAGAGACAGTTAAATAGAGGCTGGAGATACAGTAGTTTGTTGAGATGAAACAGAAAGATACTAGCAGCAAAAATCAGCAATAAACTATACAGTGTAGAGAGGAGAGGAGAGATGAGACCAAGAGACAGAGAGATATTGGATTTGTGTAAGCAATGCACTACTGTCTTCTGTGATGTCTATAATGTAGTAGTCTGACTGGACTGCATTAAGTAAAAGCAACAGCAAGCATTTTTCATTTCCATCCACATCCGTCCTGTGTGTGACCCAAAATCATTTTTTTTTAAATGAGAACTTGTGTGTCAGTGAGATGAATTATGGTGTATGTGGCAGCAGTGGTGCCAGGTGGGGGGTACTAGATTGGAAAAAATGCAAACTCAGGAAATCTGCTTTGAATTTGATTACTGGGCTGGCTCAGCTGACTGGCTGGTGGCTGCTGTGTATTATTTCATGATCGAGGAGTGCGTTCAGTTCACTTTTGTGACCGTCCGTGTGAAAGAAGTTTTAACTTGTACTGTCCACAGTGAATGTTTTTGCTCAGCATGTTGTTAAGCTAAGTTTTATAATCACACTCCCATACAGTGCTTACTTGTGAGTTTCTTTTGGGAGTGACTGAGAGTGAAGAACAGAAGTCGTTGCCTTCCTAAATTGGGCTGACTTCCATGGCATGGGCCGCGGGGCACCATCCTCCTGCCCACATGTTTATACGCTTTAATTTTTCTTCTCCTCTTGACCCATCCCTTGCACTCCCATTCCGTTGCCATTGTTTTTTTGGTTTTATGTCTTCTGTTATCCCCACCCCAACCACACCAGTCTTGCTGTAGAAAATGAAGCATTGCCTTGCCTTGGACGGAAGTTGTTAGTTGGCCTGCTGGCAGGCCTGGTTCTGGCTGCTCCAGTTACAGGGCAGGCAGGCCCACGCACTGCTTTCCTAATACTCCTAGTGGGTGGCTGTTGGCACTGGGCCTTCTCATCCCAGTCCCAGGGCAGACAGAGCCTCCAGACCTGAGACAGTTCTTCATTCTGACTCCACTGCTCTGACTCCCCCTCAACCAGGGACCCCTACTACTATCCTAGTACTCAGTACCTGCTAGGCTGCTACTGAATGAAGAATCAGCTTCAGCAGACCAGGCAGCCAGCACTGGGAAGTAGCACTTATTGGTACTGCAGTCAGTTGTATTTAAGACGAGCATAGATATACAATACCCAATACATACAATACAACTAAATCAATCATGATTTGTTTTTTCTTATTCAGTTAGCCTCCCTCTGCCACCTTAGCTGGCATCAGGCAAGTGTAGACTAGTACATTTTATTTGTTGGTTGATCAGCAAAAGAGAATTTCATTTTACAGCTGACACTCTGATGCCAGCCAGCCAGAGTCTCACACACCTCAGATTCCATGGGAGCAACATTTTCCCTGAAATCAGGGGTAGGGAACATACACCCAAACTATGTTTTTATCTCATGAAAAGCCCCCAAACTCACTGCAGAGCATGTAAACCCCATAGGACTTCTGGGGGCCTTGTGGCCAACAGATCCCTGGCTGTTTTCTGGATGGGGGCACTAAATTAGTCTCTTGCCCAGGGCACTGAAATGCCTTCCTATGGCTCTGGTTGTTCCAGAACTAAGGCCTTCCCTCAGCAGGCCCACAGTGATAGTAATGACTGTTGATCTGTCTCTGATGAGTGTGACTTTGATAATGCCTATTATCCCTCTTATAAACTGAGTCAGTTGTTTCGAAGCAATCCTCTGCAGAATCATGGGGATGAAGCTGGGCCTTCAGAACTGCCTAACCCCCCCAGCTTCTTTCCTGGACCCAGTGCCCCCTGAAAGTGAGGTACAAAGTATCACATCCGAGATTGCGGACTCTCAGTGTCTTGTAGAACTGTTTGACTTGCCTAAGGAAGGGGCTGATGGTCTGAGTCTACCTGGTGACATACCAGAACTTGAAGAACAATATGAAAGTGTTGATAGGACCCCTTCAGTGCCACAAAGCCTAACTGTGCTAGAGTCTCCTCAGAATGGGCAACCAAGGCCCTCTTCAGAAGATAATAATGAGCAAAGTGTTGTGGAAACAGAGTCTGCAGAGCCAGGAGCTGATAGTGTTCCCAATCAAGACATTTCAACCAGTGCAGAGACATCCCTCACTACAGGAGAAGAAATCAGTGCCAGAGTAGACTGCCCAGAGTCTGTGTCTGTCGCTGCCAGAAAATCTGGGTGACCTGTTAAGCCAGTGCTACATTTTAGTTATGATTCCCCTGGGAGGCCTGTGGACTTGCCTCTCAATGTGGTCCATAAAGGTGTTTACGTTTCCAAGAGCTCACTGCCCAAACTGAGCTTGACTGCCATCTCTCAATTATTTGTTCTTCCTTCAGGACATGGCGTCCCTGTCCCATCTAGCCCCAAGTTAGCTGATGGGGAAGGACCCCTTCTACATTGTTTACTGTACAAGAAGTTATAATGTGAAGTCATAGGTAACTGTCCATAGTACGTTAATCATAATAGAATCAGTACAGAGTGTTTGAAACATGCATAAGTATTGTCAATGAAGATATGGTATCATGAAATGTATAGTAATGTGATAAGTTCATGATTAACTGATGCATCAGATAGTATTTCCATAGTATGCTAGTGTCACGTATGGCTTGTATATATATTGATTCTTCAATATTGTGATGGTGCAGACTTGTCGAGGACTCCAAGTTTCTCCAGACAGGGAAGGGTGTAACCCCCCCCTACAAATGGGGGTTCCCGAAAGTCTTCCTTGGGTGTGTCTAAATGCCCACTGCCACGCTGGTATCCTGTGTCCTAGCATTTTAAAAGTGTTTGTGTAAGAGTGCCTTAATGCCTCTGTGCTCTGTCTCTTTAAGAGCTGCCTATAATGTGGGGCTTATCTAATCTGGGAGGGGGGCTGAGTGTTTCTATGCTCGAGTCCTGCCTGGGCTGTCAGATAATCGCTTCAGTCTGCCATTGCTATTTGCACAGAGGGAGCTCTGTTAGAAGCTATACTTATTAGCTGATTATCTATTAGCATAGCATTGATATTGTAGTTTGTCTAACCTGCCTTCTTTGCAGCACGGACAGTTCTGTTTATCACCAGCATCTCGGTCCTTGACTGCCAGAATGAGCCAATCAATACCTTTGGGGACCCTAAAATGGGGTGTGTCCCCAGGGATCTTGTGGGAGTGAATTTCTGTAGGAACTGTAGTTTTGAGACTTTGGCACCTAAATGCACCTGGAAGGGGAGCCCTTGCTTTGACAGACTGATGGATCAACCAACCAGAACCTTTTGGACTGAAGGGAAATTCCCAAGCTGACTGCTGCAGTCAGTCAGTCTGGAGTTAGAGTTTGAAGAGAAAGAAGCTTGAGAGTATTTGAGCAGCAGCTCCTGTGTAGTTCGCACGGGAGAGCTGTGGAAGGGATGAGTTTTGGCCTGCCTGTCTGCTGTCCCTTGTGAGTGAGCTCTTCAAAGAATCGGACTGCATCTGAAGTTGTGAGAGAGACTTAAACCACTGGATTGATGACCAGGCTTGAAACCTGAAGAGGACCTAAGATTTGCTGAATGCGATCAGCCTGTCAGGACCTTCATTTACCGTTGAACTCCTGGTTTTGCGCAGAGACTCTGTGATTGCGGCCGCACTGTCATCCACCTGGTATAGTGGTGATTGCTTTACTATAAATGTGCTGTGTGCTGCTAGTGGGTCACAATTTGATTCCCTACTGTGTGCTTAACTGTGCCTTGCTTGCTGGAGGCAGCATCTAGCTTTCCCAGACTCACATCCAAACTATTCCTTGGTCTGGGTCTTGTCACACTGGCCCAGCCAGATTACTCACACCACAGAGAAGACCATCAACGAGAGACCTGCCTGGGGATCAGCCCCCTGCTCAATGCCTTGAACAGGAATGACACCTCAGTGATTCGTGTGGGCCCTGCTTCTCTTGGCACTCCAGCTCATCAACCTGCAGTGTCAATTTCGCCCCTCCAGTGTCCTGTACTGGGTACCATGAGTAAACACCAGGGTAACTCCCTGCAACATCAGCTAAATCAAAAGTGTTGTCATCTAATTCACTTGTTGTTTTCTTGTCACGAACTGAGTCAACCGGCTCCGAATTACAAATTGTGTGTATTTGTGCATGTGTCTTTCTTCCATCACAGGGCCCCAACCAGCTGCGATGCCGGCCTACCCCAGGCAACGTTCCAGGTTAGCCCACCTTACTCCCACCTGGGTACTCAGAGTGTATGACTGTGTGGGACTCTGAAATGCATGCATGACTGCCTGATTGATATAGCCTTTAAGCCAATCAACCTGATTGCACCCCTCCCTTGTTCAATTCCCCTGAATAAATCAGATCTAACTCTTTTTGCATTTAACCTGACTGTAGTTTCAGTCTGTACCAAAAGCACTGTACTGTTGTTATTTGCTGTGCCTAACTTTGTTTTACAGGGGGTCTCCACGGTCGAACTGGTGGAACCAGCCCTTGTGGTAAGTGCAAACAGTGTGGGGATTTGGATGCTGAATAGGAGCTACTGAGAAAGTGTTTGTTGCATATTGTCTAGGCCACTAGAGGGGAAAAAGGGGGGTTACAGTGTCCTGGAGAGCTGTACCCAGGTTAGCTTTGTTACTAACAACCCTGTTCTCCGGGTGGAGGCACCTGTTTCAGCACCCAGGCCCCTTAACCTCCAACTAGCCATGCAGGCAGGGGTAGTAGCCCTGGGATAGCACCACCTGGGGGTTACATCATATTTATAACATATTTCACTGCTACTTTCGTAAAGCATTTGGCTGTCCCATTGTGACCTCACAATTGCTACTTGTCACATAACAGCTGTTGTCATGGTGATCTGCATGATGCCATAAACAAAGGCATTATGAGGTGAGGTGAGATAGGGAGAGTCAGATACTTTTATACAGACTTCTTAGATGTGCTATGAAGATGTATTTTAAACCCAGAAAAAGAAAGCCAACATTTAAATTTTTTTTTTCTAGCGAATAGTAAATACTTAAAGCAGACAAATTTGTTAGTCAGCAAAAACTTTTATCGTATACTTTTTTAACAAATATATATTTCTAGTGTCCTTAGATGCATCTTCTGTGTATTTTTAATTCTGTTGGATATTTTTAAAATGGCTTTTATTATTAGTTTTGCAGTTGATGACAAGTCAATAAAAGATGTAGCCGGTCACGAGTAAGTGTGAATAACAGTGTGGTAAAAAACGCGCAGAGAAAAGAGTATAAGTGAAAACAGCTCCGGGTGAATAATAATGTGGTCATGACAGTGCAGTACACCAGTAGCTGTTTTCACTGTTGCCAACTGCTACAAGTGCACAATTGTGTGCTGCTTCAATCACAGTGCCGACACTGTGGTATACAACATAGAGGCACATGATGCGAAGGTTGTGCATCCGGCTGACTGGGGTTCAAATCGCAGTAATACTTTTTTTGCCATCAGCTCAGTAAATCTCCCACCCTCTCAATCCCCCCCCAAAAGTTAATTAGATTTCATTAAGGGGGTGTGGGGGGGGGCACAGGTGGCACATCCCCTTGCATAGAAAGATGCCAAAGGGCAAAATTAGGAGAAGTTGTGAAGTGGGAACTTTGTGAAAAGTGAATTTGGCAACTTCAACAGAACTTCGCTGGGGAATTAAGACTTCACAACATCTCTACTGTGCATATGTCTGGAAGACCAGCCTCCATCCCACTCCCAAGAAAATGTGCCCACCCCAACTTCAATTGTGTCTTGCCACCTCCAACTTGCTCCCCAATAGTAAGTATGGGAACTAACATTCAGGATCCCCTACTCTGGTTTGCGGCTTCTCTGTGGTTTTACTAAGGCTGTCTGCACTGTCGCTGTTATTTGTTAGCATCATGGTTCCTTTCACAGTTTTGTCTGCTCTCCTTTGGACGGTGCAATTTATGGTTAGCAG
Organism: Neoceratodus forsteri; assembly: GCA_016271365.2. Classification (NCBI taxonomy): domain Eukaryota; kingdom Metazoa; phylum Chordata; order Ceratodontiformes; family Ceratodontidae; genus Neoceratodus; species Neoceratodus forsteri. The sequence goes on along the minus strand of JADMNL010000026.1, from coordinate 332,596,990 downwards.
TTTTGTTCTAGTTCCTGTTAAAGATAGCTGCCACTCATTAGTTTTAAAAATCTCTTCTGCTGAGGTTATCTTTGAATACACACACTGGATTCATACTGTGTATCTATGTTGCTGGGCCTGCAGCATGTTTCTGATGGTAAACGGCACAGCACCGATACTCAGATATTTATTTATTGTAATGGACATAGAAAGGGTACAGTAATTAGAGATGTGCGAAATCGAAAAGTTACGCCTAGTGTCACATTTCAAGTAATTTCCACATTACGTGAAATATTTCATCTAGGCATAACTTAATTTCACCCCCCCCAGTTCAGCTTTCGTGCAAAGTGAGAAATCATGCCCGAAATTACGCCAATTTCGGTCCCGGGAGGTGAAATTTCACCATTTGCTTCAATTTTGCCAATGTTTTACAATTACACCAGCGAAATTGCAGTGCATTATGGGCAGATAGCTGAAATCTCGCATGCAGGGTGTTTTCTGAACAGTATATTGTCTGTTGGGTTGGAGAGCAGTTCAGTGTGGTGCATCACAGCCAACAAACCCTTCAAAAACCTCTTTATTTGTGATTTTTGAGAGTTAATTGCTCACAAAATCACAAGTTTAGTTCCTAGTGCTGCTAGTGAACATTTTTTTGTGTTTGTATCTTTGGAGAATAGTTAGTTAAACTTAGTTAGTGTTTCAGTTTTCTCTTTGTCTGTGAGGGAGCGAATGGGGGAGGGTCGATCGTGCGTGTGTGTTTGTGTGTGAAATGAAAGCAGAGCAGGCGAGTTCCTAAGATTTGACATAATTCTCACAAGTTGTGAGAGAGTTTCTGTGATGTCTTTTAAACCTGAAGATTTGTAGTTTGTGTGCTATTTATTTGTCATATTTTTCTTACACATTGACTGTTTTTTGGGTCACTTTATCTGAAAAGTTACTACATTCTTCTGACTGAGTGGTTCTGTTCCTGTTTCCCTTTGCTGAGTCACTTTTGTGATTTATTTTCTTTATTGAAAGTATTCGTGTACAGTGACCTGACCACTTGGCTTGTCTATGTCCAGGTACACTACATTGATGAATTGCTCACATAAATTAAAATTGTGATCTAGCCTCTGCATTGCAGCGTTCCTGTTTTTCTATTTAATTTGCTTATCATATTAACCCTTTCCTCCCACTTACACCACTGGTGTTTACTACCTGACCTGGCCAGCTACTATATAAAAAACAAATATGCCTGCCAAGAGACATTCAGGTAAAGGTGCTAGGGTGGGAGGTGGCTCAGAGAAGTCTGATGGAAAAAGCAAACCTATTTGTGAATCCATGCCCTCTGTGGCTTCTGCTGCTGCTGCTGCTGCTGTGACAGACAATAGCAGCAAAATCGAAGTTAGAAGTGGCTTGAAGTCTAACTCATTTTTTACTGCCCAATCTGTAGGTAGTATGCTTGTTGGAGATGATACTGGGAATGAGGGAGACACTCACACTAGTGGAGGCACAGAGGTCCAAGAGGAGGTCGAAAAGTTGTCATTTCCTCAAGGAGAAGCTGATAGTGGTGAGGGTGATAGTGTCCAGCTTCAGTGTGTTTCTCTGCGAGAAGGAGATAAGGAAAGTCAGCCCCCCCCCCAAGTGAGGAGATGCCACAGAAGGGAAAAGTTTGTCTGGCAGTAGCCAGTGATAGGGATGAGGCGGAGGATATAATGTGTTTTGGTACAGATGATGATGATGAGGTGTTGGATCCACTGTGGGAGCCAGAAGTGAAAAAGATGAAGGGTGATGATGCTGTAGCCCATTTAGATGACAAGACTGAGGGTGAGGATATCAGCAAGCCTACAACAAGCAGTCCAGTCGCCCACCTCCCATACGTAGCATGATGGACATCATGCAAGTGGCACAAAAAGCAGAAACTTCCACACCTTTGGCTCCGCTGTCCAAGTCTCAGTCTCATCATGTCAAGTCTAGAGTTGCAAAGTCCCTAGTTTGGGATTTTTTCATGCTTGATGCAGCTGATGACACCGTGGCAATCTGTCAGCTGTGTCAAGCATGTGTCAGTCATGGAAAAAAGAGCAGCCACCTAGGCACTGGTGGACAGCACACCCACTTGAAAAACAAGCACCCACTGCATTGGCACCAACACCAGAAAGATACCAGAGCTGCTGGCAGGACTTCCCTTTGTCAAGCTTAATGTTAGTGACAGCAGTGCTGTAGAGCAGGAGGAGGGAGGGCTGAGTGGGTCAGTGGAGGAGGAGTGTGCGGAATCATTTTCTCTCCCGAGCAGTGGACATAGTAGCAGTGGAGCTGCCACTCCCTCAAGTTATAAAAGTACACCACCAGGCACCAAATCCACCAAAATAACCAGTTTCATACATGCTGCACGTTCCAGGCCCCAAGAGTCACCTGGTACCCCAGCAAGAACAACATTGGTGGCACAAGTAAACAGGGCTTCAGATAATTTTTTTGGGGTGGAAGTCAAATACTTCCATAGGTTGCAATTTGGAAGTCATTTCAGTTTTACTGGAGTCAAAATACTCCAGCTGTCAGTTTTTTGGAAGTCAAAATAATTCCAGTCGACAAATTTTGGCAGTCAAAATACTCCAACTCCTATACTTTTGAAGTCAACTTGTAGGCCTTCTGAATACCTCACTGTAATCCATGCTACATCCACATAAATACATTTCTTAATGGTAGGAAAGGAAAATGTACACAGCAAATAATTTGCAGACAGTATGTGTTTATTTCATGAATTGTTCTTGCAGTTCCATCAAGTAACCCCCGTTATGCTATCTCATATGTTAAGTTGCTTGTTAATATGCCCCAGTCAGGGGTTCTGAGTAAACAAATGATTTTTCTAACTGCATTTTTGTATTAAAAGTTACATTTTAAAAGGAGCCAAGGCTGGCAGAACTGCAGCAGCTATCTTGTGGGAGCCACTTGCTCCCTCACCCGAGATATGCTATTGTGCCCTGGCCAGCCCATGCACTGTCAAATTAGTATATCCCGGGTGAGGGAGCAAGCAGCTCCTCTGAGATGACTGCCAGCAGCCTTGCAAAATGTGTTTTTTTTTTTAGTAAAAGTTACATTTAAGAGTACTCTACAATGTAACTTTTAACAAAAAAATGCAGTTAGAAAATTGTGTTTTACTCAGAACTGCTAATCAGGAGCATGTGCACTGATGGCGAGCATGGGAAGGTAAGCAGTGTTTTCATTTAAACATTTCCTACCAAGACAAGTTGTGTCCAGTGCAGGAATCTGCTTAATGTCAGTCAGCTTAGCTCACATTACCATGCAACGTTGAGTACAGAAATTGTACTAATCACTAAACATTTTTCTCCCCAGGGTGAAAGCAGAGTAAAAATAAGGAATTGATAAATCTAATCTACCTTTAATGACGAGATTTGCTTCAAGCTAATCAAGTTGCGGCTGTAGTAGTTATGTTATTACAATAAACAACATGATGAACCTTTCACTTTAATACTGGCAACGTACTACTATCCTCAATTTAAGTACCTGTATACTCACAGTGCTCTAAGTTGAAACATAGCAATTGGAAATGTGCAGATAGTGGTGGAAAAGGTTGTGAGTGTAAAGTACAGCTGGGATATAGAGTTATGGAGCCAAACTTGAGGTTTGACAGAGTTCCAGGGCAGCATGACGAATGCATGTGGAAAGAGGAGAAATTATGGTCTGGTGACTACTGAACTGGAGAGGACATACTAGGATGAAGTTTCACTGGAGCAGGGTTGAGGAATGGTTCACATGTAGAGTAGATTGTGTAAGGAGGAGAGGACAATTAGACAGTGTGCCTGGAAAGGAGTACGGGGAGGGGGCAAACTGAATCTATGATGACGCACCACTGTATTAATTGTTCTACGGTACTGGCTAAAAGGGTCTAATTACGTCATCATGATGAGCTACTTCAGTATAGTTGACTAAGTTTTCTGAAGGAGAGAAAATGCATTTTCTATGCATCGGGCAGCCCCAGATAATGAAGTTAACAAGGTTTCCTGCAGGCAGTTGAAACGGAGTTAAACTTTACTTACTACTTACTCATTAAAAAACGGGTGTAAATTACACAGTATTCATGAGTGAAATTAGTGTAGATAGCAGGGCAGACTGATCTTGCAGATGCAGTAAACAACAAAAAAAAATATCACTCATTTACTTAGGGAGTTACTTTGTCTGACACTGACTGTGTGCCGACATCACTCTGACACTACCCCCAGCTCCATTTGTTGAACTCCAGTCCCTCCCAGTCCCAAGTTAACACCATCATACTTTTTCCTGCCTGGGCCTGGCAAGATAATTTGTGTAGACAGCCACTCAGTCACCACTAGGTACTAAACAGATCACAGAGACAGCATGTCTATAATAAAATAAATAGAGGACTTCCGATGACGTCATGAATGTGGCTGCAGCCTAAAATAAGTGGCTCTCCTAGCGACCCCCTAAACAGCCTCCTCAAGAAAGCTTATTCAAGTAAAATTTGCCTGCTAGCTGAATCAGGAGGTGCTACAATGCCTAAGAAGCGAGGGGAATCAAATTATGCCCTGCTGAAACATCAGGATGGAGAACAATTGCAGGACGAGGGGTCGGAGAGTGGGGATTCCCGGGCCTCATCGACCTCGCGCCAGAGTAGTACGGCGCCTGACCAGGCCCCCGTATACGATCCTCCAGAGGCAGATGGCACAGATGTTAGCAGAGATAAGAGATTTCAGGAAAGAAATGAAGTCTACGGTCACCGCGATCTGCATAGACATCAGTAAGCTGGAGCAGCGCCAGGAGAACCGCGAGGCCCGACCGGCAGAATCGGAGGGGCAACTGGAGGAAGTGGAGCGTGCCATAGTACAGCTGTATGGAGACATCAAGACTCTACAGAACCATGCAGAGGATGCTGAAAGCAGAGGACGCCGAAATAATATCAGGCTCTCTGGAGTCCCCGAAGGAGCTGAAGGAGAGGAGATGATCCCTTTTATACAAAAATCCCTAAAAGAGCTGCTTCACCTACCTGACTTCATCTCGCTGGAACTAGAACGGGCCCATCGCACCCTAGGCCCCAGACCACCACCAGGCTCCTTCCCTCGTACAATCCTGATTAAGTTCTTGAGGCATCAAGAGAAAGAGGCAGTACTGCACATGGCCTGGAGGAAGGGTAAAATTTATTATGCATCCCAACGGCTATTCTTTGAGAATGACTATGCTCCCGAAATAATGGCACGTCGGCAGGCTTATATCCCAGTGATGAGAGTTTTAAAATCTGCAGGTATTAAATTCCGGACGCCCTATCCTTCCAAGATGGTAGTCTTCTTCGAAGATGGCCCTCGCACATACGACACGGCCGCGGAGGCAACAGCAGAACTCCACAGAAGAAAAATGGAGATATCCCAATCTCGTGTCAGCCAGAGAACTTCAATAGCCTCAAAGCTAGCCCAGAGAGTGTGGAATATTGGTCAGAAGAACACTAGGTGCAGGCAAGGCATGGAAGCTCTTCAAAATATAGTCGGAGCTCTGAAGGCATCCCAGCCTACCCCGAAAGAAGTGACACAAGATGCTCAAGGATCTGAAACCTGAGGGGCCGCAAGTATATAAATCGGACTAATGTTAGACCCTGAGCTTGCTTGTCTTATAGCTTAGCGGGTGTGCTTGCTCTATGTTGTAAACTAATTAAACTTTCTGGGAAGGGAGGGGGGAGGAGGAGGTGCAAAAGAGAGGTGGTCGCCTCCTTTTTTTTTTTTTCCTCTTCTCGTGGATGGGATGGCGTGGTGGGGGGGAGGTCTGCCGGCTGGGGGAGGCATCTTTCACGGCCTCGGAGAGGGAGCAGGTTGGTGGCGTTGCTTGTCTGGGGTCCAGGAGAGCTTGTCCTCCTCGACCTAACCAAGTTGGAGGAGGGATTGGATGGAGTTCCCGGCTGGAGGATGTACGATCTGGGACCCCTGTCATACAGCCGAGTGGAGGGGGGGCAAGAGAGATGAATGTGGGCAGGGGGGAAGATAAGAAAGCAGATAGATGGGAAGTCATGATACAGTGGCTCGAGGCCTTGGCCCGGAAGATGGGGGGGGGCAAGGCACAGGTCAGGAAACAACCAACATTATGTGGCCCCTTTGAGCCTGACTCGCTGATCCTTCATCCATAGCACAGAGCTACACGGAAGTGGGAGGGGGGGGAATGAGATAAAACAGAAAAGATGGAGGGGGAGGCGCGGGTTTAGAGCAGGCCTAATAATAGGACAACAGAGCTGGGCCATTCGGGACTGGTTGGCTGCATGGAAATGGCCATCGGGACAGTCATTACAAGGGATTTGAAAATAGCATGGTGGCAATATGGACCAATACCTAGCTCTACAGATTAGGGATGATAAAGATGAGTGGGAAAGGAGGGAGGGTGAAGGAAGGGAGGGGAAACAGGAAGTCCATAACACTATTAAGCAAGCTGTTGATTACTGGTGGGCCAGGTGCCATCTATCCCAGCCACCGCCCGGAGGGGAGGAGGGGAGGAGGAGGGGAGGATTTCGGGAGACACATTTGGTGCTACAGCGCACACAAATAAACCCTAGAGTTTGTGCACGCAAGGGCCTAGTTGGTCAGTAACTAATCTGATTAACTACTCCTCTTACTAGGTGACAGTGGACCTGAAATTGAATGTGATATTCTTGACCTTTGGGCATTAATAATGACTCTGTACACAAAAAGATCAGAAAATAAGCTAACTAATCTGAGTACCTGTAGACTCCTGTCGAGGACGGAGGAGGTGCGACTGGCCCGTCAGACACGGGGCTGGGTGTGGTGTAGCCTGCGGTTGAGTTTTCACCCGACTGTGGGACATCCTGTTTGGCCTCAGCTATTGGGCTGATGGCTGGGCACATGAGGGTAGCGCCTGGCCCTGAGGACAGTGATCCTATGCTTAAAATTATCATTCCCCTCCTAAGAACACTCAGTACCATGGGGGACTGCATGGGGCAGCCGCATGCATCGCCTATCCCCAATTCCCTTTCCCCACTAGGAACTAAGGTGCCTGAAGCCCAAGATATTGAGGGCTCTGAAGATAAGGGCACTCCTTACCATTGGATCAGGATCCCCTGATCTTTGGAAGTACCACTCTACTGTTACCCGTTGTAAGGACCATGTTGGCCCTGTCGTTGATCTGTTCTTATTTGTATGTTGATGAGTCTAGTTGTCAAAATGCAATGTTCTATTGTCATCATTGTTGTGTTACTGTCATCAGATCTAAGCAGAAAGACCCACAAGCATATATCTCAGAAATGACAAACTTGAAGTCCCTGATCGAAGGGGAAAGGTTAGACAAAGCAAGACATCCTGAGTCACAGAAATGTACACCGCTAAGGTGAAGCTACTCTCTCTTAATGTTAATGGCCTGGCTTCACCGATTAAAAGGTCTAAAACCCTCAGTCATGTTAGACAAACCAAAGCAGATATAACATACCTACAAGAAACACACATGATCCCTACTGAGCATGCAAAGTTGGCTAAACTGAGTTGGGGGCAGGTTTTCCACTCCTCAATCAAGGCAGGGAGGCAAAGAGGAGTGGCCATAATAATTTCCCCGCATATTCCCTTGAAAGTTGAGTCTTCCTGGGCAGAACCAGAGGGCCAATTAGTAATAGTGCAAGGCACACTAAATTATAAGCAGATAACCCTAGCGAACATCTATCTCCCGCCAGGCATCTCGAGCTCTCTTATGAGGACCTTGCTTGACAAGATTATACAAAAGACAAAGGGAATCCTCATGATGGCAGGTGACTTCAATTTAATCATGGACCCTGCTATGGATACCTCTAATATGAGACCACCTAAACAAACAACGGCCCAAAAATTCTTCAAAAAGTTTGTGACTGAGATGAGATGGTGTGATGTTTGGAGGAAGTTACACCCTCATTTGAGGAACTACACTTACTACTCTCCTGTACACCACACCTATTCCCGCATAGATCTGTTGTATACACAGGTGGAGAGCTTGGGATGCTTGCAGGATGCTCAACTTGGAGATATTTCAATCTCAGACCATGCTCCCCAGACCTCCATGTGGGATTTTGGCCTCCAACCTAAAAAGACACAAAGGAGACTAAATCCATGCCACCTGCGTTCCAAACAGTTCTGTGAATTTCTCACGGAAAAAGTACTAGAAATAAAGGTGGATAACCCAGTGTCAGATACTACCTCCGCAATTCGTTGGGATACGATTAAGGCTGTACTTCGGGGACACATAATTAAGTGTACTGCAGAGCAAGAAAGGCAACATAAAGCACAAAGACTTAGGCTAGAGAATACCCTCCATTTCTTACAAATGGCTCACAAACAGGGGGATATGTCAGTACTTCCCCAAATGCAACAGGCTAGATATGAATTGGATCGACTAATTCAGCAACAAACCAAGATAGCCTTGACCTTTTTACGTCAAAGGTTTTATGAGGTAGGCCCGAGAGCTACGCGGCTACTAACATATCAAACCCGTAAACAAAAAAAAAATAGCCACTATCCTATCCATTCGCCACCCAATGGGAGGCCAACACCTCACCAAAACGCATGACATTGCGAAAGCATTAACTTCATACTATAAGGCCTTATACACTCCCGAACATGCAGCATCCCCACAACAAATAGCAGAATACCTGCAGGCAATTACTCTCCCACGGCTTGCGGAGGACCATAGAGAAGCACTGGTTGCTCCGATCACGGAACTGGAGGTGTCTAATGCCATTGCAAATGCCAAATCCTTAAAATCTCCGGGCTCGGACAGATACAGGGCTGAGTTCTACAAATCAGCTAAGGTACAGATCTCTCCCAATCTGCTCAATGTGTTCAACTCGGTATTAGAGGGGAGCCCACCCCCACCATCCTGGTCATATGCAACTATTTCCATAATCCCCAAACCGGATAAGAATCCACAGCTATGTGCTTCATATAGGCCTATCTCAGTACTAAATCAGGACTATAAATTATTCATGAGCATATTGACCCGTCGGGTAGACCAGGTGCTCCCTTTATTAATAAATAAAAGATCAAATGGGATTTGTCAGATCCCGCACCACCACGGACAGTATTAGGCATACTCTGCATGTAGTACACCACATGCAAACTAGTAAAATCCCAACCATACTAGCCAATCTAGACACTGAAAAAGCATTCAACAGAGTGGCCTGGCCCTTCCTATACTCAACACTGCATAAGTTTGGGTTTCCTCCTGCCTTAATCGCAGTCCGTAGCCCTTTATGCCGATGACATCCTTCTATACCTCCAGAACCCTGAACAATCTCTCCTCATGGTCAAACAGATCCTGGACTCCTTCGGTTTGGTCTCGGGATACAAGTTGAACTTTACTAAAATGGAACTGCTAACCTTTCATTATGCCCCCTCACCAAAAGTGCAAGGCAGCTTCCCAGGGAGGTGGAACCTACAAAAGCTTAAGTACCTAGGCATGTATATCCCTCAAGCCCCTACGAAGTACTATGAATACAATTATACCCCCTTCATCGCGCAGTTGAAATCTTACTTAAATTCATGGGCAACACTTCCCCTGGGCCTCGCTTGGAGGATTGACCTAGTCAGAATGATAACATTCCCAAGGGCTTTGTATCTATTTCAAAATATCCCCGTACACCTCCCATTAAAGACCTTTCGGGAACTGAACCGTCTTATCACAAAGTTCATTTGGGCCAACCAAAAGCCCCATGTCCGTTTAAAGATCCTCACTCTCCCCCGCCGAGCCGGAGGGCTGGTGCTCCCAGATCTAAGACACTACCAACAAGCGGCAGCGCTGACACACTTGATGTCCCGGCAAACCAGAACAACCAGCCCACACTGGTTGGACATAGAACGATCAATGCTAGATGACCACACCTACTGCCGAATCCTATACCAACAAGAAAACAACTGGTTACCGCTTCACCATGTAAACCCTTGGCTTAAGGCCTTGTTCCGCACTTGGCAAACTATTAAAAAAACACATTGGTTGACACCCTTCCTACCACTTATATGCCCAATTGCAAGTTTGAGCAACTTTTTCCCAAACAGCTTGGATAACAGCTTTCAGCAGTGGGAAAGGCATGGGTTGAAGTACCTGGGACAGATAATGTCGCAGGGAGTGCTGTGGTCATACGCGGAGATTCAAAGGAAGTACAACCTACCACACCGGGATTTCTACCGCTGCTTACAGCTCCGGCACTATGTAGACGGTCTCCCACGGATAATCTGGGAACACGAACAACTCCCTCCCATAATTCAAAATCAAGTCACTCTTAGCAAAACTCTGAAACAGAGCCACCTAATATCGTTATATTACCAAACGTTGAACGTGCAGAATCAGCCTCATATTGACAACATTCGCACACAATGGACCCAGGAATCAGGCTATCAGATATCGCCCGAAGATTGGCGTAGAGCTTGGGGTTACACTGTCAGAGTGACGAGCTCACACCAGTGGCGCGAGTTTGCGTGGAAAAATCTGGTCCGGTACTTCAGAACCCCTGCAATTACCTGCAACTTCTCCCCAACCCACTCAGCTGCCTGCTGGCGCCTATGTGGGGAACCCAAGGCAAATCACACCCACATCATGTGGGAATGTCCACACCTCAGGCCATTCTTGGTGCTCCTGCAGACTCAACTGCAAGAAATACTAGACCCGCAATTACAACTGACAGTAGAGATGTTCCTATTCTCCATTTTCCCCCAAAACCTCCGGGGTCCAAACACTAGATATTTACTCCTCCTACTCCTATCCGCAGCTAAGAAAGCAATTACTAAAGCGTGGTTGACCCCTAAAGTCCCCACGACTCAGGATTGGTGGAAAATCACAAGACAAATATACATAATGGAAAAAAAAATCACACATAGTCTGAACGACCAAGAGGAAAGGTTTACTATCAGATGGTCCAGATGGCAAATATATTATATGTTAAAAGACCCTATGTTTACCCCCTAGGGGAGTTATACAAAGAATCCCACTTAGGGAGTATAACGCCCAGACTAGATCAATGTTATTTCTTAAGATTGTGACCTGGAATGGATATTGAAGAACAAAGTGTGTTTATGAAGAAGTGTTGTCATAATATTGTATATGACGCCTGTGGATCATGCTTGAACTTCCCCCCTGGGAGCAGCCTAGGAAGACTTTGGTATCAAGAGATCAGCCTCTCCATCTATATCTTATGGCCAGGCTGGACAATGCTGCTAGTGATCTAACCCCTATAAATAAGCAAATGAAATTAAAAATCATACGTACCTCCCCTTCCTGTAGAGCAATAACTTAATGTACTCAAACTGGAATTGTTGCATTGTATAAATGAAATGTACTGCTTGGATCTGGATGATATGTCTGTATATATGTTGTAAAACCTAAATAAAGAGGATATTTAAAAAAATATATAATAAAATAAATAAATACTATTTTATCTTTCAGATGAAACCTGGACACAGAACACGATTTAGCGACATCGATGGTCAACTGAGCTGGCTCAGACTTGGTACGCCCTTCTGAATCGCCACTCACCAGCAACAACAGCAGTCAATTTATTTTTACCACCCACAACTCGAACTCCCTGCTGACCTCGCTCCCTAGGAAGTACGTTGGGGTGATTGGGGAACCCAACTGAGCTTAACCTCATCCTCAGGTTGGTTCAACCCTACCGTGGCCACTGGCCTTCTCCAGATGCCTCTACTCCACCACTGTACACCTTCCTCAACTCTTCCAGCTCACACTCTTGCCTCTTCCAGGCTCCTGAGACCCAACTCCCACCCTCCACCTATGACCGCACCAAGGGCAGTGGGTGGCCCGCACCATCCGCACATGTGGTCCGTGGCCCTCTGCTCCGGATCCTCAAGTCAACTATGACACCTGGGGCAAGCAGTGGAGTCCATAGATTCATCTTCCAGCTCCCATAAATGGAATCCCTCTCAATCAGTCATTGACTTTAATCACTGCTGGCCTAGCTCCACACTAAATTCCTCTGCGTGCCTGTCTCTCTCAGATTAGAGTGACTTAGTCCCCCCCGCTCACTATGTACCACTCCCACTCATCTTGCTCTTCGACTGAAGGCGCAAGGCAGACTGTGCATGCATGAAGTGACTGAGGCCGGCAGTTTGCTGGAGGGATGGGGGCGGAGTTTGGAAAGTAAACCAAAAAAAAAAAACACTCCCATGGCAACTGACAACCCTTCCACAGGATTAAAAAAACAAAGATGTGATGTACACACCATGAAAAACGGATGTCAGACTTAAACAAGGGAATTGTTAGTGGACGTCAATGACTCCAAAGGGTACATTTTTGGACGTCTTGAGCTAATTTATGGACGTAAAATACTTCCAAAACAGAGTTATCTGAATGGCTGGGTCAGGGACAGGGTATACATATGAAAGATGGCAGAGAGGGAGCATAAACATTGCATAGCACACAAAAAACTGGACAAAAACAAATGAAAGGTTATAGAAGAAGAGGACAGAAAATATATACATATATATATATTTTTTTTGCTTTTTGTTATTTTTAGAGGGTGCAGATGAGGGAAGAGTGACAGTAAGAAAGCAAGGACAAGAGAAAGAAAAGGAAAAAAATGTTGCTGCCATTGCTGCGCTGACTGGTCTGGAGGCTGACCGTTACACTGTACCAGCACCAGGTACACATTCTGCCCTGCCACCACCACCACCACGCAGCTCCGTCAGGAGCTCAAACATTTTTTCTTGCTCCTGAAGGAGTTTCCTTAGGTACCCCCCCAACCTCCTGTCAGAAATCCGTGAACTCACTGCACAGAGCTCCCACCTCTCTGAGCAAAGCTATCAGGTCTTCTTTAATGCTCACTGCTGCTGGTACTGGGGCGGCTGCAGGCTGTGCTGGGTCACCACCATGAACCCGGCAACACCTGTGTCTGTGGAGTGAGGGTGATGGGGACTCTGCACCTTCCTCCTGCTGCTGCTGCAGCTGCCTTCTGTGGTGCCTATGCTGATCACTGGCCCCTGCCTCCTGCTGGCCACCTTCCCCTTCTACCTGCTCAGCAGCACTCTGGGCCCCTTTACCTGCTGCCAGCACTTTTTTTCCTTTTTAAGCCAGTCTGAAGCATGGTGGTGCTGCAGATGGCTCCTTTGGCCACCAGTGTGAAAATGACCCCCAGTCTTGCCCCTTCTAACTGATCTGCCACACAAGTTGCAGATCACAACAGAATTATCTTTTGTGTTTTTGCTAAAAAAAAAAAACACACAGCTGATGACACTTTCTGTAGGCGTGGCCAACAGCTGATGTCCTAAGACCGTGGGCACATCATGCTCCTGCTCAGGGAGGCGGGGCTCATGCTACAGCTGGGGGTGGCATCTAGAGGTGTCTGCTGCTGCCGGGAGGGGCCACAGGAGGATCCTGCTGCTGCTGGGATGCTGCTCCTGGGGAGTGGGGGCTATATTCTCCTGCTAGGGGGTTGGGGCACATGCTCCTGCTGCTGTTGGGGGGGCACAGACATAAAGGTCCACCTATTAATACGGACACTGGGTGGAGGTGGTCCAGCTGCCTTCTTCCCAGTCTTAGAATTATCCATTCTAATCTCTATCTCCTTCTCCTCCTACAACTCCCCCAAAAAAAGAGAAAAAAACAGGGGAGTTTTACACACACACACAACAAAAAAAGATAGATGAATATAAAAATGAAGAAAAAGCACTAACAGAAAATATTAACTTTTTAAACTGATGGGGAACAGATCACAAATCAAATAAGCTGCAAATGCAAACACACACACACATACTCACAAACACTACTTTTTAGATACACAAGTTTGAGCTCTCCTGCTGTAGCCTCTCTCCTCTCCTATTTCCTACTAAGCTGAACCAGCTCTAAAGGAAGTACATTTAGTCTGGCTCCCTGCCTAAGTGCAGTCAACCATGTGACCAGCAGTCTGCTATAGAGAAAGTCATGCGCTAAGCTATTTTTGACCCCCAATTTTGCCTGATACTTACATGTGGTGAAATGTGCAGATGAAAGGAGCAATTGCAAGTGTAATCTCTCAGGCAAAATTTCGCCATCTGGGCAAAACTGCACAAAATGTTTCGTGCAGTGAAATTGGCGAATTCGCCGGAATCTCGTCAGCATAATAAAATTTTGTTGCATCTCTAAGAGTAACTTTTCAGAATGTCTGAAATCCAGTATTTCACTTCAGGAATGCATGCAAAGAAAAAAAATGTGTGTATTAATGGTTTCGCCAGAAATGCATTACTGCTGAAACAACATGGTGACTAACAAATACTGCTGCTTTAAATGCCACCTTGGTGAAAGTACATGTTGCAGTGCAGGCTTACTCTTAAAAGTACAGAAATGTCATGCCACTCAGTGACCAATGACATCCACTGCCAATCAGGGGACCTGGCAAGAGTTACTCTTTGAAGTACAGAAATGTCGTGCCACTCAGTGACCAATGACATCCACTGCCAATCAGGGGACCTGGCTAGAGTTACTTTTTAAAGTACAGGAATGTGGCAGCACTCAGTGACCAATAACATCCATTGCCAATCAGGTGACCTGGCTAGAGTTATTCTTTAAAGTGCAGGAATGTGGCACCATTCAGTGACCAATGACACCCACTGCCAATTAGGGGACCTGGCTAGAGATACTCTTTAAAGTGCAGGGACGTGGCACCACTCAGTAACCAATCACATCCACTGCCATTCAGGGGACCTGGCAAGAGTTACTCTTTAATGTACAAGAATGTTATGCCACTCAGTGACCAATGACATCGACTGCAAATCAGGGGACCTGACTAGAGTTACTCTTTAAAGTACAGAAACGTGGCAGCACTCAGTGATCAATGACATCCACTGCCAATCAGGAGACCTGGCAAGAGTTACTCCTTAAAGTGCAGGAATGTGGCACCATTCAGTGACCAATGACATCCATTGCCAATCAGGGGACCCAGCTAGAGTTACTCTTTAAAGTACAGGAACATGGCAGCACTCAGTGGCCAATGACATGCTCTGCCAATTGGGGGACCTGGCCAGAGTTACTCTTTAAAGTGCAAGAATGTGGCACCACTCAGTAACCAATGACATCCACTGCCAATCAGGGGACCTGACTAGAGTTACTCCTTAAAGTGCAGGAATGTGGGACCACACAGTGACCAATGACATCCACTGCCAATCAGGGGACCTGGCTAGAGTTACTCCTTAAAGTACAGGAATGTGGCACCATTCAGTGACCAATAACATCCATTGCCAATCAGGGAACCTGGCTAGAGTTACTCTTTAAAGTACAGGAACATGGCAGCACTCACTGGCCCATGACATGCTCTGCCAATTGGGGGACCTGGCCAGAGTTACTCTTTAAAGTGCAAGAATGTGGCACCACTCAGTAACCAATGACATCCACTGCCAATCAGGGGACCTGGCAAGAGTTACTCTTTAAAGTGCAGGAACATGTCACCCCTCAGTGACTGATGACATCCACTGCCAATCGGGGACCTGACTAGAATTACTCTTTAAAGTGCAGGAATGTGGCACCACTCAGTGACCAATGACATCCATTGGCAATCAGGGGACCTGGCTAGAGTTACTCCTTTAAGTGCAGGAATGTTGCACCATTCAGTGACCAATGACACCCACTGCCAATCAGGGAACCTGACTAGAGTTACTCTTTAAAGTTCAGGAATGTGGCACCACTCAGTGGCCAATGACATGCTCTGCCAATTGGGGGACCTGGCTAGAGTTACTCTTTAAAGTGCAGAAACGTGGCACCACTCAGTAACCAATGACATCCACTGCCAATCAGGGGACCTGGCAAGAGTTACTCTTTAATGTACAGGAATGTCATGCCACTCAGAGACCAATGACATCCACTGCCATTCAGGGGACCTGGCTAGAGTTACTCTTTAAAGCACAAGAATGTCGTGCCACTCAGTGACCAGTGACATCCACTGCAAATCAGTTGACCTGGCTAGAGTTACTGTTTAAAGTACAGGAACATGGCAGCACTCAGTGATCAATAACATTCACTGCCAATCAGGGTACCTGGCTAGAGTTACTCTTTAGAGTGCAGGAACGTGACACCATTCAGTGACCAATGACAACCATTACCAATCAGGGGACCTGGCTAGAGTTACTCTTTAAAGTACAGGAACATGGCAACACTCAGTGGCCAATGACATGCTCTGCCAATTGGGGGACCTGGCTAGAGTTACTCTTTAAAGTGCAGGAACATGGCACCACTCAGTGACTGATGACATCCACTGCCAATCCGGGGACCTGACTAGAGTTACTCTTTAAAGTGCAGGAACATGGCACCACTCAGTGACTGATGACATCCACTGCCAATCCGGGGACCTGACTAGAGTTACTCTTTAAAGTGCAGGAATGTGGCACCACACAGTGACCAATGACATCCACTGTCAATCAGGGGACCTGGCTAGAGTTACTCCTTAAAGTGCAGGAATGTGGCACCATTCAGTGACCAATAACATCCATTGCCAATCAGGGAACCTGGCTAGAGTTACTCTTTAAAGTACAGGAACATGGCAGCACTCAGTGGCCGATGACATGCTCTGCCAATTGGGGGACCTGGCTAGAGTTACTCTTTAAAGTGCAGGAATGTGGCACCACTCAGTAACCAATGACATCCACTGCCAATCAGGGGATCTGGCAAGAGTTACTCTTTAAAGTGCAGGAACATGGCACCACTCAGTGACTGATGACATCCACTGCCAATCGGGGACCTGACTAGAATTACTCTTTAAAGTGCAGGAATGTGGCACCACTCAGTGACCAATGACATCCATTGGCAATCAGAGGACCTGGCTAGAGTTACTCCTTAAAGTGCAGGAATGTTGCACCATTCAGTGACCAATGACACCCACTGCCAATCAGGGGACCAGGCTAGAGTTACTCTTTAAAGTTCAGGAATGTGGCCCCACTCAGTGGCCAATGACATGCTCTGCCAATTGGGGGACCTAGCTAGAGTTACTCTTTAAAGTACAAGAATGTCGTGCCACTCAGTGACCAGTGACATCCACTGCAAATCAGTTGACCTGGCTAGAGTTACTGTTTAAAGTACAGGAACATGGCAACACTCAGTGATCAATAACATCCACTGCCAATCAGGGTACCTGGCTAGAGTTACTCTTTAAAGTGCAGGAACGTGACACCACTCAGTGGCCAATGACATGCTCTGCCAATCAAGGGACCTGGCTAGAGTTGCTCTTTAAAGTACAGAAATGTAGCTCCACTCAGTGACCAATGACATGCACTGCCAATCGAGGGACCTGGCTAGAGTTACTCTTTAAAGTGCAGGAATGTGGCACCACTCAGTAACCAATGACATCCACTGCCATTCAGGGGACCTGGCAAGAGTTACTCTTTAATGTACAAGAATGTCATGCCACTCAGTGACCAATGACATCCACTGCCAATCAGGGGACCTGACTAGAGTTACTCTTTAAAGTACAGGAACATGGCACCACTCAGTGACTGATGACATCCACTGCCAATCAGGGGACCTGACTAGAGTTACTCTTTAAAGTGCAGGAACGTGGCACCACAGAGTGACCAATGACATCTACTGCCAATCAGGGGACCTGGCTAGAGTTACTCCTTAAAGTGCAGGAATGTGGCACCATTCAGTGACTAATGACATCCATTGCCAATCAGGGGACCTGGCTAGAGTTACTCTTTAAAGTACAGGAACATGGCAGCACTCAGTGGCCAATGACATGCTCTGCCAATTGGGGACCTGGCTAGAGTTACTCTTTAAAGTGCAGGAATGTGGCACCACTCAGTAACCAATGACATCCACTGCTAATCAGGGGACCTGACTAGAGTTACTCTTTAAAGTGCAGGAACGTGGCACCACACAGTGACCAATGACATCTACTGCCAATCAGGGGACCTGGCTGGAGTTACTCCTTAAAGTGCAGGAATGTGGCACCATTCAGTGACCAATGACATCCATTGGCAATCAGGGGACCTGGCTAGAGTTACTCCTTAAAGTGCAGGAATGTGGCACCATTCAGTGACCAATGACACCCACTGCCATTCAGGGGACCAGGCTAGAGTTACTCTTTAAAGTTCAGGAACATGGCATCACCCAGTGGCCAATGACATGCTCTGCCAATTGGGGGACCTGGCTAGAGTTACTCTTTAAAGTGCAGGAATGTGGCACCACTCAGTAACCAATGACATCCACTGCCAATCAGGGGACCTGGCAAGAGTTACTCTTTAATGTACAAGAATGACGTGCCACTCAGAGACCAGTGACATCCACTGCAAATCAGAGGACCTTGCTAGAGTTACTGTTTAAAGTACAGTAACATGGCAGCACTCAGTGATCAATGACATCCACTGCCAATCAGGGGACCTGGCTAGAGTTACTCTTTAAAGTGCAGGGACATGGCACCACTCAGTAACCAATGACATCCACTGCCAATTGGGGGACCTGGCAAGAGTTACTCTAAAGTACAAGAATGTCATGCCACTCAGTGACCAATGACATCCACTTGCCAATCAGGGGACCTGGCAAGAGTTACTCTTTAATGTACAGGAATTTCGTGCCACTCAGTGACCAATGACATCCACTGCCATTCAGGGGCCCTGGCTAGAGTTACTCTTTAAAGTACAAGAATGTCATGCCACTCAGTGACCAGTGACATCCACTGCAAATCAGTTGACCTGGCTAGAGTTACTGTTTAAAGTACAGGAACGTGGCAGCACTCAGTGATCAAGGACATCCACTGCCAATCAGGGTACCTGGCTAGAGTTACTCTTTAAAGTGCAGGAACATGGCACCACTCAGTGGCCAATGACATGCTCTGCCAATCAAGGGACCTGGCTAGAGTTGCTCTTTAAAGTACAGAAATGTAGCACCACTCAGTGACCAATGACATGCACTACCAATAAGGGGACCTGGCTAGAGTTACTCTATAATGTGCAGGAACATGCCACCACTCAGTGACCAATGACATGCACTACCAATCGGGGACCTGGCTACAGTTGCTCTTTAAAGAACAATAATGTGACTGCACTCAATGGCCAATGACATGCACTGCCAATCAAGGGAAATGGCTACAGTTACTCTTGAAAATACTGGAATGTGGCACCACTCAGTGACCAATGACATGCACTGCCAATCAAGGGAACCTGCTACAATTACTCTTCAAATACTTGAATTTGGCATTATTAAGTGACCAATGACATGCACTGCCAATCAGAGGACCTGGCAAGAGTTACTCTTTAAAGTGTAGGGAACGTGGCACCACTCAGTGATCAACAATGTGCACTGCCAATGAGGGAATCTGGCTAAAGTTACTCTTTTAAGTACAGGAACATGGTACCATTCAGTGACCAAGGACATGTACTGCCAAGCAGAAACCTGACTATTTAAAGTACAGGAATGTAGCACCATTTAGTGGCCAATGGCATGTACTGCCAATCAGGGGACCTGGTTAGTGTTACTCTTTGAAGTACAAGAATGCCGTGCCACTCAGTGACCAATGACATCCACTGCCAATCAGGGGACCTAACTAGAGTTACTATTTAAAGTATATTAACGTGGCAGCACTCAGTGATCAAGGACATCCACTGTCAATCAGCAGACCTGGCTAGAGTTATTTTTAAAGTGCAGGAATGTGGCACCACTCAGTGACCAATGACATCCACTGCCAATCAGGGGACCTGACTAGAGTTACTCTTTGAAGTGCAGGAATGTGGCACCACTTAGTGACCAATGACATGCTCTGCCAATCAGGGGACCTGGCTAGAGTTACTCTTTAAAGTGCAGAAATGTGGCACCATTCAGTGACCCATGACACCCACTGCCAATTGGGGGATCTGCTTGTGTTACTCTTTAGAGTGCAGGAACGTGACACCACACAGTGACCAATGACATCCACTACCATTCAGGGCACCAGGCTAGAGTTACTCTTTAAAGTACAAGAATGTCGTGCCAGTCACTGACCAATGATATCCACTGCAAATCAGGGGACCTAGCTAGAGTTACTCTTTAAAGTGCAGGAATGTGGCACCATTCAGTGGCCAATGAGACCCACTGCCTATTGGGGAACCTGGCTAGAGTTTCTCATTAAAGTGCAGGAATGTGGCACCACTCAGTGGCCAGTGACATGTTCTGCCAATCAGGGGACCTGGCTAGAATTACTCTTTAAAGTACAGAAACTTGGCAGCACTCAGTAACCAATGACATCCACTGCCAATCAGGGGACCTGGAAAGAGTTACTCTTTAATGTACAGGAATGTTGTGCCACTCAGTGACCAATGACATCCACTGCCATTCAGGGGACCTGGCTAGAATTACTCTTTAAAGTGCAGGAACGTGGCACCATTCAGTGGCCAGTGACATTCTCTGCCAATCAGGGGACCTGGCTAGAATTGCTCTTTAAAGTACAGAAATGTAGCACCACTTAGTGACCAATGACATACACTGCCAATCGAGGGACCTGGCTAGAGTTACTCTTTAAAGTACAGGAATGTGGCACTACTCAGTGACCAATGACATGCACCACCAATAAGGGGACCTGACTAGAGTTACTCTTTAAAGTGCAGGAACGTGGCACCACTCAATGACCAATGACATGCACTGCCAATCAGGGGACTTGACTAGAGTTACTCTATAATGTGCAGGAACATGCCACCACTCAGTGACCAGTGACATGCACTACCAATCAGGGGACCTGACTACAGTTGCTCTTTAAAGTACAATAATGTGGCTGCACTCAATGGCCAATGACATGCACTGCCAATCAAGGGAACCTACTACAGTTACTCTTCAAATAATTTGGCATTTGGCCATTTGGAATTTGGCATTATTCAGTGACCAATGACATGCACTGCCAATCAGAGGAGCTGGCAAGAGTTGCTCTTTAAAGTGAAGGGAACGTGGCACCACTAAGTGATCAACAATGTGCACTGCCAATCAAGGGATCTGGCTAAAGTTACTCTTTTAGGTACAGGAACATGGTACCATTCAGTGACCAAGGACATGTACTGCCAAGCAGAAACCTGACTATTTAAAGTACAGGAATGTAGCACCATTCAGTGGCCAATGGCATGTACTGCCAATCAGGGAACCCAGCTAGAGTTACTTTTTAAAATCCAGGGACCTAGCACTATTCAGTGACCAGCAACGTGCACTGCCAATCAGGGGACCTGGTTAGTGTTACTCTTTAAAGTACAAGAATGTCGTGCCACTCAGTGACCAATGACATCCACTGCCAATCAGGGGACCTGGCTAGAGTTACTATTTGAAGTACATTAATGTGGCAGCACTCAGCGATCAATGACGTCCACTGTCAATCAGGGGACCTGGCTAGAATTACTCCTTAAAGTGCAGGAACGTGGCAACACACAGTGACCAATGACATCCACTGCCAATCAGGGGACCTGACTAGTGTTACTCTTTAAAGTGCAGGAATGTGGCATCACTTAGTGACCAATGACATACTCTGCCAATCAGGGAACCTGGCTAGAGTTACTCTTTAAAGTGCAGGAATGTGGCACCACTCAGTGACCAGCAACATGCACTGCCAATCTGGAGACCTGACTAAAGTACAGGAATATGGCACCCCTTAGTGACCAGTGGCTTGCACTGCCAATCAGAGGGCCTGGCTAGTGTTGCTATTTAAGGTACAGGAACATGGCACCCATTCAGTGGCCAATTACATGCACTGCCACTCAGGGGACCAGGCTAGAGATATTCTTTAAAGTACCTGAATGTGGCACCACTCAGTGGTGACTGACATGCATTGTCAATCGGGGACCTGGCTAGTGTTACTTTTTAAAGTACAGGAATGTGGCACCCCCTAATGGCCAACAACATGCACTGCCGATCAGGGGACTCAGCTAGAATTATTCTTTAAAATGCAAAAATGTGGCACCACTTTGTGGCCAATGACATGCACTGCTAGTCAAGGGACCTGGCTAGAGTTACTCTTTAAAGTACAAAAACATGGCACCCCTCAGTGACCAATGACATGCACTGCTGATCAAGGGACTTGGCTAGAGTTACTTTTTAAAGTACAGCAATGTGGCATCATTCAGCGGCCAATGACGTGCTGCCAATTAGGGTTTCCTGGCTAGAGTTAATCTATAAAGTACAGAACTGTGGTGCCACTCAGTGGCCAATGATACGCACTCCCAATCTAGGTACCTGGATCTGAGAACAGAGGTGAGTGATTAGCACTGTCAGGGTGAGGCTGGGAAGTGTTTCCCATGGCAACATGTCTCAGCATGGGTGAACATCGCATTCTGCCTCTGTAGCAAATGACCCCTCTGGAAGGCCAGGGTGCAGAGCCGAGTGTCTAGCACCGACAAGGTCAGGCTGGGGATGCACTGCTGCACTGCTCATTCTCACATGTCCCAGCATGGGAAGGGGGAAGAATGCAGTCTGCCACGGAAGTGGGCAACCCCCATGCCATGGGAGTGTGATCTGGCTTTGAAGAGTGAAGATCTGTTTGCGGTTCAGAGAAGATGAGGGCACTGGAGCCCACCATGGGTTGGGGGGGGATTATAGTTGGAAACCCTAATGCCCCGGGCATTTGTTGGTATTTGCACTACAAATGTTCAACATGCACAGTGCACTCAGAATCTATGCGCTCAGCCATTAACAGGTGCAGAGAGAGGGTAGCTAACCTTCTTAACAAAACGAAATCCAAATCACACCCTGCACTCTATGCACAATCATTACCCGGAGAGTTGTTGTGGTGCCACAAATTTCTTTTTATTGTGGTTGATATTTTGCTGCATTCAACATCTCATCCAAAGCTTGAGCCTTTTCAACATTCCAGCATTTCAACATTAAACCACATCTTCTCTCGGTGTCTCCAAAACTGAACTATCCCGGCGCTTCGACCAGGGTGTGGTCTTCCTCAGGGATGATTAGTGTTCAGTTACACCCTCCTTAAATAGCCAACTTAATCGTGAACACCTGGTAGCCCCCTGGTGTTCATTTAAACCCAGAACATTTTTTGGAATTTTAAATGGCTCTGTAGGGATTTGAACCTTTTACCCATATAAATTTATTTTTTGAATGTTTCAACCTTTTTTATTCTTGTCATCATTTAAATATCAAAAATAATTAACATAAAATGACAATAAAGTTAATATGCAACATAAAGCTCTATTTCTGGATTTATTTACTGGTAATTTTCTTTCTTTCATTTTAACCTTTTTACTTGTTTACTTTTTTGCCAGTAACAATCAACGATCAAAATATATTTTTTCACTAGTATTAGTGAGATCCAATCACTTTTTTATGGTCTCAATTTTTGTTTAGAGGACTTCTTGGAAGCTTCCACTGTCTTGTTCCTTCAAACGCTATTATTTACCACATGTCTCTTTATTTTGGTTCAAGATACTTTCTCTGTTTTACAACACGGCCTTTTGTGACCCCCACCTCATGACAGCATTTGGGACCTCTGCTCATGAACAGTGGCACCGTGATTCTGTTAATCTGTCCCAAACATTGATTTCTCACAGTAACCGCACCAATCAATCTTTATTTATCCAGGTGAAACACCGTTGAGACAGCTCGTTTACAAGGTGGACCTGGGTCAGGTACAGGTATATAACATACAAAAGTTAGATGAACATATAATATGGGAGGCAGTATAGCGCAGTGGTTTTAAGGCTCTGAGCTGCAAATTTGGTGATATCCAGCAGACCAGACCTGGGTTTGAATCCCACAGCTTACACTTGCATACTGTGTGACCCTGAGCAAGTCACTTAACTTCTCTGTGCTCCCAGGTTGCACCTGTAAAAAAGCTTTCAGCTTAGTGTGCTACTCCTGGTTAAACAACTAAAAAAAAAATTACAAGGCATGATAAGTACAATCTTGCAAATAGTTTGTACATCATATGCAAAAGAAAAAAGGAACACAAGTTTGTACATCATATACCTAAAAAACACAGGATACATAAGTCATTTAGTACAATTGTCACCCAGTAAACACATTATCCAGATAGTAGAAATCATGAGGTAGCTGGACACTAGAAGAGGAAGAGCTCCAGAAAGGTTATGCTAGAGAAGGCAGTTGCAAGGTTCTTTAAAGGCCTTAGCAAAGAGGGTTTTGAAGAAGGGTACTTCAACTGAGAGAACAATTTTTAAGGATTTTTGCATATTGTTCCAAAGGACAGGGAGAAAGTGACTTATGGCCACTTTGCCAAAGCGTGTATTTACCTTAGGAATAACAAGACAGGTCTACAAAAGACTTCTTAGAAGGTAACTCCCCTGATTGACAAAGAGGTAGACAGTCAGAGATGTATTTATGGAGCTTATCTGTTAATGCTCCAAGTGTACATAGGATAGCATTTTTATGCTGTCTGTAACTAAGTGAGTTCCAGCCAAGCATAGAGTAAAGGGTGCAGTGATGAGTGGAGTATGGTGCATTTCTGATTAATCTAATTGCCCGATGACAGAGGGTGTCAAGTTTCCCTAAGGCCACACTTGTCCCATGCCCATATAGGATATCAGCATAGTCTAGGAGTGGTAAGAATGTAGTTTGTAATGGACGGATTTTTGCCTCCTGAGTTAGTAGATTTTTTATGCAAAAGAAGATACCAAGTCTTTGTTTTAGTCTTTTGGTTAGGTTTTCAGTGTGAATTGAGAAGGATAGCCTGTCATCAACCCAAACCCCCAAGTACTTGAAGTTTGATACAAACTCAAGGGATTCACCAAGCAGCGACTGTGTAACAGAGATGGTAAAGGGACCCTTTGTTGTATTTATACATGAACTTGGAGTAAAAAGCACAGCCTTGTCTTTTTTTAGCATTTAAAAGCAACTTCAGATGCAGTAGGTTTTCCTGCAAATGGTTAAACTCAAGTTGGAAGTCTTTTCAGGCCTAGTCCGGGAGAAGGCCTAGCTAAGTATAGCATAGTGTCATCCATAAATAGGTGAATACTAGCATCTGAGATTCCGTCATTTAAGTTATTGATATAGACAGCAAACAGCAAAGGTCCTAGGATGGACCCTTGGGGCACTCCTCTTTGCACAGTTTTCAGTGTGGAAAGATTACCATCCACTTTGACTTGTTGGTGGCATCCAGTGAGACAGCTAGTAAAACCATTTGATTGACAGTAGGTCTGCTCCAACAATACACAGAGTGGTAATAAGAAGGTCATGGTTCACCGTATCAAAAGCTTTGCTCAAATCAAGGAATAGCTGTATACATATCTTTTATTATCTAGGGCCATCTGCCAATCATTTGTGACTTTGGCAAGCGCAGAGATTGTGCTATGATGTGGCCTAAAACCAGAATGGACCACGATAAGTAGATTGTGCATTTCAAGGTGTTGCCTGAGCTGTGAATTCACTACTCTCTCCAGTACTTTTGAAAAAATAGGGAGTAACGAAATAGGGCAATAATTGTTTAAGTCACTGGTGACACCAGACTTGAAGAGTGGAATCACTTGTGCTGTCATCCATACTGTTGGGATGGAACCCTACATAAGGGACAAGTTAAAGAGATGAGCTATTGGAGTGGCTAGAGCATAATATTCTAACTTTAGGTAATACAGCTCTATTTGGTCTGCACCAGCACTTTTTCTAGTGTCTAGAGCCAAGAGAAGATCCTCAACTTGCTTTAAAGTGACGGGTTGGAAGGTGAAGGTTGCATTTTGTGGCAATAGACTATGGTTAAGCCAATCTGGTTTTGGAACACCTAGCTGAGATCGGAGTAAGCTGGCCGGTGAGGAATCAAAAGCCAGTCCTGCTGTAGCAAAATGGTTGTTTAAAAGTTCGAGAATAGATTGTTTGTTGGTGATGGAAGCACCACCCATAGTGATTTTTTGGGGAACAGAGTGAGCAGGAGAGTAACCTTCGATATTCTTTAGAGTTTTCCAAAATTTCTTGGTGTCATTAGAAGCATTATCAATTTCTGCTTGGAAGTACTTTGCTTTCTCAGTTCTGGTGAGCTTAGTGCATCGATTCCTTGCTGCTCTGAAGGCTGACCAATCAGCTGGAAGTTTAGTTTTCCTTGCTTTTTTCCATAAAGAGTCTCTATGCAGTAACACAGCTTTGAATCCAACAGTAAGCCATGGGCACGTTTTCCTTTTGGTTCTGATTTTTACTAAAGGAGCGTATTTATCTAGGGCCCTGAGCACAATTTTGCGAAATTCCTTATAGGCAGCACCAGATGTGCGAAAACACAGTTCGGGCAGGATGTGAAAAACTACAGCTATACCATTCATAGGGAGATATGAAGAGATGGCAGTGTTGAACATCTAGAGTGAAAATATTAAAAATGCTTGAACGTACGAGCGTATGTGGAAACTGCACAACGCACACTTGTAACAGTCATTTAGTGGAATAAATTCACCAAAATTTCAATATAAGCATTTTTTAACCTCTGCTCATGAACTCTGTCACTATGGTTTTCTTAATCTGTCCTGAATGTTGCTTTCCCACAGCGACTGCGCCATTGTGCATCAGATGTACAAAAACACATTTCAGACAGAATGCGAAAAATGACAGCTATACTGTTCATAAGGAGGTGTCCAAAACTGGCAATGTAGAAAATCTTGAGTGAAAATATTACAAATTCTCGATGTTACCAGTGTGCGTGGGAACTGCGCATTGGACGCTCGTAACATAGTAATTTTTTGGACCTATGTCACCAAATTTTCAACATAGGCATTTTGGGACCTCTGCTCTTGAATAGTGTCACTGTGATTTTCTTAATCTGTCCCAAACACTGATTTCCCACAGGGACTGCGCTATTCTGCGCTGGAAGTGTGAAAACACATTTCGGACAGGATGTGAAAAATGACAACTGTACTGTTCATGAGGAAGTGTAAAAAATGCCAGTGTTGAAAATCTGGAGTGAAAATATTACATATTCACAAAGTTACAAGTGTGCATGGAAACTGTGCAATGCACACTCATAACACAGTCATTTTTTGGAATTTTTTCACCAAATTTGCAACATGGGCTTTTTGGAAGCCCACCTCATGAACAGTGACACTGTTGTTTAGTTAATCAGTCCTGAAAGGTGATTTTGTGCAGTGACTGCAAAATCACCTTTCTGGACCAAATAACCAGATGACAGTCAATGAGGTTGGGTCCCAAGAATCCCATGTTGAAAATTTGGTGCCAACATTTGCACAAATGGCTCAGAAATGCACCAAACTTGAAAAAAAAAACAAATTATGCCATTATACAGCTTACCAGCATTTCTTCAGGTCGTGGTCGGCTTTGGAGAGTGCAGACGTGTTCCCGTTCCACCGAAGATCATCGTGCCAGCTCTGGAGGTAAGTATGGGTGAGGGGGGGGTGTGGGGAGGTGGGTTCACAGGGTGGAGTGCGGGTTGGGGGAGGGGGGCACGGCAGACTGTGAGGGACCATTTTCTGGTTTACAGGTTAAAAAAAACATAAATCCAGCGCGGGAAGGTTTTCTTTTTTAACAGGGACTTGCCACTGAAGTGTTTGGGGGAAGGGCTGTAGCCGACAGGGATTGGGCACCCCATCTGCACATACCAAGTGTTTGAGGGGGAGGACAAGGGCTGAGAGGGACTGGGCACCCCCCTCAGCACACAACAAATGGGGAGGGCATTATGCCTATGGGGAGTGGGCTCTCCCATCAGAAAATGAACTGGGAGTGGGCATGCTGACAGGAGGACTGGACACCCCTGTCAGTTTGTTTATTTGAAACAGTGAGGGGGCATGCCGGCAGCCTGGGCTCAGCATGTTCACACTACTGTAAGCTACAGCAGTGTGGACGTACAACCAGGAATCTATTGGTGCAGCTCTGTCCTTTGAAAAGTTGGCCAACTCCACCCCAACAGCTGAAATGGATTCATCACCAGCCTGCTGACTGATTCACCTGCCGCTGACCTGCCCCTTGAAACGGAGCTCACCATTGGGCACACTCCTGTATAGCACCTCTTATAGCAATGAGTTCACCTGTGCCTGCACTCCACGACAAACTCAACAAGGGAGAGGCAGCAAATGCTAAGCAGAGGGCAGTATAGATCAAGCAGCATGTAGCTGCCACAGCCTATGGCTGCAAAGGCACAGAGACCCCAACAACAAGTATCACAGTCCCCCTAATGAAGAATCATTTAGGATACAAAGTGCTGGGCAACTCAGTGCCATCCCTGTACTTGTGTACTTGCTAAGTAGCTTATTTAACACATTTTTCCTTTTTGCAGTACTCATTCTTGGAGTCTCTTTGCCTTCACAGCTATAGGCTAGTTTTCGTACATCATTTTTTGGTTGGTTTATGAGTCTTTGTACTGTTTTCTTGATCTAGTCAAACAGTTTTTGTAACATTGATGAATTTATTAAGAAGCACTGTAAACTTGAATGAACTTTCCTTGCAACACCTCATTTGAGGATGAATTCACCTAGTCCTGTGCTGCTTTCTGATCTGGACCTCCCAGAAACACAATCATGTGGTTTTTATAAGACAAACTTAAACTATTTATTGGCGGCCGGCCTGGTAGCATTGAGGGTTGAGGCACTGGACGCGACACTTGTCATGGCCCAGGTTCAGGAGCGAGCTTGGGTCACCGGGGGTCGGCAGGGAAGGGAGAGAATTGAGCGTCCGATGGACTGCTCTCCTCTCCTGGGTGGAGCACATTGGGCTTATTCAGTGTCCCAGCAACCCCCGATGGAGATCAGGGGCACTGCAGGATGGCAGACCAAATCTGTGAGGGAGTGTGGCTGATGCCGGTAGGGTTGCTGTGCACCATGGCATCATTACACGCCATCCTCGGGAAGGAAGAGGGAGCTCATGGGGAACTCACTATGGAAAAAACCCTCTGACCCAGATAGGCAACAGACCCACAGTGCCTAGCCACTACATGCCCAACACTGGACCCTTTCCTCTGCCCTTTGATCTACCTGTGGACCTTGGGGCCTGGGGGTCCCGTGAGGAGAAAGTAGCGTCCTTGAGGAGGCAGGGGTCACAGTGGGCGGTAGAGCCGCAGGTGAGCTGAGAGCCTGAGAGAGTTTCAGTGCTTGGAGGAGACAAATAAAATTGAAAAAAAAAACTACTTATTGGCAAGTAATGTTTCTATTAAAACAGGCATAATGCTTAACCTCATTGTACCCCCCTGTAGCACTACCATGAGTGAAGAGTATACTCGGCTTTAAAAGGAGCCATTTATTTGCTGCCAAAAAGAGTTTTTTTAGCAGTGACTGCTTCTCTGTTGCACATAGTCTCATGTGATGAGTCAAAGGCATGACATTAGGCCATGTTTCATGAGACCTAGTCTTTGCAGGGACATCTGCAAAAGGCATATGTCTCAGGTTGTAACTTCAGTTTTCAGCGGGATTTGTTTAAGAAAGCAGCTTTCAGTCAGAGCTCAGACCGTCAGTTCTGATAGCAGGATGGCTATGATAATTTTCATTCCATAACAGGACACCTGATAAAAATAAACATAAAACAGTGTATGTAGTTAAGGTACTTCATTAATTAACAGCTTAATCTGGTTCAAGGTCAGTTAACATTCATCTGTATCCCCCTCCCCTGGGTCGTGCCTGAAAATAGGCAGGATTTGTCTAGTGCACTTACCTGGTCAACAAAAACTAACTAAACTAAGTAACAGCCAAAGAAACTGAAAAAAACAGTTTTGTGGTGTTTCTGTCAGCTGGCAGTCAGGAGCATGAGAAGTCACCAGTTTGTTTGCTTTTTCCTTGATTGCTATATCCTCTGTTTTTTGGAAAGAGTACTAAAAATACATAATATCACACTGCAGCATTAAACAATTAAACAAGCATTTGTCAATGCCGAATGTTTGCTTGCTGGCATTGGCAGTGGTAGTGTAGAAGTCACAGAGCTGCGTAATAGGAATGGCAGTGAAGTATTGAACTGAAGCCAACCCCACCAGCACCCTGCAGAGAGTGACAGGCATTGGGGTGTGCGTTTGGGTCATCAGGCACAACGGCCATGCCATTTCACCACACCCTACCCTGCAGACACTGACAAGTGTCACGGTGTTCCTTAGGGTCTTTGGCCCTTATGTACCCATTCCATCAGGAAATGCAGGTGAGATGGATGCGGTATAGGAGAATGGGGTGAACTTTGGGGCCGAAGAGTCCAAGGCATACCTCAATGCCTCTCCACTGGCTGTAGGGTGTGGAATGGTATGAGCATTACAGGCAAGAATCCCCAAGTCCCATCCTGATGCCTGTCATTCTCTACAGGATTAGGCGTTATGGTTGGACACCTAATACCTCAGGCATTTATTGGTATTTTCCTCCAAATTTTCAACATGGTTTTTGTGACCCCACCTCATGAACAGTGGCAATATCAGTTTGTTAGCCGAAGGCTGCTTATGCACAGCGACTAAGGCATTTAGCACCACAGGTGCAAACACATTCTGAACAGGATGTGAAAAATGACAGCTGTACTGTTCATGGGGAGGTGTAAAAAATGGCAATGTTGCAAATCTGCAGTAAAAATATTAAAAAAACTGGTGAAGTCACGAGCGTGCATAGAAACTGTGCAACGCACACCTGTAATGTAATTAGTCTGGGGATTTTTTACAGCAGATTGTCAACACAGGCATTTTGGGACCTCCGATCATGAACAGTGTCACTGTGATTTTCTTTATCTGTCTCGAACAATGATTTCCCACAGCGACCACACATCTCTGCGCTGAAAGTGTGAAAACACATTTTGGCCATGTTGTGAAAAATGACAGCTGTACTGTTGATAAGGAAGTGTGGAAAAATGCCACTGGAGAAAATCTAGAATGAAAATATTACAGTCATGAACTTACAAGGGTGTGTGGAAACTGCACAATGCTCACTTGTAACACAGTCATTTTATGGACTTTTGTCACCAAATTTTCAACATAGCCATTTTAAGACCTCTGCTCATGAACAGTGTAACTGTGATTTTCTTAATCTGTCCCAAACATTGCTTTCACACACCGACTGCACCATTGTGCGCTACATGTGCGAAAACACAATTTGGGCAACATGTAGAAAATGGCAACTGTACTGTTCATATGGAAGTGTAATGAAATAGCAATGTTGAAAATCTGGAGTGAAAATATTGAAAATTCGCAAACTTACGAGCGTACATAGGAACTGCACAACGCACGCTCGTAAAACAGTCATTTTAGGAATTTTTCACCAAATTTTCAACATAGCCATTTAAGACCTCTGCTCATGAACAGTGTCACTGTGATTTTCTTAATATGTCCCATACATTGATTTCATACACCGACTGCGCCATTTGAACTGCTACATGAAGTGGAAACATGTTTAGGGCAAGATGTGACAAATGACAGCTGTACTGCTCATAAGGAAGTGTAATAAAATGGCAATGTTGAAAATATGGATTGAAAATATTGAAAATTACATGAAGCGTCTGAGCGTGCGTAGGAACTGCGCAACGCACACTCGTAAAACAGTCATTTTTAGGAATTTTTTCACCAAATTTTCAACATTTCCATTTAAGACCTCTGCTCATAAGCAGTGTCACTGTGATTTTCCTAATGTGTCCCATACATTGATTTCACACACCGACTGCGCCATTGTGCACTACATGGGTGGAAACACATTTTGGGCAAGATATGAAAAATGACAGCTAGCTGTACTGCTCATAAGGAGGTGTGGTAAAATGGCAGTGTTGAAAATCTGGAGTGGAAATATTGAAAATTCATGAACTTACAAGCGTGTGTAGGAACTACGCAATGCGCGCTCGTAAAACAGTCATTTTTAGGAATTTTTACCCCAAATTTTCAACATAGCCATTTTAAGACCTCTGCTCATGAACAGTGTCACTGTGATTTTCTTAATTTGTCCCGAACATTGATTTCGCACACCGACTGCACCATCGTGCGCTACATGGGCGGAAACACGTTTTGGGTGAAAGGTGAAATATGACAGCTGTACTGTTCATAAGAAAGTATGGTAAAATTGCAATGTTGAAAATCTGGAGTGAAAATATTGAAAATTCATGAACTTACAATATGCGTAAGACTGCATAGCCTTGCGGCCTAAATAAAACAGTCATTTTAGAATTTTTCCGCCATATTTTCAAAATAGGCTTTTTGAGAGCCCACCTTATGAACACTGGCAGTGTCATTTTGTTAATCATTCTGGAAAGATGATTTCACGCAGTGGCTGCGAAATCACTCTTCGGGCCCGAGTAACGCCATGACAGTGAAGCATTCATGAGAAGGGGTCCCAAAAACCCCATGTTGAAAATTTGGTACAAAATTCCAAAAAAATGCCTGAGATGTGCAATAAAGTTGAAAAAACCCTATCTATCCCATTATACAGCTTACCGGCATTTCCTCAGTTCGCGGTCGGCTTTGAAGAGTACAGACGTGTTCTCCGGTCCACTGAAGATCATCGCGCCGAGGTCCGGAGGTAAGTATGAGTGAGGAGTGTGTGGGGAGGCAGGGTGCACAGTGGGTGGGTGCGGGTTGTGGGGGAGGAAGAAGCACCGAGGGACAGTTTTTTATTTCCAGTTTTTTTTTTTTAAATGTCGGCGGGGCGTTTGCCACGCTGGGGTGGGCTCCCAGCATGGCGCTGGATGTGGTTGGGGGTGTGGAGCCGATGGGGATTGGGCACCCTCATCAGCTATCTGATGATTTGCCATGCTGAGTCGGCACCAGCATGGCGTGTGGAAAACTTTTGGGAGGGGCACAGCACAGCCGACCGGGGATTGGCACCCGGCTGTACAGTGTGTGCGTGGGGGGTGCCGCAGTATGCCTGCGTGCATGCGTGTGTGTGGGGGGGGAGCTGCGCATGAGCAGGCGATATCTTATCGCTGCTCACTGAAGCGTAGCTCCCCCTTTCAACTGTACTCCACTGCATTTTGGAGCTGTCATAGGCAGCTCCAGCATGCATTGGAGGACAGGAGCCGTGCCTGCCAACACACTGACTGAAATGGAAACGAGGGTGACACACCTCCGAAAACTCGGATGATGGCACAATGTTTCTTGCACATGCATGCAAGCAAACATAAAAAGTTTCTGTTTTTCTTGTCAGCCATCAATCAGGAGTACCATGAGTCAGCTGTCCTTTGTCCCTGACTGCTCAAATCATTGATTTCCTTTGCAGTAATTCTACAAAAACATATATATTCATATTGTAGCACTGAATAAGTAAAACAAAAACAAGTTTTGTGTTTTTCTTGTCAGCCCTTTGTCACCAGCTTTAGAAGTCAGCAGTCATTTGTCCCTGCCTGCTTAAATATTTCATTTGGTTTCCAATATAGCAGCCAGAGCTCGAACACCCTCGCCCCTAGCCCTCACAGGCCCCTTCACAGCAGGTACTTACCCCACCACTGCAAAGACCTGGAGGCTGGGCTCCGGGGGAGATGACTTGGGTGTGTCCATGGCAGTGCTGTCACAGCCGGCCTTCAAGTGCACTGGAGGATTATTCGTGAGTACCCCTCCACGGCGTGGGCATGCAATGATATCAGGGATGCTGCAACACATGCTACCACATGCTGTACGTCCAACGTCGCCCACAGCGCCCCCACTCTTTTTTTACCCTTGAGCATGCACCAGCACCCTGACACCACCAGGAGCCAGTGCCTCAGCGGTGGTCCCCACCCACCCTCCCGGAAGAGGAGAGCAGTCCATGGGATGCTCGATCCTCCCCTCCCAGCTGACCTTCTGACTCCGAAGCCATTCCCGACCCCAGATCATCAGCATGGTTAGAGGTGAGGTGCCAGCGCCACAGCCCTCTACACCACCGAGCTAGCTGGTTTGCAATACTTAAAAAAAAAAAAACAGAAAAAAACAGCAATTCATATCATAGCATTGAAGAAAAAGAAAGTTTTGTTGCTGTTTCTCTCTGCTCATAATGGAGCTGCATGAATTAGCATTCCTTTTTCCCTGCCAGTGGAAATGATCTCAGACAGGAGCTGTGTAAAAAAAAAAATTACAGGAGACACAGTATTCCTTTCTGTCTGCTTGTCACAAGGTTCACCATAACTCATGCTCTCGATGAAATATTTGCAGACAGTTACTCAGTTGGGGACACAAGTAGTGATGCTGACTCATACTGTACTCATCAGAGTCAGACATGAAAGTTGGGTTAGACGACAACCTATTTGCAAAATATAATGCAAGAAGCACAATGCAGAAAAATGTAGATCAGATGAAATGGGAACTGGACATGTCCAGACATATATAAAAAAAAAAAGAAGACACGTGTAACACCTCCAAAATAAATGGGGGGGGGGGGGCTTACCTTAATTGCCCGTTCTCCTGGTTTTGCTCCTGATCTTTGGAGCACCTCCCTATGCCTGCCAGTTTCCCCAAGTGTTGTCCCTGTTTTCACCACCACAGCCCGAGTCCCAAATGTGCCCCACTGTTTCCGTGGGCAGCCCCAGTGTAGTTTTGGCCCATTCTGGGATCAAAAACCAAGCTGTGATCCAGCGCTTCTTGCTAAAGTACTTTGGTGCTGAGCGATAATAGTGCATGTGCAGTTTGCACTTCTGATCACCCGACCACCCTGTGCGGTCAAGTTGAAGATAGCTCGCTGGTTCTGGTGCCCCTCCTCACCTAATTGGAGGCCAGGGACCTCAGCAAGGGCCAAGAGAGCTCTCTCTTTTTCTGTAAATGGTGATCACTGTGGGTGCTTAGGAAAAGGGCTCATGAATATTAATAAGGGCTGGTATTAATATTCATGTGCCAGTCTGTTTAGCGTCTAGGGGCTAAGTGTTTTGGCAGTTGCTGCAGGGACAAAAGTGTAAATAAATTCAGAGTAACAGCAGCAGCTGCCAGAGTGCTAAAGGGGCTACTGTAAATAGGGAAAATGATTTAAATAAACTGATTCTCCTGGCTGCACCAGTCTATAGCTGTGTTTACATGGCAGTAGTGCTCTGGCATTTGCACTGCTCCCTTCCCACTGCAGTGGCTGCTCGGACAGCAAGCCTCCATTTACACAGCCTGGCCCTCACAGCGCTTCAGATCACCCTGAGGAGGAGCTGTGAATGCCACGGAGGATGCATGGAGACATGGGGAAAGATGCAGAGTGAGCACAGCAAAGTGTCTACACCACTGGTTGCTGCACTTGCTCCGATAGGGGTACTGACAACTGAGTCGGTGAAGAAAATTGATCGGAGCCACACTTGCGCCGCTCTAGAATTTGTACACACAGCCAACTTGACAGCATATCAACCAGTGTGCATGGGCTGATGCGTTGCAGAGTAAGTGGCGTAAACAGGGATTATAACTGTGGGACTCAGATGGATTATCTGCCAGCTGCCTGGGGGCACTCGATTATGGGGCAGCTACAGGCTAAGGACTAAGAGTAAGTGTTTAAACTGGGCAGCGATCTCCAGGGCAAAAGCAGCTATCGAATAATGGAGCAGGAAACTAAATAAAGTATTTTTTTTCATTTATTTATTTTATTTATTAAGTTCTTGGATTAAAATACCTTTGAACCAATGGTTCTTTTACAAAGGTTACACATCAGTAAAACTACAGAGACTAAATAACACAGGATCCAACTTGGTGCAAAAAGTACCTGTAGGTTACATAGGAATAAAGTGCTATGCCATGTTACATGAATATCAAAATAAGTGCAGATCAATGAGCAGTGTCTGACTTCACCCAATCTAAAACTGGGACCGTGTTAAAGCTGCAAGGGGACTATGTATTCAGCTGCCATTTTAGTGCAACAACAGCCAATGGGAAAGCCAGGATTTAGGCCAGGATGTGTGGGACTTTTGCCAGAGGAATCATGGGACATTGCAAAAGGCTTATGGGGAAACTGCAGGAACCTAATTCAGGCACCAAAACAGGGAGTCTATTGTACATCGACTGAAGTTAATGAATAATCATTTTGTGGACTGACAAGCAGGATCAGCCAATTAGTGTGGGAGCAACAAGTAGTTTCAGCCAGTTTGAGAGCCCTAGATAAAAGACAGTAGCCAGGATTCACAAAGAGAGCCACAATTTCCGTAGCTGCTGAAAAATGGCTTGTAGCACTGCAGAGATCAAGTTGCACCTTATTCACAAAGAAAATTTCTTCAGTTGCAGAAATCCTTAAAACAGGCAAGTTATGGAAGTCCACAAGTGCCAAAATCTCCCTAACATTCTTTCCTTAAAGGGGCACTGTCAGCTTTTCACTTGCGTTTTTGAGTAATTCCAAACAGTGTGCTTGTTGGCACACACCAATGAAATGTGCACCTTAGAATGCCCCCCTAGAACTAAGAAGTATGCAGCCCTACCTGTTTTTGTAATATTTAATGAAATTCCCTTTTTACGCATCACGACTTTACTTGACCCGCCACCGGAAGCATATGAAGGTTGGGAATATGCATCATGAATGAGCGCAGTCCTGAAGAGCAGTTTTATAGCATACCCACTCTAAAAATACATTGGCTTTGTAATGTGTACTAAAAGGAACTGCTTACGAACACAAACCGAGCACCACAAGGCTTACAATTTATAGTTTTCTACCGCAGCCAATACCACACATGCTAAAAGTAACCACGGCAAAGATCTCGAGCATACATCAAGAGTATCCTGATCTTTAGCATGTGCAGGATTCGAAGCTGTAATTAAACATGAAGCTTCATAAAACCTTCTTCAGAACTTGTTCCTAGCAGGAGCAGTTCCTTTTGGTACAAATTGAAGGACAATGTTTAAATGCGCATCTATAAAACCACACTTCAGGTCTGTGTATTCATGATGCACATCCTAACCTCCATATCTTCAGTGTAATCAATACTTTCAAGGATGCTCAAAAAATTTCATGAACATCAAAACTCTGACTAAACTTACTTGACATCACGGCGCAAGGCGGCGTCTTGGGAGAAGTAGCACACTTTGGAGGTGTGCTCCACTGTGCAATGCACTGCTCCGTTGAGCAGGCGTGGCAGATCTGCACCAATGAATGCAGGTGCTGTGTATGACAGCAGTGGTCTTCACTTCAAAATACCGCTGTCTGCTTGCAGCACCTCATACCCCCCAAAGCTTTGGTGCCGCGCTGGAGCCCACCCTAGTGGCGCCAAATCTTGTTTTTAGTCGTGAGGGTGCCCAATCCCCGTCGGCTCCACATCCCAAACTGCTTTCCCTGCTGCCACACTGGAGCCCACCCCAGCATGGCAAGCGTGCAGCGTTGCACCCCCAAGCTTTGGTGCCACGCTGAGGCCCACCCAGT
Organism: Neoceratodus forsteri; assembly: GCA_016271365.2. Lineage (NCBI taxonomy): Eukaryota > Metazoa > Chordata > Ceratodontiformes > Ceratodontidae > Neoceratodus > Neoceratodus forsteri. The sequence continues at coordinate 332,559,962 of JADMNL010000026.1, read as the reverse complement.
GTGCAAACCTTGTTTTTGCCTACAGGGGTGCCCAATCCCGATCCGCTCCGCCCCCCAGCCATCCTTCTGCCATGCTGGGAGCCCACTCCAGCATGGCAAACATCTCGCGTTGTTTTTCTTTTTACAACCTGTAAACTAAAACGGTCCCAGTGCTTCTCCCTGGCCCCTTCCCACACCCGCACCCACCCTCGCACCCAGCCTCCCCACCCCTCACCCAATACTTACCTCCAAACCTCGGCGCTGCCACATCCACCACTCCCTCAACTAGCATCACCTGGAGCTCAGGCGTCTTGTTTCCTAAGCTCCGGGCATTTATCAGGACCACCCTCCACCCCTTCTCCCTCCTCTCCTTCCCCCCCCGGAGCTTCCATTTATCAGCTCCTGCACCCTACCTGGTGACCTATGTCCATATCTCCCTAGTCCCCTAGAGGAGTGGAGACCATGTCCCTCTTTTGTCGTATCTACTGGCACTGCCCCTTTTTGATCCCTCCTCCTTCACAAGTTTAACTCCCACCTTTCATTGATGAAACCAGCTAATTTGAGCTTTAGACTCCTTCTACTCCAAATTTAGGTGGAGCCTGTCCCTAGTGTATAGCCCCTTCTCCTCCCAGGTCTCCCCCCAGTCCCCCACCAGACCATACCCCAATTCCCCACACCACTCCCTAAGCCACTGGTTTGTCTCCCTAATTTTCTTCTTGTTTTCCCCGCTAGCCCTTGGCACCGGCAGGATTTCCGAAAAGGCGATCTTACAGCCTATGGACAGGCTTACCCTGGCCAACTCCCAGAACCTTTCCTGAATTTCTAATTCACTATTTTCATTTATGTCATTTGTCCCCAAGTGCACTAAGATGTCTGGGGTCCCCTCACATTCCCTTGCCAAAGAATAGAAATCATGTTTGGCCTTGTACACCGTCACGCCTGGGTGACATTTGGTTCTGATCACACAGGTTTTACCCTCCCCCTGCCCCTCCCACTGGATGCCTCTGATCATGGAATCCCCCAATAGCAGTACTCTAGCCTCCCCCTTGCCTACATGTTCACCCCTCGGGTTTCCCCTCCTTACATACCCCTCCTCATCTTTTTGTCCAGTCTGTCCCCCAACTGGCTCCTCGCACCTCCCACAATCTGGGTGTCAAAGGTATCCTCTTCCCTATTGTCCCTGGTCACCCCCTCTACTCGTGTCCTGGCCCTCTTCATCCTCCCTACCACAGTATCTTTCTCTGTATCTCTATCCCCACTCCTGACTAATTTATCTGCCCTATCCATTTACCTACTTTGCTTCCTGCTAGCTATTTACATCCTGCGCCTTCCTGCGTGTCATACCCCCTGTTCCATACCCACAGCCCTCTCCTTGTTCACCTGATCCTCCTTTTTCTTCTCCACCCCTACTCCTCTTTCCCCATCCTGTCCGGGTCCCTCCCTGTTGTTCCCCATCTTCAATCCCTGTCTCTTGCCCCCTTCACTCTTCCTATCCGTTCCTGCCTCAGCTTCACCAGCAACATCATCATCATCATCATTAACATCCTCCCCCCCTCCCTCTTCTACCAATGGGTGTAGACTAGATTAAATGATCTGTGAGCCTTACCTCAGCACCTCATGCCCTCCCCTCCTACCCCTCTTGGTTCCCCTGAGTACCCCCAGTCTCTTTCCTACTGATGTGTGCCATCCCTGCCTTAGCTTCACCAGCAACATCATCATCATCAACATCCTCCCCTCCCCTCTTCTACCAGCAGGCGTGGGGGTTAAAATGATTTGTGAGCCTTACCCATCCCCCAATGCCCCCCTTTTCCTAGAGCCCCATGGTTTTCCCTCTGGACACCCCCAGTCACTTTCCTACTGCTGTGGAAATGTCCCCATTCCATAAGTTCTCCCCTCCTGTCAGATGAAACTTGTCTCAGTCTTGCACCAACACTTCCCACTTGTCCCTCATTTCACCTCCCATTTTCTTTCATCGCCTTCCCATCGCTGCCAGTTGCATCCTTAGCTAGTTTACCTCTCTCCTGTTCTGCAAAAACTGCCTGCCGAGTGGGCAACCTCCCTCCCTCCAGGCCCAATTTAGTATTATCGCCACCCCACAGCCTGTGCAGCCTACACTCCTTCCAAAGATGCCTTCACTGGTGGATGGAGGCCACCAAATTGTCCTTCTCTATAAATATTGGGACATTCCCTTTGGCTCGGTCTCCTCTCCCTGGGGTACTACCCCTCACCCTTCTCCAAGTAGACATACTGGGGTGGTATAAGATCAAGACTTATGGCCCCTTACAGTTCTAACAGATAAAACACAGCCCGCGTAACCAGTTCCTAATCTAGGTAAAGAATTTGGCAACTAAACAGTTCTAAGAGTCTCTAACAGCTTACTAAAGCATTTAGCAACTAAACAGTTCTAACAGTTCTAACAGTTTACTACAGCATTCATAAAGTATACTTAGCACTGTGTTACCCCTCAGTCACTATAATATTATTCTGTAGCAACCATATAGTATATTTTAGCCTTGTCACACCCCCCAGATGCCTGTAATATCACAGCCACACTTGCATTCACATGATTTCCCTTACTCACCCAAGGATAACACAGTTATATTAAAGTAGAAGTCCAAGCCCTGATTTGTCAACCTCCAGAGAACCCCTCCCCTTACCAGCCCATAAAGGCTATTTAAGAAGGCGGTGGTGCAGGGTGGGTGGGTGGAAGAAAATTCAAAAGTTCAGTCCTTGAGCTCCAATGAGCTCCCTCTCACTGCTCTCTCTCCCCGCCCTCCAGCACTGCTGCAGGCTGCCTGTCAAATAGGGCTGCAAGCCTGCAGCATTTGGTGCCTAAAAATTCAAAAGTTCAGTCCTTGAGCTCCGATGAGCTCCCTCTCACTGCTCTCTCTTTCTCTCCCCGCTCTCCAGTGCTGCTAAAGGCTGCCCATTAAATAGGGCAGCAAGCCTGCAGTAGTTGATGCCGAAAAATTCAAAAGTTCAGTCCTTGAGCTCCGATGAGCTCCCTCTAGCTGCTCTCTCGCTCTCTCTCCCCACTCTCAGGCGCTGCTGCAGGCTGCCCGTTAAATAGGGCAGCAAGCCTGCAGCATTTGGTGTCGAAAAATTCTAAAGTTCAGTCCTTAAGCTCCGATGAGCTCCCTCTCACTGCTCTCTCTCCCCGCTGTTTTAGTTTTATGACAGCACACACCCCTGGCAGATACATCAGTATATGTACATACATACGAACATACGAATCTGCCAGCAGAAACAGGCCTCATGGTCTAACATGTATGTTTGAATGTGCAGCTAGCCCCCTACAATGCAGCTGCCCCCTCCCCCCTCATTTTTACCCCCTCTCACCCTGTCCCATCCCCTTTTAAAACTATCCACTGTCCTACAGTATACCACCTCCTAGGGCAGAGCATTCCATTTAGCCACCACCCTCTCTCTCAAAAAAATGTATCCTCATCTTTCTCTTGATGAATCTCTTTAACTATTCAAAGGCAGGCTCAGAATGAAACAGTACATGCCCTTGAAATGTTATAGATTTGGCATCAAAGCCAAGCTATTCAGATAATGGTTGGATGGGCGGGTATGTGTGGAATTACGTGGAGTACGTCAGTAAAAACAGTGTACCAAATATAACGTTGAAGTAGACCATCGCACACCCTGGGGGAACAGAATATGGACAGAATGTTCATCCAGCAAGAGCCAATAATCTTGCAGTAACAGCAGAGGTTGTGAATAATGCCTCGGCACTAATGACAGGGCAAACAATGCATGACATTGTAATATAGTTATTAGGTCCACTTGCAGGCATTGGAGCTGACTCCATGGGTGCTTGGGTGCTCAAGCACCCACAAAGTTGACATAAGCACCCTCAATTTTTCAAGGAAAGCCTGCAACAAAGGATTACCTGGGAACCTAGTCACAGGAAAAATACTATCAACAGATTCTTAAAAGTTGGCATTCCTGCTTGCAGGTCAGGGCTACATTCTTTTTATGGAACGCTACTACTCCAGACCCAAATGTGTGCGGCAGTTGCAAGTGATAAAAACAGAATTCTGTGGAACTGTCAATAAATCACTATTAGGACTACCACTACAGTTCTGTGAAATCCAGCTGGATGGTGGAGAAAGTATTTCTCTTGTTGCGGAATATTGTCCAAAAATGAGAGCAAAGCCCAAGAATACACAGGCTGTATATATGCTGACTACTGTGCCTAAGGGTGACATGGCATTGTGTGGTAACAAACATGATGGAACCCCCAAGATCAAACTGGATGCAGTAGTACAGTACATTAGCAAGATGGGAGGAGTAGATGTCAGTGATCGAAAACTGAAGAACTATCAATGCATTTGAAAAAACAGAAAGTGGTACAAGAAATTGTTATTCTACCTAGTTGATATTTCTGTGTATAACCCCCCCCCCCGTGGGGGCTTACCTTTAACTGCCTCCATTTCACCCATTCTGTCCGTTTCTCTGGTGGTGTTTCCCCGTATTTCCCTGAATTTTCACTGCACAGCCTGAGACATTTGTTCTACCCCAGGGCCCCCAATTAGCTCCTGCATTAATTTTCCCCCTTCGGGGCTTTGAGAACTAACCCATGAACTGATACATTTCTCTTTTGCTCTTCTGAGCTGGTTGGTGTTCGTGCATGCACAGGGGTGCCCCCTAATTACTGACCACCGCTGTGGCCAAGCAGATGGCTTTCTGTCAGTCCCGGTGTCCCTGCTTGTCTAATTGTGGGGCCAATGACCTAAATGGGGCAATTAAGAAGCTTCCATATATATTAAAAAATCAAGCTGGAAAGGGGTCATAAATGGAGCTCCTGAATATTAATGAGCAGTTTCATGAATATTAATGAGGGCACTGCTTGCCATCTGGGGAGGGCTGTGTTTCGGCAGCAGGGACAGAAAAAGTAAAACAAATAAATGTATACTATTGTGAACATTTTATAGGGCACAGTTGGGGCTACTAAACTGTGGGGTATTAATTCAATAAAAATGAATATATTGGCTGCACCAAAATTTTTATTTTTATTTATTTATTTAAAATGTGGTAACCGGGAAAAGCACTCTGAGCCAAAGTTAATTTCCGAGTGCAGCCCGGGGACAGGGGGTACAGAACAAACAACGGGGTGCAAAAAAATACAAAATACAGATATTGAACAGGCATAAAAAAATAATACACTATATAAGTAAGGTTACAAAGTCATTAATACAAAAGGCAATAAAAGAACAGTATCACATGTCAGAACAAAAAATGTAACAACTGTAAATTATGATAGAAGGCAGAGAGGAGGACAAAGGTTTAGTTGAGAGGTTGAAACTGAGGACAGCAGTAGGCTGTAACTTGGAACAGTCTGAGTAGGTGCTTAAGAGTAGGAGGTGGAGATGGAGCTGGCTGGGGGGGGGATTGTTCCAGGAGGAAGGGAGTCAGACAGGAGAAAAGCAAGTAGAATTTGGTTGACCTAACACAAGGGAGAGTGAAAAAGTGGAGAATAGTTTGTCAGTGAGGGGTAGGGGGTGACTGAGCTATGAGAGAGGAAAGGTAATGCACAAAAAAAAGGAGAGCAAGAAGTGAGAGACGCATAAAGCAAAACCCAGCGTAGTGAGAAGTACAACTCGGCCAGCTGGGGTGACAACAGGGAATCCAGAGCATTAGGGTACTGAGGAATGGGGACACTGGGAGCAAAGCTGGAAGAGGAGGAATCTAAGGAGCTTCTTGAAGGAGAGAAGGGAGGAGGAGGAGGAGGAGGAGGAGGATAGATGAAAGTCGGGGGGGGGGAGTTTATTCCGGATAGGGAGGAAATGAAAGGAGAAGGTGGATTGCCCTGAAACAGAGTGGGGTGAGGGAGGGAGAGAGAAGGTTCAAGGATTTCTGTGGTGAAGGGAGTAGTTTGAGGTGGCCGTCTGCGAAAGGTGAGAAGAGAGATAGGAGGGGAAGGTACCAAACCAGAATTTAGCAGTGAAAGAAGCATGGTGAACCAGTCTCCTGTGGGACAGGGGAGCAAGTGATAGGGCAGAGAAAAGAAGACAGTGGTGGGTGAGAGTAGGGGAAGCTGTGGCGAAGCGGCAGAAGGAGTTTAACAGAATATCAAATTTTCCTGCGGAGGCCTGAGAAGCCGTGCCATACACCACATTGGCATACTGAAAAGTGGGTAATATCATTTTGGTGACAAGCTCACGACAAGTGGGGAAGGGGAAGTGGTTTATGTGCTGGTAGAGGGCACCTAATTAGGGCAAAGCATGGCACAGATGGCATCGACATGAGTGGAGAAATCCAAGTGGGAAACTAGCCAAACTACTAGATCTTTGAAAGCTGAGACGTTCTCAAGGCAAGAACCATCCAGGGTAGAGAAGGCTGGAGGGTGCTGAAGGGCGGCCAGTTTTTGTCTGGTGCCAAAAGTCAGGGCCACTGTTTTTGTTACAGTTAGTTTGAGCTTGTTTTCCATGAACTTTATTCCTGGGGACACTATATGGGACTGCATATTAAAGGGACACAGTCAGCAGATAGTCATAAAAATCTAACTTCCTGTACTGCTGAAAAGGTTCTGACCTACTGGAGCCTTAGTTTTTCACTATTATCTCTGTTTTGCATTTTTATGTTGTCTTGCGTGCGCAGCACAGACAACATATTGGGGTTGCTTGAAGTAGAAGAGCAGGTTGTGAAGGCGCGGTCATGTTGTGGCCAGTGGTGCCACTGCTTTTTAGGGCTGGGTTCTGTGGTATGAATTGGATTGCACGCTGTCTATGACAGTAGTTGCAAAACATGCCACCAACTTGAAACATTTTAGCCACTGCAATGAAGGAGTAGCCCCTCATTGCAGGGCATGCCTTGCCTGGTGTAACATTTCAATAAACATGGGCTGCTCACGGTCCCTAGGAAGCTGATGTGGGGGGGATGCCCAATCCTCCTGTTAGCATATGTGATCCTTTTACTGATGTGGTCTGCCAAGGGGGTGCCCAATCCCCCTCGGCATCATGCCTCCGAACACAGATATGCCTGCCGACGGGCATAGGTGCCGGAAAGGGGGGGGGCCACTAGGGCCATGGCCCTCCCACTTTCATAAGTGGCCCTATCAGTTTTTTTTCAGTCTTGTTAATGTATATAATAGGGGAGAATTTACCCATTACATCCTTGGCCCTATCACTTTTCAAACCGTTCTGGCACCAATGTCGACGGGGGTGCCCAATCCCCCTGTTGGCATGTTAACACCCTCCCCATTTTCCTGCTGCTGTCCCACTCCGATTGTGTGCCACACTGGGAGCCCACTCTGGTGTGGCTAACATGCCCCCCCAAAGAAATGTTCCACACTGGGAGCCCACCCCATTGTGGCCAAACCTGTAAGAAAAAAAAAAAGAAAACGGTCTGTGGTGAATTTTTTTATTTTTGTTACCTGAAACAAAGGAAACGGTCACTCACCATCCTGTCCCCTCCCCCAGCCCGCAGCCACCTGCTGCACACCCTCCCCATCCCACACACACCCTCACCCCATACTTGCCTCCGGAGCTTTGCGCGATAATCTTTGGTGCACTGGGAACACGTCTGCACTCTTTAAAGCTGACCGCGAACTGAAGAAATGCCAGTAAGCTGTATAATGGCATAAAAGGGTTTTCTTCAACTTTGGTGCATATCTTGGCCATTTTTGCAAATTTTGGCACCAAATGTTCAACATGGGGTTCTTGGGACCCCACCTCATGAATTCAATCACTGTCATCTTGTTATTTGGTCCCGAAAGGTGATTTTGCAGTCAGTGCATGGAATTGCCTTTCGGGACCGATTAAAGAAATGACAGTGTGACTGTTCATGGGGTGGTCTTCCAAAAAGCCTATGTTGCAAATTTGGTGAAACAATTCCAAAAAATGACTGTGTTACAAGCGTGCATTGCGCAGTTTCCATGCACACTTGTAACTTTGAGAATTTATAATATTTTTACTCCAGATTTTCAACATTGCCATTTTTTCACACCTCCTTATGAACAGTATAGCTGTAATTTTGCACATCCTGCCTGAAATGTGTTTTCGCACATCTGGCGCACAATGGAGCAGTCGGTGTAGGAAAACAATGTTCAGGACAGAGTAAGAAAATCACAGTAACATTGTTCATGAGCAGAGGTCCCTGAATCCCTGTGTTGAAAATGTAGTGTAAAAATTCCAAACAAGCATTTGTCAATGCCAAATGTTGCTTGCTTGTATGTGCTGTTTAGGTATTTGGAAGTGATAGTGTTCCATGCCTTCCTCCCAAGTCATCCACTGCGTCTTTCCATTCAGTATTCACAGAAGAGTGGGAAGGGCAAGGGCCACAGCAGTACAGCAGTTGCCAAGGGGGTGATGAGGTGGACAATAGTCCCTTCAAAGGCAAAAGAGTCGTACTGCAGGAGCTCACTAAATTGAAGGTGGACAAAGCGATGGGACCAGATGGCATACGGCCAAGGATATTAAGAGAACTGCGAAGGGAGATAGCAGTACCTCTGGCAGCCATGTTCACCGAGTCATTCAACATGAGTGAATTGGAGGAAAGCACATGTGGTCCCTCTACACAAGTCCAGCAGCAGGGAGGAGGCGGGGAACAATAGGTCGTTCAGCCTCACCTCAGTAGTGAGGAAGATCATGGAGATATTGCTTAGAGAAAGGATAGTGGGGCATCTAGAAGCCATTGGAGCCCAGGACCATAGACAACATGGATTTACAGTGGGGACATCATGTCAGACAAGTCTGGTTGATTTCTTTGACTGGGTGATAAAGGAAGTGAATCAGGTTGGGGCAGTGGACAACACTTACCTTGATTTCAGCAAAGCCTTTGACACCATCCCACATAGGAGGGTAATAAACTAGCTGGGTAGGCTGGGCATTGGGAAAAGGGTGGTAAAGTGGGTTAGAAACTGGCTAACAGACAGGAAGTAGAGAGTGGTGGTAAATGGGGTGCAGTCTAGGAAGAGGGGGTGACCAGTGGGGTGCTGCAGAGTCTTCATTAGTAACACTGCAGAACGGCTGAAGGGAATTTTTTCACCAAATTTTCAACATAGAAATTTTAAGACCTCTGCTCATGAACAGTGTCACTGTGATTTTCTTAATCTGTCCCAAATATTGACTGCGCATACCGACTGCACCATTGTGCGCTACATGCACAGAAACACATTTTGGGAGACATGTGAAAAATGAGAGCTGTACTGCTCATAAGGAGGTGTGGTAAAATGGCAATGTTGAAAATTTGGAGTGCAAATATTAAAAATTCGCGAACTTACAGTACAAGCGTGGGTAGGAACTGCGCAACTCATGCTCATAAAACAGTCATTTTTAAGAATTTTTTCACCAAATTTTCAAAATAGCCTTTTTAAGACCTCTGCTCATGAACAGTGTCACTGTGATTTTCTTAATGTGTCCCACACATTGATTTCAGACACCGACTGAGCCATTGTGCGCTACATGGGTGGAAACACGTTTTGGGCGAGATGTGAAAAATGACAGCTGTACTGCTCATAAGGAGGTGTGGTAAAATGGCAGTGTTGAAAATCTAGAGTAAAATATTGAAAATTCGTGAACTTACGAGCGTGCGTAGGAACTGCACAACGCACACTCATAAAACAGTCATTTTTAGGAATTTTTTCACCAAATTTTCAACATAGGCTTTTTGAGAGCCCACCTTATGAACACCGGCACTGTCCTTTCGTTAATCAGTCCCAAAAGGTGATTTCACGCCGTGACCATGAAATCACTCTTCGGGCCCAATTAACGCCATGACAGTGCAAGAATTCATGAGGAGGGGTCCCAAAAACCCCATGTTGAAAATTTGGGCCCAAAATTCCCAAAATTGCCTGAGATATGCAACAAAGTTGAAAAAACCCTATTTATTCCATTATACAGCTTACTGGCATTTCCTCAGTTCGCGGTCGGCTTTGAAGAGTGCAGACGTGTTCCCGGTCCACCAAAGATCGTCGTGCCAAGTTCCGGAGGTAAGTATGGGGTGAGGGGGGTGTGTGGGGAGGCAGGGTGTGCAGTGGGTGGAGCGGGTTGTGGGGGGGCAGGGAGACGGCTAGGCACCTTTTTTTGTTCACAGGGTTTGTTTGTTTTTAAAGTAAGACAATGCAGGACGTTTGCCATGCTGGGGTGGGCTCCCAGTGTGGCAGCTGGAAAGGCTGTTTGGAGGGGCTGGAGCCGAAGGGGGATTGGGCACCCCCGTCAACCATAACAAGCTTTGCCACACTGGGGTGGGCTCCCAACGTGGCACCTGGAAAGCTTTTGGGTGGGGCGTGCAGCAGTGGAGCTGACGGGGGATTGGGTACCCCCGTCGGCCATAACAGTTTTTGCCATGCTGGGGTGGGCTCCCAGGGTGGCACCTGGACAATTTTTATGGAGGGGGGCATGGAGCCAATGGGGGATTGGGCACCCCATCGGCCATACAGTGTGTGCATGGGGGGAGCGCATCAGCACGTAATATGCGTGCTTGCGTGTGTGTGGAGGGGAGAGCTCTGCTCACTGAAGCAGAGCTCTCCCTTTCAACTGTACGGCACTGCATTTTTCAACTGCTGTCATAGATAGCTGCAGCAGTCATTGGAGAACTGCGGCCTCGCCTGCAAACACACTGACTGAATTGGAAGATGGGTGCCACACCTCTGAAAACTTGAATAATGGCACTATGTTTCTTGCACATGCGTGCAAGCAACATAAAAATGACTGTGTTACGAGTGTGCGTTGCTCAGTTTCCACGCACGCTTGTAACTTCAAGAATTTTTAATATTTTTACTCCAGATTTTCAACATTGCCATTTTTTCACACCTCCTTATGAACAGTACAGCTGTCATTTTCCACATCCTGCCCAAAATGTGTTTTCGCACATCTGGCGCACAGTGGCACTGTCGCTGTAGGAAAACAATGTTCCGGACAGAGTAAGAAAATCACAGTAACACTGTTCATAAGCAGAGGTCCCAAAATGCCTATGTTAAACAGTTGGTGAAAAAATTTCACAAAATGACTATGTTACTAGCGTGTGTTGAGCAATGTCCACCTACAGTCGTAAGTTCGAGAATTTTTAATATTTTCACTCCAGATGTTCTACATTGCTATTTTTGCACACCTTCTTATGAACAGTTCAGCTGTCATTTTTCACATCCTGCCCAAAATATGGTTTTGCACATCTGGCACACAATAGCACAAGTCGCTGTGGGAAATCAATGTTTGGGACAGATTAAGAAAATCATACTGCCACTGTTCATGAGCAGAGGTCCCAAAATGCCAATGTTAAAATTTGGTGAAAGAATTCCAAGAAAAGACTATTACGAGCGTGTGTTGCACAGTTTTCATGCACGCTCGTAACTTTGAGAATTTTTAATATTTTCACTCCAGATTTTCAACATTGCCATCTCTTCACAGCTCCTTATGAATGGTGCAGCTGACATTTTTATGTGGTGCTGAATGATGCGGTCTCTGTGGGAAATCAATGTTCGGGACACATTAACAAAATCACAAAGACACTGTTCATGAGTAGAGGTCCCACATGCTTTCATGAGGTGGGGTCACTAAAAGGCCATGTTGAAAATTTGGAGTGCAAATACCAATAATCGCCCAGGGCTTTCTAACCATAACGTCCCACCCTGTACAGACTAACAGGCATCAAGGTGTGACTTTGGATTGTTGGCTGCAATGCTGATGCCATTGCACCCCCCAACCCCACCCTGCAGCCACTGACAGCCATCCAGGTGTGCCTTGGACTCTTCAGCCCCAAAGTTCACCCCATTTTCCTATGCTGCACCCATTTCAACATACTCCCTTATGAAATGGAGTGAGCGTAAGGCTCGACAACCACAAGGCACAACACAACACTTGTCAGAGTCTGCAGGGTAGGGTTAGGTGAAAATGGCATGAGTGTCATGACCAACGACCCAAAGGCACACCCCAATGCCTGTATCTCTATGCAGGGTGGGGTGGGGTTGACGTCGATTCTATACTTCATTGCCATTCCTATTATGCATCTCTAACTTCTGCACTACCAATGCCAGTGCCAGCGAGCCAACATTCAGCATTGACAGATGCTTTTCTTTGATTTCATTATATTTCAACATTTTGTATTTTCGGCCGGAATGACTGAAATTAGAACGCCAGTGAACTGATTGCTATGTTGCTAGGTGTTTGTGACCACCCACATTACTGTGCACCAGCACGCTGGCAGCCGCCTTTCCTGTCTTCATTATTTGCTGACCTGCCAACCTTGCGAGTCAAAAGATGTTCCTGCGTACACAGCTCCAGACTCTCTAAGGGTTTCAGATATCTGGTGAATTATGATTGCTAGTTTTGTTTTCAGATGTTTCTCTTTCTTGCTGATTGAACTTGTTGATTCATACCCCCTTTCACCAACAGAATTGTAAGGGCTAGACTTGGGAAAAAGAATTCTGATGCACGTTATAAATTCACCCTGTCCCTCCTCTCCAGCACAACTGCCAGGCTATGTGGTTGCGTAAGTCTCAGCTATCAAAATACACCCCCCCCCATAGAGTTGCTAAGCTTTTTTGTTACTCGATGGATGTTGTAATTCTTACCAGCAGTGTGTCTCACTGTAACAGTTGCTGGATTTCACCGCCTTAGAATGATGGTCCAGAAACTGGTATCCAGTCAGCGGGTGTGTGACAGCGATACTGGGACATCCGAATAGTAATAGCTAACAGCAACCTCAGCAATATGTCCTTCTGCCATGAGGTTTGTTTTTTCCACATCAGGCATATAAAGTTACAGCTGGCACGGACTCTGATGTGTGCATCTCATTGAGTACTTTGTTTCAAGTTAGCACCAAACGTGGTCATTGCAACTCGTGCTGTATTGCTTGCAGTGGCAGTTCACGACCAGCATTTGTTGCTTTTCAGCTGACTTGCCTCTACAGCTCACCAGTTGAATTCTGTTCCTTTGATGTTTAATGTGACTTGTGACACACTCAGATGGAAGGAAACAACCGATGTACTTCAAAGACATGAAATCCCCATGAGCCATACAGCTGCCCTTGAGTAAGCATGGACTGCACCTTGGTAGGAATGTAGAACTGTTGCCAAGTTTTATAGCTGGGCTAGTTAAGTTAAAGGGGCACTGTCAGCTTTTTTCCTCTGTTATCATTTATTTTATACTAGTGGCTGTCTAGGCACATATCTGTGTAAATTCTTTAGTAGAATACCCCTGCATAAAAGAAAACACAATCCATGTACCTGTTTTATTATAAATTAGCAGCCTTTCCATTTCATCCGTCCCGTATTAAAATCCCCTGCCAACCGGAAGCAGATAGGTGGTGAGAAGGCACCGAGCACGCGCGTCTACCGAGAGCGCTATTCAGACATCCACATTTTGTTATCCCCATCCCAACAACCACATAATCCAGTGCAATATGTTAGTTTAAGCGTTTCCTGGTATTTGTGGCAAAAAAACGAGCACTCATTCAGTAGCAAAATAATATAATCCGGTGCCGGAGTCCTGCGCATGCGCAATAGCGGTACATTCTCGCGCATGTGCGGGATCTGTCCTCCGGGTGCTATTGCGCATGCGCAGGATTTCGGCGCCGGATTACAATACTATTTTGCTACTGAATGAGTGCTCGCTTTTTTTGCCACAAATCCAGGAACCGCTTTAAACTAACATATTGCACTGGATTATGCGGTTGTTGGGATGGGGATAACAAATGGAATGTTGAATAGCGCCTCGGTAACGCTGCTTCTCGGCGCCTTCTTCTCACCACTCTATCTGCTTCCGTTGGCAGGGATTTTAAAAGGCTGCTAATTTATAAAAACAGGTACATGGATTGTGTTTCTTTATGTAGGGTATTCTACTAAAGCATTTACACAGATATGTGCCTAGAGAGCCACTAGTATAAAATAAATGATAACGGAGGAAAAAAGCTGACAGTGCCCCTTTAATTGCTGTCCCCGCAGAACTCCCACAGCTCTCCAAACCTAACAAGCATTTGTCAATGCTGAATGTTTGCTTGCTGGCATTGGCAGTGGTAGTGTAGAAGTTACAGAGCTGCGTAATAAGAATGGCAGTGAAGTATTGAACTGAAGCCAACCCACCACCACCCTGCAGAGAGTGACAGGGATCGGGGTGTGCATTTGGGTCGTCAGCAGTAACGGCCACGCCATTTCAGTACACCCCACCCTGCAGACACTGGCAAGTGTCACAGTGTTCCTTGGGGTCTTTGGTCCATATGCGCACCCCATTCCATTAGAAAATACAGTGGGATGGGTGCGATATAGGAGAATGGGGTGAACTTTGGGGCTGAAGAGTCCAAGGCATACCTCGATGCTTTTCACTAGCTGCAGGGTGTGGAATGGTATGAGCATTACAGGCAAGAATCCCAAGTCACATCCCTGATGCCTGTCATTCTCTACAGGGTTGGGCATTATGGTTGGAAACCCTAATACCTCAGGCATTCGTTGGTATTTTCACTCCAAATGTTCAACATGGTTTTTTTTGTGACCCCACCTCATGAACAGGGGGAATATCAGTTTGTTAGCCGGAAGCTGCTTATGCACAGCGACTACGGCATTTAGCACCACAGGTGCAAAAACATTCCGAACAGGATGTAAAAAATTACAGCTGTACTGTTCATGGGGAAGTGTAAAAAATGGCAATGTTGTAAATCTGCAGTAAAAATATTTTTAAAAATGGTAAAGTCATGAGCATACATAGAAACTGTGCAACGCACACCCATAATATAATTAGGTTGGGGATTTTTTTACAGCAGATTGTCAACTCAGGCATTTTGGTGCCTCTGATCATGAACAGTGTCACTGTAATTTTCTTTATCTGTCCTGAACAATGATTTCCCACAGCGATCACACATCTCTGTGCTGAAAGTGTGAAAACACACTTCGTCCATGTCGTGAAAAATGACAGCTGTACTGTAAATAAGGCAGTGTGGAAAAATACCACTGGTGAAAATCTGGACTTAAAATATTACAAAGTCATGAACTTACGATGGTGCATGGAAACTGCGCAGTGCTCACTCATAACATAGTCATTTGATGGACTTTTGTCACCAAATTTTCAACATAGTCATTTTAAGACCTCTGCTCATGAACAGTGTAACTGTGATTTTCTTAATCTGTTCCAAACATTGCTTTCACACACCAACAGCACCATTGTGCGCTACATGTTTAATTCCTCACTAAACTCCTAAAGTGGAATTCTTTCCTGCAGCCAGAGGATTTCGTTTTGGCTCTATTTTTAAATCTGGGCTGGATGCTCTTGTGTGTCTGGGATTTACCCCTGCTAAAGTAAGGCATTTTAAAGTGACCCCGTAGCACTCCTTGCACCGGCCTGCCCAAACTTTGCTAACCTTTTGGCTAACATCTGAATTTATTCTGCCCCTCCCCATTTCTTTGTCCCTTGGCCTCCTTGAATGCTCCACCCCTTGCCTCTCTTATAACTGCTCTCTCTCTCCGCTTTCTCCTTAGGGGATACTGAATCGGACCAGGCAGACCATCCTCCAATGAACTGTCAACGCGGTTCGAATCCCATCTACAGCTGAACTCTGCAAGAAGCGGCAGTGCCACCTGCTGGTACCCCTCCAATATCAGGTACGGAGGAGGTGGTGCATCAGTTTGAATTTGGCACCTAATTTAACCGGAGCTGCTACTAGAAGCACTTGCTGGTGCTGCACTTAGAGCTTGAGCTGCTGCTGTCCTTGGGTTTTTCTCCCTCCCAGGCCTCCTTTAAATCCACATTAGCTCCTCCCACCTTCAGGATGATTCTGTCATTTGGACAATTGCCTGGCTGTCTTATTACTCCAAGTTATTTAAAGGGGCACACTCAATTATCCTATTTTACTTAAAGGGACACATTTCCTCTCTTAACCTGCATGTTGCAGGAGTATCAGCTTAATAATGAAGGCCAGATGTTTGCTGGTTTGCTGGTTTGCTTTCTAATACTGTGCTCCATCAAAATCATTACTGTTCAACTGCAGCAACCCAGGAGAGGATACAAACCTACTACTATAGCGGACTGTTTGGGCACTATGAAAATCGTAATTTTATGTGACTAGGTACTTCAACTGCACACAATGGAACCTGTAGTGCAAACTCCGTGGCAGATTGGAACCCTTTCTTGGAGACACCCTGAACATATGACTTCCTTGTCTCTATTGAATCCCAAGCCACCCTTGTCATTTTTGACCAGGGTTCTTGTATATTCAACGTTATGCTCCCTTGGTTTCTGTCCTAATGACCCTCCCAGCATACGCGAATACCCATGTAGATGAAAACAGTTCACAGCACATAGACTAGCTCTAGGGGCCCTTAAGAAACTTTTGCTACTTCTATTACTGTGTTCTAGCAATGTAGAGCTAAACACTGGTCCCCCTGCAGCAATTTCATCCCCTGCAGAGCTGGCCAATATCAGAGGAGTGAGCTTCATGCACATCAATGTGTGCAGCTTACTAAAGAAACGTGCTTCCATACAGGCCTGGGTTTTTCATACTAAGCCCGATATTGTGGTGGTCTCTGAGTCCTGGCTTAGACCTGGTACCTCAGACTTTGAGGTGAACATACCATCCTATAATATTTTCAGAACAGATAGACAAGCAAGAGGTGGTGGGGTTGCTATTTACATCCATGACAAGTTGTCAGCCTCTGTCATTAACTCAGCTTCTATTTCTGAAGAATATGAAAGCTTGTCATTAAAAATTGAGCTCTCCCCTTAGGTCTCCTTCTGTGTCGTAGGATGCTACAGGCTCCCATTGGCTGAAGTGCTACTCCTAGAGCATCTAAATTGCATCCTAGGGTCTGTGTCCTCTGAGGTAGTCATATTGGGCGACCTTAACCTGGATTGGTGTTCCAGTATCTCTGTACCACTCAAAAACCTTTGTGACTCCTTTGGGCTGTCACAGCTTATAACAGAAGTAACACGCCCAAACAAAAAGAATCTTCACAACTGCACACTGCTAGACATTATTCTAGTAAATAAGCCACACCTGTTCTCCCACGCTGGTGTACTCTTCTCAGATATTAGTGACCACTGCTTCATCACCTGTGTGTGATCCACTTTAAAACTATCCTCAACTTCCAAATATACTGTTAAAAGGAATCGTCGGAACTTTGACTCTTGTGCATTTATATCTGATCTATGGGAGTCTCTGAGATAGCAGGACTTTTATCTAGCAAAAATTGTAAATATGGCATATGAAATCTTCCAGGAAATTGTGCTTGGGGCAATAGACAAGCATGTACTGCTTGTTAAAAACCACACTAGGAAGAGATCATGTCCATGGTTTATGGCAGAACTGAAGGCTGCTCTACTTAATAGAGACCTTCTATGGAAAATTGCTCGTAGATCCAAGTCTCTGGCAGACTAGTCGGCGTTCAGGAAGGCATGGAACATATGCACCAAGATGGTCCGGGAGGCCAAGTCTAGTTATTTCCAGGATGAACTTGACGCTTCGTCCAGGTACTCTGCAAAATGCTGGAAGACCCTGAAAGAAATCGAAGGTCATGTGTTCTCCAACTCCCTACCTGCAAAAATATCCAAGGGTGGTCTTATGGTGACAGATAAACAGTTAATCCTCGACCAGATTAATAATCATTTCGCCACCGCAGAGCGAGTATTCGACACCTCCACTGCCAGTACCCTTCGTTCACAACTCGGGATACAGGACCTAGTAGCTCCGGTTGCAGATGCAGTGTTCTCCTTACAACCAGCAATGCTGAAGGAGGTTGAAGACCTGCTCCTTCACTTAGATGTTAGGAAGAGCACTGGCGCTGACCTCATAGACCTGTACTTCCTAAAAATTAGTTTCCATGCCCTGGTCATGCCTATCATGCATCTCTTCAATCTGCCTCTACTGTATGGTGAAATTCCCACAATGTGGAAAACCACCGACATGATTCCTCTTCTCAAGTCTGGTGACCCAAATGACCTTAACAACTACAGGCCAGTCTCATTACCCCCCATCCTATCCAAAATGCTAGAAAAAATATTAAGTACACAGCTTAGAAACTACTTGAATCCACAAATCTGCTGAACCCTCTACAATCAGGATTCCGGCCACGCCATAGCACAACCATGGCCCTGGCAAAGGTTATCAATGACTGGCAGGAGGCCCTGGATGCCAAGAACTTCGTGTGCGCAGTATTCTTGGACCTAAGCAAGGCCATTGATACTGTCGACCACGAATTGCTATTGATATACCTCCGTAACATCGGCATGGACTTCACACTGAAATGGTTCTCAAGCTACCTTATAGGTCACCAGTAGCAGGTTAAGGTAGATGGAGAATTTACAACTCTGAAACCTCTGCTACAGGGTGTACCACAAGGCTCAATACTGGGTCCATTGCTATTTGCAATCTATATTAATAGAATCAATATAGGAATTAAATCTTCCAATATCCATCTATTTGCAGATGATACGATACTCTATGTTGGCAGACCTTCCCCGGAAGCAGCCTGCATGGAGCTACAGTAGGAATTGAATCAATTGCAACTACAGCTACTTAACCAAAAATTACTATTGAATGCAAAAAAAAAACAAAGGCAATGCTTTTCTGACCAAGTTCAAATACAAGCTGCCCTGCAACGTAGGGATTCACTCCCCAGATTACCACGCTCCTAGACGCGCCATTAGAATTTGTAACAAAATTCAAATACCTGGGAGTCTGGATCGATCTCAAGCTCTCCTTCATTGCACACATTGAGGAACTTATTAAAAAGATAAAGCAGAGGCCTGGTCTCTTCTATACAATTAGGAAGCTGCTCACCCAGGATGCCAAGAAGAGACTAGCACTCACCACATTCCTACTTCTGCTGGACTACGCTGCCCTTTTATGTGGCCAAGGCCCTGTCTCTGCACTAGCCAAACTAGATGTACTGTACCACAGAGCCTTAAGATTTGCCACTGGTGCCCTGTACTCCACGCACCACTGCACTTTGTACACTATGATGGGTTGGACTTCCCTTGCCTACAGAAGACAGAAAAGAGCCACTTACTGGACATTTAGAGCAATCACTCAAAAACTACTGCAATATATATTGGATTGTCTTCCACTATGCACAGTGTGTAAGTACGCTTTGAGAAGTGCCTCCTGTATCTTACTTGCCGTGCCTAAAATCAATTCGCGGTTTGGTAGGTCATCCACAAGATACATACTACCTGTACTATGGAACAACTTACAGAAATCCTTAAAACTGGGTCACCCTATCAGTTTCCCAGCATTCAAAATGCTTTATACATGTTCCATCATTGAGTCTTGTAAATGCTTCCACTGATCAGCTAAATGACAACAGGTATTAGCCTTGCTGAATATACCTTGTACCTACTATATCTCTTACCCTTTCTTTATTCCTCATACTATATAGGGACCTTTATTGCACCACAGGTGCTTAGTCTCCGTATCAGTAAACACCTCAGTTACATAGTCTCAGAATGAATAAATATCACTCTGAGGCTCAAATACCAGTAGAGGCTCACCTGCCGGATCCCCTCCCCCAAACCCCCTTGTGTTTGCCTCCCTCCCACTGCCTTGTATGCCTATCTCATCCAATCATTTTCCTCCTCCATTCCCTTCTGTTCCCTGCTCATTAGGCATCACCCACGTCATTATCAATGTGTTACCACTCTAGGTATCGGCCTGTGTTATCTAAAAGCGTACTGACTGTCTGAGTAAGTTTAGCCTCATACGAGCCCCGTCACCTCTCCATACAGGATGCTACTCCTCTGTAACCTGTAGTGCACATTATCTTATTCTGAATACTATAGTGAACGATCTCATATTCTGTACACTGCAGCAAACTTTTCTTACCCTGTAAGAGCCTGATCTCATAACCCTCATGTTTATTATACACATATTTTATGCTTGATCTGTACTTGTTATGTATATATTGGGCAGGATAGCCTGGAGGTTAGAGGAACGAGGTGCGAGTGAGCTTGATACATCCAGCAGACCAGACCTGAGTTTGAGTCTCACAACCTCCACTTGCATACTGTGTCTCTGAGCAAGTCACTTAACTGCCCAGTGCTCCCAGGTCACCCCTGAAAACAGGCACTTGTGCCTAGTGGGCCTTACCCAGTTACCAAAGACTAAAATAAATAAAAAAAAAATAATAATGTTCTGCGCTTACATTAAATCTGGTATATGTATGAATATGTCTAGAAATGTATGTACTTATGTGTTTATGTACTTCTATTGTGTACTTTACTGTCCAGGTTCACCTCAAAAATGAGTTTTCTCAACAGTGTTTCACCTGGTTAAATAAAGATTTGATTGATTGATTACACGCTTTTACTGTAAGTAATGTTCATATGCCCACTATGCCATACCTACTAAAGCATTGCCTTGCCATTAACTAAATATAGTGTTTCAAGGGCTGAGGAGTAGAATCAGCATTCAAAAACGCACCAACGTTTGAACTGCTTTTCTCTGTGCATCACTGATTAGCACTCCGTTACTTCAGAAATACCTCTCAACAACTGACTTATCTATACTACAAGCTAAGCTGTTACATCACCTGGAGGTGCTGCTTGCATACAGTGTGTACTTTTCCTCTGTCTCCCTGTACAAATGAATGGAGTATCATATGCTTTGTTATTATGTGTTTAGGGCTGGGGGTGTTGTCTAAGTTTGGGGGGGGGTTACAGGTGCAAAACACTTGGAAGTGGCAACTTACAGAGTTTCACAAGTTCTATCACTTCTTTTCCTGTCGCTGTAATGCCCAGTACTCGGAGTTATGTATGTGTGGAGTGTTTGAAGTGCTAAGTTTACAGACCAAAGCAGACAAGGTACCAGCAAGTGTTGTCTACTTTAGCAGTGCCTCATCCGTGTCTTGCAACCGTGATGGTAAATACCCAATATTTTTACCAAGCATTGCATGCTCGTAGCGGAATACACCAGTTGCATTCCAAACACACAGAAGCATTTGGACAGCTGGACAGAGAATGAATAATGTTTAAAATTGTGTTAGCAGTGATTCATCATACACTGGCCCCTTAATACAGCTTTTACTATGGTTTTCATTAATTTCTCCTTCTAACAGCTGGCTTCCTAGCAATACATAGAAACATAGAAGCTAACAGCAGATAAGGACTGCAAGGCCCATCCAGTCTGCCCATTTCTTTTTCTACCTTATAAATGTGCCATCGGCCTTTGCTCTGTCAGTGGCCTATCTATTCATACTCATTTGTATTGCTCCCTTATGCCTATTCCATGCCTGTTTGAAGCCCTGCACTGTATTCATAGCCACCACTTCTTGAGGTAGGCCATTCCATGCATCCACCACCCTTTCTGTGACAAAGAATTTCCTCACATTCCCCCTTAATCGGCCCCCTCTAATCTCAAGTTGTGTCCTCTTGTCCTGCTATTTTTCTTATATTTAAACATGTTAGACTCTTTCACCTTGTTAATGCCCTTAAGGTGTTTAAATGCCTCGATCATATCACCTCTCTCCCTCCTTTGCTCAAGGGTATACATATTGAGCTCTGTTAATCTGTCCTCAAATGTCTTCTGATGCAGTCCCTGCACCATTTTGGTTGCCCTTCTCTGGACTGCCTCAATTTGGTTAATGTCCTTGTGAAGGTGTGGCCTCCAATACGCTGCGGTACTCCAGATGGGGCCTAACCAGTGTCTTGTAAAGAGGGATTGTACCTCCCTCTTACGACTGTGATACCCCTACTATTACACCCTAACACCCTAGCCTTACCTACTGCTTTAGAGGTCTGCTTGGATGATTTCAGGTCATCAGTGATGATGATGCCCAAGTCTCTTTCTTCCTTTGTGACTGCTAGCAACTCCCCTCCCAGCCTATAAGTGGCTTCAGGGTTTCTCTTCCCTATGTGCATGATCTTGCACTTCTTTGCATTAAATCCCAGTTGCCACTCTTCTGACCATTTTGCTAGTTTATCCAGATCTCTTCTCGTTCTGCCCACCCCATCTGGATCATCTACTCTGTCGCAGATCTTGGTGTCATCTGCAAACAGGCAAGCCTTACCCTCTAGTCCATCTGCAAGGTCACTAATGAAGATATTGAAGAGGACTGGCCCCAGGACTGATCCCTGAGGTACCCCACTTGTGACTTGCATCTCTTCTGACTGTATACCATTTACCACCACTCTCTGTTTCTGCCCGTCAACCAGTTTTCCACCAGTTGACCAACTTCGACCCACCCTGAGCCTACCCAGCTTATTTATCAATCTTCTATGTGGAACAGTGTCAAAAGCTTTGCTGAAGTCAAGGTGGCGACATCAACTGCTCCCCTTGGTCCACCACTCTGGTTACTCAGTCAAAGAAGTCTATGAGATTAGTTTGACAGGACCTTCCTTTTGTAAACCCATGCTGTCTTGGATCCTGTGCCCCTATGGATTCCAGGTGTTGCACTATCCTTTCCTTAAGGAGTGCCTCCATAGTCTTGCCCACTACTGAGGTAAGACTGACTGGTCTGTAGTTCCCTGCCTCCTCCCTGCTACCACTCTTGTGGAGTGGGATCACATGAGCCCTTCTCCAGTCTTCTGGAACCTCTCCTGTGCTCAGAGACTCACTAAACAGTTCTGCTAATGGCTCTGCTAGTTCCACCTTTAGCTCCTTAAGTACCCTGGGATGTACGCCATCAGGTCCCATTGCCTTATCCACCCTTAGCTTAGAAAGCTCTTGTAGGACCCTTTCTTTTGTGAAGGGAGTAGTGCTCACCTCCCTTCCCCCTGTGTCCATGGTGCTGAGCTGTGGGCCCTGCCCTACCTTCTCTTCAGTAAATACTGAGCAAAAGTATCTATTTAGGATAGATGCTTTTACATGGTCCTCCTCCTCACATGCTCCCTTTTCTCCATTAAGCTTAGCAATACCCCCTCTGGACTTTCTCCTTTCACTAATGTAGCTATAGAACGTCTTGTCACCTTCTTTTACTGTTCGTGCTAGTGTTTCCTCAGTTTGGGACTTTGCCTACCTTACTGCCTTCCCTGCTTCCCTTAGGGCAGTTTGGTATGCCTCCCTATCTTCATCCCGCTGTGTTCCCTTATATTTCCTGAAGGCCAGCCTTTTGGCTCTGACCTTTTCTGCTACTGTATTTGAGAACCAAAGTGGTTTCCTTCTTCTTTTGCACTTCCTTTTCTGTCTAACACAATGGGATGTTGCTTCAAGTATTGCATCCTTAATGCTTGCCCACTTTGCCTGTACCCCCTCACCTGTGTTTCTTTTTGCCAGGGCTAGCTTAACTCCGTTGGCCATCTTATCAAAGTCAGCTCCTCTGAAGTCCCATATTTTTGCCTTGGAATGGGATGATTTAGATGTAGTGGCCAAACTGAACCATACCATGTGATGGTCACTGGCCCACAGGTGACCTTCTACCTGGAGA
Source organism: Neoceratodus forsteri (assembly GCA_016271365.2). NCBI lineage: Eukaryota > Metazoa > Chordata > Ceratodontiformes > Ceratodontidae > Neoceratodus > Neoceratodus forsteri. Next base: position 332,536,696 of record JADMNL010000026.1, on the reverse strand, counting down.
TCTGTGATCCCTTCCCTGTTAGTCAGTATTAGATCTAGGATAGCCCTGCCTCTTGTGGGTCATTGTACCAGTTGTTTGAGGCCCTCTCCCTGCAGGGAATCCACTATGTGCCTAGTTCTGGCTGATGTTCCTGCTGGTATTGACCAATCTGTATCCGGCATATTGAAGTCTCCCATTATCAGAACCTCCCCTTTAGGTGTCATGTTTTGTATATCTTCTAACAGTAATGTGTCTATGTCCTCCCCTGGTCTGGGGGCCTGCACTGTACTTGCGGTGCTGGAAAAGATGGGCATCCACCTGGAGTAAGAACTTTAAAATGAAGACAGAAGAGAGCCTAACACAGTCTGTTAACAAAGGTGATAAGGCATTGGGGGGATTGTGAGACTCAAAGGGGAGAAGGGAGAGTGTAAGGAAGGAGATCTGGACTAGGCAGAAATACTGAGCAAATACTTCTGCTCAGTATTCACTAAGGAGGGGGAGAGTCAAGGACCACAGTTGGGTTGCAGAGGCAATGGGGGGATGAACACCAGTCCATTCACAATAGAGAGAATTCTGGGAGAACTCACAAAGCTGAAGGTGGATAAGGCCATGGGGCCAGATGGCATCCACCCAAGGATATTAAAGGAGCTGCGAAGGGAACTAGCAGCGCTTCTGACGGCCCTGTTCACAGAGTCACTCAACACAGGTGTCATTCGCAGGACTGGAGGAGGGCACATGTAGTCCCACTGCACAAAAGTGGCAGTAGGGAGGCTGGGAACTGCAGGCCAGTCAGCCTCACCTCAGTGGTGGGAAAGATCATGGAGACACTGCTGAAAGAAAGGATAATGGCACATATGGAATCCAGCAGTGCTCAGGATCTGAGGCAATATGGATTCGCAGCAGGAAGGTCATGTCAAATGAATCTAATCATTTTTTTTGATTGGGTGACTAGGGAACTTAATCAGGGAGGGGCAGTAGACTTTGCCTACCTGGATTTCAGCAAAGCCTTTGACATTGTCCCACATAGAAGGCTGATTAACAAGATGGATAGTCTGGGTATGGGAGATAAGGTGGTGAACTGGATTAGGAACTGATTAGCAGACAGGAGACAGAGGGTGGTGGTAAATGGAGTACAATCTGGGGAGTGGGGGTGACCAGTGGGTACCATAGGGATCAGTATTAGGACCAGTCCTGTTCAATGTCTTCATTAGTGACATTGCAGAGTGGCTGGAAGGAAAGGTCTGCCTGTTTACAGATGACACCAAGATCTGCAACAGGGTGGATACTCCAGAAGGGGTACAGAAAATGAAGAGGGATCTGGAGAAGCTTGAAAGATGGTTGGAGATGTGGCAACTGAGGTTCAATGTAAAAAAGTGAAAAATAATGTACCTGGGTAGAGGGAATCCTGGGGAGAGGTACAGGTTGGGGAGGGGGGAGGAGCTGACTGTCACCAAAGAGGAAAGGGACCTAGGGGTCATCATCTCTGATGATTTTAAGGTATCAAAGCAGTGCACAAAGGTGGCAGGGAGGGCCAGTGGTATGCTGGGGTGCATAGGCAGGGGTATCACTAGCAGCAGGCAGGAGGTTGTGATGCCATTGTAAAAAACATTGTTAAGGCCTCACCTGGAGTAGTGCGTGCAGTTCTGGAGGCCACACCTGAGCAAGGACATAGATAAGGTGGAAACTACTCAGAGAAGGGCAACAAAGATGGTGCAGGGCTTGCACCACAAAACATATGAGGAGAGAGATATAAGGGACCTCAATATGTACTCACTGGAGGAGAGGAGACAGCGGGGGGGCTTCATTGAAACTTTAAAGTACCTCAAGGGCATAAACAAGGTGCAGGCGAGGGAGCTTTGCCAATGTAGAAAAAGTACTAGAACAAGGGGGCACAATATGAAATTGAAAGGGGGTAGATTAAGAGGTAATATGAGAAAGTTTTTCTACACAGAAAGGGTAGTCGACACATGGAATAGTCTGCCACAGGAGGTAGTGGGGGCACACACAGTGGAGGGGTTTAAGCATGCTTGGGACAGGCACAAGGGAAGCCTGAGAGGGGAGGGAGCGATGAAAAGCCATTGATCACATAGGGTCAGTGGCAACATACAATGTATAGGGCCTATGGGCAGACTGGATGGGCCGAGCAGTCCTTATCTGCCAACAATTTCTATGTTTTTTAATGGGCCACCCCAGAAGGCCCCCAGTTTGCATTTAGATTTTTAACACACCAACATACACGTGAGTGGTGTGTATTTTTCGCAACACGCTACCGGGCACGCCACAACAAGGTGTTGCTGCTTGAAGATGTACTCTGTCTCTGACTCCCAAGGTTGCCTAGCAGAATCAATGCTGGCCCCTTCTCAACACCCATGCTCTCTAGGGATTATTCAACATGGGCTTGTCACTTTATGTCTGTAACTTAGTCAGTTGTCTGGTGCCAACAACTGGACATGTGTAACAAAGAAAAATTTGGATGGCATTATTGTGACCTTGCCAGTCCTGCCATAAAATGTTTTAGCTCCACTGTAAAGATCATCATCCTGTGATTTTTGTTTTCTCCGGATGGGATGCAAGAAGAGTGTTAGGCAGAGCTGGTAGGTTGCGGACACCCTCACAGGTGGCATGCACATAAACGTAGTTCACCCGCGTGTCACTGCCTTGTATATCATTGCCCATGAGTTTCATTTCATCAAGAGGACAGCTGGCAAGTACTGAATACTAAAATATACATCGGATTCAGGAGTATGTGTAGGTGTAGACACTGCTTGTATGGGGGGGTGCTGTAAAAAGAAAGGCCACACTCATCTGGCTTCTTTGAGTATCACAGCTTCAAATGGATTGGACAATAAAGGTGCTTGTTATGGAATGACCGTAACAGAATGAATGAAACGTTGCGATGATACGAGGACTAGGGGATTTGACATATGAAGACAGACTTGAGGAGCTCTGCCTGTTTTCATTGGAGGAGAAGAGAGACAGGGGGGACATGATTGAGGTCTTCAAGTACCTCAAGGGAATAAATAGGGTAAACATGGAGGGGATCTTTAGACTAAAGCAGGGAGGTATCACCAGAGGGCATGGTTTGAAGTTGGAAGGTGGAAGGGTGAGGGGGAAAAGAGGAGGAGGTTTTTCACTGAGAGCGTGGTGGACCCTTGGAATGCGCTGCCTGGTGAGCTGGTTCAGAGATCCACAGTGGAGGGCTTCAAGAGAGGGTGGAACAGACACAGAAAGCGGAAGTATCAGATGATGGCCTGACCCAGGGGGGTGGGGATGGATGATAGGGGTTTCTGGAACACAAGGGGGAGGGAGGGCCTCGGCACCCAACTAGGGATCTGAGGTTCAAGCAGACTCGATAGACCGTAAGGCCTAATCTGCTGGCAATTAGTATGTTAGTATGTTACCTATGTTCGGGGTGTAAACTGGATCTGTTCCGCTGCCAAAGCGAATGCTTAACTGAACCATGTTCTCTCCTTGCCATGGTTTGTCCCTATGTCTGTCGGTTCAACCAGCAGTGTATTTAGCCCGTTCCATTTTCAGCGTTACCCAGGTTTCAGTTCTCGCGGGACCGCTGTACAGTTTGCTTTCTTTACAGCCTGTACTTGGTCCCCATCTACCAGACCAGAGCAGATCAGAACCAGAAGTTTGTAGTTTATCTGGAGCAATGTGGCAAGATGAGATGAGCACTCAGCCTGCAAGTCAGTTTGTATCTTCCGCTGAGCAGTAAGCAGTATTGCAACAAATAACAGCTGTGCTGCACTCAATTTTCAGCCTATTTCTTTTATTTCTTCCTGCACTAGATTTTCATGAATTAAAGTTCATAAGATATGGCCAGAAATACAATTCTGTTAAAATGTGCTGGCATTAGATCAGGCTGCAGATGGGTCGAGAGGTTAAAAGGCTGACCATGCAGCTTGCACTGACCACAGCATCCCCCCCCCACAAGGAAATCTTGCTGCCTGTAAATTCTATGAGATGCTGGAACACAAAAAATGCAAGACGAGAGGAACTTTTCCCTGATACTGGAGCTGCGTGTAAACTGGATCACCAAACAAAACAAATCACAATGGAGCCGCAAGGTAATGTTACCATGATTCCTGGCACGTGTGTGTAAAAGCACCTTAAAGCAGGCTCAGGCAGCCTGCCTTTCCAGAGTTCACTTAAAAGGTGTCTGGTACACCTGCCCAGTTTATATAGTAAAAGCGAAAGGCTACTGCACAGCTCCTCTTTTATGAAACTGCTTTTTCCTCTCTTGTCACCAATCAGAATGCGATTTCACTCTTTATCACCAACATTCATGTGTAACTTTGGTCAACTTGTCTCTAATCTCCACCTCTGGAGAGAGGATGGTCAGTGCATGCAACACCTATTCCATGACGAACATTATCCGGTCATCCTATTGAAGTCTCTGTCTCCCTGGCCTCATTGTGCTTTCTTGTTGTGAAGAATCTGTTTCTGTTCAATATGTCTTCCTCATTTACCATGTTGATGCACTTGCTTGACTTGAATAACAGTTGCATGCTGCCTACGATTGTAATTTTTTAGCTAAACAGAATTTTGTCCCCCACCGCCAGCCCCCAGCCTCTATTAAATACACAGTAGCTATGCCCATGCTTGCTGATTTCACCTACTTCAGCTAAAAACTGCCAATGGCCTCTTAAAGCTGTACTGCCTGTTTGTTACCCACCAAGTATAGTGGTTAACTGTACAGCCTCACTTTGGCACCAGTGTGTCAAGCTTGACGACTGAATCAAGCTGCCATGTCCCCTATCAAGGGGTGCTATCTCCTTCTGCTCCTTGCTACCTGGCTTGGTACAGCCAGCACAAGATGCCTAGCTGGGCCGCTGCTACCCCCAACCACTACTGGGTAAGGTATGGCTGTCAAATGCACCTTCGGAAACTGCCTCACTTGGCTGTGGGCAGCTACTCACTCGGCCTTACCCTACAAACACGGGTGACCATATGCCCTTCCCTAGCATAGGGGTAGTAGCGGTTAGCTAAACTCTAATAATTAAACCAGTGTCCAACCACCTGAATCACCTGAAGCCATGGTGACGGAAGGTACGAGCCGAATTTAGCATAAACCTTTCTGCCGGAAAGGTCATCTTTATGCTCCTGCTCCTCTCGGGCAACATTCACTCGAACCCAGGCCTACTCATTTCAGTGGGCCCTGGTGTTCATAAGGTTAAAGGCCCAAAAATAGACTCACTGAACAGCTGCAGTTTAACCGCAAAATTTGACCAATTACAGGCATGGATGGCCCTCCATACCCCCGACATCCTCTGCCTAATGGAGATCTGGTTGACCAGTAGGATTAAAGATAGCGAAGTTGCCCTCAAAGGTTTCCAAGCATACAGGATTGATAGAATGGGCAAAAGAGGTGGGGGATGCCTCATCTATGCCAGGGACTCTCTCAGGGTGGCTAAGGACCATGAGATAATAGTGATAAAGGCACAGGTCTGTCAGAATGGCAAAACTCTCATCCTTTCCACAATCTACCTACCCCCAAGAAAGCCACAGCAGGCCCTCCCACAATTATGGATGTTATCAGCACCTTTCCAAAGAGGACGGAGCTTGTCATTACCGGAGACTTTAACATAAACTAGTATGGAAAGGAGGCTGCCCCTTTCAGGGATCTGATAGCCACCTCCATCCTGACACAACTTGTCACCAGTCCCAGCAGGCAGAACTATAAGACAGAAAACAGTACCCTCCTAGACTGGGTCCTAGCAAGCTCACCATCCCAGATCTCTGAAATCAAGGTTCTCCCAGACTCGCTAAGTGACCACTCCCCCAATCACCTTTCTGTGGTCTAATAAATTTACCAAAAGCCCACCCATCCTCATTGAAAGCAGGGTCTTGAGGAAGGGTAAATTTGGAGCCCTCAAATCAGCCCTTGCCCTACATGACTGGACTCCTATCGATCTGGCACCTACCCTTGATCAGGTCCTCAGTTACTTCATTAAGGGCTTTAGCTCCATCTGTGACATCTATGCCCCCCTCATGAAAAGGAAAATTCAGGGGCAGGCAAATGGCTGGATTTATGGGGAGCTCCTCTCCCACTTGAAAGAAAGGGACAATCTCTGGGAGAAGGTCAGAAACACAGGTAGCAAGCATGACTACCAGTGCTACAGAACAGCCAAGAACTGCTGCACCGAGCTAATGCGGCTTGCCAAAGCCAACTATCATAAGGCCCAGCTTTGCATTTCTTGGGGTGATAGGAAAAGATTCTGGGATGATATCAAAAACATCCTCGGAAAGGAGGACAAGAAGCACCCTCAGCTGCTCAGTATCAGTAACACCCCCACTCCAGACCCTCTAGCTATTGCAGAAGACTTCAATAAGGCCTTCACCGATTTTACCCCAGTGCTACCACCTGCCTATTTTCAACCTGCTTTGAACCACTCCAACAACGTATCTACCGAATCTTGTTCTCACCCGACCTTCTACTTTAAAAGGGTGATGGTGAAGGAGGCACTTACTATGGTCAAGAAAATACTAGGTAAGACCAGACTGGGCAGTGACAGGATAGACATGAAACTTCTGTCCCTCACCCTGGACGTTCCTATAGTGCCCATTACCACGCTGTACAATAAGTCCCTGTCCCTGGCCCAAATCCTGGTGGCTTGGAAGCAGGCCCTAGTTACGCCAGTGCATAAAGGAGGCGACAAGTCTCTGGCAGCCAACTACAGACCCATCTCAATCTTCTCCCCCCCTGTCCAAAGCACTGGAAAAGATTGTGGTGGGTCAACATATAACATTCTTGGAAAGGAAGGCAAGAGGCACCCTCGGCTGCTCAGTATCAGTAACAGTAACATCCCCACTACAGACCCTCTAGCTATTGTGGAAAGCCTTTAATAAGGCCTTCACTGATCTTACCCCAGTGCTACCACCTGCCTATTTTCAACCTGGTTTGAACCATTCCAACAACGTAGTTACTGATTGTTTTCACCCGGCCTTCTACTTTAAAAGGGTGACGGTGAAGGAGGCCCTAACTATGGTTAAGAAAGTACTAGGTGTCACAAACCCACTCAGCAGGTCAGCCATCTACTCCCAAAGTGCCAACCTCTGAGCGCAATCTTGTGCACAGTTAACAGAACAAGGTAACCCTCTTGTCTGTTTTGTGGGTTCGAATCAATCTTTGGTCTCAAGTCTTGGAGGGTTTCAAACTGTGAACCTCTTGCTAGCGTACCCAATGCACAGGCTTAGATAATTCTGTCTTTGGGGGGCCAGATATCTTTGCCTATGGGCACCTAACCAGGTGTACAGAAATGAACCCTTAAAAATTTTAATAAAGACCTCAGATTAAATTGCTTACCTTTTTCCAGTTTGGTATCACCATTCAAGCTTATGTACCCTTTGGGCCCGAATAACACCATGACAGTGACATCATTCATGAGAAGGGGTTCCAAAAACCCCATGTTGAAAATTTGGTGCAAAAATTCCAAAAAATGCTTGAGATATGCAACAAAGTTAAAACCCCCCTATCTAGCCCATTATACAGCTTACCGGCATTTCCTCAGTTCACGGTCGGCTTTGAAGAGTGCAGATGTGTTCCCGGTCCACCAAAGATCGTCGCGCCGAGTTCTGGAGGTAAGTATGGGGTGAGGGGTGTGAGGAGCAGTGTGCGTAGTGGGTGGGCGGGTTGTGGGGGGACTGGGAGACTACGTGGGACCATTTTTTCTTTACAGGTTTTTTTTTTTTTAAACGGACTACGGGACGCTTGCCACACTGGGGTGGGCTCTCAGCGTGGCACAAGGACGGTTGAGGGGCATTCAGCGGACGGGATTAGGCACCCCATTGGCCTAAGCATCAATTGCCACACTGGGGTGGGCTTCCCAGCGTGGCACTTACTGTCAGGGGGTGAGGACCCGTGTAGCCGATGGGGGATTTAGGCTTTCCCCGTGCGGCTATATCGTGATTGTTGCAGCTGGGTGGGCACCCAGAATGGCATTTTGAAGGCTTTGGGGGCTGGCGAATACAGCACAGCCGACGGGATTGGGGAACCCGCTGGCTATACAGTGTGCGTAGGGGCCGCTGCATGTCTGCATGGGCGCAGTATGTGTGTGTGTGTGTGTGTGGTGGGGGGGAGCTGCGCATGAGCAGGCGATATCTTATCGCTGCTCACTCAAGCATAGCTCCCCCTTTGAACTGTATGCCACTGCATTTTGCAGCTTGTCATAGACAGCTCCAGCATGCGTTGGCTTACAGGGGCCGCGCCTGCCAACACACTGACTGAATTGGAGGAGGAGGTGACACACCTCCGAAATCTCCGATGATGGCACTATGTTTCTTGCACATGCGTGCAAGCAAACATAAAAATGGCAACGTTGAAAATCTGGAAGGAAAATGTGAAAAATTGGTGAAGGTATGAGCATGCATAGAAACTGTGCAACATACGTCAGTAACCCAATTATTTTTGGGATTTTTTTAACCACATCTTTAACATAGGCATTTTGGGACCTCCCCTCATGAACAGTGGCAGTGTGATTCTGTTAATATGTCCGAAACGTTGATTTCGCACAGTGACCATGCCATTATGCGACACAGGTGCAAAAATACATTTAGGGCAGGATGGGGAAAATGACAGCTATACTGTTCATAAGAAGGTGTAAAAAAATGCCAGTGCTGAAAATCTGGTATGAAAATAGTGCAAATTTGCAAAGTTAAAAGGGTGCTTGGAAACTGCGCAACGCACGCTTGTAACACAGTCATTTTATGGAATTTTGTCACCAAATTTTCAACATAAGCATTTTAGGACTTCTATTCATGAACAGTATCATCGTCATTTCCTGAAACTGTCCCAAAAACTGATTTTGCACAGCGCCCGCTCTATTCTGCGCTGGACGTGCGAAAACACATTTTGGCCAGGATATGTAAAATGACAGCTATACTGTTCATAAGGAGGTATGGAAAAATGGCAATTTTTAAAATCTGGGTGAAAATATTATAAATTCACGAGATTCTGGTCTTGATGAAACTGCATAACTCGTAAAACAGAAAGTCATTTTGGGATTTTCCATGAAATTTGCAACATAGGCTTTTTGAGAGCCCACCTCATGAACACTGACACAGTAATTTCGTTAATCAGTTCCAAAAAGTAATTCTACGCAGTGACTGCGAAATCACCTTTCAGGGCCGATTAACGCCATGACAGTTCAAGAATTCATGAGGAGGGGCCCCAAAAACCCCATGTTGAAAATGTGGTGCCAAAATTCCAAAAAGTGCCTGAGATATGCATCAAAGTTGAAAAAAACCCTATTTATTCCATTATACAACTTACCGGCATTTCCTCATTTCGCGGTCAGTTTTGAATAATAATAATAACTTTATTTTTAAAGCGCCTTTCAAAAATATCAAGGCGCTTTATATCAAAACACAATATACAATATCAAATTTAGACATATAAATAAATACATTAAAACATCACTCAGTTAAAAACAAACCATACGATCAACAAATATTTACAGATAATTACCATTAATCACCCAGATAGGCCAGATCCCATAAATAAGTTTTCAAATCTTTCTTAAATACCTCCATGGAGGTGCACACCCTTAACCGGTGTGGTAGAGAATTCCAAAGAGTGGGTGCGGCATATGAAAATGCACTACTACCAGAAGGTTTTAAATTCACTCTTGGAATCTCTAACAACCCCTCGTCGGCGGAGTAATCGGCCGGGGCAGTAAGGCACCAGAAGTTCTTTCAGATAGGTCGGACTCTGATCATGAAGGGCTTTGAAAGTCAATAAAATGACTTTAAAGGTGATCCGCCACCATATAGGCAGCCAGTGCAGTTCGCGCAGCACCGGGGTAATGTGACTGGATCTCCTTGTCCCAGTCAAAACCCGGGCTGCAGCATTCTGCACCAGTTGAAGGCGACGGATTTCAACCCCAGAAAGCCCAAAGTAAAGGGCGTTGCAGTAGACCAAGCGCGAGGACACAAAACCGTGGACCAACGTTGGTAGTGAGTCAGACGGAACAAGGTGAAGCACCCAGACAATATTCCTAAGATGGTAAAAGGAAGTCCTGACAACGGCCGACACCTGAGATTTAAGGGTCAGCCTATCATCTAGGACAATCCCAAGGTTGTGCACCTGTTCAGAGGTCGAAAGTGACACACCCCCAAGAAAAATTCCAGAGGGCGTGCCATCATGTGACCTCGCTATCTGACCACCCAGGTCCACCACTAACACCTCTGTCTTCTCTGAGTTCAACTTCAACCAACTAGAATCCATCCACCCTTGGATTTCTTCCAGACAGTTATTAAACACTGAGAGTGCTCCATCCTGGTCGGGTGCAAAAGACAGGTATAGCTGGGTATCATCTGCATAGCAGTAAAACCTCAGCCCATACCGTCTTATAATGTCTCCAAGGGGCAGCATGTACACTACGAATAACATGGGCGACAGCACTGAACCCTGAGGTACCCCACACAACAAAGGAGTTGAGCGAAGAGTGCAGATGTGTTCCCGGTCCACCGAAGATCATGTGCCGGACTCCGGAGGTAAGTATGGGGTGAGAGGGGGTGTGGGAGGCAGGGTGGCAGTGGTAGGTGTGGGTTGTGGGAGGGCAGGAGACCACGAGAACCATTTTCTTTTTGACAGGTAAGAAAAAAAACATCACAGGACCGTTTTTTTTAACAGGGGCATGTACGCCGGGTGGGTTCCCAGCATGCCAATGGGCTCTTTTTTTGGGAGGCAGCTGTAGCCAATGGGGGACTGGGCACCCCTGTCAGCACACAACAAAAGGGGGGATGTTACATAATGCCGACGGGGAGTGGGCTCCCTCATTGGCAACATCACTCGGGTACTAAAGCCGACGGGTATTGGGGCCCCCGTCAGCAAATAAAAACTGTTGGGGGGTGCACATAATGCCGAGGGGGATTGGGCACCCCCTCGGCATACATTATAAATGGGAGAGGGGTTATTATGTCGATGGGGAGTGGGCTCCCCCGTCGGCATTCTGACAGGAGGCGGCGGCAGTGTTTCATGCACATCAGGAGGTGTGTTGTGGTCACTCTGCATGAGAGCTCCGCTCTCATTGCAGCAGATCTTTTGTTAGATCTGGTGGCCACATTGCAAATTGCTGATGTGGCACCTGCATGTTGTCTGATTGGGGAGTGAGGGACGCACCTACTCAAGCGTGCCCGGCATTCACCAACAGTGACCGCACTCCAAATCTGTTATCATCATAATATGTTGGCTGATACATCGTGAGCCAACATAAAAGTAAACGTTTTTATCTGTCTACCCATCTACATGCACCTGTTTGGTTTACATTACCTATTCTGATGCCATTTCCTTTCTGTTTCTTTTTTTCCTTTCAGAAATGGGCACCCAGGTGTGACATAGGGTGTTCTTGTAAAAATTTTTACTAGACACAAACCTACGGCAAATTGACAAAGGCTACTGCAGTTAACTCTCTACATGTCTATCTTGACTAGTGAAGGTTTTCTTTGCCTATAAATGGAATTCAGACATTCCCCACTTTAGCAAGTCGCCTTCTGTGTTTCTTTGTATGCCTCATGTTAATCTCTCCTAAATTCCCAGATGGTGTAATTGACAGCACATTAAGAGCTGAAGTTATCTTGAAGATCAAGAGTTGAGTCACACAAAAAACTCCACTTGAGTGATTCACACCACTGTTAGACTTTCAGCTATTGTCTAGGTTGTGAGCAAGTGTGGAGTCACTAGCTTCCTTTCTTCTGACCGTTTCTGTGTCATGGTTTTTCCCACATTAGTAATACTACAGTGCAATCTCGATCTAATGAACCCCCATTATGCACACATCACTGTCTAATGGACTGGCAGCATGTCTCCCAAGTGAATACCCTCTGAACATTTTAATCCCAGTTTTACAAACTCCCTATTATCCAAACTGATTTCATGTCTCCCAAGCAGTCTGAATAATCGAGATTGTATTGTACTTCTCATTCCCTGCATTTTTAGAATCAGTATTCCACATTGCAGTGCCCCAGTGATAATACTACTTGGTGATGCCATTCTTTTTTTTAGTGCTCAGCCAGGAAGCAGTGTGGGAGCAGGAAGGAGGTACACTAATGTAAGTATTTCTTGGCTTGCATTTTTACCTGCATAATTGATCAAAATTTACAATAATATTTGTGGTCCACAAACATCTAGGACAAGTGCTATTTTGAAATAAACTGGTCCTGCTGCCTAGTGCCAAGAAAACATTGAAACATATACTTTAACAGTAGAAAAGGACCCCTTGGCCAACCCAGTATGCCCATTTCCCTACCTAATGGATAAGCTGCAGATCCTAGTTAACCAACAGCCTACTTCCTCCTACCCCCCACTAGAATTGCCTTATGTCTGTCCCATGCACTCTTGAATCCCCCCACTGCTGTTGACCCCACAACCTCCTCTGGAAGGCCGTTCCATGCGTCCACCGCCCTCTCCCTTACAAAACACTTCCTCACATTGCCCCTGAATCTTCCAACCTCTATCTTTAAATTGTGCCCCCTTCTTCTTGCACATCTCTTTTTCTGAAAGATCCTACCCTCTTCAACTTTGTTGATTCCCTAGAGATACTTGTCAGTTTCTATCATGTCCCCCATCTCCCTCCATTCCTCGAGGGTATACATATTAAGGTCTCTTAGTCTCTCTTCGAATGGCTTCTGGTACAGACCCTGCACCATTTTGGTTGCCCTCCTCTGGATTGCCTGCATCTTGTCTATGTCCTTACATAGCTGGGGTCTCCAGAACTGCATGTAGTACTCCTGATGGGGTATCACAAACTGTCTTGTGGTTGGCCACTGGTGTTACATCACCACTTCTCTGTCCCGGAGTGATGGTGCTTCCATTTTCCATCTGAAGATACCTCTTCCTATGCACCACAGCATCCGACAATTCTTTACCACTGTATGCGTGACTACACAGATTGGCTGCTTTAACTGTATCACATATGATGTACCACCGATCAATTTCCTGTTGTGTTGATGCAAACTACGCTCACCAGGAACTGATACCTCTCAAATTTAATTTTGTGTTTCCAATATAACCCTGCACATGCCTATGGTGTATGCCACTGTACCCAGGCCAATGCAGTTCGCCCACCCACTAACATCCCAGCTCACCTGCCTGTTAGGCTGCAGTACCTCCTGTTCACCTTTGTAAGGTGGTGGGGCAGTGCTGCAAAGCTGGAACTGAGCATGCATGGGGTATGCAAATGGCCTGAATCCATTTCAGTAATGAGCTCTGGCATGTGGTGTTTGGGCTCAGAATGTGCAATGATGCCATTTGCATATCCTGGCTGAATACTGCAAAGTAGTGCCATGCCAGTCTCACCTTTTCCAGTGCATTTACCTATGTTCCTGCTTGTGGTGCACAGTTCCCCCTGCCAGAGATGCTCCGTGCATCTTCAGATGCACTATAGCACGTGTGCATGCTATTCAACCAGACACGGGCCAGCGTATCTTCCCACACATCTTCTTAATATGCCATTTATTTGTGCCGGAGTATTTCAGACTTACAGGATACCACCTCTTCAGGCAGCGCCTCCCACATGGACACCACCCTTTCTGTAAAGAAGTGCTTCCTCATTTCCCTCTTGAATCTTCCACCCTCCAATCTCAGACCATGTCCCAGCATCTCCCTTCCTCCCCTTAATTTACAAATCACATCTGCACCGGTCTTGTCTAAACCAATTGGTCTCTATCATATCCCCCATCCTTCCTCTCCACCACATAATACAAGCCCTCTTTGCAGTTCCTTACAGTGCTTTTTCTCCAATCCCAGGATCATATGAACATACAAAATTTGCCAGCAGATAAAGGTGTAGTGGTCTGTCAAGTCTGCTTGAATATGCAGCCAGCACCCCTTATTCTGCAGCTGCCCTTCCCTTGACCCTCCCCCTTGCCCTGCCTCAGCCCCTTTTGAAGCAGCCCTCTGTTTTAATGGATACCACTTCTGCTGGTAATGCATTCCATCCAGCTACCACTCTCTCTGTAAAAAAGTGTCTCCTCATCTTCCTCCTGAACCTTTCTGCTTCCAGTCTCATATCATGGCCCCTGGTGTCCTTTCCCTCCCTTACTTTGAACAGCCCCTCCGTGCCTGTCTTGTTTATTCCTATCATGTACTTGAAGGTTTCAATCATATCCCCCCGTCGCTCCTCTCCTCCAATGAGTACATGTTCAGCTCCCTCAGTCTACTCTCATATGGTAAGTCCCCCAACCCCTGGATCATCATTGTCACCATGCATTGTACCCATTCCAGTAAGTTAATGTCCCTCTTCAGATATGGACGCCAGTACTGCATGCAGTACTCCAGGTGCAGTCTAACTAATGATCTATACATGGCAGTATCACCTCTCCTCTCCTCTCCTCAAGGACATACCATTTGCAATGCAACCCAGCATTTTGTTGGCCTTTGCAGCTGCCTTCCTACATTGTGCCAAGTTGTTCATTGACCTTGTAATGAGCACCCTCAGATCCTTCTCCTCCTCTGTCTCGGCTACCAGCCCCCCCAGTTGTGACTCTCATGTTTTCATCACAAAATGCATAAACTTGCACTTTTTGGCATTGAATCCCAGTTGCCAGGTGTCCGACCAGGTTTCCAGTGTTGCCAGATCATCCTGCAACCCCTGCCATCCCCCTAGGTCATCCACCACCACTCCCATCTTGGTGTCATCATCAAACAGACTGATCTTGCTGTTGATACCCAATGACATGTCTGCAATGACTATCCCAAACAACACTGGTCCCAACGCTGAGCCCTGCGGAACACCACTCGTCACTACCCTTGGGGATGAGAGCCCCCGCCTACCACCACACTCTGTTGCCTTCCCTGCAGCCAGTTCCCTAACCATCTCACCAGCTTTGCACCCACCCCGTGTCTTCTAACTTACTTCCCAGCTTACCATGCAGCGCTGAGTCAAATGTCTTACTGAAGTCCAGATACAGGACATTCACTGCATGGCCCCCATCCAATTGCCTAGTTACCCAGTCATAGAACTCCACCAGGTTGGGTTGGAAGGATCTGCCGCTGACTAAGCCATGCTGTCAGCTGTCCTGTAGCCCTTTGGCCTTCAGGAGGGACACCAGCCTCTCCTTCAGGATAGTCTCCTTCAGCTTACCCATGATGGATGTGAAACTCACCGGTCTGTAGGTCTCCAGTTCAGCCATGGGGCCGCACTTGTGGAGGGCACCAGATGAAGCATCCTGCAATTCTAAGGTACACACCTTGAGTGTAGAGAGGCATTAAATAGTTCTGCCAAAGGTCTGGCCAGGACCTATGCCAGCCCCTTCAGTACTCTGGGGTGGATGCCATCTGGGCTTGGTGTCTTATGCATCCTCAGTGTCCACAAATCCCTCCAGAACCCTGCCTTCCGTGATTTCCATGTCCGTCACCCCTTCCACTCTGTTTCTGTCCTCCCTCCCCCTTGTGTATCACTCCCTCTGCTCCTTAGTAAATACCAAGCAGAAGTCATTGTTTAGCACTCCTGCCTTATCACCACCCCCTCCTTCCTAATGAGCTCTTCCTCCCCACTCACTCTGCTCTCTCTCCCCTCCCTCCCCTGCCCCCCTTGCTACCCCCATCCTTCTCCTCAGACCTCATTTGATCCACCTTACCTCTCTATTGTTCTGCTACTATATTTTCTCCATCCACTCATCTCCCCCTCCCCATCTTCCTCATTATTCTCTCTCTTGCTGGTCAGTCCTGTACACTGCCTCAGCTACTGTACCTCTGCCCTTCCAACCTTCCCCTCCCCCTCTCCTCTTGTTGATCTTCTTACCACCACCACCACCACCACCCCCGTCTCCTTCCCTTTCCCTATACATATCTAATATGTATTACTGCTAAACTTCCATGGTTCACTACATGCCTGCATTTTTATTTTTCATTATGCTGTAACTTGTTCTCACTATTGCATTACATTAATGCCAAGATATGATATTCACTGTATGTATTGATTTGTACCCTTATACCTTGTATGCTGTCTCCTTTCATAATGTAAATTGTTTCTGCCTTTGTATGCATTGATTTTATGTAACCAGGATCTCTTTGTGAATGAGCCTGCTCAATGGAGTTTTCCTGCAATAAACTTGAACTTGAACTAATCCTTACTATATGGTCCTTACAGGTACAGCTTCTTTTCTCCATGATGTACCAGAAGAAGTTCTTCTCCCCCTTCTTAATGCCCTGTGCCAGCCTGAGCTCCTTAGATGCCTTGGCTGCCTTACTGCCCTTGTCACCTCCTTCGATTCCCTCAGGTACTCCTCCTTGTCCTCACCCTCCCTGTTTTTTCACATTTCCTAAAGGCAGCTCTTCTCCTCCATATCTTTTCCATGACCTCCTTACTCACCCAGCTAGGTTTCTTTGCCCTAGCCTTCTTGCTCTGGGCCTTTCTATAGGTTCTGTTTACCTCCACTATCCCCAGCTTTATGAGCTCCCACCTCTCCTAGTGCCCTTACTGGGTTGAATTCTGGCTAGGTACCCTTTTACCACTTACCTCATCCTCCTGAAGTCAGCCATCCTGAAGTCCAGAACCCTTGTACTGGATTCCACTCCTTCCTTACCTTTATCTAATATGAACCAAACTGAGTTGTGGTCACTCCCCGCCAGCTGTACCTCTACCCTCAGTTCCCTCATAAACACCCCATTTGCCAGCATGAGGTCAAGAGTATTCCCTAACCTGGTTGGTTTGCTGACCATTTGCATCAGGAAGCTGTCCTGGAAGGCATCCAGCAGTACCTGCTCCCTTCTGTTTCTGGTTGTTGGGGTACTCCAGTCCACTCCTGGCATGTTGAAGTTCCCCACAATCACCACACTACCCTCCACGCAGGTCCTCCTGATCTGTTCTGCTAGTTCCCTGTCTAACTCCTCTGTCTGAGAGGGTGGCCTGTACACCACTCCCATCCTAAGAGTCCTATTCTAGGAATACTGGATTTGCATCCATAGTGACTCCGTACTACCCTCCTCCTCCCCTTCCTCCTGTACACACTTGAGTCCTTCTCTTACATATAGTGTCACCCCCCTCCTTTCCCATTCACTCTATCCCTACAAAATATCCTGTACCCTGTTACTGACAGGTCCCAAACATTGTATTGGGTGGCCCATGTTTCGGTGATAGCCGCCATGTCCACCTCTCCCTCTACTATGATAGTCTATAGCTCTGCAGTTTTCTTCCCAAGGCTCCTGACATTCAGGGTGACCACTTTCTACCCCTTCCCCGTCCTCCTCTCCTGCCCTCCTTTACTAGCATTGTCACTAGTACTTGCCCTTTCTCCTTTGTCGCTGTTATGGGGGGGTAAGCTCATATGGCTTCCCAACCTGTGGTCTCTGCATGTCCCTTATGCACTTTCCATCCCCGCTCCTAGTTTAAATTCCCAGTTACCTCTATGTACTCCTTCATCCTCTGTTTCAACACTTTCTTTTCCTTATGACTCAAGTGTAGTCTATCCATGACGTAGAGATTACTGTCCTCCCAGGTCCCTCCCATCCCCCCACCAGCCCATACCCTTTAGCTGGACACCAGATTCTTAGCCATCCATTAACTTCCTCTCTTCTTAGCATCATCATTGTTGCTCTGCACTGAATCCCCTCCAGTAACTCGACATCCTGCTTTAAGTATGGGTGACATTACTGCATGCAGTCCTTAGGTGTTTTCTCCTCAATGACCTGTACAGTGGCTGATCGCATCCACCTCTTCTGGAGGTGATTCCTCTCGCAGTACACGATAGCATCTTATTGGCTTTAGCTACTAATTTCATGCACTGTTCATGAGTGGTTCCTTTGCCCTGTTATCATCAGCTCAAGATCGTTCTACTCCTCTGTAGTGTCTATCTGTACCCCTTACAAATGATAACACCTGCGTTGGTTCCTTGCTAACAATGGCATGACTTTTCACTTCTTAGCCTGAATGCATCCTGTGCATTGTGAGTCAGTAAGCATTTGTGAGCATGCAACAACTACTGTGCAATGACTACTCGCGCCTGTTTGTTTCAGTGATAACTCTGAATCCATGTGCCATGCCCATGACCGTTACATTAGTTTTCGTTAAGATGTGCTGTGATAAGTCATCATAATGTATCAAACTCGAAACGTGTTTATATCTTCCTTTCAGAGAGCTGTTCATATCCTGTTTGGCTGCACTACGTAAGCAAACCACATGGCAACGTCTAAGGACGCTAAGCATGGAAGTCCATGGGCTTTCACAGATTCTGCATGCAAAAGAAAGAAGACAATGCACAACAATCAGGTGCAGAATTCTCACGCTGGCTCTGCTAAAAGGAAGCCCTCAGCTTGAAGATCCACTCTGAAGTTGCTCGTGTACTACTGGACATGTGTGAAACATTAAATTATATGGTGCAAATATTGAATTCCTATCACACATCAGATGGTGCTTCAAAGTATTTTTGACCAATTATGTACATTTTCTCCTATATAGGTATGAAGACATGGCCGAAAGAACTACACATGGGCAACAGGTGACATCTCCACTATTATAGTCAACATCCCAGTCTGTCAAACTGAATGAACAATATGGTGTGAATAGAGGCATGACTGCCAGCACTCTAGAGCTCAACCCTAATGTTAGCGACATAATGACAGTTTCAGGGCAAGTAGCATGGTGAAGTGTAGTGCTGATATACTTTGCAACTCGCTTATGTGTGTGTCTAACTCCTTCATTTACTTGTAGGATGGATTTTCATTCCCTGCCTGACATGGCTTATGCACCAGGAAGTCTAGTCAGCATCATGGCACAACATTTGGGCTACACAGAAACTCATTCACACAGTGATGCATTTCTGTACATCCGAACATCACAGTGGGTTGTCAGGCATTTCAGGTTGTTACCTAGCAACACTGAATGGTTGGAACTGCCAAGATCAGTTACAAACTCTTCTGCTCTTTCATTAAGTCTTTATTTCCAACAGGTGTGTGGACAATGAATACAAGGATGAAACTTATCTCACAGAGAGGCTCAGCAATGCTGCAAGTGTGTGTGTGGTGCCACAGACTTTGAAATGGTATCTGGGTAAGTGCCTTGCTGGTCTCCATTGCAGAACTTTTCTGTCACTGTTGATCTTTAAGTGTTGATCTATGCAAACATGTTATACTGTACCATGCAATAAAGCAATTCTCAAAACCAGGATAAATGCAAACTAACATTACTGATTCCAGTGCACTCAGCTCTGCACAACTGCAAACTGCATTGATACTGCAGTGCCACTATCCACCAAACAGACAACTACTGAATACCCATGTGTAATGCCACACTGCTATACCATGCATGAAAAATAGTTTTTGGCTGTGCACAAACACTACTGATGTGGTTCACTTGGAGACGGTTGAGTTTTTCCACTTGCATGCCTGTTGTGTGCGTGTGTGTGTTTTTGCTATCATGAATATGCCACAAGCAATCATAGAGTGCTTTTGCATTGTAGCACAATATTCTGTAGAGTGCTTTTTCACTCAGCATAACAAATGTGTCTATAGTGACAGAGTTTCGTATGACATCATGCAATACTGTTGTGCTTTTCTCTTGATTTACAGCGTTCATGAACTTCCCGAAACATCATTTGTGGTGGATGTCCTTGGACTGCCAGATGAGGGGCTTGAGGATGACACATTCTAGAGGAACATGAAGCACACGTTGCACCAGAAATCAACAGCACTGATATCAAATTTGCAAAGTCTGTGGTTGACTAGGAAATGTTTGTTGTGTACTATGAGAACTTGCTTGCACTGGCAAAAGTATCTGTGCACACCACTTGCTGTTCCTGTGGCCATGAACTGAGTATCACATCCAGAACCAGTGGTACCTGCCTATTGCTGACATGGAAACATAGAAATTGTTGGCATATAAGGACTGTTAGGCCCATCCAGTCTGCTCGTAGGCCCTATACATTGTATGTGGCCACTGACCCTATGTGATCAATGGCTTTTCATCACTCTCTCCCCTCTCAAGCTTCCCCCATGCTTGTTCCAGGCATGCTAAAACCCCTCCACTGTGCTTTCTCCCACTACCTCCTGTGGCAGATTATTCCAAGTGACGACTACTCTTTCTGTGTAGAAAAACTTCTTCACATTATCTCTTAATCTACCCCCTTCCAATTTCATATTGTGCCCCCTTATTCTAGTACTTTTTCTACATTGGAAACGGTTCCCCACCTGCACCTTGCTTATGCCCTTGAAGTACTTGAAAGTTTTAATCATGTCCCCCGCTGTCTCCTTACCTTTAGTGAGTACATATTGAAGTCCCTTAGTCTCTCCTCATATGTTTTGTGGTGCAAGCCCTGCACCATCTTTGTTACCTTTCTCTGGAAAGTCTCCACTTTATCTATGTCCTTGCACAGGTGTGGCCTCCAAAACTGCATGCAGAACTCCAGGTGAGGCCTTATCAATGTTTTGTACAATGGCATCACCACCTCCCACCTCCAGCTAATGATAACCCTGCCTATGCACCCCAGCATGCCACTGGCCCTCCCTGCCACCTTTGTGCCCTGCTTTGATATCTTATGGTCATCAGAGATGATAACCCCTAGGTCGCTTTCCTTTTTGGTGACAGTCAGCTCCTCTCCCCCCACCATGTAGCTCTCCCAAAGGTTCCTTCTACCCAGGTGCATTATTTTGCCCTTCTTTACATTAAACCTCAGTTGCCACATCTCTGACAATCTTTCAAGCTTCTCCATGTCCCTCTTCATTTTCTGCACCCCTACTGGAGTAACCACCCTGTTGCAGATCTTGGTGTCATCTGTAAACAGGCAGACCTTTCCTTCTAGCCCCTCTACAATGTCACTAATGAAGACATTGAACAGGACTGGTCCTAGTACTGATCCCTGTGGTACCCCAACCCCACTAGTCACCACCCTCTCCCCAGAGTGTACCCCATTTACCACTACCCTCTGTCTCTTGCCTGTTAACCAGTTCCAAACCCAGTTTTCCACTTTGTCTCCCATGCCCAGGCTACCCATCTTGTTAATCAGCCATCTATGTGGCACAGTGTTGAAGGCTATGCTAAAATCTTGGTAGGCAATGTCTACATCCCCTTCCTGAATTATTTTCCTAGTCACCCAATCAAAAAAATCTATTAGATTCATTTGACATGATCTTCCTCCTGTGAATCCATGTTGCCTCAGATCCTGAGCACTGCTGGATTCCATATAGGCTACTATCCTTTCTTTCAGCAGTTTCTCCATGATCTTACCCAACATTGAGGTGAGGCTGACTGGCCTGTAGTTCCCTGCCTCCTCACTATTGCCACTTTTGTGCAGTGGGACTACATGTGCCATCCTCCAGTCCTCTGGAACAACACCCATGTTAAGTGACTCTGTGAACAGGGCTGCCAGAGGCACTGCAAGTTATGTTCACAGCTCCTTTCATGTCCTCAGGTGGATGCCATCTGGCCCCATGGCCTTATCCACCTTCAGCTTCGTGAGTTCTTCCAGAACTCTCGTCACTGTGAATGGACTGGTGTTCACCTCCTCCCCCATTGCCATTGCAACCCAACTGTGGTCCTTGACCCTTCCCCTCCTTAATGAATACTGAGCAGAAGTATTTGTTCAGTATTTCTGCCTTGTCCAAATCCCCCTCCTTACATTCTCCCTTCTCCCCTTTGAGCCTCACAACCTCCCATGTTTTTCTTCTTTCACTGATGTACCGATAAAATGCCTTATCCCCTTTGTTTACAGACCATGCTAAGCCCTCTTCTGTCTGCACCTTCACCCTCCTAACAGCCTTTCCTGCTTCCCTTAGACATTCAAGGTACACCTCCCTGTCCTCCTCCCTTTGGCTCCTCTTATATATCCTGAAAATCAGCCTTTTAACCCTGACTTTGTCCCCCACCTCTTTGGAGAACTATAGTGGTTTCCTTCTTCTTTTCCCTTTGGCCACTATCCTAACGCATTGGTTTGTTATATCCACTATGGCTCCTTTCAGTTTCTCCCATTGTTCTTCCACCCCCTCTATTACCGCTCCCTTCCCCAGGAGTGTTTGTTTAGATCTACCCATTTCAGTGACATCCACCCTCCTGAAATCTAATGCTTTTGCCCTTGTGTGGCTTAACTGAGTCCATATCTTCATGGTAAACTACACCATGTGGTGGTCACTGGACCCCAGCTGCCCTTCCACCTGTATGTCTTCGACTCTGTTCCCATTGGTCCATACTAGATCCAGAATTGACTTGTCCCTGGTTGGCTCATGTACTAGCTGCCTGAGTCCAACCCCCTGCAGGGATTCCAGGATGATTGTACTTCTGGCTGAAGCAGCCAGCTGGGTGGCCTAATCCACATCCGGCATATTGAAATCCCTCAGTAGCAGGATTTCACCTTTAGGTGCCATGTCGCGTATGTTCTCCACTAGTTCCCTGTCTACTTCCTCCCTCTGTACTGGAGGTCTGTAGATCACCCCTGTGTGTATTGCTGTTCCATTCTCTGGCTCCAGGGTGACCCACATTACCCCTGCCTCCCCCTGTCTTCCCTGAACTTCTGTAGCCTTTATACCATCTCTGATGCACAGGGCCACTCCCCCACTCTTTTTACCCTTCCTGTCTCTCCTGAACAGTGTATAGCCTGGTAAGATGTTCAGGAAGCCCTGGACAGGAGGATGTTAGTAGGAGCACTATTTGTCGATCTATCCAAGGCTTTTGACTCTTTGGACCATGACATTCTCCAGTCCAGGGCAGCATCTCTCGGCCTTGGAGGATTGGAACAAAAATGGTTGAACTCTTATGTGAAGGGTAGATCCCAGTTAGTAACACTGGGACAATGGACTTCGGGGCTGTGTTCTGTTGGATCGGGGGTTCCGCAGTGCTTGATTTTGGGCCCATTATTATTTAATGTTTATGTTAAAGAAGTACCATTTTCTGACCCATTGGTTAATTACCACCTGTATGCAGATGATATGGGGATTTACACTGCTGACTGTGATAAGAATGTTGTAAGGGAAAGATTGCAGGTAGCATTCGATGAACTACAGGTCTTTCTTGACAGTAGTAAATTGGTGTTTTGGTGTTAAATGTGAAGAAAACACAGACCATCTTATTTAGTAGATCGGGTGGATCTACTGATGAAATAAAGTTGGACCTAGTGAGCTGTGGGGGCTCCCCAATCCAGCAGGTCCAGGTATATAAATATCTGGGACTATGGCTGGAAGCTTCTTTGAGTTGGTCCTTCCATATAAACACCTTAACTACTAACATGGGGAAAAGAGTACATGAGTCTAGAGATAAGGAAGCAGGTAGTAGAACATATGATTCTTCCCCAGTTTAGCTATGGGGATATTCTGTATTCTGCAGGATCTAAACAAGATCTGCATAAGTCAGATGTCTGTCTTGATAGCTTGGACCATTTTATATTGGGAGCCCCTCGTCTCACACATAAATGTTTGCTTTATAGGGAACTTGGGTGGATGTACCTCCATGAAAGCTTTAATGAACATCTCTTGGCTTTTGTCCATAAGGGGTTGTTGGGTAAACTACCTAAATATATTACAGAAAAATGAGTACCTAGAGAAACAAGCATTTGTCAATGCCGAATGTTTGCTTGCTGATATTAGCATTGGACATGCAGGAGTTAGACGGATATAGAATAGGAATGACAGTGAAGTACTAAACTCACACCAACCCCAACCTGCAAAGATGGATGGTATTGGGGTGTGCTTTTGGGTCATCACCCATAAGGCTCACAGCATTTCACCTCACCTTATCCTGCAGACACCGATAGGTGTTGATGTGTGCCTTAGGGTGTTTGACTTTACAGTCACCCAATTTCGTAAGGACATATGCTGAAATGGGTACAGTATAAGAGAATGGGGTGAACTCTGGGTCTGAAGAGTCCAAGGCACAGCTCGATGCCTGTCACTGACTTTAGAGTAGAAGGGGGGGTGGAATGGCATGAGCATTACAGCCAGCAATCCAAAGGTACACCCCCTGACACCTGTCAGTCTGTACAGGGTGGGACATTATGGTTAGAAACCCTAACACCCCAGGCGTTTGTTGGTATTTGCACTACAAATTTTCAGCACGGCCCTTTTGTGACCCCCACCTCATGAAAGCATTTGGGACCTCTGCTCATGAACAGTGGCACCATGATTTTGTTAATCTGTCCCAAACGTTGATTTTTCCACAGTGACCATGCCATTCTGTGCCAGATGTGCAAAACACAGTTTGGGTAGGATGTGAAAAATGAAAGCTGTACCATTCATAGGGAGATGTGAAGAGATGGCAATGTTGAAAATCTGGAGTGAAAATATTAAAAATGCTCAAACTTACAAGCGTATGTGGAAAATACACAACGCACACTAGTAACAGTCATTTAATGGAATTATTTCACCAAATTTTCAACATGGGCAATTTGTGATCTCTGCTCATGAACAGTGTCACTATGATTTTCTTAATTTGTCCTGAACATTGGTTTTACAGCGACCGTGCCATTATGCGTAGTCAACGAAAACACATTTAGGCAGGATGTGAAAAATAATAGCTGTACTGTTCCAGGAGACGAAAAAAAACACCAGTGTTGAAAATCTGGGTGAAAATATTACAGATTCAGAATAGATGAAGAGTGGAAACTGCACAATGCACACTCCTAACACAGTAATTTTTTGGAATTTTTTCACCACATTTGGAACATAGGCCTTTTGGGACCCCACCTCATGAACAGTGACACTGTTGTTTCATTAATCAGTCCCGAAAGGTGATTCTACACAGTGACAGCGAAACCACCTTTCGGGACCAAATAATCAGATGACAGTCATTGAATTCATGAGATGGTGTCCCAAGAACCCCATGTTGATAATTTGGAGCCAAAATTCACAAAAATGTCCACGATATCCATCTACCATATTTCTTCGATTAATAGCTGCAGCTTTTAATTGACTTCTTCTATTTTACTTGTGGCTTATTTTCAAAGGCGGCTACATTTCACGGGCAGCTATTATTAGCAATTGCAGGATTTGGCCAAAAGTAACCTAATGAGTTAACAGCTGTCAGTCAACGGCTGATTGTCACTTGACTGATATCACTTGTCATTTGAAGCACCTTAAATTGAGCAGTGATTTGTTTTTAGTTCAGAGGTAGAGAGGTGCAAGGTGAAAGTAGAGTGCTGATTACTGAGAAAAAAGAAAAGAGAAATGCCAAAATGAAAATCCTTCGATCTAGATTTTAAACTTTAAGCTGCTCACCAGGCTGAGAAGGAGGGCAATCACCCATAAATGAGAAGCAACACAGGAAGTGGAGAAAAAACTACCTGCATTACAAGAAAAACTGTCTGTCACTGGTTCCATTGGGTCCTGTAAGAAGGGGCGAAGACTAGATGGTGGCGGTCGGAAAGCCAGATACCCAGAAATGGAGTCTGAACTTGCATGCTGGATACCACACCAGCGAGAACAGCACTATCGAGTAACGTGAAAAGCTGTAGCTGCCAAAGCTGTCTCCCTCACACAAGACCCCTCTTTCTATGCTAGCTGAGGGTGGTTGATAAATTCCTTTGGAGGTGGGGGTTTACAATATGGCAAAAAACAATAGTTGGCCAAGGACTTTGCTCCCAAAATCATCAGTTTTGCATGCTTTTGTTTTCACCACACTTCCCGGAATAAAATCTTACCAACCATGATAGGGAACATGGATGAAACTGCTCTATGGGTAGATATGCCAGGGAATAACATCACTGAACATGTTGGCTGTAAATCTGTACTACTGTTAACGACTGGCCACGAAAAACGATGTGTGACTCTCTGTTTAGCTAGTATGGCAGACGGGCGTAAACTGTCACTGTTTGTGGTTTTAAAAAGCAAGAGAGTTCCTAAAGAGACTTTGGCAGTGTCAGGGGTTGTTGTAGCAATGAGCCATAATGGTTGGATGAGTGAAGAACTCACTTTGCAGTGGCTTCTGGTATGGGATTCCTTTAGATGTCATATCTCCCCCGCAGTAAAAAAGCTGCAAAAAACAAGAAAACAGTAATCGGGGTGATTCCAGGTGGCTGCGCTAAGCTATTACAACCAGCGGATATGAGCTGAAATGCCCCACTTAAGGCGACTTATCGGGACTTGTACGACCGATGGCTTTCGACAGAGGAAAGAGAACGAACAGCAGCTGGTAACCCTTGGGCACCCAGTAAAGATAATGGAATGGTCAAAAATAGCAAAGCAAGCTGTTACCAGAGAGGTTATTACTGAATTGTTTGGGGTAAAAAAATGTCAATATCACGCTGTATCATGTTAATATCTCATCACATCATATCACTAAAACTGTTTTTTTTCCTACAGGTCTGTACAATTACCAGTTCCGATCCAGATGTTATCCACTGCACAAAGCCAGGTGCAATAGCCGAAGACATAAGGGACAAGCTGACAAAAAAATTGTAGGACACCACTGAGTCTGAGTTCAGCGAAGCTGATACTACATGCTCCGAGAGCGATTTTCCATCACTGGAGACCGTGAGCTGCTCAGACTCTGACATTAGCAGTGATTCAGAGCTACAGCTAGAGTGAATCACTGTGTGTTATAACCTTAGGTTTTTTTAAGATTTATGTATTACATTAATAAAGTATTATACCTGAATTTGTGAGTCTCTGCTAGTTTGTCACTTCCTGTAGATACCCGGTAAGCAACTTCCTGAAATGGAACTGGACAGGAATGCCAGATGCCTAATAGTTTCATCGAATGCCATGTATTTAGGTGGTATATCAGGGGATTTTCTTGTAAGGTAAGAGTGAATTCACTTAAAAAAACAGAGCATAACAGGACAGGATGTGCTTACTACCATATTTAATTTATCGTACTACCAATCGACGGTTAATGAACATGATGTGTGCTATTGTTTACTGTTGATATCATTAGCTGCAGTCAATAACTTGGGCGCAGTCTTTAATGCAATGTTTGCATTTTCAGTGTGGCTTATGAATAAGGATGGTTATTATTGGAGGGCGGCTATTAACTGAAGAAATACGGTAGGTTGAAAACCCCCCATTTATGCCATTATACAGTTTACCGGCATTTCTTCAGTTCATGGTCAGCTTTGAAGAGTGCAGATGTGTTCCCAGTTCAACAAAGATCATGGCGCCAGGCTCCAGATGTAAGTATGGGGTGGGGGGAGGTTGGGTGCCAGACGGGTGACTGTGGGTCAGGAGGGCACCAGAGACAATGAAGGATGGTTTTCTGTTTTTACAGGGTCGTTTTAAAAAAAAATACCTCACGGGATGGTTTTTCTATTACAGGGACAATGGGGTGTTTGTTGGGGATGGCTGTAATAGATGGAGATTGGGCACCCAATTGGCACATACAGAGTGTTTGGGGAGTGCATGAGCTGAGGGGGATTGGGCATCCCCCTCAGCACACAACAAATGGGGGGACATTATGTTGATGGGAATTGGGCTCCCCCATCGGCAACCGAACTTGGCAGGGGGCATGCTGACAAGGGGACTGGGCACCCTGTTGGCTTTTCTGGGGACTGTGAGAGGTAGATGGTGACAGCCACCGCCATGTTTATTTAAAACAAATGAGAGGGACATTATGCCAATGGGGATTGGGCTACCCCATCGGCAAATGAACTGGGGAGGGGGCATGCTGTCAGGGGATTGGGCATCCCCATCGGCTTTCATAGGGACTGTGAGAGGTGGCCAGCGACAGCCACCATTATGTGTATTGAAATGGGACACCAGATGAGGCAAGCTGTGATTCGTCGCTGGAATCGGGGACAGCCCCAGCAGCAAAAACAGCTGATTGTTAAATGATAAGGTGCTCCCTGATTGCAGTAGCGAGTTTCTTTCAAGTTGGTGGCATGCTACAATACTGCTGTCATCAGCAGCGTGCTCCTCTATTGGCACCACAGAGACCAGCCCCAAAATGGACTGCTGGCATTGGCCACAACACTGCCGCACCTCCACAACTCGCTACTGCATGCAAGCAAACACACAAATTAATTGTCTAAGATCAGTAGGTTTTACAGATTTTATATTACCTAGATACAATGGGGAAATAGAGGGACAATCAGTATTTTTTAGAGGTTCAAAGCTGAGGAATGATTTGCCTAAAATGTTAAGAATTAAGGGAAAATATTCGGTGAGGGGAAATAAAAAGTTGGCTAAGAATAAAGAATGTAAATGATAGGCACTGTTGTCCTACACATTAATACAGTATTTATTTGAATTTTTTTTCCTAAATTTTGTAAAGTAATACAGTTCAGGATGCAATAATAGATAGGACATTATTATTATTGTATTGTATGTTGTGTTGTTAAAATGTATATTATATTTATTTGTAATTTGTATTCGAACTGACTGTTTATTGTTATTTCTCCAGGACCTCATTGTAAATGAGCAATGCTCAATTGGGTGTTCCGATTCATACAGAGATTTATGAATAAACATTTTACTTACTTACATTGACTTCCCAGCCATGATTAGCACAGTACCATGTCTCCATTATTGTCGATATGTCAAGGTCTGCATCTGCCACTCTATTACTAATGCAATAACAAGCAATGGTAGCTTACTATAGCACTCCTAACTGTACATTCATGTCTTTGTTTCAGGTGTGCCACAACAATCATGCTGAATTTAAATGGACAACACAGCCTCAACTAAAACATGGATTTAACACCGGGGACTTAATGCTTGCCAGATCCATCATCCTGTCTGGAAACAATTTTGGCAAAATATCCCTCATGTTCAAGTTTCTAAATCTAGGAATGATTAGTGTATCTTCCTTCTTTCAATTCCAAGAATTATACGTGGTACCTGTGACAAACCCACTCAGCAGGTCAGCCCTCTACTCCCAAAGTGCCAACCTCCAAGCGCAGTCTTGTGAACAGTTAACAGAAACAGGGTAACCCTCTTGTCTGTTTTGTGGGTTTGAATCAACCTTTGGTCTCAGTTCTGGAGGGATTCAAACTGTGCACCTCTTGCTAGCATACCCAATGCACAGGCTCAGATAATTCTGTCTTTGGGGAGCCAGATATCTTTGCCTACGGGCACCTAACCAGGTGTACAAAATGAACCCTTAAAAACTCTAATAAAGACCTCTGATTACTTTTACCTTTTTCTAGTTTGGTATTACCATTCAAGCTTATGCACAGTGTGAGCTTTAACCATATATACTTCACTTGTTAAAGAAAGAAATTCAAACACAGACCAAGTAGGCTCTAAAAACAGAGTTTTACTAAAATAGATAAAAGTATGTAAAACATAAAATACGGAACCATGTATCACAAGAACATACAAATCTTTTAAAAGAACAAGGTTTTAACAGTGCAACTCGTACTACAGTACTTAGATTTGTCTCTCTCTCTCTGAATACCTGCTTAAAGTGCTCAAAGATGTGTCTTTATCAGAGTGTAGATAGAAGTGTGTGAAGGAAAACAGAATACTGTTTAAAAAAACTGTCTTTGCCAACTCCTTTGTGTGAGGTCACCTAGCTCCTCCTCCGTTTATTAAAAAATATTCACCCAGGATGTTTTATCATTTTAGAAGTAAAGTTAATTAAGGTTACATCAGCAGAAACTCCTTTCCCCATGTGACTTCCCCAATCAAGTCTGAAAATTTCCTTTTATCTATGAGCAGTATCCTCTCTCACACAGACATCAAAGCATTTATGATTTCGCACCAGTGTGCCGTAACCTGGTTTCCTCCTCTAAACGGCATAAAATGGATATTAATTTCCCTCTTAGCAGTTAAAGCTATATTTAACTTAGATAAACAGGAGATCCTTGATTAAGGCCTGTTCTAGTCTGTAATTAGCGCTTGGCCTTTCAGGTAACACCTTGTATCTAAAACCTGTGTGTGTGTGTGTGTGTGTGTGTGTGTGTGTGATCTCACACGCTGTCTCAGCATCTCTCATGAGAGACAGTCGACAACACACTTTCATATTACAAAAATCATAGTCTACTCAGAACTGGCTGTCCATGTGTCACAGTACCTGTTATTGAAAATGTGTGGGAGGAACTGGGGGCCAAGCAGCTCAGTGAATGCTCTGTAAAAGAAATGGTAGAGATGGGTACAACATTACTATCTGTGTTACATGTAACATGCTTTCAGATGGTGATGTACAGTACATCTCTTGTACATGGCTGTTGCTCAGCACACTGCATTTACTTTAATGTTTTTTTACAGAGTAGCGGTTGGATGGTCAGCCGGTTCGGCACAATATTGCACGTATACGTGCATAGACTATGACACAAATGAGATAATTTCTGTAAAGACTGTCGATAAGCGTGAAACGGGTCTGACATTCACAAATATGAGGAAGCTGGCATTTCAAAGCTCACTTGATACGCTAGAAAGAAACAATGCAGTGGAAAGTGCGGTTGTGACCAATGCCCATGTACCCATTTCCAGTATGATGCGAGGGTACATTTTGGCGTGCAACTTCTGCTCCTGTGCATTGCCTTCACTGGCATGGAGGTGAACTTTCTGTCTTCCCTTTGGAGGTAATCCTTGCCCATCTGTGTAACACTCCTATGACATCAGGCATGGGACCAAAAATCTGGGAAAACACATTACTGCAGTAAGTTATTGCACCATGCACTGATCACTGTTGTAGTACAGCTCTTACCTGCACGCTGAGTCACTAATTTATTTTTGTTTCTATTATTAGGCCGGGACACAAGCAGGATCCAAGATTATATGGAAATGGTGCCATGACATTGAAAATCATTTCTGGCACTGCTGCCAAGAATCCAATGCTTACCACGACTTCAGGGTATGGTATGTATGTGTGGCATTACAGTTCACTTGCTGTTTTTCTGTTCACAGGTACTAGTTACTCAGGTTACATTATCTCTTACAGGCACGCTGGGTTGATATTTGCCACCACATGGTGAACATACATGAATGGGAACTGGGTAGTGGCCAGGGTGTTGGATTGTGCAGCCATTCAGCACTGGAAAGTCCACGTGACAATAAGTGGCTGATTCAATCATGGCCAGCACACGAAAATTAAGTGCTGTTTGGCAAGTGTTTTCTGGCCACGATTCCTTACTACATGACATTCAGGCACTAATCATTAGTCAATTTGCAAATCTTGTTGACTGTGAGGCGTGGTCATGGTTGCAGAGTGCTGCTGTACACTTTTATTCAATTGTGTGTCATTCACCAAAATTTTGTATAATTCTGTACAGGAGTACCTGCCATCTGCAACAATTTCACATACTAACGTATGCTTCCAAGAGATATTCTTACACATTTCCTGTGTATCATGCCAGAAACTACCATGCAGAGCTGGACTACAGTCACCGGGCTGGATATTCAAACTGCGCCATTCATAGGTGCAAGCCCTTGTACCGCGCAAAATAGTTGTGCAGGGGTGAGTCCGGGGCGATATTCAAAGGAGTTGCGCTATTGAGCAGCTCCTTTGAATATCACCAACCACAACCACTGTGCATGGCGCGTGGAGCGTGCGCCACCACAAGTTGACAAAGTGGAGCATTCAACTTGCGGTGGCGCAGTACCATGCGCCTACGCGCAAAATCAGATATTCAAAAAGGTGACATGCAAATGGGGCCATAATTCATGCAAGGTGCAGGGGGCCCATTTGCATCTGATTATAGCCCCATTGCATGCCATTAGCATGCAGGTCGCCGATCCGAGGACTTGCGCCTGGCACCCTGCCAGGCAGCAACCGTCGAGGAAGGATGCCCTGCCAGCCCAATCACGGGCAAAAGAGCATAAAACCCCACCACCACCCCACTGGCCCGATCGCGGGCATAGCTAAATACCCCGCCTCACCAGCCCAATCGCGGGCAGCAATGTGTCCCCCAACACAGCCCGGTGGTCAGTGGACAATAAGCAATCGCGGGCTGAAGTAATTAAACCCCCACCTCCCAATCATATCCCTGGTGGTCAGTGGACCGATAAGCCCGATCGCGGGCTGGAGTATTCAAACATACCCCCTCACCTCGATCATATCCCTGGTGGTCCAGTGGACCGAAAATCGATCGCGGGATGTGGTTATCACCCAACACATCCTGGTGACCTAGGTAGCCCCCCCCCACCCACCACAAAGCCCCACCACCCCTCCCCCTGCAGCCGACAGGCGCAGCATCCCTCCCGCCTGCCACCCGCCGCCCGCCGACTGACTGCCCGGTGAGGGCTACGCCCGATGGTGAGAGCAAGAGCCAATGGGCATGCAGCCATCACCGTACTAAGACAGTTCAGTTTTGTGAATGAGATTCGTTCACAAAGCTGAACTGTCTGATCTGATATGGGCTGCGCCCGTGGCTCGCTCTGCGCAATAAGATGCAACCTACGGTGCATCGACGGCGGCAGTGCGGAAACAGGTGAATCTGCCGCGGCTGGGCAGTGGTGGGCTTTAATGAGTGGGGTGAAGCCTGGGTCACCGAGAGATAACCGAGCTGACCTCCGCGATGCTTCGGTCACTGGACAGCACCAGATGTCGGGAAATGAAGAGATGAACTGGCTCCCAGCCCGCAATCACTCATCATCACTGGACCCCGAATACAAATAGAAAGAGTAGAGTGTGTTGAAAACTCCAGCCAGCGATCAGACTCATCGTCCACTGGACCACCGAAGATGATCACCGGGAGGTGGGGTGTGTGTTGAAACTCCAGCCCCATAGGGCTCATCGGTCCACTGGACCACCAGGGATATATTCGGGAGGTGGGGAGTTTCATTACATCAGCCTGCGATCGGGCTTATCAACCACTGGACCACCAGGGATGTGTTGGGGGACACATTGCTGCCCCGATCGGGCTGGTGAGGGGGCACAGAGAGTGGGTTGAGGGCCAGCCACAGGTGGCAGCTGCTGTGTTGCGCCCTGCAATGCACAACGCTCACCTGTGGGTGGCCCTCGACAAGCAACTTTTTTGGGGCTCCAAAGTCCTGCAGGCGCAGGTTGGGGTTCGCCTGCACAACTCTGCACAGCCCGGCTGAATATCGGGCTGTGCAGTTTATGCATGGTTCCTCCCCCTCCAGTTCAGCATGCATTCATTTGCATTGCGCTGTTGCTCAGCATGTTTTCTGTGGCGCAACTGCCTCCTGCTGAATATCGCGGAATGGAGCAAGTTCGGACTTGCGCAGGCGCAACCCTATTGCGCATGGCGCAATCCTTTTGAATATCTGGTCCACCATGTTTCTAGACCATACATGTACAATCAAAAAGGAGAGAAGGCGTAAGTAGATATTTTCAAAATCGACATTCACAAGCCTTATGAGGAAAGACTCAAGGAACTAAACATCTAGTCACTAGAAGAGAGAAGGGAGAGAGGGTACATGATAGAGACTTCCAAATACCTTAGAGGAATAAACAGGGTACAGGAAGGGAGCTTATTTCAGAGAATAAAGTGCACAAGGACAAGTGGACATAACGTGAGGCTGGAGGGAGGGAAGGAGACTTAGGGGGAATGCTAGGAAGTATTTTTTTTTCAGACAGAAGGTGGTGGATCCATGGAACAGCCTACCAGCGAAGGTGGTGGAAGTCTGTCCCTCCTCTCCTCCAAGGAGTACAGGTTGAGCTCCTCAAGCTTTTCCTCATAGGATCTTTCCCCCAGACCCAGTATCATCCTGGTTGCCCTCCTTTGGACCCTCTCGAGAAGTGCAATGCCATTTTTCAAGCACAGGTGCTAAAACTGCATGCAGTATTTGAGGTGCGGTCTAACCAGGCAGTTATACAGTGGAAGGAACACCTCCCGGATCCTTGAGGTTGTCCCCCTGGTTATGCACCCTAGCATTCTACTTGCTGTGGCTGCAGTCTTCCTGCACTGCTCTAAGTTGTTCATTTTGCCATCCACAACCACCCCAGGGTCCTTCTCCCCCCCCATAGCCTGCAGTGTCTTCCCTCCCAAGGTGTACACATATGCTGGGGTCCTGGCCTCTAGGTGGAGAACCCTGCAATTCTCTGTATTAAACCACAGCTTCCAGGTGTGAGACCACCTGTCCAGAGTCTCCAGGTCCCCTTGTATGGCTATCCTACCCTATTCCTCATCCACTACAGCTCCCAGCTTTGAGTCATCAGCAAAGAGGCATGTCTCACTCCTGATGCCGTACCTGATGTCTGCTATGTAAGTGTTAAACAGGAATGACCCCAGCACTGACCCCTGTGGTACCCAGCTGATGACCTCCTGGGAGATGAATCCTCCCCTCAACCATCACAATCTGAAAATGCCCTCTTAGCAAGTTCCCTATCCATCTAACCATCTGTACCCCCACTCCCATATTCATCAGCTTCTCCAGCAGCCCTGGGTATGGCACCAAGTCAAACGTCTTGCTGAAGTCCAGAAAGAGGATGCCCACTGGCCTGCCCTGGTCCAGTGCCCTTGTCACCCAACTGTAGAACTCCACCAGGCTGGTCTGACTCAATCTTCCACAGACAAAGCCATGCTGGTGGACATCCAGGAGACCCCTACCCTCTAGGAACACCTTCAGCTTCTCCTTCAGGATGCCCTCCATCACTTTGCCCACCACCGTCAGGCTTACTGGCCTATAGTTTCCCAGCTCCTCTCATAATCCCCCCTTATGTATGGGCACAATGTGGGCTATCCTCCAGTCCTGAGGCACCCAACCCAACTGAAGGGAGGAGCTAAGGAGATCCGTCAGAGGCACGGCCAGGACATCGGCCAATTCTTTGAGCACCCTTGGATGTAGACCATCGGGGCCTGATGACTTCTCCTCTCTCAGGGACTTCAGGGCTTCCCACACCCTAATTACTGGGATTTAAACTTCCAAGGGCCCCTCCTTCCACAGTTTGGCCCTGCCCTTCCCCAGGTGGTGTCACCTTACCCTCCTCCCTGGTGAAGACCAAGGCAAAGTATTCATTTAACACCTTTGTCTACTTCCCTGCCTTCTCTACCTACATACTCCCTGCCCTCAGTCTGCTGATCTGCCCTTTCCCCTTCCCCATCCTCCTTTCCCCGATATACCTGTGTAACCCCTAGGTGGTGCTATCCCAAGGGCTACTACCCCTGCCTGCTTGCCTAGTAGCAGGTTAAGGAGCCCGTGTAATGAAACGGGGGCCTCCACCCAGAGGTCAGGGTTGTTAGTGGTCAAGCTAACCTGGGCACAGCCCTCCAGGACACTGTAACCCCCCTCTTTCCCTTCTAGTGGCCTGAACAATATACAATAATTACTTTTACAATGACCCTTATTCACCAGGTAATTACCCACACCGTTTGCACTTACCACCAGGGATGGTTCCTCTAGCTTGACCCTGGGAACCCCCTGTAAAACAAGGTTAAGCACAGCAAATAGCAACAGTACAATACTTTTGGCACAAACTGGAACCACAGTCAGGTTAAATGCAAACAAAGTTAAATCTGATTTATTCAGGGAACTTGAACAAGGGAGGAACGTAATCAGGTTGATTTACTTAAAAGTTATATTAATCAGACAGTTATGCATGCAGTTCAGAGTCCCTACACAATCACACACTCTGGGTACCCAGGTAGGAAAATGGTGGGCTAGCCAGGAACATTGCAGCTGGGTGGGGCCCTGTGATGGAAGAAAGCAACTTGCACAACACACACTATTTTTAATCCGGAGCCGGAGGGCTCAGTTCGTGAAAGAAAAGGCAACAAGACAATCAGATGACAGCACTTTTAGATTTAGCTGTTGTTGCAGGGAGCTACCCTGATGTTTACTCACGATACCCAATACTGGACACAGGCAGGATGAAATTGAGACTGCAGGCTGTTGAGCTGGAGTGCCCGGAGAAGCAGAGCCCACACGAATCACCGAGGCGTCATTCCTGTTCAAGGCGTTGAGCAGGGGGCTGATCCCCAGGCCGGTCTCTCATCGAAGACTTTCTCTACGTAGCAGGTATTCTGGCTGTTCCAGTGTAGCAGGGCCCAGGCAAATGGAAGTAGATACAGATTCAGTCCATGGAGCTGGATACAGCCTCCAGCAAGAAAAAAACATAGTTCAGGCACACAGTGGGAAACCAAATCACGACCCACTATAAGCACACAGTACATTCAGATGTAAGGAAATTCCACCGTACCAGGAAAATGGCTCTGCGGTCGCAATTATAGAGTCTCTGCACAACCCGGGAGTTCAGAGGTAGCTAGAAGTCCTGACAGTCCAATCGCATTCAGCGAATCTTCGGTCTTCTTCAGGTTAAAGCCTGGTCACAATTCAGTGGCTTAATTCGCTCTCCAAATTCAGATTCAGTCAGAAACAAAAGCACAAGTTCCCTCTCAGGAACAGCAGGCAGGCATCCAGGCCAAACTCAGGCCTTTCCACAGTTCTCCCGTGCAAATCCACTATGGATTGCTGCTCAAACTATCTCGAGCTGTTACTTCTTCACTTCCCAACTCAGATCTAACTGAAACTGCAAGCAGTGTGGGACTTTCCCCAAGATCCAAAAGGTTCCGTTGGCTGATCTGTCTGTCAGTCACAAAAAGAGCTCCCCCTCCAGGTTATTTTAGGTGCCAAAAGCCCAAAACTACAATTCCTACAAGTTTTGGCCCCACCAAGCCCCTGTAGGGAGGCTCCATTTTAGAGTCCCAAATATACTGATTGGCCCATTCTGCAGTCCAGGACCAAGATGATGGAAACAAACAGAACTGTCCATGCTGCAAAGAAGGCAGGTTAGAACAAACTGCAATATTATTACTACTCTAACAAATGATCAGTAAACAACTACATCTTCTAACAGAGCTTCCTCTCAGATTAATTATGACTACAATCCAGGCAGCTCTTAAAAAGACAGTACACAGAGGCTATACAGTCATTCTCTGGCAGTACATTTAAACTGCTAAAACGCAGGACACCAGCCTGGCAGTGAGCATTTAAGCAAGCTCAAGGAAGACTTTTGGGAACCCCCATTTGTAGGGAGGTTACCCCTTCCCTGCCTGGAGAAAACTTGGCATCCACGTCAAGTCTATACCATCATGCATCAGTTAACATAAACTTATTACTTTACTATACATATTCACTACACTTCACAATACTATATCCATAATGACAATGCTTATGCACGTTTCATACATGTGATACTGATTCCATTATAATTAACATACTTGTAACATGCGAAGTAAACACCTTTGTGAACCACATTGAGAGGCAAATCCACTGGCCTCGCAGGAGAATCATAACTGAAGCGTAATTCTGGCTTGACAGCTCAGTCAGTCTTTCTGGGGGAAACAGTCACAGTCTCTGTACTTTCAGCACTAACTTTGGAGCTTTCATCAGTCATGAGGGGTGCCTCTGCACAGATGGGAATGTCCAAACTGGGAGCACTGTCACCTCCTTGCTCTGTAGGCTCTGTCTCCACAACACCTGGCTCATTTAGAGAAGGTTCTGGCAAAATTAGGCTTTGTGGCACTGAAGGGGGGCTGTCAGCACTCTCATATTGTTGTTTCAAGTTCTGGTGTGTCACCAGGGAGATTCAGACCATCAGCCCCTTCTCTGAGCAATTCACACAGTTCCACAAAACACAGAGTCCGCAACCTCAGATGTGATGCTTTGCACCTCACTTTCAAGGAGCATTGGCTCCAAGGACGAAGCTGGGGGTTAGGCAGTCCAGAAGGCCCAGCTTCATCCCCAAAATTAGTCATTGGGTTACCTCAAAACAGCTGACTCAGTTCATAGGAGGGGTAATAGGCATTGCCACACTCACTTTCGTCAGAGGTGGACTGACAGTCACTATCATTAACCTTAACTCGGTAACTACTGGGGTAGGTTGACTCTGTCTCATTTTTGCAGCAGCATGAGTCACCGACCCAAGGGAGGCAATGTCTGCTGGCTCAGCTTCAATAATAACTTGGCCAATAGGCAGCAAGTGGTTACAGTGCATGGTCTTGATAGCTTTAGAGTTATTCTCTGGGCGTACCTTGTATACTGGTGGATCATCCAACTCTCTAACTACTACATGAGAAAGATAGTGCCACCTATCAGCAATTTTGTGCTTGCCATGTAGTCCCAAATTGCATAACAACACACACGGTCTCCGGGCCGTAGCTCTTGAGCCTTTACTTTCTTATCGTGCCTCTCTTTGTTGGCGAGATTTCTTTTAGCGGCCATTGTCTGGGCCAGTTGATACGCATGGTTCAATTGAGCTTTCAGTTTCTGTACATACTGTAGGTAGTTTTCAGCTTGGACCCCATCTGGAGAGACCCCAAAACAGACATCAACTGGCAGGCGGGCCTCCCTCCCAAACATGAGGCAGTAGGGGGAGAACCCAGTAGCATAATTTTTGGTGCAATTGTATGCATGTACCAAGGTGCTAATCTGCTGGCTCCACTTACGCTTGTCTTGTGGGTGGAGGGTGCCCAGCATGTCTAGAAGGGTGCAGTTAAAATGTTCTGGTTGAGGGCCCCCCTGTGGGTGATAGGGGGTGGTTCTTGACTTACGCACCCCCCACAGAGGGAGCATTGCTTTGATTAGCCGACTTTCTAAGTCTCTGCCTTGGTCAGAGTGGATCCGCTGGGGGGGGGCACCATAGTGGACAAAGAAATTTTCCACTAGCACCTTGGCCACGGTAGAGGCCTTTTGATCTTTAGTTGGAAAAGCTTGTGCATACCATGTGAAACGATCTGTAACCACTAACACATTGCCAATATTCTGCTGATCAGGTTCTGAACACACAAAGTCTATGCAGACCAGTTCCATGGGGGTGCTGGTAGTAATACTGACAAGAGGGCAGCCCTCAGAAGCAGGGCTTTCCTTTTCAGGCAATGACTGCAGGTCTTTACATGGTGCTCAACATTGGCCCCTATCTTGGGCCAGTAGAATCGAGATCATACCAGGTCGAGAGTTCTGTCAATACTGAGGTGCCCCATGTGATTGTGGAAGGACCTCAGTACCAAAGCTTTAAAGGCCGTGGGCAGGACCAGTTGCTGCTTGTCTACTCAACCACTGCAATCCACTGTCTCTCTGTATAACAACTGATTGTGTAACTTCAACCTGGGGCCTTCTTTAAACAATAGGCAGTTTGCAAGTCAGGGGAACGCAACTGGGACACATCTTTACCC
Source organism: Neoceratodus forsteri (assembly GCA_016271365.2). NCBI lineage: Eukaryota > Metazoa > Chordata > Ceratodontiformes > Ceratodontidae > Neoceratodus > Neoceratodus forsteri. The sequence goes on along the minus strand of JADMNL010000026.1, from coordinate 332,497,834 downwards.
GCACTCAGGGCATCAAGTGCTGGCTGAATCATGGGATCTTGGGATTGAGCCCACTGGATGCTGTCATTGTCAAATTGAGGTAGTGCACTAATATCTAGAGCAGAGAAATGTTATTTATTTATTTATTTATTTATTTAGGTTTTTTTGACTGGGTAAATGCACTAGACAAATCCTGCCTATTTTCAGGCATGACCCGTGGGAGGGGGATACAGATGAATGCCAACTGACCTTGAACCAGATTAAGTTGTTGGTGGTATTTTTTTTTGGTGAATGAGGGAAATTTGGCCAGGACACCAGGGAAATTCCCTTACTCTATTTCGATAAATGCCGTGGGAATTTTAACATCCACCTGAGCTACCACCAATCCAGGCAGATGGGACCTCGGTTTAACATCTCATCTGACAGACGGCACCTCAGAAGTGCAGCACCCCTCTCGTGCTGCACTATAGTGTCAGTATTGGGATATTAACTCAAGTGCCAGATGTGGGAACTGAACCCACGGCCCTCTGATCTTCCGGCCTCAGGTGAGTGTGCTATCTACTGAGCCACTGACACTAAAAGAACTACAAATGACAATAGGCAGCCGGTATGCAGGTAACAGGAGGACCCAAGCAATCTAATAAACAGTCCACTGTGTCCGTAGACATCTGTTCATCTCTATCAAACTTTTGGCACAATGCTGGGATGTCAGGTTCAGACAACCTGACCCAATCACTCTTGGAGACTGGCCTTCATGACAGGGCATCAGCATCAATATGGTTCAGTCCTGGCCGGTATTCGACAGCATAATCATAGGTTGATAAAGCAGAGAGCCACCAGTGCCCAGTGGCATCCAACTTAGCTGAATCTGTACATAGGTTAATGGGTTATTGTCAGACTTCACCAATATCTTTGCCCCATAGAGGTACTCATGAAACTGGTCAACAATGGCCCATTTTAGGGCAAAGAGCTCCAGTTTGTGCACAGGATAGTTTTGTTCTGACAGGGTCAAGCTCCTGCTGGCAAAAGCCACTGGTCTCAAACCATCCTCATGGTCTTGATACAGCACAGCTCCTAGGCCCTGCAGATTAGCATCCGTATGCAGCACATAGGGCTTGGTAGGGTCAGCATAGGTGAGGATGGGGGCAGGGGTGAGCTGGTATAGGACTTCGTGGAAGGCTGCTTCATATTTGGGTGTCCAGTAGGGCCCAAAAGGTTCACCTGTTTGAAAGTATACTTTCTCAGGTTATTTGACAGTCCCTTTCTTGTATTTATGGTTGGTGGGAGGGTAACCCTGGGTGAGATTCAAGAGCGGGCGAATCACCTTGGAATAGTCTTTTATGAACCTTTGGTAGTAGCCACAGGACCCCAGGAAATGTTGTAGTTCTTTCAAGTTATGGAGCTGGGGCCAAGTAGTCAGTGACTTGACCTTAGTGGGATCTCTATCCCTTCTGCAGATACTATGTGCCCCACACACTTCACGGAGGTTGAAAAAATTGGCACTTGTCAATGGACAGCTTGAGGCTGAAGTCTTCCAATCGGTCTAGGACTTTAAACAGTCGGGTTTCATGCTACTCTAATATGCGTCCGTACACAATTACATCATCTAGGTACACTAGGCATTCCAGCAAGTTCATATCTCCCACCGCACGTTCCATCAGTCGCTGAAAGGTGGCCAGGGCATCCGAAATCCCGTGGCATTCTCAGGAATTTGTAGAACCCCAAAGGATAGATGAAGGCGGTTTTCTCATGGTCCTCCATGCCCATTGGAATCTGGTAATATCCGCTGTGAAGATCCAATAGTGAGAACCATTTGCTCCCATTCAAGCAATCCAGGGCATCTCGTATACGGGGCATGGTGTATTGATCTGGGAAGGTCCACTGGTTCAGAGTTCGATAATCAACACACATCCTCACCGACCCATTCTTCTTATGCACAACCACAATGGGAGACGCATATGGGCTCCTTGATTCCTGTATCACACCAGTAGTGAGCATTTCCTGCAGGTGTCTCCTCACATCATCTAAGTCCGCTGGGGCGAGGCATCGGGATCTCTCTCGAAATGACCGGTCATCATGCAGGCATATATGATGCTCTGCACCCTGGACACACCCCATGTCCCATTCTTTTAATGAAAACACTTGGTATCTCTGAGCGAGTTTCTTGCTAATCCTAGCCTTCCATTCAGCTGGCAGCAGAGAATCACCAAAGTCAAATAAGTTTGGGGTCACTCTCGCCTTTTGGCCAGAGTACTTGTTAGTGGGTAATACTGCAGTTTCTGTGCAATGTACTGTAGCTAGAGTGCACCCTCTGTTCACCCGGACCTCCCTATCTAATGCATTTCGAATCTGGACCATCACTCGTTGTGCATAGGCATGAGCAAGGGCAGGCAAGATGCTGGGTTTAACCAATACTCTTTCTGGCAACTTTCCATCACCTGGTGCATCCAACATTAATATTTTATTCTTTACATTTCTCTTTAGGCAGACTTCTCCATGGATTGTGCACTGGGCGCTGGGGACCAATACCAAGGAGTCGGGTTCCTTTTTCCACACTATCCCCACTTGCTCATCTGGGTCCACTTCATTGGGTTTCTGTTGTAAGTCATATGCCCTTTTTACTAAGGCTGAAATCATTAGGGCCCATCCAGTCAGTTGCTCTTGTTTCTCATGGCAGAGTTGTGCTAGTCTCCAGAACACGTGGGCGTTTGTTCCAATTAACACGGGAACCCCGTCATACAGTCCGGTGGGGGGACACAATGGGGCCAGTGTCTCTACTTGCTCCTCTACACCAGTTACAGTTGCAGGAAAAGACAACCAGAGGTGGACATATCCTAGGTAGGGTTAAGACTTGTCGCTCAGCCCCCACACATGTAGGCCTTCCAGGGATTGTAATGGCACATCAGATAAGTATTTGCCATACCAGTCCTGAAATACAATGGTCACTTGTGACCCACTGTTGAGCACACCCCAAGTAGGAAATACCATTCACAGCCACAGCAGTCTTCATTGAAAGGCCCACTATTTTGGACCAGTCTGGAGGGACAACAGCAGGGGCTTGGACAGAGGATTTAGCCACAGAGGGATTTGAGTTAGGCTGGTCAAAGCCTTCACTACAGTCATTTTGTGCAACCCTTGACCACTGAATCCTTTTCCAGAGCTCTCCTTGAAACTAGTTCACCACTTTCTCTAAGTCCTTCTGAGATTGGCATTCCCTCATCATATGGCCATCCTTGCCGCAATTGTGACAAATGGCAGGCTCTCGGGGCATCCTTGGGGAAAACATAGCAGGGGATGCTGGAGCATCAATGGGAGACTCTGATCTGACTTCTGCTGGTAGTGTACCATGTCTCAAAAGTTCCTTTAGGGTGGCAGTCAATTCCTTGAGCTCAGCCGGGAAGCCACTCTCAGTAGAGGATGCCTGAGGGTGCACCCCCACCCCCATAACAGTCACATCCTAACAGGGGCCAGGGTCTCTGTCAGCAGTAGATACCTCAGCAAACGCACACAGTTGTACTTTTCTGACTTCCTTTAACAACTCCTTCCCCCACTGTTTAGCCCACGGCGGGACACTCACAGTGGTCACCATTTCGGAAGGGCCTTCAGGTGCCATGATCACTTGGGCTGCACTCACCCCATAATTACCATCTCCCTCTTCACCTTCTGCCTCCTGGAGTTCTTTTATCAAGTCACAGTAGTCAGGTGGGTTACCTCTCCTATCCTGGAGCCTTAACTGAATGATCTGCAGTTTAGAATGCTTGGCATGTTGCAGTATGTGCCCCAATCTCACATGGTTCAAATCACTGGTGGCTACCCCACCTTTCCAGTAAGCTTTCTGCAGAGCTCTTTCTAGGTGAGTAACATACACAGACAAACTTTCCCACCTTCCATTGTTTGGTACCTTGGAATTTCCACATCAAAGTCTCCCCTGACTCAATGCTCCCAAAATTGCCTTCAAGTGCAGATAGATACTTCTGAGCAGATGATCAGAGTTCGTGGACCTCAAAAAAATAATGGCTTCAAGGGTAGGGCCCCTCAAATGTTCTACGATTCTTTTCTGTTTCTCAGCCTCTGCACACTGCCACTTGGGTACCAAGGGGGCAACATAGTCAATCCAGGTCTCCCAGTTATCCTCCCCCTGGGGGGTTGGGAGGGTGGCCAAGAAGATTCTCAACCTTCGGTAGGAGTCATGACTAATGGCGAGTACAGATATAGAGGCCAGCATTAGCATGGGCAAAGAAAGCGGGGCAGTAACAGGTGCTGGAGTGGGAGGGGTGTTGGGGAAGGAACACCCCCAAGTGGCAGGAATAGTTCTTAAAGTCCTCTACAGTTTTCCCTTCCTTGAGTAACAACTTAGCACATTCCTCCTCAAAGTCTCAGATAATTGTAGGAGCTCATCCTCCCCAGGGTCTTTACTGTCTCTTGTTATCACTCTCCAGGCAGCTAGGACCCCTTCTGAGGCAATAGTCTGTGGCACTTTAGAGCTGTCCACAAGGTCACTACACTCTACCAATGCTAAGAAAGTTTGGGCGATCAAATCAGCCTGTCGACCCAGCACCACAGGGTTTTTGAAACATTCAACTTTGGAGAGTGCTCCATCTAAGTGTCCTTACTGGTACCCTGGGGAATATCCAGTATAAGTTGAGCATTTTGGGGGTCGATCTCCTGCCCAGTACACCACCCCACCAACTGATGTACAGCCATTTCTACTAGGGTAGCCATTAATTGTTAACAATAATTCATCATTTTTGGCCACTGGAAGGCACAAAATCCCAGCGTGAGCTTCCAAGATGTAACCCCTTAGTGGCGCTATCCCTAGGGCTGGTACCCATGCCTGCTTGGCTAGTGGCAGGTTAAGGGGCCTGGGTAATGAAACAGGTGCCTCCACCTGAAGGTCAGGGTTGTTAGTGGTTAAGCTAACCTGGGCACAGCCCTCCGGGACACTGTAACACCCCTCTTTCCCTTCTAGTGGCCTGAACAATATACAATAATTACTTTCACAATGACCCTTATTCACCAGGCAATTACCCACACTGTTTGCACTTACGACCAGGGCTGGTTCCTCTAGCTTGACCCTGGGGACCCCCTGTAAAACAAGGTTAAGCACAGCAAATAGCAATAGTACAATACTTTTTGTACAAACTGGAACCACAGTCAGGTTAAATGCAAACAAAGTTCAATCTGATTTATTCAGGGGACTTGAACAAGGGAGGGGTGTAATCAGGTTGATTTGCTTAAAAGCTATATTAATCAGACAGTTATGCATGCAGTTCAGAGTCCCTACACAGTCCCGCACTCTGGGTACCCAGGTAGGAAAACGGTGGGCTAGCCAGGAACGTTGCAGCTGGTTGGGGCCCTGTGATGGAAGAAAGCAACATGCACAACACACACTATTTGTAATCTGGAGCCGGAGGGCTCAGTTCATGACAGAAAAGGCAACAAGACAATCAGATAACACTTTTAGATTTAGCTGTTCTTGCAGGGAGCTACCCTGATGTTTACTCGCGATACCCAATACTGGAAACAGGCAGGATAAAACTGAGACTGCAGACTGTTGAGCTGGAGTGCCCAGAGAAGCAGGGCCCACACAAATCACCAATACATCATTCCTGTTAAAGGCATTGAGCAGGGGGTTCATCCCCAGGCCAGTCTCTCATCGATGACTTTCTCTACATAGCAGGTATTCTGGCTGGGCCAGTGTAGCAGGGCCCAGGCAAACGGAAATGGATACGGATTCAGTCTGTGGAGCTGGATACAGCCTCCAGCAAGCAAAACACAGTTCAGACACACAGTGGGGAACCAAATCATGACGCACTATAAGCACACAGCACATTCACATGTAAGGAAATTCCACTGTACCAGGCCAATGGCTCTCCAGTCACAATTACAGAGTCTCTGCACAATCCGGGAGTTCAGAGGTAGCTGGAAGTCCTGACAGGCCGATCGCATTCAGCAAATCCTCGGTCTTCTTCAGGTTAATGCCTGGTCACAATTCAGTGGCTTAATTCGCTCTCCAAATTCGGATTCAGTCTGAAAAAAAAGCACACGTTCCCTCTCAGGAACAGCAGGCAGGCATGCAGGCCCAAAGCAGGCCTTTCCGCAGTTCTCCTGCACAAACCCACTATGGATTGCTGCTCAAACTATCTCGAGCTGTTACTTCTTCACTTCCCAACTCAAATCTAACTGAAACTGCAAGCAGTGTGGGACTTTCCCCAAGATCCAAAAGGTTTGGTTGGCTGATCTGTCTGTCAGTCACAACAAGGGCTCCCCCTCCAGGTTATTTTAGGTGCCAAAAGCCCAAAACTACAATTCCTACAAGTTTTGGCCCCACCAAGCCCCTGTAGGCAGGCTCCATTTTAGAGTCCCAAATATACTGATTGGCCCATTCTGCAGTATAGGACCAATATAATGGAAACAAACAGAACTGTCCATGCTGCAAAGAAGGCAGGTTAGAACAAACTGCAATATTATTACTACTCTAACAAATGATCACCAAACAAGTACATCTTCTAACAGAGCTCCCTCTCAGATTAATTATGACTGCAATCCGGGCAGCTTTTAAAGAGATAGTACACAGAGGCTGTACAGGCACTCTCTGGCAATACATTTAAACTGCTAAAACACAGAACACCAGCCTGGCAGTGAGAATTTAAGCAAGTGTAAGGAAGACTTATCAGGAACCCCCATTTGTAAGGGGGTTACACCTGAAAAAAACTTTTCTCCTCTATTAATCCCAGAGCCAGCCTCTTCTCCATCCTCACCACCCTAGTGACCTTCCAGGTAACCATATCATACTCCTCCTTGTCCATAACCCCTTGGGACCACCTGTAGCGGCTATACATAGCCTTTTTCCCTTATTGAGACCTGAACTTCCCCTGACCACCAGCTCAGCTTCCTGGCTCTACCAAACTTGTGCCTTTCCTTTGTGCAGACCTTAATAGCTTCCAGAAGCCCCTGTTTGATGATTTCCCAGCGGCTCTCAGTGTCCATACCCGGCCTGATCCCTTTTAGGTAGCCTCTCAGGATCCACCCCCATACCTTCAAAGTGTGGCCCCTAAAGTCAACAACCACTGTACGCGATCGATCAACCCCACCCCCAGGTCAAGAGAGAACCAGACCGTGGCATGGTCACTTCCTGCCAGTGGGTACCCTACAGCCTGGTCCCTGATGAGATCGCCAACTGCCAGGACAACATCCAGGATGTGCCCCCCCCCCGTTGGGCCAGTCACCAGCTGAGCAAGAAATGCATTCTGGAATATATCCAGTAGCCTCTGCTCCCTGGCCTACGAGGACGTCATAGTTCCCCAGTCAGATCCTGGCATGTTTATGTCCCCCAGCACCACAGTTTTACCCCCACTTGCCCACAGTGGTCCTTTACGTTTGTCACCAGGCCTTTCTCCAGGTCTTCCTCTTGCCTGGGTGGCCTGTATACCACCCCTAGCTTCACCCTCTTGTCCCCAGGAGCCTGAAGTTAAACCCATAAAGCCTCCACACCCCCCCCGCTTCCTCAACCCTGTTTATCCCAAAACCATTCCTAATGATAAAGGCTACTCCACCTCCCCTGCCCACAGCCCTGTTCTTCCTGAATGTGGTCTACCCTACTATGTTTGAGTTCCAGCCATGCCTAGAGGTAGCCCAGGTTTCAGTGACAGCTGCCACATCTTAGCCCACCCTGCCAGCATTGCCAGGAGCCCTAGCATCTTGTTTGCCATACTCCTGGCATTAATTAGGACCACTTTCCAACCCCACCTTGGGATCCCAGGTAGCTGTCCACCAGAGCCCCGTCTGTGCAGTTTGGTTTATAGATCTGTCCTCCCTCCTCCCTGCTTGTGGGAGGAGGCAATGGTCTCCCTGGTAGGACGTGCTAGGGCCAACCACAATCCCCTTCCCTCTCCCCTCACAATTTTAAACCCGGCCTGGATTATATGATCCTTGCCATTCCCTGTTTCACAGCCTCCTTTCCTCTCCCAAGCTGAGGTGGAGCATGTCCCTAGCATACAGCTCCCTGTCCTCCCAGGTCTCCCCCCAGTCCCCAACCAATCTAAATTCCCTGGCCTTGCACCACTCGCCCAGTCATTCACTAACTTCCCTAATTTTATGTTTATTGCCCACATTGGCTTTCTGTACTGGTAGTATCTCCGAGAAGAAGATTGAACACCAAGTGGCATGATAGACCCTGGCTAGTTTCCGGACCCTCGCCTGGATCTCCAGCACACTGTTACCCTCAATATCGTTTGTGCCCAGGTACACCACTATATCAGGGGTTCCTCCACAGTCTAGTGCCAGGGCATAGATCAAGTGTTTGGCTTCATGGATAGTCAAGCCATATACACTCTTGACCCGGACTCCGCAGGGTGACCCCTTCCCCAACCTTCCCACTTAATACCTCTGATGATGGAATCAACCAACAGGAGCACCTTTACCACCTCCTCACCCCCCCAAACCCCCGATGCCCCCTTCCTCCTCTCTGCCTCATCCGTCTTCATGGGCATACCCCAGTGGAGTGCCAGTCGCTATAATGCCCTCTCTTTTCCAGTTCCTTCTCCTCACCGACATGTCCCCCCTTCCTTCCTTCCTGCTACAGCTTTACAGTCTTTCCCTGTATCCCCCTTCAGGAATGAATGCCTCCCCCCCAGCCTCACAGGGGAACATGTATTCCCCCTCTCATTGCCTGCCTCTTACTGCCCACCCCCTCACAGCCCCCATGCTTGTTGCTGTCCCCACTGCTCCCCCTTTGCAGCAACCCTGTTTGATACTGTCTCCTTGGGCATCTCCTTGTTTGGTACTGTCCCCTTGAGCACCACCCAGTTCCCCCTCTCAGTCCCCTCCCTCCTTTTTGGGGACACACTAGTCCAAGCAACACACACTAATGGTACCCCCATTGCCCTGGCTCCTAGCCACACTCTCACAAACCCTATGGGTCACTCCCCCTCCACCCATGTTGTGTCCCTGTGCAAGTGAGTATCTCCCCCCAGCCCCCATTGAGTCCCTCTGCAAGGGGGTATCACTGCTGATTCCTGCTTTGGGGTTGCTTGCCTCATCCCTTAATCCTGGCCCCCCCCCTCGATCTATCCCCCTCATCCTCGTTCAATTATACTACTAGTGTAAATCTGTTGTTGTGCTCAAGGCTTACTACATTGCTCTCGCCCACTGGCACCCTGCCCCCAACCGCTACCTTCTTCAAATGCCTGGTTCTTCTTCCCCTAACCACTTACCTGGTTCCCTGGCTTGTAACTGCTATGGACTGTTCCTATTCAGGCCAACTGGAGTACCCCCATACCCATAACGCCTCTCCGCTCCCTCCTGCCCACAGTTGAGTGATCACTTATGCCAATATCGTCCTTCCCCAGATGATTCCCCACATTCCTGGTGGTTCACGTGGAACCCATGTGTCACCACCCTTCTTTTTCCCCCTACAGCCCTCCCCACAATGTCCCCTTTCAGCAGAGCTTCTTACCTCCAACCACCACCCCTCTTACTTGCAACTTCTTGTCCCAGTCATGCTGGAGCACCCTTAACAAACACCCACCTCTCAAAGCCTTCTGGACAGCCACCCACCAGAGCTACAGCACTAAAGATATGACTCTAGGTGAACACCAGCAGGGCATAAACAACCTATCAAAATAATAGCCCTAAACAATGTGCCAAAATAATACCTCAAAACACCCTGTCCAAGCAAAAAGGGCACCATCTGCACCAGAACTTTTTGGCCTTTCACAGCCCTCCCCCTCCCTCCAGCTCTCCCCCTAAACCTCCTCCTCTTTAACTGGCACCTCCCCTGAGCCCATTTAATAGAGGTTAAGGTCAAGGACAGGGCTGGGGAAGGTGTGAGGGAACCAATACAGATCCTCTGTGTTGTGCTCCCCATGAATCTAGCTTCTCCAGTCACTACAGCTCCTCCATGGAGTAGTTGATGTGCGCCCAGGCTTGTAGACCACAGAACCCTCACAGCTACTCCTCCCAAAGCACTAGCAGTGTGGCCAACTCCTGCTTCAATAGCCAGTCACCAGTCCAGAAAGCCCTCAATGGGGCTACATGCTCTAGCCCCCTTCTGGCGCTGCCTAAGCAGCCTCCTCCGATTTCAGTGATCCTGCTGGTCCTAACATATTTCATATTTATAACTTATAAAATGGCAACAAAAAATCTATAAATCTCATTGGTCAAGAGACATCAGATGACTGTACATTAAATCTCTATATACACACTGTCATCCTGGTCCTAAACCACATCACACAATGAGCAAATCAGTCCTCCCACAACCAGGTCTATCTTCCATGAGTCCTTCTGCAACCAGAACTGATCTTCTATCACAAACATGGCTGCAACCTTTTACACTGTAAAAACCTTCAACTGGGCCCTAAAAATGAAACTACCTTAAATAAAAAATAAAACAAATTAATTAAACATTGTTACCCCAATCATCACACTCTCCTTACACACATAAACACATTAGAAACATTAAGTATTGTTTATAGTTTTCATTACAACTGTTTCTTTACTAGCAGTGAAAAATCCCCATTCTGTCTTTACCTGCTTATCAGGGAAATCTCTTCTGCTTGCCCTGACAGTGAGATAATTGAGACTCTGGCTCTACAACAGGCCTTGTTGTCAGTGTATACAGTATGTTAAGAGAGTAACATTCTACCAGCAGAACGGAGCAGAAGTTTGAATCCCTGTATTCCATGGTAAACATTCCATGATAAACATTCTATGATATGAATGAGGGGGAAAACAGAAAAAGAAAAAACAAACAGGATGAAGAAAGTAGGCAATACAGTAATACTTTTTAAACAAAGAGAAAAGGTGAGGAAACACAGTTACATAGGTAGAGTCAGACCCAAACTGCTCAAATAATGCACTGCTGTCCCTCCAATTCACTAGTTTAGGATTTTTCAGTGAGTTGCTATTCAATCAATTTTACCACTCCTCTACCCAAGTCTGGGGACTATTTTTTCACAATATTTAAATAAAATAGCAGACTATTATTACATTTTTATGTTAATTGCACGCATGTGCAAGAAACATGTTGCGGCAGCTTGCTGCCGAAGCAGGTTGTGGAGGTGTGGCCCTGTTGTGGCCAGTGCCCCCACAACCTTTAAAGGCTAGGCCCGCTTTCCCCAATGTGTTGGCATGCTGCTGCTGACACTAGTTCAGACAGCGTGCCACCACCTTGAAATGTTTTAGCCACTGCAATCAGGGGCCGCCTCGTCATTGCAGCATCAGCCATTCCGCTGCAATGAGGGAGCGACCCGTCATTGCAGAGCAGTCCCCATGCCCCCGACCAAGTTTGCAGATGGGGAGCCCAGTCCCCATCGACATAATCTCCCCATTCCCACATTTCTGCTGTATGCCAAGGGGTGCCCAATCCCCCTTGGCATCATGCGCCCCCCCATCTTTGTTTGCTGATGGGGTGCCCAATCCCCACCAGCTTCAGTCCCCCCTTACCGACTGAATTTGCCCGACGGAGCCCTCCCGTCGGCATGATCTCTCCCAAAATGTACTTAGTCTGCTGGGGGATGCCCAGTCCCCCTTGGCTCGTTCACCACCCTCTAAGTGCTGGCGGGGTGCCCAATCCCCATCAGCTATATCCCCAAAAAAAACACTCAGGTGGCATGCTGGGAGCCCACTCCAGGGTGCAAAATGTCCTTGTAAAAGAAAAAACGTCCCTGATTTTTTTTACCCTGTAAACAAGAAAATGATCCTCGTTCAGTCCGGCGGCCCTCCCAACCCGCACCACCTCTGTACCATGCCTAGCCACGCCCCCCACCCCATGCTACCTCAGAGTCTGGTGCAATGAACTTGTGGACGGGAACATGTCTGCACTCTTCAAAGCTGATTGCGAACTGAGGAAATGCCAGTAAGCTGTATAATGGCATAAATAGGGTTTTTCCAACTTTGGTGCATATCTCGGGCATTTTTTTGTAATTTTGGCACCAAATTTTCAACATGGGGTTTTTGGGACCCCTCCTCATAAATTCCACCACTGTCATGGCGTAATTCGGTCCCGAAAGGTGATTTCATAGTCACTGTGCAGAATCACCTTTCAGGACTGATTAACAAAATGACAGTGCCAGTGTTAATGAGGTGGGCTCTCAACAAGCCTATGTTGCAAATTTGGTGGAAAAAAAATCCAAAAAATGGCTGTTTTATGAGCGTGTGTTGCACAGCTGCTAGGCATGCTCATAACTTCCCAAATTTGCAATATTTTCACTCCAGATTTTCAACATTGCCATTTTCCCATACCTCCTTATGAACAGTACAGCTGTCATTTTTCACATCCTGGCCGAAATGTGATTTCACACTTTCGGTGCAGAATAGCACGGTCACTGTGGGAAATCAGTGTTCAGGACACATTAAGAAAATCACACTGACACTGTTCATGAGCAGAGGTCCTAAAATGCCTATGTTGAAAATGTTGTGATGACAGTCCGTTAAATGACTGTGTTACGACCATGCATTGCGCAGTTTGCATGCACGCTCGTAACTTCGTAAATTTATAATATTTTCACTCCAGATTTTCAACATTGCCATTTTTCCACACCTACTTATGAACAGTACAGCTGTCATTTTACACAACCTGGCCAAAATGTGTTTTTGCACTTCCGGTGCCGAATAGCGCAGTCGCTGTGGGAAATCAGTATTCGGGATAGACTGAGAAAATGACAGTGACACTGTTCATGAGCAGAGGTCCTAAAATGCCTGTGTGGAAATGTGGTGATGAAAGTCCATAAAATGACTGTGTTACAACTGTGTGTTGCACAGTTTCCATGCACCCTTGTAACTTCGCAAATTTGTAATATTCTCACACCAGATTTTCAACACTGCCATTTTTTCCCACCTCCTTTTGAACAGTACAGATGTCATTTCTCACATCCTGGCTGAAATGTGTTTTTGCGCTTCTGGTGCAGAATAGCACAGTCGCTTTGGGAAATCGGTGTTTGGGACAGATTAAGATCGAGCAACTGAGAGGGGGGAGTGACCGAGCTCAACTGAGCTCTGTTGGGACTGCTGCAGATTTCTTTGTGGGAAGAAAAAGGCATCAGTGCAGGCATGGGCCCAGTACTAAAGGACACCCTGCAGCACCGGGATAAACAGAACAAGTGAGTGAGAGAGGGGGAGGGAGTGAGTGAGCTCAACGGAGCATTATCAGGACTGCTGCAGATTTTTTTTTGAGCTCAAAAAAGACACCAATGTGGGCAGGAGCCCAGTACAAAAGGGCAGCCTGCAGCACTGGGATAAATGGAATTAGTGAGTGAGTGAGAGAGAGGGAGTGAGTGAGCTCAGCAGAGCTCTGTTGGGACTGCTGCAGATTTCTTTGTGGGCAGAAAAAGACACAGACAGAGGCAGGAACCCAGTACAAAAGGGCAGCCTGCAGCGCCAGGAGAAACAGAATGAGCAGGTGACAGAGGGGGAGTGAGCGACCAAAATGGAGCTATGTCAGGACACCTGTGAACTTCTTTGTGGGCAGAAAAACATGCCAATGCTGGCAGGAGCTGAGTACAAAAGGGTAGCCTGCAGCGCCGGAAGAAACAGAATGAGCGAGTGAGAGAAGGGGGAAGTGAGCGAGCTCAACGGAGCTGTGTCGGGACTGCTGCAGATTTCTTTGTGGGCAGAAAAAGGTGCCAATGCAGGCAGAAGCCCAGTACAAAGGGGCAGCCTGCAGCTCCAGGAGAAACAGAATGAGCAAGTGAGAGAGGGGGAGTGAGTGAGTGAGCTCAACGGAGCTCTGTCGGGACTGCTGCAGATTTCTTAGCGGCCAGAAAAAGGCACCAACAGAGGCAGGAGCCCAGTACAAAAGGGCAGCCTGGAGTACCAGGAGAAACAGAATGAGTGAGTGAGAGAGGTGGAGTAAGCGGCCTCAACGGAGTCTTTTAATATCCTTGGGTGTATGCCATCTGGTCCCATCACTTTGTCCATCTTCAATTTACTCACCTTCTGCAGGATTCTTCTGCATGTGAATGGACTATTGTCCACCTCATCACGCCTTTGCAACTGCTGTGGCCCTTGCCCCTCCCCCTCTTCTGTGAATACTGAACAGAAAGATGCAGTGGATGTCTTGGGGGGGCACATGACAGTTTTTAGGCATGGTACTTTCACTTCCAAATACCTAACCAGCGTATATAAGCAATCAACATTCGGCATTGACAAATGCTTGTTAATAATGTGTCCAGAGTTTTGTTTAATTGTTATAGAAATAGTTGTTACCCATTTTATAAGAGTGATAAGACACTTCAGGGTGTGGGTTGTTGATTGATAAGAGCACTACTCAGCTGCTCTAGTCACTCGTTGCAAGTGCCTCATGCCTAACAATGCACCTGTGGGCATGCTCTTATCAATCAACAACCCACACCCTGTTGTGTCTTATTGCTTTCATACTGTATAGGCACAGTCATCCTGGTCCTAAACCACATCACACAATGATGAAATCAGTCATCCTCCTACAACCAGAACTATCTTCCGTCACTAACATGGCTCCAACCTTTACACTATGAAATACTTCAACTGGGCCATAAAAATAAAACTACCTTAAATGAAAAATAAAACATAGAGAATAATGTATGGTCCTCTATTGGTAACTGGTCTGTTAACTGTTGAGAGGTTGCCAAGGCGACCGTGTAAACCTCGAGAGTGAAGGGGAACCAGGCTAGAGTTACTCTTTAAAGTGCAGGAACGTGGCACCACTCAGTAACCAATGACATCCACTGCCAATCAGGGGACCTGGCAAGAGTTTCTCTTTAATGTACAAGAAAGTCGTGACACTCAGTGACCAATGACATCCACTGCCATTCAGGGGACCTGGCTAGAGTTACTCTTTAAAGTGCAGGAATGTTGTCCCACTCAGTGACCAATGACATCCACTGCCAATCAGGGAACCTGGCTAGAGTTACTCTTTAAAGTGCAGGAATGTGGCCCCACTCAGTGACCAATGACATGCTCTGCCAATTAAGGGACCTGGCTAGAGTTACTCTTTAAAGTACTGGAATGCAGCATTACTAAGTCACCAATGACATGCACAACCAATCAGGGGACCTGACTAGAGTTACTCTTTAATGTGGAGGAACATGCCACCACCCAGTGACCAATGACATGCTCTGCCAATCAGGGGACCTGGCTGGAGTTACTCTTTAAAGTACAGGAACATGGCAGCACTCAGTAACCAATGACATGCACTGCCAGTCACGGGGAATGGCTGTAGTTACTCTTCAAAATGCTGGAGCATGGCACCATTCAGTGATCAATGAAATGCACTGCCAATCAGGGGACCTAGCAAGAGTTACTCTTTAAAGTGCAAGAATGTGGCACCCCCTCAGTGACCAACAATGTGCACTGCCAATCAGGGGACCTGACTAAAGTTACTCTTTAAAGTACAGGAACATGGCACCATTTAGTGGCCAATGACATGTACTGCCAATCAGGAAGCTGACTCTTTCAAGTACAGGAATGTAACACCATTCAGTGGCCAATGGCATGTACTGCCAATCAGGGAACCCAACTAGAGTTACTCTTTAAAGTACAGCAACCTGGCATCATTCAGTGACCAACAACATGCATTGCCAATCAGGGGACCTGTCTAGTGTTACGCTTTAAAGTACAGGAGTATGGTACCCCTTAGTGGCCAGTGGCATGCACTGCCAATCAGGGGACCTGGCTAGTGTTGCTATTTAAGGTACAGGAATGTGACACCATTCAGTGGCCAATGATGTGCACTGCCACTCATGGGGACCTGACTAGAGTTACTCTTTAAAGTATAGAAATGTGGCACCCTTAGTAACTGGTGACATGCATTGCCAATCAGGGGATCTGGCTAGTGTTACTCTTTAAAGTACAGGAACATGGCACCCCCTAGTGACCAATGACATGCACTGCCAATCAGGAAACCTGGCTAGAGTTGCTCTTTGAAGTAAAGAAATATGGCATCCCTTAGTGACCAGTGATATGCACTGCCAATCAGAGGGCCTGGCTAAGGTACAGGAGCATGGCACTATTCAGTGGCCAACGACATGCACTGCCACTCAGGGGACCTGGCTAGTGTTGCTATTTAAGGTACAGGAATGTGGCATATTCAGTGACCAATGACATGTACTGCCACTCAGGGGACCTGACTAGGGTTACTCTTAAAAGTACAGGAATGTGGCACCACTCAGTGGTGAGTGACATGCAGTGTCAATCAGGGGTCCTGGCTAGTGTTACTCTTTAAAGTACAGGAACGTGGACACCTCAGTGACCAACGACATGCACTGCTGACCAGGGGACTTGGCTAGAGTTACTTTTTAAAGTACAGCAATGTCTCATCACTCAGTAGCCATTGACATGCACTGCCAATTAGGGTTTCCTGGCTCGAGTTACTCTATAAGTACAGAACTGTGGTGTCACTCAGTAGCCAACAATATGCACTGCCAATCTGGGTACCTGGGTCTTGGAGCAGAGGTGAGTGATTAGCACTGTCAGAGTGAGGCTGGGAAGCATTTCCCATGACAACATGTCCCAAAATGGGTGAACATCACAGCCTGCCTCTGTAGCAAGTGACCCCTCTGGAAGGCCAGGGAGCAGAGCCATGTGTCTAGCATGGACAAAGTCGGGCTAGGGATCCATTGCCCATGGTGACATGTCCCAGTATGGGAAGGAGGAAGAATGCATTTTTCCGTGGAAGTGGGCAACCCCAATGACATGGGAGTGAGTGGCTGTCCTGTGGAGTGTCAGGGAGCTTATCCCCTTTCAGAGGTTCACTCAGACACAGAATGCCAAAACACACTAGGAAAAGACAGCAAATACTAAGTAGACAGCAGTATAGATCAAACAGCATGCAGCTGCCACAGTCTATGGCTGCAAAGGTACAGAGACCCCAACAACAAGTACTGCAGACCCCCTAATGAAGAATCATTTAAGATTTTGAGTTCTGGGGGGTGCTCAGTGCCATCCCTGTACTTGTGTACATGCTATGTAGCTTGTTTAATACATTCTTATGTTGTCCTGCGCACACAGCGCAGACAACACACTGGGGTTGCTTGAAGTGGAGTAGCAGGTTTTGGAGGCACAGTCATGTTGTGGCCAGTGGCACCACTGCTTTTTCAGGCTGGGATCTGTGGCACAAATTAGATTGCATGCTGTCTGTGACAGCAGTTGCAAACCGTGCCACCAATTTGAAATGATTTATCCACTGCAATGAGGGAATGACCCGTCATTGCAGGGAGTGCCTTCCCTGGTGTAACATTTCAATAAAACATGTGGCTGTTGCTGTCCACCTCTCACATTCTCCAAACAAGCTGATGTTGGGGGTGCTCAATCCCCCTGTTGGCATGTCCCCTCCTCAGTTCATTTGTCAATGGGTGGAGCCCAATCCCCGTTGGCATAATGGCCCCCTTATAATTTTATTTATGTGCTGAGGGGGTGCCCAGTCCCCCTCAGCATCATGCCCCCCAGGCTTTCTTTGCCAATGGGAGGGCCCAGGTCCCATCAGCTTCAGTCCCCCCTCCCCAAAAATGCAGATGGCACACTGGGGCCCACCCCAGTGTGCCCAAAGCAAACCGAAATAAAAACCTTCCTGTGATGTTTTAATTTTGTTTTGTTTACCTGAAAGACAGAAAATGGTCCCTCGCCATCAGGTCCCCTCCCTCAACCCACACCCACCCTCTGCGCACCTCCCCACAGCCCCTCACCTCATACTTACCTCCAGAGCCTGGCATGATGATCTTCAGTGGAACAGGAACATGTCTGCAGTCTTCAAAGCCGACCGCAAACTGAAGAAATGCTGGTAAGCTGTATAATGGCATAAATGTGTTTTTTGTTTTTTTTTCAACTTTGGTGCATATCTCAGCCATTTGTTTGACTTTTGGCACCACATTTTCAACATAGGGTTCTTGGGACCTTTCCTCATGATATGAGTCACCGTTATGGCATTATTCGGTCCCAAAAGGTGATTTTGCAGTCACTGTGTGGAATCACCTTTTGGGACTGATTAATGAAACAGCAGTGCCACTGTTCATGCGGTAGCCTCCTAAAATGCCTATGTTGCAAATTTGGTGACAAAATTCCAAAAATGACGGTGCTACCAGCGTGCGTTGCGCAGTTCACACGCACGCTCGTAACTTTGAAAATTTTTGACATTTTTACTCCAGATTTTCAACATTGATATTTTTACATACCTCCTTATGAACAGTACAGCTGTCATTTTTCACATCCTGCCCGAAATGTGTTTTCACACATCCGGCGCACAATGGCACAGTTGCTGTGGGAAATCAATGTTCAGGACAGATTAAGAAAATCACAGTGACACTGTTCATGAGCGGAGGTCCCAAAATGCCTATGTTGAAAATTTGGTGGCAAAATTCCACAAAATGACTGTTAGTAGCGTGCATTGCGCAGTTTCCATGCACACTTATCACTTTGAGAATTTTTAATATTTTCACTCCAGATTTTCAACATTGCCATCTTTTCACACCTCCTTATAAACAGTACAGCTGTCGTTTTTCACATCCTGCCCGAAATGTGGTTTTGCACATTCAGCACACAATGGCATGGTTGCTGTGGGATATCAACATTTGGGACAGATTAGGAAAATCACAGTGGCACTGTTCATGAGCATATGTTGAAAATCTGATGAAAGATTTAAAAAAAATTACTGTTACGAGTGTGCATTGCACAGTTTTCATGCACGCTCATAACTTTGAGATTTGTTCATATTTTCACTCCAGATTTCAAACATTGCCATCTCTTCACACCTCCTTATGAATGGTGCAGCTGTCATGCTTCACATCATGCCCAAACTGTGTTTTCATGCATGTGGCACAGAATTGCACAGTTGCTGTGGGAAATCAACACTCGGGGCAGATTAACCAAATCACAGTGCCACTGTTCATGAGCAGAGGTCCCAAATGCTTTCATGAGGTGGGCTCACAAAAAGGTCAAGTTGAAAATTTGGAGTGCAAATATCAGCAAAAGCCCGAGGCTTTAGGGGTTTCTAACCATAGCGTCCCACCCTGTACAGACTGACAGATATCAGGGGTGTGCCTTTGGACTGTCAGCTGTAATGCTCACACCATTCCACCCCACCCCCACCCTGCAGCCAATGACAAGCATCAGGGTTTGCCTTGCACTCTTCAGACCAAAAGTTCACCTCATTCTCCTATACTCTGCACATCTCCACGTACTTCCTTATGGAATGGGGTGACTGTAAGGCCCAATGACCCAGGGCACAACACGACACTTGTCAGAGTCTGCAGGGTAGGGTGAGGTGAAATGGCATGAGCATTATGGCCGAAGACCCAAAGGCATGCCTCAATGCCTGTCACTCTCTGCAGGATGGGGTGGGGTTGATGTTGGTTCCATACTCCACTGTCATTCCTGTTATGCATCTCTCTAACTCCTGCACTACCAATGCCAACACCAGCAAGACAACATTCGGCATTAACAAATGCTTGTTTCCTTTTGCACTGCTCATTGTTCGAGTCTTTTTGCCTTCACAGCTATAGGCTAGTTTTCATACATCACTTTTTGGTTGGCTTCTGAGTCTTTATACTGTTTTCTTGATTTAGAAAAACAGTTTTTGTAACATAGATGAATTTATTAAGAAGTACTGAAGCTTGAGTGAACATTCCTTGCAACACCTCATTGTGAGGGATAATCTCTGAGGCACTCCACACTCCTTACACATTGGTTGTGTCCACCTGATAGGTTGCTTGATGCACATGTGACTTCAAAGCAGTCTGACCCCCTTTCCCTGTGATGCTGCCTCTCCAGGATCAGTTCTCGATGTGCATCTGTACAGGTTGCAGCACATCACAACAGCTCCCAAGCAGTTATTTCAAGAATATCACATAAAAGGTAAGGCCATCAGGTTTAACAATTTTTATATCTGAGGTTTTTTGGCAGTTTAGGATATGCTAGAGTAACAAAGCGTCTTATGGAATTACGTCTCGAAAATATACGGCTCAATCTAGATTCCAGAGAGAGAACTGGTTGTTTAAAATAACTTCCTTTGTGCTACTCAAAACCAATTCATGGTATCCGACTAGGAATCACAGAGACAATCACTCAGCCTACATTTAAATTATTGCCAGAGGCACACTATATTAGATCAACTCAGGGTATTGTGTCATGCTCATAAATTTTATTCCAGATGCCTTAGATTCCCTTTCAGTGAGTCTAAGATGAAGTAAGCACTCATGACTGCAGTTTGCAGCTTTCTGGGATCCCTGCTAGCGGTCCCAGTTCAGCCTGCACCCACTACTACACTCTTGTGGGATTGGGAATACCCTATGGCTCCTGCTAGCAGCCACAGGAGTGCTGTCCCACATACATTTAAAACAACTCCTATATGGAGTTCAGTTGCTGCAGCAAGTGGACATTTCAAGCACATCCTGTAGCTCTAGCGTGCTGATAAAATCTAAGTTTGCTAAATGCAGGTAAGAACACTACATTATTCAGAGCATTTGATCAAAAGAGCTGAAAGCATCTGCTAATATAACAAGATCAGCATTGAATACAAGTACTTTTAAATGCCTACACAGTGACTGAATGACTGGGCACAGTAACCGATTATCCTTGGGGCAGACAATAAATGATGACATTATTACAAAATAAACCTGGTACCCCTGCTAGCGGTACCTGTGTTTAGATGTACTGTAAAATATTTTAACACAGCAGCTCCAGAGTATGTTTTGGCAGATATGCAACTGCTTAAAATTACAAAGCTGGTAGTCTTAGAGATGTTAGCACTGCGGCTTCTACAGTGTCAGTTGTCTAGAAAAATATTAGCTGAGAAATTGCCAGCACAGTATTCAAATTATGAACATTATTGCATTGTACAAGCATAGAGGATTATTAGTTACCTGAACACCCCTGCTAGCGGTGCCAGGAGCTAAAAACAATGTCTGACCCACCTAAATGAACACAGAATCTCTGCAATGATTTCAGGAGGTTATATAATAAATAATCAACCTGGTTCCCCTGCCAGCGGTTCCCTGAGTTGTATTAATCGCCAACGAGAATCTGGTGACCCACTAGCATCACTAACTTGTAAAAAGGTACCGAAAAAAATCATCCAGAAAGTTTCCTTGCACTGAAAGGTGCTTAAAATGTCTGTGCTGGATTCAGTCATTTCTCAAATTTAGTGGCACTAAATAAAAGCACCTGTGAACATTTTGTGCTATTTTCTATCCAAGAACACTCCCACCTAGAAAAGGAAGCTCTCGGATCCAAAATGGAGCCACCCAAATGTTATTTTATGGCTTCTCAAACAACTCTTAGCAGCATGACCATCCCCCATGCTTCTTCCTAGTTTCCAAATCTCCTGCTACATGAGAGCTGCAATCTGACTGTCTCTCAGCTCTCGCGAGATCTTGGCCACCATCTCAGAGGAAGATAAACAAACAAGATTTGACTAAATCCAACATATCTTGCAATGGGGAATGGAGCTAGCAATTGCTACAGCTCCTCAAGCATAAGTCCCCTAACTTTTAACACTGACCATGAGGGAGAACTGAAGAAACATGTTTTAAAGAACAAAGAAAAAAATACTTCTGCCCTAAACTGTGTCCTATTACACAAGCAGCAATGCAGATGATTCCTCACTCAGCTTAGCTGAGTGATTAGCTAAGGCATCCTGCCCATACCCCACCCCTTAAAGGCACATGCCTATATTATCCCAAAGTTAACCAAGGCATACAAAAGGGGCCAGAAATAAAACACAGTACTGAATTCCATTGGGTCGACATACAAGGAGGTTTAATTAAAATAAAATAACTATTTGGGAAATAGTGAACTTTAATAGTCATTTCTTTTACTGATATCCACAGTTGTTTCCTTCTCTTAAAGGCACAGTCACATATTAATTAGGGAGCCGCTACTATGTACTGTGTGTGGCAAAGTAATACATACTAATGTGAATGCATGACTTAGCCCCATTCATTTCATAAAAAGGGCTTGAACAGATAATGTATTACATATTTGAAATTTAAAGGATGATAAATTTAAAGGATGCTAACAGAGCCATGTATTGTCTGAGATCTTTCACAGATGACCAAATAGATTCCACAGCCACAGTTACCTGGAAGCCCCTACCAGTGGTCCCAGGAGCTCAGTACATCAGGGGCTACAAAATAATTAAAGGCTCTCATTCCTTAATTGGGCATATACTCTGAGTTCCCCTATGTGCTGTTCAGAACAAGTATACCACCTTACTAAGGTACCTGATGACCTGGAGCCCCTGCTAGCAGCTCCTGAGCAAGTGGCCACCTTAGAGCATCTGGAGTACCCTACCAGCATCCCATACTTCTAAAATACTAAGTAATGTGCCCCAGTTCCCCATTACAAGCATAGTAGCACCTGAAGTGCTCATTTAAGACATCACTATACAACAGTCTCTGAAACATTATGTCTTTTAAATGTGCCACCTTCTTCTAACAAAAAGTAGAGGAAACTCTATCATCTGCCTGACTGAAAAATCATAAACAAAGTAGGTCTCATGAGGAGGAGGAGGAGCATTGCGAGACTAACCTAACTTGCCTATCCAGATCGGCAGCCACAAGAAATAATACCGCAAGACTTGCTGCTGTGATTTTGGAAAAGCTCTCCACTCACCCCTTATCTAGGTGGGATTAAGGGTGTAGACTGCTGCCAGACAGTGTAAATTGACTGAGAGTCACCATCTTGTGGAGAACGCATCTATGCTCACAAATGTCCAACCAGCACACAGGGCGTTGGTTAAAAGCACCAATCGATCTGCAACAGCAAACCACAATGCAAATAATTAAATATAAAGGCAACAATTTGAAAATCAATTAATAATGGGGAAAATACAATGAGGAAGCACAATTACCACAGCAAGGCAGCATAACACTGAGTCCTTCACTCACTTTAGCCACATTTATAGGGACAGTGCACACTTTAATGCACAGGCACAACAATAGCCTGTACGGTGCAGAACATAACTGATTACTGTGCAGGAGAAGAATTAAGGGAAATAATAAATAAATAAATAAAATATATCTAATCCCCCAACACCAGTCTCTCTATGTATCCTTTCTCAACTTACTACAATAGCCAAAACAAAGAGCTGTAGCCAATGCAATGTGCCGCTAGCCCCAAAACAACTAAGCATACTTTGTGCATCAGATGCAGAAGATTCACCCATGCCATCTGACCAGGAGGACACCGGGGAAGACATCTATGAAAACACAAAAGACAAGGCACAAACAAATATGCCACCTGCAATCCCAAATCCTCCACTGGGCAGGATTTAGACACAGCAATAATTCCCCACCAAGATAATCAACCGATGCAGGCACAACTAGTGTAAAACGCCATGTGAAATAAAGTCAGGTATCAGCAGAGCCAGAACCCCACTCACCACAGCCGGACTCAGAAACACACTCTAATCTAGAAACAGAGATTGAGGTGGTTACACAAACATTGACATCCAAATGGTGTTTGCCTGATCAGATACAGGCATTAGTGTGAAACACAATGATGAAGGTGGGGTTTGTCACACTAACTTCTACCCCACTACCCAAGCTAATCCCCACATCTTAATGGCACACTGCCCATGCCATTTGCCTGCTAATAATGCCATACACCCTTGAGTAGCCTCTACATAGTGGCCACTCCACTGGGAAGCCTAGAAAAGTGGTACATGCAAGAGTCCAAAATGGCAATAAACATTCTGGAAATCAGGGGCACTATCCTGTGCACCACTTCAATTCACAAAACTAGTTAGAAAAAAGGGAAATTTCCTCATACGCTCGGACAATCAGGTTATCATCTCCTATATCAACAGGCAAGGAGGAATGAACAAAGAGCAGAAACATGCAAAGAGAGGCTTAAGACTCATTCTTTGGACACAAAAACATCTGGCGAGTATATCAGCCATACACTTGGCAGCCAGGCTGAATACCACTGCAGACTGGCTAAGTCACCAGTTAAAACATCCAGGAGAGCGGAAGATTCATTCCAACATATTCCAAATTATCAACAGACATTGGGGACCGACAGAAATAGACTTAATGGCCACCAACAAGAACAATCAGTGCCCCAGATTCTACTCCTGCTTCAGGGATGACAATCCATGGGAGTGGATGCACTTCCAGCTACATGGTCATTCCAGGTAACCTACATCTTTCCACCGATACTACAGGTTCTGAAGGAGATATGCAGAACCAGAACCTGGGTGATAAACATCACCCCCATTGGTCCAGGAGAACAGGGTTCACCAAGATAGCGACAATGGCACTAGAGCACCCATGGACACTAGCATTCAGGAAAGATATTCACTCAGGGATCGGTATGTCACCTCAGTCTGAACAATCTCAAACTAACAGCTTGACTCTGGAAAAGGAGTGACTTTTAAGAGAGGGATACCACCCAATGGTTGCCAACACTATGGAGAAACCCCATTACCTCAAAATATCAGAGACATTTGAGATTATTCCACGGGTGGTGTGAAGAAAAGAAAAAAAATACCTCTAAGGGCCACAGTGCCCAACATACTTCTCTTCCTTCAGCAAGGTTTGGATAAGGGACTATCTCCAGCATCCCTAACAGTGCAAGTGACAGCAGTCGATCTAATCTACATCCTAAGATAAAACAATGGACCACTCTCTGGGATCTCAGCTTAGTACCCAGGGCAATGCCCAACTCACCATCTGAACCTTTACAGTCACTACCACTCAAAGGGCAAACACTTAACCCTTATGGTCACTATATGTTCAGCTAGATGCATAAGCGAACTACAAGAATTATCCCACAGACTGAATTATATGGTATTTCATGAGGACAAGATCAGCTTAAAGATGATCCCTTCCTTTCTACCTAAAATATGCACACCTTTTCACACCAAACAGGATATTGAAATACCTGTCTATATGCCTGCAGACAAGGTAGATAGGGACCCTCAACATCATCTGATAGCCATGAGGAAACTAATGTCAACTTACATTACAAGAATGGCAGACATATGGCGCATATTGGCTTAAGTCTGCCATCAAGGAGGTGTATAAGGCCTCAAATCATACACCACCAACAAAAATCAAGGCCATTCCACTACAGCAATAGCCACATCATGGGCTGAGAGAAACATGGCCACAGCAGAGAAAATTTGTGCTGCCGCTACATGGGCATCAACACACACATTCACTAAACACTACAGGGTAGATGTAGCCCTGGAAGCAAAAAACTAACTTAAGTAGTGTTGTTAGCAGCAAGGTCAAACATAACATAATGGACTGACTACCCACCCTTCTCATTAGAGTACTGCTTTTTACATCGAAACCCATGTGTAAGGAGTGTGGAGTGCCTCAGAGATTATCCCCCACAATGGTAGTCTACTCACCTGGTAAAGGTGATTGTAGAGGTATACATCTGTGAGGCACTCCAAAACCCACCCAGGTAGTCAGTCAAAGACAAAGGACTCCCAGATGGGCTTCAAGAAGTAACAAGCAGCATGCCATATGGGCCAGAAATTTTAGATTTGTATGAACAAGAAATAGAGAGGACCCTCATGGGCCACAGAATTTTTGGTAAAACATAACAAATGTGTCTACTATAATTTCTTTAACACACTAAGATACATATCAGGAAACATTGTGCTGCCTACTAACAAGTCAAGAGTTATTGGTTACAGATTGGGTACAGCTTTGGAAGAATTCAAACTGATCCTGGAGAGGCAGTATCACAGGGAAAGGGGGTCGGACTTCTTTGAAGTCACATGTGCATCAAGCAACCTATCAGGTGGACATAACCCATATGTAAGGAGTGTGGAGTGCCTCACAGATGTATACCCCCCACAACTACCTTTACCAGGTGAGTAAACTACCATTTACTTGAGGATGAAGTCACCTAGTCCTGTGCTGCTTTCAGATCTTGACCTCCCAGAAAATCAGTCATGTGTTTTTTATAAGATCCAGACTTAAACCACTTATTGGCAAGTAATACATTTCTATTGAAATATACAAAATGCTTAACTCCGTTGCACCCCCGCTGTAGCACTACCATCAGTGAAGAGTATACTTGTGTAACCCCTAGATGGCGTTATCCCAGGGGCTACTACCCCTGCCTGATTTGCCACTAACAGGTTGAGGGGCCTGGATCCAATGGCGGGTGCCTCCACCCAGAGGTCAGGGTTTGCAATAGTTAAACTAACTTGGTCACAGCCCTCTGGGACACTGCAACCCCTTTCTTCCCACTAGTGGCCCACACAATATATCAGAATTACCTTCACAGTATACACTTACCCCCAGGTCTGGTTCCGCACTGGGACCTCCTGTGAAATAAGATACAGTGCAACAATCACAGTACAGTACTTTAACATAGACAAATACCTTAGGCAGTATAACTTTGCTGAAACAAGCAGCTCTGATTTATTAGGGGATATAACAAGGACAGGAAATCAGGTTAATTAGCTTATCACTTTACTATCTACCTTGGCTCGTGCACAGGCCTATCCCTACAGTTACTGTCCTGGGTGCCCAAGCCTAGTGGCTAGTCCAAACTGTGGCAGCTGGTAGGGGCCCTTTCACACAGTGAAAAGAAAATTAGCTTAAACAGTCAGCAGTACAGTGATTCCATTTGGATTTAATGGGCAATTCAACAGGAAGGCCCTGAATTAGTACTCACGACCTCCAAACAGATAGGATCCTTCAACGTCAGCAGGGCTGCTTTTGAGCTCCACGAGACTCTTCACACATTTATATGGTAAAAAAAAGTACTATACCAGGCAGGCTGCTTCTCTATCCCGATATCAATTACTGCACAATACCGGAGAACACACAGCAGATTCAGTTCCTGACAGACCGAGTGCAATTCAACAATTTCTTCAGTCTTCTACAGGGTGAGCCTGGTTTCTACTCTTCAGAGATCCTTTGATTCTTTTCACAGGACAGTTCAGTCCTAACAAGCAGTTACACAAGCTGCAGACCGGAACTCTGGGCCTTACACACGTTTTTTGACTGAAACTGTGCACTGAAGGAGCACAGGGTTTCTTTCCCCTTCACTGCCAGATCTAAAACTGAAACTCCAACAGACAAAACCGAGCACTTCCTTTGAGTTCCTCCCAGTTCTTGACTGGATTGGCTGTCACTCACAATAGACTGCTGCTGTTGGTCCAAAAAGGCGCCTAAGTCTAAACTACATCTCCCAGAGTCACTACCCATGCAATCCTCTTGTGGCTGGCTCAGATTATGAGTCCAAGTTCTGATTCGTCCAAGGCACCATTTTAGAGCTAGCTTACCCACACTGATTGGTCCAGTTCAGCAGTTCAAAACCAGAATGGGGAACTAGGCAGACACAGTTCTGACTGCAAAGAAAGCAGGTTAGACAAACTGTATTTTCACTATTACTCTACATGATTTCTGGCAAACAGTTACATCTTTCAGATAGGTTCCTGCACTCCTAGTGACTGCAAAATAGAGTGAATTGGCAGCAGCTCGAGTGGTACTCAAACAGAGAAGCACACAGTCCCCATACAAGCTAATTATGTCTGCAAGCAGACAGCTCTTAAAGAGACAGTACCAGAGGCTCTAAAAACACTCACTGATAAATGGCTTAAATGCCAAACACCATTCAGGCTTGGAGCATTCAATCAAGCTCCTGGAAGTCTTTTGGGAACCCCCATTTGCAAGGGGGTTACACTTGGCTTTAAAGGGAACCATTTATTTTCAATCAAAAAGAGCTTGTTATAGCAGTGACAGCTTCTCTGTTACACATGGCCTCATGTGATTAGTCAACAGCATGACATGAGGTCATGTGTCATGAGACCTAGCCTTTGCAGGGTCACCTGCAAAAGCCATAGGTCTCAGGCTGTTTTGTGGTGTTTATCTCAACTGTCAGAAGCACGAGAAGTCACCAGTTGGTTTTTCCTTGACTGTTGAATCCTCTATTTTTGGAAAGAGTACTGAAAAATACATAATATTAAACTGCAGCATTAAACAACTAAAAAAAAGTTCTTTGTTTTTCTTGTCAGCATCAATCAGGAGCATCATAAGTCAGCAGTCCTTTGTCCCTGCTGCTCATATCTTCAATTTCCTTTGCAGTAATTCTACAAAAACATATAAATTCATATTGCAGCACTGAATAAGTAAAACAAAACAAGTTTTGTGTTTTTCTTGTCAACCCTTAGTCACCAGCTTTAGAAGTCAGCAGTCATTTGTCCCTGACTGCTTAAATATTTCATTTGGTTTGCAATACATATTGTTTTATCCGTTTATGGTATTTTATCTCCTCGGCTGGCGGGGTTGTACCTTTGGTTCCCCCTTCCAGCCGGCCTTCACAGTCCCCCACCCTGGCTGCAGCCAGAGCTCAAACCCCCTTGCCCCTAGCCCTCACAGGTTGATTCACAGCAGATACTTACCCCACCACTGAAGAGACCTGGAGGCCGGGCTCTGGGGAACTGACTTGGGTGCATCCATGGCAGTGTCATCAGGGCTGGCCTTCAAGCACACCAGAGGATTGTTCGTGAGTAATCCTCCATGGCGTGGGCATGCAGTGATGTCAGGGATGCTGCAACACATGCTACCGCATGCTGTACGTCCAATGTAACCCACACCACCCCCACTCTTTTTTACCCCCGAGCATGAACCAGCCCATGGCCACCATCAGGAGCCAGTGCCTCAGTGGTGTTTCCCACCCCACCCTCTCAGAAGAGGAAAGCAGTCTATGGGATGCTCGATCCCCCCCCCGGCTGACCCTTTGACTCCTGAAGCCGTTCCCAACCCCGGATTATCAGCATGGTTAGAGGTAAGGTGCCAGCGCCTTAGCCCACTACACCACTGGGCTGGCTGGTTTGCAATACATTAAAAAAAACACAGCAATTCATAACAGCATTGAAGAAAAAGAAAGTTTTGTTGCTGTTTCTCTCTGCTCATAATGGAGCTGGATGTATTAGCATTCCTTTGTCCCTGCCAGAGGAAATGACCTCATTCAGGAGCTGTGTTAAAAAAAAAAAAAAGCAAGCAGTGCGTCACTGCACCTTTTCAGCAAATGGGGCATCCCCTGTCTCCTCCTTACTTCCAGGTTCCCGAGTTTTAAAACATAAAATACAGCAAGTTGCAGCACAGGAAAATGCTGCTCTTGCTGGTCAGATCTAAACTGGAGGGTAAGCTGTCTGGGGAGGGAGCCCACGTTTTGGGCTGCTTTCCTTTAAGTTCTTTGATTAAAATACCTTTGAACCAAAGGTTCTTTTACAAGGGTTCCATGTCAGTTAAACTACAGAGACAAAATAACACAGGATCCAGACTTGATACAAAAAGTACCTGTAGGTTACGTAAGAATAAAGTGCTATGCCATGTTACATGAATATCAAAATAAGTGCAGATCAATGAGGGATACCTGACTGCACCTTATTTCTGAAGTTGGGACCGTGTTAAATCTACAAGGGGACTATGTATTCAACAGCCATTTTAGTGCAGCAACAGCCAATGGGAAAGCCAGGATTTTGGCCAGGACTTGTGGGACTTTTGCCAGAGGAATCATGGGATATTGCAAAAGGCTTATGAGGAAACTGCAGGGAACTAATTTAGGTGCCAAATCAGGGAGCCTATTGTGCATCGAGTGAGGTTAACAAATATTAATTTTGTTGGACTGACAAGCAGGATCAGCCAATTAGTGTGAGAGCAACAAGTAGTTTCAGCTAATTGGGGGCCTCAGAAGGTCTCCATAAAAGACAGTGACCAGAATTCAGAAAGAGAGCCAAAACTGACATAGCTGCAGAAAAATGGCTTGTAGCACTGCAGAAATCTAGCTGCACCATATTCACAAAGAAAATGTCCGCAGTTGCAGAGATCTGTAAAACAGGCAAGTTACGGAAGTCCACAAGTGCTGAAATATCCCTAGCATTGTTTCCTTAGCTGAGGACAAAACTCAGCAGGCACAAGAGCAGGTGATCTGTATTAACTGGAGCAGCAGACTTTGACAGTCTTTCTTGCCATAGATGCAGCAGTAAGTACTCACAGAGAGACCACCAGCCAGTCCCTCAACTGAGACCACTACAGCACCACCGGTACCAGCAGGGCCAAGCACCACAGTGGCTGTCTGTAACTGTTGGTGCAACTGGTAGTTGTGTCTCTCCCTGGACTGTTTGGCCCTGTCCACACTACACCACTCCGTCCTGGTAATGGATGCAATCTGTTATGGCCGGGCAGCGGTGCAGTGTGTTCACACCACGGCGGTGTCCGTTGTCGGACCGCAGCGCCGTCCACACTTCCGGGAGATGAGCCACCATTATGGCGGTGCCCGATCCCACAATGCAGCTTGCACTGGCTTTGGGCCCTCAGAGACCGCTACACCCATCCACACTACCACCAGTAACGCTACTAAGGTGGGACCGATTTCATATACATTGTTGAAACCACCTCATATGTGGTTTCAACAATGGTTACAAAAATGCCTTCTGTAACGTTACAGGTGTAAATGCAAACCTTTGTGGTAACAGTTTGGGCACTCTGTAACGTTACAGAGGCGTAGTGTGGGCAGGGCCTTTATGTTGCCTGCTTCAGTAGCACTCATTGTAGCTGTTATCAACACTGCCTCTACTGCCGGTGGGGCGCCTTTATGGGCTGTACTGGGTCTAGTGGTTGTAGTTTGTTGTGTTTCAATGACAACGTGTGTTATTTTGGTTGTAACAACTGACACTACTATAGGTTTGCTATTACTTGTGCCTGCACCTCTACTATAATTGTATCTCAATTCAGTGTTGGGTAAGTTACTTTTTCTATTACTTTTCTATTACATTTGGAAACTTGTTTCAGGAAGCTCTGTGCAGTCACTAGCAAGGATGGAGAAGTGCTAGAAAAAGTAATACACCTTACAATTATAGTTATTTCTTTTTATACGAAAACAATACAAAAATAATAAATAACTGTAACAGATTACATTTTTTTAAACTAATAGGTTAGTTACTAGCTACTTTCAACTACATGTAATCAGCTACAGTTATGTATTTCTTTAGGATAAAAAGAAATGTGTAACTGTAAGGTGTATTACTTTTTCTAATACTTCTCCGTCCTTGCTAGTGACTGCACAGAGCTTCCTGGAACAAGTTTCCAAAAGTAATAGAAAAAGTAACTTACCCAACACTGGCTCAATTGTTGGAACACTGCACTTTGCTCAGGAAGAGGTACGCCTCACTCTTTGTGTTGCAACAAGTGTGCAACTCTTTTTCCGCAACTGTGGAAAAACACTGGCTGTGAATAACCTCTAAGGGGATATGCCATACATTTCAATGGCTTTTTTTTCCTCAGGAACTTCCGTAGCTGTACTTTTTTCCACAGTCCTCAGTGTATTTTTTTTCCACAGCTGCAGATGTTTTGTGTATAGTACTCAGAGCAAGTTCCCCTTTTTTCCACAGCTATGAAACTTTTGGGAACTTAGGGAAGGTTTTGCACCTTCAGATTGTTTTGTGAATCCCCCCCAATGTTTTCCAGGCTATGCTCAGTTTCAGCGAGGACCCCCACAGGGGTTGGGGCTCAGGTTCTTTGTTCAAAAATCAACCTAGCAATCCAGTGTAAACCCCACCACTGGGAAGGGGGCCTTCCTTCTGCCAGAGAGATAAGTGGCTGCAGGCAACAGAAGTCACTAGCCTGGGCATTGGGGTTGCCAGAAATTGCCCTCCAGGGCTGGCAAGCACCTTTCCATGTTTTGGGAAAATGTGGGTGAACCTGATCCTTCAGCTGTAAGAGAATTACATGCATGTTCTGCCTCAGCAGTGAGAATGCTGATGAAGCCTGAAGCCTCAGAGAAAAGAAAGCCCTTCTGTAAGTAATATGAGTGCATAAACTGTGTCTAACAAGTACAAGTTTGAGAAAGTCTGCAAGGAGCAGAGAAGTCCAGCAAGTTTAGGATGTCACTGTCTATCTGCACCCTACATGCCAGTCTGGTGGTGCTGAGAGCCGAAGCATCTGCCTTACCTCATGCCACACCAGTAACCCGGGTTCGGCAACAAGCCTGTGGAGCCGCGGGTTAGTTGGTAAGGAGAGGATTGAATGTCTGACAGACTGCTTTCCTCTTCTTGGAGGGAGGGGGGTCCTTGTCCAGCAATACTAGTGGTTACCAGTGAAGACTGGGGACACAGCAGTTTGTGGACCATAAAAGGGGGGCAACGTCAGACCTGCAGACATGGGTGGGGGCATACACAACTCTCGTGCTGGACAGCATTGCAAGTTCTGTATCAGAGGAGGAATGAACAAAGGAAAATCCCCATGATGGGGAGGTGAAAGTGACTCCCAGTGGCCATGCCCACATGCCCAGTGCCAGCCCAAACTCCAATGTGACACTCCTTGGTCCCCTTGCCTCTTCTCAATGGGTCAGTGGGAGAGGGGGGACCCAGCATACCCAATTTCTCAGCCTGGGTAAGGGTTCAGGCAGGCTATGGAGGCACTGACCTAGCAGAGTTCACTGGAGAGATGCCTTGGTGTTGGCATCAAAGGCAAAGAAATAGAGTCTACAAAAAAAATAGATAGCTAGCTAGATCTGCACCCTACATTTAACCAAAGTATAGAAAGGGTGGACATCTGCTTAGTGACCAGAGAAGGGTCCTGTTAAATATATAAATGTGACTGATTTAATAAGTGTCTGCAGGGCTGGAAGGGGAGTACTCTGAGCTGGGGCTCTTCCTGATAGTACTTGGGAGGGCCTGTGATGTTCTAAATGTCCATTGGAGAGCTGCAAGCACAAGTGAAAGCCAAAAGGGACTGCTCAAATGTTTAAAGTATCCAAGTTGGAGCTGCTAACACCTGCACTTGCCACGAGGGACTGCATATTGTGTTTGTGAGCCTGAGAGAGCGACAGTGATTAGTTTGCTGACAAGTAAAGTGTCAGAGTCTGAAAAGGTCTACAGTGTCAGCTTTGCCAACAAGTAAAGTCTGTTAAAGAGCAGTGAGCCATGCTTCAAGTTCAGTCAAGTGCAAGTTGTTTCAAATGGTAGTGAGCCGTGCCTCAAACTCATTCGATGCAAGTGTGTTTCAAGTGGTGAGACAGCCAAGCTGCAAATATTGTCTGGCATTATGCAATGGGTGCAATCTATGCTCCAGAATTGATGAAAATGGAATGTGATACTCTGGGTCACCCTGCCCTTAGGTTGAAAATACTGTATCCTATGATCCGCTCTGGGAGCCATTGCCTGGGCATTGCTTGCACACTCTGTGCAGGAGTCTGGGTGCTTGACCATAAAACAGCTGGGAGTGTGCCATGGTTTTGAAATTCTCACCCAACTAGCCACGGGTGATGTTTGCCACATGTGGTACATGGAAAAGGAACTGTGACTACCTAATGCATCTTTTAAAAATATGAATGTGAGCGAGCCTGGTGGCACTGAGGGTGGAGGTGCTGGATGCCACACTGGCAACCTGGATTTGGACATGAGTCCAGGGTGCCAGGGGTTGGCAGAGGAGGGATGGGATTGAGCATCCAGAGGACTGCTCTCCCATCCTGGGGAGGGATCTGGGGAGCCACCATCCTGTAGCAGCCACTGGCAATGGCCGGACGCACTAACAGAGTGATGCAGCAAGGGGCAGAGTGTGGCAGATGGCGTGCTGTGACATCCTGCATGCTTGCACTTCAGGGACAAAAAGTAAGAGGGAAAAAGTATGGCACCACAAGCCCACGGCAGGTTGATGGCTGCAGCTTCACCACCCGGTGTATGCCTAGATAGAGGTATGTGCCAATAATTGATCCTGGCCAGGGCACAGGGGCATTGGAGGAGGCCCCTCTCAATGCCACAGACGCGTATGCCAGCTGGGCATGCATAACTCCAGGGTCGGCAGTGAGAAGGAGCAGTGGCTGAAGGTAGACAGGGACTGTGGCTGCAGGAGGATAAAGAATAGTAGTGATAAAAAAAATATGAATGTGCTGATTTGATAAATGTACTGAATGCAACAAGTCCATCAGATTAGGCCTGGGACACAGCCTGGTAGAGTGCCACCTAGGGTGCTGCCACATGCATTGCCCCTGGGGTGGGGGTATAGCCCAGACGTGGAGTTGAAACGTGCCGGCCCAAGTCCCAATCTGGTCATCCAGTAAAGGGATGTTGGCCCAGAGGGGGGCACTGCAGCTAAGTGTTGTTCCACCTGCAAAAGCTGTAAGATCTCTGCAGTCAGTTTTGGGTCTCCTGCCTGCAAGCCTTTACTAGGATTTTAACCTCTGGAGACAGAGCACACCTCCTAAAAGCACTTAATCTTGCCTTGCACAGACCAGTGATGACCACTGTTCTGTAAGTATACATGGTCCAGCCCTGTACCAAGAAAAGGGACTTGTAAATAGTTCAGAGTTTCCAAGTGCTGCAAACTACAGTTAGTGTGTGTCCAAAGGTACAATTTAAAGTTAAACCTCTTGTTTTCTAAGTGCCCCAACTAGCTGCCAACATACAGCTGCACTGAACACCAGGCCTGCACCTTAAGAACTATAGTTACTGGGTACCCAGGTTAATGTATGAGATTGCGGGGTCTTATACAGTTGGAGGCTGGTACCAGTGTGGGTATTTGCTGCTGTTTTCTGCTGTGTTACTTTTCTAATTGCAGCTAGCCAGATAGATAGCCAGGGACCAGACTATTTCAGAGGTTTGTGGATGGCCATAGCAATAATGCCTAGAGGTAAAATGTTGATGATTGTGGGATTTCTGCCATCCAAACCAATTATTCAAACCAATGTGAATAATGTAAAGAGCTTAACCTCAATTTCAATTCACCCTTCCTAACCCTTCCCCACGTAAATAAATTGTTTGTTTTTGCATAATCCTGCAATGTGAACATATGATTAGCAGTGATACAATAATTGCAAAAAGTTATGGAACGTGAGGTTTTTGATGTTGGGTCATGCTTGGGGTGGCTTTATGATAATGTGAGTGGGTACAGCATCCCAGGGGGTTGTACTAGGTATTAGTTAGCCCACTTAAGGGTACACTCTGGGTGGAGGCACTACACAATGTTATTAATCTTGGAAAAGAACCGGTTTAGAGTTAACTTAGGAATCCAGGCCCCTCAACCTTGTTTCAACCAGCAAGGCAGGCATAGCATAGCCCTTCAGATACCCGGCATCAGAGTTACACACCTGAAGCATAACTGGGCAAGACAGGGCAAATAATAATAATACAGCCCCCAAAAGTGTAACAGGATGAGGCAGGGCAAATAAAAATGATACAGACATCAAAAGTGAAAGGGGATGAGTCAGGGTAAATAATGACACAGTCAGCAAAAGTGTCATGGGTGAAGGCAGGACAAATAAAAATGACAAAATCACAACAAGTGCCAGGGAGTGACATGGGGAAATAAAAATTACAAAGGCACTGAAGGTGGAATGGGTCAAGGCAGAGCAAATAAAGACAACAAAGTCAACACAAGTTTAAGGGGTTGAAGCACTGTGGGTAAATAAAAACAAGCATTTGTCAATGCCGAATGTTTGCTTGCTGATATTAACATTGGAAGTGCAGGAGTTAGACAGATGCAGAATAGCTATTGCAGTGAGGTACTGAAGTGACGCCAACCCCACCCTGCAGAGATGGACATGCACCGGGGTGTGCCTTTGGGTCGTCATCCATAACAATCACAACATTTCACCTCACCCTATCCTGCAGACACCAACAAGAGCTGAGGTGTGCCTTGGGGTGTTCAGCCTTACAGTCCCCTCATTCCATAAGAAAAAATGCTGAAATGGCTGCAGTATAGGAGCATGGGGTGAACTCTGGGGCTGAAGAGTCCAAGGCACACCTCGATGCCTGTCATTGGCTGCAGGGTGAGAGTGGAATGGCATGAACATGACAGCCGGCAATCCAAAGGCACACCCCTGACACCTGTCAGTCTGCAAGGTTAGCAAGCAATGTGAGAAGGCAGTAGGGAGGGCTGGGGGTATACTGGGATGCATAGGGAGAGGCATCAGCAGCAGAAAACAGGAAGTTGTTATCCCTCTGTACAGACAGTTGGTGAGACCCCATCTGGAGTACTTTGTCCAGTTCTGGAGACCCCATCTCCGCAAGGACATAGACAGGACAGAGGCAGACCAGGGGAGGGCAACTAAAATGGTGCAGGGTCTGCAAGAGAAGCCATATGAGGAGAGACTAAATGAGTTTAATATGTATACCCTTGAGGAAAGAAGGGAGAGGGGGGACATGATAGAAACTTTTAAGTACCTCAGTGGAATCAACAAAGTTCAAGAGAGTAGCATCTTTCAGAAAAAGAGACATGCAAGAACAAGGGAACACAATTTAAAGATGGGGGGGTGGTTCAAGGGCAATGTGAGGAAGTATTATTTCACAGAGAGGGTAGTAGATGCATAGAACAGCCTTCCTGAGGAGGTTGTGGGGTCTAAAACTGTGGGAGAATTCAAGAATGCATGGGACAGACATAAGGCAATTCTTGTGGGGGGTAGGAAGAAATAGGCTGTTGGTTAACTAGGCTCTGCGGCCTATCCCGTAGGTAGGGAAATGGGCAGACTAGATGGGCCAAGCGGTCCTTATCTGCCGTCAAAGTCTATGTTTCTATGTACAGGGTGGGACATCATGGTTAGAAACCTTAACACCCCGGGTGTTTGTTGGTATTTGCACTATAAATTTTCAACATGGCCTTTTTGTGACCCCACCTCATGAAAGCATTTGGGACCTCTGATCATGAACAGTGGCATTGTGATTTTGTTAAAGGAAATTTCCAATATAAGGTATTGGGCTTCATAGCCCAATACCTTATATCATCCTGAGCTGACTGGTGGCAAAATATTAATTATAAAGTTATCACTTTTTGTTTTGGAAGGGATCATAACTGGCACCAAAGCCTCAGCCAGCACAGCTATGAAGCCCAATACCTTGTAGCGCTAAGTCGGAACATCATTTTAATCTGTCCCAAATGCTGATTTCTGACAGCGACCACGCCATTCTGCACCAGATGTGTGAAACGCAGTTTGGGCAGGATGTGAAAAATGACAGCTGTACCATTCATAGGGAGGTGTGAAGAGATGGCAATGTTGAAAATCTGGAGTGAAAATATTGCAAATTTTCAAAGTTACGAGTGTGCAAGGAAACTGCGCAATGCACGCTCATAACACAGTCATTTTTTTGGAATTTCTTCACCAGATTTGTAACATGGGCTTTTTGAGAGCCCGCCTCATGAACAGTGATACTGTTGTTTCGTTAATCGGTCCTGATAGGTGATTCTGCACAGTGACCGTGAAATAACCTTTTGGGACCAAACAACCACATGCGAGTGACTGAATTCATGAGGTGGGGTCCTAAGAACCCCATGTTGAAAATTTGGTGCCAAAATTCACAATAATGGCTGAGATATCCACCTAAGTTGAAAAAAAAACATTTATGCCAGTATACAGGTTACCGGCATTTCTTCCATTCGCGGTCAGCTTTGCAGAGTGCAGAGGTGTTCCCACTCCACCGAAGATTGTCGTGCCAGGCTCTGGAGGTAAGTATGGGGTGAGGGGGTGAGGGAAGTGGGTGTGCAGAGGGTGGGTGCGGGTTGGGGAGAGGAACCAGAGACAATGAGGAATGGTTTTCTGTTTTCACAGGAAAAAAAAAAAGACATCAGGAAACGTTTTCCTTTCACAGGGACAATTGGCATGCTGGGGTGGGCTCCCAGCATGCCACCAGGGTGTTTGTTGGGGGGGCCTGGAGACAACGGGGATTGGGCAACCTGTCGGCATCCAAAATGTGTCTGTTTGGGGGGGGCGCATGAGCTGAGGTGGATTGGGCACCCTCCTCGACACACTGCTAATGGGGAGGGAGACATTATGCCAATGGGGATTGGGCTTCCCCGTCGGCAAATGAACTGGGGAGGGGTCATGCCGACAGGGGGATTGGGCACCCCTGACATAGACTTTGACAAGAACTGTGAGAGGTGGACAGCGACAGCCTCCACCATGTTAATTGAAATGTTTCACCACACACCACCCTGCAATGACGAGTCACTCTCTCATTGCCCTGGCCAAATCATTTCAAGTTGGTGGTATGCTTGCAGAACTAATGTCAGCAGGAGTGTGTCATTGCATTGGGTACAGAAGGCCAAACCCACAAATGCAGTGGTGGCATTGGCTGCCACAGTGCCACATCTCTACAACCCACTTCTCTCCTAAGCTGCCACATAATCTGTCTTGCGCACGCGTGCAAGCAAACATAATTACAATGGCACTGGAAATGGCATGGGCCAAGGCAGGCAAAACAATGAAAGAGGGCAAGGCACAGTGTGAATGGATCTGGAAACAGCAGTTGAAAGTGGTCCATCCACATCTATCACAGTAGAGCGAATGATATCAAGTGAAACAGTGCAAGTAACAGAATCAGATATTGACAGGCAAACTGAAAATAAAGAAAGAGAGAGAGAGAGAAAGAAGAAAGAAAGAGAGAGAGAAAGAAAGAAAGAAAGAAAGAAAGAAAGAAAGAAAGAAAGAAAGAAAGAAAGCAAGCAAGCAAGCAAGCACGGGCAGTGAAAAGGAACGCTCAGGAAGTGAATTGGTATGGGATCATTCTCAGTAGAGAGGAGGGGTCAAGGCTTAGGATACAAGAAGTCTAGGGGTATAATAAGTTCACAAGGGGGAGGAAGAACCTATGGAAGAGCAGTATCAGTGGACAAGTCCCTCAAAATCTCTCTACAGATAGTAGTGGTACAAACCAGAAAAGCATGTCTGAAATTCTGTGACATGAAAGTGAGCAGTAGGTAGAACCATTCGAGTTCACAGGAACCCCTGGTATTATTGACTGACCTCCTAACACCACTTCAGTGTTTCAAAAATCGAAGCTGTCTAGAGGAGGGCAACTAAAATGGTGCAGGGTCTGCACTGGAAGACACATGAAGAGAGACTTAAGGA
This sequence comes from Neoceratodus forsteri, assembly GCA_016271365.2. Taxonomy (NCBI): domain Eukaryota; kingdom Metazoa; phylum Chordata; order Ceratodontiformes; family Ceratodontidae; genus Neoceratodus; species Neoceratodus forsteri. The sequence goes on along the minus strand of JADMNL010000026.1, from coordinate 332,459,077 downwards.
GCTTAATATGTATAGCCTCGAGGAAAAGAGGGAGAGGGGAGACATGATAGAAACTTTCAAGTACCTCAAGGGAATCAACAAAGTCCAAGAGGGTAGCATCTTTCAAAAAAAGAGGTGTGAATAATAAGGGGCACAATTTGAAGATGGGGGTGGCTCAGATGTAATGTAAGGTATTTTTTCACAGAGAGGGTTGTGGATGAATGGAACGGCCTTCCGAGAAAGGCTGTGGGAGTCAAAAACAGTGGTGGAATTCAAGCATGCATGGGACAGTCATAAGGCAATTCTAGGGGGTTGGGGCAGAAAGAAGTAGGCTGTTGGTCAACTAGGATCTGCAGCTTACATAGATACATAGATACATAGACAGTGTCGGCAGATAAGGGCCTATGGCCCACCCAGTCTGCCCATTTGAGCTTGTAAGTTCAGTTTGTTTTCCTAGAAGTATGTTGCCCCTTACCCCTGACCTCCAGAATTCCTTTATGTATATCCCATGCATTCTTAAATCCCATGATTGTTTCAGCCCCCACCACTTCCTCTGGCAGGGTGTTCCACTTGTCCACCACCCGCTCTGTGAAGAAATTCTTCGTGTTTCCTCTGAATCGTCCTCCCTCCAACTTCATGCCATGCCCTCTAGTCCTGGAACATCTTTTTCGCTTAAAAATAGTGTTTTCCTGCCCTGTTCCTCCTGTAAGATACTTGTATATCTCTATCATATCCCTCTCTCCCTCCTCCTCTCCTCCAGGAGTACATGTTCAGTTCCTTCAACCTGTCTTCATAGGACTTGTGATGCAATCCATGCACCATCTTTGTTGCCCTCCTCTGAACCTTCTCTACCCTGTCTATGTCCTTACGTGGGTATGGTCTCCAGAACTGTACACTGTACTCTAGGTGGGGCCTCACTAGTGTCGGGTATAGTGGAATTAAGACCTCCTTTTCCTGCTGGTGATGCCCCTGCCTCATACATCCCAGCATCCTATTTGCTTTACCTGATGCCTTGTCACACTGTTTCCTACCTTGAGGTCATCAGAGATGATAAACCCAAGATCCCTTTCCTGCTTGGTGCATGCTATATCCTCACCCCCCAACTGATATATTGTGCCAGGGTTTTGTGCCCCATATGCATTATCTTGCACTTCTTTGCATTGAATTTCAACTGCCAAACCCCTGATCATTCTTCAAGTTTCTGCAGGTCGCTTCTCATTCTGTCTACACCCTCTGGTGTGTCTACTCTGTTAAAGAGCTTTGTGTCATCAGCGAACAGTGAAATTCTGCCTTCTAGGTCCTGCGCAATGTCACTGATGAAGATGTTGAATACGACCGGTCCCAGCACTGATCCCTGTGGTACCCCACTGGTCACTCTTCCCTCTGTGGAATGACAGATATTTACCACCACCCTCTGTGTCCTGCCACCCAGCCAGTTACCTACCCACCACACTACTGTCCTGCCCACACCCATATTCCCCAGTTTGCTTAATAGTCTTCTATGTGGCACAGTGTCCGAGGCCTTGCTGAAGTCCAAATAGGCCATGTCCACCGCCCTCCCCTGATCCACCTCCCTAGTCACCCAGTCAAAACATTCAACGAGGTTGGTCTGACATGACCTCCCCCTGGTGAAACCATGCTGCCTTGGGTCCTGTAGTCCATTGACAACCAGATGTTCTACCAATCTCTCCTTCAGTAGTGCTTCCATGATCTTCCCCACTACCGAGGTGAGGCTGACTGGTCTGTAGTTCCCTGCTTCCTCTTTGTTCCCACTTTTGTATAAGGGGACTACATCTGCTGTCCTCCAGTCTTTGGGTACCTCCCCTGTTTCCAGTGATCGGCTAAACAGGATAGCCAGAGGTTCAGCCACCACCTCTCTTAGTTCTTTAAGGGCCCTTGGGTGCACCCCATCTGGCCCCATTGCTTTATCAACTCTTATTACTTCCAGTTCCTTCAGGACCCTTTCTCGTGTAAAGGGACTTGTGTCCATTTCTGCACCATTCTCACCCCTTGTACTCACTTCAGACCCATTACCCTCCTCTTCCTCAGTAAAGACTGAGCAGAAATACCTGTTCAATATGTCAGCTTTACTGTTGTCATCCTCCACGTGGCCCCATCCTCCCCCTTCAGTCTCACTATCCCTCCCTTTGTCTTTCTTTTTTCACTTATGTACCTGTAAAGATTTTGTCCCCTCTACCCACTGATTTTGCAATGTGCTCTTCTGTCTGAGCTTTGGCTTCCTTACTGACCTCCCTGCCTCCTTTGCTTCTCCTGGTACTTCTCCCATCCCTTCTGCCTGTGTCTTTTTGTATTGCCTGAATGCAATCTTTTGGCTTTCACTTTCTTTGCTACCTCTTTGGAAAACCATAATGGTCTCCTCTTCCTTTTCCTCTTGCTAACCTGCTTAATGCATAATTCTGTTGTTCTTGTAATCCCATTTTAAATACTGCCCACTGTTCTCAACCCCTGATTCCTGTCCCATTCCCTTAATGCCTCTTTCAAGTATCTCCCATTTTCCCAAAGTATGCCCCCTAAAATCCAGGATCGTGTTTTTGTGGTTTGGTTCTGCTCTTTCTGTGATTTCAAACCACAATGACTGGTTGTCATTGTTTCCAGGTGCTCCCCACTGTTACCCCATCACCTGTCCCTGTTTGTGAGCAAGAGGTCCAGTATTGCCTTCTGCCGAAGTTGGTTCCATGACCAGTTGCTTGAGGAAGGCACCCTGAAGGGAGTCCAGGATAAATCTGCTCCTAGTTGATGCTCCTGCTGGGATGCTCCAGTCCACGTCTGGAATATTGAAGTCTCCAACCAGTACTACCTCACCCTTGTCTGCCATCCTTTGGATGGCTAGCATCAACTCTATCTGTTTCTTCCTACTGGGCTGGTGGTCTATAGACCACACCTGGCGGATGGCTGTCCCATTTTCCTTTCCAGCTTAACCCTGTATCTCTCCCCATTTTGTTCTTCCTGGATCTCTGTGGCCCTTATGTCATTTTCACATACAGTGCCTCCTCCTCCCTTCCTGCCTGCTCTGTCTCTTCTGAATATGCTGTAGCCAGGTATGGCCATCTCCCAGTCGTGGTTATTATTTACACCAGGTTTCAGTGATGGCCACAATGTCCAGTCTGACTGCACCATGACAGCCTCCAGATCTTCCATCTTGTTGCTAAGGCTCCTAGCATTTGCACACATGGCTTTCCATGATTTGACCTCCCTAGACTGTCTCACTGTTCTACTCCAGCCCTTCCTTGGTTGTCATTTATCCCTGGTTCTCCTTGCTGTCTGCCTGTCTGCTGAATTTTGCCCCTTTTCTGCTTATCCACCTCTTGGACACTAATCTCTATCTTTTGCACACTGCTTTGCAGAGATAGCCACTCCTCTGGTTCACTGGTTCCACTGCTAGCTGTGGTGGGTGAGCAAGTAGGTACCCTCCTTGCTGGCCTGCCACCCCCCTTTGCTAGTTTAAATGCTTGTCAATGTAGCATTTAAACTTATTATTGAGTGCTTGGATTCCCCTCCAGGATGGATGCAGGCCGTCAGACTTGAACAAACCTCCATCCCTCCAGGTGGGTCCCCAGTCACCAATGAATCCAAACCCTTTCTCACAGCACCAGTTCTTCAACCATAAGTTAAAGTTCCTGGTGCATGCACTCCCTATGCTCTCCTTGCCTCTCACAGGTAGTACTTCTGAGAAAGTGACAGAAGTAGCTACTTGCTTGAGACCCCTCCCCAGTTTCCTAAACTCTTCCTGAACTTCCTTTGGCTCCCCATTTGCCAGGTCATTAGTACCTAGGTGGATAATCCATTAGGTAGGGACATGGGCAGACTGGGTGGGCCAAGCTGTCCTTATCTGCCATCAAATTCTATGTTTCTATGTTTCTGTCTTTTCAGAGGCAGAGCTTGATGGTACTGACAGCATTATAAAAGTTATTTGTACATAAACTAACAGATATGTTGGACAATCTCTGTCTAGTAAAACACAGCTTTCAGATAACTGGTCTACAAACCCATTCCTCTCCACACCTATGTTGCACTCACTTAAAGCAACGACAGGTTCATGAATATTCCAAAATTCATTCATTTTGTGGATACTGAAAGTGTTATGGAATCCCCTGACAAAATAACAAAAATCAAAAGTCTTTTAGTTTTATGACAGCATATACCCCTGGAAGATACATCAGCATATGTACGTACATTCAAATCTGCCAGCAGAAACAGGCCTCATGGTCTAGCAAGTCTGCTCAAATGTGCAGCTACTCCCCTACATTGCAGTTGCCCCCTTAACATTTACCCCCCACCCTGTCCCATCCCCTTTAAAACTGCCCACTGTTCTACAGGATATCACCTACTTGGCAAAGTATTCCACTTAGCCACCACCTTCTCTCTGAAAAAATGTCTCCTCATCTCTCTCGATGAACCTCTAACTATTCAAAGACGGGCTTGGATTTAAACAGTATATGCCTTTTAAATGTTATAGATTTGGCATCAAAACCTATGAGCTATGTGAAAGTTATTCAGATGATAGTGGGATGGGAGGGTATGTGCGGATTTATGTGCTGTACGCCGATTACAAACAGTGTACCAAATATAACATTGGAGAAAACCATTGTACACTCTGGGGAAGAGGCTATGGAACAGAATGTGCATCCAGAAAGAGTTAATAATCTTGCAGTAATAGAAGAGGTTGTGAATAATGCCTCAGCACCAATGACAGGGCTAACAACTTATGACATTTTAATACAGCTGTTAGGTCCCCTTGCAGGTCAGCGGTACGTGCTTTTTACTGAACACACTTCTACTCCAGCCCCAAACTTGTTCAGCAGTTGCAGGAAGTGAAAGCAGAATTCTGTGAAACTGTCAGTAAATCACAATTAGGAAAAACCACTACAGTTCACAAAGCCCAGCTGGATGTTGGACATAATATTTCTCTTGTTGAGGAGGATTGCTCAAAAATGGCCGCAGTCATGTGGTGTGTGCAAGGCCCAAGAAAACACAGACTGTATACATGCTGACTACTGTGCACAAGGGTGACATGGTATTGTGTGGTAACAAACGTAATGGAAACCCCAAGATCAACCCAGATGCAGTACTATAGTACAATAGCAAGATGGGAGGAGTAGATGTCCATGATCAAAAGCTGAAGAACTATCAATGCATTTGAAAAACCAGAAAGTGGTACAAGAGATTGTTCTTCCACCTAGTTAATATTTCTATGTGTAACCCCCGTGGGGGATTACCTTTAACTGCCTCCATTTCGCTTGTTCCGTCCGTTTCTCTGGTGGTGTTTCCCTGTGTCTCCCTGAGTTTTCACTGCCACAGCCTGAGTCATTTGTTCTGCCCCAGGGACCCAGATCAGCTCCTGCATTAATGTCACCCCTTTGGGGCTTTGAGAACTAACCTGCGAACCAACACAGTTCTCTTTTGCTCTTCTGAGCTGGTTGGTGTCTGTGCATACACAGGGGTGCCCCCTATTTACTGACTGCCATTGTGGCAAGCAGATGGCTTTCTGTCGGTCCTGGTGACCCTGCTTGTCTAATTGGGGGGGGGGGCAATGACCTAAGTGGTGCCTTTAAGAAGCCTCCCTATATAGTAACAAGTATTTGTCAATGCCGAATGTTGCTTGCTTCTATGTGCTGTTTAGGTATTTAGAAGTCATTGGAGTGGAAATATTGAAAATTCGCAAACCTACGAGCGTGCGTAGGAACTGTGCAACGCATACTCGTAAAACAGTCATTTTTAGGAATTCTTTCACCAGATTTTCAACATTGCCATTTTAAGATCTCTGCTCATGAAGAGTGACACTGTGATTTTCTTAATGTGTCCCATGCACTGAGTTCACACACCGACTGCGCCATTGTGCGCTACATGGGCGGAAACATGTTTTGGGCAGGATGTGAAAAATGACAGCTGTACTGCTCATAAGAAGGTGTGGTAAAATGGCAATGTTGAAAATCTGGAGTGAAAATATTGAAATCTCGTGAACTTACGAGCCTGCGTAGGAACTGCTCAACGCACGCTCGTAAAACAGTCATTTTTTGGGATTTTTGGACCAAATTTTCAACATGGGGTTTTTGGGACGCCTTCTCTTGAATGATGTCACTGTTATGGTGGTATTCAGGCCCGAAGGATGATTTCACAGTCACTGCGCGAAATCACCCTTCGGGCCTGAATAACACCATGACAGTGATATCATTCATGAGAAGGGGTCCTAAAAATCCCATCTTGAAAATTCGGTGCAAAAATTCCCAAAAATGCATGAGATATGCAATAAAGTTGAACCCTTCCCATCTAGCCCATTATACAGCTTACCGGCATTTCCTCAGTTCGTGGTCGGCTTTGAAGAGTGCAGACATGTTCCCGGTCCACCGAATATCGTTGCGCCAAGTCCGTGAAGTAGTATGGGGTGAGGGGTGTGGGGAGGCTGGGTGCGCAGTGGGTGGGTGCGGGTTGTGGGAGGGGGTCGGGAGACACGCCATGGGACCGTTTTTTTTTATAGGTTTAAAAAAGGCGTTGTGGGGCGTTGCCACGCTGGGGTGGGCTCCCAGCGTGGCACAAAGAATGAGGGGCGTTCAGCCCGGCGGGGAATGGGTACCTCCGTTGTAAAGGACTGATTGCCATGCTGGGTGGGCTCCAGCGTGGCACCAACTACTGGAGACGGCGCGGCTCAGCGGCGAGGATTGGCACCCGTCGGCCCCACAATGCGTCGTGAGCGCTGCGCCTGCGTATGAGGGAGCTACGCTTCTTATCGGTGCTCACTGAGTGTAGCTCCCCTTTCAGCTGTATGCCACTGCATTTGGGCGTGAGCGCGGAACGGCTCAAAATGCATTCTGACTTCACAGGCGCTGCCAGCTCACTGACTGAATTGGAGGAGGGGGTGACACACCTCCGAAATCTCCGATGATGGCACTATGTTTCTTGCACATGCCCGCAAGCAACATAAAAAACCAGCAGGAAAGGAGTCATAAAAGGGCCTTGTGAATATTAATGAGCAGTTTCATGAATATTAATGCAGGAATTGCTTGCCATCTGGGGAGGACAGTGTTTCCGCAGTAGTGACAGGAAAAGTAAAGCAAATAAATGTATATTGTGAGTATTTTATAGGGCACAGTTGAGGCTACTAAACTGTGGGGTTTTAATTTAATAAAAGTGAAAATACTGGCTGCACCCAAACTTTCAGTTTTATTTATTTATTTATTTAAAATGTGGTTACCGGAAAAAGCACACAGAACCAAAGCTAATTTCCAGGTGCAGCCCGGGGACAGAGGGGACAGAACAAACAGGGTGCAAAAAAAATAGAAAATACAGCTATTGAACAGGCATACAAAAAATTATACACTATATAAATAAGGTTACAAAGTCATTAATACAAAAGGCAATAAAAGAACAGTATCACATGTCAGAGCAAAAAAGTAGCAACTGTAAATTACGATAGAAGGCAGAGGGAAGGACAAAGGTTTAGTTGAGAGGTTGAAACTGAGGACAGCAGTAGGATGTAACTTGGAACAGTCTGAGTAGGTGCTTAACTGTAGAAGGTTGAGATGGGGCTGGCTTGGGGGGGGGGGAGTGATTGTTCAGGGGGAAGGGAGTCAGACAGGAGAAAAGCAAGTAGAAATTGGATGACCTAGCACAAGGGAGGGTGGAAAAGTGGAAAAGAGTTTGTCAGTGAGGGGTAGGGGGTGACTGAGCTATGAGAGAGAGAGGTAATGCACAAAAAAGGAGCAGCCAGAAGTGAGAGATGCATAAAGCAAAACCCAGCGTGGTAAGAATTATAGCTCAGCCAGCAGGGGTGACAACAGGGAATCCATAGCATTAGGGTGCTGAGGAATGGGGACACTGGGAGCAAAGCTGGAAGGGGAGGAATCTAAGGAGCTTCTTGAAGAAGAAGAGGGAGGAGGAGAAGAAGGAGGATAGATGAAAGTTGGGGGGTGTTATTCCAGAGAGAGGGGAAATGAATAGAGAAGGCAGATTGCCCTGAAACAGAGTGGGAGTGAAAGAGAGAGAGAGAGAGAGAGAGGGAGAGAGAAGGTTCGAGGGTCTCTGCAGCGAAAGAGTAGTTTGAGGTGGCCACCTGGGAGAGACGGGAAGCGAGATAGGAGGGGAAGGTACCAAACCAGAATTTAGGAGTGAAAGACGCACGGTGAACCAGTCTCCTGTGGGACAGGGGAGCAAGTGATAGGGCAGAGAAAAGAAGACAGTGGTGGGTAAGAGTAGGGAAGCTGTGGCGAAGCGGGAGAAGGAGTTTAACAGAATATCAAGTTTCATAAGGAGGCCTGAGAAGCCGTGCCATACACCACATCGGCATAGTGAAAAGTGGGTAATATCATTTTGGTGACAAGCTCGCGACAAGTGGGGAGGGGGAGGTGTTTTTTGTGCTGGTAGAGGGCACCTAGTTAGGGCAAAGCATGGCACAGATGGCATCGACATGAGTGGAGAAATCCAAGTGGGAAACTAGCCAAACCCCTAGATCGTTGAAAGCCAAGACGTTCTAAAGACAAGAACCATCCACAGGGAGGCAGTATAGCACAGTGGTCTAAGGCTCTGAGCTGCATATCTGGTGACATCCAGCAGACCAGACCTGGGTTTGAATCCCACAGCTTCCACTTGCATACTGTGTGACCCTGAGCAGGTAATTTAACCTCCTTGTGCTCCCAGGTTGCTCCTGTAAAAAAGCTTTCAGCTTAGTGGGCTATACCTGGTATAAATAAAAAAAAACTGTGGAGGAGGGTGCTGAAAGTCATGGCCACTGTTTGTTTACATTTAGTTTGAGTTTGTTTTACATGAACGTTATTCTTGAGAACATTGTATGGGACGGCATATTAAAGAGACACTGTCAGCCAAGGGTCATAAAAATCTAATTTCCTATAATGCTGAAAAGGTTCTGACCTACCTGGCCTTAGTTTTTCGCTATTATCTATGTTTTGCATTTGTTTTCTTTGTTTTTGTTATATTACAGCTTTTTGTATATTCTGCTGGGATGACTGAAATTGGAGTCACCTGTGAATCGATCACTAGGTGTTTGGGGACACCAACATTGCTGTGCACCAGCATGCTGGCAGCCCCCTTTCCAGTCTTCATTGTCTGCCAACCGCGCAACAACACGAGTCAACAGATGTTCCTGCTTATGCAGCTCCAGACTTCCTAAGGGTTTCAGATATCTGGTAAGTGATTGTTAGTTTTATTTTCAGATGTGAGTCTTTCTTATTTATTTATTTATTTAGTTAGTTGTTTAACCAGGTATAGCACACTAAGCTGAAAGCTTTTTTTCAGGAGCGACCTGGGAGCACAAGGAGGCTAAGTGACTTGCTCAGGGTCACACAGTATGCAAGTGGAAGCTGTGGGATTCAAACCCAGGTCTGGTCTGCTGGATGTCACCAGATCTGCAGCTCAGAGCCTTAGACCACTGTGCTATACTGCCTCCCTGCAGTTCTTGCACATTGAACTTGCTGATGCATGCCCACTTTCACCAATGGGATCATAAGGGCTAGCCTCAGGAAAAGGAATTTTGATGCATGTTATAAATTCCCCCCATCCCTCCCCTCCAGCACTACTGCCAGGCTATGTGGTTGTGTAATTCTCAGCTCTCAAAGTACACCCCCATATAGTTGCTAACCTTTTCTGTTACTCGATGGATGTTGTACGTTTTACCTGCAGTGCCTCACTCTAACAGTTGCTGAATTTCATCGACTTAGAATGATGGTCCAGAAACTGGTATCCAGTCTGCGGGTGTGAGACAGTGATACTGGAAAATACAAAATCACATATGCCCCACACAATGCAAAGCATCATGGGCTGCATATGCAAATCACCACAGAATGTTATGCTGGTCCAAATTTAAGCAGAATTGCATGGTGCCAAAAGGCCTCTCACACAGTTTGCAAAGGGTGCTAACAGAAGACATAGACACGTGTTTCGTCCTACCAGGACTCATCAGTATGCCTCGTCTGTTTGACACCCCAGTGGAATGGACCAGTCTTAGGGTAGCTTGCTCAATGATGTAACTGCCTGGTTAAACAAAGTTTGATTGATTGATTGATTGATTTCCCCCAAATGAATTACTAAAACATTAGGCTGCAACCTCTTTTTTGCTTTTTCCTGTAGCGTTGCCAGTAAGTCATCCCAGCGCATCCCACGCCGTCCCAGCCAATGCACCTCTGCCCTCTCCAGTGCCAGGAACAGGTTCTCCCCTCTGGGATAATGCCCCACCCTGAGGGCTGCCCAATGGATATACGAGTGGCCACAAAGCCAGATCTGCTCTGCTCAGGCCACAACACCTGTCCAAACAAAGCAATAGAGTGTTATTGGAGGCTGTCATGGTAGAGTCAGACCTGGACATTGTGGCCATCACTGAAACCTGGTGTAATGATAACCACAACTGGGAGATGGCCATACCTGGCTACAACATATTCAGAAGAGACAGAGCAGGCAGGAAGGGAGGAGGAGTGGCACTGTATGTGAAAAATGACATAAGGGCCACAGAGATCCAGGAGGAACAAAATTGGGAGAGATACTGTGGGTTAGCTGGAAAGGAAAATGGGGACAGCCATCCGCAGGGTGTGGTCTATGCAGACCACCAGCCCAGTAGGAAGAAACAGATAGGGAGCTGATGCTAGCCATCCAAAGGATGGCAGACAAGGGTGAGGTAGTACTGGTTGGAGACTTCAATATTCCAGACGTGGACTGGAGCATCCCAGCAGGAGCATCACCTAGGAGCAGATTTATCCTGGACTCCCTTCAGGGTGCCTTCCTCAAGCAACTGGTCATGGAACTAACTCGGCAGAAGGCAATACTGGACCTTGTGCTCACAGACAGGGACAGTGTGATGGGGTAACAGTGGGGAGCACCTGGAAACAGTGACCACCAGTCATTGTGGTTTGAAATCACAGAAAGAGCAGAACCAAACCACACAAAAACACGTATCCTGGATTTTAGGGCAGACTTTGGGAAAATGGGAGATACTTGAAAGAGGCATTAAGGGAATGGGACAGGAATCAGGGGTTGAGGAACAGTGGGCAGTATTTAAAATGGGGATTACAAGAACAACAGAATTATGCAATAAGCAGGTTAGCAAGAGGAAAAGGAAGAGGAGACCATTATGGTTTCCAAAGAGGTAGCAAAGAAAGTGAAAGCCAAAAGATTGCATTCAGGCAATACAAAAAGACACAGGCAGAAGGGGATAGGGAGAAGTACCAGGAGAAGCAAAGGGAGGCAGGGAGGTCAGTAAGAGAAGCCAAAGCTCAGACAGAAGAACACATTGCAAAATCAGTGGGTAGAGGGTACAAAACCTTTTACAGGTACATAAGTGAAAAAAGAAAGACAAAGGGAGGGATAGTGAGACTGAAGGGGGAGGATGGGGGCTGCGTGGAGGATGACAACAGTAAAGCTGACTTCTTGAATGTGTATTTCTGCTCAGTCTTTACTGAAGAGGAGGAGGGTAATGGGTCTGAAGGGAGCAAGGGGTGAGAATGGTACAGAAATGGACACAAGTCCCTTTACGAGAAAGGGTCCTGAAGGAACTGGAAGTAATAAGAGTTGATAAAGCAATGGGGCCAGATGGGTGCACCCCAGGGTCCTTAAAGAACTAAGAGAGGTGGTGGCTGAACCTCTGGCTATCCTGTTTAGCCAATCACTGGAAACAGGGAGGTACCCAAAGACTGAGGACAGCAGATGTAGTCCCTTATACAAAAGTGGGAACAAAGAGGAAGCAGGGAACTACAGACCAGTCAGCCTCACCTCGGTAGTGGGGAAGATCATGGAAGCACTACTGAAGGAGAGATTGGTAGAACATCTGGCTGTCAATGGACTACAGGACCCAAGGCAGTATGGTTTCACCAGGGGAGGTCATGTCAGACCAACCTCGTTGAATTTTTGACTGGGTGACTAGTGAGGTGGATCAGGAGGGCAGTGGACATGGCCTATCGGACTTCAGCAAGGCCTTTGACACTGTGCCACACAGAAGACTATTACACAAACTGGGGAATATGGTGTAGGCAGGACAGTAGTGGTGGGTAGGTAACTGGCTGGGTGGCAGGACACAGAGGGTGGTGGTAAATGGCTGTCACTCCACAGGGGAAGAGTGACCAGTGGGAGTACCACAGGGACCAGTGCTGGGGACCGGTAAATTCAACATCTTCATCAGTGACATTGCGCGGGACCTAGAAGGCAGAATTTCACTGTTCGCTGATGACACAAGCCTGTAACACAGTAGAAACCCCAGAGGGGTAGACAGAATGAGAAGTGACCTGCAGAAACTTGAAGAATGGTCGGGTTTGGCAGTTGAAATTAATGCAAGAAGTGCAAGATAATGCATATGGGGCACAAAAACCCTGGCACAATATATCAGTTGGGGGTGAGGATATAGCATGCACCAAGCAGGAAAGGGATCTTGGGTTGTCATCTGATGACCCTCAAGGTAGGAAACAATTAGTGACAAGGCATCAGGTAAAGCAAATAGATGCTGGATGTATAGGCAGGGCATCACCAGCAGGAAAAGAGAGGTCATAATTCCGCTATACAAGACACTAGTGAGGCCCCACCTGGAGTACAGTGTACAGTTCTGGAGACCATACCTACGTAAGGACACAGACAGGGTAGAGAAGGTTCAGAGAAGGGCAACAAAGATGGTGCATGGATTGCATCACAAGTCCTATGAAGACAGGTTGAAGAAACTGAACATGTACTCCCTGGAGGAGAGGAGGGAGAGAGGGGATATGATAGAGACATACAAGTATCTTACAGGGAGGAACAGGGTACAAGAATACACTATTTTTAAGTGAAAACGATGTTCCAAGACTAGAGGGCATGGGATGAAGTTGGAGGGAAGACGATTCAGAGGAAACATGAGGAAGAATTTCTTCACAGAACGGGTGGTGGACAAGTGGAACATCCTGCCAGAGGAAGTGGTGGGTGCTGAAACAATCACGGGATTTAAGAATGCATGGGATAGACATAAAGGAATTCTGGAGGTCAGGGGTAAGGGGCAACAGACTTCTAGGAAAACAAACTGAACTTACAAGCTCAAATGGGCAGACTGGGTGGGCCATAGGCCCTTATCTGCCGACACTGTCTATGTATGTATCTATGTATATCATGTGTGGTCTTATATACCTTTCAAAAGCCTATGACTTCCATCTACCCAAAGTCTGTATTGTCCTAGCTGATAAGCCCTCCTCCCTGGTGTGCGATGCTGTGCCAGTCCTAAAGGAGTGCATGTTGTAGTGTTCTGCAGGGATGCCCAGCTGTCACAAGGTCTTCTGGAATTCATGCCTAAATTGGTACACTGTTAGGGGGTCACCACCCCCATGACAAAAGAAGGGCCCCCATTGCTGGGTGCTGTGTCATATAATCCTGTACCGATGCTCCCACTTCCCACTGGCCCCCGTGGGGTGCCACTAGTTTGCACCATAGTCCCTGGGCAAGCTGGTCTGTCTTGCTCTCTCATATGTGAACAAAGACTCCGGATGTTGTGACCTCCATGTCAGCCTCTGCCAACACTAGTGGTCTCCCAATAGCCTTGCTGAGCTGCACGAACTCTGACACCCGGAATGCTCCACAAAATGCCACCAAGTACACTGTCCGGAAGAGCCTAGTCTCATCAAGGGATGAGCATACTTTAGGCAACTCATCCCAGATCTACTTAAATATGGCAGGGCTGATAGGGTGTCTGTTGTCCATACCCCTCGGTGTTGCCCGCGCCCAACCTCTCAGCAACTTCTGGAGGGCAAATGCTCTTGTGGAGTCAGAGAAGCCACTGGCTTTCTGGAACCAGGCAATGCCAGCCATGTGCTGCTCAACTGTTGCCCGGGTGGCCCCCGTACACTTTTTGATTAGTACGTATTTTCACAGCTGTGCAACTGGCATCAGCCATGTCGCTACCCACCCTTGTGTGTACTGCACTTCCAGAAAACAGTTGACCCCCTTCTGATATGCTATTCACATCCTAGGTGCCAGGGCATTCTCAGTCAACTCCCAGGCCTCCGGGTTATAAACTCCCATAGGAATGGTGGGACTTCCCTGGGCTGTAGGTCTGCCGCTGGTGCTAATTCCTGGAGCCTCTGCCACCATAAACGAGAAAGAGCATCAGCGATGCCATTTTCAATACCTGGTATGTGCACTGCCTTAAAGGTAATATTCAACATCAGACAATTGAGGACAAACACCCACATGAGGTTGCCCATCGGGCCCTTGCCCCCAACTGTTTGTTTATTGCATACACCACTCCGGTGTTGTCTGACCTGAATGTGATGTGCAGTGTATTACATGTCGTTCAACAGGGCAGAGGAGGTGGTGTGACAGGCAGGCTGAGGTGCACTGCTGGGGAAGGCTGTTATAGAATCAGCATTCCACCTGTTGCCAGTGTACCCAGCAGATAGGGAGCTGCTGGGCATGAAATTTGAAGGGTGCTACTACATGGACAAATTGCATGCTCATGGCGTAAGTGTGGCAAAGTGTTTTTGAGCAATTCAGCACATTTCTACTCTGGGCCACAGCACAGAAAGCTAAAGTCGACCACATGGTACACTATTTGGATGACTTTCCATTTGTGGGGAGGGCCTGCTTGGGGCAATGCGCACATGGCTCGTTACTCCCAGATGAGTAGCTCGCTTGTGGCAGGACAGGCTGACCATGTGCCTCAGCACATCCCCCCAGATCACCAATACCATGACAATGGGGAAGAATTCCATCACCATTATCTGCCTCATAATGCCTTGTCTGATCCACTCTACAGGCCACTGCCCTGCACATCATTTACCTTGCAAGTAAGCCCTGAATCCCAGACCCCCCAAAGGCTTCTGTGAAGAGTTCCAATTCCTCACTGGATACTGGAACCAGCCACATCGATACCCCATTGAAGCATTGCAGAAATGTCTGACAAATGCCTAGGTCTTCCTGCATTGCCACTGTGACCCAGATTCTATGGTGCAGTTTTGTACAGCCTGCCCCAATGCTGCCAGGTGCCTCATGAATTTTCTACCCATGGACATTACCCAGCAGGTGAAGTTGAGGTGGCCCATCAGTTGCTGGAGCTCCCGTAATGTGACTTTACATGTCCTCATTACAGAATCCAGCCGGGTGCGCAATGCCACTAGCTTGTCTTGGGGGAGATGAAACACTTGCTCACTTGTGTCGATTCCGATCCCCAGGAATGAAAGCCTTGTGCATGGCCCCTCCTTCTTGTCCTGGGCCAGTGGTACACCCAGCTCGGCGCACACCTCATGGAATGCTGCTATGATATGTGTGCATTGCTCCAAGCTGGCCCTCCCACAAACAGAAAGTCATCCAAATAGTGTATCATGTGGTCGACTTTAGCTTTCTATACCATGGCCCAGTGCAGAAATGTGCTGAATTGTTCAAAAACCGCACATGCCACCACACACCCCATGGGCATGCAGCTGTCCATGTAGTAGTACCCATCAAATTTCATGCCCAGTAGCTCCCTATCTGCTGGGTACACCAGCAACAGGTAGAATGCTGATTCTATATCAGCCTTCCCCAGCAGTGCACCTCAGCTCACCTGTCGCACCACCTCCACTGCCCTGTCGAATGACATGCAATACACCATGGTGTCAACTGGGTCAATGTAGACATTGACTGAATCCCCTTCTGGGTATGACAGGTGGTTTATCATTTGGAACTCACCCGGCACTTTTTTGGGGACTAAGCCAATGGGAGACACCCTGAAGCATGGGCAAGGGGCGGAAATGAAGGGGCCACTGATCCGACCCACGGCCAGCTCCTTCAGTAGTTTGTCCTGCATGACCTCCAGTCACTCTTTGGCAGAACACAGGTTGTCAGCCTCGTATACCCTCCATGGGCCTTGGTAAGGTATACAAAACCCCTCCCTGTATCCTGCTGCTAAACAGCAAGTGGCCGCCCTGTCTGTGTAGTTGACCAACCACCCCTCAATATTTCTGGTCTTGACTGGTGTTGGCAGCCTTTGTCCCTCCCTTCCAAAAGGGATGACAATTGATGGCCTTCTCTGCCCCTGCCTCTGTCACTTTCCCACACTGTTGAAACGAGTGTGGTTTCCCGCACACCATACACTCATGCTTGTATCTGCAATGCTCAGTCTTGCATGATCCCTGGTTGTAGCTGAAACAACACCCATTTCCACCCCCCCTTCCCCCATTACCCCCTTGATAGCCTTTCTTTGGTGATGTGGGGCACCTGACCGGAAAACCGTTGTCTGTATTTTGAACCCCTCCCCCAAGTCAATCGTCCACAGCAGCAGGAGGTCCAAGACTGCCCAAGACTGTGCCACGACCATCTGCTTTCTCCTCCGATACTCCTCATCATATTCTAACCATCCCCCACCTGGCTTACTAGCCCGCATGGCCATTATCCTATTAAAGTAGACCCACAGCCCATCAGCTTTCCCTGGCTGCCCTGGGTGTGGATCCCTACGTAAATTGTGAAGCCTGTGGCCCAGTTCTCCCACGTCTGCCTAACAGTTGCTTTGCACTTCTGTTTGACCCCATCATCCCCTCCTTGTCCTTTTTGTCCTTTTCTGGCTCTTTAAGCCAATTCAGAAGTGCAAAGATGTCAGTGTATTCTCCGTTGATTATTTGCTGCCTCACCTTGTCTGGCAAGTGTGACCCAATGGGTTCTGCTGGGGATAGGAAGCTCACTACCCTTTGTTGGCCTGGTATTGGTGGTGGCAGCAATGCCACTCCCATTCCAGCATCCCTGGTCCCTGATGTAGCCGGGGCCTTCTGGACCACTCCTGGCCGAGCCCTATTCTGTTCCGCCAGTAATTCCAGCAGCCAGTCAAGCTTCTGCTCCACCTCTGATTGGTCCGGATTGCCCACCAGAAGCCATATGCTAGGCTCTCCCAGCCCTTGGGGTATCACTGAGGTCACACCTCTGAGCTCTGTCGCTGGCTGGCTGACCCAACCACTGAGGGCTATCTGCTGTGGGACCCATAGCCCATTACTCCCAGATGGGTAGCTCGCTTGTGGCAGGATGGGCTGACCATGCCTCAATTGCTCGGGACTCTGCAAGCTCACCTGTGGTGGTGCTAGTTGGCCCTGTGGAAGGCCCCCCAGCATACCCAGACTTATGGGAGCTCATGCCACCATTTCTGTCCCTTGCCTTAACAGCACTTTTTCCATGGCATCACACTCCCTGCCGCATTTCTTCCGAAACCCCCTGTTCCTTTTGGGGGCACCACTGCTCCTAAGCAAAGCCCTCAGCTCATCAGCTGACAGCTGGACTAACTCAGGCATACCCAGTTCTTGGTCCTCTGCCACTGCTCCCTGATCGACCCTCTTCCTTCATGGCTTTTCTGAGAAGGAGGAGGAGGGTGCACCAGCGTCTCATCCGGATTGTGCATCGGCTTCTCTGGCTCTTGCCCTGATGTGCTCGGCTCCCCCGTCGGAGTCACAGGTTCAGCCAGCAGGGTTAGCAATGCCAGGGTTACTGTCTGCTTTCCCAGGTTGGCCTCCTCCAGGTTCTCAGTTTCCGGCGGGGGCAGCAGCCCCAAAGGACTTGCTCCCCCCTTCACCCTGATCCATGAACAGCACTTCCCACCTTACCCTTGCCTCAGACGTGGGCAGCCAACTGCGGTTCCAGGTCTCCATTCATCTTTGCAATATGCCAATTGTACTCTGCAATCAAAACAAAGTCATGGCCACTCTCCCCTTGCTGGTGCTTAAGCTTATGCTGCTACACCCAACATAGGTAATTGACCATGGAACATTTTAACCCTCTGTGCTGTCTTTTTTTTTTTTTTTTTTTTAAGAGCTCCGCTATGCCTGTTTACCTGGCAACCTAGGAGCACAATGAATTGAAATTACTTGCTCAGGCCCCAGCAGTATGCAAGAGGGGGCCCTGGGATTCAAACCCAGGTCTCCCAAGCTTTTGCACTTTGGCACCTCAAATCACTGTCCTCTACTGCTCACTATACATGCTTTAAAGAGAATGACCCACGGTTGCCCTCCACAGTGGGTCTGGGCTGTATTAACCTCATATACAGCCAGCCTCAGTGTGTCTCCAGTAGAAACCCCAGAAAGCACCACTGTAATTAACTGTGTACCTCTTGGGGCATCCTATTGCCCTTCACTGGCTCTGGTTACATACTCTCATTTAATTAGCCCCAAACACTCTGCCTTTTTTT
Organism: Neoceratodus forsteri; assembly: GCA_016271365.2. Classification (NCBI taxonomy): domain Eukaryota; kingdom Metazoa; phylum Chordata; order Ceratodontiformes; family Ceratodontidae; genus Neoceratodus; species Neoceratodus forsteri. The sequence continues at coordinate 332,440,986 of JADMNL010000026.1, read as the reverse complement.
TTTCCCAAAATACAAATTTTGATATTTTAATGCGTTTATTACATATGAATTTCTTATTCATCAAATTATGCATTTCCTCATGCTATTCTGTATGTTTTATTTATTTATTTAGCGCATTCGCACTCCTGTTCCCCCACGGTGGCCCCCCTGAGTCATCCCCAATATGGTGGCCAGCATTACATTGCGCATGCTTGAGGCCCTAGCACTCACAAACAATCCCAGTGTGGCTAGGCCCCCAACGCGAGAAAGATCCCCTCGGCATTGCCGCTGCTCCCGAACTCTGCGGCAACACCATCAGGCTTCTGTGGCTCAGGCTCCACATTCCTGTCAAGACCAGGAAATGCCGCGTGACAGCCAACATGCCCCGGCCAAACATCAGGCGCCCATCCGAGAAGGTCCCCCACGGCTAAGCCCAGGATCACCACCCAGCCATCTGGACCTCCAGGTCACCACAGGCAAGCTCCAATGGGGCGGAGGGGTCAAAGGGAGCTGCATTCGGACGCCCCTGTTCTTTCATTTACTCCCCTGCTTTACATTGAGCCGGCTGCCTCCTTTGTGCCCGCCCAAGTGCCCGGGGGACAAGTGACCCCTCGGGGCCGGGACGCAACACCATGCCTGATCCTCGCAGCTGGCCGGCCAAAGATTTAGGTGCCCCGTGCCTGATGCACAGGCCCTGCATCCCCTGCTACCCCCATGAGAGGAGAGAGTGCAACTAGAGCTGCAGATAGGCCTGGCCCATGAGGAAGGACCCTATGAAAGCATCCTGGCTCCGTGAATGCTGCCGAGGAAACACAACTGCTGCCAACCAAGTAAGAATATCTTTTACGTTCACAAGCCCACCTAATTGAGAATGAGGAACTGGCTCCCCTGCTGCACGCTGAGCATTACTACCTCTTGATTTGGGGGGAGCGCTGGCTCGCGAGCATGAAGGCCACAGACCCCCCCCCACCTGGGGGGTCGGGAAACCAAGCGACTGTTCTATCCAGGGGTACCAGTAAGTGAAACTTGCTCACCAGTGCGCCTTGGAGCCCAGGGAAGGCAGCTTGCTTGATTCACCTGAGTATTTATTTATTTATATATTTATTTATTTATTTATTTTTATTTTTTAATTGTACAGGAGAGCATATGCGTCTGGAAGGAATTTTTTTGCTCCCAGGCCCCCCGCACGTGAGCTGTGGCTCACCATCTCCCAGGGGTAAACCACTCTCTTAGCCATGTGGCCACCAGACCAAGCCAGTATCTGCACCCGGAACACCAACAATCTACTAAAAAAACCCATATTGAGCACCCCCCAGGTCAGAAAGCACATGGAAGCTGAGGAAGTCTGCAAGGTATCCTTTTTTTTTTTTTAAACACCAGGGGCACCTGTTTTAGGCACTCATCCTCTTAATCTGTACAAACCCCAGGCCATGGGGCCTACAGGCCCAGCCCAGCCCTCACCTCTGGTGTGTTGGTGTGTCTGCTGTGCTAATCAAGGTTCCTTCTTCAGCTTGCGACCTGGGACAAGGAGGAATGAGGAGGAAATCCTCCTGTGCAGCCCTTCTTAAGGGATTAGCTCCCCCCCAGTCCCTGGCCACAAGCTCCCTCTCATCTGGGAACCATATCCCCCTCCCTCCAGCCCCTTCTGGGTGGTCCTACCTGGTCCCTATTGTTTGTCCAGGTGTCCCCGGCCATGCCCCCAGACAAAGCCCCGCCTGCTACGATACCTTGCAGGCTCCTCCATAATCCAAGTTTTTCTTGGCTTGTATTTTTACCTGCATAACTGCTTACAATTTACAATAACATTTGTGGTCCACAAACATCTAAGACAAGTGCTGTTTTGAAATAAACTGGACCTACTGCCTAGTATCAAAAAAAATTAAAAACATATGCTTTGACAGTACAAAAGGACCGGCGGCCAGTCTGCCCATTTCCCTAACTATTGAATAAGCTGCAGATCCAAGATAACATAGTCTTCCTCCTACCCCCCACTAGAATTGCCTTATGTCTGTCCCATGCAGTCATGAATCCCCCACTGCTGTTAACCCCATAACCTCCTCTGGAAGACAGTTCCATGCGTCCACCACTCTCTTCATTACAAAACACTTCCTCACATTGCCCCTGAGCCATCCCCCCTCATAGAAACATAGAATTTGATGGCATATTAGGACCACTTGGCCCACCCAGTCTGCCCATTTCCCCTACCTGATGGATAAACTGCAGATTCTAGTTAATCAACAGCTTACTTCCTCCTGCCCCCCCACTAGAATTGCATTATGCCTGTCCCATGCATTCTTGAATTCTTTTACTGTTCCTGACTCCACAACCTCCTCAGCAAGGCTGTTCCATGCATCCACAACTCTCTGTGAAAAAATATTTTCTAACATTACCTCTGAGCCGTCCCCCTCTATCTTCAAATTGTGCCGTCTTATTCTTGCACATCTCTTCTTCTGAAAGATACTACCCTCTTGTACCTTGTTAATTCCCTTGAGATACTTGAAAATTTCTATCATGCCCCCCCTTTTCTCAAGGGTATACATATTAAGCTGTTTTAGTCTCTCCTCGTATGTCTTCTGGTGCAGACCTTGCACCATTTTGGTTGACCTCTTCTCAATCAATCAATCAAAATCTTTATTTAGTCAGACGAACATCATTGAGCGTAGCTCATTTACAAGATGGACCTGAGTGGTCATACAAATAAGAGTACAAGTATTTTTACATGGACAAGAAACTAACATAAACAATAGTACAATGACATAAAATGAGAGTATACAAAAATTTACATATATACAAGGCACAGTAAAAATCACTTAACCTGTAAAAAAAAGGAGAGAATAGATATAGCAGGCATAGTGTACAAATAATAGGGCCTTTATGGCTTTTATAAGAATATAGCAGCTGACTGGATAATAGAAGGAGAACTAAACAGAATGGAATACGGAAGGGGGGGATGTAGGTTGGATGGGAGATTAGGCCTTATGGAAGCAATTGCAGAACTCTGGAAATAGGGTGGAGAATAATCTTTGAAGGATGATAAGGGTAAGAGGGTATTTAGATTCATAGATTTTTGGAGTGAGTTCAGTAACTGCTAGAGAGTAGCTGATAGCAGCCCTCTCAAACCGGGTGCAGGCATTGGGAACCTTTAACATGATGAGTTTACTGATCCTTAAGGTGTATGACCTAGAAGTAATTCGGGTAAAACAGTCTGTGATATAGGAGGGGAGTTTGCCTGATAAAGTTTTGAAGATCCAGACTGCAGCATTCCTATTTCTTCTGTGTTGTAGTGATGTCCAATTTACTGCCATGTAAAGAGAGCAATGATGGGTGGTGGAGGGAAGGTCAGTAATAAATCTGATGGATCTATGATACAGGGTGTCCAGCTTATTTAAGAGGGAAAGTGAGCAATGGCCATAGAGAAAGTCAGCATAATCAATGAGGGATAGGAATGATGCCTGGATTAATCTTTGTTTGGAGTCTCTGGTAAGATAGTGTTTTATTCTGTAAAATAGGCCAAGCCTTTGTCTCAACTTTTTTAGTAGCTCTTCAATATGGACAGAGTAGTCAAGCTTATTATCAATCCAGACTCCAAGATATTTGAATTTGTCCACAAATTCCAGCTTCTCTCCAAGTAAGGTGGATAATTGTAGGGTGATGGGTGATGGAGTGATGGCAGAGCAACTCTTTGTGGCAAAGAACATAGCTTTTGTTTTTTTGGCATTTAGAAGTAAGTTTTTTTCCAATAGATTGTGTTGTAGGATGGAGAATTCTGACTGTAACAGCTCACAGGCTTTAGATAATGAGGGATTGCTGACATATAATACAGTATCATCAGCAAACAGATGAATGTTAGATTGAGAGAGGTTGGCATCGATATTATTAATATAAATGGCAAAGAGGATGGGAATAGAATAGAGCCTTGTGGTACACCTCTTAGCAGTGGTTTAGAGGTGGATAGGTAATTTTCATTTTTACCAATTGTGACCTATCAGATAGATAGCACTTAAACCAGTTGAGTGAGAGAGATCCAGGCCTAGAGAGCTAAGGAGGTGAGTAATGATTCATGATCCACTGTATCAAATGCTTTACTCAAATCCAGGAACACAGCACAGGTACTATTCTTCTTATCCAAGGCAATCTGCCAATCGTTAGTTACTTTGGCTAGGCAGAAATGGTGCTATGCCTTGATCTAAATCCCGATTGTGCTGGATTTAGGAGGTTGTTTTATCCAGATAGGCCCTTAACTGTGAATTTACTAATTTTTCAAGCATCTTGGATAGTACCGGTAGGATGGAAATGGGCCTGTAATTGTTAAGGTCCATGGGATCACCAGATTTAAGTAGTGGAACTACTTGAGCTGTTTTCCAAGTGGAGGGAATGGATCCAGTAGCTAGGGAAAGATTGAAGAGATGAGTGAGGGGGGCAGATAAGGTGTGTGATGCTATTTTAAGAAAGTAGGGATCCAGGGAGTCTGTCACTGCACTCTTAGAAGTATCTAAATTAGATAGGAGGTCTTCTACTTCTTTCAAGGATATTGGATTGAAGGAGAATGTTGAAGTAGCCTTTGTCCCACAGTGGATTGAAGGTTTAAAGATGATCTCAAGAGACTTGCAGGTGAGGAGTCAAATGCTAGGCCAGCTGTGGTGAAGTGGTCATTGAAGGTATTTAGGATTTCTTGCTTGCCCGTGATTTCTGTGTCATTTAGTAGCAGTTTGAGGTTAATGCAGGGTAGAGTTTTATCCAGAATTCCTTTATAGTACCCCAAAGTCTAGATGGGTTATTGTAGGAAGCATCTAATTCAGCTCTATAATAGGCAGCTTTGGCAATTCGCATTTGTTTTGTACATGAATTTCTTGCTTTTCTGAATTGAAGCCAGTCTCTGGTATCCTTTGTTTTTCTTGCCTTTTTCCAGAGTTTGTCTCTGGCTAACAAAGCTGATTTAAGGTCAGTAGTGAACCAAGGACAAGATCTTACTTTAGTTCTGATACTGGTGATTGGTGCATGAATATTGAGAGCATTAGTGATGATGTCCTTTAAGATCTGGAGAGCTATTTCAACTGAGGTTGTAAGGTAAAAGTCTTGCCAATATGTTGTATTGCACAAATCATGGCGATATCCTAAGATGTTGAATTTCTTTTTTGACCTATTGAGGACACATTTTGCAGGATTGGATGGTGTGAATGTAGATCTTATGCCAGCTATAGGACAATGATCACTTACATCACTGGGTAGTACTCCTGCATGTGAATATAGGTGAGGCTTGTTTACCAACATAATATCCAGGAGCGAGCTGTTGATAGAATTTTTTAGGTTAATCCTGGTTGGATCTTTGATTAATTGTGTGAATCCATAGGTGTCACAGAAGGTTACTAGTGGTGCAGATACATTAGATAGCCAGTTTAAATTCAAATCACCAAGGATGATGGTATCTTCAGGGCCTAGATTGAGTATTGATCCTAGGTGGGATAGGAGTTTGAGGCCTGCAGAGGGGGGCCTATAGCAGCCAATCAATTTAAATGAAGACAAGTTTGGAAGGGCTATTTTAATTGACAAACATTCAAATTCCTTTGGTTCAAATGTATTGATGAAGCAGGATGCAGAGATGGTGTCCTTGATGTAGATGGCCACCCCACCACCCCTGGAAGGGCGATCTGATCTGAAGAGCTGATAATTGGGAAGGTTTATATCACTGTCTTTTGTTGTAGGTCTGAGCCAAGTTTCAGAGATAACCAGGAAGTCAGGTAGTATGTGCAACCCAGGCCTGTATTAAGGAGAACTTTTAGAAGGCTGCAAGCATTGAAGTGAAGGAAACTTAGGCCATTTATGGAGGTTAGATCAGCAGGGGATAAGAAACTTCAATGGGGCCAGGATTTATTTCAATAGTACCAATACAGATCAGAAGGAAGAAGATTAGTTTGAGGAGGGCACCAAGTGAAAGGGATAGGGAGTGGTCAGAGCATTTCCTCCTCTTCTTGGGGACCACTGTATAATGGGTGAGGGTCCTGTTTTATAGGTATGAAGTTTATCGCAACATAATAATCTGATGGACAGGCATAGTGGGTTAATATAAAGCCAGGATAAATGTAAGGCATTGAGGAATGTTGTAGGTTAGAGAGACTTTATGTGGGATACCCCAGGGGTTGCAGTGCAAAATGGCTGGATATAAATAAGGAATAGATGGGTGTCCATTGGGGATGGCAGGGTGGGCAGACCATATTCACTACCTTATTCACCATGGCAAGGGTATATCATGATTATCTATGGCATTGGGGAAGATGAGAGCTCAGGAGCAAAGGAAGCAAAGTAGCATTGTGGAGGTTGATATGAGGGTTAATAGAGAAGGGAAATAGCTGTGGGCGTGGATTAGAGAAATGGCGGGAGAAAGTGTATAAAAACAATCAACTGAGAGGGGGGAAGGGGGCGGGCAAAAATTTTACGGCTTTGCCCGTACCTTTCTGCCTGCTTCTCCTGGCCTCCTGGATCCCTCGGTCGGCTAGGCGGTCGCCGCTGGCCCGCTGGTGGCTCGGAGCCCCTCCGCTCACTGGATCTCGAGGGCTGTGCCGGCTACAAGGTAGGGGACAGAGGAGAAGGCAGTAAGTAAGGTACTTTTATTGCAGCAATCTGCAATAAGGTGCTAAAAATCAGGATCTACACAACAAAAGACTGGGAGGGTATGGGGGGTTAGGCGCCTAAGCGTCTAGCCTACACAGAATTTCAAAAGGCTGTAATCACTATCTTACAAAACAACAATACAACCCTTAAATCGGGCACATTTCAAGAGTAAAACAGCTCTTTTTAGGTGGAACTAAGAAGAAATAAAAATAACAGAAATCCCAGCCAGAATAGTGTTGCAAAGTCCAGCTAAAGTCTATGGGAAAGGCGCACCAATCGGAAGCAAGGCAGAGACAGCGGTCGCTTTCGGATTGGTTTATGACTTCTTGTCTGCCTGCTTCTCCCGGCCTCCTGGATCCCTCGGTCAGCTAGGCGAGTCGCGCTGGTCTGTCTCGGTGGCCTCGGAGTCCCCTCCGCTCACTGGATCTCGAGGCCAGCCGGGCTACAAGGTAGGGACAGAGGATAAGGCAGTGGTAAGGTACTTTATTGCAGCAATCTGCAATAAGGTGCTAAAATCAGGATCTACACAACAAAAGACTGAGGGTATGGGGTTAGAGTCTGCCGCCTAGCCTATACAGAATTTCAAAAGGCTGTAATCACTATCTTACAAAACAACAATACAACCCTTAAATTGGGCACATTTCAAGACTAAAACAGCTCTTTTTAGGTGGAATTGAGAAGAAATAAAAATAACAGAAATCCCGGCCAGAATAGTGTTGCAAAGTCCAGCTAAAGTCTATGTGAAAGGCGCACCAATCGGAAGCAAGGCAGAGACAGCGGTCGCTTTCCGATTGGTTTGCGGCTTTGCCCGTACCTTTCTGCCTGCTTCTCCCGGCCTTCTGGATCCCTCGGTCGGCTAGGCGGTCACCGCCGGCCCGCTGGCGGCTCGGAGCCCCTCCGCTCACTGGATCTCGAGGGCTGTGCCGGCTTTCTGCCTGCTTCTCCCGGCCTCCTGGATCCCTCAGTCGGCTAGGCGGTCGCCGCCGGCCCGCTGGTGGCTCGGAGCCCCTCCGCTCACTGGATCTCGAGGGCTGTGCCGGCTTTCTGCCTGCTTCTCCCGGCCTCCTGGATCCCTCGGTCGGCTAGGCGGTCGCCGCCGGCCCGCTGGCGGCTCGGAACCCCTCCGCTCACTGGATCTCGAGGGCTGTGCCGGCTTTCTGCCTGCTTCTCCCAGCCTCCTGGATCCCTGGGTCTGCTAGGCGGTCGCCGCCGGCCCGCTGAACAGCCTCTACTCTGTCTGTCTTTGCGGAGATGGGGTCTCCAGAATTGCATGCAGTACTCCAGATGGGGTCTCACTCACTGTCTGTAGAGAGGGATAATAACTTCCTGTTTTCTGCTGTTGATGCCTCTCCCTATGCATCCCAATATCCCCCCAGCCCTCCTTACTGCCTTCTCACATTGCTCGCCCACCTTTAGATCATCTGATATAATTACTCCTAGGTCTCTTTCAATTTTTGTTGTTGTTATTAACTCACCCACCATTGTGAACTCTTCCTCTGGGTTTTTGTTTCCCAGATGCACTACCTTGCACTTCTTTGCATTGAATCTGAGCTGCCACGTATTTGACCATTCCTCCAACCTTGCCAAGTCCCTTTTCATTCTTTCCACCCCACCTTGTGTATCAACCCTGTTGCAGATCTTTGTGTCATCTGCCAAGAGGCATACCTTTCCTTCCAGGTGCTCACCAATGTCACTTATAAAGATATTAAAGAGGACCGGTCCCAGTACCGAACCCTGCGGTACCTCGCTAGTTGCCCTCCTTTCTTCACTGTGGACTCTGTTTACTATTACCCTTTGCTTCCTGTTGTCCAGGCATTTTTTTATCCAGGCTACCACCTTGGGACCCACTCTAAGGCTGGCTAACTTGTATATTAATCTTTTGTGTGAGACTATGACTTGCTAAAATCTAGGTAGGCCATATCCACAGCACCTCCCTGGTCTACTACTTTGGTCACCCAGTCAAAGAAATCTATTAGGTTCATCTGACATGGCCTTCCTGCTGTGAAACCATGCTGCCTTGGGTTCTGTGCCCCACTGGCCTCTAGGTACTCAACAATTTTTTCCTTCAGAAGTGATTCCATCATTTTCCCTACCACTGAAGTCAAACTATCTGGTCATAGATACATAGATACATAGATACATAGACAGTGTCGGCAGATAAGGGCCTATGGCCCACCCAGTCTGCCCATTTGAGCTTGTAAGTTTAGTTTGTTTTCCTAGAAGTCTGTTTCCCATTACCCCTGACCTCTAGAATTCCTTTATGTCTATCCCATGCATTCTTAAATCCCGTGATTGTTTCAGCTCCCACCACTTCCTCTGGCAGGGTGTTCCACTTGTCCACCACCCGTTCTGTGAAGAAATTCTTTCTCATGTTTCCTCTGAATCGTCCTCCCTCCAACTTCATCCCATGCCTCTAGTCCTGGAACATCTTTTTGCTAAAAATAGTGTTTTCCTGCACTCTGTTTCTCCCTGTAAGATACTTGTATGTCTCTATCATATCCCTCTCCCTCCTCTCCTCCAGGGAGTACATGTTCAGTTCCTTCAACCTGTCTTCATAGGACTTGTGATGCAATCCATGCACCATCTTTTTGCCCTCCTCTGAACTTCTCTACCCTGTCTATGTCCTTACGTAGGTATGGTCTCCAAACTGTACACTGTACTCCAGGTGGGGCCTCACTAGTGTCTTGTATAGCGGAATTATGATCTCTCTTTTCCTGCTGGTGATGCCCCTGCCTATACATCCCAGCATCCTATTTGCTTTACCTGATGCCTTGTCACACTGTTTCCTACCTTGAGGTCATCAGAGATGACAACCCCAAGATCCCTTTCCTGCTTGGTGCATGCTATATCCTCACCCCCAACTGATATATTGTGCCAGGGTTTTTGTGTCCCATATGCATTATCTTGCACTTCTTTGCATTGAATTTCAACTGCCAAACCCTTGACCATTCTTCAAGTTTCTTCAGGTCCCTTCTCATTCTGTCTACACCCTCTGGTGTGTCTACTCTGTTACAGAGCTTTGTGTCATCAGCGAACAGTGAAATTCTGCTTCTAGATCCCTCGCAATGTCACTGATGAAGATGTTGAATAGGACCGGTCCCAGCAATGATCCCTGTGGTACCCCACTGGTCACTCTTCCCTCTGTGGAGTGACAGCCATTACACCACCCTCTGTGTCCTGCCACCCAGCCAGTTACCTACCCACCACACTACTGTCCTGCCCACACCCATATTCCCCAGTTTGTGTAATAGTCTTCTATGTGGCACAGTGTCAAAGGCCTTGCTGAAGTCCAGATAGGCCATGTCCACTGCCCTCCCCTGATCCACCTCCCTAGTCACCCAGTCAAAAAATTCAATGAGATTGGTCTGACATGACCTCCCCCTGGTGAAACCATGCTGCCTTGGGTCCTGTAGTCCATTGACAACCAGATGTTCCACCAATCTCTCCTTCAGAAGTGCTTCCATGATCTTTCCCACTACCGAGGTGAGGCTGACTGGTCTGTAGTTCCCTGCTTCCTCTTTGTTCCCGCTTTTGTATAAGGGGACTACATCTGCTGTCCTCCAGTCTTTGGGTACCTCCCCTGTTTCCAGTGATTGGCTAAACAGGATAGCCAAAGGTTCAGCCACCACCTCTCTTAGTTCTTTAAGGACCCTGGGGTGCATCCCATCTGGCCCCATTGCTTTGTCAACTCTTATTACTTCCAGTTCCTTCAGGACCCTTTCTCGTGTAAAGGGACTTGTGTCCATTTCTGCACCATTCTCACCCCTTGTACTCCCTTCAGACCCATTACCCCCCTCTTCCTCAGTAAAGACTGAGCAGAAATACCTGTTCAATATGTCAGCTTTACTGTTGCCATCCTCCACGTGACTCCCATCCTCCCCCTTCAGTCTCACTATCCCTCCCTTGGTCTGTAGGTTTCTGCCTCTGCCCTGCTCCCACTTTTGTGAAGTGGAATCACATTTGCCCTCCTCCAGTCCTCAGGTACCACACCATCCTCCCATGATTTGTTAAAGAGAGTAGTTAGTGGTGTTACTAGTTCTACCCTTAGTTCTTTTAGTATTCTTGGGTGAATCCCATTAGGCTCCATTACTTTGTCCACCCTCAGTTTCAAGAGTTCTTTCAAAACCCTTTTTTCTGTGAATGGACTGGTATCAACCCCCCTATTCAGTGTTTCTTCCTTGTTTGGTTAAGGTACCTCCCCTCCTCATCTGTTGTGAATACTGAGCAGAAATATTTGTTCAGTATACCTGCTTTTTCACTGTCACCTTCTGCCCACATTCTGTCCCCTTTATTAAGTCTCTGTAGTCCTACCTTGGTCTTTCTTCACTCCCTAATGTACCTATAAAAGGTTTTATCCCCCTTCTTAACGGAGTTGGCTATATTTTCCTCAGTTTGTGTCTTTGCTATTCTGACTGCCTTCCCTGCCTCCTTCTGCTTTAACTGATAAAGTTCTCTGTCCTGCTCATTCTGTGTTTCCTTATATTTCCTGAATGCTATCCTTTTCTCCTTAACTGTCCCTGCCATCTCTTTTGAGAACCATAGTGTTTTTTTCCTTTGTTTTGTTTTATTGATTTGCTTCACACAAAGGCTTGTTGCCTCTGCAATGGCTGTTTTGATTATTCCCCATTGTTCCTCCACCCTTCCTTCTTGCCCATTTGCCTAGTGCTTTTCTAAGGCACTCTCTCATTTTCCCAAAGTCAGCCTTCCTAAAGTCCAATACTCTTGTTTTTGTATGGCTTGACTCTATGGCTGTGTTTATTGTGAACCACACTGTTTGGTGGTCACTTGTTCCCAGATGGCTACCCACTTCTAAATCTGAGATCCTTTCTCATTCCCCATTTGAGAGTACCAGGTCTAAGATTGCTCCCTCTCACATAGGTTCCAACATTAGCTGTCTGAGGCATGCCCCCTGTAGGGCATCAAGAATGACCCTGCTCTTGGATGTGCCTGCAGCAAAGGTACTCCAGTTAACATCTGGCATATTCAGGTCCCCCATCAACAATTTTAAGGATGCCTTCTATCATTTCCTTGTACGTTTCCTCCCCCTGAGATGGGGGTCTGTGCACAACCCCCATGCGGATTGTGGTGCCATTTCCTTTCTCCTGGGTGACCCATAGTGACTCATCAATTTCCTGTTTACTCTTTAGTTCTGTTGCTTTAATCTCTTCCCTTATATACAGAGCTACTCCTGATTCTTTTTTACCTACCCTGTCCCTCCTGTAGCTTGTGTATCCTGGTATGTTGACTTCTCACTCATGGTTTTGTGTGTACCATGTTTCAGTGACTGCCACAATATCCAGGCATCCCTCTTCCATCAAGGCCACTAGTTCAGGGAGCTTGTTGCACAGACTGTGGGCATTGGTACTCATCACCTTCCATTTATTTTTTATGGCCTTACCCCTTTTAGCCCCATCCCTGTCCTTAACACCTTTTTCTGCATTTATCCCTGTCCTGCTCCCTACTGACTTCTCTGCCTTGGTGTTTACCTCTCTAACTACTGCGCTTTATGGGGGGAGGCTGGTATTTCCCTGCTCCTTTTCAGTGCCTCCCCCCTTGGCTAGTTTAAATGCTTGCCAATGAAGCATTTAAACCTGTCACCTAGCATCCTGGATCCCCCCTGGACAGATGCAGACCATCGTGCCAGTATAAGCCTGCATCCCTCCAGGTGGCTCCCCAGTCCCCGGTGAAACCAAAACCCTGAGCTCCACACCAGTTTTTCAACCATTCATTGAATCCCATGGTGCAGAATACCCTAGCATCATCCTTGTCATAGACAGGCAGCACCTCCGAGAAGGTTACCGTACATGCTACTTGTCTAAGGCCCCTCCCCAACTCCTCTTGCGCCACTCTGATCCCATTTACAGCCCAGTCATTTGTCCCTAGGTGGACAATGACATCCAGCTCCCTCCCTCGTGCAGCTGCTCCCACAATTCTGAGGATTCGCTTCCTGTCCCTTCAAGCCATGGTGCCAGGCAGGCACCTTACCTCCCTATCCCCTTCCTTACCCATGTCTACAGCCACCACCGTGTTTATTGAAATGGGACCCCAGACAAGGCAAGCTGTGATTTGTCACTGGAATAAGGGACTGCCCCAGCAGCAAAAACAGCTTATTGTTAAATGTTAGGGTGCTCTCTGATTGCAGAGGTGAGTTTCTTGCAAGTTGGTGGCATGTTACAATACTGCTGTCATCGACAGCGTTCTCCTCTATTGGCATCAGAGACCAGCCCCAAAATGGACTGTTGGCATTGGCCACAACACTGCCGCACCTCCACAACTCGCTACTACAGCAAGCTGCCGCAATATGTTTCTTGTGCATGCATGCAAGCAAACATAAAAATTAATTCTCAAAGATCAGTAGGTTTTACAGATCTTACATTACCTAGCTACAACAGGGAAATAGGGAGACAATCAGTATTTTTTAAAAGTTGTGGAATGATTTGCCTAAAATGTTAAGAATTAAGGGAAATAATATTCGGTGAGGGGAAATAAAAAGTTGACTAAGGGTAAAGAATTTAAATAATAGGCACTTTGTCCCACCCATTGATATAGTATTTATTTGATTTTTTTTCTACATTTTAAGTAATACAGTCCAGGATGCAATAATAGGACATTATTATTATTATTATTACTATTATTATTGTATTGTATGTTGAGTTGTTCACACGTATATTATATTTGTTTGTAGTTTGTATTACACACTAATTGTTTCTTGTTATTTCTGAAGTACCTCATTGTAAATGAGCAATGCTCAGTTGGATGTTCCAATTCATAAAGAGATTTATGAATAAACATTTTAGTTGCTTACTTACTTACTTACACTGACTTCCCAGTCACGATTAGCAGACTACCACGTCTCTGTTATTGCTATTATGTCAAGGTCTGCATCTGCCACGCTATTACTAATGTAATTACAGGCAACGATAATTTACTATAGCACTCACTGACTGTATGTTCATGTCTTTGTTGCAGGTGTGCCATGATAACCATGTTAAATTTAAATGGACAACATAGCCTGAACTATAACATGGATTTAATGCCGGGGACTTAATGCTTGCCAGATCCATCATCCTGTCTGGAAACAATTTTTGCAAAATATCCCTCATGTTCAAGTTGAGAAGGTACTTCAGAAGAAGGAAACCACTTTGGTTCTCAAATACAGTAGCAGAAAAGGTCAGAGCCAAAAGGCTGGCCTTCAGAAAATATAAGGGAACACAGCGGGATGAAGATAGGGAGGCATACCAAACTGCCCTAAGGGAAGCAGGTAAGGCAGTAAGGCAGGCAAAGTCCCAAACTGAGGAAACACTAGCACGGACAGTAAAAGAAGGTGACAAGACTTTCTATAGATACATTAGTGAAAGGAGAAAGTCCAGAGGGGTATTGCTAAGCTTAATGGAGAAAAGGGAGCATGTGAGGAGGAGGACCCTGTAAAGGCATCTATCCTAAATAGATACTTTGCTCAGTATTTACTGAAGAGAAGGTAGACAGGGCCACAGCTCAACATCATGGACACAGGGGAGGGAGGTGAGCACTACTCCCTCACAAAAGAAAGGGGTCCCACAAGAGCTAAGCTCAGGGTGGATAAGGCAATGGGACCTGATGGCATACATCCCAGGGGTACTTAAGGAGCTAAAGGAGGAACTAGCAGAGCCTTTAGCAGAATTGTTTAGTGAGTCTCTGAGCACAGGAGAGGTCCCAGAAGACTGGAGAAGGCTCATGTGATCCCACTCCACAAGAGTGGTAGCAGGGAGGAGGCGGGGAACTACAGACCGGTCAGTCTTACCTCAGTAGTGGGCAAGATTATGGAGGCACCCTTAAGGAAAGGATAGTGCAACACCTGGAACCATAGGGCACAGGATCCAAGACAGCATGGGTTTACAAAGGAAGGTCCTGTCAAACTAATCTCATAGATTTCTTTGACTGGGTAACCAGAGTGGTGGACCAAGGGGAGCAGTTGATGTCGCCTACCTTGACTTCAGCAAAGCTTTTGACACTGTTCCACATAGAAGATTGATAAATAAGCTAGGTAGGCTCGGGTGGGTCAGAAGTTGGTCAACTGGGTGGCAAACTGGTTGACTAGCAGAAAACAGAGAGTGGTGGTAAATGGTATACAGTCAGAAGAGATGCAAGTCACAAGTGGGTACCTCAGGGATCAGTCCTGGGCCAGTCCTATTCAACATCTTCATTAGTGACCTCGCAGATGGACTAGAGGGTAAGGCTTGTCTGTTTGCAGATGACACCAAGATCTGCAACAGAGTAGATGATCCAGATGGGGTGGGCAGAATGAGAAGAGATCTGGATAAACTAGCAGAATGGTCAGAAGAGTGGCAACTGGGATTTAATGCAAAGAAGTGCAAAATCATGCACATAGGGAAGAGAAACCCTGAAGCCACTTATAGGCTGGGAGGGAGTTGCTAGCAGTCACAAAGGAAGAAAGAGACTTGGGCATCATCATCACTGATGACCTAAAATCATCCAAGCAGACCTCTAAAGCAGTAGGTAAGGCTAGGGGTGTTAGGGTGTATTAGTAGGGGTATCACAAGTCGTAAGAGAGAGGTAATAACCTCTGTACAAGACATTGGTTAGGCCCCATCTGAGTACTGCTTGCAGTATTGGAGGCCACACCTTCACAAGGACATTAACAAATTGAGGCAGTCCAGAGAAGGGCAACTAAAATGGTGCAGGGACTGCATCAGAAGACATATGAGGACAGATTAACGGAGCTCAATATGTATACCCTTGAGCAAAGGAGGGAGAGAGGTGATATGATCGAGACATTTAAACACCTTAAGGGCATAAACAAGGTGAAAGAGTCTAACATGTTTAAATATAAGAAAATAGCAGGACAAGAGGACACAGCATGAGATTAGAGGGAGGCCGATTAAGGGGAATGGAGGAAATTCTTTTCACAGAAAGGGTGGTAGATGCATGGAATGGCTTACCACAAGAAGTGGTGGCTATGAATACAGTGCAGGGCTTCAAACAGGCATGGGATAGGCATAAGGGAGCAATACAAATGACTATGAATAGATAGGTCACTGACAGAGCAAAGGCCGATGGCACATTTATAAGGTAGAAAAAGAAATGGGCAGACTGGATGGGCCTTGCGGTCCTTATCTGCCGTCAACTTCTATGTTTCTATGTTTCTAAGTTCCTAAATCTAGGAATGATTAGTGTATCTTCCTTCTTTCGATTCCAAAAACTCTATGTGGTACCTGTTATTGAAAATGTATGGGAGGAAACAGGGGCTGAGCTGCTCAGTGAATGCTCTGGAAAAGAAATGGTAGTGATAGGTACAACATCACTGTCTGTGTTACATGTAACATGCTTTCAGATGGTGATGTACAGTACATCTGTTGTACATGGCTGTTGCTCGGCACACTGCATTTACTTTAATAGTATTTTTACAGGTAACGATTGGATGGTCAGCTCGGGACACTCTGCGCAATATTGCACATATACATGCATCGATCATGCCATAAATTAGATAATTTCTGTAAAGATTGTTAATAAGCGTGAAACGGGTCTGATGTTCACAAATATGGAGAAGCTGGCATTTCAACGCTCACTTGATGCGCTAGAGAGAAACAATGTAGTGGAAAGTGAGGTCGTGACTGATGCCCATGTACCCATTTCCAGTGTGATGCGAGGGTACATGTTGCAATGCAACTTCTGTTCCTGTGCATTGCCTTCACTGGCATGGAGGTGAACTTTCTGTCTTCCCTTTGGAGCTAATCCTTACCCATCTGTGAAACACTCCTACGACATCAGGCATGGGGCCAAAAATCTGGGAAAACACATTACTGCAGTAAGTTATTGCATCATGCACTTTGAGCACTGTTGTAGTACAGCTCTTACTTGCACACTGAGTCACTAATTTATTTTTGTTTCTATTATTAGGCCAGGACACAAGCAGGATGCAAGATTTTATGGATATGGTGCCATGACATTGTAAATCATTTCTGGCACTGCTGCCAAAAATCCAATACTTACCACGACTTCATGGTATGGTATGAATGTGTGGCATTACAGTTCACTTGCTGTTTTTCTGTTCACAAGCACTAGTTACCCAGGTTACATTATCTCTTACAGGCACGCTGGGTTGGTATTTGCCACCACATGGTGAACATACACGAATGGGAACTGGGTAGTGGCCAGGGTGTTGGGGTGTGCAGCCATTCAGCACTTGAAAGTCCACGTGACAATAAGTGGCTGATACAATCATGGCCAGCACACGTGAAATTGGGAAAAGTGTTGTTTGGCAAGTGTTTCCCTGCCACGATCCCTTACTACGTTGACATTCAGGTACTAATGATCAGTCAATTTGCAAATCTTGTTGACTGTGAGGTGTGGTCATGGTTGCAGAGTGCTGCTCTGCATTTTTGCTCAACTGTGTGTCATTCACCACAGTTTTGTATAATTCTGTACAGGAGAACCTACCAACTGCAACAATTTCAACAACACATACTAACGAATGCTTCCAAGAGATATTCTTACACATTTCCTGTGTATTGTGCCAGAAACTACCATGCAGAGCTGGACTACAGTCACCATGTTTCTAGACCATACATGTACAATCAAAAAGGAGAGACGGTGTAAGTAGCTATTTTCAAAATCGACATTCACAAGCCTTTTGAGGAAAGACTCAAGGAACTAAACATCTGTTTACTGGAAGAGAGAATGGAGAGTAGGGATATGATACAGACTTCCAAATATCTTAGTGAAATAAACAGGGTGGGGAGGAGGAGCATATTTCAGAGAAGAAAGTGCACAAGGACAAGTGGACATAACATGAGGCTGGAGGGAGGGAGGGAGGGAGACTTGGGGGAATACTAGGGAAGTATTTTTTCAGAGAGAGGGTGGTGGATCCATGGAACAGCCTACCAGTGGAGGTGGTGGAAGTGAAAACAGTACGGGGAGTCAAACGTGCATGTGATAAGCATAAAGGCACCCTGCCATATAGCAGAGCAGGGGACAGACAGTCCAGATAAGAGTAGGGATTGCCAAACCAGGTAGGGAAATGGGCAGACTAGGTGGGCTGCATGATCCTTATCTGCCGACATATTTTATGTTTCTACTACATGTACACTGTCATTGCTTTCTCACATTCGTGCTATGTCATTCATCCATTGTTGATTCAAGCTCACTGTGCTATGCTGCAGCTATCCTTCTCTTTATAATACATTTTTGGCTCCCTAACATACATGCTCAATGTTGTACTGCCAATTCAGTCAGGGTCAACTGGAATGTTGGAAAATGGAATCCGTTTTTACTGCTCGTTAGTGTGCTGGTGATTACAGTCCCCTGCCGGCAACTATTTCCAAGATTTCATTCTTTATCTTTATGTATGCAATTTGAACACAGGGCTGACATTCTCAAAATATATCTAACTACTGTTAACATAGAAACATAGAATTTAACAGCAGATAAGGACTCCTTAGCCCACCTAGCCTGCCCATCTCCCTACCTAATGGATAAGTTGCAGATCTTAGTTAACCAACAGTCTATTTCCTCCTATCCCCCCCCACTAGAATTGCCTTATGTCTGTCCCATGCATTCTTGAATTCCCCCACAGTTTTAGACCCCACAACCTCCTCAGGAAAGCTGTTCCATGTATCCACAACACTCTCCATGAAAAAATACTTCCTCATATTAGGGTTGTCAGAACTAGTTCGTCAAAGATTTGAACCCTCCTTGAATCCTGGTGTTCGAGTTCTAATTTAGAACTCAAACACTAGGGGGTTCACAAAAAGGTTTGATTGTTTTTTTGTTAAAGATCAACTGCAGGCCGGCCCGGTGGCGCTGAGGGTTGAGGCGCTAGACGCCACACCTCGTACCACGCCAGCGACCCAGGTTCGAGGAACGAACTCAGGTCAGCGGGGGTCGGCCGCGGGGAGGGAGGATTGAGCATCCCAACGGATGCTCTCCTCCCTCGGGGGGGATTCTCAACCCTGAGTATGCCGGTGGGAGCACCGGTGCTCAGGGGGGTTGAGGCTCTGTTACCGGAGTCCGGGGAAGGGGGACGTCGTTAGGCGCTTGAGGGAGGCGTGCATTAGCATGCCTCTAGGACGCACGCCCTGTGTGACGGCATCCCAGGGGCGGGGAAGTGGGGAGAAAAGGAAATGGTAGTCCCGGTGTCCCTAGATGAAGACTGCCCCATCCAGAGAGTCCACCTAGGACAGACCCCGCTGTGCAGGAGAAGGAGAAGGTAATGGCACTCTAGGGGCAGATCCTGAAAGGGGGCTACGGGGATATGTGCAGTCGGAAGGAGGGGGACACCGGGGACAGGAAGGAGAATAAAGAAATAAAGCAAAAAACAAACAAAAAAAAAAAAAGATCAACTGCAAAGCTGTTAATTATTTTATTATTTTTCTTTTCACAGGTACCCATGGTGTAATAAAAATGTATAACAGAAATCATGTGTCTTTGTGTTTTGTTTTTTTAAATGGGGATATTTTTCAATACAATAGGTTAAAATACCAGTAGTACAGTGCAGTTCAGTTTTTTTTCTCCATGCCCCCATGTTCTGGTTGTTCATTGCCTCATTTCTGGAGTGACGTCTGTTTTTCCTGCGCAAGCATTTATCAGTTTTGAAGCTGGCGCTGCACTAAGCTGTCACATAGCAACACTTTGATGACTGCGGCAGCAGGTGTTTTATTTTTTTATGACCCTCATATTTTTTAACACATAAAAACGTTGTTAGTTGGAAAAAAATGTCAGAATGAAAAACTGGGCAGATCGGTGTTTTCTCTGCTTCTAACTGTAAACGCGATAACATTTAAACACATTTGCGATTGACTGTGCAGTGTTGTTACAGCCTAGGGCGAGCAAACAAAAAGCATACCTTGATGTCCATTTCATTAAATTACAGTCTAATTATTTTTTTTTTATTTGACCTGCTGTTAGATCTGATGGTAAATGGAAACTATTTGAGACATTTTTTTTTCTGTCCCTGCAGTTCTTTTTTTTAAGTATGTCCCGGGTCATTTTTATTTATCAGAGGTTTCATAGTTTCATAGTTTGAAAACAAGTTCAGAAAGACCGAGGTCCATGAATGAACTTGCCAGCATTCAAATTTCAAATAGTGGAACAAAAGAACTTTCTTTCACCCATAAAAATATCCAGACTGCCTTTTGAAGGATGTCATGTTTTCACTTTCAACCACATGTCTAGGCAGCGTGTTCCAGATGTTAACAACTCTTTGTGTAAACCACTGACTTCTTTTGACAGTTTTATTTTCTCCAATCATTCGGAGATTATGCGACCTTGTGTCTTTATGATGTGTTATACTCTTATTTAATGCTATTACTTCAAATAATTCTGGATTATTATATGCTCTGAAAATCAAACATAATTTACCCCTCGTTATTCTATATTCCATGAAGTAGAGCTGTAAATGCTTTAAACTATCGTGATATTGTAAACCTCTGACAACTGAGATATACCTAGTGGCTTTTTTCTGTACCTTTTCTAATCTGTTTCTTCCCCAGACAGAGTAGGAGGCACAAAAAGGTAAACAATATTCCATATGCGGGTGTACAAGTGCTGTATACAAGGGGTGCAGTGTCTCTACTGCTTATGGATCTCAGAATACTACAAATGATTTGATTGCATTTCCTAAAGGTTATATCTGTATGGTAATCAAACTTTAGGTTATTGGTAACCCAAACCCCAAGATCTTTTTCATTAGTACTAACTTCTAATGGAGAATTATTAAAATTTATATTGGTAATTTGGGTTATGAATTCCAAAGTGCATAACTTTACACTTTTGTTCATTAAACTCTAATTTGTGTTCATGTGCACAATTAGCCAGTTGGTCCAAACTGTCTTGAAATACTGTGGCAGACTCCATATTATAGACTATACCACCATTTTGCAGTCATCTACATACTTACATAACCAAGAGCCTGACGGGATTTGAATAGTGGATAAGAGGATGTTAAATAAAATTAGGCCTAATACAGTGCCCTGTGGAACTCCACTCGTCACGTCTCCCCAATGTGATTTATAACCCCTTATTGACACACATTGGTTCTGTTACTAAGCCAGGAGTTAATCCACCTTATATTTGGGTGAAGCTGGAGTTTTATCAATTCTTGTACAAGGATTTTAATAGAGACAGAATCAAAAGCTTTTGAGAAATCCAGGAACACCACATCTACTGGCATTCCCTTATTCAAAGCAGCACTAATTGATTCAAAGAAGCATAATAAGTTAGTCAAACATGATCTACCAGACATGAAACCATGCTGTGTCAAATCTATATGTTCTGTATTTATTAAATGTTGTAGTATATGATTATGTAATAACTTTTCAAATGTTTTACCTAACACAGACATGAGGCTTATAGGCCTATAATTTTTGATGTCTAGTTTCCTTCCCCCTTTATGAATTGGGGTAACAAAAGCTTTATTCCAGATTTTAATGGAATTCCCACTTTTCAAAGAGGCATTAAATAAAACTGAAAGAGGTCCAGCTAGGTGGACAATTAATTCCTTCAAGAGGTTTGATGGTATACCGTCAGGGCCTTCTCAGCTATTATTTTTTATTGATTTAACTGTTTGTATAATATCAGAGGGGCTAAATATAGGATGATCAGATTGTAATACTGGTAATTCCCCAGAAAATATCTCTTTCTGTCTGTGTACACTTAAAAAATAATGGTTAAATACAGAAGCCATATCAAGTTCAGTGCTTTTTAGTCCAGTTTCTGTTAAGGCCGGTCCCACAGTATTGTTGTTTTTTGTTTTGTTTTTTTTTAGGGATAAAATATAATTTAAAAAAATATTTTTGTTATCTGTTATTGTTGTAGCTAACCTTAATTCAGCCACTCATTTTTAGCATTTTTAATTATTCTTTTAATGGCTTTCACTGATTTCTTGTATGCTGATATATTTTCAGTAGTGGGGCGTATTTTCATCTTTTTATACAATTTCTTTTTTTTTCCTTATGGTTTTTTGGACCTTTCTGGTCCACCAAACAGGGACCCTATGATTATTTATATATTTAATCCTTACAAGTACCCAAGAATTGATACATATAGTTAACTTATTATACATTATATCTCAGATTTATTCAGCATCAAGATTGTCCAACTCGGTCCTCCAGTCCCATTGATCTAGAAAGTTTTTGATGTTTTGATAGTCTGCTTTGAAAAAATCCATAAATCTGTTTAAACCACACAGTGGTTTATTTATTCTAATTTGTAAATCTAGTTGAATTATGTTATGGTCACTACTACTCAAGCAGGGTAATGCCTTTGGGCCAGGATAGTTTAGATCAGGGTTTATAAATATCAGATCTAGGATGATGGACATCCTTATGCCCTCATGCACCACTTGTACCAGATTACCAAAGGTAGTTACATTAATAAATTTATTTTTCAAAGTACCAGATCCTGTTTGATTTGACCAGCCAATTAATGGAAAATTAAAATCACCCATAAGTATAATGTCATTTTGTATGACCATACTTTCAATTTCATCGAGGAAGGCATGAGTTTCCTTCGTAGTCAAACTAGGGGAATGATAACCTTGGCCAATTATTATTTCTACAGGGGTTGCAGACAACTTTACCCATATTATTTCATTATCATTAGCACAAATGTGTGTTGGTTCGATCTCATTTGGCTTCCAAATGTCTTTAATATAAAAGGCTGCTCCACCACCTTTTTATGCTTGCAACTTTTATTAAGCAAGGTGTAACCAGGGATCATTGTACCCCATTCTTCCTCTGTGAACCAAGTGTCAGTTATGCCGCAAACATTAATATCGATGTTGTTTAAAACCAAATTAAGTTCTTCTAATTTGTTTTTTAAGCTCTGGGTATTGGTTAGCGGTAATTTTAAAGATTTTGAGTCATCATCATTTTTTGGGGGTCCTACGACATTAAGGGAAGGAACAAGACAAGGAATTACATGTTGGTCATACCCTATTGGAGAGAGAGAGTAAAAGTCCCTCTCACCCCCTTATTTATCAGTTTAGGTTTTTGTGAATACAATCATTTATACTTTTACCCAAGATAGCATTGCCTTTTCTATTTAAATGAAGCCCATCCCAGCAATAAAGTTCCTCTTTGTGTTGAAATGTTTCCCAGTGGGTTATACAGTGACTATTCTGCTTAAGGCACCATCTTCTCAACCAATTGTTGAGAAGCTTGATGGTCTTATTCAGCTTAAGTGAAAATCTAGGTACACGAAGTATTTCAGATATTACTATTTTATTCCCCATCTCAATGATTTTATTTGTAATAGCCACAAACTCTTATTTTATTTCATGAATGGGATCATATAGAATATTATTGATGCCAGCATGCACTATAACTAGTGTGTTTTTATTGGTATCACGCAAAATATCTTGGATCATAGGTGTGATGTCAGAGATTTTAGCTCCTCTGAAGCAGGAAAGGGTCCTATTAACTTTGTCCTGATTATAAAGGAGGCACCAAGTTATGTCAGCAGTGATAATGCCGACCTTCCCCACAGCAATAGCACAATACCGACGCAGGTATTGTGCCGCCTGTTCTGTGGGTGTTTTCTGTGGGGGGCTCTGCCCCTGTACCACCCAGACTTTAAGATTCCAACTCCAGGAAAATGGGGAGATGCTTGAAAGAGGCATTAAGGGGAATGAGGCAGGAATCAGGGGTTGAGGAAAAGTGGGCAGTATTTAAAATGGGGATTACAAGAACAAC
Organism: Neoceratodus forsteri; assembly: GCA_016271365.2. Classification (NCBI taxonomy): domain Eukaryota; kingdom Metazoa; phylum Chordata; order Ceratodontiformes; family Ceratodontidae; genus Neoceratodus; species Neoceratodus forsteri. The sequence goes on along the minus strand of JADMNL010000026.1, from coordinate 332,417,710 downwards.
AGAATTATGCATTAAGCAGGTTAGGGAGGGGAGACGGAAGAGGAGACCATTATGGTTTTCCAAGGAGGTAGCAGAGAAAGTGAAAGCCAAAAAGATTGCATTCAGGCAATACAAAAAGACACAGGCAGAAAGGGATAGGGAGAAGTACCAGGAGAAGCAAAAGGAGGCAGGGAGGTCAGTAAGGGAAGCCAAAGCTCAGACAGAAGAGCACATAGCAAAATCAGTGGGTTGAGGGGACAAAACATTTTACAGGTACATAAGTGAAAAAAGAAAGGCAAAGGGAGGGATAGTGAGACTGAAGGGGGAGGATGAGGCCCACATGGAGGATGACAACAGTAAAGCTGACATCTTGAACGTGTATTTCTGCTCAGTATTTACTGAGGAAGAGGTGGGTAATGGGTCAGAAGGGAGTACAAGAGTTGTGAATGGTGCACAAATGGACACAAGTCCCTTTACATGAGAAAGGGTCCTGAAGGAACTGGAAGTAATAAGAGTTGACAAAGCAATGGGGCCAGATGGGGTGCACCCCAGGGTCCTTAAAGAACTAAGAGAGATGGTGGATGAACCTCTGTCTATCCTGTTTAGCCGATCACTGGAAACAGGGGAGGTACCCAAAGACTGGAGGACAGCAGATGTAGTCCCCTTATACAAAAGAGGGAACAAAGAGGAAGCGGGGAACTACAGACCAGTCAGCCTCACCTCGGTAGTGGGGAAGATCATGGAAGCACTACTGAAGGAGAGATTGGTGGAACATCTGGTTGTCAATGGACTACAGGACCCAAGGCAGCATGGTTTCACCAGGGGGAGGTCATGTCAGACCAACCCCATTGAATTTTTCGATTAGGTGACTAGGGAGGTGGATCAGGGGAGGGCAGTGGACATGGCCTATCTGGACTTCAGCAAGGCCTTTGACACTGTGCCACATAGAAGACTATTGCACAAACTGGGGAATATGGGTATGGACAGGACAGTAGTGTGGTGGGTAGGCAACTGGCTGGGCGGAAGGACACAGAGGGTGGTGGTAAATTGATTTCACTCCACAGAGGGAAGAGTGGCTAGTGGGGTACCACAGGGATCAGTGCTGGGACCAGTCCTATTCGACATCTTCATCAGTGACATTGTGAAGGACCTAGAAGGCAGAATTTCCTTGTTCGCTGATGACGCAAAGCTCTGTAACAGAGTAGACACACCAGAGGGTGTAGACAGAATGAGAAAGGACCTGCAGAAACTTGAAGAATGGTCAGGGTTTGGCAGTTGAAATTCAATGCAAAGAAGTGCAAGATAATGCATATGGGCACAAAACCCTGGCACAATATATCAGTTGGGGGTGAGGATATAGCATGCACCAAGCAGGAAAGGGATCTTGGGGTTGTCATCTCTGATGACCTCAAGGTAGGGAAACAGTGTGACAAGGCAGCAGGTAAAGCAAATAGGATGCTGGGATGCATAGACAAGGGCATCACCAGCAGGAAAAGGGAGATCATAATTCCACTATACAAGACACTAGTGAGGCCCCACCTGGAGTACAATGTACAGTTCTGGAGACATAGACAGGGTAGAGAAGGTTCAGAGGAGGGCAACAAAGTTGGTACATGGATTCCATCACAAGTCCTATGAGGATAGGTTGAGGAATTGAATATGTATTCCAGTGAGGAGAGAAGGGAGAGAGGGGATATGATAGAGACATACAAGTATGTTACAGGGAGGAACAGGGTACAAGAATACACTATTTTTAAGTGAAAATGATGTTCCAAGACTAGAGGGCATGGGATGAAGTTGGAGGGAGGACGATTCAGAGGAAACATGAGGAAGAATTTCTTCACAGAACAGGTGGTGGACAAGTGGAACACCCTGCCAGAGGAAGTGGTGGGGGCTGAAACAATCACGGGATTTAAGAATGCATGGGATAGACATAATTGAATTCTGGAAGTCAGGGTTAAGGGGCAACAGATGTCTAGGAAAACATAAAATAAACTTGCAAGCTGAAATGGGCAGACTGGGTGGGCCGCAGGCCCTTATCTGCCGACACTGTCTATCTATGTGTCACCCTCTTTGAATATTGACATTGGAAAAATGCTGACACTGGTGTCTGCGGATGGCAGATTCCGAATTAATAATGACAGACATGAATGACTGACAGTGTTTTCTGCTTCTCTGTAATGTAAACTCCTTGTCCCTTTGTTGTTTTCGTTGTCTGCTTGCAGACAGGAACAGTCTTTACTTCTAGACCTTGTGTGCCATTTTTTAGTAGTGCAAGTTATTTTTCTGCTGTACACACAATATCCTTTTTTTGTTGTTTTATTAATAGTGCTGTCAGAGTTGCCGCTTCTAGAAGCTGTTCACTGCAAAAGTCAGCTCACACTGTGAATTCCAACAGAGGCTGGACACTGAGCTGTCTGACACAGTGAGTTACATCAGGATATCCTCACAATATACTATAAAGAGATGGGTAAGTGATTTTAGGGCTGAGATTTAACAGCAATATCTGTTTCATTAAATAAGGAAGCTTCAGTGGCAGCACTGACAGCGCTATTAGAAGAAAAAAATGGATGTTGTGTGTGTAGAAAGCAAACACTGCGATCTGGTTAGTGTGCAGGTTTTTGAACAAGGACATAGAAACATAGAAACATAGAAGTTGATGGTAGATAAGGACCGCAAGACCCATCCAGTCTGTCCATTTTTTTTTCTACCTTATGAATGTGCCATTGGCCTTTGCTCTGTCAATGGCCTATCTATTCATACTCATCTGTATTGCTCCCTTATGCCTATCCCATGCCTGTTTGAAACCCTGTACTGCATTCATATCCACCACTTCCTGAGGTAGAACGTTCCCTGCATCCACCACCCTTTCTGTGAAAAAGAACTTCCTCACATTACCCCTTCATCGGCCTCCCTCTAATCTCATGCTGTGTCCTCTTGTCCTGCTATTTTTCTTATATTAAAATGTTAGACTGTTTCACCTTGTTAATGCCCTTAAGGTGTTTGAATGTTTCAATCATATCACCTATCTCTCCCTCCTTTGCTCTAGGGTATACATATTGAGTTCAGTTAATCTGTCCTCATATGTTTTCTGATGCAGTCCATTTTGGTTGCCCTTCTCTTGACTGCCTCAATTTGGTTAATGTCCTTGTGAAGGTGTGGCCTCCAGTACTGCACGCAGTACTCCAGATGGGGCCTAACCTGTGTCTTGTGAAGAGGGATTATTACCTCCCTCTTCCAACTTGTGATACCCCTACTAATACACCCCAACAACCTCTAGTCTTACCTACTGCTTGAGGTCTGCTTGGATGATTTCAGGTCATTGGTGATGATGACGCCTAAGTCTCTTTCTTCCCAGTGACTGCCAGCAACTCCTCCTAGCCTATAGGTGGCTTCTGGTTTCTTCCCTACGTGCATGATCTTGCACTTCTTCGCGTTAAACCCCAGTTGCCACTCTTCCGACCATTTTGCTAGTTTATCCATATCTCTTCTCATTCTGCCCACGCCATCTGGATCATCTACTCTGTTGCAGATCTTGGTGTCATCTGCAAACAGACAAACCTTACCCTCCAGTCCATCTGCAATGCCACTGAAACATAGAAACATAGAAACATAGAATTTGATGGCAGATAAGGACCGCTTGGCCCACCCAGTCTGCCCATTTCCCTACCTACTGGATAAGCTGCAGATCCTAGTTAACCAGCAGCCTACTTCTTCCTACCCCCACCCCCCAGAATTGCCTTATGACTATCCCATGCATGCTTGAATTCCCCCACTGATTTTGGACTCCACAACCTCCTTCGGAAGGCCGTTCCATGCATCCACAACCCTCTCTGTGAAAAAATACTTCCTTAAATTACCTCTGAGCCGCCCCCCCCATCTTCAAATTGTGCCCTCTTGTTCTTGCACACCTCTTTTTTTGAAAGATGCTACCCTCTTGGACTTTGTTGATTCCCTTGAGGTACTTGAAAGTTTCTATCATGTCCCCCCTCTCCCTCCTTTCCATTTCTAAAGGAGCTAAGGGTGGAACTAGCAGAGCCATTATCAAAACTGTTTAGTGCATCTCTGAGCACTCCACTGATGAAGATATTGAAGAGGACTGGCCCCAGGACTGATCCCGAGGTACTCCACTTGTGACTTGCATCTCTTCTGACTGTATACTGTTTACCACCACTCTCTGTTTTCTGCCCGTCAACCAGTTTGCCACCCATTTGACCAACGTTTGACCCACCCCAAGCCTACTCAGTTTATTAATCAATCTTCTATGTGGAACAGTATCGAAAGCTTTGCTGAAGTCAAGGTAGGCAACATCAACTGCTCCCCCCTTGGTCCACCACTCTGGTTACCCAGTCAAAGAAATCTATGAGATTAGTTTGACAGGACCTTCCTGTTGTAAACCCATGCTGCCTTGGATCCTGTGCTCCTATGGATTCCAGGTATTGCACTAACTATCCTTTCCTTAAGGAGTGTCTCCATAATCTTGCCCAATACTGAGATAAGACTGACTGGTATGTAGTTCCCTGCCTACTCCCTGCTACCACTCTTATGGAGCGGGATCACATGAACCTTTCTCCAGTCTTCCGGGGACCTCTCCTGTGCTCAGAGATGCACTAAACAGTTTTGATAATGGCTCTGCTAGTTCCACCCTTAGCTCCTTTAGTACCCTGGGATGTATGCCATCAGGTCCTACTGCCTTGTCCGCCCTGAGCTTATTGCGCTCTTGTAAGACCCTTTATTTTGTGAAAGGACTAGTACACCTCCCTCCCTCCCCCATGTCTATTGTGCAGAGCTGTGGGCCCTGTCCTACCTTCTCTTCAGTAAATACTGAGCAGAAGTATCTATTTAGGACAGATGCTTTTACATGGTCCTCCTCCTCACACGCCCCCTTATCTGCTTTAATCTTAGCAATACCCCCCTCTGGACTTTCTCCTTTCACTAATGTATCTATAGAAAGTCTTGTCACCTTCTTTTACTGTTTGTGCTAGTATTTCCTCAGTTTGGGCCTTTGCCTGCCTTACTGCCTTCCCTGCTTCCCTTAGGGAAGTTTGGTATACCTCCCTGTCTTCATCCTGCTGTTTTTCCTTATATATCCTGAAGGCCAGCCTTTTGGCTCTGACCTTTTCTGCTACTATGTTTGAGAACCAATGTGGTTTCCTTCTTCTTTTGCACTTCCTTATCTCACTAACACGATGGGATGTTGCTTCAAGTATTGCATCTTTAATGCTTGCCCACTTTGCCTGTACCCAATCACCTGTATTTCTTTTTGCCAGAGCTAGCTTAACTCTGCTGGCCATCTTATCAAAGTCAGCTCCTCTGAAGTCCCATATTTTTGCCTTGGAATGGGATGATTTTGTTCTAGTGGCAAAATTGAACCATACCATGTGATGGTCACTAGCCCCCAGGTGACCTTCTACCTGGAGATCTGTGATCCTTTCCCTATTAGTCAGTATTAGATCTAGGATAGCCCTGTCTCTAGTGGGTTGTTGTACCAGTTGTTTGAGGCCCTCCCCCTGCAGGGAATCCACCATGTGTCTAGTTCTGGCAGATGTTCCTGCTGGTATTGACCATCTGTATCTGGCATGTTGAAGTCTCCCATGATCAGAACCTCCCCTTTAGCTGTCATGTTTTGTATATCTTCTAACAGTAATGTGTCCATGTCCTCCCCCTGGTCTGGAGGCCTGTACACAACCCCAGTTCATATGGCTGTCCCATTTCCTGTTTCCAGGGTGACCCACAGTTCTTCTGGCTCCTTATGTGTATTCTGAATTTCTGCAGCTTTGATATTTTCATTGACATAAAGGGCCACTCCACCCCCATTTTTTGCACCACGGTCTCTTCTGAACAGTACATAGCCAGGTACTGAAGTCTCCCAAGTGTGGTTACTGGTAAACCATGTCTCGCTAATGGCTACTATGTCCAGTTTAGCCTCTGTCATTATTGCCTGCAGGTCTGGGATCTTGTTTCCCAGACTGCAAGCATTTGTGTACATGAAGAACAATGTCAAACACAGCCAGTCAGATAGTATCTAAGGAAACTGCCGGTTTCTCATCACAGTGAAATTTAACAAGAAATTAACATGGCTGTGCTCAGTTTTATCAAGACGGGATACCAGCAAAATGCATTTAAAAGAAAGTCCACTAGTTTTGGTCTGTTAGTCATTTTGCTGCAAAGTGATCTGGACCTCTTGAACGTTATCACTGAGTTGAAATGTCAGATTTACAATCTCATGCATAAGGAAAACCTGCACACTTACTAGATCGCAGTGTGCTTTCTACACACACATTTTTTCTTCCAATAGCACCGTCAGTACTGCCACTGTGTGAAGCTTTGTTATTTAATGCAACAAGTATTGCTGTTAAATCTCAGCTGTAAAATATCTTGCCTGTCTTATAGTATATTGTGAGGATATCCTGATGTAACTCACTGTGTCTGCAGCCCATACTCTCAACCCAGCATTTAAATAAAAATAAATAAAATCCTGCAATTTAAAATCTTAATGTCAACAACAAACATCACAACTCACACACACACACACACACACACACACACACACACACACATATACTTAAATATTGCCCAATACAACTGAATTAGCCCACTGGCTGTGCGAGTGTTACTGAAGGTCGAATTTCCCAACTGAGAACATGTGCATGACTAGCTGTTGCTATAGTGTGGGAGTTTTGGATATCACTGACATCTGTAGGAATTCAGTGTCAGCTGACTCTTGAACTGAGCTGTTTCATAGACCAGAAACATTGATGACTCATATAAATAAAAAAAAACATTGTGTATAGAAAGCAACTAACTTGCACTACTAATAACGCAGCACACAAAAGATCTGGAAGTAAACCTTATAAGTTTTAATTAAATATATTTCTTATTTCCTTTAATACGGTGCTGACATGCCATTGCCTGTAATTTCCTGGTGCTCACTCCCAGTGGGTAGGGAGTTTGGTCTCTAGGGTGGTGTGGTCTTGACTCCAGCACACATGCTGGGAGGACAGAGCCACTGGGAGGGATTGACAGCTGGGAAGGAGGAAGGGACTAGTTAAATGTACGTACTGTTTACTGTACACTCATGCGAGCAGCCCAACATGTACAGCTACATTTGACTCAAACTTGGTTCTTCTTGCACATCAAGAAATCAATGAAGCAGATGGAGCTGGACTAAGTTGTTGCTCCATTTGGCAATGTTTGGCACATTTTATTTATTGCTCCTGTTGGAACACTACAGAGTGGAGGCAGGCAGTCACTGACAGTGGATGGCATTTTTTTCTGTGTGGCAGAAGTTACACAAAGGAAAAGGGGGCTCAAAAGGAGCAGCCAGGCAGTGGCATTAAGTGACAAGGTGGTTTGTTGGAAAGAGAGTAGGGGAGTAGGCAGGCAGGGAGGACTGTGGACTCAACTGACTGGGAGCCTGGGGTTCTTTGTGTATAGGTCATCCTCCTGCTCTGTGCACTTTGCTCTACTCTGTACCCAGTGTGTGACTCCAGCTATGTGAAGTACTGGCCAGCCTATCATCACGAAGTGTGCAGTTTGATTGCACTGTACCCAGTGTGTGACCATGTGCACTGCAGCCTAACATCAAGTTGTGGTATCTTTATGTACATGCCAGAAATGTCTCCCTGTTGGGAGGAGAGACTGAAAAATCCATTACTTACAGTACCAAAAAAAATCTGTGCATCGTAGTATTGTGTAATGCCATTTCTTAAGTGGTGTAGTGGCCAGCCCATCACCTGCTGTGTGCCCTTTGACTGCACTTACCCTACCCAGTGTGTAACCATGTGCAGCCCAGCAGCCAGTTGTGTGATATCTTTAAATACATGCCAGAAATATTTCTCTGTTGGGAGGAAAGACAGAAAAATTCCTTACCCACAGTACAGGATGATGGGCTGGCCACTGTGCAAATAAATGTAGAAACTTTTGATTTACTTATTTAAAAATGACAGCAGTAAATACTAAATATCTGAGGTTAACTAGTGTCAGTTATTTTTTTTTTCATATTTCATTATGATGAGGTGATAACTGAGCACATAAATGTACCACTTATAGTTTTTTTCCTTTCAGGAACTCTAATGCAAGTGTAGCAGGAAAACCTTTAACATATGGGCAGGTGGCCCCCAACAGCACCTATAAGTTGCTGGCTTTAGCAAACAGAAAAAAACATAGATAAACCTAGCTGTAGTCATATATCAAAGTCACACATGATCATTTCACTCTCCCCTTATATTTCACAGATCCCCCCCCCCCCCAATTTCATGTGTATTTTGGTATTATCTTCATTATTGGAATGGCAGCATAATTAAAAAATAGGGTTCGAGTTCTAAAAAGTTCAAAAAAATATTATAACCCTAGAACCTTTTCAAAAGTTCTAGGTTAGAACTAGAACCCAGAACTTCAGAAGGTTCTGACAACCCTACCTCACATTACCTCTGAGCCATCCCCCCTCTATCTTCAAATTGTGCCGCCTTGTTCTTGCACTTCTCTTTTTCAAAAGATGCTACCCTCTTGAACTTTATTGATTCCCCTGAGGTACTTAAACATTTCTACCATGTCCCCCCTTCCTCAAGGGTATACATAGTAAGAGCCTTTAATCTATCTTCATATGTCTTCTGGTGTAGACCCTGCACCATCTTAGTTGCCTTCCTCTGGACAGCCTCCATCCTGCCTATGTCATTGTGGAGATGAGGTTTCCAGAACTGCATGCAGTATGGACATACGAACATACAAAATTTGCCAGCAGATAAAGGCCTAGAGGTCTATCAAGTCTGCTCGAATGTGCAGCTAGCACCCCTTATTTTGCAGCTGCCCCCCCACCATTCTCCTCCATTGACCCTCCCCCTTGCCCTGTCCCAGCCCCTTTTGAAGCAGTCCACTGTTCTACTGGATACCACTTCTGCTGATAACGCATTCTACCCAGCTACCACCCTCTCTGTGTAGCCCCCCCCCCACAAATGGGGGTTCCCAAAAAGTATTTCTTGAGCTTGACTAAATGCTCATTGCCAGGCTGGTGTTGTGTGCTTTAGCAGTTTGAATGTATTGCCAGAGAGTGCCTGTATAGCTTCTGTGTACTGTCTCTTTAAGAGCTGCCTGGATTGCAGTTATAATTGATCTGGGAGGGGGCTGAGTGTTTCTATGCTGGAGCCCCGCCCGGGCTGCCAGATAATTGCTCCATTCTGCCATCGCTATTTGCGCAGAGGGAGCTCTGTTATAAGATGTGCTTATTTACTGAATATCTATTAGAGTGATAATAATATTGCAGTTTGTTCTAACCTGTTTTCTTTGCAGCAAGGACTTTTCTGTTTATGTCCACCAACTTGGCCCGGGACTGTCAGAATGGACCAATCAGTATTGTTGGGACTCTAAAATAGAGCCTGCCTACAAGGGCTTGGTGGGGTCAAAACTTGTAGTAATTGTAATTTTTGCATGTTGGCACCTAAATGAACCTGAAGGGGGAGCCCTTGTTGTGACTGACAGACAGATGAGCTAACCAAACCTTTTGGATCATGGGGAAATTCCCAAGTTGCTTGCAGCTAGTTTCGGTTCTGAGTTGGGAAGTGAAGAGATAACAGCTTGAATGATTCAAGCAGCAGCCCCAGCGTAGACTTGCGCGGGAAAACTGTGGAAAGGCCTGAGTTTTGGCCTGCATGCCTGCCTGCTGTCCCTGAGAAGGAACCTGTGCCTTTTTTTGGACTGAATCCGAACTTGGAGAGCAAAGTAAGCCACTGAATTGTGACCAGGCTCCTACCCGAAGAAGACTGAAGATTTGCTGAATGTGATCAGCCTGTCTGGACTTCCAGCCCCCTCTGAACTCCTGGATTGTGTAGAGACTCTGTAATTGCGACCAGAGAGCCATTTTGCCTGGTACAGTGGAATTTTCTTACATGTGAATGTGTTGTGTGCTTATAGTGGGTCGTGATTTGGTTCCCCACTATGTTGAATTGTGTTCTGCTTGCTGGAAGCTGAATCAGAATTTCCTTACATGTAAATGTGCTGTGTGCTGCTAGTGGGTCGTGATTTGGTTCCTCACTGTGGCTTGAACTGTATTCTGCTTGCTGGAAGCTGAATCCAGCCCCATGGACTGAATCCAAAATCATCTCCATTGGACCTGGGCCTTGCCACACTGGCCCAACCTGACTACCCGCTGCACAGAGAAAGCCATCGACGAGAGACCTGCCTGGGGATCAGCCCCCTGCTCAACACCTGAACAGGAACAATGCCTGGGTGATTCGTGTGGGCTCCGCTTCTCCGGGCACTCCAGCTCAACAACCTGCAGTCTCAATTTCATCCTGCCTGTGTCCAGTATTGGGTATCATAAGTAAACATCAGGGTAGCTCCCTGCAACAACAGCTAAATCTAAAGTGTTGTTATCTGATTGTCTTGTTGCTTTTTCTTTCATGAACTGAGCCCTCTGGCTCCGTAGTACAAGTAGTGTGTGTTGTGCATGTTGCTTTCTTCCATCACAGGGCCCCAGTCAGCTGCAACGTTCCTGGCTAGCCCACCGTTTTCCTACCTGGGTACCCAGAGGATGTGACTGTGTGGGGACTTAAAGCACATGCATAACTGTTTGATTAACATAGCCTTTAAGCCAATCAACCTGATTATGCCCCTTCCTTGTTTAAGTTCCCTGAATAAATCAGATCTGACTTTTTCTGCATTTAACCTGACTGTGGTTCTAGTTTGTGCCAAGAGTATTGTACTGTTGCTATTTACTGTGCATAACCTTGTTTTACAGGTTGTTCCCAGGGTCGAGCCAGAGGAACTAGCACTAGTGGTAAGTGCAAACAGTGTGGGTACTGGTATGGTGTACAAGTGGTACTGTGAAAGTGATTATCGTATGTTGCTCCGGCCACTAGAAGGGAAAGAGGGGGATTACAGTGTCCTGGAGGGCTGTGCCCAGGTTAGCTTGACTACTGCCAACCCTGACCTCCTGGTGGAGGCACCCGTTGCAGAACCTAGGCCCCTTAACCTGCTACTGGCCAAGCAGGCAGGGGTAGTAGCCCATATGATAGTGCCCACTAGGGGTTACATCTGTAAAAAAGTGTCTCCTCATCTCCCTCCTGAACCTTCCTTCCTCCAGTCTCATATCATGGCACTGGATGTCCCTCCCCTCCCTTACTTTGAACAGCTCCTCTGTACCTGTCTTGTTTATTCCTTTCATATACTTCAAAGTTTCAGTCATGTCCTTCCGTCCCTCTTCTCCTCTAGCGAGTACATGTTCAGTTCCCTGAGTCTCCTTTCATAAGGCAAATTCCCCAGCCCCTTGATCATCCTTGTTGCCCTGTGCTGCACCCCCTTCAGTAACTCAATGGCCCTCTTCAGATACGGGTGCCAGTACTGCATGCAGTACTCCAGATGTGGTCTAACTAATGACCTATACAGTGGCAGACTCACCTCCCCCTTCCTCGAGGAGATACCCCTTTTGCAATGCAACCCAGCATTTGTTGGCCTTTGCAGTTGCCTTCCTACATTGTGCAGAGTTGTTCATTGATCCTGTAATGAGCACCCCCAGATCCTTCTCCTCTTCTGTCTTGGCTAGCTGCACTCAACCCAGCTGGTAACTCCTCCTTGGGTTCTTCACCCCAAAATGCAGCACCTTGCATTCTTTTGGCATTAAATGCCAGTTGCCAGGTGCCTGACCAGGTTTCCAGCTTTTCCAGATCATCCTGCAACCCCTGCCATCCCCCTAGTCATCCACCACTGCACCCATCTTGGTGTCATCAGCAAACAGACTGATCTTGCTCTTGATGTCCAATGTTATATCTACAATGAATATCCCAAACAACACTGGTCCCAACACTGAGCCCTGTGAAACAGCGCTAGTCACTACCTTTGGGGATGAGAGAGCCCCACCCCCCACCACCCTCTGCTGCCGTCCCTGAAGCCAGTTCCCTACCCATCTCACCAGCTTTGCACTGCCCTTGTGCCTTCTAACTTACTTCCCAGCTTCCCATGTGGCACCAAGTCAAATGCCTCACTGAAGTCCAGATACAGGACAACCACTGCATGGCCCTTGTCCAACTGCCTAGTTACCCAGTCATAAAACTCCACCAGGTTGGTTTGGCAGGATCTGCCATGTATGAAGCCATGCTGTCTGCTGTCCTATAGTCCTTTGGCCTCCAGGAGGGCCACCAGCCTCTCCTTCAGGATAGTCTCCATCAGCTTACCCATGATGGATGTGAGGCTTATTGGTCTGTAGTTACCTGGTTCATCCTTGGGTCCACTCTTCTGGAGGGGCACCACATGAGACATCCTGCAACCCTGAGGTACACACCCTGAGTGTAGCGAGGCATTAAATAAGTCTGCCAAAGGTCCTGCAAGGACCTCTGCCAGCTCCTTCAGTGCCCTGGGGTGGATGCCATCTGGGCTTGGCACCTTGTCCACCCTCAGTGCCCTCAAACCCTCCAGAACTCTGCTCTCCATGATTTACCTGTCCATCACTCCCTCCACCCATTTCTGCCATTCCTACCCCTTGGGTATCACCCCCGCTCTTCTCCTTAGTAAATACTGAGCAGAAGTAATCATTTAGTGCTTCTGCCTTATTGCCCCCGGCTTCCACCCAGCCCCCCCTTCCTAATCCTTACTATGTGGTCCTTACAGTTCCTTTTCTCCCTGATGTACCTAAAGAAGTCCTTCTCACCCTCCTTAATGCCTTGTGCCAGCCTGAGCTCCGTAGATGTCTTGGCTTCCCTTACTGCCCATATCACCACCTTAGATTCCTTCAGATACTCCTCCATGTCCTCCCTCTCTCTCTGTTTTCTTGTAACTCCTAAAGGCAGCTCTTTTCCTCCTTACCTTTTCCATGACCCCCTCTCACTGAGCTTGGTTTCTTCACCCTGACCTTCTTGCTCTGGGCCTTACTGCAGGTTCTGGTTGCCTCCACTATCCCCCGCTTCATGAGCTCCCACCTCTGGTTAGTGTCCATGCTAGGTTGAATTTTGGCCAAGTACCCTTTTACCACATCCCCCATCTTCCCAAAGTCAGCCCTCCTAAAGTTCAGCACCCGTGTGCCAGATTCTACTCCTTCCTTGCCCATATCCAGTGTGAGTCATACTGAGTAGTGGTCACTCCCTGACAGCGGTTCTTCCACCCTAAGTTCCCTCACAAAGTCCCCATTTGCCAGCACAAGGTCAAGGGTATTCCCTAACCTGGTTGGTTCACTGACCATTTGCAGCAGGAAGTTGTCCTGGAAGGCATCCAGCAATACCTGCTCCCTTCTGTTCCTGGTTGTTGGGGTACTCCAGTCAACTCCTGGCATGTTGAAGTCCCCCACAGTCACCACGCTACCCTTCTCGCAGGTCCTCCTGATCTGTCCCGCTAGTTTCCTGTCTAACTCCTCCGTCTGAGATGGTTGCCTGTACACCATTCCCTTTCTGAGAGTCCTATTCATGGAATCCTGGAATTGCATCCAAAGTGACTCCTTGCTACCCCCTCTTCCTCCCTTAAACACTTCATACTTCCCCTCACATATAGTGCCACCCCCCTCCTTTTGCAATCACCCTATCCCTACGAAACAACCTGTACCCTGGTACAGACAGGTCCCAGTCATTGTATTGGGTGGCCCATGTTTCTGTGATGGCTGCAATGTCCACCTCTCCCTCTGCCATGAGCGCCTACAGGTCTGCAGTTTTCCCTCCAAGGCTCCTATCATTAAGGGTAACCACCTTCCACCCCGGCACAGAAGGGTTGTTTAAGCTGAGAAAATGAAGGGACACAAGGAGGCGTGGGCTACAGTACTGCAGATGGGGTCTCACTGTCACCCTCTGCCCACCTGCCCTTCCCTTTATTAAGTTTATCGTGTTCGCCACCATGATTCCGCAAATCCTCTTTCTCAATTCCTCAGTGTGGCATGTGGTCCAAGACTAGTTCCACGAGTCTCTGTGCATGCTGAAACTGCAGACATCTACTGGAGAATGGCAATGAACCATGGCATATTCTTGCGCCAGTGCAGTTGCACCATCAGTCAAACTGTTAAACTGACAAGGCCCTGGGTGCAGCTTAAACAGTGTACTCACTATGTCCTGCCATTCTCCTCCTTCCACTGAACATTCCACACACACCCTCACCATGTCCACCACCCACACTGACCTCCACTGGCAGCAGTGTAGTCAGTCATTTCACTACCAGTCTGCGTTCTTCGTTTGGCTGCAGCACATGCTCACACAACCCACAAGTCCCAAACTGATCTACATGTATCTATCTCTATACAGTATGTCATGCAATACCAAGCTTTCTAGTGTCACATATGAACATACAAAACTTGCTAGCAGAAACAGGCCTCACACTCTATCAAGTCTGCTCAAGTGCACAGCTACTAGCACCCTTATACTGCAGCTGCTCTACCCCATCCCCCTCTCACCCTCAGAAACTACTCAGTGTTATTTACACAGACCCCCTTACCCTGTCCCATGCTCTTTTGAAACTGCCCACTGTCCTGCATGCCATCACCTCCTCTAGTACAGCGTCCACTTCAACACCACCCTCTCAGTGACATAATGCCTCCTCATCTCCCTCCTGAATCTACCACCCTGTAGTCTTAGTCCTGTGACCCCTTGTGTCCTTCACTTTCTCAGCTTAAACAACCCTTCTGCACCAGATTTGTTGATCCCTTCAAGTATTTGAAAGTTTCAGTCATAACCTCCCCAATCCCTTCTCTCCTCCAGGGTGTACAGACTCAAGTGTCTCAGCCCTTCTTCGTAGATTTTGCCTTCCATTCCCTGTATTAATTTTTCCACCCTATGCTACACAGCCTCAAGCAGCCTGATATCCTTCATCAGATATGGATGCTGGTACTGCATTCAGTACTCCAAATGCAGCCTCACCAAGGACCTGTACAGGGGCAGGATCACATTATTGTGTCTGGACGAGAACACCTGTGCAATGAACCCCAGCATCTAATTGGCCTTAGCAGCAGCTTTCCTACACTGAGCAGAGTTGTTCATGCTCTTTGTTACTATGATCCCTAGATTCTTCTCCTCCTTAGTGACACCCAACTGCTCCCCACCTAATCAATATTCCCTCCTCGGGTTCTTTGCCCCAGAGCGCGTAATGTTGCACTTTCTTTTCCATGGTCCAGCACCATTGATTGTACCCCCACCTCATGGACAGCAACACATATGTAGGTATATGTACTAACTTTAGGGCACGGGCACTTATCTTATAAGCCTAAGTGTAAGGATCTGTGTCCTACTGTATTTTACTAAAGCATACTAAGCTCCATTATGTTTCACCGGTGTATCTTAGTACTAGGAGATACTTTCTATTATACGTTTAGTGTATAATTATGAGTTGGGCAACAGTGCCACCTTTAGTGCTTGTGCATCACTGTAACTGCAAGTGACCTTGGGCTTCTCATACTAGCCCATTGTATTCGGCTATCTTTGCTGGTTAAGCAACTTCTTATGTTAGTTAAGAAAGTTACTCATGCCACCTGTTATTGCCCAATGATGTGCTTTTTATGTATCTTCTTTAGCTGTTGCTATAGAGATTATCGGGGTATAAGACCCCTTGTAGCACGTAGCTTCTCTAAGACTAGACACTGTACCTACGTAGGTAAAGAAACTGGAAGCTCTTCCAGTGATTACACTGTTGGTTATAAGCCTGTGTTATTATTTACCAGTAATAAATTGCATTTATTACTTGTGCACCACTTGTCTGTTGCCTCTTCCACTGTGCAGTTCCACCAAGAACCTGAGAAAGGTAATTTTATTACCCAGTTACATTTGGTGACTGTGTGCAGGTTGGAAGGTACAATCGAAGATTCCATTCAATTCATTTTGAATGTCGAGTAGTGTAGTGCAACTTTTGCCTGCTTGGATCTACTCATGCTTACAGTGGTAGCGATTGTGGCAGATGTACTCTGTCTTGCTCTCGGGCGTGGCTGACCCACACCAGATCCCCTTACACTCCCTCTGTGAGTGACAGCGTACTGCCTTGACCTCAGCATTCACCCACCAGGGACCAGAAAGCAGCTGAGTGACAGCGCCAAGGATTGTGTCCAGTTTTCCCGACTGCTTCTTTGTTTGTTTGTCTACCCCTTCGTTGCCATGCCCGTACTTTGCACTGAACTGAGACTGGATGTCTCAAACTACCTCACATCCCATGACAGATGGACAGATTTTGCACTGGATGCAACATCTGCAGACAATCCATTGCTGCTAATATCTGACCATTGCTTACAGTCAAAACACACAGCCAAGAAATACAACCTCAAAGGTCTTTTGGTTGCGGCTCTATAAACTGCTGTTGAGGGTCTCACAGCGATGTGTACCTCCCTTGAACTGCAAAATGCATCTCTAAAAGAGATGGGCTTGCAGGCATTGGGGTTACAGAAAAAGGAACAGTAACTAGTGGAGGAGACACAGTCACTTTGTGATGCCAGTAACAGACTGTTGCACTGTACTGCTCATGACTCTGAGCGAGAAATTTGTATGTTAAGAGATGATTGTGAGAGGCTGAAATGTGATGAGAAACAGCATATTTGAATAATATTTTGAGTGATATGAATGAGAGTTTGAGACAGGAGAATGCTGAGCTGAAAGAGGTGTATCAGAGAATGAATCGTGAGTTAGATAAAGAACTTAGGGAAAATGTCGAATTGGGCGTCACGTACAGAGTGTTGCAGCATGAGGTTGAAAAAGGTATTGAGTAGAGCATTGCAAGAGTTTGTCACAAGAAGTGTTGAGAAAAGATGGTGAAGTTGCACCATCAACAGGAGGGTCTTGCCAGCCATGTTAAGGCCATGAATGGGTTCCAGTATATGCCCACTGAAATTGTGTCATCCGGCAATGACGACTCTGACATTGATGATGAGGCATGCCATGTCACTCTCAAATCCAACCTCTGTGGTGGTATAACTTCGGCCAGCCATTCTCAAGATGGCACCTATGTCACCATGTACTCTGCATCACCACGACTACACAAACATGGCGGAAGCCACGTACACCACCAAAATGGCGGCCCTCATGATACAGGCAGAGGGCCTGTATTCCGTAATGTACTTCCCCTTGCTTCTCTTGACAGAAGAGACACTGCAGAAGTTTGTGGCCTAATTCAAGAGGCCCTTAGTAATCTCATCATACCAGGAAACCAAACAAGAGCCATCCGAGAACAAACTGACCACATGCTCAAAGACACTATCACCCAGGACCATGCATATGGGGCAGTCGCTGATGCAGCAGTGGAAGTTGCTCTTTGCTGAGCCATGGAACATGATTCCTCATACTTCCAACCCCCTACAAGTCACTCACTCTGTCCAGCAGATGGGCGCAACTGACAATCTCAGTTGCCATTTGGAGAAGATGTGCTTCCTTTGTGAGAAGCTTTCCCTGCAACCTGAGTACCAGATTCAAGTCTTGCAACAGATGATTGAACCGACCCTCTAGGCCAAACTCCCAGAGACTGTATGCAACTGTGACACTCTTTTCTATAATGACATCACAGCAGCCCTCATTGCTGTCAACTCCCCGTGTGTCATAGGAGTTTGCTTGGCCTACAGGGTTAAGCAGAATGTGAAGGAAAGCCCTGTGACCTACCACTAAAGGCTAGGGCTCGCATACTACATGTGCAAGAGTCTTGCAGGAGAACTTGCAGACCGAGACCAGATTGAGTACAAGGATTTGTACATCCAGAACATGACTATGGCTTTGTGGGAAAAGGTTGAACTCAATGTGTACGAGAATACCGATTCCTTTACCAACATTCTCACAAAAATGGAGCGTGCCTATCAGGTCTACTTCTGCAACCTTACTTCCAGTAAAACCAACAAGGCTACCACAATTCAAACTCCAGCAGCATAGGTGGCTGCAGTACAGCCTACCTCCAACACACCTACCCACTATACCATGGAAGGCAATAACCAGGAAAATGATGCTCCTTCTGATGTCAAGCAGTCACATGGGGGGAACAGAGCTATAAAAACAACAGGAACAGAGACAGAAGCAATAGGAAAACTCCAAGGCCCAGATATTCAAAAGGATTGCACATGGTGCAACAGTGATTTCTGTGCTAGACACATAGGATTTGGAAGGATATTTGTGCAATATTTTAGAAGTGTCCTGCTGGCTGAACAGTGAGTTTATCCCTGGTTTCAGATAAAGGGTTTGTGGGTGTATTAGAAGCAGACATAGCAAATTGTCTTCACTGAAAGGCCTGCTTACATCACAGGTGTCACTAGTCAATCAATTGATTCTGGGTGGGGTTTGTATCAGTGTTCTGTTTAGGCATACTGCACAGAGTAAAGTCAGTCAGTTGACTTGCCTGTTCCTTTTGGAAGCTGAGAAATAGGCTATACTGCAGAGAACAAACTAGAACGCATTTGAGGAACTGGTAACTTGGTAAAACATAATATTGTAGGGGACTAGGAAGGTAAGCTACACTTTCTACAGGAAGTTTTATTATTTTTTTTATTGGCATTTAAGAATTGCAGGATTCCATTAAAGTGTAGTAATTTTATAACCAGAGGGGTTGTAATACAACTGAAGTTGCTTGATTTCTGTGCTAGACACATAGGATTTGGAAGGATATTTGTGCAATATTTTGGAAGTGTCCTGCTGGCTAAACAGTGGGTTCATTTTTATCCCTGGACTCAGTAGAGTGGTTGGTGTAGGAGCAGTGGTCTAGTACATTGCGGTGTTGGTTGACTTACTATAAAGGGCAGTACTCACCAGGGTGGTGGAGCAGTGGTGTATTTGATTGTTTCTAACAGTCACCAGTGGTTGTGGCCTACCCACCCACCTTCCCTCACCCGTCCACCCCAGGCATGGCATTTCCTTTCTAGCCAAGGTTCTAACATCACTTCTCAACAGGTCTTGGAGCAGAACTGTCATATTCTTATTACCCAGCACAGTGCATAAAGCATAGTGTATACACACACACACACAAAAAAAATTGTGTATTACTCATTGTATATTATAAGGAAGAGGGACATGTGGGAGTGGTGCAATGCACTGGCTGTGGGCAGCAATTTTCTGGAAACATTCTGGAACCTGCATTGTTGCCCTATTTGCAGGCAACTGTCAGCTCTGAGGGAGGGTTACCCACCTCCAGGCTGAACTGGCAAGGACTAAGGAGGACTCCCCACCCAAGAGCAACAGTTCCACAACCACTGCCTCAGAGGTTGCCATGTGTGAAGAGCAGATGGACCACAGTAGGTTCTGGGAGGATGAGGGTGGTGGAACAGAGGCCTAGCCCCCGAGTTGCACCTCTACACAAATCACATGTCAGTCTGGCAAATCAAGGTTCCTTTATGATGACACTGTCATTGGAGACCAAGAAGAATGCTGGGGACATCCACAAGGGAGACTCACAAAAGAGTGGCAAGGGACAACACAAGGGAAAGAAACAGCTTCTGACTGGGGACTCAGTTGTTAGGGGTGTAGACCTGGGGAAGGGAGAGAAGAGGGAAGTAAGGTGCCTGCCTGGTGCCATGGCTTGGAGGGACAGGAAGCGAATCCTCAGGATTGCAGAAGCAGCATCACAGGAGATGAAACTAGATATCATTGTCCACCTCGGGACAAATGACCTAGCTAGGCATGAGATCAGTGCAGTGGGGATGAATTTGTGGAGTTGAGGAGGCCTCTTACAGGTATGCAAGCACGGTAACCTTCTCAGAGGTGCTGCCAGTCTATGGCAGGGTGAGGCTAGGGTACTGCACACCATGTGGTTTAATGAATGGTTGCAAAACTGGTGCAGAGCACAGGGCTTTGGTTTTATTGGGGACTGGGGGTCCACCTGGAGAGATGAAGGTCTATACTGGCATGATGGTCTGCATCTGTCCAGGAAAGGAAACATGCTCCTAGGTGACAGGTTTAAAGGCTTCCTTGGCAAGCTTTTAAACTAGCCAAGGGAGGTGCTGATAGAAACAGGAAAGTTCAAGCCTCCCCAAAGCATAACGGAGGTAGTAGGGTAAACACTGAGGTACAGAGCTTGACAGAGGGCAGGACAGAGGTACATGGAAAAATGGACAAGGGCAATAAGAGCAGGGATGGGGTAAAAAAGGATAAAGCCAACATTAAATGGAGGGCAATGAGTACCAATGCCTGTAGTCTTGGAAACAAGCTTCCAGAGCTAGTAGCCCTGATGGAAGTGGAACACTTGGATATTGTGGCAGTCACAGAAACATGGTACATGGAGAACCATGACTGGGATGTCAACATACATG
Organism: Neoceratodus forsteri; assembly: GCA_016271365.2. Taxonomy (NCBI): domain Eukaryota; kingdom Metazoa; phylum Chordata; order Ceratodontiformes; family Ceratodontidae; genus Neoceratodus; species Neoceratodus forsteri. The sequence goes on along the minus strand of JADMNL010000026.1, from coordinate 332,397,570 downwards.
GGTACACAATCTACAGAAGGGACAGGGAGGGTAAGAGGAGGTGGAGTAGCCTCTACATAAGGAAGGGATCAAAGTAACAGAACTAAAAAGTAAAGGGAGGACAAGAGGAACTCTGGGTCACATTGGAGACAGGGAATGGCATCACAATCCGCGAGGGGTTGTATACAGACCCCCATCTCAAGGGGAGGAAATGGACAAGAAAATTATAGAGGGCATTCACAAAATGGCTGAAAAAGGGGAGATACTGTTGATGGGGGACCTGAATATGCCAGATGTTAACTGGGCAACATGGACTACAGCCACATCCAAGAGCAGGGTCATTCTCGATGCCCTACAGGAAGCATGCCTTAGACAGCTAGTGGTGGAACCCACTCGGGAGAGAGCAATATTAGACCTGGTACTCTCAAATGGAGAGAGGATCACAAACTTAGAAGTCAATAGACACCTGGGAACAAGTGACCACTGCACAGTGTGCTTCACAATAAACACAACCACGGAGACAAGCCATACAAATACAAGGATACTGGACTTTAGAAGTGCTGACTTTGGCAAAATGGGTGAATACCTGAGGAATGCATTAGCAAATGGCCAGAAAGGAGGGGTAGAAGAACAATGGAGAAAAATCAAAACTGCCATCATGGAGGCAACAAGCCTTTGTGTGAAACAAATAAAGAAAATAAAGTGGAATAAAAAACCACTATGGCTCTCAAAAGAAGTGTCAGGAAGGTTAAGGAGAAAAAGGCTGCATTCAAGAAGTATAAGGATTCACAGACGGAGCATGACAGGGAACTGTATCAATTAAAGCAGAAAGAAGTGGGGAAGGCAGTCAGAAAAGCAAAGGCCCAAACCAAGGAAAGGATAGCCAACTCAGTTAAGAAGGGGATAAAACCTTTATAGGTAATGCTAGGAACATAGAAAGGTTAAGGGAGGGAGGGATAGGGAAGATTAATAAATGAGAGGGGAGGTGGGCAGAGGGAGACAGTGAAAAGGCAGAGATAATGAATGAATACTTTTGCTCAGTATCCACAAAAGAAGAAGAGGAGGAGTTACCTAAACCAAACAGCAGAAGCACTCTGGATAGTGCGGTTGATACCAGTCCATTTAAAGAAGAAAGAGTACTGAAAGAACTTCTAAAACTCAAGGTGGACAAAGCAATGGGGCCTGACAGGATTCACCCTAGAATCCTAAAGAGCTAAGGGAGGACCTAGTGACACCACTAACCACACTTTTAACAAATCATGGGAAGATGGGGTGGTACCTGAGGACTGGAGGAGGGCAGATGTGATTCCCCTTCACAAAAGTGGGAGCAAGGCAGAAGCAGAAAACTACAGACCTGTTAGTTTGACCTCAGTTGTGGGGAAAATGATGGAATCAATTCTGAAAGAAAGAATTGTTGAGTACCTAGAGGCTAGCGGGGCACTGGACCCAAAGCAGCATGGATTCACAGCAGGAAGGTCATGTCAGACAAATCTAATTGATTTCTTTGACTGGGTGACCAAAGTAATAGACCAGGGAGGGGCTGTGGATATGGTCTACCTAGACTTTATCAAGGCATTTGACACAGTCTCGCACAAAGATTAATAATCAGTTAGCCAGCCTGGGAGTGGGTCCCAGGGTGGTAACCTGGTAGAAAACTGGCTCACAACAGGACACAGAAGGTAATAGTGAATGGAACTCATTCTGAAGAAAGGAGGGTTACTAGTGGAGTACCTCAGGGCTCAGTACTGGGTCCAGTCCTCTTTAACTTCTTTATAGGTGACATTGCAGAGGGTCTGGAAGGAAAGGTATGCCTCTTTGCGGATGACACAAAGATCTGTAACAGAGTTGATACACAAGTGGGGGTAGAAAGGATGAGAAGGGACTTGGCAAGGTTGGAGGAATGGTCAGACATATGGCAACTTAGATTCAATGCAAAGAAGTGCAAAGTAATGCACCTGGGAAATAAAAATCCAGGAGAAAATACACAATAGCAGGGAGGTACTAACAACAACAATAATGGAAAGGGATCTGGGTGTAGTCATATCAGATGACCTAAAGGTGGGTATGCAATGTGAGAAGTCAGTAGGGAAAGCCAGGGGATGCTGGGATGCATAGGAGGGCATCACAAGTAGAAAAAGGAAGTGGTTATCCCTCTATACAGACAGTTGGTGAGACCCCATCTGGAGTACTGCAGTTTTGGAGACCTCATCTACGAAGGACATAGACAGGATGGAAGCAGTCCAGAGGAGGGCAACTAAAATGGTGCAGGGTCTACATCAGAAACCATATGAAAAGAGACTGAGAGAGCTTAATATGTATACCCTTGATGAAAGGAGGGATGGGGGGACATGATAGAAACTTTCAAGTACCTCAAGGGAATCAACAAAGTCCAGGAGGGTAGCATCTTTCAGAAAAAGAGATGTGTAAGAACAAGGGGGCACAATGTAAAGTTAGAAGGGGGACAGCTCAGGGGAAATGTGAGGAAATTCTTTTTCACGGAGAGAGTGGTGGATGCATGGAACCGCCTTCCTGGAGAGGTTGTGGGGTCTAAAACAGTGGAGGAATTCAAACATGCATGGGACAGACATAAGGCAATTATAGTGGGGGGGTTGCAGAAAAATAGGCTGTTGGTTAACTAGAATCAGCAGCTTATCCAGTAGGTAGGGGAAATGGGAAGACTGGGTGGGCCAAGTGGTCCTTATCTGCCGTCAAAGTCTATGTTTCTATGTGCAACCCACTGATGCACCCTGGCACAATATTCAAATGGGGATTGTGCCTGGCACAAATCCCGATGCCCTGGAGCGCATCAGTAATGTATGCAGTGCAGGTGGGGGGGGCGTGCCCATGCATACTCTGCACATCCCGATATTTAGCCCTGGATGTGCCGAGTCCATGCATGCACAACCCCTACTTGCGCTGCACACAGGTGAGCCAAAAAAAAAGGAACAATGGTTGGCCACCCACAGGTGAGCTGCTGTATTGCAGGGTGCAACACGGCAGCTGTCACCTGTGGGTGGCCACCTGAGCTCCAGCTGCACCTCCGTGGCGGCTCCTCCCCAAGCCCGATCGTGGGCATCTCTGTAAATAAATCATGTCCTATATCCCTGGTGGTCCTGTGTACCGCTGTCAGCCCAATTGCGGGCTTAAGTAAAAATAAATCACTTCCTATATCCCTGGTGGTCCAGTGGACCACTCGCAGCCCGATCATGAGCTTAAGTGAAAATAAATCACGTCCTATATCCCTGGTGATCTAGTGGACCGAAGTCAGCCCGATCACCAGGGATATTGGAATTCGTTTATTTAGACCTATGTCCATGATTGGGCTGACAGTGGTCCACTGGACCACCAGGGATATAGGACATGACTTATTTACACTTATGCCCATGATCGGGCTGCAAGTGGAATATCACAGTTGTTACACATAGCACAACAGAACTTGCGCTAGCGCATCCCCCTGCTCCATTCTGGCCACTTGCGCTGGCACAGTGCCACTGCACCATGCGCACTGTGGGTGGCTAGGGCACGATGTTCAATGATGCTGTGCCCAGTCAATGCCCCTGCGCAGCAAAGTTGCACTGCACCCAGGCTTGTGCCACAGCCTAGCACAGTCTGAATATCTGGGCCCAAATGCCCAATTCAGTGGCAGGAACTGCAACAGCCAGAGCTATCAAAGCATGAAAGATGAAAACTACACCCTCTGCAAACTGCTGGAGGAGGTCTGAGCTGAAAGAGCAGCTAAACCTACGTGCACTGCAGCAGCCCTCACCCCAGCCACTGGGCAACCACCCTGTCAGGGGAATCCTTTTCTGGCCTTGACTACTGAACAAATGAACAGCTGGAGGAAGAATCCTTACCTGGCATCAGTTACTGGCTAGGCCAATGCAATGACCTAGGAGGAACAATCCGTGCAGGTCGCTGTCACACCTGTGACATCACAGATACATCTGTATCCTGTGCAAGACATACAGGAGACCCAGAGAGATCCTGCAGGCCTCAGATTTCAGAAACAGGACGATGACTACAATTCTGATAATGCAGATTGACAATTACAGGTCCCAGTCTGGATTGTGAGTGACTTGCTTATTGGCACAAACAGACAGCCTTGTGCTTAGGCTACAGTCAGAGGCTGCAACCTTACCATGCTCCTAGATACTGAAGCAGCCATGTCTGTCCTCCATGATGAGGACCCAAGTTCATCTGACTGGTCTACCGGCTGGAAAACCAGTGCCCAGGGTGTAGATGGTAACCAGCTATGCACCTACTGATCTGTTCCTCTACCTGTTGTGGTAGGCCACCTCAAGACTAATTTTGTTTTTGACCTCATGGTATTACATCATCACTGCAGCATATTGGGACTTGACTTTCTAGCACTACACGGCTGTGTAGTGGATCTAGACAACAGGCTACTCCTTCAGATCAAAGGACAATGCCATGCTGTCACCATTCCAGACTCGTACGGGGTGCCAGCCATCTTCCATAACAACAAGAAGCATGACATCTGATTTTGTTCAAAGGTATTGACCTGTTTTCTGAGTTCACACCCTTGCTACAGAAACACCTTGACGTGTTTGCCACCAACAAGCATGACTGTGGCAGGATGCACAATACCATTGAAATCATAGGACCCAACCCTGTGAGGCAGAAGCAGTATCCACTATTTGCTGAAGCCTTGCCCCCACTGAGGGAGACCATCCAATCACTGCTACAACAAGGAGTGATTAGGACCTGTGTCTCCACTGTCTGTTTGCTTATTTGGCCTGTGAAAAAGCCAAATGGAACTTGGAGACTTACAGTTAATTACAGGAAACTTAATCAAGTTATCCCTAGCTGTGCCCCAACAGTAGCATCATCACCTGATATGCTCAAGCTGTTAACACCTGACAAATGGTGGTTCACAGCTCTTGATATCTCTAATGGGTTTTGATCACTCCCATTACCACAGGAAAGCCAATACAAATTTGCTTTCACCTTTGATGGACGCCAGTACACATGGATCTGTCTTCTCCAGGGCTTCCACAGCAGCCCTTCCCCTCTTCCATCTCCAGAGGATGGATGTCCTGCTGGGGTTCTCCACACCCCAGTGTCTCCTGTAGTATGTGGATGACTTGCTATTAGCAACCACTATGAAGGAAGATCATTTAGCCCTTCTAGATGAACGAGTGTCTCTCCTCAAGAGAGCAGGCCTCAAGTGCAACCCTTCTAAAGCACAATTGTATGAAAGAGAGGTCATCATCTTTGGCCTATGCATCACAGACCAAGACAGAAGCTCAGCTGTCAAGAAGATCTGGGGCTTACAAGAGCTACCACTTCCCACTAGCATGTCAACACTCAGACACATTTAGGAATGGTAAGCTACTCCAGGGATTTTATCCTGGACTTTGCCTTGAAGGCTGCTCCCTTGTATAAACTTCTGAAAAAGGACATCCCATAGACATGGGGCCCAACTCATACTGAAGTTGTAACTCAGCTTAAGCAGGCCTTAGCCTCAACCCCAGCACTGATCAATCCTAACCCAAATCTCCCATTCCATTTGGAAACTGCCACTACTAATGTGGCCATGTCTGCAGCGCAGGAACAAAAGTACAATGGGTACCTCAGGCCCATTGCTGATGCATCTCAGATGTTGTACCCAGTAGAGAAAGTATAGTCTCTGTGAAAGAACACTTTTGGCAACCTTCTGGACTGTCAAACATTTTTTGTGCGTCATTGCGTATGCACCTATTGTCTTGCATACCTGTCACATCCCAACCAACTTTTTGCTTTCAGACAAAGTGAAAGATGGTTCAGTCTCCAACACCAGACTTACCCACTAATCTTTGCTTTTGCAGGACAGGGATATCAAAGTACTGCCTGCTAATATGCCCTCAATCTTGGCTCATGGCCTACTCTGCACAGGTAAGCCCCACGACTGTGCACTCCGACCTCCTGACTTACCTGAGCCGGGACCATCCTTACCGGCTACACCAGATGTTTTAGAGGATACCACCATGTATCACGTCTTTACAGACAGCTCTACCTCCTATGTAGATGGAGAGCAGGTAGCTGGATTTGATGTGTTCATATTAGACCAAGATGGCGATTTCAGGTGCATTTCCTGGAAATGCACTATTATCTCCTCACAGTATGCTGAACTGGCAGCTGTGACCTATGCTTTGGAAGTCATGCCCCACAGTGACAAGGATGCTATTATCTTTGTAGACTCTAACTGGGTCTGCTCATCCCTTACTGAGTTTTTACCATTCTGGGAGAAAAATAACTTTACATCCTCTGATGACGCACCTCTCAAGTATAGGGATCTGTTTATTTATATACACACCCTGACACAACAGTTTACACAAAAACTGTATATTCACAAGGGAAAGGCTCACTGGAAATCTGACCCTTATCATGAATTGTAGCAGTATAGCATAGAGGTTAGAGGAACGAGGTGTGATCAAGCTTGATACATCCAGCAGACCAGACCTGAGTTTGATTCTCACAACCTCCGCTTGCATACTGTGTGACTCTGAGCAAGTCACTTAACTGCCCAGTGCTCCCAGGTTGCCCCTGAAAACAGGCACTTGTGCCTAGTGAGCCCTACCTGGTTACCAAAAGACTAAAATTGAAAAAATTAAAAAAATATAAAAGAATCCAATCCGGACTTGCTTGCCAAAGCAGGTGCTCAACGGGGGAGACATGGACAATGACTCACCCAATAGCTGTGGCAGCTATTTCCTTAGCCACCAACACTAAGCAGAAACCACCACCAGAACCTCTCTGGACCTTTCTGCTGCACAGAAATCTGACCCAGAGCTAAAAAATGTGTTCAAATTCCTGGACAAGGGAATTGAACAACCACTACCCGTTGGTAGTCCATACAAGAGACACCCAGACAACATACACTTGTCTAGTGATCAGAAGCTCATCTGGTATCAGAAAGACGATACAGGTGACAAACTGTGGGTTGCACCACAATTTTTGCAAACCGAATTCATCCATATGGTTCATGACACCCCCACTGGTGAGACACTAGGGGGCGGACAATACCCTCCGGAGACTCAAAACCATAGTCTGGTGGCTTGGCATGGTCAAAGATGTGGAACACTATGTGGATAACTGCATAGTGTGTGCCCAGAACAATCCAATTTCAGTGAAAAGAAATGCCAAATTGTTGCCGCAAAGGCAAACTGGACCATGGAACTCGATACAAATCGATTTCATTGGCCGTCTTACCAACTCCAGTAAGAACAACAAGTATGCACTTGTGACAGATTTGTTCTCTAAGTGTGTAGATGGGCATTTCCCTCTAAGAATAACACATCAAAGGCAACTGCCAAGATCCTGGTGGATCGATTGTTCTCCAGGTGGAGCCTACCCCTTAAGGTAGACTCAGACCAGGGAACTAGTTTTGCAGCTGAACTGATGAAGCAGACACTCCAATTACTTGGAGTAGATTAGAAATTCCAAATCCCTTACCATCATCAATCCTCAGGCCAGGTAGAAAAAGCAAACAGAAGAATCAAACAGATGTTATGCAAATTCATCAATGACAATCCTAAGGATTGGGATTCCCTCTTGCCACTACTACTGATGGCAATTAGGGGCACTCCTGCATCAACTACCCAGTGTACACCCTATGGGGGTTATGACTGGTAGAGCCATGAGATTACCTGAGCACCTAATGATTGATCTCCACACCCCCACTGCAGACTGAGTCTCTATAGACAAATATGTTGAAAAGCTTCATGATAACATCATGAAGACACACCTGTTCGCTGCCAATCAAATGGGTAAAGCTCAAAAACAAGCTAAAGCTAATTTTGATAAGCATGTCAAAGAAGTCGACTGGCAAGTTGGAGACCAAGTTATGCTACTCCAGTGCAGACAACCAACTCATTCATTTGCCAGCAAATGGGAAGGCTCCCATTCTTAACAAACTCAGTCCTGCTGTCTATCAGGTCCAAGTTAAACAACAAAAACAGACCAACAAGTGGTTCCATGCTAATTAGCTCAAGTTGTACAAAGGTAACTAAATTTAGTTTTCCTAACCCAGTTAGGAGGAATAGTACCACTCACTAAACAATCCTTTTCTGTTTTCTTTCAGGTACACTTGCAAGATGGCTATCTTGCACCTACTCATCATGGTGGGACTGCTTTCCTTGAGTGAATCCCAGAACAAACCCCTATTGACTCATGAACAATGTGTAGAACATTTTCTTAGCAAATTTGAACACTCAGCCCCAATGGGGGGTCATATTAATGTTCCAGACAAAATGATTACTGTTAAGGAAGGGGTCAGACGCCTATCTTAATACCATGGTAGTAGCTCCAGATAAATCCACACTCTCTATCCAATGGAAAACTGATATTAATGGTTACACACTCCCTGTAGCTCACATATCCAAAGGTACATTCCACAGATGGCCCAACACAGACATATCCAAAAATGGTATACTCTGTTCGACAGACTTCTCCCAGACATACTGGTCATTATAACCTTACTGCTCTCATAGATCCTGCTTGGTGTGACAGCCTCCCCTCCAAGGAGTCATGTGCTTACTGTCTTCATAGCTATGTAGCTACCAGTGACCTATTTATTTCTGTAGTCCCACCCACTGAAGAAGAAATGACTGACTGCCCTCCCCAGAAGGAAGGTCTTCCTAGTGGTCTGACTGCCATTTCCCTTCCAGGTGTCCTGATTAATAATGTACAGTTTATGCACATCCCAGTTATTTTCAGTCTTACACACTGGAATATGCCTGAGATTGGTCTCTGTCACACGACCAATACTTCTAAATGTTTCAGTAGACCACACACTAGGCGTGACACTGCAGATGATACAGGTGCTGCAAACACTGGTTTTGGCCTTTTTAGCCCAGGCATGTCTATCTGGAATAGAGCAGATATAGCCACTATCAAAGCACAAAGTTTTAATTTTCAGCAAGCTGTTAAGAATGATATCCTACCCCCACTGTTACATGGTGTAGATGGTTTGAGATAGGAAGAGGGTTTTACAGTCTACAATATGCAGGAACTTGCCAAAGGGTTCAATGATACTAGAAATAAGATTAATGAACTGATTTTTCAAAATAATAAGGAGGCAGACACGTAATATATTGCCTGTGAGCTCTGCTTATGGTTCTTATGTAACTGCCACTGTTAACAATCTCTTCAGGGACTTGGAAACAGGCCACATTCCATACCTTATCTATGATAGAAGAATGGGTAAATGGTATTGTCCTCACTGCAAATCTCTTGCTTACATCGCTATTTGCTTAAGAAATTCCATTAATATTTCTATGTCCACAGCTAGAAACCTTGGATATGTTTCACAATATCCAAACCAAGCACCTTGCTACTTTACTAAGACCTGTTCAATCCATGATAATATGTTTATTACCTTTGTTGTTTCACTACCCCACTTTGATCCTGAAACATCTGTTTTCGACAAACTGGCTGCCATTAATTCCATCAGACACCTTGATGATGGCATCTATTGTGAAAGAACTGATCTTCCCTCCTTATTAGTTTACCATGCTGTGCTCCAAGCCTGGGTGGTGCCCTATACGAACTGTTGCGCCAAGATAGGATAGTAATACTTGTGTTGCTGTAATGTCTTCAATATTGTGAAACCTGCCTAGGGGTATTCGCCTGAACATCTTGACTGGTCCTACACTTTGGGTGAAGAATTGCCATCCAGTCTGACTGATATTGATAGGGGCGATGAATCTGAATCTCCACAAGCACGTCCAGCGCCTAATGCCGAAACAGCTAAATTCCAAAGCTACCCGGAAGAGGTACATCACTTCACGGCTCACCAACCAGTCCTTCTCTTGTCCTATAAGTCAACAGTGATGGAGGGTTCCAAATGTAAGAGTGACTTACAATTCCAATGGGCAGTATTGTGTAGTGACAAATCATAAATCATTTGCTTATGGTCACAAAACTTGTGCTATTTCAACTCCTAACTTCTCTTTTACTCCACAGCAGATAACAGTAATTGGTCACACTATGATCACTCCTGTTCCTCTCCCCAAACCAGATGTTATTGATACTGATCCACAATACTTGCTTGCCTTGTCTCAATATTTGCCCGTGTTTAATGTACACATTGACCCTTTGACTCTTTCCTTAAAATCTCTTTTAGCTAGAAAGGATTCACACCATAGAAACATAGACTTTGATGGCAGATAAGGACCGCTTGGCCCATCTAGTCTGCCCATTTCCCCTACCTACAGGATAGGCCGCAGATCCTAGTTAACCAACAGCCTATTTCTTCCTACCCCCCACAAGAATTGCCTTATGTCTGTCTCATGCATTCTTGAATTCTGCCATAGATTTAGACCCCACAACCTCCTCAGGAAGGCTGTTCCATGCATCCACTATCCTCTCTGTGAAATAATACTTCCTCACATTGCCCCTGAACCGCCCCCCATCTTTAAATTGTATCCCCTTGTTCTTGCACATCTCTTTTTCTGAAAGATGCTACCCTCTTGGACTTTGTTGATTCCACTGAGGTACTTAAAAGTTTCAATCATGTCCCCCCTCTCCCTTCTTTCCTCAAGGGTATACATATTAAGCTCCTTTAGTCTCTCCTCATATGGCTTCTCTTGCAGACCCTGTACCATTTTAGTTGCCCTCCTCTGGACTGCCTCTATCCTGTCTAAGTCCTTGCGGAGATGGGGTCTCCAGAACTGGACACAGTACTCCAGATGGGGTCTCACCAACTGTCTGTACAGAGGATAACAACTTCCTGTTTTCTGCTGCTGCTGCCTCTCCCTATGCATCCCAGTACACCCCAGCCCTCTCTCACTGCCTTCTCACATTGCTTGCTAACCTTAAGGTCATCTGATATGATTACCCCAGGTCCCTTTCCTTTTTGTTGTTGTTACTACCTACCCCCATTGTGTATTCTTCCCTGGGTTCTTGTTTCCCAGGTGCATTATTTGCACTTCTTTGCATTGAATCCTAGCTGCCATACTTCTGACCATTCCTCCAACCTTGCCAAGTCCCTTCTCATCCTTTCCACGCCTCCTTGTGTATCAACCCTGTTGCAGATCTTTATGTCATCTGCAAAGAGGCATACTTTTCCTTCCAGTCCCTCTGCAATGTCACTTGTGAAGACATTAAAAAGGACTGGAAGGACAAAGGAGATAAGCTCCAAATACAACACACGAAGAACAGTGACAACACATCTTGATGTCCCATTTCGTAGAACTTCCCTAGGACAAAGATCCTTCATGTACCGAGCTCCACTATGGCTAAATGAGATCCCTGCTGCAGCTCTTAATACAACAAATGTTCAGTCCTTTAAAAGAGAACTGAAGCAATACCTGCTGATCTCAAATGCCTGTGACTGCCTTACCTGAATCTGTATCTTCAACTTGGATACTCACTCTTAAACACCTCTGACTCCCTTACCTGAGTCCATATCCTCAACCCAGATAACCCCCATCTGTCTGAGCTTTCCTACTGTTTTACCTACCCTGGACCCCCACCTGCCATCCTTTGCCACCCCCTTCTCAGGCTCCCTCCAATTTCCTCCCCTCTGTACCCCCCAACACCTCCCCTTTCTACCCACCCTCCCCTAAATATTCTCCTTCACCCAATCCCTTTCTCTCTCTCTCTCTCTTCTGTCTCTCTCCCCCTCTCCTCTCTTTCTCTATCTCTCTCTAATCTACCCCTCATTTGCACTCTCCCTCATTTCTTTCTCCTACCCTTTCTGGTACTCTACCTGGACAGGCCCCCCTGGAGCAGCTATGCCATATGTTGCTAATTGGGAATCTCCTCCTGCTGTATAATTTCAGCTGTCTAGGTTACTCAAATGTATTATTTATCTATATTCTGTATTATATGGCAATCTTATGTTTTGTGTTAACTGTCAAGTTTTTGTTATGTCTCTGCTGTTTTACCTACTGACGTGTAATAGAATGTATACTCAAAGGCTGTATCTGAATTACCAAATAAATAAATAAAAATAAACATTTGATTTACATTAGCAATAATATTTCTAAGGTTGGTGATACTCTTAACACTCTTATTCATGATGGTGATTTAAGCACTGCTCTATCCAGTACTTGGTTAGAGCTCACTTTTAAAGCTTTTTTTATTATTCACGCATTTTTGATTATTTTTCTGATACTAACCCTTTGCTGTCTGAGACGTACTCTAAGATGACACTAAGAACAACTCGAATTCCTTTACAAGGCTTGAGCATTGGGCTTGTAAATGACTTTTTAGACCCATCCCACTCATTTCCTGGGATTGTTGTCCCTTTTGAGGCAACAAGGGGGGGAATGCTATCCATGGTCCCACACCCCTGAGTTGTACCCCCATCTCACAGGCAGCAACACATATGTAGGTATATGTACTAACTTTAGGGAAAGTGCATTTATTATATAAGCGTAAGTGTCAGGATCTGTGTTCTACTGTATTTTACTAATGCATATTATGCTCCATTATGTTTCACCGGTGTATCTTAGTACTAGGAGATACTTTCTATTATACGTTTAGTGTATAATTATGAGTTGGGCAACAGTGCCACCTTTAGTGCTTGTGCATCACTGTAACTGCAAGTGACCTTGGGCTTCACATACTAGCCCATTGTATTCGGCTATCTTTGCTGGTTAAGCAACTTCTTATGTTAGTTAGGATGGTTACTCATGCCAACTGTTTTTCCCAATGATGTGCTTTTTATGTATCTTCTTTAGCTGTTGCTATAGAGATCATCGGGGTATAAGTCTCCTTGTAGCACATAGCTTCTCTGAGACTAGAGACTGCACTTATGTAGGTATGGAAACTGGAAGCTCTCCCCAGTGTATACACTGTGGGTAGTAAGCCTGTATCATTATTATTTACCAATAATAAATTACATTTATTACTTCGGCACCACTTGTCTGTTGTCTCTTCCTTTGTGCTGTTCCAACAAGAACCTGAGAAAGGTAATTTTATTACCCAGTTACAACTTCTTTGCATTAAAACCCAATTGCCACCTTGCTGACCACTCCTCAAGTCTGGTTAGGTCACCCTGTAGCTTCTGCCACTCCTCTATGTCATGCACAACAGCCCCCATCTTGGTGTCATCACCAAGCAAACTGATCTTGCTCCCAACCTCATGTGCTGTATCCAATATGAACAGACCAAACAACACCAACCCCAGCACAGAGCCCTGTGGCACACCGCTGGTCACTGGCCTAGGAGATGAGAGTCCTCCCCTCCTCACGAGCACCAATTGCATTCTATCTTCCAGCCAATTCTTGATCCAGTTAGCCATCTTAGCTCCCACCCCTACATATTTCAGCTTTTCCCCAGTTGCCCATGAGGGACTGAATCAAAGGTCTTGCTGAAATCTAAATATAGGACATCCATTGCATGTTTCTTGTCCAACTCCCTCATGACCTAGTCATAGCATTCTATTAGGTTGTTGGTCTGGCATGATCTCCCAGAGACAAACCCATGCTGCTGCCCATCCTGGATCTCACTGACCTCCAGGAAGGTTACCAGTCTCTCCTTCAAGATAGCTTCCATAAATTTTCCTACTATGGAAGTCAGACTGGCAGATCTGTAATTACCCGGCTCATCCTTTGGGCCACTCTTGTGGATAGGCACTGCATGAGCCAACCTCCAGTCCAATGGCATGCACCTTGTGTCAAGGTAGGTGTTGAACAGGTCAGCCAGGGGCCCGGCCAACACCTCTGCCATCTTCCACAACTCCTTAGGGTGAATGCCATCTGGACCTGGTGCCTTCAGATCTTCCAATACCTTAACATAGAAACATAGACTTTGATGGCAGATAAGGACTGCTTGGCCCACCTAGTCTGCTCATGTCCCTACCTACTGGATAAGCTGCAGATCCTAGTTAACTAACAGCCTATTTCTTCCTAACCCGCACAAGAATTGCATTATGTCTGCCCCATGCATTCTTGAATTCTTCCATAGTTTTAGACCCCACAACTTCCTCAAGAAGGTGATTCCATGTGTCCACCACCATCTCTGTGAAAAAATACTTCCTCACATTGCCCCTGAGCTGTCCCCCCCATCTTCATATTGTGTCCCCTTGTTCTTGCACATCTCTTTTTCTGAAAGATGCTACCCTCTTGGACTTTGTTGATTCCACTGAGGTACTTAAAAGTTTCTATCATGTCCCCCCCTTTCCTCAAGGGTATACATATAAAGCTCCTTTAGTCTCTTCTCATATGGCTTCTCTTGCAGACCCTGCACCATTTTAGTTGCCCTCTTCTGGACCACCTCCATCCTGTCTATCTCCTTGCAGAGATGGGGTCTCCAGAACTGGATGCAGTACTCCAGATGGGGTCTTACCAACTGTCTGTACACAGTGTACAAACTTCCTGTTTTCTGCTGGTTATACCTCTCCCTGTACATCCCAGTATCCCCCCAGCCCTCCCTACTTCCTTCTCTCATTGCTTGCCAACCTTGAGGTCATCTGATATGATTACCCCAGGTCCCTTTGCATTTTTATGTTTGCTTGCACACATGCGCAAAAAACATTATGTGGCAGCTTAGCAGCTTAGGAGAGAAGCAGGTTGTGGCAACAGTTCTGGGAGTGAAAGTTCTTTAAATTTGATGGACTGCATCTGACTAAAGAGGGAGTCAGTGCATTGGGGCAGAAGTTTGATGTCTTTGCAGAATATTTAAACTAGCAAATGGGGAGAGGGGTGCAGCACCCCATACGTCGAATGGGAAGAACACCCCTGCCCCCTCAGCTAGTGGTCAAACAGGAATTCAGCGTGTTTTCCGTTCATTTGCATCACCAGGTAAGAAAAAAGGTTTGTCTCCCCATACGATGCACAGGGGTAATGCCAAACTTCACCCAACAACTAGCACACCAAAATCTGGCCAATGGAAAATCATGTACACAAATGCTCACAGCCTGGGAAATAAGATCCCAGACCTGCAGACAATAATGTCAGAGGCTAAACTGGACATAGTAGCAATTAGTGAGACGTGGTTTACCAGTAACCACACTAGGGAGACTTCAGTACCTGGCTATGTATTGTTCAGAAGAGACCAAGGTGCAAAAAGTGGGGAGGTGGCCCTGTATGTTAATGAAAATATCAAAGCTACAGAAATTCAGAATACACATAAGGAGCCAGAAGAACTGTGGGTCACCCTGAAACAGGAAATGGGACAGCCATAAGAACTGGGGTTGTCTACAGGCCCCAGACCAGAGGGAGGACATAGACACATTACTGTTAGAAGATATACAAAACATGACAGCTAAAGGGAAGGTTCTGATAATGGAGACTTCAACATGCCAGATACAGATTGGTCAATACCAGCAGGAACATCTGCCAGAACTAGACTCATAGTGGATTCTCTGCAGGGGGAGGGCCTCAAACAACTGGTACAGCAACCCACAAGAGACAGGGCTATCCTAGATCTAGTACTGACTAACAAAGAAGGGATCACAGATCTCCAGGTAGAAGGTCACCTGGGGACCAGTGACCATCACATGGTATGGTTCAGTTTGGCTACTACATCTAAATCATCCCATTCCAAGGCAAAAATATGGGACTTCAGAGGAGCTGACTTTGATAAGATGGACAACAGAGTTAAGCTAGCCCTGGCAAAAAATAAACACAGCTGAGGGGGTACAGGCAAAGTGGGCAAGCATTAAGGATGCAATACTTGAAGCAACATCCCATTGTGTTAGACAGAAAAGGAAGTGCAAAAGAAGAAGGAAACCACTTTGGTTCTCAAATACAGTAGCAGAAAAGGTCAGAGCCAAAAGGCTGGCCTTCAGGAAATATAAGGGAACACAGCGGGATGAAGATAGGGAGGCATACCAAACTGCCCTAAGGGAAGCAGGTAAGGCAGTAAGGCAGGAAAAGTCCCAAACTGAGGAAACAATAGCACGAACAGTAAAAGAAGGTGACAATACTTTCTATAGATACATTAGTGAAAGGAGAAAGTCCAGAGGGGGTATTGCTAAGCTTAATGGAGAAAAGGGAGCATGTGAGGAGGAGGACCCTGTAAAGGCATCTATCCTAAATAGATATTTTTGCTCAGTATTTACTGAAGAGAAGGTAGG
Organism: Neoceratodus forsteri; assembly: GCA_016271365.2. NCBI lineage: Eukaryota > Metazoa > Chordata > Ceratodontiformes > Ceratodontidae > Neoceratodus > Neoceratodus forsteri. Next base: position 332,381,561 of record JADMNL010000026.1, on the reverse strand, counting down.
CAGGGCCCACAGCTCAGCATCATGGACACAGGGGAGGGAGGTGAGCACTACTCCTTCACAAAGAAGGGTCCTACAAGGCTTGCTAAGCTCAGGGTGGATAAGGCAATGGGACCTGATGGCATACATCCCAGGTACTTAAGGAGCTAAGGAGGAACTAGCAGAGCCATTAGCAGAATTGTTTAGTGAGTCTCTGAGCACAGGAGAGGTCCCAGAAGACTGGAGAAGGGCTCATGTGATCCCGCTCCACAAGAGTGGTAGCAGGAGGAGGCAGGGAACTACAGACCGGTCAGTCTTACCTCAGTAGTGGGCAAGATTATGGAGGCACTCCTTAAGGAAAGGATAGTGCAACACCTGGAATCCATAGGGGCACAGGATCCAAGACAGCATGGGTTTACAAAGGAAGGTCCTGTCAAACTAATCTCATAGATTTCTTTGACTGGGTAACCAGAGTGGTGGACCAAGGGGAGCAGTTGATGTCGCCTACCTTGACTTCAGCAAAGCTTTGACACTGTTCCACATAGAAGATTGATAAATAAGCTGGGTAGGCTCGGTGGGTCCAGAAGTTGGTCAGCTGGGTGGCAAACTGGTTGATGGGCAGAAAACAGAGAGTGGTGGTAAATGGTATACAGTCAGAAGAGATGCAAGTCACAAGTGGGGTACCTCAGGGATTAGTCCTGGGGCCAGTCCTCTTCAACATCTTCATTAGTGACCTTGCAGATGGACTAGAGGTAAGGCTTGTCTGTTTGCAGATGACACCAAGATCTGCAACAGAGTAGATGATCCAGATGGGGTGGGCAGAATGAGAAGAGATCTGGATAAACTAGCAGAATGGTCAGAAGAGTGGCAACTGGGATTTAATGCAAAGAAGTGCAAAATCATGCACATAGGGAAGAGAAACCCTGAAGCCACCTATAGGCTGGGAGGGGAGTTGCTAGCAGTCACAAAGGAAGAAAGAGACTTGGGCATCATCATCACTGATGACCTAAAATAATCCAAGCAGACCTCTAAAGCAGTAGGTAAGGCTAGGGGGGTGTTAGGGTGTATTAGTAGGGGTATCACAAGTTGTAAGAGGGAGGTAATAATCCCTCTGTACAAGACACTGGTTAGGCCCCATCTGGAGTACTGCGTGCAGATTGGAGAGCCACACCTTCACAAGGACATTAACCAAATTGAGGCCAGTCCAGAGAAGGGCAACCAAAAATGGTGCAGGGACTGCATCAGAAGACATATGAGGACAGATTAACGGAGCTCAATATGTATACCCTTGAGCAAAGGAGGAGAGGTGATATGATCGAGGCATTCAAACACCTTAAGGGCATAAACAAGGTGAAAGAGTCTAACATGTTTAAATATAAGAAAATAGCAGGACAAGAGGACACAGCATGAGATTAGAGGAGGCCGATTAAGGGGAATGTGAGAAATTCTTTTTCACAGAAAGGGTGGTGGATGCATGGAATGGCTTACCACAAGAAGTGGTGGCTATGAATACAGTGCAGGGCTTCAACAGGCATGGGATAGGCAATAAGGGAGCAATACAAATGACTATGAATAGATAGGTCACTGACAAAGCAAAGGCCGATGGCACATTTATAAGGTAGAAAAAGAAATGGGCAGACTGGATGGGCCTTGCGGTCCTTATCTGCCGTCAACTTCTATGTCTATGTTTCTATGTACGGCACTGTGGCAGCCAACGGAGGCATTGCATTTGGGGGCTTGGCAATGGTGGAACAATGGAGGCACAGTGTGCTGATGACACTGGCTTCCAAAAGTGCCACCAAGTTGTAATGTTTTTGCTGCAGCAATCAGGGGCCGCCTCATCATTGCAGCATCAGCCATTCTGCTGCAATGAGGAAGCAACCCGTCATTGCAGGGGAGAATGTTATCTAGTGTAATATTGTTTGTGAACATGGCGGCAAGCCGCCGTCATGTTCACAAACAATGTCTCCTGATCCCACTGCCAAGTGGTGCCCAATCCCTCAACGCGCCTCCCACAAAACAGTCTTTGTTTGCCAATGGGGCCCAATCACCTCGGCTTCAGTCACTTCATCCCAGTTTAATTTGCCGATGGGAGCCCACTCCCGTAGGCATAATGTTCCCGCCAAAAAGTTGGTTTGTGCCGGGGGTGCGCCCAATCCCCTCGGCTCTTCCCTCAGAGTAAAGGGATGGTGGGGTGCCTATTCCTCGCTGACTACAGCCCCCAAAAATAACACTGGGTGACACGCTGGGAGCCCACCCGCATGCCAAATGTCCCTATGGAAAAAAAATGTCCTCAGTGTTTTGTTTTCTTTTACCTGTAAATCAGAAAATGGTCCCTCGTTGAGTCCGGTGGCCCCACCCCCAACCCGCACCCACCCTCTGCGACCTTGCCTCCCCACACCCCACCCCATACTTACCTCTGTAGCCCAGCGCAATGATCTTTGGTGGACCGGGAACACGTCTGCACTCTTCAAAGCCGACCGCGAACTGAAGAAATGCCGGTAAGCTGTATAATGGCATAAATAGGTTTTTTTCAACTTTGGTGCATATGAAATGACAGTGCAAGTGTTCATGAGGTGGCCTCTCAAAAAGTCTATGTTGCAAATTTGGTGGAAGAAATCGAAGAAATTACTGTTTTATGAGCATGCGTTGCGCAGTTGCTACGCATGCTTGTAACTTCGCGAATTTGCAATATTTTCACTTCAGATTTTCAACATTGCCATTTTTCTGCACCTTCTTATGAACGGTACAGCTGTCATTTTTCATATCCTGGCCAAAATGTGTTTTCGCACTTCCGACACAGAATAGCGCAGTTGCTGTGGGAAATCAGTGTTCGTGACACATTAAGAAAATCACAGTGACACTGTTCATTAGCAGAGGTCCTAAAATGCCTATGTTGAAAATTTTGTGATGAAAGTTCCTAAAATGACTGTGTTACGAGCATGCTTTGCGTAGTTTCCATGCACGCTCGTAACTTCGTACATTTGTAATATTTTCATTCCAGATTTTCAACATTGTCATTTTTCCACACCTCCTTATGAACAGTACAGCTGTCATTTTTCACATCCTGACTGAAATGTGTTCTTGCACTTCCAGCGCAGAATAGCGTGGTCACTGTGGGAAATCAGTGTTGGGGACAGATTAGGAAAATCACAGTGACACTGTTCATGAGCAGAGATTCTGAAATGCCTATGTTGAAAATTTGGTGACGAAAGTCCATAAAATGACTGTGTTACACACATGCGTTGTGTAATTTCCATGTATGCTCGGAAGTGTGAGCATTTTTAATATTCCCACTACAGATTTTCAACATTGCCATCTCTTCACACCTCCCTATGAATGGTACAGCTGTCATTCTTCACATCCTGCCCGATCTGTGTTTTCGTACATGTGGCGCAGAATGGCACGGTCACTGTTGGAACTCAAAGTTTGGGACACATTGACAAAATCACAGTGCCACTCTTCATGAGAAGAGGTCCCAAATGCTTTCATAAGGAGAGATCACAAAAAGGCCAAGTTGAAAATTTGTAGTGCAAATACCAACAAATGCCCAAGGCATTGGGGTTTCTAACCATAACGTCCCACCCTGTACAGACTGACAGGCATCTGGGTGTGCCTTTGGATTGCCATCTGTACTGCTCATGCCATCCCACCCCACCCCCTCAGCCACTGACAGGCATCGAGGTGTACCTTAGACTCTTTGGCCCCAGACTTCACCCTATTCTCCTATGCTGCACTAATTTCAGTGTATGTCCTTATGGAATGGGGTGACTGTAAAGACAAACACCCCAAGGCACAGCTCAGCACGTGTCGGTGTCTGCAGACTAGGGTGAGGTGACACGGCTTGACCATCATGGGTGACGAGCCAAAAACTTACCCCAATGCATGTCCGTCTCTACAGGATGGAGGTGTGGTTGGTGCGACATTCATTACTTCACTGCCATTCCTATTCTGCATCTGTCTAACTCCTGCATTTCCAATGCTAATACCAGCAAGCAAACATTTGCCATTGACAAATGCTTGTTGTTGTTGTAATTACCTTACCCCCCCCCATTGTGTACTCTTCCCCTGGGTTTTTGTTTCCCAGGTGCATTATTTTGCACTTCTTTGCATTGAATCCAAGCTGCCATACTTTTGACCTATCCTCCAACCTTGCCAAGTCCCTTCTCATCATTTCAATGCCCCCTTGTGCATCAACCTTGTTGCAGATCTTTGTGTCATCTGCAAAGAGGCATAATTTTCCTTCCAGTCCCTCTGCAATGACACTTATAAAGACATTAAAAAGGACTGGACCCAGTACTGAACCCTGCTGTACCCCACTAGTAACTCCCCTTTCTTCAGAGTGGATTCCATTTACTATTGCTTTCCAGAATCACCCCACCAGGCACCTCCTCCCCTCTTGTCCCCACCTTACCAGTCAACAGAGGTAGCGGACCTCCTACCTCCTACTCCACAAACCCCCGTCCTTCTTGATCCAGACTGTCTGATCCCTGCAGTTCCTTTTCTCCCTTATGTAGCTATAGAATTCCTTCTTCCCCTCCCTAATGCCCCAAGTCAGCCTCAGCTCCTTGGAGGCCTTGGCCTCTCTTACTAACTTGATTACCTCCTTGGACCTACTCTCATACATCTCCCTGTCCTCCTCTCTCCCATTTTTTTTGTATGCTCTTTTTATCCTCCTCTGTTGGCCTCTTCTTCAGGCAATCTATGGATTCCTCCACCACTCACTTGCAACCCCACTCATTGCCACCATCCACCACCTCAGATAGCAGACACCCTCATGGTAATCCTGTGTGACCCTTCACCAGATGGGTTTTTCTCCTCCTAGGAGAAAGGAGGTGGTGGGGAACATCCAGTGTAACTTTTCTGGCCTCCTCGGGTGCAGCTGATGTGCTCTCTGGGGCCCAACCAGGGCTCACATGGTGGCGGAGGAACCAGATAGTCATCATCTGGTCAAGCTGTGGTGAGTTTCCTCCTTTCCTTCCTGGGGTCACGGCATGCCCTGATGTCTAGGCTTACACCGACATCCACCACGCCCCCCCAGTCAGTTGATTGGCACACTGCTATATCCCCGGTCTCCACCGGGAGTCATCAGGTGCTGGACCATGTCCCCACCTCCTCCCCCAGAGAAGGTGAGCAGTCATTGGATGCTCAAGTCTTCTTCCCCCCGGCTGGCCCTCTAGCAACCCGGGTCCACTCCCGAACACTGGTCACCAGTGTCGCAAGCAGAAATCCAACTGTTGTGCCGATAGGCCAGCTCCCATTTTTTTTTTCAGTCTCCTAAAAGCCACTTTCTTGGCTGTCACCCCCCAACAGATTCCTGGACATTCAACATGGTACCTTAGCCCTGGCCTTCTTGCTCAGAGTCCTGGTGTATGCTTCAGTAGCCTCCCTCAGCCCAACTTTTATGATATCCCACTTCTGTTGTGCATCCATCTCACCCCTAATCCCCTCAAGGCCCCCCCTCAGTATTTCCCTCATTCTTCCAAAGTCCACCCATCTGAAGTCCACTACCTTTGTTGCTGACCCCACAGCTTCCCTACTCATTCCGAGTATGAACCATATTGAAAGGTGATCACTCCCAACTAGTGGGTCCTCCACCTGTAGCTCCCTCACCATCTCCTAGTTTGATAATACCAGGTCCAATGTATTATCTAGCTGGGTTGGCTCGACAACCATCTGCACCACATGGCTATCCTGGAATGCATCCAGAAGGAGCTGTTCCCTGGCACTAAAGGTGGCTTGGGTTCCCCAGTCCACCCTAGGTAGTTTGAGATCCCCCATGATCACCACGCTCCCCTTACCACATGCCTGTCAGATCTGATCCATCAACTCCCTACCCAACTCCTTGGACCAGTGGCCTGTACACCACCCCTAGTCTTAGTTTCCTACTTCTTGACTCCAGGAACTGTAGCTACAGTGCCTCTGTCCTCCCCTCCTCACCCTCATCCCTTGTGCATCTAATGCCATTTTTTACGTAAATCGCCACCCGGCCTCTTTCCCCACCCCTCTGTCCTTTCTATAGATCCTGGACTCGGGGGTTGCCAAATCCCAGTCCTGGTGCTGGCAGACCCAGGTCTCCGTGAATAGCCACAACATCCACCATTCCTATGTTTGAGAGCCTGTAGTTCACTTACTGTGTTACCCAGGCTCCTCGCATTCAGGGAGACCACCCTCCACCCAACTTTTTCCCACCTCGCGCCCCCTCTACCTGACCCTTCCCTCATGGCCAATCTCATTACAAACACTGCTATCATGAGGGGTACCTTGTTCAGATCCCCTACCTGGCGGCCTTGAACACTAGCTGCACATTCGCCTCCCCCCTTCCTAGTTTAAAACCCCCTTGGAAGCTGTTTTCCTCCAGTTTTAACTTCAAGACCTGTCAATGCGACACTACTCTATTTATTCTTTTATTTGTATTTCCATACCTAATTATTTAAATTGATTTGACCATAACATATTCTATGTCACCACATAAATAGTCACGATAAGGCAGACAACCATATGACTGGCACAAGTGGTGTCTGATAATGTTTGTTTCCAAAGGGCAGGATATCGAAATTACAAGTTGACTCACCAGAAGACATGGAGAATGACCTGAGGAATCCATGGGAAACATTGCTGGCTGTAAGGTGAGCTGGGGCAAAGCACGGGCAGACAGTGATGAAAGGGAACAGTAACTTCAACTACACTAGCAAAAGATAGAAGCGTGGGGGGGTGGAGGAATGTAAGGCTCATACGGGACAAGTGGATTACAAGAAGGTAGAACTGTTCAGCTGTGTAATCCCTATGCTGTTTCAGAGGAGAAGATAGCCTCACAGATACACCCACAGTTGAGACCAGGGATGATGAGCCGGACATCCATGATGGAACATTTGGGAAGGTGGGTAGAGAACCCCAGAGGAGGAGGAGGAGGAGAAGAAGGAAGCTTCTACTGGTAGAGAACTCAATTGTTCTGGTAGTCACTTTAGGTGACACTTGCAGGAAGGATAGGGAGGTCACGTGCATCCCTGTAAGCATGGCATGGAGAGACAGGAAGCAGATCACCAAGATTGCTAGGGCAATAGCAAGTAGTGAGGAACTGGATGTCATTGTCCACCCGGGAGACATAGTGGAGATGGCCAGAATCATGGTGGAATGCTGGAAGCTTGTGGGGAGGGGTAGAAGCAGGTAGCACACTCCATCTACTTCTCGGAGCTTCAGCCAGTCCATGGCTGGTATGAGGCTAGTACACTCCGCACACAGAAATTCAACTTATGGTAGAAGGAATGGTGTGGAAAGCAGCGGCTCAGCTTCATGGGGGACTGGAGCCCTGAGTGTAGGGATACAGGCTGGACATGGATGACGGCCTACATCCATCCGGGAAGGGGACCATGATCCTGAGTGAGAAGTTTAATTGCTTCAGCAGCATGCATTTAGACTGGTCAAGGGTAAAGAATCAGCAGGGACAAGTGGTTTTGTACCCCCCCCGGGTCAAAGCAGGGACATAAGCATGCAGCAACCAGTACTGTGGTTGACAGTGAGGTAGGCAAGGTGCTGAAATCGGGAACTCACAAGAAATGTAACGGGTTGGGGAATAAAGCAGTACGGTATGAACTGAGGCAAGGGAGTAAACTAATATGTACATCATGTAAGGTCATGGTAACTAATGCCGAAGCCAGGGAAATACAATCCCAGACCTGGAGGTGTTAAATTCCGAGGCAGATGTGGACCATAGTAGCAATAGCTGGCACCAGGGACACAGCAAACTGAGGGAGCATAATAAATGTGCCAGGCTATGCTCTGTTCCGAATGGAAAAGGGTAGCCAAAAAAGGAATGTGGAGGGGCACCCTATGTAGAGGAAGGAATTAAGGCAATGCAGGTGCAGGGTAGGCAGGGGGAGGCTGAGTCATTGTGGGTCATCCTTGAACCTGATAGCAACACAGCAATACGCACAGAGGTGCTATTCAGGCCTCCAGGTTAGGGTGAGGAGTTGGTCAGGGAACTAGCAGAGGACAAACACAAGATGGCAATGAAAGTTGAAATTCTGCTGATGGGGGATTTCAATATGCAGGACGTGGATTGGGCCATCCAGGTAGCTGCTTCAACCAGAAGTACTGGCTACCTAGATTCCTACAGGATGTAGGACTCAGGAAGATTGTGCTCTAGCCCACCAGTGACGAAGCAATTCTGGATCTAGTAATGACAAACGGGGATAGACTTGCAGGTGTTATGGTTGTGTGCCGACTGGGATCCAGCGATCACTACAGACTATCGTTTAATATGTGGACAGAGACTCAGTCATGTCACACCTGGTCAAAGGTTTTAGATTTTAAAATGGTAAACATCACTGAAATGGCTAGGGGTATCAAAATAACTCTTGTGAAAAGGGAAGAATGGGGGGGTAGAGCACTGGCAACATCGAAAAGGAGCAATAGCGAAAGTGACCAATCGAAGCATCAGATTGTTGGCCAAAGGCAAGAGAAGGAAAAAGCCAATATGATTCTCAAAGAGGTGGCAAACAAACTGAGGTCCAAAATGAAAGTGTTCAGGAAAACTTAGAAGACCCTAAGGGAGGCGGACATAACGGTGTAACTAGAAGTGGATAAGAGGAGTGTGGAGGGTAGTAAGGACAGCAAAGGCAAAGACTGATGAATGACTGGAAAAGACAGTAAAAGGCAAAAACAACTTTTAACAGATACATCAGTGAAAGAAGGACATACAGGTGGGGAGGGGATGCGAGAAGCAAATGGGATGAAGGGGTGTGTAAAGAGGGTGACATGGAGAAGGCAGAATTAATTAATAAATACCGTGGTTAAATATTCACAGAAGAGGAAGAAGGGCAGGGACCACAGCCAGGCATCAAATGCCAAGGGGAAGGAGAGCTGTGCAGCAGACCATCTACAGGGGAGAGAGTATTGCAGGAGCTCACTAAACTGAAGGTATATAAAGCAATGAAGCTCAACAGCAACACCTGAGGATATTAATGGAGATGCAAAGATAACTGGCATAACCACGGCAACCTTCTCACAGAGTCACTCAACACAGGGGAGGTGCCATAGGATTGGAATAGGGTACATGCAGTCCCTCAGCAAAAATCCAGTAGCAGGGAGTAGGCAGAGAACTATAGGCTGGTCCTCCTCATGACAGTAGCATGGACGATCATGGAGGCACTGCTTAAAGAAAGGATAGAGGGACATCTAGATCCTACAGGAGTCCAGAACCCGTGATTGCATGGATTCACGGCAGGTAGGTCACGTCAAACGAATCCGATATATTTCTTTGACTGGGTGACAAGGGAGGTAAAAATGGAGGGGCGGGTACATGGATATTGCCTACCTCAATTTCAGCAGATTTCAGCAAAGCCTTCAACACCATTACTCATAAGAGATAAGAGACTATTAAGTAGGACAGGTCATCTAGGCATGGGGGACAAGGTGGTAAACTGTGTTAGTACCAGTTAACGCACAGGGGGTAGATAGCAGTGGTCACCGGGGTACAGTCTGGGGAGAGGGGTGTGATCAGCAGGGCACCTCAGGGATAAGTCCTAGAGCAAGTCTGGTTCAATGTCTTCATTATTGACATTGTAGAGGGCTGGAAGGAAAATTCTGCCTCTTTGCAGATGACACCAAGCTCTGTAACAGGATGGATACTCCAGAAGGGGTGGAGAAAATGAGGAAGGACATGGGAAAACTTGAGAAACGGTCTGAGGAGTGGCAACTGAGGTTTAATCCAAAGTCGTTAAGAATTATGCACCTGGGCCATAGGAACCCAGGGTAGAGATACAGGATGGTGGGGGGGGGGGGCTTTGCTGACAGTCACCATTGGAAAAATTGACCTGAGGTTATTGTTTCAGATGATCACCCCCAGCCACGATCCCCCACAAGGTAAAGTAAGACCTCCCCCACAAGCCTCAATACCACCAATGTAATCTATTAGCCCCCACACCCAGCAACAATCCCCATCGCTATTAAGAAGCAGCATCACCCCCCGACCCAATCTCCGTTATGAAATAATAATCAAGGTACTGTTGTTAATTATAAGTCCAGTGTGCCAATGTAGCCCTGGTGGCCTAGTGGACACACCTCCCCAACCGACTGTGCCCTACCAACCCACTTCCCCCCACAATACCCAGCCGGCAACTTGCATTGTCCACCCCTTGCTGTCACGTCCTGCTGCTGACTGAGGTCTGTATGAGTGAGTACTGTAAATATTGGCTGGTGGGGCTACTATGTTGCAAGTCCGGGACTAGGGGCTGGGAAGGTGGGGGTATACACGTTCTGAGGGCACACTGGTGCCACCCCCGGTGGACTGCAAAGTACATGTACACCAGCACATAGCTAGTGTAACTGTACTTTGATGGATGTCCTGGGGTTGTTTCGGAAAGCCAATTTACAGTTGTGGCAGCTGCCCTTTGGGAATAGTTCGCAGCTGCTGCCATATACCCCCCCTGCACCACATCGCAGTGATGTAAGAGGCAAAATGATAGCGCAAGTCACCTTTGCCACAAGCAGCCTACATTTTGTCGAATAACACAAGGTGCAGGTGTTGGCACAAAGTGCTACTTGCATCCATCATGTTGGATGCAAGTCACCTTGCGCCATGCAGATGGCTTTGGAAATTGGGCCCCTGGAATAAAAAGGGGCTATATTCCAAGGATAGGTTGCATGTTGGCATTGGTGGTACAAGGATAATGAATTAGTGGCTTCACAATTGGATTATACCTAAAATAACTTCAAATTAAGGAAGTGTGGGTGGTGATGCAAAAATAGAACCAAATAGCACGGGAGGCTGGAAGGCATCACCCTCCACCCAGGCAAACAGTAAGGGAGGCAGGGTATTCATAAAAAAGAAATAAATATATGTGGGATGGACAGGAGATGCAAGGCACGAGGTTGACTGTTGTATACATGCATGCTTTGAGTATGGCAAGCATGGTAGCCAGATTCCATGCTATAATGTTAGAAGGGGAGGTATCTATTGCCATCATCTTGGAAACATAGGGCACACAATACCATGCCTGGATCTTTTGATCACAGGATAAAAGGTGTACCAGAGATTAGGAGGGGGGGGAAGGTTAGGTCAGGTAGCTATTGATGTAAAGGATGGGACACTGTGTACCAGGAGGAGGGCGGAGAGGGTAGGACTGAAGCCATATGGATATTGCTCCAGTGCCATAAAGTTACAAAGATAAGGTTGGGGGGGTGTCATACAGGCCAACCTCAAAAAACATGGAACAGGACAGGGAGCTTGGGGAACAAATCAGGAATGTATGTGGCAAAAGGGAGTACATTCAATCTACCAGGGATTGACTGGAGGACCTTGACTACACCAAACACCAATAAACAGGTACTGCTTGAAGCTATCTAGGACAGCTACATAGTGCAGGGAGTGACAGTGCCCTTACCACACTGTTTGGTTACTGTCTCTTTGCCAGCCTCCTATGCATACTCTGGATTCCTCTCCTTGAGCCCCATCGCATTGAACCCACTCAGCCTCAATGTTGAGCACAGCTTGTGCCTCTGAGGGCCATTCATGCTTCGTCATGTTTGTGAAGGAGTGTTGTCGTATCATTGGCAGAGGCACTTGCCGGAGACACACCTCCTATATCTGCAGATGTCTTTCCACCTATACTTTATTAATGATCTTAAAGAGCAGCTGATACCTTCAGGAGAGCTATACCAAAACATAACATATGGCCACAGTCTAGTTTGCACGTTCCATTAGTTCTGGGTTTCTCCTCCCCGTTATTTATTACTTCAATCATTTCTATGAAAACCTGATTTTTGCTCCTGAAGAGTGCATCTATTCCAGTTGCTGTCTCCCTACCTGAGGTCATAATGCACGGTGTGTGACATCACAGTTACTACGATGGCAACAGATTGATGTCAATGTAGGGGATTATGACTTGAAGCATGGAGTTTGCTACAGAGGCAGATGAACCCTGAGGGATAAAGATCATGTATTCATGCAAATGTGCTCAGTAAATACTGGGGTGGTGGAATCTTTTGAATATATGTGTAATGGTAGTTGAATTGTAACTAATTATTAAGTTTTTGCAAAGTAGTGTAACCTCCCTACAAATGGAGGTTCCCAAAAAGTCTTCCTTGAGCTTGCCTACATGTTCACTGCCAGGCTGGTGTCCTGCGTTTTAGCAATTTAAATGTGATTACCAGAGCCTGTATAGCCTCTGTGTACTGTCTCTTTAAGAGTTGCCTGATTGCAGCTTAAGTAATCTGAGAGGGAGCTCTGTTGAAAGATGTAACTATTTACTGAAAATCATTTAGAGTGATAATCATAATGTAGTTTGTATAACCTGCTTTCTTTGTAGCAAGGTCTGTTTTGTCTGTCTCTATTATCTTGGTCCCGGATTGCAAATTGGACCAATCAGATCTGATAGGACCTAAAATGTAGCCGGACTACAGGAGCTGTCTGAAGTCAAAATCTGTAGGAACTGTAGTTTTGAACTTTTTGCGCATTTTTTGCAACTGAAGAGGAGCTCTTGCTTTGACTGACAGCCAAATCAGCCAACCAAGTCTTTTGGATCTTGGGGAAGTCCCGGGCCAGTTTTTAGTTAGTTCTGAGCTGGGAAGTGAAATGAAAGGAGCTGAAGTGATTTTGAGCAGCAATCCTGAATGGATTTGCATGGGAAAACTGTGAAAGGGCTGAGAGTTTGGCCTGCATGTCTGCCTGCTGCTCCAGAGAGGGAGAGAAGATAATTATTTTGGACCAAATCCAAGTTTGTGTGACTAAAGTAAGCTACTGAATTGGGCCAGGCTCAACCTGAAAAAGACCGAAGATTTTGTTGAATGTGATCGGCCTATCAGGAGTTCCAGCTACCCCTAAGCTCCCAGTGTGTGCACAGACTTTGCAATTGTGACCGGGGAGCGCTTTGCCTGGTACAGTTGAATTCTCATACCTGTAAATGTGCTATGAGCTGCTAGTGGGTTGTGAGTTAATTCCCCACTGTGTGAACTGTGTTCTGCTTGCTGGAAGCTGTATCCAGCCCAAAACGGACTGCATCTGAATTTGTCTCCATGCGGTCTGGGCCTTGCCAGACTGGCCCAGCCAGACTACCCACTGCACAGAGAAGCCATTGACGAGAGACTTGCCTGGGGATCAGCCCCCTGCTCCACGCTTGAACAGGAACGACACCTCTGCGACTCGTGTGGGCCCTGCTTCTCCTGGCATTCCAGATCAACCACCTGCAGTCTCGATTTTCGTCCAGCCTGTGTCCAGTCTTGGGTATTGTGAGTAAATACCGGGGTAGCTCCCTGCAACAACAGCTTAATCTGAGTGTGTCATCTGATTGTCTTGTTGTTTTGTTTCCTTTACGAACTGAGTCCTCCGGCTCCAGATTACAAATATCGTGTACTGTGCATGTTGTGCTTTCCATCACAGAGCCCCAACCAGCTGCAATGCCGGCCAACCCCAGGCAATAGTCCAGGCTAGTCCATCTCTTCTCCACCTGGGTACCCAGAGGTGTGACTGTGTGGGGGGACTCAAAGCGCATGCATAACTGCTTGATTGATATAACCTTTAAGCTAATTAACCTGATTTTGCCCCTTCCTTGTTCAAGTCCCCTGAATAAATCAGATCTAACTTTTTCTGCATGTAATCTGACTGTGGTTCCAGTTTGTGCTCAAAGTACTGTACTGTTGCTATTTTCTGTGCATAACCTTGTTTTACAGGGGGTTCCCAGGGTCAAGCCAGAGGAACCAGCCTGGTGGTAGGTGCAAACAGTGTGGGTACTTTTATTTTTTTTTTATTTTTTTTTTTATTTTGCTTTTGTTGACCGGGTAAGTGCACTACACAAATCCTGCCTATTTTCAGGCACAACCCGAGGGAGGGGGATGCAGATGAATGCCAACTGGCCTTGAACCAGATTAAGCTGTTGGTTGTATTTTTTAGTGAATGAGGGAAATTTGGCCAGGACACCGGGGAAAGTCCCCTACTCTTTTCGATAAGTGCCATGGGATCTTTAACATCCACCTGAACTACCAGCAATCCAGGCAGATGGGACCTCGGTTTAATGTCTCATCCGAAAGACGGCACCTCAGAAGTGCAGCACCCCTCTCATGCTGCACTACAGTGTCAGTACAGGGGATATTAACCCAAGTGCCAGATGTGGGAACTGAACCCACAGCCCTCTGATCTCCCAGCCTCTGAGGTGAATGTGCTACCTACTGAGCCACTGACACTGCTATCTTGTGTGGTATACCAGGGGTATTGTGAAAGTGATTATTATACAGTGTTCAGGCCACTAGAGGGGAAAGGGGGGGTTACAGTGTCCTGGAGGGCTGTGCCCAGGTTAGCTTGACCACTACCAACCCTGACCTCCAGATGGAGGCACCCGTTTCAGAACTCAGGCCCCTTAACCTGCTACTAGCCAAGCAGGCAGGGGTAGTAGCCCTTGGGATAGCACCACATAGAGGTTACAGTTGCTTTTAATGCGTCAGTAGCTCTGTAAGGCAATTGAATATTTCTATCATATACTGGTACCTCCAGGGTGCAAAGGGTCAGAGATCTAGTCTGAACTAAGGATTTAGAGGTTAGGTAGTGAAACAAGGGCTGACTAGATGGGCCTAGTGTTACATATCTGCCATTATATTCTATGTTTCTCTGTTACACTGTTGCTTCCTCTTCTCCAGCGAGTATATCTCAAGGTCCTCAACTCTATCCTCATATGTCTTTTGGTGTAATCCCTGTACCATCTCTGTTGCCCCTCTGTGGACTGACCATATCTAACATACACGCCACACAGGCTCAGGTCTTGCTTACTCCCTTACCTCCCCATCTCACTCCCCTGAAAATAGTACCACCCCAGTTTAACTAACTATCACCAATCACATGAACTAGCCATTAGTTTGGCCCTACTTTGCACTTCATTCCTTCAGTGTCCTCTCATCTATTTTCCCTGCCACTTCCTTCCCTACACTGCCACTCTGAACTGTGGCTCCAGTGGTGCCCTTCCTCCTCCATCCATTCTGTGATCCTTCCGTGGCCAAACCACTTTTTGTATGTCCCCTCTCCACCTAACATCATGCCTCTCCCACTACCAATCATGCCATCTTTTTTTTGGCACCCTTTAGTTAGTTGAAACTTTCCAAATTCACTGGCTACATTGCCCTCACAAGCCTCTCCACTGCAGTCTTGCACACTGAATTTTCCCCATCCTTCAAGCTATCATTTTCACCAGGGTAGGTTGCCATCGCCCTCTTCTTGAGACCTTCGTTCAGCCAACACTGTGTATCTGTAACAAATACAATCAAGTCCCGCACTCACCATCCAAATAATAGTAGTCCAAAGTCCATGTGCAAAATAGCTTTTTATTGCAGGTGCCAATACATATTAAAAAACAGTTCCTGACGCGTTTCAGGAAACAGAGTTTCCTTTATCAAAGGTTCTGTTGTCATAAAATAAATCCATCTTTTATATTCACTGACCCATGTGTCATAGGTAAGTGCCAAATTACAGCAAGTGTTGTTCTTAAAGTGCCAGTAGCCATAAACACATTCATACATATAAAATTCTATACATGCTATTTTATAATAAAAATACAAAAAAGCCATCTAGTTGGCTAAATATACAATCCACTATCCCAATTAATAAACAAGATTGTCAATAATATTTAAAATAGAACTATGACATTTCCCTAAATATTTATACAGATCTGTAAGAAAAAAACAACCAGTTTTTCAAAACTCATTTGTGATAAGATACGAGACAGATATATGTATCTATAATTTATTAATATAAGCCCCTTATGACCAATGGATATCCAATAAAGATTTATTTATTTATATACAGTATATTTGAAATAAGGTGTCAGGTCAAACCTCTCATTTAATCCTGGAGCTTGACATGCCTCAATGTAAAGATACAGAAACCTTCTTGTTCAAGCAGCCAATTGTCATAGTCCCCCCCTCCCTTGGTTTAGAGAAGACCCATTTTATTGCTTTAAATAAAAAACTGTGGTTTCCCTATCCTGGGCCTCCAGAATGTGTACTGCCATAGCATACTTCAAGTCACCACTTTTTATTTTCCCTCACATGCTCACCAACATGTAATTTGAAGGCTCTCTTAGTCTTTCCTACATAAAAAGACTTGCAGCCACATATTGCCAAGTATATGACCCCACTTGTGTCACAATTTGTCAGTTCTTTAATACTGAAAGTCCTATTTGAATTTGCACTCTCAAATGTCTTACCCTGAGCTACTGAACCACAGTATATACACTTTTGGCACCTAAAGCAACCATTTGCCCTAGGCGGCAACCACATTTGTGGTCTTGGTGTCCTGTGTCTACTGTGGACCAGAGTGTCACTGAGGGTAGGGGCCTCCTGTAGGAACACCTGGGAGTCTAGTGGTGGAACTTATCTAAGTCTCTATCACCCTTGAGAATATTCCAATTTTGTTTAACCCCCCCCCACACACACACACTTTTCCAGCATGAATAGGGTAGGTGGTCACAAAATTCAAAACCTCCTGTCCCTTATCCCTATCATTCTGTATATTCTCTGACAACGTCAAATTCCGTGCCTGTGCCTAGTCTCCAACCACATGGCCAAGCCCTCCCACAAAATCTGTCCATGAATCTGCTTGACTGGCCAGTTTCATTACGTTTTCTCTCCACTATCTCCCCACCACCTGTTCCCTCTCTCCCACACCCCCGCCACTTTTTACACACAAGTAATTTATCTGAATATCAACTTTTGGCCTTATGGCTGACAGGTGTATCCTGTGATGGAGACCTACCTCTGTTCCGGACCTGCCCACCCCATTCACATCTACATAGTTCCCATGTCAAACTTTCTATTTTCTGTGCCAACTGTCTGATCTACCCATACACTGGACATCGTCCTAATCCCCATGATTGCCCACCGGTCTTTGTTGCATCAACACACGATCACCTACACTGCACGTTGACACCATGAGAAGCAACTAAACACCTACTGTACTGTGTTTGGTGGCCAACTCCATACCAATTTTAAAACCTAAAAAATGTCATATATGCATGTGTCTGAACAATGTCAAGACCTCCATTTGTGACATGCTTCTCACATAACATGTGACCCATTTGCATGCATTCACTGTGTTTGGTACACCTATATGTACACCAAGGTTGTCCATTCTGGAAGTATCAGGTTTACTGAAAAATAAACACATCTAAGTACGGAACCATAGAGGACATGCAAAATGCTTTATCTAGTCTAGATGGCATGTGAAAAAGCATTTACAAGTGCAGCACTTGCACTCGTTAATTTACTCGGGAGAGACACATATCAGTGAATGTATCATTTTATTGAACAAATATCAGTGGATTTATAATTTTATTGCACATTTAAACATACTTCAGTCAATGAACATCTTTGGATAAGGTGCACTGAAGGTATCACGTTAAGATCTGCCTCAAAACTCAATGGCATAGCATAAAAATCACACTGGCAAATATTACATGTATTGCATTGTACGGCACTACACGTGCACCATGGGTTTAACATGTAATGCACTTTATTTTGAGGACTTGGCTTGCATTGACAGTGATCGGTTTAGTAACCGGTATATTGACCGAAAGGATCCGGGTTAATGTCACGTATGTGCCAAACAGCAGCTTGGAATACGGGTATGATTATGACTACCAAGATGTCAATCTCCACAGGATAAACTGCCGATAAGCTGCATGTCAATGGGATCTGTTTTGATCAGTATCCGATGCAAAAGCAAATATATCCTCACGATATGTGGATGCCAAAGTAAGGACGCCAGGATCTAACACTAGATGATTCATCAACTGCAAGAAAACATAGTCAGTAATACAGATTCAGACATGTATAATCTACCAGCAGAGACACAGTGATACTCTTGAGTATCCATGACTCACACATTTGCATATGCAGTGTGTGCTGTTCAACTGGTACGGAATAGCTTCTGTACTGGGGAGACCACAGGGCATACCCATGACATAGTTGTGTCTGTGTTTTCAGTACGTGTTCACTGTGTGTGGGATTGGAGTGGGTGGATGTTCTCTTGTGAATGTAGAGGCATGACAACTGTTGCTCACTCACTCACTCTCTAGCTATTTCAATGTGACAGGATTACCCCTGTCACAGTGGACACCCCTGAGATAAACTGAAATCCCTTCCCCATGCAGTTTATATGTTTTGCATAATGTCCAACCTACTGCTTGATTGGCTGAAACAAAACTGTTTTGATATGGAAATAGCAAAAGCTTGTGTCTGTGTTTTTAAGGAGTTTCCCCGCTGTCCCATATTATTATTATGTATAAAACTGCTAGGATGTCTTTTGTAGCAGACAGAATATCCCTGCAGGAGAGTACAGAATGTTCTGACCTCAGGTCTGACCTTTTCCAATGCTGTAAACAAGCCTGCAGCTGCCATTTGAACTGTTCTCTATGGAGCAACAGTGGCCCCTAGTGGCTCATTTTATGTTATCTGATGAATGGAATTTTCCTAATTCCCAGAGAGACTATAAAAAGCTGAAAGGGGTTCGTTTTTGTTTTAGACTGAGACTGAGGAAGGTGAAAGACCTCCTGGTAGTGTGTGCTATCACACTGTTAGGCTGAAGAAAGAGCCTTGGACACTGCTAAAGTAAAGCAGTTGTCATCTGATTTATTTTGTCTAACCAATTGTTCTTATTTTCTGTAACTTTTACTTGAAAGTAAAATTAAAAATGCAACCATGTGTTTATAATGCACCTGACTTGTGGTCATCTTAAAACTGTGTTATCCTAAACCCACGCCCCATGACATATGGTGTCAACAGTGGGATCTGATTGGACGCCCAAAGAAATGGGGAGTCCAGTCAGTTGGTACTAGCCCTGGTACCTAGGATACACAGCAGAGGTGCATGGCACCAGAGATGAGGAGGGCAACACCTGATGGAGATGGTGAACTGGGCGAGGCACCATAACTGGGAAGAGAAAGACCCGATGGCCAAATGGAGACCCTGATGAGGTTTCTTCACTGGATGAGTAGGAGATGGCAGGAGGCTGATCAATGCCACAGAGAGGTGGAGTGCAGATGCCAGGAGCTACTCGAGAGGTTCTGCTTGGAGGATGTCAAGGAACAATCGGTGGAGCAGGATCCATGGTCTCTGGAGGAGGAGGAGGAGGGCCCCCTGACAAAGCATTTGTGACAAACATTTGTGGAGATCCCATTGTTGCCCATTTTTCTGGGCTGTTACTTGGTGGAGAATGATGAACGAGAAGAAGAGACCCGGGTAAGACTTTGACTGGCAATGTATTACTGGGGGAGAACACTTCAAGCTAGATGAAATAAGCCATTTTGGCTCAAGGAACTTTTGCATGTTTTAACGTCCTCCTATGAAAAATTATTGTTCTCCCAATGTTGACTGGGGAAAGTTGCAGGTGGGGGATCCTGAAGTAACTCAGTTAAGGGAGTATGTAAAAATCAAGGATGGGAGTCAGGTTAATGGTGGTGTGGGGGACAGGTTATGGTGGTATGAATTTAGGAAGGAAGTTCTCGATTATATGATGCCCAACCCCAGGATGAAGCAAGTGGATGCCCAGGTAGTGGTGCCTGTGGCATATAGGACAAAGGTGATGGAGGATGCGCACTCCAGTCACTCAGGTCATCTGAGTCATGGGAAGGTTTTGGCTAGACTAACCCCATATTTCTATTGGCCAGGCATGCACAAGCAGGTGGCAGCATACTCTAAGACCTGTTGTAAGGGCAGACAGTGACACCTGATAATGATGTGGAAGGAGGAACCCAGAGGGTGAAGGGCAAGAGATGGCACCCTTGGAGGAGGGGAAGACTCCCACTAGGAACAGAACAGCAATTTGGTGGCCAGTACCACTGAACAGAAGGGCAAGGTGGTGGCCAACACCAATAGTAGTATATAAGATTTGATATGTAAACCCAGAGGTTAGGGACAGGCTGTTAGGCATACGGTGTGGTAGGTTATGAGCCTACCTTTAAAGGTCTAAGTGGGGATCGAGCAAGGTAGTTCTCCCCCTCCCTCCCGAAGACAGTTCTGCTGGGTGCTGGATGTTCCAGCCATTGAAATACATCTGGTCAGGGAAAGTCAGAAGATGATATAAAACTACTGTTGATAATTCTTTCTCCTGGAATATGTAATGTTGCACAGTGTACTAATGTAGCGAACTTGTAAAATGTCTCAAGGTATTTGTATTGTTATGAATAGGATACCTGACACATTTTTTTTTGAAAGGGACCCTGAGACAAAGCTTCAGGTGAAGGTGAGCAGAAGCTACACACCCTTCCAGGGTGTGAATTAAGATTTAGACAACCATAGGAGGGTTGCTCTCTTACACGGAGGGATGTGTGACAGGGTGACCCCTGTCATAATGGACACCCCTGGGATAAATTGAAAACCCTTCCCCTTGCAGTTCATATGTTTTGTATAATGTCCAACATGCTGCTTGGCTCGCTGAAACAAAACTGTTTTGATATGGGAGTAGCAAAAGCTTGTGTCCATGTTTTTAAGAAGTTTCCCTGCTGCCCCATATTATTATGTATAAAACTGCTAGGATGTCTTTTGCAGCAGAGAGAATGTCCCTGCAGGAGAGTACAGAATGTTCTGACCTCGGGTCTGACCTTTTCCAATGCTATAAATAAGCCTGCAGCTGTCATTTGAACTGTTCTCTATGGAGCAACAGTGTCCCCTAGTGGCTCATTTTATGTTATCTGATGAATGGAAATTTCCCAATTCCCAGAAAGACTATAAAAAGCTGAAAGGGGTTAGATTTTGTTTTAGACTGAGACTGAGGAAGACGAGAGACCTCCTGGTAGTGTGCGCTGTCACACTGTTAGGCTGAAGAAAGAGCTTTGGACACTGCTGAAGCAAAGCAGTTGTCATCTGATTTATTTTGTCTAACCAATGTTTCTTATTTTCTGTAATTTTCACTTGATGAAAATAAAATGATAAAAGAACCTGGCATTTTTTTATGCACCTGACTTGTGGTCTGCCTGAAATTGTGCCATCCTAAACCCACGCCCGGTGACGTTCAACACTGGTCCTTGCTGCTGTCTCCCCTACACACCCTCTGACGATGCCAGCCATGCTGTCTTGCTGCCAGGTCACTATGCCACCTGAATGACACAGTGAGATGGCAGCACATACAAAGTAGCAGTTTATTACGCACCCACTGTTTGGCGTGTGGCACAAATGGAAGAAATACTGAATCACAGCACATGCAGAACAGTGGAATTGGGTACAGATCTGCCAGGTGGTTCTGTCTGATGCTCATGCATTGTTATTGGCTGACTAGCTTTGCCATATCTCGCCACTGATTCCACCCATAGCCCTGACATTGGATCGTCCTGCCATGCCATGTCATTCAAAATGTGACGCACACAAGGAATGTAAGCCACGGTCTTGTTATGCAGTTTTCATGATCATCTTTCCCTACTTTGTCTTACCATTTAATAATTAAAAGCAATGTATTTGTACCATTGCAGGACATGATCCAGTACATTTAGTGTTACAATCACATATTGCTGCGGTAGACCCTGAGCATGAGTTAACTCACTCTCTCCCGGTGGCCGTTTTGTATCAGGTTCAGCAATGGATGGTTCCGATGCCATATGGCAGTTACGGGACTGAAGGTTAATGGACCTAGAACAGTGCAGCCAAATCTGTACTCATCCTCCAGGAACTGTTCATGTTTGCCGTGGCTGTTAATACAGTGAAGGAAATCATCACAGTAGACATGTTTTGTACACATACTCATCTTCCTCAGTATATCAAGCGAATTGTTGTGATTAGCAGATCTTTAACAGAACTTTAAGAATTGCAATTATCTGGCATCTCCAGAGAGTGAGGCAACAAAAGGCTCAATGCAAGTCCTTATCAGGTTACCTGTAGGAATTTCTACAATTGAGCAAGTTGTAATTCTGGTAATTGGGCTGTTAAGTAACAGTATTCTAGTTTTCAGCATGTGACAAAATGACAGTATATAACAGATTAGGTAGACCAGCGCACTAAATTTCCATACAGTTTGAGTGACTATCACACAGGTCAGTAACACGATGGCAAGAGGTGCACTGGAAATGACATGCAGGCGGTGTTGTTTATCCATGCCCACCTGATTCTGCTTACTCTTCAACCAAAATGTCTTGTCTCTTTCACTGGACATCAATGGTGATTTAACTGAGTCATGAACATCCATGGACACATACAGTAGGCAACATTTTTGGCGACTGGTTTTGATTATACAACATTCAAGTGGCTCACTCCCATATTGTTTCCTGGAAAAAAAAACAGTCTCACAGTCCTGGTGGCACTGGATGCTTTACCTCATGTCGCGCTGTTTGTTATCTCACCCACCTCCACTTTTTATGCGGTCAGTAACTGCTGTTCCGATGGAACGTACATAACGTTCTCTATTGCTGGACACCACTAACTTTCTGGATCTTCAGAACCACAGAGTGGATTCACAGCATGTTGGTTGTGTCGGGAGAAATCAAATAGATTTCTTTGACTGGGTGACTTCAAAACCACCCCCACATAGAATGGTTGATAACAAAACTAGAGGTTGAGACATGGGACACAGTGTGGTAATTTGGGTTATAAACTGGCTAAGAAACATGCGACAAAGGGTGGTGGTAAATGGGGTTCAATCTGGGGTGAGTGGTGAGACAAGTGAGGTACTGCTGTGATCTGTACCCAGGCCTGTCATGTTTAGTGTCTTCAAAAGAGGCATTGAAGAAGGGTTTAAAGGCTAGGGCTGCCAGTTTGCAGATGACACAAAGATCTGTAACAGAATTGATGATTCAGAGAGGGGTTTAGATGATGAGGCAGGACCTACTGATGGATAAGAAGTGGTCTGAGTTGTCACAATGGAGGTTTAATTCAAACAATTACTGAATTATTTACTTGAGGCATATAAACCATGGAGAGAGCTACAGGATGTGGTCCGTGAAGGGGTGGTGGTTGCTGACAGACAATGAAAGAATGAGGACTGTAGGTCATTATTTCAGATGTCTTGAACAAGTCAAAACAGAGTAAAATGGCAGCTTTGAAGGCCATTGTCATTCTGAGGTGTATAGGCGGGGTATCAACAGTAAAAGGAGGGAGTTAGTGATGTTGCTATATAAAATCCTGGTCAGCCCTCACCTGAAGTACTGTGTACAGTTCTGTAGGCCTACCCATTGGAAAGGACATTAACAGGGTGCAGACTGTCTAGATAAAATGAACTAAGATGGAACAGTGCACGTACCACAAGCCTTACAAGGAGAGATTTAGGGACCTCAGAGGTACATCAGGGAGCGAAGGAAGACCAAGAGAGGGATAATGAGGCTTAATAAAGGGGAAGGAGGGTGGGCAAAGTGTGACTGTGAAAAGGCAGAGATACTAAACAAATATTTTTGCTCAGTATTTACAAATGAAGAGGGGGAGGTACCTAAAACAAACAGTAGAAACACTCTGGATACAGAAGTTGATACCAGCCCAATTACAGAAGAAAGGATTCTGAAAGAACTCTTAAAACTGAAGGTGGACAAAGCAATGGGGCCTGATGGGATTCATCCCAGAATTCTAAAAGGACTAAGGGTAGAACTAGTGACACCACTGACTACCCTCTTTAACAAATCATGGGAGTATGGGGTGGTACCCGAGGACTGGAGAAGGGCAGATGTGATTCCTCTTCACAAAAGTGGGAGTAAGGCAGAAGCAGGAAACTACAGACCTGTTAGTTTAACCTCAGTGATAGCAAAAATGATGGAATCACTTCTGAAGGAAAGAATTGTCGAGCATCTAGAGGCCAGAGGGGCACAGGACCCAAGGCATCATGGATTCACAGCAGGAAGGTCATGCCAGATGAATCTGATAGATTTCTTTGACTGGGTGACCAAAATAGTAGATCAGGGAGGGGCTGTGGATATGGCCTACCTAGACTTTAGCAAGGCATTTGACACAGTTTCACACAAAGATTAATATACAAGTTAGCCAGCCTGGGAGTGGGTCCCAAGATGACAGCCTGGGTAAAGAATTGGCTGGAGAATAGGACACAGAGAGTAATAGTAAATGGAGTCCACTCTGAAGAAAGGGGTGTTACTAGTGGGGTACCACAGGGTTCAGTAGTAGGACCGGTCCTCTTCAAATGTCTTTATAAGCGACATTGCAGAGGGACTGGAAGGAAAAGTATGTCTCTTTACAGATGACACAAAGATCTTCAACTGAGTTGATGCACAAGTTGGGGTGGAAAGGATGAGAAGGGATTTAGCAAGGTTAGAGGAACGGTCAAATGTATGGTAGCTTAGATTCAATGCTAAGAAGTGCAAGGTAATGCACCTGGGAAACAAAAACCCAGGGGAAGAGTACACAATGGGGGGTGAGATACTAACAACAACAACAAAAATGGAAAGGGACCTGGGGATAGTCATATCAGATGACCTGAGGGTGGGCAAGCAATGTGAGAGGGCAGCAAGGAGGGCTGGGGGGATTCTGGGATGCATAGGGAGAGGCATCACCAGTAGAAAACAGGAAGTTATTATCCCTCTCTACAGATAGCTGGTCAGACCCCATCTGGAGTACTGCATGCAGTTCTGGAGACCCAATCTCCGCAAAGACATAGACAGGATGGAAGCTGTCTAAAGGAGGGCAACTAAAATGGTGCAAGGTCTGCACCGGAAGACATATGAAGAGAGACTTAAGGAGCTTAATATGTATAGCCTCGAGGAAAGGAGGGAGAGGGGGGACATGATAGAAACTTTCAAGTACCTCAAGGAGATCAACAAAGTCCAAGAGGGTAGCATCTTTCAAAAAAAGAGGTGTGCAAGAACAAGGGGGCACAATTTGAAGATGGGGGGGCAGCTCAGAGGTAATTTAGGGGAGTATTTTTTCACAGAGAGGGTTGTGGATGCATGGAACGGCCTTCTGGAGGAGGCTGTGAAGTCAATAACAGTGGTGGAATTCAAGTATGCATGGGACAGTCATAAGGCAATTCTAGGGGGTGGGGGTAGGACGAAGTAGGCTGCTGGTTAACTAGGATCTGCAGCTTATCCATTAGGTAGGGAAATGGGCAGACTGGGTGGGCCAAGCAGTCCTTATCTGCCATCAAATTCTATGTTTCTGTGTTTCTATGTTTCTCAATATGTCCTCACAGGGAGAAAGACTGGACATGACAGAATCATCCAAGTACCAGAAGGGCATACACAAGGTATAGGGTGGGAGGAGACTATCTTCCTATACAGGAGTAGTACAAGAACGAGGGGGCATGACATGAAATTGATTGGGGTGCTAATTGAGAGGGAATATGAGGAATTAAACATTTTTTTTTGCACAGAGCAGTTGGCATACGCATAGAATGGTCTGCCACAAGAGGTGGTTGGAGCAAGCATGGTGGTTGCATTTTAACATGCATGATACCAACATAGGGAAACCATAGAGGTACACCAGATGGAGGGTCCAAAGTCATACTCAAGCACAGTGCAAACAGGCAGACTGAATGGGCCTAGTGGTTCTTTTTTTAAGACAATTTTATGTTTCTATGATGCTCTATGTTACGTTGTGCTTGGACAGCCCAAAACCGTAATGCCGTACTACAGTACATACTAACATACTAAGATGCCAGCAGAGTAGGCCTAAGAGTCTATTAAGTCTGCTCAAAAATTAGTACCCAGTCAGAACACCATTGCTGCCCTCCCCGCCTCTCCCATAAATCCCCCTCAACCCCACCCCTCATCAGAGTTACACCTCCAGATCTGACATTACTCAGTTTTACCTTTCCCTTATACCTGTCCCAGCCCCTCTTGAATCCCTCCACTGTACAAACAGCCACCAGTTCCACAGGTAATGCATTCCAAGGGTCCACCGCCCTCTCGGTAAAGTAGTGTCTCTTAGTCTCCCCCCCAAGTCTCCCACCAACCAGTCTCTTGGAATGTCCCCTGGTGTCCCCCTCCTCCATCAGCTGGAACACCCTACTTAGGCTGACTCTATTCACTCCCTTTAGATAATTAAAGACCTTGATCATACCCCCTGCAACTGGCAATTCCTCTTCAGCGAACACCTCTGCCCTGACCACCATCACTGCCCTGACGACTCAAATGAGAATGGCCTCTTTTTGCTGGAAATATAGCTTCTTCCAGTTCCACATCCAATAAGTCTGCATCACTGGATTTAGAGCATGAAGCCACAGGGAAGAACTGCAAGAAGAGCAAAAGAAATGATGGCAGTAATAATTAATACAGTATATTTACCTTCCCATCACACACACATGCACACTCACAAACACACACATGCGCAGACCGACAAATACACACATACACGCGCGTAAACCCAGATGCACACCCACCCACAAATGCACCCACAGACACACACACAGACACCCACAGACACACACCCACACATATACACCTACACAGACACCCCCCCTACACACACACACACACACACACACACACACAAACACACACACCCCTTGATGTCTCTGTCCCTGGCAGATACTGCAGCACGGATGCTATGATCCAACAGCGGCACCTACACCTTAGCTGAAATTCTTTGGATGGCTTCAACCAGTAACCTGTGACTCCACGGCACTTGTGCGGGTGGTCTATATATCACCAAAGCATAAATGTGAGACCAAGTAGGTGAGTTGGAAAAGGGGGGTGGGGGCAGGGAAGGAGCAGAATCGAGCAGCCAAAAGGTAGCTCTCCACTCACATGAAGGCAACCTGACATGCACTTTAGTTCAGCAGCCCCCGATGGAGCTCTGAGGGCAGTGAAAGTGGGACTGTGGAAAACAGTGGGAGTGCGTGTTGGTCACATGTAATGCATGTGCAATTGCCACCACCCTTTTTGCAGACGAGATCGGGGATGGTGGGAAAAGAACAAAGAGGCAGCAAAAGAGGTTTGACAAACATAAGTGAAAACAGAAAGCCAAATTGTCAGTGGCATTTCCCTAGTGACTTGGAGACCTGCAGTGCCTCTGCCACTACATGCATTCCCAGCACATCAGTTGCCTTAAAGGAGCACTGTGCAGAACATGCAAGTAATTTTCCAAGTAGATGCTGTTCTTCTTCTCAGGGAATGGCTTCTGTTAACGTTTCATCTTTACTAGCCTTTTGGTAAACACAGTGTACAAATGTACAGCAAAAGCCTCAAACAAGAAAAAGATGGCTTACTCAGTGATGAAATGGGATAAATCCTTTTATAGGTACTGTACATTAAAGTGAAGAAAAACCAAGGGAGGGACAGTGAGGCTTAATAAAGGGGAAGGGGTGGGCAGAGGGTGACAGAGAAAAAGTTGGCATATTGAATGAATACTTCTGCTTAGTATTCACCAAAGAAGTACAGTGGGAGGTACCTAAATCAATCAATGGAGGCACTCAGGATAGGGGGTTGATACCAGTCCATTCACAGAAGAATGTCTCCGGTAATAACTGTTGAAAATGAAGGTGGACAAAGCAATGGGGCCTGATGGGATTCACACCAGAATTCTAAAAGAACTTGGGGTGGTATACCAATGTCACCACTCACTACCCTTTTTTACAATGCATAGAATGGTGTGGTACCATAGGAATGGAAGAGGGTGAATGTGATTCCCCTTTGCAAAAGTGTGAGCAAGGCATAGGCAGGAAACTACATACCTGTTACTTTGACAGCAGTGGTAGGGAAAATGATGGAATCAATTATGAAAGAAAGAATTATCGATTACCTGGAGGCCAGCAGGGCACAGGACACAAGGTAGCATGGATTAACAGCAAGAAGGTCATGTTAGAGGAAGAGAGGTCTTTGACTGGGTGAACAAAGAAGTAGATGAGGAAGTGGCTGTGGACCAAAGTAGTAGGCCAGGGAGGCGATGTGGACATGGCCTATCTAGACCTTCACAAGCCATTTGACACAGTACCAATCCAATCCAATCCACTATATTTATAAAGTGCTATTCATAAAATAGCACAGCGCTGTACAAAAATATTAAAACCAGTTATATAACTATAAAAAATAAAATACAGCTACCATCAATAATTCATTCAAAATTCTAAAAAAAGGCAAGATTAAAAAGATGAGTTTTCAGTGCAGTTTTAAAACTCTCCACAGTCAGGCACTCCCTTATCCAGTGAGGTGAAGAGTTCCACAGGGTCGGGCCGAAAATACTCGGGCCCTCAAGGTCTTCAAACGAACCCTGAGAAACTCCAGCAATCCCTCATCTGTGGAGCAGAGTGGGTGGAGGGAGCAGTAGGGACACAGAAGCTCTTGCAGATAGCTCTGTCCCTGTCCATGTAGGGCTTTATAGGTCAGCAAGCTTACCTTGAAGGTGATCTGCCTCTGAATAGGCAGCCGATGCAGATCTCACAGCACAGGCATGACATGGCTAGCTCGAGAAATACCAGTTTTGTTTTGGTTTTTAATTTTTTATTTATTGAAATTTTGGATAACACCATTGAGAACAAGCTCATTTCATAGGTTTCACATCAGACAAACAATACATATTGGAAAAGTACGAGATTGAGAACAAACGAAACAAGGAATTATACAAGACATTATAAGAGTGTATAACTAGAGAAGTTCTAATACAAGTGGCATTGTACAATGTATGCCATGGTGCATATTTGATTCAAATCTGGAATTCAAAGGGTCATATTAGAGGGTATGGAGTCTTACGAAATGACCCTATACAGGAAAATGAGAACACACTCTGCCCAATATCTAATAATTAACAAGGGAAGGGATGGCATCAGCTTAGGGGCCTTGTCAGAGGTGAGAAGGTATGGGACAAAGCATTTTAAAGTGAACAAGGGAGTTCAGGAGATATAACGGGGGGAGGGGGGATGGGGGGAAAGCCATAGAGGGGTGAGGGTAAAGAGAGGAAGGGCTCAAGAGGAAAAGTGAAAGGAGAAAAATAGCAATTTAGAACAGTTATTTACATGCTGAGAGCAGTTATGCATAAGGTCAGGATAGCATAAGGTTAGAATAAGTACTGTTCCCAAGAAGGAAGGTTATTGGAAGCAGTCACAACTGGCATCAGCAATTAGCTGTTGCTTACGTTTAATGTTGAAGGAGCCCAAGGTGGATGCTGAAGTGATGTCATGATGCAGCGAGTTCATCCATAGCAGGACATGGTAGACAAAGGACCTTTGTCCCAGAGAGGTGTGACAGTGGAGAATATTAACAAGCATTTGTCAGTGCCGAATGTTTGCTTGCTGGCATTGGCAGTGGTAGTGTAGAAGTTACAGAGCTGCGTAATAGCAATGGCAGTGAAGTATTGAACTGAAGCCAACCCCACCACCACCCTGCAGAGAGTGACAGGCATTGGGGTGTACATTTGGGTCGTCAGGCATAATGGCCACATCATTTCACCCACACCACCCTGCGAGAGACTGACAAGTGTCACAGTGTTCCTTTGTGGTCTTTGGCCCTTATGCGCACCCATTTCATTAGGAAATATGGTGAGATGGGTGCGATATAGGAGAATGGGGTGAAGTTTGGGGCTGAAGAGTCCAAGGCATACCTCGATGCCTCTCACTGACTGCAGGGTGTGGAATGGCATGAGCATCACAGGCAAGAATCCCAAGTCACACCCCTGATGCCTGTCATTCTCTATAGGATTGGGCATTATAGTTGAAAACCCTAATACCTCAGGCATTCGTTGGTATTTTCACTCCAAATTTTCAACATGTTTGTTTTGTGACCCCACCTCATGAACAAGGGGAATATCAGTTTGTTAGCGAAAGCTGTATGCACAGTGACTCGGCATTTAGCACCACAGGTGCAAAACTTTCGAACAGGATGTAAAAATGACTGCTGTACTGTTCATGGGGAGGTGTAAAAATGGCTATGTTGCAAATCTGTAGTAAAATATTTAAAAAATGGTGAAGTCACGAGCATACATAGAAACTGTGCAACGCACACACGTATATAATTAGGTTGAGGATTTTTACAGCAGATTGTCAACTCAGGCATTTGGTGCCTCCGATCATTAACAGTGTCACTGATTTTCTTTATCTGTGCCAAACAATGATTTCCCCAGCGACACACATCTCTGCACTGAAAGTGTGAAACACACTTCAGCCATGTTGTGAAAATGACAGCTGTACTGTTCATAAGGAAGTGTGGAAAAATGTCACTGGTGAAAATCTGGACTGAAAATATTACAAAGTCATAAACTAACGAGTGCGTGGAAACTGCACAATGCTCACTCATAACACAGTCATTTTATGGACTTTTGTCACCAAATTTTCAACATAGCCATTTAAGACCTCTGCTCATGAACAGTGTAACTGTGATTTTCTTAATCTGTCCTAAACATTGCTTTCGCACACCAAGAGCACCATTGTGCGCTACATGTGCGAAAACACATTTTGGGTGACATATGAAAAATTGCAGCTGTACTGTTCATAAGGAAGTTTAATAAAATGGCAATGTTGAAAATCTGGAGTGAAAATATTGAATTTGCAAACTTACAAGCATGCATAGGAACTGTGCAACACATGCTCGTAAAAGTCATTTTTAGGAATTTTTTCACCAAATTTTCAACATAGCCATTTTAAGACCTCTGCTCATGAACAGTGTCACTGTGATTTTCTTAATTTGTACTGTACATTGATTTCGCACACCGACTGCGCCATTTAATAAGCTACAGTATGGAAACACGTTTTGGGTGAGATGAAAAAATGACAGCTGTACTACTCATAAGAAGGTGTGGTAAAATGGTAATGTTGAAAATCTGGAGTGAAAATATTGAAAATTTGCGAACTAATAGCGTGCGTGGAACTGTACAACGCATGGTAGTAAAACAGTCATTATTTGGAATTTTTCAGCAAATTTTCAACATAGCCATTTTAAGACCTTTGCTCATGAACAGTGTCACTGTGATTTTCTTAATGGATCCGTACATTGATTTTTGTACACCCGACACAGCCATTTATTGCGCTACATGGAATGAAACTGCGTTTTGGATGAGATGTGAAAATGACAGCTGTACTACTCACAGAAGGTGGCAAAATGGCAATGTTAGAAATCTGGAGTCAAAATATTGAAAATTCATGAACTTATGAGCGTGCATAGGAACTGTACAACGCACACTCGTAAAACAGTCATTTTTTGGAATTTTTTCACCAAATGTTCAACATAGCCATTTTAACACCTCACCTCATGAACAGTGTCACTGTGATTTTCTTAATTTGTCCCATACATTGCTCTCACACACCGACTGCGCCATTGTGCGCTACATGGGCGGAAACACGTTTTGGGTGAGATGTGAAAAATGGCAGCAGTACTACTCATAAGAAGGTGTGGTAAAATGGCAATGTTGAAAATCTAGAGTGAAAATATTGAAAATTCATGACCTTACGAGCGTGCGTAGGAACTGCGCAATGCACGCTCATAAAACAGTCACTTTTAGGACTTTTTTCACTAAATTTTCAACATAGCCATTTTAAGATGTCTGCTCATGAATAGTGTCACTGTGATTTTCTTAATTTGTCCTGTACATTGATTTCACCGACTGCGCCATTGTGCACTACATGGGTGGAAACACATTTTGGGTGAGATGTGAAAAATGACAGCTGTACTGCTCATAAGAAGGTGTGGTAAAATGGCAATGCTGAAAATCTGGAGTGAAAATATTGAAAATTCGCGAACTTACGAACCTGCGTAGGAACTGCGTAGCTGCGCTCATAAAACAGTCATTTTGGTGAGTTTGACAACAAATTTTCAACATGGGGTTTTGGACCCCTTCTCATGAATTATGTCATTGTCATGGCGTTATTCAGGCCGAAGGGTGATTTAAGTACGTGACTGCGAAATCACCCGCCGAGACCTAATGCTGCTCATGTTCAATGTTTATAATTCAGAAAATCTACACATGTTAGTGTGTAAAATTCAAAAATGCCTGAGATATGCAACAAAGTTGAAACCCCCTATCTAGCCCATTATACAGCTTACCGGCATTTCCTCAGTTAGGTCGGCTTTGAAAGAGTGCAGGCGTGTTCCCAGTCCACGAAGATCATGCGCTGAGGTCCGGAGGTAAGTATGGGATGGGAGTGGGGAGGCTGGTCTGCAGTGGGTGGAGTGCGGGTTGTGGGAGGGGGTGGGGAGACTACATTGGACCGTTTTTCTTTACAGGTAAAATACAACGAAAAGGACGTGGGGCGTTTGCCATGCTGGGGTGGGTTCCCAGGGTGGCACAAGAATAGTTGTGGGGGCATTCAGCGATGGGATTGGGCATCCCGTCGGCCTAGGATAGATTGCCACGCTGGGGTGGGCTCCCAGCGTGGCACTTCTACGGGGGGACAGTGGAGCTGACAGAGGATTGGGCACCCCGTCGGCTATATTATTAGTTGCCATGCTGGGGTGGGCACCCAGCGTGGCATTTAAACCTTTGGGCGGAGACACAGCACAGCTGATGGGATTGGGCACCCGTCGGCTATACAGTGCGTGGGGGGCACACGCGCCTGCATGGGCAGCAGCGTGTGTGTGGGGAGCTGTGCATGAGCAGGCGATATCTTATCGCTGCTCACTCAAGTGTAGCTCCCTCTTTCAACTGTATGCCACTGCATTTTGGAGCGTGTCATAGACAGCTCCATCATGCATTGGCTTACAGGGGCCGTGCCTGCCAGCACACTGACTGAATTGGAGGAGGAGGTGACACACCTCTGAAATCTCCGATGTTGGCACTTTGTTTCTTGCACATGCATGCAAGCAAACATAAAAATCTGGCTAGTAGAGCTTCTGGTGCAACAATGGTTGATAGTGCAGGTAATAAGCTTTTACAATCCTGGGGGCATTTTGCCTAAGCTTACTTTTTTGGACAGTAAACATGTTTGGTGCATGAGTCTACCTTTGAACTGGAGCCAGTTATCCTGAGCGTACATGTCACAGGTATAGGACAGACAGGCTGAGCCGGTAAGGAACCAGCATGCTTTGTTGAGTGCAGCTATGATGCAGCGAAGAGTTGTTTCAGTAGCTGATCCATAGATTAGTAAGCCGTAATCAATAAGTATTAACAGTCTGGCTACCACGTTCTGTACCAGCTGCAAGTGGTAGATATCAACCCCCCGGTAGCCCTAGGTACAGGGAGTTGCTGTTGTCAAGGTGGGTGGTCACAAAGGTGTGAACTAATGTTGGAATGTCATCAGGCAGAACCAGGTGCTTAATCCAGGTGATATTGCTCAGATGGTAAAAAGAGGACTTGATGATGGAAGACACCTGAGATTTAAGCATCAATCTGTCATCAAAGATATCACCCAGATTTTGTACCCAGTCAGATGCCATCAGCTGGCTGACGCCTAGCCAAAGCCCAGAAGCCTGCCCAGCCAAATGTCTCTCTACCAGATGACCCGGGTCCAGAACCAAAACCTCAGTCTTGTCCGAATTCAACTTCAGCCAGTTGAAACTCATCCAACCCTAGATCTCAGAAAGGCAGTTGTTAAAGACTGAGATGGCAAGTTCATGTTTGGGCACAAAGGACATGTATAGCTGAGTATCATCTGCATAGCAGTGAAAATTCAGCTCATACCACCACACAATGTCTCCCAATGGCAGCATATATACCGTGAACGCAGCACCCCACAAGGCAGGGAGAAGGAGCCAGAGGAATAAATCCATGGCACCACTCTCTGAGATCTGCCCATGAGGAAAGTCTGAAACCATCTGAGGACTATACCAGAGAGTGCACAGATCAGCTGCAGCCACTCCAATAACACACCATGGTCCACGGTGTCAAATGCTGCAAAGAGATCAAGAAGAACCAAGATGGAACAACTTTTCCCATCTTGAGTACCCAAACTACAGCCATCTTAGTACTACGTCTCTTCCGAAATCTGTACTAAAGAGGATCATAGACATTGTGGGTGGTAAGATGATCCTTCATCTGCTGTGTGACCAACTTCTCAATAACCTTTCCCACAAAGGGAAGGTTAGAGAAGGGTCTGTAGTTAGTGAGACAGTCTGGGTCAAAAGAAGATTTCTTAAGAGCGGTGTAACCACTGCTTCCTTCAGGGTGTCCAGAAACACACCTTTCTCTAAAGAACTCCAGACAATCTCAGCAAGGACCGAGCCAGTGACCTCAACGCACTCCACCAGGAGGCATGATGGGCCTGGATCCAAACTACAGCAGGTTGGCCGCATACTCTGGATAATCTTCACAAGATTCTTGATCTCCAACCTGGCAAAGTTAGACCAGATCAACCAAAGCACTGCAACCTCCCACCGACCACCACCACCACTCCTGTTAGAATAGGATGTATGGATCTCGGAGCTGATGTCGGCAACCTTAGCTGCAAAGAATTCAGCAGACTCATCACATTTCTCCTGTGACACTACTCTTTGAAGCTGCAGACAGGCTGCATTGCACAGTCTGTTCACAGTTCAGAAAAGCTGGTTGATTCTACACAGCAGCTATCTCCCTGGACAGGAACTCTGCTTTCTTACAGGAGAGAGCAGATTGATAGTCCTTATAATGAACCATCAATCTAAGCCTGTCGGCATCAAGACCCAATTTCCACCAGCTCAATTCCATCCTTTATCCCTTTCTCCTCAACTCCCTCAAGATCCCATTAAACCATAGGGATCGAGGGTGAAGAGAGAGGGGACAAACATGGACAGGAGATAAGGAATCCAGAGCCTCAGTTATTGCCATGTTATAGGTCTGTACCAGATTGTCTGGATCCAAGCTTGCACTCTGAAGACCCGATAGGTGCAGCACTGCTGCCAGGCTATCAGGGGTCAAACCTCTGAAAGAGTGGTACCAGACCACCTCTGTAGTGGCAGACCTATAGGGGGAGCCTGGAAATTGAACCTTATGGTGTGATGGTCAAACCATCCGACCAGCTCCACCACCAGCTCGGAGGTCTCCATACCCAGTAGGAAGACCAGGTCCAGTGAATGGCCGTGTTTGTGGGTCGCAGACAAAATAACCTGTGTGAAGCCCAGTGACTTTATAAGCTGTAGGAAGTCCTGCCAAATTTGGGGAATGTGTTGTTGACCCAAGCATTGAAGTCCCCAGAACCATCCATCTGGGAGACTCCAAAACCATGTCAATGATGAAATCTGCTACTTCTTGCGGGAACAGTTTCCTGCCCCCAGCTGGATGGAAGATGAGAAGAATCCTGCATTCCACACCTGCGCCAATGATACATTCAAAGGAACTGATCTCCCCAACTGGCACATCTACACAGTCCAATTCCATTTTAAAGCAAATGGCTAACCCCCGGCCCTATGATCCATCCTCGAGCAGTGTATCACTGAGAACCTTGCTGGAATAGTTGACTCAAGAACTGGGCCAGAATTTTCATCCAGCCAGGTCTTGGTGATGCAAACCATGCCAGATGACCCAACAAGATCAGCAAACACTACCGTCTTGTTTTTAAAAGACCTGGCATTGAACAACCCCATCCAAGTAGGATGGGATACAGAGGTTGACCATATCATCTGTCCAACCATAGTGGAGCCCTTGGGTATGGCAACCAGACAGGGAGGACCACTCTCTGAGACCTGCTTTTCCCAGGCGTCTTCTGGTTCACACAATCCCAATCCACCCACCAAGCTCCACTCTCTCTCGAGGTCCAGGGCCACCCCCCCCCCACACACACACACATACACATACACACATCTCCTCCTCACTATCCCCAGAGCCTGACAATGCTCATACACCTCCGCAGGCAATGGAGGACAGTTAAAGGGATGGAGGCCCCAGAGCTCAGAGGGAGAATAGTGACTGGGCGGGAGAGATCTCTGCCAGTACATAACTACACAGACCTAAGTGCAGCAATCAAAACAACAGTCACAAAACAACACAATAAACTAAAACAAAACCAACAGAATGAAAACTTAATCCACATATAACCAACAATTAATACCCACAGCCCCCCCTAAAAAGTCACTTGCAGTCAAATAAAATTCAAGTCCAAAAATTAGAAGCAGTATCCAGAATAAATGAACCATGCCAGAGCTCCAGGTTTACATTAGAAAAGGATGGGTCCCTCACCTCCACCCAGCCAACCAACTGATAGCCCCTACCATCTGTGGTAACTCTGCCTTTAAGGTCGATGATTTCTTTTTTTAGATCTTTATTCTATTTGTAACTTAATTGTAATTTATAATTCTTGGAGTACCCTGCTATCTGAATTCTGTGCTTTTTTTCTTTATCCTCATGTGTAAGGGCCGTGCCCCCCCCCCGATCCACTAGTCAATTCTGAACCCCATTGGAGGTGCCCCAATACAGCCACTACTGCTGGTGTACTGCTCCAACACAAAAGACTTGGTTCACACCCTCGACCTCCTGAGGCAACCGTGCCATTCACAAGATGGCCGCCGAGATTCACGCGAGATCTCAGCAGCCAATCAGCTCGAACCACTGGATCGTGAGATATGCCCACGAAAACAAGTCGTGCTGTGAGGGAGGCAATGCCAGTCAGCCCCCAAGCACTAGCACTATCCCGGGTCTGACAAACTGCAATAAATCGTCCATCATCCTGACAGAGCAGGCAACTAAGGAGGAGAGAATGCCCTGGCTACCCCCGCCAGTGAGGAAACCCCTGGACCAGCCACAAGGAGCCCCCATTCCCACATGGATTGTTGCCCAGCCCAACCCCATCACCGTTCCTCTGGGACTGTCATACCACTGCTTGGGCTCAGATCAAGAGGAGGATCCCCCTCACCCAGATCCCGGATCCTGTGACACGGTCATAGGAGGCAGCTTCGGTGGAAGCTGTGTGTCTCTCCTCAACTAATGGGTGGCATCCAAGGAACCTGACACACCAGTTGCCACTTGGCTCAATGGGACACCGGGACCGTGGTCTGAGGACCAGGTAAGGCAACTTTCCTTTTGAGCACCACAAAACTGTGTGGGAACCCTTCGGAGAGAGCAGCTCTCCCCAGCACTGGTAGCCTGGATGCCATAAGCACCGCATACCTTACGTTAATTTTTGGGGTAAGTTGTAGACTGTGCAGGTGGCCAATTGCTGGAGAGGTGTGTGGTGGAGGGGTGGACCTGAGAGACATGGCCCTGCCAGATGTCAGCCAGATTTAGCTTAGCTGCCTGTGTCATTGTGTTGTTGGGAAGACGTGCAGGTGCCAAAGCAAGGTGGGAGTTCAAACTAGGGTTCCAGCGCAGCCAGGCAGAGTGGTGTAAGAGCAGAGCACTGGCTGGCCGGGCAGGCGGGACTGAGTTTAGAGTGAGTGGGAATCCAATGATTCGGGTTGTCTGTGCGCGCAACATCATCTCATCGTCAGACCAGTGAAGCTCTAACAGCCCCAGAGACACTGGACAGTCCAGGTTGAGTCGACAGTGAGCAACAGATGTTGTTTGACTGACCATCTTGGATGAACCTCCCTGCTTCCCTCGTGAGAGTCATGTGACCCCGACCCATCCCTGACCCACATCGAGTGACCACACCAGCCACAACAGGTAGGACAGGGTCCTTTTATCTCCCTCCCATTGATTGGGAAGCTGCTGGGTTGGGTTCTGTTGTCCTCACTGACTCATTGGCTTAGCTGAGATAGGAAGCATACTCCCCGCAGCTGTGTTTGGTTTGGGATTTATTAGGGATACGGACAGGTAGCCGGGGGGCTCAGCCTGGTGTGAGTGTGAGTGACTCAGCTTGCTGGGTTGGTTGGTGTGGACTGGAATTCTTTCACTTTGAAATTTCGAATCTGAATTGTTTTCTTCTTGATAGCTCAAGTCACTGCTGTGTGGAGAGGAGAGGGTCGCTGCTGCGCTGTCTAGGGAGGACTGGTAATGGAAGAGTGGCATTGAGTCCTGTATTGGGGAGGGGGCCGGGGGTATTTCATGTTTGGAAGTTAGTTGGCACTGTACTTACAATTCGATTCTACATTGCATAAATCTTGATTTCTCTCTTGGGAGGGGAGTGATGATGATGCTTGCATCTGTAACCGACTCTGCAGAGTCGGCTGTTTTTGCTTTTTATACACAGACGGGTGGGTCTGAGGTGGTCCCATTAGAGATCCATTGCCCAGGGCACACAAAAACCTGACACCGGCCCTGATGTGGGTTTTTAAACATACTGCACTCATGCATTTCTTTACAAAAAGTGCAGTTTCCAAATTTCCTACATCTGTTGAGTAAAGGTGGCAACCAGTTCCTGGGGGCCTCTAATTTTTGTGAGGAGCTAGCTACCATGTCCTTCAAATTTCTTGCTCTTCTATATGATATTCTTGGTGTAACTTTTGCTTGGAGTCTGTAGTCTGCTGACAAAATATGCCAGTGTCTGTTTAGGAAGTTTTTGACCTGCCACGACCTTGTGTTGAATGAGGTGACAAAATTCATTTAGTTGGGAATTTCCCTACCTCCTTCTTTGTTCTCTGTCAGGATTGTTTGGCTTTCATCAAAGTTGCCATAGAGCAATCACTTTCTATGAACCACTATTTTTGAGTCTCTGTTTCTTGTGTTAGTTCTGTTTCTGTGCTGCAGTTTCTTTTCATTCTACAGTAATGATGTTTAGGGATGCTCTCTACCATGTGGCAGGGGTGGCAGCTACTTGCAGCAGTATAGTGTTTCTATCTGTGGTTTTCCTAAATAAAGCAGTCTCTATATTACCTTAATCACTGATTTTTATTTTTTATTTTTTTTGTGTTATTTCTTTATCCTTGCCACGTCTCCTCCATCGGCCTCTCCTTCAGGCCATCAATAGTATTGTTTCCTTACCACTCGCCCGCACCTCTGCCCATTGCCACTGTCGACCACATCAAATGGGAGCCACTCTAGGGGTAATCTGGTGTAACTCTTCACCGGATGGGTTCTCCTCCTCCTCCCAGGAGAAGGGTGGCAGTGGGGGCCATTCAGCACAACTATGTGGCTCCTCGGGTGCTGCTGAGGTGATCTCTGGGGCCCGACCAGGGCACTCATCATACCTCTCAACCTCCCCTTATAAATCAGGGACAAGGCTTAAAAAAATCAACTAAGAAAGAACAAGTCTGTAACTTTTATGTTTGATATTATTTTGTACTTATAACCCCACTGTTTAGTCACAGAAACACAATTTTAGGAGGGCAGAGTAAATTTTTAGACAAATCAAGTCCCTGAAAATCAGGGACAGTTGAGAGGTATGGCACTCATGGTGGCAGAGGGACTGGATAGCTGGCATCCAGTTGAGTGAAGGAGAATTTTTTCCCTTTTCTCCCCTGGGGGCACAGCAAGCCATGACATCAAGAGATATACCGATGTCCCCAATGCCCCCTAGTTAGTTGTTCGGAACACTGTTATACTCCTGGTCTCCACCAGGAGTCAGCAGATGCTGGACTGCATCCCCACCCTTCCCATGGAGAAGGCAAGCAGTTGTCGGATGCTCAAACCTTCTCCCACACCCAGCCCTCCAGCAACCCGGGTCCATTCTCGAACCTGGGTCACGGGCATCGCAAGTGGAAATCCAACTACTGCGCTGACTTGCCAGCGATTTTTATTTTCAGGTCTATGAAAGAGACTTCCTTGTAGCTTGCCTCATAAATAAACCAAAGGTTGGCATTTGTACTATGTAAAAACGTAATGATGTTCTCCAGTTCCTTGGTGTCATCCTGCCACATGAGGAGAACATAATCAATACAGCACTTCCACAGCACAATTTTAGGCAAAAACAGGTCTGCATGTCTGTCCCAGACTACACCCTTTTCCCAAAATCCAACATACAAGTTTGCGTAGTTGGGGGTAAAACTTGTCCCCATTGCAGTTCCTTTTCTTTGTTGGTATGTCTCCTTTAGAAAAACAAAGTAGTCACCCTCTAGGGTCATTGTTGCAAGTTGCACTAAAAAATCTGTGTCTGGTTTTGACCCTGTCCCTCTCTTGTTCATGTAATACCTCAGTGACTCAAGACCATCACTGTGGGGTATATTAGTATACAGTGACTCTATAGCAAGAGTCAGTAGCATACTGTTCTTGTCTATATAGGGACAGTATTTAGCACTCTCAACACATCTCCAGTATCCTTTAGGTATGATGGTAGAGCATTTACAAAATGTTTCATATGACCATCCACTATACGTGATAGGGATTCTGTTATTGTTCCTATACTCAAGACTTTTGGCCTGCCAGGAGGATCTACAAGGTTTTATGAACTTTTGATAGGGTGTAGAATAATACATGCATGTTATGCTGAGTCTCACTGTCCTTACACTGATCTCCCCATGCAGTATTGCCCAACAAGTGCAGTATCCGGATAGTGAGAAGCCTGGCTATACTAAACAGATGGACGTTTACAAGGGTAAGGTAGCGGATATAGCAGGTTGCTACCTTAGCCCTGCTGGTGGTCTACAAATCCTGGTTGGATCCAGAAGCTGGCCAAGCTGCCCTGGCGGTGTTGATGGCTAAACCACTGGCAGCTCAGCCAGCGTGCCCTGGGAGCCCCGGATTCTGATC
This sequence comes from Neoceratodus forsteri, assembly GCA_016271365.2. Classification (NCBI taxonomy): domain Eukaryota; kingdom Metazoa; phylum Chordata; order Ceratodontiformes; family Ceratodontidae; genus Neoceratodus; species Neoceratodus forsteri. The sequence continues at coordinate 332,341,292 of JADMNL010000026.1, read as the reverse complement.
TGTGCTGTGTCTGTTTTTTTGTATTACCCCCGTAACTAATTTTCTTTTAACTCCGAGGTCCTCTCCTACTCGGAGTTCGTTATTTTAGTTACAGGGGTGTGGAGGGCTCCACCCACATGGGGTGTTCAGGTGTGCAAAGCCTCCCAAATTGCATTTTGTATTTTTCAATCAGATGCCCAACATTGTATTGTCAGGCATCTGGTTGATGCGGGAGTGTGTATTTCGGACCACTAAACTTGAGATCCTGAGACTCAGGATCTCGAGTTCAGGGATAATATAGTATATCCTGTAGAACTGGGCCTTCAGGGGCAAACCTATAATTAGAAACTTCTTTTCTTTCTCATTTATTAGTCCCTCATTCATTATGTGCCCAGTTTAGGAAGTCAACAACCTGTCTCTTAAACAGGTTAGGTTGGTCTGCATTCACAGCTGCACAGTATTTATTGTTCCCTAGCTGCTTCTTTAATGTAGTCTGCATTGTTCTACATCACCACGCTACCTCCTTTGTCTGCTGGCTTTATAACAATATTGGCATTATTTTTCAGTGCTCTAACTGCTTCTTTTTCTGCAAAGGGAATATTACTGAACTTTGGTACAAAATCATCTGTTCTTAACCTATCCAGATCTCTCTCTCTCTCACACAATCTTTTAAAAGTTGTCACTGCAGAAGGTTGCGCTGGGCAGAAAGTGCTTGGTTTCTCCCTATCTGCTATGGCATTTACATTTTCAGCTACAGCAGTATCTTCTTGTTCTGATTGCTCAGTTTGTATATTTGCTTCAAATTCCCCCAGTGCTTCTAGCACATCCTGTGTTAGAACACTAGTAATATTCATACTAGAATCTCCATTTATAATTATACCATTAAATCTACCCATCTCTAAATCTTTAGAGTAGAAACACCTTCGGCTTAGAGATCTACACAATCTATAGAGGTCAATATGTGTTTCAAAGAAGTTTATATCTGTGGCTGGAAGTGGAACAAAAGAGTTCTTTGCTTAATACTTAATACTTCACTGTCTGTTAGTCTATAGTTGGACAGATTTATAATGTTCATAGGTTCATAGGTAGTTTACAAACTCAGTAGGCAGTGTTGCCTTTTTTGAGCTTGCCACCATTTTATTGGTGGAAATGAAATTTGTGATTTCCCACATACAAATCTAATCCGTTTTTAAAACTGCTTAATGAATTACTGTCCACGATATCTTCAGGTACTGTATTCCACATGGATATAACCCGTCAAGATGTGGTCTAACTGGACTAGAAAAAAAGAGGGATTATAACCTTTTCATTTCTACTTTTGATATTTTTTGGTATGTGGCCCAGAATCTGATTACCCTTCTTAACAATATTTGTAGTGTGAGTTTCAAAGGACAGATCCATTGAAAAAGTGACACCCAAGTCTTTCTCATTATCTGTTGTTTGTAAAATTGTATTGTTAAATTTATAGGTAAAACATGGGTTATGTTTTCCAAGATGCATCACTTTAAATTTATGAGCATTAAATGATAATTTGTTTTCAATAGACCATTTTTCTAGATGTCTAAGATTTTCTTGAATTTTATGAGCTGAAGATTTATCTGTTGCAATACCTCTGAGTTTGCAATCATCTGCGTACTTGACCATCCAACAGTGGTTATTTAAGGGTAGCATTGAAGAAATCAATATATTAACAAGCAATTGTTATTGCCGAATGTTTCTTGCTTATATGTGCTGTTTAGGTATTTGGAAGTGAAAGTACCATGCCTAAGAACTGTCAGCGGGGGTCAGAAGCTCGTGCTGCCTGACCATAGCCCATTTTCCACTTTTCTCCCATTTGCGGAGTGCGGGCGTGCAATGACACTTAGGCACAGCGTGCCAACATCCACTACACTCCATTCCCTTTACTACAGGGCTCTAGTAGCTCCCCCGGTCATCACCAGGAGCTGCTGCAGAGCGGTGGGTCCCTGGATCCCACCCCAGGGTAGGAGAGGAGTCCTCCAGATGTTCAATCCTATCTCTCCCCTGCCAACCCCTGGCGGCCTGGGCTCATGTCCGAAAGTAAGTCACCAGCATGGTGTGAGGTGAGATGTCCAGTGCCTCAACCCTCAGCACCAGTGGGCCGGCAGTAATGCTGCCTTTAATACTCCCCTCCCCTTCCCTTACTGCTCCAGTGTACCCTGTCCCCCAAGTACAAGTCACTATTCCGAACCAGACCCTACCCCAGTTAGTCACTAACCCATAATGTGTGGTGTGGCACCAATCCCTCAGCCACTCGTTGAACTCCTCAAGCCTACTGTTCCTCCCCATGCTTGCACATGGTACCGGCAGTACCTCCAAGAATGCCACTGACTTCCCCAACCCCACACACTGCCTGCCCAACAACTCGAACCCCCTTCCCTACTTCCACAGTGTCCCCCACCAAGTCATTTGTATGCACATGCAACAGTAAATGAGGTTTCTTCCTCCCCCTCACTGCACGCTTGAGCAGTACCTGCCCTGCCCCTCCTGCAGTCAATCTGGGGACATCTCCAACCCAAATACAGCTGTGTCTTCCCCCTTTCTGCCCTATCTCACCCATTTCAGTAGAGAATCCCCCAGGATGAGTACTCCCCCATCCCTTAGCCCCTTTCCCTTCTAATGCCCCTTCCACCACCCCAGTATTTGTTCTTCCCTGCTCCTTACCCCTGCCAGCTGTACCCTCTGTGACTTCTGTAGCTGTACCCCCTACTTCCACCTCGCCTCTTTTCTTTGCCTTTTTCCTCCTGTTCCCCTTGCCCCATTCCCAGCCTGACTGCTTCCTACTGGGCTTCCCATGTCAACCTCTCCTTCTCCCCTGCTGATTTCCAACCCCTCACCTATTCACGCTGTTGATGATTTAGAGCCCCCATTCCCTCTTACCCTGATAGTGATGCCCGTCCCATCTTTCCCCCTTCCCATAGCCTTCTCTCCTCCAGTCAACACCCATTCCTTCCTTACTAGTCCCCCTTCTACCCTTTCATCCTAGCTATCTCTTCCCCTACCCATTGCCATCCCCTCATGCCTCGCTTGTCCTCCCCCTTCAGTATGTTTCTTCTCCCCCCTCTCTCCCATAGCAGAGGTTTGAATCTATTCCTAGTCGATAACCCTCCTACATCTCTTCCCCTATCCATTCCCCCCTCCTGTTTTTTCCCCTCTGTGCCACCCCTGGTCCCTCCCTACCCGCAGCCATCTGCTCTCTCTCTCTCTCTCTCTCTCTCTCTCCTGGTACTTCTCATGGTCTCTTCCTCCCCCATCAGGTGCCCCCCCACCTCGGGCACCCCCGCCCTTCTCTTGTTTTTTCTGCTAGTGCCTCTGATACTGGAGTCAGTTTCACCCTCTAATTGTTCTTCCTTCATCCCCCTTTGCCATCCCCTATCATCCCCCCAGGATGCCTACCGTACTCATCTGCCCTGCCATTTAGACTCCTCCCTAACCTCCACAGTTCCTGCCTCAAACTAGCCAGTCATCTACAGACCATACACCCCCCACCCTCCAAGCCCAGTCCAGAATCATGGCAGACCCACACCCCATACACCCCTGCACCCTTCCAAAGATGCCCGCCTTATTGACATGCGGTACCTGCACATTTTGGCCCCCATCTTATGTTACAGGCACTTACTCCCAGGTTCTCTACCCTACTCCAACTGTTAGGCCCCTGTTTACTCAAATTTCTGTCCTCCCCACACTAGTCCCCCTACCTACTTTCCCCTTGCCAACGAGGTTAATTAAGTCTCAAATCTCATTCATTAGATACTGTATTACTGTAGCAATCCTAAAGCCTCCTTGTCCGTTTTTCACCCCTCAGCTACCATACTTTTTGTTTTCAGCTCTCATATAGTTTTACTTAGTCCAGTTAGAAATCCTATTGCACTCCAAGTATTACTCAGCTCAGTTAGAGAAATAAAACAGAACTAAATCTGTATTATTACAGCAATCCTAAAGGTATCAATCATTGCTTTGTCTCCTCCAGAGAACCTGCTGTAATATGGGACCACAGAGTACCATGGGTGGGAGGGTGGGCAACTCTAAAGTCCCAGCAGAGCTCCACTGAGCTCGCTCACTCCTCTCTCTGTCACTCACTCAGTCTATTTCTTCCAACGCTGCAAGCTGCCCTTTTGTACTGGGCTCTTGTCTGCGTTGGTACCTTTTTCTGCCACAAAGAAATCCACAGCAGTTCCAACAGAGCTCTGTTGAGCTCACTCACTCTTACTCGCTCATTCGGTTTCTCCCAGTGCTGCAGGCTGCCCTTTTGTACTGGACTCCTGCCTGTATTAGCACCTTTTTCTGCCCACAAAGAAATCCGCAGCAGCCCCGATACAGCTCTGCTAAGCTCGCTCACGCCTCCTCTCTCACTTGCTTGTTCCATTTATCCTGGTGCTGCAGGCTGCCCTTATGTACTGGGCTCCTGCCTGCATTGGCACCTTTTTCTGCCCACAAAGAAATCTGCAGCAGTCCCAACAGAGCTCCACTGAGCTTGCTCATTCCCTGTCTCTCACTCGCTCATTCTGTTTCTCCCGGAGCTGCAGGTTGCTCTTTTGTACTGGGCTTCTGCCTGCACTAGTGCCTTTTTCTGCCCACAAAGAAATCTGCAGCAGTCCCGACGGTTGACTCCCCCTCTCTCATTGGCTCAATCTTAATATGTCCCAAACACTGATTTCCCACAGCGACTGCACTATTCTGCGCCAGAAGGCAAAACTATATTTAGTCCAGGATGTGAAAATGACAGCTGTACCGTTCAATGGAGGTGTGAAAAATGCCAGTGTTGAATATCTGGCATGAAAATATTACAAATTTGCGAAATTACGGCGTGCATTGTGCAGTTTACCGCCGCCTTTCGTAACTACGAAATTTGTAACTCATTCCTGCCGAACCCTCAACAGTCATTTTAGGATTTTTCACCAAATTTCTTGAGAACCCACGTCATGAACAGTGGCACTGTTGTTTCGTGTCGGTCCTGAAAGGTGATTCCTCTCATTGACTGTGAAATCACCTTTTGGGACAGAATAACACAATGACAGTGACTGAATTCATGAGGAGGGGTCCCAATAACCCTATGTTGAAAATTTGGTGCCAAAATTTCCAAAAATGCTCGAGATTTGCACCAAAGTTGAAAAAATCCTGTTTATGCCATTATACAGCTTACTGGCATTTCTTTAATTCGCAGTCAGCTTTGAAGAGTGCAAGTACTGCTTTTTGTGACTGCACTTTAATCAGTTTGGGCAAACAGAAATCAGCTGGTGCGAGGGCTTGAGGTGGGCTAGCTGCTGCACGTCATCCAGAGGGAGGAGCTGGCGCGAACTTTAAATTCTGCGCTGCATGCAAGCGCGAGCAGATTTCCAGCCCGAAAGGTGAGCTGACGGCTTGGCGTTTTGCCAGAAACATCGTGCTGAGCTGCATCTTAAAAGTACTGTCCTGTCCTTCATTTGCCTACCTGCCCACTTGACTTTATAGTTTTGTGATTTCAAGTACTGCTTTTGTGACTGCACTTTAATCAGTTTGGGCAAACAGAAATCAGCTGGTGCGAGGGCTTGAGGTGGGCTAGCTGCTGCACGTCATCCAGAGGAGGAGCTGGCGCGAACTTTAAATTCTGCACTGCATGCAAGCGCGAGCAGATTTCCAGCCGAAAGGTGAGCTGACGGCTTGGCGTTTGCCAGAAACATCGTGCTGAGCTGCATCTTAAAAGTACTGTCCTGTCCTTCATTTTGCCTACCTGCCCACTTTGACTTTATAGTTTTGTGATTTCAAGTACTGCTTTTTGTGACTGCACTTTAATCAGTTTGGGCAAACAGAAATCAGCTGGTGCGAGGGCTTGAGGTGGGCTAGCTGCTGCACGTCATCCAGAGGGAGGAGCTGGCGCGAACTTTAAATTCTGCACTGCATACAAGCGGCGCGCATCGCGAGCGTGAGTGGCGCCACTCGGAAGATAAATTTTGAGAAGGGGTGCAGTATATTGGGTTGGTTTTTGTTTAGGTGTTATAGGTAGAAAGGCATAAAATAGTTTTCTTGCCTTGCTTGATTATCTGGGCATTGAAGCTCTCTGGAAAAACTGCAATTGTTGCTGATTGCTTTTTTTTTCTTTGGTTGCTGACTGCTTGCTGGTTACAGCAAGGTTTTGCAATTCAAAAACACTAAGAATCAAAATGAAAGAGTTACCTAAAATGATTGTTTTATATATTTTATTATGTATGTTTGTTATAAATGTGTTTTTTGTGTTTCAATTTGCTTATAGTTTTACAGGAACACTGACAGATTTGCAGTATCAGTCTCTTACTGAAATAGGGGTTTTGAATACTTCTCAGCATATTTTTATTTCATCTGATATCTTACCTAATGGATGTTTTAATTCTTTTTTTAGAAAGTATTTGATGAAAACTACCTCACGGTTTTTGTTTCTTTTGGGGCGTGGACCTTATAAGGGCCTACGCCACAAAGGAATACGAAAAATAGATCTAGGGGACGTTTTTATTAAACTTGTGATGTGTTGTTTGCTAAATTGTGGTGATGTACATCCGAACCCAGGCCCTTAAACATGCTAGAGGATGAAAGTGTGATTAATATAAAACAAGGATTTATGATCATTGCCCACTTGAATGTTAGGAGTCTTAGAAATAAATTTGAGAAGTGAGAGATTGGTAAAGAAGTCAAGCCAGGGTTCTGGTATTAACAGAAACTTGGCTTGACAATAGGATTTATAATTCAGTTATTGATTTAGAGGATTTCAAATGTTTAGAAGAGATAGGACAAGAAAAGGAGGAGATTATTATTTATATTGATCAAAATTTAACTGTCCAAGAGGTTATTTTCCTTTCCCAAAAATGGACTGGAACTGTTGATTTTGGAAATAGAAATACCTTTCTGTAAATCTCTATTGTTAATAGGGTTATATAAACCACCTAAGATTAGTATACAAGTTTTTCAGGACTTACATGAATTTCTTCAAGGTTTTAGGATTCTCATGAATTATTTATTACTGGAGACTTTAATGTGGACTGGTTGAATGTTGATGTGAACCATGAATTGGTCGATTTCCAGATTGGTTTGGGTTTGACCCAACTAATTCTGGAACCGACCAGAATTAATCATAAAGACCCCAAGAGATCTACAATCTTGGATATGATGTTTACAAATTCTCCTGCTTTGTTTTCTAGAGCAGGTGTTCTTCCAGAATCTTTTCCGACCATCAAGTTATTTATTCAATCAGAAATAAGTGGTCAAACCTATTGTTGAGTCTAGAGTATTTTGGAGATGCTTTAGGAGGTTTGACTACGTTAATTTCATGATTGATGTAGAAAATATAAATTGGAACAGACTGGAATTGATCCCTACAACATCAGTTGCTTGGGATTTTTTCCTGAGTGAATTTCTGAGCATTTGTAATAAACATGCACCTTTGAAATCAAGATTGTTAAAAAAGGAAGGAAATGCTTGGTTTACTCCCGAGCTACATAAAATTAGAAGGGATAGGAATAAAAAATGGATGAAAGCTAAGAAGACAATGTTAAATCAAGATTGGGTTTCCTATAGACAGGTCAGAACTTTATATACTACTAAAATCAAGGTAGCAAAACAACAGTTTGTTCGTTCTAAATTGGAGGCTAATTATAAAAAGACTCAAGGAGATTTTAGGGAATTATCTCAAATTTAATGGGAAAAATAAACAAATTTGTATAAATAACATAGTGAAGGATGATGTTGTGTTACCACCAGGAAAGGAATGGTTGATGCCTTTAATGATTATTTTTCTAGTGTGGCGTCACCAAGTCCCCTAGATGAGACTTATAAGGAACAAAATGAGACTTTGAGTCTAATTTTACAGAAATTAATATAAGAGATAGAGATATAGGCGGTTTGACTTTTCCTACATCTCCCCACAAGAGGTATGTTCGAACTCTTGAAGCTAGATATATGCAAAGCAAAGGGATCAGATGAAATACCACCAAGACTGTTGAAATATGCAGCTCCTTGTGTGGCATATCCGCTGACTTATATTTTAATTTATCTATTCAAAGCGGAATTTCCTGATGGGTGGAAGATTGCAAAGGTTAGCTATATATAAATCTGGTAAAAAAGCGAGTTAGGCAATTACCGTCCTATATGCTTTTGCCTCAAATCTCTAAAATATTTGAGAAGATCGTGTCTAATCAGTTAAGAAGCTTTCTTGAAGATAATAATAAATTGTCATCTTTTCAATCAGGTTTTAGGACTTCCATAGTACACAAACAGCTCTGACGAGGGTTGTAAGTAATATCCAGCTGAGTCTGGACAGGAGGTTAATGATTGGAGCCTTATTTATAGATCTTTCAAAGGCATTTGATACCCTTAACCATCGGGTCCTCCTGTCCAGACTCAGTGGGATTGGCTTATCCGCCCAAACTGTGAGGTGGTTTTCTTCCTACTTGACTAACCGCAGCCAATTTGTAGAAGTGGGTCTTCATAAATCTAGGGTATTGGAGGTAAAAAATGGTGTACCACAGGGTTCAATATTGGGCCCCTGTTATTTAACATTTATATGAATGAATTTAAAATTACATCAACGGATGCCCGGTATCATATGTATGCAGATGATACCATATTATATGTAGAGGCGATACCTTAGAATTGATCAATATGAGACTACAATTGGCTTTTGATGAAGTACAGGAATTCTTAAAGTTGAACTATCTTATTTTAAATGCTAATAAAACACAGTCATTATTGTTTAAAAATAATAATAAAAACAAAAATTTATTTTAGAAATTAATACTAAGGAAGGTATAGCTATTAAGCAGGTGGACACATATAAGTATTTGGGAGTTTGGTTAGATCCATGCTTGAGCTGGGATGTTTATATTGACTCCTCATAAAAAATATAAATAGGAGACTAGGTGTTCTCTATAAGTATAAAAATTTATGACTAGAGATTCGTTTGAATGTGGTAGACTCTCTTTACTCCCAGTAATTGATTATGGAGACCTGCTTTATGGAGGGGCTATTGGAAGTATTTGGACAAAGTGGACCTAGTTTTCTGTAGGTTGGCTCGTTTTATATTGGATGCCCTTATAGAACTCATAGGTGTACACTTTTAAGGAACTAAACTGGTATAAACCGGATGTGAGAGGGATCTACATTTGTTACAGTTTATGATTAAGGTGTGGTTTGGGAAGTACCCAAATATGTAGCTGACCTATTTGAAGTTAGGAAGACAAAGGAATGCTTGAGAGCCTCAAATGGAACCCAATTTGTTTCAACTAAATATAACCTGAGTATTGGAAGATCTTCCATACCCTCTAGAGGAATAAGAATATGGAATAATGCTCCCTGGATTTGAGAAAAAATAGAACTAGTTATAATAAAAGTGAATTGAGGAGTTGGTGTACTACTGTATTACACAATGATATTAGGTGTTTAAACTGTTAGTGTCTTTATGTATGTTATTATGTTTTTATGTATGCTATCATGTAATGTGATTTTTCTTGATTTGTTTGTTTTGGTTATATTTTGATGTATTGTGTAGTTAACTATATGTGGTTTTAATGATTAGATGTGGAAACTTATTTTAAATTAATTGTGACCTGGAACTTCATTGAAAATGAGCTTTGCTCAATTGAATGTATCCTTTTATTCATTGTGAATAATAAAACGATTTACTACTACTACTACTACTACTACTACTTACTACTACTACTAGCATGTTTCCAGTACATTGAAGGTTGTTTCACTGGGCTCCGGAGGTAAGTATGGGGTGAGTGGGGTGTGGGGAAGCAGGGTGTGCAGAGGGTGGGTGCGGGTTGGTGGCAGAGCCATGGACTCAACGAGGGACCATTTTCTTGTTTACAGGGTTAAAAAAACATTGTGGAACTGGGTTTTTTTTTTTCAGGAACATTTGGCATGCTGGGGTGGGCTCTCAGCATGCCATCAGAGTGTTTTGGGGGGGTTGTAGCCTGCAGGGGATTGGGCACCCCTGTCGGCACATACCAAGGGGGTAGGAGAGCCAAGAGGGATTGGGCACCCCCCCTCGGCAGACAAAACATTGGGGGGAATACATTATGCTGACAGGGGGTGGGCTCCCCCATTGCCAACTTCAATGGGGAAGGGGGGCCTAAAACCAATGGGGGTTGGGCACCCCATCTGCAAAGAAAGAGGGGAGCATGATGCTGAAGGGGGGATTGGGCACCCCTCAGCATACAGCAGAAACTTGGGAGTGGGGACATTATGCCAACGGGGAATGAATTTCCCATCAGCTAACTGGGTCTGGGGCATGCAAGGTACCACCCTGCAATGACAGGTCACTCCCTCATCGCTGTGGAATGACTGATGCTGCAATGACGAGGCGGCCCCTGATTGCAGTGGCTAAAACATTTCATGGTGGTGGCACACTGGCTGAACTAGTGTCAGCACTAGAATGCCACCCCATTGGAGAAAATGGGCCAAGCCTCAAAAGCAGTGGGGGCTTTGGCCACAACAGTGCCAGACCTCCACAACCTGCTTCTGCAGCAAGTTGCCACAACATGTTTCTTGCGCATGTGCACAAGCAACATAAAAAGCACAGGCCCCAACACAGATCCCTGAGGGACACCACCAGTAACATTTTCCCATGTAGATAAGTGACCTTTTAGAGACAGCTGTTGTTTCCTATCAGTCAGCCAAGCCTCTATCCAATTTATTATTGATTGATGAACCTTAGCTTTTATTAACTGTTGGATCAATATATTATGGGCTACCAAATCAAAAGCTTTAGAGAAATCTAAAAAAAACTATAACCAACACTATGACTTTGTCCAGGGCTTCACTTACAGGCTAAAAAAAATGTAAAAGGTTTGTTTGACATGATCGCCCCTTTACAAACCCATGTTGTGTATAGTCAATATGTCCTGTATCTGATAGATGTTCCATTATTCTATTCTTTAAAAGTCTCTCCAGTAATTTACAAAAGATTGCGGTAAGACTTATTGGCCTATAGTGTTGTACCAGATTTCTATTACCATTTTTATGTTGCTTGCACGCATGTGCAAGAAACATAGTGCCATCATTGGAGATTTCGGGGGTGTGTCACCTCCTCCTCCAATTCAGTCAGTGAGCTGGCAGGCACAGCCCCTGTAAGACAATGCATTTTGGAGCGGTCTATGACACGCTCCAAAATGCATGTAACACTTGAAAGGGGAGCTATGCTTCAGTGAGCAGAGATAAGCGTACTTCCCCGCTGGCGTGCACGCCCCCGCACCTACTGTGTGGCTGGCGGGTGCCCAATCCCGTCTACTGAGCTGCGTCTCTCTCCCCAGTTGTAGGTGCTCGCTGGGAGCCCACCCAGCGTGGCAATCAGTCCTTTGCCAACAGGGTGCCCAATCCCCCATCAGCTGAGACGCCCCAACGTCCATGTGCCATGCTGGAGCCCACCCAGCATAGGCAAATAATCCCACAACTCTTTTTTATTTTTGACCTGAAAAACGAAAACAGTCGGGCGTGTCCAGCCCCTCCCACAACCCGCACCCACCCTGCACCCAGCCTCCCACACCTCCACCCCATACGTACTCTGGACTCTGGCACGACGATCTTGGTGGACCGAACAAATCTGCACTCTTCAAAGCTGACCCTGAACTGAGGAAATGCCGGTAAGCTGTATAATGGGCTATATGGAGGGCAACTGTTGCATATCTCAGGCATTTTGGGGTGTGCACCAAATTTTTAACATGGGGTTTTGGAACCCTTCTCATGAACGATGTCACTGTCATGGCGTTATTACGGGCCCGAAGGTGATTTCGACGCAGTGACTGAAAAATCACCCTTCAGGCCTGAATACCGCCATGACAGTGACATCATTCATGAGAAGGGTCCCAAAATCCCATGTTGAAAATTGGTGCCAAAATTCCAAAAATGATGATTCTGAGCAGCTTTCGCAGGTTCTACACAGGCTCGTAAGTTCACGAAATTTCAATATTTTCACTCCAGATTTTCAACATTGCCATTTTACCACACCTTCTTATGAGCAGTACAGCTGTCATTTACATCTCACCAAAATGTGTTTCCGCCCATGTAGCGCAGAATGGTGCAGTCGATTGTGCGAAATCAATGTCAGGACAAATTAAGAAAATCACAGTGACACTGTTCATGAGCAGAGGTCTTAAAATGGCTATGTTGAAAATTTGGTAAAATAATTCCTAAAATGACTGTTTTAAAGCGTGCATTACGCGGAGTCCTCATGAGCTCGTAAGTTCACAAATTTTCAATATTATCTCCAGATTTCAACATTGCCATTTTACCACACCTCCTTATGAGCAGTACAGTTGTCATTTTCACATCCTGCCCAAAATGTGTTTCCACCATGTAGCGCACAATGGCGCAGTCAGTGTGCAAACTCAATGTATGGGACACATTAACAAAACCACAGTGACACTGTTCATGGAGCAGAGGTCTTAAATGGCTATATTGAAAATTTGTGAAGAAATTCCTAAAAATGACTGTTTTACGAGCGTGCGTTGCGCAATTCCTACGCACGCTCATAAGTTTGCAAATTTTCATTATTTGCACTCCAATGACTTCCAAGTACCTAAACAGTACATAGAAGCAAGCAACATTCGGCATTGACAAATGCTTGTTATATAATGGAATCACTATGGCGTGATTACATATTGGTATGGGGTGCCTGATTTAACAGAAATATTAAATATAGTTGTCAATGGTCCCATAAGTTGATTTGCAGTATTTTTTATAAAGATAGATGGGATTCCATCCATTCCTGCAGAACCATCTGATTTCATGGTCTTTGTAACATCCATTACATCCTTTTGAGTAAATGGTTTAAAATACATCAGGAGATTTAAAACATTGAGAAGCTGTTTTAACTTTGGGTTGAACACACTAGTAAAGTATTTGTTCATGCACTCGGTTCTCTGGATGCCTTCCTGAAGAACCCAGCAGTAGAATCTGCTTCTGAGGTTATCCTACTGGGTGACTTCAACCTAAACTGGGCCCTTGAGGCGAAATCTGCCATCAATGGTATACTAAATGACTCCCACCTCACCCAAGTCATCTCCCTACCGACCAGAATGAACAATGCAACAGGAAGGCATACCATAATCGACTGGGTCCTGGCTTCCACCCCTAGCAATGTAAAAATGGCAGGGACCTTGGCCGATGCCTTGAGCGACCACTCGCCAGTATTTGCCATCTGGAAGAACCGTCCGAACAAAGTCCCGCCCAGGATTATTACCGCCAGGGACTACTCTGACTTCCTCCCTGACCAATTCATTGGGTACTTAAATGGCATTGACTGGAGCAAAATAAGACACCTTCCTAGCCTGGAGGATGCCGTTACATTTTTCCAGACATCCCTCACCAGAATTATGGACCTCTTAGCTCCTTTGAAAACCCACAGAGTAAAGGGAAGCTGCTACAAGTGGATCTTATAGAAACATAGAAGTTGACGGCAGATAAGGACCGCAAGGCCCATCCAGTCTGCTCATTTCTTTTTCTACCTTATAAATGTGCCATTGGCCTTTGCTCTGTCAGTGACCTATCTATTCATAGTCATTTGTATTGCTCCCGTATGCCTATCCCATGCCTGTTTGAAGCCCTGCACTGTATTCATAGCCACCACTTCTTGTGGTAAGCCATTCCATGCATCTACCACCCTTTCTGTGAAAAAGAATTTCCTCACATTCCCTCTTAATCGGCCTCCCTCTAATCTCATGCTGTGTCCTCTTGTCCTGCTATTTTTCTTATATTTAAACATGTTAGACTCTTTCACCTTGTTTATGCCCTTAAGCATAATGCCTCCTCTAAAAGCCCTGATGTACAAGGCCTGGTAAAAGTACAGGAAATCAAAGCTACCAGGGGACTTAGCCAACTACAGGGTCCTTACAAACCAATGTAAAAAGGCCATAAAGCTAGCTAAAAAAGTCTATATCATCAACCTTCAAAAAACTAACCTAGGCAATCCTAGGCTTTTCTGGACGCACATTAATGAACTCCTCAAAGGGAGCAAAAAAACTACACCCAGCCCAATCTTGGCTAATGGGCAACTAATTGATGAGGGATCTCTCATTGTTGAGACCCTTAACAGTTACTTCACGAACCTGGATGCATACAGCGGGGACCCCTGACAGTAGGGTGAGCAGGTTGCACAACAGCCCTGGACCTTGACCGCCCTTTGTTTCACCTGAGGCTGGTCAGGAAAAGGAGGTTTTGATCACCCTTAAATCCCTACACTCGAGGAGGATCCGGGGGCCTAGCGGGATCAAACCAGAATCCTCAAGGAGGAGCTCCAGCTTTAGCTAAACCCTAACCTGGCTGATCAACGGTCCATAATGGAGGGTCTGTACCCAAGCTTTGGAAACAGGCTCTGGTGATTCCCATACACAAGGGAGAATCAGTAGAGGCCATTGAAACTACAGGCCTATCTCTTTGTTGTGTGTCATAGCAAAAGTACAGGAGAAGCTAGTCTACTCCCAACTCCGAGATTACCTAGAAATCCACCGGCAATCTCACCGCCACAGCACGGGTTCAAGGCCAAGCATGGGATGGACACTGCGCTAACTAAATTCTCAGCAGACGTACAGAGCAATAATGATGGAGGGGTCAGCACAGGGGCGGTCTTCATTGACCTATCTAAAGCATTCGACTTGGTAAACCACAACCTCCTACTATAAAAATCCACTCACTTGGCCTTGACACCCACTGTCTGGGATGGTTCAAGAGTTATCTCTCTGGATGCACCCAGAGGGTTAAGTGGGAGGATAAAGTCTCCAAGCTAGCTCCACTCAAAGAAGGGGTACCCAGTCAATCCTCGGCCCCCTTCTCTTTACACTGTTCATAAATGATCTGCATAAACACTGCGGGAGTAGCAGCGCCATCCAGTACGCAGATGATGCGGTCATTTACAGAGCTTCCTCTAACCTACCAGAGTTGGAGACGGCCTCCAAGAAGACATCCATCAGATGGAGGATTGGCTCACTCTGAACAAAATGGTTTTAAACACCAACAAAACGAAGGTAATGCTCTTTGGCCCTAGATCCCTGGGAACTGAGAGGTCACATCTCCTACAACTTCAGTCCAGGGGGGTGTAAAACTTGAGGTGGTCACCTCCACCAAATACCTTGACCTTACCCTGGACCAAGGCTTCACACTAAAAAATCACGTAGATCTAATCACCAAAGCCATCCATGGGAAACTTGGAATCCTCTATAGACTAAAGGACCACATTATCCCGGAAGCTAGGGTAGCCATTGCCACTAGTGTACTCCTCCCAAACCTCACATATGCGGCCCCTATTCTCCAGGGCGTGGCAGTGACGGAGACAGGAAGGCTGCAGACCTTGAACAATAAGATAGTCCACTTTGCCACCATGTCACACCCGAGGACTCACCACTGTGAGGCCCAATCCAGGCTCAGGTGGCCGTCTCTGGAAGCTCGCCTCTTCTACCCAACCCTCTGCCTTACATTCAAGCTACTGGGTCCCTCACCTCCCCCCAGCCTGAATGGTCTCGTCAGGGTGAAGCCCAACCCACGGTGCCTGCGCTCATCAGGCCAAACTCTCCCCGCGGTTCCCAAGACTAGGACTAAAGCTGGGTCTAGGTCCTTTGCGTATGCCGCCCCTTCCATCTGGAACAACCTCCCTTTGGAGGTACAGGAGGCCGAAACTGTCACCAGCTTCCGGACAAAGCTTAAGGGACACCTGCTCAATAGGAGCATATGTCTTTGCCACTGTACCTGACCACGTACAGCTACCTTGGTAGCTCAATAGACCCTGCCAACCTCGCCATCCTGGCAGCACAGCAGTCCTCCCCCTACAGACGGGATGCACTTATGTCCCAACTTATCCCCCTTCCAATTTGCCCACACAGCAGCCAACCCCAGGTCATTAGGTTCTGCTCACCATTCCCAAGCACTTTTAATCTAATCACTAACTACTATTGTATAATGGTCTCATTGTGTGTAACCTCTATGTCCTTACAGCCTGTCATGTCTTCCACTACCTGCTGACCGTAAACATATGTATTCTTACTGTTAAAAACGTTTCAGTCTCCTGACTGTACTGTTCTGTTACCTGTATGTTGTTGTCACACCCGGGTCACCCCTGAAAAAGGGACCTCCAGGGCCCAGCGGGCCTACCTGGTCATCAAAATTCAATAAATAAATAAATAAATAAATTCTGTTGCCATTTCCACTTCCTCAGTGATAATTCCCTTCGCTGTAGTTAGTGGACAAATTGTAGGACTGCTATTTGTCAGGGATCCTATATAGTGAGAGAACTTTTTTGTCATCATTAATGGATAAGGCTAATCTTTCTTCATACTGTTTTTTAGTTTTCCTTATTAAACTTTTGCTTTTGCAACCCCAGCTGGTATGCCATTTGTATCTGACAGCTCTACCAGGTGGTCTGGGTTCGGGGAGGTACAAGTCACTAGGCTAGGCTAGGTTTGGCTACTCTGCACAGGGGCACCCAAGAAACTCCAAACACAGGAAGCAATAACTGTAATGTCCAATACCAGAAGTGGGATTCTAAAGTGTGGCTTTTATTCACATCCAAAACAGAATAAACAAAACATATATGGACCCCCATGGGGCTACACTCCTGGTAACGCAGATTAAAGGAGACCAGAACACATCCTCATCACTTTAGCCCTCAGGCTTTGAAACACACTGGGCACACAGTCTGGACTTGTACTCTGCTATGGGTTACACAGCCCAAACTTGTACACCGCTCTGGGTTTTCCCCTGGCTCGGCTCCCTTGCCAGCCACTTGGACACTTTCGATACTTCATGGAAACATTTTCTGGTGGCTCCCTAAACCACCTAAGAGCACCTCTGGCTCCAAAAGGGAATCTTCCAATCAAATCCACGTCTGGGTACTTTCCTCAGGCACCGGCCAAGTACAGTACCTGACAGAAAGCAACAGGTGTCTCAGAGCAAATCTGTAGAGGTGAATTTGGTTACTACTGATGGGGGGGGTCTCCCACCTCTCGTTTCCAAAATTCATACCCGGCCATTTCTCTGGACTGTAACACCTCATCCTTTAAAACTTTGCAGTGTAGATTCTTGCTAAATGTATTTCACATTCAAGCTAACTGTCTTGCTTCCCATTTGTGCTGGACTTGAACATACTTATACGTAGCTTTGTCCATTACTCTAGACCCCCCCCAGAGTTAAGCAGTCCAATCTCCACATTTTCCAACTGTACTTGGCTGTCTTTTCCTGACCCCACTGCAACAGTCCCTTAAGCTTCATTCTGTTTCAGGTGAAAACACATGGCCCTTTTGCAGAGCGACTCACCCTTCGGTTGCAGGTGCCCCATAGGCGTTTCCATCTCAAGGAATCTTCCTTTCAGAGTTTCTGGTGCCTCAGCACAATTCAGACAGGCAGCTTCTTTCCCTTAGCCGGACCCAGGGGGTTGCCCCTGGAAAACAGGCAGATACCTTCCCCCCATCCCCTCAGGGATGGGGCTCTGAACCATTGAGATTGGTCTCCACCCCTTCAATTGCCAGTTCCTGTGTTCCTCTTCAGGTGGAAACACACACCTAAAACTAAAGTAACTCTTTAACAGAGCTTAAAGCTCTGAGAGTCTGCACACACTCTGCTGCACTACAGACTCTCCCACAGACTCTGAAAGACTGGCTTCAAATTCCCCAACGTTCTACTCTATCCTCCAACTGCAACATTCCAGTGTGGCTTAAGCAGCTGCGACAGTTCTAAATGATGTCATCCTTCAGTCTCAGCTGAGATTGAGAACAGAGTGAGACAGTGTGAAGTCCATTTAACTGGAGTTTCACAAACTGCCGTCCCTGCCTACCACTAGGTCTTACTGAGTTCTAGTAACTGAGTGACAGAGGGTTACACTTTCGATTAACAACTTTTTATATATTTGCAGTATCAGCTGTTTGGTACTTTTTATATCTTTTATATAGTTTCTTTTTTTAAATTAAGCTCCTTTTTTTATTCTTGTTCCACCATATAGGGTTTCTTTTGTAATTATTGATTTTATACGTATACCTGTTAGGTACCCATTGTTTTAAGCAATATTGTATTTTAGTTTGAAGTTTAAGCCAGGTATCGTTCAAATTGCAGTCTGAAAAATATGTGGCCCAGTCCCAATCTTTTAAATATGTATTAATTTGTGTATAATCTGCTTTGTAAACAAAATTTGGTTTGGGAGCAACCTTTACTCACTTTTTTGTTTTATATTTGCATTGATTAATACCATGTTATGATCACTATTTGATAGTGGGTGTGTTACTTTGACTTTAATCATGCCTTCTGTCATGTTAGTTAAAAACAAGTCCAGCATATTATTTTCTCTTGTTGGTCCAATCCTGTTTAATGCATACATATCGGACATCAGGGAAGGTATAGGGTGTGAAATGAGTCTCTTCGCGGATGACTCCAAGATAGGAACAGTAGTTGAGGGAGAAGAGGGGAGGTTGGCCATGCAAGGGGACCTGGACACCCTGGAAAGCTGGGCTCACACATGGAAATTAAATTTCAATATCACCAAGTGCAAGGTGTTGCTTCTTGGTCGGGGAAACCCTAAACACAGGTACACCCTGGGAGGGGAGGCGCTGGAGGCCTCAATAGGGGAAAAAGACCTAGGGGTCATGGTGGATGCATGTATGAATAACTCTGAACAGTGCAGGAGAGTGGCTAGCAAGGCAAACAGGATGTTGGTATGCATCGTAAGGGGGATCACCTCTAGGAGCAAGGAAGTGATTCTGCTGCTGTACAATGGACTGGTTAGACCACACCTTGAGTACTGTGCACAGTACTGGAGACCACACTTGAAGAGGAACATACAGCTCCTGGAGAGGGTACAGAGGAGGGCAACTAAGATGATATGAGGGCTAGGATTTGATGTATGAGGACAGACTTGAGGAGCTCTGCCTGTTTTCATTGGAGGAGAGGAGAGGAGAGAGAGGAGAGGAGAGGAGAGGAGAGGCAGGGGACATGATTGAGGTCTTCAAGTACCTCAAGGGAATAAATAGGAGTAAACATGGAGGGATTTTAGACTAAAGCAGGAGGTATCACCAGAGGGCATGGTTTGAAGTTGGAAGGTGGAAGGGTGAGGGGAAAAGAGGAGGAGGTTTTTCACTGAGAGGGTGGTGGACCCTTGGAATGCACTGCCTGGCGAGCTGGTTCAGAGATCCACAGTGGAGGGCTTCAAGAGAGGGTGGGATAGACACAGAAAGTGGATATATCAGATGATGGCCTGTCCCGGGGGGATGGGGATATATGATAGGGGTTTCTGGAGCACAAGGGATGGGAGGGCCTCGGCACACAACTAAGGATCTAAGGTTCAAGCAGACTCGATAGACTGCAAGGCCTAATCTGCTGGCAAATAGTATGTTAGTATGTTCCTTGACAAGTTGTTCCATGTTGTTTGTAATCATTAAAATCCATAAATCTTTTTTCTAATTCAAATGTACTTATACCGTTTACCCAATCTATTTTTGGAAAATTGAAATCACCCATTAAGATATAATTAGTGTTGAAAACCATTTTTCAATAATCCTCACAAAGAGGTTATTTTCAACATTATTTAGGTTGGGGCTCTGTAACTTAGTCCTAATGTAATGCTATAGTTATTTGCGACCAGTACTTTAGTCCAAATCAATTCTGAATTATTATTTTCTTCATCATTACAGTTAACTGGACAGCATTTGAAATTGTTTGATATATATATATATATATATATATTTATAGGGCAATTCCTCCACCTCGTGTATTTGAACGGTTTTTATTAATCCTGGTGTATCCAATGATATCTGTACACCAATCGTTGTTATTGAACCATGTCTCACAGACCCCACATATGTCGATGTTATTTGTTGTTAAGAATGCCCTTAATTTGTCCATCTTGTTATTTAGGCTACGGGCATTTACAAGTCATATGTGCAGCTCATTTTTACTTTGACTGTACGCTTCATGAATATTGTTTGATTCTTGTTTTTCATTATTCGCATTAAATCTCTTATTGTTTAAAATATTTGTAAAAGCATCCTCTATGCCACTTTTGTTTTTACTTTTGTTCAGAGAGACCAGTTTTCTTGGGCTCCCTCAGTTGTTAGTTTAAATTATTATTGATGTATGAAACAATATGTTTCCCCTAAGATTCCATTTCCTTTCCTATTTGGATGCAGTCCATCCCATGAGAACTTTTCGTTCCTGTCTTCAAATTCCTCCCAATAAGTGATGCATCCTATCTGTTGTATTAAACACCAATTTCGAAGCCAATTATTGAACGTTTTAATTTTTACTTGAAGTGACTTGGATGCTTTAGGGAACAGACGTATCTCTAAAAATGCTACTTTGCAATTAAGGAGTGCAAGTTTATTCAACATCATTACGAGGTCTTGTTTAATTTTTAAAAGTGGTTCCCTTAGTATATTATTAGCTCCAGCGTGCATTATTACCAAGGAATCACACGACTTTGTTAAAATATTGTCCAACATCAAGGTCAGATCATTTATTTTTGCACCCCAAAAGAAGACAATGTTCGATATTCTTTGTCACTGTTACAAACGATTCTATCTAGGTGCTTAACTATTGAATCTCCAAGTGCATATACTGATTTATGAGTTTGCTCAGACTGATAATCCATAAGATTTCTATCCCCCATTAGGGGTACGGCTGTTTCATGAGTGTGCAGATGCTTTTGGATTGAATCATTTGAGCTAGAAGGTCCTGGGAGTGGGGACAGTGGGGCACTATGTTTAGGTCTTTCTACATCAGTGTTTGGTGATAATATAGGTAATAAGGGCATTACTTTTTCATCACTGTTTATTTGTTCTTTTATAAAATTGCCAGAGCAGCTAAAGATATCAAAGCGATTTGGTAAAGGAAGTTCAAAGGTTCCAGCTTTGCGGCCTTTTTTGAGGCTTTGGCACTCTGAACAGTAAACCATTCTTCCTCTATGCGGGTTTCAGATTCTCTAGATCTTTTCCTATTGTGTTTTACCCGATTATTCTTTTCTAAAGATTTGTTTGATTCTTGTTGTACCAGTGAAGGATTTGTGCTTATAACTGTGTTTATAACAATGATACTTTCTCCTGTTAGGCCCTTAGGTATCTGAGAGTCAGTGTCTTTGTTACTTTTAAATCTAGCTGCCATTTCAGTTTGGCTAGCTTCTAGATGGTTTAATCTGCTGTTAAAACACGAAATCTCCTGCTTCATTTCATCATTTTCTAATCATTTAGCCAATTTATACTGTACGTCAGACTCCATTGCTATGGTAACCAGTTTATACATGTCACAATGTATACATTTAACCCCCATATCACTGTTTACAGTCGTAATATAATCAAGCATAGTAACACTCAAGTTCTAATACCAGTTCAGTTGCTGACAAACAATAGCCACTCTTGACTTTTAAGGGACCTTTACAATAGGCCAGTTTGCTGATGGCCTTACCCTAATTGTCATGTTGTGTATGTGCAGTCCTATCCTCCTACACTCCAAACACCTTCAAACACACATGAACACCGCGTTAGATCGCATTATTGTCAACCGTGCATACAAACGCGGCGCGCCGCCCCTCCTGCTTTTCGCCCTGCTTTCGTGAGCAGGGCTATTTAAATATCACAGATCAACAGAAATAGAACCCATGGGTCCAGCAGACTGCTGCCACCATCTGTGAAATGAAAACTTTACAAAACCGCACCTATACGATGGCAAGAGCCGCCCATCCACGGTTCTGGCATGCACAGGTAAAGAATTTGTGCCCAAAGTAAAAATAAAACAGATTTAGACTGAATTGTAGTCCTACAGTACAATTTGGACTACAGTTCCTCTTCCTGAAACCACAGTAGGTCACAGGGCTCAAGTTTGCCAATCGGGTGTCTCCTCAGCAGTGCTTGTAATAAATATAGAAAATACTGATAAAATCAACAACAGACAAGCTCAGCACGTGTACCCCCAGGTGGCGCTATCCCAAGGGCTACTACCCCTGCCTGCTTAACTACTAACAGGTTGAGGGGCCTAGGTCCAATGGCAGGTGCCTCTACCCAGAGGACAGGGTTTACAGTAGTTAAACTACCTTGGTCACAGCCCTCTGGGACACTGTAACCACCCTTTCTTCCCACTAATGGCCCACACAATGCATCAGGAATATCTTCACAATGTACACTTACCCCCAGGACGGGCTTTGTCGACTGGACTCTGGGGACCCCAATAAAACAAGATAATACAGTGCAGAAACCACAGTGCAATACTCTAACATAAACGAATGCCTCAGTCAGTGTAACTTTGCAAAAACAAACAGATCTGATTTATTTAAAGTGGCTGTAACAAGGACAGGGGGAAATCAGGTTAATTAGATTGGACACATTAGTAATCACAGTGATGTGCGCATGCTCAGAGTCCCAAAATGTCACTTTACTGGGGTACCCAGGATGGTGGGGGGCTAGATAAGATCGGTGCAGCTGGTTGGGGCCCTGTGATGGAAACAAAACAGTTGCACAATACCCAATTGTAATCCAGAACCGGTTGGCTCAGTTCATGTAGCAATAACAAGAGAAAATCAGATGGAATACTTGCAATTAAAGGTACAGACAGCAGGGAGCTACCCTGATTTGCACCCACTAACTTAAAGCTGGATGCTGTCCCTGAGGGTGTCGTGGACTTATGGACACCCATTGCACAGCAGGGGAACAAAGTCCTGGAGGCAGGACACACCTCACACATTTATATGTAAAAGAGGTTACTATACCAGGCAGCTGCTCTCAGGTCCTGATCGCACTTACTGCTAACCCAGGAGTTTGCAATGCATCTTCACTTTCCTGACAGACCAAGCATGATGAAGCAGTTTCTCCAGTCCTCTACAGGGTGAGCCTGGTTCTTGACTATTCAGCCTCTCCTTCTCTCAGTAGCAGCGGATTCAGTCCAAATCACCACAGCAAACATGCCGCCCGACTTTAGGCCTCCACATGCGCTTCTGTGTGAAAACTCTGCAGCACAGAAGCCCATAGCTCCTTCCTCAGTCACAATCACAACGGATCTGACTTCCCAGACACCAGGCAGGGAATTACTGTTGGGCGCCACATGGTCTGATTGGTGGGTCTAGTTGCCAATCACTCAACACTCCCCCTATTGGTGTGAAAAGGCTCCACAGTCCAGAACTTCACTTCCCAGAATCACTGGCTATATCTCTTATGGCCAGCCGGCTCCCAAGAGAGTCCTGATCCTGGTTGGGTGGCTTAAACTCCATTTTAGGTGCCCCTTCTACCTGATTGAATCTATTGTGCAGTTCAGATCCAAAATGGAGGGGCAAAGCACACAAAGTCCCAGCTACAAGAAAGGCAGGTTAGACAAAATACATTTCCACCAACACTCTAACTACTCTCCAGCAAACAGTTTCATCTTTGGGAAAGCACTCACTCTGTCCACTTAGCGACGGCAGAAATGGAGCGATTTGTCAGTAGCTCGAGCAGGGCTTGAGCAGGGAACCACACAGTTCGCACCCCCCCCCCCACATGTACTAATCCTGCCTGCGAGCAGACAGCTCTTAAAGAGACAATACAGAGGTTCTAAAGCACTCACTAATAAACAGCTTAAATGCTGAACACCATCCAGGCTGGGAGCATTTTATTTAGCCTCCTAAGAGAATTTTGGGAACCCCCATTTGCAAGGGGGGTTACACATGCTTCTGCAATACCCTGCTGCTCACTAACATGTGCAAAGCAATATAACACTCGCCTGCTCGCAGCAGGACTGTTTAAATATTGCAGATCAACCCAGAAATAGAACTCATCAGTCAGCAGACTGCTGCTACTGTCTGTGAAATGAAAACTTTACAAAACATCATCTATATGCTGGCAAGAGCCACTCATCCGCAGTTCTGGCATGAAGAGGTAAAAAATGAGTGCCCAAAGTAAAATTAAAACAGATTTAGACTGTACTGTAGTCCTAATGTACAATTTGGACTACAGTTCCTCTTCCTGAAACCACAGTAGGTCACAGGGCTCAAGTTTGCCAATTGGGTGTCTCCCCAGTGGTGCTTGTAATAAACATAGAAAATACTGATAAAATCAACAGCAGACAAGCACAGCACACTTCTGCAATGCCCTGCTGTTCACTAATATGTGTTGTCTTTTCTATGTCTGGTTCTAGTTCCGGTATCGCTTCTTCTGTACTTGTTCTCCTTGAATTCCATGGTTTCTTCTCCCTCATCATGTTTGCTTTGCACGGTCTGATAACACGCCTTGCATTTCCCCCTCTCACAATACATCCCAGCATCCTGTTGGCCTTTGCTGCCACCTTTCTGCACTGCTATGTATTGTTAATTTTCTCCATTATAACCACCCCTAGATTCTCCTCCTCCTCCTCCTCCTCGGTGGTACCTAGCTGCACTCCTCCCAGCTGGTAACCCCTCCCTGGGTTCTTTGCTCTGAAGTGCAGTACTTTGCACTTTTAGCATTGAATGTCAGCTGCCACACTTCCGACCACTCCTCCAGTTTGGTCAGGTCATCCTGCAGCCCCTGCCATCCTGCTATGTCATTCACCACCACCCCCAGCTTGGTGTCATCAGCAAACAGACCGATCTTATTCCTGATACCATGCGAGATGTCTGCTATGAATATCTCAAACAGCACCAGCCCCAGTACCAGTCCCTGTGGCACCCCGCTTATTCCAGCCCTTGGAGATGAGAGTTTTCCCTCACACCCCTACCCTCTGCTGTCTCCCCTGCAGCCAAGTCTCACTCCATTTAACCATCTTAGTACCCGGCCCCAAGTATCTCAAGTTCTCCCCAACATCCCGCCATACTGGGTCATAATCTGACACGCTTAATAGAGTACGGCATTATGGTAAACCCGGGACTTGTGCGCTTTACAAGTTGGACCCCCCTGGAGTTCAGAATCTTTAGTGGGGAGTCCTGGGGGCATAGCCCCTCTTAACGGAGGGAGTGGGGCCAGAGCCCCCACAGAACAAAGACATATGCCTCATGGCATAAATCATACAGCACAATTATGCCATGTGGCATTATGTCTTGTGACATAATGACCCTGTGCCACCTCCCACGTGGCACCGAATCAAAGGCCTTGCCGAAGTCCAAATATATGACATTCACAGCATGGCCCTTATCCAATTCCCTTGTTACCCAGTCATAATACTCAGCTAGGTTAATCTAACAGGATCCTCCTGAGACAAACCCATATTGATGACTATCCTGGAGCCTACTGTCTTCCAGAAAGGTCTCCAGTCTCTCCTTCAGGATTGTCTCCATCACCTTCCCCCACAATGGATGTTAGGCTTACTGGTCTGTAGTTGTCCAGTTCATCCTTTGATCCACTTTTATGGAGGAGCACCTTGTGGGTCATCCTCCAGCCATGTGGCATGCACTCTATGTCCAGGAAGGTATTGACTAGGTCCACCAATGGCCCAGCCAAGACCTCTGCCATTTCCTTCAGCACCTTGGGATGTATGCTGTCCAGTCCTGGTACCTTATCCACCCTCAGAGCCCTTAGACCTTCCAATATCCTGCCCTCAGTAATCACCCCATCCATTACCCTTTCCCCAACCCCTGTGGTAGTTGCCCAACCTTCTCCCTCATGAATACAGGACAGAAGTACTCATTTAGTGCTTCTGCCTGTTCCACCGCTCTCTCTGCCAACCCCCCGTCCTTCCTGATCCTCACTATCTGGTCCTTGCAGCTCCTTCTCTCCCATATGTATCTGAAGAAGTCCTTTTCCCCACCCTTGATGCCCTGTGCCAGCCTCAATTCCCTGGAAGCTTTGGCCGCCCTGACTCCCCTGGTAACTTCTTTGGAATTCTTCACGTACTCCTCCCTATCCTCCCCCCTTCCCAGATTTCCTGTATATCCTGAAAGCTGCTTTTTTTGCCCTCACCTTTTCTAAGACTTCCCTACTCATCCAGCTTGGTTACTTAGACCTACCCTTATAGCCCTGGGATTTGGTACCAGTCTCAGTAGCCTCCACAAGTCCCAGTTTGATTTTTACCCATTTCTGGTTCGCATCCCAGTATGGCTGAATTCCTGTTGGCTACCCCATAAGTTTTCACCCATCCTTCCAAAGTCAGCCCGTCTGAAGTCAACCACCCTGGTTCGTGTACTTACAGCTTCCTTGCCCATACTCAGCGTGAACCACACCGAGTGGTGGTCACTCCGAGCCAGTGTGTCCTCCACCCCCACCTCCCATACAGCCTTCCCATTGGACAGTACTAGATCAAGTGTATTTCGCAACCTAGTCAGCTTGGTAATCATCTGTGCCAGGAAGCTGTCCTGGAAGGCTTCCAGGATTATCTGTTCCCTAGTACTCGAGGTGGCTGGGGTACCCCAATCCACTCCTGGCAGATTGAAGTCCCCCACGATCACTGTGTTACCTTTCCCGCACACATTCCTAATTTGTTCTGCTAGCTCCCTGTCCAGGTCCTCCCCTTGAGCCGGTGGCCTGTATACCACCCCCATCCTGAGAGTCCTATCTTTCATGTCATGGAATTGCATCCACAAGGCCTCTGTTCTAACCTCCTCACCCTCTTTCCTTGCACACTTTATCCCTTCCCTCACATAAATCGACACCTCACCTTTTCACTTTGCCCCTATCCCTCCTGTAAATACTATGCCCTAGGATCATCAGGTCCCAGTCCTGGTACTGATTGGCCCATGTTTCCATGATGGCCTATATGTCCACCCTCCCCTCTGCCAATAGAGTCCATAGTTTGCCAATTTTGTTCCCCAGGCTTCTTGCATTCAAGGATACAGCCCTCCAAGCTGTTCCCTTTTCCTCCTTACCCTATGTCCCACCCATCTTAACTCCACCCTTCAACCCTTCCCTGATTCCATTCCTGTTCGTATGGGGGGTAAGCTCATTTGTCTCCCCTCTCCAGAGACCCCACATCCTAGCTTCCTACTCGCCACCCCTCCCCCACCTAGTTTAAATTTACATTTGCTGCTATGTACTCCTCTATCCTCTGTTTTAACATCCCCTGCCCTTCCCTGCTCAAGCGTAACCTGTCCCCTGTGAACAGATCACTATTGTCCCAGACCCTACCCCAGCTTCTCACTATCCCGTGCACCTTTGATCGATTTCTTTCCCCTAACCAAGTGTTGAACTCCTCTATCCTTCCCTTCCTTTCCTCACGTAACTTGCACTGGGCACTGGGAGTACCTCAAAGAAGGCCACTGCTCCCCCTACCTCCTCACACAACCTTCCCAGTTCCTTGAACCTCTCCCTTACCACTTCTACCATTTCACCCACCATGTCGTTCATATCCACATGCACCACAACATGCAGTTTCTGCCTTCCCCTCCTTGCACACTTGAAAATAGAGTGCCCTGCTCTATCCGCCGTCAACCCAGGTATGGACTCTAACCATATGCGACTGTGTCTTTCCCCTTTACTTTCCCACCTGACCCCGCTTTGTATGGGGTCTCCCAGCACAAGTACGCTCCCCTTTTCATTTCTCTTCCCACCCCAATCCATTTTCCCCTGTACCTGCCTTGAGATTCCACCCTGCCCTGCACATTTGCATCTCAATCCTTACCCTTGGCATCATCCCCAGCATCCACACCTGTCTTGCCCCCTCTCCTAATGCTCCTTGTGTCTGACTTGCCCCCTCCCACCCAAAGCTCTCCCACTATCTTCACCCACTCTCCCCTTTGCACTGGGCCCCCTCCTCTCATCTCCCTCCTCTGCTGTGTCTCTCTCATCCACCCTTTTAGCTGGACCCCTCTTCCACTTAACTCTGCCCCCTTCCTCTGGCCAAATGTTGTCCCCTGGGCATTCACTATCCCCTCCTCCTGCCCCCTCTCGAAGATCCCCTTCCTCCTCACCCACCATTGTAACCAGCACCTCAAACCTATTTCCTGTCACTGCTGTACTTCTGTGCATTGGTTCCTTCCTACTGTCCTGAGGCCTTCCCTCGCTGCTGGCCCCTCTGTACTCCTTGGCCCTGTACCCAACCTCCTCCCCTTCCCTGGTTCAAAGCTCATGTTACTCCTTGGAGACGGCCATCCTGCTCCTGTTTTCTCCCCCTTCCCCCCACCTTCTCTAACTCCTTACCAAGCCACTGCACTTCTGCCTCCAGTCTCCTCAGCCTCTGGAGAATTGGACAATCCCCTAGCTCCCATAGTATGTTCATCCAAACAGCCGCCCCACATCCATTACAGCCCACTATTCTCCCCCACTTTGTCCCCCTATCGTCCTGCTACCTTCTGTACCATCCTCCCTTCCTCTGCCAACAACCCCACATGTTGACCAATGCCCCCCCATTGTAAACTTCACTAGCATGCCCCATTTTTATACTTCCAGTTCACACCCTGTTGCTCCTAAATGTCCTTAATAATAACTATAATGAGAAGGTTCCCCCTTAACTTTCCTTATTCCATAGATCTCCTTAGACATGAGTATAGTAAAAGAGTACCCCCTAACTTTACTGTAGTTTTAAATACTGGAACAGAGTTAAAAAATCAAACACACTAATAATCACTTACTGTATCCCCAGGCTTGACTTCCGGTGAAGACATGACAGAGTAGACACGTGGGGTGAAAGCTCTCCCTGATACTGTGTTCATTAGAAGATTAGAAGATTGTGCCAAATAAATCTTGTTGAGCTCTATGACTGGGTGACAAGGGCCCTGGACCAGGGTAGGCCAGTGGATGTCCTCTTTCTGGATTTTAGCAAGGTGTTTGATTAGGTACCCCACAGTGGCCTGCTGGCTAAGCTGAAGGAAATGGGGGTAGGGAGACAGTTGCTAAGATGGATAGGAAATTGGCTCTCTGAGCGTACTCAGAAGGTGGAGGTTGGAGAGTTAGCCTCATCCCCAAGGTGGGTTACTAGTGGGGTTCCCCAGAGGCCAATGCTTGGGCCACTCCTGTTCAACGCCTATATCTCAGATATCAGGAGGGGGATCAGGAGTGAGATGAGCCTCTTTGCAGATGACGTAAAGCTAGGTGCAGTGGAGGATGGGGAGGAGGGGAGGGTAGCCTTGCAGGAGGACCTGGAGGTTCTGGAAAGGTGTTGGGAAAATGGAAACTAAAATTCAATGAGGGGAAGTGCAAAATTCTACATCTGTAAGTCAGAAATCCAGGACAGGGGCATACCCTGGGAGGACACATGATTCAAGTCACGGAGGGTGACAGGGACCTAGGGATAGTGGTAGATGTCAAAATGAACAACTTGGAGACCTGTAGGAGAGCAGCAGCAAGGGCAAATAGGATGCTGGGATGCATCGCCAGGAGGATTACCTCCAGAAAGGCGGAAGTGATCCTTTCACTATACAACTGCTTGGTTAGGCCACACCTCGAGTACTGTGTACAATTTTGGAGACCACATTTAAAGAGCGACATTACACTCTTAGAGAGGGTCCAAAGGAGGGCAACCAAAATGATCTGGGGCCTGGGGGAGAGGACCCATGAGGAAAGGCTCAAGGAGCTCGACATGTACACCCTGGAGGAGAGGAGGGACGGGGGGACATGATAGAGGTCTTTAAGTACATGAAAGGGATCAATAAAGGAGGCCCAGTCAGGGTGCTCCAAAGGAAGGAGGGTGGGGCAACAAGAGGTCACGGGTGTAAGCTGGAAGGGGCAGGCTCAGAGGGGAGAGGAGGAGATGTTATTTCACTGAAAGGGTGGTGGAGCCATGGAATGCACTGCCCAGGGAGCTGGTAGAGGTGGAGACTGTGGACAGGTTTAAGAGGGAATGGGACAGGTACAGGGGGAGGGTAAATCTGACCAGGCCCAATACAGGTGGAACATCTGGGACTGGGGACAGTATAACCCAAGGGGGAGGGGGAACACCAAAATCGACCCTCAGTGAAGGTGCTGAAAATTGAGCAGACTCGAAAGACCATTAGGCCTATTCTACTGGCATTTTAGTATGTTAGTATGTATATTAGATCCCCAAACCTCTCCAGTCGCTTCCAAAACTTACTGAATTTTGGTCCTCTATCTAATCAGAGCTAAGTTTGGGGAACCAAGTTGAAAAACTCCCCACGGGGAATGGCCGGACAATCCAAAAAACACTTTCAGCTACTTACGGATCCCACCGAAGAGAAAGACCGTGGCTCTGCTGAAACAGATCCCACGCCATGGTATGCAACTCAATCGAAAAGCAAATACACCAAAGAGGTCAAGAAATCCACCGAAGCCCTGCAACCAGATGCTATTTTAAAAGTGATTTCTGATTTTAGGGCAGAAATGAGAGAAACCATCAAGAACCTTCACACTGACCTGGGGGATCTCCAAACCAGAATGAATGAGGCAGACACACAAATTTTGGAGAATACAAATCAAATAGATGCACTTGACAAGGCCGTACAGGCCCTGGCATCTGAACAATTACACTCATCTCTCAGGCAGGAAAATGCCAAGAATAAAGGACAGAGGAAGAACATCCGTATTTTTGGCCTTCCAGAGGGCAAAGAGGGCTCAGACCTGGTAGCCTTCACAGATTACCTCCTCTACCTACTGTTGAACTTGAGTCCTGAATTTCAGTTGAACATCGAGAGAGCTCATTGGGCATTAGGCCCCAAGCCTACAAGACCCGACGCCAGACCCATATAATTTGTGATGCGATTCTTAAATTATAACCAGAAACAGCAATTACTCCTTAAGGCCTGGCACAAGCAAAAAATAATACATGGTAACCAACGCCTCATATTCGACAATGACTTTGTTCCAGCAACACAGCGAATGAGAAGGGACTATTCCCCCCATTTCCCCACCTTAGGGCTCAGAATCTTAAATTTCGTACCCTTTATCCCGCAAGGTTGGTGGTCCAGTTTCCTAGTGGCCCCTTGTTATACAATTCAGCAGCAGAGGCCAGCACTGACTTGCAGGTGAGAGAGATTCTTCCTGAAAAGAGCACCAGGCAAACTACACACGATGACCCCAATCCAACCAGGGCTGGACACAATGACCGAGGGCAGGAGGCAGAAGGCGACTGCCAGTTACAGACCATCTTGGACAGGGTGAAGCAATACAGGAATCCAACATTCCAAACTTGAAGGCCCGCCATGAGGAAAGACTTGAAACAGGTTAGTGAGGGGGAGTAGTGGTTGGGAGGGGAGGAGAGGAGAGGTTGGATAATGGACAGACTGGGGTTGAGAATGGGCCCCAGCTCCAGATATAGACCTCCCGCTTTACGTTTAGAAATGCACGCCTCTACATATACTCAGGCATGGCAGGAATCAAGGGAAAAATTGGGTGCTCAGTTCTCCTCTGTGCTCATGCTGGCTGCCCCCTGACCCCACCACAGATGTGGATCTCCCCTCTCCGACTCGAGGCATAAAGCCTTCTTCTGTCCGCTCTGAATAATATATAAATACTAACATTAAAGAGCGGACTGAAAAATACCACCCCTCTCCAGAGGTGCATCGTACCGATTTCTGTAATGCATTATATTTGAGAAATATATTAGCCCCAGGTGGACTTTTGGGGACTTACTGGACTACTGGTTTCTTGGACGAAGGCAAGCAAAATTGACCAATAGAGCAAGCTGCCGTAATCTCCTAGACCATTTCTCTTTTATGTTTGTACTGTTCCTAGTCCATATACACCAAAGCAGGCAGCGGGGAACAAGGCATGATAGAAGCCTGGTCATCTTGAAGGGGTTAGGCCCATGGAGGGGGAATGGGGAAATGATTTGTTGCTTGTATTGTTCATTGTTTAACCACTGTCACAATGGTGTTACAGCCTCCCCCTAGCTGTTAACTTAGCCCCCTTTTAGCCAGCTGAAGTCAGCCTATCTTTTATGGGTTTGACAAAGTACAGGTGGCCAACCCCTTGAGACCAGCCACAATCTCCCGCTACCATAGTGCCTCCTGGTGGAGTTTTTAAGCAACAGGGGAGCTTTATCCTTTATTTCTAGATCACTTTTTCTGTCTGGTAAAGGACTATTAATACCCTTCCATGTCTTCATTATACCTGGAACAAATAATATTCATCGTGCTGTTCCTCGGGAGGGGGTTGCAACCCCCAAGTGGGCTTTTACCCACCCATGGTGGTATATACCCCACTTCCCCGAGAATGGATCCAGATCCCAAAATATTTTCCAGGATTACGGGTTGGAGATTTGGTTATCTCCCCCAGTTGGGGAAGTTTACCTCTACATAGTTTTCTCTCTGGTTGTCCCCCTCCTGCTCATCCCTTTGGAAGGATTTAGAATTTACTATACATGATCTTCATGATATTACTAAAATAAATTTAGCATGCTCAAGCCAGAGGCCCCCTCTCCAAGACTTCTCCCCATACACGGCTCAAGTTTTAAAGTATGGTACAAAATAAAACAAAAAGGAGTCTTCGGGGAAACTTTTTTCTTCCATACACTAATATCTGAAGATGAGAGTTTTTTCCTAATAGCACTTCACTTAACCTTTTCAAATTGGAGAAGGTTGGGTTTAAATGTCTTCTCTCAATTCCTTACAAAATCAGAAATAGTCCCGTTTGACTCCCTTAGACAGATATGAGCTCCCTGTCCGAGACTCTTACAGGTTTCTCCAGGTTAAAATTACATTCTACATCAGAGGGACGTGGGTGCCAGTTCCCCTGATCCTCCCCTTTACTGTGGCACCTCCTAGAGGACTGTTTGGGAGGAACACTTTGGGGCCACCTTATCGGCCACCTCTACAAAATATTGAGGGACAATCTGGGGGACTCATCTGAATCCATATTAGACAGTCGGAATGGAGATCTGGAGTTGGAAATTCCCTTTCCAGAATGGCGGAAAGCCTCTGCTTTGGCTCTTAGGCTTACCCATTCGAACAGGTAGAGGGAATTTGCCGGGTTAGAGTCTTCCACTCACCTGCTGTCCTTGCCAGCTATCTCCCACCTTCTTATGGGAAATGCTGGCATAGGCGCCACTGCGAACTTGCTGACCTGGGCCATATCTTCTGGACGTGTCCTCAGATAACACCCTTTTGGTGCGTATTTTAACAAGAGATTTCAGAGTGCCTGGGTGAGTTTGTCAAGCTCTCAGCAGCAGTAGTGTTGCTTTCAATATTTCCTCCCCACAGGCCTGCATTGCATCGCACCCTACTGCCCATATATGTTCTGGGAGCAAAAAAGGCCATTACGAGGCATTGGTTGTCACCCATTAACCCCACTATATCAGATTGGAGAAAGGTGGTTTCAGAAATGTACCATTTGGAAGCACTGATGGCACAATTACATAATAAATACAATACCTTTGAAGTGCAGTGGAGGCCATGGGTTGTGCTCATATCAGCCCATGACCCTGACTTTATTCCTTAAAATCTTTCTTCGCAAGAGGATCTAAAAGAATCACAACCTGGAGGGGAGAGAAGAGTGAGAAGGGAGTTGTTGTCTTCTGCGAATACAATCAAGGATATTTGAATTCTGGGAAATAATTAACAGGTAGGTCTCACGGGCTTTTCTATATTACTGTTTTCTGGTGACATGGAATTAGCAGGGATATAAGAGTCTGAAAAATCATTATATTTTTATGTACAGACAAATGTAACCGTACTTTCTGACCTAGTGATACCAGGATGTAACCATGCAATGTGTCTTATCTGGTTAAATAAAAATAAAATTAAAAAAATATATCAATCCCTTCCATTAAGACACGTTAGTGGATGCACCTGGTTGC
Organism: Neoceratodus forsteri; assembly: GCA_016271365.2. Classification (NCBI taxonomy): domain Eukaryota; kingdom Metazoa; phylum Chordata; order Ceratodontiformes; family Ceratodontidae; genus Neoceratodus; species Neoceratodus forsteri. The sequence continues at coordinate 332,307,767 of JADMNL010000026.1, read as the reverse complement.
GCTACTCACCAATCCCAATGCAGCACTACCCCAATAAATGGGGATGAGCTCGGGGCAGGAAGGATGGGGGAGGGTGGTTTCAGTCTACTCCGACTTCTGTGAGAGTCAATCAGCCTCTTGCGCTATAGCACCTCGGCCCCTTCCCTCAGGCAGGAGCAAACACATCCTTGTAGTTCTTCCACCTTCAGCCTCCAGATCCAACGAATCCCTTAGCATTGGCCCTTGGTTAGTTCCCCCTTCCCCGAGTCTAAATCTGTTTTCAGTTTCCTGTGTAACTGCCACAGAGCAGAACTGCACTTCCAGTACAGCTCCAATCAAAAACAGCACTGATTAAACAGTCAAACACACATCAGCATCCCACTACATCTGTTTGAACAACAAAAGCAAACTACAGGAACAAATACTTCCCTTTAGTTCATTCTTCCTCAAACAGCAGGAACAAACATTGTACTTTATCCTCCTCCAGCCTCCAGATCCAAAGTGAATCATTTACCCATGTGTAGGTGGGTGGGTGGGGGTTAGCCCCTTTCCTTTAGGACCCCATTACCCTAGCTGTCCCTGGGGGTTCCTTTAGTTGTCCAGGCCCCTATCCCCAATCTGATTTTTGTAGGGCTCTCTCTCGAACTTGCCTTGTAATACTTTGAGGCACTACACTATCACCCTCCTAATACATCCACATTATCAAAGTCAATCACACAGGAGTGCGGTGTGCATATTTATGGAACACACACAAATAGAGGAGAGAAAGAAGTTAAGTGCCTCAGCTTGGACTTGATCCCAGGCTGCCCAGAACACCATTCCGGTCGTGCTAACCAGCTGCACCACCAAGGCAACTGGAACCTGGGCTGCCCCGGAGGACACATCACTCTTTCTCTGATACACAACCTGCAGTTTGCATATTTATGGAACACATATAAACAGATGAGAGAAAGAAGTAAGGTTCAAGTCCCAGTGATTTCATGCGATTCAACCTGCATAAAATATTCACAACTGCTAGAATTAGTGCATTTGCAGTACTAGTAAATACGGGGCCATGGTGTGCGTGTTCAGTGTTAAAGAGCAATAGCAACCATTTTACACATTGTTAAAATAAGCCTGAATTCAAGTCCCTGTGTCATGAGTAGTGTTTCCTGAAAATGTCATGCTATTTGGTTTTGTGGTTATCTTTAAATCGGCATTTCTTAACTTGTTATGCACTTAGCTGAAAAATGGAAAAGGTGTGGCAGTTGAAAGTTTATGCAAAATAAAATACAAAATCATGCACCTGGGGTGAAGAAACCCTGTGGACAGCTACAGAATGGGGGGGAAGGGGTTGCTAAAAGTCACCAGGGAAGAAAGGGATTTAGGGATCATCATCTCAGATGACCTAAGGGTAGCCAAACAGTGTAACAAGGCTGTTGGGGTGGGCCAGTGGGATGTTGGAGTGCATAGGAAGGGGTATCACTAGCAGAAGAAAGGAGGTGGTGATGTCATTGTACAAAATGCTGGTGATGATGAAGCCTCATCCAGAATACTGTGTTCAGTTCTGGAGGCCGCATCTTCACAAAGACATAGACCGGGTGGAGGCGCTTCGAAGAAGGGCGACCAAGATGGCCCAGGGCTTGCAACAGAAAACATATGAAGACAGATTAAAAATACCTCAATATGTATACATTTGGAAAGGAGGGAACAGAGGATATGATAGAGGCCTTCAAGTATCTTAAAGACTTGAACAAAGTGCGGGCGGGGGGTGACATCTTTCAATACAAGAGCTGTACAAGGACAAGGGGGAACATTATGAGATTGGAGGGGGGGCAGGATAAGTGGAAATGTGAGGAAGTTTTTCTTCACAGAGAGGATGGTGGATGCTTGGACTAGCTTACACCAGGACGTGGTGGGTGCTAACACAGAAGGGGGATTCATACTTGCATGGGATTGACATAAGGGAACCCTAGTTGTGGGGAAGAGAGATAAAAGCCAGTGACCGAATAGGGTCAGCGGTCGCTGATGCAGACAGGGAATACAGGCAGACTAGGTGGGCCTAGCAGTCCTTATCTGCCATCAACTGCAATGTTACTATGCAAATGGGAGCAAAATTGTGGCCACAAGATGGCGATGCAGGATAAAGAATAAAACAGGTCCCATATACAATGTTTTGAAATAAATCAAGAACTGTTAAAACTTTATTTACCTATTTTCAAATCTTTCTTGCATCATTTCCTTGACACATCAGCAAATGGGCTACATAAACACATTTCTTTCACATTTAACAACTACCCATTCAAGGGAAACCTTTATTTTTGGGTGAATCAGACTCTGCAAGAAAACGTTGCACTGCTATCTAAGTTGGATGAAGCCAAAGTACTAAGAATACACCAACAAAGTCCTACAGAAGTCTGTAAAGTTACTTTATTTTTTTAATCAGATGCTTTTCCTCCTAGTCAGATGCCCCATTCCAGTACTAGTGATCACCCAGCTCTGAGGTCCTCCACAGCTTGTTGCCTGAGATGGGACCAAAAGGAGCCACTATTTCTGATCTTGAGCTGATATGGAGGTGGTAGGTGTCATGTGTAACCCCCTTACGCAATTTTGAGGGGGCACAAGTTCTGTAAACCGAACAACAGGTAAGTGTCAGACCCAGGGATCGATTGTAACATGCCTGGTCTCAGAAGCAGCAGTTCTAACCATCCAGCTAAAACAGGGGTTCTTAAATAGGGAGGCCCCAACCTGTTCCAGGGGAGGCTCAAGCAAGTCTGAAAAAGTACTGTATTTAAATTTTGAGTTTTATGTATTTTATGTGAAGAGATGAAGCAAACTGAAAGAGGATAATAGTAGGTGAATTTTATGTATTTATTTACTAATAGCTGACAAGGGAAAGTGAATGAGCCAAGGCTCATTTCAGGTGTACCCGGGGAAGTGTAGGTAGTGAATACATTTCAAAAGGTAACTGCAAAACAATCAAGAAATACAGTGAACAATAGTCTAAACAAATGTAAATGATAAACTGATAATGAGTGGTAGTAATTGATCAATTTGTAGACTGATGGCAGAACAGCCCAAATACAAGGGTTGAGCATAGACGTGCTAAGAGCAATAGCAGGAAGGAGCAAAATAATCCCCAAGAAGTTGCTTAGGAGCAGGGAAAGAGGGGGAGAGGCAAAGTATGCAGGAAGGTTATTTCATATAGAGAGAAAACAGAGAAAGTAGTCTGCCCAATGAAGGTACTGCAACAAGGGGTAACAATGGTTCAAGAATGAAAATAGCAGAGCAAGTAGGCTGGTCGGGGGGTACAATAAACTGAATAGTAATATTTGTTTATTTTATTTGTTATTCAGATAACATCTTTGAGCACAAGAGCTTTTTTTCAAAGGTTCCACATCAGTATAAGACAAAGAACTGAATGTGAGCCAAGTACTCAAAGGGGTTTCAGTTTATTCATGGTGTACTGCGCAAAGTACAGCATGTTATTTTCCTTGGGGAGGCCCAAGATTATTTCAGTTTTTGGGGGAGACTCAAGATCTTTTCCATGGATTTGGGGAGGCTCACTGTGACAAAGTCTAAGAACCATCGAGCTAAAACAACACCATCCTTTAACCCAATGAGCTAAACAGGCTGTAGTTCGTATATGCTGTAATCTTCAATTTCTCCACCAGATGGCACTCTGCATCTATTTACTGATTCTGCACGTACAGATGCACTAGCCAGGATACAATGCAGTAGTGCTGCACCGTATCACAAAATGCTACAGTATACTGCAGGGAACAGTGTAATTCAGTGGCAATTAACCCATTTGTCATGCAGTATTCTGTGACCATATAATTTACTGCAAGTTACTGCGCTGCATCGTGGCTGCTCTGCCATGTATGCTGGGACCCTGAGTGCCGTGGTGCTGTCTTCCTGGCTGGTAGACACCATTTTTCTCCTCATATCTGACATGTCCCACAAGCCCCCCCCCCCAACTCCATCAGCAATGTGTGCATGCCTGTTATAGGCCATATGTATGAAGCAGTAACCCCCTGCAAGGCTAGCTGACAAAAGCCTCTTGGAGAGGGGAAACACTGGGTTACTTCACTATATTGTCTGGCATTGGTGGTGAACTATAGACCAGTGCTACTAGTGTAACCCCTAGGTGGCACTGTCCCAAGGGATACTACCCTTGCTTGCATGACCAAGTGCAGGTTGAGGGGCCTGGGCACTATAAACAGGTGCCTCCACCTGGAGAACAGGGTCAGTGGGAGCATAGCTCCCTCTAGTGGCCTAAATGATTCACAGAACACATAATGGCAATTTACCCAGACAACAATTTTAACCCCACACTTGTTACACTTACCACCAGAGCTGGTTCAGCCCTGGAGACCCCCTGTAAAATAAGATTAAACACAGCAACCAACAGTATCACAGTGTTATCTACACAGAGGTACACCACTACCAGTTTAAGTGCAAAAAGATTTGGATCTGGTTTACTTAAGGGGCATGAACAAGGGAGGAAAGCTGGCTGATTGGTTTAGCAACTGATTTAATCTGGCTACAAGGCATGCATTTTAGAGTTCCACAACACAGTCACACACACACTCTGGGTATCCAGTTGTTATGGTAGGCTAGTCTGAAGCGTTGCCTGGGGTAGGTTGGCATTGCAGCTAGTCGGGGCCCTATTGATGGAAAGAAATAGTCATGCACAGTAACCCACAATTTGTAACCCGGAGCCAGATGGCTCAGTTCATGATAATCAAGCAAAACAATTAATTTCAGATGACACTTTCATTAAGTTGTTGTTGCAGAGAGCTACACTGGTGTTTACTCATGCTACCCAGTACAGGACACAGGATGGACGAAATAGAAACGTCAGGATGACTTGCTATTTTGCTAGGAAAAGCAGGGCCCACACGATTCACTGTGGTGTCATTCCTGTTTGTGATGTTCAGTAGGGGGCCGATCCCTGGGCTGGTCTCTTGTCAATGTTTACTCAGTGGCATGAGCGGCTGTCTGGGCTGAGTAGTGGAGGCCCAGACCAGTTAGGAGGTGAATGCAGATTCAATCCTGTAAGTGCTGAATGCAGCTTCCAGCAAGCGTGACACATTAAGTAAAGTGGGGAACCAAATCGCGACCCACGATCTACAATCAGCACATTTATAGTAAAGCAAGTAAATACCACAGTTCAGATGGCAATCCAGTTGCAATTCACAGTGTCTCTGCACAAACCGTACATTCTGCGGCAGTCTCAAGTCCTGATAGGCCGATCGCACTAAGGCAAATCTTCAGTCCGCTTTAGGAAAATTCAGTTCATCACAATTCAGGATTCTGGTCACAAGCACAGCAACTTCAGATAAAGTCCAAAAGTTTAAGCAGACTTTCTTCACTAGAGAAGATGGTGGCAAGCAGGCCAAACACAGCCTTCCTGCCGATTTTCTCCTGCATTCTACACAGGAGCAGCTGTTCGAATCTCTTAAGTTGTTCACTCTTCAAACTCCAAGCTCAGACTCACTTCTGCTGCAGGCAGCACCGGGACTTCCTTAGAAATCCAAAAGGTTTGGTTGGCTAATCCATCTGCCTATCACAGCTAGAGCTCCCCCTCCAGGTCCATTTAGGCACCAAAGTGTAAAGACTATAATTCCTACAGAAATTTACTCCCAAAAGACCCCTTGGGATAGACTCCATTTTAGGTCTCCAAAGGTACTGATTGGTCCAAACTTCCAGTCCAGAACCAAGATGGTGGAACAATACAGAAATGTCCATGCTGCAAAGAAAAGCAGTTTAGGCAAACCACAATATTATTATTATTAAAACAGAGAAACAGTAAACAGTCACAGTTCCTAGCAGGGCTCCCTCTGCGTAAATAGCAATGGTAGAAAAGAGTGATAATACAGCAGCCTGGGTGGGACTCGAGCCTGAAACTACTCAGCCCCTATCCAGATTAATTATACACTAAGAAATAGGCAGCTCTTAAAGAGACAAGCATGGAGGCTAACAGCGCACTCACATGCACACACTTTTAAATTGCTAGGACACAGAACACCAGCCTGGCAGTGGGCATTAATCAAGCCCAAGGAAGACTTTTGGGAACTTCCATTTGTACAGTGGTTACACCCTTCCCCACCTGGAAAGAACTTGGCATCTTCTTTAAGTTTATACCACAATAGTGTAACCCCCCCTGCAATTGGGGATTCCCAAAAGACTCCTAGGAGCTTGCCTAAGTGCTCCCAGCCTGAATGGTGTTCGGCGTTTTATCCGTTTATTTGTGAGTGCTTTTAGAGCATCTGGTACTGTCTCTTTAAGAGCTGTCTGCTTGCAGGCATGATTAGTTATATGGGGGGACAGTGCGTTTCCCTGCTCGAGTCCCGCTCGAGCTGCTGACAAATCGCTCTGATAATGCTGTTGCTAAGTGGGCAGAAGGGGGCACTTAGAGATGTAACTGTTTACCCATATCATTTAGAGTATTAGTGGAAATGCAATTTGTTTAACCTGCCTTTCTTGCAGCTGGGACTCTGTCTTGCCCCTCCATTTTGGATCTGAACTGCTGAATAGATCCAATCAGGCAGGAGGGGCATTTAAAATGGAGCTTAAGCAGACCAGCCAGGATCAGGACTCTCTTGGGAACTGGCTGGCCATAAAAATATAGCTAGTAATTCTGGGAAGTGAAGTTCTGGACCGTGGCGCCTTTTCTCACCAATAAGGGGAGTTTTGAGAGATTGACAACTGAAGTCCACCAATTGGACTGGGTGGCGCCCAAATGGAATACCCTGCCTTGTGTCTGGATAGGCAGATCAGTTGTGACAGTGACTGGGGAAGGAGCTCCAAGCTCCTTCGCTGCACAGTTGTCACACGGGAAGCACGTGTGAGGCCTAAACTCGGGTGGCATGTTTGCCATGGTGATTCAGACTTAATCCGCAGCTACCGAGGAGAGAAGAGGCTGAACACTTGAGAGCCAGGCTCACCCTGTAGAGAATTGGAGAAAATGCTTCATCGCGCTCGGTCTGTCAGGAAAGTGAAGCTGAATCGTGAACTCACGGTTTTGCAGTAAGTGTGATTGGGACCTGAGAGCAGCTGCCTGGTATAGTAATCTCCTCTACATATAAATGTGTGGGGTGTTTGGGGAGGACAGCCAAACGAGTCCTCTTTTCCTGGGTGTGTAAACGGGAAGGCAATTGCATGCAGGTGGACTGAATCCGTTGCTGCTTGAAGCTGTGTGCCTGCTTGTAGAACCTCATCCCCCTGCTGTGCGAGGGCATCCGGCAATCCATGACACCCTCGGTGATAGCTTTCAGCATCAAGTTAGTGAGTGCAAATTGGGTAGCTCCCTGCCATCTGTATCTTTAATTGAAAGTGTTTCATCTGATTTTTCCTTTCCTTCCTTCCTGAACTGAGCCATCTGGCTCCAGATTACAAATTGGATATTTTGTGCAAGTGTTTTTCCATCACAGGGCCTCAACCAGCTGCACCGATCCTGGCTAGTCCCCCCCACCATCTTGAGTAACCAGAAAGAGTGGCATGTGGGACTCTGAATGTGTGCACAGCACTGTGATTATTAAAGTGTCTAACCTAATTAACCTGATTTCCCCTGTCCTTGTTACAGCCCCTTAAATAAATCAGATCTGTTTGTTTCAGCAGTTATACTGACTGAGATATTTGTTTCTGTAAAGTATTGTACTGTGGCTATTGTATAGCATTGCCTTGTTTTACAGGGGGTCCCCAGAGTCAAGCTGACAGAACCAGTCCTGGGGGTAAGTGTAAATAGTGAAGATACTCATGGTGTATTGTGTGGGCCACTAGCAGGAATAAAAGGGGGTCTCAGTGTCCCAGAGGGCTGTGACCAAGTTAGTCTAGCTACTGTAAACCCTGACCTCTGGGTGGAGACACCTGCCATAGAACTTAGGCCCCTCAACCTGTTAGTAGTCCAGCAGGCTGGGGTAGTAGCCCTTAGGATAGTGACACCCGGGGGTGACAGTAATCTGAAGCCGGATGTCTCTGTCCATGAAGAAGTAAAAGAACAAGAATTAGACGACACACTTGTAATTGATAATCAGCTGCAGAGGAATACCCTGATTTGTACTCACCATACCCAAGCTGAGAACCAGATGGTGGATGTTCTTCTGGATTGCCAGAAACAACAGGGCATGGAGACAAGGTCCTAGTGACTGGACTCCAAGATGGTTGATAGCAAATTGATTTATAGTCCGAGACAAGCTGGGGTTTTCTTCCAGCTTCAACACACAGCACACAGTACAGGGGACAGGAAATAGTGATTCCCCGCAAGCACTACGCACATTCATATCTAAAAGGAAAGTACTATACCCAGTCATTAAAAAGTGGCTGGAGCACCTGAAATCCCTTGAGGTATCCTCATGAACTCATAGAAACCAAGTGGGCAGATAAAGGCTGTCTTCTCATGGTCTTCTGGGGCCATTGGGATCTGGTAGTACCCGCTGCGAAGATCCAGCACAGAGAACCACTTGCCACCGTTCAGGCAGTCCAAAGCATCCTGAATGCGGGACATTGTATACTGATCAGGGATAGTCTGCCGGTTTAAAGTGCAATAATCCACACACATTCTTACTGCCCCATTCTTTTTTCTCACTACCATGATAGGGGAAGCATATGGGCTTCTGGATTCTTGTATGACACCAGCAGCTAGCATCTCTGGCAAATGCCATCTCACATCATCTATGTCAGTAGGTGCCAGGTGTCGAGACCTCTCACGAAATGGCCTTTCATCATGCAGCCGGATATGGTGTTCAGCTCCTTGCACGCATCCTACGTTCCATTCCTTTAAAGAAAACACCTGGTCTCTCTGGGCAAGCTTCTCACTGATCCTCACTTTCCACTCAGCGGGCAACGAGGAGTCACCAAAATCAAACAAGCCAGGCGTTACTCTATCATTCTTCCCCGAACTCTTGTTACTGGGTAGCACTGCATTGTCTGCACAATGCACATTAGTCAGGGTGCAACCTCCATTTACTCAAATCTCTCTATCAGACACATTATGAACTTGAACCATTACCCATCTGGCATAAGCATGGGCTCTGGCAGGCAAAATACCTGGCTTGACCAGCAGTCCCTCCGGCAATTTTCCATCGCCTGGTGCATCCAACATTAATATTTTATTCTTGACATCCTTTCTGATATGGACCTCTCCCTGTAAGGTACGCTGGGCATTTGGTGCCAGGATCAGAGACTCAGGATCCTTTTTCCAGACAATTCCAACCGGTTCCTCTGGTTCCACTTTGTCAGCATATCTCTGGGCATTGTAGGCCTTCCTGATCAAGGCCAGAATTCTTAAAGCTCTACCAGTCCGGGACCCCTGTTTTTCATAACACAACTGTGCCAGCCATCCAAACATATCTGCATTAGTCCCAGTTAGTAGAGGAACCCCATCATACAGTCCAGTAGGGGGACACACTAGGGCCAAGGTCTCCACTTGCTCTGCCACTCCAGTCACAGAGGTGGGAAAGGACAACCAAATTCGGATACAGCCGGAGTAGGGGTAGGCCTTCTCACTTAAACCCCAGACATGCAGTCCTTCCAATGGTTGCAGGGGCACATCAGACAAATGCTTCTGATACCAATTCTGGAACATAATTGTCACTTGGGAGCCACTGTCTAACACAGCTCTTGTAGGCACTCCATTCAATTTTACAGTGGTCTCCATGGAGGGACCCACCACTTCAGACCATTCCAGTGGCACTGATCTGGATGTCAATTTGGCATTGGCCCTGGTGGCATAACTTTTCTGAGTAGCTCCCCCTGGTGGCTGGGTGCAGGTTCTGCGATACCAGACCATTAACCTGTTGGTAACTTTTCTCAAGTTCTCTGGCAAGCGACAAGCTGACTGAAAATGCCCATCCTCCCCACAACAGTAGCAGAACTCTAGTGTCCTGGAAGGGTGGGGGGTCTCTTTTCTGTTGGGGCACCTCTGGAGAACCACGGGGCTCTTCTTGGACTGGGGGCTTATACTTTGGGCTTCCGAATCTCCACTATGGTTGGGGGTGAGTGCAGCCCTTTGCAGCTCCCCCACCATCTCTATCAATTCTCACATTTCTGCTAGCAGGTTACCCTCAATCCGGGTCTCAGGGGAAACAACATGCACTCCCAGTCCACTTTTGGGCTAAGAGGGAGCCTGATACAGATATGGTTCTCTGTATGCCTCAGTCAATTCCTTAATTAAATCTCTCAACTGTAGAGCCTCATCTAGCTCACTCTTTTCGGGGGTCTGGCAAGTGTTCACAACCCCAGCACAGGGTTCCCAGCCCTCTTCATCAGTTTCAATCTCACAGATTTCTTTCATCAAATGACAGTGCTCTGGAGGGCTTGCCCTCCTGTCTTGCAGCTTGAGCTTCAGTATCATTACGCTTGAAAATCTAGCTGACTTTAATATGTCATCTAATCTGACCAGGTTTAACTCTTTGGCAGGCACTTCCCCTTTTCTGTGGGCCCTCTGCAAAGCCCTTTCTATCCTAGTGACAAAGGTAGACAATTTCTCATTTTTTCCACTGTTTGGCTGACTTGAATTTCCATAATAAATCATCCCCTGATTCTGTGCTGCCAAACATCCCCTCCAAGGCAGAGAGATATTCTGCTGCAGTGGCCTCCGGACTACTAGCACATAAAAACCGGATAGCTTCCAGGGCAGGGCCTCTCAAGCTTTCCATCAAGCACTTCCTCTTTTCCCCCTCTGAACACTTCCATTCCTGTACTAAAGTGGTAGCATAGTTCATCCAGGTCTCCAAATCATCTTCCCCCGAAGGCACTGGGACAGTACCGGAGAAAAGTCTAAGCCTTCTATAGGAGTCCAGCTGTATCAGGGGAATTTCCATAGGGGAGGTAGCTGTTATGGACCTCTTGAGGGACACAGGAGAGGGGATCAGGGAATATACAGGCGTGTGGTCCTCAGACAAGTTTAACACTTTCACTGTCTCCTGGACAGTTTTCCCTTCTGAGGCTAACAGCTTGAGTAGTTTTCCTTTAAACCCATCGGCACTGGGGGACCCACTCGGGGTGGCCAGACCACTAGGCACATGAACAACCCTCCATCCCTTCTGGGCCTCTTCGGGTCGAATCACAGGTGGAACCTTTTCAGGGTCTATGAGGTAACTACATGAGAGCAGCACTAACAAAGTTTGGTCAAACAGGTCAACGTCTCATCCCTTTACTACCACTTTGCCCAAACACTTAAACTTTACCATGGATATAATATCAGCATTGCCAGTCCCGAAGGGGACATCCAGCAACAAAGCAGCCTTTTTGGGGTCTATCTCCTCAGCTTCGCACCATCCCATCAATTTATGCACCATCAACTTATGGGGGTCCATTTTTAACTTGGGCATGGTACTCCCCTCCATTTTTTCTTTTAAATTGAACATAATGGGGTAATTCTCTCACGTGGCTACTAAAGGACCCAATCCCAGCGGTGCCTCCAAGATGTAACCCCCAGGTGGCGCTATCCCAAGGGCTACTACCCCTGTCTGCTTGACTACTGACAGGTTGAGGGGCCTAGGTTCTATGATAGGTGCCTCCACCCAGAGGCCAGGGTTTGTAGTGGTTAGACTAACTTGGTCAAAGCCCTCTGGGACACTGAGACCCCCATTTTATTCCCTCTAGTGGCTCGCACAGTACACAGGCATTACAGTCCCAGTACCCCACATATACACACTGTTCACTCATAAGGTACCACTTACCCTCGAGACTGATTCTGCAGCATGTCTTTGAGGAGCCCCTGTAAAACAAGGTTAATCAACATCCACAACCCAATACAGTGCTTGTTCTATAGGTACCGACACTTCAGACAGTATAAAGTTCAATAACATCAAATGTGGTTTACTTTGGAGACTGGAACACGGAAGGGGGAAATCAGGTTAATTTGCAGTATCAAAATCACAGTACTATGCACACATACAGGGTCTGAAAAATCACACTCTGGGTACCCAGGTTTGGGGGGGGGGGCTAGCCAGGTCCGTTGGCCAGCAGGTGCAGATGGATGGGGCCCTGTAGAAGGAAAATATATGCACAACACTCAACTGTAATCTGGAGCCAGATGGCTCAGTCCATGAAGAAGTGAAACAACAAGAATTAGATGACACACTTGTAATTGATGACCAGCTGCAGAGGAATACCCTGATTTGTACTCACCATACCCAAGCTGAGAACCGGATGGTGGATGTTCTTCTGGATTGCCAGAAACAACAGGGCATGGAGACAAGGTCCTGGTGACTGGACCCCAAAGCAGTTGATAGCAAACGGATTTAGTCTGAGACAAGCTGGAGTTTTCTTCCAGCTTCAACACACAGCACACAGTACAGGGGACAGGAAATAGCGATTCCCCGCAAGCACTACGTGCATTCATATGTAAAAGGAAAGTACCATACCAGACAGGCTGCTTCTCGATCCCGATCACAAATACTGCAAAATACCCGGGAGCACGCACAACAGCTTCAGTTCCTGATAGACCGAGCGCAATTCAGCAATATCTCCAGTCTTCTACAGGGTGAGCCTGGTTTCCACTCTTCAGCCTTCCTTCTCCTCAGAACTCGGATTCAGTTTGACTATAGCTTACAATGGCTGTAGACAGACTTCAAGGCCTCTCACGTGCTTCCCGCATGAACTGTACACCGCTGAAAATACAGAACTCCTACTCCTTTCACTGCCAACAGCGATCTGCCTCTCCAGCTTCAGTTCAGGGCATTTTGCTTAGGTTCTAACAGGTCCAGTTGGAGGATTCAGCTGTCAATCACTCCAGGCTCCCTCTATTGGTGCAAAAAGGTGCCAAGGTCCAAACTACAATTCCCATAAGCACTAGCCATACATTCTCCTTGTAATCTGGCTCCAGTGAGAGTCCCAATTCTGGTTGGCCCAAGCAGCCTCCATTTTAGGGTTCCCTTAACCCGATTGGCCCAGCACAGCAGTTCAAGTCCAAAATGGAGAGGCAACACACACAGAGTCCCAGCTGCAATAGTGGCAGGTTAGACAAACTGCAGTTTCACTGACACTTTAAATGATTACAGGCAAACAGTTACATCTTTCAGATGGGCTCCCTTTGCGCTTTCAGCGACTGCAAAATGGAGCAATTACACCGCAGCCCAGGTGGGTTTCAAGCAGGGAAACACCAGTCCCCCCATAAGCATTAATTATGTCTGCAAGCAGACAGCTGTTAAAGAGACAGTAAGTGGAGGCTCTACAAGCACTTACAGTGCCATTCAAGCGGCTTAAATGCTGAACGCCAGCAGGCAGGGGAACACTTAGCCAAGCTCCTAGGAGGCTTTTAGGAACCCCCATTTGTAGGGTGGTTACACTAAGATGGCCACGATATGCTTGCGTGATGATGTAAATGTAACCACAGTGCTCCGGAGCGATAATAGGATCTGTATAGTGACCTGTTAAATACACTTCTTTTAATACCCATGGATTGCATATACGGGTAAAATCCTTTACTGTGCATGTGTGATACCCTTTTCACACGCACAGTAAAGGCTTTTACTCATATTGTATATGCAATCCATGGGTGTTAAAAGAAATATATTTAGCAGGTCCCTATACAGATCCTAGTATTGCTCCAGAGCTCTGTGGCTCCACATCATCATGCAAGCAAGTCACAGCCTTCTTAGGCTGTTACTGGAGCAGGCATTTTAAAAGAGTCGGCAATTTGTTTACATTTTTTAAAACATGACAAAATGCTGATATGATTTTATAGGCAAAATGAAGTACAGCATATGACAGGTAAAGGCTCAGACTACAGCCCTACTTTTTTGGATTTGCTGTCATGATTTCTGCTATTTTGCCTGTTTAATTTTCCTTTAATGCATTGTTCTGTGACTCCTTGTGTTAGTAAACTATTTACAACTGTTTGTACCTCAGGGGCTCATTGCATTTTGAATTCTCATGTAATTGCTTCCATCTGCACCACTGTGTAGTTTTTTTATGGTTGCCCTAGTTTTTACACCCCCTTGCCTCCTTATCTGAGTCAGGTCAATGCTCCCCATAGCCTACCTATCTGGGTTAGGTCTACGCTCTCCATAACCTCCCTATCTGGGTAAGGCCTACGTTTCCCCATAGCCTCCCTATCTGGGTTAGGCCCACGTTCCCCATAGTCTCCCTATCTGGGTTAGCCTACATTCTCCATAGCCTCCATATCTTGGTCGGGTCTATGCTCCCCAAACCTCCATAGCTGAGTCAGGCCTACTTTCCCCATGGTCTCACTATCTGGGTTAGGCCTATGCTCCCCATATCTTCCATATCTGGGTCAGGCCTACACTCCCCAAGCCTCCATATCTGATTCAGGCCTATGCTCCCCATAGCCTCACTATCTGAGTCAGGCCTATACTCACCCTAGCCTCCATATTTGTGACAGACCTATGCCTCCCCTCATCTCCCTAGTCAGTCAGACCAGCCAAAATCCCCTGGTGCTCCTTGTACTGTGAGGCTTATCCAAGATGCTCCTCCTCCACAGCCTTACCCCTCCATCTCCTTGTCTCACTCTCCTCCCTTCCTCCATCTACTGCTCCTTCCCTCCTTCCCTCCCTCTCTCCTACTCCCTCCATCCCCCACTCCCCTTGGCTTCCAGGGTGCTACTTCCTACCTACTCCAAGATTCCACCATGAAGCTGTCTATCAACTCCTTCCTCCCCACTTCCCCATGCTGCCCCAACCCCTCTCCCACTAAGCAGCTCTGTGAATCCATTAAAATCCTTGTAACCTTGCTACTTCTGTTAGCAGGCAACATCCAGCTTAATCTTGGTCCTACTGCCACCTCACCTATGATTCTTCCCAATGGACTGTGGTTTGCCCACCTTAACATTCGTAGCCTCCTCCCAAAGTGGAATCTGTTGGTTCCCTTCATAGTCAGCCTCCAACCAGATGTTTCCGTTATCTCTGGGTCTTGGTTGTCCCACAAGATCCAAAACTCTGCCATGTCTCTCTGTACCTGGTTATACCATAGCTAGACAGGATTGCCTCATGAGAGGTGGTGGTATTGCAATCTACCTCTCTGCTGGCATCCAATTTACATCTATGTTATCTGCCTCTCCGCTTATGAGCTGCTAATCCTCAAATTCACCCTTTCCTGTTCAGTCCCTTTTTATAGTAGGAGTTAACTGCTGTCTTGGCTTATCCCTGACTATAATCAATGAACTCCTTTTCTCTCCTCCATCTGCTTCCACTCCTTGTCTGGTGAACTGCTGATACTCTGGAGAGTTTAACATTAATTGGCTCTCCCCTTCGGTGCGCACATTTTGTCAAAATTTTAATTCCCTCAAGGTATCACAACCTGGGCCAACTTTAACCATTCTGGTGCACTGTGCAAACCACCTCTGTGGGGCCCCCCCCTCCATTCCCTGTAGCCCCACATCTAATGTTTACACCTTCCCTGCATCACAGTTCTGTACCATTTCATATTAAGATAGGTATAATTAAAAATGATAATTTACTGTCTTATACATAAAGAGAGCAATTAATTTATTGTATTTATTATGCAAACCATTGATCACATGTTACAAAAATACAAAAAAATGGTCAGAAGGGACTCTAGTAACATCAGCCCCAACCCCATGCTTCAGGCGATAGTGGAGAACACTGAACCATCGCTACTTGCATAGCGTAAAGCATTTGAGAATACAGCGTGGGCTTGTGCATGTTGTTAATTTTTGTATTAGTTTATTTGCGTTGGGGGGTTTCACCACCCCCACACACCCTTTTTTCTTTTTTTAAAGGGGGGCATGGGGGCATAGCCCCCCAACGCAAATAAACTAATACAAAAATAGCCAAAAAGTAGTTTTGCATGAGTAGCGTAACTTAAAATCTACGGTAATAGCATAGGTCCGATGGTGGGCCAGTGTTCTCCACTATCGCCATGCTTCATAAGCAGGTATTTATAAACAAAGTACTGATTTATAAGGATATATACTACAAAACATATTACCACAGACTCTTATTTTACTGACAGATCAAGAATAAATAAAACGTTGTCACTGCACAGTTACTACATTCAGAGCTTGCATTAACTTCATACTGAAGTCCCCAAATGGGAATTGTGAGGGTTTCGCGAAGCACAAAAATGAAAGCAGTGCTTCAGCATTGACCCTGTATATGGAAAGGTTTGCAGGGATAGTGTTAGCAGAACAAGTATTGGTTAATGTTGTACAAAGAAAGCCATGCCAGCAAATTTCTGACCACAAGATTGTCTGGGTTGACTCTCAACATTTGAAGCAGTAAGCCTGACCCGAACTTTACCAGTGCTAATGCAAGTCCTGTACATTTATTCCAATACAGTATGGCATTTAATGCGTTCAGAAACAAAATGTTCCAACTTAGTTATTGTGCTGTAAATAAAGTGTTTTGGTGTACTGCACAAAAAGCCATTCAAGATTTTGAATCTTTTAAGTGTCAACAGACACTCATTAGTTACAAAACATGGGTAGTACAAATGTTAAAACAATACAATGACTTTTTTCTGAAACTTCTCTGCTAAATCACTGCATATTGACTAGTTAACAGAACGCTCATTACAGCAGTATTTACAAACATTGGTATTTTAACTGTATTGCACACTTCTGCATAATTGGCAGTTAAATAAAATCAACTCTTCTAGATTCTCGCACTGGAAAGTCCTCGATTAGGTCCCGATAGTCAAGCTTCCTGGCTTCTTCACGTTCAATTGAAAGTGTGGCTAATCCAGTAAGTCCAGCTTGACTTGATGAAGAATGAAGGTAGCATTTTATAAGTTTTAATTTTGAAAAGCTGCATTCCGCAGATGCAGCCATTACTGGTAAAGTCAATAAAATACGAAATGCAATGAAAGTGTATGGATAGACTCCAGTCATGTCAGTCTTCTGAATGTATGTCAGTATCTGAATAGGAGACCAACTGTGTTCAAATATTCGGGCCAATGAATGTAACTCACTTACCAATTCATCTGCATCGATGTCACTGGTCCCATCCTTTCCTCGTAAGCAGATCTGCAAGTCTTTGCAGTGATTAAGAAGCACGTCCTTCTCCATTTGTTTTATCTTAGCAACGTTGAAGAGAAATCCAAATGTTTTAATGTCATTTATTAATTTGAACCTTTCCTGCAATACTCTTGTAGCCACATCCATCAGACAGTAGAAAAAGTTTACATTACAGTGATGTTCGCCGTTCTCAACTGGTTCATTCTCCCACTCATAATCAATCTGGCGTTCAACTTTTTGGCTGCATTTCTGGGGGGACTCTTGACTCTCACCCATCTGCTCAGCAAGCTCTGCTGCAGTCTTCAATGCCTGCTCGAATCCTTTTTCTCTGTAGGCAACTAACTGGTCCTGGGTGCTCTCAAGGAGTGTTACAACTGTGTCTATTTGCATCTTTGGATCTTGCATCATCTTGCTCACCGGATTTATCGTGCTCAGCACGTCATACCACAGCACAAGACGCACAAGGAAATCAAAACTGCTCACTTCATTTTCAAGACACTGTACTTCTAGGAAGGTCCTTGTGTCCTTTCCTTTTGCGGAGTCCTTGATTTCACTAAGTGCTCGACATACTTCCGCTGTTTGAAATCGCATAGCCTTGACTGCACCAATTTCACATTCCCATCGCGTGTCACAATGAGCACTGACAGTCACGTCGACGTGCTTGTTAAGGATGGCCCATTGATGTGTCGATGCTGAGCACAATCCATAAATTCTTTGCAGGACGTCAAAAAAGGATATTGCGGCAACGGATGAATTTGCAGCATCTGCAACAGCAATGTCAAGGCTGTGACAACCGCAAGGCACGTAGAAAGCTCTTGGGTTCATTTGGAGAATTCCGGCCTGTACTCCCATACGCTGACCTTTCATACTGCTTCCACTGTCGTATCCTTGTCCGCGGCAATCATCCAGATTAAGGCCATACTGATTTAGGGTGTGAAGCAGAGTTTCAGTCATCCCTTGTCCTGTAGCATCGTTCACATTTAAAAACTCAGCGAAATGCTCCGACACCACGACTTCGTTGTTCTCTGTAATGTTCACAAATCGCAATACCATACTCATCTGGTCCTGATGACTAACATCGGGAGTACAGTCTAAAATGACTGAATAATACTTTGCCGCCTTAGCATTGGCAATGATTTTCATAGTAATATTATGTGACATTGTCTGTATCAATTCATTTTGTATACTTTTCCCCAGATAGCGGTCATGAATTTCCTCCTTTTCCTGTACACGTTGAACATGTATTGCCATTACTGGATCAAATTTTGCCAGAAGTTCAACTTGCCCCAAGAAATTTCCATTGCTCCTCGTGTACAGCTGATCCACAGTTCCTCGTAAAGCCATATTGCATTCAGCTAGGTGCTGAATAATGGCTAGCAAGCGTTTAAGGACAGCACGCCAGTGCCGTTTTTCATTCTCAATCTGTTGCGGATTACAGTCATCTGCAATTTTGTTTGCGTTTAGATGAAGATCAAGTTTCTTCCACTTTATCATACACCTGATATGCTCTGGGGAAGTTTCATGGCATTTCAGATGCTGTGTCGGGTGTCGCCATGACCTAAAACCGTCCTTTGTTAGGTGCATGAGTGCAGTGCTAAACAGCTTGCAACAGAAGCAAAACAACGCATCTTTCAGTTGGGAATAAAGCAGCCATGTTCTTTCAATCTTCTCTCCATTTGGTAGTTTTCGGAAGTAGTTCTCTGGTGTAAATCTTTGTCCACTTTGATCAACTGGGAAGAATGGCAGAATACTTTTACTAGGTCCTTTCTTAACCAGTTCGACACACACGTGATCATCCATCTGATCAGGCCAGGTGCCGGGATCATCACTGCTGAAAACACTTTCCAAATTCTCCTTGTGTGGTTCAACTGCTGATGTAAGAGAATCTGTATCCGTAAACGCATTCTCAACAGCAACCAGCGGAAATGTGTCTGACATTTGTAGCTCACATCCACAATCCTGATGGATAACATTAGTTTCACTGTGCAAAGACTGTATTAAGTCTGTAGAGCCACCATTTGTGTCTTCAGTCGGGAGAGATGGGGCAACTTCGTCTTTGTGGTCCTTAATAAATTTTTCCATGGAGCCTTTCAAGCGCTTAATGGAGTCATCTCTCTGCATCTTCAGTTTTCTCTTTGCTGCACCAGAGGGATACTTTCTTCTTTATTCCATTTTCAAATTATTGCACGTGAACAACACTAAAACAGATGAAACAGCGAGATATTACTTAACAAGCATCAAGGGGAAGTTATTATTAAAAAACACCATTAAAAGCCAGGACCACAGTAAACAATTTGGAGACAGAAAATGGCCACATGCAAGAGTGTTAATTAGCATTTTCAGCTGAGACTTAGAGATGAAAGAATACTGGTTATACTGGTTTTACTGGACAAAAGTAGGCCATTGCGGCCCATCGAGATTGTCCCCTACAATAGTGGGTCAGTTTCCTTCATTTTTTGTTAACCAAATATCCAATTTGTTTTTAAAAGATTCAATGTTTTTTGAATTTACTATGAATTAAAGAAGTTGATTCCATTTCTGTGGGGCCCTAACACTAAAAAAGCTGTCTCTTTTATTAGTATTAACCCTTTCAACACTTAGTTGTTTGTTCTGTAGTCTACCAACTATGTGTTTTTTAGCATATGACAATCCGCACTGTTTCATCTGTAACGGACATTTTAATATATTAAATAAAAATAATAAGTCCCCTCTTAATCTTCTTTGTTTTAGAGAGTGTAGATGAATTTTATTTATTAATCAGGTAAATAATACTGGGCCACATTGCCCTTTTACTGGCTCAACCTGGACTGCTAAAAAAAAAAAAAAAAACATATAGGTTAAATATCTAATATACAATAAGACCAAGATACATACACAAACATTAAAATATTATATGTTTTAACATGACACAAAGTATAAACACAGCAGCCAGGTAAACATAGTACTATGACACAGTTGTCATGACAATAATACATGTGCAACATAAAATACATGTCAGACAGTTATTGAATAAATCACAATGAATTCCATGTTCATTCCATGGAACCATTCCATGTTCGCCTGGGTTTGTCTTCTTTAATCACGTAAGCAATAATACCCTGCAGGGTGGGCAGTATTGGGCTATACTTTCAGGGTCATGATGAGGCCTGATGCTGCAGGCAGAGGGCCTTATAGCCCCTGGAAGGTCCAGTATAGCCCAATACCACCCACCCTAGAGGATATTATTGCATTCAGAAAATGGGCATTGTAAAAAAAATAAAATAAAATGTAAGCGCTTTCTTAAATGCATAGGTAGTTTAATATCAGTTTAGTAATAAAATAGTCTGGTAACCTGTGAGGTGGGTGCATGAGGAAGAGCGCCGTCCGTTACGATGACTCCTTCCCGGCTCAATCCCTCACGGTGATGGGGAGGTAGGGCGACCGGATGAGGCTGTGGGCGAGTTGGGCAATAGGATGTTGCTATGCTTACACGCGTGGGGAGGTGAGAGTGAGCACAGCGAGCATGGGCTGAGAGGAGGTGGAGAGGCTGTAGGGGGTGGCACTGCAGTGGCTGGCCAAGCTGCGTTGTGGCATTGGGGGTTGGCGAGTGGATGCGGTGGGAGAGATACCGGGTTCAAGTCCGGGCACTGGTGCTATTTTATTGCACTCGGCCCAAACCTTTTTTTTTTTCCTGCTTTCACTCCACCTAACATGCACCCCCCCTGGAGTTGAGAATCCATAAGTAGGGTGGTGCAGGGGGCGAAGACCCCACGAGGGGTGTGAAAGCAGTAAACAGTATGATGGCGCTGCTGTCCTGAGGCACTGGGTTTGTCAGAGTGGTGAAAATGTTTTCAGCACTCTGACGGAGTGATAACAGCAATCACCTTTAGGTGTTCGCCGTTATCACATAAACCCAAATAGTTCCTCTGCCTGCATAAACTATGGAGTTCTGTGCTACTGGAGACTCTAGTTTGGAAGGAAAAAAATGATTATATGCAGGTACTCCCCTCCATAGCAGTCTGTTCATACCCCCCCCATGTTTAATTTAACTGGTGTTTAATTTTCATTTTATTTAACCCTCCCCCCCCCACTGTGGCACTGGAAGTTTTTTCAACCTCCAGCTGTTGCCATAGTGATAACGACACAAAGAACTTATTTTGTAAGCGTTACCTCAGTGGTCGTCTTCATCCCCCCCGTCTGTTTTCTGTAGTTCAAGAAGATAAGCTCCATTTTAGCCCAGCTACCACCTCCGTGGTCCATTTACCATTTTAAAGAAAAGCTCACACCACTTTAGCCCTCACTGTCAACTACATCTGTGGTCCATTTACTGTTTTGATGATAAGCTGCATTTTAGCCCTCATTCCCCTCAAACCCAGCTACCTCCATGGTACATTTACTTCAGTTTCTGTCTGAAGGACTGTACAGCAATTTGTCAGGGGCAGGTGGCTGGCTGAAACAAGGTCTGTGCTGTCTGAATTACTGTCAGGCAGCCCAGTGGCAAATAGGGGAAGTGATCTAGAGTGGCTGTGTGCGTGGTCGATCGGCAGTTTACATGGTGTGGAACAGCCTAACCTCGGGAGCAGAGTGGGAGACATCGGACAATGCCAGCAATCTCTGCAGTCTGCATTGGTACAGCTGATTTGTTTATTTTTTTCCCTCATGAATACTTTCTGAGCACCATGCAGCGATGGGGTAGGGAGCGGAGTGAGGGTGGAGCCGAAGGGAAATGGGGAAGTTGTCTCCACTGGCACTGAGCACTCAACATGCTAGTGCTGTTAGTTTAAAACAACTAAAAAAAAAGTGTTTACTGGTGCAGTGTAAGCTGAAACCAGGAGATTGTGTACCAGATATTTTTTTTTGTTCTACAGAGACGTTGTGTGACCCTAGCTAGCAGGTTAAGTCTCTCTCTCTCTCTCTGTCCTGTAAAAAGGGTGGCATTTTTAAATTGCTGCATCTATTGCTGCGAGGCTCCATTCAATATGGGTGGCAAATTATTTAGTTTGATGTTTCCTCTTCCATTTCATTGAGAGAGCCACTTAGTGCTCTCACTCGCTAAGCAAGAAATAAACATGGTAGTGTAACCCCCCTTGTTACCCGGGGTTACTAGAATCCCAGTAAGACCTAGTGGTAGGCAGGGAAGGCAGCTTGTGAAACTCCAGTTAAATGGGTTTCCAACTGTCTCACTCTGTTCTCAGTCTCAGCTGAGACTGAGGGATGACATCACCAATAGAACTTTCGCAGCTGCATAAGCCACATTGGAATCTGCAGCAAAGGGAGTTAGATTAGAATGTTGGGAGTTTTCAAGTGAGAGTCTGCAGTTTGGTTTGAAGGAGTGAAGTTTATACTCAAGTGGTGGAGACCGCTGTTTTCAGGTCTCAGTGCCCCCTCCCTCCGGGGGGGGGGGATGTAAAGATTCCCCAGCAGATTCCTGGGGCAATCTCCTTAATTCTGCTAGTATAAGGAAAAGCTGCCTGTTTAGTCCAGGATTTATTTTGGAAGATGGAAGATTTGTGAGTCGCCTGTGGGGCACCTGCAACTTAAGGCTGAGTGTCTGCTCTGGCTAAAAGGGCATATGTTTTCTTCACCCTGGGACTTGTATGACAATCTAGGGATTGAACTACATATTGGGAAGCCTAGAGAAATAGGCCAAGCAAGTAAAAGTAGTGTCAAATCCCAGAGTTTTGTGAGATGCAAATAATATGTAGAGGAGATGTGACAGACATCTATCCTTAAGCTACATTTAGGAGTTCAGCAAAGGAATTGTTCAGTTTTCCAGAGAAATGGCCGGGTATGGGCTGTGGGAGCTGGAGGTGGGTGGCCCCCCATCTTTAGTGACCAGGTCCACCTCTACAGATTTCTTCTGTGGTTTCTACTTTGCCTCAGGCACTTGGCCAGTGATGGGGGAAGTACCCAGACGTGGGATTGTAAGGAAAATTCTCTCTAAGAGTCGCAGACTCTAGTGTGGTGTGGGGAGCCACGACAGAATAATTGGTTCATTCTTCCAATGGACCGTGAATGGGATAATTGGTTCACTCCTCAAATGGACCACGGATCAAGTGGCCGGCGGGGGAGCCAGGCCCATGGGAAAACGCAAGTGTGTACAAGTCGGGCTGTGTACACAAAGCTGCATGCAAGTCCAGGCTGTGTGCCTGGTGGGTTCAGAGCCTGAGGGCTAGAAATGATAATTGGTTCATTTCTCAAATGGACCGCGGATCAAGTGGCCGGCAGGGGAGCCGGGCTCATGAGAAGCAAGTGTGTACAAGTCGGGCTGTGTACCCAAAGCTGCTTGCAAGTCCGGGCTGTGTGCCTGGTGGGTTCAGAGCCTGAGGGCTGGAAATGGTGATAAAGTGTTCTGTAGTCTCTAATCTGCATTACCAGGAAATGTAGCCCCGTGGGGGTCCGTCTATGCTTTGTTTGTTCAGTTAGTATGTAAATAAAAGCCACATTGAAGAATCCCATTCCTGGTCCTGGACATTACAGTTATTGCTTCCTGTGTTCAGATTTACTTGGGTGCCCCTGTGCAGAGTAGCCAAACCTAGACTCCCCTGTACCGAGTAACCTCATCCTCCCTGAACCCAGGTCCCCACCAGGTACTGCTGTCAACTTCAACAGCATGCGATCTGTCATTTTGGCAAAAAGGCAGGGGTGAGGGGTTACAAAAATGGAGGCACCGCTTTGGATTTTGTTCTGGGAAGGAAGGTGCTTGGGCAAGGGGAGCTAGCGTTTTGGCTATCTGGCAGTGGGTAGCCCATAAAGCTGAAGCAATTTCCCTAGTGTGTTGCTGTGTGCTGTGGATCTTGTGCTGCTGTTTAAAATTGCCAACTGTTTACCAAGGAGCAGTAAAGCCAAAGAGTGTGCCCTTGTCCTGCATCAAAATAGTTTACAGCGTTTTGCCTGCTTTTAAAATAAACTGTTGTGAAGAAAAGTGTGGAAGACTAGGGGTGGCAACAAGAAAATTGTACCCTGGATGTTTGAAATGCTTTTAAAATAGACTGTGGTAAAGAAAAGTGTGGAAGACTATGGGTAGCAACAGGAAAATTGTGCCCTGGACGTTTGAAATGCTTTTAAAGTGAACTGTTGTGAAGAAAAGTGTGGAAGACTAGGGGTAGCAACAGGAAAATTGTGCCCTGGACGTTTGAAATGCTTTTAAAATGAACTGTTGTGAAGAAAAGTGTGGAAGACTAGGGGTAGCAACAGGAAAATTGTGCCCTGGATGTTGGAAATGCTTTTTAAATGAAAAGAGAGACTAGTGTAAATGGCTGTGTTAAAAGGATGAAATGGGCTCCCGCCGTGGAGTCAGTTGAAAAAAAAAAAGTTGCATTCTGCAGTTTAAATTTGCCTGCTTGACGATCGCCATGAGGAGAAGAGTCCTCGCGAGGAAGAAGAGGCTCATTTGCATGGCATCGTGTGGTTGGTCAGGCTGCAATCAGTCCCGGCCCTCAGCCAGCTCTACAGAGACTGCCCCAGCATTCGAGAGGGAGTGTGAGTGGAGTGCGTGTACTGGCAAGTGGAGCAGCGTCGCGGAGTGTTGAAATCATTGTAAACAGTTTAAAAATAGACTTTATATTTTAAAATCGGGCTCAACCCGCTAATCGATCGTCCGAATTGCAAGTTTGGTGGTTGAAAAGACAATCGGTAGGACTGTCCACCCGTTTCTGTTCTGAGGCCTCCAAGAACTGGCTGCAGGCCATTTTTCCCCATCGCAGCAAATTGCTACTGATAACAGTAAGTAACCACCTGTAAAACTGCTCAAACAGTGATTTTCAGCCTGTGTCATATAAATGTGTGTGCAGCAGTGTAGTCGCTTTGCAAGTAACGACTGTGTAAAGTCCTGCCAGCAAGTGCAAGTCTGTTAAGCCATTGACTGTGTGCATAATAATGAATTTAGCTCAGTTTAAAGTTTGCAGCCAGAGAGAGACTGTGGGTTGTAGCCAATGTGCAGCACTAGAAATACAGGCAATCCTGTGCTAAAAACCTGAAGCTTTAAGGGACTGTAATAAAAGAAATGATACCAGCATGTAAAAAGTCCATGGAAAATCCTGTAAATGTGTTTAAAGCCAGAACAAAGCAAGTTGTGCAGTTTGAGAAAAAGTTATCAGTAGTTTGTGTAAATCGGGTGCGCAGTGGCTTGACCCAGATTCTGAATGTTGATGCACAGGAGTGCTGCCGCCACCATTACAGGGTGGGGTAGTAAAGTAAACACAGCAGCAGAGGAGCCATTTTACAACTAAAGAGTGTGTTCAGTAAAGTTGGGACTTTCAGTTACAGCGAACTTGTGTTTATTTTTCTGCAGTTATGGCCTCAGGACCAGCTCGTTACCCGGATCATGCCTGGGTTGCAGTAACAGCAGCAGTAAATAGACTGAGGGATATTGAAAAGTGGTGCTATGGAGGGCAACTGCCTCCTCATGTGGCGATTCCTAATTTTCCAGTGCATGTATGCCAAATATGCTTGAGAGCTGGAAGGGACGTCTTCATGGTTCCTCACTGTGCTGAATGCCTGGAAAAATATAGCTTGTATAAAGCGCCTCCAATTCATTTGGCTCCCGTATGGACAAAAATTCAGGAATCTGCAGTTGGCAGCACACAGCACCAGGCGGAGCCTGTGGAGGAAGGCCCCACGGGGGAGTGTGGCACAAAGCTAGAGGGTGCAGAGTTAGAGACAGAACCAGAAGTTGAAGTTTCGGATGCTGGATCCCAGAAGGGAAGTTCGGATAAAGCATCAATAGACCCCTGGGGTGGGGCCTAGCCCAAGTCTCTTAGATGAAGATGAGATGCGGGAGGCCTTTGAGTGGGAGGTGTCGACCTCCACACCTAGTGATGAGTGGATAGTCTCAGGAGTGAGAATGACTGCTCACTCCTGGGCTCAGATCCTCAGTGAAGAGGAAGATGAGGGGGAACCTGTGTGGCCTTGTGAAAAAGGAACGGGTACACAGCCTCAAGATCTTGCCTCGGAGGAATGTATGGAAGAAAGTGGTGATGCCACTGCCCTGGCTTTACAGGAGGAAGAAGTCAGGGATCCGTTTCTAATTTCCTTAAGGATGCAAAGCTGGCAGAACCAGGACTGGCCACCCCCAAGCCAGGCCAGCGGTCTCAGATTGACCAAAGCAAGTAAAGAGGAGTGACTGGTTCATAGAAAGGCAAATGAAATCTATGGTATGACCTTTCCTACCTTTCCTCGGAAAGTCTGGGAGGAGATTGAGAACTGCAGGAAATCCTGGATCTGGGATGAAGCCATGAAAAGTGTGCATCCTGGGGCCAACAAGCATGTAAAGAATAGACTGTTCCATGAAAAGTATACCCAGTGGAAGAGAGGCAGGACACTGTTTATAGACAGAATGAGAATAGTGGACGGAGAGGGACGTGAAATCTCCCACTGTGTGAATTATGTGCACCCAGACAGAGTAATAATTCAAGCTCCTGACCCCCGGTACTATTGGCCTCACTGCAAGGACCTCCCAGCAAATAAGCGCGTGCCTACAAAATGGAGAGCCGAGCAGTGGTGGTCAATACTGCCACACCAGACTGTGAAGTGCCTTTATTGATCCACCAATATGGACGTCCAGGACTCAGGTGCCCCACATTCATCAGTCTACAGTGTACTGGCCTTTCCAGCATCCATCGACTGGCCCACCAGATGACTTCAGATCCAGAGAGGACACCAGCCCAGCTGTATCCTGTTCATTGCCTGGTAATCGGATGACGTCGGACCAGCTGTTTTCTTTTTGTTCCTGTTCTAAGGTTCCGTCTCCAGAGATGACATTAGCCCAGCTGTTCCCAGATGTGCCCTCCTGTGGTTCCGAAGATGTCTGCCCAGCTGTATCGGAAGAAATGCTGCCAGGAAAGTCTTAGTCAGAGGTGCAGGTTGGTGCCAAATTCATTACTACAAGTGGCTGGTAAGTCCGAACTTTTCTATCTTTATGACATTGCAGTACACATCCTACACTAACAGACTTCAAAATGTGTGAACTGTCCTCAAAGACTCTCCCCTTCAGGACTTTGGCCTGTTAGAACTGTGCTTCACCAGGCTCCGGCCCAGGAGAGACTCTCTATGGACTAGCCTTCGGGCCTTGTGGTCATTAGTTGGGACTTTTAGGGCACTCCATCCCCCCAAAAGTGTATTGTAAATAATGTCGTTTTCTAATGTAAATACTGTTTTTCTACTTTTTTCTAAAAAATCTTTTTTGGGATTCTGCAGTGTTTTGATGGTAGGGGTCTAGGTAGACTGTGTATGCAGATTAGGAGTGTGTGTTGTCTTTCTTTTTCTTACAGGTGTTCCTGGGAAGACAGAAGGGAAGACAAGAAGAGGAGGAGGGGCTCATCGGAGTTCCTCATCAGTGCTTTAGTGTGTAGAAATTTAAAGTACTGTGTTGTTATGGTTGTTATTGCTGTATTAACCCTTTCCTTCCACAGGTGTGGTTGTGGGGGTAGGGAGGAGGCAGTAATGTGGTATTTTAATGGTGTGTGGTTACAGGTTGCCCAAGGTCGGGAGGTCCCGGGTTGTTTTTTTTTGGGGTATTAGGTTAAAGGCAGATAGGTTTTCCCTAGAGGGTTAGGGGGGATAGACAGGCTGTGGTCCTGAGTGGCCATTGGGACCACAGTGCTGATCTATCAGGGCTATGCTCTGGATAGTTCTACCAGAGCCACTGGGTGTCCATAGTAAATGGATAGTGTAGAGGCTGATATGTCAGCTACAGGCCTCTAGGCCTATAGTGTTGCCTGGCTGTGCTTACACATGATAGGAGGGGGCCTGATCACCCCCCTCCGCAGGTAGCACACAGGGTGGGATGGCCTAAGGCCGGGTAAATAATGACTGAGGACAGTCATTTTCCTGGTCAAGGTCGAGTGTAACCCCCTTGTTACCCGGGGTTACTAGAATCCCAGTAAGACCTAGTGGTAGGCAGGGAAGGCAGCTTGTGAAACTCCAGTTAGATGGGTTTTACACCGTCTCACTCTGTTCTCAGTCTCAGCTGAGACTGAGGGATGACATCACCAATAGAACTTTCGCAGCTGCATAAACCACATTGGAATCTGCAGCAAAGGGAGTTAGATAGAACGTTGGGAGTTTTCAAGTGAGAGTCTACAGTTTGGTTTGAAGGAGTGAAGTTTGTACTCAAGTGGTGGAGACTGCTGTTTTCGGGTCTAAGTGCCCCCTCCCTCCAGGGGGGGGAATGTAAAGATTCCCAGCAGATTCCTGGGGCAATCCCCTTAATTCTGCTAGTGTAAGGAAAAGCTGCCTGTTTAGTCCAGGATTTATTTTGGAAGATGGAAGATTTGTGAGTCACCTGTGGGGCACCTGCAACTTAAGGCTGAGTGTCTGCTCTGGCTAAAAGGGCATATGTTTTCTTCACCCTGGGACTTGTGTGAAAATTTAGGGATTGAACTATATATTGGGAAGCCTAGAGA
The DNA here is from genome assembly GCA_016271365.2 of Neoceratodus forsteri. NCBI lineage: Eukaryota > Metazoa > Chordata > Ceratodontiformes > Ceratodontidae > Neoceratodus > Neoceratodus forsteri. The sequence goes on along the minus strand of JADMNL010000026.1, from coordinate 332,279,477 downwards.
AATGGGCCAAGCAAGTAAAAGTAGTATCAAATCCCAGAGTTTTGCGAGATGCAAATAATATGTAGAGGAGATGTGACAGACATCTACCCTTAATCTACATTTAGGAGTTCAGCAAAGGAATTGTTCAGTTTTCCAGAGAAATGGCCAGGTATGGGCTGTGGGAGCTGGAGGCAGGTGGCCCCCCATCTTTAGTGACCAGGTCCACCTCTACGGATTTCTTCTGTGGTTTCTACTTTGCCTCAGGCACTTGGCCAGTGATAGGGGAAGTACTCAGACGTGGGAATGTAAGGAAAATTCTCTCTAAGAGTCGCAGACTCTAGTGTGGTGTGGGGAGCCACGACAGGATAATTGGTTCATTCTTCCAATGGACCGTGAATAGGATAATTGGTTCATTCCTCAAATGGACCGCGGATCAAGTGGCCGGCAGAGGAGCCGGGCCCATGGGAAAACCCAAGTGTGTACAAGTCGGGCTGTGTACCCAAAGCTGCTTGCAAGTCCGGGCTGTGTGCCTGGTGGGTTCAGAGCCTGAGGGCTGGAAATGGTAATAAAGTGTTCTGTAGTCTCTAATCTGCATTACCAGGAAATGTAGCCCCGTGGGGGTCCATCTATGCTTTGTTTGTTCAGCTAGTATGTGAATAAAAGCCACACTGAAGAATCCCATTCCTGGTCCTGGACATTACAGTTATTGCTTCCTGTGTTTGGATTTACTTGGGTGCCCCTTTGCAGAGTAGCCAAACCTAGGCTCCCTTGTGCCGAGTAACCTCATCCTCCCCGAACCCAGGTCCCCACCAGGTACTGCTGTCAACTTCAACAGCATGCCACCTGTCGTTTTGGCAAAAAGGCAGGGGTGAGGGGTTACAGTGGTACAGTTCTTGTCTTTTTCAGAATTCTACTGGCTCAGCACTATTTAGAATGATATGAGGCAACAGAGACCGGGGCTAGTTATTTCCCCGGACTCTGTTGTCTCATACAGGACCAGTTGATTGGTACTTTTAGCCAATCAGGACCAAGATTACATTTTGCCCATTTTCTAATCAGAGATAGAGAACATAAGGTTCCACATTCTTCCTGGATTAACATCTTCAGCTAAAACTGTGAGGCCAAAATCAACACTGCCTTCATCATCAAAAAGCACCCATCTCAAAGTGCAGGACACTGCAGTTTAAAGAGCAGCTGTCGCCTTCAGGATAACTTAAAACTATACATAATATTTAGACACAGTTCAGCTTAAATTTTATATTCTCTCTCTGTATTTCTCCTCTCCATTATATATTGCTGATGGCATTTGCATAAAAACAGGATCTTTGCTCCTGAAGGTTTCATCTGTTCTTGTTTCTTTCTCCCTAACTGAGGTCATAATGTACTGCTTGTGACATCACAGTTACTCCCATGGCAACACACTGTGATGTCACAACAGAGGATTATGGCTTCAAGTAGGAAGTAAGCTGCAGAGAAAGATGAACCCCAAGGGATAAAGATCAGGTAGCCATACAAATTTCTCAGTAATGAATAATGAGGAGGAGAAGTCTGCAGAATATATATATATGGAATGCAAGCTCACTTATTGTTGAATATTGTGTTTTTCAAAGTTTTATTTAGGGCATCAGCAGCTCTTTAAGGTTCAGCTATTCTGGATTATGACAAGATATTGTTCAGCAGCAGACATGGGGAAGAACCTTGCCCAGGTTTTGTTGCTCACAATCCTTTGCTTGTGCCAACACTTTCCCAGTGATAATTTAAAAGAAAAGAAATGAATTCCTGATTTACTTCCCTTAGTATGAATGGTGAATGGAATTTGCCTTTTTCATAATCATGGCTTAGCCACACACACACACACACACACACACACACACACACACACACACACACACACACACACACACACACTGTACAACATGCATGCAGTCAAATACCATTTTGTTATGCATTTTTGTATAGCTAGAAACCACACCATGTTATTAGCCAAGCCAACTTGTTATGGCCATTTCACAGGTGCCAGTGTAAAATTCAGTACACTTTTTATGTTTACTTGCATGCATGTGCAAGAAACATTATGTGACAGCTTAGGCGAGAAGCGGGTTGTAGAGGTGCGGTACTGTGGCGGCCAATGCCGGCACTGCATTTGTGGGCTTGGCAGTGTTCAGCCAATGCAGGCCCACTGTCCTGATCACAATGGTTCTCCAGAAATGCCACCAACTTGAAATGATTTGGCCGCTGCAATCAGGGGCCACCTCATCATTGCAGCGTCAGCCATTCAGCTGCAATGAGGGAGCTACCCATCATTGCAGGGCAGTACCTTGCCTGGTGTAACATTTCCATGAACATGGCGGCTATCGCCATCCACCTCAGAGCCCCATGAAAGCTGACAGGGTGCCCAATCCCTCTGTTGGTATGCCCCCGACCCAGTTCATTTGCTGATGGGGAGCCCACTCCCCGTCAGCATAATGTCCCCCCCTCATTTGTTGTGTGCTGAAGGGGTGCCCAGTCTCCCTCAGCATCATGCCCCCACAACTAGTCTTTCTTTGCCTATGGGGGGCCCAATCCCAGTCGGCTTAAGTCCCCCCTTCCCCAAAATGCAGGTGTCACACTGGGAGACCACCCCAGTGTGACCAAAGCAAGCCTGCAAAAAAAAACCTTCCCACAACATCTTTTATTTTGTTGTCCCTAAAACCAAGAAAACGGTCCCTACAGTGTCTTGTGCCCCTCCCCAACCCGCAGCCACCCTCAGAGCACTCCACCTCCCACACACCCCCCACCTCATACTTTTCTCCGGAGCCCAGCGTGATGATCTTTGTTGGACTGGGAACACGTCTTCACTCTTCAAAGCCAACCGTGAACTGAAGAAATGCCAGTAAGCTGTATAATGGCATAAATAGTTTTTTTTCCAACTTAAGTGGATTTTTTTGACTTTTGGCACCAAATTTTCAGCATGGGGTTATTGGGACCCCTCCTCATGAATTCAGTCACTGTCATGGCGTTATTCTGTCCCAAAAGGTGATTTCGCAGTCACTGCGCGGAATCACCTTTCAGAACCAATTAATGAAATGACAGTGCTACTGTTCATGAGGTGGGCTCCCAAAAAGCCTATGTTGCAAATTTGCTGAAAAAAATCCAAAAAATGACTTTTACGAGTGTGTGTTGCGCAGTTTCCATGCACACTTGTAACTTCGCAGATGTGTAATATTTTCACTCCAGATTTTCAACATTTGCATATTTCCACACCTCCTTAAGAACAGTACAGCTGTCATTTTTCACATCCTGGATGAAATGTGTTTTCGCACTTCTGGCGCAGACTAGCGCAGTTGCTGAGGGAAATCTGTGTTCGGGACAGATTAAGAAAATCACAGTGACTCTGTTCATGAGCCGAGGTCCTAAAATGCCTATGTTGAAAATTTGGTGACAAACGTCCATAAATGACTGTATTACGAGCGTGCGTTGTGCAGTTTCCATGCACCCTCGTAACAGCAAATTTGTAATACTGTCACTCCAGATTTTCAACATTGGCATTTTTGCAGACCTCGTTATGAGCAGTACAGCTGTCATTTTTCGCATCCTGGCCGAAATGTGTTTTCGCATTTCCGGCACACAAAAATGCGGTTGCTGGGGGAAGTCAGTGTTTGGGACAGATTAAGAAAATCACAGTGACACTGTTCATGAGCAGAGGTGCTAAAATGCCTATGTTGAAAATTTGTGACAAAAGTCCATAAAATGACTGTATTCTGGTAGTACTGACGCAGTTTCACGCACCTAAGTAATTTTGTACATCCTAATATTTCACTCCAGATTTTCAACATTGGCATTTGCACACCTCCTTATGAACAGTACAGCTGTCATTTTTCATATCCTGCCCGAAATATGCATTTACACATGTGGCACAGAATAGCACGATCACTGTGGGAAATCAATGTTCGGGACAGATTAAGAAAATCATAGTGACAGTGTTCATGAGCAGAGGTCACAAAATGCCTATGTTGAAAATTTGGTGAAATAATTCCACTAAATGACTGTGTTACATGCATGCATTGCGCAGTTTCCACGTACACTTGGAAGTTTAAACATTTTTAATATTTTCACTACAGATTTTCAACATTGCCATCTCTTCACCTCCTTATGAATGGTACAGCTGTCATTCTTCACATTCTGCCCGACCTGTGTTTTTGTACATCTGGTGCAGAATGGCATGGTCACTATGGTAACTCAAAGTTCAGGAAACATTAACAAAATCACAGTGCCACTGTTCATGAGAAGAGATCCCAAATAGGCGATGTCAAAAATTTATAGTGCAAATACCAACAAACGCCTGGTGCGTTAGGGTTTCTAACCATAATGTCCCACTCTGTAAAGACTGACAGGCATCAGGGGTGTGCCTTTGGATTGCCAACTGTAATGCTCATGTCATTCCCCCACCCTGCAGCCAGTGACAGGCATCAAGGTGTGCCGTGGACTCTTCAGCCCAGAGTTCACCCCATTCTCCTATACTGCACCCATTTCAGCATATGCAGGGGTAGAAATTTGCACCAGCCCACTAGCCAAATGCTGGTAGATTTTGTATTGGGCTAGTAAGATTTTCATTTAACTAGCCCTGCGGGCTTGTACTGGAGAAGGCAACACTGCAGTATGTTCACCAGCTGGGCCAGTGGAAATGTCTGTGGGGCCAGTAGATTTTCCCAGTCACTAGCCCTGCTGGCTAGTGGCTGCAAAACTTAATTTCGACCCCTGCATATGTCCTTATGGAATGGGGTGACTATAAAGTCAAACACTCCAAGGCACACCTCAACATTTGTCAGTGTCTGCAGGATAGGGTGAGGTGAAATGGCATGAACATTATGGGCGAAGACCCAAACACATACCCCAGTGACTGTCCATCTCTGCAGGGTGGAGGTGGGGTTGGTGTGATGTTCAATACTTCACTGCCATTCCTATTCTGCATCTGTTTAACTCCTGCATTCCCAATGCTAATACCAGCAAGCAAACATTCGGCATTGGCAAATGCTTGTTAAATGTTTGGCTCAGCTAAGAAGATTTTTTTGGTTTTATTTCTTTTACAATTCATGACCAAAAAAGGAATCTTCAGCCCCAGTTTGAAAGGCAACAGCCATTTGTCAGTTGATCAGTGGAGGAGAAAGGAGCAGGGAGCAGAAAGCAGCAGCAGCAGCATAGAGAAGGCAGTGCTAGGCCACCCGGGGCTCAGCCATGGGGGGGGACTTGCTTGATGTCCTGGGTCCCTCCCAATGTCCCGGACAGGCCTTCATGCAGGTCACTCCCTCTCCAGAGTCAGTGGCGGCAGTCCATCGGGTCCCCAGTACCTGCGGGGAGGGTGCAGATGTTCCGCCAGGAGGAGCGGCAGGTCCAAGCCAACCCCTCCAGCACCCAGCAGCCCACCAGATGTTTTGTCAAGAGGAGTGGTAGGTCCAGGCTGTCCCCTCCATCAGCTGGAAGCAGGATGCCTCATTGGGAGGTTCAACAGGTCCAGGCCATGCCCCTCCTCCAGCAGCAGCAAGGCCAGCAGATTATGTTGGGAAGGGCGGCAGCAAGAGCAGTAGCCCATCCTCTCCAGTAGCCCAGCAGTCCATGGAGCATGGAGGTGAGTGGCAGGATGGGGACCTAGACCTCCCCACCATGCTCAGCAGTGAGTCCCGGCCCAGGAGGAATGCGGGCAGCCAGGCAAGGGGTGGCAGGACCGCAGTCAGATGCTGGCCACTGGGATATAAGACAGACTTTTTTTTTTATTTATTAAAACAAAAATAAATAACTTTGGATGTGTTGTGCACCGGCAATGACTGTTTGGGCCAAGCAAGGCCCAGGAACTGGACTGCCCACGTGGTGGGATTGAAGAGGCTCCGTAGAGCTAGGGAAATGTGGGGGCTGGCAAGGCCCCACTAACAGGCCACTCATGGGGCAGAGTCAGAAAAAGGACTACCTTTATGTAACCCCTAGATGGCGCTATCCCAGGGGCTACTACCCCTGCCTGATTTTCCACTAACAGGTTGAGGGGCCTGGATCCAATGGCGGGTGCCTCCACCCAGAGGTCAGGGTTTGCAATAGTTAAACTTACTTGGTCACAGCCCTCTGGGACACTGCAACCCCCCTTTCTTCCCACTAGTGGCCCACACAATATATCAGAATTACCTTCACAGTATACACTTACCCCCAGGGCTGGTTCAGGCACTGGGACCTCCTGTAAAATAAGATACAGTGCAACAATCACAGTACAATACTTTAACATAGACAAATACCTCAGGCAGTATAACTTTGCTGAAACAAGCAGCTCGGATTTATTTAGGGGGAATATAACAAGGACAGGGGGAAATCAGGTTAATTAGCTTATCACTTTACTCATCTACCTATGGCTCTGTGCACAGGCCTATCCCTACCAGTTACTGTCCCTGGGTACCCAAGCCCTAGTGACTAGTCCAAACCGTGGCAGCTGGTAGGGGCCCTTTCCCACAGAGAAAAGAAAAATTAGTTTAAACAGTCAGCAGTACAGTGATTCCATTTGGATTCAATGTGGCAATTCAACAGGGAGCGACCCTGAATTAGTACTCACGACCTCCAAACAAGATAGGGTCCTTCAACGTCAGCAGGGCTACTCTTGAGCTCCACGAGACTCCTCACACATTTATATGGCAAACTGCAACAGGCAAAAGTCCTTTAATGGCAGCAGGATTCACTTGAGGTACACAAGCCTCTTCACACATTTATATGGTAAAACAGAAAGTACTATACCAGGCAGGCTGCTTCTCTATCCGATCGCAATACTGCACAATACCCGGGAGAACACACAGCAGATTCAGTTCCTGACAGACCGAAAGTAATTCAGCAATTTCTCCAGTCTTCTACAGGGTGAGCCTGGTTTCTACTCTTCAGATATCCTTTGATTCTCTTCACAGGATGGATTCAGTCCTAACAAGCAGTTACACAAGCTGCAGACCGGAACTCTGGGCCTTACACACGCTTCCGACTAAAACTGCACACCGGAAAAGCACAGAGCTCCTTCCTTCACTGCCAGAGCTCAACTGAAACTCCAACAGACAAAACCGTGCACTCCTTTGAGTTCCTCCAGTTCTTGACTGGATTGGCTGTCACTCACAATAGACTGCTCCTGTTGGTCCAAAAAGGCACCGAAGTCTAAACTACATCTCCCAGAGTCACTGCCCATACAATCCTCTTGTGGCTGGCTCAGATTATGAGTTCAAGTCCTGATTCGTCCAAGGCACCATTTTAGAGCAAGCTTACCCCACACTGATTGGTCCAGTTCAGCAGTTCAAACCAGAATGGGGAACTAGGCAGACACAGTTCTGACTGCAAAGAAAGCAGGTTAGACAAACTGTAATTTCATTATTACTCTAAATGATTTCTGGCAAACAGTTACATCTTTCAGATAGGTTCCTTTGCACTCTAGTGACTGCAAAATGGAGTGAATTGGCAGCAGCTCGAGTGGTACTCAATCAAAGAAACACACAGTCCCCATACAAACTAATTATGTCTGCAAGCAGACAGCTCTTAAAGAGACAGTACCAGAGGTTCTAAAAACACTCACTGATAAATGGCTTAACGCCAAACACCATTCAGGCTTGGAGCATTCAAGCAAGCTCCTGGAAGTCTTTTGGGAACCCCCATTTGCAGGGGTTACACCTTCCTGGCCTGGGAAAGCTTGACGTCCGATCAAGCAAGTACCCCATAAGTTTCAACTGCAACCATATACATTTGCATTGAACTGCACATGTAATCATCAGTCAATATATCATTTTACCAAGAACACATTTCTGAAACATTGCAGTACGTCTCTTTACACAGTATTACATACAATTGTACCATAACTCAAGTTATTACCTCTTGTACATGAAACCTGAAGAGAGGGGCCCTTCCCTATCAGTTACCTTGGGGCTGGATGGGGCAGGGGCACCATATGAAAGGCAACACAAGTAACTTGAGTTAGCACTGACGCTCAGTTTGGGCAATGAGCTCAGGGACACATACACTCCTTTATGGACAACATTGAGAGGCAGATCCACTGGCCGGCCCAGGAATCATAACTGAGGTGCACCACAGGCTTTACAGCTCAACCAGTCTTTCTAGGGGAACTGTTACAGTCTCTGCACTCTGAGCCTCATTTTCAGCATTGTCCTCACTTGTCAGGGAGTCTCCATGGGGGTAGAGGCTAGAACTTGGGGCACTTTCAGCTCCAGGAGTTACAGTTTCTGAGTCCACAACATTTGGCTCGCATGGAGAGCTTTCGGACACTGGCAGTGGACTGTCAGGGCACTCAAAATACTCTTCTTGTTCTGGTGTATCACCAGTCTGACCCAATCCATCATTTTCCTCCCTGAAAGCTCAAACAGTTCAACCATGCACAATGATTCCATTTCATCTGATCTGATGCTTTGCACTTCACTTTCTGGGAGCATTGGCTCCAGGGCGAAGCTGAGGGCCTGGACAGTCCAGAAGGCCCAGCTTCATCTCCAGTATTGACTAGGGATTGCCCAAACAATTGACTCAGTTAGTAAGAAGGATAGTATTCAAAGTCACTCTCACTTTCTTCCGATATGGACTGACAGTCATGCTCAACTGGGACTTGAGCAGGGGAACACTTTAACTCTGCTTCAGTGGTGCAGACTTTCTTGATCTTTCTTAGCAGCAGCTCTAGTCACTGGTCCAGAGGGGCATCTTCTAGGGCTCAGACTCAATTAAGATTTGTCCAATGGGCAGTAAATGATTTCTATGCATTGTTTTACATCTTTTGAATTATTCTCAGGCCTTACTTTGTACACTGGCAGATCATCTAGGTTTGCCCACTACAATGTGAGGAGATGGTGCCATCTGTCAGCAATCTTGTGCTTGCCATGCAGTCCCAGATTTCTTAGCAATACCCGACTCCCTCCTGGAGTTCCTGTGCTTTCACCTTTATCATACCTTTTTTGTTGGCCAGATTTCTTTTGGCAGCCATGGTTTGAGCCAGTTGAGACGCATGAAGTTAGCTGGGCCTTAACTTTGCACATACTGTAAATAGATGTCAGCTTGAACCCAATCAGGAGAGACCCCAAACACACATCTACCGGTAGTCGAGCTTCTCTTCCAAACATCAGGCGGTAGGGGAGAACCCAGTGGCATCACTTTTGGTGAAGTTATAAGCATGTACCAGGGTGCTAATTGTGGCTCCATCTAGTCTTGTCCTTTGGGTGCAGGGTGCCTAGCATATCTAGCAAAGTGCGGTTGAAGCGTTCAGGCTGTGGGTCCCCTGGGGTGGTAAGGAGTGGTTCTGGACTTTCCTCCCCCCACAGAGAAAGCATCTCTTTGATCAGGCGACTCTAAAGTCTCTCCTTGATCAGAATGGATTCTTTGTGGAGCCCCATAGTGAACAAAAAGTTTTCTACAAGTACTTTGGCTACAGTGGATGCTTTCTGGTCTTTGGTGGGGAAAGCTTGGGCATATCTCGTGAAATGGTCAGTGACCACCAGCACATTACTGATATTTCTTTGATCTGACTCCAAACTCAGAAAATCAATACAGACCAGCTCCATGGGTGCACTGGTGGTTATGTTAACAAGGGGCAGCCCTCTGGGGAAAAACTTTCCTCTGTAACTTAGCGACTACAAGATTGAATGTGTTGCTCCATCAGCCCCATCTTAGGCCAATAGAATCTGGATCTCACCAAGTCAAGTGTTCTGTCTATACCAAGGTGCCCCATGTGGTTGTGCAAGGACCTCAATACTGAGTCTCGAAGGCAGTCGGGAGCACCAGTTGTTGTTGTCTACTTGTCCCCCTCTGTCTACTGTTTCTCTGTGTAACCAGTTTATTGATCAGTTTCAACTTAGGACCTTCTTTGTATAACAGTGCAGTTCTCAAATCAGTGGGCGTAATTTGGACACATCTTTTCCTGCATAGAGGGCTTCTAAAGCTGATTTGATCATAGGATCGCTAGATTGAGCCCGCGAATACTGTCATTGTCCAGCTGAGGCAGTGCACCAATGTCTATTGCAGAAAAGTGGCAATAAGCAGCAGGTATGCAATTCTCAGAGGGTCCCAAGCAATCCACCATGCAGTCCACTGCGTCAGTGGACATTGTTCCTCCCTGTCAAACTCCGGCAGAGTGCCCAATGTCAGGTTCTGCAAATCGGACCCAATCATTCTGGGAACAGGCCTCCGGGAGAGCATCAGCATCTATGTGGTTCAGACCTGCTCATTACTTGACAGCATAGTCATATGTAGATAATGCAGAAAGCCACCTGTGGCCAGTGGCATCCAACTAGCTGAGGTCTGCACATAGGTCAAGGATTATTGTCAGTTTTACTAGTATTTAGCCCATACAAGTACTCATAGAATTGGTCAACAATAGCCCACTTCAAGCTCGGAACTCTAACTTATGTACAGGATAGTTCTTTTCAGATGGGGTCAGGCTTCAACTGGCAAAGGCCACTGTCTCAGGCCCTTCTCGTGCTCTTTGGTACAACACAGCCCAACCCTTGCAAGCTAGCATCAGTGTGCAGGACGTAAGGTTTTCTTGGATCGGCATAGGCCAGCACTGGAGCATGGGTAAGTTGATATATGATCTCATGAAAAGCAGTCTCACAATCAGGAGTCCAGCGGGCCCCAAATACTTCACTCGGATGAAAATACACTCTTTCAGTCTTGAGGATGCTGACTTTTGGTATTTTTGTGGGTTGGGGATACCTTTGAGTAAGGTTAAGTAAAGGCGGATCACTCTTGAATAGTCCTTGATGAAGCAGCCGATAATAACCACAGAATCCCAGGAATCTTTGCAGTTCTTTTAGATTTTTGGGCTGTAGCCAGGTGGTCAAGGCCTCAACTTTACTTGGGTCGTGTCTCATTCCCTGTGGATACTATGTGTCCCACATACTTTACTGATGTTTGAAAGAATTGACACTTATCAATGGACAGTTTAAGGAAAGTCCTCCAGTCGGTCCAATACCTTAAATAATCTGCTCTCATGTTCCTCCAGTGAGCTGCCAAACACAATAACATCATCTAGGTATACCAGGCACTCTAGTAAGTTCATGTCCCCCACTGCACGCTCCATCAATCGTTGAAAAGTGGCTTGGGGCACCTGAAATCATGAGGCATCCTCATGAATTCATAGAAGCCAAGCGGACAGATAAAGGCTGTCTTCTCATGGTCCTCTGGGGCCATCGGGATCTGGTAGTACCCAATGCGGAGATCCAACACAGAGAACCACTTGCTCCCGTTTAGGCAGTCCAGAGCATCCTGAATGCGGGGCATTGTGTACTGATCAGGGATAGTCCGCCGGTTTAAGGTGCGATAATCCACACACATTCTTACTGTCCCATTCTTTTTCCTCACTACCACAATGGGGAAGCATAAGGGCTTCTGGATTCTTATATTACACCAGCAGCTAACATCTCTTGCAGATGCGCCTCACATCATCTATGTCAGCAGGTGCCAGGCGTCGAGACCTCTCACAAATGGTCTTTACGTCATGCAGCCCGGATATTGTGCTCAGCTCCTTCACGCATCCTCGTCCCATTCCTTTAAAGAAAACACCTGGTCTCTCTGGGCAAGCTTCTCACTGATCCTCACTTTCCATTCAGCTGGCAATGGGGATCGCGAAATCAAACAAGTCAGGCATTACTCTGTCATTTCTTCCTTGAACTCTTGCTGCACGGGTAGCACTGCAGTGTCTGCACAATGCACATTAGCAGGATGCAACCTCTATTTACTAGAATGTCTCTTTCAGACACATTATGAACTTGGACCATTACCCTTTGGCATAAGCATGGGCTCTAGCGGGCAAAATAATAGGCTTGACCAGCAGTCCCTCTGGCAATTTTCCATCGCTGGTGCATCCAACATTAATATTTTATTCTTAACATCCTTTCTGATACGGACCTCTCCTGTAAGGTACACTGGGCATTTGGCGCCAGGATCAGAGACTCAGGATCCTTCTTCCATACAATTCCGACCGGTTCCTCTGGTTCTATTTTTCACATCTCTGTGCCTCATAGGCCTTCTTAATTAAAGCCGGAACTCTTAAAGCTCTACTAGTCTTTGACCCTGTTTTCATAACATAACTGGCCCAGCCTTCGAATGTATGAGCATTTGTTCCAATCAACAAAGGACACCATCATACAGTCCAGTGGGGGACACACTAAGGCTAAGGTCTCTACTTGTTAACCACTCCAGCCACGGAGGTGGGGAAAGACAGCCAAATTGGATGTACCGGAATAGGGTAGGCTTTCTCCACTAACCCCATACATGCAGTCCTTCTAATGGTTGTAAGAGTGCGTCTGACAAATGCTTCTGATACCAATCTTGGAACATAATTGTCACTTGGGAGCCACTGTCTAATACAGCTCTTGTAGACACTCCATTCACCTTTACAGTGGTCTCCATGGAGGACCCACTATTCTGGACCAGTCTGGAGAGGTAGTGGGGGCCTGGGCAACTGACCTTGCCACAAAAGGCGTGAGGTTAGCATTTTGGTGCCCTCACTGGGATCATTTGTGCACCTCTTAACCACTGATTTGTTCTCGAAGCTCTCCTTGTAGCCTATATGCAACTTTGTCAGTGTCTTTTGGGGACCGGCATTCCCTCTTCATGTGCCCATCCTTCCACTAATTATAGCAAAACATACTTTCTGGGTTTGAGCTGGCGGCGCCACACTGGGAGCCAGAGTAGGTACTACAACTGGAAACCTTGGTTGCCATCTCTGTCTGCGTGATAAGCGTTTGGAGACATCTAGTCAGTTCTCCACTTCCATGGTCAAGGAATTGAGTTTGGGCTGTTATCAGCAGGAGATACATGGGTGGGTACCCCACCCCCATAGCAGATGCAGTCGGATATAGGTCAGGGCCCATTACTTGCAGGCGTGGCCTTCATAAAGGACGTTTTTGAATTCTCGGATCTCTCTCAACAGTTCGCCCCATTGTGACATATCTTTTTCCTTGTCAGAGCACTCATTGACTGTCAACCTCTGCCCTGAACTTCACTTGATGGGTCACCCTCAGTCACTCGGTCGTAGTCACAGCTGTTGGTGCAGGTCCCTCCGGTCGCCTTTTCTCAACTCCTCGAATTTCTCTCATTAACTCATCATAGGAGGGTGGGAGATTCCAGTCGAGTTGCCAGGCGTAACTGAAGCAACAGCAGTTCTGAGAGGGAGCAGACTTAAGGATTCTGTCCAGTCTGGTTCGGTCCAGTTCAATCGCTGGCAAACTACCCCTTCTGAGGCATTCTTGCAGCAATTTTTCCAGCGAGATACATACACAGACAACAACTCCCCTTGGTACTGTTGTGCATTTCTTACTCTCCACCATAGGTCCTCATCAGAATCTGGGCTCCCATACACATCTCCAAGGCCTCAAGATAGGCCTGTGCAGTCGCTTCAGGGTTATACGGATGGTAGCCAGGGCAGGACCTCGGAGGCTCTCACTAACCCTCTTCGCTTCTTGGCTTCCGAGCATTGCCATTCTAGCACTTGGGGGCAGCATAGTCTATCAGGTCTCCCAGTCATCCTCCCCTTGGGGGTGGGGAGGGTGCTGAGAAGATCCTCAACCTTCGTAAGAGTCGTGACTAATGGCAGGTGCAGAAATAGGAGTCTGCATTGGTCAGCCACCATTACGGGCACTGGAGCAGGAGAGGGTGTTGGGGAGGAACACGCCCAGGTGACAAGAATAGTTTCTTCAAGTCCTCCACAGTTTCCCTTCTCCCAGCAAGCATTGTAAATTTCTCCTCAAAAGTTTCAGATAGTGGTGGGGCTCATTACCCGGGTCTTTACTGTCCTTAGTTATCACTCTCCAAGCAGTGAGGCTCCCTCTGGGGTAATGGTCTGTGGCACTTTGGAGCTATCTATGGGATCCTTAAACTCTACTAGGGCCAGAAAAGTGTGGGTGAGCAGATTAGCATGCCGACCCACCACCACAGGGTTTTGTAAACCTTCCACCTTGAAAGTACTCCTGTACAATGTCCGTGATTGAACCCAAGGGGATGTCCAGTATAAGCATAGCATTTTGGGGTCGATCTCCTCCCAGTACACCACTCCACCAGCCGGTGCACAGCCACTTCTGTCGGGGTACCCATTTTTTCTTAACAGTGGTTCGTAAATATGGCCACTAGAGGACACACAATCCCAGTGGTGAGCCTCCAAGATGTAACCCCTAGATGGCGCTATCCCAGGGGCTACTACCCCTGCCTGATTTGCCACTAACAGGTTGAGGGCCTGGATCCAATGGCGGGTGCCTCCACCCAGAGGTCAGGGTTTGCAATAGTTAAACTTACTTGGTCACAGCACTCTGGGACACTGCAACCCCCCTTTCTTCCCACTAGTGGCCCACACAATATATCAGAATTACCTTCACAGTATACACTTACCCCCAGGGCTGATTCAGGCACTGGGACCTCCTGTAAAATAAGATACAGTGCAACAATCACAGTACAATACTTTAACATAGACAAATACCTCAGGCAGTATAACTGCTGAAACAAGCAGCTCGGATTTATTTAGGGGGAATATAACAAGGACAGGGGGAAATCAGGTTAATTAGCTTATCACTTTACTCATCTACCTATGGCTCTGTGCACAGGCCTATCCCTACCAGTTACTGTCCCTGGGTACCCAAGCCCTAGTGGCTAGTCCAAACCGTGGCAGCTGGTAGGGGCCCTTTCCCACAGAGAAAAGAAAAATTAGTTTAAACAGTCAGCAGTACAGTGATTCCATTTGGATTTAATGTGGCAATTCAACAGGATGCGACCCTGAATTAGTACTCACGACCTCCAAACAAGATAGGGTCCTTCAATGTCAGCAGGGCTACTCTTGAGCTCCACGAGACTCCTCACACATTTATATGGCAAACTGCAACAGGCAAAAGTCCTTTAATGGCAGCAGGATTCACTTGAGGTACAAGCCTCTCACATTTATATGGTAAAACAGAAAGTACTATACCAGGCAGGCTGCTTCTCTATCCTGATCGCAATTACTGCACAATACCGGGAGAACACACAGCAGATTCAGTTCCTGACAGACCGAGTGCAATTCAGCAATTTCTCCAGTCTTCTACAGGGTGAGCCTGGTTTCTACTCTTCAGATATCCTTTGATTCTCTTCACAGGACGGATTCAGTCCTAACAAGCAGTTACACAAGCTGCAGACCGGAACTCTGGGCCTTACACACATTTCCCGACTAAAACTGCACACTGAAAAAGCACAAAGCTCCTTCCTTCTTCACTGCCAGAGCTCAACTGAAACTCCGACAGACAAAACCGGCACTTCCTTTGAGTTCCTCCCAGTTCTTGACTGGATTGGCTGTCACCACAATAGACTGCTCCTGTTGGTCCAAAAGGCGCCGGGTCTAAACTACATCTCCCAGAGTCACTGCCCATACAATCCTCCTTGTGGCTGGCTCAGATTATGAGTCCAAGTTCTGATTCGGCCAAGGCACCATTTTAGAGCTAGCTTACCCCACTGATTGGTCCAGTTCAGCAGTTCAAAACCAGAATGGGGAACTAGCAGACACAGTTCTGACTGCAAAGAAAGCAGGTTAGACAAACTGTAATTTCATTATTACTCTAAATGATTTCTGGCAAACAGTTACATCTTTCAGATAGGTTCCATTTGCACTCCTAGTGACTGCAAAATGGAGTGAATTGGCAGCAGCTGAGTGGTACTCAATCAAAGAAACACACAGTCCCCATACAAACTAATTATGTCTGCAAGCAGACAGCTCTTAAAGAGACAGTACCAGAGGTTCTAAAAACACTCACTGATAAATTTGCTTAAACGCCAAACACCATTCAGGCTTGGAGCATTCAAGCAAGCTCCTAGAAGTCTTTTGGGAACCCCCATTTGCAGGGGGGTTATATTTAGTCAAGTTACTGTGAGGCAGGCAAACCCCACCTATGGACCGTCCGTGGGGTGAAGTGACGAGAAAGCCCGGTAGAAACTGAGATGACAAGGGGGCAGGAACTGTATAAATGTTTTATGAATATTTATGACTGCCTGACTAGTGGTTTTAAAGGGGACAGGGATTGATTACTTACCTGCAGCTGTTTGAAATGTCTCTATTTTCATAAATTATATTCATACCTCTAAAGGATCCCTATTTAACTGTGCCCGAATAACAGCTTCAGCTGTTAGTTGTGTTTTGCGATGTTTTCTTTGTATGGACAACATTCTAAGCAGTTCCTTTCATGAAACCAAAAATTTGGAGTTTTGACTATGTCACTTTATGGTTTCAGAACCGTGGGCACTGTACTGATAACTTCATGCTCACATTTCTGAAACCTTGAAGTGACATAGGCAAAACTCCAGATTCTTGGTTCCATGAAAGGAACTGCACAGAATGTTGTCCCCAAGTCTCTCCTCATATGTTTTTTGGTGCAGGCCCTGCACCATTTTTGTTGCCCTTCTCTTAACTGCCTCTACCCTGCCTATGCCCTTGCGGAGATGCGGGCTCCAGAACTGGACACAGTACACCGGATGAGGCCTCACCAATGGTTTGTACAGTGGCATCACAACCTCTTTTATTCTGCAGGTTATATCTCACCCTATGCACCCCAGTACCTCACTGGCTCTCCTCACAGCCTTGGCACATTGTTTGGCCACTTTTAGGTCACCCGATAGGATTTCCCCCAGATCCCTTTCCTGTTTGGTGTCCATCAGTACCCCCCCCCCATATCATGTAAGCCTCCCCTGGGTTTCAGGCCCCAAATGTATGATTTTGCATATTTTTTGCATTGAGTATTAGTTGCCACACCCTTGACCATTCTTCTAGTTTACCTAGGTCCCTCCTCATTTTTCCAACCCTCCTGGAGTGTCTATCTTAGTGTCATCTGTAAAGAGGCATACCTTTCCTTACAGCCCCTCTGCAATTTCAGTTATATAGACATTGACTAGGACTGGCACCAGAACTGACTCCTGTGGCACCCTGCTGGTCACCCTCCTTTCCTCAGATTGAGCTCCGTTTACCACCACCCTCTGTGTTCTATCCTTCAACCAATATCTAAGCCAGTTTACCACCTTGGGACCTATTCCCAGACTACCCAACTTGTTTACAACCCTCTTATGTGAAACGGTGTCAAAGGCCTCGCTGAAATACAGGTAGGCTACATCCACCGCTCCCCGCCCCCGATCCACTTCCCTGGTCACCCAGTCAAAGAAATCTATCAGATTTGTTTGATATGACCATCCCACTGTGAATCCATGCTGCCTCAGATCTGGTGCTCTGCTGAATTCAAGATGTTTCACAATCCTTTCCTTTAGTAGCTGATTCAATTATTTTCCCCACCACCAAGTTTCCAGCCTCGTCCCTTCTCCTGCTTTTGCATAGTCACAGGCTTGTTTGAGCACAGCATAAGGTGATTTATCAGTAAACCAATACTAATATCACCATCACCAATGCAACAGAAAACTTAAGAGCATTACATTTCAGCAAAGTAAAAGGGCGTGTGTGTCATTCTCCAACCAATACAAGTGCAAGTAGGAGGCAATGTAGCAACTGACCTGAAAACACTTAGGCCGGGATATTCAAAGGGGTTGCAACCCCGCATTGCACCCTGGTGGGATATTGAGAAGGCTGACTGGCACAGCGCAAACCTCGATGTGCCGGGGTGCAATGCTAATGTATGCGGCGCAAATGCAGGGGGGTGTACCCATGCATATGTGGCACATCCCGATATTCAGCCCGGGATGTGCAGCGCATATGCTGGCACAATCCTGCATTTCGCCACACAGAGGGGCTAAAAGTTGAGAGGAGGAGATGTTATTTCACTGAAAGGGTGGTGGAGCCTTGGAATGCACTGCCCAGGGAGCTGGTAGAGGTGGAGACCGTGGACAGGTTTAAGAGGGGATGGGAAAGGTACAGGGGGCAGGTAAATCTGACCAGGCCCAATACAGGTGGAACATCTGCGACTGGGGACAGTATAACCCAAGGGGGAGGGGGGGGACACCAAAATCGGCCCTCAGTCCGGGTGCTGAAAATCGAGCAGACTCGAGAGACCGTTAGGTCTATTCTGCTGGCATTTTAGTATGTTAGTTGGGATATCCTAGGAAAATAAGTTGTCAGAAACACTAAGCATCCATGGCATCCAGTGGCATCCCCTTCCAAACCCTATTCCAGTCCGGGCACCCCAGACATATAGTGGCACACCCTCCCACAATCTATCCCAGTATAAACATTTCTGCAAGCATTGCTGGCATCCATAATACCCCCTGACTCAAACCAAGCATACTGGCTGTACAGTGGTACCCCTCCCTCCAGGTGGTGGCCAGCAAGAACACTCAAGTCAACACTACAGGCAGCCACCATCTGGATAAAGCAATTGCAAACTTGTGATTCAGTAAATACATTGAACCTTTTGTATTCATTAAATTGCAAGTCTGCAATATTGTTTTCCAGATGCAGACAGCTTACAGAGAAGGGTTATTGCTGGCTGCCATTTGGAGGCCAGGTGGATGGGTGGCACTTTGTGGGATTTGATGCCATTGTAGGTTGGCTCCTGGTACCAGCCTCAACAGAGGAGGGGTGTGGGCTCCTAGTGTCATAATGCATGTGGGGAGGACGAAAAGGGTGGGTGCAGCAGCATCTGCCTGAGGGGATGGAATTCATATGACTGCATCATTTATTATTTTCCTGGCACAAATGTGGGTTCCCTCTGTTGGGGACTAGGGTGATAAAACGGGTCACACAAACTGGTTGAGTGGAAGGACACAGAGGGATGGGAGGTGGGCCCGGGGAAAGGAGGTGACCTAACCTTACCTTACCCGGCGGCCCCGTAGAAGTACTGGCAGCTTCTGCTTGCTTCACCTCCTTGGCTTCTGCAAGTTCTGCTTGCACTTTTGCTTCTTTGTGGAGCAAGTTCGTGCAACTTCTTGGAGTCCGACTCTGAGACGGACCAAGGTCTGAGAGACTGGGAGTAGTAAGTTAGTCAAGGTCAACTCAAATCAACGGGACGACGAGTCCCAACTCCATCTCTCTGGTGTTTCTATTAGGAAGAAACAGAACACTTAAAGGTGCACTGTCAGCTTTTCCCCTACGTTTTTGACTACTTTTAATCTGTAAGCTTGTAGACACACACTTATTAAACATTTACAGTAGAATGCCCCCACAGATGTAAAAATAATCAATTGTACCTGTTTTTATTAAATTCAAATCAAAATCCCTTTTCACTCGGGCCACCGATAACTGACCCGCCACCGGAAGCATATAGTGGTTGTTAACGTGCACCATGAACACGCGCTGTCCCAAAGTGCGATTTCATAGCATGACTACTCCAAAAATATATTCCCTCTCTAAAGTCTGGTAAACCCTATAGCTCCTGATGCTTAAAACCACAAACCGAGCACTCTAAATATCGCAAGTTACATTTTCAGATTGCAGCCAAAATCTCGCACATGCGCTAAGGTGGCATGTTCTTGTGCATGCGCAGGATCTTCGCCCGTGTCTCTTGGTTAGAAATGAATAAATTAAAACTGAATGAAAGTAATGCTAACATAATGCTTTTTGGCTCTGCTCAAAAACTGGCCCAAATTAAGGACAACCTGCAAATTGTGGCGACAGTGGGGAGTGCAGGACTGTGCGCTGCTACTGCTAAATTTACGGTAGTGCGCTGTGCCTGTCCCAATGTGCGCCTTACTATAATGTCACTGGATGAGAAGACAGCAGAAGTCCGTGACCTCAGGAGGGAATTTTTATGTGCGATGATGGCATAATTTAAACTTTTCTGGTCAGGAGGGAGCTCTACTACAGTAAACTACATGTGGAATAAAAATATTCATAAACATTTGGTACAATAGAGAGAAATGATACTACTGTATTACTGATTAGAGATTTCAACAATACCGGAGGATTAAGGATCCCTCTTGCACTCGCGGATAATTATGGCACTTACAGATGCCCTCCACTTCCCACTGCTCCGCCCACTGCCGCATCAGAGGTCGGCAGTACACACCCACCTTGAGGGATATATTGGAACGGAATAAATAATGGGGGTGGGGGTGGAGCCCCCCCAAATACAAGAGAAATATTACAGTAATGTTTAACGGTACAAATATTTCAGTGCAATATTTAGCAACAGGTCCACTTCGAGTGACAGCAATACAAAAGTTGCATGTTTTGTGATATTATTCTTTCTGTGGGGGCACTCCGCCCCCACACCCCCGGGTGCTGCGTTGACGAGAGTTACAGTTTCATTGGTGCACCCGGGGGGGGGCGTGGGAGGTGGAGCGCCCCCACAGAAAGAATAATATCACAAAACATGCAACTTTTTCAGAGATTAAAATAGACCCATTTTCATCCTTCTCTACCAACTTAGCAAACCTAAGCACTGTTATCACTGGTGAACTATTGTTTGCAGTCAAATGTTTTAAGGTCTATTGGACCACGGAAACAAGAAAGGTTTAGAGACTCAATTCATTACCGGCTGCAGCTTCTGCCCGCACCATGGAACAAACATTTTACAGAGACCAATACAATGCTGAATTGCTGAATGTCTTGTTTTTCTAGACCTTTTTTGAGCTTGTGCAATCAAATTGTGTGCAATAATGAATTTCGTACCTTTTCAAGTTGTGTGACTAGACTGTGTGCAGTAAATAGCCTTTGCTAAGCTGTAGTTGTTGGATGTGTCTTTGTATGCCATTTCAGTGTGTGGAGGCATGTGCAGTGAGTTGCTAGCCCTGTAAGTACCGTATTGTATGAAAATATTTTTTTCACGCAAGAGGGATCCTTAATCATCCACCATTGCCGATATTTCTTTCTATGGGGGCGCTTCAACCCCCACACCACCGGGTGCTATGATGAAGTCGTGCTTTTTTGGTTGTTGAAACGTTTAATTTTTCAGTAGTGCTTGTTTTCTTTGGGGGGCCCGCCCCATACCCCCGTGCAATAATCAGCAATTTGAGATGTAATTTTTTGTACTGCTTGCTTTCATCCACCGTTTATTTGTGCGTGTAATGTAAATAAAAGCATTCCTGATTCTGCTTGCTTGAACTGAAATGACGCGAAGCGACCTGCGCTCTGCACAGCAGTGCCGTAATACTGCTTGAATTTCCGGAAAGCGAAGGGCAGTCCAGAATCCTCCACTAATGCCCAAATTGTTGGGAGAAGTGGAAATGCACCCTCTGTTATTCCTAGTTCCAAAATTTAAATATTTAGGAGTGTTGTTGAACTTGCAGAAGAACGGCGGCAAAAGCAAACAGGATACTGGGCTGCATAGCCAGGGAGATTACGTCCAGGAGGAGGGAGGTGATCATCCCTCTGTATAATGCCTTGGTCAGACCGCATCTCGAGTACTGTGTGCAGTTCTGTAGATCTCACCTCAAGAAGGACATAGAACTGCTGGAGAGGGTCCAGAGGAGGGCAACCAGGATGATTCAGGGCATGGGGGGAGGCCCTATGAAGAAAGGCTGGAAGAGCTTGGGCTATGTAGTCCTGCTAAGCGCCAGGAGCTTGGACAAGAAAATGCCTGAGCTCCAGGTGATGCTAACTGAGGGAGCGGTGGATGTGGCAGCGGTCACTGAGACCTGGGCCACCGCAGGACACGACTGGGACCTGAACCTGGAGGGTTACACTATGTTCAGGAAGGACAGGGGAGGAAGGGAGGAGGGGTAGCAGTAATAGTCAAAACTGCATTGGCATGGGGGAGTAGAGGAGGCAGAGGGAACCGTGGAGGTGATTTGGGTCACCTTGATAACGGGGGGGCAAGAGAGTAAAAATAGGAGTGGTGTATAGACCCCTTGCACTGGCGGAGGAGCTGGAGGAGAGTCTGGTGGCAGATGTTGGGAGACACTGCAGATTGGGCAGGGGAAGGGTGGTGGTGGTGGGGGACTTAAACATGCCAGGAACAGACTGGGAGACTATGACATCCTTGGTGGCCAGGGAACAGAGGTTGTTGGATGTCTTTCAAGACGCGTTCCTAACTCAGCAGGTGGGGGAACCGACCAGGGAGGCGCAGGTACTGGATGTGATCCTGGCAGACAGTGACCAGATTGGGGGCCTGGAGGTAAGAGACCCATTGACGGGGAATGACCATGCCATGGTCTGATTCTGCCTGGACCTAGGAGGGGTAGAAGGCTGCACAAAGACAGAGGTAACTGACTTCAGGGGGACAGATTTTAAGGAAATGGGAAGGATCCTTAAGGAGCATTTGGATGTGATTGAGTCAGACATGGACGCTGACAGTAGGTGGGTAGGAAATAATCAGCAGAGGGGTGCAGGATGCTACCAGCACCTGTGCCAGAGTAAGATGAAAATGCGGTAGGGTCCGAAAACCCTGCTGGTGGACCAGGGAGGTCCAGGAGGTGGTGTGGGGAAAGAAGGCAGCCTATAGGCAATTCAAGTGCTCAAGGAGTGAAATGGATTGAGGGGAGTACGAACTGATGGCTAGAAGGGCCACTAGGGTGGTGAGGGCGGCTAAGGCAAGGAAGAAGCAGAACCTGGCCAGGGAAATTAGGAGAGGGAACAAGGAGTTCTTTAGATACATTCGGGAAAAAGGAAGGGTGAAGGGGCGGATTAGCAGGATTAAATCAGGGGAGAGATGGGCACAAGACCCGGGGGAGCAGGCTGAGGTACTAAATGAGTACTTCACCTCAGTTTTCACCAAGGAAAATGGGGGTGCTGCATCATACATGGGAAGAGACAGTGATACTGAGGAGGGGGGGACGTTTACCGATTGGCGGGTCTGGGGAGAGGGGGAGGCATCACTGGCAGGAGTGTGGAAGACTAAGCAGGGAGAAGAGGTAGCAGAGGTGGAAATCAAGGCAGAGAGAGTGAGGGAAGCCCTCAGGTCCCTTAAGATGGAGAAAGCACCGGGGTCAGATAAATTACATCCTAGTGTCCTGAAGGAACTTGCGGATGTCCTGGCGAAACCCCTGGTGGAACTTTTCACCATCTCTCTGAGGACAGGGTGGGTGCCCCAGGACTGGAAAGTGGTGCATATAGTGCCTATCCACAAGGGGGGATCAAGAGAGGTGGCAGGGAACTACAGACCTGTCAGCCTGACATCGGTGGTGGGCAAGGTGATGGAGGGCATTGTCAAGGAGAGGCTGGGGGGGACCTAGAAAAGTCAGGGTGCCTGGACGATAGACAGCATGGATTCGTCCCAGGGAAATCGTGTCGGACAAACCTTGTGGAGTTCTATGACTGGGTGACAAGTGCCTTGGACCTGGGTAGACCAGTGGACGTCCTCTTTCTAGACTTCAGCAAGGCATTTGACTCTGTTCCTCACGAGGGCCTGTTGGATAAGCTGGGAGAAATGGGGGTGGGGAACCAGTGATCAGATGGATAGACAATTGGCTCCAGGACCGGACCCAGAGGGTCGTAGTTGGCGGGATAGTCTCATCCCCAAGGAGGGTCATTAGTGGGGTCCCACAGGGATCAGTCCTTGGGCCCCTCCTGTTCAACACCTATGTCTCTCACATAAGGACAAGAATCAGAACTGAGATAAGTCTCTTTGCGGATGACTCAAAACTGGGGGCGGTGGTGGATGGGGAGGAGGAGAGGGTGGCCCTACAGGGGGACTTGGAGGCTCTGGAAAGATGGTCTAGAAAGTGGAAGCTGAGGTTCAATGCAAGGTACTGCACCTGGGGGCCAGAAACCCGGGCCAAGTGTACACCCTGGGGGGGAATGCTACAAGTCTCGATGGCTGTGAGGGACCTGGGGATGGTGGTGGATGTCAAGATGAACAACTCGGAGACTTGTAGGAGGGCAGCAGCCAAGGCCAACAGGTGTTGGGATGCATCGCTAGGGGGATCACCTCCAGAAGGAGGGAAGTGATACTCCCTCTGTATAACTGCTTGGTGAGGCCACACCTCGAGTACTGCGTGCAGTTTTGGAGGCCACACTTAAAGAGGGACATTAAACTCCTGGAGAGGGTCCAGAGGAGGACAACCATAATGATCTGGGGCTTGGGGGACAGGACCTATGGGGAGAGGCTCGAAGAGCTAAATATGTACACATTGGAAGACAGAAGGGACCAGGGGGACATGATAGAGGTCTTCAGGTACATGAAGGGGGTAAATAGGGGAGGAGCAGTCAGGGTGCTTCGAAGGAAGGAGGAGGGGGCAACTAGAGGGCAAGGGTGGAAGCTGGAGGGGAAGATTCAGGGGAGAAAGGAGGTGCTACTTCACTGAGAGGATGGTGGAGCCATGGAATGTGCTGCCCAGGGGCTGGTGGAGGCAGAGACGGTGGAGGGGTTCAAGAGGGGGTGGGACAGGTACAGGGAAAGGGTTCTGGAAGCAAAATCCAGTGCAGCAAGAATATCTGGAACTGGGAAGGGAGAAGCCAGAGAAGGTGAGGGGGGGCAGCAAGGTCAGCTCCCAGGGTGGGGACTGACCAAACGAGCAGGCACAAAAGACTGTTAGGCCTATTCTGCTGGCATTTTAGTATGTTAGTATACTCGCTGGAGGATGGGAGAGACAGGGGTGACATGATATGGGTTTTTAAGTATGTAAAAGGAATAAACAAGGGCAGAGCCAAAGAGATGTTCAGACTAAAGAAGGGGAGGAACAACCAGGGGGCATGAGTGGAAGCTAGAGGGGGAAATTACAGGGGGGAACGCAGGAGACATTACTTCACAGAAAGGGTGGTGGAGCCATGGAATGCACTGCCTGGGAGTCTGGTGGAGGAGGTCACAGTGGAGGGCTTCAGGAAGGGGTGGGACAGGTACAAGGGAAAACTAAAGCCGAAGATGACCTTCACTGGGGCTGGGGGTGGCAAAGTGAGCACCCATTAGAAGGTTGGCTACCGAGCAGACATGACAGACCATCCGAGCCTATTCTGCTGGCTTTTAGTATGTTAGTATGTAACTCTAGTTTTAGTATGGTACTACATATTGAAAATACAGCGAAAAAGTTAAATCAAAAACTGGGCAATCTGTACCGTAACATCAGCTCACTGAAAGAAGATGCCTGAATGCAAACTACAAAACATGTCCTGATTCTTAGTATAAGCCATGGTAATGTTTTATTTGTGAATCAAAATAATGCCTTCTTAGATAAATATCAACTTGTTCTAAACAACATCTGCCTTTTTGCTCTTAAGGCACCATTTAGGACACACCACTATAATTTATATAATCACTGTGGAGAATGTACTCGATAGATTCCTTTACCTAACATTTTTTTCATTTAGCAATTCACCTCCTCTCTCATCTTTCCTTACTGAAAACCCATCCTATTTGTTCTGCAGTTTAATTGTTTTACAGACCATACCAACTGCAGACAAACTCCCGTCCCTTTGCTAACTACAAAAAATAACAGTATAGCGCCTGACGTGCTACAGAAAGTAAAACCGAATCTGCGGGGACAGAAGTCACAGCCAAAAAAAATAGTCTTAAATGATAATAAATTTTTTTTTTTTTTTTTAATTACACTACTTCCATAAGGTACTTCTGCCTTCAGTTGCTGAAATCCCCCATCTCTGCACACATAAACACACAATAGTTTCTAATATTTGCTAGTGTGGTGCCCAATGCCCCCAACTCTCTCACCAGGCAGCCATTACAACACCTTTTTTTCAATTACTGAGTTAGATGCACTCACACAATCCTTTACTTTTGAATATATGCTTTTCTTACCTTTTCACAAATGATCAGATGACAAGTAGCCCCAAATCAGATGCAGTCTGGGGTTGGTCCTGTCCTCCACAAGCTCCACTCCAAGTAGTGCTCAGCTCAAAATCCTGTGTAAAGTCTTCAAAGTATACTGCTTAAGAACAGACAGTAGTACCCCCAGTTATTGAGATCCCAGAGCCCCAAAGACCCCCCTGGTGCCTAACTGTCTGACAGGGTTTTGGCACCAGTGAGAAGGGAATTTGTAAAACCTATAACTTCTCCTATTGGACAGCACTTCAGAAGGCCTCTGCTGTAAACTGCAGGAAGGAGCAACGTCCTTATCAGCTAATTTCCCCTTGAAAGCACTTCAGAGTCTCGGCTGCATGTGATGCAACTGCAGGAAGGAATGTAAATATTAACTAACATCCCCCACACCGCACCAAGTACTTGCTAATTGTCTGTGGGACTATGCAAGGAGTTCAGTCCCTCCTTATCAGAGAGTTCCTGTTCTTAAGCAAACCCAGAGTGGGCTGGGCAAATATTTGGTGTAACCAAGTATGCATAGCCCCACCCCCTTTTCATGACTGATTGTGCATTGCTCCTCCTCCAAAGCCAGTTGTTAAACCAGCAAAATATAACACTTAAAGCAGCAGTTCAACAAAAATGTTAACATACTGTACCTGTTAAAGTTACTTTCTTAGGTCCTTCCTAGTGATTTATTTATTTATTTAATTATTTATGTTTTGACATTGGTTTACCAGATAAACATACAGAGACAAAAGAAATCTCATTTACAGATATGATCTGGGGGGCACAAGGGAAATACTGAAAATAGCATACAATGGTATACATGGTATATAATTATATATAAGAAATTGTTTGCTTCTTAATATGTGTAGCCTAGGTGCCGTGAGCCAATGGGCTACTACCCCTGCCTGTTGACTACCCCGCAAGTTAGGGGTCTAGGTTCTGTTGCAATGGGGTTTGGGGTTTCTATCCCAGAATGGAAATAGCGTGGTGCCTCCACCCAGAGTAAGGAAACAGTGGGCCAGGTGTCTGATTGGTACAACCTCCTGAGATGCTGTACCTACCCATCCCCCTTCCCAGTCACCCCACATGCTGGATACCACATTGTTCCCCAGTGCTATAAATAACATATGCTGACGAGTCACCCTTAACTTTTCTTTGCACTAGCCTGCAGGACAAGTTGGTTCAAAATTGCACTAGCCCACAGATGGTTGCAATAGCCCACACTTATAATGGTTAATTTTGATCTCTTAGAAACATATAAATTGTCGGTAGATAAGGACCGCCAGGCTCATCCAGTCTGCCCAAAAGCCCTATACTAGTTTTTCCGCTGACCCTACCTAGTCAATGGCTTTTCCCACCTCCTTCCCACTACCACTGTACCCGTATGCCACTCCCATGCATGTTTAAAACCCTCCACTGTGTTCGCCCCCGCCACCTCCTGTGGTAGTCTATTTCATGCGCCCACCACCCTCTCTGTGAAAAAAATCTTTCTCACATTTCCCCTCAGCCTGCCACCCTCCAATTTCATGTCATGCCCGCTTGTTCTTGTACATCTCTTATATTGGAAGATGTCTCCCCCCTGTACTTTTTTTACGCCCTTAAGGTACTTGAATGCTTCTGTCATGCCCCCCGATCTCTCCTCATATGTTTTCTGGTGCAATCCTTGTACCATCTCAGTTGCCCTCCTCTGGACTGTCTCAACCCTGTCAATCTCCTTGCAAAGGTGCAGCCTCCAGAACTGCACACAGTACTCTAGGTGGGGCCTCACTAGCATTTTGTACAATGGCATAATCACCTCCTGCCTTCTGCTTGTAATAACTCTACCTATGCATCCCAGCATGCCACTGGCCCTACCTGCAGCCTTTGTACTCTGCTTAGACACCTTTCCGTTGTCAGAAATGATAACCCTCAGGTCCCTTTCACCATGTCCTCAGGTCACTTATACAGGAAAAATGCAAGTCAAGAAAATACTCTGATTATTGCACATTTTTCCTGCTTCCACATTGTTTCTGGCCCCAGCAGAAAAAAGACTGCAATGCCATCACACACAGTGTGCCTTCATCCACTTGTTTTGTACCATGGCCTCCTCTCTTCCTTTTGCACCCCCTGAACCCGAGGATAACACAGCAGCAAATGTTCAGTGAAGCAGACCTAGCTCTGCACACACAGTAGCTGGCATCATCATGCACCTCACCACACTGTCACCACCACCCACAGGGCAATAAACAGAGCCAGGCAGAGAAAGACACACTCAGCCCCCTTCCTAAAGTCAACTGGAGCCCAGCACTGCTGGAAGTTTTCATACAATGTCAAGTGAGCCGGGGCACATCTAGGATTTATTTGGGCAGGGGCTGCACAAACCTAAGGTTCTTGGGAAACAGAAAACTTTATGGCATTTTTATTTTTAAAAGTATTGATTTTAACATGCTCTGCCCCAACAATAACAGATTTTTTTTTTAACATTGACCTTCCATCAGCTCAAGGCAAACAGAATACAGGCATGATACTGTACTGCCTCTGTTTCTATATAGGATAATCTGTGTACCCCAGGGATGCTTATTTTAACCTTTCAAATTATGTATTTTATTAAGGTATTTAGTACCATACATGTTCCAAAGCTTTGTTTTTAGGGTAAAGGGATATGCTGGATAGGATAAGGGTGGGGCTGTACGGACGGCATTGGCTGGCATGGTCCATTCAGAAGTGCTGGGGATCAAGGGTGTCATTTAGGGTTAGCCAGGGGTTGTGGAAGAGACCCCTATGATGTCTATTGCAACCCCTAAAACCTTTTAAAGCAAGGGATCCCTGGCATTTATTTATATATACAAAATTTGGTGGATTGACAAGCCCTGTAACCCCTATGATTCTTCTGAAATGACGCTACTGCTGGGGACCCCTACACTTGTCAGCAATGGCAGCTATGGGTCTATGGATAGTCATTTCAGAGTATGGTCTGCAGTGGTGTCCAGGGAAAGTGCAGAGTTGAGAGATTTGGAGGGGACAGGGAGCAGCTATGGCAAGGCTGAGATAAAAGCCACCACCTGCACAGCAGATCCTATATGCCTCGTAGCATTTTGTCACTGAAATGTTGGATACAGACACTCAAAATGTAGGTAAATTACAAACAGAGAAATCAACACACCCCACAAGAAGGTGTGTTGCGCCTGGGGCCAGACTACAGTAGGTGGACTTTAACTCCTGGATGACCTTCATGACATCTTCGCCCAACAACTAGTCGAAGATAGACCAAACAAGTGGATTGCCCGTGACCTCTTGCTCACCAGAGCATGCCCCCATAGAGGATGTCAACTGGATCCCTGATATGATCGTGGCAATCTTAAAAAACAGAGCAAAACTCATCACACTTTAATTGTGAAAATGCTCTCATGGACTGAAGATAGGTCAGATTACACAGCCTAGCAATAGTCCAAAACAGCTGAGCTGGTCTCTTTAGCCCTGTTTACATGGTCACATTTGCACTGGAGCAACCCATCACTCGGGTTGCTCCAGTGCAAATGCGACCATATGGAAATGTACCCGATCGCAGCAAGTCACTCTTTAAGCCGGTCCCACATTCCCTCTCAAGCTGGGGATGCTGACTGGAGTGAGTGACTTGCAGCGGATTAAACTGCTGTGTGGACTGTCTGTGCCGTCGCAATGGGTCCACTCTGCCTTTGCGGTGGTGAGCGACAGTCGGCCCCCTGACGTACGGCCTCTCACAAGCTCAGAATATAGCAGTGCACAGAGGGGGACAGGCAGTTTCCCACTTGCTGCTGGTCAGGACCACACTCCTGTGGTCCAAAATGAGTAGCACTGCTGCCATGTAAACACAGCTTTTATTGCTGCAGCAATCTTCCTGGACAAGAACTCTGCCTTCTTACTGGAGATTGATAGTGTAATCCCTAGGCAGCACTATTCCAAGGGCTACTACCCCTGCCTGTATGGCTATGCACAGGTTGAGGGACCCAAATAATAATATGTACTGTACACTAGTCAGGTTGAAAGTGAAACAAGACAATCAAGTTTATTTAGGGGCAGTGAACAAGGAAGGGGCATGAATCTAGGTAAATGATTTGTAATCTGACTTAGTTCAGGGATTGCTTGCACTCCTTGTCCCAAGCTGACAGTCACACAACACTGGGTACCCAGGATGGTAAGTCTGGCTAGACAGAGGCATTTCCCAGGGGTGGCCGGCATTGCAGCTGATGTTGGGGCTCTTAGTGAAAAGTAAGGCAGTTAACATGCAAATCACCCCGATTATTTGTGATCCGAGCTGGTTGGTTCATTCCTGTGTAAACCCAAGAAATTGAAACAATTAGATGGTACCCCAAATTATTTAAACACTCGTTGCAGGGAGCTACCCTGATTGTACTCATGCTACCAGGAATCTGCTGCAAGGCAGGCAATATGAAGACCTCATGGTGACGACCGATGGGCATAGGGAAACAGGGCCGATACGACACAACTCCTCTTCACAGCCTTTCCTCCAGGTGACCGCAACCTACATGTAGTTGCTGTGCAGGGGCTGGATCCCCAAACTGGTCCCTCACCAATCAGTCTCTGGTACAGGAGTACCGGCTTAGGCCAGATTGGCAAGACCCAGGTAGGATGAGCAGTCTGGCAAAGTTCATTGGTTCTGCTGGTAAAGCCTCCAGTTGGGGTAACAGGCTTGGCAGTGGGCAAGCAGGTCTCGGCCCACATAACACATTCAGCACATTCAAAATTAAGTAGCATTAGCTTTGACCAGTTTGAATGCAGTCCAGGTGCCAGTTCAGCAATTTCACTGACCAGACCTGCTTGATCCAACTTTGCCTCAAACACAAGCTGGGCCGATCGCTTCAGGAACAAGTCTTAGAAACACAGACATAGAAACATAAACTTTGATGGCAGATAAGGACTGCTTGGTCCACCTAGTCTTCCCATTTCCCTACCTACAGGATAAGCTGCAGATCCTAGTTAACCAATAGCCTATTTCTTCCTACCCCCCACAAAAATTGCCTTATGTCTATCCCATGCATTCTTGAATTCTCTCACAGTTTTAGACGCCACAACCTCCTCAGTAAGGCTGTTCCATATGTCAACTACCTCTCTGAAAAATATTTATCATATTGCCTCTGGAAGTGCCCCCTCCCCAATCTTCAAATTGTACCCCTTGTTCTTGCACATCTCCTTTTCTGAAGATGCTACCTCTTGGACTTTGTTCATTCCCTTGAGGTACTTAAAAGTTTCTATCATGTCCCCCCCTTCCTCCTTTCCTCAAGAGTATACATATTAAGCTCCTTTAGTCTCTCCTTGTATGGCTTCTCTTGCAGACTCTGCACCATTTTAGTTGCCCTACTCTGGACTGCCTCTATCCTGTCTGTGTCCTTGCAGAGATGGGGTATCCAGAACTGGATGTAGTACTCCAGATTGTGACTCACCAACTGTCTGTACAGAGAGGTTCCTGTTTTCTGCTGGTGATGCCTCTCCCTATACATTCCAGTATCCCCCCAGCCCTCCCTACTGCCTTCTCACATTGCTTGCTAACCTTAAGGTCATCTGCTATAATTACCCCCAGGTCCCTTTTCATTTTTGTTGTTATTACTACCTATCCCCCCATTGTGTAATCTTCCCCTGGGTTTTTGCTTCCCAGGTGCATTATTTTGCACTTCTTTGCATTGAATACAAGCTGCCATACTTCTGACCATTCCTCCAACCTTGCCAAGTCCCTTCTCATCCTTTCACACCTCCTTGTGTATCGACCCTGTTGCAGATCTTTGCGTCATCTGCAAAGAGGCATACTTTTCCTTCTAGTCCCTCTGCAATGTCACTTATAAAGACATTAAAAAGGACTGGATCCAGTACTGAACCCTGCGGTACCCCCACTAGTAACCCCTTTTCTTCAGAGTGAACCCAGTTACAATTGCCTTCTGTGTCCTGTTGTCCAGCCAATGTTTTACCCAGGTTACCACCCTGGGACCCACTCCCAGGCTGGTTAATTTAACTATTAATCTTTTGTGTGGGACTGTGTCAAATGCCTTGCTAAAGTCTAGGTAGGCCATGTCCACAGCCCCTCAAGGGTGTAGGCAGGCATACTCACTGTACACATTTGTGTACAGTTTTGTTGAGTGCCTGTCACAAACCCTATGCCTTTCCTTTAACATTTTCATTCTAATCTGTAGTATTTAGGCTAGTGTAGGCCACTGAAGAGCGTCTCTGTTTAAATGTCTGTTTAGGAGACAGATGTATAACCTCTTTAGAGATTAGAGGAATCATCTGACAGTCTGATTTGTTTGGATGTGGGTACCATTTGGGGAAGATGGGTACATTTTTTCAGTGAGGGGGTGTAACTGTTGGAAATTGTGTGTATAAAATATAAATTTCTGGCTACACACCTGCAGCCCCTCCCTGGTGTACTACTTTGGTCCCCCAGTCAAAGAAATCAATTAGATTCATCTGACATTACCTTCCCGCTGTGAACCCATGCTGCCTTGGGTCCTGTGCCTCACTGGCCTCTAGGCACTCAACAATTCTTTCCATCAGAAGTGATTCCATCACTTTCCCTACCACAGAGGTCAAACTGACAGGTCAATCAATCAATCAATCAATCAAAATCTTTATTTATTCAGGCGGACATCATTGAGCAAAGCTCATTTACAAGATGGACCTGACAGGTCAAGGATCAAATTGAAGGTACGGTAGCAGATGTATACAGAACACTTGTATTTAAACAGATACAGTAACATAAACATATACACAACTGAAGGATAGAGGTTGATAAAACGTAAAAGGACAAGGTAGGATACAGTAAAAGTACACTAGAAGAATCCAGAATGTCCAAGTTCCAATAGAGGAGCCAAAGCAAGCACGCAACACAGGGTAACTGGTATTACAGGCTCCAGGGCAAACTAAAGCAGACAAACAGATATAATGCTTTGCATTGTGGGGGCATGTGTGAATTTGTATTTTCTTGAAACTTGGCTTCCCAGCCAAATGCCCTTTGGGGTAACCCTTGCCTCAGTGTTTACGCACAGAGGTTCTTTGTCTTTTAAATAGTTTTTTATTTTAATGTGTTTACCACAATATATCCCAGGCACACTGCCTTAGGGGTAGCTGGTCCATTCCACTGGGGTGTCAAACAGACGAGACATACTGATGAGTCCTGGTAGGACGAAACACGTGTCTATGTCTTCTGTTAGCACCCTTTGCAAACTGTGTGAGAGGCCTTTCGGCACCATGCAATTCTGTTTAAAGTTGGACCAGCATAACATTCTGAGGTGATTTGCATATGCAGCCCATGATGCTTTGCATTGTGGGGGCATGTGTGATTTTGTATTTTCTTGAAACAGATATAATGATTGATGACTGCAAAAAAATGATGATAAACAGCCTCTGACGAATGACATGGAGGGGCTGGTAGGAGATTCAGATAGGGGCTAAGGCTACTAGTAGTAGGAGGTATGGAGGAGTGGTTGGGGTAGAAGTAAGTGCCAGGAGTTGATGTGGAGGTCTTGGTCAGGGGAAGCAAAGCTGTAAAAAAGGTATGATAGGGGGCTGAGATACAAAATAAGGAGGCTGCGAAGGAGGGAAAAACTAAAGGGATGATTTATGGAAGAGCTGTCAATAATAATTGCTGACTGAAAAGGGGAAGGTTATGTGGACTAGGCCTTGTGGTAGCAGTTGCATTTCTCTGGGAAGAGGCTTGATGAGAGCTTTTTAAAGGATGCTAGGGTATAAAGTTGGTCAACTTTAGGGTCTTCTGTAGAGAATTCCATGCCATTGCTAGAGGGCAGCTGATTGCAGACCTCCCATGCCGGGTGTAGGCTTTGGGTAACTTAAGCGTGATGAAGTTGTTGCTTCTTAGGGCATAGGACCTAGCTGTGGCCAGTGTAAAGCAGTCTAAAATATAGGATGGAAGTTTATTAGACAAAGCTTTGTATATCCATAGTGCAGCATTTCTGTTCCTTCTGAGGTGTAGGGATGTCCAACCAACTGCAGCATAGAGAGAGCAATGATGATTGTTGAATGGAAGATCTGTAATAAACCTTAGTTCTCTGTGATACAAGGTATCCAATTTGCTTAAATAGGAAATAGGACAGTGACCATAAAGGAAGTCTGCATAGTCGGTAAGTGAAAGAAATGAGGCCTGGATTAGTCTCAGCCTTGAGTCTCTGGTTAGAAAATGTTTAATTCTGAAGAATAGGCCGAGCCTCTGGCGAAGTTTTTTCAGAAGTTCTTCAATATGATGAGTGTAGTCAAGCCTGCTATCAATCCACACACCTAAATATTTGAATTTATAAAATGGGTAGGCTAAATCAGCCAATCAGAGTTTAAGCTCATCATGCATGAAATATGTTCCATGCATGGTGAAAAAAAAGGACGGCAGTAAAAAGGCTGAAATCATCAAGCTTTAGAACGTTGGCATTTAAAAATGCCACCTTGGTTGTTTCCTCGCTAAAAGCTGAACCCGCTCGCTCACTCCCTTCAAAACTGTTCACCCCCACTCTCTGCATTGGCATTTAAAAATGCCACCATGGTTGTTTCCTCGCTAAAAGCTGAACCCGTTTGCTCACTCCCTTCAAAACTCTTGCGAAGAACACGAGAGAAACCGCACGGTGGTCTCTACAGCATCAGGTGCCAGATGACTTCAGGGCTCGACTTTAAATGTTTTGAATAAGCCCCGTTTTGTATGCTGTACCCTGTGGGTTTGATGTGACCTGCAAGAATAAAATGAAAACATGTTGAGAACCTCTTGGTTCTCTTTCCTATCCTTCATTTTGTTTTCTGGCAGGAGCTCATGGAAAGTTGTGGCTTTCCTTGTAATTATGCCACTGAGCTCCTGCAGGAACTATCGAATCTGGCGCGGTGATTTCAGACCCGCTCAAAGCGTCGCACATTCATGAAGGTATTTAACCTTCTAATTCTGCCCCAATGAAGTTTTTGTTTTAAAGTCCATTTCCCAAGTCCAGTTACTCTCCGAATTGAATTGGAGCACTATTGGGCTGTTTTTAAGTTCTTTATGTAACGAGGTTTTCTGTTTTCTTCAGCATGTCAGAGCGTGGATTTCTTCCTCCTTCTGCTGCAGCGTTTTGCTAAGAGCCAGCCGCCACTGTCTGTATTCTTTATCTCGCTGTTAGAATGGGTGGTGCTTTCTGAGGCTAGAGTATATATGCTATTACATTGGTTTAAAAGCATATTGCTACCGTAAATAAAATAAACTCATGGAAATAAAGATATAAAGTTTAAAGTAAGGCAAAACAATGTCCGCGGAAGGACTATTTTATCACACATTAGCATCATTACATGTTTTTTTTTACATACAAACAATATTTCTCTAACTGCAAACAGTTAAATAAAGGTAGGGTCCCATTTAATAAGTGCAATAAGACACACCAGGTGTGTGCATGGAACAGATTTTACCGCACGCCAGGGGCTAAAGGCACGGCCAAGGCCTCGTGCCTTATTACGCCCCTGGCCGTGTGGTAAAATCTGTTCCATGCACACCCTGTCATGTCTTATTGCTTACTTATCTACATAGTCCAGGCTTTCTCCAAGGATGGTGGATAATTGGGGAAGATTGCTTGGTGAGGAGCTGTTAGTATAGTTATTAGTGGAGAAGAACATAGCTTTTGTCTTCTTTGCATTTAAGAGGAGTTTTTTTCTCAAGTAGTTGGTGTTGCAAAAGGGAGAATTCTGTTTGTAAAATTTCACAGGCCACTGCAGGCGATGGGTTACTGACATATAAAACAGTGTCATCTGCAAAGAGGTGAACATTGGCTTTGGTGAGATTAGAGTCAATGTTGTTAATGTAAATGGCAAAAAGGATAGGGCCCAGGATAGATCATTGAGGAACTCCTCTTAGAAGTGGTTTTAATGAGGATAGGTCACCTTCAGCTTTCACCTGCTGCATTCTATCAGTGAGGTAACATCTGAACCACTTAAGAGAGGGTGGGTCTAAGCCCATGGAGTGCAGTGAAGAGAGTATCAGCTCATGATCCACGATGTCGAACGCTTTGCTTAGATCTAGGAATACAGCACATACACTGCTCTTTTTGTCTAGCTCAGTTTGCCAGTCATTTGTGACTTTGGCCAGTGCAGAGATGGTGCTGTGCCTGGCCCTAAATCCAGATTGAGCAGGATTTAAGAGATTATTAACTTCAAGGTAGTCTCTTAATTGGATGCTCACTAATTTCTCTAGCATCTTGGAAAGCACTGGAAGAATGGTTATGGGCCTGTAGCTGTTGAGGTCCATGGGGTCCCCTGACTTTAGGAGGGGAAACACTTGGGCTGTTTTCCACATCGAAGGAATAGAGCCAGAGTTTAATGATAGATTAAAAAGATGTGTTAAGGGAACTGCAAGCACATGAATTGCAATTTTTAGAAAATAGGGTCAGAGAGTCTGCACCTGCACTTTTTAGTGTCCAGTTGCAGCATTAGGTCCTCTACTTGCTTCAGTAAAACCGGTTTGAAGGAGAAGGAAGAATCAGCCCTCTGAACCTCAGTAGACTGGGAGTTTAGTTGTGCCCGCAGTAGATTAGCTGGAGAGGTGTCAAAAGCAAGGCCAGCTGTTGTGAAATGATTATTGAACGCATCCAGTACTTCCTGTTTATCAGAGATAGCAACCTTATTAAGGTGCACTTGAGATGGCAGAGAGGTGCTAGAGTCCTGCCCTAAGATCTCCTTGATGGTGCCCCAGAATCTAGCAGGATTGTGGTAAGAGGCGTCAAGTTCAGCCATATAGAAGGCAGCCTTAGCATCCCTTACTTTTTTGGTGCAGCTATTTCTGGCTTTCCTGAACAGCAACCAGTCATTTGGTAGGTTCCTTAGTCTTCCTTGCCAGTTTCCATAGCTTATCTCTCTCCAACAGTGCAGATTTAAGGTCGGCTGAAAACCAGCGGCAAGATTTGCTTTTTGTTCTAACACTAGTGATTGGTGCATGAGTGTTAAGGGCACCTATGATTATGCTATTTAACACCTGATGTGCTTTTTCCACAGA
The DNA here is from genome assembly GCA_016271365.2 of Neoceratodus forsteri. Classification (NCBI taxonomy): domain Eukaryota; kingdom Metazoa; phylum Chordata; order Ceratodontiformes; family Ceratodontidae; genus Neoceratodus; species Neoceratodus forsteri. Next base: position 332,242,958 of record JADMNL010000026.1, on the reverse strand, counting down.
ATGTGTAAGGTAGAACTCCTGCCAGCATGTAGAGTGGCTTAGGTCATGGAGATATCCCTCAATATTAAGGTTTTTCTTGGATCTTCTCAGAAGGAATTTTGCTGGGTTAGCTGGTTTGCTGGATGATCTTATTCCTGCAATGAGATAGTGGTCACTTATGTCACTGAATAGCACTCCAGTGTGTGAGAATAGGTGGGGTTTGTTTACCAGCATGATGTCAAGTAGGGTGCTACTACTTCTATTCTTTAAATTGATTCTTGTTGGTTCATTTATCAGGTGTAAGCCCATGTGTATCACAGAATGATACTAGAGGTGCAGCTGTCTTGGAGAGCCAGTTTAGGTTTAGATCACCTAGGATTATGATTTCTTCAGGGCCCGGTTTGATTAGGTTCCCCAGGTGGGTTAAGAGCTTGTGGTCAGCAGAGGGGGGCCTATAGCAGCCAACTAGTTGAAAAGCTGCCATGTTGGGGAGAGTTATTTTAAGGGATATACATTCGAACTCTTTGGGCAATGGTGTTGCACTAAGGCAAGATGCAGATATATTTGACTTTACATAAATAGCTACACCACCTCCCCTTGTCAGGCGATCTGCTCTGAATATTTGGTAGTTGGGTAGATTTACCTCCCTGTCTGTTGTTGCAAGTTTGAGCCATGTGAAAGTCTGGCAAAGTATGGGCGACCCAGGCTTGTATTAATGAAAGCTTTTTCAGGAGGCTGCATGCATTGATATGAAGGAAGTTTAGTCCTTTGATGGAGACTAGATCTGCTGGGGAGGTGATGCCCTCTGGAGGGCCAGGATTGATTTCAACATTACTAATACAGATCAGCAGAAAGAATAAGAGTTTCGTAAGGGCTTCGAAAGACAGGAAGAGGGGACTGTCTTTGGGCCTTCTCTTCTTGCTCAGTGGCCACTGCTTTGAGGTGATCCACTTGGGGTTGCAACTTGGCATCCTGTCACAGAGCACTAATTTGGTGGGCAGGTGTAAGAGGGAACTGTAGACCCAATAATGGAGCATCGAGCGTAATAAGTACTGTACATGACAGGTTGCGTCCCTTTTTGGGGGTTACCCCACTGATTATGATGTAACATCGGTAGGGCATATGTGAGGATCTGGTCAACACCCACTGGAGGTGTAACAGAGAGGCTAGGCTGGTGGGCCGCATTATTCAGTGTGGTATGGATCAGGATGTCATCTTCCTCAATGAACACCACAACTGAGAGAGAGAGAAACAGTAAGAGGAGTCTCCCCATTTTGAATGTGGCAATTAGTGGTTACCTACAATGAGAACAGGGGAAGGACTGCTGAGCAGGTGGCACCACAGGGCCACTGGCAGATTATTGGTTAGAATATTGCTGTGGGTGGAGGTAAGAAATTCAGGGAAGATGCCTATAAAGGTAACACATGAGGGGAGGGGGTGGGAAAAATTTTGTGGCTTTCCCGTACCTTCCTGGCTGTCTCAACCGGCCTCCTGGTCCCCTTGGTCGGCCTTGCGATCACCGATCGCCCACTGGCGGAGCGTAGCCCCGGTGCTCACTGGGTGCTTGAGGGCAGGGAAGGCTTAACTGGAGGGAGACACAGGAAAGCACAGTCAAATAAAGAAAATAGCAGAAATCAAGTGATTCTGCAAGCAGTGAGAATTAATTTACACAACAAAAGGCTGGGGAGGGTCGGCGCCTTAGCGTCTGGCGTACTAGAAATCCCACCAAAAGGCTGTAAATCACATTTCACTTTAAAAGTTAACAGAATCCTTAGATATTTTAACAAAACAGGAGAACAGCTCTTTTTAGACAGTTTAGTCCAGAAAAAAACACACAATCCCCGACCAGCTTCAGCAGTGTAAAGTTAATACAGAAGTCTATGGAGCAGGAGGACCAATCGGCTGCAAGACTCAGTCAGCGCTCGCCTCCTGATTGGCCGCGGCTTTCCTGTACCTTCCTGGCTGTTTCTCCCGGCCTCCTGGTCCCCTTGGTCAGCCTTGCGGTCGCCGACCGCCCACTGGCGGAGCGTAGCCCCGGCGCTCACTGGGTGCTTGAGGGCAGGGAAGGCTTGACTGGAGGGAGACACAGTCAAATAAAGAAAATAGCAGAAATCAAGTGATTCTGCAAGCAGTGAGGTCTGTAGTTTCCTGCCTCTGTCTTGCTCCCACTTTTGTGAAGGGGAATCATATCCGCCTTCCTCCAGTCCTCAGGTGCCACACCATACTCCCACAATTTGTTAAAAAGGGTAGTCAGTGGTTTCACTAGTTCTCCCCTTAATTCTTTTAGAATTCTGGGGTGAATTCCATCAGGCCCCATTGCTTTGTCCACCTTCAGTTTTAGGAGTTCTTTCAGAACCCTTTCTTCTGTGAAAGGACTGGGAGCAACCCCTCCTATCCAGAGTGCTTCTGTTAACTGGATTAGGCACCTCCCCTCCTCCTCTTTTGTGAATACTGAGCAGAAGTATTCATTCAGTATCCCTGCTTTTTCACTGTCCCATTCTGCCCTCCACCCATACATTCTATTCAGCCTCAGTATCCCTCCCTTTGTCTTTCTATGCTCCCTGGTGTACCTATAAAAGGTTTCATCCCCCTTCTTAACCGAGTTGGCTATCTTTTCCTCAGTTTGGGCCTTTGTTATTCTGACTTACCTCCCTGCTTCCTTCTGCCATAACTGGTACAGCTCTCTGTCCTGCTCCTTCTGTGTTTCCTTATACTTCCTGAATGCTGCCTTTTTCTCCCTGACTTCCCCCGCCACCTCTTTTGAGAACCATAGTGGCTTTTTCTTTAATTTTGATTTATTTGCTTTACACAAAGGCTTGTTGCCTCTGTGATGGCAGTTTTGATGTTTCCCCATTGTTGCTCCACCCCTCTTCCTAGCCTGTTTGCTAGTGCTTTTTTAAGTCACTCTCCCACCTTGCCAAAGTCAGCCCTCCTAAAGTCCAGTACCCTCACTTTTGTATGGTTTGACTCTGTAGCTGAGTTTATTGTGAACCACACTGCTTGGTGGTCACTTGTTCCCAGATGGCTACCCATTTCTAGATCTAAGATATCTCACTGTCCCCAATTGAGAATATGAGGTCTAAGATTGCTTCCTCATGAGTGGGTTCCAAAACTACCTGTCTGAGGTATGCCACCTGTAGGGCATCAAGAATGGCTCTGCTCTTGGATGTGGCTGCAGCAAAGGTGCTCCAATTAACATCTGGCATATTCAGAACTCCCATCAATAGTATATCCCCTTTCTCTACCATCCTAAGGATGCCTTCTATCATATCCTTGTCCATTCCCTCCCCCTGACATGGGGGTCTGTATACAACCCCTGTGCAGATTGTGGTGCCATTTCTAGTCTCTAAGATGAGCCACAGTGCCTCCTTTCCTCCCTGTTTACTCTTTTGTTCAGTTGCTTTTATCCCTTCCCTTACATAGAGAGCTACCCCTCCCACTCTTCTCCCCTCCCTGTCTCTCTTGTAGGCTGTGTACCCTGGTATGTTAACATCCCAGTCATGGTTCTCTGTGTACCATGTTTCTGTGACTGCTACAATATCCAGGCATCCCTCTTCCATCAAGGCCATCAGTTCTGGGGGCTTTGTTTCCCAGACTATGGGCATTGGTACTCATTACCCTCCATTTCCTGATGGCCTTACACCCTTTTTGCCCCATCCCTGTCCTTATTGCCTTTATCACTTTCTCCATTTACCCCTGCCCTTCTCCCTATTGACTGCACTATCTTGGCGTTTACCTCACTTTCTACCCTGATTTTTGGGAGGGGGCTAGGATTTCCCTGCTCTTTTCCAGTGCCTCCCCCCTTGGCTAGTTTAAATGCTTGCCAATGAAGCATTTAAATCTATCACCTAGGATCCTGGTTCCCCTCCTAGACAGATGCAGACCATCACACCAGTATAGGCCTGCATCACTCCAGGTGGACCCCAGTCCCCAATGAAGCCAAATCCCTGAGCTCTGCACCAGTTTTTCAACCACTGATTGAATCCCATGGTGTGGAGCACCCTAGCCTCACCTACACCATAGACAGGCAGCACCTCCAAGAAGGTTACCATGCGTGCTACTTGTCTAAGGCCGCTCCTCAATTCCACAAACTCTTACTGCACTGCTCTGATCCCTTTCTTAGCGAGGTCATTTGTCCCTAGGTGGACAATGACATCCAGCTCCCTCCCCTGGGCAGCTGCTCCAGCGATACTGAGGATTCGCTCTTTGTCCCTCCAAGCCATGGTGCCAGGCAGGCACCTTACCTCCCTCTCCAAGTTCTACCCTCTTAACAATGGAGTCCCCCACCAGGAGTTGTTTCCTTCCCCTGTGGGGTCCCATGCCACCCTCCTATGGGTCTCCTTTGTGAAGGTTCCCAGCATCCTCCTTGGTCTCCACTGTGGGTGCCTCCATAGAGGAACCACACTTTGCCAGAACAGCATATGAATTGTGGAGAGGTACAACTGGAGGGATACACCTCTGTTCCACCACCCTCACCCTCCCTGAGCCCACTGTGGTCCAACTGCTCCTCTTTCTTTGCAATCTCTGAGGCAACAGTAGTGGCCTTGGTGGTCCCTGGATGGGAAAGGAAGTCCCACAAATCCTGGCCAACTCAGTCTGGAGATGAGCAACCTCCTCCCTCAGCCCAGTAAGGTGCCTGCAGATGGGACAACACCGCATCCTCCAGAATGTCTCCTAGAAGACTGCTGCTCCACAACCGCTGCTCTGCACCACTCCCATCATGTCTTATTTCTGGCCCCTACACTGTTGTTTGGAATACTTACTCTTTCTTCTGTTTATTTATCTATTTTTTCTCCCTACTTACTTACTGCCTCTATGCCCTTTACGCTCCTGATCTTCCTGTTCTGAGACAAGAAGATCCTGTATTTCTCAGTAGTCTCATTACTTGCTCAGAGGCAGACCTCCAGCAGCTAGTGGGGGACAGAGAGCTACTCCTTTCCTTATAGTATGGTGAGTCTTTGGTGGCTCTATGGTCACTCACTTCCTGCTCCCAGACAGGAAGTTCCTGTTGTCAGTCAAATCCTGTGCCTATAAAAGTAGAACTGGCTTAGAGTGGGGGTGTGGAGGGGAAGGAAGGAGGGCAATATAGTCCCAGTAGAGTCCAGTCACAACAGCAGCTCCTTCCTCCTGGTGTTCTCAGGCAGAAGCTATCTGTCCAAATTGCAAGTAGCACCAATAAACTTCTTATTTTTCTGCCACAGTTCTGGGATGGAATCGGACAAGTCCGACTTCTGCAATCAGGCAATTAAGTGTAGGAGAAAGGTGTCAGGGAGGCAAGTTGGACCTCTTCCCGATGATTCCCCAATGCTCCTCTCAGGAAGCAGCTGCTTGAAAGCTCGAGCTGTTCACACTTCAGCCTACAACTCTAACTGATCCACTGTCTCTTGGCACACTGGGCATTTGCCTTGTAAATCCAGGAGTTCCGTTGGCTGAAGGAGCTGGCAGTAACAGTTAGGGCCCCCCTCCAAGTCAGTTTGGCACCAACTACAAAACTACAGAATTTTCTTCCCACAGAACACTGGGGTTTGGATCAATTTTGGATCCCCAGGGGTTCTATTGGTCCAATTACTGGAAGTCCCAGACCTAACATGGTGGCTCCCATCCAAATAAACAAGCTGCAAATAAAGCAGGTTATACAAACTTCTCCATCTCTAATATAACAGTGTACAAACAGTAAATATGCACAGTTCCTACATAGGCTCCCTCTGCACTAATAGCAACTGCAGAGTGGAGCAAAACAGAGCACTGTCTGGCCAGCAACAAGCCCTAAATCACTGAGACCCAGCACAGACCATTTACCTAGCACAGGTCAGCTATTCTCTTTAAGGGACAGGTGCGGAGGCTTAATACGGCACTCTCTGGTAAATAACAGGATTACACAAATGACAGGACACCAACCTGACAGTGGGCATTATGGAGCCCAGGAAGACATTAGGTAAACCCCAAATTTGTGGGAGGTTACACTAGTCTCTATAAAGAGACATCAAAATAAGCTTGTCCCCATCAGACCAGGACCATTGCCAACACCTCTCCAACCTTCAACTTCTCGTCTTCAACTTCATGAGACTCCTGTTAAACCAAGGGGAACACTGGTATGAAGTGAGGGGTTGAACACAGACCAGTGTGATCGAGTTGAGGGCCTCAGTGACCACCCTATTATAGGTTGGCTCCAACTCCCCCGCTCATCGCAGGCACTCATTACACCCAATGGGTCCAGCAGCACCATAAGACCTTCTGGGATTGAACCCTTTAAAGGGTGGTACTGGACCATCTCCATAGGGGAAGGTCTTTTAGGGGGACTTCGAATGGGAACCTCATGGTATGATGGTCCAACCAAACAACTGGCTCCACCATAAGGTGGGTGCCCTCCATCCCCAGCAAGAAGACCAGATCCATTGAATGGCTGTGTATGTGAGTTGCAGAGGCAACTACCTGTGTAAGGCCCAGCAAATTCATCAGCTGGAGGAAGTTTTGTCCAAATAGCAAGAGTTCGTCATTGACCGAAGCATTGAAGTTGCCCAGAATAATCAATCTGGGCGACTCCAACACCAGTTCGACAACAAAGTCCACAACTTCCTGTAGGAATTCCCTCTCATTTCCTGGAGGATGGTAAATGACAATGACCCTGCAACCTGCACCTGCAAACCCTTGAACTGCCACACATTGAAAGGATCTGGTTATTCCCAACGGTAGGGCACTGGGGATTGCCCATAGAAGGAGACGGCGGAGATCGGGGGGGGGCTGAAGTGGGGAATGATGTACAGTGATATGAGTGAGTATTATTGAGCATAGAAACTTAGAAACATAGTCTTTGACTGTGCTGATCACATACAGCGAGGAAAAAAGTGCCTGACGTCAAAAGGGTGAACCACATTACAAAAACTGTTGCAAACAGTGATGATCACTTACTTCATCAAATACAGCAAACTAACTAAGTATTTTTATGTGGAGGTCTTTGCTCCCTGCACCCCCCCTTCCACCATCGCAGGGGGCAACCCCCCCCCGCACCCTCCAAAATAAGGACTACCAACTCCAGGGGGTGCAGACATATAAAAAAGAGAACAGCCCCAGGAAGCAAAATATGTTCCTACACCAGGACCCAAACCCAGCACCACAAGCTTCAAGAGTGGTGGCTCAAACCACTACACCAAAGGCCAGCTCAGCTGGGCTTAGCCTAACTAATCTTAATGTACACCTTCAGTAACAGAAGCCAGTGTAGCGAGTGTAGCTCAGTGCTTCACTCGGTATAACTTCTCAGTGTTTTGTGGCAGTCACTCTCAAATACGAGCGGCATTATTGAGTCACTCATATTGAGCTGTATCAGAAGCCATACAAAGACAGAGAATAAAGGAGCTTAATATGTATACCCTTTGAGGAAAGGAGGGAGAGAGGGGCATGATAGAAATGTTGAAGTACCTCAAGGAAATCAACAAAGTCCAAGAGGGTAGCATCTTTCAGAAAAGGAGATGTGCAATAACAAGGGGGGCACAATTTGAAGATAGAGGGGTGATGGCTCAGGAGCAAGGAGAGGAAGTATTTTTTCGTGGAAAGGGTGGTGGACACATGGAACGGCCTTCATGAGGAGGTTGTGGGGTCAAAAACAGTGGGGGAATTCAAGAATGCATGGGACAGACATAAGGCAATTCTGGTGGGAGGGTACGAAGAAGTAGGCTGGTGATTGCCTAGGATCTGTAGCTTATCCAATAGGTAGGGAAATGGGTAGATTGGGTGGGCCAAGCGGTCCTTATCTGCCACCAAAGTCTATGTTTCTAAGTTTCTATGCTCAATAATACTCACTCATATCAGTGTACATCATTCCCCACTGCAGCCCCCCGATCTCCGCCCTCTCCTTCTATGGGCAATCCCCAGTGCCCTACAACGCCTATAAACTTCTGATGATAGAGAGGGGCAATTAAAGGGACAGCGGTCATGGAGTTCAGAGGGGGAATTATGCCTTCTCAAGCAAGCCACCAATCTACATATCTCGATTCCACCCTGATAATTACCTTCAGTAATAATTACAGCTTATAACACAGGCTAACCTCTTTCTACCATTACTAATCAACCTGACAAATAACTGTTTGTCACTGAAATGTTGGATACAGACACTCAACATGTAGGAAAATGAGAGGCACTGGTCTTAATCATATATAACAAACTGTCAGATACAGACACATGCAGAATACTGGAAGCTAGTGATTTAACAGCTTCAACCCTTGATCACACCCTGGACAATAGCTGAAAGTTCTAACAGGGGTGCGATAATGACTCACATTGAGCCTTTTGTGGGATCCCTCTCTTGCTCTGCCAGATAACTGCAGCTCTCAATGAGGGGTTAATCACACCAGGCCATCTGGAACCCTGAGAGAGATTAGCATGAGGAGAAAAACCTGCTAATGTAAGGACACTTTACTTCAACAGCCATGGAAAACCCACACTAGTCAAGATTGACAAGTAGAGAGTTAGCTGCTCTAGCCCTGGCCAATTTGCACTAGGTTTTGGGCTAGTAAAACAATGGTAAAATTTAACAGCTAAAATACCAATAAAATGCCCACCTCACAGGATTTGCAACAAATAAAACACAGCTTTATTTTAAGGGGAGGGCTAGGGAAGGGGTATTGGGACACAGGATTGCTGCTAAAGAGAAAAATTGGTTAATGGGGTTAACAGGGCCCATAGGCCAGAACACACACAATGCCCACCCTCACTGGTACCAGTGCAAGCCTTCTTTCATTCAAGTATATCAGGGCTATAAATAAGGTAGGGTACAGGAGCTCCTTCAGGAGAAGAAAAGCATCAGAACTAGAGGACACGATATGAGGCTCTAGGGTGGGCGATTCAGGAGCAATGTTAGGAAGTTGTTCTTCACTGAAAGAGTCGTGGATCCATGGAATTGCCTGCTCTGGGAAGTAGTGGAGGCCAAAGTGGTAAACGGGTTCAAAAACGCCTGAGACAGGCACAAAGGTATCATTTCACAGAAAGGATGGGGAGGTAGTTACCCATATTGGGCAGACTAGATGGATCTTGCAGTCCCCATCTGCCATCAATTTCTATATTTCTATATTTCCACCATTTTGTATTTCCACTCCTCGGTTTCTGTGCCCCAAGTGCATGATCTTACACTTCTTCGTATTGAAACTTAGTTCCCACACTCTTGACCACTCCTCAAGCTTTCTTAGATCGCTATTCATTTTTTACACACACACACACACACACACACAGACGCACAGAGTGTCTACCCTATTGCAAATCTTTGTGTCATCTGCAAAAAGGCATACCTTCCTTTCTAGCCACTCCACAATGTTGCTAATAAAGGTATTACCCATAGATGGGCCTACCAGTTATTTTCTGTTGACAAATTCTGTTTCTGTGTTGGATTGTTGAATTAGGGTGCCTAAGGGGAAGCCAGGCCTAAATCCCAGGCACCGCTTTGTGTGGTATCTGGCCTAGTTGGAAGCTCAGTAAGCGGCTGAGGCCACCAAATGTGTTGAGGACATCCCCATGGTCGACGTCCTGGAAGGAGATTTGGATCTCCAGCTCAAGCAGCCAAACTTGCATGAAACCCGGGAGCTGTACTGCAAGTTTTTGCTCTCTCCCTGCCTTTCACATAAGTAATCCTTCCCCACCCTCATCAACTGCTCTTGTGGGGTCGAGGTATGAATTCTACTACTATTCTTCTTCACCTCCCAAAACCAGAAGTAAAGTTGTCAGAACTAGTTCTAAAAAGATTAGAATCCCTTTTAGAACCCAAGATAAACATGTTATTTTGGGCAACATGAACAAACATAGAAGCATAAAATCTGACAGCGGATAAGGGCCACTTAGCCCACCCAGTCCACCCATATTATACATTTTTTTCTACCTTTATTGATGCTGTAGACCGACAATCGATGGTACTCTCTCCCCCCGCCTTCTTTTCCCCTATGATTCCCTTGTGCCTCTCCCATGTGTTTTTGAATCCTGCCACTGTTTTTGTCCCCACTAGCTGAGCTGGAAGGCTGTTCCATGAATCCACCACTCTTTCTGTGAAGAAGTATTTCTTCACATCTCTCCTGAACCTTCCCACTGCCAGCTTCATAGCATGTCCCTTTGTTCTAGAATACTTTTTTCCTAAAATGTATTTCCCTCCTATACCTTGTTAACCCCTGTAAGGTATATAACGGTCTCTGTCATATCTCTTCTCTCCCTTTTGTCCTCCAGGGTGCACATATTGAGCCCCTTTAGCCTCTCTTTGTAGGTTTTATGATGCAAACCCTGCACCATTTTAGCGGCCCTACTCTGGACCACCTCCACATTGTCTGTGTCCTTCCTGAGATGCGGTCCCCAGAACTGGCCACAGTACTCTAGGTGAGGTCTTACTAGAGATCTACATTGGGGTAACACCACCTTCTCTTTTTCTGCTGGTGATACCCCTTCCTATGCACCCCAGCATCCCACTAGCCCTCCTGACTACCTTGTCAGATTGACTGGCCATCTTTAGACAAGATAAATTAAGCTGATTATTGAACATGCTCAGAAATGTGTCTTGCTCATTCTGTTCACACTGAGCATGCTCAGAAATTTATTCTCACATGTGAGATGCCATTTATTTTGGGGTCAGCTGTATTGATGATTGGTGGCTCTTATGCTGAGCCACTAAAAAAGGGGGCACAGTTTGCATGTTGTACTTTTTGTTTCCTTTTGTAACTTTGTATCATTTCTGTCACAAAACCACCTGAACACCTGTTGTAGAAATCAATTGTGACATGGCCTGACTTAAGACACATTTTGATCTTCATTTGAGGGTATTCGTCTATGACTTTCTCATTTGTTTGTTCACATAGGGTGAGAACACAAACACCAGGGGTCACGCCATGAAGCAAGCAAGGGGCAAATTTAAGAGTGATACCGGAAAGTATTTTTTCATGGAAAAGGTGAAGAAAGGGAGGAATAGACTGCCATAAGAGGTGGTCTATGCAGAAACAGTATGAGGGGGATTCAAACATTGGTGGTACAGCTACACGAGATTGATAAATATGGTTTCAGAAAAGGAGGAGGGAGAGGAGGTGTGAAAAGCCACTAGAGTCTTACATTCCATATTAGATAGGCAAGCTCTCACATTCCACATTAAACAGGCAGGCTCTCACGTTTTATAATAGATTGGTAGGCTTTCTCATTTCACATTAGATAGGTAGGCTCTCTCATTCCACATTAGATAGGCAGGCTCTCATTCCACATTAGACAGGCAGGTTCTTTCATTCCACATTATACAGTAAATGGGTGTTGAAAATCCTGTTTTCTAATTTGTCAAAACAGGCCACCTGACCATGGATTAATCACCTATAAACCCACAGTTGCTTTGTGGCACTACAAAATCCTGAGTGACAGCAATGTAAAGTGATCTTTTCAGATCACTCTACCAGAGAAATGTGTAAAAAATTACAACTCTGGCATCCTCATTAGAACAAATCTACCTAGTGGAGAACTATAACTATTGCATTACACATGTATGTAAACAGTGTTTTTTTTTATATTTATTTAGATAAACCTCTACACTAAAGTTACCCATTTTATAAGAGGTTTAACCCACTCCAGCGCATGGGTTTAGTGAGCATTAATCCATGACTGGGTGGTTGAAGTCACTCAGCCTGCAGCCTTTTGCCGCCCCCGGCATGGATTAAGAAAGCAGTAAGACACGACAGGGTGTGGGTTGTTGATTGATAACAGCACATCCCCAGGTGCGTTGTTAGGCACAAGGCACTTGCACTGAGTGACTACAGCAGCTGGGTAGTGCTCTTATCAATCAACAACCCACACCCTGAAGTGTCTTATTGCTCTTATAAAATGGGTAACAACTATTTCTATAACAATCAAACAAAACTCTGGACACATTATTAAAGATTTAATAATAGTATGTTATTTTATTTAAATATGGTGAAAAATAGTCCCCAGACTTGGGCAGAGGAGTGATAAAATTGACTTGAACACAGCTCACTGAAAACTGCTAAACCAGCGAGTTGGAGGGACAGCAATGTATTATTTCAGCAGTTTGGGTCTGCCTCTGTAACTGTGTTTTCCCACCTTTTCTTTTTGTTTATAAAGTATTACTGTATTGCCTACTTTCTTCATCCTGTTTTTTTCCCCTCATTCAAGATCCAGAATGTTTATCATGGAATGTTTACCATGGTATACAGGGATTCAAAATTCTGCTCAGTTCCGCTAGTAGAATGTTACTCTCCCAAAATACTGTACACACAGACAACAAAGGCCTGTTTTAGCGCCAGTGACTCAATTAGCTCACTGTCAAGGCAAGCAGAAGAGATTTCCCTGATGAGCAGGTAAAGACAGAAGGGGGATTTTTCACTGTTGGTAAAGAAACAGTTGTAATGAAAACTATAAACAATACTTAATGTTTCTAATTTGTTTATGTGTGTAAGGAGAGTGTGATGATCAGGGAAACAACGTTTACTTAATTTGTTTGTAACCCCCACCCAGGTATGCCATTTCTATCTGACAGCTCTACCTGGTGGGCTGGGTTCGGGGAGGAATATGTCACTCGGCACATTGGCTAGGTTTGGCTACTCTGCAACAGAGGCACCCAAGTAACTCCGGACACAGAAAGCAATAACTGTAATGTCCAATACCAGAAGTGTGATTCTAATGTGTGGCTTTTATTGACATCCAACAGAATAAACAAAGCATAGATGGACCCCCATGGGGCTACACTCCTGGTAATGCAGATTTAAGGAGACCAGAACACATCTTCATCACTTTAGCCCTCAGGCTCTGAAATAGACTGGGCACACAGGCCGAACTTGTACACTGCTCTGGGTTTTCCGTGGCTCAGCTCCCTTGCCAGCCACTTGGACAGTTTCCATATAGCATGGAAACATTTACTGGTGGCTCCCTAAACCACCTATGAGCACTTCTGCTCCATCAGGGAATCTTCCTCATAAATCCCACGTCTGGGTACTTTCCTCAGGCACTGGCCAAGTACCTGAGAGAAAGCAACAGGTGTCCCAGAGCAAATCCGTAGAGGTGAATTTAGTTATTACCGATGGGGGTCTCCCTCCTCTCGCTCCCATAATTCATACCTGGCCATTTCTCTGGACTGTAACACCTCATCCTTTGACACAAGCTTTGCTGTGTAGATTCTTTTTAAATGTATTTCACATTCAGTCTACTGTCTTTACATCCCCTTTGTGCTGGACTTGAACATACTTAATAAGTGGCTTTGTCCATTGCTCTAGACCCCCACAAAGTCAAGCAGTCCAATCCCCACATCTTCCAAACTGTACTTGGCTGTCTTTTTCTGACCCCACAGTAACAGTCCCTTTAGTTTTATCTTGATGCAGGTGAAAACACATGGCCCTTTAGCAGAGCGAACTCACCCTTCGGTTGCAGGTGCCCCACAGGCGTTTCCTCCTCAAGGAACTCTCTTCCAGAGCTTCTGGTGCCTCAGCACGAACTTAAACAAGGCAGCTTCTTTTCCCTAGCCGGACCAAGGGGGTTGCCCCTGGGAGCAGGCTGATTCCTTCCCTCCATCCCCGCAGGGATGGGGCCCTGAACCATTGAAAGCGGTCTCCACCACTTCAATATGCACTTCTTGTGTTCCTCTTCAGGTGAGAACACACACCTATACCAAAATAATTGTTCTTTGTCAGAGCTTAGAGTTCTGAGGGCCTGCTTACAGCAGAGCACCTCTTTCAGACTGCACACACTCTACTGAACTCTACAGACTCTCTTCAAATTCCCCAACGTTCTACTCTAACCTCCAACTGCAACATTCCAGTGTGGCTTATGCAGCTGCGACAGTTCTAAATCATGTCATCCCTCTGCCTCAGCTGAGACTGAGAACAGAGTGAGACAGTGTGAAATCCATTTAACTGACGTTTCATAAGCTGCCTTCCCTGCCTACCACTAGGTCTTACTGGTATTCTAGTAACACCGGGTAACAGGAGGTTACATGTTCTATTTTTTATTTAAGGTAGTTTAATTTTTAGGGCCCAGTTGAAGGTTTTTACAGTGTAAAGGTAGCAGCCATGTTTGTGAGGGAAGATCAATTGTTTTTGGGCTGTTGAAAATTTAAAAATAGTGGTGGTGTAATTCTGTGCTGTCTTTAATTGCTGCAAATTTCGCCCCCACCCTTCACCAACTCTTAATTATATGCCTGATAAATCTGATTGACAGGAGCTAAACACAGGGGTATAGTAAGAGGTGTAAGTAGGAGGGGCATAAGGGGAAGAAGACCACCCTCAACACGACAAGTGTTTTGACTCATTTATTTATTTATTGGTTTCTTTCCTTAAAAAATGAATATCTGAGGATCAGTTACAGGATTTTTAATACTGTAAATAAATAAAAAGAGAACTAAGAGAGCTTCAGTAGCATATAAGTAGTGGAATTGCAGTATAATGTGGGGAGTGGTGCAATGCAGTGGCTGTGGGCAGCCATATTCAGGCAGACCTTCTGGACACTGAGGTGCTGCCTATCTGCATGCATCCTCTCGGGACTGAGGGATGGGGTAGCCAGACTCAGAGCGAAGTAAACTGGGTCAGGAGTACCATCACCCTGTCCAGGAACCACCCAGTCCAATGCAGCTGCCTCAAAGGATGCGAGAGCGAGGAGCACTTGGATGACAGTGGGCTCAGGGAGGGTTAGAGCAGTCAGACAGAGGCACATCCCAGATCCTATTCCTCTCAAGACCTCATATGCCACACTGGCAAATGAGGACAACCAAATAAGTACCCAGGAAGTGGAAGGAAAGGATGTGGAGGTTAGGCAAGGAGGTGACCTCAGTGGGAAAGCAGTGGACCCCAGAGGAGGAGGAAGCGAATCCTGGTGGGGGACTCCATCATAAGAGGGATCCAGCTAGGAACACAGGAGGGGGAGGACAGGGAGGTGAGGTGCCTACCAGGTGCCACGGCATGGAGGGATGGAAGGAAGATACTGGGGATCACTGGGAAGGCAAGACAGGAGGGTGAGCTGGATGTCATTATCCACCTAGGTACTAATGACTTGGCAAATGGGGAGCCAAAGGAAGTTCAGGAAGAGTTTAGGAAACTGGGAGGGGTCTCAAGCAAGTAGCTACTTCTGTCACTTTCACGAAGTACTATCTGTGAGAGGCAAGGAGAGCATAGAGTGCATGCACCAGGAACTTTAACTCATGGTTGAAGAACTGGTGCTGTGAGGAAGGGTTTGATTCATTGGTGACTGGGGACCCATCTGGAGGGATGGAGGTTTGTTCAAGCCTGACGGCCTGCATCCATCCTGGAGGGAATCAAGCACTCAATGATAAGTTTAAATGCTACATTGACAAGCATTTAAACTAGCAGCGAGGGGTGGCAGGCCAGCAAGGATGGTACCTACTTGCTCACCCCCACAGCTAGTAATGGAACCAGTGAACCAGAGGAGTGGCTATCTCTGCAAAGCAGTGTGCAAAAGTTGGAGATTAGTGTCCAAAGGTGGATAAGCAGAAAGGGCAAAATTCAGCAGATGGGCAGACAGCAAGGAGAACCAGGGATAAATGACAACCAAGGAAGGGCTGGAGTAGAACAGTGAAGCAGTCTAGGAGGTCAAATCATGGAAAGCCATGAGTGCAAATGCCAGGAGCCTTAGCAACAAGATGGAAGATCTGGAGGCTGTCATGGTACAGTCAGACCTGGACATTGTGGCCATCACTGAAACCTGGTGTAAAGTAACCATGACTGGGAGATGGCCATACACTGGCTACAACATATTCAGAAGAGACAGAGCAGGCAGGAAGGAGGAGGAGTGGCACTGTATGTGAAAAATGACATAAGGGCCACACAGATCCAGGAGGAACAAATGGGAGAGATACTGTGGGTTAAGCTGGAAAGGAAAATGGGGCCAGCCATCCGCACAGGTGTGGTCTATAGACCACCAGCCCAGGAGGAAGAAACAGATAGGAGTTGATGCTAGCCATCCAAAGGATGGCTGACAAGGGTGAGGTAGTACTGGTTGGAGACTTCAATATACCAGATGTGGACTGGAGCATCCCAGCAGCAGCATCAACTAGAGCAGATTTATCCTGGACTCCTTCAGGGTGCCTTCCTCAAGCAACTGGTCATGGAACCAACTCGGCAGAAGGCAATACTGGACCTTGTGCTCACAAACAGGGACAGTGTGATGGGGGTAACAGTGGGGAGCACCCTGGGTAACAGTGACTACCAGTCATTGTGGTTTGAAATCACAGAAAGAGCAGAACCAAACCACACAAAAACACGTGATCCTGGATTTTAGGGGGCAGACTTTGGGAAAATGGGAGATGCTTGAAAGAGGCATTAAGGGGAATGGGACAGGAATCAGGGATTGAGGAACAGTGGGCAGTATTTAAAATGGGGATTATAAGAACAACAGAATTATGCATTAAGCAGGTTAGCAAGAGGAAAAGAAAGAGGAGACCATTATGGTTTTCCAAAGAGGTAGCAAAGAAAGTGAAAGCCAAAAGACTGCATTCAGGCAATACAAAAGACACAGGCAGAAGGGGATAGGGAGAAGTACCAGGAGAAACAAGGGAGGCAGGGAAGTCAGTAAGGAAGCCAAAGCTCAGACAGAAGAACACATTGCAAAATCAGTGGTTAAAGGGACAAAACCTTTTACAGGTACATAAGTGAAAAAGAAGGACAAAGGAGGGATAGTTAGACTGAAGGAGGAGGATGGGAGCCCATGGGGATGACAACAGTAAAGCTGACATATTGAACAGGTATTTCCTGCTCAGTCTTTACTAAGGGAAGAGGGGGTAATGGGTCTGAAGGGAGTACAAGGGTGAGAATGGTGCAGAAATGGACACAAGGCCCTTTACAGAGAAGGGTCCTGAAGGAACTGGAAGTAATAAGAGCTGATAAAGCAATGGGGCCAGATGGGGTGCACCCCAGGGTCCTTAAAGAACTAAGAGAGGTGGTGGCTGAACCTCTGGCTATCCTGTTCAGCCAATCACTGGGAACAGGGGAGGTACCCAAAGACTGGAGGACAGCAGATGTAGTCCCCTTATACAAAAGTGGGAACAAAGAGGAAGCAGGGAACTACAGACCAGTCAGCCTCACCTCGGTAGTGGGAAAGATCATGGAAGCACTACTGAAGGAGAGATTGGTGGAACATCTGGTTGTCAATGGACTACAGGACCCAAGGCAGCGTGGTTTCACCAGGGAGGTCATGCCAGACCAACCTCATTGAATTTTTGACTGGGTGACTAGGGAGGTGGATCAGGGAGGGCAGTGGACATGGCCTATCTGGACTTCAGCAAGGCCTTTGACACTGTGCCACATAGAAGACTATTACACAAACTGGGGAATATGGGTGTGGGCAGGACAGTAGTGTGGTGGGTAGGTAACTGGCTGGGTGGCAGGACACAGAGGGTGGTGGTAAATGGCTGTCACTCCACAGAGGAAGAGTGACCAGTGGGGTACCACAGGGATCAGTGCTGGGACCGGTCCTATTCAACATCTTCATCAGTGACATTGCACAGGATATAGAAGGCAGAATTTCACTGTTCGCTGATGACACAAAGCTCTGTAACAGAGTAGACACACCAGAGGGTGTAGACAGAATGAGAAGGACCTGCAGAAACTTGAAGAATGGTCAAGGGTTTGGCAGTTGAAATTCAATGCAAAGAAGTGCAAGATAATGCATATGGGGCACAAAACCCTGGCACAATATATCAGTTGGGGGTGAGGATATAGCATGCACCAAGCAGGAAAGGGATCTTGGGTTGTCATCTCTGATGACCTCAAGGTAGGGAAACAGTGTGACAAGGCATCAGGTAAAGCAAATAGGATGCTGGGATGTATAGGCAGGGGCATCATCACCAGCAGGAAAAGGGAGGTCATAATTCTGCTATACAAGACACTAGTGAGGCCCCACCTGGAGTACAGTGTACAGTTCTGGAGACCATACCTGCGTAAGGACATAGACAGGGTAGAGAAGGTTCAGAGGAGGGCAACAAAGATGGTGCATGGGTTGCATCACAAATCCTATGAAGACAGGTTGAAGGAACTGAACATGTACTCCCTGGAGGAGAGGAGGGAGAGAGGGGATATGATAGAGACATACAAGTATCTTACAGGGAGGAACAGGGTGCAGGAAAACACTATTTTTAAGCGAAAAAGATGTTTCAGGACTAGAGGGCATGGGATGAAGTTGGAGGGAGGACGATTCAGAGGAAACATGAGAAAGAATTTCTTCACAGAACGGGTGGTGGACAAGTGGAACACCCTGCCAGAGGAAGTGGTGGGGGATGAAACAATCACGGGATTTAAGAATGCATGGGATAGACATAAAGGAATTCTAGAGGTCAGGGGTAAGGGGAAATAGACTTCTAGGAAAACAAACTGAACTTACAAGCTCAAATGGGCAGACTAGGTGGGCCATAGGCCCTTATCTGCTGACACTGTCTATGTATCTATGTATCTATGTATCAGTTCTGGCTGCAGAGGGACTGAAAGAAGATATCAGTTGCTCAATGATATTGCTGCCCTTTCACCTATGGAGGTTACGGTATTAGGAAAGTAGTGCCACCTTTCAGTTTGTTGACAGGTAAGGACACGCTTTTTGACCAATCAGGGTGATGGATTTCTTTTACCCATTTTATAATGTTCAGTAAACTCATGCTCTGGAGTGGGTTAATCCCTCCTTAGATAGGTAGGCTCTTACATTCCACATTATATAGGTAGGCTCTCTCATTCCACATTAGACAGGCAGGCTCTCACATTCCAGATTAGATAGGTAGGCTCTGACATTCCACATTATGAAGTCTAGTTGGGTGCCTAACTGTACTATCCCTGTATGCTGTCATAGGGTTTATGTATGTACAATATGTAATTACTGTATATAGTGCCTATAAATGTCTCTTTATGTAACTAATTCCACGTCGCCCCTGAAAAAGGGACCTCTGGTCTCAGTGGGCTTACCCGGTTACCAAAATCCAAATAAATAAATAAATATACGTAAGCCCCCCAAAATGGGCTTACCTGGTGGGACAAAGAGAAAAGGCAGCTCTACTCCTCCCCCTTCCAAAAAGCAAGAGAGGAGGAAGACCGCCTGCTGGGAGGAAGACTCTGGCTACCCCTTCCCCGCAACAGGAAGAAGAGCAGGGAGGAGAAAGGCAGAGCTGGTGGGAGAGAGAGAGAGAGAGAGAGAGGAAGAGTTTTTCGCAGAGGGGACTGGGGGCTAAGGGACTGGACTGGAAGGGACAGTTAAAGTGAGCCTCTGGCTTTGGGGACTGCTCCAAGCAGGGGCCCTTGAATTCCATCCAGGAGAGAGCCCTGCAAGCCCTTCCATCCAGGAGAGAGCCCTGGTCTGGCTGAGGTGAAGCTGATCCACCCTGTGTCTTCAGTGTGAATCCACTGCTGCAGTAGAAACCAGAGAGGTAGAAGGATGAACAGGCCTGCCTGGTGAATACTGTATCCAAAGGCCCTCGGGCAAAGCTGGAAAGGCCAGGCAGGTGAAGAACAGTGCCTCCTCCACCCTCCGTGCATATCCTTGAATCAGGAAGACCATCATCATCCTCCTGAGGAAGCCATGAGTACCCCGAGCTGCAGCTCTGGGGATTCTTTGTTTTCATCAGCTGGGAGGGTTGGAGAAGAACCCCACCCCCAATAACAGACTGATTTTCCTTGAACCTGTGTTGCTCTGCAAGGGCCCCAACGAGATACTGCAGGCCTGCAACTGAGAACAGTGAGGTACCCACCGTCTGGGATTGTTCTGCTTGCACCCAGGGGAGGGGAGAGCTCATACTGGGTTGTGTGCCTGATTATGTGGAGGCTTGAGGGAGTAGCCCTCACCTCTTCTGTCTTAGGTCATTTTAAATAAAGAGGGATTATTGTTTGCCATCTTACATAAGTGTTTGTGCTTTGTGTTTTGTTATCGTTGTTGTGGGGTGGGAGTGTTGCTCTAACTGTGCCAGAGGGGTCAGTCACTAAGGGAATTTATCATTGTTCCTGGGGGGGGTGGTAACCTGCTTTGCCCACAGGAGGCCATACCATTGCCCCAAGTGGAGACACTAAGTCACCATTGGCGATCCGGACAGGACTCAGGCCCGGCCCCCATGGGGAAGTATGTTGAGGATCCTGAGGGCTCTGGGGCAGCCCGGGTGAGTGAGACAAGAGGGGCTGTTACATATAGGTGGGCTCTCTCATTCCACATTAGACAAGCAGGCTCTCACATTTCACATTAGATAGGTAGGCTCTCACAGTCCACATTAGATAGGTAGCCTCTCACAGTCCACATTAGATAGGCTCTCACATTCTACATTAGATAAGCAGGCTCTCACATTCCACATTAAATAAGTAGGTCCTCGTATTACATATTAGATAAGTAGGCCCTCACATTCAACATTAAAAAGGTAGGACTGGGAAAAAAGTGGGCCAGGTGCCCTTTTTCTGCCAGCAAATTCTAGGTTTCTGTGTCTCCAGACCTTGACGGGTACATGTGATACACATCACTTTTGTAAAACATAACAGTATAAACAGGGTGGCTCCGGGAATTAAGAATGACCAGGACAGAGGTGGGGTATGGAATTTTTCAATATGGACATTTATACGAACATACGAAATTGCCAGCAGATACAGGCCGTATGGTCTATCTCGTCTGCTCGAGTGTGCAGCACTTCAGCCCATTAGACTGCAGCTGCCCCACCTCCCAATAACTCTTCCCTTCCTCAACCCCCCCGGTATGTACTTTCCCCTTGAACTTGTCCCACCCCACAGTCTGCACTGATACAAGCTGCTCAGGCAGTGCATTCCACCCTGTTACCACTGTTTCAGGAAAGTAGTGCCTCCTTCTTTCCCTCCTGAATCTGCCCCCATTTAACTTCAGGGAGTGCCCTCTGGTATCTCTTCCATTCTGGAGAATGAACCCACCCTGGAAGCTTACTCTGTTCATTCCCTTCAGTTACTTGAAGATCTCGATCATGTCCCCTCTCTCTCTTCTATCCTCTAGGGTATACATGTTGAGCTCTTTTAGTCTTTCCTCGTAAGTTCTATCCCCCAACCCCTGGATTATCTTTGTCGCTCTTCGCTGCACTGCCTCCAGTAGTTTTACATCCTTTTCAAGTGCGGGCGCCAGAACTGCATGCAGTACTCCAAGTGCGGCTTCACCAGGGACCTGTTACAGGGGCAATATGACTTCACTACATCTGGATGTAATCCCCCTTGTTATGCACTCTAGTATCCTGTTAGCCCTAGCTGCTGCCTTCCTACACTGGGCCGAGTGGTTTAATTCCCCGGTCACCAGCACCCCCAGATCCTTCTCCTCATTTTGATACCATCTATTCAGTAGCTGTATCCTGGGTTTTTGGCTCCGAAATGCATCACCTTACACTTCTTGGTGTTGAAACCAAGCTGCCAGGCGTGCGAACACTCCTCGAGTTTTGCCAAGTTGGCGAAGAGGCTGATCTTATTCTTGATCCCAACTGCTATGTCTGCAATGAAAATGTTACAGGACTGGTCCAGTACTGATCCCTGTGGGACACCACTTGACACTGCCCTAGGCTCCGATGCTTCTCCCCCTACAACTACCCTCTTGCCTGTCCCTCAGCCAGTTTTCTACCCATCGCGCTAGCTTCCACCCTATATCAAGACTCCTCAACTTGCAGGACAACCTTCTGTGTGCCACTGAATCGAAGGTCTTGCTGAAATCATAGGTAGACTACATCTACCGCATGGCCCTCATGACCCAGTCAAAAAAAATCAACCAAGTTTGTCTGACAGGATCTGCCAGCAATGAACCCGTGCTGTCATCTTGCAGATCATTATCCACAAGAAACCTCACTAGCCTTTCTCTGAGGATAGATTCCATCAGTTTCCCCACAATTGCAGTGAGGCTCATCAGTTTGTAGTTCCCTGGTTTGTCCTTGGGCCTACTTTTGTGGAGAGAAGTACTCATTAAGTAGTTATGCCTTCCCGGCCCCCTTGTCTACCCACCCACTGCCTTTCTTGATTCTAAATATTTGATCCTTGCACTTTCTCTTTTCCCTTATATACCTGAAGAAATAATTTTCCCCTTCCTTAATCCCCTGTGCTAATTTTCTTTCCCTGGCTGCCTTTGCAGTCTTGACCGCTCTGCTCACTTCCCTGGATTTCCTCACATAGTTCTCCCTATCCTCTGCCCTGTTGGCTCTCTTGTAGGTTCAGAAGGCCCTTCTCTTATTCCCCATCTTCTCCGTTACCTCTCTGGTCATCCAGCTTGGATGCTTGGTCCTTGATTTCTTTTGCTGGCTCTTGATACAAGCTTTAGTGGATTCAATCAGCCCTAGTTTTATGATTGCCTGTTTCTGCTCTGTATCCATGATAGGGAGGATGCCACCTATGTGTGTTCTCATTAATTGCCCCATCCGGCCAAAGTCTGCCTTTCTGAAGTCCAGGACCTTTGTTTTTGTATTGTGGATCTCTCTACCCAAACTGATACAGAACCACACTGTGTGGTGATTGCTACCAGCCAGTGGTTCCTCCACCCTTATATCTATGACCTGTTCTCCATCCTCCAACACCAGGTCTAGAATATTTCCTTCCCTTGTTGTCACTGTCACCTTTGGGTCAGGAAGTCATCCCGGATTGCTTCCAGGAGGATTTGCTCCCTGGTGCATGTGGTGGCTGGGATGCTCCAAACCACCCGATGTAAATTAAAGTCTCCCTTTGCCACAGAGTCTCCTTAGCTGCTCCCCTAGCTCACTATCCACATACTCTATCTGGCTTGGGGGCCTATAAACAACCCCCAATTGGACCCTAGCCCCTTTTGGAGCATGTAATTGTATCTAAATGACTTCTTTTTTTTTTTTTTTTTCTATTTATTCTTTTTCCACCCCAAGCTGCCTGACGCCTGATATATATTTTCAGCCCGGTCATGGGCCACGGGCTTCTACTCCCCAAATCGGCCTCAGGTCCTCCAATATCCGTGGCTTGCCCCCTATGGTGGGGCTGTGGCACTCCCCTCACATGCCACAGTCTTTGGACTAGGTTGGAGGGCTGGCCTGGGGAGCAAATCAAAGCAGTGGCGAGCTTCATTAGCGGCGGCTGGCAGCTGACTTTTTCCATTTTTCCGGGGAGGCGGGGTCATGCAATGACGCCTGTGTCCGCCCCACCTCCTATACATGCCAGTGCCGGAAGCTGTGTGACTCCTGGCCTCTGCCAGGGGTCATCAATGCTCTGGGCACTTCCCCACCCTCCCCCCTGAGAAGGAGAGCAGTCCCTAGGACGCTCCATCCTTCTCCCCTGGCCAGCCCTCCAGTGACCCTGGTCCATTCCCAAACCCGGGTCGCCGGCATTGCATGCGGAAATCCAACCACTGCACCGATGGGCTGGCCCTATCCAAATGACTTCTGACCTACCTTCTTCCCCCTCCTTCCTGACGCATCCAATCACTTCCCTTATGTAAATGGCTACTACCCCCCCCCCTTACCTTTTTCTCTGTCTCTCCTGAATAATTTAAATCCAGGGATGGTCAAGTCTCAGTCATAGTTTTGGGTTGCCCACATCTCAGTGATGGCTGCAATGTCCACCTCTCCTTTTTCCAGCAGTGCTTGCAGCTCTGCTATTTTATTCCCCAGGCTCCTAGCATTTAGTGATACCACCCTCCACCCTGACTCTCTCCCAGCTGCCCCCTTACTCTCCTCTCCCCCCTTATCCTAGACAAAGTAGGCCCTATCATTGCTATGGGGGGGGTCCTCTGGACCTCCTCTCCTGATTCACTCCACCTCCCCGGCCCTGCCCCCCCGACAGCAAGTTTAAATTATCCTGTGTTATGATAAATTCCCTCAGTCTCTGCTTTACACCCCTGAACCCTCCGTCCTTAGATGTAGCCTATCCCTTGCATATAGATCTGGGTTCTCCCATGTGTTGCCCCACTCTCCCACCCAGCCATACCCCATGGACTCACACCATTCTCTCATCCACTTGTTGAAGTCCATGATTCTGCTTTTTCTGTCCGTACTTGCCCATGGCACTGGCAGAACTGAGAATGCCACTGTGCTTCCCTCCACCCTGCATAGCTTTCCCACTTCTCTGAAGCTGTCCTGAACCTCCTCTATCTGCCTTCTTTCCAGATAATTTGTTCCCAGGTGAACAATGATGTGTGGTCCCCCCCCCCCACCTTCTGTACACACCTACCAGTGTGCTGCTGCACCCTACCTACCGTCTTGCCAGGCATGCACTCTACCCAGATGTTGCTTTTCCTGGCCCCCTTCCCCATCTGACCCCTTAACTATGGAGTCTCCCAGAATTATGACTGATTCCTTTATGTGCTCCTCTCTTTTGGGCTCATTTCCTTCCCCAAAATACTCCCTTCCCTATCCCCAGCTATTCCCCTTTTGCCTCCTCCATTCTGTGTCCTGACCCCCTTGCCACTTATGGCTGGTGCATCAGCTTCACTTACTAGACCATTCCTTTGTGCCCCCCTTGCCTTCCCCATGCAGTTTCCTCTGCCCCATCCTGTCACCCTCCCCACTATGGTTTTCCTGTGTTTTCCTTGAGTAACGTGTGCCCTCTCCCCAAGGTTCCTTCCTTAGCCTTGTTCCATCCTTATCCTTGCTGCCTCCAGCTTCTTGCTTTACTGCACCTCCCTGCTCCATTTTCCCTGGTTTTGCTTCCTTACCTCCTTTCTGCTGCCCTTTGTCTCTAGGGCTATAGGTAGCACCTGACACTTCTGTGGTGCATCCTTTCTCCCTGGTAGTGACCCTCCCTTTAACCTTCTCAGTGATTACACTACCTTCCCCCTTCTGCTTCTCCCAGTTAGCCATACCATTGATCTGATTTATTCTGGCGTTCCCCTTTTTCTGTTCTTTCCCAGACCCCCTTTCCTGAGGCTTATGACCTTGCACTGGCCCTGCTGTAGTCTTGTCTCCTCAACTACTCCAACCCCTGTCTCCATGTCTTGCATGTGACTGCACTGGATTTTGCAGCCCACCTCCCAATTCCTCTGGAATTACTTTGTGCTGGCCTGCTGGTGGCTGTATTGTGTGTCTGAACAAGTTTCCCTTATGACCCCAATCTTCCCTACCTCGACCACCCCATGCCTGCAGCTCCCTCCTCAGCCACCCAATTTCTTCCCTTATTTGCCCCATCTGTCAGCACACTAAGCATCCCCCCGCCCTCCATGCCACTGCCAGGAACATGGCTGCTCCGCATCCTTGGCAACAAACTACCCTCCCTAGCCCTTGCTGGCTGCCAATCCCCTTCCTCCTTTCCCACTGATTGGACCCTCTCCTGTCCCAACCCTTCCCCCATGCTGGCGTCCTCTCATCTACATTGGTCATGTTTGCTCTTGTCACTCCCTGTACTTCCTACGTCATCTATTTCCCTTCAGCCTTCCACACACTATATCCTGCCTGCTCCCCTTCCCAGTTGAACACTACTAGTAACTGATGTTGCCTAGTTGAAGGCCCCCCACCTATCACACCAATCAGCAATTTATTGTGGATGCTATACTCCTATTTAAGACTGACCCATGCTTTTTCCCTGCCCCGTGACTGCACTATTGGATAGGAACTACATGAGCTGCGCCTGAAGTCCCTTCCTCCAATTGCAGGGCAGATGTTCCCCTGTAAATGTGCTGTGTTCAGGGGAGGGAGGGATTGGGGCCCACACCCGACTCTCACGAGAGAGTATCAGCCCTGTGTCTGCCCCTCACCACACCTCCAAGCACTGCAACTTCCTCCGGAGGCTTTCCTAGGCGTTTACCTTGCTGGACGAAAGAACCCCTTCCCCAAGCTACAGGCCTAGACAAAACACAGTTCATGCATTATAAGTTAATTAAAACACACACACACAATAAGCAGAATGTTTCCCAAGTAAAATATGCATAAAAGAACTAAACCAACAATAACAAGCATTTGTCAATGCCGAATGTTTGCTTGCTGGCATTGGCAGTGGTAGTGTAGAAGTTACAGAGCTGCATAATAGGAATGGCAGTGAAGTATTGAACTGAAGCCAACCCCACCACTACCCTGCAGAGAGTGACAGGCATTGGGGTGTGCCTTTGGGTCGTCAGGCATAACGGCCACACCATTTCATTACACCCCACCCTGCAGACACTGGCAAGTGTCACGGTGTTCCTTGGGGTCTTTGGTCCTTATGTGCACCCCATTTCATTAGGAAATATGGTGAGATGGGTGTGATATAGGAGAATGCGGTGAAGTTTGGGGCCGAAGAGTCCAAAGCATACCTTGATGCCTCTCACTGACTGCAGGGTGTGGAATGCTATAAGCATCACAGGCAAGAATCCCAAGTCACACCCCTGATGCCTGTCTTTCTCTGCAGGGTTGGGCATTATGGTTGGAAACCCTAATACCTCAGGCATTCGTTGGTATTTTCACTCCAAATTTTCAACATGTTTTTTTGTGACCCCACCTCATGAACAGGGGGAATATCAGTTTGTTAGCCGAAAGCTGCTTATGCACAGTGACTACGGCATTTAGCACCACAGGTGCAAAAACATTCCGAACAGGATGTAAAAAATGACAGCTGTACTGTTCATGGGGAGGTGTAAAAAATGGCAATGTTGCAAATCTGTAGAAAAAATATAAAAAAAAATGGTGAAGTCACGAGCGTACATAGAAACTGTGCAACGCACACCTGTAATATAATTCGGTTGGGGATTTTTTACAGCAGATTGTCAACTCAGGCATTTTGGTGCCTCCGATCATGAACAGTGTCACTGTGATTTTCTTTATCTGTGAAGAACAATGATTTCCCACAGCAACCACGCATCTCTGCGCTGAAAGTGTGGAAACACACTTCAGCCATGTTGTGAAAAATGACAGCTGTACTGTTCATAAGAAAGTGTGGAAAAATGGCACTGGTGAAAATCTGGACTGAAAATATTACAAAGTCATGAACTAGCGAGGGTGCGTGGAAACTGGGCAATGCTCACTTGTAACACAGTCATTTTATGGACTTCTGTCACCAAATTTTCAACATAGCCATTTTAAGACCTCTGCTCATGAACAGTGTAACTGTGATTTTCTTAATCTGTCCTAAACATTGCTTTCGCACACCAACAGCACCATTGTGCGCTACATGTGCGAAAACACATTTTGGGCGACATATGAAAAATTGCAGCTGTACTGTTCATAAGGAAGTGTAATAAAATGGCAATGTTGAAAATCTGGAGTGAAAATATTAAATCTGCAAACTTTCGAGCATGCATAGAAACTGTGCAACACACGCTCGTAACACAGTCATTTTTAGGAATTTTTTCACCAAATTTTCAACATAGCCATTTTTAGACCTCTGCTCATGAACAGTGTCACTGTGATTTTCTTAATTTGTCCCGTACATTGATTTCACACACCGACTGCACCACTGTGAGCTAGCCATTTTAAGACCTTTGCTCATGAACAGTGTCACTGTGATTTTCTTAATTTATCCTGTACATTGATTTCAGCACAACCGACTGCGCCATTGTGCGCTACATGGGCGGAAACACGTTTTGGGTGAGATGTGAAAAATGACAGCTGTACTGCTCATAAGAAGGTGTGATAAAATAGCAATGTTGAAAATCTGGAGTGAAATATTGAAAATCCACGACCTTCTGACGTCGCGTAGGAACTGTGCAATGCACGCTCGTAAAACAGTCATTTTTAGAATTTTTTCACCAAATTTTCAACATAGCCATTTTAAGACCTCTGCTCATGAACAGTGTCACTGTGATTTTCTTAATTTATCCCGTACATTGATTTTGCACACCGACTGCACCATTGTGCGCTACATGGGCGGAAACACATTTTGGGTCAGATGTGAAAAATGACAGCTGTACTACTCATAAGAAGGTGTGGTAAAATGGCAATGTTGAAAATTTGGAGTGAAAATATTGAAAATTCGTGAACTTACGAGCCTGCGTAGGAACTGCGCAACGCACGCTCGTAAAACAGTCATTTTGGAATTTTGACGCAAATTTTCAACATAAATTTTGGGACCCTTCTCATGAATGATGTCACTGTCATGGTGTTATTCAGGCCGAAGGGTGATTTAGATGCAGTGACTGCGAAATCACCCTTGACAATCATACCATGACAGATTGACATCATCATGAGAAGGGGTCTAAAACTCCATGTTAAAATTGGTGCAAAAATTCCCAAAAATGCCTGAGATATGCAACAAAGTTGAAACCCCTATCTAGCCCATTGTACAGCTTACTGGCATTTCCTCAGTTCGCAGTCGGCTTTGAAGAGTGCAGACGTGTTCCCGGTCCACCGAAGATAGTCGTGCCGATGTCCGGAGGTAAGTATGGGGTGAGGGGGAGGTGTGGGGAGGCTGCGTGCGCAGTGGGTGGGTGCGAGTTGTGGGGGGCTGGGAGACTCCGCTGTGGGACCGCTTTTTCTTTACAGGTAAAAAAAAAAAAAAAAGAACGACGAGGGACATTTGCCATGCTGGAGTGGGCTCCCAGCATGGCACAAGGATGGTTCGGGGGCTATTCAGCCGACGGGGGATTGGGCACCCCCGTCGGCCAAAGTATGGATTGCCACACTGGGGTGGGCTTCCAGCGTGGCACTTAGTTCTCGGGGGTTAGGATAGTGGAGCCGACGGGGATTGGGCACCCCGTCGGTTATATTATTACCTGCCATGCGAGTTGGCACCCAGCGTGGCATTTCCAAGGCTTTGGGGGAGGCGGGGAACGCAGCCCAGCTGACGGAGATTGGGCACCCCCGTCGGCTATTCAGTGTGTGCGTGCGGGAGGAGGGGCACGCACACCTGCGTGGCGTGTGTGTGGGGAGGAGCTCAGCATGAGCAGGCGATATCTTATCGTTGCTCACTCAAGCGTAGCTCCCCTTTTGAACTGTATGTCACTGCATTTTGGAGCTTGTCATAGACAGCTCCAGAATGCATTGGCTTACAGGGGCCGTGCCTGCCAACACACTGACTGAATTAGAGGAGGAGGTGACACACCTCCGAAATCTCAGATGATGGCACTATGTTTCTTGCACATGCGTGCAAGCAAACATAAAAATGCAAGTGAAACACTCACTTCCCTGAAATGAACTGCTGCCTTATGCTTTCAGCCCCTTATGAAGAATTCTAGTCTGTGCTACTGCATATTGTGAACTAAATATCACTGCTACGCACAGTTTGGACATACTTGATTGTTACTGGGCATATGGCCCCTCCTCTAGTCCCAGCCTGGATCCAACATAGAGCATACAAGTTTCAGTACACAGCTTATCTGGGGCACTGCCTGACACTGCTGTTTGTGTAATTGTATTTTGGGAGTCACTGAATAATTTGGTACTTTTTATTGTCAAATATATTTCTTGTACAAAGATGGTATAGTACACAAGCTTTCAGGGTCACACAAGTCCCTTCATCAGGTGCAATGTGGTGTTTACACCTGATGAAGGGACTGGTGTGGCCCTGAAAGTTTCTCTACTTTACCATCCTTGTACAAGACATATGTTGGCCAAAACAGGTACCAAGCTAACCAGCGATTGCTGTTTTCCAAGGACCAATATGGCTACAGTCTCTTTTTACTGTTTGACCCTTACTGTGCTGCAGACTGGTATATCAGTCCAGAATTCCAATATGTTCTAAATCTGTCGGCAGCCTGCGGGAATTGTATTTGTGCTTTTTGTGACTGTTGTAATGCATTTGCTCCCGTCCCCTACACACACCCTGTATTTTTTGTTTGTTTGTTGTGGTGCCACCTTGTTTTCCTGCAACCTTAAAATTTCCTGGATTATTTTGTGATATGGCTATCTTCATTGCTTTGCTTTGTAACTTTCCCGGGTCATGCATGAAAATAAGTATTATGTAAGCAATAAAACATGGCTGGGTCTTGGTAGTACTGAAATACCCGCACACCCAGAGGCGTAGTGAGGGGGCCAAGTGCCTTCAGACCCTGGGTGTGCGGGTATCTTGGTACTACCAACACCCAGCCATGTCTTATTGCACTTATAAAATGGACAACTACTGTAAAAAAATACAAACAGTATGGAATAAGATGAGAAAAAAATGACATTTTTATATTTTTGTTAAAATAACATTACACACCAAATAATAGTCCCAAACTAAATAGTAACACAGGGGACTGTAAACACATTAAAAATAATGTAATGA
Organism: Neoceratodus forsteri; assembly: GCA_016271365.2. NCBI lineage: Eukaryota > Metazoa > Chordata > Ceratodontiformes > Ceratodontidae > Neoceratodus > Neoceratodus forsteri. Next base: position 332,212,938 of record JADMNL010000026.1, on the reverse strand, counting down.
GAAAGTTTTATTTTTGGATTTGATATGCAGTCATTACACTACATTTCACTTTGTCCACTCTTTCTCTTTGTGTTATCTTTTTCATAGGACCACTGTAACAGACCAGCTGGCTGTTGACAGTTCAGCCTGTACCCCGCCCCACCCCCCGAACACTCACACACAGCATTAAACAAATTATTTTATTTTGTCTTGCTGCTATTAGGCATGTCGTTAGTTGTGCTTATGTAAACTCATATTATACAGTTTTCAGTGGCTGTTAGGTAGTTGGGAACAATGCCAGGCACTGTTTGTTTCATTAGCAGGCAACACTGAGGACAGTCGGGGTCCTCACATGGTAGGCCCAAGCATCACTACCTGCCTAAGCTACAGGGGGAGTGGGGCTACTCGGAACAGAGCACTTAACAGTGAACATCTGGGTGCTGTAGATCATGACTGTATGGCGAGAGGAGAGGTAGGGAACAACCGAAATTATGCGGATCCCTGTAGATCATGGAGAACTGTGCTGTAGGCAAATCGCAGAAAAAAACTAAGAAGGAGCTGCAACTAACAGGTGTGTAGTTCATTTTACTGGTGCCATCACAAAATTAACGTTTGTTTTGGTGAATTGGCAGCGCTGGTGATGAACGGAAATATTTTTCAGTATTATCACTGCCATACTGCCCAAAGAAATGCATTCTTAGGATTTGAAAAGAAAATTATGTTAGATGGAATAAAACGCTTGATTACTTTTAAAACTATTGCCTTGTAATGGGAACGAACTGCAACTGTTATCACTTGGTGATGTGCCAACGATGAACAAGTGAGGGGAAACATGGCTGCCACAAAAAAAAAAAAAAACGTTCTACTGGCACAAGGTTTTTTGGAGGTAAACAGGTAGCCAAATGGCTAGGACTTTTTTTGCCTGGTGGTAGTGCTTCCACCATGCTTGATAATTAACCAATCAAGATGCAGGGAAATAGGTGCCCATTTTATAAAATTGACTAATGTGCTTACCTAGTCAAGAAAAACTAATTAACTCCTCATGAAGAAGGGTTTCTATGAAGAAGCCCTAATTCACCTTTCTCACTTCACAGACTTTCTCTTCATAAAAGTGCCATGGGAAATTAGGTCTAAGCATTCAATGATGTGCCATGTCAATGTCTGTAAATCAGATACTTCTGAAGTGGGACCACTTCTCTTACATCTGACATGTCTGTGGAATAATTGTGATACACAATATGAAGAAAAACCTTTAAAGGGGGTAGGAAATAATGTTTACTTCTCTAGATGCCTGATTGTTATCGTTTTAGTGTCTATCCAATATTCTGATATGTTTTTACCTTTTTTGTATTAAATTAATAATCGGTTACCAACCCCTTTCCTCAGCCATTGCTGCTGTCTCTCTTCATATTGCCTGAACATTTTATGACATCAGAAACACCATTCCAGGCCATTCAGATGAACAGCATGGAGTGGTGTAACTGATCTCATGGAGTGTCTTAGAAACGTGAAAAGAAAGAGAAGTAGCTGCTGAGGTGAGTGGAACTCGATGTAGGTCTGAGGGCACCCCAAAGCTAGATTATTTATTTATCAAACATTGGTCAGGGCGTATCCGAATACATAACTGGAATGGAAAGGGAAACGTGAGAGTCGCTAGCTATGTGCAAATCATTTCCCATCAGCTTCAAGGAGTGAAAGTTGGGATAAACAAAGAGTAAGGTAATCTGGACAAGGTCTTAGATGTTAACACCAAAGCAGTTCTACCCTTTCAAGATTTCAGAATGAAATGTGGGATTAGGAGATAGGACTTCTGTTATTATCTGCAGTTTAGGCAAACTACTGAGTCATTGGCTCAGGATAATGTAGAAGCCCGTTTCATTCCCTTGGCATGACTTAGTGAAACTTGCTAAGGGTAAAGGTGGGGCAGGTAGGTCACAGACACTCACATAGATAACCAAACTCAGACTGCACTGACTCTCCTAGAGTGAGGTGAGAAAAGAAGTATAAAGATACCTGTCAGAATTTGGCAGTCTTTATGGAAAAATGCCTGTGGCTCTGACAAGGAATTACAGGGAAGGATGATACAATATTATATCCCCTGTTACACTTACTACACCCCAGAGGTCCTATAGAAACATAGAACTTCTTGGCAGAAAAGGCCAATTGGCCCACCCAGTCTGCCTAGATCCTATGTAAGTTTGGTAAGTCTGACAGAGGGAAATGTTTATTTTTTTATTTATTTATTAGTTTTCGGAAACACCTTTGAGCCAGAGGCTCATTTACAAAGGTTCCATGTCATGAAACAAAATATAGAGCATAATAAATAGTACATTTAACAACTAGTACAGAAAACAATTATCCTATTATACAGAGTATTTACAGGTCTAGTCCATTCAAGAGTCAGGAGTTACATTTTCCTGAGACAAAAAAGGGGAAAGGTATGAGAAATTTACAACAGTAAAAAGACACAGTGAGGCATGGAAGGGTAAAATTTGTTCCAGGTGACCTATACAATGGTTAGGAACCAGGAATCTGATGGGAGATGCAGTTGCATCAGACTAGAGCAGGACAGAAGATGTAAAAATTGCAGATAGGGAGAAGTAATTCTGTTAATATGAATCTCTCACAGTGTGGCAGCAACACTTTCCCTTCAGTGTACCAAGAAGGGGAAAGAAAGGAATCTGGCTACAAGCTCCTCAATACAAGCTCCTCAGTCTGGCTATAAACTCCTCAATACAAGGATTTATGGGGTGACTGTGGTTCTGTCCAAAAATACAACCAATTTAGTACACCATTGTTCAAGTCTGCGAGCAATTAGTGAGCAGTATATCACCTTATGTCCTTTAGTTTATATAACTGGGAGAATGTGTGGTCCTAGGCTCATTTCCACATTACAAGAAAATCTGAATTATTCATTTATTTATTTAAACGTTGGCAACCAGGACAGACACCACTGAGCCATGGCTCATTTCCAGGTGCAACCTGGGGGATGGGGTAGGGTTGCTACCTTTGGACGAGCTGAAAACTGGATACTAAGCCATACCCTAAACTCTGCCTCTGGCCCCACCCCTTTTTTATGGCCAAAAAGTATATCACGCTTTCCCAGAGCCATTTGCAATGTCAGAAAAGACTTTAAAAGTGACAGGACATCATTTTATACTGTTACTGTTCATTTCTTTATTTTCATTTTTGGTAAGCAGGTAAGGCCAATTGGGTGCAAGGCCGATTTACTAGGGTGACCCAGGAGCACAGTGAGGTTATGTATCCTGCTCAAGGTCATACAGTATGCAAGGGGAAGCTGTGGAAATCGAACCCATGTCTGCTGGATGTACCAAGCTCATTCACAGCTCCTTGCTCTAACCTTTGTTAAACACCCTTCCATTTTCCTTTCAATGTCTGTCATGTATTCTGACAAACTTTTGACCAATTTGTGATTCATTATTCAGACTTCTAATACCAGCAAATCTGCATCGTGTTCTCTTTAATGCAGCAGCTACTACTGTTTCTTTTCAAACTTCCTAGGTATTCCACAGTTTCAGACATACCACTCTGTGCTATTAATCTGAATATCCTGTAATGTGAAACTAATGTCATGGAAGGTTCAGGTAGTATGAAAAATGAGAGCAGTAGCTGCTGAGGACTCGGGAGAGAGGGAATCAATGTAGTGATAAAGTCAATAAGAATTTCTGTGAAACTTGGACATACAACCGAAAAGTGAATGATTTGATACAGTCAGTTTTAAAGGTGTGTGAGCACTCAAAATAGTCCAAAAACAATCAGCAGTGGTAACATGGGATAAATAACAAAATCAACATAATGCACACACATTTCCTTATAGACACAAGTAAGAATGGAACATCAGCAGAGGTTGACTTTGAACCAATGTTTTAAAAACAGCTTCTATCAGAAAACTGGCTCTCATGTTCAATGCAGCTCTTTAAAACCACACTCATTTTCCATTAATGCCTTTCATGCTATACTGCTAGCAGTATAGCCTAGAGGTTAGAGTAACACACTATAAATGAATTTTTTACATCCAGTAGACAGACCTGGGTTTGATTCCCACAACCTCCGCCTGCATATATGTCCCATGAACTATGCATACTGTGTGACTCTGAGCAAGTCACTTAACCTCCCAGGTCACCCCTAATAACAGGCACTTGTGCCTAGTGGGCCTTACCTGGTTACCAAAGACTAATAAAAAACTAAATGTGCTGAACAGACCATCCCTGCTCGTCAGGAGATCATCGACAAATGACACTGCCTATTTTCAGCTATTTTGACATGATCTATGGCAATGCCCTCAATTCCACTGTTACCCATCTGGACCTGGTACTGTGAAATGGGGATGGAGAGAGGATCTCAGATTTAGAAGTGGGTAGCCATGTGGGAACAAGCGACCACCAAACAGTGTAGCTCAAAACAAACACAGCTGTAGAGTCAAGCCATACAAAAGCAAGGGTGTTGGACTTTAGGAGGGCTGACTTTGGCAAAAAGGGAGAGTGCCTCAGAAAAGCACTAGCAAACAGGCAAGAAGAAGGGGTGGAAGAATAACGAGGAAAAATCAAAACTGCCATCACAGAGGCAACAAGCTTTTGTGTAAAGCAAATCAACAAAACAAAATGAAGGAAAAAGCTACTATGGTTCTCAAAAGAGGTGGCAGGAAAGGTTAAGGAGAAAAGGACAGCATTCGGGAAATATAAGGAAACACAGAAGGAGCAGGACAGAGAACTTTATCAGTTAAGGCAGAAGGAAGCAGGGAGGAAAGTCAGAATAGCAAAGGCCCAAACTGAGGAACAGATAGCCAACACTGTTAAGAAGGGGGATAAAACCTTTTCTATGCATATTAGGGAGTGAAGAAAGACCAAGGAAGGGATACTGAGGCTTAATAAAGGGGAAGGAATGTGGGCAGAGGGTGACAGTGAAAATACAGGGATACTGAATGAATACTTCTGCTCAGTATTCACAAAAGAAGAGGAGGGGGAGGTACCTAAACCAAACAATAGAATCACTCTGGATAGGGGGGTTGATACCAGTCCATTCACAGAAGAAAGGGTTCTGAAAGAACTCTTAAAACTAAAGGTGGACAAAGCAATGGGGCCTGATGGGATTCACCCAAGAATTCTAAAAGAACTAAAGGTAAAACTAGTGACACCACTGACTACCCTCTTTAACAAATCATGGGAGGATGGGGTGGTACCCGAGGACCGGAGGAGGGTGGATGTGATTCCTCCTCACAAAAGTGGGAGCAAGGCAGAGGCAGGAAATTACAGACCTGTTAGTTTGAACTCAGTGGTAGGGAAAATTATGGAATCACTTCTGAAGGAAAGAATTGTTGAGTACTTAGAGGCCAGAGGGGCACAGGATCCAAGGCAGGATGGATTCACAGCGGGAAGAACATGTCAGTCGAATCTAATAGATTTCTTTGACTGAGTGACCAAAGTGGTAGACCAGGGAAGGGCTGTGGACATGGCCTACCTTGACTTTAACAAGGCATTTGACACAGTCCCACACAAAAGATTATTATACAAGTCAGCCAGCCTTGGAGTGGGTCCCAAGGCGGTAGCCTGGGTAAAGAATTGGCTGGACAACAGGATGAAGAGGGTAATAGTAAACAGAGTCCACGCTGAAAAAAGGGGGGTTACTAGTGGAGTACTGCAGAGTCCAGTACTGGGACCGGTCCTCTTTAATGTCTTTATAAGTGACATTGAGGAGGGACTGGAAAGAAAAGTATCTGTCTTTGCAGATGACACAAAGATCTGCAACAGGGTCAATACAGAAGGTGGGGTGGAAAGGATGAGAATGGACTTGGCAAGGTTGAAGGAATGGTCAGGCAGTGCATTCCAAGGCTCCACCACTCTCATGGTGAAGTACTGCCTCCTCTTTTCTCCCCTGAGTCTCCCTCCCTCCATCCTCCAACTGTGCCCCCTTGGGGCCCCACCCACCTTCTTCTGAAAGACTCCACTGAGGCTTACCCATTCATCCCTTTCAGACACATGAAGACCGCAATCATATCCCCCCGTCCCTCCTCTAGCAAGAAAAGGTTGAGCTCCTCAAGTCACTCCTCATATGTCCTGTCCCCCAGACCCCAGATCATCCTAGTTGCCCTCCTCTGAACCCGCTCCAGGAGATGGATATCTTTCTGTAGGTGAGGATGCCAAAACTGCATGCAGCATCCAAGGTGTGTCCGAACCAGGCAATTGTACAATGGCAGAATCACCTCCCTGTTCCTTAAGGAGATCCCCTTGGTGATGCAGCCCAGCATCTTGTTTGCCCTGGCTGTAGCCTGCCTGCATTACTCAGAGTTCATTTTGGCATCCACCATCGCCCCCAGGTCTCTTTCCCCACTTGAAGCCTGTAGTATGTCCCCACCTAGAGTGTACACCTGTCCTGGGTTCCTACGCCCCAGGTGAAGCACCTTGCATTTCCTGGTGTGGAATTTCAACTTCCAGGTGTGTGACCATCTCCCCAGATTATCCAGGTCACCTTGCAGGGCTAGCCTATCCTCCTCCCCATGCACCACTGCCCCCAGCTTAGAGTCATCTGCAAAGAGGCTCATCTCGCACTTGATACCCTCCCTGATATTGACAATGTAAGCGTTAAACAAGAGTGGGCCCAAAACTGAACCCTGTGGGACCCCACTTATGACTCCCCTGGAAGACGAGGCTACCCCCACCACCACCCTTTGAGTACATCAGATACCCAGTTCTCAATCCACCTGACCATCAGGGCTCCCACCCCTATACTACTCAGCTTATTCAGCAGAGCTGTGTGGGGGACCGAGTCAAACGTCTTGCTGAAGTCCAGGAAGAGAACATCCACTGGCCTACCCTGGTCGAGCACCATCATCACCCAGTCATAGAACACCACAAGTTTCGTCTGACACGTTCTGCCAGGGACGAAGCCATGCTGGTGACCATCCAGGAATCCCTGTTCTGCCAAGAACACCATCAGCCTCTCCTTTAAGATGGCCTCCATCAACTTCCTCACCACTGAAGTCAAGCTGACAGGCCTGTAGTTCCTAAGCTCCTCCCTCGATCCTCCTTTATGGACTGGCACAATGTGCACCTCCCTCCAGTCCTTGGGCACCCTCGCTGTCTGCAGAGAAGTGTTGAAAAGGGGTGCAGCCAGGACATCAGCCAATTCCCACAGAACCCTGGGATGGATTCCATCAGGACCATGAGCCTTATCCTTTTTTTAGGGACTTGAGGGCTTCCCACACTCTGAGGACTAGGATTTCACCATTGGTGCTCCCTGCCCCCCCCCGGGGATCCAGCATGTCCCTTCCCATATGGGACATTTTTTTCTGTGCCCAGAATAACATCTGGAATCCCAAAATTTGGGACCCCCTGCTTCCTCTTGCCCTGAGCCTCCCGGGGATCCTCCCTAGTGAAGACCGAGGCAAAGTATTTGTTGAGTACTTCCACCTGGTTACTTGACTCCTCTGCCCACCCACTCACTGTCCTCAACCTACTGAATGACCTCTTCCCTCTCCTTCTCTCCCCATATACCTAAAGAAGCCTTCCCCCCCGATCCCCCTGTGCCAGTCTCTGCTCCTTCATAGCCTTGACCCCTCTCACCACCCTGGTAACCCTCCTGGCCTTTAGAAGATACTCCTCCCTATCCATGATCCCACATGAACGCTTGAACCTACCATATGCAGCCCTCTTTTCCCTTACCGCCTCCTGGACCTCCCTGGGCAACCAGCATGGCTTCCTAGACCCACCGCCTTTACGTCTCACCCTCGCGCAGGACCTAGTAACCTCCTCCAGCCCTCTCTTAATAAGCCCCCACCTGCTTTCCAAGTCCATGTATGGTGTTACACTCTCCAAGTGCCCCTTGAAGAGTTTACCCATGTTCTCAAAGTCCGCCCCCCTGAAGTCCACTGTCACCGTCTTTGTATGGCCCCCCATGTCCAATTCAAACCAGACGGTGGCATGGTCATTCCCAGCCAGAGGATCCCCCACCTCAATCCCCTTAACCAGGTCACAGTTTGAATCACATCCAGGTCACATCCCTCTCTTGTTGGTTCCACAATCTGCTGACTTAGGAATGCATCCTGGAAGATGTCCAACAAGCCCTTCTCCTTGGCCACAGAGGAAATAATAGTTCCCCAATCAGTCGCCGGCATGTTTAGGCCACCCAGTATCACCACCCCACCCCCTTCCCATCCACAATGGTCCCTAATGTTAGCAAGCAGGCTTTCCTCCAGGTCATCAGCCAGCATGGGAGATCTGTAGACCACCCCATTGTGACCTTCTTGTCCCCCGGGGCTTGCACGGTGACCCACAGGGCCTCCACATTACCTTCAGCGTCCTCCATCCGGCTTATCCCTACAATTTCTGTTTAAGAGCTGTCTTCCCCAATAGGTTAAGATAAAGCCTATCCCTAGCGTACAGTCTCTTTTCCTCCCAAGTTGCCCCCCAATCACCCACTACCCCATACCCCCGAGCCACTCATTTGCCTCCCTAATTTTCTGTTTATTTTCCACACTGGCCATGGGTACTGGCAGGATTTCTGAGAAGGAGACCGAGCAGCCATTTGCATGACAGACCCTGGCAAGCTCAAGGAACCTAGCCTGGATTTCCAACACACTGTTTCCTTCTATGTCATTAGTACCCAGATGCACTAAGAAGTCCAGGGAACCTCCACAAATTTGCACCAGCTTGTACACCAGGAACTTAGCTTTGTGCACCGACAGGCCAGAAATGCTCTTGACCCTAACTGGACTGGGCTTCCCCTCACCCTGCCCTTCCCACTGGAGACCTCTAATCATGGAGTCCCCCAGCAGGAGCACCCTAACTCCTCCCTCGACCTTTGCCCCTCCCCTTTTCCATTTACCATCCCAATCTCTCCACCTTCCCAGGCCCTGCCCTTGTAACTGGGTAGCTGCAGCCCCCTTGAGCTGCACAACATCCCCTGCTCAGCTCATACCCATGAACTGACCCAGTTGCCTCTTCCCTCATAATGCTGCCCAGCCCTGCTCATTTCCCTAGCTGGGCCAGCAGCTCCAGTTACTCCCACTTTGTGACACTTTCAGCTTCCACCCTCCCCCACCCACACTTTAGCAGCCTCTATCCTACTCTTCCCCACACTGTCTGCCTGTTGGACCCCAGGCCTCCCACCTCTCTCTTGGCAGGGTCCCCCACTTTCCTGTGAGGATCCCCGTTGAATGCAGCACCCTTACCAGCCCTGAATCCATCTCAATCACTGGGGCCCTCACACCCTACATCACTACCTACAATGATTTTCTCCTGTCCAATACTGTGAGAGCGCCCCACCCACACTGTGTCCCAAAGCCATTTTGCACCCTCACGCTTCCCAGCCACTGGACTGCCCACTTCTTCTGCTCCAATATAGTTCCTATGCAAGGATCCCTTCCTACTATCCCCAAACCCCAGGCTAGTTGCACTGTCCACCTCCCCCCTCACCCCTTTTTTATCTCCACTGGGTTGGCCTCATCACCACCCTCCTTATCAGGACTAGACCCTTCAATTCCCATCACCCCCTCCTTCTCGTCCTTCCCCCCATCCACTTCAACTGGCCCTTTAAGACCCCTGGTTAGCTGCTGATTTGAGTGCAAAGCCCCTACTCTTTCCTGTTTCCCTGGCAGCTACTCCTGCCCATCCTTCCCCTCTCCTGCCACTGCTCCAAACCCCCCTCCTCATCATGAATCAAACTCAGCGGTTCAAATCTATTGTAGCACTCAAGGCCCCCTCTCTCATCCCGCCCTGTTGCCACCCTACTTCCCCTACCCGTCTCTCCTTTTGCAGTGCCTTCCCCTTTTTTTCTCCGGACACTGCCTGCATTCCTGGTTGTCGCCACCTTTAGGGCACCCCCTAGAGGGGTCTCCCTGCTACCCAAGGCCTCCCACCATTTCCCCACCCCTCCTGTCTGCTGGAAGGGATCCAGAGGCTACCATACCAACACCCACATACCCCTCTCTATTCTCCTCTATTTTGCCCCTTCCAAGCCCTCCCCTCATCACTGCTAACTGCCACCCTATCCTGTCAACCTCCTACCTAATTCGCAACAGCTGCCGACACACTGGGTAACCTCCCAACCTCCATGCCCAGTCAAGCATCATGGCTGCCCCACACCCGGTGCACGCCACGACCCTACCAAAGATGCTGGCTCTGGTAGCTGGAGGCCCCCCCCAGAGTTCCTGTCTCAATCGTGAGCTGCTGTCCCCCCATTTTAGGAAAACTGGGTTCCCCCTAGGCCCAAGGCTACGAGGGTATAAACATAAACAATCCCAGAACAGCAGCAAAGTGACTAATAAAACATAAAGTTGCATAAACAACCCTTAAGTAACAAGCAAGGTGACTATTAAAAACAATCCCAAAACCGCAGCAAATGACTATTAAAGGTGACAGTTTTAGACAGAAAAATTTCATAAACAGCTCCTAAGCAGCAAGCAAGATGACAGTTTTTGACAGAATTTCACAAGGTCCCCAGGCTACCTGTCCAAACACAAGTCCAGTCCACCCCTGTCCTCACTCCTCCCCCCCCCGTCAACTATTTAATAGCGGTTGGGGTGGAACGGTGAGCCACAATTACAGCTCCTCCTGTGCAGTGCGTGAAAGGCGGCTGGGCTTGCCCTGTTTTATAGCCCAGCCCTGAGTTTGAATGTGGCACCCTGTTCACTGACTGAGCCACACAGTTCCCCACTCCTATCCCTGACTCACCGCCGATGCAGTTGAACCGGGATCTATCCACCTTGCCGCTACTGCACTGCCGATGCAGCCAAAGGACTCCCCACTTTCACTCTTGGGTCCACACGCCACCAATGTGGCCAAGAAAACTCCGGTCTGTTCCCACTCACTGCCAATGCAGCCAGAAGCTCTTCCGATGGCTCCGAGTTCTGCACACCGCCGACGTGGCCCCCAAAAACAATTACAGCTCCTCCTCTGCCATACGTGAAAGGCGGTTGGGCTTGCCCTGTTTTATAGCCCAGCTTTGACTTTGAATGTGGTGCCCTGTTCACTGATTGGGCCACACAGTCCTCTACTCCTATCCCTGACTCACCGACGATGCAGTCAAGCTGGGATCTGTCCACCTTGTCGCTGCTCTGCAGCCGATGCAGCCAAAGGACTCCCCACTCTCACTCCTGGGTCCACATGCCACCAATGCAGCTGAGACAACTCTGGTCTGCTCCCCCAGGCTCCCACTCACTGCCAATGCAGCCAGAAGCTCCTCCTAAAAAGGGGGGGGTTCTGTTAGCTGCCTGGTGAGAGAGTTGGATGGGGCATTGGGCACCACACCAGCAAATATTATTAGATGTTTAATAAAATAAAGTATTGTGTGTTTATGTGTGCAGAGACTGAGGATTTCAGCAAGTGAAGGCAGGAGTACCACATGTAAGTAGTGTAATTAAAAAAAAAAAAGATTATGATCATTTGAGACTAGCTATTTTGTTTTTTGTTAAAGGGAAGGAAGTTTGTCTGCAGCTGGCAGAATTGGTCTACAACAAAATGAAACTGCAGTACAAATTGGATGGTTTTTCAGTAAGGAAAGATGAGAGCGGAGGTGGATTGCTAAACAAAAAAATTGTTTGGTAAAGGAATTTACTGAGTGTCTTTCCATCATGGTGTATTAGTCTCTGTAAAATGTTTATCCCAAGGTGTGTGCCCAAGCTACAGCCGATAATGAACTGAGTCTCTGTAAACTTTTCTTGTTTCTGTGAGCCGATAGACCAAACACCTTACTGCAAACAATGTCATAGGTTTGCTAAGTCATCAGAGAAGGATGAAAATGGGTCTGTTTCAATATCTGAAATAACTTTATGTGGGGGCGCTCCACCCCCCACGTTCCTGGGTGCCCCAGTGAAGTATTTGTGCCATCCAAAATTATTGCATTAGCTTTTTTTTGTATTTGGGGGGCTCTGCCCCCCCCCGTTATTTTGTTTTATATTATAATAGTTTTTAAGTTATTCCAATGTACCACTCATGGTGAGTGTGTACTGCCGACCTCCGATGCTGTGGTGGGCAGAGCAGTGCTATGTGGACTGCATCTGAAAGTGCTGTAATTATCCGCAAGTGCTAGAGGGATCCTTAATCCTCCGGTATCACCTATAATTAACATACTAACATAATAAAATGCCAGCAGAATAGGCTCAGTGGTCTCTCGAGTCTGCTCGATTTTCAGCACCTGCACTGAGGGTCGATTTTGGTGGTCCCCCCTCCCCCTTGGATTATACTGTCCCCAGTCCCAGATGTTCTACCTGTACTAGGCCTGGTCAGATTTACTCTCCCCCTGTACCTGTCCCATCCCCATTTAAACCCGTCCATAGTCTCCACCTCTACCGGCTCCCTAGACAGTGCATTCCATGGCTCCACCACCCTTTCAGTGAAATAACATCTCCTCCTCACCCCTCTGAGCCTGCCCCCTTCCCGCTTAAACCCTTGACCTCTCGATGACCCACCCTCCTTCCTTTGGAGCACCCTGACTGACCCTCTTCAATTGATCCCTTTCATGTATTTAAAGACCTCTATCATGTCCCCCCTCTCCTCTCCTCCAGGGTGTACATGTTGAGCTCCTGGAGCCTCTCCTCATAGGTCCTCTCCCCCAAGCCCCAGATCATTTTGGTTGCCCCCCTTTGGACCCTCTCTAGGAGTGTAATGTCCCTTTTTAAATGTGGTCTCCAAAACTGCACACAATACTCGAGGTGTGGCCTAACCAAGCAGTTGTACAATGGAAGGATCACTTCCACCTTTCTGGAGGTAATCCCCCTGGCGCTGTATCCCAGCATCCTATTTGCCCTTGCTGCTGCCCTCCTACAGGTCTCTTGAGTTGTTCATTTTGACATCTACCACTACCCCCAGGTCCCCCTCGCCCTCCGTGACTTGAATCATGTCTCCTCCCAGGTTATACTCCTGGCCTGGATTTCTGACTCCCAGGTGCAGAACCTTGCATTTCCCCACATTGAATTTTAGTTTCCATTTTTCCGACCACCTTTCCAGAGCCTCCAGGTCCTCCTGCATGGCCACCCTGCCATCCACCTCATCCACCACTGCACCCAGGTTTGAGTCATCTGCAAAGAGACTCATCTCACTCCTGATCCCCCTCCTGATGTCCGAGACATAGGCATTGAACAGGAGTGGCCCTAGCACAAACCCCTGGGAAACCCCACTAGTAACCCACCTTGGGGATGAGGCTAACCCTCCAACCACCACCTTCCAAGTACGTTCAGAGATCCGATTTCCTCTCCATCTTAACAACTGTCTCCCTACCCCCATTTCCTTCAGCTTAGACAGCAGGCCACTGTAGGGTACTGAATCAAATGCCTTGCTAAAGTCCAGAAAGAGGACGTCCACTGACCTACCCTGGTCCAGGACCCTCGTCACCCAGTCAAAGAACTCAACAAGGTTTGTCTGGCAGAATCTTCCCATGACAAAGCCATGCTGCTTATTGTCCAAGTACCTAGTTTGCTCCAGTAACCTCCCTAGCCTTTCCTTGACAATACCCTCCATCACCTTGCCAACCACCAATGTCAGGCTAACAGGCCTGTAATTTCTTGCCTCCTCTCTTGATTCCCCCCTTGTGGATCAGCACAAGATGGGCCACCCTCCAGTCTTGGGGCACCCACCCAGTCCTCAGAGAGTTGTTGAAAAGCTCCACTAGAGGGACTGCCAGGACATCCGCCAGTTCCCTCAGCACCCTAGGATGTATGTCATCTGGCCCAGGTGCTTTCCCTGTCCGAAGGGACCTGAGGGCTTCCCTTATTCTCTCTACTGGGATTTCAGCCTCCATGTCCTCCCCCTTGTCACCCTGCACTGCTGGGCCCCCTCCTGTCTGTGGTGGCCACTCCATTTCCCTAGGCCCATCAGGGCCTCTGGTCTGTATAGGTCCCACCCCTTGCTCTGGTTTGCTCATGCTCCCCTCGCAAGACCTTGCCCCTTAATCCCCCCCCCGGTAAAAACTGAGGCAAAGTACTCATTTAGGGCTTCTGCCCGTTCCCCCGCCTCCTGTGCCCAACCATTCCCTATCCTTATCTTGCTGATCTACCTCATTACTTTCCTTTTTTCCCATATGTATCTAAAGAACCCCTTGCCCCCCCCATATCCCACTGGCCAATGACTGCTCCTTTTTTGTCTTAGCTGCTCTCACCACCCTGGTGGCTCTCTTGGCTGTCAGCTCATATTCCTCCTGATCTCTTTCACTCCTTGAGCACTTGAAGCATTTATAAGCCACCTTCATTTCCCTCACCACCTCCTGTACCTCCCAGGTCCACTGGCAGGGTTTTCTGGCTTTACCGAACTTATGCCTTTCCCTTGCGCAGGATCTGGTAACCTCCTGTATTCCCCTCCTAATGATCTGCACTCCTAAAGTCAGTTACTACTGTCCTTGTTCAGCTTTCCTTCCCCCCAGGTCCAGGAAGAACCAGACTGTGGCGTGATCACTCCCAGCCAATGGGTTCCACACCTCTAGGCTCCTAATCTGATCACTGTCCGCCAGGACCACGTCCAGTGTCTGGACCTCCCTAGTTGGCTCACCTACCTGTTTTGTCAGAAACGCATCCTGGAAGACATCCAGCAGCCTCTGCTCTCTGGCCACTGGTGAAGTCATAGTCCCTCAGTTTGTTCCTGGCATGCTGAGGTCCCCCATTACCACTACCCTTCCTTTCCCAATCTACAGGGTCCCTCGAGATTTGCCACCAAATTTTCTTCCAGGACCTCCACCAGTGCTGGTGGTCTGTATACCACTTCGACCTTTACTCTCTTACCCCCTTGCATCAGCAAGGTGACCCAAATAGCCTCCACATTCCCCTCTGCCTCCTCTATCCTTCCAATACCCGTGCCATTTCTGACTAACAGTGCTACACCACCCCCCCTTCCCTCCCTACTATCTTTTCTGAATATAGTGTAGCCCTCCAGATTTAGGTCCACTCATGCTCTTGAGTGGCCCAGGTCTCAGTGACTGCTGCCACATCTACCTCCCCCTCAACTAGCATCAACTGGAGATCAGGCATTTTATTTCCTAAGCTCCTGGCATTTATCAGGACCACTCTCCACCCCTTTTCCCTCCTCTCCTTTCTCCCCCTTGAGCTCCCATTTCTCACCTCCTGCACCCTTCGTGGAACAGAGTTGCATCCCTCCAGCTGTACTTCTCCACAATTCATACATTCTTCTGGTGGATAGTGGTTCCTCTATAGAGGCACCTGCAGTGAAGACCAAGGAGGATGCTGGGAACCTTCACAAAGGAGACCCACAGGAGGGTGGCATGGGACCCCACAGGGGAAGGAAACAACTCCTGGTGGGGGACTCAATCATTGGGGGGCGGTAGAAGTGGTGGAGGAAGGGGACAGAGAGGTAAGGTGCCTGCCTGGCACCATGGCTTGGAGGGACAGGAAGCGAATCCTCAGGATCGTGGGAGCAGCTGCACGAGGGAGGGAGCTGGATGTCATTGTCCACCTAGGGACAAATGACCTGACTAGGAATGGGATCAGAGCAGTGCAAGAGGAGTTTGTACAGTTGGGGAGGGGCCTTAGACAAGTAGGGCATACAGTAACCTTCTCAGAGGTGCTGCCTGTCTATGGCAAGGTGATGCTAGGGTACTCCTCACCAGGGAGTTCAATGAATGGTTGAAAAACTGGTGTGGGGCTCAGGGTTGTGGCTTCACTGGGGACTGGGGAGCCACCTGGAGGGATACAGACCTATACTGGTACGATGGTCTGCATTTGTTCAGGGGGGAACCAGAATCCTAGGTGACAGGTTGAGATGCTTCATTGGCAAGCATTTAAACTAGCCAAGGGGGGAAGCCTCCCCCCAAAAAACATGGTAATTAGTGAGGTAAACACCAAGGTAGAGAAGTCATTATGGAGCAGGACAAAGGTAAATGTAAAAAAAGGCAAAGGCAGCAAGGACAGGGATGGGGCTAAAAGGAGTAAGGCCATCAAAAAGTGGAGGGTGATGAGTACCAATGCCCATAGTCTGTGTAACAAGCTCCCTGAACTAGTGGCCTTGATGGAAGAGGGTTGCCTGGATATTGTGGCAGTCACAGAAACATGGTACACAGAGAACCATGACTGGGATGTCAACATACCAGGTTACACAATCTACAGGAGGGAAAGGGAGGGTAAAAGAGGAGGAGGATTATCTCTCTATGTAAAGGAAGAGATCAAAACAACAGAACTAAAGAGTAAACAGGGAGCAGATGAGACACTCTGGTTCACCCTGGAGACAGGAAATGGCACCACAACCACATGGGGGTTGTATACAGACCCCCATTTTAGGGGGAGGGAATGGACAAAGAAATGATAGAAGGCATCCTTACAATGGCAGAAAAAGGGGAGATATTGTTGATGGGGGACCTGAATATGCCAGATGTTAACTGGAGCACCTTTGCTGCAGGCACATCCAAGGGCAGGGTCATTCTTGATGCCCTACAAGGGGCATGCCTCAGACAGCTAGTATTGGAACCCACTCAGGAGGGAGCAATTTTAGACCTGGTACTCTCAAATGGGGACGGAGAAAGAATCTCAGATGTAGAAGTGGGTAGCTATCTAGGAATAAGCGACCACCATAACAGTGTGGTTTATGATAAACACAGCCATACAATCAAGCCATACAAAAGCAAGAGTATTGGACTTTAGGAGGGTTGACTTTGGGAAAATGAGAGTGCCTCAGAAAAGCACTAGCAAACAGGCAAGAAGGAGGGATGGAGGAACAATGGGGAGCAATTAAAACAGCCATCACAAAGGCAACAAGCCTTTGTGTAAAGCAAATCAACAAAACACAATGAAGGAAAAAGCTACTATGGTTCTCAGAAGAGGTGGCAGGGAGGGTTAAGGAGAAAAGGATACCATTCAGGAAATATAAGGAAACACAGAACAAGCAGGACAGAGAACTTTATCAGTTAAAGCAGAAAGAGGCAGGGAAGGCAGTCAAAATAGCAAAGGCCCAAACCGAGGAAAGGATAGCCAACTCTGTTAAGAAGGGGGATAAGACCTTTTATAGGTACATTAGTGAGTGAAGAAAGACCAAAGGAGGGATACTGAGGCTTAATAAAGGGGAGGGATTGTGGGCAGAGGGTGACAGTGAAAAAGCAGGGATACTGAACAAATATTTCTGCTCTGTATTCACAAAGGAAGAGGAGGGGGAGGTACCTAAACCAAACAAGAGAAACTCTCTGAAGTCGGGGGTCGATACCAGTCCATTTACAGAAGAAAGGGTTCTGAAAGAACTAATAAAATTGAAGGTGGACAAAGCAATGGGGCCTGATGGGATTCACCCAAGAATTCTAAAAGAACTAAGGGTAGAACTAGTGACACAGCTGACTACTCTCTTTAACAAATCATGGGAGGATGGGATGGTACCTGAGGACTGGAGGAGGGTGGATGTGATTCCTCTTCACAAAAGTGGGAGCAGGACAGAGACAGGAAACTACAGACCAGTTAGTTTGACCTCAGTGGTAGGGAAAATGATGGAACCACTTCTGAAGGAAAGAATTGTTAAGTACCTAGAGGCCAGTGGGGCACAAGACCCAAGTCAGCATGGATTCATGATGGGAAGGTCATGTCAGTCGAATCTAATAGATTTCTTTGACTGGGTGACCAAAGTAGTAGACCAGGGATGGGCTGTGGACATGGCCTACCTAGATTTTAGCAAGGCATTTGATACAGTCCCACACAAAAGATTAATATACAAGTTAGCCAGCTTTGGAGTGGGTTCCAAGGTGGTAGCCTGGATAAAAAATTGGCTAGACAACAGGACACAAAGGGTAGTAGTAAATGGAGTCCACAGTGA
This sequence comes from Neoceratodus forsteri, assembly GCA_016271365.2. Classification (NCBI taxonomy): domain Eukaryota; kingdom Metazoa; phylum Chordata; order Ceratodontiformes; family Ceratodontidae; genus Neoceratodus; species Neoceratodus forsteri. The sequence continues at coordinate 332,195,212 of JADMNL010000026.1, read as the reverse complement.
AGAAAGGAGGGTTACTAGTGGGGTACTGCAGGGTTCAGTACTGGGACCGGTCCTTTTTAATGTCTTTATAAGTGACATTGCAGAGGAACTGGAAGGAAAAGTATGTCTCTTTGCTGATAACACAAAGATCTACAACAGGGTTGATACACAAGATGGGGTGGAAAGGATGAGAAGGGACTTGGCATGGTTGGAGGAATAGTCAAATGTATGGCAGCTCAGATTCAATGCAAAGAAGTGCAAGGTAATGCACCTGGAAAACAAAACCCAGGGAAGAGAACACTATTGGGGTGAGATACTGACAACAGTAAAATGGAAAGGGACCAGGGGTAATTATATCAGATGACCTAAAGGTGGGCAAGCAATGTGAGAAGGCAGTAAGGAAGGCTGGGGGGATACTGGGATGCATAGGAGAGGCATCAATAGTAGAAAACAGGAAGTTGTTATCCCTCTGTACAGACAGTTGGTGAGACCCCATCTGGAGTACTGTGTGCAGTTCTGGAGACCCCATCTCCGCAAAGACATAGACAGATTGGAGGCTGTCCAGAGGAGGGCAACCAAAATGGTGCAGGGTCTGCACCAGAAGACATACGAAGAAAGACTAAAGGAGCTCAATATGTATACCCTTGAGGAAAGAAGGGAGAGAGGGGACATTATAGAAACTTTTCAAATACCTCAAGGGAATCAACAAAGTCCGAGAGGGTAGCATCTTTCAGAAAAAGAGATGTGCAAGAACAAGGGGGCACAATTTGAAGATAGAGCGGGGACGGCTCAGAGGTAATGTGAGGAAGTATTTTTTCATGGAGAGGGTTGTGGATGCATGGAACAACCTCCCTGAGGAGGTCGTGGAGTCAAGACCAGTGGGGGAATTCAAAAATGCATGGGACAGACATAAGGCAGTCCTAGTGTGGGGGTAGGAGGAAGTAAGCTGTTGGTTAACAAGGATCTGCAGCTTATCTGTTAGGTAGGAAAATGAGCAGACTAGGTGGGCCAAGTGGTCCTTATCTGCTGTCAAATTCTGTGTTTCTATGTTTTAACGGCTCAAAGTTCTGCACACCACTGAAAGTCAGAGGGCTGGCCAGGGAGAAGAATCAAGCATCCTGGGGACTGCTCTCCTTCTCCAGGGAGAGGTAGGGGATGAGTGTCTGGCACTTTACAGACCCCTGGTAGAGGCTGGAGGTACCACTGTGACCGGCGTCATCATGTTGGGTGTGCAGGGAGAACGTTGGATGTCACTGCATATCCCCATCCCCAGGAAGCAAGCATAGAAACGTGGCCCCCTGGCATGATGACCCGCCTATCCCGGCCTGCTCACAGCCCCAACATCCGCCTGTGGGATCCTGCCCTGTGGCCCCAATTTGTGGGTGTTAGATTGCCAACCATGTCTGTTGGGAGGGGAGACTGGGCTTGGGGACAGGGGGCAGGGTGGGTCCGAGGATATGGGATACTGGGAAAAAAAAGAATAATAGATTTCTGTAGGTAGAGTCTGGCACAGAAGACTTTTTAAGCATGATGGACTAGATCTGACTAAAGAAGAGGGGAAGGTAGTGGGGAAAAATTGTGATGTTCACATAGGGCATTTAAACCAAGTAAAGGGGAGCAGGTGGCTAGACAGGCTGTCTGTATAACGGTGGGTTCTCTGGCTGTCCCTCCCCAACACAATGGACTCAACGGCAAAGAAGCCCTGACTAACAACATCAGCCCACAGGGGAAAGCCAGGGGTAATAAAGGTGGGGGGTCAGCAGCTAAACAGCCTTCAAGTAGGGGATATAGAAAACATGCAAATTCATGGAAGGCAGTCTGTCTCAGTGCCAGGAGCTTAGGAAATAAGATGAGAGACTTACAGGCATTAATTGCTTACATCGAAGTGGACTTGGTGGCTGTCACTGAGGCCTCAAGAGTACAATGAAGGGGACATTGTGGTCCCAGAATATCTTCTCTACAGAAGAGATCGGAAGGGAGCCATGGGGGGGGTAACACTATACGTTCTGGAAGGCATTGGGTCAACATTGAACTAAAATGACAGCCACACAGATGTTGAACCCCTCTGGATTCAGCTAAATTCATCATCAGAAAAAAAGTTCCACTTGTGGGTGATTTACAGGCCTCCAGGCCAGGGAGAAGAGGACAGAGAGCTCACGCAAGAAATTAAAAGAGTCTCAGGAAGGGGAGCTACAGTGGTTGTTGGTGATCTGAATATGCGTGATGTACACTGGGATGTTCCAGTAGCCAAATCCTCCAGAAGCCAGTCCATCCTGGATGCCTTACAAGGCTGCTTGCTCACTCAAATGGTGATGGCTTCAACCAGCCAGGACGCAGTCCTCCATGTGGTTCTCACAAACTCTGAGGGAGTAGAGCAGTTTGGGTCGAGGAGCCTGTGACCACTAGTAACCACAACACACTGTGGTTTGAGATTACCAGTGAAGCTGATAAATCTGGATCCCAGATGGAAGTCTTGAACTTTAGAGGTGCAAACTTTGGAAGTTTAAGGGATATAGTTAGGAACAAACTGGCAAACGTCACTGAAAGATATATTGTCGAGAACTTCTGGAAGGCAATAAAGACCTCAGTCCAGGAGGCAATAAAACTCTGCATTAGAACAGTGAAGAAAAGAAATGGATGCAAGAAACCCACTTGGTTCAACAATCGGGTCCATACAGCAATTGGGGACAAAAGGGAGGCCTTCTTCAGGTTCAAAAAGAACTAAGGGGTAGCCTGATGGGAGGAATATGACAGAAAAGAGGGTGTTGAGAGAGGCAAAGGGGGAGAAAGAACTTAGGATTGCAGAGAGGATAAAGATGGGGGAAAGACACTTATTTAGTTATATACAGGAAAAAAGAAGGGCAGGGCAGCTGCAGTCTAGGAGTGCTAGCTGCACAATGGGAAGGCTTTAAGCCTGAGGTTCAATGGGCGGAGCAACTATGTCACTCCCCTATCAGGACTTAAAAGGCCACTCCTCCTAGATTATTCCAGGATTTATTTCTTCGTTGCGGCCAGAGCCGCCGCTCCTCATCGTTTCTCTTCCTTCTCCTCACTTGGGCTTTTGCCCTTGTTTCTTTAGTGCCTCCAGCCACCAGCTAGTCATCCTTGCTCCCCCTTCCCCATACCTCACTCTGCTTTTCCTCACTCCTGTCCCATGTTTTCCCTGGGCAGCCGCTCTAGGTGCCCGCTCCTCTTCCTCCTCTCCAGCGCTTCTAGTCTGGCAACACGTGTGCGCCTGGCACCTTGCTCCCCACTCTACACTTTTTCTCCCTATCGCCCATAGCACTCGTTCAGTGCTCTCGCTGTCCCCTGGCGCTGTGTTATGGATCGCTGCTCACTGCTCCACTCGTTTCCACAGGGCACACCATCCGTGACCATGCCATCCCATCTCCCTGACCTGAATCCCATTTCTTATTCCCATCACCCTGCTCCCACACCTCGCGTGCCCCTGCCTTGCTTGTCGAGGGCTACTGCTCTGGGTGTTCTACCTGATGCTGGAGTGTCTGCTGAGGCAGTCAGTCACCTGCCTCTCTCCTGCTCTGTCTTTTGCTTAGCGCTATGAATTGCACTCTCGATTCTGCCTTGCTCCGCATTGGTTTCCTGATGTCATCCTGCTGTTGCAGCTCTTTCTGGATTCCCGATCTCTTCATTCTTTGACACTTGATCAAAAAAATTCAATAAAAAAAAAATGGCAAAGTCTATGTTTCTTGTTGCTGTCACCATTCCTCATCTCTACCTTCACGTGGCTCACTTTCTGTAGTCATTTTCATTCTTGTTGGGCAGTGCTACATGTTCTGGAACCTTGCTGTGATTTTTCCTGCCATGTGGTTGGAGTCTGGTCTGTCTGAGCCCTACGGGAGCATTCCTCGAGAGTCATTTGCCCGTTTCCTTCTCTTTTGGGGTTTCCTGCCCCCACTTCCACGCATCTTCTCTCACTCTCCTTCACTAATCCCTCCTTTGCTCCTAGTATCCCTTCTTATGCCCTATCTTGGCATCACCACCTCGTTCTTTCTATCATTCCATAGTGTACTGTTCCAGCATTCTTTCCCCTTCCTAGTTCCTGGGCATGACATCATCACATTCTTCTCTTTCTTGCACCCCAGCTGCCTCTGCACGCATCGCTTGGACATGCTCCTTTGCTCTCAGCCTACCTCCCTTGCCTTCTCTGCCCCCATCATGAGTCCGCCCTCCATTGCGCTCCTTCTCTAACCTTTGCTTTCTTTTGGGGTTTTCTCTATCATGCCATGACCTTCCCTATTTGTATTCTTTTCTTACCCTGGTCCGTCTGGTGTCCAAAGCCTGAGTCTGGTTCTCCTTCACTTAGTCTGACGTCAGGGTCTACTCATTCACATCGATTAATTGAGCATACCTCTCACTGGATCTTATGCTACTTCATAGAACTGATGTACTCCTGTGGTTATTATCACTATCATTCTTCTCATGACTGCATCTGGGTATCCCTCACTCATCCAACCTCTATGTGGGTCTACTCCTTCACATAGACTACTCGAGCATAACCCTCTTAGATCCATGCTTTCATTCGACCTGCTCTCAACTCGGGGACATGCCTTCATGTATATTGTCCCTTTGCACGGGGCTGGCAACTTCTCTCCATCATCGTACATTGTTCATTTCTTACCTCACCTTAACTGTATAAGCTTCCATGGATTAATTCCATTGTTTATCTTCCTCTTCATATTTCACATTCACTGTACAGGCCTTCTAGGCCTCATTTCATAATCGTACATCATTCATTTCATTCCTCATCTTAAACCATTCAGGCCTTCAAGGCTTCTTTCCAACATCGTACATCTTCTCTTGCTTTTGAGCGTATGGTTGCATAGACATCACTCGCATCCTTCAACTGATGTCCATTTCGTAGGACAGAGCGAGAGCTTCCCCTAAACTGGACTTTTTCTCCTTCCTTGATCTTAACTTTAAATTGCTGTAGCTGAGCCATCCTACTCAAAACATCCTTCAGCGTGGAGGGAAGGCAACCTAGGCCTTGGATCCCCAGAGATTTCCTCCTAAAAGGTTTTTTTTCCTCTCCTCCATACCAATGGTCATATTAGACAAGGTTAGTGCTGTCATAGGTTCCATAGTTAGGTTCTGCTGGTGGATGGAGTAGATGGTGACCCCAGCTATTCCCTCTCTCCTTAGGAAGTCCGCCCTTCTGCATCTCGTCAGCTTTCATTGCATTCCTTATCCTCATCATATCTCATTCTCCTGTCCTTCCCATATACGTCTCTCTCCTTACCTAATGATCTAGATATATTCTGATTTCTTGCTCTTCGATGCTTGATACCCTTTTGGGTATTCTTTTTGGGCTTCTTCCTGAGCTACCCTTAGCCAAGGGAATTATTCCTGTGGCACCTATGGGGGGAACCCTCCTTTAGGGTTCATGCATCATACCCCTACAGGGTTGTATATCCCATGGATAGAGAGGTGAACAGCCATAATGTATAAAAGTCACACAAGCATACATCTCATCCAGTTGCGTAACACAACTGAATGGGAAGGCTTTAAGCCTAAAGTTCAGTGGGTGGAGCAACTATGTCACTCCCCCATCAGGCTTTAAAAGGCTACTCCTGGATTGTTCCAGGATTCATTTCTTCATTGCCCCACCATCCACCCCTCCTCCAGCAGCTCGTCTCTCTTTCCTGTGGGCTTCTTCCTAAGCTACCTTTAACCAAGGGAATTATTCCCGTGGCACCTATGGGGGGAACCTTCTCTAAGGTTCCTTGTGTCGTACCCCTACAGGGTGGTATATCTCATGGATAGAGAGGCAAACAGTCACACTATATTGAAGTCCCACAAGCATACATCTCATCCAGTTGCATAAGCACAATTGAATTGAGCAGACTTGATAGAACTAGTGGCTTGTTTCTGCTGGCAGATTCGTATATTCATATGAAAGAGAGTGGGATAGTGAAAATACTGGAAGGGGAAAAACTGGTGGAGGAAGATGATCACAAGGGAAATGCTCTAAACAACTTCTTTTGCTCAGATTTTACAAGGGAAAATACCAGCCCAATGCTGGAGAGTTGTATAAAAGCTGCCAACAGAGGAAGACAGGAAATGGGACAACCGTTATTTATCACAGAGAGGGTCAGGGATGGGCCAGCAGCCTTCATGCCAGACAAAGAACAGGGCCCACATGGATTACATCGGAGAATACGCAGAGTTAGAAAAGTTAGCCAGCTCCCTGGCACACCTGTTCAGCAGATCACCAGATACAGGAGTAGTTCTACTGAATTGGAGGTTGGGGAATGTGGTGCCACTTCACAAGGTGGGGGGAGCAGGGAGGAGGTGGAGAATTGCAGACCGGTTACCCTCACTTTGGTAGTGGGAAAACTAATGGAAACCTTGATTAAGCAGAACCTTGTGCAATATCTAGAAGGGAACGGACTCCAGGACATCAAGCAGCACGGATTTATGACAGAAAAGTTGTGTCAGACAAATCTAATCATCTTTTTGACTGTGTAACAAAGGAATTAGATAGGGGGCACATGGTGGACCTTCTCTATTTGGACTTCGGCAAGGTATCTGATTCTGTGCCACACAGGTGCTTGATGAAACTGAAAGACATAGGATCCATGAAAAGCATAGTCTGATGGGTGGGCAACTGATTCAGTCAGGAAGCAAAGGGTTGTGGTAAACAGAGTGAGGTCAACCGTGGGAGCAGTTACTAGTGAGGTTCCACAGGGATCAGTGTTGGGACCAGGGAAGGCAGAAAGGCAGGCAAAGGCCCAAACCAAGGAAACACTAGCACAAACAGTAAAAGAAGGTGACAAGACTTTCTATAGATACATTAGTGAAAGGAGAAAGTCCAGAGGGGGTATTGCTAAGATCTAAGGAGATAAGGGGGCATGTGAAGAGGAGGACCATGTAAAAGCATCTGTCCTAAATAGATACTTTTGCTCAGTATTTACTGAAGGAAAGGTAGGACAGGGCCCACAGCTCAGCACCATGGGCACAGGGGGGAGGGAGGTGTGCACTTGTCCCTTCACAAAAGAAAGGGTCTTACAAGAGCTCAATAAGCTCAGGGTGGAAAAGGCAATGGGACCTGATGGCATACATCCCAGGGTACTAAAGGAGCTAAGGGTGGAATTAACAGAGCCATTATCAGAACTGTTTAGTGAGTCTTTGAGCACAGGAGAGGTCCCAGCAGACTGGAGAAGGGCTCATGTGATCCCACTCCACAACAGTGGTAGCAGGGAGGAGGCAGAGGACTACAGACCAGTCAGTCTTACCGCAGTAGTGGGCAAGATTATGGAGGCACTCCTTAAGGAAAGGATAGTGCAACACCTGGAATCCACAGGAGCACAGGATCCAAGACAGCATGGGTTTACAAAAGGAAGGTCCTGTCAAACTAATCTCATAGATTTCTTTGACTGGGTAACCAGAGTGGTGGACCAAAGGGGAGCAGTTGATGTTGCCTACCTTGACTTCAGCAAAGCTTTCGATACTGTTCCACATAGAAGATTGATTAATAAGCTGGGTAGGCTCAGGGTGGGTCAGAAGTTGGTCAACTGGGTGGCAAACTGGTTGACGGGCAGAAAACAGAGAGTGGTGGTAAATGGTATATAGTCAGAAGAGATGCATGTCACAAGTGGGGTACTTCAAGGATCAGTCCTGGGGACAGTCCTCTTTAATATCTTCATCAGTGACATTGCAGATGGACTGGAAGGTAAGGTATGTCTGTTTGCAGACAACACCAAAATCTGTAACAGAGTAGATGATCCAGAGGTGGGCAGAATGAGAAGAGAGCTGGATAAACTGGCAAAATCATCAGAAGAGTGACAACTGGGGTTTAATGCAAAGAAGTGCAAGATCATGCACACAAGGAAGAGAAACCCTGAAGTCACCTATAGGCTGGGAGGGGAGTTGCTGGCAGTCACAAGGGAAGAAAGAGACTTGGGCATCATCATCACAGATGACCTGAAATCATCCAAGCAGACCAGTAAAGCAATAGGTAAGGCTAGGGGGATGTTGGGGTGTATTAGTAGGGGTATCACAAGTTGGAAGAGGGAGGTAATAATCCCTCTTTACAGACACTGGTTAGGCCCCATCTGGAGTACTGCATGCAGTACTGGAGGCCACACCTTCACAAGGACATTAACCAAATTGAGGCAGTCCAGAGAAGGGCAACCAAAATGGTACAGGCACTGCATCAGAAAACATATGAGGACAGAATAACTGAGCTCAGTATGTATACCCTAAAGCAAAGGAGGGAGAGAGGTGATATGATCGAAACATTCAAACACCTTAAGAGCATGAACAAGGTGAAAGAGTCTAACATGTTTCAATATAAGAAAAATTGCAGGACAAGAGGACACAGCATGAGATTAGAGGGAGGCCAATTAAGGGTTTATGTGAGGAAGTTCTTTTTCACAGAAAGGGTAGTGGATGCATGGAATGGCCTACCTCAGGAAGTGGTGGATATGAATACAGTGCAGGGCTTCAAACAGGCATGGGATAGGCATAAGGGAGCAGTACAGATGAGTGTGACTAGATAGGCTATTGACAGAGCAAAGGCCTATGGCACATTCATAAGGTGGTTATCCTTAATGCTAGGAGCCTTGGGAAGAAAACTGCAGAGTTACAGGTTCTCATGGCAGAGGGAGAGGTGGACATTGCAGCCATCATGGAAACATGAGCCACCCAATACAATGACTGGGACCTGTCTGTACCAGGGTACAGGTTATTTCGTAGGGACAGGATGATTGGGAAAGGAGGTGGGGTGGCACTATATGTGAAGGAAGGACTGAAGTGTGTAAGGGAGGAAGGGGAGGAGGGTAGTACGGAGTCACTTTGGATGCAAATCCAGGATTCCAAGAATAGGATTCTTAGAATAGGAGTGGTGTACAGGCCACCATCTCAGACGGAGGAGTTAGACAGGGAACTAGCAGGACAGATCAGGAGGACTTGCGAGAAGGGTAGTGTGGTGATTGTGGGGGACTTCAACATGCCAGGGTGGACTGGAGCACCCCAACAACCAGGAACAGAAGGAGCAGGTACTGCTAGACGCCTTCCAGGACAGCTTTCTGCTGCAAATGGTCAGTGAACCAACCAGGTTGGGAATACCTTGACCTTGTGCTGGCAAATGGGACTTTGTGAGAGAACTACAGTGGAGGAACCGCTGTCAGGAGTGACCACCACTCAGTATGGCTCACATTGGATATGGGCAAGGAAGGAGGGAATCTGGCACAATAGTGCTGGACTTCAGGAGGCCAACTTTGGGAGGATGGGGAAGTGGTAAAGGTGCCTTACCAGAATTCAACCCAGTATGGACACTAACCAGAGGTGGGAGCTCATAAAGCTGGGGATAGTGGAGGCAACCAAAACCTGCTGCAAAGCCCAGAGCAAGAAGGCTAGGGCTAAGAAACCGATCTGGTTGAGCAAGGAGGTCATGGAAAAGAGCTGCCTTTAGGAAGTACAAGAAAACAGGGAGGAGGGAGGACAGGGAGGAGTACTTGACAGAATCGAAGGAGGTGACAAGGGCAGTAAGGGGAGCCAAAGCATCTACGGAACTCTGGCTGGCACAAGGCATTAAGAAAGGGAAAAGACTCTTTAAGTACATCAGGGAGAAAAGGAGCTGTAAGGACCACATAGTAAGGATTAGGAAGGAGGGGTTGGGTGGAAGCAGGGTGCGATAAGGGAAGCACTAAATGAGTACTTCTGCTCAGTATTTACTAAAGAGAATAGGGGTGACACCCAAGGTGGGAGAAATGGCAGAAGCAGGGGGAAGTGGTGACAGATGGAAATCATGGAGAGCAGAGTTCGAGAGGGTTTGAAGGCACTGAGGGTGGACAAGGCGCCAGGCCCAGATGGCATCCACTCCAGGGTACTGAAAGAGCTGGCAGAGGTCCTTGCAGGACCTTTGGCAGACCTATTTAATGCCTCATTACATTCAGGGTGTGTACCTCAGGACTGGAGGATGGCTCATGTGGTGCCCCTCCACAAGAGTGGCCCCAAGGATGAACCGGGAAACTACAGACCAGTGAGCCTCACATCCATCGTGGGTAAGCTAATGGAGACTATCCTGAAGGAGAGGCTGGTGGCCCTCCTACAGGCCAAAGGACTACAGGACAGCAGACAGCATGGCTTCATACGTGGCAGATCCTGCCAAACCAACCTGGTCGAGTTCTATGACTGGGTAACTAGGCAACTGGACAGGGGCCATACAGTGGATGTTCTGTATCTGGACTTCAGTAAGGCATTCGACTCAGTGCCACATGGAAGGCTGGGAAGGAAGTTAGTAGGCACAGGGGTGGGTGCAAAGCTGGTGAGATGGGTAGGAAACTGACTGCAGGGAAGGCAACAGATGGTGGTGGTGGGTGGGGAGCTCTCACACCCAAGGGCAGTTACGAGCGGTGTTCCACAGGGCTCGGTGTTGGGACCAGTGTTGTTTGGGATATTCATTGCAGACATATCATGGGACATCAAGAGCAAGATCAGTCTATTTGCTGATGATATCAAGGTAGGCATGGTGGTGGATGACCTAGGGGAATCAGGGGTTGCAGGATGATCTGGCAAAGCTTGAAACCTGGTCAGACACCTGGCAACTGGGCTTCAATGCCAAAAAGTGCAAGGTGCTGCATTTTGGGATGAAGAACCCAATGAGGAGTTACCAGCTAGGGGGAGTGCAGCTAGCCCAGACAGAGGAGGAGAAGGATCTGGGTGTGCTTATTACAGGGTCAATGAACAGCTCTGCACAATGTAGGAAGGCAGCTGCAAAGGCCAACAAAATGCTGGGTTGTATTGCAAGGGGTATATTCTCGAGGAGGGAGGAGGTGATTCTGCCACTGTATAGGTCATTAGTTAGACCACACCTGGAGTACTGCATGCAGTACTGGCGTCCATATCTGAAGAGGGACATTAAGTTACTGGAGGGGGTGCAGCGCAGAGCAACAAAGATGATCAAGGGGTTGGTGGACTTATCATACGAGAGGAGGTTGAAGGAGTTGAACATGTACTCACTGGAGGAGAGGAGAGACAGGGGTGACATGATTAAAACCTTTAAATACATGAAAGGAATAAACAAAACGGGTACAGAGGGGCTGTTCAAAGTAAGGGAGGGGAGGGCCACCAGGGGCCATGATATGAGACTGGAGTGAGGAAGGTTCAGGAGGGAGATGAGGAGACACTTTTTTACAGAGAGGGTGGTGGCTGGGTGGAATGCGTTACCTGCTGAAGTGGTATGCAGTAGAAAAGTGGACTGCTTCAAAGAGGATGGGACAGAACAAGGGGAGGGTTAATGAAGGGAAGGGTGGAAGGAGGAGCAACTGCAGAATAAGTGTCCTAGCTGCACATTCGAGCAGACTTGATAGACCCCAGGCCTTTATGTGTTGGCAAAATGTCAGCATGTTCATATGTTCGTAAAAAGAAATGGGCAGACTGGATGGGCCTTGAGATCCTTATCTGCTGTCAACTTCTATGTTTCATTTCTCTTTAACAGCTTCATCAGTGATATTAGCAATAGTATCCAGGTAAACAAGTATTGTTCACAGATGACACAAAGCTCGGTGAGTGCGTGGACACTCTTGAAGGGGTTAGGGTTCTGTAGGAAGACCTCCAAAAACTGGAAAGGTGGTCTAAATTCTGGCAGCTGAGTTTCAATGCAAACAAAAGTGTAAAGTGATGCATCTCGGTAAAGGGAATCCTAGGATGGAATATTGGCTCAATGGGGTTAAACTGAGTACTTCACAGGAGGAGAGGGACCTAGGTGTCATTATTACTGACACCCTAAAGCAGAAGGCCCAATGCAACAAAGTATACAACAGGGCAAACAAAATGCTGGGGTGTATAGGCAGCGGGTTGAAAGCAGGAGGAGGGAGGTGAGTGTCCCTCTATACAGATCACTGGTAAGACCACACGTAATGTACTTTTTTCAATTTTGGAGGCAGCACTTGAGGAGGGATAGGGACAGGTTGGAATCAGTGCAGAGGAGGGCAACAAAGAAGATCCAGGGTCTGCAGGGACTGCCCTATGACGAATAGCTAGCAGAACTGAATGTGTACTCACTAGAAGTCAGGAGGGAGAGGGGTGACATGATAGAGACATTCAAGTTCCTAAAATGCATAAATAACGTTCCGGACACTGAGGAGCTATTTCATAGGGTCACCGACATAACTATGGGACAAGAATGGAAGTTAAGAAGGGGGAAGTTTCGGAAGGATATCAGAAAGTACTACGTCACTGAAAGGGTGGTGGAGTCATGTAAAAGATTACCAGAAGAGGTGGTGGGGGCAGGGACTTTGACTAGTTTCGAATATGGGTGGGACACAGCTCGAGCACAGTTTAGAGAAGTTACTTCAAGTGATAGAAAATGAGGATGGAGTAACCCCCTGGGACAATTGCTAGGTCCTGGGCAACTCATTGGGCAGATTTGATAGACCCTGGATCTCCTTCTGCCATCATGTTCTATGTTTCTATGTCAGATTTTGCAACCTGGGGGGGGGTGTCGAGGGAATAGGGACCCAATACACACTACAATTGAAAAGTAATTGAAAGAAAGTTGAAACAAAGCTTGTGCAGTGATATAAGGGCTCTGCTCTGGTGTTCTGAGTGTTGCTTAATGTGAGGGTAGCAAAATCTGACAGATGAGAATAGCTGTCAGGTAATCTCCAGGTAATGAAGCACCCAATGTACAGTAAAACTGAAAAGTAATTAAAACAAAGTTGAAACGAAGCTTGTTCAGTGGTAAAAGGGCTCCTGCTTTGTGGTTTTGGTGTTCTGGGTGTTACTTAGTCTGAGGGTAGCAAAATTTGACAGATGCGAATAGCTGTCAGATTTTGCTACCGGGGAGGAGGTGGATTTTGACTGTCCTGGGTACCCTATATACAGTAAAACTGAAAAGAAATTAAAATAACATTGAAATAGGGCTTGTGCAGTGATGGTAGGGCAGCTCTTATGTGGTTCTTGTGTTCTGGGTGCTGCTTCTGCTGAGGGTAGCAAAATCTGACAGTCACAAACAGCTCTCAGATTTTGCTGCCTGGGGGGGATATTAAGGGAATGGGGTACCCAATATACAGTAAAACTGAAAAGTAATTAAAATAAAGTTGAAATATATGGATAAGGTTTATGGATTAAGATGTAACAACAGACAAATTAAAATACAAAAGGCATTCACTAACAAAAGGAAATATTTATTTACAGTTAGAACTGCAGCTTTGTGGAATTCTCTGCCACAGTATATAGTTGATGAAACATCTTGGGAAACATTCAAGGTCCAGCTCGATAGATTATTACTGGGCAGTTAAAAAAAAAAAAAAAAGAGAGAAAGTGAAGAACCTTCCCCCCACGATTGTGGGGAAAGTGGTCTCGATCGGCCTAGTGCCTTCTTACACTTTAATAAAACCAAGTAATACTGAGTAAGTAAGGCTTGACCAGTGATATTGGGCCCCTGCTTTGTCATTCTGGTGTTCTGGGTGATATTTAGTCTGATGGTACCAAAATTTGACAGATGTGAACAGCTGTCCGATTTTGCTACCTGGGGGGATTTAGAGGGAATGGGGTACCCAATATATAGTAAAACTAAAAAGTAATTAAAATAAAGTTGAAATAAAGCATCTGGATTGATAGAACACCAGAACCACAAAGCAGGAACCCTTCTGTATGACATTTAGTTTGAGGGTAACAAAATCCGACAGATGCGAATATCTGTAGGGTTTTGCTACCTTGGGGGATTTTAAGGGAATGGGGTACCCAGTATACAGAAAAACTGAAAAATAATTAAAAGAAAGTTGAACTAAAGCTTGTGCAGTAATATAAGGGCTCCAGCTTTGTCATTCTGGAGTTCTGTGTGATACTTAGTCTGAGGGTAACAAAATCTGACAGATGCGAACAGCTATCATATTTTGCTACCTGAGGGATTTCGGCTGTCCTTGGTACCCTATATACAGTAAAACTGAAAAGAAATTAAAGTTGAAATAAGGCTTGTGCAACAATGTTAGAGCAGCTCATATGCAGTTCACGTGTTCTGGGTGCTGCTAAGGCTGTGAGTAGCAAAATCTGACAGTCGCAAATACCTATGAGATTTTGCTACCGGGGGGGGGATGAGGGAATAGGGTACCCAATGTACAGTAAAACTGAAAAACAATTCAAACAAAGTTGCACTAAGGCTTGTGCAATGATAGAATGGTAGCTATTATGTGGGTCCTGTGGTGGTGCTTAGCCTGAGGGTCGGAAAAAGATACAATTAGCTATCAGATTTTGCTACCTGGGAGGGGGGATATCGAGGGATGTACAGTAAAACTGAAAAGTAATTAACACAAGGTTACAGTAAAGCTTGTGCAGATGTATGGACAGCTATTATGTGGTTCCTGTGTTCTGTGTGCTGCTTTGACTGTGGGTAGCAAAATCTAATGGATGCGATCAGCTATCATTTTGCTATATGGGGGTACTTAGAGGTAATGGGGTACACAATATGCAGTAAAACTGAAAAATAGTTAAAACAAACTGGAAATAAAGATTTTGCTATGATGAATGGGCAGATGTTTTTGTTTGTCATGTGGTTGGGTGCTGTTTGGTTGAGGGTCACACAACCTGATGGATACAAGCAGCGAAAGCAGTTAGCACAGTGTGACTGACGTGCACCTAATTTTGATATATTTCAATTAAATACAATTAATATCCTTCTTAACTAGCTTTAAAACAAAATGTTTAATATTCTTTGCCATTTGCAATCACACCACAAGAGCATTTTTCATTATTTAAATGCTGCTCTTTTACATATATTTTGCGTATTAGTCAAATGTAAATTATGTATTAATTACATTGTTCATCAGTGTGTACTATGCTTGAACCATTTTACAGTTCAAATTCTATAATTACAACAACTGCCAATGTCTTTTACATCATTGTACTAATGTATCATATTATGCTACTGGGTAGAAAATTTTTGACGGGGTAGCATAATCTAACATTATCCTGCAAACACATTATGCTACGGGGTAGCAAATCCTGACTGTGAAGTATGGTTTGATATTACACTGGGATCATCACTGCTGGAAACACTTTCCAAATTCTCCTCATGTGGTTCAGATGTTGATGTAAGAGAATCTGTAGCTGTAAACACCTCCTCTTCATCCTCAGCAGCAGCCAGGGGAAATTTGTCTGAAATTTGTAGTTTATCATGTCCACAATCCTGACCGAGAAAATTAGTCTCATTGTGCAAAGACTGTATCTGCAGAACCACCAGTTGGGTCTTCAGTCCAGGGGAGATGGGGCAACTTTGTCTCTGTGGTCCATAATAATAAATTTTTCCATGGAACCCTTCAAGTGCTTAATGGAGTCATCTCTCTGCTTCTTCCGTTTTCTCTTTGCTGCACCAGAGGGATACTTTCTTCTTTGATCCATTTTCAAATTATTGCATGTGGGCAACACTGAAACAGATGAAATAGTGAGGTATTACTTAACAAGCATCAAGGGGAGATTATTATTTTTAAAAAAGTCATTACAAGCCAGGACCATACAAAACAGCTTGGAGACGGAAAATGGTCAGATGCAATGGTATGAGTTAGCATTTTCAACTGAGACTTAGAGATAAACAGTTCAATGTTCTCCTGCATTTATAAGCACTCAAGAGACAGAGAACATGAGATTCCATGTTCCAATCCTGGATTAACATATTCAACTGAAACTCTGAGGCCAAAGTCAACACTGACTTCATCATCAAAAAACATCCATCTCAAAGTACAAGACGCTGTAGTTTAAGGTTCAGTTATTCTGGACTACAATAGGTAAGATATTGTTCAGCACCAGACATGGGGAAGGACCTTGCCCAGGTTCTGTTGCTCACAATCCTTTGATTGTGCCAACACTTTCCCAGGATTAATTAAAAAGGAATCAATTCCAGACTTACTTCCCTTAATATGAATGGTGAATGGAATTTGCCTTTTTCATATTCATGGCTTAGCCCTTTAAAGATAAATGTGCGTACACACACACACACACACACTCTTCCTGACAATTCTTTTTAAGTTTACCATGTGCGTACATGCAGCGAATGTCTAGCTACTGTATAAGGGTGGCATTTGAAGGGTATGACACTGTCTGTCCAATGAAGAATGGTCTGCAAGAGGTGAGAAAGTGCCACACCAATCATCAGCCAGGCTTATTGTGACACCATTTTGCCTTGATGGGTGGAAAAGTTGTCCAGTTGAAAAGAAAAAGCCGAACCAATCATAGACAGCATTTTCCTTTCATTTTCCTTTCATCTGCAGGACTCCGCCCAGCAAACAGCTATTCGGTGTCCAGATCAGCCTGGCTGACGTCACCCCCCTCCTCGCCACTCCATCAGTCCCTTCCCTCACTGGCCTTTCACTTAAGCTGTGGTGTGGCTTAGACTGTGCAGCACCCAACCCTCTCACGCTGCCTCCCTACTCCACTCTCTTCTCTCTCTCTCCCCCCGGTTTGCTTTAGCCACAGTGCGGCTTTACTAAACAGCAGCTCCAGCTGCTGGCTACCTCCTCTCTGCTACTTTCACCCCCCCCCAGTTCTTCATATGCTGTGGAGCCATGCTTTGGAATGCTTATTTTTTAAATGTCGCCACTGTTTTCCGTTCGCTAGTGAACCTTTCATTAAAACTGCCAACTCTAACAATAAATTTCAACACTGTAGCTACACAGAATTTGAAACATAGAGACATAGAATTTGATGGCAGATAAGGACCACTTGGCCCACCTAGTCTGCCCATTTTCCTACCTAACAGATAAGCTGCAGATCCTAGTTAACCAACAGCTTACTCCCTCCTACCCCCACACTAGGACTGCCTTATGTTTGTCCCACGCATTCTTGAATTCCCCCACTGTACTTGACTCCATGACCTCCTCAGGGAGGCTGTTCCATGCATCCACAACCCTCTCCATGAAAAAATACTTCCTCATATTACCTCTGAGCCGTCCCCCCTCTCTCTTCAAATTGTGCCCTCTTGTTCTTGCACATCTCTTTTTCTGAAAGATGCTACCCTCTTGGACTTTGTTGATTCCCTTGAGGTACTTGAAAGTTTCTATCATGTCCCTCTCCCTTCTTTCCTCAAGGGTATACATATTAAGCTCCTTTAGTCTTTCTTCATATGTCTTCTGGTGCAGACCCTGCACCATTTTGGTTGCCCTCCTCTGGACAGCCTCCACTCTGTCTATGTCTTTTTGGAGATGGGGTCTCCAGAACTGCACACAGTACTCCAGATGGGGTCTCACCAACTCTCTGTACAGAGGGATAACAACTTCCTGTTTTCTACTATTGATGCCTCTCACTATGCATCCCAGTATCCCCAACCTTCTCACTGCCTTCTCACATTGCTTGCCCACCTTTAGGTCATCTGATATAATTACCCCCAGGTCCCTTTCCATTTTTACTGCTGTCAGTATCTCACCCCCCATTGTGTACTCTTCCCCTGGGTTTTTGTTTCCCAGGAGCATTACCTTGCACTTCTTTGCATTGAATCTGAGCTGCCATATATTTGACCATTCATCCAACCTTACCAAGTCCCTTCTCATCCTTTCCACTCCATCTTGTGTATCAACCCTGTTGCAGATCTTTGTGTTGTCTGCAAAGAGACATACTTTTCCTTCCAGTTCCTCTGCAATGTCACTTATAAAGACATTAAAAAGGACCGGTCCAAGTACTGAACCCTGGGGTACCCCACTGGTAACCCTCCTTTCTTCACTGTGGACTCCATTTACTACTATCCTTTGCGTCCTGTTGTCTAGCCAATTTTTTATCCAGGCTACCACCTTGGAACCCACTCCAAAGCTATCTAACTTGTGTATTAATCTTTTGTGTGGGACTGTATCAAATGCCTTGCTAAAATCTAGGTAGGCCATGTCCACAGCCCATCCAGTGTTCCCATTAAGGTTGCAGCTCTGGGGGTGCACTGCACCCTCTCCAAAAATGATCAGGGGTACAAAATAAATTATACGGGTTCATTCTACCATTTGTACAAAATATTTGTGGTGTGCATATACTTCAAACAGAATTTTGGGGGTACAGTGTACCCCCTTCACACAAAAATGTACTTGAATTTCATAATTTGTACTTGAATCAAGTACAGATGGGGGTAAATGGGAACACTGAGCCCATCCCTGGTCTACTACTTTGGTCACCCAGTCAAAGAAATCTATTAGATTCATCTGACACGACCCTCCCATTGTGAATCCATGCACCCTTGGGTCTTGTGCCCTACTGGCCTCCAGGTACTCAACAATTCTTTCCTTCAGAAGTGATTCCATCATTTTCCCTACCACTGAGGTCAAACTAACTGGTCTGTAGTTTCCTGCCTCTGTCCTGCTCCCACTTTTGTGAAGAGGAATCACATCTACCCTTCTCCAGTCCTCAGGTACCACCCCATCCTCCCATGATTTGTTAAAAAGAGTAGTCAGCAGTGTCACTAGTTCTACCCTTAGTTCTTTTAGAATTCTTGGATGAATCCCATCAGGCCCCATTGCTTTTTCCACCTTCAATTGTATTAGTTCTTTCAGAACCCTTTCTTCTGTAAATGGACTGGCATCAACCACCGTCTTCAGAGTGTTTCTCTTGTTTGGTTTAGGTACCCCCTCCTCTTCCTTTGTGAATACTGAGCAGAAATATTGGTTCAGTATCCCTGCTTTTTCACTGTCACCCTCTGCCAAATTCCCTTCCCTTTATTAAGCCTCAGTATCCCTCCTTTTGTCTTTCTTAGCTCCCTAATGTATCTCTAAAAGGTCTTATCCCCCTTCTTAACAGAGTTGGCTATCCTTTTCTCAGTTTGGGCCTTTGCTATTCTGACTGCCTTCCCTGCCTTTCTGCTTTAACTGATAAAGTTCTCTGCCTGTTCCTTCTGTGTTTCCTTATATTTCCTGAACGCTATCCTTTTCTCCTTAACCTTCCCTGCCACCTCTTTTGAGAACCATAGCATTTTTTCCTTCGTTGTGTTTTGTTGATTTGATTTACACAAAGGCTTGCAGCCTCTGTGATTGCTTTACACAAAGGCTTGCAGCCTCTGTGATGGCTGTTTTGATTACTCCCCATTGTTCCTCCACCCCTCCTTCTTGCCTGTTTGCTAGTGCTTTTCTGAGGCACTCTCATTTTCCCAAAGTCAGCCCTCCTAAAGTCCAATACTCTTGCTTTTGTATGGCTTGATTGTATGGCTGTGTGTATCATGAACCACACTGTTTGGTGGTCGCTTGTTCCCAGATATCTACCCACTTTTAAATCTGAGATTCTTTCTCTGTCCCCATTTGAGAGTACCAGGTCTAGGATTGCTCCCTCCCGAGTGGGTTCCAATACTAGATGTCTGAGGCATGCCCCTTGTAGGGCATCAAGAATGACCCTGCTCTTGGATGTGCCTGCAGCAAAGGTGCTCCAGTTAACATCTGGCATATTCAGGTCCCCCATCAACAATATCTCCCCTTTTTCTGCCATTGTAAGGATGCCTTCTATCATTTCCTTGTCCATTCCCTCCCCCTGAGATGGGGGTCTGTATACAACCCCCATGTGGACTGTGGTGCCATTTTCTGTCTCCAGGGTGAGCCAGAGTGTCTCATCTGCTCCCTGTTTACTCTTTAGTTCTGTTGCTTTGGTCCCTTCCTTTACATAGAGAGCTACTCCTCCTCCTCTTTTACCCTCCCTGTCCCTCCTGTATATTGTGTATCCTCATATGTTGACATCCCAGTCATGGTTCCCTGTGTACCATGTTTCTGTGACTGTCACAATATCCAGGCAAGCCTCTTCCATCAAGGCCACTAGTTCAGGGAGCTTGTTACACAGATTACAGGCTTTGGTACTCATCACCCTCCACTTTTTGATAGCCTTACCCCTTTTAGCCCCATTCCTGTCCTTACTGCCTTTGCTGTTTTTTACATTTACCTCTGTCCTGCTCCATAATGACTTCTCTACCTTGGTGTTTACCTCACTAATTACCATGTTTTGGGGGGGAGGCTGGGATTTTCCCTGCTCCTTTTCAGTGCCTCCCCCCTTGGCTAGTTTAAATGCTTGCCAATGAGCATTTAAACCTCTCACCTAGGATCTGGTTCACCCCTGGACAAATGCAGACCATCACGCCAGTATAGGTCTGCATCCCTTCAGGTGGCTCCCCAGTTCCCAATGAAGCCAAAACCCTGAGCTCCACACCAGTTTTTCAACCATTGATTGAATTCCCTGGTGAGGAGTACCCTAGCATCATACTTGCCGTAGACAGGCAGCACTACCAAGAAGGTTACCGTATCCGCTACTTGTCTAAGGCCCCTCCACAACTCTACAAACTCCTCTTGTACTGCTCTGATCCCATTCCTAGCCAGGTCATTTGTCCCTAGGTGGACAATGACATCCAGCTCCCTCCCTCGTGCAGCTGCTCCCACGATCCTGAGGATTCACTTCCTGTCCCTCCAAGCCATGGCACCAGGCAGGCACCTTACCTCTCTCTCCCCTTCCCTTCCTCCCCTACTTGTACCCCCCCAATGATTGAGTCCCCCACCAGAAGTTGTTTCCTTCCCCTGTGGGGTCCCATGCCATCCTCCTGTGGGTCTCCTTTGTGAAGGTTCCCAGCATCCTCCTTGGTCTCTACTGCAGGTGTCTCCATAGAGGAACCACTATCCACAGAAGAGTGTATCAATTGTGGAGAGGTACAGCTGGAGGGATGCAACTTTGTTCCACCACCCTCTCCCTCCATGAGCCCACCCTGGTCCAGCCTCTCCTCTTTCTTGGCAACCTCTGAGGTAGTGGCATTGGCTCTGGTGGTCCCTGGGTGGGGGAGGAGGTTTCATGAATCCTAGCCAGGTCAGCCTGGAGATGGACCACCTCCTCCCTCAGACCAGAGAGGTGTCTGCAAATAGGGCAGCATCGCAGCCTCCAGAATGTCTCCCAGAACACTGCCGCCCCACAGCCATTGCACTGCACCACTCCTGTCATGTCTTATTTTGTGTCCCCTCTCCTGTTTCTCATATGCTTACTCTCTCCTCTCCTTACAACTCTCACCCTTCCTGTTCTGGAACAGCAACTTCCTATATTCTTCAGTAGCCTCCTTCTTTCTTGCTCAGTGACAGACTACCAGCAGCTAGGGGGGAGAGCGAGCTACTTGTTTCCTTTAGGGTTGACTAAACTAATGTTTCTCTATGATCCTTCCCTTCCTACTGCCAAACAGGAAGTTCCTGTTGTCAGTCAAATCCAGTGGCTATAAAAGTAGAACTAGCTTAGGGTGGGTGGGATGGAGGGCAATTAGTAAGAAAAAAGGCTAGCAACAGGAAGTTGTAATTGGAGTCACCTGCTTTTATACTGTCTAAGCCAAACCCCAATTAAGCTCTCTCTCCTCCTACTGATTTAGCAAAGTAAGTTGATACAGTACCCTTTCCAGCACAGAACACACAATGACTTTCTTTCTTTTCTTTTTTTAACCCTAAATAAGACCCCTTCTACTTCTAATAAAGGCTAGCAACAGGAAGTTGTAGTTGGAGTCACCTGCTTTTATACTGCTACTGTATCCAAACATAACAAATAAAAAACTGTAAATGATCTTCTTGTCTCAACTAACCTGTCTGATCAGAACCAAATGCCACCCAGGCCTGACAGTGCACGAGGCCAAGCATGAGTTGTATTCACTGGCAAGGGAATGTGGGGGGACCCTGGACATTCTAGTGCACTTGGGGACAAATTACATAAATGGAAATAGTGAACTAGAAATTCAGGCAAGGTTCTGGGAGTTGGCCAGGGTATGCCTTTCCATAGGCTGTAGGATCTCCTTTTCAGAAATCCTACCAGTGCCAAGGGCTAGTGGGGAAAACAAGAGGAAGATTAGGGAAATAAATCAGTGGCTTTGGGAATTGGGGTATGGCCTGGTGGGGGACTGGGGAGGACCTGGGAGGATAAGGGGCTGTACGCTAGGGACAGGCTTCACCTTAATCTGGAGGGGAAGGAAATCCTTAAGCTTAAACTAGATGAGTTCATCAGTGAAAGGTGAGGTTTAAACTTGTGAAGGGGGGGAGGTATCAAAAAAGGAGCAGTGCCAGCAGGTACGATAAATGAGGGACATGGTCTCCACTCCTCTGGGGGCTAGGGAGATAAGGAAATGGGTCACCAGGTAGGGTGCAGTAGCTGAGAAATGAGAGCTCAAGGGGGAAAAGGAGAGGAGGGAAAGGGTGGAGAATGGTCCTGATAAATGCCAGGAGCTTAGGAAATAATATGCCTGAGCTCCAGGCGATGCTAGTTGAGGGGGAGGTAGATGTGGCAGCAGTCACTGAGACCTGGGCCACTCAAGGGCATGAGTGGGACCTAAATCTGGAGGGCTACACTATGTTCAGAAAAGATAGGGGGGAAGGAAGGGGTGGTGGTTTAGCACTGTTAGTCATGAATGGCATGGGTATTGGAGGGGTAGAGGAGGCAGAGGGGAATGTGGAGGCTATTTGGGTCACCTTGCTGATGCAGGGGGGTAAGACAGTAAAGGTCAGAGTGGTATACAGACCACCAGCACTGGTGAAGGTCCTGGAAGAAAGTTTGGTGGCAAATTCGAGGGGCACTGTAGATTGGGAAGGGGAAGGGTAGTGGTAATGGGGGACCTCAGCATGCCAGGAACAGACTGGGGGACTATGACTTCACCAGTGGCCAAAGAGCAGAGGCTGTTGGATGTCTTCCAGGATGCGTTTCTGACACAACAGGTAGGTGAGCCAACTAGGGAGGTCCGGACACTGGACGTGGTCCTGGCAGACAGTGATCAGATTAGGAGCCTAGAGGTGTGGGACCCGTTGGCTTGGAGTGATCACACCACAGTCTGATTCTTCCTGGACCAAGGGGGGGAGAAAAGCCGAACAAGGATGGTAGTAACTGACTTTAGGGGTGCAGACTTCAGGGAGATGGGAAGGATCCTTAAAGATCATCTGGACATGATAAGGCCAGATATGGATGCTGGCAGCAGGTGGGGTATCATTAGGAGGAGAATACAGGAGGTTACCAGATCCTGCGCAAAGGAAAGGCATAAGTTCGGTAAAGCCAGAAAACCCTGCTGGTGGACCCGGGAGGTACAGGAGGTGGTGAGGGAAAAGAAGGTGGCCTATAGATGCTTCAAGTGCTCAAGGAGTGAAAGAAATCAGGAGGAATATGAGCTGACAGCCAAGAGAGCCACCAGGGTGGTGAGAGCAGCTAAAACAAAAAAGAAGCAGTCGTTAGGCAATGGGATCCAGGGGAGGGGGACAAGGGATTCTTTAGATACATATGGGAAAAAAGGAAAGTAAGAGGGAAATCAGCATGCTAAGGATAGGGGATGGTTGGGCACAGGAGGCAGGGGAACAGGCAGAAGCCCTAAATGAGTACTTTGCCTCAGTTTTTACCAGGGGACGATGGAGGGGCTAGGTCTTGCGAGGGGAGCAGGGGCAAACCAAAGCAAGGGGTGGGACCGGTTGAGACCAGGGGCCCTGATGGGTTTGGGGAAATGGAGTGGCCACCACAGACAGGTGGTGGCCCAGCAGTGCAGAGTGACAAGGGGGAGAATGTGGAGGCTGAAATCCCAGTAGAGAGAGAGTAGGGGAAGCCCTCAGGTCCCTTCGGACAGAGAAAGCACCTGGGCCAGATGACATACATCCCAGGGTGCTGAGCGAACTGGCGGATGTCCTGGCAGTCCCTCTAGCGAAGCTTTTCAACATCTCTCTGAGGACTGGGTGGGTGCCCCAAGACTGGAGGGTGGCCCATGTTGTGCTGATCCACAAGGGGTGATCAAGAGAGGAGGCAGGAAATTACAGGCCCTTTAGCTTGACGTCGGTGGTTGGAAAGGTGATGGAGGGTATTGTCAAGGAAAGGCTAGGGGGGTTACTGGAGTAAACTGGGTACTTGGACAATAGGCAGCATGGCTTTGTCATGGGAAGATCCTGCCAGACAAACCTTGTTGAGTTCTATGACTGGGTGACGAGGGCCATGGACCAGGGTAGGCCAGTGGACGTCCTCTTTCTGGACTTTAGCAAGGCATTTGATTCAGTACCCCACAGTGGCCTGCTGGCTAAGCTGAAGGAAATGGGGGTAGGGAGACAGTTAAGATGGAGAGGAAATTGGCTCTCTGAGCATACTCAGAAGGTGGTGGTTGGAGGGTTAGCCTCATCCCCTAGGTGGGTTACTAGTTGGTTTCCCCAGGGGTCAGTGCTGGGGCCACTCCTGTTCAATGCCTATGTCTCAGACATCAGGAGGGGGATCAGGAGTGAGATGAGTCTCTTTGCAGATGACTCAAAGCTGGGTGCAGTGGTGGATGAGGAGGACGGCAGGGTGGCCTTGCAGGAGGACCTGGAGGCTCTGGAAAGGTGGTCGGGAAAATGGAAACTAAAATTCAATGTGGAGAAGTGCAAGGTTCTGCCCTGGGAGTCAGAAATCCAGGTCAGGTGTATACCCTGGGAGGAGACGTGATTCAAGTCATGGAG
This sequence comes from Neoceratodus forsteri, assembly GCA_016271365.2. Classification (NCBI taxonomy): domain Eukaryota; kingdom Metazoa; phylum Chordata; order Ceratodontiformes; family Ceratodontidae; genus Neoceratodus; species Neoceratodus forsteri. The sequence goes on along the minus strand of JADMNL010000026.1, from coordinate 332,170,859 downwards.
GGCAAGAGGGACCTGGGAGTAGTGGTAGATGTCAAAATGAACAACTCAGAGACCTGTAGGAGGGCAGCAGCAAGGGCAAATAGGATGCTGGGATGCATCGCCAGGGGGATTACCTCCAGAAAGGCGGAAGTGATTCTTCCATTGTACCAGGGATCGACAAATTTCAAAATAGCATGCTAGTCCCGGGCAACTGGTCTGGTCAAAAATGGTAGTCCCAGAGTTCCGAGTGGTAGTCCAATACACTTATATGAAAATTTTAACCAAACATCTGTAGAAATAAATTACATGGTGTGTCTGGGGTTGTACTATTGTATTAGGATGGATGTAGATGTAGAAGAACTGTGTAAATCGGGAAAAACAATATTGAGTGACTGACTCTCCATCCAATTCCTTTCCTTTCTAATACGGCAGGTCCAGGGTGGGACCGGTGTACCGTGTGTAGGGGTACCGTACCCCGTACCAGATTTTGGGATGCCAAAAAGGGGACACCTAGTTCCCCGATGAGCCCTGGTGCCACTGCCAGACCCCGAGTAAACAGGTTTAAAATCTCCACTTCCTTCCTTCACAGCTCATATACAAGGGGAGGTCCGTATGGTAGGAGAAGAGACTGAGAGTAAAAAAAAAATTATAAAAAATAATAATAATACAACAGGATATTGAATTGAAGGTACATGAAGAATATTTGGCAGCTGGGAAAGAGGACATGTGCTCGTAAAAGAGGACATCTGGTGGTGACCCTAACTAACCATGTGTGCATGCAGGGCAGGCTGAAGTCTGTTTAGAAGAGATTGGATAATTGTAGTGAAATGAAACCAAGGCCATCAATCAACAAGCCATTCTGTGAATATAGCATGACTGTCACATCAAGGGTAGACTGACTAGAGAGTGGGAAGACAGGAAGATGATGATGGAGCACTACTAGGAGTACTTGCATCGGATACATCACTCATCAAGGAGAAGAAAGCGGAGCAGCAGCGACACCACCAGCAGTAGATGTAGCAAGTAGCGGCAGCATGCCCATGAACATGTCTAGTTCCTGGACCACAGAGCAGCCAGTGGTTAATTGCAGGATCAGGATTAAATTCATGCAGTTCAGGACCTTCTACCGCTATCTGCAGGAGAGACTGTAGTGTGTCATCAGAAGCCGTGTCCGTATTTTTGTTTTGATAAGGTTCTGGATAGAAAAAACTCTTTCACACTTAGCAATTGAGACACTCATAGTTATTAGTATTTCGACTAAGTCAAGAATAATGTGCCCAATCTGTGGTGGTTTTTCTTTTAGTAATTTTGTGTAGACCTGCAAATACGGCTTGTCAGCTGAAGATTTAAGCAGCATTTTAAATGCAGCATACTCAGACTTTATATGTTCTTGCTGCTCTTCTGTGAAAAAATCAAAGTATTTAACCAGGTTTGCCAGTTCACAGGTCCCAAACACCGCTAGTTGGTCTCTTGGCAGATCAAACTGCTTGAAATCTAAACAGCTGAACCATTGAGAGGCACCTCTGAGAAATTTTTAAACCTCTCGTCTATGTACGTTATCGCTGCATCTATTAAACTCTGCAATTGTGCATCTCTTACAAAACTGACTTCTGGGCAGTTGCCTCTGAATGGGAAAGGAACAGTCCTCTCCTCCTCCTCCTCCCCTCCCCTCTTTGACACAACATACTCCATCCATTTCTGTTCAGGTTTGTAATGGCTAAGGAAAGTTGCCATGTATTTCCCTGGTGATGTTTTCAGCTCCGTAAGCTGGAGTAGGCAGGTCTCAACAAGTTGTGGAACTTCCAGTATTACTATGTCATCTCTTTGAAACTGGAGTGACAGGTTTTTTAGTATTGGCAGGAAGTCTTGTAGTATATATAGGATTTTACAAACTGTACACTCTGTACTTCCTTTAAGAGGGCCTTTGTTCTAGAACCTTCATCACCAGCAGCAGAGGATGCATGTTCTAGGTGTTGAGCTGACACTGGGTAAGTTAACCTGAACTGCATGAACTGACCATGACCTCAGCAAGCTCATCTCACTTGTTTTATAGCACTAAAGTGAGCAAGATCAGTATCCATGACATTAGAATTTCTTTTAGTTCTCTCATTTTTTGGGACTGTAATGATAAAACTTAAATATTCCCTTGAGAGTACTTTCAAGCTTTGAGACAAATGTATTTTTTTTACCACATCAAGAACTGCCAGCTCTAACTTATGGGCAACACAGTGCATTGCAATTATTTGAGGACAGTGTTCCCGCAACTTTGCTATGGTTCCTCCTCTTTCGCCCATCATGACACTGGCCCCATCAAAATTTGCTGAAACAAGGAATGGCCCTGGATTGTGAACATTTTGTAGGTTACTTAGGGGAAGATTTACTGACTCAAGTGCAGTCGTTACTGCGTGAAATACACCTTCTGCATGTGCATGTTCCAGTGGCACAGCTTGGATAAGCACTGTACGTACCTGTTTTGAGTTTGGGTCAACAAACCGCATGAAAACATTTTCCCACTCAGTTATACTAGAATCTGTACTACCGTTACCAAGAACTGTCACATATTTAACATCAGTAAGAGTCTGCATCTGGGTTTGGGATATAACTGCTGATATAGCACCACAGAAGTCCCTGGCTCGTTTATCATTGGTATAATTAGAACCAAGCGTTATCCCATTTCTTTCTTGCAGTTCACAGAGCCCTCCATGTCCGAGAAAGAGTAGATTTTGGCAATGGAATATGCTGTGTTGAACAGGCGTTGCATCTTGACCTTAGTGCCCTGATCCAACTGCGTAAATGCTTGATACAGTGGGGACTCAGTGATATCAAAATGTACCACACGCTGACCACTGTCCGCAATATGTTGATTCATGCACAGCAAATGTGGATTGGACTTGTCATGAGCACGAACTGACTCAATTCGAAAAGTATTTGAGCCAGTGGCAAAAACATTAGGTTTCTTTGAAAAGGCTGGTACTGCAATGGTTGGATATTTTTCGCACACAGTGCAATACATCAGTTCTTTTTTTCATCATATCTCAGCCAGTTATAAATGGTTAACCAATGCCTCTGAAACAATCTGGCCCTTTTCTCCTGATCATATTTCTTATCTTTATTTGGCCTCTCTGGCCTCTCATCCTGCTCATGGAGCACTAAAGTACGTTTTAGGAGTGGATGTAAACTTTCAGTTAAGCCGTACTGCTTAGTTCAAGACACTGATGATCAGCAGTTATATCTCCTGACACAGATATAGGCTCATTGTCATTGTTATTACTCTTATCTGCACTAGACACACACTGACAGAGGTGGACTGTGTTTCTGTTTCAGGTGGTGGTATATTGCTGCTGATGGAGTCTGTTACTCGTGAGGCTACTGACCAGAGAGAAAAAGAGTCTGCTGTTTACTACTCCTACTCCTGTTCTGCATATTGGTGGCACTTATTTTTTCTCCCGATGATAATAAAATATATTTTATTAATTAGAATGTGTCTGTGTGAGTTTCTTTTTGGGTGGACTGGACTGGTGCTGGACGGCTGGCCTAGTGGCCTGGCAGACAGTGATGACACTGGGCGGGACCAGCGGGAGCCAGAAGGATGAGGTGCTTATTTGCCTAGCCTTTTCAATAAAGGCGATGGATCTTTATTTACAAATGACCCTTCAGTTAAGTTGTGTTAATACTGAAACAACAAATGCACATTTTGCTTACACAAGCAGTATAATGGCACACTCTTTTTTTTGTGGCTTCTAAGTTGTGAACAAACTGAACACTCATCAACAGATTCAAGAGGCTACAGCTGAAACTAATGGAGTGGTTTGGTTTCCACTTTCTAATCTACAGCGTTCTCCTTCTCAGGCTCTCGCTCGCTCTCCAGTCTCTATTTTTGTTTCTGGCAATAGCATGGGCTAAGAAAACAAACTGCCAATGCACATTTGCACAGCACAAGCAGTATAATGGCACACTCTTTTTTTTTTTTGTGGCTTCTAAGTTGTGAACAAACTGAACACTCATCAACAGATTCAAGGAGGCTACAGCTGAAACTAATGGAGTGGTTTGGTTTCCACTTTCTACAGCGTTCTCTTTCTCAGGCTCTCGCTCTCCAGTCTCTATTTTTTGTTTCTGGCAATAGCATGGGCTAAGAAAACAGTTTTTGCCAGCTGCTTCCCCAATCACCAACCCTCCCCTGCCACAGCGCGCCCACCGCCCCACCTGCGATCTCAGCAACCTCCCACCAGTACCTCAGTCTCTCAAACTCTCTGAGTCCCTGACTTTTTTTATTTAAAAATTTTTTTTTTTTTTTAAATGCTGAGGCAAGACAAGTACTGTAGTCTACAGTACTGCACACTGCACTTCAAGTCTCCTCTCTCTCTCTCTCTCTCTCCAAAAACAACTGCAAAGTCTGCAAGTGCACACAATCCAGAAAGAAACAACGACTTAAGTGAACTGCTCTCTCCTGGGAACTGCATGCGTCCTTTCTCTGTAAAATGAGAAAGAGAGTGTATGTGTGTCCCCAGATCGCTCCCGCCAAGTCTGCATGGGAGCCAACTCGTCCAATGCGCGTCTTACCCCTCCGTGAGCCTCCCTTCCATTTGCTGCCACATATGCCCGCCTCTCTCGTCTCGGCTCCTCCTCTGTTGTCCTGCTTTCTTGGCACCCGCGCCGCGGCACTGTGACTACGTGTTCTGCACCCCCCCGCTCACGTGACTGCTGCTCCGAGGGTCAGATGACCCAGTACTCCCTCCAGTATCGCGAGCGACAGCACACCCAGTGGCAAAAGCCGGCAATGCAGGCAAATTGGGCTTTTTTTTTTTTAAATGCTTGTCCCCGGGCAACTGGCAATCTGAAGCAGTGCTTGTCCCTGGCTGGAAAGTTGTAGCCCGGGACGTCGGGCTATCCTATTTGTCAAACCCTGCATTGTACAACTGCTTGGTTAGGCCACACCTCGAGTACTGTGTGCAGTTCTGAAGATCACATTTAAAAAGGGACATTACACTCCTAGAGAGGGTCCAAAGGGGGGCAACCAAAATGATCTGGGGCTTGGGGGACAGGACCTATGAGGAGAGGCTCAGGGAGCTCGACATGTACACCCTGGAGGAGAGATGGGGAGGGATGGGTGGACATGATAGAGGTCTTTAAATACATGAAAGGGATCATTAAAGGAGGCCCAGTCAGGGTGCTCCAAAGGAAGGAGGGTGAGTCAACGAGAGGTCAAGGGTGTAAGCTGGAAGGGGGCAGGCTCAGAGGGGAGAGGAAGAGATGTTATTTCACTGAAAGGGTGGTGGAGCCATGGAATGCACCGTCCAGGGAGCTGGTAGAGGTGGAGACTATGGACGGGTTTAAATGGGGATAGGACAGGTACAGTGGGACAGTAAATCTGACCAGGCCCAGTACAGGTGGAACATCTGGGACTGGGGACAGTATAACTCAAGGGGGAGGGGGGACCACCAAAATCGACCCTCAGTGCAGATGCTGAAAATAGAGCAGACTCAAGAGACCATTAAGCCTATTCTTCTGGCATTTTATTATGTTAGTATGTTAATTATAGGTGATACCGGAGGATTAAGGATCCCTCTTGCGCTTGCGGATAATTACAGCCCTTTCAGATGCAGTCCACATAGCACTGCTCTGCCCACCACAGCATCGGAGGTCGGCAGTACACGCTCACCATGACCGGTACATTGGAATAACTACCAAACTATTATAATATAAAACAAAATAACGGGGGTGGGGTGGGGCAGAGCCCTCCAAATGCAAAAAAAGCTATTACAATAATGTGTAATGGCACAAATACTTCACTGGGGCACCCAGGAACGTGGGGGCGGAGCGCCCCCACATAAAGTTATTTAAGATATTGAAATAGACCCATTTTCATCCTTCTCTGATGACTTAGCAAACCTATGACATTGTTTGCAGTAAGATGTTTTGAGGTCCATCGGCTCACAGAAACGAGAAAAGTTTACAGAGACTGAATTCATTATCGGCTGCAGCTTCTGCACACACCTTGGGATAAACATTTTACAGAGACTAATACACCACAATGGAAAAACACTCAATTCCTTTACCTAACAATTTTTTGTTTAGCAATCCACCTCCGCTCTCATCTTTCCTTACTGAAAAACCATCCAATTTGTGCTGCAGTTTCATTTTGTTCTAGACCAATTCTGCCAGCTGCAGACAAACTTCCTTCTCTTTGTTAACAAAAAAAAAAGCTAGTCTCAAATGATCATAATCTTCACTTTTATGTTGATTGCGCACATGCGCAAGAAACATGTTGCGGCAGGTTTCTGCAGAAGCAGGTTGTGGAGGCATGACACTGTTGTGCTCAATGCCCCCACACCCTGCAAAGGCTTGTCCCCCATCCCCCAATGCCGGGGAACGTTGCTGCTGACACTAGTTCAGCCAGCAGTGCCACAACTTTAAAACAAATTAGCCGCTGCGATCAGGGGCCCCTTCGTCAGTGCAGCGTCAGCCATCCGCTGCAATGAAGGGCGATCCGTCATTGCAGAATTGAGACCAGCATCTGTGGTATTGTTTGTGAACATGGCGGCAGCTTGCGCCCGTGTTACAAACAATATATATACCCAATGTTTATTTGCCAAGAGGGGCCCCCGTCGGCAGAAAGAATCCCCTTTTGTTGTTTGCCGGCGAGGGTGCCCAGTCGTCGGCAGAAATAAATCCCCTTTTGTTGTTTGCTGGCGGGGTGCCCAATCCCGTCAGCAGAAAGATCCCCTTTTGTTGTTTGCGGCAGGGGTGCCCGATCCCTTCGGCAGAAATAATCCGCTTGTTGTTTGCCGGACGGGGTGCCCAATCCCCATCGGCAGAAAGAATTACCCCTTTTTGTTGTTTGCCGGCCGGGGTGCCCAATCCCCCGTCGGCTACAGCTGTCCCCCTTCCCAGACTCCGGTGGCACGCTGGGAGCCCACACCAGCGTGCCCCATGCCCTCAAAATGTGGAAAGCGTCTCGTGATGTTTTCTTGTACCTGAAAGAAAGGAAACGGTCCCTCGTAGTCTCCCTGCACCCCTCCCACAACCCACACCTACCCACTACGCACCCAGCCTCCCCACACACCCCCACCCCATACTTGCCTCCGGAGCATGGCGCGACGATCTTCGTGGACCGAACACGCCTGCACTCTTCAAAGCCGACTGCGAACTGAGGAAATGCCAGTAAGCTGTATAATGTAATGAATAGGGATTTTTCAACTTTAGTGCATATCTCGGGCATTTTGGGGAATTTTTTGACCACATTTTCAACATGGGGTTTTGGGATCCCTACTCATGAATTCTGAACTGTCATGGCGTTAATTGGCCCCGAATGGTGGTTTCGCGGTCACTGTGCGGAATCACCCTTTGGGGCTGATTACACAAAACGACAGTGCCAGTGTTCATGATGGGCTCTCAAAAGCCTATGTTGAAAATTTGGTGGAAAAAATCCCCAAAATGACTGTTTTACGAGCATGCATTGTGCAGTTGCTACGTACACTCATAACTTCGCGAATGTTCAATATTTTCATGCCAGATTTTCAACATTGGCATTTTGTCACATAGATACATAAATACATAGACAGTGTCGGCAGATAAGGGCCTATGGCCCACCCAGTCTGCCCATTTGAGCTTGTAAGTTCAGTTTGTTTTCCTAGAAGTCTGTTTCCCCTTACCCCTGACCTCTAGAATTCCTTTATGTCTATCCCATGCATTCTTAAATCCCGTGATTGTTTCAGCCCCCACCACTTCCTCTGGCAGGGTGTTCCACTTGTCCACCACCCGTTCTGTGAAGAAATTCTTTCTCATGTTTCCTCTGAATCGTCCTCCCTCCAACTTCATCCCATGCCCTCTAGTCCTGGAACATCTTTTCGCTAAAAATAGTGTTTTCCTGCACTCTGTTTCTCCCTGTAAGATACTTGTATGTCTATCATATCCCCTCTCTCCTCCTCTCCTCCAGGAGTACATGTTCAGTTCCTTCAACCTGTCTTCATAGGACTTGTGATGCAATCCATGCACCATCTTTGTTGCCTCCTCTGAACCTTCTCTACCCTGTCTATGTCCTTACATAGGTATGGTCTCCAGAACTGTACACTGTACTCCAGGTGGGGCCTCACTAGTGTCTTGTATAGCGGAATTATGACCTCCCTTTTCCTGCTGGTGATGCCCTGCCTATACATCCCAGCATCCTATTTGCTTTACCTGATGCCTTGTCACACTGTTTCCTACCTTGAGGTCATCAGAGATGACAACCCCAAGATCCCTTTCCTGCTTGGTGCATGCTATATCCTCACCCCCAACTGATATAGTGTGCCAGGGTTTGTGCCCCATATGCATTATCTTGCACTTCTTTGCATTGAATTTCAACTGCCAAACCCTTGACCATTCTTCAAGTTTCTGCAGGTCCCTTCTCATTCTGTCTACACCCTCTGGTGTGTCTACTCTGTTACAGAGCTTTGTGTCATCAGCGAACAGTGAAATTCTGCCTTCTAGATCCTGCGCAATGTCACTGAAGAAGATGTTGAATAGGACCGGTCCCAGCACTGATCCCTGTGGTACCCCACTGGTCACTCTTCCCTCTGTGGAGTGACAGCCATTTACCACCACCCTCTGTGTCCTGCCACCCAGCCAGTTACCTACCCACCACACTACTGTCCTGCCCACACCCATATTCCCCAGTTTGTGTAATAGTCTTCTATGTGGCACAGTGTCAAAGGCCTTGCTGAAGTCCAGATAGGCCATGTCCACTGCCTCCCTGATCCACCTCCTAGTCACCCAGTCAAAAATTCAATGAGGTTGGTCTGACATGACCTCCCCTGGTGAAACCATGCTGCCTTGGGTCCTGTAGTCCATTGACAACCAGATGTTCCACCAATCTCTCTTCAGAAGTGCTTCCATGATCTTCCCACCACCGAGGTGAGGCTGACTGGTCTGTAGTTCCCTGCTTCCTCTTTGTTCCCGCTTTTGTATAGGGGACTACATCTGCTGTCCTCCAGTCTTTGGGTACCTCCCTGTTTCCAGTGATTGGCTAAACAGGATAGCCAGAGGTTCAGCCACCACCTCTCTTAGTTCTTTAAGGACCCTGGGTGCACCCCATCTGGCCCCATTGCTTTGTCAACTCTTATTACTTCCAGTTCCTTCAGGACCCTTTCTCGTGTAAAGGACTTGTGTCCATTTCTGCACCATTCTCACCTTGTACTCCCTTCAGACCCATTACCCCCTCTTCCTCAGTAAAGACTGAGCAGAAATACCTGTTCAATAGGTCAGCTTTACTGTTGTCATCCTCCACGACTCCCATCCTCCCCTTCAGTCTCACTATCCCTCCCTTTGTCTTTCTTTTTTTCACTTATGTACCTGTAAAAGGTTTTGTCCCTTAACCAATGATTTTGCAATGTGTTCTTCTGTCTGAGCTTTGGCTTCCTTACTGACTTCCTGCCTCCCTTTGTTTCTCCTGGTACTTCTCCCTATCCCCTTCTGCCTGTGTCTTTTGTATTGCCCTGAATGCTATCTTTTTGGCTTTCACTTTCTTTGCTACCTCTTTGGAAAACCATAATGGTCTCCTCTTCCTTTTCCTCTTGCTAACCTGCTAATGCATAATTCTGTTGTTCTTATAATCCCCATTTTAAATACTGCCCACTGATCCTCAACCCCAGTTCCTGTCCCATTCCCCTTAATGCCTCTTTCAAGTATTTCCCATTTTCCCAAAGTCTGCCCCTAAAATCCAGGATCGTGTTTTGTGTGGTTTGGTTCTGCTCTTTCTGTGATTTCAAACCACAATGACTGGTGGTCACTGTTACCCAGGTGCTCCCCACTGTTACCCCATCACACTGTCCCTGTTTGTGAGCAGAAGGTCCAGTATTGCCTTCTGCCGAGTTGGTTCCATGACCAGTTGCTTGAGGAAGGCACCCTGAAGGAGTCCAGGATAAATCTGCTCTAGTTGATGCTGCTGCTGGGATGCTCCAGTCCACGTCTGGAATATTGAAGTCTCCAACCAGTACTACCTCACCCTTGTCTGCCATCCTTTGGATGGCTAGCATCAACTCCTATCTGTTTCTTCCTCCTGGGCTGGTGGTCTATAGACCACACCTGTCATGGTCTTGGCCCCATTTTCCTTTCTAGCTTAACCCACAGTATCTCCCCCATTTTGTTCCTCCTGGATCTCTGTGGCCCTTATGTCATTTTCACATACAGTGCCACTCCTCCTCCCTTCCTGCCTGCTCTGTCTCTTCTGAATATGTTGTAGCCAGGTATGGCCATCTCCCAGTCATGGTTATCATTACACCAGGTTTCAGTGATGGCCACAATGTCCAGGTCTGACTGTACCATGACAGCCTCCAGATCTTCCATCTTGTTGCTAAGGCTCCTGGCATTTGCACACATGGCTTTCCATGATTTGACCTCCCTAGTCTGCTTCACTGTTCTACTCCAGCCCCTTCCTTGGTTGTCATTTATCCCTGGTTCTCCTTGCTGTCTGCCCTTCTGCTGAATTTTGCCCCTTTTCTGCTTATCCACCTTTTGGACACTAATCTCCATCTTTTGCACACTGCTTTGCAGAGATAGCCACTCCTCTAGTTCACTGGTTCCACTGCTCCTTGTGAGCAGTACAGCTGTCATTGTTCACATCCCGGCCGAAATGTGTTTTCGCACTTCCGGCATAGAATAGCGTGGTCGCTGTGGGAAATCAGTGTTCAGGACAGATTAAGAAAATGACAGTGACACTGTTCATGAGTAGAGGTCCTAAAATGCCTATATTGAAAATTTGGTAACGATACTCCATAAAATGACTGTGATTACTGGCGTGCATTGTGCATTTGCACTGCGGCATCGTAACTCAATTTCTAATATTTTCCTCCAGATTTGCAACATTGCCATTTTCCCAGACCTTCTTATGAACAGTACAGCTGCCATTTTTCCCTTCCTGGCCAAAATGTGTTTTCGCACTTCCGGCGCAGAATAGAGCGGTCGCTGTGGGAAATCACTGTTCAGGACAGATTAAGAAAATGACAATGGTACTGTTCATGAGCAGAGGTCCTAAAATGGCTATGTTGAAAATATGGTGACGAAACTCCATAACATGACTGTGTTACAAGCATGCCTTGAACTATTTCCACGCACCCTTCTAATTTCGCAAATTTGTAATACTGTCACGCCACATTTTCAACAGTGACATTTTTTCACAACTCCTTATGAACACTACAGCTGTCATTTTGAACATCCTGGCTAAAATATGTTTCTGCACTCCTGCGCACAATAGCATGGTCACTCTGGGAAATCAGTGTTTGGGACATATTAAGATCGACCAGTGAGAGGGAGGAGTGGCGAGCTCAACTGAGCTCTGTCGGGACTGCTGTGGATTTGTTTGTGGGCAGACAAAGGCCCCAACACAAGAGCCCAGTACAAAAGGGCAGCCTGCAGCACTGGAAGAAACAGAACGAGAGAGTGAGTGAGGGAGGGGGAGTGAACGAGCTCACCAAAGCGCTGTCAGGACTGCTGCAGATTTCTTTGTGGGCAGAAAAAGGCATCAATACAGGCAGGGGCCCAGTACAAAAAGGGCAGCCTGCAGCGGTGGGACAAACAGTGCAAGCGAGTGAGACAAGGGGACTTAGTGAGCTCAACAGAGCTCTGTCAGGACTGCTGGGATTGCTTTGTGGGCAGAAAAAGGGGCCAGTGCAGACAGGAACCCCGTACAAAAAGGGCAGCTTGCAGCACCAGGACAAACAGAATGAGCGATGAGAGAGGGAGACTGAGCGACCTCAACGCAACTCTGTCAGGACAGCTGCGGATTTCTTTGTGGACAGACAAAGGTGTCAATGCAGCCAGGAGCCCCATACAAAAGCACACTCTGAGGCGCCAAGACAAACAGAACGAGCGAGTGACAGAGCGATACTGAGCAAGCTCAACGGAGCTGTATTTCTTTGTGGGCAGAAAATGCGGCAACGCAGACAGGAGCCCAGTACAAAAGGCCAGCTTGCAGCGCCAGCAGAAATGGAATGCAAGAGTGACAGACGGGCAGTGAGCGAGCTCAGTGGAGCTGTGTCAGGACTGCTTCAGATTTCTTTCTGGCCAGAAAAAGCCACCACTGCAGGCAGGAGCCCAGTACAAAGGGCAGCCTGCAGCGCCAGGAACACAGAATGAGCAAGTGAGGGAGGTCAGTGAGCTCAACTGGGCTTTGTTGGGACTGCAGCATTTGTTTGTGGCAGAAAAAGGCAGCAATGCATGCAGGGGCCCAGTACAAGGGCAGCCTGCAGCAGCACGAAAACCAGAATGAGCGAGGTAGTGAGCTCAACAGAGCTGTATTGTAACTGCTACAAATTTCTTTATGGGCATAAGGCAGCAGCGCAGGCAGGAGCCCAGTAGAAAAGGGTGGCCTGCAGTGCCGGCAGAACAGAATGAGCGAGTGAGAGAAGGGGAGTGAGCGAGCTCAACGGAGCTTTGTCGGGACTGCTGCAGATTTCTTTGTGGGCAGAAAAAGGCACCACTAGAGACAGGGGCCCAGTACAAAAGGGCAGCCTGCAGCGCCAGGAGAACCAGAATGAGTGAGTGAGACAGGCAGACTGAGCGACCTCAATGGACTTCTGCCAGGACAGCTGTGGATTTCTTCATGAGTAGAAAAAGCCACCACCACAGGTAGGAGCCCAGTACAAAAAGGCAGCCTGCAGTGCCAGGAGACACAGAATGAGTGAGTGACACAGGGGGAGTGAGCCACCTCAATGGAGCTCTCTCGGGACAGCTGCGTATTCCTTCCTCGGCAGAACAAGGTACCAACGCATGCACCAGCCCAGTACAAAAGAGCAGCCTGCAGCACTGGGACTAACAGACTGAGCCACTGACAGAGGCCCACTGCGAGAGCTCAACAGACCAACACAATCAACATTCGGCATTGACAAATGCTTGTTTTTTTTAATTACACTACTTACATATGGTACTCCTGCCTTCACTTGCTGAAATCCTCTGTCTCTGCACACATAAACACACAACACTTTATTTTATTAAGCATCTAACAATATTTTCTGGTGTGGTGCCCAATGCCGGATCCAACTCTCCCACCAGGCAACTAACAACCCCTTTTTTTTAAATGCTCGAGAGTTAAATACTTACACAGGGTAGCATGGTTTGATATTACACCAGGATCATCACTGCTGGGAACACTTTCCAAATTCTCCTCATGTGGTTCAGATGTTGATGTAAGAGAATCTGTAGCTGTAAACGCGTCCTCTTCATCCTCAACAGCAGCCTGTGGAAATGTGTCTGAAATCTGTAGTTTATCATGTCCACAATCCTGACTGAGAAAATTAGTATCATTGTCTTCAGTCAGGAAAGATGGGGAAACTTTGTCTCTGTGGTCCTTGGTAATAAATTTTTCCATGGAATCCTTCAAGATCTTAACAGATTCATCTCTCTGTTTCCTCAGTTTTCTCTTTGCTGCACCAGAGAGATACTTTCTTCTGTGTTCCATTTTCAAATTAGTGCATGTGGTCGTCACTAGAACAGATGAAATAGTGAGATATTAATTAAAGGGATTTTCTGAGTTTTCCCTAATGGGATTAGTAACCTACAGGAGTTGTGATTCAATCTCCCACCAGTCAAACTGCCAGAAAGTGCCATTTTCCATGCGAAAAACGATTTTATTTCTGTGCTTTGCTTCATTTGCATAACCCGGCCCTTTTGTTTCTGTGCCACAACCCCCAACTGTGACATCATGCAAGGGAAACAAAGGTTCTAAGCACTGTTGTGAAATAGAGACCTTAGCTTAGGGTTACCAGCAGCCCTGATTTCTGCAGGACAGCCTTGATTTGGGCAGATACGTCCTGGAAAAAAAAAAAACACAAAGAATACTGCATGTCCTGTCCTTATAGTAGAAAAATAAATATTGACTAATTTTCTTCTAAATATTGCAGAAACTATAATACCATAACTAAAATGCCTTAAAATGATAAGAAATAATAGAAACAACCAAAAAAATGACAACACTTAGTCTTGATTCTGATTATCTTCAGAAAACGGGTTTGTTGCATTGGTCAATGTTACATACTGTCGTATAAAAAAACATATTTCAGCAAGAAATTACTCACTCTGGGTTTCTTAAAAGGTGGTAATCCTAAGAGACCTCTATTGGTCAGTCTTGGTATAGCAGACATCTACAGTACCGAAACAGGAGACTACATCTCTCAGTAAAAGAAATCTTGTCAGCTAGATACTATATGCACAATGCCTTGTTTTGAAAATAAACATTTGAGAGCTTTTATTCTTGAAACTACTACTACAGAAATATGAGACATAGTAATATAGTAAGTTACCTCATAGTAAGGAAACTGCAAAACAATTTATTGAACCCAAATGCCTTGCTACAAGTCTACATATTACACTGAAGACTGTCAGGATGAAACCCAACTCTCCAGAATTCTGCAATAGAGTTACTGCAGGAAACAATGCGGTTTCAATGGTAGTTAATCGCTTTGTCGTGCAGGAAAACTGCAACTGCTTTTCATCCTGGTGGGCTTCACTGTAGGTGTTATACTGCAATCACCACTGCCAAAATAAGGGACTGCATTTCTGAGTAATGAACATTTAAACTACTTTCTAATGTACCCAGAATTCCTTGGTGTTGTATGCAAAACAGTTCTCTTGCATGACATTATTCTGGAGGTGTGGCCGCACACAGAGAACTGGAGGACACAGTGCTGATAAAACATTAAAAATGATGATGATAGATTGGGCTTGCACACGCCCTTCGTTTTATGACATCACAAAATGGGGCTGCGTGTGTCAATGTGATGGTGTGTCTACTGATTCGAGAAGTCAGCCTGATTTTCTGCAAGTGCTTCAGGAACAAAGTTACGAGTGAAATATCTTTTTTTAATAGAAATATTAGGACGGAAGATTAGTATCCCACAACTCCGCCCCAGGTAATCTACCTTATTTGTTTGTGAGGCCATCTACTAGAGAGCTGCTATTTAACAGCCAAGATCACAGTACACAGCTTGGAGACAGAAAATGGTCACATACAATGGTGTTAGTTAGCATTTTCAGCTGAGACTTAGCGATACATAATTATATGTTCTCCTGGGTTTATAAGCACTCAAGATAAACACAAGGTTCCAGGTTCTGATCCTGGATTAATATCTTCAAATGAAACTTTGAGGCCAAAATCAAATGCTGCCTTCATCATCAAAAAACATCCATCTCGCAAAGGCAGACCTGCCCAACTCCAATATTTTCAAGCTATTTCAACTACGACACCTTTTAGTAAAAACCTTTGGATCCCATCTCCCGTCTGTTGGAGCACCCCCGTTCTGGTCCGAGATGACACAAAGTGTAGGCCTTCCTCACGCGATTTCCAAAATATTTAAAACTCTGTATAATCAGTTGCACCCTGGCACCTTTGGGCCTAGGACTTTCTGGGAAGCCCTCCTGCCAGGAACATCCTTCAGGTGGGAGACACTCTGGGGGAGCTGTCATCATTATATTACTCAGGACAGACTCCATCTTATACAGTTCCGTATTTTACACAACTTGTATTACCAGGAGTCAACCCTAACTTTTTTTTGCACCAGCCAGCCGGACAAGTTAATTAAAAATTGCACTAGCCCGCAGATGATTGCACTAGCCCACAATAATAATGGTCAATTTTGATCAGTTAAACAGGAAAAATGCAAGCCAAGAAATACTCTGATTATTGCACATTTATCCTGCTCCCACATTGCTTCCTGCCCCAGCAAAAAAAAAAAAAGTCTGCAGTCCAATCACCTGCAGTGTGTACCCCTATTTATTTTTTTTTACCATGTGCCCCTTGTTCCTCTTTCTTCACCCCCTCCCCGCCAAACCAGAGAATACCATAATTGCAAATGTTCAATCAGGCAGTTCTAGCTTTGCACACACAATAGCCAACATCATCATGCACATCACCACAGTCCCACCCTGACCTGCAAGGCAATGTACAGAATCAGGTAGAGAAAGACACTGTCATCCCCCATATGTGATTAACCAGAACTGCACTTCTGGAAGTTTTCTTACACTGCAAAGTGAGCCTGGGGCAGTTCTAGAATTTCTTTGGAGAGAGTTAAACAAACACAGGGGGCTTGGAATGTAAGAAACGTTGACATATCTGTTTATATATGCCAGGTACAAAAATATTGATTTAACATGCTCTGCCCTAACAAAAACAGATTTTTCATAACAGTGTCCTTTCATCAGTCAAAGGGGAGCAGTATTCAAGCATGATGCTGTACTACCTCTCTTTCTATATAGGATGATATAGCTGTTCCCTGGTGGTCTAGTGGTTAGGATTCAGCGCTCTCACCGCCGTGGCCCAGGTTAGATTCCCGGTCAGGGAAAGTGCTGTGCCTCTCTCTTTTGGCAAGAGGGGGGAGGGCTAAGCAATTGCAAGCCTGGGCTGTGCATACCAACCCTGAACTTATCATAATTACTGAGTCTTGGTTAAAAAAAAGACTAATACTGCCGGCCCGCCGGCGCAGCAGTTGGATTTCCGCTTGCGGCCCCAGCGACCGGGTTCGGGAGCGGACTCGGGTAGCTGGAAAACCAACTGAGGAAGGAGGATTAGGCCAGCGGCTGCTCTCCTCCTCAGGGGAGGTGGGATGCAAGTCCGCTGCAACACCGCCACCTAGGTGACCACAGGTGAGTGCAGCGGTTACTGCGTCGCGGGGAGGAAGGGCGTCAGCTGGGGCGGGCGTCAGGCGTTACGACATGCTCCGCCCCTAGGCTTCCCCAGCGTCCGGCGTCCTGTGGGGAGGAAGAAAACCAGGAAATACCCACTGGACTCCTGGTAAGACGGAGCTCCTGGCCACGATCTCAATGCCCTACGGCCCAGTACCAGCATCCCGACAAAAATTAAGTCACGTCGGGGTATGAGGCCTTCCGTGCCGCCTGGTATAGCCAAAGGCTCCGTGGGGGGATGGACTGCACTGGTGCGTCGTTAGTAGGAGCGGGGACGAATCAGGCCGATGGAGTCTCCAGAAGGAGCAGGAGTTCGGTGGTGAGAGAGGGGGCATACAAAGAAAATATAAAAAAAAAAAAGACTAATACTGACCAATAAATCTCCCTTCAGGGATACAATCAATTTAGAGTGGACAGGGCCTTTAGAGGCGGGGGTGTGGTCATCTACACCAAATCCAAGTACTCGATCACTAATATTAGCTGCAAAACTTTAGCTAAGGAATTTGAGATTGTCTCATTGAAGCTTCATCTCCCTTCTTCAGAATGCATTACTATCATAGGTGGCTATAGGCCTCCGTCTGGTGGTAATGAAGTCCTTAATCCTCTGAAATCTTTATTCGCAGATGCGAAAACAGAAACAATATTCTTAGGGGATCTAAATATGGATTGGCTAACCCCTAAATCTCATTGCCTTAAATCCCTCTGTGATGAGCTAGGTCTTGGGCAAATAGTTAACGAACCTACAAGGAACGTCCTAAATACTGCCAACAGCTCTATCCTAGATGCGGTATTATCCACTCACCCACATAAAATATCGCATTCAGCTGTGTTTCACAATGATATGAGCGATCACGGGATTGTTGTTTGCATAAGATCTCAAATTAAGGCCCAAGCACAGCCCATCTTTATAACAAAACGGTCCTTTCACAAGTTCAGTGCAGCAAACTTCCTTTCTGATCTGGGCATGGTCAGTTGGCAAGACCTTTACCTAGCCAAAGATGTCAATGAGGCAGCTTACACTCTTAATGCCAACCTCACTAGATTGGTCAATAAGCATGCACCCTTTATCAAAGTTAGGGTACGAAACAACTCTAATCCCTGGTTCATCCCAGATCTTAAGTCAGCCCTCACAGCCTGAGACAAGCTCTGGGCAAAAGCTAGGCATTCCAAAAAATCTTTGGATTGGCAGGCTTTTAGAACAGCCAGGAATACCTGTGTGAAAAGTATCCATTCTGCTAAAGCTAACTACTACATCTCTACCCTTGAACAAGCAAAAGGTAACCCTTACAAAATTTGGAGGACAATTATATCTATAGAAGGGCAGCCTACTGCCCCTTCCATTCCAACAAAGATAACCGCAAACGGCAAGACAGTGGAAAATAAGTCCTTAATCCTTGAAGAACTTAATTCTCACTTTGCCACGGCTGGACTAGTTTTCGACTCTTCACCTTATGCTGGTTCTGCGATGAGCCAAACTTATCTCCCCCCCCCCCCATATCTAGCCCCGCTCCTAGCCCTTTTCAATTGCGTGAGACAAATTTTAAAGAAACGAAAATTCTCTCATAATCTAGATATTAAAAAAGTGCGGGATGAGGCCTGGAACCCTTCTTCCTAAGGTTAGGATATGCCCACCTCACTGCCCCAATTCTTCATATCTTCAATCTCTCCATTACATCTGCTACTATACCGTCCTGCTGGAAATCAGCACACATCCTCCCTCTGTTCAAATCTGGTGACCCATGCTATGTAAATAACTACAGGCCCATTTCCATCTTGCCTATCCTTTCTAAAGTTTTTGAAAAACTGATCCACAATCAGTTAAAATCTAATTTGGAAACCTTCTCTCTCATTAACCCAGCTCAGTCTGGCTTCCGGGCAAATCACAGCACAATCTCTGCTTTAGCAAAAGTAACCAATGACTGGATTTCTGCTATAGATGCAAAGAAGGTAACTGGAGCAGTCTTTTTGGATCTTAGCAAAGCTTTTGGTACTGTTGATCACAACCTATTAGTCAATTGCCTCGCTAATATGGGCGCCACGCACCATACTACCCGTGGTTCTCTAGTTACTTAACTGGAAGATCCCAGAAAGTAAAAGCAGATGGCCTTTTCTCTGCTTCCTTGCCAGTTGTTAGAGGTGTCCCCCAAGGATCCATCCTAGGCCCTATCTTGTTTTCATTATACATTAATGATCTTGATTCCAATATATCCACGTCCAACCTGCATTTCTTCATGAATGACACTGTGCTGTATACTTTTGGCTCAACGCTATCCGAAGTTAAGAAAGTGCTTCAAGCGGACTTTGCCCAACTGGAACATAATTTAATAAAGGCAAAGCTCCTGCTTAATGCAAAGAAGACCAAAGCTATCATATTCTCTTGTAGTGCCGCCATAGGTACTGCCAATACACCGCCCAAAGACTTTATTGTTACCACGTTAAACGAACCACTGGAAGTCGTCACCAAATTCAAATATCTGGGCATCTGGATCGACAACAAACTCTCCTTTAATGACCATATCGAGGACGTCTCCAGAAGACTTAAAGCCAGATTAGGTTTCTTCTTTAGAAATAGGTCCCTCTTCCCCCTTGAAACCCGAATTAAGCTTGTCCAGGCCACTTTTCTCCCCCTTCTTGACTATGGCGATGTAATCTACTCCTCTATTATTCTCTCAAACCTAACTAAATTGGACATCCTTTATCACCGTGTGTTACGGTTCATTTCTAACTCCCCGTACCGTTCGCACCACTGTGACCTATATGCAGCTGTTGGATGGACATCTCTCACTACTGGATGCCTGCTCCACGCTGGCCTATGGACCCTTAAGCTGCTCCTGCACAAACTACCGAGCTATCTTTCATCTCTCATTAGTATTTCGTATAGTGCATACTCTTTAAGGAAATCTGATTACATTCTGCTTGACATACCTAGGACACGGACCTCCTTTGGTAAACGTGCTATTGCGCATGCCCTGCCATCTATCTGGAACCAATTACAAACCGTGCTGAAACTAACTAGCGCAGTTTCAATTAACTTCTATAAAGTGCTAAGCTCAACCAAGATAAAAGATATCTGCAACTGTCATTAAGCCCCCTTCTTATCCCTATGTGTGCTATGCTTATTTCATGTAAGATCTTAATTGCCTTATTGCCGCACTATCATTTAATCCAAGACACTATTTCATTCTCCGGCTCCTGACTTCTATCTACTACCTTTGCTACAGCATTCCCATTCCTGCTTTCCTTCCCCTTCCTACTCCTGGCTCCATCTACATATATACTACTCCGCTCACCCTACCAAGCCACGAATACCTCCCCTAACCTATATTTTTTTTTTCTGTTGCTGATCAATTTGCTAAAATGTATGTAGTGCAAATACCAGTTACCATGTCGTCAATTGTTAGTATGCTATCTAGAAATGTTCATCTCTTGTACCACTTGTTTTGCTTACCACCTATGTTATCCGATGTGATGTCCTTGTATGTAATATCTGCTTGTATTACATGATCACATGCATTCATGTATATTAATGTTTATCAATTATTTATTTATGTATGTTCACTATAAGTGTACATGTCACAGGACCTCCTTGTGAATGAGCTTGCTCAATGGAGTTTTCCTGCAATAAACTTAACTTAAGCAGGAAGAAGAGGTATCAGAAGTGGAAATCACAGCAGAGAGAGTGAGGGAAGCCCTCAGCTCCCTCAAGACGGAGAAAGCACCGGGGCCGGATAAATTACATCCCAGAGTGCTGAAGGAACTTGCGGATGTCCTGGTGAAACCCCTGGCGGAGCTTTTCACCATCTCTCTGAGGACAGGGTGGGTGCCCCAGGACTGGAAGGTGGCGCATATAGTGCCTATCCACAAGGGGGGATCAAGGGAGGTGGCAGGGAACTACAGGCCTGTCAGCCTGACATCAGTGGTGGGCAAGGTGATGGAGGGCATTGTCAAGGAGAGGCTGGGGGGGACCTGGAAAAGTCAGGGTGCCTGGATGATAGACAGCATGGATTTGTCCTGGGAAATCGTGTCAGACAAACCTTGTGGAGTTCTATGACTGGGTGACGAGTGCCTTGGACCTGGGTAGACCAGTGGATGTCCTCTTTCTA
The DNA here is from genome assembly GCA_016271365.2 of Neoceratodus forsteri. Lineage (NCBI taxonomy): Eukaryota > Metazoa > Chordata > Ceratodontiformes > Ceratodontidae > Neoceratodus > Neoceratodus forsteri. The sequence continues at coordinate 332,150,127 of JADMNL010000026.1, read as the reverse complement.
GACTTCAGTAAGGCATTTGACTCTGTTCCTCACCTGGGCCTGATGGATAAGCTGGGAGAAATGGGGGTGGGGAACCAGATGATCAGATGGATAGGCAATTGGCTCCAGGACCGGACCCAGAGGGTCGTAGTTGGCGGGATAGTCTCATCCCCAAAGAGGGTCATTAGTGGGGTCCCACAGGGATCAGTCCTTCGGCCCCTCCTGTTCAATGCCTACATCTCTGACATTAGGACAGGAATGAGATGAGTCTCTTTGCAGATGACTCAAAACTGGGGTGGTGGTGGATGGGGAGGAGGGGAGGGTGGCCCTACGGGGGACCTGGAGGCTCTGGAAAGATGGTCTAGAAAGTGGAAGCTGAGGTTCAATGCAGGAAATGAGAGTACTCCATCTGGGGCCAGAAACCCAGGCCAAGTGTACACCCGGGGGGGGAATGCTACAAGTCTTGATGGCTGAGAGGGACCTGGGGGTGGTGGTGGATGTCATGATGAACAACTCGGAGACTTGTAGGAGGGCAGCAGCCAAGGCCAACAGGATGCTGGGATGCATCACTAGGGGGATCACCTCCAGAAGGAGGGAAGTGATACTCCCTCTGTATAACTGCTTGGTGAGGCCACACCTTGAGTACTGCATGCAGTTTTGGAGGCCACACTTATAGAGGGACATTAAACTCCTGGAGAGGGTACAGAGGAGGGCAACCAAAATGATTTGGGGCTTGGGGACAGGACCTATGAGGAGGCTCGAAGAGCTAAATATGTACACATTGGAGAGAGAAGGGACCGGGGGACATGATAAGAGGTCTTCAAGTACATGAGAGGGTAAACAGGGAGGAACAGTCAGGGTGCTTGAAGGAAGGAGGAGGGGCCACTAGAGGGCATGGGTGGAAGCTGGAGGAGGGAAGATTCAGGGGAGAAAGGAGGAGGTGCTACTTCACTGAGAGGGTGGGTGAGCCATGGAATGCACTGCCTAGGAGGCTGGTGGAGGCAGAGACGGTGGAGGGGTTCAAGAGTGGCTGGAACAGGTACAGGGGAAGGGTTCTGGAAGCAAAATCCAATGCAGCAAGAATATCCGGAACTGAGAAGGGAGAAGCCAGAGAAGGCGAGTGGGGCAGCAAGGTCAGCACCCAGGGTGGGGGCTGACCAATCGAGCAGACTCGAAAGACAGTTAGGCCTATTCTGCTGGCATATTAGTATGTTAGTATGATCTATGCCACCAGGAATACCTATTTCAACCTTTCAAATTATGTATTTTACTAAGGTTTTGCTTTATACCATGCATACTCCAAAGCATTGTTTTTAGGATGAAATGACATGCTGGGTGGTACTGCATTGATGGCAGTGACTGGTGTGATCCATTAAGAGGAGCTGTGAACCATACACCAGTCAGTAATGGCAGTTATGGGTCTATAGATGGCCACTTCAGAGCCTAGTCTGCAGTGGTGTCCGGAGAAAGTATAGAGTGGACAGACAATCTGGTTGGGCAGACCATGTATATATGATAGCATTCGGTCACTGCAGTGTTGGATACAGGCACTCAAAAGGTTGGGAAATGAGGTGTATTGGTTTTAATATTGTCGGACAAATCAAAGACAAGTTCAGCAAACTGGAAGCTAGTAACTTAACAGCACTCTGCCCTTGATCACAGCATGCACACGAGCTGAATGTCCTAACAATTGAGTGATAATGACTCACATTGAGTCTTTTGTTGGCTCCCCCCTCTTGAGCTGCTAGATGATTGCAGCTCTTAATGAGCTGTTAATCACACCAGGCCACCTGCAACACTGAGGGAGATTAGCAAATGGACTACAGCTTGCTAAAGTAGGGACTTTTTCAACTTCATTAACAGCCATGAAAAACCTGCACTAGTCAAGACGGACAAGTAGAGGGTTAGCTGCACTAGCCCTGGCCAATTTGCACTAGGTTCAGGGCTAGTAAAACAATGTTAAGGTTGAACCCTGTGTATTACACTCCCCAGAAGATTGCTAGGTTTGACAATACACACTCCGCCACCTGTTTGCACTGTGGTGAAGGCGACGGCAACCCACTACATATTTTCTGGTCTTGTCTCAAAGTAGCCCCTCTCTGGGAGCAAATTAGGGCACGGGCAGATCCCCTGTTAGGCTTAGATGAGTCATTCTCAATCGACACTTGCCTGTTCGGAAACTACTCAGAAATCCCCGTGAAGGCACGCAAATACCACATTGCCCTTATAGCCATGACAGTCAAAAAATTAGTACTAAGACATTGGAAGGACAATGTGATGATATCATACAGTGAGTGGTTGACGGAGCTACTACACTGTCTCAGAGTCGAGAAGATGATTTTCAGCTTGCATAACAAATTGTGTAAATTCAATGATATATGGGCCCTTTTCCTCACGCTTTACTCTTAGTACCTGCCACTACTTTATTACAAAGCAAAGCCTTGTTAGCCACATCAAGGCTCCACACTGTGTAACCTGGTCTGGACGAGCGGGGATATAGGGGGGCGGGGGTGGAATGGGGGTAGTGGGGGGAATGAGGGATTGTTTTTTTTCTTTTTTTTTTTTCCTTTTCTAGTTCTTGTTGTTCATTATGTTTAGTCTTATTTCCCAATGAACATGTCTCTTCTAAGTTCCCTGGACCATGTGCATTTGTATGTTGGAAAATTCAATAAAGATTTAATGTTTAAAAAAAAAATCCATCTCAAAGTGCAAGACACTACAGATTAAGGGTCAGTTATTCTGGAACAGGTAAGATATTATTCAGCAGCAGACGTGGGGAAGGACCTTTCTCAGGTTCTGTTGCTCACAATCCTTTGCTTGTGCTAACACTTTCCCAGGGATAATTTAAAAGAAAAGAAATTAATTCCAGACTTACTTCCCTTAGTATGAATGGTGAATGCAATTTGACTTTTTCACATTCATGGCTCAGCCCTTTAAAGAGACACACACACACACACACACACACACACACACACACATACAGTCAAATCCCATATGTCTCTGCATTCCTGTACAGCTACAAATGGTACCATGTGATAAGAGCTAGCTTTTTACCATGAATCACATAACAGCAAGCACAAATCGCCAAAAACAAATTTGTCAATCAACAGAAGACTGAGCACAAAACAGTGAGCACACCGTAATGTCCACAGATGCAACGGTCTAAACATATTATTTATGCGGGGGGACTACACCTCACGCATCCGCCAACTAATTATAATCATCTCCAGTGGGGACAGGCACAGGGGAAGAGGAAACCACTTAAGTGGGCTACTCCATGGGCACACCACTATACAGGGTGAGACCATGGACAGAGGTACAACCCGCAGGTAGGGGAACACACTAAGGGAAATGGGTGCTCGTAAAGCAAAATTAGTCCAAAAACCACAACAGCATAAAAATATCAAATTGCCTACATGCAGCCCTGAACCCTGGTTCATTTGCATTACAGGCAGTGGCTGTAACCACCACACCAGGCAGCAAGCTTGGCAGCAGCTTGTTCAGTTCATCCTCTTACCTACCCCATCACTTGCTAGCTAGTACTGTTTGTTACTGTATCCCTCCACCCTCACTATTCCTTCCCACTCGCTAGCTAGTACTGTTTGTTACTGTATCCCTCCACCCTCGCAATTCCTTCCCACTCGCTAGCTAGTACTGTTTGTTACTGTATCCCTCCACCCTCGCAATTCCTTCCCACTCGCTAGCTAGTACTGTTTGTTACTGTATCCCTCCACCCTCGCTATGCCTTCCCACTCGCTAGCTAGTACTGTTTGTTACTGTATCCTTCCACCCTCGCTATGCCTTCCCACACGCTATAATTTCACTGTCGCTATTTACACAGGCGTGCAAATTGAGTCACTCAATTTGCTTCGCCCATATCACGGGTTACTGCTACAAACTACACTATGTTATTAGTCAAACCAACTCGTTACTGCCATTTCACAGGTGCCAGTATAAAATTCTGTACACTTTTTAAATGTTTGCCTCAGCTAAGAGTTTTTTTTTATTTTATTTTACAATTTATGACCAAGAAAGGTACACTAAGCCAAAGCTCATTTCCAGGTGCTTCCAGGGAGGCTAAACTGACAGGGTCACCAAGTATACAAGAGGCTATTAAACCCAGGTCTGCTGGATACCAAGCACATTCACAGCTTCCTTCTCTACTCTTAACCTCTGAGCTATTCTGCCAGTCAGTAGTAGGCACACTGCATAACAATCAGCCAACAGTAGCTCATATGGTTTTAATTGTCAAGCTTTTGATTCAACACTGCACACACACACACACACTTTTCCTTATCCCAGTACCACTCAGATATCATTTAGGGCTTTAAACATAATGCACATGCCCCCATCTAGCTGACCAGTTGTCAAGCCCTCTTACTTCCTTGTGATTTTCTCTCTGTTCTCTCCCCTTTGTTTTCCCCTAATGATTTCCATTCCCAGTTTAGTTGTTCGTATTCTTGTGATGTAGGATTGGGGTGGGAGGAGGGTACTGGTGGGCATGTTTTTTTTTCATTATATGGGGTTAGTCTTGTTGATCTTTGTTAATTGTTATTGTTGTGGTATTGCTGTATTCAATAATGTAAAATCTCAATAAAGTACATTTAAGAAAAACATAATGCACACACAGTTCCTTATAGACACAAGAAAGAATGAAACATCAGAGCTTGACTTTGAACCAATATTTTAAAAACAGCTTCTACCAGAAAACTGACTCATGTTCAGTGCAGCTCTTTAAAACCACACGCATTTTCTGTAAAGCAGCTGCATATGTATTTCTACTCCATAAAAATGTCATTATAGTCTTCTTTGGGATAATATAGTCGTCAGTTCCATGGCGCCGAGCGATGGGGCATCACTCAGGTACGCTGGTGACCCAGGTTAGCTCCCCTAGCCTGACTGACAGGCATGGACCCCGGCAGGGAGGGAGGTGTTAGTCTGCTTGACGGGCAGCTCCTGGTGCTGGCTAGTGGCGGTGATCTAGGCAGCATGCAGCCCCACCCACATTGCCAATTGTCCTTGCCCCCAGGACGCCGCTGTGACCACATATAGTTGGAGGTGGAAGGGGCCCCAGAAAAGAGGAAACTTGCCTGCCTGGCCACCAGTTGATGACCACATAGCCTCACTCAGCCACAATTTTTGATCCTCCTGGCTCCTACGTCTGGTCAATGTAGCAGAATAATCTCCCCTCCTCTGGCACCCCATGGGAAGGGTGCCCCCAGAAAGGTTATACCAGGTCTACTGATACATAGATACATAGACAGTGTCGGCAGATAAGGGCCTATGGCCCACCCAGTCTGCCCATTTGAGCTTGTAAGTTCAGTTTGTTTTCCTAGAAGTCTATTTCCCCTTACCCCTGACCTCTAGAATTCCTTTATGTCTATCCCATGCATTCTTAAATCCCGTGATTGTTTCAGCCCCCACCACTTCCTCTGGCAGGGTGTTCCACTTGTCCACCACCCGTTCTGTGAAGAAATTCTTTCTCATGTTTCCTCTGAATCATCCTCCTCCAACTTCATCCCATGCCCTCTAGTCCTGAAACATCTTTTTGCTTAAAAATAGTGTTTTCCTGCACCCTGTTCCTCCCTGTAAGATACTTGTATGTCTCTATCATATCCCTCTCCCTCCTCTCCTCCAGGGGTACATGTTCAGTTCCTTCAACCTGTCTTCATAGGACTTGTGATGCAATCCATGCACCATCTTTGTTGCCCTCCTCTGAACCTTCTCTACCCTGTCTATGTCCTTACGTAGGTATGGTCTCTAGAACTGTACACTATACTCAGGTGGGGCCTCACTAGTGTCTTGTATAGCGGAATTATGACCTCCCTTTTCCTGCTGGTGATGATGCCCTGCCTATACATCCCAGCATCCTATTTGCTTTACCTGATGCCTTGTCACACTGTTTCCCTCATCTTGAGGTCATCAGAGATGACAACCCCAAGATCCCTTCCTGCTTGGTGCATGCTATATCCTCACCCCAACTGATATATTGTGCCAGGGTTTTGTGCCCCATATGCATTATCTTGCACTTCTTTGCATTGAATTTCAACTGCCAAACCCTTGACCATTCTTCAAGTTTCTGCAGGTCCCTTCTCATTCTGTCTACACCCTCTGGTGTGTCTACTCTGTTACAGAGCTTTGTGTCATCAGCGAACAGTGAAATTCTGCCTTCTAGATCCTGTGCAATGTCACTGATGAAGATGTTGAATAGGACCGGTCCCAGCACTGATCCTGTGGTACCCCACTGGTCACTCTTCCCTCTGTGGAGTGACAGCCATTTACCACCACCCTCTGTGTCCTGCCACCCAGCCAGTTACCTACCCACCACACTACTGTCCTGCCCACACCCATATTCCCCAGTTTGTGTAATAGTCTTCTATGTGGCACAGTGTCAAAGGCCTTGCTGAAGTCCAGATAGGCCATGTCCACTGCCCTCCCCTGATCCACCTCCTTAGTCACCCAGTCAAAAAATTCAATGAGGTTGGTCTGACATGACCTCCCCCTGGTGAAACCATGCTGCCTTGGGTCCTGTAGTCCATTGACAACCACTGACTGAGAGGATGAACGTATGGCAACGGGAGATAGCAGGTGTAGGTGTGCCAATGTTGAGCGGCCCGAATGAGTGGTGGACCCGTGGACACAGGAAGGCTCAAAAAAATAATTGATATAGTCTAAACCTCCTTAGATTCTTCCTAATTCATTGAGATACATTTACAACAGTATCACATTCAAACAGCAATGGGAATATCGCTAAGACCATTACAGCAACAAAATTAGCAGTTCGCTGCAATGGTTTCTGGTATTCCCGACACTGCTGGCTCCAGGAATATTGCCCCCTCCCCGAATCAACTCCGACTCAGAGTTAGTTATCTATAGTATGGAGTGTGCAGGTGGCAGCCCCCCATGTGAGGGGTGCAGGGGGCTTAAAAAACACTCGCTTTCCCAGACGGCACAATGCCAACTGTCGGCACTGTGCCATCGCTGTAATGTCATTCAACACAATACATGTCACTGCGGCATGGTGGAACCGTTTACAACAGCTTGCATCACTAGTTTTGTGATTACTATCTCAAGTCAATCATTTTTGCTGCCAAAAGCAATTTTGCAAAATCTTTGACTTGGACGGTTATGTTTTGACAGACTTGATACTGGACTTGTAATGTCCCTGTATTAGAAGGATGCTCCCACACCATTTGTTTGTAATCAACACATCACACCAACATGCTTATTGGCGGGCATGGACATGGTGTTGCAACACTGTAACTTTACAAATGTTAAAACCACATCACAGTTCAAGATTTTCATAAATTGAACCGAGTAATGGACATTTCTTAATATTATTTTTAAGAATTATGTTTTATTTTCAAAAGATTAAAGGAATAGTATTTTTTAGTCAGAATGCCGTGTATTTCAGGCAACATCAATGCAGACCAGTTTTGTTTCCATTTTCTTTCATTCTGAAACTGCGATATGTGATTTTGAAGTTTTTAAAAGCTCTTACTCCCTTGCAAGCCAAGTTCCAACCATAAAAAAAAAAATTAAATAAACATCTTGGTGTTGTGTGATGCTATTTACCAGCAGAAGCCTGTGCTTGCATCATCGTTATACATCCACAATATAAATCCAGTATTTATACTCAAAGGTAGCCTCAACAGACTATACATTAGCCAGCTCGGTGGCACTGAGGGCTGAGGCACGGGATGCCTCACCTCGTGCCATGCCAGTGACCTGAATTTGGGAGCCAGCCCTGGTCAGCGGGGGCAGCTGGGGGAGGAGAGGATTGAGTGTCTGAAGGACTGCTCTCCTCTCCTGGGAGGGGGTGGGATGTGATCCCGGCTAGTTGCGACTCCCAGTGGAGAGCGGTGAGGGCGCTACAGCTGGTGAGACACCTGGAAATTGGGTGGGGGGTGGCGGCAGATGTCCTGCAGGCTGGCACGAGAGCATGCGCATCACATGCTGGCTGGACATCACTGCACGCCTGCACCCCCGGGGATTCAGAGATGGAAATCCCCTCTGTGTGCATGCAGTATGATGCCCCCGATGGACTCCTTCTCTCTGGGGCTGAACACAGCCCATCCTAATTCTGGTGAGGGCTCAGGGTGATCCCCTCCATGGGCGCAAGCCACAGTCTTCCCCATCTTGCAGCAGAGGCTGGACTGGGGGAGTGTTGTGGGTCCACGTACAGGGCCAATGGGGGGCAAGGTACCACCCCCCACCGCACATGAGGAGTGCAAATATAAGTTGAAAAAAAAATAGAATACAGATCTTTAACTATTTGGAGCAATGGTGGGCATTATTCATGTCTTGGAATCATTTATTATAAAAAAGTAACAAAAACAGTTTTTACAAATCTGTGGAAATTAAAAAATACAAATATGCACACTTGCAAACCTCAGCTCCATGATTTGTTGTCTTCAAAACACACAAACACATCTATTTCCATCTTGCCTCACACACATTTATTTAGTCAGTTTTTTCCACCACTTTTCATAACTGAGTGCTTTAAAATCTAAAATGCATAACACACACACACAGCCGCTCTTTCCCTCACCCACATTCCATGCGGCCAGACAATTCTCTTTTTAGTTCACATAACCAGTCCACACCAATGGCAAGCAAATCCATGTGATCCTTAGAGTATTTTTTTTTCACTTATAAATACTTCGTGTTCCATAAAACACTGGGAATTCTCACGCTGCCAGGCTTAATGATTGTTGTCCCTGATGTGTTTTATAGTAAAACCACCATTTTAGGTGATTAGTTTGGTAAACCCTTACTTAGAAATGTTGTTCTGTTCCTCCTCCTTGTCAGCTAATTTGTGACTCCCACCCTCTCTCACACAGCAGCACCAAACGTGACGATGCCGGTGGACAGCTTCCTGTACTTCTGCTGCGGCTGTTAACCGTGCGTGTGCCTGGCAGACTAGTAGAAATAGTTGCAGTCGTCTAGCTTCAAGTTAGTAATGCTCATTTTAAATGTGAAGTGCGTTCCTCTTTTTTCTCTTTGCTACACAGTGCTTTTGATGGTTGATGATTAGTTACGGTCCTGCTGTGAATGTAGCGGTTTCCAGACGTCCGCTCTGCTGTTAACAATTGATACAAGCTCAGTCTCTGTCTCCCTTGGCCGTGTAGCCTCCATTAGAATTTATTGTCCTGTGCTCTGCTTAACCTTTCCTTAGTGTTATAAAAAAGCCTGTTCCTCTTTTGCAGTCTGCTCTGTGAATGTAGATCGCAAAGGTAAACATTGCAGTGCCATCTGTTATGGGGGTTCTTCTGTGGCTCAGCAGGGAGACTGGGGCACTGATAAGTAGCAATGGAATTTAAATGGATTTTCAGAAGCATGCATTAATCACTATATAGTGTACAGTAGAGTGTTGTTCTGTATAGAACTCCATCCCTTTCAAAATGCTGTTCTACCACAGTTCCAAGGTCATGAAATGTTGTTCTACCCTTCTGTGGTAGAACAGCATTCTAGAACCTCTAGAGACTACATGAGTCAGTTTCATTTTGAAAGCAAAAGCACTTATAACACACATTTTTCAGACAGTACTATACACTATAAAAAATACAGGATGAGCAACTCTATGCACAACCGGCGTGTTTTGCCACCTCGGGGTTCTGATTCCCATGGACCTCAGAGGGAATCCGAATCCCTCTGTGGCAGAACACACTGGTTCTGCATAGTTGCCAATCCAGTATTCTCTATGTTCTGATAATGACACAGTGCACAGTAGGGTGTATGGTAGCTTATTTATATTGCCTATTCCCATAGTGGTAAACAATTTGACCAGCACATTACTAGCCACAGTAGTCAATTTATTGCACACATAGAGAAAGTAAAACTGTGAGCAGTGCAGTTAGTTCAGCGCTGAGCTACTCTGAGTGCAGAGGCATGAACTGTAATTATGTGAATGTGTGTCAACTGTACCTTCTGTGGGAACCACAAGTAAATCACATACGGACTGAAGTACCTCATAATTTGTCCTGTATGCTCAACCTTTTGAATTGGTGTCCATTTCACCTTATGATAAGAACAGGTCTCCTGTGAGAATAATACATAGTTTTGAGTTGTGCTGTAGCAGGACTGTAAGTTTGTTGACCCCTTTGGCAACATCGCCTTTCAGTATGTCATCATTATTACTCACAAATTGTTGCTGTTCCGCATTTGGAATGTCTTTATGTAGTTACGGCATTCTCATGTTGTAATGCAATATAATTATACACTCCCTAATGGGCTGTTGTTATGTGTGTTGACTTGCACTGGTCTAATGCTGTGATAGTATTCTTGGTAGATTGTAATTCATGATTGCAATGCCCATTCTGTCAGTTATACTTGCAGTAATATTGGGCTGCATGCACGGATGTGGCACACGCACCCATCAGCTGTCGCTCTATGTATGCAACGTATGCCTTACACGGAGTGAGTGCGTGATTAACAGAAGGTGCAGATATTTTGTAATGTGCCAGGCACATTGCACTTGCAACACTACAATTTGTGGTTGCCATAAGGTTATGGGCGGGGGGGCAATGCAGGTTGTATGCGCAACTCAAAAAGGCCTATTGCGGAGTGCACAGGGTCACATATGGCATTGCTGGTTATTACAGGGGTGACAGTGCCATAAACCTGGTACGCACCAGCAACAGTACAAGCCACAGACATGCCTGGCATGTTGACGGGCACACATTGTTCATCCCCCCCCGCAGCCAACTCCGAGACATGCAGCTGACCATATCACCCTAGCTGTAGCCACAGGCAAGTGTCATATGGCACTTAGGGTGCACTGGAACAGTGTGAACTGTATGGACCACATTAGAAAATCATGAGAAACCCTGCCAGTGGTACCATGGATGACCCCCAGTCCAACACCGGAATACCTGGCATGGTCCCTGCAACCTTCACTCCCCACCCCGATACCTTTCAAGTTTTGCTGTTTAGTGGGCATATCAGCATCACCCCCCACCAAGTGCAACAGTCAGCCACTGTTCCCCATACCCTCTGACATTTCGGCAGCTAGGGATGGCTGCCAGCACATCCCTCCCCACACCTGCATGGGCACCTGCAGCCCCAATGGACTCTTGCGCTGGCTTCCTTTATAGTCACGATGCGCACTAGCTTCCTTAGTTGCTGGTGCCTGAGAATCTGCGCGGAGGGATGTGCCTCGACCCGTCCCTAGTGGTGGAAATGTACTGGGATATTTGGGACGGCATCTGTTGCGGTTTGTGTGTGTGAGGTGGTGAGGTCTGAATGGGTGGCCTGCTAACTACCTACACTTGACAGGGATTGGTGGTAGGGAGTGGGTGCCAGTAAACCACACTGTCCTTCATCAAGTATTGGCATGGTGCTCTCGTCTGGGATCTGGAGATTGGTGGATGTGCCATACTGCTAATGGGATCCACTACTGCTGTGCCACCATGGCCTTGTGTAGCTTCCCACATATGTCACTACTAAGTCTTCATGACAGTCCAGGCATGTGAATCACAGTGGTGTACTTGTGCAAGAAAGAGAGTACAGAAACATTCCAAAATAGATCATGGAGGCAGAAAAAGATAATATGTCCATCCAGTTTGCCCACACTCCCTGTAATCACTAAAACCTATTATTCCTACAGGGTACTAAACCTCCACATGTATAAAAATATAGAGACATAGAAACTGACGCCAGATAAGGACAGGTAGGACCACGTAGTCTGCCCATTTTTCCCTGCCTCCCGTAAAAGCTGCAGACCCTACTTGATGTCAGGCCTTACCTACTCATTCGTACTGCTATGGTTTCCCTTATGCCTGTCCAAAGCATGCTTGAATCCCCTTACTGTGTTTGCCCCCACTACCTCTGCTGGGAGTCTATTCCATCCTTCCACCACCCTTTCTGTGAAGAAATATTTCCTCACACTACCCCTTAGTATACCCCATTCCAATCTCATGTCATGCCCCCTCGTTCCTGGACATCTACTTTTCTGTATGATGCTACCCTCTGGTACCCAATGTATGCCTTTCAGATTTTTGTAGGTTTTTATCATATCTCCCCTATCGCTTCTCTCTCTTCCAGGGTATACAAATTGATGTCTCCCTGTCTCTTTTCATATGACTTGTGGTGCATGCCCTGCAGCATCTGTTTTACTATTTTTGAAACTGCCTCCATCCTGTCTATGTCCTTCCTTATATGTGGCCTCCATAACTGGACACAGCGTTCCAAATGAGGCCTCAGTAATGATCTGTAGAGTGGAATCACCACCTCCATCCTTCTCCTGGTGATACCTCTCCATCCATACCCCAGCATCCCACTGGCTCTCCCCCACAGCCTTGGCACATTGGTTGGCCATCTTTAGGTCATCAGATATCATTAATCCCAAATGCCTTTCCTGTTTGGTGACCACCACCCCAGAACATGTAATCCTCTCCCAAGTTCTTGTGCCCCAAATGCATGATTTTGTACTTTTTTGCATTGAATCTCAGCCGCCAAACTGTGGACAATTCCTCCAGTTTATCTAGGTCCCTCCTCATGCTTGCCATGCTTTCATGAGTGCACACTATTGCAGCTCTTCGTGTCATTCACAAATGGGCACACCATCACCTCCATCCCCTCCGCAATGTCACTTATGAAGACATTAAACACGACATGGCCCAGGACTCGTCCCTCTGATCACCTTACTTTCTTCACATTGGGCACCATTTTCGACAACCCTCCGTCTTCTATCACTCATCCAATTCCTAACCCGGTTTGTCATTTTTTGACCCACTCCCCGGCTGTCCAACTTGTTTACAAGTCTTCTATGAGGAACAGTATTGAAGGCCTTACTGAAATCCAGGTCAGTAACATCCACCACACCGCTCCCCCCATGATCCACGACTTTAGTCACACAGTCAAAGAGATCATTTAGATTTGTCAGACATGACCTTCCCGCTGTGAATCCCTGCTGTCTAGGATCCTGTGCTCTGCTGGCTTCAAGAGGTGCCAGAAGCATTTGTTGAAGTAGTGATTCCATGATCCTCCCCACTATTGAAGTGTGGCTGACGGGTCTACAGTTTCCAGCCTCCTCTGTACTTCCACTTTTGAGAAGAGGGACTACACCTGCCCTTTTCCCGTCCGCCGGGACCAGTCCCGTATCAAGTGACTCAAACAGTGCTGCCTGTGGTGTTGCCAGCACCTAGCGTAGTTCCCTTAATATTCTAGAATGTATCCAATCTGGTCCCATTGCCTTGTCCACTTTCAGTTTTGCGAGTTCCTTTACAACTCTCTTCTGTAAATGGACTGTTGTCCATTTCCTTCCCATATTTGTTCATGCAGCCCAACTGCGGTTCCTCACCTTCTTCTGTGAATACGGAAGAAAAATACTTGCTCAGTATTGATGCTTTTTCCAGGCCTCTATCCACGTGCCATCCTTCCTCCGTAAGTCTTAATATCCCATCCCTGGGTTTTCTCCTTTCAGTAATGTACCTATAACAATTCCTGTCTGCTGCCTTTCCTTCCTGTGCTATTTTTTCCTCAATTTGTGCCTTTCAGCCTCCGACTGCTTTCCCGGCCTCCACCTGTTTACCCAGACACAATAAATACTCTGTCCTCCTCCTGCTGTGTTTCCTTGTATTTTCTGAAAGCCATCTTTTTCTACCCTTAGCTTCTCAGGCACTACCGTTGAGAACCATAGTTGCTTCCTCTTTCTCTTGCCCTTGTTTACTCACCTAACGTAAAGGTTTGTCGCCTCCACTATGGCACCTTTCACATGGGCCCACTGCTCCCCTTTTGTCACTCCATGACACGGCATGCCTGAGACATATCCCCATCTTAGCAAAGTCTGCCTTCCCAAAATCCAGGACCAGTAAATATTAATTGCCTCATTTCTGGGACCCCCTAGTGGATGTGTTAATGCATGTACTGCATGTTCCAAAAGTTCTTTTTAGCGAATATTATGCCAATATATGAACATACAAATCTGCCAGCAGAAACAGGCCTCATGGTCAGTTAAGTCTGCTCAAGTGCACAGCTAGTGCATTTAGATTGCAGCTACCCCACCCCCTTCCTCATCCCCTCCAGGAAGCTCTACTTACCCAGACTCTCCCCAGTGCCCTGTCCCACACACTTTTAAAACTTCTCACCATCTTACATGAAATCACCACCTCTGGGTGGGTGTTCCAATTCGACAACACCCTTTCTGTGAAGTAATGTCTCCTCATCGCTCTCCAGAATCTGCCCCTCTCTAATATTAGCCCATGCCCTTCCATGTCTGTACCCTTCCTCATCTTAAATATCGCATCAGTACCAGATTTGTTGATCCACCTCAAGTACTTCAACATTTCAATCATATCCCCCCATCCCTCCTTTCTTCCAGGGGGTACATACTCGGCTGCCTTAGCCTGTCCTCATAGCTTTTGCCTTCAATCCCCTGTATCATTTTTGTCGCTGTATGCTGCACCACCTCTAGCAATCTAACATCCTTCTTCAGATACAGACGCCAGTTCTGCATGCAATACTCCAAGTGCAGCCTGTCCAAGGATGTGTAATGGGGTAGGATCACTTCCCTATGCCTGGACGAGAATTCCCTTGCAATACACCCCAGCATCCTGTTGGCCTCGCTGCAGCTTTGCATTGAGCAGAGCTGTTCATGCTCTCCGTTACCATCACCCTAAGTCCTTCTCTTCCTTGGTGACCCCAAGCACCTCCCAACGAATAGTCCCTCCTCAAGTTCTTGGCCCCGAAGTGCATAACCTTTCAAATCTTTGCATTTAAGCCCAGCTACCACTTCACCGAACACTCCTCCAGTTTGGTTGGGTCCCCCTGTAGTTGTTTCCACCCATCAACTTCATCCACAATGACCCTCATTTTAGTATCATCTGTGAACAGAGTGATCCTGCTCCCAACTCCATGTGAGATATCCGATATGAACAGCCCAAACAACACCAAACTCAGCCTTGTGGCACTCCACTCGTCACTAGCCTAGGTGCTGAGAGTTCCCCTACCACCACCACCACCCATTGCTGCCTCCCCTTCAGCCAGTTCATGATCCAGTTTACCAGCTTCACTCCCCCACCATGGATTTTAGTTTTCCTCCTAGCCGTCCACGAGGCACGGAATCGAAGGCCTTGCTGAAGTCCAAATACAGAACATCCACTGAGTGGCCCTTATCCAGCTCTCTTGTTACCCAGTCATAATATTCTTTTACAATGGTGTGAAAATACTTCCCCAAGATGAACCCATGCTGTTGTCCATTCTGGAAGCCATTCCCCTTGAGAAATGACAACAGTCTCTCTTTCAGTATCGCCTCCATAAGTTTACCCACTATGGAAGTGAGACTGACAGGTCTGTAGTTGCCTGGCTCGTTCCGTGGGACGCGTTTGTCTATAGGCAACACATGGGCCATCCTGCAATCCTGAGGCACGCATCCCATGTCCAGGGAGGTGCGGAACAGGTCCGCCATCAGCCTGGCCAACGCCTCCGCCACCTTCCTCAGCACCCTGAGGTGAGTGCCATCAGGACCCCGTGCCTTGTCCACCCTTATTGTCTTCAGGCCCTCTAGTACTCTCCTCCTCATCCTCTAAGGCCCTTCTAGTCTCATGTATTATGCTTTTAGTGGATGTGCAACTTTGCAAAAATAATGTGCGTTGTTCCAAAGTTTCAATAAATTTATTTAGAACATCATAAAAAATGGGTAAGAAATGAATACTCATTCTGTCAGTTTGTAACATTTGCGTAGGTATGCACTGCAACAACTGCTCTTAAGAAAACAGTAAATACACAGTAAAGGATTTTTAAACTATGTTCACTGCCCGATTGAAAAGCAATAAAGTGGAACAGGGTGGTGTTCTCTCTGTCATGTCGTCCCCCCTTTCATGACTGAATTTTCTAGGCTGTTGCACATACAGTGGCGTGTGTGTGCTGACTAAATAATTGATGCATGTAATGAATATGTTTTACAGGTGTGAACACAGGGGTCAAAATTAAGTTTCGCAGCCACTAGCCAGCAGAGCTAGTGACTGGGAAAATCCACTGGCCCCACAGACATTTCCACTGGCCCAACTGGTGTACATATTTAAAAATATTGCCTTCTCAAGTACAAGCCCACAGGGCTAGTTAAATGAAAATCTTACTAGCCTGATACAAAATCTACCAGCATTTGGCTAGCAGGTTGGTGCCAGTTTTGACCCCTGGTATGATAATTCAAGTTCACTGACTTATGTATCAACACTGCTTATCTCACATTGTCACAACACCCACTACGCCCACCCATCATCATTAGATCGATATCTGTGCAATGTGGTTACTGCATGAATGCATGTAGCTGTGTTTAACTGAATCATATAATGTACTCTATCTGTATTGTAACCGGGGGTCAACCTTAACCTTTTTTTGTACTAGACAGCAGGGCAAGTTGATTCAGAATTGCACTAGCCCTCAATTATAACAGTAAATTTTGATCACTTATGCAGGAAACAATGCAAGTCGAGAAATACTCTGATTATTGAAGTTAGCCTGCTCCCACCTTGCTTCCTGCCCAGCAGAAAAAAAAGACTGCAATGCCATTACACACAATGAGCCTCCCCCGGCCCATTGCTTTGTGCCATTACCCTTTCTCTTCCTCTTTCTGTCCACCCCCCCCGCCAAACCAGAGGATATCACAACAAACAAATGTTCAATCAAGCAGTCCCAGCTCTGCACACACAACAGCTAACATCATCTTGCACCTCATCACACTCTCACCACCGCCCACAGGGCAGTGAACAGAGTCAGGCAGAGAAACACACTCTCAGCCCCCACCCTGTGATCAACTGGAGACCTGCACTTCTGGAAGTTTTTGTACAGTCTCACGTGAGTTAGGAGCACATCTGAGATTTCTTTTGGGGGCAGTGGCTACACAAACCTGAGGAGCCTGGGAAATAGAAAACTATGACATTTTTATTTTATGCGCATTGATTTTAATATGCTCTGCCCCAACAATAACAGATTTTTCTTTAACATTGTCCTTTCATCAGCCCAGGGGAAACAGTACACAGGGGTAATGCAATAATACCTCTATTTCCAAATAGGATGATCTCTGCACCCCAGGAATGCCTATTTCAA
This sequence comes from Neoceratodus forsteri, assembly GCA_016271365.2. Lineage (NCBI taxonomy): Eukaryota > Metazoa > Chordata > Ceratodontiformes > Ceratodontidae > Neoceratodus > Neoceratodus forsteri. Next base: position 332,133,099 of record JADMNL010000026.1, on the reverse strand, counting down.
GCTTTCAAATTATGTATTTTATTAAGGTTTATTTTTTTTACCATACATAATGTAAATGCAACCCCCCCTACAAATGGGGGTTCCTAAAATATCTTCCTGGACTTGCCTATTGCCAACTGTCAGGCTGGTATTCCATGTCCTAACTATCTAAAAGTGAATGCCCTGTTAGCCTCCATGCCTGTCTCTTTAAGAGGCCTCATTTTTGTAATGTATATGTAACCCCTAGATGGCGCTATCCCAGGGGCTACTACCCCCGCCTGATTTGCCACTAACAGGTTGAGGGGCCTGGATCCAATGGCGGGTGCCTCCACCCAGAGGTCAGGGTTTGCAATAGTTAAACTTACTTGGTCACAGCCCTCTGGGACACTGCAACCCCTTCTTGCTTCCCACTAGTGGCCCCCACAATATATCAGAATTACCTTCACAGTATACACTTACCCCCAGGGGACCTCCTGTAAAATAAGATACAGTGCAACAATCACAGTACAATACTTTAACATAGACAAATACCTCAGGCAGTATAACTTTGCTGAAACAAGCAGCTCGGATTTATTTAGGGGGAATATAACAAGGACAGGGGGAAATCAGGTTAATTAGCTTATCACTTTACTCATCTACCTATGGCTCTGTGCACAGGCCTATCCCTACCAGTTACTGTCCCTGGGTACCCAAGCCCTAGTGGCTAGTCCAAACCGTGGCAGCTGGTAGGGTCCCTTTCCCACAGAGAAAAGAAAATTAGTTTAAACAGTCAGCAGTACAGTGATTCCATTTGGATTCAATGTGGCAATTCAACAGGAGCGACCTGAATTAGTACTCACGACCTCCAAACAAGATAGGGTCCTTCAATGTCAGCAGGGCTACTCTTGAGCTCCACGAGACTCCTCACACATTTATATGGCAAACTGCAACAGGCAAAAGTCCTTAATGGCAGCAGGATTCACTTGAGGTACAAAGCCTCTTCACACATTTATATGGTAAAACAGAAAGTACTATACCAGGCAGGCTGCTTCTCTATCGATCGCAATTACTGCACAATACCGGGAGAACACACAGCAATTCAGTTCCTGACAGACCGAGTGCAATTCATGAATTTCTCCAGTCTTCTACAGGGTGAGCCTGGTTTCTACTCTTCAGAGATCCTTTGATTCTCTTCACAGGACGGATTCAGTCCTAACAAGCAGTTACACAAGCTGCAGACCGGAACTCTGGGCCTTACACACGTTTCCCGACTAAAACTGCACACTGAAAAAGCACAGGGCTCCTTCCTTCTTCACTCCAGAGCTCAACTGAAACTCCAACAGACAAAACCGGGCACTTCCTTTGAGTTCCTCCCAGTTCTTGACTGGATTGGCTGTCACTCACAATAGACTGCTCCTGTTGGTCCAAAAGGCGCAAGTCTCAAACCACATCTCCCAGAGTCACTGCCCATACAATCCTCTTGTGGCTGGCTCAGATTATGAGTCCAAGTTCTGATTCGTCCAAAGCACCATTTTAGAGCTAGCTTACCCCACACTGATTGGTCCAGTTCAGCAGTTCAAAACCAGAATGGGGAACTAGGCAGACACAGTTCTGACTGCAAAGAAAGCAGGTTAGACAAACTGTAATTTCATTATTACTCTAAATAGTTTCTGGCAAACAGTTACATCTTTCAGATAGGTTCCTTTGCACCCTAGTGACTGCAAAAATGGAGTGAATTGCAGCAAGCTTGAGTGGTACTCAATCAAAGAACACACAGTCCCCATACAAACTAATTATGTCTGCAAGCAGACAGCTCTTAAAGAGACAGTACCAGAGGTTCTAAAAACACTCACTGATAAATGGCTTAAACTCCAAACACCATTCAGGCTTGGAGCATTCAAGCAAGCTCCTGGAAGTCTTTTGGGAACCCCCATTTGCAGGGGGGTTACATATAATTAACCTGGGTGGAGGCCGAGCGTTTCCAGGCTCGAGTCCTACCTGGGATGCAGTACAGTTGCTCCATTCTGCCATCGCTAATTGTACAGAGGGAGCTCTATTAAGAACTGTGACTGTTTGCTGATTATCTGTGTTAATAATGATAGTATTGTAGTTTGTCTAACCTGCCTTCCTTTGCAGCTTGGACTTTCTGTATTGCACCACCATCTTGGTTCTGGACTGCCAGTTTGGACCAATCAGTACCTTTGGGGACTCTATAATGGAGACTGTCCCCAGGGGTCCTGTGGGAGTGAATTTCTGTAGGAATTGTAGTTTTCACCCTTTGGTGCATAAATGAACCTGGAGGGGGAGTCCTAGCTGTGACAGACAGATAGATCAACAAACCGAACCTTGTGGATCACTGGGAAAGTCCTGAGCTGCCTGCAGCAGAGAGCCAGTGTGAGACTGGAGTTGAGAGAGTGAACAGCTCGAGTAATTTGAGCAGCTGCTCCTGCGTGGTGGGCAGGGGAAATCGTCAGGAAGGCTGTGTTCGGCCTGCTTGCTACCATCTTCCCAAGTGAAGAGATGTTGAGCATGAAATCTGACTTTATCCGAAATTGCAGTGTAACCCCTAGGTGGCACTATCCCAAGGGCTACTAACCCTGCCTGCTTGGCTTGTAGCAGGTTAAGGGGCCTGGGTAAAGAAACGGGTGCCTCCACCTGGCGGTCAGGGTTTTAGTGGTCAAGCTAACCTGGGCACAGCCCTCTGGGACACTGTAACCCCACTCTTTCCCTTCTAGTGGCCTGAACAATATGCAATAATTACTTTCACAATGACCCTTATTCACCAGGCAATTACCCACACTGTTTGCACTTACTACCAGGGCTGGTTCCTCTAGCTTGACCCTGGGAAAACCCTGTAAAACAAGGTTAAGCACAGCAAATAACAACAGTACAATACTCTTGGCACAAACTAGAACAACAGTCAGGTTAAACGCAAACAAAGTTAAAACTGATTTATTCAGGGGACTTGAACAAGGGAGGGGCGTAATCAGGTTGCTTTGCTTAAAAGCTGTATTAATCAGACAGTTATGTATGCAGTTCAGAGTCCCTACACAGTCACACACTCTGGGTACCCAGGTAGGAAAATGGTGGACTAGCCAGGAATGTTGCAGCTGGTTGGGGCCCTGTGATGGAAGAAAGCAACATGCACAACACACACTATTTGTAATCTGGAGCCGGAGGGCTTAGTTCATGAAAGAAAAGGCAACAAGACAATCAGATAACAACATTTTTAGATTTAGCTGTTGTTGCAGGGAGCTACCTGATGTTTACTCACGATACCCAATACTGGACACAGGCAGGATGGAATCGAGACTGCAGGCTGTTGAGCTGGAGTGCCCGGAGAAGCAGGGCCCACACGAATCACCAAGGCGTCGTTCTTGTTCAAGGCATTGAGCAGAGGGCTGATCCCCAGGCCAGTCTCTCGTCAATAACTTTCTCTATGTAGCAGGTATGCTGGCTGGGCCAGTGTACCAGGGCCCAGGCAAACGGAAATGGATAGGGAGTTAGTCCGTGGAGCTGGGTACAGCCTCCAGCAAGCAAAACACAGTTCAGACACACATAAGGCATAAGGGAGCAATACAGATGAGTATGAATAGATAGGCTATTGACAGAGCAAAGGCCGATGGCACATTTATAAGGTAGAAAAAGAAATGAGCAGACTGGAAGGGCCTTGCGGTCCTTATCTGCCATCAGCTTCTATGTTTCTACGCAGTGAGGAACCAAATAATGACCCACTATAAGCACACAGCACATTCACATGTAGGGAAATTCCACTATACCAGGCAAATGGCTCCCCAGTCGCAATTACAGAGTCTCTGCACAATCCAGGAGTTCAGAGGTAGCTGGAAGTCCTGACAGTCCGATCGCATTCAGCAAATCTTCGGTCTTCTTCAGGTTAAAGCCTGATCACAATTCAGTAGCTTAATTCACTCTCCAAGTCCGGATTCAGTCCAAAAAAAATATAAGTTCTGTCTCAGGAACAGCAGGCAGGCATGCAGGCCAAACTCAGGCCTTTCCACAGTTCTCCCATGTGAATCCACTATGGATTGCTGCTCGAACTATCTCAAGCTACTACTTCTTCACTTCCCAACTCAGATCTAACTGAACCTGCAAGCAGTGTGGGACTTTCCCCAAGACCCAAAAGATTTGGTTGGCTGATCTGTCTGTCAGTCACAACAAAGGATCCCCGTCCAGGTTATTTTAGGCACCAAAAGCCCAAAACTACAATTTCTACAAGTTGTGGCCCCACTAAGCCCCTGTAGGCAGGCTCCATTTTTGAGTCCTAAATGTACTGATTGGCCTATTCTGCAGTCCAGACAGCTCTTAAAGAGATAGTACACAGAGGCTATACAGGCACTCTGTGGCAATCACATTTAAACTGCTGAGACGCAGGACACCAGCCTAGCAGTGAGCATTTAGGCAAACTCAAGGAAGACTTTTCGGGAACCCCCATTTATAGGGGGGGTTACAGCAGCTTTTGCGATCGGAACCTGAATTGTGACAAAGTGAATTTCGACTGAAGTAGACCGAAGATTTGCCTAGTAGCGATCGCCCTGTCAGGACTTGAAACTTACCACAGAATGTACGGTTTGCGCAGAGACACTGTGAATAGCAACCGGACTGTCATCCGAACTGTGGTATTTACCTGCCTTTACTATAAGTGTGCTGAATGTGGAGTGTGAGTCACGATTTGGTTCCCCACCTCGCTGACTGTGTCATCCTAGCTGGAGGCTGCATCCAGCAATCTTACCGGACTGTATCTGACTCGATCATCTGGTCTGGGCCTCACCATCTTGACCTAGACTGCTGCTGATGCTGCAGAGTTACACCTGACGAGAGACCTGCCTGGTGATTTGGCTCCCTGCTCAATACCAACGAACAGGAACAACCACCACGGAGCATCGTCTGGGCCCTGCTTCTCCTGGCACACCAGCACTTTATCCTGAGGTCTCCATTTCATCCACCCTGCATCCTGACATGGGTAGCATGACTAAACACCAGGGTAGCTCCTTGCAACAAAGCTCAAATCAAAGAGTGTCACCTGATTTACTTGTTGTTAATCATTTCAGACTGAGCCATCTGGCTCTGGATTACAAATTCAGGGTTAAAGTGCATGTTGTGCTTTCTTTCTTCCAAAGGGCCCCAACAACAGCTGCAAGGCCAGCCTACCCTGGGCAATGCTTCAGGCTAGCCTGTACTAACAGCTGGGTACCCAGAGTGTGTGACTGTGTTACAGGGACCTTTGAGTGCATGCCTTATAAAATGAATACTTCAGATCTCGAATCATTCACTAGATTACTGCTCCTTCCCTGTTCACATCCCCCTAATAAATCAGATCTAAATCTTTTTGCATCTAAACTGGTTATGGTGTATCTCTGTGTGGGGAATACTGTAATGTTGCCATTATCTGTTGTGGGCCTTATTTTACAGGGGGTCTCCAGGGCCATTGCAGCTGATCCAGCCCTGGTGGTAAGTGTGTTCAGTGTGGGGTTAACACTGCATTCCTGTGGTAATTACCATTGCCATATTGCTGAGCCATCCAGGCCACTATATGGGTTACAGGGGGGGTATCAGTGTCTTGGAGGGCAGTACCCAGAGCAGCTACGCTACCCTTAAATCTACCCTTTGGGTGGAGGCACCCTTTTCACAAGCTTGGGCCCCTCAACCTGCAGTTAGTCATGCAGGCGGGGTAGTATTCTTTGGGATAGTGCTACCTAGGGGTCACACAAAACTTTTCCTTTAGGATGAAAGGACATGCTGGGTGGGATAAGGGTGGGATTGTATGGATAGTGATGGCTGGCATGGTCCATTTAGAATAGTTGGGGACCCCGTACACTTGCCGTAATTGCAGTAATGGGTCTGTGGATTGTCATTTCAGAGTCTGGTCTTCAGTGGTGTCAGGGAAAAAACAGAGTAAAGAGATTTGGAAGGGAGGGGAAGCTATGGTGAGGCTGGGATAAAACCCATCACCTGCAGGGCCGATCCTGTATACTTCTTAGCATTTTGTCACTGAAATGTTGGATAAAGACACTCAAAATGTAGGGAAATGAGGAGCACTGATCTTAATGATATGGGACAAATTGTCAGAAAGAGACACATTCAGAAAACTGAAAGCTAGTGACTTAACAGCTTCTACCATTGATCACACCCTGGACACTAGCTGAAAGTCCTAACAGTGGAGTGATAATGACTCACATTGAGTCTTTTGTAGGATCCCTCTCTTGATCTGCCAGATAACTGCAGCTCTTAATGAGCTGTTAATCACACCAGGCCATCTGGAACCCTGAGAGAGATTAGCATGAGGACTTGAGCCTGCTGAAGTAGGGACTTTTTTAACTTCATTAACAGCCATGAAAACCTGCACTAGTCAAAACGGACAAGTAGAGAATTAGCTGCACTAGCCCTGGTCAATTTGCACTAGGGTTTTGGCTAGTAAAACAATAATAAGATTGACCCCTGATTGTAACATTACAACTGCATGTCATACTAAACATTCCATATTTCATACACAGCAGTACTGTTACCCCACCATTACAACTTGTTGTCACCAATAATGCCTTGAAAACTGTCCAGCATTCACAATCACATGAACAAACATTAATAAACACTCAATTAGCTGGCCCAGTGGCATGGAGAGCTGAGGCATCATGCCTTACCTCCTGCTACACTGACAACCCTTGTCTGTGGTGCAAGCAGATCGCCGGGGTTCGGCCGAGGAGGGAGAGGATTGAGCATCCGGAGGACAGCTCTCCGCTCCTGGGGAGGGGTGGGACTGGAGATTGGCGCATGCCTGGCCCCTAATGGTGACTGGAGGCTGGCACACCAAGTCCACAGACAGGTGGCGGAGATGAAGCAGACGCCTAGCATGCTGCGTGCGGAAGCACATGCGGCTCAGCCATTGGCGTCATTGCACGTAACGTCCCATACTTGGGTAGAAAAAAACAGAGGAAGAAACACCCCACAGACCAGTGGGATGATGCCGGCCCTTTGCAGGTGCTGCACCTGGCCAGCTGGCACCTCGAACCAAGAGGTGAGTACCAGTGAACGCCGGGGTGATGGGGCTGGGGGGAACGGAAAATGGGGACCAGTCGGTGGAGAGGAGATAACAGAAATAAAAATAAAATAAATGCTCAACTGTTAGAAATGTAACCTAGTAGTATATCCTGAAGTGATCATTTCTGATTTCAATAATGCAGTGATGCCACATGTGTCACTCTTGGAGACACTTGGTCATAGCAATACTGCTATTCATCGTTCTGAAAAACAGCGAATCGGGAATGGTGCATCCTAATCACTTTCTTTTTTTTTTTTTAATTCTCTATTTTACTCCCCTGCCACCAGCTGCCCAGTACCTCAGTCCGGTCACGGACCACAGGCTTCCACCTCCACAATGACCATGACCCTCCGATACCCCCTGGCTTACCCCCCCAGGATGGGGTTGCGGCACTAAACTCCCCTAGTGCCACAGACAACGGGATAGGTCAGAGGGCCAGCCTGGAGGCTAATTGAAGCTGTGGCGGGCTTCATCTAGGGCGGCCAGCAGCTGATCTTTTTCCTGGGTTTTCCTGGGGGGCTGGGACGTGCAATGATGTCCTGCATCTGCCCCACCCCTGAACATTCTTGGCGCTGGTCACTAAACAACCCCCAGTTCTCCAGGGGTCCATCGAGCACCAGTCACACTCCCTCCCCTTCCCCCAGAGAAGGAGAGCAGTCCTCCGGATGCTCCATCCTTCTCCTTCCGGCCGGCCCTCCAGTGTCCCAGGTCTATTCCCGAACCCAAGTCGCCAGTGTCTCAAGTGGAAATCCAACCACTATGCCAACCGGCCGGCCCGTCCTAATCACTTTCTCTCGTGGGGGATGTGGCCAGTCCACAATGTTCTTTGCTAGCTGTTTTTTGGTGACTGGTGTCAGCGGTTTATGGCTTGTGTGGTACTGCAGTGCTTTCCTCATCATGCATTCCTGGATGTTGTATGTCTTCACAGCTTTTATGGGTTTTACCACCCATTGCTTTTTTATTTTTGGGGTGCACAATTTTGTACCTTCTCTTCCCAGACTATGTAACAAAAAAAGTTAATATGGGAATAGGCGCCTTAAGAAGGTCGGCCTCCATTGTGCCTTTTCATATTCAGAAAACAATAGCTACTCCATTGATACTTCCAGTCCTGGAGTATGGAAACCTAATCTATGGCTTTGCTGGAACCAAATCACTAGATAGGCTAGACAAGGTTTACAGTCATCTAACTAGATTTGTCTTGAGATGCCCATTCCAGACAAATCATTGTGCAATGTATAACCGATTGGCCTGGGACAGTTTGTACATGTGACTGAAAAAGCAACATGTTACTTTGATTTTCAAGGTTAGGGAAGGTTTGATTAAGGGAAACCCAAGTGTCCCTCAAGAAAATGAGGGGCGACAATACCAGCTTAGGGAAGTGGTCCATAGAGGCTTAAACATTCCTAAAATAAGAAGCAGATTTCGCTTAATGACCTTTCAGTATTCAGCTGCAGTTCTATGGACTCAAATTCCTCCAATAGTACGGAATCAACTCAGGCTATCTATCTTTAAGACAAAAATTGATATTTTGTATCATCAAGAATGTACCTGTCAATGATTTAACATATTCTGCTTTTTACTATGTTTTGTATTTCTGGTAACAGGTGTCTGTTTTGTTATGTTCATATGTACCAATGCTACATCTGTATTGATTGCTGTTTGTAAGTATGTACACAGGACAACTTTGTAGATATGTCCTTTTTGGACCTAAAGTTTTATTCTGTTTAAAAATTTTTTTTTAACTAACTAACTAAGTGACAGTGTCTGGCCTTGAAACATTTTGACAATGGTCAGTGGTGGTTTCGTGCGATCATGCCACTGTATCCATAATGCTGTCGCTTTGAGCTGTACTATAACAGCAATGAATGGAAGACTTCAAGTCCACCAGTGTGATGAAATTTGGTGCACTTTACCCAAGTTCTTCAGGAACATCTTGTGTACCACTTGCATTTTTTGCTCAGTATTCACAACGGAAGAGGAGGGGGAGGTGCCTAAACCAAACAAGGGAGAAACTCTGAATGGGGGGGGGGGGTTGATACCAGTCCATTCACAGAAGAAAGGGTTTTGAAAGAACTCTTGAAACTGAGGGTGGACAAAGCAATGGGGCCTGATGGGATTCACCCAAGAATTCTAAAAGAACTAATGGCAGAACTAGCAACACCACTGACTACTCTCTTTAACAAATCATGGGAGGATAGGGTGGTACCTGAGGACTGCAGGAGGGCAAATGTGATTCCACTTCACAAAAGTGGGAGCAGGGCAGTGGCAGGAAACCACAGACCAGTTAGTTTGACTTCAGTGGTAAGGAAAATGATGGAATCACTTCTGAAGGAAAGAACTGTTGAGTACCTAGAGGCCAGTGGGGCACAGAACCCAAGGCAGCATGGTTTCACAGCAGGAAGGTCATGTCAGATGAACCTAATAGATTTCTTTGACTGGGTGACCAAAGTAGTAGACCAGGGAGGGGCTGTGGATATGGCCTACCTAGATTTTAGCAAGGCATTTGACACAGTCTCACACAAAAGATTAATATACAAGTTAGCCAGCCTTGGAGTGGGTCCCAAGGTGGTAGCCTGGATAAAAAACTGGATGGACAACAGAACGAAAAGGGTAATAGTAAACGGAGTCCACAGTGAAGAAAGGAAGGTAACCAGTGGGGTACCGCAGCGTTCGATACTGGGATCGCTTCTCTTTAATGTCTTTATAAGTGACATTGGAGAGCACCTGGAAAGAAAGGTATGTCTCTCTGTAGATGACACAAAGATCTGCAACAGGGTTGATACACAAAGTGGGGTGGAAAGAATGAAAAGGGACTTGTCAACGATGGAGGAATGGTCAAATATGTGGCAGCTCAGATTCAATGCAAAGAATGCATATCACCTCTCTCCCTCCTGTATACCCTTGAGCAAAGGAGGGAGAGAGGTGATATGATTGAGACATTCAAACACCTTAAGGGCATTAACAAGGTGAAAGAGTCTAACATGTTTAAATATAAGAAAAATAGCAGGACAAGAGGACACAGCATGAGATTGAGGGGCGATTAAGGGGAATGTGAGAAATTATTTTCACAGGAAGGGTGGTGGATGCATGGAATGGCCTACCTCAAGAAGTGGTGGCTATGAATACAGTGCAGGGCTTCAAACAGGCATGGGATAGGCATAAGGGAGCAATATAAATGAGTATGAATAGATAGGCCACTGACAGAGCAAAGGCCGATGGCACATTTATAAGGTAGAAAAAGAAATGGGTAGACTGGATGGGCCTTGTGGTCCTTATCTGCTGTCAACTTCTATGTTACATAGATACATTGACAGTGTCGGCAGATAAGGGCCTATGGCCCACCCAGTCTGCCCATTTGAGCCTGTAAGTTCAGTTTGTTTTCCTAGAAGTCTGTTGCCCCTTACCCCTGACCTCTAGAATTCCTTTATGTCTATCCCATGCATTCTTAAATCTCGTGATTGTTTCAGCACCCACCACTTCCTCTGGCAGGGTGTTCCACTTGTCCACCACCCGTTCTGTGAAGAAATTCTTTCTCATGTTTCCTCTGAATTGTCCTCCCTCCAACTTCATCCCATGCCCTCTAGTCCTGGAACATCTTTTTCGCTTAAAAATAGTGTTTTCATGCACCCTGTTCCTCCCTGTAAGATACTATGTTTCTATGCAAGGTAATGCATCTGGAAAACAAAAGCCCAGGGGAAGAGTACACAATGGGGGGTGAGTTAATAACAACAAAAATTGAAAGGGACCTAGGAGTAATTATATCAGATGACCTAAAGGTGGGCAAGCAATGTGAGATGGCAGTAAGGAGGGCTGGGGGGATACTGGGATGCATAGGGAGAGGAATCAACAGTAGAAAACAAGAAGTTGTTATCCCTCTGTACAGACAGTTAGTGAGACCCCATCTGGAGTACTGCGTGCAATTCTAGAGACCCCATCTCCACAAAGACATAGACAGAGTGGAGGCTGTTCAGAGGAGGGTAACCAAAATGGTGCAGGGTCTGCATCAGAAGACATACAAAGAGAGACTAAGGCAGCTTAATATGTATACCCTTGAGGAAAGGGGACATGATAGAAACTTTCAAGTAGCTCAAGGGAATCAACAAAGTACAAGAGGGTAGTATATTTCAGAAGAAGAGATGTGCAAGAACAAGGGGCACAATTTGAAGATAGAGGGGGGGCGGCTCAGAGGTAATGTGAGGAAGTCTTTTTTCACAGAGAGGGTGGTGGATGCATGGAACAGCCTTCCTGAGGAGGTTGTGGAGTCAGGAACAGTTGGAGAATTCAAGAATGCATGGGACAGGCATAAGGCAATTCTGGTGTTGGGAAGGAGGAAGTAAGCCGTTGATTAACTAGAATCTGCAGTTTATCCATCGGGTAGGGAAATGGACAGACTAGGTGGGCCAAGCAGTCCTTATCTGCCATCAAATTCTAATGTTTCTATGTTGCAGTGCTTTATGTGCAGGTGAGTTGTTCTTCAGCTATATTTTGTGGGTCTGTTGCTCTGGTGTTGGTGCACCATGACCACATCTGAATTTTTTTAGCAGAAGCCCACTCATGTTTATTGGCGACATGGTGAACAATAGATTTGACCTTTTCTCTCAGCGTGGTCTCATTGCCATTACACATTCTGCAGGGCCACCACAAATGATTTGTGAAATGGACTAAATCCATTCACTGAGAGACTCACATGTCTTAGTCTGCGCCTTTACAAAAAGCTCTTTCTTCAGCCATTTAGCCAAATCCCAGACATTGAATTGATGGTCAGTGCTATTCGATGGGGAATACTTGTTTGTTTGTTGAATTTTGTTGACCCGGTAAGCCCACTGGGCCTAGAAGTCCCTTTTTCAGGGGCGACCAGGGAGGGGGATACAGATGGTAAGCAACTGAAATTGAACCAGACTAAGCTGTTGGTGGTATTTTTAGTGAATGAGAGAAATTTGGCCAGGACACCAGGGAAATTCCCCTACTCTGTGGGCGGGTGACGTTTGTCCGTCCGTCTGCAAGATGGAGGAGCTCACTTCGGAGCTGGACACTGACGGTGCAGGAGTTTCTCTAGGAGGAGAAAATGTGTTGCTTTCTACACCCATGCATCCTGCTATTGCCGCGGAGTCCGAAATAGCCTCAGAGTTAACTGAGGTGGAAGATTTTCATCTCTCAGCAACACCGGTATTAAGAGATATCGATACAGAAGCGGTTATTTCATTTTCGGATTCAACACAGGATTTAGAAGTAAAACGTACCTTTTTACGAAATCAACTACAAATTTTGGAAGACGAACTTCAAAGGAAACAGTCGGAGGTAGACACGGAAAAGAAACGTAAACGGAGCCCGGAGGCTGCTTGCTCTTCAATTTTGTCTAAGGTTTTTGCGGTGGATTCAGAGAAGCCGGAAGAACTCATTCCGGTTGCTAAAGATGGTCTAGAGATGCCGGGAGGTCCCGGATGGTCACCGGAACGTGCTTTGAGAGAGGCTGGCTGGAATCAGTTGGGATCAGGGGAATGGTCTTCCATAGCTACGACACAACAGCATACGAGTTCGGATATTTTTCCACAACAATCTCCTTTACCTCTCTCATCTCCACAGCCGCAAGCTGAAGTCATACCCGCAAAATCATTAAACTGGGCAGATACTGTGGCAGCTGATCTAACGCAAGGTAATGAACTTCCTATCCAAACTTCACAAACTAAATTGACAAACTCCTCTTTTTTAAAAGGTGCAGTTTCCAAATCTGCTACTGAAACAGTTTCAGAGGCTTCAACTTCCCAAGACGCTCAGAAAGTACAAAACTTGGACACTGTTTCACATTCTTCCTATGCTGATCTTTTTAAAAAACCTGTAGAGCTTGCAAAACGAAGAAATGCCATTAGGTTGCGTTATTTAGGTGGTTTAGATTCTATCCCTGATAGATACTATGTGGGCCGTACGCTACTTAAGCAATCTTTAGGTTTTACACCTTCAGAGGTTTATGCTTTGATTCATGCCCCTGGTGAGGTAACTTTTGATATTAGTTTCAGGTCCCCAGAATTGTTAGAACGTTTTTGGATAAAACATATGAATGTTAAAACTAATCCATTATGGTCACCTTTTCAAGTCATTCCATTAACGAAGCAACCCTTTCGAGTCATTACCATTTTATTTAGAAATGAAGGAGTAAATATTTCTGACATTTTATTTTGGTTAGAAAAACATCGTGAATTACAAGGCACTCCGGACCCTATTTTAGATGCAGAGGGGTTTTGGAATGGTGGGTGGAAAATGAAGGTAAAATTGCACCAAACTCCTGATGGTTTACAACACTTACCAAACTGTTTTTATATAGGCAGGGATAAAGGATTTATTTTTTATCCAGGTCAAACAAAGCGCTGCTTTAAATGTGGATCTTTACATCATCTTAGTTCCTCCTGTACTGTACAGCGGTGTACATATTGTGGAGACACTGGACATGTTAGTAATCATTGTATAAATACACCAAAATGTAATCTTTGTGAAGACACTGGTCACTGTTTTTTGGACTGTCCATGGGCTGCCCATAATACAGGTGAAGCAAACTATGGTATACAAGATTTTTATGTGAACAGGGCCACAAAACCTGCAACTACTTGTCCCTCAGATCCTCAACCTCAGAGGTCTCAGTCACACTGTAGTAACCCTCCTCCTATAAACTTGCAAACTATCTCTGTTGTGGATAGTCAGAGTAAACCTATGAAAAAAAAGGTTTTACCATCCTCTTTTGCAGAAACACTGGACTTGAGGTCCCACTTAGACGGTCGACTCACAGAAGTTATGTCCCCCCCTTTAGTAGAACCTGATGTGTTAATTTCCCCCCATTTAAAATTACCTAGCTCTCAACCTCCCACACAGCATACTACTTCTTTGGTACTGGGTGTCCCGGTTTCTGAAAATAGATATTCAGTGTTGGCAGAAAGGGAAGACGGAATTGATCAAGACTCTGACTCAGCTTCCTTGGCCTCTTCACAGTTCGGAATTCACTCAGATTCTGAAATAATTAGTACTGTTAAAAAGAAAAACACTATAACACCAAAGAAAGGTACTAGGAAAAGTGTAAGATTATCCAAGATTGTTCCTTAAGCTTTATGTTTCTCCTTCTTGAATGATGTTAATTATAATATTAATATAGCTAGTTTGAACACTAATAGTATTCGTTCTAAGGTTAAATTATTGGCTACTTTTGAAATTTTTTCAACCCTACAGTATGATATTGTATTTTTTCAGGATACAAGATTATATACTATGCAGGATTTTACAAAAGCTTCAGAGGCGTGGATATGGGGGCCTAGTTATTGGTCTGGGGGAGAGGATCTTTGTTCTGGTTTAGGTATCTGTTTTACTACTCCTGAGGTTAAGATTACCCATATTGTAGATATTTTACCTGGACGTGCTTTATTGCTAGACATCACCTTAGCTTCCATAGATTTTAGGCTCATAAACATTTATGGTCCACAATCTAAAGTAGGTAGAATTTCATTGTTAAAAAAGATAAGGCCCTATCTGTTTTCCAGTAGAAATATTTTGTTGGGGGGTGATTTTAATATTTCTCGTATGGTGAAAGAAAATTCTATTACTACTTCTAAAATTTATTGTGATACTCATTTTCTAAATTCTTTACTTGCTCAGTCAGGTTTGACGGATATTTTTTCTCTTCACTCACACATTCCACATACTTTTTTTCAAGGAAAAAAATCTTCACGGATTGATTACTGGTTTGTATCATCTTCCTTACAAACTAGTAATCCGACAGCCACCATAGTGGCTACATCTGATCATACCCTTTTGAGCGTCACCCTTTCAAATTGCCATAAAACATCTAGAGGGTTTGGTCATTGGAAACTAAACTTGTCATTATTAGATATTCCGACAGTTAGAGAAGGTTTTCAGGCAATAGTGGAAGCAAGACACTCGGTATTTTTTTTTGTATGATAATAAGCATTTATGGTGGGAAGATACAAAACTAGATTTTCAAGCTTATTTTAAAAAAATAGGTAGGTTATTAGGTAAACAAAAAACTCAGAATTACCTTTCTGCGAGAAACTCTTTACTGAGGTTTCAAGATTGTATAATTAAGGGTCAGTCTTATGATGAACAGGAATTCCACACTTTAAAGGATTATTTGACTCATTTACAATACGATTGTATGTCTTCTTTACGTCAAGAACAGAGGTTCGGCCTTAGTGGTACCAGGGCACATACAAACCCTTTTGACTTTTGTAAAGCATCTAGGCAAAAAAAGGATATTACATCTCTGAAACAATCTTCGGGGAGTATTATTTATGAGAAAGATGATATTTTAAAAGAAGTAAATAATCAGCTTCAATATCTCTTTACTGCACATTTGAGCCCATCAAACTCAGAAGTGGAAAAGTGGTTATCTTCCTGTCCTCTCCAAAAGATTCCAGATCATTTATTTCCTATTTTACTACAGCCTATTTCAAGTAAAGAAGTAAAAACTGTTATTGAGAATTCTCATTCAGGTAAACCTCCTGGTTCTGATGGCCTACCAAATGAATTATATAAATTTTTGTTACCATGTTTGTTGTCAGAATTAATGGAACTTTTCACATATAGTTTGAATTTGGGTTTCTTACCTTCTAGTATGTATGAAGGTTTAGTTATTTTATTATATAAACAGGGGGACAGAACTAATTTGAATAATTGGAGACCTATTACCCTTTTGAACAGTGATTATAAGATTCTTTCCAAAATTCTTAGTAATCGATTATCACTTTGTTTGGAAACTGTAATTCATCCTACACAGTTCTGTTCTATACCAGAAAGATCTATACAAGATGGTCTTATTTTATTACGTGAAATTTTCTTTAGAGGTCGCTCGGGTGAACTTATGGGTTTTTTACTTAGCTTGGATCAAAAACAAGCTTTTGGTAGTGTTTCTCACAAATATTTATGGTCTTGTCTTGCTGGTATGAACTTTCCAAAAACTTTTATTACATGGTTGAAAGCCTGTTATACTAAGGCCCTGGCAATTCCCCTGGTAAATGGCTGGTTGGGTAGTCCGATTCTTGTAACTAGAGGTGTCAGGCAAGGTTGTCCTTTAAGTCCTCTATTATATATTTTATCCTTAGAACCACTTATTACTTTGATTAATGCTAGTGATAACATTAGAGGATTGTCTTTTAATAGTACTTGTTTGGAAGTTAAAACTATTGCTTATGCTGATGATCTCTGTCTTACTTTGGCAGATCTTCCATCGTGACAAGCTACAGCTGCCTTGTTATTGGCATATGCGGAGGGTTCCGGTTCACAAATTAATTTTATGAAAAGTAAGTATTTTTGTCTTAATTTAGATACCTCAATAGTGATGGACAATCCTAAGATTCCGATCTGTGTTGGTCCTGGGAAAATTTTAGGTATATATTGGGGTATGGAAGACCCTGCTTCTTATAATTGGGAACTTTCCTTAACTTTAGCTAAATCAAAGGTAAACATTTGGAATAAATGGAGGATGTCCAAAAAGAAAAGAGTCTTTATGGTTAAAACTTATTTATTGAGTATGTTTTTATATTTAGGGGCTATTTTTCCGCCCCATCTTCTCTTGATACTACACTTTATGGTTTGTTCTTCTCTGCAATATGGGGTAGTAGGCTGAACCCGATTAAGAGAGGTGTATTATATCAAGATTTTAAGTTAGGAGGGATTAGGATGGTAAATCCCATTGTTTTCTTTTTTTCTTTGTTTGTGTCCAAAAACTTATGTCCTTTGTTACGCAAAGTTGGGAAAATTTGGGATAGTTGGGTATGGGAGACAGTTTCTACATGGATTTTAAGTTGGGGATCGTCCAACTGTATTCCTAAACAGGTGTCTTTATCAGGTCTTCCTGATTATTTTAAGTCATGTTTTTCAAAGATAAAAGTTTGGGGGCTTTGCAGGGCACATTTAGAATCTTATCAAAGGAAAACATTATATGGGAAGATAATGGAGTCCTTTTTGATTCCCTCACATTTTTCCGTTTTTCCTGATTTTGCAGTTTTGCAAATTGGTAATATGCTTACTTCTAAAAGAATTCCTGCATATATGTGGGATGTGGTTTGGCTTACAGCCCATCTAAAACTAAATGTGAAAGGTAATTTAAAACATAAAGAAGTATCGGTCAGAGGATGCCCAAGAAATAATATATGTCAGGTACAGTGGAACAATTTTCCTGTTCAGAAAATCACAAGAGATGTTTTATTTTTTGGAATATTACCTGTATCTTGGTGTACCTATTTTCCAGATACGATTCATGTTATTTTAGCTTGTTTTAAATACCATATTTGGCAAGCAAGATGTGTGTGTGGTCCTTGCAGAAACAGTTTCTTTCTCCAATACAGTTATTTTGGAAAATTCATTCTACTATCCTTAAAATTTACCTTTTTGAAAAAGGATACCTTTCGCCAACTACTTTAAAAAAAAACTGGAAACTTTTACACTGGTGAGATACAGGGTAACATTTTTTTTTGTTAGGTTTAAGTTTTCCCTTTTTCTGTCAAAATTTTGGATATAATGTGAATTTTCATTTCAATTTTTGTGAAGAATTTTGTCAATAGAAATATAACTTTTGGGTACCTTGTTTTGTTCCTTTATATATATATAAAAAAAAAAAAGGGAAAAATTAGTTTTCAATAGGAATTCCCTTTCTCCTTTAACAAGGATAGAGTGGATGGTCTTAGTAAGTATATAGATTATTAATGTTTTCATGTATGCTGCAATACTTATTCTTGTTTTATTTTTTGCTTTGTTTTCTGTATGTTTGCAACACAATTTTGCTTATTTTGGAGTTTTTAATAAAAATTTCCACTACTCTTTTGGTAGGGAGGGGGAGGGGTTTGTTTTTCCTTTTGTTTTGAGGGGTTCTGGCATGTTATACTGATTATATATGTTTTTCTTTCTATTCATTTATTATGATTTGTATGATGTAATACTTTTGTGTATGATTGTCATTTTGAGTTTTGAATAAAAATTCCCCTACTCTTTTCGATAAGTGCCATGGGATCTTTAACATCCAGCTGAACTACCACCAATCCAGGCAGATGGGACCTCGATTTAACGTCTCATCCAAAAAATGGCACCTCAGAAGTGCAGCACCTGATCTCTCGGCCTCAGAGGCGAGTGTGCTATCTACTGAGCCACAGACACAGCGAATACTTCTTGGCCATCACGCTAGTGATTTACAATTGTTTTTACAGGCACCTGTTTGTTCAGCAGATTATCAAGTGTTCTGAAGAACCCCTCCATCTTCATGTTCGTCGAGCTTTTAACCTCAGACACTTGTATTTATTTATTACTTTGGTAACCGGGTGAGTGCGCTGATCCCAGGGACCATTTTCAGGCATGACATGGTATTATAGCACACAAAATTACATCACCATTGGACTCTGAATTTGAACATCTTGTAGTGCAGATTGTGCCCTTGGGGAAATCAAATATTGGTAGGAGTATACTACAGGCTGCCCACTCTAAACAGTGGAAAAACCCTTGAACTGATTCAACATATCAAGGAGTTAGATTTATTGAAAAATATTTTACTCCTCAGTGATTTTAATTTTAATGGAATTAATTGGAAATCCTGCACCCCTTCCTCCACTGGGGAGTCAGCTTTTTTGGAAGCAACTGACATGCTAGCATTACAAAATTATGTGCAGGAAGGGACAAGAAGTTCAAATATCTTGGATCTAGCCATTAGCAATATGAGGGACCAAATCATATGATGTAGAGTCAGACAGCCTTTGTTGGGTAGTGACCATAATATGGTTGAGCTAGAAATTGAAATTAAAGAAAGGATTCAGGTAGGGTCTACTGAGATTAAAAATTATAATAATGTAGATTACGACAAACTATGGATGATAGCTGGCGTTTACAGACCTTGGAGCTGAGGAAATGTGGAGAGAATTGAAAGCATTTTTGCATGATTTAATAGAAACTGAAATTCCCACCAAGGTTAAATATAATTTATAACAGAAGATTCCATTTTGGTATTCCAATAAAATTCATAGGCTTATTAAAGGGAAAAATAGGGCCTACAGACAGCTAAAAAGGTATAATGATACAAGGTCCAAAATTAAATATAAAAAAAGATAAATAGTTAGAGCTAAAAAGAACTTTGAAAAAGATTTAGTCTCCCGAGTAGCTGACAATCAGAAGGCATTCTATGGTTATACTGCTTCCTTAAAACAAAAAGATAACAAAGTGGGACCTCTACTGGTAGGTGAAAATATGGAATTCAATAATTACTTTAATAGTGTTTATATAACTGAGCTCATTATCTGATAGGGTGTTTTCTATCGAAGCTACGGATACTTTGATAATATCTAGAACAGTCTATGAAAAACTGATAAATTTGAAAGTAACTATTTCTACTGGACCAGATGAGTTGCACTCTAGACTACCAAAGGAATTAGCTCTGGTGATATGTGGACCTATCCAGGTCATTTTCCAGTCCTCTCTAGATAATGGAGTGATACCAAAGGACTGGAAGATGGCCAATGTGATTCCAATACATAAGAAAGGGCCTTAAACAGATTGTTCAATCGTCATGTAAGTCTTGCTAGTATAATTAGTAAAGTACTGGAATCTATTATTAATAAGCATATTGAAAGGCAGGTAAGGGAAGAGGGATTTGTGGATGTGAGGCAGCATGGATTTACAGGGGGCAGGACAGTTGTGACCAATTTACTGTCCTTTTTTGACATAGTGAGTTCGGTGTTGGATAATAACTTATCAGTAGATGTGTTATACATTGTTGACTTTGAAAAGGCATATGATGTGGTATCACATAAAGAATTGCTTGATACATTGGGTGAATTGGGAATAGATCACTATGTTTTTAGATGGATTGTTACTGGGCAGCAGGGTAACAAATCAGAGAATGCAGCCCAGGAGCAGGCTGACTCCAAGCTATCGGGTGGATAGGCTATCCTGAAGGAGAGGCTGGTGGCCCTCCTAGAGGCCAAAGGACTACAGGACAGCAGACAGCATGGCTTCATAAGTGGCAGATCCTGCCAAACCAACCTGGTCGAGTTCTATGACTGGGTAACTAGGCAACTGGACAGGGGCCATGCAGTGGATGTCCTGTATCAGGACTTCAGTAAGGCATTCGACTCAGTGCCACGTGGAAGGCTGGGAAGGAAGTTAGTAGGCACAGGGGTGGGTGCAAAGCTGGTGAGATGGGTAGGAAACTGGCTGCAGGGAAGGCAACAGAGGGTGGTGGTGGGTGGGGAGCTCTCACACCCAAGGGCAGTGACAAGTGGTGTTCCACAGGGCTCAGTGTTGGGACCAGTGTTGTTTGGGATATTCATTGCAGACATATCATGGGACATCAAGAGCAAGATCAGTCTGTTTGCTGATGATACCAAGGTAGGCGTGGTGGTGGGTGACCTAGGGGGATGGTAGAGGTTGCAGGATGATCTGGCAAAGCTTGAAACCTGGTCAGACACCTGGCAACTGGGCTTTAATGCCAAAAAGTGCAAGGTGCTGCATTTTGGGATGAAGAACCCAAGGAGGAGTTACCAGCTAGGGGGAGTGCAGCTAGCCCAGACAGAGGAGGAGAAGGATCTGGGTGTGCTCATTACAGGGTCAATGAACAACTCAGCACAATGTAGGAAGGCAGCTGCAAAGGCCAACAAAATGCTGGGCTGTATTGCAAGGGGTACTGCATATCCTCGAGGAGGGAGGAGGTGATTCTGCCACTGTATAGGTCATTAGTTAGACCACACCTGGAGTACTGCGTGCAGTACTGGTGTCCATATCTGAAGAGGGACATTAAGTTACTGGAGGGAGTGCAGTGCAGAGCGACAAAGATGATCAAGGGGCTGGGGGACTTACCATTCGAGAGGAGGTTGAAGGAGTTGAACATGTACTCACTGGAGGAGAGGAGAGACAGGGGTGACATGATTGAAACCTTTAAATACATGAAAGGAATAAACAAGACGGGTACAGAGGGGCTGTTCAAAGTAAGGGAGGAGAGGGACACCAGGGGCCATGATATGAGACTGGAGCGAGGAAGGTTCAGGAGGAAATGAGGAGACACTTTTACAGAGAGGGTGGTGGCTGGGTGGAATCGTTACCTGCTGAAGTGGTATGCAGTAGAACAGTGGACTGCTTCAAACAAGGATGGAACAGGACAAGGGAGGGTTAATGAAGGGAAGGGTGGGAGGGGGGCAGCTGCAGAATAAGGGGTGCTAGCTGTACATTCGAGCAGACTTGATAGACCTCTAGGCCTTTATCTGCTGGCAAATTTCGTATGTTTGTAAGAGAGCTATGAATGGCCAGATTAAGGGGCTCTGGGGTCAGGCAGTGCTTATTCCTGTACAGCAGCCCAATTTGAGTGTTTAAGGCCTTAGATAAATTGTCAATGTGGTAGGACTAGGTCATTGTACTATCAGTCGTGATCCCCAGGTATTTAAAGTGCTGAACTAGTTCCAGGGGAGAACCCACATTATTAGTGATGGTAAGTGGATACGTTCTGTGTCTATTTTGGGAACTGGAGAACAGCATAGTTTTAGTCTTTTTTGTAATTCAAGGCCAACTTGTGCTTATGTAACCAGTTTTCAACACTATTGAAATCTTTCTGCAACCTGGACTCAAGAACCCCAGGGTCTGGGACACAAGTGAAAAGGACAACAGCATCAGCATATAACAGGATGTGTCCCTGACAGGAGTGAGGGAATTTGTTGATGAAAATGCTGAATAAAAGAGGGCCCAAGATGGATCCTTGGGGAACACCTGATAGGACAGGTCTGCTATCCGACAGGAAGTTACCAATTGTTACTTGCTGTGAATGGTTATGTAGGTAGCTTTTAAACCAGGCTGCAGTGTCACTAGCTAGTCCAACGGTGACAAGCTGTTTGATCAGGAGGGCATGATTCACCATGTCGAAGACTTTGGTTAAATCAATGAAAGCAGCACCAACAAGGCGTCCTTGGTCTAAGGAATGATGAATAAAGCCGGTGAACTCCAGCAAGGCAGTAGTGGTACTATGACCATTTCTGAACCCGTGTTGTTGCGGGCATTGTAGCCGATATTTTTCCAAGTATTCAATCAGCTGGTCAGCCACTATGCGCTCAAGCGCTTTCGAGAGAGGGGCCAAGATTGAGATAGGCCTGTAATTCTTAGTGATAGTATGATCCCCAGACTCATATACTGGAGTAGCAGTAGCAGATTTCCATTTCTGTGGGAACTGGGAGGATCGAAGTGACATGTTAATAGTATGTGTCAGAGGTGACAGTATTTCATCCAAAGTGAGGGCAACAAATTTAAGATCCAGGGAATCCCCACTGAATCTCAATTTCCCTAGTACCTTAAGGGGGTACTTCCTGGCTTCTTGTGTTGAGAGGGTTTTGATATAGAAGGGAGGATGTGAAGGGGCTGTGCCTCTTTCCCAGGGTAGTCATTTGTGTCGGGGTGGCAGAAGAAGCCAGGAAAGGAGGACACCATTCAGGTCCAAGAAGACATCATTAAAAGTGTTAGCAATAAGTTTGGGGTCGAGTGATGCTACACCATCAATGTTAAGTATGGCAGGAGGGAATCTGATGTCTTGCCCTGTGAACTCTTTAAGGTTTGTCCAGAATTTTTTGCCATCACTCCAACTCCAAGAGAGGGCTTCCTTATAATATTTACTTTTAGCTGCACAAATAGCCCTAGTGCAGTTGTTCCTAGCTGCTTTGTAGCTCTGGGTGTTGGCAAGGTTACACGAGGACCTAGCCCTGTTCCAAAGATGGTCCCTAGCATTTAGGAACTAAAGGATGTCTGGAGTGAACCATGGATTGCAGTAGCCTTTGATTTTGCGCTTTTTATAAGGGACATGCCTACCAGACATGGCGTTGAACTGGAAGATGAATTGGTCAAAGGCAAGGTCTACGCGGTTAGAGGATTAAACTAAAGACCAACCCTGATGACGTAAGTCAGCGTTTAGTGAGTCAAGATGACCACGGATGAGTACCCTGGTAGTAATTGTTCTTGCGGGTGGTTTGGAAAATTTAGATGACCAATGAAAAAAGACAGGGGAGTGGCCACTGAAGGCATCGGGAGTACAGTTGTGTTACATGTTCAGGGCAGTTGGAGAGCACCCAGTCTAATAAGGTACCAGTCCCAATTTTATAGTCGAGTCTAGTAGGGGACTCATTTAGTTGAGTGAAGTGAAGTGCTAGAACCGCATCTTTGAGAGGGCTTATGCCAGGAGACAGCCAGTTGATACTGAAATCTCCTAATACTATAATTTCTGAATTTAGACCCAGAGAGTCAAGACTCTCCAGTAGAGAATCAAAGCAATGGGCTGTCTGTTTGGGTGGAATATAGATTGAAAACACTGTAAGGGTTTTGTTGAGCGCACCAAGGAGCACTTTTAAGGCAATGACTGGCATATGGTTGTTAGTGCTGGGCAGTGGCAGGACGAGACCCTGAAGGTTGTTTCGGAGGTATATTGCACAACCACCCCTACGCTTGGAGGCACGATCCTGTCTAAAGACTGTGTAACCAGGAATGGAAATTGCGGCATCCATAATTTTCGGGGAGAGCCATATTTCAACAACCGAAAAAATGTCAGGGTTATGTTGTAGCATCCAGGCGTTCAGAACGTCCATTGTGGGGAGGAGGTTACATATATTAACAGAGGCAATTGTAAGTAACCCAGCAGCAGACTGTGGGCAGGTCGTACATTGTGGTGGGCCAGGGTTGGGGTGGATATTGCCCGAGAGCAACAATAGCTGTAAGGACAGTCTACACAGATAATCCTTTAACTGCTTGTTGCAGAGTCTATGAGGCTTTCTCCGGGTTCCATGCACTTTAGAGTATGCTTGAACGTTGAAGATTCCGGGGAGGAGTGCCAATGGTGGTAGCCAGCAAGGGCAAGGAGAAAGAAAACCCCAGTCTCTGGGAGATTGAGGGTTCCATGGCATATTACAAGGGTTTCGGCATTGGGATGAGGTGTTAATACTATAAACATTTAAGAGGTTGCATTCCAATACCGGCGAGGTTGCTGTTCTTAACCTTTCACTAGCAAGGTCAGAGCGGATAATTAAAGCAGTAAAATGCCTCTAATAAATAGTGCAGCAGTAACAGACATTATGATGCCAGGGAATGCAGCAGTGGATGCACCTCCAGGGTCCCAACGTGCAGTGCATGTTAATAGTAAAAGATTCTACGACTAATAAAGGGTGTGCAGGGACACCAGGAGGAGGGCAATCTGCATGGAGGTGAGAGTACACTCTTGTTGGAATCTAGCTTTCAGGAGTATGGTTGCCCCTTTAAGAGAATGCTCATGTGGTAACCACCAGAGTAGGGAACAGAGGTGGGGTCAGGCTGTGAACAAAGGAGTATTAAATAAAGGAAGGGGTGGGGGATGGGCAGGTGGGCGAAAAAATTGAGTGCAGCAAAGTCGTAAGGGGGGGTTCCCTGCAGTTTGTAGCGCCAAAATTCAGAATTTCCAGCACAGGCTGAGGCACTGATTGAAGATGTCCAATGGCTAAGTTCCAGGGCCTGTCAGGGGAGCCAATCAGGTCCAGGCAGTGGGAAAGGCGCCAGCAGTTCGAGACCCAAAAGAACACTCACAAAGTTCCTTTATCTCCTAGCTGGATTCTGGTATCATACCCGGTGAGCCTTGCAGGAGAACAGGCGGCTTCTCACACAGATTCGGGGGTGGGCAGTATGACTTTCTGTGCTGACCGTGTCAGCAGGACAAGCCCGGTGTGGCTATCTTGGATAGCCAGGATAGGGAGGGGAGTTTGCGATTTTAACTGACAGGTGTCTGTCTTTCAGATAGGAATCGAATCACCAAATAGCAGGAGGGGTGAGCCCTGCATCCTCGAGTGAGTTTAGAAGGAGGGGCTGGGATACTGAGTTGAAGGCCTTTAGCCAGATTGATGAAGACTGCAGCAGTGAGGTGGCCTTTATCAGCAGCAGAATGTGGTCAGTGACACAGAGAAGGAAGGAGATGGTGGAGTAGCTGAACAGAGAAGGGATTTGGGGGTAATCATATATGATGACTTAAAGGTATCCAAACAATGAGCCATGGCTGTGGGGAGAGCTACTGGGATGATGAGGTGCATAGGGAGAGCTATCACCAGCAGATGGAAGGTGGTATTGATTCCACTGTACAGATCATTGACGAGGCCTCAACTGAAGTACTGTGTCCAGTTCTGGATGCCGCATGTCCATAAGCACCTAGACAGGGTGGAAACAGTCAAAACAAGGGCAACAAAGATGTACAGGGCACAAATCAAACATCAGATGAGAAGAGACTGGGTGACCTTAATTAAGCAATAAGGCATTACCAGAGGTTAGAGTAACAGTCTGGTAATCACCCTCTTGAGGTGTAATGTGGCACGAGGTGCAGTAGAGTGCCATATTCCCCCTGGTGGGGAGAGTAACTAACTTTTAATCTAAGTCCTGGGAGTACCTTATTGCTATTGTAACCCCTAGGGGCACTATCCCAAGGGCTACTACCCTTGCCTGCTCTGACGCTAACAGGTTGAGGGGCCTGGATCCTATGACGGGTGCCTCCACCTAGAGGCTGGGGTTGGAACAGTCTAATATGACTTGGCTGCAGCCCTCTGGGTCACTGCAACCCCCCCTTTCTCCCCCCTAGTGGCCCACACAAGTCACCCATAGTACCCTTACCATATACACTTACCCCCAGCTTTGAGTCAATAGTTTGGCCTTTGGGACCCCCTTGAAAGTAAGATGCAGTTATACAATTACATCGATACAGTAATTCAACATAGACACACAGTTCAGTCAGTATTCCTTTGCAAAACAACCAATCTGATTTATTTAGTGGAAGATAACAAGGACTGGGGGCAATCAGGTTAATTAGCTTACCACTCTAATATATATGTGTATATCTATGGCACCGTGCACAGGCCTAACCTATAAGTCACTGTCTCTGGGTACCCAGGAAATAAAAGGCTAGCCTCTCGATGCAGCTGGTGGGGGCCCTGACACAGAAACAAGCATTTGATTCCTACGAGGATTAAGTAGAGCCAGCAGGCTCAGTTCGTGTAGCCAGTAAAGGAGCCAGACAAATCTTGCCCTCACTAGGAACATTTGACAGGGAGCTACCCTGGTTTAGTACTCACACTCCAGTAGAAAGAGCGCTCCTACACCACTCAAGACGGAGCCAGGAATTCAAACACTTCCACACATTTATATGAAAAGCAGAGGGGTACCGTACCAGGCAGCTGCCGTATACATCCCGATCGCGTTCACTGCACACATCAGGCCAACCGACGCAGCTTCACTTGTCCTGACAGACTGAGAGCAACTGAAGCACATTCTCCAGTCCTCTAGAGGGTGAGC
Organism: Neoceratodus forsteri; assembly: GCA_016271365.2. Taxonomy (NCBI): domain Eukaryota; kingdom Metazoa; phylum Chordata; order Ceratodontiformes; family Ceratodontidae; genus Neoceratodus; species Neoceratodus forsteri. Next base: position 332,106,785 of record JADMNL010000026.1, on the reverse strand, counting down.
CTGGTAGGTAGCTCTAATCGTACAGCCTCCTCCACCTGCACTCCTCCACGGATCTTGTCTGCTCCTTCTGGCATTGCTGGGGCCCGACTTCTTGCCCTGCCACACACACTTCCCGCGCAAAGACTTCCACAGTGCAGGAGCCAGAGCTCCTTCTCCCTTCATGATCACCAACGACTCTGCCCCTCCAGGACAGTTGCAGGGCAGTTTCCTCTCCTCCACAGGGCTCCGGTTGGCTGCTTTGTGTTGTCAGTCACCCATCACGCCCTCCATTGGTGTAAAAAGGCGCCAGGGTCCAAACTACACTTCCCAGGAGCACCTGCCATATACTCCCCTTCAGGCAGGCTCCCAGTGGGAGTCCAAACTCTGATTGGCTCCAGCGATCTCCATTTTAAAGCCCCCCTTTCCCAATTGGTCCATCTCGTCAGTTCGGGTCCAAAATGGAAGGGCTGAACACATAGAGTCCCAGCTGCAAATAAAGCAGGTTAGACAACTACATTTTCACTATTACTCTAAATGATCACAGCCAAACAGTTACATCTATCAGATGGGATCCCGTTGAGCTTCCAGCGACTACGAAATGGAGCGATTACACCGCAGCTCAGGTGGGATTTGAGTAGGGAAACATTGACTCCCCCATACAAACCCGCTAAAACCTGCGAACAGGCAGCTCTTAAAGAGACAGTACTGGAGGCTTTAAAAGCACTCACAATGGCCGTGTTTTGGAGGGCATTGCGCTGAACACCAGTTAGGCAAGGAGATATTTAGCAGCTCTGGGAAGGCTTTTGGGAACCCCCATTTGTAGGGGGGGTTACATTATTATAAAAACATATTCAAAAAGAAAAGTGGCAAAAGTATGCTTTTTTAATCTTTTCCTCATTTAGAGGGAGATTATTAAGAAAATAGTTCTTCCACCAGCAGTTTAAGAATGTTTGTTCGAAATCAGAATGCAGCATTCCAATCATTCAACAGTGCTACAGGATGGAATGCTGACAGGAAGAATCCATGTGCCATGGTGATCAGGCTGTACATGGCAGTATAACATGGATAGGTAGGCTGTTAGAATCCTAACAGTCAATCGGATTGCAGGACTTCTGAAACCCTTTTTATGTTTGCTTGCACGCATGTGCAAGAAACATAGTGCCATCATCCGAGTTTTTGGAGGTGTGCCACCCCCTCTTCCAAGTCAGTGTGTTGGCAGGTGCGGCCCCAGTCCTCTAGTGCATGCTGGAGCTGTCTATGACAGCTCCAAAATGCAGTGGCGTACAGTTGAAAGGGGTAGCTATGCTTCAGTGAGCAGCGATCAGATATTGCCTGCTCATGTGCAGCTCCCCCTACCCACACTGTGCTGCGCTATCCCCCCTCAAAGCTTTCCACATGCCATGCTGGGTGCTCACCCCAGCGTGGCAAGTCATCGTATAGCCGACGGGGGTGCCCAATTTCCCATCGGCTCCACTGTCCTCCCCCCCAGAGTACAGGGTGCCACGCTGGGAGCCCACCCCAGCGTGGCAACTGATGCTATGGCTGACAGGGGTGCCCAATCCCCGTTGGCTCCACACCCCCAACCAGCCATCCTTGTGCCATGCTGGGAGCCCACCCCAGCGTGGCAAATGTCCCGCATCGTCATTTTAATAACAAAAACCGAAAATTAAAAATGGTCCCTCCGCACTTCTCCCTGCCCCTCCCACAACCCGCGACCCACCCACTGGCGCACTCTTGCCTCCCGACACCCCCCCCCATACTTACCTCTGGACCTTGGCGCGACGATCTTCAGTGGACCAGGAACACGTCTGCACTCTTCAAATCCGACCGCGAACTGAGGAAATGCCGGTAAGCTGTATAATGGGATAGATAGGGTTTTTTCAACTTTGTTGCATATCTCAGGCATTTTTTGGAATTTTTGCACCAAATGTTCAACATGAGGCTTTTGAGACCCCTTCCCATGAATGATGTCACTGTCATGGCGTTATTTGGGCCCAAAGGGTGATTTCACAGTCACTGCGTGAAATCACCTTTCGGGCCTGATTAACAAAACGACACTGCCAGTGTTCATAAGGTGAGCTCTCAAGAAGCCTAGTTTGAAAATTTAGTGGAAAAATTCCAAAAAATGACTGTTTTGCTGTGTTCGCAGATTCTTACGCACACTGTGAAGTTCTAATTTCAATATTTTCATCTAGATTAACATCGCCATTTTACCACATCTTCTTATGAGCAGTACAGCTGTCATTTTTCACATCTTGCCCAAAACGTGTTTCCGCCCATGTAGCACACAATGGCGCAGTCGTTGTGCGAAATTAATGTATGGGACACATTAAGAAAATCACAGTGATACTGTTCATGAGCAGAGGTCTTAAAATGGCTATGTTGAAAGTTTGGTAAAAAAATTCCTAAAAATGACTGTTTTACAAGTGTGCGTTGCACAGTTCCTACATCTGCTCGTAAGTTAGCGAATTTTCAATATTTCCACTCCAGATTTTCAACATTGCCATTTTTACCACACCTCCTTATGAGCAATACAGCTGTCATTTTTCACATCTTGCCCAAAATGTGTTTACGCACATGTAGCACACAATGGCGCAGTCGGTGTGCGAAATCAATATATGTGACACATTAGGAAAATCACAGTGACACTGTTCATGAGCAGAGGTCTTAAAATGGCTATGTTGAAAATTTGGTGAAAAAATTCCTAAAAATGACTGTTTTACGAGCGTGCGTTGCGCGGTTCCTACGCACACTCGTAAGTTCATGAATTTTCAATATTTTCACTCCAGATTTTCAATATTGTCATTTATTACACCTTTAGCAGTAGAGCTGTCATTTTTCACATCTTGCCCAAAATGTGTTTCTGCCCATGTAGTGCACAATGGTGCAGTCGGTGTGCGAAATCAATGTATGGGACACATTAAGAAAATCACAGCGACACTGTTCATGAGCAGAGGTCTTAAAATGGCTATGTTGAAAATTTGGTGACAAAATTCCTAAAAATGACTGTTTTACGAGCGTGCATTGTGCGGTTCCTACACACGCTCGTAAGTTTGCGAATTTTCAATATTTTTAATCCAGATTTTCAACGTTACCATTTGATAACACTTCCTAATGAACAGTACAGCTGCCATTTTTCACGTCCCCAAAAATATTTTTTCGCACATGTAGCGCACAATGGTGCTGTTGGTGTGCGAAAGCAATGTTAGGACAGATTAAGAAAATCACAGTTACACTGTTCATGAGCACAGGTCTTAAAATGGCTATGTTGAAAATTTGGTGACAAAAGTCCATAAAATGACTGTGTTACGAGTTAGCATTGAGCAGTTTCCACGCACCCTCTAAAGTTCATGACTTTGTAATATTTTCTGTCCAGATTTTCACCAGTGGCATTTTTCCACACTTCCTTATGAACAGTACAGCTGTCATTTTTCACAACATGGCCGAAATGTGTTTTCACACTTTCAGCACAGAGATGCATGGTCACTGTGGGAATTCATTGTTTGGGACAGATAAAGAAAATCACAGTGACACTGTTCATGATTGGAGGTCCCAAAATGCCTCTGTTGACAATCTGCTGTAAAAAATCCCCAAACTATTACATGACGGGTGTGTGCATACCTCTCAACCTTCTGCTGCATGAATCAGGGACAAAGCATAAAAAAATCAGGGACAAAGGACCAAAATCAGGGACACATCTTTAGAATTAAAGATATCCACCCAGAAAGCTAGTAGAATATGGAGCTTAGTGCAAAATGCATTTTCTAAAGAACAACACGTCTGTAACTTTAATGTTTGACATTATTTTGTGCTTACAATCCCCAATGTTTAGCCATGCAAACACCAATTTTAGGAGGGACAGAGTAAAATTTTGAGTCAAAATCAGGGACGTCCCTGAAAATCAGGGACAGTTGAGAGGTATGGGTGTGTGTTGCACAGTTTCTATGCATGCTCGTGACTTCACCAATTTTTTTAATATTTTTATTACAGATTTGCAACATTGCCATTTTTCCCACCTCCCCAGGAACAGTACAGCTGTCATTTTTTTACATCCTGTTCGGAATGTGTTTGCACCTGTGGTGCTAAATGCCGTAGTTGCTGTGCATAAGCAGCTTTTGGCTAACAAACTGATATTGCCACTGTTCGTGAGGTAGGGTCACAAAAAAAAACATGTTGAAAAGTTGGAGTGAAAATACCAATGAATGCCTGAGGTATTATGGTTTCCAACCATAATGCCCAACCCATAGAGAATTACAGGCATCAGGATGTGACTTGGATTCTTGCCTGTAATGCTCATACCATTCCACATCCTGCAGCCAGCGAGAGGCATCGAGGTATGCCTTGGACTCTTTGGCCCCAATGTTCACCCCATTTTCCTATACCACACCCATCTCACCGTATTTCCTGATGGAATGGGGTGTGCATAAGGGCCAAAGACCCCAAGGCACACCGTGACACTTGTCAGTGTCTGCAAGGTGGGGTGTGGTGAAATGGCGTGGTCGTCATGCCTGACAACCCAAAGGCACACCCCAATGCCTGTCACTCTCTGCAGGGTGGTGGTGGGGTTGGTTTCAGTTCAGTACTTCACTGGCATTCCTATTACGCAGCTCTGTAACTTCTACACTACCACTGCCAATGCCAGCAAGCAAATATTCGGCATTGACAAATGCTTGTTACAATAGGTATACTCTGGAGGGCAGGAGGCACAGGGGGCATGTGAAAGAAACCTACAAATATCTGAAAGGCATAAACAGGGTACCGGAGCATGGCATCTTTCAGAAGTGTTTGTTCCGTATTGAAGGGGCATGACACGAGGTTGTTAGTGGGTACAGTAATGGTGTCGTGAGTATGTATTTCTTCATGGGAATGGTTGTTGATACCTGGAACAAACTACCTGCAGGTGTGGTAAGCGCAAAAAGTTTGTGAATTCAAGCATGCATGGGACAGGCATAAGGGAACCCTAGAGCAAAGATGAGGATCAAATAGGATCTGTGGCTTTTACTGTAGGTACATAAAATGGACAGAGTGGATGGGCCTAGCGGTTCTTCTGTGCCATCACTTTCTACCTTTTTGTGCTTGCATGCAACAGAGCAATGGCTGATGCCTGACAGACAATTGGTTTTTGGTCCAACATCACCCACCTCACCCCCCACAACATGGAATACCATCACCAGTGCCTGCCTACACAATACCTTACTGCCGGTTCTAATGCACTTACGATATGCCCAGTCTTGACCTAACCACCCTCACCATAACACATCCAAAGCCACACGCACATCCCCCCCCCCACAGTAAGCCCTCAGTCCCACATATCACTTGCCAGTAGTGTGCAACAATATTCTGTATGCATGACACAGACAAGATTGATGCCTGATGGACACTATCATTTTAATCCAACACCACACCATCACCCACGCCGGATGTGGTTCTGCAGGCCACATCTACGTAAGGACATAGACAGGGTGGTGTAAGTCCAAATAAGGGCAACAAAGATGGTTCAGGGCCTGCACCAAATGTCATTGATTCATAGACATGTGATGCAGAAAAGAACCTTCCTGGCACATCAAGTTTGCCCATTCTCCCCCTTTACTTCTCCCCCCCAAGTTCCCCCCTTCTTCCTTGACAACCCCTTGTGTTTGTTCCATGCCTTCTTGAAACCTTCAACTGTACTGGCCCTCACCGCCTCCTCCTGCAGTCCGTTCCAGTGCTCAACCACTCTGTGAAATAATACTTCCTAACATTTCCCCTAAACCTTCCCCTCTCCACCTTCAGTCCGTGCCCCCTAGTTCTTGTATCTACCTTCCCTAAAAATAAGCTCCTCCCTTATTGATCCCCTTCACATACAGAAAGTTTCGATCACATCCACTCTGCCTTCTTGTCTCCAGAGGATGCAAATCCTGCTCCTTCAACCTCTCCTCTTATGGCTTCCCACTTAGCCCATTCACCATTTTAGTGGCTCTTCTCTGCACCCTTCCCATACCATCTATGTCTTTTCATATATGGGGCTTCCAGAACTGTACCCCATACTCCAGGTGTGGCTTCACCATGAAACTGTAGAGTGGCATCAGCACCTCCCTCCTTCTGCTGGTTATCCCTCTCCCTATGCACGCCAGCATCCTGTTAGCTTTGCCCACTGCCTTGCTGCACTGGGTCCTCGCCCTAAGGTCATCAGTGATTACAACTCCTAGATCCTTCTCCTGCCTGGTTACAGCCATTATCTCCCCTCCCCTGTGTGTATGTGGTATTTGGATTCCTCCTCCCCAAGTGCATCACTGTGCATTTCCTGGCATTGAACTTCAGTTGCCATGTTTCCAACCACTCTTCCAGTAACCTAAGGTTATTCTTCATTGCCTTCACCCACCCAACCCCGGTGCCTACCTTGTTGTTGAGTTTTGTTTCATCTGCAAAAAGGCAGACCTTCCCCTGAAGCCCCTCTGCTATGTCACTGATGTAGATGTTAAACAGAATGGCCCCCAGTGCTGACCCCTTGGTGACACCACTCGTCACCCCTGTCTTCCCAGAGTGCACTCCGCTGACCACCACCCTTTGGCTTATATCCCATCAGTCAGCTCTCCACCCATCTTGTTATTTTCTGCCCCACCCCTAGACTCCCCAACATATTAACCAGTCTTCTGTTGGGCACTGTGTCGAAGGCCTTCACAAAGTCTAGGTAGGCCATGTCCATTGCCCCACCCTGTTCAACCACCCTCGTCACCTCATCAAAGAATTCGAGCGGGGGTATGACCATCCCAGAGAGAAGCCATGCTTCTGAATTTCTTGCAGCCCCCCATCTTCCAAGTAGCTAAGCCCCCTTTGTTCAATATTGCCTCTATTACTTTACCCACCACCGATGTGAGACTAACCGGGTGGTAATTGCCCCCCTTCTCCATGCTGCCACTTTAATGATGTGGCACCACGCTTGCCTTCTTCCAGTCCTCCAGCACCCACCCTGTATCTAGGGACACGTTAAATAACTCCCCGAGTGGATCTGCCAGTACCCCACTTAATTCCCTGAGTACCCTAGGGTGTAGACCATCAGAGCCCATGGCCTTGTCCTCCCTCAACTTACCTAATTCCTACCTTCCCTCTTCTACGCTGATTGGGCTAGGATCCACACACCCCTCTCCCCTTTCTCTTCTCACTTAGTGCTGGTCCCCTTCCTTCCACCTGTCATAAAAAACAAGCCAAAGTATCCATTCAGCACTATAGCTTTCGGAAAATCTCCTTCCACCTGCAGTCCCCCCTCCACCTTAATCCTTACTATCCTCTGCCTTACCTTCCTCCTTTCCCCTATGTACCAAAAGAACGTCTTGTCCCCCCATTTGGCCTGCCTAGCAATCCTCTCCTCTGTTTCTGTTTAGCCTTCTTAATCCTCTGCCCTGCAACATATGCCATATGAGGACAAACTTGGGGAAACCACAATATGTAAACCCTGGAAGGTAGGATGGACAGGGGATATATAAGGGATATGCAGCGGTTCAGCGTGTGATAATGCATTTATCTTGTACAGTTTCCAGTGTCCTCAAGTAACCTCACGACTGCCGAATGCATGAGTGAGAGTTATGAGAGAGATCACTGGAAACTGTACAAGATAAATGCATTATCACACACTGAACCGCTGCGTATTCCATTTATGCAACAGGTTCAGATGTTGTGTGAACATTTTGATTTTGGTAGGTGTAAATAATTTGTCAAAAAAGGGAAAAGAAAATTGAATTTGATGCTGTTTTTTGTTAATTATAAAAAAACAAAATGGTATCTATAAATGAAACACCACTCATTTTGTAGATATTTTTGAGCTGAACATTTTTCGTGCTCACAGTACCTTGCTATCATTTTTTGTTTTAAAGTTATTCATATTTGTTTGTCAAAAAAGTGAACAAAAAAGTACATTTTCTTCTGTTTTCTTGCTAATCATATACAATATACAGGGTTTATATAAATGAAACATTATTCATTTTGTAGATATTTTGTGCTGAACAATTTTCGTGCTCACAGTACCATGTTATCTTTTTTCATTTTTAAGTTATTCACATTTAAATATGGTTAGTACTGCTTCTGAGGCCGAACATTCTAAACGAATTCTGAAGAGAACTGTGTAGATAAATGAGTTACTTATGTAGTTACTGTGTGGATAAATGGGTGATGATGTAGTTACTATGTAGATAAATACATTTATCCATATAGTAGCACAGATACATGGATTTATCAGTGCAGATTTATTCAGACACCTGTTGCATAAATGATAGAAGCATACAGATATCTGAAAGGCATAGACAGGGCACCAAAGGGTACCATCTTTGAGACAAAGGTGATTACTGAACAAGGGAGCATGACATGAGGTTGTTAGTAGGTACAGTAAATGGGAGCCATAAGTATGTATTTCTTCACGGGACTGGTTGTTGATACCTGGAACAGACTACCTTCAGGTGTGGTGTGATCAAACATAGTTTGTGAGTTCAAGCATGCATGGGACAGGCATGAGGGAACCCTAGCAAAGATGAGATAAAGGCAAAGTGTAAGAAGCAAGGATGCCACGGCATGCCTCCTAGCGGGGTGGGGCAACAGAAGGGGCCCCCCAAAGGGATACGTCAGGACAGTCGGCAGTGGAGGAGATGGATGGCTGAACAGGGAAATGGCGAAGGGTGAGGACTTGGCCACCAGAAGCAGAGGCCAGCTGGTTGGAGGAAGGGGCATAAATAAAGTATACAAAAAAAAAAAACAATCTGACAGTAACACCACAGGTACCCAATTAAGATTTCAGAAGAAAGTTTCACAGGCTCATGGCATGTGACACCAAGTCACACAAACCATGACACACACCCATATCCTAATAAATAACCAAGAAGCAGTGCAGCACTGTTCTCCCAAAAGGGCACAAAGACACAGTGAGACAGAACATTGTCCTCCCTAATGTCAACTATGTCAATAGCAGTCCACCATGCCAACTCATCGAAATGCCAGCCATCAACAGGAAGCTCATTAGGCAACCCCCCTCCTCATTATAATACCTCGTGTCTTCTGCTCACAAGCCAGTACTGCACCCCCGTGCTGGAAGTATAGGACAAAACAGTAAGACACAGACATGAACTGTTTCACCATAGACATGACTGTATTCACTGAAATAAAAAACACAAGTCATTCTTTTTTTTTTTTTTAATCTGTAAAAGACTCTAAGACAGTGACATTTTATTCGTAGTAACTTCGGTGGGGGGTAAGCAGTAGCAGACCTGGATCCTTGGTACATCTTACGAACATACAAAATTTGCCAGCACATAAAGGCCTAGAGGTCTATCAAGTCTGCTCGAATGTGCAGCTAGCACCCCTTATTCTGCAGCTGCCCCTCCCTTCCACCCTTCCCCTTCATTGACCCTCCCCCTTGTTCTGTCCCATCCTCGTTTGAAGTAGTCCACTGTTCTACTGCATACCACTTCAGCAGGTAACGCATTCCACCCAGCCACCACCCTCTCTGTAAAAAAGTGTCTCCTCATCTCCCTCTTGAACCTTCCTCGCTCCAGTCTCATATCATGGCCCCCATGTCAGGGGGAAGGAACGGACAAGGATATGATAGAAGGCATTCTTAGAATGGCAGAGAAAGGGGAGATACTGTTGATGGGAGACCTGAATATGCCAGATGTTAACTGGAGCACATTTGCTGCAGCCACATCCAAGAGCAGGGCCATTCTTGATGCCCTACAGGTGGCAGACATTAGACAGCTAGTTTCGGAACCCACTCATGAGGGAGCAATCTTAGACCTCGTGCTCTCAAGCGGGGGCAGTGAGGAGGGATCTCAGATCCTGGAAGTGGGTTGCCATCTGGGGACAGTGACCATCAAACAGTGTGGTTCACGTTAAACTCAGCTACAGAGTCAAGCCATACAAAAGTGAGGTACTGGACTTTAGGAGGGCTGACTTTGGCAAAATAGGAGAGTGCCTCAGAAAAGCACTAGCAAACAGGCTAGAAGGAGGTGTGGAGCAACAATGGGGAATTATCAAAACTGCCATCACAGAGGCAACAAGCCTTTGTGTGAAGCAAATAAAGAAATCAAAACGAAAGAAAAAGCCACTGTGGTTCTCAAAAGAGGTGGCTGTGAAAGTCAGGAAGAAAAAGATAGCATTCCAGAAGTATAAGGAAACACAGAAGGAGCAGGACAGAGAGCTGTACCAGTTAAGGCAGAAGGAAACAGGGAGGGAAGTCAGAATAGCAAAGGCCCAAACTGAGGAAAAGATAGCTAACTCAGTTAAGAAGGGGGATAAAACCTTTTATAGGTACATCAGCGAGCGTAGAAAGACAAAGGGAGGGATAGTGAGGCTGAATAGAATGAACAGTGGGTGGGCAGAGAGGGACAGTGAAAAAGCAGGAATACTGAACGAATATTTCTGCTCAGTATTCACAAAAGAGGAGGGGGAAGTGCCTCATCTAATTAACAGAAGCACTCTTGATAGGTGGGTCAATCCCAGTCCTTTCACAGAAGAAAGGGTTCTGCAAGAACTCCTAAAACTGAAGGTGGACAAAGTAATGGGTCCTGATGGAATTCACCCCAGAATTCTAAAAGAATTAAGGGAGGAACTAGTGAAACCACTGGCTACTCTTTTTAATAAATCATGGGAGGATGGTGTGGTACCGAGGACTGGAGGAAGGCGTATGTGATTCCCCTTCACAAAGTGGGACCAAGACAGAGGCAGGAAACTACAGACCTGTCAGTCTGACCTCTGTGGTAGGAAAGTGATGGAGTCACTTCTGAAGGAAAGAACAGTTGAGTACCTAGAGGCCAGTGGAGCACAGGACCCAAGGCAGCATGGGTTCTGGCAGGAAGGTCATGTCAGACGAATCTAATAGATTTCTTTGACTGGTTGACCAAAGTAGTAGACCAGGGAGGGGCTGTGAACATGGCCTACCTAGACTTTAGCAAGGCATTTGACACAGTCCCACAAAAGATTAATAGTTAAATTAACCAGCCTTGGAGTGGGTCCCAGGGTGGTAGCCTGGGTAAAACATTGGCTGGACAACAGGACACAGAAGGTAATTGTAAATGGAATCCACTCTGAAGAAGGGGATTACTAGTGGGGTACCATGAGGGTTCAGTATTAGGTCCAGTCCTTTTAATGTCTTCATCAGTGACATTGCAGAGGGACTGGAAGGAAAAGTATGCCTTTTGCAGATGACACAAAGATCTGCAACAGGGCTGATACAAAGGGCGTGGAAAGGATGAAAAGGGACTTGGCAATGTTGGAGGGATGGTCAGAAGTATGGCAGCTGGGATTCAATGCAAAGAGTGCAAAATAATGCACCTGGGAAACAAGAACCCAGGGAAGAATACACAGTGGGGGAGAGGTAGTAACAACAACAAAAAGGAAAGGGACCTGGGGTAATCATATCAGATGACCTTTAGGTTAGCAAGCAATGTGAGAGAAGGCAGTAGGGAAGGCTGGGGGTATACTGGGATGTATAGGGAGAGGCATCATCAGCAGAAAACAGGAAGTTGTTATCCCTCTGTACAGACAGATGGTGAGACCCCATTTGGAGTACTGTGTCCAGTTCTGGAGACCCCATCTCCGCAAGGACATAGACAGGATAGAGGTAGTCCAGAGGAGGGCAACTAAAATGATGCAGAGAAGCTGTATGAGGAGAGACTAAAGGAGCTTAATATGTATACCCTTGAGAAAAAAAGGGAGAGGGGGGACATGATAGAAAGTTTTAAGTACTTCAGTGGAATCAACAAAGTCCAAGAGGGTAGCATCTTTCAGAAAAAGAGACTTGCAAGAACAAGGGGACACAATTTAAAGATAGAAGGAGGGCGGTTCAGGGGCAATGTGAGGAAGTATTATTTCACAGAGAGGGTAGTGGATGCATGGAACAGCCTTCCTGAGGAGGTTGTGGGGTCTAAAACTGTGGGAGAATTCAAGAATGCATGGGACTGACATAAGGCAATTCTTGTGGGGGGTAGGAAGAAATAGGCTGTTGGTTAACTAGGATCTGCGGTCTATCCTGTAGGTAGGGAAATGGGCAGACTAGATGGGCCTAGCAGTCCTTATCTGCCGTCAAAGTCTATGTTTCTATGGTGTCCCTCCCCTTCCTTACTTTGAACAGCCCCTCTGTACCTGTCTTGTTTATTCCTTTCATGTAAAGGTTTCAATCATGTCACCCCTGTCTCTCCTCTCCTCCAGTGAGTATATGTTCAACTCCTTCAACCTCCTCTCGTATGATAAGTCCCCCAGCCCCTTGATCATCTTTGTCGCTCTGTGCTGCACCCCCTCCAGTAACTTAATGTACCTCTTCAGATACGGATGCCAGTACTGCATGCAGTACTCCTGGTGTGGTCTAACTAATGACCTATACAGTGGCAGAATCACCTCCTCCCTCCTCGAGGATATACTCCTTGCAATACAACCCAGCATTTTGTTGGCCTTTGCAGCTGCCTTCCTACATTGTGCCGAGTTGTTCATTGACCCTGTAATGAGCACACCCAGATCCTTCTCCTCCTCTGTCTGGGCTAGCTGCACTCCCCTAGCTGGTAACTCCTCCTTGGGTTCTTCATCCCAAAATGCAGCACCTTGCACTTTTGGCATTAAAGCCCAGTTGCCAGGTGTCTGACCAGGTTTCAAGCTTTGCCAGATCATCCTGCAACCCCTGCCATCCCCCTAGGTCATCCACCACCGCGCCTACCTTGGTATCATCAGCAAATAGACTGATCTTGCTCTTGATGTCCCATGATATGTCTGCAATGAATATCCCAAACAACACTGGTCCCAACATCGAGCCCTGTGGAACACCGCTCATCACTGCCCTTGGGTGTGAGAGCTCCCCACCCACCATCACCCTCTGTTGCCTTCCCTGCAGCCAGTTTCCTACCCATCTCACCAGCTTTGCACCCGCCCTGCCTACTAACTTCCTTCCCAGCCTTCCATGTGGCACTGAGTCGAATGCCTTACTGAAGTCCAGATACAGGACATCCACTGCATGGCCCCTGTCCAGTTGCCTAGTTACCCAGTCATAGAACTCGACCAGGTTGGTTTGGCAGGATCTGCCACATATGAAGCCATGCTGTCTGCTGTCCTGTAGTCCTTTGGCCTCTACGAGGGCCACCAGCCTCTCCTTCAGGATAGTCTTCATTAGCTTACCCACTATGGATGTGAGGCTCACTGGTCTGTAGTTTCCCGGTTCATCCTTGGGGCCACTCTTGTGGAGGGGCACCACATGAGCCATTCTCCAGTCCTGAGGTATGCACCCTGAATGTAGTGAGGCATTAAATAGGTCTGCCAAAGGTCCTGCAAGGACCTCTGCCAGCTCTTTCAGTACCCTAGGGTGGATGCCATCTGGGCCTGGCGCCTTGTCCACCCTTAGTGCCTTCAAACCCTCTTGAACTCTGCTCTCCATGATTTCCCCATCTGTCACCACTCCCCCCCTGCTTCTGCCATTTCTCCCACCTTGGGTGTCACCTCCCTATTCTCTTTAGTAAATACTGAGCAGAAGTACTCATTTAGTGCTTCTGCCTTATCGCACCCTGCTTCCACCCAACCCCTCTCCTTCCTAATCCTTACTATGTGGTCCTTACAGCTCCTTTTCTCCCTGATGTACTTAAAGAAGTCCTTCTCCCCCTTCTTAATGCCTTGTGCCAGCCTGAGTTCCGTAGATGCTTTGGCTCCCCTTACTGCCCTTGTCACCTCCTTCGATTCTGTCAAGTACTCCTCCCTGACCTCCCCCCTCTCTGTTTTCTTGTACTTCCTAAAGGCAGCTCTTTTCCTCCTTACCTTTTCCATGACCTCCTTGCTCAACCAGATCAGTTCTTGCCACTTATGGTCTCCTGTAAGTTCTCCCACAAGTCCCCATTTGCCAGCACAAGGTCAAGGGTATTCCCTAACCTGGTTGGTTCACTGACCATTTGCAGCAGGAAGCTGTCCTGGAAGGCATCCAGCAGTACCTGCTCCCTTCTTTTCCTGGTTGTTGGGGTGCTCCAGTCCACTCCTGGCGTGTTGAGACCCCACCAATCACCACACTACCCTTCTCAGGAGGTCCTCCTGATCTGTCCCGCTAGTTCCCTGTCTAACTCCTCCGTCTGAGAGGGTGGCCTGTACACCACTCCCATTCTAAGAATCCTATTCTTGGAATCCTGGATTTGCATCCAAAGTGACTCCGTACTACCCTCCTCCCCTTCCTCCCTTACACACTTCAGTCCTTCCTTCACATATAGTACCACCCCTCCTTTCCCAATCACCCTGTCCCTATGAAATAACCTGTACCCTGGTACAGACAGGTCCCAGTCATTGTATTGGGTGGCCCATGTTTCCGTGATGGCTGCAATGTCCACCTCTCCCTCTGCCATGAGAACCTGTAACTCTGCAGTTTTCCTCCCAAGGCTCCTAGCATTAAGGGTAACCACCTTCCACCCTTCCCCCCCCATCCTGCCCTCCTTTCCTAGCATCACCAATAGTACTTGCCATTTGTCCTTTGTCACTGTTATTGGGGGTAAGCTCATATGGTTTTCCAACCTGTGGTCTCTGCATATCTCTTCCCCAACTTTCACCCCCTACTCCTAGTTTAAATTCCCAACTTCCTCTATGTACTGCTCCATCCTCTGTTTCAACACTTTCTTTCCTTCCTCACTCAAGTGTAGCCTGTCCTTGGCATAGAGACTACTGTCCTCCCAGGTCCCTCTTCACCCCCCCAACAGCCCATCTTGAGGAAATCTTGAGGAAAAAAAAAGACCACGGCGGTTCTGATTACCTGACCGACTGCTGCAGCCAACGACATGGCAAAGGACCATTTTTTCATAAAATTACACAGATTATTCAGTGTTGCCCATGGTTCAGTAAGCAGCACTATCATCTAAAAGACAGAACCTCACACTTCGCACATGAAGTGAACCATGGCTACAGCTGTCAAGTTCGTTGGTGACATCACACTCCACGCTAGCGCTTTGCGTATGCACTAACATGGAGCAGAGCACCGAGCCGGTGGCCGCTAAGGAGGGAGTTAAAAAACTCTTTTTAAAGACACAGAAGCAACTAAATACATCAGAGAGAGCATAGAACACATTGTAAGGGGGATGCAGATCGGGAAAATAGGCTGCAAACAAGTGTTTTAATTGGCACATTCAGTGGCTTTACTGGACAATTGCAGACCCAAAAGCTGTAAAAATGAAGCACCAAGTCTACTTATGCAGTTCTGATTATGGGGTATAGATTTTTTTTCAATCATAAATTATCACCCATGCTGGGAATATTAAACCAAAGTCCCGGGGTGGGGGGGGTGTCCAGTATAAATTAATCAAATCACTCACATGAACCTTAACAGTACCTCTGGGCCATTGAATTTTCCAGACTTTTCCAGTTTGCCCTATTCACTAAAATAGTGTAGTTCATCGGATTACAACATTGTGTGATGTATCCCATTAATGCAAAGTGGTGACACAGATTCTACCTATGTTCAGCAAGGTTTACTCCAGCTAGTGATCTGAACAGCATTTAGCCCCACCCCCATAAAAAAACACCACCACTACTGCGGAAAACGCACACAATAAATTCCTTTACCTAATTTTTTTTTTATTTAGCAATTCACCTCCTCACTCATCTTTCCTTACTGAAAAAACGGTGACAGTGGAGGATCCCGGACCATGCGCTGCAACTTCAGCATTTACAGTAGCGTGTGTGCAGTGCATGCCCATGTCGTGCGAATGTTTCTGAGTAAACGAGGTACGCTTCATTTCCACAAAGCAAAGGTTCAGCAGTTCTGAAAAAATCATCAAATAAAACACACTTTTTGCTGATTATTGCATGGGGGGAGTTGAGGGGGGAGCCCTCCAATGACAGTAATGACAGCTGGAAATAAAATACCATCAAAATGTGAAATTAAGCACCTCACCAGAACTGACTTTGCTTGTCTGCTGTGACTGAACTCAGCCACTGAAACTGCAATATTGCTTGCTTTCATCCTCCAGGGCAATATTATTGGTGTCACTGTGTCTTAGTCTTTGCTACTGCTTGCTTTCATCCACACCCCCGGTGCAATATTAGTGGAGTTTTGTTATTTTTATCGTTTTCTTCTGTATTACTGCTGGATTTCATTCTTTCATTTGGGGTGCTCTGGCCCACTACTCCCCGGTGCAATTTTATTGGTGTGTAGTTTTATTTTTTATTGCTTTTTTTTATTACTGTCAATCTGCAAAAAAAAGTGTATCAGCAATGAAATGTGTGTTTCATATCATCGGTGTGGTATTCTGTTATTTTTAATTACTGTCATTGGGGGCTCCCCCCACCCGTCCCCCATGCAATAATCAGCAAAAACGTGTGTTTCATTTCTTAGTACAGTTCGTAATAAAAGTGTTTGACTCAACATTACTGTGCTTCCTCATTCATGATGAAGAACGCGACCTGCATGCCACACCGCGTTGCCGTAATACCACTTGTTTTTCAGAAAAGCGCGAGGCAGTCCAGGATCCTCCACTAATGCTGAAAAACCATCCAATTTGTGCTGCAGTTTAATTTCTTTTTTTTTTTCCCCTTCTTGCACGGGCCTCCTTCCAACTCTTTCCACCAGGTCCCAACCTCGGGATCACGGCTTCAAAGTGCTCAGTGACCGAGAAGTTTTTTGTGTTTTTACTCCACATTTTTCTCCTATTCCCTGAGGGCACCAAGGACATGGGTCTAGACGCATGTCATGCATATGCACGCCCCCAGGCACCCAGCAGCACCCTCCCTAACTCTGCAGAGCAGCGCCTCCTACCGCCCATGCTCCCACCGGCGGTAGTGCTATGGGCACGTCCACTGCCCCGTAACCCACCTTATCTAGACGAGGAGAGCATCCATTGGGATACTCAGTCCTCCTCTTCCCAGCCGACCCCCGATGGCCCAGGCTCGTTCCTGAACCCGGGTCACCTGCGCAGTGTGAGGTGTTGCGTCCAGCGCCTCAACCCTCAGCACCACCGAGCCTGCCCAGTTTAGTTTTTTTATAGACCAGTTCTTCTAGTTACAGACAAACTCCGTTCTCTTTGTTAACTAAACAAAACAGCTAGTCACAAGTGATCATAATTTATATATATTTTTTTATTACACTACTTACATAAAGTACTCCTGCCTTCACTTGCTGAAGTCCTCCGTCTCTGCACACATAAGCAAACAATACTTTCTTTTACTAAAAAATTGTTAATATTTGCTGGTGTGGTGCCCAATGCCTCATCCAACTCTCCCACCAGGCAGCCAGCAAAAAATCCTTCTTTAATTCTTGAGAGTTAGATGCAAACACAATCATCGTTTTTTGTCATATACACCTGTTACCCAACTGTATTTACCGTTACTGTTTACACTGCAACGTTCGACACGGAACCTTTGTAAATGAACTTCTGGTTCAAATGTACTTGTAATCCTAGAGCTCAATAAATAAAATACACAATCCTTTGCTTTTGAATTCATATTTTTCTTACCTTTTCCCAAATGATCAGATGACCAGCAGCTCCAAATCAGATCGCAGGCTGGAGTTGGTCCTGCCCTTCACAGGCTCTACTCCAAGCAGTGCTCAGCTCAAAATCCTCTGCAAGTAATGTTCCACGTCTTCCAAGTATACTGCTTTAAAGCAGCAGTGCAATGAAAATGGGTTAAAATTTGACCCCACCTTTTCTCTTTCTAATTGATGCCAGATGTCTTCCAGTTTATTTTGGTGGTGAAATTTTCTGTTTTCATTATCATTTAAGAATTTTATGAAAGTTTTAAAGTAATTATTTCTCAAGAAATAAAGATGGCCACCTCATTTTTTTGCATAGAAATAAGACTGAGTACACAGGGTAGGAAGCATCCAGAAAACCCAAATCAACCGTTTTGTCGATATTTTTTATAACCATAGCAGAAAATTAGCTTTTTGGAATGACATTTGTCATTGCACTGCTGCTTTAAGAACAGACAGCAGTACCTCCAGTTATAGAGATCCCAGAGCCCCATACAAAGACTCCCCTGGTGCTTGTCTGGCAGGTTTTTGGCACCAGTGAGAAGAGAACAAAAATGTCTCCTACTGGACAGCACTTCAGGGTCTCTGCTGTAACTGCAGGAAGGAGGAATGTCCTTATCAGCTAATTCCCCTTAGACAGTACTGCTATACTGGAGGATTAAGGATCCCTATTGCCCTTAGAGATAATTATGGCACTTTCAGATGCCATCCACATCGCAGTGCTCCTCCCACCACCGCATGAGAGATCGTCAGTCCACGCCCACCTTAAACTAAAAAACTATTACGGTACAAATATTGCAGCGAAATATAAAACAAAATAAATAATGGGAGGGTGGGGGCAGAGCCCCCCAAATACAAAAAAAATCACATAAATGTTTAATGGCACAAATATACAACAAATAAAATAAGAAATTCACACAAACTGCAGAAATGACTATTCTAGAAAGAATAATATCACAAAACATGCAACTTCTAGGGACATGGATATGTTGTTCATCCACACTTTCTGGCAGGTATCCTTGCCACTTTAAATCTTGCCGGAAGGTCTTCAAGCTGGCTCCTCCCACCCACCCAGGTGGTAAAACTCTCGGCTCCGCCCCATGATGCCAGATCTTCCTTACCGCTTGGAAGCTCAGGTTCCCTCCTTAACGTTCTGCGTATAAGACTGGTTCCTAATTCTTCGGTTTACCCGAAATAAAGTTTAAGGTTTTCAAGACTTTGGTCAATTATTTCCCTCGCACCTGCGATGGACAAATCGACTCCCGGTCTCCGGAGGTGCCCATGTGGGCAGAAGATGTCTTGGACGGATCCGCACTCCATGTGTGTCTACTGCTTAGGCCTTGAGCACGACCCGCAGGCCTGCGACCTGTGCTCTTCCTTCTCGGTCTGCGTCCTGGAGGACTGCGCCGCCCATTTACAATTTGGGCACCCCGAGAAACATTTCCCACCTGTGAAGTCGAAGGAGGCCCATTTGGCGGTGTCCGCAGTGGCTGGTTCGGCAGAACAGCTCGAGCAGGTAGTCGCCCTCAAGGAGGAGGCAGCACATGCCACATCTTCGTCTTCCTCGGCCATGGCCTTTATCCCACTCTCCTTGGGATCCTCCTATTCTGCTTCCTTTAAGGAGCTCTGTCAGTCCATTTCCACTAAAGGGAGAGAGGCCATCAGGACTTTCCTCTCGGTCCAAGAAGAAGGACTCTAAAGGTAAGTCCCTCCGTCGGCTCTTGGGAGCAGGAGAGGTCCCCCTCCCCAAGTAGTCGACCCTCAACTTCAGTCGATCCTTGACTTGGCCACTGGCCTCACTGTGTCCCCATCAGGTCAGTTGGCGGGACACTTACGTCGACACGATCCGAGAAGTTTTCCCTGGAGCCCTTGGTGAGTTGTCGAGCTGTTGAAACCAACAACCCTCACTCCCTGGTTCCCCGGCAGAGATTGAGAGTTACCGTGGAGCATCTGTGCCTCCGGTTCCGGAGTTCCGCGGTCAAAACTGCCAAACCGAGGGAGACCGGATCTCCCCACCTTGCCCCCAGTATCCTCCTCAGAAATGCCGAGGTTCTCGGTCTCAGTCTCGGACATCTTCACGGTCCAGCGATCCCGCCCGACATAGGCGGTCTTGAGTCTCGATGCCGTAGTAAGTGGCGTTGCCGCTTGTCCTCATCCTCCTCCTCGGACAGGAGGCTTCAATACAGAGTGCGTTAGCGCTACGAGGACCTCATGTGGCAACAGCTCCTTCTGTCCGGGAGCAAGCCGACATCATCGCCTTCCCCGGCCATCAAGTGGCTGTCACCGGAGCAGCCGAAGCAACCCCTCACCCTAGCCGAGGCACCTGCCCCTGGGCCTATTGCTTGACCGAAACTGGCTGCCCCACCAATTCTGGTGGATCTCCGCCTCCACAGCCATAATTTGGGGTCCCGACCAAGAATTCTCAGTCGGGCCATGGCCTGCCCCATAGGCTGTCTGTCACCCTCACTCCTGACTGCCCTCAGCAGGTGGAGGGTGGCTCAGGTCCAAGGCAGCTCTTTGTGGACTTGTCCGAGTCCGACAATGATTCCTCCCTGTTCTCCAGGCAGGTCGACCTGGAGTCCTCTGGAGGTCAGTCACTGGACGATAGCCCCTCGTCGTTCATGGGTTTGCTTAGGCTCATCTTGGAGTCTACCAGGATGCAGCTCGAGCCCATATCCAAGCAGGCCAAGTATCCCCTAACGGAGATATTGGACCAAGGGGATTCACCCACGGAGGCCTTTCCGGTGGCCGAGGCCATTGTCGGCCCTGCCTTGGAGCTCTGGCAGTGTCCTGCTTCCTGCCTTGCGCCTTCGGCCAGGATGGCGAGGAAGTACGTGGTCCCTACCGGTTCCCTGTCCAGTTTTTCGGAACACCCCTCAGCCGAGGGGTTAGTTACCAACAGCATCTTCCGGCATGCCGGAAGCGCCAGGGATGTGGACAAGCCTCCCGACAAGGAGTCCAAGAAGTTGGACTATGCCAGGCACAAAGTCTACTCTGTGTCCTCCTTTGGCCTTCATCAGGCCAGCTCAGCCGTGCTGATGGCACACTTCTCTCACGCCCTGTTGGGCTCCCTGGATGAGGTAGTCCCTCATCTCCCGGCTGACCTGCGGGACCAGGGCAAGGCTGTGGCCAAGCAGCAACTTCAGACTGCTCTGGACATTGGCGACTCATGTGCCAGGTCAGTCGCAGCTGCAGTGGCCATGCGCCATCGGGCATGGCTGAGGATATTCACCTTTACAGCAGATACCCAGCACAAGTTGGCAGAGGTTCCCTTCTTGGGGACCGACCTCTTCGGCCCTGGAGTGGAGGGTCACCTCCAGAGGATTGAAAAGTCCAATTCCACCCTGGACTCGGTCTCCTCCACCCAGAAGGACAAGGGCCGCAGACCGCAACCCAAGCCCTTTCGTCCGTCTGTGCCCACGGCACGTCCGGCCCAGCAGCATCAGGGCCAGCAGGCTCACACTTGGCATCCCAAAGCCAAGCCTGCGGCTTCCTCTTCCAGGAAGCAAGGAGGCAAAGGCTCAGGAGGTCCCTCAGCTGGTCCCTCCTCCAAGCCTGCCCAGTGACGGGTTGAGAGGTGTCGCCCCCAACCTCGTCACTCCACCCTGGGCTCCCCCCATGGGGGGACGGCTCTGCCACTTCCTTTCCGCCTGGTCCACTATCACCACAGACCGGTGGGTGCTGGAAGTGGTAGGAAAGGGCCTGCCTCTGGAGTTCGAGCAGGCCCCGCCCTTCCGAGTCGTCACCCCGGGGGGCCTTGGGGTCCGCAGCCTCGTTGTCGGCTCGTCGAGTCGACATCGCTCTGTTCCTCAAGAATGAGGTGATCAGAGAGGTGGCAGACCCTCCCTCAGACCCCGGGGTTTGTGTCCAGGTACTTCCTGGTCCTAAAACGGACAGGGGGCTGGCGCCCCATTCTCAACCTGTGCGGCCTGAACAGGTTCCTAAGGTCTCGGACCTTCAGGATGGTCACTCTGGCTCATATAATACCATCCCTGGAACAAGGCACGTGATTCTGTTCTCTGGACCTACAGGACGCGTTTTTTCACGTCCCTATCCGTCCATCTCACCAGAGATTCCTTCGCTTTTGAGCAGAGGGATCCCTTTACGAGTTTCGAGCCACGCCCTTCGGCCTTTCTCTTGCTCCCAGGGTCTTCACCAAATGCATGGCGGTGGTGACAGCATTCTTGCGGCGCCGAGGCTCTGGGTGTACCATTACCTGGATGATTGACTGATAGCAGCCCCCTCCAGACTGGAGGTGGAGAGGTCCAGAGATCTGGCCCTCCAGGTTTGCTCTCAGATCAGCCTTCTCATCAACGATGCCAAGTCAGAACTCGGGCCGAAGCAGGTGATACATTTAATCGGGGCAGAGCTCGACTCACTTCGAGCCAGAGCATGACTCCCGGCGGACAGGGTCGAGGTTCTTTCCTCCTTTGCCCAATCATTTCTGGTTGGGCAATCATGCCCTTCCCGGGACTTCCTGTGCCTCCTGGGTCTCATGGTGGCCTGTACCAGCATGGTCCATTGGGCCCGCTGGCACATACGTCCCCTTCAGTGGGGATTGGCCAGCCAGTGGTCACAGCGCTGCGATCCATTGGACCAGCTAGTGGTGGTGACCCTGGGGATGTGGAATGCTCTCCAGTGGTGGACCGTTCCAGTCCATTTGCAGGAGGGCATCCCGTTTGTCCGCCCTGAGCCGACAGTCTCTCTATCGACCTATGCCTCTCTGATGGGTTGGGGTGCCCATCTGGGGGAGCACAGAGCGCATGGCCTCTGGTTCCCTTGGAAGTCCCAATGCCATATCAACCTGCTGGAGCTTCAGGTGGTTCATCTAGCCCTCACCGCCTTTGCTCCGTTTCTACGGGGTCAAGTGGTCCAGGTCCAGACGGACAATACCACGACCATGTACTACCTAAACCGCCAGGGCGGGACGCGCTCCATGCCTCTGTGCAAGGAAGCTCTCCGCATTTGGTCACTCGTGCGCAGCCTGGAGGCAGATCTCCTAGCCATCCATGTGGCAGGAGCCTCCAACATTCTGGCTGATGCCCTAAGCTGGATAGGGGCTTTGTCCCACGAGTGGTCTCTCCTGCCGGAGGTAGTACAAAATCTGTTCTCTCACTGGGGCATGCCTCAGGTGGACCTGTTTGCTTCCAGGGAGAATGCGAAGCTGAGGCTGTTTCATGCCCACCCCTCTCAGCAGGGTTCGCTGCAGGGGGATACCTTCTCGAGGCCGTGGACCCCGGGCCTCTTCTACGCCTTTCCCCCATTTCCCTTGATCCACAGGGTGCTTCTCAAGGTGAGGAGGGACAAGGCACATGTGACTCTGGTAGTCCCAGACTGCCCCGTCAATGCTGGTATCCAGATCTCCTCAGTCTCAGCTCCAGGCTCCTGAGGCAGCTTCCAGCTCACCTGGACCTGTTATCAGTCAGTCAGGGGATGGTGTTCCATCTGGCTCTTCAATCCCTGCACCTGACAGCCTGGTTCCTGAGCGGCTAGAGTTCCAGGCCTTGGGTCTTTCCGATGAGGTCCTCAATGTAGTTGAGGTGTCCCGTAAGGAGTTGACCAGAAAATGCTATGCCTTCAAATGGAAGAGATTCTCCATTTGGTGTCAAGACAAGGGCCTGGACCCTTCCTCCTGTTCCTTGGCAAGCATCTTGGACTACCTATGGTCCCTTTCTCAGCAAGGGCTTAGGTCGACGACCCTAAAGGTGCACCTGGCAGCCATCTCTGCTTACCGGGCACAGAAGAAGGTAGTCGGGTGCTTTTTCAAAGGCCTGGATCACATATCCCCTCCGGTGCATGAACCTCCACCTCCATGGGATCTACTACTGGTATTGGCAAAGCTCATGGGAAAGCCATTCGAACCAATGCACAGGTGTGATATCTCTCACCTGTCATGGAAGACCACCTTCTTGGTGGCTATCACGTCAGCCAGAAGGATGGGAGAGCTCCAGGCGCTTTCCATAGAGTCTCCTTACCTGGTTTTCCACAGGAACAAGGTTGTCCTGCGCCCCCACCCGAAATTCCTTCCGAAGGTGGTGCCAGAGTTTCACCTTAACCAGGTGTTGACTCTGCAGTGTTCTACCCCAATCACACCTCGGAGGCCGAATATAGGCTCCATACTCTGGACCCTAGAAGGGCACTCGCTTACTATAAGGAGCGCACGGCTGAAGTTCAGGGAGAGGTTCGCCAGCTGTTTGTCACCTACACTGAAGCTGCACCTGGCAGACCTGCAGCCAAGCAGACGATAAGCAGGTGGGTCACCTCCTGCATAGATCTCTGCTATAGGTTGGTGGGCATGGAGCCTCCCAGAGGGATAAGAGCTTATTCTATCTGCCATACCGCTGCATCGGTAGCTGCTTCCAGGGATGTCCCTATCCAGGATATCTGCAGGGCTGCTACCTGGAAGTCGGCACATACCTTTATAACCAACTACCACATCGACCTTGAGTCACTCCGGGATGCTGGTTTTGGGGCCTCGGTTCTTCAGTCTCTATTTCATAAGTAGGGGGTGTGTGCCTTGCCTCCCTCCTCCTGGAGAACTGCTAGGAGTCTGCTAGAAAGTGTGGATGAACAACATATCCATGTCCCTAAAATTACAGGTTACTCACCTGTAACAGCAGTTCTAGGAATGGTATATGTTGTTCATTCACATGACCCACCCGACCTCCCCGGCTTCGACGCACAACCTGAGCTTCCAGTGGGCCAGATCTGGCGTCATGGGGTGGAGCTGAGAGTTTTACCACCCGGGTGGGTGGGAGGAGCCAGCTTGAAGACCTTCCGGCAAGATTTAAAGCGGCAAGGATACCTGCCAGAAAGTGTGGCTGAACAAGATATACCATTCCTAGAACTCCTGTTACAGGTGAGTAACCTGTATTTTTTGTACATTATTCTTTCTTTCTGTAGGGGCGCTGTGCCCTCCCCCGGGTGCTTCGACAAAGTTATGTGATATAGACTTAAGAGATGCAACTTCATTGGTGCACCCCGGGGGGGGGGTGCGCCCCCACAGAAAGCATTATATCAGAGATTAAAATAGACCTATTTTCAACTGATGCTATGCACCCCTTTTTTTCTGTTTCTTTGCAGAGTTTAACTAGGACTATCGGACCAATTCATTACCTGCTGCAAGGATTGTTTAAGAACATGTTTACCGAATGTAAAACAATGCTGAATTTTTTGCTTTTTAGACCTTTTCCAACTTGTGCAATGATGAATTTCTTACTTTTTCAAGTTGTGCAACTGAACTGTGTACAATAAATAGCATTTTGCTAAGCTGTCATTGCTGGGTGTGTCTTTACTAACATACTAATTGCCAGCAGATTAGGCCTTACGGTCTATCGAGTCTGCTCGAACCTCAGATCCCTAGTTGGGTGCCGAGGCCCTCCCCCCCTTGTGTTCCAGAAACCCCCATCATCCATCCCCCCCCTTGGGCCAGGCCATCATCTAATACATCCACTTTCTGTGCCTGTCCCACCCTCTCTTGAAGCCCTCCACTGTGGATCTCTGAACCTGCTGCCAGGCAGTGCATTCAAGGTCCACCACCCTATCAGTGAAAAACCTCCTCCTCTTTCCCCCCTCACCCTTCTACCTTCAAACCATGCCCTCTGGTGATACCTCCCTGCTTTAGTCTAAAGATCCCCTCCATGTTTACTCTATTTATTCCCTTGAGGTACTTGAAGACCTCAACCATGTCCCCATCTCTCCTCTCCTCTAATGAAAACAGGCAGAGCTCCTCAAGTCTGTCCTCATACGTCAAATCCCCTAGTCCTCGTATCATCTTAGTTGCCCTCCTGTGTACCCTCTCCAGGACCTGTATGTCCCTCTTCAAGTGTGGTCTCCAGTACTGTACACAATACTCAAGGTGTGGTCTAAGCAATCCATTGTACAGCGGCAGAATCACTTCCCTGCTCCTAGAGGTGATCCCCCTTATGATGCATCCCAACATCCTGTTTGCTTTGCTAGCCACTCTCCTGTACTGCTTGGAGTTATTCATACATGCATCCACCATGACCCCTAGGTCTTTTTTCCCCTGTTGAGACCTCCAGCGCCTCCCCTCCTAGGGTGTACCTGTGTTTAGGGTTTCCCCGCCCAAGATGTAACACCTTGCACTTGGTAATATTGGAATTTAATTTCCATGTGTGAGCCCACCTTTCTATGGTGTCCAGGTCCCATTGCAGGGCCAACCTCCCCTCTTCCCCTCAACAACTGTTCCCATCTTGGAGCCATCAGCAAAGAGACTCATTTCACACCCTATACCCTCCCTGATGTCCGAAATTCTCTTTTTTAATAAATTATGGGAGGATGGTGGGGTACCTGAGGACTGGAGGAGGGTGAATGTGATTCCCTTTCATAAAAGTGGGAGCAAGACAGTGGCAGAAAACTACAGACCTGGCAGTTTGACCTCAGTGGTAGGGAAAATGATGGAATCACTGCTGAAGGAAAGAATTGTTGAATATCTAGAGGCCAGTGGGGCACAGGACCCAAGGCAGCATGGATTCACAGCAGGAAGGTCATGTCAAACAAATCTAATTGATTTCTTTGACTGGGTGACCAAAGTAGTAGACCAGGGAGGGGCTGTGGACATGGCCTACCTAGACTTTAGCAAGGCATTTGACACAGTCCCACACAAAAGATTATTAAACAAATTAGCCAGCCTGGGAGTGGGTCCCAGGGTGGTAACCTGGGCAAAACACTGGCTAGACAACAGGACACAGTGGGTAATAGTAAATGGAGTCCACAGTGAAGAAAGGAGGGTTACTAGTGGGGTACCACAGGGTTCAGTACTGGGGCTGGTCCTTTTTAATGTCTTTATAAGTGACATTACAGAGAGACTAGAAGGGAAAGTATGTCTCTTTGCAGACACGGTTGATACGGAAGGTGGGGTGGAAAGGATGAAAAGGGACTTGGCAAGGTTGGAGGAATGGTCAAATGTATGGCAGCTTAAATTCAGCACAAAAAGTGCAGAGTAAAGTACATGGGAAACAAAAATCCAGGGGAAGAGTACACAATGGGGGTGAGATACTGACAACAACAAAAATGGAAAGGGACCCGGGGGTAGTTATATCAGATGACCTAAAGGTGGGCCAGCAATGTGAGAAGGCAGTAAGGAGGGCTGGGGGGATACTGGGATGCAGAGGGAGAGGCATCACCAGTAGAAAATAGGAAGTTGTTGGCCCTCTGTACAGACAGCTTGTAAGACCATATCTGGAGTACTGTGTACAGTTCTGGAGACCCCATCTCCACAAAGACATAGACAGGGTGGAGGCTGTCCAGAGGAGGGCAACCAAAATGGTTCAGGGTCTACACCAGAAGACATATGAAGAAAGACTAAAGGAGCTTAAGATGTATAGCCTTGAGGAAAGGAGGGAGAGGGGGGACATGATAGAAACATTCAAATACCTAGAGGGAATCAACAAAGTCCATGAGGGTAGCATCTTTCAAAAAAAAAGATGTGCAAGAACAAGGGGGCACAATTTGAAGATAGAGGGGGGACAGCTCAGAGGTAATGTGAGGAAGTATTTTTTCCCAGAGAGGGTTGTAGATGCATGGAACAGCCTTTCTGAGGAGGTCGTAGAGTCAAAAATAGTGGGGAATTCAAGAATACATGGGACAGACATACGGCAGTTATAGTGGGGGATAGGAGGAAGTAGGCTGTTGGTTAACTAGGATCTGCAGCTTATCCATCAGGTAGGGAAATGGGCAGACTAGGTGGGCCATGTGGTCCTTATCTGCCGTCAAATTCTAAGTTTCTATAACAGGAATTATTTGCCATCCTGCTGCAAAAGAACGGTTTGGTCTTTTGGGCTGAAATTTGGAGGGAAGCAAGTCAGCATTCCACAGATAGTGGTTTGGTGACAAAATATTACTGGGCTGCAAAGCTACACACTCCGAAGCTGATGCTTTTTCACATAGGATAACATTACGGTGTCCGCCGCGCCTTTCGGGGCCCGTATCTCGGAAGCAGCTTTGAGATACGGACTTTTAGGATGGAAAACTACTTAGTCCACTTCTAGGGGGCTAAGTACAAAACTAGCCAGGAAAGTCATAAATATGACATTTTAATTTTTTTTCTACGTCGTACGGTTCCGGAGATATAAGCAATTTAGTATTCCAAGTGCTCATTTTCTGCTCCGAGGCCCATTATCATGCGTACATTCTTTGAATTCACTGTGTTTCTCTGTTCAGCTTTTGGGGGAAAAAAGGCTGTGCATTTTCATTACTGTTACAGTTAGCGTTTCCACTTGCGTTTCCATTACTGTTTGCGTT
Source organism: Neoceratodus forsteri (assembly GCA_016271365.2). Taxonomy (NCBI): domain Eukaryota; kingdom Metazoa; phylum Chordata; order Ceratodontiformes; family Ceratodontidae; genus Neoceratodus; species Neoceratodus forsteri. Next base: position 332,079,106 of record JADMNL010000026.1, on the reverse strand, counting down.
AGTGTTCCCGTCTACGTCGCCATGTGCATTACACTTTGCATTTTCATTAGCACTTGCGTTTACATTACTGTTACCATTTCTGTTTCCATTACTGTTTCTCTTTGCATTTCATTTGCGTCACTGTGTGCATTATCATTTGCTTTGCATATGCGCTGATCCAGGGCCTGGGGGACTTACCATACGAGAGAAGGCTGAGGGAGTTGAATGTGTACTTGCTGGAGGAGAGGAGGGACAGGATGGATATGATTCAAACCTTCAAGCACATGAAAGGAATAAACAAGACAGGTACGGAGAGGCTGTTCAAAGTAAGGGAGGGGAGGGACACCCAGGGCCATGATATGAGGCTGGAGGGAGGAAGGTTCAAGAAGGAGATGAGACCCTTTTTTACAGAGAGGGTGGTAGCTGGGTGGAATGCGTTACCAGCAGAAGTGGTATCCCGTAGAACAGTAGGCTGCTTCAAAAGGGGGCAGGGACAGTGCAAGGGGAGGGGCAAGGGAGGGGTGGGAGAAAGGGGCAGCTGCAGAATAAGGGGTGCTAGCTGCACATGTGAGCAGACTTGATAGACCAATAGGCCTCTGTCTACTAGCAAATTTCTTATGTTTATAATATGAGCTTCAAAAATCAGGCCCAAGGAAACCTATTGGACAAGTTGGCCTGTCCAGCTGAAGGCTTACAACAGGGTGGAGTGAAAAAGGACTGAGAGCCAGGGTTATGCAAATAACAAAAGAAAGGTGAGGGGGCTGTTGACAAGAGAGCTGAGGTAATGGCAGATGGAGCCAGTGAAACATGCTGAGATTTGCAGGAAAACACTGTGTGAAAGCTGTCTAACATCCCAGGATGGGAGCTAGACCGAGAAGCAGAGACACAGTGCTGAGCATGAGAGAGGCAATCTACAGCACAGTGTGACAGAATGAATGGCAGAGGAGGTCCAGTCTGGGCAATGAATCTGGAGTTAGCACCGTTAACCACGTCCCTATAGTCAAATGCTGGGCTGAGATTTATTCTCAGAAAATAACCTAACTGTAGTCTTTCAGATTATAAATGAATGCATTAGTATTGATCAGGAGCATGCATCCACCCTGGATACACTTCAGAAACTTGGAGGGTATAAATTCAAAATTGGGATGTTGAGAATGAACCGGGAATTAAGAGACAGGGCTTTTTACACTTAAGGTAATAAATCTTAGGTGTATTTCTCATTAAACAAGCATTTGCCAATGCCGAATGTTTGTTTGCTGGTATTAGCACTGGAAAAGCAGGAGTTAGATAGATGCAGAATAGGAATGGCAGTGAGGTATTGAACTTTATGCCTACCCCACCTCCATCCTGTAGAGATGGACGGTAATTGGGGTAAGTGTTTTTGGGTCATCAACCATGACGGTCATGCCACGTCACCTCACCCTATTCTGCAGACACTGACACATGTTGAGGTGTGCCTTGGGGTGTTTGACTTTACAGTCACCCATTCCATAAGGACATATGCTGAAATGGGTGCAGCATAGGAGAATGGGGTGAAGTGTGGAGCTGAAGAGTCCAAGGTACACCTCGATGCATGTCAGTGGCTGGGAGGGGGGTGGGGGTGGTATGGCATGAGCAGTACAGTCGGCAATCCAAAGGCACACACCGATGCCTGTTAGTCTATACAGGGTGGGACGTTATAGTTAGAAACCCTAACGCCTCAGGCATTTGTTGGTATTTGCACTACAAATTTTCACCATGGTCTTTTTGTGACCTCACCTCATGAAAGCATTTGGGACCTCTTCTCATGAAGAGTGGCAGTGTGATTTTGTAATTGTGTCCCGAACTTTGAGTTATAACAGCAACTGTGCCATTCTGCGCCACATGCACGGAAACAGATCGGGCAGGATGGGAAGAATGACAGCTGTACTATCCATAGGGAGGTGTGAAGAGGTGGCAATGTTGAAAATCTGTATGGGGAATATTAAAAATGCTTGCGCTTCCTAGCATACGTGGAAACTGCGCTACGCATGCACATAACACAGTAATTTTATGAACTTTTGTCACCAAATTTTCAACATAGGCATTTTAGGACTTCTGTACATGAACAGTGTCACTGTGATTTTCTTAATATGTCCCAAACACTGATTTCTCACAGCGACCACGCTATTCTATGCTGGAAATGCAAAAACACATTTTGGCCAGGATATGAAAAATGACAGCTGTACTGTTCATAAGAAGGTATGGAAAAATGGCAATGTTGAAAGTCTGGAGTGAAAATATTACAAATTTGTGAAGTTACGAGCGTGCGTGCAAACTGTGCAATGCACACTCATAACACAGTCATTTTATGGACTTTCATCACAAAATTTTCAACATAGGCATTTTACAACCTTTGCTAATGAGCAGTGTCACTGTGATTTTCATAATGTGTCCCGAACACTGATTTCCCACAGCAACTGCACTATTCTGCACTGGTAGTGCGAAAACACATGTCGGCCAGGATGTGAAAAATGACAGCTGTACTGTTCATAAGGAGGTGCAGATAAATGGCAATGTTGAAAATCTTGAGTGAAAATATTGCAAATTCACGAAGTTATGAGTGTGCATAGCAACTGTGCAATGCACGCTCGTAAAACAGTCATTTCTTGGATCTTTTTCCACCAAATTTGCTACATAGACTTTTTGAGAGGCCACCTCATGATCACTGGTGCTGTTGTTTCGTTAATCAGTCCCAAAAGGTGATTCCGCGCAGTGACCGCAAAATCAACTTTTGGGATCGAATAACGCCATGACAGTGGCTGAATTCATGAGGAGGAGTCCCAATAACCCCATGTTGACAATTTATTGCCAAAATTCCCAAAACTGCCTGAGATATGCACCAAAGTTGAAAAAACCCTATTTATGCCATTGTACAGCTTACCGGCATTTCTTCAGTTTGCTGTCGCCTTTGAAGAGTGCAGATGTGTTCCTGGTCCACCAAAGATCATTGTGCTGGGCTCCGGAGGTAAGTATGGGGTGAAGGGGATGTGGGGAGGCAGGGTGCGCAGAGGGTGGGCATAGGTTGGGGAGGGGCCACCGGACTCAAAGAGGGACCATTTTCTGATGTCCAGGTAAAAAACAAGCAAAAAAACATTGTGGGATTTTTTTTTCCTTTAACAGGGACTTTTGGCATGCTGGGGTGGGATCCCAGCATGTCGCCCGAGTGTTTTTGTTGGGGGGACGGCTGTAGCCAACAGGGTATAGGGCACCCCCGTCTATATATACTAAGGGGGGGCAAGATCCGAGGGGGATTGGGCACCCCCCTCGGCACAAACCAACTTTTTTGGAGGGGAACATTATGCCAACGGGGAGTGGGCTCCTTTGTCAGCAAATTAAACTGGGACAGGGGACTGAAGACGATGGGGATTGGGCCCCCCATCGGCAAACAAAGACTGTTTTGGGGGGGCACATGCTGCCAAGGGGGATTGGGCACCCCATTGGTAGTGGGGCTGCATAATACTGTTTGTGAGCATGGTGGCGACTTGCCACCGCGTTCACAAACAGTGTTACAGTAGGTAGCATTCCGCCCTGCAATGATGGGTCGCTCCCTCATTGCAGTGGAATGGCTGATGCTGCAATGATGAGGTGGCCCCCTATTGCTGTGGTGAAAACGTTACAACTTAGTGGCACTTTTGGAAGCCAGTGTCATCAGCATACTGTGCCTCCATTGGTCCACTAGTGCCAAGCCCCCAAATGCAATGCCTCCGTTGGCTGCCACAGTGCCACACCTCCACAACCCGCTTCTCTCCTAAGCTGCCACATAATGTTTCTTGCACATGCTTGCAAGCAAACATAAAAATACAAGAATCAATGTTGCCCCATGGTGGTGAGGATGTGTATCGCGCTTCCATGTAGTCAGTTTGGTTCTTTAGTGAACCCAGAGCTCACAGGAGGAAACCAAGACTGAGGAGATTACAGCCAATGACAGTGCTCCCAGCCAGGAGCGGCCCCTCATCATGAAAGGTCAAGGATGCATGCTTCCTCACAAGGGAATATGCTACATGTCCAAAAGCCATCTGTGAGGATATGCAGGGTGCTCTGGATGGAGGGAGAGAAATGAATGCATATACCAGGCACACGCAGCTCCTTAATCAATGAGATTACAAGGGTAGAAAATACCTCCCTGCTTAATCAGGATGACAGATGTGGGCTGGCAGTATAGCCTAGAGATTAGAGTAACAAACTGTGAATGAGCTTGGTATATCCAGCCGACATGGGTTTGATTCCCACAACCTCCACTTGCATACTGTGTGACTCTGAGCAAGTCACTTAACCACCCCAGTGCTCCCAGGCCACCCCTGTAAAAGGACCTTGTGCCCAGTGGTCCTTACCCTGTCACTAAAGAATAAAAAAAAAAAGATAGGCCTGAATGCTCGGGTTTCTTTCATTTCTTCTTTTTCCTACCAGATTTGGATGTGCCAAGGAGGGGGGGGGCACCCTCTCACTAAAACCCTAGCCACAGGCGGCAAAAAAAGGAGGTTATGGGACAGGGGGTAGGCTGAACTGGGGTTGGGGGGCATGTATGGGGCCTTAGGGCTGGTCAGGACTGGGGGAGATGAACAAAGAATGAAAACAAAGATATAATCATGAATCCAGCCACGTGCAAGTGAGTTTTACAAGCATCCTACCAGTCAATGAAGGAGGCAAACAAACTGGAGACGGCTAAAAGTAATGCTGTGAGGAGTTTTTTTTTAAACTAAAAAAAAATGCCTTACTGCTTGTTACATTTGTGATAAGACAATTTGAGAGTGGATTATTTTTCCTCACTGCTCCCAACATGGATAGCATCTCCTGATGTTGCTTATCTCATGCTCGTGGTGAGATGGGGTTTACCTTGAAGTAACACTGGTCCCCATCTTGCTTTGCCATTAAAGTGAAGGCAACTGAAGAGGCAAATCTATGCTGTTTCTAGAGAACTAGGTTTGTATCTTCTGAAAGAAAGGACAGGGTGCTGTCGGGTGATGAGGGCAGGTCTGTGGTGATGAAAATCAGACTTTACTGAAGCAGCTTAATTTTTTAATTTGAAATATTCACATGTTGATAGCTTCAGTTAGGTGCAGCACCTAGCTTACGAGACAGTCCAAGGGTTGTTGGGCCATTCATTTTTTCCTGTTCATAAATATTTTAGATCACTCTTAGTAAACACTCAGCTGATGAATAACAGCAGAATGTTTTAAAAACTAAAAGTAATTTACTAATTGTTGACATTCATTGGCTTCTACAGCATTCAAATCAACTCATTGTGAGAAGGAATTATTTGTTTGTAAAGTGTCTGGGAAGAGCTTTCTCCACCCCCAGGAATCAAGTGTACACCATTGGGCTCAAACCAGAGAGAAGCCTTATAGATGTACAGAATGTGAGAATAGTTTTGCACACATGGACCTTCTGATAGCCCATCAGCAGATTCACACAAGGGGCAAACTTTATAAATGTACAATATGTGAGAAGAACTTTGCTCAAAAGTCACAACTCGGACACCACATTCGGATTCATACTGGAGAAAAACTCTATAAATGTACACAATGTGGGAAGGGCTATACAGTTTCAAGTATTTTCATAATTCATCAGTGGTTGACATCCTTGGACCCAAATATAGCCAAGGTCTTGCATCATGAAGAAAATAAGCCTAAAATGACTTCACTCATCAAATTAGGAGAAGCCTTCAGAAGGGTAGCAGAGATTGATGTCAATCCAAATGTAGATAAGGAATTGTCAGCAACAGAAAACGCAAAGAATCAGAAAAAGGAGTAAAGGATAAAGACCAACAGAAAATAAAAAACAATTGGAAAGTCCATAAGTATAGTGGAAAATACAGGGAGCTACTGGAGCAACCACAGGTTGATCAAGCCCTTACCCATGAGTGGTTAAAAAGAGGTGAATTTAGGCCACGAGATGAGAGACTAATAATGGCAGCCCAAGATAGTGGGCTATGCACAAGATGGTTCACAAAATCCATAGAAAAAACAGGAGAAACAGACAAGTGCAGGTTCTGTAGTACAGAATTAGAAACAGTTGCGCATCTCGTGGCTGGATGTGAAGTACTCATGGCAGAAGGCCTGTATACTGAAGACACAACAATGTAGCAAGATTGATCCACTGGAAACTGTGCAAACACTATAACATACAGGTAGCAGAGAGACACTGGAAACATGAACCACAAAGAATCACAGAGAATGAAGAAGTAATGATCACATGGGATCACCCAATACCAACAGCCAAGAAAGTGGAAGCAAGAAAACCTGATATTGTAATACAAGAAAAGAGGACAAAGGTAGCATTACTGATTGAAAATAGCCACCCCTAGTGACTACAGTGTGCTGCGTACAGAGAGACAAAAATCATGAAATACCAAGATATGCAGTCAGAAACCAAACTGATGTGGAATAAGGACACAGATTGTTCAGTGGTGCGGAGCAATGGGACTAATCAAAAGAATTTTCAGGCACATTTAAATATGCTACCAATATTTGTGACACCTTATGAACTTCAAAAGGAAGCTATTTTGGGGACGTTGCGTGTGCTGAGAAGAGCGCTCTCAGCAAACATCAAAGATTAATACAGTACTAATTTCTTGAGTTTTGAATATGCCCTGGCTAAAGAATGGGGTCCATTCTTGCCACGGTATTAGAAATCCCTAAACATTTGGAGACACTAACCCCGAGAGAGAACAGATCAGGACCTAAATTTTACCATCTCAAATAACAAGCTTAAGATCTCTGCTCAAGCTGAGAAGCTCAGGAGATACGTAGAAAGGAACAATGAAAAAATGCAAAATAGATGGTTTAGAGAAGACCCGAAGAAATTCTATAGGGAGCTGGGAAAGAAAACAGCCAACATAAAAACTCCACCAGTAAAGAAAGAAATTGAGGAATTCTGGAGAAGTATTTATGAAGATCCAGTTGAACATAATAGGGATGCAAAGTGGATACAGGAAATAAAAGACAGCATTAGAAATGGTACTACTAGAGATATGGAGTGGCCTGACGTAACAGCTAAGGAGATAGAAATGAAGATAAGGAAGGCCTCCAACTGGAAAACCCCAGGTCCAGATGCAGTACCCAACTTCTGGTTGAAAGTACTAACATCTTTGCACCAAGATTTAGCTACCTCAAAATACTATTTATACGCACATCCTGACTTAACACCTATCTGGTTAATGACAGGGAATACCACACTTCTTATTAAATCTGAACCTGCCAGTCTCCCCAAGAACTATCGCCCAATAATCTGTTTACCAACAACATATAAACTATATACTGGAATCGATGCAGATAGAGTCTACAATCATTTAGACTGCAATAAACTCATGGCAATAGAACAAAAAGGTAATAAAAGAAAATCATATGGCACAAAGGACCATCTCTTGTTGAACAAAGCCATTATGGAGAGCTGCAAAAAAAGCCGAAATCTTAGTGTAGCATGGATCGACTACAAAAAAAGCATTTGACAGTATCCCACACTCCTGGATCACTGAGTGCTTATGGATCTACAGGATACACCCTACACTGATAAACTTCATCACAACAACAATGACAAAGCGGCAAACCACCCTGCAATTAAATCATGAGAAGGTCAAATCACCATCCCAAATATAAGTATCCAACGAGGGATATTTCAGGGTGACTCTTTGTCACCACTTCTGTTTTGCCTTGCCCTCAATCCCTTGAGTAACCTAATCAACAACCTAGGCTAAGGATACAGCTTGAACCCCAGAAACAAAAAATAATCAACAGCTAACATCTCACTGTCTATTTGTAGATGACCTAAAACTTTACAGTTCATCTGACAAACATTTGAAAGAACAACTACAAATTGTTAAGACCTTTTCTAATGACATACGGTTGACGTTTGGCCTAGATAAATGTGCCAAAGCAACATTTGTAGCAGGAAAGTTAACTTGTAAAGAAAACGTGAATCTGGCGGAGGTTTGTGACATAAAAGAACTTGAGCAAGAGGGAAGTGTATAAATACCTGGGAATAGATGAAGGAGCAACAGCACAGCATGAACAAATGAGAGTAAAAGTAAGCAAGGAATATTTTAGAAGGTTAAAGCTAATTTTGAAAACTGCTTTGACAACACGAAATAAAGTGCAAGCTATAAATCAACTCGCCCTTCCAGTGATATCATACAGCTTTGGTGTGATAGACTGGCCACAGAAAGTGTTGAACCAGCTAGATATAAAAACAAGAAAAATGTTTCATGCTCACCAATTAATATACAAAAATCAGTGCATGCCAAGATTATACATCCCAAGGGCAGAGGGAGGCATGGGCCTCATTGAGATTGATTACACATATAGATCCACAATAGTGGGGCTACATACATACATACTGACATCCTTGGACCCAAATATAGCCAAGGTCTTGCATCATGAAAAAAATAAGCCTAAAATGACTTCACTCATCAAATTAGGAGAAGCCTTCAGAAGGGTAGCAGAGATTGATGACAATCCAAAAGTAGATAAGGAATTGTCAGCAACAGAAAATGCAAAGAATCAGAAAAATTAGTATAAGGATAAAGACCAACAGAAAAGAAAAAACAATTGGAAAGTCCATAATTATAGTGGAAAATAGAGGGAGCTACTGGAGCAACCACAGGTCGATCAAGCCCTGACCCATGAGTGGTTAAAAAGAGGTGAATTTAGGCCACGAGATGAGAGACTAATAATGGCAGCCCAAGATAGTGGAGCTCACAAGATGGTTCACAAAATCCATAGAAAAAACAAGAGAAACAGACAAGTGCAGGTTCTGTAGTACAGAATTAGAAACAGTTGCGCATCTCGTGGCTGGATGTAAAGTACTCATGGCAGAAGGCCTGTATACTGAAAGACACAACAATGTAGCAAGATTGATCCACTGGAAACTGTGCAAACACTATAACATACAGGTAGCAGAGAGACACTGGAAACATGAACCACAAAGAATCACAGAGAATGAAGAAGTAATGATCACATGGGATCACCCAATACCAACAGCCAAGAAAGTGGAAGCAAAAAACCCGATATTGTAATACAAGAAAAGAGAACAAAGGTAGCATTACTGATTGAAATAGCCACCCTAGTGACTACAGTGTGCTCGCGTACAGAGAGACACAAAATCATGAAATACCAAGATATGCAGTCAGAAACTAAACTGATGTGGAATAAGGACACACAGATTGTTCCAGTAGTGCTTGGAGCAATGGGACTAATCAAAAGAACTTTCAGGCACATTTAAATATGCTACCAATACTTGTGACACCTTATGAACTTCAAAAGGAAGCTATTTTGGGGACGTTGCGTGTGCTGAGAAGAGCGCTCTCAGCAAACATCAAAGATTAATACAGTACTAATTTCTTGAGTTTTGAATATGCCCTGGCTAAAGAATGGGGTCCATTTTTGCCACGGTATTAGAAATCCCTAAACATTTGGAGACACTAACCCCGGGAAGAAGTGAGAAAGGTGAGAAAGTGTTGAACCAGCTAGATAAAAAAACAAGAAAAATGTTTCATGCTCACCAATTAATATACAAAAATCAGTGTATGCCAAGATTATAGATCGCAAGGGCAGAGGGAGGCATGGGCCTCCCTGAGATTGATTACACATATATATCCATAATAGTGGGGCTACATACATACTTACTGACATCCTTGGACCCAAATATAGTCAAGGTCTTGCATCATGAAGAAAATAAGCCTAAAATAACTTCACTCATCAAATTAGGAGAAGCCTTCAGAAGGGTAGCAGAGATTGATGTCAATCCACAAGTAGATAAGGAATTGTCAGCAACAGAAAACGAAAAGAATCAGAAAAAGAAGTATAAGGATAAAGACCAACATAAAAGAAAAAAAAAAACAATTGGAAAGTCCATAATTATAGTGGAAAATACAGGGAGCTACTGGAGCAACCACAGGTCGATTAAGCCCTGACCCATGAGTGGTTAAAAAGAGGTGAATTTAGGCCACGAGATGAGACTGATAATGGCAGCCCAAGATAGTGGGCTACGCACAAGATGGTTCACAAAATCCATAGGAAAAACGGGAGAAACAGACAAGTGCAGGTTCTGTAGTACAGAATTAGAAACAGTTGAGCATCTCGTGGCTGGATGTGAAGTACTCATGGCAGAAGGCCTGTATACTGAAAGACACAACAATGTAGCAAGATTGATCCACTGGAAACTGTGCAAACACTACAACATACAGGTAGCAGAGAGACACTGGAAACATGAACCACAAAGAACCACAGAGAGTGAAGAAGTAACGATCACATGGGATCACCCAATACCAACAGCCAAGAAAGTAGAAGCAAGAAAACACGATATTGTAATACAAGAAAAGAGAACAAAGGTAGCATTGCTGATTGAAATAGCCACCCCAGTGACTACAGTGTGCTGCATACAGAGAGACACTAGAGACACGTGTGTTGGTGCTCTTGCGTGCTAGTGCCCACTGGCAGCCTTGCCCCATTACTGCTCTTGCCTACACTACCATTTGAATTCTGCTAGGTGGCAGTCATTTGGTGAGAGGTAGGATCACCCCCAACCCGAGGGAGGAGTGCTGTCCCTGGGATGCTCGATGCTTCCTCCCCAACCAGCCCCTGAAGACCTGTGCTCTTTCCTGAGCACGGGTCACTGCCATCGTAAGCGGCAATCCTACTGCTGTGCCAGTGGGCCTGCCTTTGGCCAAGATCCCTTTAAAAGATTTGACTTGCTAATTGCTCTTATCAGGAAGCCATCCATCACTTCATGAGTGGCATGCATCAATAAAAATTGAGCTCAAACCTACCTAGCTAAGACCCTGCACAGACTGTGCCTCTTAAAACATTTTAATTCTTTTATAACATTTTAAGATGGCTGCATTCAGACTGTAGCATGGTAAACAAACTGTGGTCAGAGCCGATAGGGCTGCAGGACATGAATCTGTGTTAAAAATATAGAAAATTATTTTTTTTTAAATATTTTTAATACAAATTGTCAACACAGCCTTGTGATGACCTTGCCGTATAAAGAAGAGCAGAGAAAATGTTCAACTCCTGGCCTAAAGGTGATGTGCAGGGACTACAAAATTCTACTTTTAGGCTGCAAAACACATTTTGGGCAGGAGTTGAAAAATGACAGCTGTCACATTCATGAGACGCTGTACCAAAATGGTTATGTTGAAAACTTGTGGTTAAAATATTGAATATTTCCAAAGTTTTGAGCCCATTTGCAAAATTGTACCTAGCCTCATAACTTAATAGGTAAACATACCTAAACCTTCTCTCTGCTGCCACCTTGAGGTGTCCAAATGAAATTATTTCCCCCAGAGCACTAATACATTCCCTAGCTCGAGGGGGGGGGTAGGAGGGGGGAAAAGGGATGCCTAAGATAGGAATATAAGCCCCCCTTTTAAGGAAGGCTTACATATTTAATACAAGTAATGATCTATAATAATTTTATGGCTTCATTTGGAGGGCCTTTTAAGAATCTAAGCGTGATACCTTTTGCATCCGTAGAACTATGGAACTGCTCACCTTCAGCTCGCAGTCCTCTAATCCTAAGAACATGCAAGGCGACACTCTTAATATAGGCCCACCAAACGGTCCCAGAAACTTACACAAGTCTAGTTCCAGTCAAGTGCTGGTCATGGCTGACCTTAACCTGGACTGGCTGAGGAAATATCCCAAGCAGTCTGAAATTCTGCTGGCGGGGTTTGGCTTTAACCAGCTTATTTCAGCTCTTCCTGTTTTTTTACCTCTGGTGCACACTCTCCTTGACTGCGTCATGACTAACGGTTTAATGTCAAAATCACGCATCCTAAATAGTGCGTGTAAATACAGCGTGAGCAAAATAGCGATTTTAAAGATAGCGTTTGCTCATAATCGTGTTTCCCACAACAGCTTGCCACCAAAATAGCACCTACCTTAATCTCAAAATTGCTGTGGTTATTTCCAATGATCCCCCCCCCCAAAAGGCATCTTATTTCCTGCAAAACATCACCAGTTCTAATTTGAGGTACCTTCCAACATGTAATTACATTCCTTTAGAACATGTAATTACATTCCCTTCATAAATGTAATTACAAAGTAATTAGCATGGCTTTATAAATGTAATTAACACCATGCAAACTAGATATTCCAAAAATAGCGGTGCATTTCATGAAAAGTCAAAAAGGTGAAGAGCTAGCAGTCTTGGATGGATATCGATATAGAAAAGAGACAGCAACAGCAGAAAAAACTTACTGTGTGTCTAGAGTACGACAAGGGACACTGCCTTTGAACCACGCTTGTGAGGGGATTATGCTGAAAACCATAGGCGAGCACAATCATGTCCCCGATGCTGCAAGTGTTGCTGTGAAAGAAGCTGTGTCACATATGAAGGAGAGAGCCAGCACAACAGTCGAAACAACTCACCAAATCGTTGCAGGTGCATTAACGCAACTCTCACCATCAGTGTCATCCCAGCTGCCTGCCACACCACTGTTACAGAGAACCATAAGGAGGAATCGGAGGGCCCATGGTCAGCCCTTACCAGCGCCTGCAGATGCAACATCCCTGACCACACCGCCAGAGTTCATGCAAGCTGATAAAAATGAAAAATTCCTACATTTGACACAGTCCCACACAAAAGATTAATAGTCAAATTAATCAGCCTGGGAGTGGGACCCAGGGTGGTAGCCTGGGTAAAACATTGGCTGGACAACAGGACACAGAAGGTAATTGTAAATGGAGTCCACTCTGAAGAAAGGGGGGTTACTAGTGGGGTACTGCAGGGTTCAGTATTGGGTCCAGTCCTTTTTAATGTCTTCATCAGTGACATTGCAGAGGGACTGGAAGGAAAAGTATGCCTTTTACAGATGACACAAAGATCTGCAACAGGGTTGATACACAAGGAGGCGTGGAAAGGATGAAAGGGACTTGGCAAGGTTGGAGGAATGGTCAAAGTATGGCAACTAGGTTCAAGCAAAAGTGCAAAATAATGCACCTGGGAAACAAGAACCCAGGGAAGAATACACAATGGGTGGGGAGGTAGTAACAACAAAAAAAAGGAAAGGGACCGGGGTAATCATATCAGATGACCTTAAGGTTAGCAAGCAATGTGAGAAGGCAGTGGGAGGGCTGGGGTATACTGGGATGTATAAGGAGAGGCATCAGCAGCAGAAAACAGGAAGTTGTTATCCCTCTGTACAGACAGTTGGTGAGACCCCATCTGGAGTAGTGTCCAGTTCTGGAGACCCCATCTCCACAAGGACATAGACAGGATAGAGGCAGTCCAGAGGAGGGAAACTAAAATGGTGCAGGGTCTGCAAGAGAAGCCGTATGAGGAGAGACTAAAGGAGCTTAATATGTATACCCTTGAGGAAAGAAGGAGAGGGGGGACATGATAGAAACTTTTAAGTACCTCAATGGAATCAACAAAGTCCAAGAGGGTAGCATCTTTCAGAAAAAGAGACTTGCAAGAACAAGGGACACAATTTAAAGATAGAAGGAGGGTGGTTCAGGGGCAATGTGAGGAAGTATTATTTCACAGAGAGGGTAGTGGATGCATGGAACAGCCTTCCTGAGGAGGTTGTGGGGTCTAAAACTGTGGTAGAATTCAAGAATGCATGGGACAGACATAAGGCAATTCTTGTCGGGGGTTGGAAGAAATAGGCTGTTGGTTAACTAGGATCTGCGGCCTATCCTGTAGGTAGAGAAATGGGCAGACTAGATGGGCCTAGTGGTCCTTATCTGCCATCAAAGTCTATGTTTCTAAGTATGACAGTGGTCCAGGCAATGATCACATTCTGATATTTACAACCTCAGCTGACATGGAACATTTAAAAAGAAGTGAGCATTGGTTTGCTGATGGGGCTTTTAAGAGCTGTCACACTATTTTCTCCCAGGTATCTACAATTCATGCTGTCAGGTATGGCACTGTCCTTCCCCCGGTTTACATTCTAATGTGTAAAAGAGCTGCTGCTGACTATGTCAAAGTACTCGCTGTGCTGCAAAATATGTGTGGGCCATTACTGCCTGCAGCTATCCTGACAGACTTTGAACTAGCAGCAATAAAAGGGGTTCAGCAGTCATTCCCAAATGCCAAACTGAGGGGATGTTTTTTCCATATGTGTTAGGCTATGTGGAGAAAGGTGCTGGAATTGTCTGATGTCAGTAGTCCCTACACTACGGACCCGAATTTTTCACTGCATATACGGATGATACTCTCAATTGCCTATGTTCCAGTTGCTGATGTTTTTTCGACTTTCGAGGAAGTTATGCACACCCCTTTCTACCAGACTAACAGTGAAATACTGTCCCATCTGATAGACTATTTCGAGGATATGTGGCTTAGTAGATCACTTGCAAGGGGAGGACATAGAAGACCAATGTTTCAAGTGGCATTGTGGAACTGTTATGATGCTGTATGCAGCTCTCTACCGAGGACTGTGAATGTGGTCGAAGCATGGCACAGCCAATCTGATCACCTTGTAGGAGAGCATCACCCATCGATTTGGAAGTTCTTTGAACTTCTAACAACTGAGCAGCATATGATACCAACTCAAATGGAGCAGTTAGTAGCTGGATCTGCAGTGGCAGAGGTTAGAAAAAATACAAAGACACTGCAAAGCAAATATCAGACATTGTTGTGGAATATAATGTGTGCCAGCGGATTGAATACCTAAGAGGAGTTGCATACGACTTCCAGCTGCAAGCCAGAACAAAAGCTGTGTGCTCATGTGTTAATACCGATGCTTTCTCCCTTTGTGCAACTTGTCTGTTTTTTCCCCAAGTTTTTGAAATAAAGATGTAAGTTTTAAGTGTAACCCCCAGGTGGCGCTACCCCAAGGGCTACTACCCCAGCCTGCCTAACTGCTAACAGGTTGAGGGGCCTAGGTTCTATGACAGGTGCCTCCACCCAGAGGTCAGGGTTTACAGTAGTTTGACTAACTTGGTCATAGCCCTCTGGGACACTGAGACCCCCTCATAATCCTATTAGTGGCCCCCGCAATGTACCATAAGTATCTTCACTGTTTACACTTACCCCCAGGACTGGGTTGGCCAGCTTGACTCTGGGGACCCCCTGCAAAACAAGATGATGCAGTGCAATAACCACAGTACAATACTTTGACATAAACACATACTTTAGTCAGTGTAAGTTTGCTGAAACAAATAGATCTGATTTATTTAAGGGGCTGTAACAACGACGGGGGAAATCAGGTTATTTAGGTTAGACATGATAATAATCACAGTACTGTGCACACATTCAGAGTCCCAAAATGTCACTTTGCTGGGTACCCAAGATGGTAGGGAGCTAGCCAGGATTGGTGCAGCTGGTTGGAGCCCCTGTGATGGAAAAACACTTGCACAATACCCAAATTGTAATCCGGAGCCGGATGGCTCAGTTCATGAAAACAGAAAGAAAGGAAATCAGATGAAACACTTGCAAATAAATGTACAGATGGCAGGGAGCTACCCTGAGTTGCACTCACAAACTTAATGCTGAAAGCTGTCACTGAGGGTGTCATGGATTGCCGGACGCCCTTGCACAGCAGGGGGATGAAGTTCTACAAGCAAGCACAAAGCTTCAAACAGCCACGGATTCAGTCCGCCTCCACGCGATTGCCTTCCCGTCTGCACACCCAGGACCAGAGGACTTGTTAAGCTGTCCTCCCCAAACACCCCACCATTTATATGTAAAAGAAATTACTATACTAGGCAGCTGTTCTCGGGTCCTGATCGCACTTAATGCTAACCCTGGAGTTCACAATGCAGCTTCACTTTCCTGACAGACCGAGCACGATGAAACAGTTTCTCCAGTCCTCTACAGGGTGAGCCTGGTACCCAAGTGTTCAGCCTCTCCTTTCCTGAGTAGCTGCGGATTCAGTCCGAATCGCCACGGCAAACACGCCGCCCTAGTTTAGGCCTCCACAGTCGCTTCCCGTGCGAAAACTCTACAGCGCAGGAGCTTGGAGCTCCTTCTCCAGTCATGGCCACAATGGATCTGCCTTTCCAGACACAAGTCAGGGTATTCCAATCGGGCGCCACCCGGTCCAATTGGTGGACTTCAGTTGTCAATCACTCAAAACTCCCCTTATTGGCTAGAAAAGGCACCATGGTCCAGAACTTCACTTCCCAGAATTACTAGCTATATTCCTTATGGCCGGGCGGCTCCCAAGAGAGTTCTGATCCTGGTTGGTCTGCTTAAACTCCATTCTAGACGCCCTTCCTGCCTGATTGGGTTTATTTAGCAGTTCAGATCCAAAATGGAGGGGCAAGACACACAGAGTCCCAGCTGCAAGAAAGGCAGGTTAGACAAATTACATTTCCACTAATACTCTACACAATATGGGGCAAACAGTTACATCTCTAATAAGTGCTCCCTTTCGCCCACTTAGCAATAGCATTAATGGAGCGATTGGTCAGCAGTTCAAGCTGGACTCAAGCAGAGAACCACACAGTCCCCCATGTAAACTAATCATGCCTGCAAGCAGACAGCTCTTAAAGAAACAGTACCAGAGGCTCCAAAAGCACTCACAATAAACGGCTTAAACACCGAACTCCATTCAGTTTGGGAGCACTAGACAAGCTCCTAGAAGGCTTTGGGGAACCCCCAATTGCAGGGGGGTTACATAAGTTTTACATACCGCACCATGAAAGGCTTGAGTAGGCAACAAGCATTTTACTAACTTCTGGGTATACTTTATGGGTGGAACGATTGTGAGCTGGCAAGTGCTGGGGGAAGGGTGCAACTGCAGACATTCGTGCAACAGCAATACTCGTCTCCGACTGTTGCGGGTGTGTGGAGAATTAGTAAACCCTTGGATTTAAAAATGGAGAATTAGCAAAGCCTTAGATTTTAAAATGTAATTAAGGTAAACGTGATTTTAGTGGGAAGCTGTTTTGGAAAACGTTATTATATGTTATACAATGGCAAGAAAGAATCTTGGACTATGGTTGATCAGTTTGAGGCTGGACCCATGGCGTTATCCCAGCATAGTGCCATAGGTCTAGTCTCAGCACTGTGAATCAATGTAGATGAGCTTATGGGCCTTTAGGATATTCTCTTTGTTTGCATCTCCTCTTAAGAAATAAAACTATTTTTTCACACTAATAAAGACATTATTTAAAATTATTTTTTTTATTTTATATATAACAACAAGCCATTGTATAATAGGAATATTGTATTCCAGGGTGTGTATCATGCTGGGATAACGCCACGCCTGGAGCATTAGATGCACTCGGCCTGCAGCCTCGTGCCCAACCCCCGCAGGCATGGCGTTCTCCCAGCACGACACACACCCTGTCATGCATTATTCCTTTATTAAATGCTACTAAATTCAAATGCTGTTTTCAACCACGCTATATTGATTGCGCTATAAGTGCACACGCTATTTTGGGTGCGCGATTTTGACCGGATCCCATGACTAACAGAGCTGAGAGGATCCTAATGCCTGGAACCTTCCCTGATGCTATCTCTGACCATACCATCACCTACTGTGTCTGAAGTGCCTCTATACATAAAATTCATCCCAAGGTCATTGTGCGTGGAGATCTAGCCACATTTGCTGCTGGCTCCTTCCATGGTGACCTTGTGCTTACTGATTGCCTGACCTCCTGTTCTGCTTATTGCTGGTGCCTCGGTTGCTCTGGTTTTACAACCATTTTCTCTGCGCTGCCAAATAAGCATGCCCCATTCATTAGGGGAGGGTTAGGAGTACTGTCACTAAATGGCTTCATAGTAACCTGTCAAGCTCTCATGAAATCCAGAGATAAGTGTTGGTCCAGATTTAAGACCACTCACGTCTGGCCTTACTGAGTGCAGGTGTCTCAGAAATGCCTGTAAGAAATTCATTTGCTCAGTCAAGAGCGAATGCTGAAGATCCTTCCTGTTGGCATCTGTTAAAGACCCAAAGAGTTTCTGGCGTAGTATTAAAATGTTACTGGTGGTTCTCTTACCTACCAAACTAATAACGTGCTCTTGGATGGGGTTACTTGTAATGACCCTAGCACAACAGCAGATGCTTTCAATGAACAGTTCTCTGACCTCTCTGCCCTCACCTCCCTGTTCACAGGTCTTGCGTCCCTAGGTGAGCTGGTGCCATCCCCTGCCCCATGGTCACCTCACTCCCCCTTGTACTGTACCTTAAAGCTGTTATGGCAAGTGGGGTTGGTAGGTTGTTGGCTTGTATCTTCCTATACATACTTGCTTTAGTCAAGACAATATGGAGACAAAGCTCCTTCGTCTCGGTGCCCCATTTTTGGTCTTACCCATTTCACATATCTTTAATGCATATCTGCTTACTGGTGTCATGATTGACTTTGGAAAGTTACTAACATACTAAAATGCCAGCAGATTAGGCCTAACGGTCTTTCATGTCTGCTCGCTTGGTCAGCCCCCACCCTGGGAGCTGACCTTGCTGCCCCCCTCACCCTCTCTGGCTTCTCCCTTCCCAGTCCTGGATATTCTCGCTGCACTGGACTTTGCTTCCAGAACCCTTCCCCTGTACCTCTCCCACCCCCTCTTGAACCCCTCCACCATCTCGGCCTCCACCAGCCGCCTGGGCAGCGCATTCCATGGCTCCACTACCCTCTCAGTGAAGTAGTACCTCCTACTTTCTCTTCTAAATCTCCTCCCTCCAGCTTCCACCTGTTCCCTCTAGTTGCCCCCCCTCCTTCCTTCAGAGCACCCTGACTGCTCCTCCCCTATTTACACTCTTCATGTACCTGAAGAACTCTATCATGTCCCTCCGGTCCCTTCTCTCTTCCAATGTGTACATATTTAGCCCTTCGAGCCTCTCCCCATAGGTCCTGTCCCACAAGCCCCAGATCATTCTGGTTGCCCTCCTCTGGATCCTCTCCAGGAGTTCAATGTCCCTCTTTAAGTGTGGCCTCCAAAACTGCATGCAGTACTTGAGGTGCATTCTCACCAAGCAGTTGTACAGAGTTAGTATCACTTCCCTCCTTCTGGAGGTGATTCCCCCTAGTGATGTATCCCAACATCCTGTTGGCCTTGGCCGCTGCCCTCCTACAGGTCTCTGAGTTGTTCATCTTGACATCCACCATCACCCCCAGGTCCCTCTCAGCCATTGAAACTTGTAGCTTCCCCCCCCCCAGGGTGTATACTTGGCCTGGGTTTCTGACTCCCAGGTGCAGCACCTTGCATTTCCCTGCATTGAACCTCAGTTTCCACTTTCTAGACCACCTTTCCAGAGCTTCCAGGTCCCCCTGTAGGGCCACCCTCCCCATCCACCACTGCCCCCAACTTTCAGTCATCCGCAAAGAGACTCATCTCACTCCTGAAGGACAAATGTGTTTGCGAATTTGAACATATGGGATTTGTACTGTGGGGGTGGTGGGTTGCAACATGATGGCAAATGGGTGTTTGTGGGTTTTGCCTTTAGCAACATGTCTGCCATAAATAAATAAATAAAAAATATATAAATATATAGGGGGTTGGGACTGGAGACCAAGGCACACACACCCCAGAGGTAGTCAAGGGGTGCCCAGTGGGGGTGCCCAACTGTGAGCTGGGGTGCGGGAGCGGGCAAGCATCTGGAGGATCGGGGGCAGGTGAGGGCAGGGGAGGGAATGGAGAGTGGTCCTGATGAACGCTAGGAGCATGGGCAATAAGATGCCTGAACTGCAGGTTATGCTAACTGAAGGGAAGGTGGACATGGTGGCAGTTGCAGAAACATGAGCCATGCCAAGGCATAACTGGGACTTAAAGAGGCACTGTCAGCGTTACCCCTTGTTTTTTGCAAATTTACTATCACTGGGTTGCAATATACCTGACTGTTGTATGGTTACTACAGAATACATACAAGTAAAGCACAAAGGATTCCACTTACCAATTTTGGCTAAATATGCATTAGTTGTAGTCCTGCTGTCCTGAATGGAAGTCTCCATGCACTGGAAGTGAGTTCATATCCAGAACGTGCCAGGAACGTGCATCTACCTGTAGCGCTGTCCCGGCGGGCATATTTTAGCATGGCCATTGTAAAAAAAAAAAAAACTCTGTTAACACTAGTTGCTCTAAACTTGTCTTGGTATCTGATACTCAAAACTGAGGGCTCATTCTTGTGTAAAATACATTTGAACACTGGTGCCCAAATCCCGAGCATGTGCAGCAGTGGCACACTCTCGCACATGCACAGGATCTTTAACCCGGTAGCTGCTGCACATGCATGGGATTTGGGCACCAGTGTTCAAATATTTTACAAAGAATACCTTAATTTAGGTATCAGACTACTGAATGAAGTTAAACAACTAATAACAAGTTTATATTTTACAATGGCCATGTTAAAATATGCCTGTGGTTCATCTCAAATAGACCCATGTTCCGGCACATTCTGGACATGAACTGCTTCCAGTGAATGGAGGCTTTCATTGGGACAACAGGTTCAACTATTGCTCAAATTAACCAACTGCACTGTATGCTTGCTGTAATAACTCATCTAACAATCAGGTATGTAACGTAATATTGCAAAAAAACTCGAGAGTAAACTGACAGTGCTACTAAACCTGGAGGGGTTCTCGGTGTACAGGAAGGACAGAACTGTGGGCAGGGGGGTAGCCTTCATTATTAGGAATGGCATCGATAAGTATTGTTTAACATTCCTGTAAACCATTATGAATGCCTTATCTCTGTAACTAACACCGGGTTGCCTCTGAAAAAGGGACCTTCGAGGCTCAGTGGGCCTACCCGGTCACCAAAATTGAATAAATAAATAAATATGTATGTAGGGTGGAGGGGAACGAGGGGCAAGTAGAGGCAGTATGTGTTACCTTGCAAGCACCTGGGGGTAAGAGGGTGAAGTTGGGGGTGGTATATAGGCCACCCTTGCAGGAGGATGATCTGTAGGAAGGATTGTTGAAGAATCTCAGGGAGCTTAGAAGTAAGGGGGAGGGACAAACATTGGTGCTGGGGGACCTTAACTTGCCGGGGGCAGATCAGGGAACTATGTCATCCTCATCAACCAAGGAGCAGCGCCTGCTGGACATCTTCCAGGATGCATTCCTGTCCCAACTGGTGGTGGATCCAACAAGGGAGGGTCGCATACTGGATGTGGTCCTAGGAGACTGTGACCTGGTTAGGAACCTAGAGGTCAGGGACCCTCTGGCAGGGAGTGATCATGTCACAGTCTAGTTTTCTCTGAACCTGGGAGGAGAAGAAAAATCACACTAAAACAGTAATAATTGACTTCAGGGGCGCAGACTTCAAGGGTATGGAGGGGGATCCTCAGGGAACACTTACTGGGGATCAGTCCAGGCATGAACACAGGCAGCAGATGTGAAGTTATTAAAAGAAGGCTTCTGGAAGCTACTAGGACCTGCACAAAGGTCAGACGCAAGTCTGGGAGAGACAAAAAAACTGTGCTGGTGGACAAGGGAGGTCCAGGAAGTGGTAAGGGAGAGGGGGGGGGGTTACAGATGATACAAGAGAACACTTGGGGTTATGGAAAAGGAGGAGGAGTATGATACCATATCTCAAAGTGTGACATGGTAGGTGAGATTGGCCAAGGCTAGGGTGAAACAGAAGTTGTCTCAAGGGATCAGGGGAGGCGATAAAAGGTTCTTTAGGGATATCAGGGAAAGAAGGAAAGTGAAGGGGCAGATTAATAAGTTGGGGTCAGGGAGTGGGTGGGCTGAGGAGCCCGGTGAGCAGGCTGAGGTACTAAACAATGACTTTGCCTTGGTCTACACTAGAGACAATGGTGGGACAGCACCTTACGGGGGCAGAGTGGTCAGAGTTGAAGATGGGGGGGCACCTCAAGGGGAGAGGGGAGTCATTTTTGAAGAAGGGGGAGGTAATGAATGGTGAAATTCTGGCTGGTAGGGTATGGTATGCCCTCAGGTTCCTAAAAACAGATAAGGCACTGGGTCTGGATGGCCTGCATCCCAGGGTGCTGAGGGAAATGGTGGATGTACTGGCTGCTCCCTTGGCGGACCTTTTCAATTCCTCCCCAACAGATGGGGAGGGTGCCTCAGGACTGGAGGATGGCTCACATTGTGCCCATCCTCAAAGGAGGGCTACGAGGAGCCAGGCAATTACAGGCCTGTCAGTCTGACGTCCGTGGTGGGTAAAATGATGGAGGCCATATTGAAGAAGAGGTTGGATGAGTTTCTGGGGGCAAGGGGCCATCTGGATGATGATCATGGCTTTGTGCATGGCAGATCATGCCAGACTAACCTTGTGGAGTTCTATGATTGGGTGACTAGAGCACTGGACCAGGGCAGGTCAGTGGATGTCCCTTTTCTAGACTTCAGAAGGCATTTAATTTGGTGCTATATTCCGGGCTGAGGGATAAGTTGGAGGAAATGGGGGTGGGGAAGATGATTAGGTGGATAAGAAACTGGCTAACTGGGCAGTGACACAGGGTGGTGGTTGGGGGCATAGTCTCCTCTCCTAGGAGTGTCATCAGTGGGATACCACAAGGGTCGGTGCTGGGTCCACTCATGTTCAATGCTTACATCTCTGACATCAGAAGAGGCATCAGGAGTGAGATGAGCCTCTTTGCCAGTGACTTAATGCTGGGGGCAGTGGTGGATGGGATGGAGGGCAGAAGAGCCCTTCAAGAGGACCTGGAGACCCTTGAGGGGTGGTCTCACAACTGGGGATGGAAGTTTTATGCTAAGAAGTGTAGGGTTCTCCATTTGGGGCTTAGAAACGCATCTCAAGAATACTTTCTGAGAGCGGAGATACTGCAGGTTACAGATAGGGAGAAGGACCTTGGGGTGGTGGTGGATGCCAAGATGAGTAACTCTGAAGAGTACAGGAGGGCGGCCGCCAAAGCAAATAAAATGATGAGGTGCATTGCATGAGGGATGACTTCCAGGAAGCGGGAGGCGATTCTCCTTCTGTATAACTGCCTGGTTAGAGTGCACCTTAAATACTGTGTGCAGTTTTGGTGGCTGCACTTGATAAAGGACATTGCACTACTTGAAAAGGTCCAGAGGAGGGTGACCAGGATGATACAGGGGCTGGGGGAAAAGACCTATGAGGTGAGACTCAGGGAGCTTAACTTGTACTCCCTGGAGGAGAGGAGGGACAGGGGGCTATGATTGAGGGCTTTAAAATACCTAAGGGAGGTAAATAGGGCATGCCCTGATAGAATGTTCCAGCTGAGGGGCACAGGGGCCGCCAGGGGGCATCATCTGAGGCTGGTGAGAGGGCGGCTCAGGGCTGACACTAGGAGATGCCACTTCACTGATAGGGTGATGGGGCCGTGGAATGCGTTGCCAGAGGAACTGGTGAAATTGAAAACTGTGGAGGGCTTCAAAAGGGGCTGGGATGTGTTTAAGGGGAAGATTAAACTGAGTAATTCTGGACCTGGAGAAGCACCCCCAATGGGGAGGAGGTGTGGGGGGAAGGCAGTAACTAATGCATCCACCAGGTGCTGATCTTCGAGCAGACTAGATCAACCTTTGGGCCTACTCTGCTGGCATCTTAGTAGATTAGTGTATACAGTATGTACAGTACATGTTGTGTGTGTGTGTGTGTGTGTATATATATATATATAATGTATATATGTATACATATACATATAAATAATGTATATACAATACACATATGTAACCCCTAGGTGGCGCTACTCCCAGAGTTACACCCCTGCCTACTACTTAGGATGTACAGGTAGGGTGAGGAGCCTGGATTCCCAAACTTGCTGTAAAACTGGTTCTTTCCATAAGGATTCATAATGCGCAGTGCCTCCACTTAGGGTATACATTTTAAGTGGGCTAGCAGTTACCTGGTACAACCCACTGAGATGTTATACCACCCACAATCACCATTTCCCACCCCAACACATGACCCAAAATACAGTTCCCCACATTTCAAACATTTGGTAATTAAAGACTCTCTCTAATAATACGCTCATGACAACCATTTGCAAAAACAGTAACAATGATATTTATTTAGAGGACATAGGAGTTAGGAATGCAGAAACAGGAGGAATAGAGGTTATGCATTGATTATATTTACAAAATATACAATTGTTTTGGTTTATGCTGGTGCAACCCTGCAAAGCTGGGGGATGGGGTGGGGGGCAGCTTCTCAGGTGGGTAGAAAATTGGCTTACAGGGTGAATACAGAGAGTGGTGGTTGGTGGGATAGTCTCCTCCCCCAGAAGGGTCATCAGTGGGGTCCTCCAGGGTTCGGTACTGGGGCCACTCCTGTTCAATGCCTATGTCTCGGACATAGGGAGAGGTGTTAGGAGTAGGCTGAGTCTCTTTGCGGATGACTCAAAACTGGGAGCTCTGGCGGATGGGGAGGAGGGGAGAGAGAGGCCCTCCAGGGGGACCTGGATAGCCTGGAGGGGTGGTCAAGGAAGTGGGGATTCAAGTTCAATGCAGGGAAATGTAAGGTGCTGCATCTGGGGGTCAGAAACCCGGGTCATGCATACACCGGGGGTCACACTGCAAGCCACATCAGGCAAGAGGGACCTAGGGGTAGTGGTGGACATCAAAATGAATAACACTGAGAACTGTCAAAGAGCCGCAGCAAAAGCAAACAGGATACTGGGCTGCATAACCAGGGGGATTACCTCCAGGAGGAAGGGGTGATCCTCCCTCTGTATAATGCCCTGGTTAGGTCGCATCTTGAGTACTGTGTGCAGCTCTGAAGACCCCACTTTAAGAAAGACATAGCACTGCTGGAGAGGGTCCAGAGAAGCATGACCAGGATGATCTAGGGCAAGGAGGGTAGGCCCTATGAGGAGAGACTGGAAGGACTCAGGCTGTACGCTTTGGAAGAGAGGAGGGACGGGGGGACATGATTGAGGTCTTCAAGTATGTAAAGGGGACAAATAAGAACGGAGCCAAGGAAGTGTTCTTGCTTAAGAAGGGGGGAACTACAAGGGGGCATGAGTGGAAACTGGAAGGGGGAAGTACAGGGGGGAGCGTAGGAGACACTACTTCACTGAGAGGGTGGCAGAACCATGGAAAGCACTGCCCAGGAGTCTGGTGGAGGAGAACACAGTGGAGAGATTCAAAAAGGGTTGGGACAGGTACAGGGGGATACTGAAGCCAGGGAAGGCCACCTCTGGGGTTGGGGGGTGGAGAAGCGAGCTCCCAGTCGGGGGGCTGGCTACCGAGCAGACACGACAGACCAAGAGGCCTATTCTGCTGGCTTTTACTATGATACTATAAACCCTCCAGCTGGGTAATACCGGATTAAGCAGAAAAAGAAATCACATTTTTACCAACCAGGATGACACCCAGAGCCCTGGCTATCCAAACTGCGCTAAATCAGATGGAACACCTTTAGTTTCCCCAGCACTGGTGCCAGTTCCCAGACATGTATGAAACCCTGAAATCTCATACCCTGGGTACCTAGTTACCAAAGTCCTGGATGGCTGCAGGCCTGGTGGAGTTGGCCAGCTTTGAATCACAGAGAAAAGGATTTTAACTTTAAAGCACTTTAACAAAAAACAACTTTTGACTTTTGGCAGAAGTGCAGGGGTTGCCCTGCTTTTGGCAGTAAAGCAGGGATTGCTCTGCATGTAGCAGACTGAACAGTTCAGGTGGAGGTAACCAGCCGGTTACATTGGTGGGAACATGGATTGGCAATCCTGAATATTCAGCACATTCACATGTTTGTCACATCCAGTACATTTATATTTCAAGACATATTCAAGAAAAGTGGAAAACTGTCATTTCCATATTGTATCGGCCAGTGCGACCTAACTTCGGGGTCTCAGTCCATTAGTGTGGCAGTGCGTCTATGGCTGGCGGTGCCACAGGACATCTCAACCAGATAATTAACATAAGTACTTTTCAGCACATTTACTAGTCCATCCAGGGCTCTGACTGGGTACCCCCCGAGCAGATACGGTCATCAAACAGTTCCACTAAAGGGGTCCACCCACACTGGGCTAAGGTTATATGCAGCGGTAGGGTGCTGACCCAATGGACAGTCTCAAATCAGAAGAAACCCTTTAATAGAGGTCTGCCTGCACTGGGCTAAGGTTATGTACAGCTGTAGGGTGCAGACCCTAGGATGTGGTTACTTGAACAGTCACTTGGGCAAGACGGCCCAGATTTACTAAGTATTTCTTTCTTTCTTTCTTGCACTGGGGGGTACAAGAGTACTCATGGTCGAGCCCCGCTATGAAGGCTCCTTAGCGCTTCAGTTCTCTCTCAACTTTTTCAGGATTTCAGGATTTTTTTCAGCTCTCTCAATGCTGCTTGATGTCATCGGGTTCCGGTCCACATCTTTCCCCAATGTGGAAGGGAGGGATAGCACCTAGGGCACATTCTGGCAACCCCAGGCAAGCAGTTTCAACATAAACCAACTTACTCTGAACTTAAACTGCAAGAAAGCAAGAAAACAAGAAAAAAAAAAACTCCTGGATGGGAGGGCTTAACTGGATTACTGGGCCCATTTGATCTGCTGAGGGCCAGAGCCCCCACCCCTGTGGGGAGCTCCCAAGCGAATCTTTCCCGATCTGGCAAAATGCTGGAAAACGCAGTCTCTTATAGGGCTCTCCTGAGGCTCCTGATTAGCTGAGAGTTTTGGGTGCAAGGCCTCCGATTGACTGGAGAGCCTGTCAATCAGAAAAATTAATTACGCATGAACCTCACTAGATGCACTGTTGGTTTGCTGCAAATCCCTAAGAGTACTTGGTATTTTCCCATGAGCTTTGGCTAATGTCCCACAAGTCCTGGCTTAATTATCCTGGCTTTCTGATTGGCTGTGGCTGCTTGCAATGTCTGCTTAACCCACTGTCCTTTAAGTAGAATAGGTACAGTTCCAAATTAAAGTTCTGGTGCAGCCAGAATAAAGAAAATGTTTGCCCCAATGCTCCACAGTCCATTAGCCCTGGTTATGTACTTGCTGTCGCTGCACAGAATTAAATGATTTCTCAGTCCGTTTTCCTATCGCTGCTGCCAATATTTTAGCTCCCTGACATGCAGCAGCAGACAGGTTGTTTTTATCTGAGTCCCAAATGTTGCTGGTACAGCCAGAAGTTGAGCATTTGTTTATTTTAAACGCCCCCCGGTAACACACTTTTCCCCAAACTTACACTGCAGTTACAATATCATTTTTTTTACATTTCTTTCCCCTTTCTTCAGCCGCAGCCAAGGACAAGCTTCCCCAAGGGCAGACTGAACCTCATTAAAATTCATAGACAATCGGGGCTCTGGCTCATCAATATTCATGAGCCCCGATCGAACACACCTCATGGATCTCTTTAATTATTTATTTATTTATTGTTTTTGAGTATTTCCTTCTTTCCAGAGCTCCTGGCTGACAAGCCTGCCATCAGCTGTCACCCCGGCGCCAACCCCCGAAGGTCAGACCCCTCCCTTTGCACCCATGACTTACCCTTCGTGGCAGGGTGGTAGGCAGCGACTCAACCCACCCCAAGCAGACCATTGCCAGGGAGGTGCCTTCTTGAGGGTGGCGCCCGAGGGACAGCTTCATTCATCCGGGGCTATTTTCCATTTTTCCCCCTTGCAGGACAGCAGCGTGCAATGACACCGGCGACTGAGCTCGCGCATGCTCTTTTGCGTGAACCAGTCAAGCGTCTGCCACCTCCCCACCCCCTGTGATGCAGCTCCATGCCTTTGAGCCCCAACCTCCGCTAGAGGTCAGGCGAGCACTGGTCACTGTACTCCTCCCTCCCCAGAGATAGAGAGCAGTCCTTAGGATGCTAAATCTATCTCCTCCCAGTCAACCCATGGCAACCCGTGCTCACACCTGAACACACATCGCTGGCGTGGCGCGAGGTGTGGCATTCAACGCTTTAGCCCTCAGCGCCACTGGGCCAGCAGAATCTCTTTAATTATAAAAGAATGCGGGCACTCAGGGCCCTGTCCATGGTCACCTGGTCCCACTTAGCTAATGGGGATCCCGGGACCGATGGAACACTCTCCAGTTTGACCACAACACTGGTGGTTGAAAGATCAAAGGCACTGCTTGCGCCTGCCCAATCCCTGCTTCCCTGAGGGCATGGCTTCAAGCGGGAGATCACAGTTTGAACTTAGGAGCCTGCAGGACTTGGATTTACACTTGGGCTGAAACTGGGGCACCAAAGCAGAGAAGGGACTTGGGGAGGTGTGTGTGTGGAGGGGACAGAAATAAAATACAGGTCATATCGGTAGGTGCTCGAGAGAGAGGAGGAACAGGAGCTGCAAGGGGGCAGGTAAGCCCCTGATGTGGTGGTGGGGGTTACATACATGTTTATATTTATTTATATATATATATATATATATATATATATATACACTACTAAAACACATTGAAATGCAATAGTTAGGGTTTTTACAGCAACAAAAGTGAGGAAATTCATCGTTGAGTTACCACTTTGACCCCATGACTTTCGCCTCACCAATAGGCATTGGTGGTGTTGGGGTCATCAGTCCTAACTCTCACCCCATTCCATGTAAATAAGCTGAGGTGGTGCAGTATAGAGAATGGGGCAAGAGTTAAGACTGATGACCCCAGCGCACACCCTGATGCCTATTGGTGGGGTGGGGTGGTCTTGGGGTGCAATGGGTGGTAACCCTAACGGCAAATTTCCTCACTTTTGTCACTGTAAAAATCCCTAACTGTTGCATTAATGCAGTTTTTAGCAAAGAATTTCCTTACTTTTTGAGAAAGCATAGTAAAGTACAATGTTGTGCAAGTTGGTGGGGGCCCCCGCACTCCCACCAACTTGCAATTTCTGCCTAGCTTAACAGTACAAGTACAGAATATCATATGTATTGGTGGGAGCGCGTATTGTTAGAGTGGCATAATTCTGCACCTGTTTACATTTTACGCACCTAACCACTGAAAAGTACCTCCATGGCAGTGAGGCTAGCTACCCTATAAATTTCAAGCCACTACCACAATGCAGAACACTATCCGCAAAATGTAAACTGCGTCACACAATATCTCCACAGAAAATTCATTTTCCGACACCTAAATACCATAATTCACATCTACAGGACATCCCCTCAACACCCTCCAAATTTCAAGTTAAAAGACCAAACTGTTTCCAAGATATTTCATTTTAAAGTTTTTGCATCTTTAAAAATTCTTCGATCACGAGAATCGGCCACGACCTCGCGATCAAAGATCATCTTTGATCGTGAGGGGACATCTGGTCATGAATTTTGGGCTATCTGGTCCCTCCCAGAGACATCTGGTCCAGCAAAAATCTAGCCATCTTGTCCCGCCCTCATGAACGAAGCTTGCGATCAAAGAAACCTCTAGATTAAAGAATTTAAAAACATTAAAACTCTATTTTTTGACACAACTACATTAAACCACAGGCATGGCTCGATAGAGGGAAGCCCCCTGAGCAAACCCCATCCTAGTTTTACTTCACAAGTCACCCCTGGGCTGAGATATTTGTTTTTCCAACCCAAAAATCTGGCCATCTCGTACCTCCCTCACGAATGAAGATCGCGATAAAAGAATCTCGTGATCAAAGAATTTGCAGGCTCGCAATCAAAGATCATTAGCGAGCTGTGATCAAAGAATTTAAAAGTTTAAATCCCAATTTTTTGACACACTTACAGGCATGGCTCGATAGAAGGAAGTCCCCTGAGCAAAATCCATCCAAGTTTTACTTCAAAAGTCACCCCTAGGCTGAGATATTTGTTTTTTCCCAACCCCAAACTGAAAACAAGATGGCGGCCGTCACGATCGATAAATTTCTCACATTCAAAGAATCTTTGATCGTGAGCCTGCAAATTCTTTGATCATGAGAAGTGACCAGATGGCCAAAACCCCATTCTTCTTTTGCAAAACAACCATATAGTTTTCCACAGACTTATAATGGGAGCTAAAAAGTTTACTCACTTTTGAATGGATTAATATTTTTTCATCAAACAAAAAGTGGCATGTTCCTTGACCCAATCTTTCTGCGTGCCAAGTCTCAGACTGGCACACCACATGGTGGCCGTGTAGTGCCACGGAAAAAATCCAAAAAGCTGCCCTCAAAACCGGCGAAAAAATTGCATTTTCCAGAGATTCACTGCACAAAAAACGTAAGTCCAACCATAAAGCAATTTGGTAAATCAAACGATCTACCATGCCCCACCTTGTATACCAAATTTCATGCAAATACGTTGGAACGGGTCCAAAGTTATTAACGTGCAAAAGTTCAAGTTTAACATGAAAGTGCCTTCTTAACTATAGGGGTGGGACTGCGTCCCTACAGTGTGTGTGTGTGTGTGTGTGTGTGTATGTATGTGTGTGTATATATGTGTGTATATATATATATATATATATATATATATATATGTTTAATGCATCAGTTGGGGTTAAAGCAACAAACTGAGGAAATGAGACATTAGTGTTGAGCCCCATCACCCCCAACACCCCCACAGACTGACAGGGTGTGCCATAGTAGGGTCATGTTACTTAACTCTCACCCCATTTCATGTGTAAATAGGTTGACATGCTACAGTAAAGGAGAATGGGGAGAGCTAGGCTCTCATGTGACCCCATGGCACACCCTGGCACCTGTCAGTCTGTGGAGGAGGTTGGGTGGGGTGTTGGGGGTGTTAGGGGCTCAATCCTAACATCTCATTTTTCTCACTTTTGTTGCTTTAACTCTAACTGATGCATTAAATATATTTTTTTGCCATAGATTTCCTTACTTTTTGATAAAGTGTACTATAACTAGTAAATAACATGTATTCGTAGGCGCGTGGGGCCTACCAAGCTGCCCATTTGTGCATAACAATATGCATGTGTGGGAGCGTGGGCCCTCTGTGTCCTGTGCTCCCACTTACACATAACTATGGAGCCATACAGCAGCCCTATAGGGCAAGTAACCCCTATAACGCTAATTTGCCGATATCTGGGGAACTGTAGCAGCTAGAAAAAAAATGCAAGTGTCATAATTGTGACATTGAGACCCCCACGCGACATACATTGACTGAATCTGTATCTTGCAATGTTTACGACGGCTGCCAAAAAGCATTGAAAAGGCACCCTTGAAACCCTTCTGACACTAATTTGCCAATATCTCATGAACCATACAAGCAACAGAAAAAATTCCACTGCAGGTATAGTCTATGGTCTCCAATCTTATTCCTATGTATTGGATCCAAGCTGCTAGTAGCGTAAAGTCTGTATCTCGCTTCGTTTCCGAGATATGGGTGCTGAAAAATGCAATGGGCATTACAGTGTTATCCTATTGGGAAAATGTCAAGTTCGTAATGGCATATCTATGGAACCACTTAATTCCCCAACACCTAAACAGCATAATTCACACCTGTAGGGCATCCTCTCAATACCCTGAAAATTGCAAGTAAAAAGACCAAAGCGCTCATTACCAACGCAATGGTAAACTTTTTACATCTTTAAAAATTCCTAGTCCGTGAGGTAGAAAAATCCTAGTCCACCAGCCGATCTTCTTTCATGAGGTAGCAAACTCCTAGTCTGTCAACTTAATCCTGGTCCGTCAGAAGGGCGCTCTGGTCACGAAGTGACGGACAAGGATTTTACAGCCTCACGAAAGAGGATCGGTTGGCTGACTAGGATTCTGACAGCTCACGGACCGTAATTTTTTCACCTCACGTAAGAGGATTCAAAAAACCAATCATGATCCATGCGCTGACAAAATCCTAGTCCATCAGCCGATCCTCTTTCATGAGGTAGCAAAATCCTAGTCCGTCATCTTAATCGTGGTCCGTGAGAAGGGCTACCTGGTTACGAAGTGACGGACAAGGATTCTGCAGCCTCACGAAAGAGGTTCGGCTGGCGGACTAGGATTTTGACAGCTCACTGACTGCTATTTTGTCACCTCGTGAAAGAGGATTGAAAAAAAACAATCCTGGTCCGCGAGCTGACAAATTCCTAGTCCACCAGCCGATCTTCTTTTGTGGGGCTGCAAAATTCTTGACCGTCAGCTTGATCCTGGTCTGTGAGAAGGGCCATCTGGTCACAAACTAACAGACAAGGATTTTATAGGCTCACAAATGAGGAACGTCTAGAGGACTAGGATTTTAACAGCTCGCAGACTAGGATCGCTAGCGAGTCATGGTCAAAGAATTTTAAAATTTTATAAAGCTATTTTTTGACCAAAATGAGCCAAACCAAAGGCATGGAAAGGTAAAGGCATGGCCCTGAACAAAACCCATGCCTCATTTAGCCCAAAAGTCACCTGTGGAGAAAGCTACAGCATTTTGTTTGGGGGAAAAAACTGAAAACAAGATGGCAGCTCGCGGACAAGGAATATTTCTGATGGACTAGGATTTTTTTTTTATCCTAGTCCTCAAACTTACAAAATCCTTGACTATGAGACCAATCCTAGTTCGTCAAAAATACATATAATTTTGGAGTGAACTGAGCATGCTCAGAACTCGAAAATTAAAAATTAAATAACTTTTCAACGGATTAATAGTTTTTTACCAAACCAATGCTGGATTATTCCTTGACCCAAACTCTTTCTATGTTCCAAATTTCAGACCAAAAGACCACATGGTGTGGTTGCAGCACCATGGGCAAAAACAGTGTAAAAAGTGGCGAAAACACGTTTCTTAGCATTTTGCTGCACAGAAACCATAAGTCCGACTAAACATAACTTGGTAAATCAAGAGATCTACCATACCAGACCGCGCATTCAAATTTCGTACAAATTCGTTGATCGGTACCAGATTATTAACGCGCCAAAATTGAGGTTTAACGTTAAAGTGCCATCACTAACGCTTAATCATAGGGGCCACTGCCCTTATAATATATTATGGTAGCACGTAGTGCTACCATAGTTAGGTTGAGGAGCCATTTCTATGTTAAACCCAAAACTTTGCACCTTAATAACTTTGCAACCGTTTGACGGATTTGGCTGAAATTTGGAATTCACAATCAAGAACCATAGGCCTTGGGATCTACCAAGCTTTGTACTGGTCGGCTATAGGGCTGAGGAGTTATTAAGCATGATCTGTGCGCGCGTTCACGCTTTTTCTGGAATTCTACAGTTGCGCCTACAGGTTGTACGGTTTGTGCGACCATCCCGAAATCTTCAGGGAACATGCGGCCGGGGTCCCCGGTGTGCCTTTCGAAGATTTGGTGAAAAAATATTAAACGGTTCAAAAGTTATTCAAAAAACAGTTTCCCATTATAAGTCAATGAGAAAAGTTAACAAAAAGTTCGACAGTGTCGCAAATGCATTTTTGCTTTCGCAAGTGTGCCTGTTACTTTTGTAAATCCGCCATTTTGTTTTCAGTTGGTGATCAGAAAAATGGTTGGCATTTCAATTTGGGACCCTCTAGCAACCTAATTATTTTTGTATTCACCTAGTCGGGCCCTGAGGATGCTTGCCATGTCTTTATTTTGTGGTAAAACACAACAGAAATATGTTTTTCAAATTTCTGGAAAAAGTACTTTTGCAAATTACTTTCGTGCTCGTGAAAGTGTCGAAATTTCATTTTCAAAGCTTTCGCAAATTGCGACAGTAATTTTCTAGTCTGTGGGAAAATGACAGCAATTCTTTGGCACTGCACTGCAAAGGAACGGTTGGGAGTTTGGGGCTGAAATTTGGAGGGAACACAGCCGACATCTCACAGATATGCCTTTCAGTATTATATTGATAAAATATTACATGGCAGCAAAGTTACGGCACTCCAAAGTTGACGTTTTTTTCCATAGGATAACATTACGGCACCCGACGCATTACAGGAATCGTTTGGCACCCTGCTGCAAAATAATGGTTTGCTCTTTTTTCATGAAATTTGGAGGGAAGACAGCAAGCAGCCCACAGATGTGCCTTTCAGTGGTTTGGTGAAAAAATATTACAGGGAGGCAAAGTTATGGCACTCCGAACTTCTTTTTTTTCCCCATAGGATAACATTACGGCATTCGACGCGCCTTTCAGGGCCTGTATCTCGGAAACGGTGCGAGATATGGACTTTTCGTCGGAAAAATGCTTAACCCCCAAATGGGGGCTAAGTACAAAATTAGCCAGGACAGTTGTAAGTCATACGACTTTTAAATTTTGTTTCTGTGTCATACGATTCCTGAGATATAACATATTTAGTATTCAAAGTTCTCATTTTCTGCTCCGATACTCATTATTATGCATACATTATTTGTACTCACTGTCTTTCTCTATGCAGGTTTTGGGGAAAACCAGCCTGTGCGCTTACATTACTGTTACTGTTGCCCTTTCCACTTGCGGTTCGTTTCATTCACTTACCGCTGACGTCCTGCGCCACCATGTGCGTATCTCTTTGCTTTCATTTGCGCTTGCTTTGTTATTATTTTTGCCATTTCTGTCTACAGTACTGTTTTCTTTCTGTTTCACTTTCGTCACCATGCTCATTGACATTTCCGTTTGCAGGCACCATGTTACTATGTGACAACACATCACGTGGCAGACCGTTCCGCCTACGCCACCAATGCGTACCCATTCTGTTCTCATTAAGCGCTTGTGTTACCATGTGTGCCACTGTTAGCACTTCTGTTTGCGTTGCTGTTCCTGTTACTATGCCACAAGACATCATGTGGCGGGGCGCAGAGCCCCAGCCGCTACATGCATTCACTATTTCTCGTTATCGTTCTCAAAGAAGGAAATTAGGGCAAAACTCAGTTTAATGCATTAGTTAGGGTTCCACAGCAACAAAGTAGGAAATTGCTGTGGTTAAAACCACCCTTGGACCCCCTGCCCACCCTCCCAACCGGCATTGGGGTGCGCATTGGGATAGTGGGTCCTAACTCTCAGCTCATTCTCCTATACTTCTGCTGCTTTACACATGTCATGGGGTGAGATTAGGGCTGGCGATCCCAATCGCACCCTAATGCCGGTTGGGGTGTGGGGTCCAAGGGTGGTTTTCAACCTAACAGTGAATTTCCTCACTTTTGTCGCTGTGGAACAACTCCTAACTAATGCATTAAACAGAGTTTTTGCCTAATATATATATATATATATATATATATATAAAACCCTCAGGTGGCGCTATCCCAAGGGCTACTACCCCTGCCTGTATGGCTAGTTACAGGTTAAGGGGCCTAGGTCCAGTGATGGGTGCCTCCACCCAGAGGTCAGGGTTGGTAGTGGTTAAACTAGCTTGGGCACAGCACTCTGGGACACTGTGACCCCCCCTTTTTTCCCACTAGTGGCCCACACAGTGCATGGGAGTTGCCTTCCCAATACCCCACATATGCACACTCATTAAAAATATAGATACCACTTATCCTTGAGACTGATTCTGCAGCACGTCTCTGAGGACCCCCTGTAAAGCAAGGTTAGGCAATATACACAGACACAATGCAATGCTGATTCTGTATGTACTGAAACCACAGACAGTATTTAGTTCAATAACAACAAATCTGATTTACTTAGGGGACAGTAACATGGGAGGGGGCAATCAGGTTGATTTGGTTTGGCAAGGTTCAAATCACAGTACTGTGCATACATATAGGGTCCAAAATGTCACTTCTCTGGGTACCCAGGATGGGGGGAGGGGCTAGTCAGGTCCGTTGCCTGGGGTTGGCCGGCTGATGCAGATGGATGGGGCCCTGTAGGAAGAAAATATATGCACTACATACTTGTACACTTGTAATCCAGAGCCGGATGGCTTAGTCCGCAGAAAGAAAACACAAAGAAATCAGTTGACACACTTTGATTAAATGAAGGGTGCAGGGAGCTACCCTGATTTGTACTCACAATGCCCCAAGCAGAGAACCTGATGGAAGTGGTTGTTCTGGATTGCCAGAAGAGCAGGGCACAGAGTTGAGGCCCTCGTGGCAGGGCACAACTGCTTTGGATAGCAGGCGGATTCAGTCCGGTTAAATTGAGTTCAGCTTCCAGCTTCAGCTCACAACTCACAGTAAAAGGGGAAATAGAATCACGATCCCCAAAAGCACTAGACACATTCATATGTAAAGGAAATTACTATACCAGGCAGCTGCTTCTCTATCCCGATCGCAAACACTGCAAATTACCCGGGAGCACGCACAGCATCAGCAGTCCCCAACAGCTGTAGCGGCTCTAGCCACAAATGGTTACCAGGGCACAGCTGGGGCACAACAGATGGCAGCCAGGGCACTGATATATTGTTACTATGGGGCAAGCTCGGCACCATATGGGGCACCAACTGGGGCACAGCATTTTGTTACTGGGGCACGTGCCCTGGCGGGCCCTGGTGTAGAGCCGCCACTGCCCAACAGGCCAATCGCACTTCAGCAAATCTTCTGTCTTATACAGGACAAGCCTGGTTCTGAACACTTTTTCCTTCTCTTCCAAATTCAGGTTCAGCCTGATTCACACACTAACGGCTGCAGGCCGACTTCAGGGTTCTCCCACGCGCTTCCAGTGCAAACTACACACTGCAACAGCACAGAGCTCCTTCTCCTTACTCAGTCACCTCGCATCTGGGTTGCCAGCAGCAGTTCAGGGCATTTCCCCTCAATCCAAAATGGTTCCGATTGACTGACTCCTTCTGTCAGTCACAGCAGGCTCCCTCCATTGGTGCAAAAAGGCATCAGGGTCCAAACTACACTTCCCAGAAGCACCTGCCATACATCCCTCTTTGTGGCAGTCTCCAGATGAGATTCCAAGTTCTGGTTGGCCCACACAGACTCCATTTTAAAGATCCTCCCACACTGACTGGACCAATTCGGTAGTTCAGGTCCAAAATGGAGGGGCAAAACACACAGAGCCCCAGCTGCAATAAAGACATGTTAGACAAACTACATTTTCACTATTACTCAAAATTTTTTCTAACAGACAGTTACATCCTTCAATTAGGCTCCCTCTGCGCTCTTATTGACTGCAGAAACGGAGCAATTAGACAGCAGCTCGAGCGGGATGCGAGCATTAAACACACAGTCCCCCCATTCAAACTAATTAAGCCCGCAAGCAGGCAGTTCTTAAAGAGACAGTACCAGAGGCTGTAAAAGCACTTGCTGCAGTGCCATGCAAACGGCTTAAACGCCGAACACCTTTCAGACTGGGAGCATTTAGCAAGCTCCTGGAAGACTTTTGGGAACCCCCTTTGCAGGAGGGGTATATATATATATATATATATATATATATTAGAGGCACAAAACTCCATTTAATGCATTAGTTAGGGTTGTTCCACAGCGACAAAAGTGAGGAAATTCGCTGTTAGGGTTGAAAACCCCCTTGGACCCCCAACCGGCATTGGAGGTGCGCGTGGATCATCAACCTAACTCTCACCCCATGAAATGTGTAAAGCAGCAGAAGCATAGGAGAATGGGTGAGAGTTAGACCCACGATCCCACGCGCACCCCAGTGCTCGGTTGGGGGTCCAAGGGTAAGGGGTTTTCAACTTAACAGCTTAATTTCCTCACTTTTGTCGCTGTGGAACAACCCTAACTAATGCAT
The DNA here is from genome assembly GCA_016271365.2 of Neoceratodus forsteri. Classification (NCBI taxonomy): domain Eukaryota; kingdom Metazoa; phylum Chordata; order Ceratodontiformes; family Ceratodontidae; genus Neoceratodus; species Neoceratodus forsteri. The sequence goes on along the minus strand of JADMNL010000026.1, from coordinate 332,041,878 downwards.
TAAACAGAGTTTTTTGCCTCTAATTTCCTTCTTTTGAGAATGATAACGAGAAATAGTGGAATGTAATGCAGTGGTTGGAGGTAGCCCTCTGGGCCTCATGCCTCCCCGCCATACATGATGTCTTGTGGCATACTAACAGGAACAGCAACGCAAACAGAAGTGCTAACAGTGGCGCACATGGTAACACAAGCGCAAATGAGAACAGAAGGGGTAACGCACATGGTGGCGTAGACGGGAACGGTCTGCCACGTGATGTGTTGTCACATAGTAACATGGTGCCTGCAAACGGAAATGTCAATTGGCATGGTGATGCAAAGTGAAACAGAAAGATAAACAGTACTGTAGACAGAAATGGCAAAAAATAACACAAACGCAAGCGCAAATGAAAATGCAAAGGACAACGCACATGGTGGCGCAGACGTCAACGGTAAGTGAAACAGGTACAGAACTGCAAGCAGAAAGGGCAACAGTAACAGTAATGTAAGCGCTCAGGCTGGTTTTCCCCAAAACCTGCATAGAGAAAGTCAGTGAGTACAAATAATGTATGCATAATAATGAGTATCGGAGCAGAAAATGAGAACTTGGAATACTATATACGTTATATCTCAGGAACCGTACCACGTAGAAAAAAAATTTAAAAGTCGTATGATTTACAACTGTCCCGGCTAATTTTGTACTTAGCCCACATTTGGGGGCTAAGTATTTTTCCTACGAAAAGTCCGTATCTCGCACCGCTTCCCAAATACGGGCCCTGAAAGATGCGGCAAACGCTGCAATGTTATCCTATGGGGAAAAAAGAGAAGTTCGGAGTGCCATAACTATGCTTCCCTGTAATATTTTTTCACCAAACCACTGAAAGGCACATCTATGGGCTGCTGGCTGTCTTCCCTCCAAATTTCAGGAAAAAAGACCACACCCTTATTTTGCAACAGGGTGCCAAAGGATTCCTGTAATGCGTCCAGGCGCGTGAATGTTATCCTATGGGAAAACTGGCAACTTTGCAGAGCCGTAACTTTGCTGCCATGTAAAATTTTTTCAATACAACACTGAAAGGCATATCTGTGAGATGTCGGCTGCGTTCCCTCCAAATTATAGCCCCAAACTCCCAACTGTTCTTTTGCAGTGCAGTGCCAAATAATTGCTGTCATTTTCCCACAGACTAGAAAATTACTGTCGCAATTTGCGAAAGCTTTCACAAAAAAGTTTAACACTTTCGTGAGCACGAAAGTAATTTGCGTAAGTACTTTTTCCAGAAATTTGAAAAACATATTTCTGGGGTGTTTTACCACAAAATAAAGACATGGCAAGCATCCTCAGGGCCCGACTAGGTGAATACAAAATAATTAGGTTGCTAGAGGGTCCCTAAATTTAAATGCCAACCATTTTCTGATCACCAACTGAAAATAAAATGGCGGATTTGGCAAGTAGCAAGCCCATTTATGAAAGTAAAATGCATTTGCGACACTGTCAAACTTTTGTTAACTTTTCCCATTGACTTATAATGGGAAATTATTTTTGAATAACTTTTGAACTGCTTAATATTTTTTCACCAAATCTTCGAAGGCACACTGGGGACCCGGCGCGTGACGTTCCTGAAGATTTTGGGCCGATCAATGCAAACCGTACGTACCTGTAGGCGACCGTAGAATTTCAGAAAAAAGCGTAACTACAAGATAGAACACGCTTTAATAACTCCACAACCGTATATCCGACCAGTACGGAACTTGGCAGATCCTATGCCTACGGTTCTTGATTGTGAAATTCCAAATTTGCGCCAAATCCACAAATGGTTGCAAAGTTATTAAGGTGCAAGGTTTTGGGGTTTAAATATAGAAATGGCTCAACCTCAACTATGGTAGTACTACTATTATATATATATATATATATATATATATATATATATATATATATATATATATTATTTTTTTACATTTCTGGGAGGCATGGATCTATCAGGGTGCTGCATCCTGGTTGCTGGGAGGGTTTCTGACCTGGATGTTTGTCTGTCTGTAAGAGCATGGGTCCTGAACCCTCTCAGCCTGTCTCCTGGATGCTTATACCAATTTATAACTCCAGTTGTGCACAGCCTGTAAATGTATTAATTAACCCTGTTGTAATTTTTTTTGTTACAGAAATAAAGAGAATGTTTCATTTGAAATATGGCATGACACTGTACTAGGAACATGTTTTGTTCAGGGAAGAGTTTCCGGTAGGTTGCATTTCAGCTGTTGCACAAGCTTTCACACAAGGAAACAAAAGAATGCTTCAGCTATAGACCTGTCTAAGAAGAGTTAATCCTTCATAGTCCTCTGCAGCTGTAAGGTAGGAGTTCTTTTTAGTCTCAAACTGTCAGCATTGAAATGCATTGCACTAGCCTTAAAAATGCAGAGCAAATGACCAGAGTATGCGGGCACACTTTCTTATTTGAAAGAATAATAAGTCTAAGAATAGACATTCTCATATGTTTGGTGTTAATATAACTATCATGTTAGTTTCATACTTTTTTTTCAGTTGTGTGCCTATGTCCAAGTTTAACATTAGTACATTTCTGAGAAGCAAGAGCAAATTTACATGTAAAAATAGCTCAGTGCAAAATTATTTGCATAGCAGTCAGGTTCAACAGTGTTTTGCAGCTCTGGATTTGCATGTTGTGATATAGGTCTGAGCTGCAGGGAGCAGCAGAGTTTTACAGCAGTTTGAAGTTCCAGTTGTCTGCATTATCCTAATCTGCAGTAGCAGGCAAAGGATTGTAAGATGTGTCTGAGGTCTGAATTAATGCAGCTTTTTAAGCCATGGCAGTGAAAAATGTTTTAAGGTTCAGTTTCACAGTGCATTCAGTTTTTTTAAAAGGTACCTATGTTCGCCACCTCGGGATGAGGTGAAAACCAGATACTAAACCACACCCCAAACTCTGCCCCGGTGTAGTATCAAATTGTGCTTCCCCATCAGAATTTACTTCCCTGTAGAATAATCTGATAGCAGGGTAATGTCAAATTAGGATTTATGTGAAGTGGGCGACTCTCCAAGAGCGAGTCCCCACAGAGCGACACGGGAAGGGTGAGCACCCCTAAAGGGGCGAACCTAGCAGTGGGAGCCCGCAAGATGAACGTGCATCAAAAGAGTGACTATGGGTAAAAGGGAAGGGGGAGCAGGCGCCCAGTCAGGGCGGCATCGCTCGACTGCTGGGCATGGAGCCGGTCAGGTGCCCTTGGTATACAGGTACAGATGCGCAGGGACAGGAGGGGGCCCTCGGGCGGCAGGGAATGCTGGGCACTAGCACTACCTGTCCGTGGCTGGTCACACATGGAAAGTTGTGTGCCAGCCCACGGAGGTATTCGTAATGGCTCCTGGTGTCATACTCAGTGGCCACAGCTGCAATTCAGGCATTCAGGTCTCGGTAGTGGCGCTGGGCATGTGGCACCTCAGCAGCTGACACCAACTGCTCTGAGCGGACCACGGCCAGCCTCTCCTCCTCACAGAGGCAGTCCAGCGACCACCAGATACTGGGGTGGCACGCACCGATCCTGGTATTAAATGCCCGGTGCCACTCCTCCACAGCATTATTCATCCTGGCCAGGCCCTGGATGGTCACCGCATGACAGTTCCACTGCTCAGTGGGGAATGCTGCACAATGGCGGCCAGACTGGGCACTGGGGCGACCGACCCAGGTGTTCTCATAGTAGTCGAGGATTGGCTGCAGCACCTCCTCATTCTGCACCATGTACTCCCATTCCTGCATCTCCTGGAAGACTGCTGGCACATTGGCCGGTGGTACAAATGCTAATGCCGGCAGCATCTGGAGGTGCAGGGCAAGGTCTGGGTCTGTGAAGTACCGGTGCAGAACCTCAGGGCACTGCTGTATCCTTCATCAGATGGCCTGTGAACAGTGGAAAAAGCAGCCCCTGATGCTGGCATTTGGAAGGTGCTGGACACTGCACGCCAGCTGGCATGCTCGAAATTGAGCAGCACGATGCCAGGGGCAAGTGTTGGATGGTGGAGGCATAGCTGACCCAGCAGCTGCATGTAGGTCTGCACCCTCCTGGTGCAGGTGAGGGCATATACTGCTGGCAGGACTGCCCCTGACTGGACGGCGTGAATGGTATAGAACTGCCCGAAGAGCGTTGGTCATGCCCTGAAGGTACCATCCATAAACCAGTCCATTTTAGTTTTACTGTATATTGGGCACCCCATTCCCTCATAATACCCCTAGATAGCAAAATCTGACAGCTATTTGCACCTGTCCGATTATGCTACCCTTAATGAAAGTATCTCTCAAGACACCAGAATGACAAACTGGTGACCTTATATCACTACCCAAGCTTTATTTAAACTTTCTTTTAAATCATTTTCAGTTTCACTGTTTATTGGGCACCCCATTCCCTCAAAATACCCCCAGGAAGCAAAATCTGACAGCTATTTGCACCTGTCCGATTATGATACCCTTAGTGAAAGTATCACCCAGGACACCAGAATGGCAAAGCAGGAGCTATTATATCACTGCACAAGCTTAATTTAACATGTCTTTTAATTAATTTTTAGTTTTACTGTATGTTGGGCATCCCATTCCTTCAGAATACCCGCAGACAGGAAAATCTGACAGCTATTCGCACCTGTCCAATTTTTCTATCCTCAGTCAAGGTATCACCAAGGACACCAGAATGACAAAACAGGAGCCCTTATACCACTACCCAAGCTGTATTAAAACTTTCTTTTAATTAATTTACAGTTTAACTGTTTATTGGGCACTCAATTCCCTTAAAATATCCACAGGAAGCAAAATCTGGTAGCTATTCGCACCTGTCAGATTTTGCTACCATCAGTCTAACTGAAACCCAGGACACCTGAATGACAAAGCAGGACCCTTATATCACTGGATAAGCTTTTCTTACTAACATACTAAAATGCCAGCAGAATAGGTCTAATGGTCTTTCGTGTCTGCTCGTTTGGTCAGCCCCCTTCCTGGGACCTGACCTTGCTGCCCCTTCGCCCTCTCTGGCTTCTCCCTTCCCAGTTCCAGATATTCTCGCTGCACTGGATTTTGCTTCCAGAACCCTTCCCCTGTAACTGTCCCACACCATCTTGAACCCCTTCACTGTCTCTGCCTCCACCAGCCCCCTCGGCAGCGCATTCCATGGCTCCACCACCCTCTCAGTGAAGTAGCACCTCCTCCTTTCTTCCCTGAATCTCCCCCCCTCCAGCTTCCACCCATGCCCTCTAGTTTCCTTCCCCTTCCTTTGAAGGACCCTGACTGCTTCTCCCCTATTTAGCCCTGTCATGTATCTGAAGACCTCTATCATGTCCCCCGATCCCTTCTCTCTTCCAATGTGTACATATTTAGCTCTTCGAGCCTCTCCCCACAGGTCCTGTCCCCCAAGCCTCAAATCATTTTGGTTGCCCTCCTCTGGACCCTCGCCAGGAGTTCAATGTCCCTCTTTAAGTGTGGCCTCCAAAACTGCACGCAGTACTCGAGGTGCAGCCTCACCAAGCAGTTATACAGAGGGAGTATAACTTCCCTCCTTCTGGAGGTGATCCCCCTAGCGATGCATCCCAGCATCCTGTTGGCCTTGGCCGCTGCCCTCCTACAAGTCTCTGAGTTCATCTTGACATCCACCACCACCCCCAGGTCCCTCTCAGCCATCGAGACTTGTAGCGTCCCCCTCCCCCCGGGTGTACACTTGGCCAGGGTTTCCTGGCTCCCAGGTGCAGTACCTTGCATTTCCCTGCATTGAACCTCAGCTTCCACTTTCTAGACCATCTTTCCAGAGCCCCCAGGTCCCCCTGTAGGGTCACCCTCCCCTCCTCCCCATCTACCACCACCCCCCCAGTTTTGAGTCATCCGAAGAGAGACTCATCTCACTCCTGATACCTGTCCTTATGTCAGAGACGCAGGCATTGAACAGGAGGTGCCCAAGGACTGATCCCTGCGGGACCCCACTAATGACCCTCCTTGGGATGAGACTATCTCGCCAACTATGACCCTCTGGGTCCGGTCCTAGAGCCAATTGCCTATCCATCTGATCATCTGGTTCCCCACTCCCATTTCTCCCAGCTTATCCAACAGGCCCCCGTGAGGAACAGAGTCAAATGCCTTGCTTAGGTCTAGAAACAGGACATCCACTGGTCTACCACATCCAAGGCACTCATCACCCAGTCATAGAACTCCACAAGGTTTGTCTGACACAATTTCCCTGGGACGAATCCATGCTGCCTATAATCCAGGCACCCTGACTTTTCCAGGTCCTCCCCCAGCCTCTCCTTGACAATGCCCTCCATCACCTTGCCCACCACTGATGTCAGACTGACGGGCCTGTAGTTCGCTGCCACCTCCCTTGATCTCTCCCCCCCCTTGTGGATAGGCACTATATGCACCACCTTCCAGTCCTGGGGCACCCACCCTGTCCTCAGATAGATGGTGAAAAGCTACGCCATGGTTTTGCCAGGACATATGCCAGTTCCTTCAGCACTCTGGGATGTAATTTATCTGGCCCCGGTGCTTTCTTCGTCTTAAGGGACCTGAGGGCTTCCCTCGCTCTCTCTGCTGTGATTTCCACCTCCGCTACCTTGTCCCCCTGCTTAGTCTTCCCCCGTCCTGCCAGTGATGCCTCCCCCTCTCCCCAGACCTGCTAATCGCTAAGGTCCCCCCTCCTCAGTATCACTGTCTCCTCCCATGTATGATGTAGTCCCCCATTTTCCTTGGTGAAAACTGAGGTGAAGTACTCATTTAGTACCTCAGCCTGAACCCCCGGGTCCGTGCCCATCTCTCCCCTGTTTTAATCCTGCCAATCTGCCCCATTCACCCTTCATTTTTCCCAAATGTATCTAAAGAACCCCTTGTTCCCTCTCCTAATTTCCCTGGCCAGGTTCTGCTCCTTCCTTGCCGTAGCCACCCTCACCACCCTAGTGACCCTTCTAGCCATCAGCTCGTACTCCCCTCGATCCCTTTCACTCCTTGAGCACTTGAATTGCCTATAGGCTGCCTTCTTTCTCCCCCCCACCTCCTGGACCTCCCTGGTCCATCAGCAGGGTTTTTGGGCCCTACTGCATTTTCGTCTTACTCTTGCACAGGTGCTGGTAGCATCCTGCAGCCCTCTCCTGATGATTTCCCACCTACTGTCAGTGTCCATGTCTGACCCAATCACATCCAAATGCTCCTTTAGGATCCTTCCTATTTCCTTAAAATCCACCCCTGTGAAGTCAGTCACCTCTGTCTTTGTGCAGCCTTCTACCCCTCCTAGGTCCAGGCAGAACCAGACCATGGCATGGTCACTCCCCACCAATGGGTCCCTTTCCTCCAGGCCCCCAATCTGGTCACTGTTTGCCAGGACCACATCCAGTACCTGCGCCTCCCTGGTCGGTTCCCCTACCTGCTGAGTTAGGAATGCATCCTGAAAGACATCCAACAACCTCTGTTCCCTGGCCACCGAGGATGTCATAGTCTCCCAGTCTGTTCCTGGCATGTTTAAGTCCCCCAACACCACCACCCTTCCCTGCCCAATCTACAGTGTCTCCCAACATCTGCCACCAGACTCTCCTCTAGCTCCTCCGCCAGCGCAGGGGGTCTATACATTACTCCTATTTTTACACTCGTGCCCCCCCCCTTGTTATCAAGGTGACCCAAATCACCTCCACAGTTCCCTCCGCCTCCTCTACTCCCCCTATGCCAATGCAGTTTTTGACTATTATTGCTACCTTTCCTCCCCTTCCTTCCGCCCCCGTCCTTCCTGAACACAGTGTAACCCTCCAGGTTCAGGTCCCAGTCATGTCCTGTGGTGGCCCAGGTCTCAGTGACTGCTGCCACATCCACCCCTCCCTCAGTTAGCATCGTCTGGAGCTCAGGCATTTTATTGCCCAAGCTCCTGGCATTTAGCAGGACTACCTTCCACCCTTCCCCTATACTTCAATTTCCGCTGCTCGTGTTCCCATTGGGACTCCGTCTTCCCCTGGTCTGCACCTTACCAGTCGGCCTTTTCCCGCATTCCTCCATCTTCCCAGGGGGGTGGAGACAGGGCCCCTCCTTTATCGGACCCCCCTCAACTGCCTTTTCTTCCATCCCTTCCCCCTTCACAAGTTTCTTCAACTTCATTTTGATTACTTTTCAGTTTTTCTGTATATTGGGCACCCCATCCCCCAAAAATAACCCTAGGTAGCAAAATCTGACAGCTATGCGCACCTGTCAGATTGTGCTTTCGGCAGTCACAGTATCACCCAGGACACCAGAATGACAGAGTAGGAGCAATTATATCACTGGTCAAGCGTTATTGCGACTTTCATGTAATTACTTTTTAGTTTTACTGTATGCTGGGCAGGCCATTACCTGTGGAATAGCCTCTAGTAGCAAATCTGACAGCTATTCGCACCTGTCAGATTTTGCTACCCTCAGTCTAACTGAAACCCAGGACACCTGAATGACAAAGCAGGACCCTTATATCATTGGATAAGCTTTTTTTCAACTTTATTTTAATTGTTTTTCAGTTTTTCTATATATTGGGCACCCCATTCCCTCAGAATACTCCCAGGCAGCAAAATCTGACAGCTGTTCGCACCTGTCAGATTGTACTTCCCTAGAAACATAGAAACATAGAATTTGATGGCAGATAAGGACCGCTTGGCCCACCTAGTCTGCTCATTTTCCTACCTAACAGATAAGCTGCAGATCCTAGTTAACCCACAGCTTACTTCCTCCCACCCCCCCCCCCCCACTAGGACTGCCTTATGCCTGTCCCATGCATTCTTGAATTCCCCCACCGTTCTTGACTCCACGGCCTCCTCAGGGAGGCTGCTTCATGCATCCGCAACCCTCTCCGTTAAAAAATACTTCCTCACATTACCTCTGAGCTGTCCCCCTTCTATCTTCAAATTGTGCCCCCTTGTTCTTGTACATCTCTTTTTCTCAGTCAGTCAGAGTATCACCCAGGACACCAGAATGACAGAGCAGGTGCCCTTATATCACTGCCGAAGCTTTACTTCAACCGTCATGTAATTACTTTTTATTTTACCATATATTGGGCACCCCATTCCCTCACAATACCCCTAGCTAGCAAAATCTGACAGCTATTCGCACCTGTCCGATTTTGCTACCCTTGGTCTAAGTAAAACCCAGGACACCAGAATGACAAGGGAGGAATCCTTATATCACTGCCCAGGTTGTAGTTCAGCTTTTGTTTAATGAATTTTCAGTTTTCCTGTATATTGGGCACTGTGTTCCCTAAAAATACCCCTAGGTAGCAAAATCTGACAGCTATTCACACCTGTCAGATTTTGCTACCCTTGGTCTAAACAAAACCCAGGACACCAGAATGACAAGGGAGGAATCTTCATATCACTGCCCAAGCTTTATTTCAACTTTCATGTAATTACTTTTTAGTTTTACTGTATATTGGGTACACCATTCCCTCAGAATACCCCTAGGCAGCAAAGTCTGACAGCTATTCGCACCTGTCAGATTTTGTTACCCTTAGTGAAAGTATCACCCAGGACACCAGAATCACAAAGCAGAAGCCATTATATCACTGCACAAGCTTTATTTAATTTTTTTTCAATTAATTTTCAGTTTTACTGTATATTGGGCACCCTGTTCCGTCAAAATACCCCTAGGAAGCAAAATCTGACAGCTATTTGCATCTGAACACAAGAATGACAAAACAGGAGCCCTTATATCATTGCCCAAACTTTATTTCAACTTTCTTTACATTTCTTTTCAGTTTTCCGTACACGAGGTGCCCCATTCCCTCAAAAAAATCCTATGAAACAATATCTGACAGGTATTCGCATTTGTCAGATTTTGCTACCCTCAGTCAAAGTATCAGACAGGACACCATGGCCTAGATATTCAAAGGAGTTGTGCCTGGTGCAACCTCAGAAATTCACCCCGGGGTAATATTCAAAAGGGGAAATTGTACTACACAGTTCCCAATGCACCAGGGCACAAAGATAGTGTATGCAGCACATCTCCAGGGGTGTGCCCATGCATATGCGGCACATCCCGATACTCAGCCTGGGATGTGCGGCGCATCTGCTGGCACAACCCAGAGATGTGCAGCACACCTGTGCTCACAGTTGAGCCCGTAAAAAAATTTATCAGGTGCCAGCCACCCACAGGCGGGTATCTGTAGTGCAGTGCACATCACAGCAGCCACCAGCTATGGGTGGCAACCCCCCCCCCCCAAACACTGTGCACAAGCACACGCAATAGTCCCTGGTATTCTAGTGGTACCCCCCCCATCCCACAACACCAATCTCAGAAATGTATTTATTTAATTTCCATGGTGGTCCAGTGGTACCCACCTCCCCATCCTGACCCAACAATCATCAAAATGTATTTATTTAATTTCCATGGTGGTCCAGTGGTACCCACCTCCCCATCCTGACCCAACAATCATCAAAATGTGTTTATTTAATTTCTCTGGTGGTCCAGTGGTACCCCCCCATCCTGACACAATGGTCACTGAAATTTAATTATTAAATTTCCCTGGTAGTCTAGTGGTACCCACCCCAAATCCCTGATCGCCTTGAAGACGGCCATTTCAACTCTCTGGGAGTCTAGTGGTACCCCGCCCACCCACACAGAACCCCCAGGTCACCCAGCTCCCCCGCAGTCTTCGGTAGGCAGCGCACCCACCTACATACCTCTGCAGCTGCCCACCGAATGGCAGTTTACAGTATGTGCTGCAAGCTTATTGGTCCACACTGTGGATTGATGGGCTGGCAGTGCATACGGTAATAGTCATTCACGTATTTGTAAATGAAGTCATTCATTCACAAAGTTGTGAATGACTATTACAGTATGCACTGCCAGTCCACTGGTCCACAGTGTGGACCATTGAGCTTGTAGCAAATATTGTAAGCTATCATTTGGTGGCAGCCGCGGAGGTACGTGGGTGGGTATGCTGCCCGCCAAAGACCGGGGGGTGAACTGGGTGGGCTGGGGTAATCATATCTGATTAAGTGAAAATGTACTTCCTCACCCTGCCTCACAGTCTACCCTCAGCCTCATATCAAGTCCCCTTGTTCCTGTACACCTTCTTTTCTGAAATATGCTACCCTCCTGTACCTTGTTTATACCCCTGAGGTCCTTGAATGTCTCTATCATATCCCCCTTCCTCTCCTCCAGGGAATACATACTGAGGTCCTGTAGTCTTTTCTCATATGGCTTTTGGTGCAGTCCTTGCACCATTTCTGTTGCCCTTCTCTGGACTACCTCAATTTTGTCTATGTCCTTCCGGGGATGTGGCCTCCAGAACTGGACACAGTACTCCAGATGGTTTCTCGCTAGTGATCTGTACAGGGTCACAACCACCTCCTTTCTTCTGCTGGTGAGACCTCTCCCTATGCAGCCTAGCATCCCACTGGCTTTCCCCCACAGCCTTCTCTCATTGGTTGGTTACCTTTAGATCATCAGATATGATTACCCCAGGTCCCTTTCTTTTTTTTTTTTTTTTTGGGATGCTGACAGGGAGCACTGGTCCCCTCTTCTGTGGGACTCATCCTTCGACCAGATAGTCGGGTCATCATAGATCCTGTCAGCTCCCAATTTTGCCGTTTTGGCCCCAGACCCACGTCTGAGCAACAGGTGGAGCAGCTGGCTCTGCCTCCACAGAGGTAGCCTAATGCCCAGGATGTGGGCCCTTCCTGTTTTTGGCAGTGTATGTGCTGACACACAACCTCCGCTGGGTGTCTGACTACAGCACGCCACATGGTCCCCCCTTGCCTGAGGAAGGAGAGCTGTTTACGGACACTCAATCCTTCCTCGCCCCACCGACCCCCATGCAACCCAAGTCCATTCCTGAACTCAGGTCGCTGGCATGGCATGAGGTGTGGTGTCCAGCACCTTATCCCACAGTGCCTCCAGATCCCTTTCTTGTTTAGTGGCCCTTAGTACTTCCTCCCAACTTGAACGCCTCCCTTAAATTTCTGTGCCCCTTGTGCATTGAATCTTAGTTGCCACACTCTCATGTTTAGGTCCCTTCTCCCCCCGGGAGTATCGACCTGTTGCAGATCTTAGTGTCATCTGCAAAGAGGCATACCATCCCTTCCAGTCCTCTGCAATGTTGCTTATGAAGACATTAAACAGTACTGGCCCCAGCACCGATTCCTGTGGCACCCCACTGGTCACCCCCTCTCCTCAGCTGGATCGCCATTCACCACCACCCTCTATGTCCTGTCACTCAACCAGTTTCTGACCCAGTTTACCATCTTGAGGCCCACTCCCAGGCTGCCCAACTTATTTATCAACCTCTTGTGTAGGATGGTGTTGAAGGCCTTGCTGAAATTTAGGTTGGCCATGTGGCAAGATAGGCCTAGTCATACCTCTCAACTGTCCCTGATTTTCAGGGATGTCCCTGATTTTGCCTCAAAACTTTACTCTGTCCCTCCTAAAATTCGTGTTTTTGTGGCTAAACAGTGGAAATTGTAAGCACAAAACAATGTCAAGCATTAAAGTTACAGACTTGTTCTTCATTAGAAAATGCATTTTGCACTAAGCCCCATATTCTACCAGCTTTCTGGGTGGATATCTCTACTTTTGAAGATGTGTCCCTGATTTTGGTCCTTTGTCCCTGATATTTTTAAGCCTTGTCCCTGATTTATGAGGTAGGAGGTTGAGAGGTATGGGCCTATTACCACTTTTTTTAATGTTCCTATTTCCAGGGTTGTGAGGCTTTCCAGAGTTAAGACGCTGTCCCTTTAAAAGGCCAAGAAAAAGTTGACAGGTTTATGTATCCTTGGGGTCATACCCCTTGGATTGAATAAACACTTAACCTTCCAATAACAGGAAAAGGACAGTGGGGAGGCAGCTTAAAGTCATGAACTCAAAACAGAAAAGGTTATGTCTAAAACATGTTTCGGGAGTTAAAAATGAAACCACAGTGACACCTGCAGGATGAGGTAAAACTGTTGTACCCCAGTTCTCTTCATGGCCAGAGTGGAGAAGGGAGGGGCCGAACATGATTTCTCTGAATCAAGGCATGTTGGCGGAGGCTTCTCCTGAGAAAGGACTAGAATGTTCTCAGAGAGAAAAAAGCCTTGACATTATATATGCTTTTTTAAAGCATATGAATAAGGCTTGGCAGATCTCTGTGAAAGACTGCTGTAAATATGAAAAAGGACTTTTCATCCCGAAAACCGTTTTCTGATTTTTAAGTCAGAAATCTGAGAAACATAGACTTATCACCAAGAAAACCCTGGATTTTTCTAAAAGGATCTTCAGAGAACTGACTTTGATCACAAACTTGCTACAAATCTGTTGCTTAATGAACTTTTTTCTCTACAGAGAGAGAGAAATTACTCTCAAAAGAATACTTGATATTTTCTGGACGCTAAATCTCAGAACAAGGTATAGTTTTAGGAGTAACTGTATAGTGTTTTCTGTATAATCATCCAATATTTATTTTCATATTGATTTCATTCCAAAATATTCCAAATTGCCGGTGTAACCCCCCCCTACCAATGGGGGTCACCGAAAAGCCTTCCTTGAGTGAGCCTTAATGCCCGATGCCAGGTTGGTGTTCAGCGCGATAGCCATTTTAATGTTGTGCCAGTGAGTGCTTGTGAAGCCTCCATGTACTGTCTCTTTAAGAGCTGCCTATTTTGCAGCATGTAATTAATCTGAATGGGGGGTCTGAGTGTTTCCCTGCTTGAGTCCCGCCTGGGCTGCTAAATAATCGCTCCGTTTCTGCCGTCGCTAATTGTGCAGAGGGAGCTCTGTTGAAAGATGTAAATAATTGCTGGTAATCATTTAGAATAGTGATGGTAATGTAAGTTGTTCTAACCTGCCTTCTTGCAGCACGGACTGTTTCTGTTTAGCTCCACCATTTTGGTCCTGGACTGCCAAATTGGACCAATCAGTATGTGAGGACTCTAAAATGGAGCTTGCTGAAATGGGACTGTATGGACTACCAGTTGGGATTTGTAGTTTTAGACTGCTGGCGCCTTTTTGCACCTATAGAGGGGAGTCTGTTGTGACTGACAGCTGAATCAGCCAACTGAATCTTTTGGACCAGAGGGAAATTCCCCAGCTGCCTGCTCTGAGGAGGCAGAACTGAGATGGAGCTGGAAGAGTGAGCAGCTCGTGGAGCTGCTGCCCCACAGGGCAGCGTGGGGACTTGGTGGGAAGGCCGAGTCTGGCCTGCCTGCATTCAGCTCTTCTACAGAGAGAGAGAAAGGAGAATTTTGTGTCGGACCATGTTTCCGAATGATTTCATTGTGCCCCGAGTTATGGGCATGACAAGCAGAGAAGGCTTGAAAAGGAGTTCTGTGTGGGAAGCTGAGAGAGCAACAGCTCAAGAGTGTTCGAGCAACCGTGTTGCACCGTAGTTCGTGCGGGAGAACTGTGAAAGGCCTGACTTCTGGCCTGCTAGCCTGATTTCTGCCCTGAGAGGGAGAAGAGGACTTTTGTCAGACTAATTCCGAATTCTGTGAGAACAAAGCAAGCTACTGATTTGGGACCAGGTTTAACCTGTAGAAGACCGAGGAATTTGCTGAAAGCGATAAGCCTGTCAGGAATTTCAGTTACTTCAGAGCTCCCAGTGTGAGCAGAGGCTTGCGATCGTGACTGGGGAGCATTTGGCCTGGTACAGGTAGAATTCTGGTATATAAATGTACTGTGTACTGAAGGAGAATCGTGATTTAGTTTGGCTGTGTGCTGCTGACTTGTACATATGAATGTGCTATGTGCTGGATGGGGATCCCTGTCTAATCCCCCTTATTCTGAACTGTGTGCTAGTTGCTGGAAGCTGTTCCCAGCTAATTTCAGACTGAATCCGCTGTTGCCTAGTACAAATAGATCCTGCCACGAGGGCCTTGTCTCCCTACCCTGCTGCACAGAGACGATCCGTTGACGAGGGACCAGCCAGAGGAGCAGCCCTGCTGTTTGCCTGAGCAAGAACTACGCCGAGGCGACTCGTGTGGACCCTGTTCCCTCAGGCAATCCAGAACGTCCATCCATCAGCCCTCCTGTGTTCAGCCTGGGTACCGTGAGTAATGATCAGGGTAGCTTCCTGCAACATTTCCTAATCAAAAGTGTCTCATCTGATTGTTTTGTGTTTCTTTTCACGAACTGAGCCCTCCGGCTCCGGATTACAAATTGTGTGTGTGCATGTTCTTTTTCCATCACAGGGCCCCAACCAGCTGTGTTGCCGGCCTACCCCAGGCAGTACTGGCTAGCCTATCCCCATCCTGGGTACCCGGAGAGTGTGACTGAGTGGGACTCTGATTGCATGCACAGTAGTGTGATTCTTAGTGTGTTTAGGCCAATTAACCTGATTATCCCCCTGTCCTTGTTATAATCCCCTGAATAAATCAGATCTGTTTGTTTCTGCAATTCACATTGACTGTGGTGTCAGTTTATGTTGAAGGTATTGCATTGTTGCTTTTGTACTGCATCACCTTATTTTACAGGGGTCCCAGAGTCAAACTGAAGGAACCAGTACCGGGATAAGTGCCAAACATAAGTGTATGTACAAAGCATATCTGGGGTGTTGGGAAGGTGCATATTGTGTATTGTGTGGGCCACTAGTAGGGGGCAAGGGGGGGGGTCACAGTGTCTCAGAGGGCTGTGATCTGGTTATTCTGACTGATACCAACCCAGACCTTTGGGTGGAGGCACCCGTCACTGAACCTAGGCCCCTTAACCTGTTGGTAGCCAAGCAGGCAGAGGTAGCCCAAGAGATAGCACCACCTAGGGGTTACACCGAAGTTACTGTGTTGTTTTTCTTTAAGTAAACTTTTATTATTTCTTATCAACTCTGCCTGGGGTCTGGTTGTGTGACCTAAGATTTTAAATAAAAGGGTTCTGTAAGGACTGTAGGCCTTGTTAATGAAGATAGTGACCACTCGACTATCGTACAAATCAAACAAGCAAGAAGCTGCCAGTAGTAGCGGGGGATTCTAGCCAGAGAAAGTAGTACAAGAACCAGGGGGACGTAAGACTACAGTTTTCACCCTTCCACTGGGAAAAGGAAGGTTGGTGATGCTTTCTGAACCACAGAACTGCTCATGAGTTCCATAAAAAGAGGGACATCCCTGCAAACAGGAGGTCCTGCCGTGCCCATGGGGCAGGGCTCGTGACAGGCCACATCCACTGCCCCTCCCTGATCTATGTCCATGGTCACCTAGTCAAAGAACACTAACAGATTTGTTTGACAAGACCTTCCCGCTGTGAATCTATGCTGCCTCGGATCCCCTGCTGGATTTAAGAAATATCACAGTCCTTTTTTTCAGCAGCGATTCCATTACTTTCCCCACCACTGAGGTCAGGCTGACTGGCCTCTAATTGCCAGTCACTTCTCTGTTCGCACTTTTGTGGAGAAGGGCTACATTCGTCCTCCTCCAGTCTCCTGGAACCACTCCTGTCTCTATCAGTTTGTTGAATAGGGCTGTTAGTGGTGCTGCCAGCATCTCTCAAGTTCTTTTAATATTCTGGGATGTGTCCCATCCAGCCCATGGCCTTGTCCCCTTTCAGATTCTTGCATTCCTTTAGGACTCTTTCCTCTGTAAATGGGCTGGTGTCCACCTCTCTCTCCCATTGGTGCTCCTGTCACTCAACAGTGGTCCTTCTCCTCCCCCCTTCTTCTATGAACACTGAACAAAAATATTTGTTCAGGCTTGTTACTTTTTCTAGGTTCTTCTCCACACACCCCTTTTAACCTCATAATCCCACCTCTGGTCTTTTTTCTTTCACTAATGGACCTGAAAAAGGTCATGTCTCCTTTCTTAATCTCCTGGGCTATTTTTTCCTCTGTTTGTGCCTTTGTGCTCCTGACTGCTTTCTCTGCCTCCTCCTGCTTTTCCAGAAACTGTTCCCTGTCCTCCCCCTCTGTGTTTCCTTGTACCTCCTGAAATCTAGCCTTTTCTCCGTTACTGTCCTGGTCCCATCCTTTGAGAATCATAGTGTTTTTCTCTTTCTTTTTGTTTTGCTTAGTTGCCCAACACAAAGGCTTGTTGCCCCTGCTATGGCTCCCTTAAGCAAGGAAATGTTATTTATATAGTACCCTAGCCAAGGACTCAGAGCATTTAACAAAGATTATAATAAAACGCAATAAACATCCCAAGAGACAAATTAATCAGAGAAGATTAAAAACCTTTTCAAATATATAAGTTTTAAAAGAGGCTTTAAAGGCCTCCATTGCGCTAGCAACCTTAATGTTTGGTGGAAGAGAATTCCACAGGAGTGATGCAGCCACCCCAAAGGCCCTATCTCCCTATCTTTTTAACTGGGAGGATGGTGCAACTCATAAGCCAGCCTCAGTGGAGCGTAGGGGTGAATAGGAGAGTACGGAATAAGGAGCTGTTTTAGGTAGTCAGGTCCCAGAGTGCATCGGGCCTTGTATGTTAACAAGCCTTTCTTGAAGGTGTTACAGTAATCAAGCTGACTAGTAACAAAGGCATGACTAACCATAGCCAGGTCAGTAGGAGTCAAAAATGAGCAGATCCTGGCAATATACTTGAGATGGAGAAGACTTGTTTTTCAAAGTGAAGCCGATTGTCAGGAATAATACCAAGATCCTTAACCACATTTAACAGCGACAGGAGACGACCATCTGCTACTAGGGTGGGTAGTCTCCCGTCATCAAAAATACCCCCATGACCTGGCAAAATCACCATATCCTCTGTCTTGACGGGGTTGAGACATAGCCAGTTAGCAGGCATCCAGTCATTTTTCTTTGGTAAACACTGACTCTGCGTGTCTGGGGTGGAAAGGTCATTGGGGCACAGGACAGGTACAACTGGGTCTCATCTGCATAGCAGTGAAACCCAGATTGCACCACCTAATGATCTCTCCCAGTGGCAGCATATACACAACAGGGGCACTAAGATGGAACCCTGTGGAACACCACATGGCAGTGAAAAAGATCCAGAGGAAAAATGTCCCAGAACAACTCACTGTGATCTTCCGGTTAGACATGAGCGAAACCAGCACAGAACTGTTCCAGTAGCACCCACACAGTTCCGCAGACAGTCCAACAACACCCCCTGATCTACCATGTCAAATGCTGAGGAAAGGTCCAAGAACACCAAGATGGTATCGTGCCCTTGGTCCCTCACCATGAAGAGATCATGCACCACCCAGACCAACGTCGTCTCAGTGCTGAGCTGATGCCAAAAACCCAACTGGAGAGGTTCATAGATGAATAAAGTCTCCAGGCATTCAGCCAGCTGGTCAACCACCACTTTCTCAATAAGTTTCCCCAGAAAGGGAAGATTAGAGATAGGCCTGTAATTTGAAGGAACATCAGGATCAATACTAACATACTAAAAGCCAGCAAAATAGGCTTGGCGGTCTTCGTGTCTGCTCGATTTGCCAGACCATATTGGCGCCGCTTCCTCCCACCCCCAGCCCCAGAGAGGGTCATCTTTGGCTTCAGTTTATCCATGCACCTGTCCCACCCCTCTTGAAGCCCTCCAATTGCCCTCCTCCACCAGACATCCAGGCAGTGCATTCTATGGCCCCACCACCCTCTCAGTGAAGTAATGTCATCTAGGTTCTCCCCTATAATTTCCCCTCCAGCTTCCACTCATGCCCCCGGTTGTGCCCCCTTTCTTTAGCCTGCACATATCTTTGGCTCCGTTCCTGTTTATCCCTTTCACATATTTGAAGACCCCTATCATGTCCCCCGTCTCTCCTCTCCTCCAGTGAGCACAGCCCAAGTTCTTCCAGCCTTTCCTCATAGGTCCTCTCTCTCTTATGCCCTGAATTATCCTGGTTGCCCTCCTCTGGACCCTATCCAGTAGTGCTATGTCCTTCTTGAGGTGAGGGCCCCAGAACTGCACGTAATACTCGAGATGCGGCCTGACCAAGGCATTATACAGAGGAAGGATCACCTCCCTCCTCCTGGACATAATTCCCCATGCTATGCAGCCCAGAATCCTGTTTGCTTTTGCCGCAGATCTTCTGCAGTTTTCGGTGTTATTCATTTTGGTATCTACCACCACCCCCAGGTCCCTTTCACTCATTGTGGTTTGCTGCGAGACCCCCCCCCGGGTGCATACATGACCTGGGTTTCTGACCCCCAGATGCAGCACCCTACACTTCCCTGGATTAAACCTCAGTCCCCACCTTCTTGACCACCCCTCCAGGTTATCCAGGTCCCTCTGGACTGTCTCTCTCACTTCATCCCTGTCTGCCAGTGCTCCCAGTTTTGAGTCATCCGCAAAGAGGCTCATCCTACTCCTAACCCTCCTCCCCATATCGGAGACATAGGCATTGAACAGGAGTGGCCCCAGTACCGAACCTTGGGGAACCCCACTGAAGACCTTCCTAGGGGAGGAGACTATCCCACCAACCACTACCCTCTGTGTTCTCCCCGTTAGCCAATTTTCTACCCATCTAAGCAACTGTCCTCCCAACCCCATCCCCCCAGCTTTGTTAACAACCCAATGTGGGGTACCGAATCAAATGCCTTACTAAAATCCAGGTATAGGACGTCCACCGGTCTTTGTCAGTCATGGGTCCCCGTCATCCAGTCATAAAAATCTATGAGGTTGGTCTGACACGATCTCCCCAGGACAAAACCATACTGTTTGTCAAGCAGGTGCCCCAACCTTTCCAGTTGCCTCCCGAGCTTCTCCTTGATGATGCCCTCCATTAGTTTACCTATCACAGACGTTAAGCTGACAGACCTGTAATTTCCCATCTCCTCCCTAGAGCCCCCCCCCCGTGGATAGGCAGCACATGAGCCACCCTCCAGTCTCGAGGCACCCATCCTGTATGCAGAGAGGTGTTGAACAGTGCAGCTAGTGGCGCTGCTAGTTCGTCTGCCAGTTCCTTCATAACCCTCGGATGTAGCCCATCTGGTCCCGGTGCCTAATCAGTTTTTAGCGCCGAAGGGCCTCCCTCACCCTGTCCTCTGTGATTTCTCCCTCCCAACCACCCCCTCATTTAAGCACCCATCCCCTTCTAGGTTTGGCCCACCCGGTACCCCAGCCTCTTCTGGTCCTCTAGACTCCATCTGACCTCTCTGCTCAGCTGTTTTCCCACCCTCCCATCAGGCTGAATGGGTCCCCTGTCTCCCTCCATAGATATCGAGGCAAAATACTCATTTAGCACCTTTGCCTGATTCCCCCACCTCCTGAGCCCATCCCTCCCCAGTCTTAATCCTGGAGATCTGTGCTCTCCCTTTTCTCTTCTCCCTTATGTATCTATAGAATCCATTTCCACCCCTTCAGATGTCCCTAGCCAGGTTTTGCTCCATCTTTGCCTTGGCTCCCCTTACCACTCTGGTGACCCTCCTTGCTGTCAACTTGTAGTCTCCTCTCTCCCTAGCCCCACTGGAGCGCTTAAAACATGCATAGGCAGCCTTTTTATCCCTCACCGCCTCTTACACCTCCCTGGTCCACCAGCACGGCTTATTGGCTCTACCATTCTTATGCCTTACCCTTGTACATGAGTTAGTAGCCTCCTGCACCCCTTTCTTAATGGTCTCCCACAAGCTACCAGCATCCATGTCTGGCATAATCCTGTCCAGACTCCCCCGTAGAATCCTGCCCATGCCCACAAAGTCTGCCCCCCTGAAGTCCACTACTACTGTATTGGAGCGGTTATCCTCCCCCCTAGACACAGCAGAAACCAGACCATGGCATGGTCACCACCTGCCAGCGGGCTACACACCTCCAGACCCCTTATCTGGTCACTGTCTGCAAGGACAGCGTCCAGTATCCTCCCCTCCCTAGTAGGTTCCCCCACCTGCTGGACCAGGAAGGCATCCTGAAACACATCCATCAGTCTCTGCTCCCTGGCCACCGTGGATGTCATAGTGTCCCAGTCTGCCCCCGGCATATTAAGGTCACCCATGACCACCACCCTACCCTTTCCACGGTCACAGTGCCCCTTGATGTTCTCAACTCATTTTTCCTCCAGGGTCTCATCAATCGCGGGGGGTCTGTAGACCACCCCTATTTTCAATCTTTTAACTCCCCTCACTTGCAGGGTTACCCAAATCGCTTCCACCCCCCCATCAGCCTCCTTCCACTCCACTAACCACTATGCCATTTTTGACTATCAGCACTACATCCCCTCCTCTTCCCTCTTCTCTATCCCTCCTGAATATTGTCTAGCCCTCCAAGTTTAGGTCCCAATCATTCTTCTTGGTGGCCCATGTCTCAGTAATCACCACCACATCTGCTGATCCCTCAGCCAGCATCGCCTGGAGCTCGGGCATTTTGTTGCCCATGCTCCTAGCATTGATCAGGACCGTTCTCCACCCCATCACCCCTTCCCTCTCCAATTGTCTCGGCTCTGCACAAACCCTATTCACCCTTTCCTGCACAGCTCTGGCTGTATTTACCTTTGACCTGGAACCTCGAGCAGCCCTCCTGGTTCCATTCCTTCACTTAACCCTCCCCCCCATTTACAAGTTTAAACCCCACCTCTTGACTGTGAATCCTGTGAGTTTTAGTTTCAAGATCTCTCTCCCCTCTAAGTTGAGGTGTATCCTATTCCTGGCATATAACCTCTTGTCCTCCCATGTGTCCCCCAGTCCCCCACCAGCCCATACCCTTCTGCCCTGCACCAGTCCCTGAGCCACTGGTTCACTCCTCTGAGTTTATGCTTGGTCTCCCCAGACGCCCTAGGTACTGGTAGAATCTCCAAGAAGGAGCTTGAGCTTCCTATAGAGTGGCAGACCCTAGCCAGTTCCTGAAACCTCACCTGGATTTCCAGTTCACTGTTCCCCTCCAAGTCGTTTGTGCCCAGATGTATTAGGAAATCTAGGGATCCCCGCATTCCAGTGCTAATGAGTATAGCTGGAATTTGGCCTTGTGTATGGATAGGCCTGGGATACATTTAGCCTCAACTGGTCTGCTTTTTCCCTCCCCTACCCCCTCCCACTGGATGCCCCTGGTCATGGAGTCACCCAGCAGAATCACCTTCAGCCCCCCCCAATTTACTGGCCCTTTCAATCCCTTCCAGGCTCTTCCTTCTTTCATCAAACCCCAGCTTACTCCTCCCACTCCCTTCAGTCCGGGGATCACTAGTCTCTGCGTGCCCTACCATGCTCTTTCTTCTGCCTGTGGCTTCCAGTTTGCTCCTCGCCCCCCCCAACCTCATGGGTGGCACTGGTTGCCCCCCAGATCTCCCCTGGACTCCCTTTCTGGGCCAGAATCCACAGGTCCCCACCCAGGCACCCTTCTACTGCTTCCCTCCTTGCCTCCATCCCCCCTCCGGTCCTGTATCCTCCACCCCGTCTGGCGTATTTCTCCCTACCCTCCCCCCCTCCCAACCTCATGCAATTCCTCCCACCCGGCTGGCATTTCTAGAGTACTCCCTCTACCCCTTTCTCCTTGGCTGACTTCCCCAACCTGAGTGCCTGCCCGACCCTATTTTTCCCCTTCCCCCCCCCCTAGCCTCGTCATGTGCTCCTCCATCCCCTTTCCTCCTCAACCTCGGATCATGTCCCTCCTCCTCCCGTTTGTGAATGTGGCCACCTCCCTACCACCCGCTTGCTGGCCAAACCCTCTCTGTCTGCCTGCTCCCCTCCTGTTCACTGCCTCTCCTGCCCCAACCCCCCCACCCGGCTTGCTGACCAAACCCTTTCTGTCCGCCTGATCCCCCCCGCCAGCCTCTTCCACCTCCTCTCCTGGATATAGCAGGGTGAATCGATTACTAAGTGTGATGCTTGCCCCGACTTGCTTTCCTACCCCCCTCCTTTGATCTCTCTGATAGGCCACCCCTACAAAGTGATTTCTGTCCATTGCTTGTATCGTGCCCTACCCCTCCGGAGTACCCATAAGGTCCATGTCCACCTGTTCCCTGGGGTATACCATAGTGGCCTTGCCCACTCTCATGAGGTCCTTTCCACTCCTTTCTTCCCCAATCCTCCCCGCTCATGCCTTCCAGCTTTCTTCTGATCCCTTCGACTTCCTCCCTAAGTCCTGTCAGCTGAAAGCACACTGGACACCCTCCAAACCTGCATGCCCAATTTAAGATTATTGCTGCCCGCATCCCGTACACCCAGTTACCCTACCGAAGATGCCCGCTCTGGCCAGCCCCAAGTCCACCCTCATTTTGGTGTGAGCAGTACAACCCTCTAGCAGAACCAATTTAGGCAGTAGTACACAAGGACCCTAGCTGTTTGTCCCCTCTCCCAGCTGAATTCAGATTACAACAATTCTCCCTCTTTCCCTACAGCAGCCAGTTTTTCAGCCCCAGTTCTCAAGCAAAAATTTTGCCCACCCCAACAGTGATCAGTAGCAGTAAACAGTTCACACAGTTTGTCTACTCCCTCAACTGTAGACAGCATACACAATTTTACAATCTGCTATAATATGCCCCCTCTGATAGCAGTAGACAATGTTGCCCAAGCAGCCCAGCATACAGGACCCTTGTCCCCCAATCAGCTGTAACCAGTTCACCAGCCGTAGTATTAATCAGTTCACAGTTGTCATCTCCCTCAGCTGTAGGTAGCAGGTAGTTAGTGATGCCCAAGCAGGCAGAGCGTACAGTTCCCTTTTCCCCCGATCAGCAACAATCCAGATCACCCACTCTCAACTTGCCCTTCTCCAAGGCTCCACCTCCACTGACCATTTAATAGAGGTCAGGGCCGGGGTGGGTGGTGTGGGACAAAGAACAGCCCTCCTGATTGCGACTGGGCTAATGGCCTTTATAGCCAGGCGCACAGTCAAAAATTCGAGCCCTTAGCGCTGATTGGCCCCACCGCTCTTTTCTCCATAGTGGCTGGCAGCCCTCCGCACAACTCCCCTGCTCACTCTCACACCGCCAATGTGGCTCCGGTCAGCCTGTCCTGCTCCCGCTAACAAACTCCTTTTCCATCCACCGATGTGGTCGCGTCCTCTCCTGCCACCAGTGCGGCCCCGGATTGCCTGCCCTGACTCCCTCCAGCGAACAAACAACAGCTCTCCTGATTGCAACTGGGCTAATGGCGTTTATAGCGCAGTCGCACAGTCAAAAATTCGCACCCTTAGTGCTGATTGGCCCCACTGCTCCTTTCTCCGTAGCGGCCGGCAGCCCTCCGCACAACTCCCCTGCTTGCTGTCATGCCACCGATGTGGCTACGGTCAGCCTGCCCTGCTCCCGCCAACAAACTCCTTTTCCGACCACCGATGTGGTCGCATCCTCTCCCACCACCAATGCGGCCCCGGATTGCCTGCCCCGACTCCCTCCAGCGAACAAATAACAACAGATGTTTGTTTAAGAAAGGGTCTCACTAAAGCCTCTTTCAGAGATGCAGGAACAAAACCCTCACTTAATGACCCATTGACGATCTCCACAAACACTGGACCCAAGAAATCCAAGCAGCTGATGACAAGCCATGTCAGATCCGAGTCCAGGGCACAGGTGGTGGGATGCATGCTGGTAAGCACCCGAAGAATCTCGTCCGCCAACAGCAATCGAAACTCAGTCAAACTCGGAAGACGATCTTCACTAGCAGATCAGTCACCCCCTGTAGAAACTGGATCAGAGGAGGTAAATGCCCTGGTGGAGACCACCTTGTCAGCAAAAAAACTGCCTAAACTGCTCACACTTTTCTGTTGAAAATGCTGTCCCGGATTGGAGACAGGAGGGATTTAACCAACTGTCAACAGTGCGGAACAGCACAGCTGGATGGTTTCATGCCAAAGCAATAGATCGAGACAAAAATTCAGTCTTCTTGAAATCAATTGCCTACTGATACTCCAAGTAATGGAGCAGCGCCAACGTGTCCTCTTCAGAGCATGACCGCCTCCAGGTACACTCTAACCTACGCCCCTTCGTTTTCTACCTTAAGGTAGCCCATTGTTTCACTACATCCCCGTTAATTTTCACCTGCCATGGCCCCCTTGAGACATTCCCCAATTTTTGCAAAGTCACCATCTGAAATCCAGGACCCTTGCTTTCGAGTGGCTTGATTCCTCCACTGTTCTCACACTGAACCACACCAAAATGGCTTACCCTGGTAGCTCCCACACTAGGGCAGTGGTATACTAAAATGGAGGAATAAGAGACAATCGAAAGAATCACTGGGACCTCCACCTTGCAAGGCAAAGATTTAAGGACATCCGGGCCCCATGGTATAGATAAAAGCTGCCCGCAGGGAGTCTTTTGTCATTCGGGGGAAAGTAGAGACAGAGCCAGAGGGGCAGTTGCAATAAAAATAAAGACAATATTATTGATTGACAGAAACTATGTGGCAATTTGAATGCCCTAATGTTCTCTTAATTACAGATACAGTGGACACTGACTATAACCAACACATCCAGCATATGCTATTTTGTCCATTATAAGCAGTTTCCGTGTAATACATTTGATTGGTTTTGTATTTCAAAGAACGTTTAGAAAGTTAGTGCTTGTAAGTGTGTTGGTATGTCTGAATAACCAAACAAACCAGATTCAAATACTGATTAAGAGTATTTTATTTGTTTCATAACAAAAGAAAAAGCAACTTAAATAGGAATCAGCTGTAGCTGTTGCTCTTGTTTGCAGTCTCGATCACAGTCACTCAGTCGGTATTGTTTCTGACTCCGTGTAGTCCGTAATTTTCATTTGAACCATTGGTTTCTCTTAATATTCTTTCATACATAGAAACACAGAAATTTCCGACATAATTCGAAACTTAAAGCATCTTTATGCAAAACTAATAAACGTTCAAGATTTTTCACGCAGAGAGTCCCTCCTATATGGAACTCACTACCAGTTGACATCATCAATAGTGAAAATGTAGAACAATTTAAGAAAAGACTTGATAATTGTATGGGTGACAGGAAATTTTCCTTCCACTGCTAAACCAGCTGGTGGTGAGTTCACAAATGGGCATTTCGCCTTCTGAACTTGTATTAATCTATGAATCTATAAGGACCACTTGGCCCACCTGGTGTGCCCATTTTTCCCTGCCTACAGTATCACTGCAAATCTTGGTTGATCTCCAGCGCATTTACACTCCCTTCCCCTAAAATTCCCTTATACAAATCCCATGCATTTCTTGAATACCATCACTGTTTTGGCCCCACCACCTCCATTGGAAGACTGTTCAGGAATCTGCCACTCTTTCTGTGAAAAAGTACTTCCTATATCTCACCTGAATCTAACCCCTCCAGCTTCTGATCATGCCCCTTTGTACTTGAGCACCTTTCTCCTGAAAAATGCCTCCCTCCTGTACCTTGTTTACCCCCGTGAGGTATTTAAAGGTTTCTATCATATTCCCATTGTTTTTCAAGATGTATATATTTAGGTTCTCAAATCTCTCCTTGTAAGGCTTTTGATAGACTCTGTACAATTTTAGTTGCCCTCCTCTGGACTGCCTCTGTCTATCTTTCTAGAGAAGTGGTTTCCAGAACTGGACAAAGTAGTCTAGGTGGGGTCTTACCAGTGAGCTTTACACAGGCAACACCACCTCCCTTTTTCTGCTGGTGATAGACCTCCCTATGGGTTCCATGTCATAATAGAGATCACAAAGGCGAGATTGCTATTATGAGAGTATATAAAGCACATGGCGGTATACACATTAAAGCAGCCTGACATCCAGATTGTAAAAAAGTGTTTTGGGGGTAATATTATCAACCCCAAGGGAATGCATGTCAGGGAAGGGTAACAAAAATCTGGTTGTCGGAATAAATTATGTGCCACAGCTTGTAGATGTGGCAAAATGTAGTCACTCACCATCCCGAACCCGTACCTGCTGTGCCTCAGCTAGTCACCCACACCACCATGCCACATGGTTAGCTCGGCGGCAGCAGGTACAGCAATCCCCCAAGACCCCTTCCCTGTCCCTCCCCTTCCCCACAGTCGCGTTCCCATCCAGGGAATAGCATGCACAGTAGCCCCTAATAACTGCGCCCAAAATGAATTGCTGTTTTTGCAGTCGCTCATTTTTGTTTGCTCTTATTAGGTGATAACCTCCCTATGCACCCCAGCATCCCTCCCCTTCCCCCATCTGCCTTGTCGAGCTGCCTGGCCACCATTAAATCATCAAGTATGGTTACATCCCATCTCTTTCCTGGGTTTCTGTGCCCCAAGTATACTACTTTGTACTGTTTTGCATTGAAACCCAGCTGCCATACCCTTGAGCAATCCTCGAGTTGTCTCAGGTCTTTGCTCATCCCTTTCACCCCAGCACCCCCCAGAGTGTCCACCCTATTGCAGATTTTTGTCACCCACAAAGAGGTAGAGCTTCCCTTCCTGCTCCTCTTCAGTGTGACTTATAGGCACTCACTGGTCAGCCTCCTTTCCTCAGAGTGACTTTCCATTTACTACCACCCTCTGCATCCTATCCCTAACCAATTGCTTAGCCAGGTTCTGACCTTTAGACCAACTACTAAGCTACCTAACTTGCTTACTAGCCTTCTATGTGGAACTGTGTCAAAATCCTTACCAATATCTAGGTAAGCTACAGCCACTGTTCAACCCTGATCTAATTAGTCACCCAGTCAAAGAAATGTATCAAATTCATTTGAAGTCCACCACCCCCCCATGAATCCATGCTATGTTGAGTCTTGTAATCCACTGAATTCAAAATAGTCCACAATCCTTTCCTTCAGCAGTGACTCCATTAAGATTCCCACTGCCTGTGTCAGGCTGACTGGCCTATAGTTGGCAGCCTCTTCACTGCTGGAAATGTTGTGAAGTGAGACTACATCTGCCCTCCTCCTATCCTCCAGAACCACTCCGGTTCCAATAAGCTGCTAAACAGAACTGTCAAATGGCAGCTGTACACCCTATACTCATTCAGTACCCTTGGTTGCACCCCTTCTGGCCCCATTGCCAGTTTCAGATTAGTGTGTCCCTTCAAGAGTCTCTCCTGTGAAAATGGACTAATGTCCACCTCCCTGTCTCCAATGCTCCTGGTACTTTTTTGTGGCCCCCTCCCTTCTTCTTCCTCTGACACAGTGAACAAAAGTATTTGTTCAGGATGTGTGCTTTTCCTGTTCTCTCTCTCTGTACTATCCCCACATTCCCTTTTTAATGTTTTGATCCCTCCCCTGGTCTTCCTACTTTTGTTTACATACCTATAAAATGTTTTTCTCCATTTATTACTTTCTGAGCTAGTCTCTTTTCATTGTGTACCCTGGTGCTCCTTATTGCTCTCCCTGCTTCACTCTGTGTCCTGCTGATACTCCTACCTATCATTCTCCCTCTGCGTCTCCTTATACCTGTGGAATGCTACCCTTTTTGGCTTTATCTTTTTGACCACCTCTTTCAAGAACCACTGTGGTCTCTTTTTCCCTCTTGCTTTTGCTCACTTCCTTGATGCAAAGATTTTTTGCCTTCCTTGTTTCCATTTTTTAGCTGTGCCCACTGTTTCTCCTCTGCACCCCACCCAGGTCATCCTCCCCATCAGGTAATCCCTGAGGCGTTAATCCATCTTTTTAAAATCTGCCCTCCTGAAGTTCAGAAACCTCACCCTTGCATGGTTCAATTCTACAACCATCCTTATATTGAACCACACTGTTTGGTGATCACTGTTCCCCAGGTGGCCTTCTATCTTGATGTCTGCAACATTGTCTCTGTTACTGAGTACCAAATCCAGTACTGCTCCATCATAAGTGGGTTCACTGACTATTTACTTGAGGAATACCCCCTGCAGGGAGTCCAGGCTGAATGGGGAGTTCCAATCTACTGTAGCCCAGGTGCTGTATGCCAGTGGGCTAATCCCCCCTTTGCCTGCTGTCCTTGTCACAGGGTAAGGGTCCTGGATCCTGCTACAGTGACAACCAGGGGTTCATTCTCAGAAATATTAACAGCGTGGTGCCTCCACCTAGAATAAGGTATTCGTGAGCCAGGTATCTGCTTGGTACAGCCCTCTGGGATACTGTACCTCCCCACCTCCCCAATCAACCATTCTGCACACAGTATCCCCAATAACCTTGATCCACCATAAACCATAAATCTCAGCAATGGGCAAATGCAATGAACGTCACTGACACAGTAGTTTCAACAAACTTCCAACTTTATTTGGGGGCAAGGATCGAGGAAGGGACAAAGGATGGCTGTGAAAGCAAGAAGGGTTAGTGAAATACGTAGCAACCATAAACATTTTGGACTTGCAGGCCAAACCCACCCCCAACTAGTACCGGTACTCCTAAAGAGTCCTTCTGGGCACCCACTAGGTGCAGGCCTGATCGATGCTGCAAGCCTGCAAGTTGCCTGACGGTTGGGGTCCTGAAATATTGTAAAGACTTGGTTCAAGAAAACAAAACAAATTCCCCTTTTTCCTTTCCAGTAACCAGGTCCTGGGTACTCACTGTTTGTTCATCTCAAGAACCTGGAGTATGGAGCTCCTTGTTCAGTACAGCACAGGGCAGAAGAAAGGCTGGCCATGGTCCCTCAGGCAGGATGGACTTGCTCGAAGAACCTGCAACTGGTCTTTAGGGAATGGGAATGGTACTCCCTTCAATATCTCCACCAATTTATGTGAAGAAACACCTTTAAATCCTGCCCAGAGATCCTGGTCGAACATGGTCTTCAACAGTCTGACTTTTTCAGAGTTCTCCAACTACGACATTTCTACAAATACTTCCAAATCAGGCACATGCTTTGGATACCAACCCCAAACTCACTTCATTCATTACCCTCATTTGTATGAGGTACTCGAAGCATATGATTTTATATTTTTATAGAGCTCTGGTAAACTCCAGCAGAGACTTGATCCAAGACATGTGGATGTGTTGACAGGTGAGTTAAACATGCAGATATTGGAGGAGTGTTGGCAAAAAGTCTGTCAGAAGGCATCTAGATTGACAAGCTACTGTCAGTGGAGAGAATATGCGTGGAAACAATTAATCCAGTACTTTCTGACCCCGGTAATCACTGGTAAATATCTACCTACAAAGGATATGTCTTGGTGGAAGGGATGTGGGGAGTGGAGGGCCCATTGTGGCCATGTCATGTGGGGCTGTCTGGTCCTTTGCCGCTTCTTCTAAGTTTTGCAGGAGGTACTAGGAGAACTATACGGGAGACCATTCAACCTAATGGCAGAAAGGTTCTTATTACTACAGTACCTCAGGGAATTCTGAGACTCAAATGCCAAATATTTATTTGGCATCCTACTAATGGCTGCCAAAAAAGTATGATTCATTCCACAAACCTCTACCCTGATTGCTTGATGCAAGACTAACAGAATTTCAATGTGCCTACTCAACTTGGGATAGTGGTATGCTTGTGTAACACAGATAATATTTGGCTGTTCACCTCTCTATCTGTGGGATATACGACCCTGTAGGAGTATAAAGGCAAGGAACCCTGCAGGAGGGTTCCACCCCTAGAGGTGCCATGGGAGTGATTACCTTGGCTAAAGGTACCTTAGGCAGGAGCCCACGGAAGAGAGAGACGTGCCGCTGGAGGAGGAGAAGTGGATGGAGGGATGAGTGAGGAGCAGCGGCCCTTATATGGCCACGCAGGAGCATGGTTAATTGTGCCACCCCACTGAACTACAGGTATAGCCTTCCAATTCAATGTGTCTGCACAACTTGGTATAGTGTTGTGCTTGTACAACATGGATAACCTTAGGCTGTTTGCCTCTCTATCTGTGGGATATACACCACTCTGTAGGGGTACAAAGACAAGGAACCCTACAGGAGGGTTCCACCCCTAGAGGTGCCATGGGAGTGATTCTCTTGGCTAAAGGTACCTTAAGAAGGAGGCTAAAAAGAGTATCGAGCAGCGCTTATGGGGTACTGAACACTTGTCGGAATTGAAGACCTGTACGTAGGTGAGTTAGAGGTATGGTCAGGAGCTTGAGTAGAGTAGGCAGGAGACAAGGAGAAATAGTGACCTGCTCATAGATGTAAATGTAAGGTGAGGAGGCATGACTTCCTAAGGAGAGAGGGAACAGCTATGAGGGAGGGAGGGGATAATTATGGGGATGCCACCTGACTCCTTCCAACAGCGGAAACCCAATTTAGTGACCTAGAGAAGATTACTACACCTATTTAGGTATTATGACCCTTGGCATGGAGGAGAGAAAAAAAAAAACCTTTGAGGAGAAAACCTCTGGGGATCCAAGTCCTAGGTTGCCTTCCCTCCAGACTGCTGGACAATGTTGTTTAGTGATGGCTCTGCTACTGCAATTTAGTAGACAAATCCAGGGGAGATTCTAATTTGGGGAACACTGTCGCTCAGTCCCTCTTATGGGAATGCTGTGGAGGGTTGCAAGCAAACTCTGCAGCACCAGGACACTCAATGCCAACCTCCATGGTGGGAGGAGGAGAGTAATGACCACCGAGGTGCTCATCCGGCCTACCAATCTAAGAACAAACTGGGTGAACCAGAGGTGGTTGTGGGGAGAATAGTTTAAAGGGTGCCTCCAAACCTGCTCGGGTAGCTAATGGAGCCCTTCCCTTGAGATCCCCAACCCTCCCCGCAGGAGTCTTAAATACTGCTTTAGGAGGTGCTGTTGGTATGGTTGATGACTGAAGGGCCACCCAGAGCGAGGACATTCCCCTACTATAGGCTGGATGAGAAGGACCCGCTCCAAGCCTTGCATGCTCAAGATGCGGACTTTGGAGTGCAGAGGGAGACCGTCAGTCACAGGGCTAGTCCTAGAAGTAATGGATTCAGTCAGCATGTCTCCAAAATGAGGAAAGAATGTAGTCATAATGTAGCATGGGACCCATATTTGGGTCAAACTTGGATGATTGGTGACGTGGAGAGACCTGTGAGTAGGCCAGGCTGAGTAATGTGGACCCTCATGTGGGTCTAGTTAAGGCAGAGAGCATTTGTCAACCACAGGAATGCATGCCAACTGAGTCTATAAGGAAGCCAAATTAGGAGTGAATTAAATCAAATGTTATGAGTGAGAGAATGGTAAGGCCGGGCAAAGCCTGGGGCCGACAGTGAGGTAGGAGGAGATTAGGTAGGAGAAGGCTGCAAGTCCGGTATGATGAAAGGTGGAGTTTGAAATTAATAGACTTGATATGCTGATTGCATGAATGCCATGAAGGCTGGTATAGTGAGGGTTAGGTGCCAGTGGCCGACGGGTAGGGAAGATTGACTGAAACCAGTGAATGCCATAAAGGCTATATGGAGTAAAACGAGAAGGCTGTGCGAACTAATGACTGATTGAATATATGACAATCGTAAAGCTGCTCCCGCTGCCTGGAACCATGATGCCTGCTGCGACATTGCAGTCCCCCACTGTTAGCAAAACAAAGAAGCCACAAACAAGGCACCGGGACACCAAACAGCTAATTAAACCAGTAAGATAAATTGAATTAATTAATAACCAGCAGTTGGGGCTTGGCTGACAGCTGTACCAGGGCTGACATGCCGGCTAGGTTGTGAGATATGGAGTAACTAGGTGGCCCTATAAATATTTATTTATTTATTTCTGATCTCGGATTAACTATTTGAGCTCAGAGCTCTCTACATAGGTTCCACGTTAGTACATTTAGAACAAGTAGGTGATTATACAGAGGACTGAGACAAACAAGGCAATAGGATTAGAATGAGAACATTTAGGTAAATTTGGTCTTTAAACAAAGGAATGCAAATAAATACAACGAAAACTAAAACTGGAATAGGTAAACACAGTCAGATACATACAGGAACAGACTAAATAACTGTGCCCAACAGGGAGCCTGTTAGTTGTCAGCAACACGAGGGGGTTAGCGTATAGAAGTGCTGGAGACATGAGGTAGAGGGTTGAGCCCCAGTGCAGGTGTCCATGAGAGAGGGAGGGGAGGAGAGAGAGAGAGAGAGGGAGGGAGGGAGGGAGGGAGAGAGAGGAGAGAGAGAGAGAGAGAGGAGGAGAGGGAGGAGAGGGAGGGAGGGAGAGGGGTCTGTTTGGCAGAAAGGCAGATGGTAGGAGATACCTTTGCTAGGTGTTAGCGATGGCAGACACATTGAGATTCCTGTATTAACTGGTTCTTTAGGTTCTTTTTGAAGGTCCACAGAGTGGGCAGGCTAATAATGTTCTCATGGAGGGAGATGAACCACAGCGGTGCCCGATAGGCAAAGGACCTTTATCCTTGAGATGTCTGACATTTTGGAGTCTGGAAGGATTGCAGTTCCAAATTTCGGGTGAGCCTGGGATTAGTGCTGGGAACTAGGAGTTGATAGGCCCCAGTCAGGAGCTGACCAAGGCAGATTTTTTCGGCCAGGAGGTAGGATTGATATTTTAAGCGACCAAAGAGCATTAACCAGTGAGCCTTTGCATAGAGATCGCAGGTGTGGGTTAGTCGGTGTGCCCCTAAGGTGAGCCTACAGGCATTGTTAAGGGCAGTTTTTATATGTCGGAGGGCAGTATCTGTGGAAGAGCCATATATTGGCAGTCCGTAGTCCACTAGGGAACCCACTGAACTGTGGACCGCTATGCTGAGGGCTACATGGGTCAGGCTCTGCTTATGGCAGTAAAGTAGCCCTAAGCATTTGTTGATTGCTTTAGCTGTGATGTCTATGTGGAGGGCATAGGAGAGCGAGCTGTCAAGAGTAATTCCAAGATATTTGAAGTGATGAACACGTTCAAGAGGAACACCACCCCATCACATATTGATAGCGGGTAGTTTTTGTGCTTGTTCTTAAGGCTGGTGAACACAGAGGATTGTCTATGGGGAGTCATTCACAACAAGGATAGTCTCGATCGAGAGGTATCCTTGGCAATGTTCTACCTCGAGAGCGAAGCTTGAGAGGTCATCCGTTGCCAAGAATACCTCAAGATCTGAGAAGATCCTTGTTTGTGAATCACTCCCCATAGACAGTCTTTTATAGTGTATGGGGAGTCTGTTCATTTCAAAACAGCGAATGGAAGCAGACTTTTTTTAAGTCATGGCTTACTTGGCTTCCGTGTTGAGACTCGCTCCAGCGCTACTAGCTGCCTTGCCGACGTGGCTTTTAAATCGCGCATGCACGAATGCGTTCGATCTTGTTGTGCTGCACTGACTTACGTGCAGCACAACAAGAACATGACGCACTGAGACAAGCACAGCAACGCTGTTGGGAGCATGGATTTCCATGCTCAACAGCGTTCTACCATACACTATAACACGCATTTTGTTTTGTAGTTCATTATCAATTTATGATTTTTGAACCACGACTCAGTGCTGGTGAAGTCACATTGTAGCTGTTGCTCAAGAGCAGTGGGGTCAGAGACATTAGAAAAGATAACCGCATCATCCGCATAGAGGAGGTTACGGCACTGACTGGCTAGGGGGAGGTAATTCAGAAACAAGCTAAAGAGGAGGGGGGCCCAGTACTGACCCCTGTGGAATGCCTGAGCACACAGGCTTGGTGTCAGAGAGAAAGTTATCTATCCTGACTTGCTGTGTTCGGCAGTGTAGGTAGCTGCGGAACCATGCAGCGGACACGGGGCAAGGACTACGGCAGTGAGCTGGTTAACTAGGAGGGCATGCTTGACCGTGTCAAAGGCCTTTGTTAGGTCAATATAAATAGCCCTGACTAGCTGGCCAAGATCGAGAGATTTGTGGATGAAGCGTGTGAATTCCAGGAGGGCTGTAGTGGTGCTATGCCCAGCCCTAAAGCCATGTTGCTCTGCACACACAAACCAGCTGAGTGGTGGAGTACTGTACAATTCAGAGCAGGTAATAATACATAATGAATACCCATGGTAGAGGGGAAACCCGAAAAGAGCACAGGACTGAAGCAGGGCAGAAATCGGAGCACAGCAAAGCTTCAGCGCAGGCACGTAGCAGTGCACCGACAGCAACACCCATGATCAGGAAGGACAGACCAGAAGTGCATGCCCAAGTCACGCTGCAGACGCCAAGAGAGCAAGAAACAAGGATGGAGGAAAGACACAGGAATGAGTCGGGAAGGCCCACCCAGGCAGACAGCAACAGAGCACTGCCAAGGTACAGAGATGGGATGGGATGAGGCGGCTTTGGGGGGTGTTAGCCGAGACAAAAAAAAAAAAAGAGGAAGCAGAAGGGGATGAAAAAGTGGCAGAAATGGGAAGGAGCGGGGGGGCATGGGAGACCAAATGTGGCAGTGGGGCAAGCAGCACAGAGGTAAGGAGGCACAAACGGCAACAGAACGAATGGGGGACAGAGGTGGCAAAACACAAAGAAAAGGAACCAGCAACCAGAGGCACTGCAGAAAGTCAAGATGTGGCACAAGAGGCAGGAAAGACAGGAAGGGAAGGAGAGGCACTGTCTCTGGCCACATCGAAACAAATGATCGCGGGAGGAGTGAGGAGGTGCGGCCCTTATATGGCCGAGCAGGGGCATGGTTAATGTGCTGCCCCATTGAACTACAGGCCTAGCCTTCCAAAACTCATCTCAACAACAGTTTGAAGCATTGCACTTCATGGTTGACTGAGTGGATCCTACACATGATGAGTAAGAACAGGGAGTTTGCCCCTTAAACCCACTGTCTAATGAAGCAGGATAATCCCAGGGCCTATTATAACACTCCCCTATTTGGAAACACCTGAATGTGCTCCCACCCCTATGCCTCTCTGTACTCCTCCCACAAAAGAATTTTGAGCTCCTAAGTTATAGCTCCTTCCTTCCCACCCTCAGTAATGAGGGATAGGGGGAGTGCCTGGCTCCATGATGCCTCTCCTTGCTTCAGTAAGGGGTCAGTAGATTGTATACTAAACTTAGCAGGCCCCATATTCAAAAGTCCCACACTGCGTCGCGCACGTGCCAGTGTCGCATAACTGAGATGCACCAGCACAAAATAACGGTATATTCAGAAGATATGCCATAACAAGTGATCGTACATTTCTGACTGAATATCCCAAACATGCACGATCAGGCAACTGAAGATGTGTAGCGCATCACAGGCAGGGGAACTGCGCACTACAGGCAGGGACATATTGAAATGCGCTGGAACAGATGAGATGGCCATGGTGCAACTATGCAATATTCAGTCAGGACATGCAAATGGTCTCATTGTACATTCTGAGTCCAATCCCACATGTGCAGCTCATTACTGGAATATATTCAGGCCATTTGCATACCCAAGGCATGCACAGTTTCAGCTTTGCAGGGTTGCTTCACCACTCCACAAAGATGAATAGGAGGTACTGCAGCCTAGCAGGCAAGTGTGATGAAATGCTTGTGTGTGGGTGGGTGAGTGGACTGGATTGGCCTCAGTACAGTGCTATTACCCATGGCCATGTATAGGGTCAGACTGGGGTACAGGAGGCCCACCTCAGCAGTGGCCACAGGGGCTCACCTGGACAAGAAAAAGGGGAGGGCACAGGGTGACACATTGTGAGCAGTATACCACAGGGCCGTGATACCCAAGCTACGTTTGCAGCTTACAGTCACCTGCAGTGCTCCACATAACCCCTTGTGATGGGAACATGGTGAGAAATGCAAGGACTATCAGTGTTCAGAGGGGGACCGGGTACCCGAGCATGTGAGTCCCACCTGGACCACTCCAGGTACCCTGGTGTGCCAGTCGAACACTTTCCATGTATTTGCCCATGGTGGTCACATGTTCAGCACCTGAGGGGTCGGGTGTTTGTGAGGCATGCCCATGTCACCCACAGGCCATGGTTGTGCAACCCCTGCCCCACCCACTGTTGTGTTCTGTCCACCCCAGGAATGCCGTAGTGCCCCTGTGGTGGTGTCACATGGCATGACAGGCATCGGTGACATGTCTGAAGGTGCCTCTTGTGTGGGCCTGGTGCGGGTGCACTTTGTACACCTCTGGTGTACTGCCATCGGTGTGTGCCATAGGTCGGTCCCTGGCCCATATCATGCTTCCACTAGTACCCCCAGGCTACCTGGGCACCATTGCCGCAGACGTCAACATGGGCGCATCCCACCACCGTGTGGCGCCTTGCAGGCCACATGGGTGCAGGACATGGTCCCTGGTACATGTGCTGCATTGTGGCTGTCTGCTCTGCTGGTGTGCTAGGGAGGCTCCTGACAGCACTAGCATGTGGCAACTGGGTGCCTAAGTCCTAGGTGTGGTGTGGGGGTGGCTCTCTGGGCAGTGCAGGTTGAGTCATGCCACCTGTGGCTCTGGGTTCTTCCATCCTGGCATGACTGCTATGTGTGGGTGCCTGGAGCATGTTCTGGTGCACCTCCGAGGGCTGTCTCAGGATGGACAGCCCACAGTTTCGCGGCCTGCCTGTGTGTGGCTGGCCAATTTAGGCCATCTTTTTGTCTGCCTAACTTTGCGCAGCACACCTCTGAGATGTGTGGTAGATGCGCTGCACATTTTGACGGAATATATGGATGTGCGGCATATTCAGGTACCTGCCCCTTTTTTTGCACACATTCATTATTTCTGTGCAGTGACGCATTTACCCTTTTGAATATTGTGCTTCCGCGTATTTTTCGACATGCGCCGTGCATCTCATTTGAATATGTGGGTCAGGAAGAGTTGGGTGAAACATGCTAATCTGTATTGTGTACTTCAACCCTTCATAAATAGTAGCTGTGATAATCACACTTGACCAACCTCAGTTGTTAGCATCAAACTTTATTTCTGTACTGTTGTGGATCATGTAGATTATGAAAAATTGGTTAATAAAAAGTATATTGACAAAAACAAGTCAGAAGTTCGGTGGTATATAAATTAATGAGAAGGAGGGGGGAGGGGAACATTCACGGGCATATAATTTAATGAGAGGGGGAGAGAGAGGGGACATGATAGGGAGAGGACAGGGAGAGGGAGAGTGCAGGGAAAGGGAGAGAACAAGGAGCGGGAGAGGGATAGGGTCATGGTCTGGCTGGGAATGGGAACAGGGCCGTGCAGGAAGAGTTTGTGGAGTTGGGGAGGGGCCTTAGACAAGTAGCATGCATTGTAACCTTCTCGGAGGTGCTGCCTGTCTATGGCATGGGTGAGGCTAGGGTGCTCCGAACCATGGGTTTCAATCAGTGATTGAAAAACTGGTGCAGAGCTCAGGGTTTTGGCTTCATTTGGAACTGGGGGTCCACCTGGAGGGATACAGGCCTATACTGGCATGATGGTCTGCATCTGGCCAGGAGATGAACCAAGATACTAGGTGATCATTTTAAATGTTTCATTGGCAAACATGTAAATTGGCCGGGGTGGGGGCAGTGAAAAGGAGCAGGGGAAATCCATTCCCAGACACCCCCCCCCCAAAAAAAACAGGGCAGTTAGTGAGCTAAACACCAAGATGCAGAAGTCGATAGGGTGAAGGGCAGGGGTAAATGGAGAAATAGACAAAGGCAGTAAGGACAGGGGTAGGGCTAAAATGGGAAAGGCCATCAAAAAATGGAGGGCAATGAGTCCTAACACCTATAGTCTGTGTAACAAGCTCCCTGAACTAGTGGTCTTGATGGAAGAGGGACGCCTGAATATTGTGGCAGTCACAGAAACATGGTACACAGAGAACCATGACTGGGATGTCAACATACAAGGATACACAGTCTACATGAGAGACAGGGAGGGTAAAAGAAGAGGAGGAGTAGCTCTCCAGATAAGGGAAGGGATCAAAGCAATGGAACTAAAGGGTAAACAGGGAGGAGAGGAGGCACTGTGGGTCATCCTGGAGACAGGAAATAGCATGGCAATGTGCTCTGGTGTTGTATACAGACCCCCGTCTCAGGGGGAGGAAATGGACAAGGAAATGACAGAAGGCATCCTTAGGATGGCAGAAAAAGGAGAGATATTGTTGATGGGGGACCTGAATATGCCAGATGTTAACTGAAGCACCTTTGCTGCAGCCACATCCAAGAGCAGGGTCATTCTCGATCCCCTATGGACAGCTAGTGTTGGAACCACTCAGGAGGGAGCAATCTTAGACATGGTACTCTCAAACAGGGACGGAGAGAGGATCTCAAATTTAGAAGTAGGTAGCCATGTGGGAACAAGTGGCTACCAAACAGTGTGGTTCACGATAAACATAGCCGTAGAGTCAAGCCATACAAAAGTGAGGGTACGGGACTTTAGGAGAGCTGACTTTGTCAAAATGGGAGAGTGCCTCAGAAAAGCACCAGCAAACGATAAGAAGGAGGGATGGAGGAACAATGGGGAAACATCAAAACTGCCATCACAGAGGCAACAAGACTTTGTATGAAGCAAATAAATAAATCAGAATGAAGCAAAAAAAACACTATGGTTCTTAAAAGAGGTGGCAGGGAAGGTTAGAGACAAAAAGATAGCATTCAAGAAGTATAAGGAAACACAGAAGGAGCAGGACAGAGAACTGTATCAGTTAAAGCAGAAGGAAGCAGTGAAGGCAGTCAGAATAGCAAAGGCCCCAAACCGTGGAAAAGATAGCCTACTCGGTTAAGAAGGGGAATAAAACCTTTTATAGGTACGTTAGGGAATGAAGAAAGACCAAGAGAGGGATAGTGAGGCTTAATAAAGGGGAGGGTGGGTGGCTGGGCAGAGGGTGACAGAGAAAAAGCAGGGATACTGAATGAATACTTCTGCTCAGTATTCACAAAAGAAGAGGAGGGAGAGGTACCTAATCCAATCAATAGAAGCATTCTGGATACTGGGGTCGACACCAGTCCATTCACAGAGGAAGGGGTTCTGAAAGAACTCAAAAAACTTAAGGTGGCTAAAGCAATGGGCCCTGATGGGATTCACCCCAGAATTCTAAAAAAACTAAGGGGATAACTAGTGACACCACTGACTACCCTTTTTAACAAATCATGGGAGGATGGTGTGGTACCTCAGGACTGGAGGAGGGCAGATGTGATTCCCCTTCACAAAAGTGGGAGCAAGGCAGAGGCAGGAAACTACAGACCTGTTTGACCTCAGTGGTAGGGAAAATGATGGAGTCACTTCTGAAAGAAAGAACTATTAAGTACCTAGAAGTCAGCAGGACACAGGACCCAAGGCAGCATGGATTTCTCAGCAGGAAGGTCATGTCAGATGAGTCTAATAGAGTACTTTGACTGGGTAACCAAAGTAGTAGACCAGGGAAGGGCTGTGGACATGGCCCACCTAGGCTTTAGCAAGCCATTTTACACAGTCCCAAACAGTTAATAAACAAATTAGCCAGCCTGGGAGTGGGTCCCAGGGTGGCAGCCTGGGTAAAAAATTGGCTGTACAACAGGACACAGAGGGCAGTAGTAAATGGAGGCCACTCCAAAGAAAGAGGGGTTACTAGTGGGGTACCGCAGGGTTCAGCTCTGGGTTTGGTCATTTTTAGTGTCTTTATAAGTGACATTGCAGAAGGACTGGAAGGAAAAGTATGCCTCTTTGCAGACAGCACAAAGATCTGCAACATGGTAGATAACACGGGGGGGGGGTGGAAAGAATGAGAAGGGACTTGGCAATATTGGAGGAATGGTCAAATGTATGGTAGCTTAGGTTCAATGCAAAGAAGTGCAAAGTAATGCACCTGGGAAACAAAAACTCAGGGAAGCGTACACAATGGTTGGGGGGGTATTAACAACAAAAAAATGAAAAGGGACGTGGGGTTAGTCATATTAAATGACCTAAAGGTAAGCAAGCAATGTGAGAAGGCAGTAAGGAGGGCTGGGGGATACTGGGATGTATAGGAAGAGGCATCAACAGTAGAAAACAGCATGTTCTATCCCTCTGTAGAAAGTTGGTGAGACCCCATCTGGAGTACTGTGTGCAGTTCTGGAGACCCCATCTCCACAAGGACATAGACAGGAAGGAGGCAGTCCAGAGGAAGGCAACTAAAATGGTGCAGGGTCTGCACCAGAAATCATATGAAGAGAGACTAAAGGAGCTGAATATGTATACCATTGAGGAAAGGAGGGAGAAGGATGATGTGATAGAAACTTTCAAGTACCTCAAGGGAACCAACAAAGTCCAGGAGGATAGCATCTATCAGGAAAAGAGATGTGCAAGAACAAGGTAGCACAGTTTGAAGATTGAGGGGGAACGGCTCAAGGGCAATGTGAGCAAGCATTTTTTTATTGAGAGGGTGGTGGATGCATGGAACGGTCTTCCTGAGGAGGTCGTAGGGTCAAAAACAGTGGGGGAATTCAGGAGTGCATGGGACAGATATAAGGCAATTCTGGTGGGGTAAGAAGTAGGCTGTTGGTTAACTAGGATCTGCAGCTTAACCAGCTGGTAGGGAAATGGGCAGACTGGGTGGGCCAAGCTGTCCTTATCTGCCATCAAAGTCTGTGTTTCTATGTTATGTTTATGGCTAGTAGGGAGAAAGTGTTACAGCACCCAAGTGCTGTGTCAACTACAGAGGAAGGGAGCTGGTGGCTAGTAGGGAGAAGGTGTTACAGCACCCAAGTGCTGTGTCAACTGCAGAGGAAGGGAGCTGGACATTTTTATGGCTGCATAGTGAGAGTTATGCCAGTGTATTACGAACAGAGGAGGAGAGGTAGCAGGATCTTGAAGTATGTCACCAGGTCCAACAGATATTACCTTCTACCTGTGCAAAGTGTAAGTGGAATCACAGCACAGCATTGCCAATACATAAGGGAAATGGGAACTTGTTTAACCAGGAAAGGCACACTAAGCCAGAGCTTTT
This sequence comes from Neoceratodus forsteri, assembly GCA_016271365.2. Taxonomy (NCBI): domain Eukaryota; kingdom Metazoa; phylum Chordata; order Ceratodontiformes; family Ceratodontidae; genus Neoceratodus; species Neoceratodus forsteri. The sequence goes on along the minus strand of JADMNL010000026.1, from coordinate 332,000,599 downwards.
TTCCAGGTGCAACCTGGGAGCACAAGGAAGTTAAGTGACTTGCTCAGAGTCACACAGTATGCAAGTGGGGGAAGATGGGATTCAAACCCAGGTCTCCAAATTTGCAGCTCAGTGCCTTTAACCACTGTGCTTTACAGCCTCGAAACTGCCACCACATAAGACCACAGTGCTTCTTCTCTTTCTTTCTCTGACCCTCCCTGCCCTTCCTGGCACTTTTTCCTCCCTGTGTAGCCCTACTACCAACCTCCCACACCCAGTTCTGTTCTCCATGCTCTCCCAACTCTATTCACATGCAGCACCTCCTGACTCAGTTCCCAAACTGTAAGAGACCGCAGGGTACGTAAGGTGGCCACTGCTGCCAGTAAAAGTGAGCGTGAAGCCAGACAGAGTCAAGTCAAGTCAAGTCGTGTATTTATAAAGTGCCTTTCGAAACCAAGGCGCTGTACAGAAATAGATAGAACAATAAAATCCAAACATTTAAAACAACCATAACTAAGAAGAATAAGCCAAAGTAAAAAGATATGTCTTTAAGGCAATTTTAAAACTATCAATGGTTGGACATTCTCTTAACCAGCGAGGTAGAGAGTTCCATAGGGTTGGAGCCGAGAAGGCAAAGGCACGAGATCCCGATAACTTCAATTGAACCTGGAATCTCTAGCAATCCCTCGCTAGTGGAGCGGAGAGGGCGGAGGGGCAATAGGGAATCAGAAGATCTTTCAGGTAACCGGGTCCCTAGTCGTGTAGGGCTTTGAAGGTTAGTAAACCAACCTTAAAGGTGATCCGCCACCGAACAGGCAGCCAGTGCAGTTTGCGAAGCACAGGCGTGATATGACTAGTTCTAAGAGTCCCAGTCAAAGCCTGGCTGCAGTGTTCTGCACCAGCTGAAGGCGCGGATATCGACCCTGGTAGCCCTAGGTAGAGGGAATTGCAGTAGTCCAGGCGGGTGAGTGACAAAGGCGTGGACCAAAGTTGGAAGGTCCTCCTGGGGAATCAGATGTTTCACCAGGCGATATTCCTCAGATGGTAGAAGAGGATTTGACAACAGCTGACACCTGAGATTTCAGGGTCAGACCATCATCAAAATAACGCCCAGATTTCGCACCTGTAGAGAGGTGAAGGCGATGCATACCAAGTAATAAACCTGATAGCTGTCCAGCACCCAAACCCACCCAGGAACCTGGATCCACAACCAGTACCTAAGTCTTATCCGGATTGAGTCTCAACCAGCTCAAACTCATCCAAATTCTGATCTCATCCAGGCAGTTATTAAGTACAAAGAGTGCATCACTCTGGTCGGGGAGAAAGGACAGATACAGCTGAGTATCATCTGCATAGCAGTGAAAACTCAGACTGTATCGCCTGATGATTTCTCCCAATGGCAGCATATACACTGCAAACAACATGGGAGCTAAAATAGAGCCCTGTGGTACCCCACAAGGCAGGGAGAAAGCGTCAGAGGAATAAATTCCGGTGACAACTCTCTGAGACCTGCCAGTGAGGTAAGAACAAAACCACTTGTGGACTGTACCAGACAGCCCACAAAAGACCCGCAGTCGCTTCAATAGCACCCCATGGTCTACAGTGTCAAATGCAGCAGATAGATCGAGAAGAACCAGAATGGTACAAGCCTTTCGATCTCTGGCCATTAGGAGATCGCTCAATACCCGAACAAGGGCAGTCTCATACTATGCCTTTTCCTGAAACCAGACTGGAGAGTATCATAGACATTAGGAGATGTGAGATGATCATCCAATTGCAACGCAACTGCCTTTTCAATAACCTTACCAACAAATGGCAGGTTAGGATAGGTCGGTAGTTAGCTAGACAGTCTGGGTCCAAGGAGGATTTTTTTAGGAGTGGTCGAACTACTGCCTCCTTAAGGGGGTCAGGAAAAAAAACCCTCTCCAAGGATTTCCAGATAATGTCAGCATGGATTGGGTAGATGACTTCTACATAACCTACTAACAGTGGTGTAGGACCCGGATCCAAACTACAACTAGTTGGTCACATTGTTTGGATGATCTTCACAATGTCCACGAATTCCGGGCGGTGAAAGTCTAACCAGACAGACCGAGGATAAGACACCACCAGTCGTCCACCACAATCCCCCATAGGAGAGGTCGGACCGATGCCGGACCTGATGCTGGCAACCTTATCTGCAAAAAAGCGAGCGAACTCCTCGCATCTAAGCTGAGAAAAGACTTCTCTAGGCTGAAGATAGACTGGATTGCACAGTCTGTCCACAGTCTGGAAAAGCTGAGCCGGTCGATTTTTTGCAGCAGAAATCTCTCTGGACAGGAATACTGACTTCTTACGAGTGATTTCTGATTGGTAGCTATCATAATGGGCCAACAATCTAAGCCTGTCAGCATCAAGGCCCGATTTCCGCCAGGCTCTCTCCAGCCTTCGGCCTACTCGCCTTAATTCCTTCAAGGAGCCATTGAACCATGGACTCCTTGGACGGATGGTGAGAGGCCGAACACGAACAGGTGCAATTTTGTCCAGAGCATCTCTCACAGCCTTATTATAGGCTAATACAAGACCATCTGGACTCATGCATTCACCCGACAGACTCGATAGATATAGCACCGCCATTGGGGCCAATACCCCTTAAAGGGCGGTACTGGACCATCTCCGTAGGGGCAGACCTATTAGAGGAGGCCCTGAAACTGAACCTTATGGTGTAATGGTCCGACGAACTGACTGGTTCCACCCCCAAATCAGTGATCTCCATACCCAAGAGAAAGACCAGATCTAATGAATGACCCCCTATATGGGTAGAGGAGGTAACAACCTGTGTCAGGCCCAGTGTATTCATCAACTGGAGGAGATTTTGACCAAAATGAGATAGTTCATTGTCGACCTAGGCGTTGAAGTCGCCCAGGAGTATTAATCTGGGAAACCTCAACACCAGGTCGACAGTGAAGTCTGCAGTCTCCTGTAGGAATTCGCCACCGTCACCTGGTGGACGGTAGACGAGGAGAATTCCACAGCCTGCACCCTCACCCAGGATATATTCAAAAGATCTGGTGTTTCCAAATGGCACATCCACAAGGCCCAGTTCAGATTTAAACATAATGGCCACACCTCCGTCCCTACGATCCAGCCTTGGACGGTGTATCACCGAGAACCCGGCTGGAGTTGCCAAGGCCAATATAGGGCCTGGATTTTCATCCAGCCAGGTCTCGGTGATGCAAGTCAGATCAGATGAACCAACAAGATCAGCAATAATAGCTGTCTTGTTCTTAATTGATCTGGCATTGCACAGCACCGCCAAGGCAGGATGAGCTGTCGAGGAAGACCTCGGCACCTGTCCGATTTCTTCGGGACTCTTGGGTATGGGGACAAGATAAGAGTGACCTCTATCCTGACCCCATTTAAGCCCCAGGACATCTTCTGGACCCTAAAACCTAATCTAAGCCCTCCCTTTTCCTGTCCCCACAAGGCCCAGCTTTCCACCTTGGTCCTCGCCTCTTCAGAATGCCCAGTGCTGAGCACCTAAAATAGGTGTCAGATGACAATAATTGGGCACTCAAAGGGGCGTAATTCCCTGAGCCTAGTGGGGAATAGTGCTAACCGTCATTAATCAAATCAAAAACAACAGAAAAATAAACCTACAAATATCAAACCTATAAATAACACACTCTGTAAATAACACACTCTCCTCGCTCTCTCTTACTGAGGGAAGGCAAATAAAACAAAATAAACTAACATAAACCAAAATAAACCCCAACTCAAAAATAACCAAAATAATAAAAATAAAAATAAAGATAAAATCAAATCATCTTAAAACACAGTAGAATATACCACTGGTTATTAAAACAAGTTTGTGTTTTAAACAATGCAGCACCTCTCACGTGCGACACTGCAACAGGTGTTATATAATCTCCCAATACCACCTCTCACATGGCAGGGAACAAGTTAAATAAATCAGATTTGTAGTCATACAAAATAAAATAAATAAATATACACCACTCTCACCACCTTCAGTCCAGGAGTTAGTAAAAATCAGAGAAATCAGTTCTCCAGCAGTCCAAAAATGAATAAAATCCGGATAAATCCAAAAAGTTCTCAGCAGGTAAGTCCAATGATAAATATTCAAAACAAACGAAACAAGGGAGCCTAAAGGTGTCTGACAAATCTTCCAGTGGCTGCTCTTCAAAGACCAACAGTTCAAACAGTTAATTATCCAAAAGCAGCAGAATACTTCAAGGAGGCAAAATAAGTTTCTTTAGGGAGCAGTATCCCCACTCAGTCGACGACCTGCGGCTACAGCCGTCTCATAAGTCAGCCCAAACAGGCCGCCCTAAGGCGGCTTAGAGAAAACCTGGTCCCCCAGCTCCCTGGGAAGCACCCAGGCGACTCCTGCCGGTCGGAGACCAGAAGGTGGACAACACTCCCCACAAATTCCAAAACAGTCCTGTGCACAACAAATCCACTAGAAGCCCCAGCAAAAGCTCGTCCATGTAAACGAGCCCTCCTGTGCAACAGAAGTGAACAATCCACAACTCCAACAAAAGAACCTCCCGTCGAGTTCCCCGGAGCCGATCCGCAAATCCTCAGCAGTCGCGAAAACAGTCCACGCACCTCCCCAATCCTCCACAGGACAGCCTGCAAAATCCCAGGAATCCAAAAGAACTTGATCAGTCCCAAGAATACAGAGAGCAGCACGATGGGACAGCAGGGAACCAGTCTGCTCTACAGCACAGGCTCAAAGTCCAGAGCAAACGGTTCAGCCTGTTGCCTCCATTCAGACTCCCCCCAATTCACCTTGCTGGTCCTGAGTTGCAACAGCGCCCTCTTCATGTGAGGTAGGCATTGCCGCCAGTGAGCGACAGCGATAAAGCAAAGCTGGGCAGAGTGAGCAATCTGGCCTGTTGCTAAAGATCCCTTAGGACAATGGGAAAAACAGGCAAGAATCGAGCTGAGGATACCTCCAAGGTGTTCCTGCAAAATGTGAGTGTTCAGTTTTTCAGCAGTGTATGCTCAGGGCCCCTGGAGCCAATATTAATGAGTACAGTCCTGCCTCTGCTATATATCCCACCCACCTCCCAAATCTCTTCCCTGAACTGACCTCACAGTCTTACCACTACCATACATCCCCACCACCTCTATGACAACTTACCCTCTGTGCCCACACATTGCCACCCCGCCATACATCCCCCACGCTTTCCCAACCTTTACCAATGTGCCCTCATTGCTTCACCACTGCCATAGCCCACCCACCTCCCTGATCACTTCCCTAATGTGTCAGAGCAGTCCCCATCTATCCCACCCACCTCCCCAATTGCTTCCCTGTTGTGCCTGCAGTACTACCCCTGCCATATATCCCATCCACATCCCTGATCCCTGACCTGGTGTGCCTGCGGAGTCCTACTCCTTCCATATATCATACTCACCTCCTCAATCTCTTCAACTGTACAGTCATACAGTCCCACCCCAACATATATTCCCCCACATCCCAATCACTTACACGGTGTGCCAGCACAGTCCCACCCCAGTCATACATCCTGCCCACCCTCCCTGATCGCTTTGCCGGTCTGCCCGCACAATTCCACATCTGCCATATATCCCACCCACATCTCATATCACTTCCCTGTTGTACCCACATGGTCCCAACCTAGCTATATATCTTACCCTTCTTCCCAGTTGCTTCTACGCTGTGCCCACACAGTTCAACCTCTGCCATGCATCCTCCTACCTCCTCGATCTCTTCTTTGATGTGTCCACACAGTCCTATCCCTTCCATAAACCCAACCCACCCCACCTCACTGATTGCTTTTCTGCTGTGCCCATACAGTAGCACCCCTGCCATATATCATTCCCACCTCCTCAGGTTATTCTCTGATGTTTCATCATGGCTCCACCCCCTGCCATATAACCCACTTACCTCTCTGATCTCTTCCTCAGTCTATCTGCACAATCCCACATCAGCCATGTATCCCAATTATCTCCCTGATCACTTCCCTGGTGTGCCAGCACAGTCTCACTCCTGCCATATTTCCCACCCACCTCCCCTATCATTTACCCCCATGTGCCCACACAGCCCTAGACTTGCCATAATCCTGCCAAACTCCGCGATGTGCCTGCATAATCCCATCCCAGCCATACATCTCACACATCTCCCCGATCACTACCTTGCTGTGATCACACAGTACCAACCCTGCCATACACTTCCCCCACCTCCCCAATCACTTCTCCAATGTGCCCGCACAGCTCTACACCTTCTATGCATCACCAATCACTTCTGTGGTATGCACGCACAGTCCCGCCATTGTCATATGTCCTACCCACATCTCTGATCATTTCCCATAATGTGCCAGCACATTCCACATTTGACATATATGTCGTCCACCTGACCAGCTGCTTCAGCAGTCTGCCTGCTCTGTCTAGCCTGTCATGTATCCTACCCACCTCCCTGATCGCTTCCTTGGTGTGCCTACATAATCCCACCCCTGACATATGTCCTGCCCACCTCCCTGATTGCTTCCTTAATGTGCCAGTACGGTATCACCCGTTACGTATCCTGCCCACCTTCCAACTGCCTCAGTGGTGTGTCACCACAGTCCCACCTCTGCCATATATACCATCCACTGCCCTGATCACTTCCACGGCTGCCTGCACAGTCCCACCCCTGTCATATATACCTACGCCCTCCACAATCACTTCCTTGGTCTGCCTGCATAGTCCCACCCCTGCCAAATATGCTTCCTACCTCTGGATTGCTTCTACAGTGTACATTCTCACCCCTGTCATATATCCCTACCCCCACCCCCACTCTCTGGATTGTTTCTGCAGTGTACAGTCTCACCTCTGCCACCCATCCCACTCATGTCACCTATCACTACCAAGCTGTGCCAGCAGTCTCACACCTGTCATATCCTCACCACTCTCTGATCGCTTCTGCAGTGTACAGTCTCACCTCTGCCACCCATCCCACTCATGTCACCTATCGCTAACAAGCTGTGCCAGCAGTCTCACCCTGTCACATACCCCCCCACTCTCTGATTGCTTCTGCAGTTTGCCCTCAGAGCCCCACTATTGCCATATATGCTGCCCACCTCCCCAATTGCTTCCTCAATCTCCCCAAATAGTCCCACCCCTGACAAATACGCAACGCACCTCTGGACTGCTTCCCCCGGTGTACCCACACACAGTCCCAAATCTGCCATACACCTCAACCTCCTCCTCGATCACTCTCAGGGTGTGCCTGCACAGTCCAGCCCTTGCAATATATCCAGTCCTCCTCCCCAATCACTTCTTCAGTCTGCCCACACAATCCCACTCCTGCCATGTAGCCCACCTGCATCCTGCATCTCCATCACTCTCAGGGTGTGCCTGCACAGTCCAGCCCTTGCAATATATCCAGTCCTCCTCCCCAATCACTTCTTCAGTCTGCCCACACAATCCCACTCCTGCCATGTAGCCCACCTGCATCCTGCATCCCCTTCACTCTCAGGGTGTGCCTGCACAGTCCAACCCTTGCAATATATCCAGTCCTCCTCCCCAATCACTTCTTCAGTCTGCCCACACAGTCCCACTCCTGCCATATAGCCCACCTGCATCCTGCATCTCCATCACTCTGAGGGTGTGCCTGCACAGTCCAACCCTTGCAATATATCCAGCTCACCTCCCCAATCGCTTTGCCAGACTGCCCACACTGTCACTCCCCTTCTGTGTATCCTACCCACCTCCCCGATTGTCCTGCAATGTTCCATCCCTGCCATACGTCTCATCAACCTCCTTGATCACTCCCTTGGTGTGCCACTAAGTCCAACATCTGTCATATATCCCCACTGTTGCTATAAGGTGTTATGGTGAAGTGGGTATTAGCAGGGAGCATGGGGGCTTTGGCAGGGTGCCGGGGGCTTAATGGAGGTGAGAAGGATCAGGCTGGTTCGGAGTAGGAGGCGCCCTGGGAGTAAACGGGACCTTGAGAGAGGCCCGACATGTTTGGTCTCCATTCTCAAGGTTCCCATTGGACCATGTGGGCAGGCAGCTAAACGGCCTACAGCCTTCACTGATCCCCTCTGGGTGGTGTTATGCAATGCCAGATCCATGAGGAACAAGACTGCAATTATGGCGGACTTGATTTTCCTGAGACCATGCAGGGCCAGTGTAGGAGGCATCAGTCCCTACCAGGTACTCTGTGGTGCACTGCCCAAGAGGGGTTCACAGGGGTGGGGGGAGTAGCCATCTGGTTTAGATGAATTTCTGGGTACAGCTGGTGGGTTCTACCTCATTGTTTGAATGTGTGGCAGTGTATGAGGGGTCTAGGTGCGGATTGCAGAATTCTCCTTGTTTAGCGTCCTCCGGGATCAGGTGGAGAATCTCTGTAGGAGGTGGCGGACTTCATCAATGACAGGATGTTGGAGTTGCCCAGATGGCTTATTCTGGGCAACTTCAATGCCTGGGTCAATGATGAATCCTTGCAGCTTGGATCTGACTTCCTCCAGCTGATGACATCGCTGAGCCTTGCACAGGCAGTTGCCTCTGCGACCCGCTATCACGGCCACACCTTGGACTTGATATTCTCACTGGGTCTCACTGACCTCAAGACTGATAAGGTTGTTTGGTCCGATCATTGTATGGTGAAGTTCTCATTTGGGGCTTCCACCGATGGTCCTTCCCCCGCTGAGATGATCAGCTATTGCCCATTAAGGGGATTTTTCCCCAGAGGGACTGATGGAAGTGGTTGATTTTCCTAGTGTTAGTGCTGTTATTGCAGGCGACTAGGGTGAGTCGGTAGCAGCCTATAATAGGGCTGTCTCTGAGGCGCTTAATTCCCTTACACCAGTCCGTATACGACCCAGCTCCACTCACCTGAGACCCCCATGGTATGATGGGGCTCTGAAGGCGATGAAAACCATGGGCCAAAGGCTGAAGTGTTACTGGCGTATAACTCAGCTAGAGGAGGACAGACACTCTGAGGAATCACTGTGCTGATTGCCAAAGGGCAATCGACCATAAGAAGGCACAGTTCCTGTCCAGGGAGATTGCCACATGGAAAAACAGACCAGTTCAGCTCGTTTGGACTGTGGACAGGCCTCTTTTTCTTCCTGTCTATCTACAGCCAAAAGCAGCTTTTTCAGTAGCATTTTGCAAAGAGTTTGCTCTGTTTTTCTCTGACAGGGTATCCTCTATTTGGGTAGGGATCTTGCCAGTGGGACTGGACCAGACCCGCAGGGTGGGGTCTAGGTGGCGCAAGGGGACTCCTATTGTCTGGGAAGAGTTTCAGCCAGTGGAAGTGGCTGAGATCTCCCAAGGTGATTTCAAAGCTGCGGCCCACTTGTTGTGAACTGGACCCTGGCCCAATGCGTCTCCTAGTGGGCTGCATTGAGGTTATCAATCCAGTAATCACCAGGATAGTCAGGTGTTTGCTTTCGGAGGGGGTTCCTCCCCGATGCCTTGAAGGAGGTGTTGGTGAGGGGGTTCCCCCCCACAACACCTTGAAGGAGGTGCTGGTGAAGCCCCTTCTGACAAAAACAATCTCTCAACCCCGCCGTCCTGGCGAATTATAAACCAATCTCCAACCTCCCATTCTTAATGAAAATTGTTGAAAAGATAGTGGCTCTGCAACTCGAGGAACATATGGAGACCTGTGACATCTATGAGCCATTCCAGTTCGGGTTTAGGACGAGACACAGCACAGAGATGGCACTAATCATGGTGCATAATGATCTCATCATGGTAAGAGATTGAGGGAAATGATCAGTTCTGATTCTCCTCGATCCGTCATTAGCATTTGATACTGTGGAACACACTGTGTTATTGGATCACTTTAAGAGAGTTTTGTGGACTCACCGGTACTGTCATCAACTGGTTTGAGTCCTTTCTCTCAGGTAGGAGGCAGAGGGTAGTGATGGGGAATTTCTCCTCCTCCCCAATGTCTCTGACCTGTGGAGTTCTTCAGGGTTCGATCCTTTACCGATGTTGTTCTCGATATACATGTTACCTCTGGGGAGGATCATCAAACAATACAGCCTGAGCTTTCATTGCTATGCAGATGATACCCAGCTGTGCATGTCTTTTGCTGCTGAAGTGCTAAATAACTGCCTTGCCGACATCCAGGATTGGATGAACTCTCACTGGTTGAGACTGAACCTGGACAAGACGAAGGTATTAGTGATTGAGCCAGGTTGTGGGTGTGATGGGGATGCCTCCGGGATGACCACAACTTTGGTCCTGGGGTCAACGCTATTGATGGCATCCTCTAGGGTGAGAAATCTGGGCGTGACTAGGTGGGCCAAGCAGTTCTTATCTGCCTTCAAAGTCTATGTTTCTGTGTTTCTATGTGATCCTCGACAAGCTGACATTTGAAACTCAGGTGTCAGATGTCGACAAAAGTGTTTTTTACGATCTGAGAAACATCACCAGGACTAACCCCTAATTCCAACCGAAGACCTATCGTCACTGGTACATGCCTTTGTGACATCTAGACTCGACTACTGCAATGCTTTGTATCTCGGGGTCAGTGGAGGGAATCTCCACCGGCTGCTGCTAGTGCAGAATGCAATGGCCAGGCTGCTGACAGGACTACCCAGGTCCTGTCATGTGAACTTGGTCCTGCGGGGTCTCCACTTGCTACCGGTCAGGTGGTGGGTTCTCTTCTTTTTTTTTTTTTTGGGGTTACTTATATTTTGCCTCCTGGAGTTCCTGCCCTGCATCAGCGTCCCCCTCCACAGCTTCCGAGCACCGATGCGGCCTCCCTACCCACATGACTTACCCTTCGTGGCAGGAGGTGGGGAGCGACTCAACCCACGGACGGATTTAGTGTTCGGGAGATGCCTTCCGAGCCATAGCGGAGGGACCATCGTCATTCACAGAGGACTCTCCATTTTCCTTTCCTTTTCCCCGAGTTGCGACATGCAATGGCGACAGCGGTGGCGGCGCACGCGTTCCTGTGCGCACCCCCACCAAGCGCCTGCCACAACTCTTGCCCACAGTCTCCAGAGCCGACGTGCTACCTCCCAGCCTCCACTAGGTGGCAGGCGAATGTCAAGCCCTGCAATCCCCCCTTCCCGGAGAAGGGACGCTCAATCCTTCTCCACCCTGCCAACCCCCGGCGCCCCATGTCTGTTCTTGAACACAGGTTGCCAGCGTGATGCGAGGTGAGGTGACCAGCGCCTCAGTCCTCAGCGCCACCGGGTGGGTTCTCTTCAAGGTGGGCTTGCTCACCTATAAGGCCCTATATGGACTGTGTCCTGGCTATCTGTCGGACCTCTTTACTCTAGCTGCCCAGGCTCGCTTCCTTCGTTCCTCCACCCAGGGCCTCCTGTTGCTTCTGAGGACTGGGCTGAAAACCTCGGGTGATCAATCATTTGGGGTGGCCAGCCCGGTCCTCTGGAGCTTGCTGCCACAATCTTTGAGGGAGGCCCCTATGGTGGAGGCATTTAGGGGTGGCACAAAGACTCATTTGTTTAATCTAGTCTATCCTGCAAATGCTTTTTAATATATATAATGGTTTTATATTGTTGCTGAATATTTACATTGAAATGTTTTAATAACCCTGTATAAATATGTTTTTATTGTACAGCGCCCAGAGCCTCTGGGATTGGGTGCCTAATTAAATGAACATTACTTACTACGTTACTTATTTACCCATATCCCTGATCACTTCCCCAATCTGTCCAAAAATATTCACCCCTGCCACATATCCCGCCATCCTTCAAAATCACTTCTCTACTGTTCCCATACAGTCCGACCCTGCCATGTATCCCCCCACCTCCCTGATCACTTCTACAAATTGCTCACAGTGTCCCACCCCTGTCAGACATCCATCCCATCCACTTCCTTGATTACTTCAGCATTGTGCCTGCACGGCTCCATCCCTGCCATACATCACACCCACCTCCTCCATCTGCCCACACTGTCCTACCCCTGCCATATATCCCGCCAAACTTGGCAACTGCTTCGAAGATGTGTCCGCAAAATCCCACCCCTACTGAATATTCCATCCATTTCCCCAATCGCTTTAACGGTGTGCACATAGTCACAACCTTATCATAAATACCTCACCTCCCTGTTCAGTTACACAGTGTGCCTGCAAAATCCCACTCACCTCCCTGATCGCTTACCTAGCGTGCCAGCACAGTGCCACCCTGCCATATACACTGCCGAACTCAGAAAATCGCTTCCCTGGTGGTCAGCACAGTCCCACCCCTATCACATATCCAACTCACCTCCCTGGTCTGCCCACACAATCCCATCCCTGCCATACTATATATTCTACCCACCTCCCCAATTACTTCCCATCTGCCCGTACAATCTCACCCCTTCCATATATTCTGCCCATCTCCCCAATCACTTCCCTGCTTTGCCTGCACCGTCCCACCCCTGTCATATATCCCCACACTTCCTTGATTTATCCCCTGGTGTGCCTGTACAGTCCCGGGCCACTCCTGCCATATATCCCACCCACCTCCCTGATTGCTTCCCTGGTGCACCAGCACTGTTCCACCCCTGCTATACATCCTGCCAACCTCACAATTGCTTTCCCAATCTGCCCGCATAATCCCCCCACCATATATCCCACCCATCTCCCCTATCACTTCCCTGGTGTGCCTGCACAGTCTCACCCCAGCAGTGGATCCTGCCTTCCTCCCCGAACCCTTTTCTGGTGTGCCTGGGTGTGCCTACATAGTCCCACCCCTTCCATTTCTCCCGTCCACCTCTCCAGTCACTTCATCAGTGTGCCAGCACAGTGCCAGCCTTGCAATATATTCCCCCACAATCCCATCACTTCCTCAGTCTGCCTGCATTGTCCTACCCCTGCTATGTCTCCTACCCTCCTCTCAGAACAGTTCCCTGGTGTGCCTGCATAGTCCCATCTCTATCATACATCCTCCACTTCCCTGATTGCTTTTTTGGTATGCCAGTAAAGTCTCCATCCCTGCCATATATCTCGCTGTCCTCCATAATCAGTTCCTCGGTCTGTCCACACAATTCAAACCATGCAATATATCCCTCCCTCTTCCCCAATCGCATCCCTGCTGTTCTGGCACAGTCTGACCCCTGCCATATATCCCGCACCTCCCTGATCTCTTCTCTGATGTGCCTCCACTGTCCCACCCCTGCCATATATTCATTCCATACACCTCCCTAACTGGTTCAACACTGTGCTGCATGACTCCATCCCTGCTGTACATCCCACCCAACCTCTCCTGCTCTGCCAGCACAGTGCCACTTCAGCTATACATCCCACTCACCTCCCCAACCATTTCAATGGTGTGCAAGCAAAGTCGCACTCCTGCTGAATATCCCTTCCGCTTTCCCAATCACTGTAACAGTGCAAACAGTCCCACCCCTGCAACATACCCCCACCTCCCCGTTTGCTTCCACAGTGTGCCATCATAATCTCACCCACCTCCTAGATCGCTTCTCTGGTGTGCCAGCACAACCCCCCCCCATACCATATCGCTGACCTCCACAATCTGTTGTGCTTGCTGTGCCAGCTCAGTCCAACCCTTGCCCTGTATTCCACCCACCTCCCTGATCGCTTCCTCAGTCTGCCCGCTTAATCCCACACTTCCAATGAAGTATAAAGAAGCCACTCAAGGGTTCATTCAAAGAGTTAGGTCAGCTAAGCCCAAAAACATAAGATCAGTACCAAAAAGGTTACTCAATGAACTCAGACCCAGATACTGAAAAATAAAACTTTGTATGCATTCAAAAGCTTAAACTATCAGCTGGTAGAAAAATCCAGACAATGTCTCTACACAAGCAATATGTAAAAAGGACCAAAAATATGGGGAGTAGCTAGCAGCCTAAATCACATCCCCACCTCCCCATCGCTTCTCCAGTATGCCTGCAGCCCCACTCCACAGGAAGGTCAAATTCACCCAGGTGTTCTAATTAGTGCAGTGAAATATAAGGGGTTAACAATACTGTCCGACCGCTGAAAGTAACGCAATCAGTTTCAACTGTCAGATGGTCACTGTGCCTGTAATAAATAAATATGCACAGACAAGAAAACCAGGGTTCGAAACAAAAGACCTACACACGATAGCGGCATCCTAAAAGAGGTGCACTCACACAGCCTTTTTCAGAATGACGGGGGTCCACTCCCATAACCATTAATCGTGATTCTTAACTAATACTTTTTTGGTGATGTCTTGGGGTCAGTAAATAGCTAGAGCCAGAGACGGCTTTTTTCAGAATAACAAAGGCATACCTCTTAACTGTCCTTCATTATGAGAGACATCCCTCATTTTACCCCATGGAAGTGCTCTGTCGCACACAATCTCCTACATCTGGAAGGTGCTGCCCACATACAGGAGATACTGTAAACTCAAAAACTGCAGTAAAGCAAAATTCCATAACATTTTCTGATGTTACAGACAAATGAAACCTTGATCGAATAAAAGCAAGGGTTTCCGTGGTGGTTTGACTTTATATCTTCAAGTCTGATGATGTGTCCCTCATTTTGAGGTTCAGTGTCCTACTTTGTCCCTCATTTGGAGTGCATCTGTCCCTGTCCCTCAAGTCATTACAGTGACAAAGACAGGATGTGAGGGAAGGACAAGGTCCACTCTGTCTTAAAGCAGCAGTTCTACGAAAAAAAAATTTGCGCTTTTTTGACAGTTTATTCCCTGTGCTCTGCTAATCATATACCTGGTACTCTTTCCCTCCGGCATCGTACTATCACCGAGTAATTTGCTCAGTTATCCTCTGCTTTTGTTTACATTTCTGCCACCAAGCATGTTGCACTGGAACCCCTTCTGCTGCCACCTGCTCATGTGTATTACTTGCAGGGACATCGGGAATGGTCAGCAGAGGGTCCCACTGCTGTAGTCAAAAGACGTGATGCGACCTGAAGGAAAAGTGCAGCTGAAAAATATGAGCCACCATATTTATTGTAGCGCCACAACAATTCAAATAAATAGCAAATATCTTAAAAAACTAAATGTAACCCCTAAATGGCGCTATCCCAGGGGCTACTACCCCTGCCTGATTTGCCACTAACAGGTTGAGGGGCCTGGATCCAATGGCGGGTGCCTCCACCCAGAGGTCAGGGTTTGCAATAGTTAAACTAACTTGGTCACAGCCCTCTGGGACACTGCAACCCCCCTTTCTTCCCACTAGTGGCCCACACAATATATCAGAATTACCTTCACAGTATACACTTACCCCCAGGACTGGTTCCGGCACTGGGACCTCCTGTGAAATGAGATACAGTGCAACAATCACAGTACAGTACTTTAACATAGACAAATACTTCAGGCAGTATAACTTTGCTGAAACAAGCAGCTCTGATTTATTTAGGGGGATATAACAAGGACAGGGGGAAATCAGGTTAATTAGCTTATCACTCTAATAATCTACCTATGGCTCTGTGCACAGGCCTATCCCTATCAGTTACTGTCCCTGGGTACCCAAGCCCTAGTGGCTAGTCCAAACCGTGGCAGCTGGTAGGGGCCCTTTCACACAGAGAAAAGGAGAATTAAACAGTCAGCAGTACAGTAATTCCATTTGGATTTAATGTGGCAATTCAACAGGAGCGACCCTGAATTAGTACTCACGACCTCCAAATAAGATAGGGTCCTTCAATGTCAGCAGGGCTCACTTGAGGTACCAAACCTCTTCACACATCCATATAAAGAAAGCACTATACCAGGCAGGCTGCATCTGTATCCCGATGTAATTACTGCACAATACCGGGAGAACACACAGCAGATTCAGTTCTGACAGACCGAGTGCAATTTTCAGCAATTCCTCCAGTCTTCTGCAGGGTGAGCCTGGTTTCTACTCTTCAGATATCCTTTGATTCTCTTCACAGGACAGTTCAGTCCTAACAAGCTGCAGACCGGAACTCTGGGCCTTACACGTTTTTGACTAAAACTGCACACTGAAAAGCACAGGGCTCTTCCTTCTTCACTGCCAAAGCTCAACTGAAACTCCAACCGACAAAACGTGCACTTCCTTTGAGTTCCTCCCAGTTCTTGACTGGATTGGCTGTCACTCACAATAGACTGCTGCTGTTGGTCAAAAAGGCACTGAAGTCTAAACTACATCTCCCAGAGTCACTGCCCATACAATCCTCTTGTGGCTGGCTCAGATTATGAGTCAAGTTCTGATTCGTCCAAGGCACCATTTTAGAGCTAGCTTACCCCACACTGATTGGTCCAGTTCAGCAGTTCAAAACTAGAATGGGAACTAGCAGACACAGTTCTGACTGCAAAGAAAGCAGGTTAGACAAACTGTAATTTCATTATTACTCTAAATAATTTCTGGCAAACAGTTACATCTTTCAGATAGGTTCCTTTGCACTCCTAGTGACTGCAAAATGAAGTGAATTGGCAGCAGCTGAGTGGTACTCAATCAAAGAACACACAGTCCCCATACAAACTAATTATGTCTGCAAGCAGACAGCTCTTAAAGAGACAGTACCAGAGGTTCTAAAACACTCACTGATAAATGGCTTAAATGCCAAACACCATTCAGGCTTGGAGCATTCAAGCAAGCTCCTGAAGTCTTTTGGGAACCCCCATTTGCAGAGGGTTACACCCTTCCTGCCTGGGAAAGCTTGGCGTCCGCGTCAAGCAAGTACTCATAAGTTTCAACTGCAACCATGTACATTTGCATTAGCTGCACATGTAATCATCAGTCAGTATATCATTTTACCAAGAACACATTTCTGAAACATTGCAGTACGTCCTCTTTACACAGTATTACATACACATTGTACCATAACTCAAGTTATTACCTCTTGTACATGAAACCTGAAGAGGGGCCCTTCCTATCAGTTACCTTGGGGCTGGATGGGGCAAGGGCACCATCTAGAAGGAGCAACAAGTAACTTGGGTTAGCACTGATGCTCAGTTTGGGCAATGAGCTCGGGACACACTACCTTTATGGACAACATTGAGAGGCAAGTCCACAGGCCTCCCAAGTGAATCATAACTGAGGTGTACCACAGGCTTTACAGCTCGACCAGTCTTTCTAGGGGAACTGTTATAGTCTCTGCACTCTGAGCCTCATTTTCAGCATTGTCCTCACTTGTCAGGGAGTCTCCATGGGGTAGAGAGGCTAGAACTTGGGGCACTTTCAGCTCCAGGAGTTACAGTTTCTGAGTCCACAACATTTGGCTGCAGGAGAGCTTTCGGACACTGGCAGTGGACTGTCAGGGCACTCAAAATACTCTTCTTGTTCTGGTGTATCACCAGTCTGACCCAATCCATCATTTCCTCCCTGAAAGCTCAAACAGTTCAACCATGCACAATGATTCCATTTCATCTGATCTGATGCTTTGCACTACACTTTCTGGGAGCATTGGCTCCAGGGACGAAGCTGGGGCTTGGACAGTCCAGAAGGCCCAGCTTCATCTCCAGTATTGACTAGGGATTGCCCCAAACAATTGACTCAGTTCGAAGAAGGATAGTATTCAAAGTCACTCTCACTTTCTTCGATATGGACTGACAGTCATGCTCAACTGGGACTTGTGGAGGGAACACTTTAACTTTGCTTCTGTAGGTGCAGACTTTCTTGATCTTTTCTTAGTAGCAGCTCTAGTCACTGGTCCAGAGGGGCATCTTCTAGGGGCTCAGACTCAATTAAGATTTGTCCAATGGGCAGTAAATGATTTCTATGCATTGTTTTTACATCTTTGAATTATTCTCAGGCCTTACTTTGTACACTGGCAGATCATCTAGTTTACCCACTACAATGTGAGGGAGATGGTGCCATCTGTCAGCAATCTTGTGCTTGCCATGCAGTCCCAGATTTCTTAGCAATACCGATCTCCCTCCTGGAGTTCCTGTGCTTTCACCTTTTATCATACCTTTCTTTGTTGGCCAGATTTCTTTTGGCAGCCATGGTTTGAGCCAGTTGGTACGCATGAGTTAGCTGGGCCTTTAACTTTGCACATACTGTAAATAGTTGTCAGCTTGAACCCCATCAGAGAGACCCCAAAACACACATCTACTGGTAGTCGAGCTTCTTCCAAACATCAGGCGGTAGGGGAGAATCCAGTGGCATCACTTTTGGTGCAGTTATAAGCATGTACCAGGGTGCTAATTTGTTGGCTCCATCTAGGCTTGTCCTTTGGGTGCAGGTGCCTAGCATATCTAGCAAAGTCACGGTTGCAACGTTCAGGCTGTGGGTCCCCTGGGGGTGGTAAGAGTGGTTCTGGACTTTCGCCTCCCCACAGAGAAAGCATCTCTTTAATCAGGCGACTCTCAAAGTCTCTCCCTTGATCAGAATGGATTCTTTGTGGAGCCCCATAGTGAACAAAAGTTTTCTACAAGTACTTTGGCCACAGTGGATGCTTTCTGGTCTTTGGTGGGAAAGCTTGGGCATATCTAGTGAAATGGTCAGTGACCACCAGCACATACTGATATTTCTTTGATCTGACTCCAAACTCAGAAAATCAATACAGACCAGCTCCATGGGTGCACTGGTGGTGATGTTAACAAGGGGCAGCCCTCTGGGGCAAAGCTTTCCTCTGTAGCTAGCGACTACAGGTTCGAATGTGTTGCTCCACATCAGCCCCCATCTTAGGCCAATAGAATCTGGATCTCACCAAGTCAAGTGTTCTGTCTATACCAAGGTGCCCCATGTGGTTGTGCAAGGACCTCAATACTGAGTCTCGAAGGCAGTGGGCAGCACTAGTTGTTGTTTGTCTACTTGTCCCTCTGTCTACTGTTTCTCTGTATAACAGTTTATTGATCAGTTTCAACTTAGGACCTTCTTTGTATAACAGTGCAGTTCTCAAATCAGTGGGCGTAATTTGGACACATCTTTTCCTGCATAGAGGCTTCTAAAGCTGCTTTGATCATGGGATCGTGGGATTGAGCCCTGAATACTGTCATTGTCCAGCTGAGGCAGTGCACCAATGTCTATTGCAGAAAAGTGGCAATAAGCAGCAGGTATGCAATTCTCAGAGGTCCCAAGCAATCCACCATGCAGTCCACTGCGTCCGTGGACATTTGTTCCTCCTGTCAAACTTCCGGCAGAGTGCCCGAATGTCAGGTTCTGCAATCGGACCCAATCATTCTGGGAAACAGGCCTCGGAGAGAGCATCAGCATCTATGTGGTTCAGACCTGCTCGGTATTCGAGAGCATAGTCATATGTAGATAATGCAGAAAGCCACCTATGGCCAGTGGCATCCAACTAGCTGAGGTCTGCACATAGGGTCAAAGGATTATTGTCAGTTTTACTAGTATTTTAGCCCATACAAGTACTCATGGAATTGGTCAACAATAGCCCACTTCAAAGCTAGGAACTCTAACTTATGTACAGGATAGTTCTTTTCGGATGGGGTCAGGCTTCTACTGGCAAAGGCCACTGGTCTCAGGCCATTCTCGTGCTCTTGGTACAACACAGCCCCAACCTTGCAAGCTAGCATCAGTGTGCAGGACGAAGGTTTTCTTGGATCGGCATAGGCCAGCACTGGAGCATGGGTAAGTTGATATATGATCTCATGAAAAGCAGTCTCACAATCAGGAGTCCAGCGGGCCCCAAATACTTCACTCGGATGAAAATACACTCTTTCAGTCTTGAGGGACGCTGACTTTTGGTATTTTTTGTGGGTTGGGGGATACCCTTGAGTAAGGTTAAGTAAAGGCGGGATCACTCTTGAATAGTCCTTGATGAAGCGCCGATAATAACCACAGAATCCCAGGAATCTTTGCAGTTCTTTTAGATTTTTGGGCTGTGGCCAGGTAGTCAAGGCCTCAACTTTACTTGGGTGGTCTCTATTCCTCGGTGGATACTATGTGTCCCACATACTTTACTGATGTTTGAGAAGAATTGACACTTATCAATGGACAGTTTAAGGCCAAAGTCCTCCAGTCGGTCCAATACCTTAAATAATCTGCTCTCATGTTCCTCCAGTGAGCTGCCAAACACAATAACATCATCTAGGTATACCAGGCACTCTAGTAAGTTCATGTCCCCACTGCACGCTCCATCAATCGTTGAAAAGTGGCTGGGGCACCTGAAATCCTTGAGGCATCCTCATGAATTCATAGAAGCCAAGCGGACAGATAAAGGCCGTCTTCTCCACGGTCCTCTGGGGCCGCCGGGATCTGGTAGTACCCACTGCGGAGATCCAGCACAGAGAACCACTTGCTCCCGTTTAGGCGGTCAAAGCATCCTGAATGCGGGGCATTGTGTACTGATCAGGATAGTCCGCGGTTTAAGGTGCGATAATCCACACACATCCTTACTGTTCCATTCTTTCCTCACTACCACAATGGGGGCATAAGGGCTTCTGGTTCTTGTATTACACCAGCAGCTAACATCTCTTGCAGATGCCGTCTCACATCATCTATGTCAGCAGGTGCCAGCGTCGAGACCTCTCACGAAATGGTCTTTCGTCATGCAGCCGGATATTGTGCTCAGCTCCTTGCGCATCCTACATCCCATTCCTTTAAAGAAAACACCTGGTCTCTCTGGGCAAGCTTCTCACTGATCCTCACTTTCCATTCAGCTGGCAGCGGAAGTCGCTGAAATCAAACAAGTCAGGCGTTACTCTGTCATTCTTCCTTGAACTCTTGCTGCTGGGTAGCACTGCAGTGTCTGCACAATGCACATTAGCCAGGATGCAACCTCTGTTTACTCGAATGTCTCTTTCAGACACATTATGAACTTGGACCATTACCCTTCTGCATAAGCATGGGCTCTAGCGGGCAAATACTAGGCTTGACCAGCAGTCCCTCTGGCAATTTTCCATCGCCTGGTGCATCCAACATTAATATTTTATTCTTAACATCCTTTCTGATACGGACCTCTCCTGTAAGGTACACTGGGCATTTGGCGCCAGGATCAGAGACTCAGGATCCTTCTTCCATACAATTCCGACGGTTCCTCTGGTTCTGTTTTTCAGCATCTCTCTGTGCCTCATAGGCCTTCTTAATTAAAGCCGAACTCTTAAAGCTCTACTAGTCTTTGACCCTGTTTTTCATAACACAACTGTGCCAGCCTTCCAACATATGAGCATTTGTTCCAATCAACAAAGGACACCATCATACAGTCCAGTGGGGGACACACTAAGGCTAGGGTCTCTACTTGTTCGGCCACTCCAGCCATGGAGGTGGGAAAGACAGCCAAATTCGGATATACCGGAATAGGGGTAGGCCTTCTCACTTAACCCCCATACATGCAGTCCTTCTAATGGTTGTAAGTACGCCTGACAAATGCTTCTGATACCAATCCTGGAACATAATTGTCACTTGGGAGCCACTGTCTAATACAGCACTTGTAGACACTCCATTCACCTTTACAGTGGTCTCCATGGAGGGACCCACTATTCTGGACCAGTCTGGAGGCGGTGAGTGGGGCCTGGGCAACTGACCTTGCCACAAAGGATGTGAATTAGCTTTTTGGTGCCTCACTGGGATCATGTCGTGCACCTTCTTAACCACTGATTTCTTCTCCAAGCTCTCCTTGTAGCCTATATGCAACTTTGTCAGTGTCTTTTGGGGACTGGCATTCCCTTTTCATGTGCCCATCTTTCCACAATTATAGCAAAACATACTTTCTGGAGTTTGAGCTGGCCGGCGCCACACTGGGAGCCAAGGGGGGTATTATAACTGGAAACCTTGGTGCCATCTCTGTCTGCGGCGTGATAAGCATTTGGAGACATCTCGTCAGTTTCTCCACTTCCATGGTCAAGGAATCGAGTTCGAGACTGTTACCAGCAGGAGATACATGGGTGGGTACCCCACCCCATAGCAGATGCAGTCGGATATAGGTCAGGGCCCGTACTTGCAGGCGTGGCCTTCATAAAGGGACTGTTTTTGAATTCCGGATCTCTCTCAACAGTTACCCCATTGTGACATATCTTTTCCTTGTCAGAGCACTCATTGACTGTCAACCTCTGCCCTGAACTTCACTTGATGGGTCACCCTCAGTCACTCAGTCGTAGCCACAGCTGTTGGTGCAGGTCCCTCCCGAGTCGCCTTTTCTCAACTCCTCGATTTCTCTCATTAACTCATCATAGGAGGTGGGATTCCAGTCGATTTGCCAGGCGTAACTGAAGCAACAGCAGTTCTGAGAAGGGGCAGACTTAGGATTCTGTCCAGTCTGGTTCGGTCCAGTTCAATGCTGGCAAACTACCCTTTCTGAGGCATTCTTGCAACAATTTTTCCAGCCGAGGACATACACAGACAACAACTCCCTTGGTACTGTTGTGCATTTCTTACTCTCCACCATAGGTCCTCATCAGAATCTGGGCTCCCATACACATTCTCCAAGGCCTCAAGATAGGCCTGTGCAGTCGCTTCAGGGTTACTGGCCCGTTGCTACGGATGGTAGCCAGGGCAGGACCTTGGAGGCCTCACTAACCCTCTTCGCTTTTGCCTTCCGAGCATTGCCATTCTAGCACTTGGGGGCAACATAGTCTATCCAGGTCTCCCAGTCATCCTCCCTTGGGGGTGGGAGGGTGCCAGAGAGATCCTCAACCTTGGTAGAGTTGTGACTAATGGCAGGTGCAGAAATAGGATCTGCATTGGTTCAGCCACCATTACGGGCACTGGAGCAGGAGAGGGTGTTGGGGAGGAACACCCCAGGTGGCAAGAATAGTTTCTTCAAGTCCTCCACAGTTTCCCTTCTCCCAGCAACCATTTAGTAAATTTCTCCTCAAAAGTTTCAGATAGTGGTGGGGGCTGATTCCCCGGGTCTTTACTGTCCTTAGTTATCACTCTCCAAGCAGTGAGGGCTCCTCTGGGTAATGGTCTGTGGCACTTTGGAGCTATCTATGGGATCCTTAAACTCTACTAGGGCCAGGAAAGTGTGGGTGAGCAGATTAGCATGCCGACCCACCACCACAGGGTTTGTAAACCTTCCACCTTGGAAAGTACTCCCTGCACAGTGTCCGTGTGTGTGCCAGGGGATGTCCGGATAAGCATAGCATTTTGAATTCGATCTCCTCCCAGTACACCACTCCACCAGCCGGTGCACAGCCACTTCTGTCGGGTACCCATTTTTCTTAACAGTGGTTCGTAAATATGGCCACTAGAGGACACACAATCCCAGCGGTGAGCCTCAAGATGTAACCCTAGATGGCGCTATCCCAGGGGCTACTACCCTGCCTGATTTGCCACTAACAGGTTGAGGGCCTGGATCCAATGGCGGTGCCTCCACCCAGAGGTCAGGGTTTGCAATAGTTAAACTAACTTGGTCACAGTCCTCTGGGACACTGCAACCCCTTTCTTCCCACTAGTGGCCCACAAATATATCAGAATTACCTTCACAGTACACTTACCCCAGGACTGGTTCCGGCACTGGGACCTCCTGTGAAATGAGATACAGTGCAACAATCACAGTACAGTACTTTAACATAGACAAATACCTCAGGCAGTATAACTTTGCTGAAACAAGCAGCTCTGATTTATTTAGGGGATATAACAAGGACAGGGGAAATCAGGTTAATTAGCTTATCACTCTAATAATCTACCTATGGCTCTGTGCACAGGCCTATCCTATCAGTTACTGTCCCTGGGTACCCAAGCCCTAGTGGCTAGTCCAAACCGTGGCAGCTGGTAGGGGCCCTTTCACACAGAGAAAGGAGAATTAAACAGTCAGCAGTACAGTAATTCCATTTGGATTTAATGTGGCAATTCAACAGGAGTGACCTGAATTAGTACTCCGACCTCCAAATAAGATAGGGTCCTTCAATGTCAGCAGGGCTCACTTGAGGTACACAAACCTCTTCACACATCCATATAAAAGAAAGCACTATACCAGGCAGGCTGCATCTGTATCCCGATCGCAATTACTGCACAATACCGGAGAACACACAGCAGATTCAGTTCCTGACAGACCGAGTGCAATTTTCAGCAATTCCTCAGTCTTCTACAGGGTGAGCCTGGTTTCTACTCTTCAGATATCCTTTGATTCTCTTCCAGGAACGGATTCAGTCCTAACAAGCTGCAGACCGGAACTCTGGGCCTTACACACGTTTTGACTAAAACTGCACACTGAAAAAGCACAGGGCTCCTTCCTTCTTCACTGCAAAGCTCAACTGAAACTCCAACCGACAAAACCGTGCACTTCCTTTGAGTTCCTCCCAGTTCTTGACTGGATTGGCTGTCACTCACAATAGACTGCTGCTGTTGGTCCAAAAGGCACTGAAGTCTAAACTACATCTCCAGAGTCACTGCCCATACAATCCTCTGTGGCTGGCTCAGATTATGAGTCAAGTTCTGATTACGTCCAAGGCACCATTTTAGAGCTAGCTTACCCCACACTAATTGGTCCAGTTCAGCAGTTCAAACTAGAATGGGAACTAGCAGACACAGTTCTGACTGCAAAGAAAGCAGGTTAGACAAACTGTAATTTCACTATTACTCTAAATAATTTCTGGCAAACAGTTACATCTTTCAGATAGGTTCCTTTGCACTCCTAGTGACTGCAAAATGAAGTGAATTAGCAGCAGCTTGAGTGGTACTCAATCAAAGAAACACACAGTCCCCCATACAAACTAATTATGTCTGCAAGCAGACAGCTCTTAAAGAGACAGTACCAGAGGTTCTAAAAACACTCACTGATAAATGGCTTAAATGCCAAACACCATTCAGGCTTGGAGCATTCAAGCAAGCTCCTGGAAGTCTTTTGGGAACCCCCATTTGCAGGGGGGTTACATAAAGATGACTGAAACAAAATATTTGTAGGTATAGAAACTGGAACTTTGGCCGCTTGCTTACAGCCAAAAAGCAGAATTTTTTAGATCACTTCCTGATTTGGCAGTACTGCTGCTTTAAACATGATATTTTTTTAACGTTCTGATTTAGTGTGCTTGGTCGGTGCATAAATTCAGTCCCCCCCCCCCCAAAAAAAATATAATCCTATCAGCCAGAGACTCCATTCTTAGAATACTGTGGGTCAATTCCAACGTAAACACCCAGGACCACAACTATTCTATTTTTGTTACATGTTTGTGGTCGGTAGATAAATTAAATAAGCAGCTCCATTGATAAGAGACTCAGATACCCACACCTGGTGACCGATTAGAGAGCTTGACACATGGAGAATGCCGTAAACTCAATGAGTGAGAAGCCGGAAAATGTTGCTACCCTCTGAGCTCGCAAATGCGCATGCATATTCACAATACACATGCGCAGACGACGAGGGCAGCAAATTCTGACAGGCAGGACGATTTGATACTACACCGGCTTCAGCCCTTTTTGATGACTAATGAGCATATCGCTCTTCCTTCAAAGCAATTTTTAATATCTGTTTTCATTTCATTATATTTGTTTTAGCAGCAGAAGCTCCACTGAGCAAAGCTCGTTTGTAAGGAAGTCCTGGTTAGAGCAGTACAGAAAAAAATCTCACAGCAGTGACTAGTATACAGAGTGAGGAACAGTATAGATTACAATAGTTAAATAGTCTGCTAGGTCAAAATGAAAGGTGAAAGGTACAGAACAGAAGCACATCAATACTTCCACATGTCACTTTGCTGAATGTTCATACCAGTACTACACCTGATCCATCCCTGCCCAACACCCAACCCCGCCCTTATCTCATGGACCCCAACCATTCTGCCCCACCCAGACTACCCCCACCCTCACACCTCCCCCCACCTGTCCAACCCTGCTCCCACCTACCCCTGGACTCCCATGGCCTTCCCTGTTCCTTGCCATCCCCACCATCCGGTCCCTTCCCATCCCTGTCTCTCACTCCATGACCCCCATCAAGAGTACTGTCGCCAGACGTCATAGTCTTATCGTGGCTTTCTCCAGGCTGATTGCACTACCTTTCCTCCTGTCTGGTAATGTCCACCCCAACCCAGGCCCACTCACTCACTGACAACCACACCCATCTCCCCACAACCTCAGGACTCAAACTTGCCTCCATTAACATCTGTAGTCTGCTAAAGAAGTTTGCTGATCTGCAAGTCTGGGTCACTCAGCACCAACCAGGTGTGCTGGCGCTAGTCGAAACCTGGTTATCCAAGACGACCCAGACTCGTTCATTTCCCTCCCGGGTTACTCGTTCTTCAGAGAAGACAGAGTTGGGAAATGTGGGGTGGGATTGTGCCATCTACCTACAAGACTCCCTCCTAGGCCTCCCTCTCCCAAGACCACAACTAGGGCATGGTGCCCAGGCTATCTCTCTAAAGGTCACCCTGGGTTCCCCCTCATTGTCACTGCTACCTATATTCCCCCGATTCACCAGAGCCATGCCTTGCAATTTCTCCTAGACTACATCTCCCATCAACCCAGCAAGATGGAACAAATTATAATGGGTGGCTTAAATATTACCTGGCTTGCCAGCTCTGCGATCAGTGCCAAAGATGCCTTTGCTGCACTCGACCTCACCCAGCTTGTCTCCTCCCCCACCCGACTACTGGTAGTGCCACCCTACTGGATCTGACACTTTCAAACAGACCCCATAAGCTCACTGACTTGGCAGTACTGCCGAATGCCCTTAGTGATCGCTGCCCAGTCATTTTCTCCTGGTCATGTAACCTAGAGAAGTCTGAGCTTGTCCTCATCTCCAAGAGGTGCCTGCTCCCTGGTAATCTTGCACTACTTCGGGAACAACTTGCCAAACGGGATTGGTCCCCAATAAAGCTGGCCCCCAATATTGACACTGCCCTCAACTACTTTATACACTCCTTTAACAGGGCCTGCGTTACCTATGTGCCCCTCTCCAAATCCCTACTTAGGAAACACAATTCTCCCTGGATCACCACTGCTCTCATCAAGCAAATGCATCTCAGGGACAATCTCGGGCACAGAGCCCTGAAGTCTGGGAAGCCTGCCAATAGACAAGTCTACCGAGCTGCCCGCAACAAGTGCACCTGGGCTATCCATAGTGCAAAGGCTACATGCTACAGGACTACCGTTGCCTCTACCTGGGGCTCTCCACGCAAGTTCTGGGACAACCTAAAGGAACTTAATGGTAATACCAGTCCCTGCCCCCCCTTCCAGCTCAATATTGATGGTGCAGTCACCATCAACCCACAAGGTATTGCCAATGGCCTGAATGATGCTTTCTTGGATCTCTCCTCTACCCTACCTGCTAACTTTTTTGACTCCAACCCTGACCCTCCCGCCTCCACTCCCCATCAACCACCCTTCTACTTCCACACTCTCTCCCCGTCTGCTACCAAACCCTACCTACTTAAAGCCCTAAACAGTGCCAGACACAGCAATGACTCTCTTGATCTCAGTCTTCTTCGCTCTACCCTGGACGTTGTTCTCACCCCCCCCCCCCCATCGACCTTCTCAACCTCTCCCTCCGCCTTGGGCAGTTCCTCCAAGCATGGAAAATGGCGGTCGTCACCCCCATACACAAGGGCGGTGACCAACCTCCCAGGAAATTACAGACCAGTCTCCATCCCCCCCCCCCGCCAAAACCTTGGAAAAGATCGTTGCTGACCAAATAATGGACTGCCTCACCGTGCACAACCTCCTCTGCATGGAGCAGCATGGCTTTCACCAACGTTTCGGCACCACAACTGCCCTCATAGAGTTCTCCACCTTCACTCACTCCGCCCTAGACAAAGGGCACCTCGCAGAGGCAGTCTTCATTAATTTGTCGAAGGCCTTTGACATGGTCTGCCACCCTCTTCTCATTAACACCCTCACACAACTTGGTTTCTCCCCAGGCCCGAGAAGCTGGGTCACCAACTACCTCACAGCCCGAACCCAGTGCGTAAAAATCAACACTATCCTCTCTAGCCCTCATCAGGTCTGCTCCGGTGTTCCCCAAGGCTCTATTCTGGGGCCACTACTCTTTAGTTTGTACCTAAACACACTGCCCAATGCCCCCATGGAAAAAATACTCCTTTACGCAGATGATGCGGTCCTCTTTGCATCCCAACTCCAGCTTGCTCTGCAATCCTCCTTTGCTCAGACCGAGCAGTGGTTCATCGACCACAGGCTTGTAATTAACCTTAAAAAGACAAAAACCCTGCTGTTCACCCACAGTCAGAACAAACTCAAGGGTTCAGCACTGTCTATTCAGTCCCTCTCCCACCACCCTCTTGAGCAGGTTACCGCATACAAATACCTAGGTATCATCTTCGACTCTTCCCTCACCTTTCATGACCACATCTATACCCTCTGCTCTGGCATAAATTCATGAATAGGCTTGCTATACCGGCACAGAGCCTGTCTCCCC
The DNA here is from genome assembly GCA_016271365.2 of Neoceratodus forsteri. Classification (NCBI taxonomy): domain Eukaryota; kingdom Metazoa; phylum Chordata; order Ceratodontiformes; family Ceratodontidae; genus Neoceratodus; species Neoceratodus forsteri. Next base: position 331,972,524 of record JADMNL010000026.1, on the reverse strand, counting down.
CCAGAGGCACTAAGATTTGCCATTGACTCATCAGTCCTACCCCTAGTGGACTATGGACTTCTGATATACATTGCAGCAGACAACACTGCCCTGGGCAAAATCAAGCTCTCACTCAGCAATGCTTGTCGGCTACTAACAGGAGCTGACAGGCTCACCCACACCTGCATGCTATATTCTTGTCAAACCTCCTCTCCCTTGATGAGCGGCTGCTCTACCAGACCTGTTTGCTCACCCAAAAAATCTGCCACTGGCTTAACCCCCCGGTCTGTCCAACTTAGTTTGCGCCTCCATGCCCACTGTCCCCACACGAAGCTCCTAAGCTCCACAAAAACCTTGCTATTAGTCCCTAGGGTCAGGACGGCCCTTGCTCAGAGGTCTTTCCATCACAGGGGCCCTACCTAGTTTAACAGCCTCCTGCCTAGTATCACATCCGAGCACAGAATTGGACTGTTTAAATCTGCCCTCTGTAACCACCTTCTCAACTCCTGTATTTGCAACTGCAAATAATTACAGCCCCATCTGGTCCTGCCCCAACCAGTTGACCATCTCCACCCACCTTGTTTATGTATCGGTGGGCTCGTCTCTCTGTTGCTTAGCTTCCAACAGGTGTAGGCCAGTTCCTGCAAATTTGAGCTTATCTTCATGCTCCTATTGACTACTTCTTCTTGATGTAATGTAATACTGTATGTGTACATAACGGTCGCTCCTTCTTGCATAGCTACCATCATGTATAGGCCAGTCTCCAGCAATAAGGGGCCCTCTCTCACTGCTATGGCCTACACCATCTGTATTTAATCTATATATTTATTGCTTTTTTTTTTTGCTATTCTTGCACTCATGTCTGTTTTCCACTCACTATATGTCTCTCCTGCCCCGTCCAGCACTGTGTATGATGAGGAGCCTTTGTAAATGAGTTTTGGACTCAAAGGGTTGCAATTCTGATACATCAATAAATAAATAAAAAACATACCGGACATAAAACGATAACAGAGCAGGGCTGATTATATCTGGAACAGTATTAAAGCAGCACTTAAAAAAGCAATCAATAGCAGTACCGACTACTAGGAGCAAGTACAGCTATCAGTGGAGTAGGGTTCAATCAGAAGTTTGAGGGTACGTAAGCTCACGGCTGAGTTCAGTTTGAGGCAGGCCAAAGTTTATTCCAAGTATGTTGGGGCAAGCCAACTGAAGACCATTTTCCCATACAATGATGCAATTCTTGGCGCTTCGAGCAAAAACATAGTTGCATGCTCTCCGGTTATATAAATTAGAGACTTTACAGAGCAGATCAGAGATATGTTGGGGTACATCATGCGTAAGAGATTTATAAAGGTTTTTGAGGCGCCTAGTGGTGCGGGAAGGCCAGCTAACAAATGCACAGAGGGTGCAGTGATGGGTTCTTGAAGGCAACCCAGTAATGAATCTCAGTGCCCTGTGATACAGGGCAGCCAGTTTGGCAAGTTAACCAGCAGCACCTCTGGACACAAAATCCCCATAGTCAGGCAGGGGTAAGAACAGAACCCTGACTAGGGTTCTGTGAGCATCCATGAATAAGCTGAATTTATTTCTATAGTAGAAACCCAGCCTTGGCCTAAGCTTCTTACATAAATTTGCTATTGTTACTGGCACGGGCCCAGATTTGGATTCATAATATCCTGCTAATTGTATATATAACGTGCACTATATGTTGCGACATTTGTCCCTAGCCTGACTCTAGTGTTATAGTACTGGATTCTTATGTTAGTCTTGCCACTGTATATATAAAACCAGCACTGTGTGTGTGTGTGTGTGTGTGTGTGTGTGTGTGTGTGTGTGTGTGTATATATATATATATATATACTTGTATACATATATATATATATATATATGTATATATAATACTAAGCTGTCTGTCACATTAGTCCAGAACTGTACTCTTACTGTATAAAATGGTTTATCTACTGTACATTTTTCTTTTTTTCCTTACCACCTCAGGATTTGGGGTATGTATTAATGCACTGTATGCACTGCTGTTCTCTTTCCAGGTTGCTGCCACTTCGCTGGCCTGGGTCATGCCTGAAAATGGTCCTTTGGACCAGAGCAGCTACCCAGTTACCAAAGACATACATACATACATACATACATAAATAAAGAGACAGGAAATCGTTGTTATACTGTTATTTTTATATATTTATTTTTATTATTTTATTTTTATTGTCTGGTAACCAGGAAAGGCCCATGGTGCACAAATCCCATTTACAGGAATGGCCCAAGAGCTCTGGAGAGGTTAAGTGACTTGCTCAGGTCACACAGTATGCAAGTGGAGGCTGTGGGAATCCAGTCCAGGTCTGCTGTATGTACCAGGCTCATTCACAGATTGTTGCTCTAAGCTCTGTTAAACACCCTCTCCTTTTCCTTTCCATGTCAATCTTGTATTATGATGTTTTTTTTTTTTTGTTTTTTTTTTTACTTTCTATTTATCCTTCCTATCTCCTCTTGGTGCCCACTCCTTCCGTCCACTCATTTCCACCACCTCCACCTTCTTGGGATCTGCCCCTAGAGTGCCTCCTCCTCCTCTTACCTCCTGCACAGTGGGGTCTGTCCCTTCTTGGTGGTCTTGGATGGAACTGGAGCGGCTTTCATCTAGGGCTGCCGAGAGGTGTTTTTCCATTTTTCTCCTTTTAATCCCTACCCTCTGGGCGTCCGTTGCTGGGAGATACATCCAGGTGGTGGCGTGCTGGCCTGCTTGCCCTCTCATGCGCCGTCAACGTCTCCTCGACTCCGCCGAGCGAGGCCGCGCCATCCTTACTGCTGCGGTGCTTCCACTGGGTTGAAGGGATACAGAACGCTAGTGCGTTCTTGGTCACCCACCCCTGAGGGAAGAGAGCATCCGTTGGGATGCTCGATCCTCCCTCTCCCCTGCCGACCCCAGCCACCCGAGTCCGTTCCCGAACCCAGGTCGCCAGCGTAGCGTGAGGTGTGGCATCCAGCGCCTCAACCCTCAGCGCCACTGAGCTGGCTATTATGATGTTCTTTAACCCATTTCTGATAAAGTAATTATCAATGTTTGTGGTACCCTCAATTCTGTATTGTGTACCCCAGTAGCTCATATTTCCAAGACATTCCACAACGTCAGACATGCGATTCCATGCTGTTCATCTAAATGGCCTGAAACGGTGTAGCTAATATCACGGAATGTCCAAGTAGTATGAAAAATGAGAGCAGTAGCTGCTGAGGACTCAGGCCGCACCTGGAGTACTGTGTGCAGTTCTGGTGCCCATATCTGAAGAAGGATGTGAAATTACTGGAAGGGGTACAATGCAGGGCAACAAGGATGATCCAGAATTTGGAGGACAGACCATACAAGGGGAGAGTTGAACATGCACTCCTTGGAGGAGAAGAGAAGGGATATGGGGTATATGATTGAGACCTTTAAGTGCGTAAAGGAGATTATAAAGCAGTGTAACTACCTAAGCCAATCACAGCCCTAGATTATGATACCTCTTATCCAGCATGCAGTGATCTCGCACTGCTCCCTGCTGTCCTGAATGTATGCGACCACTTCTGCCTCGACTGAGATGTAACCCCTAGGTGGCGTGGCACTATCCCAAGGGCTACTACCCCCACCTGCTTGGCTAGTAGCAAGTTAAGGGGCCTGGGTAATGAAACGGGTGCCTCCACCCAGAGGTCAGTGTTATTAGTGGTCAAGCTAACCTGGGCACAGCCCTCCGGGACACTGTAACCCCCCTCTTTCCCTTCTAGTGGCCTGAACAATATACAGTAATTACTTTCACGATGACCCTTATTCACCAGGCAATTACCCACACTGTTTGCACTTACCAACCAGGGCTGGTTCCTCTAGCTTGACCCTGGGGACCCCCTGTAAAACAAGGTTAAGCACAGCAAATAACCACAGTACAATACTCTTGGCACAAACTGGAACCACAGTCAGGTTAAATGCAAACAAAGTTAAATCTGATTTATTCAGGGGACTTGAACAAGGGAGGGGCGGAGGTTGATTTGCTTAAAAGCTATATTAATCAGACAGTTATGCATGCAGTTCAGAGTCCCTACACAGTCACACACTCTGGGTACCCAGGTAGGAAAACGGTGAGCTAGCCAGGAACATTGCAGCTGGTTGGGGCCCTGTGATGGAAGAAAGCAACATGCACAACACACACTATTTGTAATCTGGAGCCGGAGGGCTCAGATCATGAAAGAAAAGGCAACAACATAGAAACATAGACTTTGACGGCAGATAAGGACCGCTTGGCCCACCTAGTCTGCCCATTTCCCTACCTAGAGGATAAGCTGCAGATCAGCAACAACAATCAGATGACGACACTTTTAGATTTAGCTGTTGCAGGGGAGCTACCCTGATGTTTACTCACGATACCCAGTACTGGACACAGGCAGGATGAAATTGAGACTGCAGGCCGTTGAGCTGGAGTGCCCGGAGAAGCAGGGCCCACACGAATCACCGAGGCGTTGTTCCTGTTCAAGGCGTTGAGCAGGGGGTTGATCCCCAGGCCGGTCTCTCGTCGATGACTTTCTCTGCGTAGCAGGTATTCTGACTGGGCCAGTGTAGCAGGGCCCAGGCAAATGGAAATGGATACGGATTCAAGTCTGTGGAGCTATATACAGCCTCCAGCAAGCAAAACACAGTTCAGACACACAGTGGGGAACCAAATCACGACCCACTATAAGCACACAGCACATTCACATGTAAGGAAATTCCACTGTACCAGGCATATGGCTCTCCGGTTGCAATTACAGAGTCTCTGCACAATCCGTGAGTTCAGAGGTAGCTGTAAGTCCTGACAGGCCGATCACATTCAGCAAATCTTCGGTCTTCTTCAGGTTAAAGCCTGGTCACAATTCAGTGGAAGAGACTTTGAGAGTCGACTAATCAAAGAAATGCTCTCTCTATGGGGGTGCGAAAGTCAAGAACCACCACCTGTCACCCGCAGGGAGACCCTCAACCAGAACGTTTTAACTGCACCCTTCTAGACATGCTGGGCACCCTCCAGCCAAAAGAGAAGCATAAATGGAGCCAGCAGATTAGCACCTTGGTATACGCATACAATTGTACTAAAAATGATGCTACTGGTTCTCCCCTAATGCCTCATGTTAGGGAAAGGCCCGCTGCCAGTTGATGTCTGTTTTGGGGTCTCTCCAGATGGGGTCAGAGCCAAAAACTACTTGCAATATGTACAAAAACTGAAAGCTCAATTAAACCATGCCTATCAACTGTCCCAGACAGTGGCCGCCAAGAGAAACCTAGCCAACAAAGAGAGGCATGATAAAAAAGTAAAGGCTCAAGAGCTTCGACCTGGAGACCGTGTGTTGTTATGCAATTTGGGACTGCTTGGTAAACACAAAATTGCTGATCGATGGCACCATCTTCCCTATGTAGTAGTTGGAAAGTTAGATGATTTACCTGTGTACAAGGTGTGCCCAGAGAACAACTCCAAAGCTATCAAGACCATGCACCGTAACTACTTGCTACCTATCGGCCAAGTCATGATTGAGGCTGAACCCCTAGAAATTGAGCCCCTGGGCTGGTGACTTGTGCTGCTGCAAGAAAGAGACAAAGTCAACCTACCCCGTTGGTCACAGATTTAAGGTTTCCTCCGCAGCAGGCCCAGAATGATTGTGACTGTCAGTCCACTTCTGACGACAGTGAGTGCGACTATGCTTATTACCCCTCTTATGAACTGAGACAGCTGTTTCGGGGTAATCCCATGACTAATCGTGGGGATGAAGCTGGGCCTTCTGGACTGCCTAACCCTCCAGCTTCGTCCTTGGAGCCAATGCTCCCTGAAAGTGAAGTGCAAAGTATCACGTCTGAGGATGCTGAGTCTCTGTGTATTGTGGAACTCTATGATGGTCCTGAGGGAGGAGCTGATGGAATGAGTCTTTCTGGTGACATGCCAGAACTTGAAGAACACTATGAGAGTGCTGATAACCCCCCTTCAGTACCAGGGCCTCTTCAAAATGAGCAAAGTGTTGTAGAAGCAGAGCCTACAGAGCAAAGAGCTGACAGTGCTTCAAGTTTGGACATTTCTACCCAGGCAGAGGCACCCCTCACAAGTGATGAAAGCCCTAAGGCTGTTGCTGGAAGTACAGAGACTGTGGTTGTTCCCCCCCAGAAAGACTGGCTGAGCTGTCAAGCCAGTATTGCATTTCAGCTATAATTCTCCGGGAGGCTTGTGGACTTGCCTCTCCATGTGGTTCACAAAGGTGTTTATGTTTCACTGAGCTCACTGCCCAAATTGAGCTTGACGGCCCATTCCAGGTTACTTATTCTACCTTCTCACCATGGTGCCCCTGCCCCATTTAGCCCCAAGTTAGCTGATAGGGAAGGGCCCACTCTTACTCTGTTTATGTACAAGAAGTTATTACCTGATTTAGTATAGTAATGTTCAACTGACTTGTGTGAAATATGTCTAATGTATTGTCAAAATGGATATAGTATTATAAAGTGTAGTAAAAATGTGTAGTAGAGTAGTAAGTTTATATTAACTGATGCAAGATGGTACAGACTTGACACGGACGCCAAGTTTTCTTTAGACAGGGAAGGGTGTAACCACCCTACAAATGGGGGTTCCCGAAAAGTCTTCCTTGAGTTTGCCTAAATGCTCCCTACCAGGCTGGTGTCCTGCGTTTTAGCAGTTTAAATGTGATTGCCAGAGAATGCCTGTATAGCCTCTGTGTACTGCCTCTTTAAGAGCTGCCTGGATTGCAGTCATATGTAATCTGAAAGGGAGCTCTGTTGAAAGATGTAACTATTCGCTGAAAATCATTTAGAGTGATAATGTAGTTTGTCTAACCTGCCATCTTTGCAGCAAGGACTGTTTTGTTTATCCCCACCATTTGGCCCGGGACTGCAAATTGGACCAATCAGTACTGGTGGGACCTAAAATGGAGCTGCCTGGAGTCAGAATCTGTAGGAATTGTAGTTTGGGCTTTTGGCGGCCTCTTGCACCTGAAGGGGGAGCCTTTGTTGTGACTGACAGATCAGCCAACCGAACCTTTTGGATTCTGAGGGAAATCCCCAAGCTTGCTGGCAGCTGAGTCAGATCTAAGTGGGGAGCTGAAGAAGCACGCAGCTCAAGTGATTTTGAGCAGCAATCCTGAGTGGATTTGCATGGGAGAACTGTGGAAAGGCCTGAGTTGTGGCCTGCATGTCTGCCTGCTGCCCCTGAGAGGGAGAGAAAAAAATTATTTCAGACTAAATCCAAGTTTGTGAGAACGAAGTAAGCTACTGAGTTTTTACCAGGCTCATACCTGAAGAAGACTGAAGATTTTGCCAAATGCTATCAGCCTGTCAGGATTTCCAGCTGCTTTTGAATCCCCAGTTTGTGCAGAGACTCTGTGATCGTGACCGGAGAGCGGTTTGCCTGGTACAGTAGTATTTCCTTATATGTAAATATGTTATGTATTGAAAGTGGGTCGTGATTTGGTTCCCCACTGTGTGAACTGTGTTCTGCTTGCTGGAAGCTGTATCCAGCCCAAAATGGACTGTATCTGAATCTGTCTCCATTTGGCCGGGACCTTGGCACACTGGCCCACCCAGACTACCCCACTGCACAAACAAAGTAATCGACGAGAGACCTGCCTGGGGATCTGCCCCTGCTCCACGCTTGAACAGGAACGACGCCTTGGCAAATCGTGTGGGCCCTGCTTCTCCTGGCACTCCAGATTAACCACCTGCAGTCTCAGTTTTCGTCCAGCCTGTGTCCAGTCTTGGGTATCGTGAATAATCATAAGGGTAGCTCCCTGCAACAACAGCCTATTCTAAAAGTGTGTCATCTGACTGTCTTGTTATTTTCTTTTCACGAACTGAGCCCTCCGGCTCCGGATTACAATTAGTGTGTGTGGTGCATGTTGTTTTCTTCCATCCCAGGGCCCCAACCAGCTGCAACGTTCCTGGCTAGGCCACCTTTCTCCATCTGGATATCCAGAGTTTGTGACTGTTTATAGACCCTGAAGTGCATGCATAACTGTTTGAATGACAGAGTCTTTAAGCAAATTAACCTGATTACTCCCCTCCCTTGTTCAAGTCCCTTAAACAAATCAGATCTAACTCTTTTTTGCATTTACCCTGACTGTGGTTCCAGTTTGTGCAAGAGTACTGTACTGCTGTTATTTGATGTGTATCACCTTGTTTTACGGGGGTTCCTCAGCGCGAAGCCAGAGGAAAGCCCTAGTGGTAAGTGCAAACAGTGTGGGTACTTGTGTGGTGTATCAGTGGTATTGTGAAAGTGATTATTGTGTATGGTTCTGGCCACTAGTAAGGAAAGAGGGGGGGCTTAGGGCTTACAGTGTCTCGGAGGGCTGTGCCCAGGTTAGCTTGACCACTACCAACCCTGACCTCCGGGTGGAGGCACCCGTTTCAGAACTCAGGCCCCTTAACCTGCTACTAGCCAAGCAGGCAGGGGTAGTAGCCCTTGGGATAGCGCCACCTAGGGGTTACACTGTATTACATTTTTTGGTTCTGGTCCAAGATCTGACTTACCGTAACTTGCTCTCAGAACCAGAAAGGCAGATCCACATACCCAGTTAATTATGGGTATCTGCAATAAATTTAAACATAGACAGTGTCGTCAGGGGAACACCATCAGTCCATCCAAACTGCCCTGTTATATCCCATCATAATCTGAGACCTTATGTCTAGATGTCGTTTTTACCCCTCTTCCCCCTTGCCCCATTTCTTCCCACTACTACCCTGACAACCAGATGTTTTTAGTGCAGTATTAGCCACAGCTAAGCATTTTCAATCACAAATTGTAGTGAGAAGGAAATAATGTGACCCACTGGGATTTGAACCCAGGCTCCTGGAATACCGTCTCGGTGCTCTTAACCACGAAGCTATGGCTCACATTGTTGAGCCTGCAGTTTACCCTGAGTGCTAACTATTAAGCGCTTTACTCTGTCTCAGCTGTGCTTGAAACCATTAAAGGTTTTGGTATCCAGTACCTATCACGTCTGACTTATGTAATGAGTCAAGTGACTCTGGCTTCAGCAGTGAAAGAGTTAAATTTTAAAGCCAGTGAGCTCTGGCTGTAGCTGTGGGCGGGCACTAGATGGCTCTTCCCAGGAGATAATGAAGCCCAGTCCAAGAAGCAGATGGAGGAAGAGGAAAACTGAAGCACAGTCAAATAAGCTAGTGCAAGCCGAGGAGAAAGAGGAATCTGCTCTGAAAAGCCTGCTACTCTTTGTCATTGCCAGTAGGTTGTCGTACTTCCAACTTCTTGTCAGTAAGTACAGGAATTAAGTTAAGAAAAGGTGGAATGTGGAACAAATACATTCTTGTGTTGAGCTCCTGGGTTAGCAGGCAGATTTGGGACAGTGCTGTGTATTTTGTGCTGTGATGAATGATACTGTGTTAGGCCTTTTGCAGTAATCCATTGCTACAAACCCTAAATGACTTAGAAAGACAGTTCAATGGTTCAGGACCGATCTGCTGTATGACAGTGGTTAGACTAGGTTAAGATCTGTTTGGCAAGTGATTGAATAATTGTACCAAATGGCAGCAAAATATCTTTAGTCATGTAACAAAAAGGCCATTTTTTTTGGATCCATGCCCATGCTCAAGGTTGTGGGTTAAACAGCGATGGAATTTTAAAGAGGTTTCTACTAAGTGATGAAGTCAAACAAATGCATTCATGATTGTGTTATCTGTGAAAAACTGAATGCAATGTACATTACAAAAAAAGAAACAGAGAAGCATACTGTAGATGTTGCTGGCAGAAAAAGACCTAGGGTCCACCCCTTCCTTCTTACCATAAAGATTTTCCTACCAGTCCCCTTGGCTGACCGACTCTCTTCAAGGAGGGTATTAATGCCTAATCCCCACCCTCGGCTCCTCCTAACCTGATTTAGCTGAGTGGTAAAGCTAGCTGAATATTTCTTGTGTGCTTTTTGCCGCTACACAGGACTTGTGTTGCTGATTTTAAACTAAATGACTGGGTGGTGAAACTCAAATTTTCAAGAAAAAAATACAGAAAAAAAATGCTGCAGTCCTGGAACATGTTTTCCCTTGAAATTAGATTTTTGTAAGGAGATAGCACTGCATTCAGTATAATATTGGTTTTAAATGTTGGGATGTCCCTGTAATAGAAGCAAAGGTGATACTGATCGATTTACAGCCAGTTGCGCATGAAAACCAGAAAGTTATACGGTACCTGGCTCAGCTGCAAGTCGCGCGCTTTTAGTCACGCCTCTTCCGGTCTGGTCACAGAAAACAAGTTCTCCAAAAAACATAAAACAAAAGTAAGAAAGGGTAATTATAATAAGGGGACGCACATAGACACATAGTACACTTAACCTGGAGGGTGTGGGGGTGGAGCGTCCCCGCAGAAGAAAGAAACAATAATAACAACGCACTTAGAACCCAACGGTAATACATATAACTTGGGGGGGGGCGGAGCGCCCCCACAGAAGAAAGAAAGAAAGAAAGAACGAAAAAATACTAGCAATGCACAAATAAGTAGGACAAATATGAAAAAAAGAGTGGGGGGTGTGGGGGACGCAGCCCCCTCAATGATCTAAACTTCTCCTAATACAGCACAATACAGAACCTGGTTTAGGACAGGTTACCCAAATGAGCCGATGTCTGATTAGTCTATTTACCCTTTTTTTTTGTACTGTGCAATCTCCGCAATGTAAGGTGTTAATTTTTAAATTAGATAAATGATTTTTGTTCAATACATATGGTCTCTGCTTCATTTATTTCTGTCTCTTGATTAGCCTTGGATTGCCTTTCTGGTAGGTGGTAGGTAACAGCTGTTTGTCACTCGCACAGCGCTCTGAGACACAGTACTGAAAGCAGCACAGCAAAACGATCTCGCCGTAATCGATCAGTATCGCCGAAGGAAATATATTCATTGTGAAAAGCTTGCTGCGTAATCTTAAATGGGAACAGTCATCACTAAGAGCTCCACACTTTGTGTGCAAAACATTATTTTCCACTTTCTGATTTAGGCTAATTTTGCTTATTTCCAAGCTGACATTTTCTGTAACTACAGATTCCAGCATCCCCTGCAGATGATGTTGGAACAGAACTGCAGCAGTGGGAGATTCAGTAGCCTGCAGTGCATGTTTGGGTTTGGTGGTGTTCGGGATATGCATAGTGGATATTTCCCATGGGGTCCGGAGTAAGATCAGTCTCTCCACAGATGACACAAAGATGGGAGCCATGATAGATGACATCAAAGGGTGGATGGGCTGCAGAAGGGCCTGACCAAACTACAGGAGTGGTCGGATGCATGGCAGTTGGGGTTTAATGCCAGAAAGTGCAAGGTCTTGCACATTGGGGCTGACAACCAGGGGAGGAGCTATCAGCTGACTGGTGTAGAGCTAGAATGTACTGAGGAGGAAAAGGATTTGGGGTGCTTATAACTGGGAATATGAACAACTCAGTTCAGTGCAGGAAGGCAGCAGCAAAAGCCAACAGGATACTGGGGGAGGGGGGGTAACAATGGGAATCTCCTACAGAAATAGGGAAGTGATCCTGCCCCTCTACAGTTTGCTGATCAGGCCGCACTTGGAATACTGCGTGCAGTACTGGCACCCATTACTGAAGAAGGACATCAGATTGTTGGAAGGTGTACAGTGGAGGGTGACAAAGATGATCCAAGGATTAGATCGATACTTGTATGAGGAGAGGCTGGGTGAACTGAACATGTATTCTGTGGAGGAGAGGAGGGATGGGGGGACATGATCGAAACCTTTAAATATTTAAATGGGATTAACAAGACTAGTAAAGAAGGGATTTTCCAAAGTAGAAGGGGGAGGGTCATGACAGGGCATCAGATGAGACTGGAGGGGGCAGGATTCAGGAGGGAAGTTAAGAGACATTATTTCACTTACAGGGTGGTGGATAAGTGGAATACTCTGCCAGAGGAGGTAGTAGCATGTAGCATGGTAGACAGTTTATTTTTGTTGCTGCTGTTTTGTTTTTTTTTCTTATTCTATTTATCGCCCACTGACTGGCCTCCTTCCACCAGCCCCCCCACCTCACTGCCACCGGGCGGCATGCCAGCCATCGCATCTTGCCAATTTGAGGCGCCAGCTGGCCCGGTGCAGTGGGGAGACCAGCTTCATCCTGCCAGTTGGCTCCTTTTCTCCTCCAGTTTTGTCCTGCCCCGAGCCACGGGCCAAGGTGTAAGTGATGGCTGTTGGCTGAGCTGTGCACGCTTCCGTATGTGGCATGCCGGGCGTCATGCTCAGCTCACCTCTCCTTGTGTGGATTAAGCTGTGCTGGCCCCCAGCCACTGCTAGGGGCCAGTTAAGCAGTGGACTCTGTCCCCACCCCTCCCCAGGAGAGGAGAGCTGTCCTCCGGATGCTCAATCCTCTCCCTCCGCGGCCCACCCCAGCAACCTGCTCGCACCGCAAACACAGGTTGCTGGTGTGGAAGGAGGTAAGGCAAGTATGACTTAACCCTCCATGCCACTGGGCTGGCTAAGGTAGATGGTTTTAAGAGAGAATGGGACAGAGTGGGGGGGATTGTGTGGAGGGGAGGGGTGGGTGTCCAGCTGCAAGTTGAGGGGCTAGCTACACAATTGAGCAGTCTCGATAGACAGTGAGGCCTGCTTCTGCTGGCGTTTTCATATGTTTATATGTTAGAGTTTATGTAAGCTCTGATCTTTTATGTGCTGGTCCCACTGTCCTCCTGTGGCTAAGACTAATCACAGAGGACTGTAATTAGCCCTGGGAGAACAGCAACACGAGCAAACTTCTGATCCAAGCTTATTAAAGCTCTAGCATGCACTGCAGGCTATTAAATCTGCCACTGCTGCTGCTGCCCTGCTCTGATGTCAGCTGCAGGGGATTCTGGCATTTACAGTTCCAGAAAGTGTCAGCCTGGAAGTAAGCAACATTGCATAGAATAACCTGCTATTATAGAGTAAGCAGTAAGTCAAAAAAATGTTTTCAAACAAAGTGCAAATTGGGACCAGTCCCACACTTGGGTGTGGAGCTCTTGGTGCTGACTGTTCCCCTTTAAAACTGAGGCTGAGTGGCACTGAGTGCTGGTGGTGGCCATCTAGGTGTCAGCGTGGCTCAGCTGGTAGCACATCCGCCTCTGGGCCTGAAGGCTGTGGATTCTTATCTCACATCGGAACTTGGCTTTATTCTATAAATACTGGCACCTGAGTGTGGTACTAGGGAGATGTTGCACTGTTGGAAAGTGCCATCCTTCAGATGTTAAACCTAGGTCCCTTCTTCCCATCTCTGGTGCTGTCTGGTGGGTGTTCAGGTGGAAATAAAAACTCTCATTGCTTGTAAAACACTTTGGAATACAGTGTGCCATGAACAGCGCTGCATACATTCATCTTGTTTTTATGAACATACAAAATAGCCAGCAGAAAAAAGTCCTTATAGTCTATCAAGTCTGCTGGATTGCAGTGCTCCTGATCCAGAGATTACTGTGGGCTCCGCCCCCTCTGCTAGGTCGTCTTCTTTTATGCATCTGTGTTCAGTTTAAAATGAGGTTCTGACCTTTCTTTCTACTTTGTTCACATGGGCTTCACATGTTTTGTCTTTCAGGAGGTGTACACCCTTGTGTGTTGATTCTGAAAAGGATTTCAGAGGAACTCGACTTCCTGATCAAGCGAAGCTGCAGTACCTGAGCAAAAGGGGGGAGAATGAAGCTGGAGGTAAGGTTTGGCATTCAGTCCCTGTTTCAGTATAAGCGGACTGGGATTGTTCGCTGCACAAGCAAAATACAAAGTGAGCAATGGGAGATGGGAGAAATCTGGATCATCAGAAAATGGAACATCCCTTCGTTCTGTAACAAATACTTTTGTTCAAAGAAGGGGCAGGTGAGGGACCACAGATGAGGGACAGGAGCATCGAAGGAAGGGAGGTGGACACTAGCCCGTTTACAGAGGGGGGAGAAAGTCCCTAAGGAACTCGCAAATCTGAGGGTGGACAAGGCAATGGGGCCAGATGGTATACATCCTAGGATGCTGAAGGAACTCAGAGAGGTGCTGGCTGCACCTCTGACAGTCCTGTTCAACCACTCACTGGAGAAGGGAGTGGCTCTAGAGGACTGGAGGAGGGCAGATGTAGTCCCACTTCACAAAAGTGGTAGCAGAGCAGAGAGGAGGCTGGCAGGTACAGGTCAGTCAGCCTGACTTTGGTGGTGGGGAAATTAATTGAATCACTACTGAAGGAAAGGATTGTGGAATATCTTGAATCCAGTGGCTTACAGGATCCGAGACGGCATGGGATTCAGAACGAGAAGGTCATGTCAATCAAATCTGATAGACTTGTTTTACTGGGTGACCAGGTAATTAGATCAGGATGGAGCAGTGGATGTGACCTACCTAGATTTCGGTAAGGCCTTCAACACCATTCCACACAGGAGACTCGTAAACAAGCTGTGCAGCCTGTGAGTAGGTCCAAAGGTGGTAAACTGGGTAAGGAATTGGTTGAGGGACAGGTGACAGAGGGTGTTGGTAAACGGAGTTCACTCCAAGTAAGGGAGGGTGACCAGCGGGGTGCCACAAGGATCAGTACTGGGACCAGTCCTCTTTAATGTCTTTATTGGCGACATTGCAGAGGGGCTAGAGGGAAGGTATGCCTTTTTGCAGATGGCACAAAGATCTGTAATAGGGTAGATACACCGAGAGGTGTGTGTGTGTGTGTGTGTGTGGAGAAAATGAAGAGGGATCTAAGAAAGCTTGCGGAGTGGTCAAAAGTGTGGCAACTAAGATTCTATGCGAAGAAGTGCAACATCATGCACTTGGGCCCAAGTCTTAGGGTACAGAAACCCAGGGACAGAGTATAAGATAGGGGGAGTGATACTAACGACCGCCGAGCAGGAAAGAGCCCTGGGGGTAATCGTATCTGATGAACCAAAGTTGGCCAAACGGTGTGACAAGGCAGTGGGGAGAGCTAGTGGGATGCTAGGGTGCACAGGGAGGGGTATCATCAGCAGAAGGAGGGAGGTGGTGATACCGCTGCATAAATCATTGGTGCGACCTCACCTAGAGTACTGTGTCCAGTTCTGAAGACCACATCTCTAAAAGGACAGAAACAGAGTAGAGGTGGTTCAGAGGAGGGCAACTAAAATGGTGCAGGGTCTGCATCAAAAGCCCTATGAGGAGAGACTGAGGGGCCTCAATATGTACACCCTGGAGGAAAGGGGGGATATGATAGAGATATTCAGACCCCTCACAGGTATAAATAGGGTCCAAGAGGAAGCCTTTTTCAGAAAAAAAATGCTCAACAACAAGGGGGTCATGCAGTGAAGCTGGGGGGGGGGTAGTTTCAGGGGAAACATGAGGAAGTGCTTCTTTACAGAAAAAGTGGTGGATGCATGGAACAGCCTCCAAGCGGAGGTGGTTGGGGCAGAGACTGTAACAGGATTCAAGAATGCATGGGATAGACATAAGGGAGCTGTAGTGGTTAGGAAAGGGAGGGTAACGCCAGAGACCAAGTAGGGTTCTGCAGTATTACACTACGTAGGGAAAATGGGCAGACTAGGTGGGCCTAGCGGTCCTTAACTGCCGTCACCTTCTGTGTTTCTATGTTTAGGTTTCTGGAACATATCCGAATTGTATTTTCCTCATTACGATTGAACAGCTGTTTTGGACTTTACTGGATCTGGATGCGTGTGTGTGTGTGTGTGTGTGTGTGTGTGTGTGTGTGTGTGTATATAATATATATACTGTGTGTGTGTGTGTGTGTGTGTGTGTGTGTGTGTGTGTGTGTGTATGTATGTGTGTATATATATATTGCTTAATGTCCTCCACAGAGTGTATGTAACACTCCAGCACTGGTTCCCCTTTTTGCTTTTCGGGCTGAGGAGTCGAATGGTACTCCTCTTTTTTTGCTTCTTTTATAAGATGTTGTGGGCAACAGGTGGTCAGAAGCTCTCTTATGGTTTTTGCAGTCATTGGCATCAGGGCTTCCCTGCTAGGTGCCCAGTGCTCCTTTCTGGGTTCCAGGGATGGCTTGGCATTCTTGTTTGTTTTTCATTTTGCTTTTTGTTGACCTTGAAAAAAGGACATGACATTTCTGCCAGGAAGGGGCAGATACAGACAGCAACCAACTGAAATTAAACCAGATTATGCTGCTGGTGGTATTTTTAGTGAATGGGAGAAATTTGGCCTGGACACCAGGAAAATTCCCCACTCTTTTCAAGAAGTGCCATGACATCTTTAATATCCACCTGACAACTACCAGGACAGGCAGACGGGACCTCAGTTTAACGACTCATTCAAAAGTCGGCACTTTAGAAGTGTAGCACCCCCCTCATGCTGCACTGCAGTGTCACTATTGGAATTTTACCCCAAGATTCTCGTGTGGGGGCTAGAACCCACCATGTTCTGTTCTTTCAGCCTCAGAGGCAAGTGTGCAACCTGCTGAGCCACTCACCGGCTTATCAGTCTCCTTTGGGAGAGGCAACTGCTTGCATCATTTTTCAGCCACTTGTGAAGCTAGAGGCTGCTGCAAGGATAAGGGACAATCGGATGCATGTTTTTCACGTTTTGAAGAACTCCCTTGATTAGTATGTTTGTGATTTTCAGTTGCAGTACTGACATTGTAATGCGGCATGGGGGGGGGCGCTGCACTTCTGGTATCCGGACAACACCATTTCGGAAGAATGGCGTGATCAAAAACCACACCGACATTACAGCATGTGCGGTTTCAGCGTTGGTTTATTTGTATTAGTGTGGTTTTTGACCATGCCTTTTTTCTGGTGTCCACGCTGTTCTTTCAGTGAAGTTTTGGCCTAGTCACTGCACTACTGTGGTGCTATCTTTTGGATGAGACGTTTAAACCGAGATCCGATCTGCCTGTTCTGGTGGTGGTTAAGGTGGACGTTAAAGATCCCTTGGCACTTCCCAAAAAGAGTAGGGGAATTTTTTTATTAAGAAAATCAGTGACACAAAACCGATCAATAACATAAACAACTCATTAACTCAAAAAACAATACACAAAGAAAAGGTTCACCAAAGCAAGTCAAAAGAAAACCAGGAATGAGCATTATGGCATATCTCTGCAGCGGGCCAAATCAAACCAAAGAAATACTCCCATGAAAAAAATGACCATGCGTGTCTTCTCACCTAAGTTAAACTGAGAGTCCTACAAGAGCCTGACGGACACTTGCCTGACGGGTGACTGCCCAACATTGTTTGCCCAATATGCAGTTCTCTGACACATTTACAATCCTGACAATTCCCCCGGAATGTCAGCGACCTGGGAGTTATATTTAGTCGGGGGCTGCTTGCTTGTCGGGTATAACTATAAAACTGGAACGAGCATCACCCTTGACTGGGTAATCTCAGATCACCCTGGCCGTATCTCCAATGTAACTGTGCACCCTGACTCTCTAAGTGACCACTTCCCTGTCACCTGTAACTGGACAAATTCCAATCCCCACCATCTCTGACCATATTCAACAGAGTACTTAGACATGGCCAGCTGGAGCACCTAAAACAACACCTACGGTGTCAGGACTGGTCTCTACTGGACTCCCTTGCAGATACTAATGAAGCTCTTCAACACTTTATTAGTACTTTCAATGCTGTCTGTGATGTACATGCACCCCTCAAGAAAATGAAGGTGCATGGCACTGTACATCCCTGGATTACCCCTGATCTTCTTGCTACCATCAAAATGAGGGACCACCTCTGGTACTGTGCTAAATCATCTGGCAAACCTTAAGACTGGCAAGTCTATAAAGCCGCAAGAAATTCCTGCACTCGGGCCATCTGCAAAGCGAAAAGTAATCACCATAGGGAGCAGCTTACCAACAGTTGGGGTGATTGGTCAAATATTAGACATAACTGGAAAAGACCCAAAAAAGGCACCAACTGTGATAAACCTCAACAGCTCTCGCATCCTGGACCCACTCGAAATTGCAAATACTTTTAATGATGCCTTTACCGATCTAAGCAGTGTCCTACCACTAGATTTCTTTGATACCTTCCTTAAGTCTACGCACCAGCAGAAGAACAAGACAAATGATCACCCTCTATTCTACTTCAAACATGTCTCTGTTGCCCAAGTCAGGAAACTACTGTGCAAAGTGCTGGGTGAGTCATGGCATAGTGGTGACTCCCTAGAAATACTCCCACTTATCACAAAGATTCTTAACTTCTGCCATTCTCTCAGTTCCAACATGTTTGGAAAACAGCCATTGTTACACCAGTTCATAAAGTTGGGGACTGTGCGCTACATAGCAACTATAGGCCTATATCAATTCTCCCTCCTCTGTCAAAAATACTCTAGTGTATTGTTGCCAACCAACTAGTCGATTACCTCAGCAAATACTCCCTACAGTGTGAACAACAACATGGCTTTAGGAAAGGATGCAGCACTACCACTGCTCTTCTAGAACTCACCAGCCCCGTCCACCAATCTATTGACCAAGGCAGCTTTGTGGGGGCAGTCTTCATAGACTTAACCAAGGCCTTCGACATGGTTAATCACCAGCTCCTCCTTAAACAACTCTCTCTAACTGGCCTCTTCCCTGATTCACTGTCCTGGTTTGAAAGCTATCTTGGTGACAGATCGCAATGCGTGAAGATTTCCAACGCTATCTCTGACCAGAAACCAGTTCGGTCTGATGTACCCCAGGGCTCAATTCTGGGTCCCCTCCTCTTTAGCATCTTCATTAACAATCTAAGATCTGCCTGCCACCTGTGCACACTGCTCTATGCTGACAACACTGTCCTTTTTGCAAGCCACCCTGACCCACACGTGCTCGAAAGCAACCTACAGAATGGTTTCCTGGATGTTGAGCACTGGTTCTCAAAACAGAAACTAGTGCTAAACTACAAGAAGACAAAAGTCCTATTGTTCTCCTCTGCCCGCAGTAGATATAAAGGTCATGCTCTCACTATCAGAAATAACCAAGGTGATCCCCTTGAACAATTACAGCACTTCAAGTACTTTGGGGTCACCCTCGATAGTCACCTCACCTATATACCCCACATCGAAAATGTTGCCAGAGCTGTCAATGCTAGGATTGGTCTTCTCTATCAACTCAGAAAGTGTCTGACACCTGTAACTCTCAATCTTGCAATTCACAGTTCAGTTCTCTCTATTCTCGACTACGGCCTTGTCATTTACGGAGCTGCTATCAATACTGCTCTCAAAAGGCTCACTGTTGCACTAAACAAGGCTTGTAGACTGCAAACTGGGGCATCACATCTCACCCACAAGTGCGATCTCTATAAACAGACTGGGTGGCTCAATCTATATGGGAGAATTAAATACCACACCAGCCTTCTCAAAAAAAAGATTCTCCTTGGGTCCATGCCGATGGGACTGTGTTGTCTACTTAACAAATCTCCAAAGACTCAACACACGCGCACCTCATCCACTGAACTCCTACTAGTCCCAAGGTGCCAGACCACGCAATGCCAACGTGCTTTTTGTAGCAGAGTGCCTTCCTGGTTCGATAGTCTCCATAATAGTCTGGCTAACCTTACTAATCTTGGAGAGTTCAAGCATAAACTCCAAACTCACCTCCTAACTGAAACCTCCTGTGATTGCTCCACCAAACTTCCAGGTCCCTCTTCAGGACTTCCTCCATTCCATCCTCCTCCTCCCCGCCCCATCCCTTTTCTCCTGGATCTCCCTCACTGCTGCTGCCTCTATCACCTCTGTCCTACCACCCTCCTCCTGTCTTTTCACCTTTCCCTCTTCCCCTCTCTCCCCCCAGTCTCCTTCCTCCCCCTACTGTTGTTGCAATTTGACAAGGCTGCCTGGCTGCTCCTCTCCCTCCTGGCTCCTCCCTACTTCTCTATCCCCCTGTCTCTGATCAATTTTTGCTTGATGTGTATATAATTAGAAGCTAATTGTTCTACACTATAATGTAAACACTACATGCTCTGAATTATTCTGTATAACTTGTCTATTTCCCAGTATCTGTATGTAACCCTCCCTACTGACATGGAACCTTTGTAAATGAGCTGCCTGGTGCTCAAAGGTATTTGTAATCCTAGAATGAATAAATAAATAAATAATAAATAAATAAAATAAATATTGTGATTGTCGGGATTGTGAAGTCAGGCAGGTGTTTGTCGGGATCTTGTAGTAGATCCGTTAAACCTCAGTCCACCCAGCGCATCCTCCTGCTCCACAAGTCAGATAATATGGGGGACTCCTCTTTTTTTTATAAATAGACAATATTTCCTTGTTAACTTTTTCCAGCAACACTGGCAGTGGTACCACCTTTTGCTGCGGCACATATTGGCACCTGTTTTGCCAAATATACCACTTAAAAAATTGTCAGTACTAGTCTGAAAGTTCTTGGGTGGAACTTTTCCCAGCCACCCTGAGTTGCGAAAAGAGTAGGGGGAATTTCCCCGGTGTCCTGCCCAAATTTCCCCCATTCATTAAAAATACAACCAACCACTTAACCTGATTCAGTATATCACTTTGCATCGGTATTCCCGCCCAATAGGATGAGGCTGAAGATGGGCAGAGACACTTCCATTCATCCTGGGTTCTTAGTTGCACAGTAACGTGCTCCATCACATTAGCTTCAGCATCACTCAATCCCTAAGACAGTTCATTCCCAGACAGTTTGTTTCCACTAGCTGTCCTTACTATACTGCAAATAGAATTACAGTACGAGTTCACCTTCTACTGCCCTCGAGCACGTTGTCACATGTGGTGGGTGAATTGCGCCCACCTGGGGTTTATTTTATATTATTTGTGTGGGGTGCGAGTTGTCTGGGGAGAAATTGTCTTGGGGACTAACTGACACCAGAGCTAATGTGGTGGAGCGCATTGTCGCACAACAAACTGCACAGAACGAATTGATGTGTAGCCAAGATAGGCAGAATTGTCTAGTCCTCCTTTCCTTGTTTAGCTCCCCTTTTCTTTATTTTAGGACAGAAAACTTTGCAGCAATTAGAATTGTCAAAACTTTGATCTTTGCCAAAACAAATAAAGCACAGGTCGTGGCTGTCTGCTTTTTCCAACCAGCCCTCAGGATTTACAGTGTTTAAATGCCGTCTGTTTTCTTTTTAGGGATTTTTGTCATGCTTGGTCTGACAAGATGAGGTGCAAAAAAATTTTTTTGAGTTGTTGTACTGAAGAAAAAAGTACAACTGTTTTTAAAAATGAAGCCAATTGGAAACAAAAAAAGATTCATTTTTAATGAAATAGTGCAAACCCAAATTAGGAACCACTGTAAAAGAACAGTTACGTACTTACCATAACAGCAGATTTGAGAGAGCGTCTCTTCCACTAGGCCACAGCTTTAGAACTATACCTGCGTCAGTGCTAGAACCATATGGAAACTTTTGTTAGCCGGGGGCTGCCCACAATGACATCATGCATCTACATAAACATGGGCGGACCCATCTCTCCTTAGTTCCCCGCCAAAGATTAGACTTGGAGAGTCTAAATTTTTGGGGGAACCAAGAAATCATACCTGCACCAAGCATAGTAGGTGAGACATGGTCGTTGAACAGCCATGGATTGTTACAAGGCAGAAATCTGATGCCTCACTTCCCTAAAAAATATAAGGGGTATGGAGGGAGGGACAGTATGGCCCAATGGGAGAGAGTCTCTTGAAGATCTACTGTAACTGTAAGTACATAACTGTTCTATCTTCTTTAAGGATATCTCTTCCATTAGGCCACAGACAGGAGGCCTTGTGGAACAGCAAGGCCAAAATCTGCTTGTCTGCAAGAAACAGCGTCCAGACTGTAACGCTCAATGAAGGTGCCACGGACAGAGTTCCATGTGGCTGCAGCACAAATGTCAGCCACAGAGATATCCTGAAACAAGCAATTGAAGTGGCCGTACCCCTTGAGGAGTGACCACGAACCGCACCAAGAAGTTCCAAACCATACTTCCTATACCAGAACATAATACAATGTACCAGCGATTTGGACAGGCACTGTTTACACACAGAGGTGCCCTCTTTCTCAGAGAAAAAGCTGAGAGGACTTTCTGCAGTCCTTGCTGCGGCTCACATACTATCTGAGTATTCTGTGTACATCCAAAGTGTGGAGCGTGCCTCACCCTGATTGGCATGCTCAGGGAAATACTCAGCAAGGTGGAGGGTTTTATTTAACATGAATTCGGACACCATCTTTGGTAAAAACTTAGGACTGGTATGCAACAAAACTCTGTCTTTCTGGAAAATCAAATAAGGAGGCTCATACATAAGAGCCTGCAGCTCTGAAACCCTTTGAGCAGAAGTGATTGCAATGAAAAATAACTCCTTCCATGATAAGAAGCGTAACCCACAACTCACGGCTGGCTAAGAAGGAGCCAAAGTCAGTTTTTGAAGGAAGTAATTCGGGTCCCAAAGCTGGACTGGATTTCGAATAGGAGGTTTTATATGCAAAATACCTCTCACTTGTATGGGACACCTCCAGCTGGGTAACCGTATGCCCATCAGTAGGGGTATGGAAAGCTGATATAGCAGCCAAATGCACACTGAATTAGGAATACTGTAGACCAGAGTCTGACAGTGACAGTAAGTATTCCAGCACCGCATTTACTGGGCAGGTGAATGTGTCCAAATGCTTGGAAGCAGCCCACAAAGTGAACTGCTTCTATTTCAGAGAAGAGATTTGTCTGGTAGAAGGATTTGTGGCCACCACCAGCATATCAACAACCTTAGGTGATGCACCAAAACGTGCTCTGGCTATGTCTTCAGGAGCCGTGCTTGCAGAGGCAGGGTCTTCAGGTCCGGATGGACCAAGTAGCCCTTGTCCTGTGATAACAGACCCCTGCACAGAGGCAGAGGCAGAGGAACCAGGGGCTCCACTGCCAGCTGTTGTGGAAGTGGAAGCCGTATCTGACGAGGCCATATCAGAATAATGAGGATGGGTGTGGCACCCTACATCTTCACTTTCAGCAGTACCCTCTATATTAGTGGAATTTGAGGGAATTTGTACAGAAACTGCCCTTTCCAAGAGAGGGACAATGTGTCTCACCCAAAAACGGAGCGAGCGAGCAGAAATGCAGCATTTGCATTGTGTGGGGATGTAAAAAGATCCAACTGTTGAGGACCCCATTTTGCAAAGAGGTTGTCTACCACAGAGAGCAGCAGTCCACAGTCGTGCATCGTGGATTGTGACCTGCTTAGCTTGTCTGCCAAAACATTTTGGATGCCTGAGAGATGAACCACTGACAGTTCTAGGCCATGTTCCAGCACCCACTACTACACTGTCACTGCTTCCCCACACAGTAGATAGGAATGAGTCTCTCCCCGGTTTGTTGATGTAATGCATCACACTGACGACGCTCCATCTGTATCAACAGAAGACCTGGAGTCAGGTGCTCTTGGAATGCCTGGGGGCTGTGCAGTAAGTACAGCTGTCATCTCCCAGACATTCATATGCAACTTGGATGAGTCCAGAAGCTTTGTGTCTGATAGGGTCCCAGATACACCCCCTTATCCAGAGCCAGAGGCATCTGAAATGAGAATCTGCTTCAGAGTGGGAATAAGAAATGGAACACCCCTTAATTGATTGTGGCAGTCCATCCACCACATCAGTAATTTGTGTAAGGGAGATGTGACGAGCACCTTGTGGTCCAGGTTGTCCGTCAGTTAATCTCATTGTCCTCCTAATGTCCACTGAGGGATCCTCATGTGCAAGCAGGCCAGTTGCACAGTGACAGTGATTGCTGCCATGAGTCCCAGAAGACATAGGAAGGTTGTGTCTGGGACATACTGACTGCTGTATACCAATTATGCCTGAGCGGCGAGGCGTTCTGTTCTGTCCAGAGGCAGGAAGGCACACCCCTGTTCTGTGTCCAAGACTGCTCCTATGTATTGCAGTCTTGGTGTCAGTACTGACTTTGGCACATTCATTGTAATCCCGAGGTCATTGAACAGTTGCCTTGTTTGAGACAGGGGGCTGGATTTTCAAAGTGTGACGCCAGGCTTGGGTCAAGCCCTGCCCCGCAACACTTAGATTCTGGCAGCGCGCTGAACTTTTTGCTGCTGCTGTGCCGATTTTACAATCTCGGGTTCAGTTGCAAAAGTTTCCCCGTTTTACGGCAGCTTGCACTAGATATCTGGTGCAAGCTCCATAGAAACAGCCCTTGGGATTGCCGCAAGCTAGACCAGAAAAAATTGATCTAACTTGCAGCAATTGCTGTACAGGATCGAAAAATCCCCTTAGATTGTCGCAAGCTCACTGTGCTGTATCATTGGCGCACCTGGAACTGGTGGCAATCTAGTCCATTTGAAAATCCGACCCAGGACATGCAAGAGTTGTTCCTTGGTGCTGGCTTTTAAAAGCCAGTCACCCAGGTACAGAAAGACAGATAGGCATTTCCTGTGAAGGGCTGCTGCCACGACTGCCAAACATCTGCTGAAGACCCATGGCACAGAAGTCAAACCAAAGGGCAATACTCTGGGCTGGTAATGCTTCCCTTCCAACAGAAATCTCAGGTACTGTCTGTGAGCTTTATTGATTTTGATTTGAAGATATACACCTTTCATATCTAGGGAACAGATCCAGCCTCCTGTTTGCAGCAGGGAAATCAGAGCTTGTTGGGGGACCATGCGAAACTTCTTGTATTCTGTATTGAAGTGTAGGTCTCTGAGATCTAACACAGGCCAGAGATCTCCTGTCCATTTGGGGTCCAAGAAGTATTTGGAGTAGAACTTTTTCTTTTGGTGAGAGGAAACTGGTTCTATAGCATGTTTGTGTTTCAAAGCTTGCATGTCTTCATTCAGCAGAGACAAATGTCCCTTAGGATAAGTGGAAAATGGTGGAGGATGCTCTGGGGGGACCTCTAAAAGCTCCAGAGCGTGTCCCTTGGTAATTATCTCCAGAATTTATTTGTTTGCTGTGATCTCCCTCCATTGTGTCAGATGAAGGGAGAGTCTACCCTCTCCAACCACTCCTGGAGGCAGTAGTGGAGTTGGGGTATGCTGATTCGAGTCAGGCTGAGCCAGTGGGGGCAGATCTACCGGATGCAATGGCTTTAGGTGCTTTTGAATGGGTATCCTGTGGAGGGGGGCCTGGCAAGGCTCCACTACCTTTACTTTGGTCTGGCTGATGGTCAGCCAGATGACCACCTCTGGCAACAAGCTGATGAAAGGATTCCCTTCCACAACTCTTAGCAGGCATGGGGTAAAGGGATTTGACAGACCTTAATGTCATTTTAGATGTTTGAAGGCATCTTAAGGTAGGTAGGTAGGTAGGTAAAACTTTATTCTTATACAGGAAGAAACCTGTCATTTGGACTTTGAAGTCCAGTTTACAAGACTGTCCTGTAATTAATTTTATTTTAAAGTTACAAAGCATAAAACAAGGAGACATAGTAAGCATATCAAAATCACACATATTGTCAGACAGTTATATACAAAAATACAAAAAACTGTTCATAAATAGATATGATACAAATATGTTAGAAACCGTTGCAAGTAAAAAGCATCACATCTTTAATGGCCTGTAAGAATGATGATTATGACCTGACATATCACGAACAACTGGGGGGAAGTGTGTTCCAATTAGCAGCAGCCCTTTGAACTAAGGTTCTGTCTCGATAATTATTTGTTCTTTTCCTGACAGTTATTTTATTTAGATGAACTGATCTTGCTAATACTCTCTCATTATTTGTATTTGCTGGGAAGAGAAGTTTTGAAATAGGGTGATCTGGAAAAGAGGTTTTCAGTTTATGTATTAATGTTAACCAGTGTCTGGTATTACCCATTTTATTTATTTATGACTTTGATAACCGGCTGAGTGCACTGATCCCAGGGACACAACCTGGACCATAACACATGGCGCAGGGTGACAGTGGAGTACAAGGTAACGGTAATACACATGACACAGATTTGATACAAGCAACAATAGTAGACACAATATACAGATTTGATGCATAGGCCCATTTGAGAACAGTGAATACAAGGTTTCGATATCAGACAAGAGAAGACTTGGTACAAACAAACAAATCATAGAGACTGCATCATCCATTGAGCAAGTAATACACAGAATACTCAGTAAAAAAATATATATACAATATGTACAGGCAAGGAAGTCAAATATTACTGTGAAAAATACAATATAACAGTTGTAGGCAAGAGAGTTGACTAGTGTGGGTAGGTGGGCAACCCCTGGGCTGGGGAGTTGACTAGTGTGGGTTGGTGTGAAACCCCAGGGAGCAGCAACAGGATGAGTTTGCCAGGAACCAGACTTTAAGGCGAGACTTGAAACTGGAGTGTGTGTCAATGGAATGGAGTTCAGCCGGTAGTTTGTTCCACTGCAAGGGGGCAGCTGCAGACCAAGCTCTGCTACCCATGTTGGTGGATACCCTAGGAACTGCTAGAGGGGGAGTACCATTTGAGCAGAGGTTGCAGATGAGTGTTCGGGTTTTCAGAAAGGCAGTTGGGGATTCTGGAGCCGTGCGGATGATATTGTCCACCATGCAGCAGAGGGCTAGGTCAAAGCGACCTTGCAGCAGTAGCCATCCAAGGGTTTTATAGAGGATACAGTTGTGGGTGGAGAACAGGGCCAATAAAGCAAAGCGGCAGGCGCTGTTGTAGGCAGCGGAGAGTTTAGCCATAGCAGTAGCTGAGATCCTGGCATAAATAGGGGAGCAGTAGTCAAGAATAGGGAGAAGACTACCCTGGACAATGGCCAGTCTAGCTTCAAGGGTAAGGTATTGCCTGAATCTATAGGCAGCACCTAACTTTTGATGGAACCTTCTGACAAGGGAATTTGCATGCTCAATGAAGATGAGGGAGGGGTCGAGCAGTACTCCTAAGTATTTGTAGGTGTTGACGTCCTCCAGGGCTGTACCATCTGGGGTGAGAATGCATAAGGGGGCGTGGCTTTTAGTTTTGGCCAGGAAGTGCTTAGATCCAAACAGCATGGATTTAGTTTTTTGGGCATTTACTAAGAGGAGGTTTTTTGAGAACCAGCTGCGGGCTGCAGCGTAGTTGTGTGAGAGAACTGAGGAAATTGTGGCCGTGGATTTGTCACTGTGGAAGAGGACAAGGTAATCGGCATACAGGAGAGAGTTACAGTTGAGGCAGTCGAAGGGAAGTGCATTAACGAATAAGGAGAAAAGGAGGGGACCCAGGATTGAGCCTCGAGGGACCCCCACAGAGACGGGCAGGGTGGGGGAGCAGGTTTGACCAATATACACGAATTGTGAGCGATCAGTAAGGTAGCTAGTGAGCCAGCTTGTGACTTTCTGAGAACAACCAAGGAAGCTAAGCTTGGAGGTAAGGAGAGCATGGTTAACTATGTCAAAAGCCTTTGAGAGGTCGATGAAGACACCCCGGTGGCTTTACCATTATCCATGTTGGAGAGGATGTGGTCGGTCAGTAGAGCGAGGGCAGTGGCGGTGGAATGATTCTTGCGAAAGCCATGCCGTTGGTTGCATAAGAGGATGTGTTTGCTTATGTACTCAGTGAGCTGATTGTGGACTGCTCTCTTGAGTAGTTTACTGAGATGGAGGAGGATGGATATTGGACGGTAATTGTCAGAGGATTTGGGGTCACCAGATTTAAGAATGGGGATAACCTTAGCTATCTTCCACGGGTCAGGCATGGAGGAGGTGGAAAGGGCAAGGTTAAAGATGAAGGTGAGTGGCTTGGCAGTTGCCAAAGAGATCAGCTTAAGAAAGACTGGAGATAAGCCATCAGAACCGGAGGAGCCGTGGTTAGGTAGATGTTTGAGTAGCTTCACTGTATCATGTATGGAGAGGGCTTTAAAATAGAATGGGGGTATTTGCAGGTGAGTGGCAGAGCTGGAGGAGGATGGCAGTGTGTCAGATATTAGGGCTGGGCTTTGAGGTTGGGCAGTTGGCAGCTTATTTAGGTACATGGATAAGTTGGTGACACTGGTCACATTGTGAGGGTCGGTCAGCAGCCCATCCTGGGAGTTGAGATGTGGTGCAGCGTAGCTGGAGTGGGGGTTTAGGAAGGAGCTGATTGAGTCCCAGAATTTTCTAGGGTCTCCAAGGTTGGCCTTCTGCAGGTTGCGGAAGTGGGTCTGTTTCATAAATTTGGCCTGTTGTTTACATTTGTTCCTCATGTGCCTGTAAGCATCCCAGAGGGCAGGAAAGGGGGTTGCTTTGAAAGTGGACCAGTCGTGGTCTCTGGCATTCATAAGGGTTAGGAGGTCTTTAGAGACCCAGCGTGAGCACCCGCCTCATACCCGTCTGGTAGTGACAGGGAAAAAGTGGTCCTGTAGTGTTAGTAGAGTCTGGGTCAATGTGGAAACTGCCATGGCTACATTGGAAAGGGAAAAAAGCGTGAACCAGTCTAAGGACTGGGCCTTCTCAGTGAGATTTGTAGCGACTGGGCAGCTGAAATTTCTTAGAGATAGGTATTTGGGTGGGGGGGCGCCCTAGTTTGGAAGACCAGAGGAGATAGGTCAGTGAATGATCACTTACAAAGTCAGCCATGGTGCCAGCATGTAATGCTCGGTCCTCCCTGTTTATGCGGATCCAGTCTAGTAGAGTCTGGGTGGCTGAGCGGGATTAAGTCTGGTGGGAAGAGTGATCACCTGCACCAGGTTGTGCTGCTTTAACAGGGATACATAGTCAGGCTGGTGACAGCTCAGCCAGTTTAGATTAAAGTCCCCGAGAAGGATAGATTCCCTATGGGGAGTTGGAGAGCTCAGGCCTTGGAGGAGGCTGGTGAGTCCAGTGGTTCCGTTCGAGGGGGGGGTTGTAGCAGCAGCCAATATAGAGTTTCTTGCAGGATCCCAGGGTCAATTTGGAGAGTAACCATTCACTAGGTGAGGAAGGGTCAGAGTTTAGGACTATGCTAGCTGAGATGGGTTCCCTTAGGAGCAAGGCCACACCGCCACCTTTTTTCCTGCCTGGCCTGTCGAGGCGTAGGTAAGAGTAGCCAGGTATTTTGAAGGTGTTTTCGGTGTGGTGTGGCGCCAGGTGAAGGTAGTGAGTATCTCTGGGCTGACAGTGCACAGAGCAAAGTTCATGGTGTATGAAATGGTTAGGGATTGTGGAGGGAAACCGGATTTCCTGGTGCATTTGGGAACTAATGATCTAGAGGGAAATAGCATTATGGAAATCCAAGCAAGATTCCAAGAACTTGCCAGAGTCTGTCGGATAATGGATGCAACATTTTCGGAGATATTGCTAGGACCAAAGGCCTCAGTGGAGAAAAATGAAGCTCACAGAGGTTAATGAATGGCTCAGGAAGTGGGGTGAAGAGAATGGGTTGGGGGTGTTAGGGAACTGGAATGAGTTTGGGAGGATAAGGGACTATATGCCAAGGACAGGTTTCATCTTGCCCCATTAGGGAAGGAAGTCCTAAACAGGGATGGCTGACTACATACAAGAAAGGTGGGGTTAAACTTGTAAGGGGGAAGGGATAAGGGAGGGCTGACTCAGAAGCCCTCCCTCCAGATGAGGGGAGTAACCTTCAAGCCCAAGGGGGAGGGGGAAACAGACTGGAGGTGGAGGTTTCTAGGAGGAGCAGGGGAGATGAAGTATAAGGAATCTGGGTGGGGTTCACAAAAGGATCAGGGATAAGGGGTGGGGGTTAGTGTTAGTAAATGCCAGGAGTTTGGGAAACAAGTTGCCAGAGTTCCAGGCCATGCTGTTCGAGGGGGTGGATGGCGGCAGTCACGGAAACGTACAACAAAAACCATGACTGGGACCTAATGCACGGGGTACACTATGCTTAGGAAGGATAGAAAGGAGGGCAGAGGGGTGGAGTGGCTATGTTCATTAGAGATGACATAGAAATTCTATGGTAGAAGAGGCAGAGGAAACGTGGAGGCCTTATGGGTCACCTCACGATCCCCAGCAGGAGATAAGGTCAAGCTGGGTGTAGCATATAGGCCCCCGGGATGAGTGATGTTCTAGAGGATGGTTTGCTGGACAACATCATTGCCCAGTGTGGTCCAAAAGGGAAGGAGGGTGTTGATGGGGACTTAATATGCCAGGTACTAACTGGGAACCATGTCCTCTAAGGTGGCCAAGGAGCAGAGGCTGCTGGATGGCTTCCAGGATGTGTTTACACAGCATGTGATGGAGCCCACAAGGGAGGGGCATGTCCTGGATGTGGTTCTGCAGATGGGGATCTGGTAAGGGACATGGTTGTACAGAACTCTGACTGGGAGTGACCACAATACTGTCTGTTTCAAAACAAGCATTGGGGAGTGGGGTGAGATCTCAGGACACTGGCAGTGGACTTCAGGGGCAGACTTTATGGGCATGGGAAATATTCTCAAGGATCACTTGAAGGGATTACCTCAACAACAAGTGTGGAAAGGAGATGGGAGGTCATAAACGGGACTTATGAGGCAGTCAGATCTGCGCTAAGTTGAAACGTAGGGAGCAAGGTCACATAAACCATGCTGGTGGTCCAGTGAGGTCCAGGTAGCAGTCGGAGAAAAGAAGGCGCTTACAAAAATATAAAACAACAAGAGGATAGGATAAGGAAATGTACCAGCTGTATCTAGAAAAGTCACCCGTATGGTGAGGGGAGCAAAGTCCAGTAAAGAGCATCGGTTGGCACAGGGATACATGGAGGGAAAGGGTTCTTCCGGCACATTGGGGAGCGGAGAAAACTAAGGGCCATCTCAGCAGATTGAGATCAGAAGGAGGGTGGGTGGAAGAGGCGAGGGACCAGGCAGAGGTATTTACGCAGTACTTTGCCTCTGTGTTCACTAGGGAGGGATGGGATATCTAGCAAGGCACAAAGGGATAGAAGCGCAGGGAGTGGATCAGGGAGCAGCAGAAATGGAGCAAAAGGAGGGAAAGGTACCCCAGGGGTGTCACATCTGGATAAGGATAAAAGACCAGTAAGGTGGAGGGACGGATGATGCCATCCCCACCAAAAGGGTGGTTTGCCCTCAAGGCCCTAAAGAAAGACAAATCTTCTGGGCCGGATGGCATTCATCCGAGTACTATGGGAATTGGCGGACATACTGGCTGCACTGATGGAGCTTTTCAACAGGTCACTTGAGACAGGGAGGTACCTAGGATTGGCGAGAGTACATGTGGTACCAATCCATAAGGGGGTCAAGGAAGTACCAGGAAACTATAGACCCATCAGTTTAACCTCGGTGGTGGGAAAATTAATGGAGAGTATACTAAAGGAACGATTGGGGGTTTACTTGGAGGAGGGGAGGTCTGGATAGTCAGCATGGGTTTGTGCTAGTAGATCATGTCAAACCAACCTTGTGGAGTTCTATGAATGGGTAACATCAGAACTGGATAGGGGTAAGCCTGTGGATGTATTATTCTTGGACTTCAGCATGCTTTGACTCTGTCCCCACAATGGTCTGGTGGAGAAACTGATGGGGTTAGGAGTAGGCCTTGATGGTCAGATGGATTGAAAACTGGATAGTTGGACGCTCAGAGAGTAGTGGTCTGTGGGGAGCTCGAACCTACAGAGGTTGGTAGGGGTACCACAGGGCTCGGTCCTGGGTCCAATCCTGTTTAATGCATACATATCAGACATCAGGGATGGTATAGGGTGTGAAATGAGTCTCTTCATGGATGACCCAAGATGGGAGCAGTAGTTGAGGAGAAGAGGGGAGGTTGGCCCTGCAAGGGACCTGGACACCCTGGAAAGCTGGGCTCACATGGAAATTAAATTTCAATATCACCAAGTGCAAGGTGTTGCATCTTGGTCGGGAAACCCTAAACACAGGTACACCCTGGGAGGGAGGTGCTGGAAGCCTCAACAGGGAAAAGACCTAGGGTCATAGTGGATACATGTATGAATAACACTGAGCAGTGCAGGAGAGCAGCTAGCAAGGCAAACAGGATGTTGGGATGCATCGCAAGGGGATCACTCTAGGAGCAAAGAAGTGATTCTGCCACTGTACAATGGACTGGTTAGACCACACCTTGAGTACTGTGTACAGTACTGGAGACCACACTTGAAGAGGGACATACAGCTCCTGGAGAGGGTACAGAGGAGGGCAACAAAGATGATACGAGGGCTGGGATTTGACTTACGAGGACAGACTTGAGGAGCCTGCCTGTTTTTCATTGGAGAGAGGAGAGACAGGGGACATGATTGAGGTCTTCAAGTACCTCAAGGGAATAAATAGGGTAAACATGGAGGGATCTTTAGACTAAAGCAGGAGGCATCACCAGAGGGCATGGTTTGAAGTTGGAAGGTGGAAGGGTGAGGGGGGAAAAGAGGAGGAGGTTTTTCACTGAGAGGGTGGTGGACCCTTGGAATGCTCTGCCTGGTGAGCTGGTTCAGAGATCCACAGTGGAGAGCTTTAAGAGAGGGTGGGACAGACACAGAAAGTGGAGGTATCAGATGATGGCCTGTCCCGGGGGGGTTGGGATGGATGATAGGGGTTTCTGGAGCACAAGGGATGGGAGGGTCTCGGCACCCAACTAAGGATCTAGGTTCGAGCAGACTTGATAGACCATAAGGCCTAATCTGCTGGCAAATAGTATGTTAGTATGTTAGTGAGCCCTAGAATATGGGGCTTGTGTAGCTCAATCCAAGCCTCAAGGTCAGTGGCTGCAGACATCGATATGTGTGATTTTAAGACCAGGGGCGTTTGTCCAGATGCTGGAGGAGGGGGTGATATGGGAGTTTGTTGGGCCAGGGTTGCGCTCAATGTCCCCAGCAAGGGAGAGTAGTGATAGTAGGAGAATGTATGGGCAGGAGGGAATAGTAGGAGACCAGGAGAGGTTAACCAGGTAGTGGCCAAGGAGGCGGCATTCTCCTTTAGTGAGTAGGATGAGAGAGATGTACCCCAGGGTGGACTTATCCCTAGTGGTGAGTGAAGAGGGTTGAGACAGGGGAGAGGGGGAGAATGAGGGGAAGGAGAGGCGCTGTTGATCGCAGGCCAGCACTGTTGCACAGAAGTCGGTCAATACCAGTGCAGTAGTTAGGGAGATGGCACATAATACAGGTAGTGCCAGCTTCATCTTTCCAAAGGAGAGTGGGGACAATGGAAAGTAGTAGGAGGGAATTAGCTTGGTTTGCCTTATGAAGGGGGAGAGGAGGGAGTGGTGAGGCAAGGGGCAGTTAGAGATGTAGTTCTCTGGGGCAGAAACACACTCTAGAAGGTGTTCCGTAGCTTTAAATTTGTGTATGGCAAGATGGCCAGTGGGAGAAAGGAGCACAGAAGGAGGAGTGGTTTAGGTGTATTTAACAAGTCGTGGGGGGCGAAAAAAATCAGCTTCCACTGGTGCCAAAATCCAAAAGCCAGGGCTAGTACCTTGCACTTTCCAAGGGTTGCCAGTCCAATCTTCTCAAACGTGAAAAATGTTGTGTTCGATAACCACCCCTTAATACAAATCTAGCTATACGATAATGAGTTTTATCGAAATGGTCCAAGAGTGATTAATTAGCTGATCTGTATACTAATTCACCATTTCTTAAAGTAGGTAAAATCAATGCCTCTTCAAAATCGTAACCAGTTTGTTACCTCTAAAAGGGGCATTCAAAACTGCCTGCTGGACACCATTTGCAAACCCAGCAACCCTGAGCCAAGAATAACGTCTCATGCAAATACCAGAGGCAGCTGCCCTGGCAGCTGCATCAGAGACATCATATGCTGAGCAGAGCAAATGTTTTCCAGCCTCAGCACCAGAAGTGAGAGTTTTAATTAACTCATTCTTGTCTGTACCTTCTGGAATAGCCTGGGCTGCAGCTTTTGCAGCCTTCCACAGGCTATTCTGATACTTTATCATAGGGGCCTGGTAGTTTGCAATATGAAGGCCTAGTGAGGCAGAGGCATGCGTATGCTTCTATCGCATCTAGTCTCCAGGATTCCTTATCCGGAGGCAAAGTACTCAAGTGTTTAGGTGCCCTGGATCTGTCTTAATACTTCTGTTTAGCATTCACTGAAGAAGGGGAGGGACGGGGACCACAGCTGGACAACAGATGCAAGGGGGGGGGGGGATCGTGCCAGAAAATAGGCAGGATTTGTCTAGTGCACTTACCCGGTCAACAAAAACTAAAATAAAAAAAATTAAAGTACTGTTATACAGTGTGCCTCCCTACCCACTTATTTATTTATTAAATTTTGGTGACCGGGTAGGCCCACTGAGCCCCGAAAGTCCCTTTTTCGTATTCATATTCCCCTGCTAGCCACAACAATTCACAAATGCTATTTTCCTCATTCTAAGTGTGACACATATCCTCTTATTTTATTTTATTCTCCTCACTCTGTAGATAAAACTAAAAGGAAGCCATAACAGAGGCTTCTCAGTTCCCGGATGCTGCAGGCACAAGCGTAGTTCAAAACTGCCACACTCACTGACAGCTTGCTCTGTCATAATAGCTAAACAGCAGGGTGAGTCATTTACCACCTTTTTTCTTTGTTTATATAGTATTATAGTGTATGGTGGAACGTCGTTCTCCACCGAAATCCATTGTTGTTGTAACCTTGTAGTCACACACTAGTGACGTTCTCAGTACGGTAGAATGATTTTTTCTACTGCACTGCGAATGTCACACCGTGTCCTTGAGCAGCATTTGACAGTTAGGGCTCACTCCATAGACAGGACACATAGCAAAAGCAGCAATGTCGGGGGCAGTACTAATGTTTAGCGTTAAAACATTCAAAATGTAAAGTTCTTAAACAGTTAAAATGTCAAGCGTGAACACGTTCTAAATGTAACGTTCTTTTTTCCTTCTAGTAACACAGTAAAACTGTTTTGAAGCAGAAACATGCTGAAGTGATTTTTATTCCCCAAAAAACGACGTTCCACCATACACTATAAATAAAAGTGCATGGGGAACAGTTGACAACAGGGCATCTTTCACCTCGTTGGCACTGTAATGACGGTTTACCTCTGGCTCCGCCTCGAGGTAATCCGTCATCATAGTGCCAACTTGGTGAAAGAATAGCCCTGTTGTCAACTGTTCCCCATGCACTATCCTATATATTGCCTACTTTCTTCAGTTTTTTTTTTCTCTGTGTTTCTCCACATTCAAGAAATTAAATGTTTATAATGGAATGTTTACCATGGAATACAGGGATTCAAAATTCTGCTCAGTTCTAGTAGTAGAATGTTCCTCTGCTAACATACTGCACGTACACACAACAAAGGCCTGTTTTAGAGCTAGAGACTCAATTTTCTAACTGTCAGGGCAAGCAGAAGAGATTTCCCTAATGAACAGATAAAGATGGAAGGGGGAATTTTCACTGTTAGCAAAAAATCAGTTGTGATGAAAACTATAAACAATATTTAATGTTTCTAATTTGTTTGTAAGACGAGTGTGATGATCTGGTAAACATTATTTAATTAATTTGTCTTATTTTATATTTAAGGTAATTTTATTTTTAGGGCCTAGTTGAAGATTTCTACAGTGTAAAGGTAGCAGCCATGTTTGTGGTGGAAGATCAGTTCCGGTTGTAAGGAGATTGATGGAAGATGGTTCTGGTTGTTTGAGGACTGATTTGCTCATTGTGTGATGTGGTTTAGGACCAGGATGACTGTGCATATATAGAGACTTAATGTACGGTCAGCTGATCTCTCTTGGCCAATGAGATTTCTATATTTGTTCTTGCCATTTTATAAGTAAGCAATAAGCCACTCCAGCGTGTGCGTTAGACACTTTAACACACGGCTAGGAGGCGTAGTGAGGCATGAGACCACCGTCCGAGTGTGTTCAGCCTCCTAGCCGTGTGTTAAAGTGTCTAACGCACACCCTGGAGGGGCTTATTGCGCTTATGAATTGGCTATCTTTAGTGCAACTGCATTTGGTAGGTTAAATTTCCAGTTTTAAGTAGGAAAAAAACATGAATGTTTGTGTCACTTTTAATAAAATAGTTCCTCTGCCTAAGTGTCCTGTGTGGGTTTTTTTTTTTTGGACTGAAGGAATTTTGTCCTACAAAGGCTTCTGTACTTTAGGTATGGTTGTCATAGCAGTATTCACCCCCCTCCCAATGCTGTGTGAAGACAAGTAAGAGAGATTGCAGCTGTTTCTTTTTTTTTTTTTTTTTTTTTATTAAAAGACAAAACTTCAGGAGCGAGCAGGCAGGCTGGTAGAGAGATTGAGGGAATAGGTGGACTGGTACAGAGATTGTGGTTGTTCCATTTTTTTTTTTTTAATAGATGAACAAGCGGGCGGGTTGGGTGAGACATCGTGGCTGTTTAATTTTTTTATTGAAATTAAAAGACAGACCTTAAAGAGCGAGCGGCCGGGCTGGTGGAGAGATCGCAGCTGTTCTGTTTTTTTTTTTTTTTTAAATACATGACCAAGCGGGTGAGCTGTGAGAGAGATCGCGGCTGTTCGTTTCATGCTGCATCCACGAGGAAACGGGCAGATGGATTTAAAAAAATCTAAATATTCAAAGACTGAGGCAAAGTGAACAGGAGGTGAGAGGTATTTATTTTTTACAGTTCGGCTAGCACCACTTCTGGCACAAACAAGATGGCTGCGTTGTTTTGTTAACGTTCTGAAGTGGACGGCATCACCTATATCAATGCCCACTGGGCAGTGTTGGACCTTTTTCCAGTGCATCAGAATGAATATCACATCCCTAGCAGTCAATCAGAGCTCCTATTTTATTATGCCCATTTCATAAGGTATTTTATAACACAGTGCCACTGCATACTAAATCCAGCAACGAGGAACACAACCTGTTGTTTTACATAAGCTTGGAGGTCACAACAGTAATCTCCTTGTATGAGGACCTGAGAGGAAAAAGGAAAATTAAAGAGGACACTATAGCATAGTCAAGAAAGGGAAGTGGGTGTCCATAGGTGGCCAACCTTATGGACTAGAAATTGTAAAGGATAGATTAGGCTAAGAAACAAAAGAAATGTTACAACAGATTTAAGAAAAGGTTGGTCCTCGAGTGGCAGGCTCTTACTGTCGCACACTGAAGGAGGCGTCCTTACCCGCCACGCTAGTCAGGCAGCTTGACAGCAGCAGGCTCCACATCCTGGCTTCTCTTCCCTAGTCCCTCCCTCATTCCCTCCCTCCTCTGTCGCTATTCCCTTCCGTTGCCCTTATTCCCCATCACCATCGCTGTTTCCAACCCTCGCTAAATCCTCCCCATTGTTGTACTTCCTTGTGACCAAACTGAGTCGCTCATTTATGACTCGCTTTATTGGTTCGCTGTTCTGATGTGATACCAGCTATCACTAGGGAGGCCTAGCTATGCATGTGGCGATTGACTGGTGGGACACAAGTAGGTAGGAGCAGAGCTGGTTAGACGGACATGGGGCATTTTCTGTCTGTAAAAACTTTTTTTTTCTGTGTTTCTTAAGACAGCATAACAATAGGACAAAGTCAGTACCCTGCAAAGTATGACATTTTGCATGACCTTCTCCCAGGGCTAATACAGAATAACGAGCAGAAGCAGAGTCTCACTGAAAATGAGTTGTCTAATTTTTACGTTCGATTGTGCAAGGAATGTCTTGCAACAGTATGAGTTTTGGAGGTGTGTGACCCTCCTCCCCAGTGCAGTGCTCAGTGTAGCACGTGTGGCACTACGGGACCAATGCATGCCGAGCTGTGTATGACAGCAGTTTGGCTGTGTTGGCCTTCATTTCTAAGAAAAGGTCCACCACAATCAGCGGTGGTAGCGTGTATGCACTTCAGCCGAACTGCTGTCATCCACAGCTCGGCATCAAATCTCTTCCGCTTCCAATGTCCTCCCCCTTCCTCCTTACTGTTCTGCCCGGCCCCCACCTTGTGTGCCGAGGGGGGTGCCCAATCCCCCTCTGATCATGTGCCCCAGCACATGTGTGGCCGACGGTGCCCCCCCAAAACACCCATTTGCGCCCAGGAGCCCACCCCAGTGTGCTCCTGCCCCCCAAACACACACACACACACTCTGTATGGCCGGGCGGAGGTGCCCAATCCCCACCCGCCTCCAGTCCTCTCCAAACACATAGGTGGCACGCTTGGGAGGCCACCCCAGCATACCAACAGTGTCCGTTCTTGTTTTTTTTTCCCCCAATTCCTGTGAAACAAGAAAACGATCCCTCGGTGAGTCCCTTGCCCCCCCAACCGGCACTCACCCTCTGTGCTCCTACCTCCCCACACACCCCGTCACCTAGGTGGCACACTGGGAGTCCACCCCAGCGTACCAAAATTTTTTTTTTTTTTTTTTTTTTTGTGTGCAATTCCTGTAAAACAAGAAAACAGTCCCTCTGTGAGTCCTTGGTCCCCCGCCAACCCCTGCCCACCCTCTGTGTACCACTCTCCTCACGCCATACATACCTCCAGAACTCGGTTGATGATCTTTGGTGGACCAGGAACACGCCTGCACTCTACAAAGTCGACCGCAAACTGAGGAAATGCCGGTAAGCTGTATAATGGCATAAATAGGGTTTTTCCAACTTAGGTGGATATCTCTACCATTTTTTCGACTTTTGGCACCAAATATTCGACATGGGGTCTTGACACCCCTTTTCATGAATTCAGTCACTGTCATGGCATTATTCGGTCTCAAAAGGTGATTTTGCGGTCACTGCGCGGAATCACCTTTCAGGACCATTAATGAAACGACAGTGTCGGTGTTCGTGAGGTGGGCTTTCAAAAATCATGTGTTGCTAATTTGGTGAACAAATTCAAAAAAAATGACTGTTTTACGAGCGTGCATTGCGCGGTTTCCATGCACACTCATACGTTCGTGAATTTTCAATATTTTCACTCCAGATTTTCAACATAGGCATGTTTCCACACCTCCTTATGAACAGTGAAGCTGTCATTTTTCATATCCTAGCCGAAATGTGCTTTCACACTTCCGGCACAAAATAGCACGGTTGCTGTTGGAAATCAATGTTCACTACAGAGTAAGACAATCACAGTGACACTGTTCATGAGCAGAGGTCCTAAAATGCCTATGTTGAAAATTTGGTGGCAAAAGTCCATAAAATGGCTGTGTCACAAGCGTGCATTGTGCAGTTTCTATGCACACTCGTAAATTCGTGAATTTGTAATATTTCCACTCCAGATTTTCATCATTGCCATTTTCCCACATATCCTTATGACCAGTACAGCTGTCATTTTTCACATCCTGGCTGAAATGTGTTTTTGCACTTCCAGCATACAATAGCGCGGCCGCTGTGGGAAGTCATGTTTGGTACAGAGTAAGAAAATCACAGTGACACTGTTCATAAGCAGATGTCCTAAAATGTCTATGTTTAAAATTCGGTGCAAAAATTCCAAAAAATGAGTTTTACAAGCATGTGTTGCGCGGTTTCCATGCGCACTCGTAACTTCCCGAATTTGTCATTATTTTCACTCAAGATTTTCAAAATTTGCATTTTCCACATCTCCTTATGAACAGTACAGCTGTCATTTTTCACATCCTGGCTGAAATGTGTTTTCACACTTCCAGCGCAGAATAGAGCAGTCGCTGTGGGAAATCAGTGTTCAGTACACATTAAGAAAGTCATAGTGACAGTGTTAATGGCCAGAGATGACAAAATGCCTATATTGAAAATTTGGTGAAATAATTCCACTGAATGACTGTGTTACAAGTGTGAGTCGTGCAGTTTCCACACAAGCTCATACCCTTGAGCATGCCCAGGCGTTAGGGTTCCTAAGACAGACACTTAAGTAGTATGAGGGTGAAATGTTGATCAGGTGCAAGACGAGTTGCAGAGAGGTACTCTGTTGGGATATGGATGCAAAAGGGACATGGATACAACTGGGGGGGAGGAGCCCAGCATAAATGCCAAATACCAATGCAAATACCTGCAAACGAACGTTCGGCATTGACAAATGCTTGTTTGCTGTTACCATGGGCAAATGCAGTATATTATTAAAATTGGTGAAACCAGGACCCTACTGAAAGTGAGATAACGCATCTGAGCTTGGATACCATGCTTGAAAAACAAAAAAAAAATTAAATGGGTAAAAGCAGGACCTCAGTGAAAGCAAGAACATTTAAAAGCAGTCACTGTTGGTTGTTGCCAACTCTGGTTTTGTGTTGGTTTCCAGCTCCAACCCACACATTGGTTAAAGCACTGGATCTAGTGGTGGGCAGATAGTATCCGAACTCCTCCTTTGTTTGATTTTGGATAACATCAGATGGTGATATCATCTGACCATGGATCCTGTTAGAACAATAGAAACCGATTGTATCCAAGGGTACCTATGGTCAGATCCCATCGGATCCCAGCTATCCAAGGGTCGAAACCCAAAATATGAGCCTCAGATTCAAAATCTGACCTCTAATCTTACCATCTGACCTAAGTTTCTCAAAATCTGACTGGGGATCTGAAATCCTTGCTTGGTCAGATGGCGCTTGGATTCAGAGAGGAATACCAGGACCATCCGTCAGAGGACACCTGTCCCTGGACCCAAAAGGCACTGTCTGAACACCACTAACTGCATCCCTCCCACCACCTGATTTTACCTCCTTGGTCTCTCATGATTGGCCCTTTTTATTTATTTTTATTTAGATTTTGGTAACCGGGTAAGCCCACTGAGACCAGAGGTCCCTTTTTCAGGGGCAACTCGGGATTGATACATACAGCAGCGATTACATACAGTGGACGATAATACAGTGGTTAAACTTGAGACATAATATTAGAGATACAGCAATTACAGGTTGACAAAGAAATCACAGTTGCACATTGCATACAATTAACAGGAGTCAGTCACGGTAGACACAATCGCTAGATAGGGCAATAGTAGAACAGTGGTCACAGTTGATTAGGAGGGGAAAGGGGCTAGCGATTACAGCTACAAAGGCTAAGTTCCAGGAGGTACACTTTGAGGCCCAACTTGAATCCTAGGAGAGAAGGCCTATCAACCAGGTTTGCTGGGAGTGAGTTCCGTGACTGCGGGGCAGCGTATTTAAAGTAGAGCACTTGCCAGGGTTGGTGTGTACATAAGGGATGTCAAGGGGACGGACAGTTGAGGATCTCATGTATCGGCATTGTACTCTGGGGTTAAGCAGTCCATGCAGATTTGGAGGAGGGCCAGAGGTGGTGAATTTGTAGGTCAGGCAGATGGAGGAATATGCCAGCTTATGATGTATTGTGGGCCAGTGGAGGTCAACGAGGACCTCACAGCGGTGCCTCCTGGGGGGGAGTTGGTGGCAAAGCGTGCCACTCTGTGGTAGAGCACCATGAGTTTTCTAAGTTCCCCTTCTCATAGGAACTGTAACGGGGGGCCCCATAGAGGAGGTAGGGGAGAAGGGTGCAGTTAGCGATTGCACACTGTGCCTTGTCAGAAAGGGAGTTTCCCAGACGGTAGAGGAGTCCAAGCCTCAGGTGGATGGACTTGGTTAACGAGTTGATGTGAGGTTTATAGGACAGTTCCTGGTCAAGGAGGATCCCAAGGTATTTGATCCTATCTAGGAACTCGACTCGCTTCCCCTGGGCAGTTTGGAGCAGGAGAAGGTCACACCTGTCCAAGCCAAGATGTCTGGTTCCAAACAGGACAGCCTTCGTTTTCTCCTCATTTAATACTAGGGAGTTAGCAGAGAACCAGGCTTCAAGTGCTGAAAGGCTGGTCTGTAGTTTGGCAGCGATAACGCTAGGCAGCGGGTCACTGCAGTAGACGACAGTGTCATCTGCATAGAGAATGAGTTTGCTCGGCCCGCAAACCCTCTTTGTGTCATTGACAAAGAGGGTGAAGAGCAGGGGGCCCAGGATATATCCCTGAGGTACCCTAGAGACTACCAGTTGGGTGCTGGACTGAGTTCCTCTCCAGAGGACTTTTTGGCTCAATTGAGTAGGTAGCTTTTGAACCAGGAGTGAGAGAGCCCATCCAGTCTGAGGAGATGGAGTTTGGAGAGAAGAAGACCATGGCTGACAAAGTCAGAAGCCTTCGACAGGTTGATAAATAATGCGCCTGTCTGAGAGCCATGGTCCATGGCGTCAAGGACATCAGATGTAAGCCGGATAAGGGCCGTGTCTGTGCCATGGCCTTTCCTGAAGCTGTGTTGTACGTCGGCTAGGAGAGTGCTGCTCAAGGTAGTTGCACGGTTGGTTGTGGACCAATCTCTCCTGCACCTTCCCCAGAGGGCAGAGAATGGAGATAGGCCTGTAGTTCCCCACTTCACCCTGGGCCCTTTTTTATGGACTGGAACTATGGATATTCCTCTGCCTGTTTAGGCACCTGTGTACCTGATGAACTGATGATCAGTTTTAAATATTTTACCTTTAAATTTTTTTTTTTATTCTTTTTACTTTTTACTGTCTGTGTACTGTTTGGACACCTGGTCAAACACCCTGGGGCTGATTCTAAAAGGGGATAGCAGGACTTGTGTCAAAGGAGTGTGACACAAGTGGTGGCTTGCATCACAACGTGTGTCACACTGCAATTCTGGTAGGCAGCCTGCATCTGCTGCAGATATGTGTCAAAGCCCCCTCACACCAGTGTTGTGTCCAGCAACACAGTGCATCAGGTCTCAAGGGGGCTTGCACCATGGCGGGGTTGCCACATCCCCTTTCTTTGGATTCTAGAAGCTCCACGATGGACACAGCAGTGAGCACCACTTAGACCAGCCAGGAGGTGGTCTGAGTGGTTGCACCATTGGGACTTGGAATAGCTGTGGGTGGGGTATACAGTACGGGCAGGGGAGGAGCACTGGGGATTGTCAGGGCACAGCTGTTCATCAGCCCTTGTGGCACTGCACCCAGTGGCGTGGTGCCCTGTGGACAGGTGTAGAGATGTGCCGGCAATAGCACACCCACATTCTCAGGCAGACACATGCCCCCCCTCCCATTCCCCACTGTGAAGTATCCATTCTGGTAGCATAGTGGAGCAACAGCCCCTACACTCCCAGATCACCCCTCAGAATGGTGCCAGAAGTGATCCTGTGGTATAGCAACCCCCGCTCCTCGATCTCCCAGGAACAGTACTGACGCTTTGCATATTTGTGGTGTAAGAGCTGAAATGTCGGTGCTGTTTGCACTAAATTGTTTTTCACTAACTGTTGTATTTGTTTATTTATTTTATTTTTTTTATAACATATTTATATAATAAAGCTCTCACTGAATTT
The DNA here is from genome assembly GCA_016271365.2 of Neoceratodus forsteri. Classification (NCBI taxonomy): domain Eukaryota; kingdom Metazoa; phylum Chordata; order Ceratodontiformes; family Ceratodontidae; genus Neoceratodus; species Neoceratodus forsteri. The sequence goes on along the minus strand of JADMNL010000026.1, from coordinate 331,929,696 downwards.
TATCCATTAAGTTTGTAGTGCTGGATTCTTTTTTTATATCATATGAAAAGTACTACCTTGGTCCAGTGGACCCTCACCCTTCCTAACCCGACAGAGTGGTGCAGTGCCCCGCACCCCCGTCCCCGACATGCTTCTGTGACTGGCACTTCCCTCCTCACACCACCGTGGCCAGCCACGGAATGCCTTATGTACGTATTGTGTAGTGTTGTACAGTGCAGGCATAAGGCATTCATAGATTCATAGATTTAATACAAGTTCAGTAGGCTGAAAGGCCTTTTTAGAACTCACCACCAAATTATAGGTGGTATGTATATTTATTGTTCCCCATGTAATAATCTAAATGCTTTTTAAAGGCATCCATTGTTGGAACAGTAACCACACATTTAGGTAAACTGTTCCATATTCCAATAATCCTCTGAGTGAAGTACTTGCTTCTCTTAGTTGTTCTTATAAATTCCCCAATTAATCTAAGCCCATTATTTCTTGCGTTGTTTTTATTGTTGTTTAAGGTTAGGTCTGTGGTTGCCCCCCAGGTAGTCATCATTTAAAGCCTTGTATGTTAAACACAGATCTCCTCAGACTTGTCTGTACCCTGTACTAAAGATCTGTAGATTGTTTAATCTTGTGTCATAGTCCTGATTCTCATACTGTTTTATCTTTCTAGTATATTTTCTTTGAACACCTTCAATTAATTTGCAAACTCTTATAGAATATGGTGTACTAAACTGTGAGTTATACTCAAGGCGGGGATGTACTAAGCTAGAATATAATAGTATTAATACTCTCTGGTCTCTACTTTTTATATTTGCCAAGATGTAACCTATTATTTTATGGCACTTTTTTACATTTGAAATGGTATTTCTATCAGTTAAAATCATTTGTAATTAGGGTTCCAAGATCTTTCTCTTCTGTTACAACCTGTAGTAATGTATGCCCTAAATAGTAATTGTAGCTGGGGTTATTCTTCCCAACATGCATTACCTTGCACTTATCCAAATTAAACTGCAAATGCATAGTATGCCTCCAATCCATTAATAAATCTAGCTGTTCTTGTATATTAATTTTATCCGCTATAGTTGTTACAAGGCTCCCCAGCATGCAAATGTCTGCATACTTTGCAAGCCACACTTTGTCCTGGATAGGCACTGTTGCAACTAGTACATTAAAAAGGATGGGGCCCAGTACAGAACCCTGGGGCACGCCACTTGTTACACCACCCCATGGAGAATAATTTCCCTTAGCTGCAACCCTTTGATATCCGTTTTCCAACCAGGAACTGATCCAACGTACTATATTAGGAGATAAATCAATTTTTAAAAGTTAGTTTATTAATACAGAATGTGATACTTTATCAAATGCCTTTGCTAAATCAAGAAAAATTACATCACTAGGGATTCCTTTATCTAGTGCTTGACTAATGGGTTCGAAGAAGTTTAGTTGATTAGATAAACATGATCTCCCAGTAATAAAACCATGTTGGCTGTGGTCTGTCAACCCTTTAGATTTCAGGTGATCACTAATTCGTTTTTGTAGTAGTTTTTCCATAATTTTCCCAACTACGGATGTAAGACTAATTGGTCTATAATTCTTGACTTTGTCTTTCTTAACTCCCTTATGAATTGCAGTTACTACAGCTAAACGCCAGGCTTTTAATGCAACACCTTCTTGAATGGATTTATTATAAAGGTAAGTAAGTGGGTAAATTAAGACTGGAGCCAGTTCCTGAATAAGTCTTGGGGTTATACCATCGGGACCTGGTGAGCTACTAGTTTTTAAAAAATAAATTATATCATTAACTTCTGAAGTGCTGAAAAGAGAAAAATGTGATTTAGTTAAATCAAACTGTGGCATCTTAGGATTTTTCTGTTCGAAAACACTAAGAAAGTAGTTATTTATTTAAGGTTTTAGCTATATCCTCCTCCGCTGTTAATATTCCTTTATCAGTATTTAATGGTCCAACAGAGTGATTGTTACTTTTTAAAGTACCTATATAACTATACAACTGTTTATAGTTATCCTTAACCTTTGATGCTAGTTGTAATTCCATGTTTTCTTTAGCTCTTTTTACCATTCTTTTAATATTTCTGTTAATTACTTTGAGTTTGTTACATAACTCTGCAGATTTTGATCTTTTAATTTTCAGAAATATTTTTATTTTTTTCTGTATCAGTTTTTTTATTATTCCACCAAGGTGGGGTACGTTTTTTGTTATATTTTACTCTAGTAGGTACATAATTCTCAATACAGTATGTGAGTTGATTATTGATAATATCCCAAATTGATTCCAAGTCTTTGCCAAACAAATCATTTTCCCATTCGCATTTTCCTAGATGTTTTCTCATTTTAAGGGAATCAGTCTTGTGGAAGTCTCTTTCACTATTGTTTTACCTTTGTTACATTTAGTCGTATCTGCAAAATATGCAGAAATCATATTGTGATCAGAGTCACCTAACGGTGGATGTATTTGAATAGAATGAATTTTTTCATAACAATTAGTTAGGATGAGATCCAAAGTATTCTCTCCACTAGTTGGTAAATTAATCATTTGTTCCAAATTTGTTTGTATAAATAGCTCAATATATTTTTTTCCTACTGCTACTTCACCATCTAATGTAATCCAATTGATTTGAAGAAGGTTAAAGTCCCCCATTAATATGTAATCTGCTATGATTTTCTTATTTTCTGTAAATTGTAATAAGGCGTTATTTTGTTCAGTAGTAAGATTTGGAGGACAATAGACCAAACCTATGGTCAGACTGTTTATTACTTAAAAAAAAAAAAAAGTTTAACCCATATACACTCAAAGTCATTTTCTTTTTCCTCAGTGTTCCATTCTGTGGCTGGCCGTGGTGGTGTGAAGAGGGAAGTGCTAGTCACAGACGCGGATTGGGGACCAGGGCACTGCACCACTACCTGTGGGGGTGGGGAGGGTGGAGGGCCACTAGACCACCATGTAATGTTAGGGCAGTTCTGTGTTGGCATGGGGGGAGACACGGACTGGGGTGGTCTGTACCAGCAGGACCAGGGATCAGGGCTACTGCTCATTGAGGAGGGGGGCCGGGTTCAATTGCACCACCAACGTCATAGGGGATTGTGGGGGTTGGCACTGTCCTGTCACAGCAGGCAGTCTGTGTTGGAGGCACATGGGTGTCCCGGCAGTACTGGGACAGTACCCTACGGGGGCCACTCACAGGGGCTGCCCAGTTTGTGCCTGGATGACATGCTTCCTGCCCTTGGGCCACCTGGGCGAGCCCCTGCCACCTGGTCCCTGGCTTCATCATCGACTTGCGATGGTGCTGCTCCTTGTACCACTCCTTTTGGCGCAGGACCACAATGGGTGGCTATTCCAGATTGGTTCAAGTGGCAAACTTTCTGGAATGGCACATTTTGCAGTGGTCACAGCTGCGCTAACCACCGTCTCCCATTTTGCTGCAGTTTGCACCTGGTGCAGGCACCTTCCAGAATCTGCCCCAAGGACTACAGACGTTTAAAACAGCAGAATTTGTCAGTCACCATATAGTTTTCTCAGCAATGACATTTGTCTGGCAAAATTATCAAGATACATATTTTTTGTTGTTTTCTTTCATTCCAAAACCAAGATATGGGATTTTGAAGATTTTTAAAAGTTCCCACTCCCGTGCCATGCCCGCCATAATATAAATAAATATCTTGGTGCAGTGTTGTGCTGTTTAGCATCAGAAATATGTAGTAGCACCAGCCTAATATATCTACAATATAAAACTGGTATCTACATTGAACAGGTAACCTCAGTGGAAGAGATTGTTTTAAAAATTGCAAGTGACAGCTGGCCTGGCGGTATGGAGGGCAGAGGCACCGATGCTTCACCTGCTGCCATGCCGGTGACCTGGATTTAGAGGCAAACTCTGGTCACTCAGGGTTTGACTGGGGAGGAACGAGTTTCTTAGCGGACACTTGTCTCCTCTGGGGAGAGAGGGCAGACTACTTCACTTCAATACCACCACCTCGTTGACCATAGGTGGCAGTGAGAGTTGGAGCAACAATTCCGGGTGGGGCGCTCCCTGATGGAAGACTTTAGCATGTCCTATGATGTGCGTATGTCCAGCCATTGCCTTCACGGAGTGTCCATGGGTTGGGGGGGAACCAAATACACAGGAAAATACCACCAATGGAAAGATGCCACTCTGTGGATCCCGGCAGACCTCGCACTGCCTACTGGACAAAGGGAGCACCGGACTTAGCATGGCACCGAAGGGGTTTGGGGTTCCCCCGGAAGGCCCTGCCACGGGGGCAATCTGTGAAGGACTCGGTGGCACTCAAGATAAGTCCCAGCGACTGTGGGTGACAGGGTTGGGAGATCTGTGAGGGGTGAAGGGGGCTCGTCAGTGGAGTGGGAGGGGGAAAAAATTGCAAGTGGCAGCCATGTTCAATGACGTGAGTCATTAATTCTGAAATTAGCTGGAAAAGCTGTTTTTAACAATATCTAAGAAAACTAAAAATATACTGAGCTAACTCTAATGATGTTGGAAATATACATTTACAAAAAAACTCTGATGACATTTTTTGTCATCTAAAAATATTGCTGCTTAAGTGTTGCACAATAAAATCAAAAAAATGTCATTTCAGAATCCCACGTCATTTGAAGATGTCGCTGTGTTCTTTTCTGAAGAAGAGTGGAGCATAATGAAAGAGTGGGAGAAGGAACTGTACAGGGGGCGTGATGAGGGATAATTATGAAACCATGGCCTCGCTAGGTATGAACACGCATCTCTTTTTCAGTATAGGTTTTTACCCTTCTGCGTCCGGAGGGCGGCTACTTCTAGACTAGAGCACTGTAATGATGTCAGTACTGTTAAAACTATGGACTGTTGTATTTTTTTGCAATTTGTAAAATAATTTTATTGTATTACAGTGTAATTTGTAATTTATCACATTATACAATGGACATAAAAGCTCCTGGAACCTGATTGGCAGCTAAAGTCATTATCAAGTCCTGCACTAACCCATGACCGAGGGAAGGGTAGTTTAAAAAACAAAACATAATTAAATGCGTTTGACATTTATTTTACACATGGGTCTATCTTATAATCACAATAAGGCACTACAGCTTGTGGGTAATGAGAATTACCCACTTCTCGTGTGGTTAAGTCACTCGACCTCAGGACACACCACATGAGGCATGGGCAAATTCCCCAGTAACCCACGCCCTGTTGTGCCTTATTCCTTTAGTATTTTGTTTTACGAACATATGAACATGCAAAAATTGCCAGCAGAAAAAGGCCTTATAGTCTACCAAGTCTGCTCGAGTGTGCAGCTAGCAGCCCTTATTTTGCAGCTGCCCCTCCCCCCTTGCCCCATTCCCTTGACCCTCCCTTTTGCTCTGTCCCACACCTTTTTGAAGCTGTCCACTGAGCTACTGGATACCACCTCTGCCGGTACGCATTCCACCCGGCCACCACCCACTCCGTAAAAAAGTGTCTTCTCATCTCCCTCCTGAACCTCCCTTCTGAAGCTCTGTCAAGGCCACCTTTCTAGTGCCCAGAACCAAGACCTTGCAAGCCCAGAGGTCTTTTCATTACCGAGCCCCGGCTTGGTTCAACTCCCTCCCACCCTGCATCACAGACATTGCCAAAACTGGTCCCTTCAAAATCTCCCTCCGGAACCATCTCTTCGATGCTCGTTGCTGTAGATGCACCTAATTAATCCCACTGTGGGATCCTCCTGTCAGGCCTCCCTGACTTGACAATGTCCTGTAGACAACCTATCCTCTCCCCCTCCCTCCTATCCCTACCCTCCACTCTCTCCAGGTATTATCTAGGTATGTCCAGGGCTGTACCCCAGTGTAACCCTTGGGTACCTTGTATTTGACTGTAACCTATTACAAGTAACATTATTATGTAACCTATGTGTACTCTGTTTTAATGTTCTGTACCTGTACGGTTCTCACTGTTTTAACCACACTATGTAACTCTGTCTACCCCCCCCCCCCGTGACGAGGTGCCTTTGTAAATGAGTCCATGGCTCAAAGGTTGTAAATCTAACTTCTAATAAATAAATAAAAGAACCTTCCTCCCCTCCTATCTCATCATGGCCTTGGATGTCCCTCCCCTCCCTTGGTTTGAACAGTCCCTCTGTGCATGACTTGTTTTATTCTTTTCATAGAAACATAGAAGTTGATGGCAAATAAAGACCGCAAGGCCCATCCAGTCTGCCCATTTCTTTTTCTACCTTATGAATGTGTCATCGGCCTTTGCTCTGTCAATGGCCTATCTACTCATACTCATCTGTATTGCTCCCTTATGTCTATCCCATGCCTGTTTGAAACCCTGCACTGTATTCATACCCACCACCTCCTGAGGTAGGCTGTTCCATGCATCCACCACCCTTTCTGTGAAAAAGAACTTCCTCCCATTACCCCTTAAGCGGCCTCCCTCTAATCTCATGCTGTGTCCTCTTGTCCTGCTATTTTTCTTAGATTGAAACCTGTTCGACTCTTTCATCTTGCTAATGCCCTTAAGGTGTTTGAATGTTTCGATCATATCACCTCTCTCCCTCCTTTGCTCTTGTGTATACATATTGAGCTCAGTTAATCTGTCCTCATGTTTTCTGATGCAGTCTCTGCACCATTTTGGTTGCCCTTCTCTGGACTACCTCAGTTTGGTTAATGTCCTTGTGAAGGTGTGGCCTCCAGTACTGCATTTTATTTATTTATTGGAGAAATCAGTTTTACAACCTTTGAGTCATGGACTCGTTTACAAAGGTACCTCGTCATATGGGGGGGGGAGACAACAATTAAGTGAGTTTGAGACAGGGGTGAACATACGGGTGAAGATACATAAACACACTTGGAAATTACAGGCAGCTATACTGGTACAAACATGTGTAGAGTTACACGCTCTGTAAAAAAGCAATAGATACATCACACAACTAAAAGCTAGTCTTAGACAAATTATGTAGTAGGGCGGACCGGTTTAGGTAGCTGCAGGCATTTACAGCATCGGCTGTCAATAATATGCTTACAGAGGTGGTTTTGAAGCGCCAACTCGGATCTTGGAGATAGATTCAGGAAGGGAGTTGAACCAATGCGGGCCAAGTGATGGAAGGACCTTTGGCAGCGGAGGTCCTGGCCCTGGGAACAATGAAGGTGGCAGTGGAGGACTTGGGGTGGGCAGGGACCTGGTAGCCAACTGCAAGGGTCCAGAGACCCCAGGAGGGCAAAGGCCTGACATGGACTTTTGGCCAGCAGGCAGGTTTGATATTTCAGTCTTTCCTCAAGAGTGAGTATATTTGTGGTGGAGTATAGCAGACAGGTGTGGGTTCTGCTGTGAGGCACATGGAGCCTACAGGCTTTGTTAATAGCGGTCTGGACTTTAGATAAGGCAGTGGTGTCAGCAGCAGCGTGAGATTGGGAGCCCGTAGTCAGCTGAATATAACACCGATTAGCGATGGCTAGTTTTGCTATGGTCTAGGAGGCAGTCTTTGTGGCGGTAGAGAAGCCCGATCCTGGAGTTCATGGCAGATGACAAGGCTTTGAGGTGGGCATGGAAAGTAAGGCGAGTCAAAGGTGATGCCCAGGTACTTATAGGATGTTACTAGTTCAATTGGGAGGGCGTGCTGGTGGTGATGTGGAGGAAAGTCCTTGGCGCTGTTTTGCCGATGTGAGAATAGCATGGACTTTGTTTTTTAGATTAGGACTAGACGATGGTTATCAACCATTTTTCGGTTTGAAGGAAGGCGCTTTGTAATATGACTTGGAGAGGAGAGGGTCCGGGTGAGTAGCTAGAATTACAGCGTTGTCTGCATAGAGTAGTATTTTGCTGGAACAGGAACTAGGAGGTGTTCAGGAATAGGCTGAAAAGGGTCGGTCCAAGGATGGAGCCTTGAGGGACCCCAGAGAGTATGGTTGGAGAGAAGGTTCCATTTAGCTTGACTCTTTGGGTCCTGTTGTGAAGGTGAGCTTGTGAACCACTTAAGGGGGTTGGATGAGAGGCCCAGTTTGCTCAGGGAGTGTAATAGCAGGGGGTGGCACACCGTGTCAAAGGCCTTGGAAAGGTCTATGAAAACCGCCCCTGCAAGCTGACCATTGTCAAGTGCGGAGTGTATGTGATGGGAGAATTCCAGGAGGGCCGTGGATGTGCTATGGCCAGGATGAAACCCATGTTGCTCCGGACATAGAAGGTTGTATTTAGAAAGGTATTCCGTGAGCTGTGTGTTTACGATTTTTTCTAAAGCTTTGGATAAGGAGGGGAGGATGGAGATGGGCCTGTAGTTGTTAGGCAGAGTACGGTCCCCAGACTTGTGGATGGGGGTTATTTCAGCATGCTTCCAGGCCTCCGGAATTGGCCTAGGATAAGGATTTATTTATGATAAGCGTGAGGGGATAAGCATGATCTAGCGTGAGGCGGAGTATCTTGGAGTCAAGAGGGTCAGCCATTGGGTTCTGAGAGGCAAGGGACCTTAATAAGAAAGATTTGGCATCATGTGGTGAGATCATTTGGAAGTGGAATTGTGGCCTGGAAGTGGGAGTATGAGGGTGTGCAACTGGGTCAAAAAGTGGGCAGGGAGGACAGCACTTAAATCTGTGAAGGTCTTATTAAGGCAGTCAGCGTACACGCTGCTAGGTCAGTTGAGACAGCCCCATTTATGACAATCTGGGATGGGGGAGCGGGTTTTACCATTCAGTTCTTTAATGTTGTCCCAGAAAGCTCTGGACAAGCCCCAGGAGGATGTCAAGGCAGCCTGGTAGTATTTAGCTTTTGCCTGCTTGATGGTCCAGGTGCATTGGTTGTGGGCTGCCCTGTAGGCTTGCCTATCGGCCAATCTACCGGGAGTCATTAGCTATGTGCCAAAGGTTATCTCTTTTTTTTAGTTGTTGGATCAGTGCAGGGGTTATCCATGCAGCAGTCCGTTTTTTTAACTTGGGAGTGCGGAAGGGGGCAAACTGATCACAGGCATGGTTGAAAGCTGTGGTGAGGTAAGTTAGGGCAGAGTTGATGTCAGGTGCGCAGGCCACTGGGGTCCAGTTGATTTGGGCGAGGTGACGTTTGAGGTTGACAAGACCTCTGGGGAGAAAACGGCGTCGTGGGGTCCTGCAGTACACCGGGCTGAGAGTGGGGGATGACCAAGAGCAGATGATAGGGGGAGTGGTCACTGAGTGAGTCCGCAAGGACTTGCACAGATCCTATTTTATGTGGCCGGTTGGAGAGGACTACATCCAGAAGGGAACTAGTTCCTGTTACTTTGTTAAGCCTAGTGGGCTGGGTGACCATTTGAGACAGGTCAAGGGCTGCAAGCTCATTCTTCATATTGTCAGAAGATGGGCTGAGCCAGTTGGTGTTTGTCGCCCAAGATTAGTTGTTCGGCCTTCCGGGGTAGGGTGGATAGGTAGTCAAGAAGGGAGGTGACCTGAAGATCTTTTTGGCCCCGGGGGTAGGTAAGCCACGGTTAGATAAAGGGGGCCACGACCTGGGTGGGGGGAGATTTTTAAAGTAATGGCTTGCGCCCCGTAGCTAAGCTCGGGGTTGGAGAGGACATGACCGAGGAGTGAGTCGCACAGGTAGATAGCACACCCCCCTCCACGCCTGCCCATCCTATCAGCCCTAAACAGGGAAAAACCTGGAAGAGAGACGGCAGAGTCAGGCGTGAGGGAGGAGAGCCAGGTTTCTGCAAGCATGAGAATGTCGGGGGAGTGTTGGGAGACCCAGCACTGGAGGGCAGCAGTTTTCTTAGGGAGACTGCATATATTGATAAAGGCGATTCGGAGGCCTTTTCCTCCGGTAGGCTGAGGCATGGCTGAGGTGGCGGGCCCCGGGTTCGGGTGCACATTGCCGGAGAGCAGGAGCAGCAGAAAAATTAGGCGCCTCGCCAGGTGTTGGTTGCTGGCGGTGGGGTACATATGTGGTCGACGAGACCTTACCAAGGAGGTGCATGGGATAGGAAGGGAGAATAGAACCGTGGGCGCTAGCGAGGAGAGAGACCACTTGTGATAGAAATCACAATACTGAGAGGAGCACTTAGGTGGTGGGTGGGTGGGGGTAGTGTGGTGATCCAGGGTCACGGAGGATATGGGGATAGCCTGGAGATAGTTGTTGGGCAGTCTGATGGGAGAGCAGATACTGGGAGTGGAGGGAGGTGTTTTAGTCGAGGGCAGGTAGAGGGGGGATATAGGGGGGTGGGGAGCAAGTAAAGGCGGGGATAAGAGGAGAGCCAGCGTAGCAAGGTTTAAGCTAGAGAGTGACATCTCCCAAAGAAGAGCAGAAAGTGAGAGCAGACTCCCTCTAGTGCTGGAAAGATATAACCAGCAAATGGGAAAGTAGGCTGATTGGTTCTGGCACGCCTCATGTGACGCGCCTCATGTGACAGAAAATACTCAATATAAGCGAGAGCCGACCAAGGGTGGTGGTGAGGGCGGCGGGGCTTCTCCCGAGCACCGGCTGAGAGAACAGGGGCAGCGGTGGTGCGGGCACTAGTCTGGAGAAGGTGCCAAAGAGCAGCGATTAGCACAGCCGCCCCTTAGGTAGGCTGGCTCCCGATAGTCGCGATCCAAGAGCGGTAGTTCTAGCTCAAAATCACCTGCTCACTGTAGGGGAGGCTGGGAGGGTGATTTCAGGCGCCCTCATGACCATCGGTCCTCGGGGGCGGGGTGTCCCGGCATCCTGGCAGCGGCGATCTTGGCAGCAGGGAGGCACTCAGATGTAGCCTCGTGGACCTCCGGCTCCTGTGGGAGGGGGGATTGATCTGTGGGAGAGGGAGAAGAAGAGGTTACAGGCAGGTAGGGGATTAGCTTAGGGGGCGGGCGGCATTGAGCACGCGAGAGGCTAGATGGCAGGCAATGGCTGCACTAACAATAATTAGGCGATACAAAAAGGAATTGCTAAAAATAGAGTCGGGCAAGCAAGCGACCAAAGAATATATATGCACTATCTCTGAGCCCACATGATAATGTATGCAACTAATTTCAAAATAACACTGACTGACGCATTAAAATGAATTCATAAGCAGCTGATGGCAGTTTGATACAAATAAAAGGCATTAAGTGCAGCCTCCAGATGGGCCTAACCAGTGTATTGTAAAGAGGGATTATTACCTTCCCTCTTCTGACTTGTGATACCACATACTAATACACCCCAACAACACCCTAGCCTTACCCACTGCTTTAGTGGTCTGCTTGGATGATTTCAGGTCATCGGCGATGATGATGCCTAAGTCTCTTTCTTCCCTTGTGACTGCCTGCAACTCCACTCCCAGCCTATAGGTGGCTTCAAGGTTTCTCTTCCCTATGTGCATGATCTTGCAGTTGTTTGCATTAAACCCCAGTTGCTGCCCTTCCAACCATTTTGCTAGTTTATCCAGATCTCTTCTCATTCTGCCCATCCCAACTGGATCATCTACTCTGTTCCAGATCTTGGTGTGATCTGCAAACAGACAAACCTTTACCCTCCAGTCCATCTGCAATGTCACTGATGAAGATATTGAAGAGGTCTGGCCCCAGGATTGATCCCTGAGGTACCACACTTGTGACTTGCATCTCTTCTGACTGTATACCGTTTACCACCACTCTCTGTTTTCTGCCTGTCAACCAGTTTGCCACCCAGTTGACGAACTTCTGACCCACCCTGAGCCTACCCAGCTTATTAATCAATCTTCTATGTGGAACAGTATCGAAAGCTTTGCTGAAGTTCATATACTTGAAGGTTTCAATCATATTCCCCTTTCCCTCCTGTCCTCCAGTGAGTATATGTTCTATTCTCTCAGCCTGCTCTCGTAAGGTAAGTCCCTCGAGCCCTGGATCATTTTTGTCACCCTGCGCTGCACCCCCTCCAGTAATTTATTGACCCTCTTCAGGTAGGTGCACTAGTACTGCATGCAGTACTCCAGGTGTGGTCTAACCAGCGATCTATACAATGAAAGAATCAACCCCCCGCCCCGAGGATGTACTCCTAGCACACACATGCCAGCATTCTGTTGGTCTTGTAGCTGCCTTTCTACATTGTGCCAAGTTGTTCATTGCCTTTTTTTTTTTGCTACAGATGCCTGCCTCAGGCCACATCCTAGTCCCTTGTGTCTCATTCACCCCCCACCCCACATTGTCAGGCCAGTTGGGATCACATGGGGTGAGATCCAATTGCACTGGGGCTGACATGAGCAGTGCTGCACAGTAGTGCCTCCCCACCCCCCATCCCTGGCTTTGCTTCCAGCTCCCGAATCCACTCCTGAACTTGGGTCGCCAGTGTGGGAGCGCATTGCGCCACACTGTGCAGTCCTTCAGGCCATTCGGCAGCCCGATTGCTTCGATATTTGACTGGAAAGAGCACATAGAGGCATAGAATTTGCTGGCAGAAAAGGACAGCTTGGCACACTTAGTTTGCTGATGTGGTCCCTGTCTAGTGTGTCTCTAGAGACCTTAACTGGTTTCTGGTGACCCTCCCTCCTCCCTGCCTGTTTACTGATATTCCCCCCATGTCTGTCCCATGCATGCTTGAAGCCCCGTGCTGTTTTTACCTCCACCACTTCTGCTGGCAGTCTGTTCCAGGCGTCCACTACTCCTTTCATTGAAGTAGTACTTCCTCACATCCCTCCTACCCCCCCCCCACCCGCTTCACTGCATGCCCTCTGATTCTGGTGCTGTTCTTCAGTTGAAAGAGACTCCCCTCCTGCACCCTGCTCACCCCATGAGGTACATTTAGGTCTCTATCATGTTCCCTCTGGCTCTCATGTCTACTAGGTTGTACATGTTGAGATCTCTGTGTCTCCTCGTAGGGCTTTTGGTGAATACTGACATGTGACAGCTTGTTTCTAGGTGAATCCTGAGGGATTGACCCTTTTTAATTGATAGGGGGAATGTTGGCTAGGACACCGGGGGAAAATCACCATCTGTTATGATGCGTACTATGGAGTCTTTAACTTCCAGATACCAGAGATGGGCAGAAAGGACCACGGTGTAAGATCTCACTTGAAGGCCTGCCTGGTGGCACGAAGGGTTGAGGCATCCATGCCTCACTGCCACCATGCCAGCGACCTGGGTTCGGGAATGGGCTGTGGTTGCTCAGAGGCTCAGCCAGGAGAGAGACATTTGAGGGGTCCGTGGACAGCTCTCTTCCCTTGGGGAGAGGATTCTGTGACTCTCCACTTAACTGCCACCTGGAGGAGTCCAGGTGGTAGCGTATGTGAGTCCTGTAGAGAGAGGAAGGGCCAGCATTCAGAGCACCAGGGGCACCTCTGCGGAGGCAAAGTGTGCACATTATTCTCATTGTACATCCAGCTGAGCCCAGGGAGAAAGCAATCAGGAGGAAAATGGAGGACAGGCTATATGAAGCTCTGTCTGTCATGCCGTCAGCCCACCCGAGCTCTCTGGTCTGCCAGAGGAACTATAGGACAGCCATCCGATCTGTCCTGGAGGATAAAAACTTCTATAGATTAAAAAAAAAAAATCTCATTTGAAGGACAGCACCTCAACAGTGCAGTAGCCCCCCCCCCAGTGCAGCACTACACGATCAGTATTGGCAGTGTTCCCCTTCAAATAGAGATGTACAATACATGAATCATACAAGCAATGAGAAGTGCAGGTAGTTTTCCAGTCCTCCGGGGGCACATGCATGCAAGGTCATCACAATCTGTATCCTTCAAAACACCCACGGAGGGTACAGTGCCCCCCCCACCCAACAGCAGGACAGCATGAGAACTTTGAGTATTGAGTATTAGGTGAAGTTCCATGTGCGAGATTATACCTTATCTTCTGTCCTCTAGGCAAGTGTACTACCTACTGAACCGCTGTCACTGCTAAAAAAAAAAAATTAATATGAAAACAGAACACTGACCTTTGACCTTGAGCAAGTTGCCATTTATTTTTTTCTGTTTTTACTGCTGCACCCAACCGACAGTTGTCCCTCTCTCAAGCCTCCTGCCACGCCTCAACCCAACTCCTTTGTCCTACTTCTTCTGGGATTTATCATTCCATGCATTGCTGTAGGGGCTTGTCCCTACAGTGGGGAACTTAGGCTGGGCAAGGTCCTCTGGGAACTATCATCCAGTCATCCAGCGAGTGCCCAGGTCGGCAGGTGGGAAGTCTGTGGGTGCAGCAGAGCCATCATTCTGTGTGGCTGAGTGTTTTTTCTATTTTTCATTCTCCCTCCTAAGGACATCTCACGCAAGGGTGTCATATCATGTGTGTGCACACGCATGCCTGAAAATGCCAGCGACATTCTTTCTTCCCTTGCAGTTCTCACCATTATTTTCCCTCTTCTCGGGGTGATTTAGCAGCTGGAATCTCGCACTTACCTCCCGGAGGAAAGTAGTTGGGACATCTGATGTTTTTTGCTCCCCATGGCCAGCCCACGACTCAGGCTCGCTTCCGAACCCAGTCTGCCAATATCATGAGCGTAGCATACCTTCAAGTGCCCCAACGGGCGGGCAAGTCGCCATTTCTAACCTCCATCCAAGTGACGGGGCTTTATACTTGCTCACGTGGAGTCCATAAGGTGCAGCCGCTGTTTAGATTTACCTTGGCTAGCAGATATGGTTGAGCCAAGTGAGACTTAACCTTTTTTTGTGTTAACGTGCAGGCTTTCAGATCCCAGAGCACTATAAGAAGTTGTTTGAGAAAGATGGAAACCCTCATCTGCGTGGTTTGGAGAGCAGGGACATGACTAACATGAATCTGCAGCAGCCTCCTGAGGGAGATGCTTCCCGAGGTAAGTAGCTTATGTGTGAAATATGTTCAAGTAGGACAGGGACAGGCAAGCCTGAATTCTGCTCACACCCGGCACCTGGCTCTGTCGGAGAATCAGAAGGACGTAAAGTAGAGAGGGTCCGTGGTGCTTTATAGTGTCACTATGTCAGGGTGAGCAGCCATCAGCTTTCTGGTTCCTAGTACCTATTATCCTTGTCAGAAGTAATGAAACTTTTAGTTGTACATACACTTTTATTATAAGAGCGCCTGTGGGGAGGGGGGGTTAGGGGGTACAAGGGGTGGGGCAAATGCCCTTTTACCTCCCCAGTACCTTTGATGTTCCTTGAGCGGAGACCCTTCTTACAGGGTACCCCCTCCAGAATTGCTCTAGAATCCCTTTTACATACATGGTAGCTTCACTCCCTTATCCACTGCCCTTTTTTTTTAATTTCTTATAGATTTTGCTCCCTTCGCCAGTGTTTGTGATGGATATACTAACCTGTCAAGTCCCCGCCTTGGGGGTCTGCCATTGTGCATCAGAATAGGAGGATCTACCCCTTAGTTTCCCCTAGCCCCCTTCCCCCTGAGGACTCCAGCATGGGGACTCGTGTCCAGGCTTGCAACGTGCGGGCGCATACTGTTCCCAATCCAAAGACGCAGTCAAGGCACGTTGTTTGAAACTAAAAATAAAAGTAAGTAAAATTCAAAGGGCTGTTCACTCCCTCACCACCACACCCAGCTGTACCTCTCCCCAGCACACATGAGCAGTAGCACCAGTGCCTCGAGGCCAGCACATTCCAAGACAGTGTGTTTGTCCTTTTGACATACTTAAGCAATCATGCACAACAGGGCATGTCTTGTGGGATTTACACACGCCGTGTGTGGTGTGTCACGAGGCACAGCCGAGTGACTTAACCAGACAAGAAGTGTGTAAATTCCACTAGTACACACACCCTGAAATGTACTATTGTGATTGTAAAATTAATCTGTATATAAAAAAAAAAAAAGAAAGTAAACATTTGATTACCGGGATCTTTACCAGTTGTCTGTTGTAGAATTTATACACGGTCATGTGACATGTTGTTACCAGTGAGGTTAAAGGATTATTTTTGCATAATCTTTTTATTCAGATTTTGCACAACTATATAAAGAATACAACATACATCAAAAATCACCGGCTCTCAAACAACACAGGATTTTTGAGACCCATTTTATAATGCAGCACAGACCATATTCACTCCCCGGACTTCTAAACTGCAAGTAAATTATGTTGCCATGAATTTCTTAGCTGGATGACAATCACAGGAATAACTTGGAAAGTCTTCCATCCAGTTGAGGATCACGCAACATTTCTTCTTAAAAACAAGCCAAAAAAAAACACACTAGAACCTGGGCTGTTAAAGGAATAATGCCCGACAGGGTGGGTGTTATGCTGGGATAACATTCCACCTCGGGTGGTTGGGCCTGAGGCCAGCGGCCGAGGGTGTCCAACACCCAAGAAGGGATGTTATCCCAGCATAACACCCACACTGGAAGGCATTATTCCTATTATACAATGGCTTGTTGTTATATATAAAATAAAAAAAAATAATTTTAAAGAATGTTTTTTATTAGAGTGGAAAAATATTTTTGTTTCTTAAGAGGAGATGCAAAAAAAGGGATCATGAAGAGTGGCCATAATGATGAGAGTAGAGCTGTGAACAGCAGGGATGTTATGCCAGGTTAACATCCCTGCTGTGATGGCCAACTGACCAATCAGAGCCCAGGATTCTTTCTTGCCATTGTATAATATCAAATTTACCATTACAATCCAAGTAACATCCTCCTAAAACAATAGCAATCAGCTATGTGTGATGTCCTAATTTAAATATAACTGAGGTTACTTCACTCTGTTCTGCCCTGCAATGAAAACCTGCTTGACTCCATTGTAAAGGTCACGACCTAACTCATGTAAGACATCCTGGAATTTTATGATGTTTTAGTACTAAAGCCTGCAGTAGTTCTACTATATTAGTGAGTGCTGTTTCTGTGCTCTGCAGCTCCTGTGTTCTTGTTGTATGCTGGCCATGAAACTTTTCAAGGCATAATAAATGCCCTGCCATTTTCTGTACTTTAAAGTGTATCTGAGTTAGAAAAAATGCTTTCAGAGAATATAGGGACTTCAGAGGACATGTAACAGAACTGAATGAGAGTATACACTATCAACTCCCATGATGCCTTGCATGAGTGGGGTCATGACTTCTGCAATGGAGACAGAGATTTTCACACCAGAGAAAAACAGAGCGAAGCAACCTCATTTATATTTAAATCAGGATGAAGTTAGGGGGCTGCATGAGCGGGAATCATTGTTCATGCCTATAGATTTCCAGAGCATTACAAGAGCAGAAGTGCTAAAACTGCTACTTTCCGTTCCTGACAGCACCAGCTCGGGGTCTGACAGTCTGGAACCCAGGCTCTTAAAAGCTGCTGCCCCACTCATAGCCTCTCCCCTAACCAAAATTTTCAATCTATCTCTATGCTGTGGAACAGTCCCTAATATCTGGAAAATGGCTAAGGTCACACCCATTCCAAAAAAGGGTGATCCTAAAGAAACCGAGAATTATCGTCCCATAGCAATTCTATCTGTGCTTAGCAAGATCTTGGAAAAACTAGTGTCCACCCAATCCATAGAATATTTTCAGAAGTATAACCTTCTCTCTTGTTCCCAGCATGGTTTCCGCAAGGGCCACAGCACTTCTACCACCATCCTCAAACTCACAAACGACATCTATGCTTCTATGGACTCGGGCCTCTTGACAGGCGCGATTTTCATTGATTTTTAACAAAGGCATTTGACCTGGTTAACCATACCCTTCCTCTTGCTAAACTACGCTCCCTCGGTTTCTCAACCTATGTAGTGGCCTGGTTCAAAAGCTATTTGTCCGAAAGAAAACAGGCTGTAGTTTTCAACTCAGCCATATCTGACCTTTCATCTATACGTGTTGGTGTGCCCCAGGGCTCTACATTTGACCCCTTGCTTTTCTCAATCTTTATTAACGACATCCCGTTGCTTGCACCTACCTGTTCATCTTTGCTCTACGCAGATGACCTAGTAATTTACCACAGTGCAAGAAATATTGCCGACATAAACCCACCTCTTGCTTTGGACTTCTCAAGTATTCAGTCTTGGCTAACAGAGAACAAACTTGTTCTCAATATTTAGCAAGACACACTCTGTGCACTTTGACTCACCTGCCAGACTTAAAGCAAACCAAAATGCCCTCAAAATCTCATGTGCAGATGGCACTCCGCTGATTAGCACCAGATCCTTTAAATATCTGGGCATTACTCTTGACGAATCCCTAGATTTTGACCTACACATAACTGCCACCTGTAAATCTGTCAATGCTAAGTTAGGAGGTGCCTACCATACTAGCTATGCGCTTACCCCATCGGCTAGACTAGCTGTGGCACAAGGCTTTCTGCTCCTAGCCCTGGCAAATGGCTCAGTCACTTACCTATCTGCCTCAAAATCCTCCCTCCACAAATGGGACACCACCTATAATAGCATCAGCCGCTACGCCTCTGCATCCCCACGTTACAAACACCATTGCCAGCTCTATGCTGACCTAAAATGGCCTTGCCCCTCTGCCCATCGACTCCAGTCCTTTGGCTCACTGGCTGCAAAAACTAAATAAATAAATAAAAAATAAATTGCAAGATCAGGCCTCCACCTATCCCTTGCCTCTCTGCTGCACTCACAACCTCTCTCCTAGGGGCTCCGATCTGCTGACCTAGCCCCTCTTCACATCACTAGATGCAAAACCAATATGGGTGCAGGCGCATTCTCATACTCTGCTCCAGTGTACTGGAACTCCATTCCTCAAACCATTCGTCGAACGCCCACCCATGCTAGTTTTAAGAAACTTCACCGTGATCATTTGCGTACAACTAGCCCCTGCACTTGCTTCCATCCACCTTAGACCATCTTTTCTCCCTGCCTCTGTTTCCCTATACAATCTAACTCTCTGACACCTCTTCACCGCCTCTCTTATACCCTCCGCAGATGTCTCTTCTCTCATCCCTTGCCCTCTTACCCTGCTTCCTACCACTCTCCCTCCCTCCCTCCCCGTTTTCATGAACCACAGATTTTGGCACGTATTGTGTTGTTCTGTGTATGCCTTTCTCTTGCAATGCCTGTTTCTTATGTTGTTTTGATTCTTGTTGTTACTTGACCAAACTGTATTCTGACTGCTTTATACTGAACAATTTTTATTTTTATTTATTTTAGCTTTTGTTGACCGGGTAAGTGCACTAGACAAATCCGGCCTATTTTCAGGCACGACCCGGGGGAGGGGGATACAGATGAATGCCGACTGACCTTGAACCAGATTAAGCTGTTGGTGGTATTTTTTTTTTTTTAGTGAATGAGGGAAATTTGGCCAGGACACTGGGGAAATTCCCCTACTCTGCGGAGGCAGAGGGCGCTGTTGCGCTGTGGAAGACTGTGACAAGCACAGTCTGTCCCAGACCATGGAGGAGGACGGTCAGTTTTGTGGACTTACAGAGGCTTCTAAGGAGCTACGTGATGATAACTTTCCTTTGGCACAGAGTTTGGTTTCTGAAGTAATACCAGAGACCTGTTTGGATCAATCTGGCTTGATGGAGGCTGATGGGGATTTGCATCCTGAGGAACTTAGATTACAAGAAGAACTAGACGCCAAAAAATCCCAATTACTTGCTCTTATTTCTAATGCAGAACAAGAATATATTCAGAGCAAGTCCAGACTTGAAGAGGAACGGAAAAAAAGGAAAAGGTCGGTCGCCAGTCCTTCACTTAATACTAGCAAACGTATATCTACCTGCATGGACTCCAGCTGTGCTGGGAACAAGTCGTTATTGTTGCCCAAAGACTCTGTGCAGGCTGCGGATGAAGCGGAGTGGTCACCGGAGGAAGCTCTACTCAGAGCAGGATGGATCTATTCGGGAAACCGTTGGACTCCTGATCTGGTGGGTACGCTGCCGGGTTCTCCGATTTGCTCTGGGGGGGATGCGACTGGTTGCACTGATTTGCCGTCGCTGCATTCACCGAGCTACACTACTGACATGCAGATTGAGACAGAGGCGGGGATTTCTGGTGATGCGTTAGACGCGTCGACAGCTTTGCCGAATATTCATGTCTCTGACCCTTCCGACAGCATCTCCCTACCTCAGGACTTTCAGGTACTTTCTCTAAATTTAGGTACTGCAATGGCGAGTGAGGGTCAAGTTTAGTCTGAGTTCTCTGATATGAACTCGGTGTCTGTCGCTGCAGTGAAAGAGCTGCCCCTGTACAAAACCAGGGGTTTTCAAAATCGTTGCTGGTCTTTTCATAAACCTGTGACGCAGCAAAACGAAGGTTCCTAGTTCTGCCTGCTATGTTGGAGATGCACCTATAGTTCCGGATAGAGTATGGGTGGGGAAAACCCTAATTAAAGACAGCATGGGGTTTACTCCTGTAGATGTATATGCCTTTATCCACGCTCCAGGTGATAGGAACTATGACATTAGCTTTTGCTCGATGGCATTACTAGACAAATTTTGGAAGCTGTATTATGAGCGCAAGCATCTGGTTGATTGGTCGAATTTTTTGGCAATTCCTGTGACTAAACCTACTGTTAAAACTGTTACAATTTTATTTAGGAATGAGGGTGTTGATGTTTCAAATATTAAATTCTGGTTAGAAAAGCAATGTTCTACTGTGGAGCATCCCAAACCAATAATTGACTAAAATGGTTCTGGAATGGGGGTGGACTTTAGGTCCAATTAAACACACTGATAACGGCATTCAACATTTACCCAGCTCCTTTTTTTTGGGTAGGGATAGAGGGATATTATTTTATGCTGGTCAACCTAAAAGCTGTTATAAATGTAGCGATTTATCGCATTTAAATAACGATTGTACAGCTATCAAATGTTTTCTTTGTGGCTTATTGTGGCACTCTGCAGACCAGTGCACTGCACCCCCTATCTGTAACTTATGTGGGGATACTGCTCATAGCTTCCAGGGATGTCCATAGGCTGCCATAATTCGAATCTGTCTCTGAACATGACACACTTTTGTTACAGCAAAAAAACCCCAGGGCATGAGGTAGGCATGTCTTCCTTCCTCCGGTTCGTGCAGGGGACGTGGAGTAGTAGTGATTTGGTTTCTGGAGGTATGACGGTGAGTTTAGTCTAGAGGGTGCCCACTGTGGTTCCACCTTTACCTTCTCACACTATTGTGAATCCTACACTAGCTGCTACTGAGGTAGTTGCGCTTCTTTTACTAATCCGCAGGTTTCACCTGCACAAGATCCGTCCATTTGTCCTTACTCTTGATGAGGCTGGAGAGACAGGTTTTCTTACTGTAGAAGGTTCTCAGGCTGCTAATCCCACCTCTTCTAAAGAGGCTGGCTCAGATCAAAGGCAATCACAGCTAACTCTTTCTCCACTACCCTTACTAACAGATTTTCAGCCTTTTCCTCATGGGGAGAGCTGCTGGATAAGGAGAATCCTATAGAGGAACTTCCCAGGTTTCTAGTCAGGCCTATCTGAATCGATATTGCAACCCCTGGATCAGTCTGTACAGAAGCGTGTAACCAGGTTCACTAGGAAACATTTAAACAAACCTCCTTGATTTCATGAACCTGAGGGTGGCGGTTTAAATGTTAACAGCATTAAATCGTTCTATAAACGTAGGACAACTTTTCGTATATTAAGTGATTTGGAGTTTGATGTTTTATGCTACAGGACACTAGATTTCATACTTTAGCGAAACATCTCAAGCTTCCAAGGATTGGTGGTGGGGTACTTGGTGTGGTCGATAGGCTCGAAGCCTGTTGTGGGGTAGGTTTTTGTTTCGTTCTACCGATGTACAGGTTTTACTTCTAGTGGACATTGAACCTGGTAGGGCCTTACTGTTGGATGTGGTTATCAATACATTGTCTTGTAGATTGATTACCATTTATGGCCCACAATCCAAAGCTTTATGATTGATCTCTTAACTAAAATCCAACCTGCATTTATTTACCAGTAGACAGATTTTTGGGGGTGACTTTAATATAAACTTCCAAATCCAGGGGAAAAGGAAAACAATATTGTGATAAAAAATTTTGAAATCTTTAGTTTTGCAAGCTGGTCTGAAAGACTTTCAAACCGATATGTCGAAGAGGTGAAAGCAACCTTTATAAAGGAAAGCTTTTTTCTAGGATAGATTTTTTGGTTTTGAAGCACAATTTAGATATTTCAAAACGATTTATAATTCCCATAGAAACTTCCGATCACATGTTGATTGGGATTAGTATTGCATTACCCCCTGTTAGGGGACCAGGATTGGGGTTTTGGAGATTAAATGTCTCATTATTAGCAGATCCGAATATTTTGTCAGGCCTCAAGTCTCTGGTGGAAGATAAGGCCTCGACAATTTTTCTTTATGAGGATATGGGAGCATGGTGGGAGATTTAAAAATATTGTTATCCAGTTCCTTCAGTTGCAGGGAGGGTTCAGGCCAGAGCGAAATATAGGGATTATCTAGCTTTTAGACATAAACTGGGAGAATTCATCACGAGTCAGAGTATGGGAGGGTTGGACCTTAGTGGAGAAATTAGTTTTATAAAACAGAAAATGAAATCTTTCCAATATGACAGGCTATGTTCTCTTCAACTGGAACAACTTTTTGGTACTCATGGGAAGGCAGAAAGTATTAATCCGTATGTTAGTTGCCAAAATAGACGGGAGAGAAAATTGATATCAGGCCTAATGACTCCCAGGGTACTTTAGCTACCGATAATGTTTCCATTATGAATATTATTGCACAGCACGCAACAGATATGTTTGGTTCTCCAGTGGTACACTCACCATATACTTCGCAATTACTTCATGCAGCAGCTCTACCTCAACTTTCACCAGATTTATGCGATGCTTTGACTGCCCCTTTTTCTAAGTCAGAATTGGATAGGGTGTTTAAAAATCTTCGAACGGGGATTTCACCTGGTTCAGATGGGTTACCTGCCGAATTGTATCATTTCTTATGGGAGATGATTCCACTAGAAATATTAGAAGTCTTTAGATTTTTTCAGAAGGAATGTTGTTTACCAAATCAAATGTATGAGGGCTTGTTGTTTTTTCTGTTTAAATCAGGTGATTCTACTAATTTGACTAATTGGAGGCCCCTCACTTTGCTGAATACTGATTTTAAAGTATTTGCTAAACTGTTGGGGAATAGACTGGCTTCAGTTATGGATGTACTGATTAACCCATCTCAATTTTGTTCCGTTCCAGGACGTAGTATCACGGATGCTTTATTACTGCTTAGGGAAATAGTGGAGGGTGATGGTAGACATCAGGCTGGGAGCGATCTAGGTTTTCTTGTCAGCCTAGACCAGGCCAAAGCATTCGATAGGGTGTCCCACTCCTATTTATGGGATTGCCTATTGGCTTATGGAATCCCACAAGATTTTGTGGACTGGCTGAAAATTTGCTACGGCCTAGCGTATGTAATCTGCTATGAGAATGGCTGGATGGGTCCGAAAATTCAGTACTTAGGGGGGTGCGTCAAGGGTGTCCTTTGAGCCCACTCCTTTATGTCTTTTTTATTGACCCTGTCATGAGATTATTACAAAGGTCCCCGAATATTTTGGGCATATCGGGGGGGGCTTTTCATCAGCGGACAAAGTACTTGCATATGCTGATGATATGTGTTTGATTATTCAGGATCCACAGTCTCTGCTCACTGCTCTCCGTTTAATTCAAGTAGTGGGGAAAATTTCAGGAGCCACCTTAAATATTGGGAAAACTAAATGTCTGGCCTTAGCGGGTTTTCCAGAGGATTCTAGGATGGTTGGTGGTTGTGAGGTGGCTGCAGACCCTTGCAAAATTTTGGGTGTTTATTTTGGCGGCAAAGCAATGGCTGAATACAATTGGTCTAGACTGTTATCAGTAGGGAATGACATGGTTAGCAGATGGAATAAATGGAAAGTGGGGAAAAAAAAGGGTTTACTTGATTAAGTCCTTTCTGGCCCCGATATTTATATATCTTAGTGCTGTTTTTCTGGTACGAAGAAATTGCCGTCTTTATCCAGACTGTTTTTCACTTGTTTCTGGGGAGCAGATTGAATCGATCAAAAGGTCGGTACTCTACAAAGCGAGTCAAAGATGGCGGTGTAAATATGCTGAACCCTATATTATTTTACTTCACGATCTTTTTTTACATGAATTTAGTCCCGATAATAAAAAATTCTACTAAACAATGGATTAAATGGGTTCTCCCGATACTCAAAGGAATTTTGTCAGAATGGGATAAGGGATTATTTTTCCACAAGAATAAAAGGCGTCCTAGGCTTGTGAAGAGGTGGGAGGAGGTTTTTGATAGGGTAATTAAATGGGATATTGGCTATTCAGTGGCCCAGACCTTTTCTAGACGGCATTTATATGATGAATTATTGATAACACAGTTTCAGGTCGACCCTTTTTCCCATTTTACTAGCGCCCAACAAAAGTTTATATTCAGTGATATTACTGACCCGCATATCCCTGAATCTATGTGGGATACAATTTGGTTAGGTGTACACCAGAAAATCAATATTAAAGGGAATCAGAAACATAAATCACTTCAAGAGATATTGTCCTAGGGAAAGTTGTCCTAATGTTATAGAAACAATGGATCATTTATATTTTCCTGTCCGCTTATCATCCAATTCTGGGATGTTGTCAAAACAGATGGAAAATTGGGATACCTATACCTCCCCCTACTCTGTTATTTTATGGCATTCCTAATTCCCATTTTGCTCAGTAGCACATTTGCATATTTAGGATTGTATGTGCTTTTTTGTATACTGGATCTGGATATGTAGATGTCACTTAGTTTTGCAACAACAGAATATCCCGCTTTGGAGCTGTATTTTATTATTGTAAAGGAATTTCAGAAGTGGTTGATTACTGATTTCCATTGTGATACTACAAATGAATTGGTTAAGCAATGGTCTTCTTTCAGATTTTTTTGGAAAAAAAAAGGGGGTGATTGTTTTATCTCTTATACATTATTACACAGTCCAGTATTTGTTGACTTGAGTTATTTCTATTGTACTTAGATAGCCTTTTTATTAGGAACTGTTACATTTTGCTTGACATTATCAGGTTTTAGTATTTAGTTGCTTTGGGAGAGCATAAGTGTCACTCCTTCTGTTGAGTTTGAAATGTCTTAAAGTGTCCAATGGAGCTGTTTATTTCATATTACAGTTGAATTTATTTTTCTTTATTTTGGTCTATATGAATACCTGTGTAAATACTTTTGATTTCAATAAAAAAATTCCCCTACTCTTTTCGATAAGTGCCATGGGATCTTTAACATCCACCTGAACTACCACCAATCCAGGCAGATGGGACCTCGGTTTAACGTCTCATCTGAGAGACGGCACCTCAGAAATGCAGCACCCCTCTCATGCTGCATTACAATGTCAGTACTAGGATATTAACCCAAGTGCCAGATGTGGGAACTGAACCCACAGCCCTCTGATCTCCCGGCCTCAGAGGTGAGTGTGCTACCTACTGAGCCACTGACACTGACATTTTCTCTACAGCCTAAGTGTCATTGTTATATTGAATCAATGTTTTCTTTACACCCTAAGCTTATTGTATGTTGATTTCCCTCCCAACTGTGTTACATATCTCATGTGCTGCGTCACATGTATTGCTCATTTAATTTTTCAAACCGTCTTCTCCCAGGTCATGCCTGAAATCGGGCATTCTTATGCCTAGTGCACTCACCCGGTTATCAAAAGCAAATAAATAAATTACACAGGTATAGAGAAAATAGGTTGAGGGAACTTTCTCTTTAAGATGTGGAATACTTTAGAATAAATCACCCTCCGTCCTTTGTTACCACATAGGGAGATATATCTAAATAATGCTGCGGAGAGAAGCTGGCTCAGAAATACCAAAGGAGGAGCCAACTTGCAATCACAAAAAAAGGAGACTCGGCTCACTTCCAAACGCACAAGTCCAGCTTGTTTCCAGATGTGTCCTGGGGGTAGGGGGGGAGGATAAGTACATAATACAAATAGAAGCACAGTAATAATACATACAGCACTAAGGCACAGCATCTTACAGAAAAACAGTAAATAGTATCACATTGGCATAATTGATTGCGATTTACCTTGATTACATCGAGTGAGGGGTAACAGGCAATAGCAAGATGTAACGTAAGGAAGAGGTCATAAATCAGGAGGGGCAATAGGGAGGGGCAACTGGGGCAGAATATGAGAGGAATGAGAGGAGGGAGGAGGGACGTAAAAGAGATGAAGATAGGTGGAAGTAAAGGGATGTGTGGAGAGGGACAAAGTGAAGGGCAGAGAAAGAGGAGGGAGAGGGAAGTCTAGGGGTCCTGATGTTACCACAGGCAGAGGGGGAGCACAAATCCCAAAACATCTCCAGGAGACCAGCATTGGAATAAGTAAATGGTCTTACCGTGCCCGCAGAACTCATAAACAGACAGGAAGGGTCTCCTCAAGGTGACAGCCGGAGTATAGACTGCTGGAGCTGCGTGGATTGGAGAGGTGCAAATACTGCTACAGGGGCAAGATCAGTTAGGCAGAAATAATGTCAGGCAAACACTCAAATGGGGAAATAGAAAACAATTGAATTCAGAGCCATAAAATAAATAAACAGCTCCATGGAGCCAGAGGAGAGTGAGATAAGTAACAAGTCACGAGTGGCAGTTCTTTTAGCTGCACGAAGCTGCGTGCCCCAGTAATGAGGCTGAGTGAGGTCAGGATGGGCTCCACACAGATAAAGAGCTGAGAAGGCTCAGGCTTTAAAGGAAATGTGTAAGGTGCAGGGCTAAAGACTGGGATGGCAGTATAGCCTAGAGGTTAGTGTAACGGGCTGTGAATTAGCTTGATACATCTAACAGACAGACCTGGGTTTGATTCCCACAACCTCCGCTTGCATACTGTGTGACTCTGAGCAAGTCACTTAACCTCCCCAGTGCTCCCATCCCGGGTCGCCCCTGAAAACAGGCACCTGTGCCTAGTGGGTCTTACCTGGTTAACAAAGAATAATAAAATAAATAAATAAAGGAGCCACCTGACTGTATGAATTCTTACTGCAGTCAAAACACTCACTGACTGGCTAGGGGTGCAACATGGCACCATCCTCACACAATGACCGCTCTCAACCCCACCGCCTGGGCCTCCTAGGCTCAACTAAGCCCCAGGGAGATCACACACAAGTGACATGGCTCCCTCTATAGTTACTCCAGCCATCCCTGTGCTTCAGGCCAACGATTGGGACCTACCCCAGACACGGGCATAGTAGGCTGTGATGCTTACTCTCCCTGCAGGCCGCCATTACTGTACTAATGGCTGTGTGCCACACCAGGTATGGCTCCCCGGCTCTGCTACCACCAGGAAAGCTATGCCGCAGTACTGCCACTATTGTGGCCTCCCCACTGTCAGACTCACCCATTTGGAACAGGTCCGATGGACTACCCCCGGTGTAACAGAGCACAAGGCAGGCCCGAACACTTCTCCACTCCGGACTGCAGCTCCCAAATACCCAGGGGTCCCATCCCATGGTTGCTTGCTCATAGAGCTACCCCACAGTCACCCGTGCGCGGAGACCTGTATTACAACAATGATGCCTGCCACTCCCAGGCTGGCGTATGAAACCCCAGCCCAAATTGCACCAGATACTCCCGCCGGCCTCCTGAACCTTAAACAAAAAAATATATATATATTTTTAAATGCAAGGTCCAAGACACACACCCAGAAGGATGGACCCAAGCTGTCAATCTGTGAACAACCTAACAGGAGGAGGTGAACAGTTAGCATAGTAATCCCCCAAAAGGGAGTGGTTTACACAGAAAAAAACTACAAGGTAGCACCCCCTCATGTAGTCGACGTTTCGTACCACACTGATGTTTTTTCAAGACTTTGTTGAAAAGGCATCAGTGTGACATGAAACATTGTCCACGTGAGAGGGTGCTACCTTGTTGTTTTTTTTCTGTATATCTAATAAAGTATTATCATGTCCTAATGCTGAACTTGTGTGTTTGGAAGTGAGCCGAGTCTCTTGTTTTTTGTGATGGCAAAAATGTCTGATAATAACCTTAAGTACATATAAGAAACCAGCCTTAGGCATAGCAGAACCATAGACTGTCCCTAAAATTTTAAAGTCCTAAAAGTTGTCCTGCCCTTTAACTCATGAAGATAAATGTCATATTCTGAGTTAGGCCATTGTGTATCCCATATATATATATATATATATATATATATATATATATATATATATTCCATACAAATTACTAGGTTTGGAAGTTAGTTTGAAAAGTAGACCCTTTTCTGGCTTCCAATTAGGACCAGAAATGATTCAGACATCCATAATATTAATGAAGAACCAATTAAAACACTTTCTAGAGAGTCACGCAGAAAATGTCTCAACTTGACAGGAGAGAGACACGCTTCCATGCTGGTGACTCAGGTTTGGGAGTGAACTCAGGGTGCTGGGATTGTAACAATCAGGGCTGATGAGTGATGGTGTGAGCAACATGAGCCAGCATGGGATGGGGATGGCTGTCGCCCAATGAGCAGCCACTTGTGGCGAGCCGGGGTACCGGCTCTCATACAAGGGTTGGTACACGCATCTAGAGCGTGCCATGTCATATGAGGCCACTGGATAGTTGGTCCACATCACAGGGTGCAGGGAGGCAAGAAAGACATTCGAGCTGGCCCGCCGGCGCAGCGGTTGGATTTCCACTTGTAACACCAGTGACCTGGGTTCAGCAATAAGCCCAGAAGCTGGAGGGCTAGCCGGAGAGAGAGGAGGCTTGAGCATCCCAGAGACAGCTTATCTTCTCCGGAGGAAGGGGGAAACGGGGCTTGGCACTTGTCTGACCTCGGATGGAGACCTGAGGTACAGCAAGCCCAAGCCACTACCAAAGGGGTGGTGTGATGGATGTCAGTGCTCAGTGCCTTGACGTCAGGGCACACATCATGCCCAGAACACCAGGAAAAATACCCGCAGCGCTCCCAGGTAGACGGAGCACCAGGCTCCAATCCCCAGTTCCCCTTCCTGCCCCGATGACTGCATCACAATGAAACAAGAAGACTTTAGGGTGTAAGGGACCCCCTCATACCCACCTGGGGGTATAACCATGGCTACATGGGGGATAGATCGCTCCGGGCTCCAGGTAAGAGGTTGGGGACTAAGAATGCCGTAGATGTCTCCTAAAGGGAGTGGAGTGCTGTGGGTAGGGGGAGCATAAAGAGAAAGTTTGAAAATGAAAAAGATGTTTGGCCCACATCACGAGGTGAAGGGAGGCAAAAAAGAAACAAAGTGATGAAAACCCAAGCTGCCTTCCAAATGATGGCCAAGCCTGAACAGGGTGTATTCCTGAATGCAGGTTATATCCTAAGGATGACTGCAGCTGGCAAAAGACAAAAATCTATGTAGAGAAAAAGAATATGACAGGAGAATGGGTCCAGTATTTAGGCAGAGCATGGTGGAGCATTCCAGGTATCGAGAGCCAAGATGGAAAATGAAATACTGTACCGCTAGCCATCTTGCTACACTCATAGTAAACCTGTTTAATCTCAACATCCAATCAGTGATATCCAATGCACATTATCCTTTAACACAGGACCAGTGAAAATCGAGTGGTAAGGGGAGAAATAGACAGAAATTATTTGTCTGTATATTAGCTGATCCAGTGTTGGAATAGATCCATTTTTTTAATACAGAATATAGTACAAATGTATTCAGTAAAAAGTAAAAATCATTATTGTGGGTAGTGCTTCCTTGAGACTGTTGACCATGCCATACCCTTTGGCTGCACTGGCAGGGTCCACTCTACAAGGATTGCTGTTTCTGAGGAAGAAGTGGCCTTCCGCTGCATGTAGGGTGATAGACAGTTCATAGTCTCTTAATCGCCTGTTTCCTAAATATAAAGTTTCTGCCAAAAAGTATATAGAATTCCAATCATCTTTCTCAGCGAAGGCTAGGAAGAGTCGGGAAGGGGTCCACCCTGTTCGGCTGGGGTCCACCCTGTTCGGCTGGGTTTTCGAAGAACGTCTTCTCTCTTGCTTCAGATGGTTATGGAGGCTGATTTCTGGAAGCTGGTAACTGCGCTGTACTCTACTGCCTTTGCAATGGATCCATATTCATCCTGGCTGTTAATCCCTGAAATCAAGAGCCCAGTGCACCGTAGTAATAAAAAAAAAAACAAATGGAAAAAGGGTGCTTGCATTGATTTAAAGGGATGCATTCGTGCCCAATGTCCACAATACTTTGAAAGCTCAAGAAAACCTCTTTCAAACAAGGTATTGAGCTCATCTATAGCTGGGAGCACTCCAGAAATGTAGATGACAGAGTCTGTTCAATATTTATTTCATATGTTTCATCAGGAAAGTCGTACTAAGCTGCCAACAGCTTGTTTCCAGGTGTGTCCAGGGGGTAGGGGATGTGGAAAATCATTTACAAGAAATGCAATATATCAAGCAGCATAATCAAAAATTGAAGATAAATCATTATAACAGATAGGTGTAGTAGGGAAAAAAAAAGTCATGGACAGTTGCAGGAAGGAGAAGAATAGTCATGAAGGAGAGACTTTAAGGAGAAAGCAGAAGAGGCAGAGCGAATTGACCAGGGATGGGAACACCAGAGTTTAGGAAAGTGGTATGAGAAAGCAGATTGACCAATAGCAGATTTTCTAGATGGAATGGTAAGGGAATGGGAAGTATTACTGCGTAGAGGGAGCGGATAAAAGGGATGTAAGGTAGGAGGGAAGGGGACCAAACCAGAATTTAGATATAAAGGGAGGTACAATAGGAAAGGCAGCTGGCATCAAGAGTGAGGAGTGAAAGGGCGGAGGAGAGTGAGCAGTGGTGGGTACGAGGGGAACAGCCTAAAATGAAATGACAAGAAGAGTGCAAGAAGGGGTCCGGTCTGGCAAGGGAGGTTTTGGGAGCTCCCAGCTGAGGTGCACTGCTGAGTGGCAGATGCTGCAGTCTTGCCATCCTCCTGACACTGTGAATTGAGGCCGCCCCCAAACCCGTATCGCCAGCACAGCAGTGCAGCACGCTACTGTTGCTGGGCCATTGGGCGGCCTATGTTTTGATTTCTAAAGATACCGGCGGCCCCCCACTCTTCCCTCCCTACACTGATTCTCCCCTTTATTCTCTTTATATTACAATCTGCTGTCTCCACCTAGCACCACTTTACTGCTCCTGTCTTTCACCTCCAACAACCACCTCCCCCCTTCCTCCCCGCCCTTTATCCCACCCTGCCACCCACCAAATGCACTTTCATTGAGGCCTGACAAATACCCATGGCTGCACCTAAATAGGAGTCTCTACCAAGCCTCGCAGAGACCGTGTACCCTGCCCTTGTCTCCGGCACCAAGTAGAACCAAAACGTATATATACATTTGCATGTAAGTGACCGTAAACCTGTCAATCTGCCTCATTATTCAGTTTGGCATGTTTTGTATTGTTCTTCGAACTGACGTGGGACCTTTGTAAAAGAGCCTTGGCTCAAAGGTACTTGTAATCCTAGACTTTAAATAAATAAATAAAATTATGCTACCCACTCCTTTAACCCTTCATGGGAAAACTTCACCTTGACTGTCTGCTTCTGCTGTTCCCTTACACCCAACCCCCAACCCGTTCTCATCCTCTATTCTCCCCGAAGGAC
Source organism: Neoceratodus forsteri (assembly GCA_016271365.2). Classification (NCBI taxonomy): domain Eukaryota; kingdom Metazoa; phylum Chordata; order Ceratodontiformes; family Ceratodontidae; genus Neoceratodus; species Neoceratodus forsteri. Next base: position 331,898,363 of record JADMNL010000026.1, on the reverse strand, counting down.
ATTACCAGCATCACCCATTCCATGGAAAAAGACCACTTTTCGGTCATTGATGCTGCCATCTTTTCTGGTCTCCTCATGTCTGCCTGTAAACACCCCTTATATTATTTCAGTTGTCAACCATTCCTTTGCATCTGGTGCTTTCCATGATGATGCTTCCTTCAGAGGTGATACTTAGTGGTGTTAATCGCACCTTCCTAGGGCTTTAATAAATGCAGTGTTGTATTGTATTGTATTGTATTGTATTGTGTTGCATTTGAGTTGTGTGGGGATATAATAAAAGTTAAAGGCAGCGATATTATTACCTTTTAACTACTGGTGAGCATTTTTAATGTTCAGATTATGGGGGGCTAAAAAAGCATTACAACCACCAGGCTGTAATTATGATTTACAGCTGGGCAGTTGTAACCACTCTCTGTTAATCAAGCGTGCGCTGTTTGTGACTTTGCTGTTAATTGGTGAAGCGAGCTGGCATATTTTTGAAAGCATATAGCAGCAGGCTTTAACAAGCAGGTGGCAGTGCATGATTGCCTGCATCAGTTCCGTGTGTCAAGTAGCTGGCATCGGTGAGTTGCCATTCCCCTTTTTGTTTTTTTAAATATGCCTTTTTTAAAAAGGTTTTAGTGCCCGTTTGTGTCGGGGGAAGGAGCAGAGATATGAGGAGTGAGTGGAGATGAGGTGAGCGACCAGCCAGAGTGAGTGGTTTGGGGGCGAGAACACCACATGTATTAAAAATACTCATCAATAATTATAAAAAACCAAGCATGAGTGGGTAAGTGCAAACCAAAATTTTACACACACCCTTGGCTTGGGATGCTTTTATAAACCCCTCAAGCTTCGCTCTCAGAGTTATATGGCATCCCTCACCTCAGGTTTGCATAAAATTCTGGTTACACATACCCATCCATGGATTATTCTCTGTATAACACCCTGAAGATCCCACACCTGGACTTCTGTGCCCAGGTCTGGTTTCCATTCCATAAGAAGGAAATTATTACACCGGTACTTGAAAAGACTCCGCATTGGGCAATCACAGTCACAGCATAGGGCAACCAAATGATTTCAGGCCTTGAGAGTCTTGTGTAATGAGGTAAGGCTAGCAGGTTTATTTATTTTGTATATGTTAGACTGTTTTCTTTTCCAGAGTGTCCCTTCCAGATACCTTAAAGTTGCAGGACACTACTACCTTACAATGCCACCGGGTCACTGTAAATGTCACATTGGTTCCTGGATCTTTTAAAGAGTGGAGCCCCCTTAAATGTATACCTGACAGTGAATACACCTGTTTAAATGAATATATTTACTGCGAACAGATCCAGTTATATCTTTAAGGTATTGGGGAGCCCTCTTAAATGAATACCTGATAAAGAAATAAACCTGTTAAAAGAATAAAAGCACTGTATCCAGAAAGGTGGAACACGATAATTTACAGATCTCATACAAAAATCGACATTTTAAGCAAATAATTTTGCTGCGTACCAATTTTTTCCAGTGCTAGTTTTCAGAAATCCTCTTAAATGAATATCTTATTACAGAATAATCCTGATAAATGAATATGCTTAACCAGCACCTAAGCTATGTGTTTAACAGGGTTCCACTCTATCTCCTTTTAGTCATGAGGAGGCATTCGCATCCAATTAGAGTTTGAAAATGCACAGTGGCGCCACCCATAGAAAGATTATAGTGGGCATGGTGAAAGTGCAGTACAACCCCCTGGGACACAGTACCTCCCCATAGTGGTCACCCCACCAGTGGACCCTTGTATTGACAGGATGGTCCCCATAGAGTATGGGCTTAACACTATCTAAGCAGAACGATAACAGACAAGAACTTCAAACAAAATGAACACAACGTTAGGGAAGCAGACCTGAAATGGTAAAAAGGGATTTGCAGCAATTGAGGTAGCTGAGTATAGAAAGCAGTGTCTGGTCTTCCTCGCCCTCCTAGGCACAGACCACTTTAGAAACTTAGAAACATAGAAGCTGACGGCAGATAAGGACCACAAGGCCCATCCAGTCTGTCTATTTTTCCTACCTTATGAATGTGTCGTAGGTCTTTGCTCTGTCAATAGCCCATCTATTCATACTCATCTGTATTGCTCCTTTATGCCTATCCCATGCATGTTTGAAGCCGTGCACTGTATTCATCATCCACCACTTCCTGAGGAAGGCAGTTCCATGCATCCACCACCCTTTCTGTGAAAAAGAACTTCGCATTACCCTTTAATCGGCCTCCCTCTAATCTCGTGCTGTGTCCTCTTGTCCTGCTACTTTTCTTATAGTGAAACATGTTAGACTCTTTCACCTTTAGACCAGCTACCCTTCTGTGCTCCTCTAGGCACAGATAAAGAAATAAAAAGAATAAAAGAAATAACAGGCTGTGATTAGGTGATGTACTAGGCACAACCAAATTAAGTGCTTTCTCTGGGCTGCGGTCTAAATGCCTGTCCAGGAACCAACTTTATTTTTAAAAGATTTTTTTTTTTTAATGCACATTCAGTATAAAGGGGTATACAAAAAATGCAAGGAGGAGAGTAAATAGAAAGGATACCTCAGCAGTATTATGGTAAGATGAGCATTCTCCAGCCAGTGTTTCAGCGTATGGGAGACAGCAATAAAACGCGGTCTGAATAGGCGCTAAATACCACGATACATTATCCGTGAGGCAACATGCAACATGACTCTTGGACATATATTAATGTTCTTGAGGAAATGCCCATGCGTCTAAGCACATAAAAGGTCGCATCTGTGGCTGTGAAGTCCATGTGCCGGATTTTCAGACTGCTGAGATTGCCACCAGCTCAGTGCGCCATATCTTTGGCACACCTGGAGATTGCGGCACCCTAACGTGATTTTCCATCCTGTGCGGCAATTGACGCTTGCTTGACCATCTTTTTGTGGTCTAGCTTGCATCGGTCCCGGGGTCCATTTTCCAGCGCTTGCACCTGATATACATAGATACATAGACAGTGTCGGCAGATAAGGGCCTATGGCCCTCCAGTCTGCCCATTTGAGCTTGTAAGTTCAGTTTGTTTTCCTAGAAGTCTGTTGCCCCTTACCCCTGACCTCCAGAGTTCCTTTATGTTTATCCCATGCATTCTTAAATCCCGTGATTGTTTCAGCCCCCACCACTTCCTCTGGCAGGGTGTTCCACTTGTCCACCACCCATTCTGTGAAGAAATTCTTTCTCATGTTTCCTCTGAATCGTCCCTCCTCAACTTCATCCCATGCCTCTAGTCCTGGAGCATCTTTTTCGCTTAAAATAGTGTTCTAGGGACATGGATATGTTGTTCATCCACACTCATTGGCAGGTATCCTTGCCGCTTTAAATCTTGCGGAAGGTCTTCAAGCTTGCTCCTCCACCCACCGGGTGGTATATCTCGGCTCGCCCCATGACGCCAGATCTTCCTTACGCTTGAAGCTCAGGTTTCCCTTCTTAACGCTCTGCGTTTGTGACTGGTTCCTATTTCTCCGTTTGCGGATTTAAAAATAAATTTTGCAAAAAAGACTTCAGTCTTCTATCCCTCGCGGCTGCGATGGACAAATCGACTCCCGGATTTCGGAGATGCCCATGCGGGCAGAAGATGTCTCGGACGGATCCACACTCCACGTGTGTCTACTGCTTAGGCCTTGAGCACGACCCGCAAGCTTGCGACCTGTGCTCATCTTTCTCGGCCTACGTCCTCGAAGACCGTGCTGCCCGATTGCAACTGGGCCGTCCGAAGCGTTCCCTCGGTGAAGTCCAAGGAGGCCTGGTTGGCGGTGTCCCCGGTGGTGGTTCGGCGGATCAGCTCGGAGCGGATGGTCGCCTCAAGAGGAGGCGCGCGGGCCGTATCTTCCTCGCCGCGGCATTTATCCCGCCTCTCTGGGTTCTTCCCTGCGGCTTCTTTTGGGGCTTTGTCTGTCCCTCTCCACTAAAGGAGAAGGGCCTGCGTCTGCTGGACCTTATTCTCGGTCCAAAAAGAGGACAGGGTAAGTCCCTCCGTCGGCGCTCTTGGGCGCGAAAGGTCCTCTCCCGGGCCGTCGACCGTCGGCTCGTCGACCGCTCGGCCGCCACTGGCCTCACGGTGTCCCCGCCAGGTCAGTTGACCGAGATCACCGATGAAGTCGAGATTTTTCTCGACCCATTGACGGCTGTCGCTTTAGCAGCCGAGACTCCCTCCCAGTTCCCCGGGAGGAGTTGAGGATCCCGTGGGTCGCCTTGTGCCTCCGGTTCCGGGAGCCCTCGGAAGGACCATCCGAGCCGAAGGGGGTGCCGTTCGGCCGACACCTCCCGCACCGACCTCGGAAATTCCGGGACTCTCGGTCTCGGTCTCGGACCTCTTCGGCGGTCAGCCGATCCCACCGTCAGGCGGTCTCGGTCTCGGCATCCGCTGAAGCCGGCGCGGCTGTCTCGCTCTCCTCCTCGGATGAGGAGGCCGGCGTAAATTACGCCGACGGCACGAGAGACCTTATGTTGCAACAGCTTCTCCTGGTCGAACAAGCCGACCCCGCCGCCTTCCCCGCCATTAAGTGGCTGTCACCGAACGGCGACACAACCCCTCGACTTATCCGAGGAGTCATACCCAGGCCAAGTTAAACCACAAACCAGCTGCTCCACCGATTCGTGGAACCTCCGCCCACAGCCACCACTGGGGCTCCGCACCAAGGATTCTCGGTCGGCTATGTCTACCCCATCGGCTGTCAGTTACCCCACTCCCGACCGACCCGGCAGGTGAAGGGTGGCTCAGGCCAGAGGCAGGTTCTTCGAGGACTCTTCCGAGTCCGAAGATGATTCCTCCTTTTCTCCAAGCGACTGGACTTGAGTCTTCAGGAGGTCAGTCAATGGACGATAGCCCGTCGTCCTTCCTAGGACTGCTTCCGCTCATCTCGGAGTCTACCGGGATGGAGCTCGAACCCGCTTCCAAACGGGCCAGGTATCCCTCACGGAGATTCTGGACCGAGGATTCTCCAGACGAGGCTTTCGGTGGCCGAGGCCATAGTGGGTCGGCACTGGAGCTTTGGCAGCGCCCTGCTTCCTGCCCTGCGCCTTGACCAGGATGGCCCAGGAAGTATGCGGTCCTCTACGGTTCCTTGTCCGGTTTTTCGGAACACCCTCTGCTGAGGGTTGGTTAACGCCAGTTTGCCGCGCTACCGGGCAACGCCAGGGATGTGGACAAACCTCCTGACAAGGAGTCCAAGAAATTGGACTATGTCGGGCGAAAATTTACGCCAAGGCCCTCCTCTCGGCCTTCGCCAGGCCAGTTCGCCGCCCTCATGGCACATTTTTTCTCATGCCCTGTTGGCTCCCTGGATGAGGTCATCCTCATCTTCCCGCCGATCTGCAGACTACGGTTACAGGTGCGGGACCAGGCAGGGTAGTGGCCAAACAGCAGCTCCAGACTAGCTTTGGATATAGGGGACTCATGTGCAGATCGGTGGCGGCCGCGTGGCTTTAGTGCGTCGTGGGTTTGGCTGAGGATATCCACCTTTACTGGATACCCAGCACAAGTTGGCGGATGTTCCTTTTGGGGACTGACCTCTCGGCCTGGGGTGGAAGGTCACCTGCAGAGGATCGAGAAGTCAATGCCACCTTGGACTCGGGTCTCTTCCGCTCAGAAGGACAAGGCGTCAAACCACAGCCTAAGCCCTTTAGGTCCTTCTAGTGCCCTCGCGCGCCCTGCCCAGCAACGCAGGGCCAGCAGGCTCGGCCTTGGCATCCCAAACCCAAGCCGCCGGCTTCCTCTAACAGGAGGCAGGAGGAAAGGGCCCAGGAGGTCCCTCAGCCGGTCCTCCTCCAAGCCTGCCCAGTGACGGGCTGAGGGTGTCGCCCCATCCCCGCCACCTTACTCCTGGGTCCCCTCGTGGGGACGGCCCGCACTCCTGCTCCGCCTGGTCCGCTGTTACCACGGACAGGTGGGTCTTGAGGTGGTGGAAGAGGCCTGCCTCTGGAATTCGAGCAGGCACCACCTTCAGAGCCGCCGCCTCGGGGCCGGGATCCAGTCTCACTGGCGGCTCGCCGAGCCGACATCGCCTCCTCCTCCAGAAGGAGGTGGTAAGAGAGGTGGTGGACCCTTCAGACCCAGGGTTTGTGTCCAGGTACTTCCTGGTTCCAACGGACGGGGTTGGCGCCCCATTCTCGACCCACACGACCTAAACAAGTTCCTAAGGTCTCGAACCTTCAGGATGGTCACTCTGGCTCAGATAATACCATCCTTGAACGCGGCGTGTGGTTCTGCTCTGGACTTCAGGGTCGCTGCTTTTTCACGTCCCTATCCGTCCGTCTCACCAGAGATTCCTTCGCCTCCGAAAGGAAGGATCCTCTTCGAGTTCCAAGCCATGCCCTTCGGCTTGTCTCCAGCTCCCAGGGTCTTCACCAAATGCATGGCAGTGGTGACAGCATCTCATGGGGCGCCCGAGGGGTCCGGTGTACCTTACCTGGACGCACTGGCTGATAGCAGCTCCTCCAGGAAGGAGGCGGAGTGGTCCAGAGATCTGGTTCCTCCAGGTCTGTTTTCCTCAACTGGGCCTCCTTATCAACGAGGCCAAGTCGGAACTCTTAGTCAAGCAGGTGGATTCTATTCATCGGGCGCAGTCGCACTTTCTTCTTCGAGCCAGAGCGCTGGCCTCGCGGACAGGGCCGAGGTTCTTTCCTCCTTTGCCCCGATCATTTCTGGTTGGGCAACCGCGCCTGCCCGGGACTTCCTCGCGCCCTGGGTCTCATGGCGGCCTGCACCAGCGTGGTCCGTTGGGCCCTGCCGGAATACGCGTCCCCTTCAGTGGGGACTGGCCAGCCAGTGGTCACAGCGCTGCGATCCCTTGGACCAGCTTTAGTCGGTGACACAGGGATGTGGAACGCTCCAGTGGTGGACCGCTCCAGATCATTTGCAGGAGGGCATCCTGCTCGTCCGCCCGAGCCGACGGTCTCTATCGACCGATGCTCTCTGATGGGTTGGGGTGCCCATCTGGGGAACACGGGCTCATGGCCTCTGGTCCCCGCGGAGTCCGATGCCACATCAACCTGCTGGAGCTCGGGCGGTCCGCCTAGCTCTCACCGCCTTTGCTCCGTTCCTCCGGGGTCAAGTGGTCCGAGTCCAGACGGACAATACCACGACCATGTACTATCTAAACCGCCAGGGCGGGACGCGCTCCATGCTTCTATGCAAGGAAGCTCTCCGCATTTGGTCACTCGTCGTCGCAGCCTGGAGGCGGATCTCCTAGCCATTCACGTGGCAGGAGCCTCCAACACCCTGGCCGATGCCCTGAGCCGGATAGGGGCTGCATCCCACGAGTGGTCCTCCTGCCGGAGTAGTACAGCATCTGTTCTCCCTTTGGGCACACCTCAGGTGGACCTGTTTGCCTCCATGGAGAACGCGGTTGAGTCTGTTCCATGCCCGCCTCAGTGCAGGGGCTCGCTGCAGGGGATGCCTCTCGAGGCAATGGACCCGGGCCTCTTTACGCCTTTCCCCATTTCCCTTGATCCACAAGGTGCTTCTCAAGGCGAGGAGGGACAAGGCGAGGTGATTCTGATAGCCCCAGACTGGCCCTCGCCAGTTCTGGTACCAGATCTCCTCAGTCTCGCTCCAGGACTCGCGGCAGCTTCCAGCTCGCCTGACCTGCTCTCAGTCAATCAGGGAAGGTGTTCCATCCGACCTTCAATCCCTGCACCTGACGGCCTGGTTCCTGGAGCGGCTAGGTTCCAGGCCTTGGGTCTTTCCGACGAGGTCCTCAATGTAGTTGAGGCGTCCCGTGAGAGTCGACTAGAAAATGTTATGCCTTCAAATGGAAAAGGTTTTCCATTTGGTGTCAGGCAAGGGCTTGGACCCTTCCTCCTGTTCCTTGGCAAGCATCTTGACTATTTATGGTCCCTTTCTAGTCAAGGGCTTAGGTCGACGACCCTAAGGGTGCACCTGGCAGCCATCTCTGCTTACCAGGCGCGGGCCGGGAAGCAGTCGGTAGCAGGAGAAGGTGGTTCGCGCTTTCAAAGGCCTTGATCACATTTCCTCCAGTGCGGGAGAACCCCCCACCGCGGGATCTACTGCTGGTACTTGGCAAAGCTCATGGGCAAGCCATTCGAACCTATGCACAGGTGTGCTCTCTCTCACCTGTCGTGGAAGACCGCCTTCTTGGTGGCTATCACGTCAGCCAGAAGGATGGGAGAGCTCCAGGCGCTTTCCATCGAGTCTCCTTACCTGGTCTTCCACAGGGACAAGGTTGTCCTGCGCCCCCCCGAAATTCCTTCGAGAAGGTGGTCAGTCCGGAGTTTCACCCGAGGTGTTGACTCTGCGGTGTTCTACCCCAATCACTCGGAGGCGAATATAGGCTCCATACTCTGGACCCTAGAAGGCGCGCTTATTATAAGGAGCGCACGGCTGAAATTGGGAGAGGTTCGCCAGCTGTTTGTCACCTACGCTGAAGCCGCATCTGGCAGACCTGCAGCCAAGCGGGACGATAAGCAGGTGGGTAACCTCCTGCATAGATCTCTGCTATAAGTTGGCGGGCATGGAGCCTCCCAGAGGGATAAGAGCTCATTCTACCCGCCATACTGCTGCAACGGTGGCTGCTTCCAGGGACGTCCCTATCCAGGAAATCTGCAGGGCTGCTACCTGGAAGTCAGCAAACACCTTCATTACCCACTACCACATCGACCTTGAGTCACGCCGGATGCTGGTTTTGGGGCCTCGGTTCTCAGTCTCTCTTTCCCAAGTAAGTATATGGGGTGTCGTCTTGCCTCCTCCTCCCGGAGAACTGCTAGGAGTCTGCCAATGAGTGTGGATGAACAACATATCCATGTCCCTAGGAAATACAGGTTACTCACCTGTAACAGGAGTTCTAGGAATGGTATATGTTGTTCATCCTACATTCCAATTGACCTCCCCGGCCGGACGCACAACCTGAGCTTCCAGCGGCCAGATCTAAGGCCATGGTAAGGAGCCGAGAGTTATACCACCCGGGTGGGTGGGAGGAGCAAGCTTGAAGACCTTCCGGCAAGATTTAAAGCGGCAAGGATACCTGCCAATGAGTGTGGATGAACAACATATACCATTCCTAGAACTCCTGTTACAGGTGAGTAACCTGTATTTTCCTGCACCCTGTTCCTCCCTGTAAGATACTTGTATGTCTCTATCATATCCCCTCTCTCCCTCCTCTCCTCCAGGGAGTACATGTTCAGTTCCTTCAACCTGTCTTCATAGGACTTGTGATGCAATCCATGCACCATCTTTGTTGCCCTCCTCTGAACCTTCTCTACCCTGTCTATGTCCTTACGTAGGTATGGTCTCCAGAACTGTACACTGTACCCAGGTGGGGCCTCACTAGTGTCTTGTATAGCAGAATTATGACCTCCTTTTCCTGCTGGTGATGCCCCTGCCTATACATCCCAGCATCCTGTTTGCTTTACCTGCTGCCTTGTCACACTGTTTCCCTACCTTGAGGTCATCAGAGATGACAACCCCAAGATCCCTTTCCTGCTTGGTGCATGCTATATCCTCACCCCCCAACTGATATATTGTGAAGCAAATTTAACCAACTTTGTCCATCTCTAGTTACAGTTGCCTTGTGAAACAGATCCCCAAATCCAAAGTCCACGCTGACTTAAACCATGTACCTGAGTGTAAATCCTGTTATGCCTGTTTTCTGCCTGTACTTTGTAATTCTCCCAGGTCGCACCTGAAAATGGGCACTTGACTGTCTAGTGTGCTTACCTGGTTAACAAAAGCTAAATAAATAAATAAATATTTGTAAACTCCTGGTCAGTTGACTGGATCCAAGAAATGGTCTCCCAATTTTCTTACTGTTTCCCAGTTGCAGGGGCAAGCCCTGGATTTACTTCAAACCTGTGGTACCAGAGGATCTCCCTTGTGTGGGGGACTGCTGTCACAGCTTGCAGTGGTCCCTCTCTAGCAGTTTTCCAGTTGCGTTCAGTCATCTAGTCTCGACTAGGAAGGCGGTTGATTTCAGTCATCCAGTCTCGAATGGAAAGGCAGTGTGTTATGGAAGGGCTAATTGACCTCTGGTTGATTAGGCTGCAAGGAACCTGCTCCACCCTTCACGTCGTGGCATCCAGTCCGTGGAGTGGTGATAGCATGGTACTGGGCTATGACACCTGCTGTGCGGATCTTGCAGCACCTTTGGTTAGCAGTTCAACACGCTCTCTCTCTCTCCTGGCGGCCCTGGCGAGCAGTTTCACACTCGTGTGAGGCACAGCAGGTGAATGCTTACCACTTCCTTTTTTTGTTGTCCTTGATTGACAGATGTGCAGTCTATTGAACTACTCAACCCTGCTGTTCACGGAGGTACATACCGCTGCTCTTTATTTAGGTGCTCTTATTGGGAATGCTTACTGGATAACTTTGCCTGGGCTTGCATCTGGCTTTTTTATGATTAACATGCCATTTTACTCCTCAGCCTACTGCTACTGCACTGCCAACTGCCATTCGTTTACACTTGTTATTGCTTTGTTTTGTACTTTTTTAAATATGTTCTTCGTTGAATTGAACTGTTATATTGTATTACATTGTCATTTCACCCTCGATTGCCCTCCTCACATGCACCACTGTGCTCTCTACCAATCTCTCTTCCCCTCTCTTGTTGACAGGTGCAGTTCCCACTGTGCCAACTTCATATCTAAATTCTGGTTTGTCTTTCTCTCCTCCTCTCTGTCACTCCCTCCCTTCCCCTCCACCTCCCACTCCCTTAGAAGCTATGACTCCCAGATCTTGGCTGTCCCCCGACTCTCCTCTGCTGGCCAGGCTGCTTTTCCCACCACTTCCACAACTGTGAATTCTTCCCTCCCCATCCACCACAACACCTCCTCCTCTTATGTAATTTCTTTTCCCCTACATGCATCAGCTTAATCCTCCCATCTGTTGTATCCCATCCTACTCCATCACTCCCCCTTCTCTTCCCCAATCTCTTACCCCCACCTTTTGGCACCTATGTCCATCTCTGCATTCCACTCTCTGCCTGGCCCCTCTCTGTCCGCCACCCCTGTGCCTATCCTCACTCACTTAGCCATTACTTGCTGCACTGCCATATTTTGCCTATATGTTTTATGAGCCCACTTTGTTTCCCTATTCCAGATTGGCTGTACCGGCTCCATGTTTAATGGGAAAGGCAGTAAAGGCGATGGCACTTTGGTAAAATCAGATATGGCAATGGTAATTTCGGTGAGCGCTATAATGGCTTTGTCCTTCACACCCTCCTTACTAATATAACCAACTCCAAAATTGTAGCACCTCGGTGGGGGGGAAGCAATTATCGACATTTTAGCACTTGCCGAAATTACCATTGCCATAGTTTGATTTCACCAAAGTGCCCTCGCCCTTACTGTACTCACGCATTTTGACTTGACCATATGTAGTGATACCGCTGTACCTATTCTAGACCATCCTCACTGTTTGTCATCCCCCCAACAATCTGCACTTAAGAACAATGTGTAGTGCTGTAACTGAAATGCTGAGCAGTTTGTGAAAAACTGTACCTGCTGTGTCTTTCTGTATATGTTCTGCTGACTTGTTTGACTGTAATTGCTTTGTTTGTAACTTCTCTTTCCCTCTCCCCCAGGACGCACCTGGAAACGGGCAATGCTGCTCAGTGTGCTTTCCTGGTGAATCTTTTTAAATAAATAAATAAAATATTATAATGTTGTTATGCTCCCTAGCCTTGACTGTTTGTTGCACTACTTACTGTTCTATGTATTCTTTTCTTTGTTCCTGTTATTTTTCCACTGATGTAACTTCCATTTCCACCCTTGCGTCGACATCCCTCACAGTGACGGGAACAATGCCGACTGTCGGCATTGCTGACATCAGGACTAAGTGTTTTTTTGCGGGGGGGGCTCAGCCCTCCCACACCTCTCCCATGTCTAAATAACCAACTCCGAGTCGGAATCGTTTTGGGGTGGGGGCGAAACACCAGCAGACAGAGCACTGGTGTATAGCGGGACCATCACAGTGACCTGCCGAGATTTGTCACCGTGGTGGTCTTCACTGTAGAAAAGTCGTGGTGATGTATATGGTAACTTCCTTATAATCTGTTTGCTATGTTCGTCTCAGATCGTACCAGAAAATAGGCATGAGGCTGTCTAGTGTGTGTAGCTGGTCCACAAAAAATAAATTAATAGATAAAAAAGGTAGAATAGCTGGACTACCGGTATGTTTGCCACCTTTGGGTGAAGTGAAAACCAGCTACTGAACCTCATCCCAAACTCTGCCCCAGCCCCACTCCTCTTTTATGACTGAGTACATCGCTCCTCCTCCAAAGCCATTCGTGATGTCAGAGAAGACTTTAAAAGTGACGGGAAATCATGTTTCTACTGTTAAATACCCTCCGGTTTTCCGTTTTGTGTCAGTCATATATTCTGGTATGCACTGATCAAATAATTATCTAGGTTTCTGATGCATTCATATCTACTTTGTGTTCTCTTCACCTCAGCAGCTACTGCTCTTTCCTTTTGTATTTCTTCTTTTTATTTCACTGAACAGTGTGTTACAGTCTGATGCAACTGTGACTCACTTGTCCCCTACACACACACACACACACTTCCTTAAATACTTCCCTACTGATGTACTCTTGGGTCCCTGCTTCTGTTAATCCAGAGGTTCCCTCTCCCCCACTGGTGGAGTCCTGATACTCGGGCTGCTTGCTACCAAACACCAGGAAGCGGCAAAGGTCTTCACGGGAGGAGGTGTAGGAGGTGTTCTGTGGTATCTGGGTGGGCGGGCCCTTTGCATCATCATCACCATCTATGTAGCTAGTTGATTTTTCTCCCATTTTTTCTGCCTGCCCTTTGCCCCTGGCTACAGCCAATGGCATCCCACAGCACCACCCATCTTTGTCAATGCCCGAACCCCTTCCCACCAGAGGAGGCACTAATAGCACGGGATGCTTATCACCCTCCATCCATGGTCAGCAGGCAGTGTCTCTGTATTGGTTTCCAGACCCCACCAGCTCAGGTTGAGGGAGTCTGGCTCAGGTCTTGAACCCAGGTCTCCCACTTGGCATTGCAGTGCATCACCAACAGGTGTCACCAGGCGTGCTCCTTTCATATTTCTAAAAATCCAATTGTAGAAATGAAAGGAAAAGTGTGACTCCTACCGGGACTCAAACCCAGGGACCTTGCCATTCCATGACATGCTCTTAACCACCTGAGCTATAGAAGCCTCAAATCATTAGGCTTCCTGAGTTTTCCCTTAAAAACACACACATTGACATCAGTTACACAGTTACATGCTATTCGTCTGAATGGCCAGGCATGGTGTAATTGATGTCATGAAATGTCCAGGTAGTAGAAAACCAAGAGTAGCAACTGCTAAGGACTCCTGAGAGGGGGATTCAATGCAGTGACAGAGGCGATAAATATTAGATTATTAATTTAACAAAAAGGATCTAAAACATAACAGAATATAGGACAAGCACAAAAAGAAAATCGGAGCATATAAAGGTCTAAAAACTGCTTTCTATCACAGCAGTAAATGACAATTTTTTTTTTTTTTGGCAACAGAGAAAGGTCCAGTGAGCACAAGGCCTGTTTACAGGGGCAACCCTGTAGGGGGAGAACTAGAGAGGTTAAGTGACTTGCTCAGGGTTACACAGTATGCAAGTGGAGGTTATGGGAATCAAACCCAGCTCTGCTGGATGCACAAAGCTCATTCACAGCTCATTGCTCTAACCTCTAGGCTGTACTGCAGTGTGGAAAAGATTAGGTTAATTTATTTCTAATGGGCATTCTAGCTATACGTGTCACCTCCCAGACTGAATGGTTTTACAAACAAAGGTCTATGTGACATCAGAATTTGTAACCAGGACATTCAGACAAAACAGTAAATGGTTTGCTAGAATATGTTTTCAGAGTACATGAGCACTCAAAACGGCTCAAAAACTGGACTACCACTGAGCAAAACTGGATTATCCAGTCTAAAACTGGACAGATGGCAACCCTGCCCATGGCACAGTGGCAGACCTGTTGCTTGTGATGCCCCAACTTGGGTTTGCATCCTGAGCTGGTTTGCTAAAGGACTATATGGGGGATGACTTATTTATTTATTTATTTTTTGTTGACCGGGTAAGTGCACTAGACAAATCCTGCCTATTTTCAGGCACGACTCGGGGGAGGGGGATACAGATAAATGCCAACTGACCTTGAACCAGATTAATCTGTTGGTGGTATTTTTATTGAATGAGGGAAATCTGGCCAGGACACCATGGAAATTTCCCTGCTCTTTTTCAATAAATGCCATGGGATCTTTAACATCCACCTGAACTACCACTAATCCAGGCAGATGGGATCTCGGTATAACGTTTCATCCGAAAGGCAGCACCTCAGAAGTGCAGCACCCCTCTCATGCTGCACTACAGTGTCAGTACTGGGATATTAACCCAAGTGCCAGATGTGGGAACTGAACCCACAGCCCTCTGATCTTCTGGCATCAGAGGCGATTGTGTTACCTACTGAGCCACTGACTCTGCACTGATTCAACACCCCCTTGGCTGCTCTCACATTCTGGGACAGAATGTAGCACTGCAAACTGTATTTCCGCTGCCAGCGTGACAACAGGTTGCAGTACAGGTGGTGGATCTGGATGGCTACATAGAAACATAGAATTTGCTGGCAGATGAGGTCCTCTTGGCCCACCTAGTCTGCCTATTCTTCCATACCTACAGTACCACCACAGATGCTGCTTGATTTCTGCACCCCACCCCTTAAATTCCCTTATGCCTATCCCATGCATTCTTGAACCCCACCTCTGCTGGAAGACTGTTCCAGTAATCCATTACTCTTTCTGTGAAGAAATACTTCCTTACATCTCTCCTAAATCTATCCCCGTCCAGCTTCTTCTTGTGCCCCCTTGTCCTTGAGCTCAGTGGATTGGTAATGGGTTAAGAAGCCTTTCACCTCTAGGTCACTGGTTCTAATCCAGCCAAGGTTGATAGTGATCGAAAGCCTTATCAGCAGCAGGCTGTTCAGTGAGGTGAGTTGTGGTGGTCTCAGTCCAGTTCCCAGTGGGCAGGTGTCCACATCACATCACACCATCACCAACACAATTGTCAATAATTTGCACCCTTGTCCGTCTCACTAGAGAGTCCAAGGATTGAATGGGCATGGATTCTGAACTACCCTCTCACTTATGTGGTGGTCACCCCGTGGCAGGGTTGAGATATATTGGCGAGGCAGTGGGGGAAGATTGCACTGTGATCATCCATGCAGTACCTGTCATGTGGGTAAGCACAGGATTTCGGGTTTAGAGCTATCAATCAGGCATCTTTCACGAGCTCTAAAAATGTACACATAGGAAAAAAAAGTAAAAAGAAAAAAGTCCCAATATGCCTTGCGCATGCATAGGCAGGTAAAAGCACTCTGACGGTGCGACTGGCATGGCAGCAGTGTTGATGTTGGTGCATGTGGTCTCGTGGGAGGTTCTGGGAGTTAATACAAGAAAACACGGCATTGGCCTGGAGGAAGATTTTATTTATTTATTTAGTTGTTTAACCAGGAGTAGTACACTAAGCTGAATGCTTTTTTACAGGAGCGACCTGGGAGCACAGGGAAGTTAAGTGACTTGCTCGGGTCACACAGTATGCAAGTGGAAGCTGTGGGCTTCAAACCCGGGTCTGGTCTGATGGACGTCACCAGATTTGCAGCTCAGAGCCTTAAACCACTGCGCTATACTGCCTCCCTAAAGATGAAACTACGCCAGCCCCCCCGACCAACAGAACAACATGGGTCCTTTCTCCGACAGTGTTCTGGTCTGGCTTCCAGGGACACCCCAGTAGCTTGCCAGGTAATAGGGGAACACCTGCTGACCGATGAATGGCGGAGCCCTGCCACTGCGGAAATCTTTGGGGGGGGTGAGGGTTGTGGATGAAGAATTCCAGCAGTAGATATGTGTGACTGGAGAGGGACTCCATGATTGGGTAGACAGCTGAGTGGCTTACTTGTAAGGAGGTTTGACTGGTTGGGCCAAGGCAGAAAACTAATAAAAGAAGCAAGGTGTAATAAATAATCAAAATCTTTATTTATCCAGGTGAACATCATTGAGCAAGGCTCATTTGTGAGATGGACCTAGTTAGAACAAGGGCAAAAGTACAATAGAAGCAATACTTATTTATCTCTACAGTTAGTACAGTGGAATACAAAAATAAAAGCAATTTCAAGGTGCAGTAACAATACACAAGTAATCATGATGCAGTACAGAACAACTTTGCAAGGATGTAGATGCACATGTACATAATAAATCAACAGTGAGAAGGGAAGAAGAGCAAAGGTTAACAGCAGGTAGGGTTTTATACAGCACATTGCACAACCATGTCAGCCGGACAAGTCAGGATGGGGAAGGGATGCCCGGAAGAAGAAAAAGGTGATGGGAGGGGGAGACCAAGAGGGGAGGTTAAGGTAAGGGGGAAAGAACGGAGGGGCAGGGTATGACCTAGGGAGAGGGAGAGAAAAGGGCAAGGGGGCATGACTCAACCATTGGGTTCGGAGGACCTCCAACAAACAATGGGAGTGGACAGCAGGGAGTAGATAGTAGGTATGCAAGAGAGAAAAAGTAATTTAAGAGGAAGAAAAAAGGAGAAAAGAGAAACAGAAGGAGAGGGGATCAGCACTGTAAGGAGAGTGAGAAGAAATCTGAAGACCTAGACATCGAATTTGGAGCCAGGCAAGCTACGGTATAACCACAATCGTTGAGCCTGACTAAGGACGTGGGAAACAATTACACAGTTTCCTAAGAACAGGATCCCCCATTAGTAACCTTGGGAGCAGTAACATTAGGAGACCAGAGGTAGTGTGGTGGGGGGGGGGTTAAAGGGGGTAGGTGAAGAAAGATTGAAGATGAGATATCGACAGAAGAGGAGTGGGGGCTAGGAGGTAAGGCCGGGGAGGAAGGGTGTCAGGCACAGGTGTCGACTAGGGTCATGTGTTTATGAAGTAGAGATTTCAGGACCAAGGTGGTGGAGTAGGAATGAACAGAAGTAGGGAGGTGGAACCAGAAACTAGTGTATAGTACAAAGTGGCCAGTCCAACAGAGGTCTTGGTGCCATAGAGGGAGAAAAGGAGCGAGAGTCCATGATTTTGAGTGAATAAGGAGGGATGGGGGCCATGAAAAAGAGGGATGAGGTAGCAGTGGAAGGAGCCAATCCAAAATTCTGAGATGTGGGGGAGACATAGGAGACAGGAGGTAGGCTGGACTGGGGAGGTCACTGCAAGGGGCTTGAGGGCTGGCCAGGAGTGGGAGAGATGAACAGAGAATGAAAACAAAAATGTTATCACAGTTCTGGCCATGTGATTGTCCCACGGTAATCACATGGGTTTCAAAATATGCCTCTTTGCAGACGACGCAAAGATCTGCAGCAGGGTTGATACCGGGGCTGTATGGAAAGGATGAGAAGGACTTGCAAGGTTGGAGGAATGGTCAAAAGTATGGCAGCTTGGATTCAGTGCAAAGTAATGTACCTGGGAAACAAAAACCCAGGGGAAGAGTACATGGGGGGGGTGCACTAACAACAAAAATGGAAAGGGACCTGGGGTAGTCATATGAGATGATCTAAAGGTAAGCAAGCAATGTGAGAAGGCAGTAAGGAGGGCTGGAGGGATACTGGGGTGTATAGGGAGAGGCATCACCAGTAGAAAATGGAAAGTTGTTATCCCTCTGTACAGACAGTTGGTGAGACCCCATCTGGAGTACTCCATGCAGTTCTGGAAACCCCATCTCCACAAGGACATAGACAGGATGGAGGCAGTCCAGAGAAGGGCAACTAAAATGGTGCAGGGTCTGCACCAGAAGCCATATGGAGAGAGACTAAAGGAGCTTAATATGTATACACTATTAAGAGGCAGTCCTTAAGGAAAGGATAGTGCAACACCTGGAATCAATAGGAGCACAGGATCCAAGACAGCACAGGTTTACAACAGGAAGGTCCCGTCAAACTAATCTCATAGATGTCTTTGACTGGGTAACCAGAGTGGTGTACCAAGGGGGTGCAGTTGATGTCACCTACCTTGACTTCAGCAAAGCTTTCAATACTGTTCCACATAGAAGATTGATTAATAAGCTGGGTAGGCTTGCGGAGGGTCAAGTTGGTCAACTGGGTGGCAAACTGGTTGGCGGGCAGAAAACAGAGTGGTGGTAAACAGTATACAGTCAGAAGAGATGCAAGTCACAAGTGGGGTACCTCAGGGATCAGTCCTGGGGCCAGTCCTCTACAATATCTTCATCAGTGACATTGCAGATGGACTGGAGGGTAAGGTTTGTCTGTTTGCAGATGACATCAAGATCTGTAACAGAGTAAATGATCCAGATGTGTTGGGCAGAATGAGAAGAGATCTGGATAAACTAGCAAAATGGTCGAAAGAGTGGCAACTGGGGTTTAATGCAAAGAAGTGCAATATCATGCACATAGGGAAGAGAAATCCTGAAACCACCTATAGATTGGGAGGGGAGTTGCTGGCAATCACAAGGGAAGAAAGAGTCTTGGGCATCATCATCATAGAGGACCTGAAATCATCCAAGCAGACCACTAAAGCTGTAGGTAAGGCTAGGGGGATGTTAGAGTGTATTAGTAGGGGTATCACAAGTCGTAAGTGGGAGGTAATAATCCCACTTTAAAAGACACTGGTTAGGCCCCATTTGGAGTACTGCATGCAGTATTAGAGGCTGCACCTTCACAAGGACATTAACAAAAGGGAGGCAGTCCAGAGAAGGGCAACCAAAATGGTGCAGGGACTGCATCAGAAGACATATGAGGACAGATTAATGAAGCTCAATATGTATACCCTAGAGCAAAGGAGGGAGAGAGGTGATATGATCGAAACAGTCAAACACTTTAAGGGCATTAACAAGGTGAAAGAGTCTAACATGTTTCAATATAAGAAAAAAAAAAGCAGGACAAGTGGACACAGCATGAGATTAGAGGAAGCCAGTTAAGGGGTAATGTGAGGAAGTTTTTTCCACAGAAAGGGTGGTGGATGCATGGAACAGCCTACCTCAGGAAGTGGTGGATATGAATACAGTGCAGGGCTTCAAACAGGCATAAGGGAGCAATACAGATGAGTATGAATAGATAGGCCTATGGCACATTCATAAGGTAGAAAAAAATGGGCAGACTGGATGGACCTTGCGGTCCTTATCAGCCGTCAGCTTCTATGTTTCTGGGTTCCTGTACCCTCGAGGAAAGGAGGGAGAGGGGGGGATATGATAGAAACTTTCAAGTACCTCTAGGAAATCAACAAAGTCCAGGAAGGTAGCATCTTTCAGAAAAAGATGTGCAAGAACAAGGGGGCACAAATTGAAGATAGAGGAGGGACAGCTCAAGGGCAACGTGAGGAAGTATTTTTTCACAGAGTGGGTGGTTGACACATGGAAAGGCCTTCCCGAGGAAGTCGTGGGATCAAAAACAGTGGGGGAATTCAAGAATGCATGGGACAGACATAAGGCAATTCTGGGGGGTAGAAGGAACTAGGCTGCTGGTTAACTAGGATCTGCAGCTTATCCAATAGGTAGGGAAATGGGCAGACTGGGTGGGCCAAGCGGTTCTTATCTACCATCAAAGTCTGTGTTCCTGTGTTTCTCCTCTTCTGTTCATGGACGCATTAAAACATGTGGGGGGGGGTTAAACTTTGTTTTTTTGTTTGCTTGTTTTTTACTAATTAAAAAATTAAAATTGTCTTGCTGCTCTTCAAATTTGCAGAAGATACTCTGGAGCTGGTTATCTTCCTGAAATTACTTCCCCTACATGAACAACATCTCCTCGTGCCATTTATCTCATGGTTGGGGGGAGGGTGATTACCTGGCCATACCACTGCCCACCATCATGCCATACCACTGACATGAAGGCCTCTGAAGAAACAAATCTGCACAGCTTCCCAGGAGCTAGGTCTGTGTGTTCTGAAAGGGGCATAGTGCAGTGGGGTGAGGGCAGGTATGTGGGAATGATAATCAGCCTTGATAGGATCGATTTAAAAGATAATCGAAGTGCAAATGCACAGAAACCATGGCTCTTCTTCAAGGACATCTCCCTCCATTGAGCCTCACCATTGGAACTGTATGCCACTTGCGTCAGGGCCACTCGGAAACTTGCCAGCCGGGGCCTCCCATATCGATCCATGACCGTGCCACCTATGTAATGTGGGCAGCTCCATGATTCCTCAGTTCATTCTTCTGCCGTTAACAGCTCATTGGATCATCAGAGAATCCATGCAGGACTCACCATTGCCTTTGCTGGTGTTTTGGAATTTACTTGATTATTATTTTTTTTCCTTTATGAAGTGCGGCTTCATGCTACTGTTAAAGAACAAAACCAATGTTACGTCATTTCTGCCGCTGGAGCAAGGTTAAAATCTACAAAGATAATGCTCATAAACCAAGTGTCTGCTGCACAGGCTTCTTGTATAATGTTAAGGCCTGCAATATTTGCCAAGGATTTAACCAGGGCAAACGTTACAGCAAGGCTTTAGAAGCCTTTCTGAAAGACAGGCGGGGTCACAGCATTTGATGCCAGTTTCACCTTCTTGCTCTACCTGCTCCACACCTTTGATATCCCACCATTCAACCAAGCGGTCGGCAGTGGCGGAGAAAACTCCACTGCGGACATCAAAGGCTTTGATAAGGCAAACGAGAAGTGTGCTAATGATTCAGAGAAGCACCACCATGCAGGGAAGCGTAAAAAATTCCCGGGATGGGAGCTTCTTCTACCATTCTAAGTCTCCCTTCAAAGGTGACAAAGGGAAGTCCACTAAGACCAGGCTGAGTCTGTGACCCCAGGTTCTGATGCCCCCCCCCCCGCCAGCTGTCTCCGAGTCTGGTACTGACACTTCTACCACTACTAGCAGCTCACAATCAATTTCGCCATCAGGCATCAGCCCGTTGATGACACCTTTGATGACCCTGGTGGATGTCTTTGATGCCCAGGTTTTACTACAGTTCATGTCTGCTCTGTTTACCCAGTTACTGCCTAGGCCCTGGCCCATTAAATCCAGCTGCGAATGCTGCACCTTCGACCTCCATTGTCGTCTGTTTGCCTGTTTTGTTGATGCTTCTGCCATCAACACTGGCTCCATATTGGGATCTTCCACAGCCTCTCCCTGCTGACAACTAAGAGGAGGAGTAGAAATATAATCCTGACCTCCAGTATATGGAGGAGGATTATGAGGAAGAAGAGGGTGACCTGCCCCTCCCTGAAGATGTGAGCTCCAGCTGTACCCTGCCATCCTGTAGTGAGGAAGTGTGGTTTTTACCTCCACTCCCTCTGTTTTTGCCCTGAGAATGCCTCCATTCAGTCTTTTCTCAGGCTTATGCAACATTGACTTGGCTTCATGGCCGAAGAAGAAGATTCTTTCAAGAGGAACCGGTACAAGTTCCTGGAAGTTCCTCCTGTGCCTGCTGTGATCACCTCTCTTATATACCCTGCTTTGGAAGATGCCACTGTAGCTGACTGGCACAGGCCTTGTGCCCTTCTTGCTGTGTACTGCAAGATCAACGAGCAGCATCTTGCTCTGACCATTGAGGCCTTTTATTCATCTCAAGCATAAACCGATTCAGTGGTCGTCATGGTAGTCCAGGACAGGTTTAAAGGACCTCATCGTATGTGCTGTCTGCTTCCTGACAGGGAGTCTTGAAGGCTGAATGCTATGGACAAGTGGACCTATGCTTCTGTTAGCACCCTTTGCAAACTGTGTGAGAGGCCTTTGTGCACCATGCAATTCTGCTTAAAGTTGGACCAACATAACATTCTGTGGAGATTTGCATATGCAGCCCATGATGCTTTGCATTGTGGAGGCATGTGTGATTTTGTATTTTCTATGCTTCCACATCCCTTTATCTTAAGATTGCTAACTATCAGGTTTACATGATTAAATATCAGAATAGCCTGTGGACGTCCATCTCACCCGTAGCCAACAAGCTCCCTGATGGGCCCTCTAAAATGGAAGTCCAGTAGATTGTCATGCATGGCCAGGATGCTGGGAAGCCTCTTCTGCACACTGTTTGATGCTTTAGAAATTTTGGCCTTTGCTGCTGCCTCTGGCATATTCCTCAGGTGCTGTTCCTGGCTCTGAGTGGCTAGCTTTGCCATTGATGTTCATCAGTTAGTTCTTAGTGCACCATTCCATGGGCAAAAGTTATTTGGCATGAATGTGATAATGACGGTCCAGGAACTGCAGTTTAAAAAAAAAAATGATTCTCCATTTCGTCAATGTACTTACAAACCCTCAGCCTTGTGGTCATGGTCATGGTTCCTTTCATAGGCCCTATTCCCATCCTGCCTATGGCTACTCCCATACCATCTTAGTGCACCTCTGCCCCTCAGGCTCCCTTGTTTCTCATTGACTGTGTCAGAGTCGTCAAAGATGTTGGTGCTGGATGGGTTCCTGCTCCTCCTGGGAGCCTTCTGACTCCATTCTGCCTCCCCTAATTCCTTCAAAAGACCACTGGATCCTGGTGGAAGGCCATATCTTCCTTCTTTTTCCTCAGTGAAAGGAGATCATGGACAATTGAGTCCTTGATCCCTCTGGTTTATCCCACCCCACTCACTTCTCTCTGGGTCACCATTCTGTCCTGCTGGACGAAATTCAGACACTCTAGCACAAGCAGGCCATAGAACCCATTCCTGCTGCAGACCATTTTGCTCCGCATATTTTCTGGCTCCAGAATCGACAAGCCCTCTATGTCCTGTCCTGGACCTCAGGGTCTTGAACCTGTACACTGAATACAAGAGGTTTTGTATGGTATCATGCCAGTCCTTGTTCTTTCTTCTGCTGCAAGGGGATTGGATATGTGCCCTATAGACATGAAGGATGATTATCTTCATATCAAGGTGCTTCACAGTCACGACAGCACCTCCTCTTTATAGTGGAGGGCTCTCATTACCAGTTTTGTATCTTGCTATTTGGCTGATCTTCGCTGCGTTTCTTCACTAAATGTTTTGCAGCAGTGACTGCCCACTCTAGAGGCAAGGTCTGTATGTGTTCCTGAGTCTTGATGATTGACTGTTGAAAGCCCAATCATGGAACCCCATCATTTACACTCTGTTTTGGACACATCAGCTGTTTGAGCAGCTGACCATCCTTGTCAATGAACCAAAGTTAGTTCTGACTCTGTGTCAGCACCTTCAGTATGTTGGCACACTCTTTGACGCGTCTGCCAGGTGGGCTTTCCTCCCAGTGCCCTAATTGCCCAAGCTGAGTTGGTGTCATCTAGTCATTGTGTCTCGGCAAGATGCCTTCTCCAACAGATAGATCTGATGGCCGTGGCCATCTTTGCTGTCCCACTAGTACGTCTGCACATGAGGATTCTTCAGTGGTTCTTCCATGTCCAGTAAGCTCAGCATTTGAACATCCTGGAATGTCTCATTGTGGTGATGACTTTTTCTTTGTCGCACCTATGCTAGTGGGACCATTCCAACCTTGACACAGGATCTCCTTTTTCTCCATCCTACATCCCTGATTGTCATGACAATGGATGCCCCAGGTTCTGGTTGTGCTGATCATTTTATATCAATCCAGATGCAAGGTCTTTGGTCCTTCTTAGATTGTTCTTGCCACAACAGCACTCTGGAGATGAGGGCTGTTCTTCATGGCCTACAGTGTTTTGCTGTCCTTTTCTAGGGTCAACCATTGTTGGTTTGGATGGACAGTGTATCAGTGAGGCATTGCATCGGCAAACAAGGAGGTGTTCACTCCTATCCCTTCTGCGAGGAAGCAATGGGAGTCTGACTTTGGGCCATTGAGCACAACATGTCTCTCACAGCCATCTTTCTGCCTGGCACCCTCAATGTCCTGTTAAATTGCCTTGGCCAGTCCCAGGCATTGTACCATGAGTGGGACCTTCTGGACTCCATTGTCAGTGACCTCTTCTACAGATGGGGTTGTCTGGAGTGCAGCCTTTTTTGTGTCCCCACACAACCAAAAACTGCAGTGTTTTGGCTGCTTGCTCCAGGCTCTGGAGTTTTCTGGCGGGATGTCTTGTCCCCTCTTCTGGAAGGGGAGGTTCCTAAGTGCATTTCCTCCATTCCCTCTGATTTAGATAGTTCTGATCAAGTTACGAGTGGAACTGGCCACCCCAATTCTGCTGGCTGTATTTGCCCCAGATGGATTTGATTCTGTCTGCTGCAGCAGTTGGTAGCAGACCCTCTGGTCCTGCACCCTCTTTGAGCAGGGCTTCTGCCACAAGAGTGAGGCTCTGTGGTGTATCTGGATCAAAAAGTGGTAGCCGGGAGGAGGCTGGCAACTATAGGCTAGTCAGCCTGACATCGGTGGTGGGGAAGTTAATGGAGACACTGCTGAAAGAAAGGACTGTGGAGTATCTTGAATGAGGCAGCATGGATTCACAGGAGGAGGTCATGTCAAACAAATCTTATAGATTTCATTGATTGGGTGACCAGGGGGTGGTGTAAAGAATGTGGAGAGACCCAAGAAAACTCGAGGAGTGCTCAAAGGCATGGCAGTTGGATTTCAATGTGAAAAAGTGCAACATAATGCACTTGGGGCACACAAACCCAGAGGAGGAGCACACATGGGAGAATGGGAGAAGAGGTGTTGACAGTCACCAAGAGGAAAGGGACCTGGAGGTAACAATATCTGATGCCCTATAGGTGGTCAGGACATGTGACAAGGCAGTTGGTAGGGCCAGTGAGGAGAGCAAACTAAAATCGTACAGGGTCTGCATCAGAAGTCCTACAAGGAGAGACTAAAGATCCTCAGTATATACACCCTGAAAGAGATGAGGAAGATGGGAAATATAATAGAGACCTCACGGAAGTAAATAAAGTACAGGAGGGGAGCATTTCTCAATAAATAAATAAATAAATGCACGACAACAAGGGGACATGCAGTGAAGGCGGGGTTGGGGGCTTAAATTCAGGGGAGATGTGAGGAAGTACTGTACTTCATCTTGGAAAAGTTGGTTAATGCCTGGAACAGTCTTCCAGAGGAGGAGGTGGTAGGGTTCAAGAATGCATGGGATAGGCATATGGGAATCTTGATGGAAACCAAGGGGGGGGATCAGAGATCAACTAAAATCTGTGGTAACATTATACACAGGGGGAAAAAATGGACAGACTCGGTGGGTCAAGCAGTCGTTATCTGCTGTTAAATTCCGTGTTTCTATGTATCTTCGATCCTTGCACCTCCATGCCTGGCTCCTGAGGATGAAGAACTCTCCCGTTTGTTGCGACTCGTAAGGCATCCATGAGGTACACCTATTCTCAAAAACGTTTCATAATATGGTGTACCTCTTATAGCCTGCACTCTTTTACGTGTCCAGTGAGTCATGTTCTGGATTACCTCTTATCCATTTCAGAATCTGGCCTCCTGTATTCTTCTATGAAGGTACATTAGGCTGGTATTTCAGCTTTTGATGCTGTCACGTATGCTAGGTTTGTTGCCCAACTTGAGGTGTTCCACAAGTTCCTCAGATGTATCCTGCTAGTTCTCTTCTCCCCCCAATCCATTGACTGGTTGTGGCGTAGGACCATAGCATGGTTCTGGAGACCCTTACAGCACCTCCGTCTGAACAGCTGCTACCTGTGAAAATATGCTTCCTCTTTTGCAAGATACTTTTTCTGGTGGCCATTACTTTAGCACAAAGAATTTCCAAATTACAAGTTCCTCAGAGGTATTCTACTGCTTATTCTTCACCCCGTCCATAGAGTGGTTCTGATGTGGGATCATAACATAGTTCTGGAGACCCTTATGGTGCTTCTGTTTGAACCAGCTGCTACCTGTGAAATGTACTTCCTCTCCTGGAAGATGCTCTTTCTGGTGGTCATTGCTTCAGTGCAAAGAATTTCTGAATTAAGGCTCTAGTTGTGAAACCTCCACGTCTTATTATTCACAAGGATCTGGTCACATTATTGACCAGTACTCGATATCTCCCAAAGTTGTCTCTGACTTCACACTGAAACAGATCAGTCAGCTTCCAGTTTATTTTTCAGCCCCCACAATTATAGGGGAATGGTCATTGCTACGTTGTATGTCTGCAGGACTCTGCATTGGTACCCGGATCATACCAAGGACTGTACAAAATCTGCACAATTCTGGCTTTTGCCCCAGGATGATGCGTTTTCATTTCTAAGTAATGCCTTTCTACATGGTTGATATCTTTTATTGTTTTCCATTACCAGAAGCACGGAAAGCAGCTTTCAGGTCCCGTCTGTGATCACTCCACTTGTGGCATAGCTACTTCTGTGGCTTGTTTCCACAGTGTTTTGGTTGCTTACATCTGCTGTGCAGCCATTTGGAATACTGTTCAAGAGTTCACTGAACATTTCAGTCTGGACGTCATTTCTTGTAGATGTACTGAACATGGGGTCAATATGTCGGGGAAAACAACGCCACGGTAAACAACCACGCAGGCATGTTAGCGAAAATGAAAGTAGCGCTCAGCAAAACAGCGAGCACTACCGTCCATGAAAAAAGACACAAAAACTACATGTTTTCAGGAAGCACTGCCCCCCTTCCCTGCACCCCCAACCCCCCCAATCTTTATTTATCTAACTCTGGGGGAGGACCCTCAGGGAAAGGGAGAAAACTTGTGGAGAGTAAAAATAACTCCCCTTCTGCCCCACACCAGGAATCGAGCCCCAGTCCATCAGTGCCCTCCACTGCCTGTATAACTACTGAGCCACAGCAACTGCTCGGCCAGCACGTTACCAGCCACAGCCTTTCACCTCTTCCCCCAATGGCAAAATAGCTACAGGGATAGCAGTAATTTACCTTCGCTACGCTGTCCCTGTAGCTATTATTGCTTTCACTGTTGTAACCTCGCGGCTATTTCCCCAACATATTGACCTGGTACCGATGTACCAGATTTGGCCATACTGTTTTGTAAGGCCTCATGGCTTTAGGGACATACTGATCCTTCCTGCCTCCCGCAGTACTTACAACTAGGGAATCGTTCCAGTGGTGTGACTTAACAGAGGGAGACATTAATCGAAGAAGATAGTGCAGTTACTTACCATAATAATAGATCTTCCAGAGAACCTCCTTCACTGAACCACAGCTCTCCGTCCCACCTACCCCCTTTTTCATTAATTTATATTTTATTCATTTTAGCAACAAATTGCATTACATTCTTTCTATCCTGGAAACAACCAGACAGTTACAGTGAGTTACAAAATATAATTTCCACGGTTATACAGTGTAAAGAATCTCTCCAGGATCAAATAAGAAAAAGGGAAGGTACCCTCAAAATACCATTATCCAGCATCTAACCATTTTGCTACATTTGGCTGTGGAACTATAACACATGAGCCTGTGGCTAGTAACTAAAATAATGTCTGTAATTGTCCAGTATGAGCCGTGTCCTAGTGTGCCTTTGGTGCCATGGGCAGAGAAAACACTCTCCAGCAACTATAAACAACTAGAACGGCAGAATAACTACAGCCTCATCATAAGCAATGTGAAACCACTCCTAAAGAGAAAGACACAGCTGTACCCAACAAACATTTTATCTTATTGCTATAGTGTTCTTTTTGCTATGTGTCACACTATGTAAGTTCTTGTAATGTGAGACAGTCGCCAGGAGTGGTGCTTAGCATATACTGGTAGCATCTTAACAAACTAAATTTCATATTGTCCTGTACTCCCCATGTAGACTACAAGCTGCCAGTGCTCCAATATAAAACAATTATATAGCTATAGTGCTTACCATGCTAACTCAAAAAAACCAAAAACTTTCCACTACAAACTAGTACACTAATACAGTTATACCACTTGTTCTATAAGGCAGTGAAAACCACTAATAGTGCAATTATATTTCTGAGAGTTCAAACCAGCTTGGTTACCTTCCCCCCTTTTCTACTCTGGTGGATTTACTGGTAGTCCTACCTGCTGTTGCACACTCTGTTCTTCTCCTCTGCCCTGTTAGGGCATTTTTGACCCTGTTCCCATGCTATCTCCTGCGTGACTGGTTTTGGTTCTGGTTGTCCTGGTCCCTTCTGGCCTGATAATCTTCCGAGCTTGTCTCTGGTGGGGAGCTGAGGAATCGTGGGGCCAGCCACATTGTATAGGTGGTGGCGACCTGCGCATCACCAACTGGCAAACGTTTTCGAGTGGTGTTGATAGTGATGACTTGCGTTTCCAATGGTGTGGCTCAGTGGAGGAGATACTTCTTTTGAAGAGCTACTGGTACAGTAAGTAACTGCACTTTACCCTGGAAGGGCATTGGCAATATTGCCACATTTCACAGTTCTTTATAGAACCAGCTGATTTTATGTAGCTGTCTAAAATATTTACAGGGTATGGCCTCAGCTAGGTGCAGCACTAATTTGCAAGAGGCTCCCAAGCTCCCTGGTCCACTTGCCTTTTCCTGTTCATGAATGTTTTAGGTCACCTGTAGTAAAATAAACATTTAGGTGCTGCATAAAAACAGGATGTTTTAGAAAATAAATAGAGTACTTGTCTAATTATAACCCTGATGTCTTCTACAGCATCCAAGTCGGCTTACAGGGAGGAGAACTTATTTTTATATAAAGTGTCTGGGAAGAGCTTTCTTCAACCCCAGAATTTAGGAGTACACCAGTGGACACAAACCAGAGAAAAACCTTATAAATGTACAGCATGTGAAAAGAGCTATTATAAGAACTCCCAACTTAAAATCCACTTTCGGATTCACACTGGGGAGAAACCTTACAAATGTACAGAATGTGGGAAGGGTTTTACATCATCAAGTACCTTTGTAGTTCATCAGCGGATTCATACTGGAGAGAGACCTTATAAATGCACGGAATGTGGGAGGGGTTTCTCTAACTCATCCAGTCTCTTAACGCACACACGTATACACTTTGGGGTAAAGCCTTATACGTGTACAGAATGTGAGAAGAGTTTTACTTCCAAATCGCAACTCAAAACTCACATTAGAAGTCACACTGGGGAGAAACCTTATAAATGTACTGAATGTGAGAAAAGCTTTACTTACTTATCTGAACATATAAACCACAAGCGGATGCACACTGGAGAGAGACCTTATGAATGTACAGAATGTGGAAAGACTTTTATTAGATCAACCCATCTCCGTACCCACCAGCGGAGTCACAGTGAGGAGAGACCTTATAAATGCACAGAATGTGAGATGTGTTTTAAACAGCTAGCCAATCTTCAGACACACCAGAAAAGACACACTGGAGAAAAACCATACAAATGTACAGAATGTGGGAAGTGTTTTACTCAGTTATCTACTCTCATAGGCCACCAGCGTACACATACAGGAGAAAAACCTTATGCGTGTACAGCATGTGACAAGAGTTTTGCTCGAACAGAGCATCTCAAAGCACACCAGTGGATTCACATTGGGGAAAAACCCCATAAATGTACAGAGTGTGAGAAAAGCTTTACTGACAAAACTCAACTCCGAATCCACCAGCGGATTCACACTGGAGTGAAACCTTATAAATGCACAGATTGTGAGAAGAGCTTTGCTAACCTACATCAACTACAAATCCACCAGCGGATTCACACTGGGGTAAAACCATATAAGTGTGCAGAATGTGGGAAAGATTTCACTCAGTCATCTCATCTCCGAACCCACCAGCGGACTCATACTGGGGCAAAGCCATATAAATGTACTGAATGTGGGAAGAGCTTTGCTCACAGCTCCCGAATCAAATGCCACCTGCGGATTCACACTGGGGAGAAACCTTACAAATGTAAAGAATGTGGAAGGTGTTTTAATCAGCAAGCCAATCTCCAGAAACATCTACGGAGGCACACTGGACAGAGTCCGCACTAACAGTATAAAATCCAGCAATCTATTACAACAGACTCATGTAAATAATGAAGTGTCCTGTGATAAGAATTCAGGCCTTGAGACTGATCAGGACAGTATATTGTACTCCAGACGATTCACATTCTGTGTAGGCTAAACTAGGAAAATTGGCAGGCATAGGATCTGTGGTAGTGGGTTACAGACAGTCTCTCATGTGGTGACCAGGTGTGATGTGCTCATGTTGGAAAGTCTGTAGACAGCAAGATGCATTATAAAATGGCAGCAAAAATTGTACAGTCTGATTGGTCAGTTTGGGTCATTGCCTGTGGGTCGTGTAACATTGTTTTGAGCGACATCCCCACAGCAAATCCGTAACGGCGACACAACCTGTTCGACATCCACAGTGTCAAACGGGTTGTCTGAGCGCTGAATGGATACAGCGGCTCCTGTGTTGGCCACTCTCCCATTGATTTCCAGTCGAGGGTGTGGGGCAGATTCAAGCCCCGCAAATGGTCTAAATGTGCCCTGTGCCATGCTGGTCAATCAACACATTTGCCGGACGATGTGATCGCTGTCGGCAAATTAGTATTGCTGTAAAGTCCATCGACAGTTTTGTTGTCAAAGAGACTTGGTGGAACCCCTGTGGGTAAGTCCTGCAATGACCCATGGCAAAATGGCCAATCCGCCTTATTACCTGCATTAAAATCCTTACACCTACCTCTCAGAACTTTCATTTATTAAAATCTTTCAGATGTAACCATTTTTTCCCCACACTAAAAGCCATCAACTAGGCCTTAAAAACAAATTACCCCCCCCATGTAACAACAAAAAAGCAACAAAAATTAAATATTGTTTTTGTGTCATCCACTCAATGCACTTATACACAAATTTAAAAAAAATGAAGCCCTGTTTAGTTTTTTTATCTGATGTTTCTTTGCTTACCATAAAACAAATTCATCTCTTTGCTGTTTAGCAGGTACATCTTTGCTGCTTATGCTGCCACAGATAATATTAAGGCCCTGGCTCCATATTAGGCCGTATTTTGTTAGTATTTGGTTCTCGGCGGATTGAACACTCTGGCAGGAGAATAATGAAGAGTTTTGAAATAGGATTGCTCGGAATCCATGGAATGAAATTGGATTTGTCAGACTGTGGTCCAAATTCAGGATGTTTGGATGTGCAGTCTGAAAATCCTAATTCCTAAATGGAATCCTAAAACCTAGTTTTACATAGGAATTAGGAATCGGGATTTAGGACTTTAAATCCGAGCCCAATTCTGATTTCTAAGATCTTTTTAGGGTTGAATTGGAAGGATTCTGAAATTCCTAAAGCCCTAAATCCGAAAATTGGATTGGAGTTGGCCAGTTCTGAGCATCCCAATTTTGAAATCTTGTATTTCGTAGTAAATGGTCATTCATTTTGTGAGGATAGAAATACCAAAAAGAAACCAGGTGGGAGAGGAAGGCAGACCCTGAGTGCTTCAAAAGAGAACCACACTGAACCAGTTAGCCATTTTTCTCATAAATGCCATTTCTTTAAATACTGGTCGTGCTTCTGCTGTTGTTGCATCTTTACTGACCTTTTAGTAAATTCTCTAAGGGTTTCTAATGCATATTTATGGTGAGTGCCATTTTAGTACTGTATGGGGTAGTTTGTGTACTTTAAGTTCTTGCACTGTTGTCACAATGCATCTGTGTTCTACCATAGAACTCTGGGGAGGCAAACGACATACACTACATCATACAGGTCTAACATGGTCCTTACCAATGGTGTGCGACTCAGAAACACCCAGTGAGTTGCTTAATTAGGCAGTGTGACAGCAATAGAACTGGAAACAGTATGAGAAAACCAGTTTGTACTGGAAAAAATTAAATAAAGGTTCAATGCAGTTTTATTCCTGCAGTACATCAAAACACAGGCTCTGGAACCAGGGATGGGTGAACATGTTGAGGAGAAACCCCTTTCTGTGACACAAGCCCTCTACTTCCAGCTGCACACAGCAGTTACACTTAGGACTGTTTTATGAACGTGTGGATGCATCACATAGTTCATTATTTGCTGCAGTTTGAATACAGTATTTATTAAAAGCATGTATTTAGCTTGTATTTTTAATGTTTTCCACTTATGTTTTTTTTTATACTTGCAATAAAGCAATCCAGGGTGTGGATTATTGTTGTATTTATCTACTTGTGGGGTTTAGGGCATTCGGCTATGCCTTGTACCACACCACACAAAGTATAAGCAGATCTCTCAGTGACTAATGGCCTGTCATGTCTTAGTACTTAAGAGCAACTAGTATGATTTGTAGCGTTGGGCAGTCAACTCAAAATAAGGAGCTGCCTGCTAAAGAGCTAATTTAGTCAACGTTAGAATTTTTTTGCGCAGTAATAAAAAGTAAAACTTATATTTGTATACCCGGCTTGTAACTTCTGAGTATGAGCAGAGTGGCTGTTGAGTGCTGCAGCTCCACCCCTAAAAATTGCACTTTGATGACATGACATAGGGGACAGGGCTGCAGGTGCACTATACTATATACAGTAAAATGAAATTGAGGGAGGGGGGCCCCTCTAAACTTGCGTATAATTCTTTGCTTCCAGGTACATGGGCAGACTAAATGGGCCAGGCAGTCCTCATCTGCCATCAAATTCTGTGTATCTATGTAGAGAGGTGTGGGGCTAATACTTTATGTATTGCAATAAGGCATTCCAGGGCATGGGTTATTGTGAGATTTATCCACTTCTTAATGTGGTTTAGGGCACTCTGCTATGCCTAGTGCCCCACCACACAATGTATAGGCAAATCTCCCAGTGTCTGATGCCCTGTCATGCATACTGCTTAGATAATGTGGTTAAACTGATTTACTGGGGACTACAGAAACAATATAACATTCACACGGCCAAATTACACTGGAACTATGACCCCAATAGTGTAACAGGGAAGGAAGCAGTAATGGTCACATGAGACACCACATTACCAAGTAAAAAAAGGGAGTCCATAAAAGGGTTCACCTATGTCGTGGCGACATGAATCTGGTCGCTGTAAATTAGGGTGCCAGAAACATGTCGCCTGCAGCTACCACACCTGTACATCCCACCACAACCTAAGTAGGGCTATAAGGGAGAGCAGGGCAGAGCAGTTATTTTTTGCCCTCTGACACTAAGTGTAACCTCTTCTGGGTCATGGCATGAGTGGACCGGCGGAGAACAGTGTCAGCAGCAAAAACGGTCGTGAGTGTAGGGTGCTGCGAAATCCAGCACGCCCCTGTCACTCACAACCTTTTCCTGTCGTCCTGATTGCGGCACATAGAAACACAGAATTTGACGGCAGATAAGGACCGCTTGGCCCACCCAGTTTGTCCGTTTCCCTACCTGATGGATAAGTTGCAGATCCTAGTTAACCAGCAGCCTACTTCTTCCTACCCCCACCCCTAGAATTGCCTTATGACTGTCCCATGCATGCTTGAATTCCACCACTATTTTTGACTCCCACAACCTCCTCTGGAAGGCCGCTCCATACATCCACAACCCTCTGTGAAAAATACTTCCTTAAATTACCTCTGAGCCGCCTCTTCTATCTTCAAATTGCGCCCCTTGTTCTTGCACACCTCTTTTTGAAAGATGCTACCCTCTTGGACTTTGTTGATTCCCTTGAGGTACTTGAAAGTTTCTATCATGTCCCCCCTCTCCCTCCTTTCCTCGAGGCTATACATATAAGGCTCCTTAAGTCTCTCTTCATATGTCTTCCGGTGCAGACCCTGCACCATTTTAGTTGCCCTCCTCTGAACAGCTTCCATCCTGTCTATGTCTTTGCAGAGATTGGGTCCCCAGAACTGCACGAGTACTCCAGATGTGGTCTCACCAGCTGTCTGTACAGAGGGATAATAACTTGTTTTCTACTGGTGATGCCTCCCTATGCATCCCAGTATTCCCCAGCCCTCCTTGCTGCCCTCTCACATTGCTTGCCCACCTTTAGGTCATCTGATATGACTACCCCAGGTCCCTTTCCATTTTGTTGTTGTTAGTATCTCACCCCCCATTGTGTACTCTTCCCTGGTTTTGTTTCCCAGGTGCATTACCTTGCACTTCTAGCATTG
Organism: Neoceratodus forsteri; assembly: GCA_016271365.2. NCBI lineage: Eukaryota > Metazoa > Chordata > Ceratodontiformes > Ceratodontidae > Neoceratodus > Neoceratodus forsteri. Next base: position 331,864,599 of record JADMNL010000026.1, on the reverse strand, counting down.
AATCTAAGCTGCCATACATTTGACCATTCCTCTAACCTGCCAAGTCCCTTCTCATCCTTTCCACCCCACCTTGTGCATCAACTCTGTTGCAGATCTTGTGTCATCTGCAAAGAGACATATTTTTCTTCCAGTCCCTCTGCAATGTCGCTATAAAGACATTGAAGAGGACTGGTCTAATACTGAACCCTGTGTACCCCACTAGTAACCCCCCTTTTTTCAGAGTGGACTCCATTTACTATTACTCTCTGTGTCCTATTCTCCAGCCAATTCTTTACCCAGGCTGTCATCTTGGGACCCACTCCCAGGCTGGCTAACTTGTATATTAATCTTTTGTGTGGGACTGTGTCAAATGCCTTGCTAAAGTCTAGGTAGGCCATGTCCACAACCCCTCCCTGATCAACTACTTTAGTCACCCAGTCAAAGAAATCTGTCAGATTTGTCTGGCATGACCTTCCCGCTGTGAATCCATGCTGCCTTGAGTCCTGTGCCCCTCTGGCCTCTAGATACTCAACAATTCTTTCCTTCAGAAGTGATTCCATCATTTTCCCTACCACTGAGGTTAAACTAACAGGTCTGTAGTTTCCTGCTTCTGCCTTGCTCCCACTTTTGTGAAGGGGAATCACATCTGCCCTCCTCCAGTCCTCAGGTACCACCCCATCCTCCCATGATTTGTTAAAGAGGGTAGTCAGTGGTGTCACTAGTTCTACCCTTAGTTCTTTTAGAATTCTGGGATGAATCCCATCAGGCCCCATTGCTTTGTCCACCCTCAGCTTCAAGAGCTCTTTCAGAACCCTTTCCTCTGTAAATGGGCTGACATCAACCTCTGCATCCAGAGTGTTTCTACTGTTTCTACTGTTTGTTACCTTAATTATGGTTTGGCACAGTTATGGTATGGTTAAGTTTGGCACCTTAATTATGTTGCCCACATAACGGTATACACCAGAAAAGTAGATATTGTAATCAAAACAAGAGTTCAAAAACTCAGCTGTGTTCATATAAACATAGACATTCTTGGCAGAAAATGACCTTTGGTCCATCCATTCTGCCTGGTTTTGTTTTTCCTAACTTGCCCTACAACCTGTTGTCCAGATGGGGTTTTTACCCACACACACCTCTTTTCCCACCATGCTGTTTCCCCCTGGTGTAACTATCAGACTCCTTACTCTGCCCCAGCCATGCTCGAATCCTTTTGTGGTCTTTCCTCTGACCACCTCTGCTGGTAGGCTGTTTGGCAGCTCAACCACCATCCACACCTTGGAGTAAGATTTTTTGACATCCCTCTTGAATCTTCCTCCCACCCACTCCCATCTATACCCGCTTGTTACTGACCCGTGACTGCTTACTGAATAGTTCCTCCCATTTCACCTTGTTTATTTCTTTAAGGAACTCGTGGGTCTCTTATCATTTAACTGTCTATTCCTAGTGACCCACCCTCCACCCCCCACGCATGATTTTGGCTCTTCCATATGTAATAAAGCTGCCTGTTTGACTCATCCTCACAGCATAAGCACTGCCACCTTGCCTTCAGGCACCAAGCACTTTATTGTTTTCCTGTCTAAATGGACAGCTGATTTGCAAGCTAAGTAATAAGCCATGACAGAGTGTGCATTATCGAAGTTTAATGCACCCTCAGGGGTGTAGTAAGGCATAAGACCAAAGGCCAAGCATCCTTACGCCCCTAAGAAGTGCATTAAAATCCTATAATGTACTCCCTGGAGGGGGAGGAAAGGGAGATTTGGCATCTAACCATGCGTTTATAGAGATTTAATTCATGGTAAAGTGACATGCCTCTGCCAGTGAAATTTCTAGACTTTTTCTTGCCATTTTATAAGCTAATTTATGTCCTCACCAGCTTGTCAAGATCTTGCTCACTTGTTTGTCCTGTACTAAATTTTTGTACTTTTTTGTTCACTGTCATTGTAACCACACTATATGTCTTACTGTAATTTTGTAATGTTCTCCTCTTTCCCTCCCCCTCCCCCAGGTCGCACCTAGAAATGAGCCTGGGTTCAGTGTGCCTTTTCCTGTTATCAGTTGTCAAATAAATAAACAAACTATAGAGTCCTGCATAAGGAGTGGTAGAAGATTGTAAACAGCATGATGTACAGCTAGGGATAGTGGTATTTAAAAACAATAAAGAAATTAGGGATGCTCGGAGTTGGCCGATTCTGATCCGATTTTGAGATTTAGGAATTTAGGAACCTCCGAATCCTATTCTGATTCCGATTTATGATCCTAATAGGACCTCAGAATTGGATTAGGATTTAAAATCCTGAATCCTAAATTCCTATGTAAAAATAGGTTTTAGGATTTAGTTCAGAAATTAGGTTTTTTTTTTAGACTGTAATTCTGAAAATCCAAAAATCGGGTTGGAATCCAATGAATCTGTTTCTATTTGGTAGAAGCAACCCTAACAGAAATAGCTTCCATTGTCCGAAGTCACAGGAGTAATTACAGTGAACTCTAACTATGCACAAAACAAAAGTTCCCCAACAGTTATTGGGGTAATAGGTTGGCACACATCTCAAACTAGAAGACTGGACAAGGAGTCACAAAGTCTTATTTAATCAGAAACAGCATTTATAGCAGGTGAAAACATAAGAACAGTTCTTATTCTCAACCACAGGACAAAAAAGCGTGAAGCAGCAGTTTCTGTTGTGCAAAAACCATCCTGGAGGATGTAAAGGGATTGTATTCATTGTAAAAGCACAGGCAAGAAGAGCTTTACCTTTCTTTTTGCAAAGTTTAGAACAACCAAATGCCTCTACAAACCAGGAAGTAAGCCACTGTTGGGGAACTTTTGTTTTGTGCAAGACTGTGTTCTCCTAGGTTTGAGCACCTGGCAGCTTTGATAGCATATTATGTGAGACATCCTTCTGGTCTTTGACTTCCTGGTATTCCTCTAACTATACCTGTGAACACTCTAGCAATAACTGGATGCCTTATACATTACAGACAAAAATTTTCAAGGAATAGTGAGTAATGAAAGATCTTTCAGTTAATACGAGAGGCCAAGACAGTACCAGTTTCATGATTTTAAACATGCCCTTGCTCATTGATGAGATTCATTTTTTGTTAGGAAATAGGTAGAAACATAGAATGTGTCGGCAGAAAAGGACTGGTAGGCCCATCTTGTCTGCTCTGTTTTTCCCCTGCTTAGCACGACACCCCAGACTCTCTCTGGTCATGGGTGCCCCTCCCTCATAGGTTTCATAGGTAAGTTCTGAGCAAAGAAAACAAATGTCCATTGCACTCGCACTTAGTTAGCCATGGTACCCGGTTATTTTATGGCTGACGCAATAATCGTCCAACTTTGCCTTAAAGTCTGTCTTATCATTACTGGCGACTATTTCCTCCTTTACCTCTGTCACTTATGCCCATGTGCCTATCCCACACGTTTAAATCTCCCTACAGTCTTTGCTCCCCCCCCCCCACCTCTTCTGGCAGGCAGTTCCAGGCGCCCACCCTTTCTGGAAAGAAGTATTTTCTCACATCCCTCCTAACCCCCCCCCCAAGCTTTGCCCCATGTCCTGGTGCTGCTCCTCCTGTGAAAAGAAAGTCTCTTCCTGCACCTTGTTCACCCCCTTGAGGTACTTATAGGTGTCAATCATGTCCCCTCTCACATTCCTCTCCTCCAGGGAGTACATGTTGAACTTCCGCAGGCTCTTGTCATATGGTTTCTCATGCAACCCCCTCACCATTGTAGTAGCTCTCCTCTGGACTGCCTCCAGACTGTCAAGGTCCTTGGGTCTCAGAAGTGAGTGATACAAAGGCAACACCACCTTCCTGCTCCTGCTAGAGATCCCCCTCCCTGTGCACCGCAGCATCCAGCTCACCTTGCCTACTGCTCTGTCGCACTGACCTGCCACCTCAACAACAGATATGATCACTCCAAGGTCCCCCTCCTGCTTGGCAACTGTAAGCACTTCCCCTCCATTGTATCCATAATCCCCCAGGTTTTCCCACCCTAGGTGGACGGACATTACATTTTTTTGGCATTGAAACCAAGCTGTCTCTCCCTGGACCACTCTTAGTTTCTGCAGATCCCTTTGCGTTCTCTTCACCCCCTTCTGGATGTCCGCCCTGTTGCAGATTTTTGTGTTATCTGCAAAGAGACACACCTTCCCCTCCAGTTCCTCAGCAATGTCACTTATGAAGACGTTGAAGAGGACAGGGACAAGTACCAATTCCTGCAGTACTCCACTGGCCACTTTCCCGTCCTCTGAGTGACTGCCATTTACCACTACCTTCAGCACCCTTTCTTTCAACCAGTCAAATTTCCGTCTCTTCGATGAGACGTTAAACCGAGGTCCCATCTGCCTGGATTGGTGGTAGTTCAGGTGGATGTTAAAGATCCCATGGCACTTATCGAAAAGAGTAGGGGAATTTCCCCGGTGTCCTGGCCAAATTTCCCTCATTCACTAAAAATACCACCAACAGCTTAATCTGGTTCAAGGTCAGTTGGCATTCATCTGTATCCCCTTCCCCGGGTCATGCTTGAAAATAGGCCGGATTTATCTAGTGCACTTACCCGGTCAACAAAAACTAAATAAAAATACCCAGCTCACCACTTCCCCCTCATTCCCAGCTACTGAGTTTCTTGATCAGCCTCCTGTGTGGCACAGTGTCAAAGGCCTTACTGAAGTCCAGATGGGTCACAGCCATTGCCTTCCCCTGATTTACCTCCCTAGTTACCCAGTCAAAGAAATCTGTAAGATTTGTTTGACATGACGCCCCACCCCATGAAGTCGTGATGCCTGCGGTCCTGCAGCCCATATGTCTCCAGCTACTCCATCTCTCCTTTACCAGGGACTTCATGAACTTCCCCACTACTGGTGTGAGACTGACTGGTCAAGTAATTGCTAGCCTCTTCCTTGCTGCTGCTCTTCTGCAGAGGGACCACAATGAGTCTTCTCCATTCCTCAGGAACCACCGTAGTCTCCAGTGAGGTTCTAAATAGTGTTGCCAGAGGGGCGGCTAGCACCATGGCTCCCTTGAGTACCCTTGGGTGAATCTCATCTGCCCCATTCACCTTGTCCTCCTTAAGGGCTTCAGACCCCCGACTGACTCTTTTCCTTAAATGGACTTGTGTCCACTGCCCCCCCCCCGTGCCTGTTAATGCATGACAGCCTGCACCCCCCCGACTTTGAAACCCAATCAGAAATATTCATTTAGAATTTTAGCTTTTTCTTGGTCTTCGTCAGCACAGTCCCCACCCCGATCTTCACTGTACCACCCCTTGCATTCTTCTTTTCACTCGCATACCCGAAGAAAGTCGTTTCTCCATTTCTGACCTCCAAGGCTATCCTTTCCTTGGAGTCTTTGCTGTCCTTACCCACTTTCCTGCCTCCCTCTGTTTCTCTGAATATACCTCTCTGTCTGCCTCTATTTGGGTCTCCTTGTACTTCCTGAAAGCTGTTTTTCTCCCTTACTGTCTTAGCCACCTCCTTTGAGAACCGCAGTGGCCCGTTTCTCCTCTTACCTTTGTTTATTACCTTCACACAGTTTGCTGTTACCTTCATTATTCCTTCCTTTATTCTGTTCCTTTGTACCTCCACCTCCACCCCAGCTATCCCACCTTCAAGGTGTTTCCTAAGGCAGTCTCTCACCTCGAAAATCTGCTCTCCTAAAGTCCAGGACCCTCGTCTTAGTGTGTTTTTTCTCCTGCCCAATCCATGCATCAAACTGTACTGTACTGTACAATAATCGCTTGTTTCCAGGGGGCTACCCACTGTGATGTCTGCAATGCTGTACCTGTTCGTAAGAACTGGATCCAGCACTGTCCCATGCACAGTGGGATCTTTAACTAGCTGCCTGAGAAATGCTCATTGCAGGGAGTCTAAGATGACCCTGCGCCTAGTTGTAGCTGTGACCTGGATGTTCCAGTCCACATCTGACCGATAAAGCCACCCATAATTATTTCCCCCTTTGCTTGCTATTTTGCCTCTAGCCTCCCCCCAAACTCTGTCCAATTCCTCCCCCTGTGTTACTGGCCTATACACCACCCGATGTATATAAAGGCCTTAGACCCCATCCCCAAGCCAACCCAGAGAACCTCCTGCTCCTCCTCCTTTACCCTGCTGTATCCTTGTATTTCTGTGGTCTTATTGCCTTCCCTTCCATATAACAGGGTCACTGGAAAATTGCGAAGAAGTTTACCCAAAATTGCGGAGCATTTTGCAAAAATTGCAGGGGTTCTACTATAGACCCTGAGTGCTTCAAAATAAATATTTTAATGTTTTCTGCAGCATATATTAGTCAGCATAAATTGCTAAATAAATACACTGACACCTGAATATGTTTTAAAACATAAAGAAAAGTTTATGTTCCTAAAAAGAATACTAAACTGATGAGCTATTGTAAGCGTTGTCCACCTTCCAAAATTTAAAAGCATCTGCCTTATACAGTGCTAAATAGTCTATGAAGTGAGCCACAGCAAATCAGTATTAAATAAAGCCAGAAGAAACATTTTTTTTGTTTCTGGATGTAGAATAATGAAGCCTAATCAACAGCTGTTTACAGTGCTCTGCCAGCTACTCACCCACTTTGATACAAGAAAAAATAAGCAGCTAGAGTAGTGAATAACTGAGTTTTAGTAAAATGTGAAAGTGTTTCATGTTCATAATTTGCACTGTAGGTAATGTACACTATTTTTGAAATCACATATTTAAACATTAAATCTGGGGGTTATTGTGGCTGGCAGTATAATCTAGAGGTTAGGGTAACAAACTGTGAATGAGCTGAGGACATCTAGCAGACCTGGGTTTGATTCCCACAACCTCCACTTGCATACTGTGTGATTCTGAGCAAGTCACTTAACCTCCTCAGTGCTCCTGGGTTGTACCTGAAAACAGGCACTTGTGCCTAGTGGGCCTTATGCGGTTACCAAAAAATGTGAAAAAAAAAATACCAATATATTTTTACTGCATCACACAGTAGTCGGGGTACCCTGTGATTTACCTTTGTTTTACTCTGTCTGCAATAATTTTGTTTAGTTAAAGATAAATGTTCAGATACATTTTGTGTTTTATAAGCTTGTTTTCAGACTTTAGTCAGGTTTTTATTGTAATCTTTGCATGTGAGCATCTAGGGGGTAGTTGCTAAGATTGAGAGCACTGTTAGCAACTAGCTTATTCAAGTTTAACATTGGCATGGCCATCCAAACATCCTCAGCTGTTTGAATCAAAACTAGTCTGAATGAAAGTATGCTCACAAGGAAAAACTTGCCCTACCACTTACAAAAAGGCTTCATAGTTAGCACCCCATTTAAGTGAATGGGATAATTTGCACTTTTTCTCCCACCTTTTGTTTGTCTGTGTGGCAGCAAAAAGTTTTCCGATAGACTGCTTCAACACAAACCAAATGTTAAGTGTTTAAGTGTACTTATGCTTGGCCAGTGGATTTTGAAACCAAACAAGACAAGGATTCAAAAGAAATCAGTGTCACACAAAACCCTTGCCCTACCTTGCACTGCACTGTTTCAGCCAAACCCAAGTCTGCATGCAAAATTGTCAATATATTTGAGAGTATTTTATTAAAAATGTTAATATTTTTACACATTTTAATATAATAACTCAAAAATTGCTGAACATGTCAGTTTTTGCGGAGAATGGTGAAAATTGCGGATTCTGCAAAAAAATTGCAGGTGCAGTTTTCCAGTGGCCCTGCATATAACCCCCTTCCTACCTGCCCTGTCCTTCTGGAACATAGCGTTATCTGGAATGGCCACCTCCCAGCTGTGGTTGTTGGTGTACCTTGATTCTTACATTTGAATTGTATTAATCTGTACTCTGTTTGCAATGTCCACATTGTTGCAATGTCTGTCTTGATGTTCCCCATAATTTGTATTTCTCTGACGTGGAACCTTGTAGAAGAGCCAAGGCTCAAAGGTATTTGTAATCCTAGACTTGATAAACAAATTCTGTTATGGCCACCAGATCCTGGTCCACCTCCACAGTGGTAGCCTTAAGGTCAGGAATTTGTTTCATAGGCTCCTTGCATTTGTACACATGGCTCGCCACTCCTGTTGCCCCTCCCTGCCCCTACTTTGTCCTCCCTTCTTGAGTCCATCCTTCTGCCTTCTTTTTTCTCTCGTATTGTCCTTCTTTTTAATCTTCTCTCTGCTCATCTTTCCTAGTATTTTCCTCTGCCCTAGTTTCACCTCTCGACCCTCACGTCCCTTCCCCCGCCCCTACTCCACACATCCCCTGGGGAATTTGTTTCCCCTGGGCTATCCTTCGCTGCCGTTCCATCACCTGAGGGGAGCATTCACTGCCCCCTTGTTATGTCTACCTTCCAGCCCCAGATAGTTTAAATACCCATCGAAGTAGCATTTAAGCCTTCAACCCAGGACTGCTGTTCCCCTCTTTGATGGGTGGAGGCCATCCCATTTTCCAAAAGTAGCCAAACCCCTCATACCTGCACCATGTCTTCAACCAGCTGCTGAAGACCATGGTGCGGTGTGCCCTCTCCTCCACCCAGCCTTGCACAGGTAGCACCTCAGCGAAGGCCGCCATGCATGCTACAGGGAATCTAGAAAGATGATTGGCTGAAGCATACCATGTGATTGTGGATTGATTTTGTGCAATACATGGTCATCCTAGTACTTTACCTCATTGCAAATCAGTATACATTCCAGAATTTTTAAGACTGAGAGCCATTTTTGTTCTTGCTAATACACCACATCACAGGGGAAACCAATATAGTACTTTTTATTGTAGCTGCTTCCTCTCTGTCCCTCCACCCAACATCCATAGACCACTACTGTCTTTTTCACAGTTGCTCCAATTTTCCTTTTTTGCTTACAAGTTTCTTTTATTCCAGTAAACCTGTCCATATAACGGGATTCAAATGTAGTGCTCACACTTTCACCATGCATATTTAATTCCTGATAATGTCACAGCTATAAACTTTTTAAACAATAAATAGAAATAGTCATGCGTTCTTTGGTCCAAATGTTCACACCTCATCTCTTTATTAAGCACTGCAGCCCACACACCTCCATCTGTCTCTGTCTCTCTAGGCACTTTTACACACGCACTGCTGTTCTGAAACCAGCGTTACCTGTCCGGCGTCAATACAGCCTGTTGCGCTTCACGTCCTGATTAGATGAGCTCCTATTTTGCCACAACATCACCCAGCCCTCCATAATGGTGCAGTACTCCTTGCGAGAACAGGGAAGGGGGAGAGGGTAGAACAGTGGCCGTCATACAAGAACTCAAGAGCTGGAGTTGTTGAGCTGGAATGGGCGCTTTACACTGCACGCTGTAACGGCACATTTAGGGACAAACCACCCACGCCAGGGAATGCGGTTCAGGCAACCGTTCATTTTACAATGGAACAAAAAGCATTTAGACAGCATGGGAGGGACAGGTACGGTCCTTCCGTAATGCTTATTCCGTTGTAAGAGTGCGTGTGTAAAAGCGCTTTCTGTTTCTCTCTCTCATGCCAGACATTGGTCTAAATGTCTCCAACAATCTCACTCTCTCTGACACTCTCTCTCCTTGCTCTCTGCAGACTGCATAGTCAGCATCGTGACTTGCTTTCTCCTTCTGTGCCACACTTCTTTGTCCCTCAGCCGGCGTAAGCAATCACAATCTCGCAATCTTTTCTTTTTTTTTTTTTTTTTTTGGATTCTCCGTTTATGACCCATTTTGTATGCTGCAGCCATGCCTATGCCTCAGGGTCCTCCTACTACAGATGCCCTGCCTCCACGCTGCCTCAGATTCAATACTCACTAGGCGGAGAAGGAGGGAGAACCCCCCCCCACTAGCACATTTTCATCAGGGTGGCTCCTGAGGGTTCCAGATTCGGTCCTCTTTTGTTCACCAGAGATTGTCGTCAGGTGGGCCGCAGGTCTGTTTTTCTGTTTTCTCCTCTCCCTGATGGACACAGGAACTCACGGAGATCCAAGGGGTGTGTGCACGCTGAGGCGTACTGCCGCTTTGGTTGCCAGCCTGCATCCTTCCCTCCCACAGTGCCCTGACTGCACTGCTACCTGTGCTCACCTGGGGGGCAGCATAGCAGTGGGGACAGTGACTCTTCCTCCCCGGAGGAGGAGAGCATCGCCTGGGACGTTCAGTCCTCCTCCTCACCTGTCTGGCTACTAATGGCCCAAGCTCGTTCTTGAACTCGGCAGCTGTCTGTCACTGAGCGCGTACTATTTACAGTATGCACTCATTGAAGAGCTCAGTCGGTGGTTGGCTGTGATGGTGAGAGGTGGGCTGTGCCAGGCGCCGAGGGTGGGGTGGGGTGGACTGGCACTGCCAGGTGGGGGGGGGCACCAGACTACCAGGTATTATGGGGCTTTTTTTCATTTGGACCACTTGACTCTGCCTTGAAAATAACTTTATGAACAGGTTTCTGAGTTAATATGAATATTTGCAAGGTGTTTTCTCTGATTGTGGTGATATTTAAAGACCCATGTATGATTTGTATTTCTGGGGTTGAGGCGTATGGTATTAAGGCAAATACAGTATTGAGGTAGGAAAGATAATCACATTGCAAACACGCTGAGGTACAGGGATCGGGGCATGGGGAGGTGCTAGCTCTACAGGGCAGTTTGACACCAGGTGATTGAGGCGGGGTTACACCAGTTGCCCTGCAGGGCATTTCACCAAACATGTTTTGGGGTATGGGGGCATGGTGGGTTCCAAAGCCCTGCTGGGCTTATTCCACTGCTTGGTGCTGGCTGCACATTACGCAACCCCCAGGTGGATGCAAAGTATACTTACACCAGCTATTAGCTGGTGTAACTGTACTTTGGCAGATGTCCTACGGGGGTTGTTTGAGAATAGCAAAATCGGGGACCGACCATCCGCTCTATCCCCCCTTATGGGGAGCACAGGGCATGGCAGGGTGTGTGGGTTTTTCATAGTTATGAAGTAAGCATGAAAGTCCTACTCTCCGGAGGTGCCGGGTGAAGAACCAAAGCGAGGCTTGAAGCCATGCGTGGGGTTCCGCAAAGATCTGGCCTGAATCCAGTCATCTTCAGCATGTTCCTCTGCATCATTAATGAGGAGATCCAGGACAGACTGTGTCTCTTCACAGATAACACTAAGTTCTGTGGGAGGGTGGGTAGTGATGAAAGAATAAAAGAAATGCAGAGCACTTGCAAAAGCTGGAGGGGGTGGTCATGGGTTTGGCAATTGAAATTCAATGCCAGAAAGTGCAAGGTGATGCACCTAGGGAACAAGAACTCCAGAGTAGAGTACTGGATAGGAGGGGTGAGATGCAGTACCATGGGCGAGGAACAAAACCTTGGAGTTACCATCAGCAGCTCCCTAAAGCAATCGAGTCAGTGCAACAAGGCTTATAGCAAAGGAAATAGGATGCTTGAATGTATCGGGAAGGGGCTGATAGCAGAAAAATGGAAGTAATATTTCCCCTGGATAGATTCAAGGTGAGGTCACACCTGGAGTTCTGCTTCCAATTCTGGGGTTCTCACCTCAGGAGGGGTAGAGGTAGGGATAGGCTCAAGACGGTGCAGCACGGGATAACAAAAATGATTCTGGACCAGCAGGGCATGTCCTATGAGGAGTGCTTCAAGGCACTGAACATCTACTCGCTGGAGACCATAACAGAGAGAGGAGATATTATGGAGATCAATACCCCCACCACTGATCTCTTTACTCTGATTCTTTTATTCCATCCTTGGATGACCACTGCCTAACCCACTGTGCCGCCTCCATTTCTAAATTTTGGTTGGCTTCGCTCCCTCCCTAGCTCAGTTCCCTCTCTACCTCAGATCTCTTTCACCTATGGCCCCCTCCTCTTACTCTCTGCTACTCTACCATTCGCTGTTGCTCCCCTCTCGTAAATCCCTTGCTGGTCAGTCTGCTTTCTTATTCCACCTTCCTGATCTCTGGAACTCTCTTCCACTAGCTATTTGCACTGCCCCCACCAGACGCTGTCTCTCTTCTCTTCTGCTACACCACACTTCCCCCTCCTGTAAATACCATTAGCACAGGCCCAAGACCTTCACCTGCTTCACTACCACTACAACTGCTTCATGCCTACCGCTACATCCTCTTAACTCCTTTTCACCTCCACGCTCCATCCCCTTATTTCCCCCGTCCTCCTCCATTTTTTTTCTCCACCCATCCTCCCTTTCTCCTTAGCCTTACTACTTTCCCCTACCCCCATCAATCCCCTCTCATACTCCTCTCTCTCGTTCACTCCCACTGCCCTCTCTCTCTCTCTCTCTCCCTTCCTTCCCACTTCCTGTCTCTCCACACCTGCCCTCGACATGCTAGCTCCCACATCTTCTCTTTCTTCCCAATCCCTAGTCATTCCCCTTTCCTCTCTCCTCCACTTCCCCCTTCTCTGCCTGCCCCATACCTCACCCCCTCTTTCCTTTATTACTAATTAACGTGCACACTTCTTCCCCTTGAGGTCCGCATCTGTTATGTTCATTATATTACCCTGTCTTTATTTTTTCCTGCCATTTGATTCATGTGTATGTTTCTTTTCGCTCTACTGTTTTTTGAAATTGCGCTATGTCGATGGCTTATTTGTTACTGTATATTACTGCACTATGTTGTGTATTATTGTATTACTGTGCCTTGTACTTTGTTGTGATTATCCTCTTGAGGAAGCTATCTGGAAACAAGCCTTATGTCTCAGTATGTCTTTCCTGGTAAATATCTTTTAAATAAAATAAATAATATAAAAAAATTCCAAAAGGAATTAGCAGGGTGAACTGCGGGGAACTATTTAACTTGGATAGCAGCTCGCATTCACGTGTTTGTGAGTGAAAGCTAATAGGAAGGCGGTTCAGGAGGGACGTGAGGAAATACTATTTTATAGAAAGGGTGCTGGCGCCGTGGAACAGGCTGTCAACTGAGGTGGTAGGTGCAAAAACCATTAGTGGTTTTGAGCATGGCAGGGACAGAATGAAGGGTATAGTTAGAGACCTGTGTTTTTCTTAAATAAGAAATAACAAGAAATTCAAGGTATAAAAAGAAATAAAACAAAAACAAACACATGCAAAAGAGTTAGAAATTTGCTTTTATTTATTTATTTATTTTTTTTGGCAAAAACTAAATAAATGCTTGCAGCAGTTTAGGTTTCATTGTTACAGAGATGGTCCGCAAGGAAACGGCAGTGGAATTGTCTGATTCACACAAAACCTTTCAAGACCATAGCATAATGCTGCTTAATACAAGGTAGTGTACTAGGAATGTGATTTCTAATGTGTACAAGGTCATTCTGTAAATGGGATAAGAAACGGAACTACATTTTCAGTGAATAAAAAGAAATAACACGAAATTCCAGAAAAATAAAAATTATAAAAAAAAAATAAAATCATGGGGCTGTAGGTAAAGCGGTTGCACAGGGTACCAGAATCGGGGAGGAGAATGTTATGGAGAGGGCTCGAACCCTAGAGAAATAGTAGGCCCCAGGGCCAAATAGGGAGCTCGGGCAGGCTGGGTGGATCATGGGTTGTTTTCTACCGTTGCTATCTATATTTCTCTGTTGTTCTGAAAGACAGAAAGCATGGAAGCCACTAGTGGAATAAAAAGAAACTTTTCTGTAGCATACTTTATGTGCCTTGAAACCTCTTTCCCTAAATCTGTTGCAGAACAGTGTTTCTTTTTTGTCTGCAGGACGGCCACCTGTAGGCAGTCATTCTAATGTTATGTAACCCTCCCCCATTTTTCGGGGGGGGGGACTTACCTTGAATCCATGTGTAGTTGTGTCCTGCCGTTGCTCTGCGCGTGTTTGCCATGCTGTGCTGCTGTACCGTCTCTTAAGCACTTTAGCCCATTGTACGGTGTAAATAGCCTGTGCTGGGTTCGAGTTAATCAAGGCTTGTGACCAGCCAGGATTTACCCCCATGGGCTCCACTCTGCGGTCACTGGCAGAGTAGAGGGAGCCCTTTTCTAATCTGTAAATATTTATCCCTAAATCTCTGCTGTTCTTTAAATCAAATAACTTATCTGGACTGCCAGTACTGCAGCACTAGTTTGTTCCAGTGAGAGCCGCCATGTTTGGTCCGGGACTTCCTGGTTTGGACCAATCGGAACCAAAGGGTCCTGGTGGGGTCCTAATTACATTTGATTATGGGTGAAACTGTGACCTTTTTGTTGGCACCTAAATGGACCACTAGGAGCACTCTAACTGATTGACAGCTCCTTTAGCCAACCGGGTTACAGTGATCCCAGTCTAACTGTGAGACTGTCTGAAACAGATTGAGATCTGCCCAAGACACCAAGAAGGCAGCAGCCTGTGTTTTCAGGCTGTGGAGAGTCTCCACAGGAAGGACCGGCATTGCCTGCTGTGTTCCCGGTTTGGTCCACAGAGGGATTGGACACTTGAAACTGCGTGTGGTAGACTTGGAGAGGTTTACCCAGAAGCAACTGGGGGAACTGGCAAGAAAGTTGAAAGCAGAGGAGTTTCTTGTTTCTTCAGCTAAAACCTGTGGCCTACCGCGCGTGTGTGGAGACCTTGATCCTTGGACTCTTGCAAAAAAAATAAGAGCCACTTCTGTGCAGTAAGGACTTTCGTTTGCCAAAGCCCTACGGAAGGGTTCACCAGCACACAGAGCAAGTTTTAAAGTTAAAAAGAGACATTTTCTTCAATCTTGGCCTATGTCAGAAAGGGCCCAGACAGATTGTTCTTGTGCCATCTTCCGCATCCTGGTGAGAGGCCAGCCTCAGGGATTCAGTCCCTGTGCAGCCATCAAATGCAGGTTGTGGTCACCTACAGGGAAAGGCCGTGAAGCAGAGGTGAATCGTGTCGGTCCCGGTCCACAGCAACAGCTCAAGCAAGCAGCAGGTCTTGTTGTCGCCAGTGCCTTCTTCCTTTTATCTGGTTACAGTGAGTAAAACCAGGGTAGTTCCCTACAACAAATCGTCAATTGCAAATGGTACCATCTGAACTTGTTTGCCTGTTTAATGTGTTTGCATGTGACTGCGCCATCCGACCACGGGTAGAAATAATTCACTATTTACTAAGGCGTTGCTGCCAGTTAACCACCTTGCTTTCCATCAAGGGCCCCAACAGTAGCTGCAACACCGCCCAGCCCGCGGCACCACTTCAGACATGCCTATTTTCCATTCTAGGTACCCAGTAGTTGCCAGATTGATACATTCAGGTACTAAAGTGATTGAAAGCAACATAGCCTGTTTTAATTACAGCACAACAATCCTTTGCTTAGATTCACACCCCTCCCTTGTTAACATCCCCCTGAATAAATCTGATTTGCGGTTTTGCTGTCAGCCTGACTTGTGAGCATATTATTACTTGGTCTAAAGTTACGGAAGTACTGCAACGTTTTCTGAATGTGCATGTGTGTGCTACGGAAACTAGCTTTTGCGGGGGGAGGGGGCTGCAGGGTAAATGCCAAGATACCAAACCCTGTTGGTAAGTGGAAGTTGCATGAGCGTATCATTAACGGTAAAACTGCTTTGCGTTCTTTTTGTTAAGCATTGCAACTGTTTTGTGAAACCTAAAAGGTCCCTAGGCTGGATCATGGGTGGTTATAGCTTCCCACAGGGCAATACCAACTTGGTTACTGGCCCATTAAAGTATTACTTTGGGTGGAGGCACCATATTTGTACTTCTGCTGTTGGTAGGCACCCCTCAGTACACATAATTTCCGAACCCAGGCCCCTCAACCTGCAGCCAGGAGAGCAGGCAGGGGTAATGGCCCTTGGTATAGCGGCACCAGGGTTACACTTACATTTCTGCTTCTTTCTACCTTTTCTGCTTTAGTATGCTCCTAAATACAGCTGGAATAGAAATAGAATAGAAATTCTGGTCTCGGCAGTCTGCAGAAAGTTGGAGTAGTTGTCACGACTACAGGTTTGCTCCTTTCCGTTGGTCGCAATTTGTTCCCTTTCCCCTTGCTTCCAGCCTTCCTGGTAGCAAAGTCTGGTTTAAGTAAGTTATAACCTACAACAGGCCATGGGTATACTAGGCATTAATGCATGCCCTAGGTGCATTGTGAGGCACAAGGGTGCAGCCAGAGTGACCTCCAATCAACTGGAAAGTGCATTAATGGCCAGTATACCCATGGGCCTGAAGGGGGTTATTGCACTTATAAAATGAACCCTTTTTCAGAACTAAAACAAATACCAAAACATTCTAAAATTCATCAAAAATGTATTTTATTCATCTGCAAGAAACTAGTTCGACCACCAAATCTTTTCAAATGCAATTAATTTTATTACTCATTTTTTTTTCTCTTATGCTGTTTACAAATGTGCACTTGGTTTTCAAGTTCACTGAATACTTTTCAAATAATTCCAAGCTAAACTTTTTTTTTCAGAAAGCAGCACAGTACTACTACTACCCGCCCTAGTTGAATTTACAGGGTACATACATGATGCATTAGATCGGGGGGCTCTTGGTTGCGGCAACCTACATTGACCTCACCAAGGCCTTCGACACAGTTAACCATGACCTACAATTAACCCAACTTTTGCACATTGGCCTATCCACTGAGTTAATAACTTGGTTTAAGAGATACCTCTCAGAGAGAGTTCAAGGAGTGAAAATCATAGACCTTTTCTCAGAGAGCTGCAGTGTAGTAACTGGGGACCCCCCAAGGCTCCATCCTGGGTCCTCTGCTCTGCAGTCTGTTTCTGAATCAACTACCACTTTTAGTTGATGACAGAATCTTACTGTATGCAGATGATGCAGTACTATACTCAAGCCACATTGATCCAGTAGCATTAGAAAATCGAATGCAATCCAGTTTGTCTGCAATTGAAACATGGTTTCTAAAATAAAAATTGTTGCTTTACTATAAAAAAACCCAAACCATGCTTTTCGCCTCCTCTCATAGCAGATATAAGACCTATCACCTGAATGTAATAAACTGCAATAATGAACCACTTGAAGTGGTGCAAACCTTCAAGTACCTAGGGGTTACCCTAGACTGCTCTCACTTTTACCCATCATATCGATCTCATTGTCAAAGTGGCTAATGCCAAACTAGAAGTTCTCCACAGGAACAAACAGTACCTTACCAATGAAACGCTAAATCTAGCGGTGACTAGTTCAGTTCTGTCTGTAATAGACTATGGACTGGTGGTGTACAGTGCTGCAACTGACTCAGCCCTCAAGCGTATAAAAATTACGCTCAATAAGGCATGCAGACTTGTGTCAGGAGCTTATTGCCTCTCCCACACCTGTCAGCTTTATGCACAATCCGGTTGGCTAAACCTAGATATCAGGATAAAGTACCAGGATTGCCTAATGGTCATGAAATCCACAATGGCTTAATTCCCCTGGGTGTTCAGAAACTACTCAGCAAGTCTAACAACGAAAGGAGCACTAGGGGTATTAACAGCCGATCCTTCTTAGTCTCCTTCAAATGGACCTCCCAAGGCCAACGATCCTATGAATAACCTATTGGTTAAATACACTGACTGATGAACTCCTGACTGCAATCAAACTAGGTCTACTCAAAACCAAACTTCGTGCCCTGTTTACGTCAACCATTGACTGTGGCTATTGTGCATAACATATAATTCCTCAATCAGTATTTGTAGTACTGTTTGATGTATTGCAACTACCAGTAATCTGTGACCAATGAACATAATGTACCCCCCCGTCTTTCCTTGCGAAGCCCACTGCCCTTGTTTTCCCCTACAACCCTTCCCCTAGTTTTTCTACACCTCCCTTCCTCCCCACCATTGGTCCTTCTCTCTCCATGGTTTCCTCTCCCTCCCCCCTCGATTCCACCTAGCCAGATACCATGCAGCAAAGGCCCATCCCTTTGTAAATCCACACATACCCCCTCTCCTCTCCTCAACCCATGTTTGTCTCTGTTGGTCACTCCTTTCACCCTTTAATTGCACCCTCTCACCTCCTATTCTTCCCTTTCTAGGTCCTGTCCTTCTCAACAGGCGCTGGTTATAGGCCCACCATCCAGTAAAAATAAAACTTCTGATTCCCCACCTGCAGCACTCACGACAAGAACTGTCTTAACATGTTTACATTTTTTACTCCTGCAGTCTGTAACTAGCTAAGGACTTACATTGTATCATCTGATTGCCTTCTTGTATATTATTACTGCTAATAGGTATTATTTTTTGTCTCTGTAATTCACTGAACTGACAAGGAACCTTTGTAAACGAGCTGTTAGCTCAAAAGTAGATGTAATCCAATTTTTTCTAGTAAATAAATAAATAAAAACTAATTGTGTACTGACATCAGTCACCATGCAAAGTGCAACATGCAACTTTTTTTTTCTTTTCAACATCTTATTAACCCCAAATTTATTAAGTAGACAGGGACACTCGTATAGTCGGTAGTTACCAAATTAGATCTCCTGTGTTAGCGGACATATTTCCCCTCCTCCGCTTGAGCACAGATTCTTAACGAGGTCCAGATGCTGGCGCTACAGTATTGAATCTGTTTTCACAATTGTAAGTGTCAGCGTGACACCGGAGCTTAAATCAATCAATGTATGATGTACATGATTTAAACATTAAAAACCCTGTGTAAATAATTACATGGGGGGTATTAATGTTTACTGTATTTAAATTAGTTTGCCGTAATTGCCATGGGGAGGGGTACATTTTGATTGCTGTGTGATGTCGTACATCGATTCATTTAAGCTGTGCTGTCACGCTAACACAGTGCACTTAGTGTACTTACTTATGGATTCTACTACATTAGAGGACATTTCATGATTCTTTTTTTTTCTCTCGGTAATCTCTCCCATGCTAATTGCTCTTTTAAATATGTCGCCTAATCTGTTTATTTGCCTCAGGAATGTATGCGTCAAAAACGTCATTCAAACTGATTTCTGTGCAGTGCCCTAACTAGATTGGCGTGCCAACTATGGGCTTCCTAGGGCATTAATCAATGCCCACCTGATACACCTCTACCAATGAGCTTATTGAGTTTAGTGGTATTTCTGAAGGCCGTTTTATAACTCACGTTACAAATTAAGCCTTTATGGAACATCCTGTACTACAGTTTTTAATACTGTACCCTTATGTGCTAGAACTCCAGTGTTTTGCATTGTATGCCTATTTTACTTGGTTATACTAGGATGCTGAAGCCTGAATATTTGCTAATTTCAAGAAGGGGCGATCATATGTAACCTGGGTGCCACCTCCTAATGGGCTACTACCCCTGCCTGCAAGTTGAGGGGTCTGGGTTCTAACAGTAATGCTTTGACATGGTGCCTCCACCCAGAGTAATATTTAAGTGGGTTAGATGTTAAACTAGCACAACCCTCCGGGAAGTTGTACCGGCCCACAGCCCTGGCTAGTGACTCACACGTAGAGGTTTACAAATACTGTATCTGGCATGCAAAGTACAATCATTGGTGGGCACTAGTAATGTGCTGCACAGAGACGACACTTACCATCAGGGTTCTGGCGTCTGAGGACACACCCTGAGTACCTGGAAAGGACAGTTACCAGCAATAACAGTATGCATTTTGACTGACACAGTAACTTGAAGCTGAGTAATAATATGCTCATAGCCCAGATTAAACTTCAAACAGTAAATCTGATTTATTTAGGGGAATTGAATAAGCAAGGGGGCGTGAATTTAGACAAACAGTTAAGGCACTGTGGATGCGTGAATAGCAGTATGCAAACAGTACATGTGGCTCTGTACTAGACAGTATTAGCAGCTGCTGGGTACCCAGAATGGCATTAGGTGCAGGCCTGAAGCATTGCCCCAGGTAGGCCAGCACTGGTGCTGGTTAGGGTCCACAAATAAAGAAAACTGACTTTGGTTCGAATAAATACTTTTTAAACAATAAGACAATTGTAATCCACGGCTGGATGGCCTGCAATGACAGTCAGTCACCAAACATGACTTCAGAGCTGAATCAGATGACACAAAGGTTGTTGTGGGATAAAGACCCTGAGATACTCACGGTACCAGGACCAACAAAGCTGCTGGCTGAAGACAGGCTGGATGTTTGCTTGCCAGACAGAAGCATGGGGACCAGGGCTGACGTAGCTCACCTCCACTTCACGGCCTTTCCCACATGGTGGCTACAATGTGCGATTCTTCTCTGCAAGGCCTTACTCCCTGAAGTTGATCTTCTGCCAGGGTGGCTTGTAATAGGCAGCAACAGTCTCTGGGCCTTCAGTGACACCAGCACATGCAGTGCAGTCTCTGAAGCAGTTTACAAAGCAAATTCAGTTTACCCACTTGGAAAATGCAGTCTCTTTCAGCAGGGTAATTGACTTTCATTCTCCCCCTTTTTGCAGTGTTAGGCAGGAAAAATGTTTTCCCTTTCCACAGGCTTCACTGTATAGGTGACAGTCTCTAGACCAACCAGTTTCCACAGTACTTTCGCAGCTCTTACCAGTCTGAGGTATTGCAAATTCTCCAGGATCAGCTCCAGAAGCTGAAAACAGTCTCTCAATTTTTAGGCAGTCCAAAAGGCTTTCAGGTCCTGCAGGGAGGCAAAGCAGGCTTTTTTCCCCACAATTCCCTCAGCTACCACACAGGATCCCACCTCTGCAAGAGCTCGAGCTGATCTGAACACTGCTCAAACACAGTCCCAGGTGAAGACCAGGATTCCTGCTTTCTGGTTGGCTGTCTGAGCTGTCAGTCACCAGTTTGAGGCTCTGATTGGCTAAAATAGGCATCAAGAGAAAAGTTGACCGTTTCCTCCCAGAAGTCACTGTAATGAGGAACCCTTGGTTCTGATTGGTTCAAAACAGTGTCTCAGTCCAAACATGGTGGCTCCCACGCCAAAGAAGTAAACGGTCCACAATTATAGTTCATTGTAAATGCAGCAATACTGTTTTAGAAATAAATATTCACAGACTGTAAAAGTGCTCCCTCTGCTGTATTAAGCGACTGCAGAGTGGATGTTGTTAGGGTTTTGCTTGGCTGGTCACGAGCTTCGTTTCACTCAGACCCAGCCCAGGCTGTGTATACTACACACAGAGGCTGAACTCTTAAAGGTACAGCATGGTGGCATGGCTCTGCACACTCATGCAGGACACCAGGTAACATCACGTTACATGGATTTACCTTCCTCTGCTGGATGTCAGCCAGGCAGTGGGCATTAGAGGAGCCCAGAGAGACATCTAAGGTAAGCCTCCTAATTTGGGAGGGGTTACACATACAAACCAGGAGGAGAATAAGAGACCCCTTCAGGCTGATCTGAAGTTGCCCAGTTCATTCTTCTAAAGCCACAGAAGGAATAAGGCCCCTGTTTTGGAGATAGACTCTCACTTCGCCTGATGGTAAGAGAAACCTTCTAGTAAAGGAAGCTGCCTTGCAGATTAACCCTGGTAGAGACGCTAGAAACAGCTGTTGCCTTGAGACTTTCCAGTGCTATGGGCTGTTGCAGTTCGAGTATGTACGTACGTTGTCCTGCATTTCTGAGTTGTCATCTGCCTTAATAAATGGCTCACAGAATTCAGTGTGTTAAACATAATTTCTGTGTGCCTGAATCTTGGCTTTCTCACTGCTTCACAACCCCCCAAAAAACTTACATGTTTCTATCATGTCTCCTCTCTCATGGCAGGCCTACAGCTTAGGGTCACCAGCCATTCCGCATAGGGTCTGTCTTGCTGGCCCTGGGTCATCCTGATTACCCTCCTCTGCACCAACTGCAGTCTGCCTATGTCCTTTGTCAGGTGTGGATTCCAGAACTGTACAGGGTCTGTATCACCTCACTTCTCCTACTATCAGAACCCCTCCCGATACGTCCTAGCATCCTCAACACCTTGCTATGTGCTTTGTTACACTGACTCATCTGTAGAGAAATGTACCGTGCAGCTAACCTCCTGTAGAAGAACTGAATGCATGCAGTAGGTCCAGCCCGGAGTTATAGGGCTTAAGCAGGCTTTGCTGCTCAACCCCCTCCTCCATTTACATGCAGTGTCCTCTACCCCCATTTATATGCAATGCCCTCTACACACCCCCATTTGCATGCAATGCAATGTCACTCTCACTCCCCCCACACATATACATGTGATGTCGCATCACCCAGGGGGTAAGCTGGGGTGGGCAGCACAGGGGGGGTGTCTTGGGTGGGTGTGGGGACTAGAATTGGCTGCAGTAGGGTTTCAGGCAGAGGGGGAAGCTTGCATTGGAGGAAATAGGAGGTCTCAGCCTGTGGACAAGAAGTAGAGTAAAGTATATTTGGGAAAAAGTTGGTCCTTTACAGAATATGTTCCATGAGATGCAAATATTGTGTACGGAATGTCCCAAGTCGTAATACAAGCAAATGTGACTATAAAATGTGCAACCCCTTGTGAACTGAATGTATGTAAAACAGAAATGAACTGCGGATTTGCCATGTACTGATATTTGTATAATGCACTCGACTTATGAAATAAAGCTGAGTTTTTAAAAAATGTACAACCTTGATCTGAATACAAACATTCACGTAGTGAAACAGTTGCAACAGGACTGGGATTTTAGCATATCGGATTTTATAGCATTTTTAAAAAATGGTTAAACTGGTACAATTTCTAAACTGGGGGTCCAGTGGGACCTCCCTGGTGTCCTGTTGGCAGAGTTGTCGGGCTGACGACCTGGGATCGGAAGCAGGCTGGGGATGTCGCATCAGGAGGCAGGCCATGACTGAGACAGCTGCTGCTTCGCAATGCGTCTTGATCAGGGAGGGCTGGTGGCAGACTCCGCCACCACAGCAACACATGTGACGCCAGGGAGGTTGCTTCCGCTGCATGGAGATGCTGCGGCTATGCGTGACCATTAACAGCCACTCATTCCCACTAGGGGTTGAGAGAGAAAATCCAGTAACTATCTGAATGGCGACAGGGTTAGGCCCGACCAGGATATGTCCCTGAGATGGGGGTACATCCCTGCACCAAAGAGCTTCCAGCCAGGAGCTAACAATCAACATTTATTTATTTATTTAGATTTTGTTAACCAGGTAAACCCTCTGAGACCAGAGGTCCCTTTTTCAGGGGAGACACGGGGTGAGTACACCAACCACTTTACATCAGGTACAGTAGGCAGCTTCAAAATACATATACAGTTTGTACAGGTGACTTGGTAACAGTAAGGCAGAGACAGAGAGCATACAGTAAGTAACAGAGTCAGAGAACATGCATTGTCATTGGGGTACATTAGCCCACAGTCTTCAAAATACATACTCAGTTTGTACAGGAGGCAAGGGGACGGTAAGCTGGTGTAGGAGCAAGTTCGGTTAAAACACCAGAGCAGTGTACGTACATTGCCAGTGGGGCATATGAGCCTATAGAGGTAACCGTCTATAGAGATTAGCTGGTCTGTAGGGAGCAAGGAGTTTGTCAGTAGCCAATTACGGTAGGGAGAGGTAGGGTGTATTATCTAGTGGTTGCAGCAGCAGTGGCTCAGTTTAAGGAGGTAGACTTTAAGACCAGCCTTAAATGAGGAGAGGGAGGGTTTGTCAAGCAGGGAAGAGGGGAGTGAGTTCCAGAGGTGAGGGGCAGTGAACTGGAAGGACCATTTTCTTTGCCTGGTACGGATGCGGGGTATGTTCAGGAGCCGACTGGAAGTAGACCGGAGGTTACGGAGGGAGACTTTGGGGGTGAGCAGGTCGCTAAGATGAGGTGGGTGGTGAATGGAGAGGAGTTTGTAGGTAAGGCAGGCAGGGGAAAAGGATAGTTTATGCCTGAGTGTTGGCCAGTGGAGGTCCATGAGAGCCTCACAGTGATGCCTCCTAGGGGAGGAGTAGGTTGCAAAGTGAGCAGTGCGGTAGTAGAGGGTGGAGAGCTTGTTTAGCTCGGTCTCTCTGAGGGACTGTAGTAGTGGAGAGCTGTACAGTAGTTAGGGGAGGAGGTTGCAGTTAGCAATGGCTCAGTGTGCTTCTCCAGAGAGGGAGTTTCCGAGGCAGTATAGTAGGCCCAGCCTCAGGTGGATGGATTTTGTTAAGACATCTATGTGGGGTTTGAAGGTTAGCTTCTGGTCAAGGGTAACCCCAAGATATTTAAACTGGTCAGCGACCTCGACACACTTTCCTTGGGCTGACGATATCTGGAGAAGACTGCTATGGTCTTTGCCCAGTCACTGGGTCCCAAATAGGACTGCTTTTGTTTTCTCCTCATGGATGAACATGGAAAAATAAACTGGGAGTCTAGACTATTCCATGAAAATGGAGCTCCAAAGGAGAAGTTTTCTCTACCATAACCTGAAACAAATTCTGGTAAATAACAACTATGGTGCTGGACATAGCGTAAAACATACCTATGATCTGGAGTCACCAGGCATTCGGATAAGTAAGGGGCAATTTGGTTATTAACTGCTTTATAAATACAGAAAAGCCAGTTTAGATCTGTCCCGGAGGAAAAGGATAACCAGTTTAATTTAATGAGTAATGAGGAGTGACTTTCATCTCATTTTGCTTTTAAAATCAATTGATAATAAACAACATTTAAGAGGGCCAAGAAAAATTTAGAAACATAACTATGAATAGTATCCCCATGATCAAGAACTGGAAGAATTGCTTGAACGCAGTATGTTTCCTGTCTTATATAGATGAACAGCGTCTAGCATATTTCAAATGTCCCAAACGTGAATTCATTTTATTAATTGTTTTGTCGGTATTTATTTATTGAATTTTGTTTTAGTTTGCTTTATGTATACTGCCTCTATGTTGTTTTCTCAATATCTGACATGGAACCTTTGTAAAAGAGCCTTGGCTCAAAGGTGTTATCTGAAATCTTAAATAAAAATAAAATAAAAAATGTGGAAGTCCTTTAAGCTCAAGAGCCCATTCTCAAAGGTGTCCAGTTCAAGAATGTAACAACAACATCAGGCAACAATATGATTCAAGTAACATAGTCAGTGAAAGACAGAAGCAATACAGTATGCAAGTAACAAACAATATGAATTTTAAGAAAGGGTCAAAAGAGAGACCTAGCTAGTTATATTTTTATTTATTTAATTCAAAAAATTCGCAAGGAAAGTCATACTGAGTTGACATCGGCTACTTTCCAGATTTGTCCTGGGGAAGGGAGAAGAGAGGTGAAAACGTATACAAAGTACAGTTCATAAAAAAATACAATAACATTTTAATAATAAGTCAAAATATACAGTTTAGGAACACTTAAAGAATAAATTGCCAAATGGTAAATAACCATGTAGTAAATTGTGGAACGAGCAAAAGAACATTAAATAGTAAACCGCAACAAAATAAAATGGAGAGAAATGGACTAAAACTAGGGGAGGGCAGTGCTGGAGTCAGTGTTGGTCGAAGGCAGGTGAAAAGGAATCCACCCCAGTATCAGAAGCAACTCATTTATTACATATTTAACTATTAAATATTTAAAATCATTTATTGTTAGAATGTATTTATTAAATATTTAAATTTGATCACCCTTTCCAATGGTTGATTTTCTTAATGTAATGGAAAAGGGATAATCCCTTATTAGAATATTTAAATTAATTTATTAAATATGTAATTATATATTTAAATATGACCAACCTTTCCAATGACTGATTTTTTTTTTAATGTAATGGAAAAAGGATAATTCCTTATTAAAATATTTCAATTTAATTTATTAAATATTTATTATATATTTAAATTATGTCTCTGGACTTCAGCAAGGCTTTACCGTGCCGCACAGGAGGTCAATGAGCAAGCTGAGGGATATGGGGGCGGGGAAACTGGTGGGGTGGGTGGGTGAGAGCTGGCTGCAGGGCAGACAACAGAGGGTAGTTGTGGGAGGGAGACATCCAAGCCAAAGCCAGTAATGAGTGGGGTACCACAGGGTTCAGTGCTGGGCCCTGTTTTGTTCAATGTCTTCAATGGA
Source organism: Neoceratodus forsteri (assembly GCA_016271365.2). Classification (NCBI taxonomy): domain Eukaryota; kingdom Metazoa; phylum Chordata; order Ceratodontiformes; family Ceratodontidae; genus Neoceratodus; species Neoceratodus forsteri. The sequence continues at coordinate 331,838,893 of JADMNL010000026.1, read as the reverse complement.
GACATTGCAGAGGAGGTCAAGAGTAAGATCTGCCTGCTCATGGACGACACTAAGATTTGTGCAAAAGTGGGCAATGAGGAAGAGAGGCAGGCACTCATAGAGGATCTAGCTAAACTCGAACACTGGTCTAGGGAGTGGCAGTTGGGGTTTAACACTAAGAAGTGCAAGGTCATGCACCTTGGAGCCAGAAATCCCAGGAACAGCTGTTGGCTGGGGGGAGTGCAGGTAACAGCTTCACAGGAGGAAAGGGACCTGGGGGTAATAGTTACAGGGGACATGATGCTGGGGTGCATTGTCAGAGGGATCACCTCTCGAAAGGGGAGGTCATCCTGTCACTGTATAGATCACTGGTGAGGCCACACTTGGAATACTGTGTACAGTACTGGTGCCCCTACCTCAAAAAGAATGGGAGATTACTGGAGGAGGTGCAGCATAGGGCTACAGAAATGACCATGGGACTAGGGGAGTTGCCGTATGAGGAAAGGTTGAAGGAGCATGTACTCGCAGGATGGTAAGAGGGGACATGATAGAGACCTTTAAGTACTTGAAAGACATAAAAAAGTCAGGGAGGAAGTATTGTTGTGCTTAAAGGGGGAAGAGTCACTGGGGGCACAGTCTGAAGTTGGAAGGGGAAGGTTTAGGATGGAGATGAGGAGGCACTACTTCACAGAGAGAGTGGTGGCAGGCTAGAACGCACTGCTGGTGGAGTTAATTGCTCTAAGGACAGTGGATAGCTTTAAGTGGGGTTGGGATAGAGTCATGGGCAGGGTTATTTCAGACAAGGGGAGGGGAGGACCGGGAAAGAGGAGGAAGGGAGGGGTTTGAGTGGGGTGGGGCAGTTGTAGTGATATGAAGCTAAGAGCTGCACAGTTGGACAGACTTGATAGACCTGTGGGCCTTTTTCTGCTGACAATTTCATATGTTTGTAAATTTGACCTCCCTTTTCAGTGGCAGATTTTTTAAATGTAATAGAAAAAGAACAACCCCTTATTAAAATATTTAAATTCATTTATGAAGTATTTAATTATCATTTAACCACCCTTCCCAATGGCTGATTTTTTTAATGTAACACGAAAAGGGACAATCCCATTTGTTAAATATTTAATTATTATGTATTTAAATGTGACCACACAATGGCTGATTGTTTAGTGTGATGGAAAAGGGGCAATCCAGATTTAATAAAGAATGTTGCGACTGAGCCAGACAACATAGTTGGAGTCTTTTCCATTCAAGATCAAAAGATTTTCTTTTTGTATTTATCCATTTTCAGGGGCCCACAGGTGGCTTCCAGCTCTCTGTGGAGAGTTCTGCTCAGCCCTTCCGGGTTTCATATAGCCTGCAGCGCCCCTCTCTTTTTTTCCTCAGGTTTTTCTCCCATCTATCCCGAGGCCTCTGACAAACCTGAACGTGCATGTGCATGAAGGCACACGTGCATTCCAAGAACCTAGTAACACCCGCTTCCCCCCACCCAACCTAATCCTAGTCCTCCTATTGGCTTGGGGCTGCCATCAAGCCTTCACTCAGTGGCAGCCAAGAGCTGAGGAGAAGTTGTCTCCCTCCCGGGGAGAGGAGAGTACCTGACGGCTGCTTAGCCAGCTGTCTCCCCCCTCCCAAGCTAACCCCTGGCAAACCAAGCTTATTCCCCAACACGGGTTACCAGCGTGGCGCGAGGTGTGGCATCCAGTACCTCAACCCTCAGCGTCACCAGGCCAACTAGATCAAAAGATTTTCTGAGAACTAATTTACCATTTTGTCAGAATCTTGTAAATTCAGATAAAGTGGGAACAGTCTTATGAGCAAAGAACACAACAATATCCTCAGTATCAAGCCCAATAGAATAATTCTAAAGGGAAACTCTTATAAAGCTTATAAGTGCAGTGTGGAGGGGTTGTGGGGTAACAGATGGACCAGACACTGAACTTCAAGTTTAACTCACAATCTCTGTATGATGTTTTTTTTTCAAAATACAGGAGATAACCTTAAACAATGGCATATCCCTTCTTCACTACATCAGTTTGTAGCAACAGACTATGTATGTCCCTTCTCTGCATTTAGCCAGCACCTGCTGACTCTCTGATCTCCGATCTATCTCAGCAGTTGAGATTCAGCCTCCACCCCTATGCGGGCCTTGTTTGTTTGGGTAGTGGAGGCTCAAACTTAAAAAAAAAAAAAAAAAATAACATCTAAAGACAAAGAACCTCAGTGCAGAAGCACTGAAACAAGGGTTACCCCAAAGGGCATTGACAATAAGCCAAATTTCAAAGAACCACATCACACATACTTCCCTAATGCAACGCATCATGGGATATGTGTAAATCACCATGACATTTCAGACTTGTTAAACTTACAGCAATTTACATGCATTTTAAATAGCACAACTAACTTAATTTCTATAATAGTCACCTAGTACATTTTACCATTATCAAAAATACCTAGTGCCATGGTATTTTAAACATTTACATGTTTTATAAACATGAATTATATACATCAAGGTATTTTATGACATAGTGCTATTACATAGTAGATCCAACAATGATAAACACAACCCGTTTTACATATGCTTGGAGGTCACCACAGTAACCTCCCTGTACGAGGACCTGAGAGGGGAAAAGGAAAATTAAAGAGGACACTACAGCATAGTCAAGAAAGGGGAGGGGGTGGCCAACCTTATGGACTAGAAATTGTAAAGGGTAGATTAGGATAAGAAACAGACGAACTGTTGCAACAGATTTAAGAAAAGGTTGGTCCTCAAGAGTGGCAGGAGCTCCGTGTCGCATGCAGCGGCTACTGCAGAAATGCCTGGTTAGGGCTTAATGGCCATAGAGCCGCGGATGAACATCTCATGTACGCCAGGCTGCTCCATCCATAATGGCAGCAGAGCCACGGGCAGACATCTCGTGCACCCCGGGTGGCTTCCGCCATGAAAGTTATGCTAATGAGGGCTACCAACAAATGGCAAAATTGTTAGCCCTCATTAGCATAACCTTTGTGGTGGAAACTGCCCAGGGTGCGGGAGATGTCCGCCCGCAGCTCTGCAGCCATTATGGACAGAGTGGGTCTTTCGAACTAAAATCAGCAGGCGGCAAGTAAATAAAAAAAATAAAAAATAAAAAAGACAGTCTGATGCTAAAAGCCCTAATCAGGCATTTCTGCAGCAGCAGCTGCACTTCTTGGCTTTATAAATATTTTGATAAAAAATGGAATGCAAAGGATTCACAAATAAACTAAACAAGACTGGACCAAGAATAGAACCTTGTGGAACCCCTGTGGTAACAGGAAGAGGAGGAGAAAGACACCCATCCCAAAGAAAAGATTGAAATAGCCAGTCTAAAGAAGAAACCAATTTATGACATTCGAAGAAAAAACATAGAAAGACAAGCGTGAAAAGTAGTAGCAAATAATTAAATTTAAAGTCCTAAAAATATATATAAAGGCTGGCCTGGTGGCACAGAAGGCTGAGGTACTGTAAGCACCTTACCTTGCACCATGCCGGTGACCTGAGTTTAGGAACAAGCTTTGGTCGCTGGGGGTCAGAGGGGCAGGCTCGGAGAGGATTGAGTGGCCATCTGGCTTCTCTCCTTTTCTGAACAGAGGTGGTAAGTCGATCTGGATCTTGGCTGTCACCAGGTGGAGGCCTGGTGGTAGCACTGATGCTTAGGAGACATGCTTGGGAGACAGACTGGTCAAGGTGGGGGGGGTGGAAGTAGCGTGGTTCCGGAATGCATGCGCACCTCCGTATGCTGCCATGGCTCTGGAACATAGGAGGAAAAATGCAGGACTTGGGTTTTGCAAAGCCTCAGCTGTGGCGCTGTGAGCTGCCCTGCCACTCTGGTTGGGAGTGAATCTGAATGAGAGTGCATTGGGGGGGGTATCGGCTGGCCTCACTGTGGGGGGAAATGTGCGGGGGAACCTAGCTCCCGACCAGGAATAAGGCAAGTGATGGTCGGCAGTACCCAGGGACGAGTAGTCCAGAGCACCCGAAACGAAATCATGAAAACCAGTGAGAGCGGTTTGAGTAGGAAATGTTGACCAAAACCTGAATGATAAATTAATTAATGTCTGATGTTTACAAACAGTCATTCATTTGTGTTAACACAGTTTTTTTTCCATAAATTTCAAGATAATAGGCAAGAGGGAACTTAGGCAGCAATTATCTGTTGCAGGTTTGGATCCAGTCTTACGAAGCAGGATTACCATGGAGTGCACCAAAAGGTGTACAGAAATTCCCAGGTGTTTCTCTCAGTAGGAAATGTAGTGCTGTAAAGTGGCTTCAAAGGCAAGACCGGTCCACAGCAACACTGGATCCTGGTTCTGGAAGACATTTTATTTGTTATTGCAGGCAGCGAGAGGGACCTGGCACTAGAGGACCTGTTTCTTAACATCACCAGCAGAAGCATGTCCTGCTGGTGTGTGTGGTGTGGTGTGTGTCCGTGTGTGTGTACAGGCACTCATGGAGAAGGGCTGCTAAGAAGCACCAGTTAATTACAGCACTGCTGGTGCGTGTAAACGGAGAGCTGCAGAAAAAGTGCCACAGAGTTGCTTCACTTATTGCCTGTTCTGGTGTGTGTGCGTGTGTGTGAATGACACTGGTTTTCTGAGGTGGTGCTGGAGAAAGAGTGCCCCTGACTGGCAGTAACTTCAATAACTTATGGCAATGCCAGCGTGTGTGAAGGAGCACCAGAGAAGAGGATGCTGAGTGTCTCGTAGTCAGAGCTCGGGAGGGATATTTGTTCTTGGCTCATGCTGCCACTGCAACACACAACCCCTGACGCTACCATATTTTGGGGTTCCATGTTGTTTTTAAGGATTATTAACCCTTTTAAGGCAGAGGTATAAAGAGACAATGGGAAACCTGAGATTTAGAGGTAAATGTACCGTTAAGTCCTTGTAAGCTGCATTGAAAGTATTGCCCAGCTTTACATTGTCACTTTACCAAAAAGGACAGTTATCATAGCCCTAGCACACAGGAAACAATGGCACAATATCAAATATTTTCAGCATCATTGAATGCTTTTGCAGTATAGCATTAAACTAGGAGCATCAAATGAGTTGATCTGCCAAGAATTGATCTTCACCATTGATTCACACTGATGGGTCTGGAGCTGGAGGTGGTAGGACCCCGCAGGGGAAAATCTTTTTTGCAGGAGGGCGCCAGCATTGGGTTGTGATGGTGCCTATGCTCCCCGATGTGGTGCCGTGCACACTAGCCAGTAACCTTCACCAGCGCTCTCACACATCTCATTCAGTTCTTCCCATTATAGAGTGCACACCGTGGGAGTGACAGTGCCTCAGTTCATCTACCATTGTCACCGAAGTTCTTCTGTCACCACCAGATGTTTCTAGTTCACAATGCCGTTTTTGTTCTTTATTATTTTCTGTGATGCCGAAACCTGAGAAAAACGTGAGGGGGGGCAAGGAAGTTGAAGAAACGCAGTCAGCCTCCTATCATGCGTTGTTGCCCCTGTGTGAAACCCATCGCTTTGAATCAGTGTTGCTGGACCTGCCTTGGCTCTTCTCACGACATGGTTATGTGTGATGCCCTCTACTCCATGGACTGCCATATGTTACAAATCTGCATGATGAAGTGAGGTCACCCGATCCTCACTTTCAGAGGCAGGCATAGCACAGGTGAGACAAAGGCAGAGTCTCTGGGTCTTTCCCCTGGGCCCCCTTCCCGGTACCTCCAATGTTGAGGAAGTACAGGGTCCTTGAGGTTTTGGAAGCCCTAGGGTTGGGTCTGCTGGACAGCTGATTCCTTCTGGGTGGCTGGCTGCACATCCCCAAAGTCTGTCTGTCCTTGACAGCAGACACCGACAGTGGTGAGACTGAAGCTATGTGCATGGTCTACACCGGTGGACATGTCGGCGACCTTGCTGATGAGCAGCGTGGTGCTGGCTGTGATGAGCTGTCTTCTGATGCTGTTCATGGTGTGGTGAGAAGGATGGGCACTGAGTCTGTATGATGCCCTGTGGTTGAAGTGGTGGTGGTATTCTCTCTCCCCCCTCCCGCATGGAGTCCTAGTGGCTCTGGGGGTTGGGACAACTGGCCCTGGTGATGGGGGCAGCACCAGTCATGATGTCACTCCTGGGCCTGACAACAGGCATAGTGCCAGTGTCACTCCTGAGGCCTTTTCTAGTTCTGGTGCTATTCATGGCATCAGACTGGCTACCTATACCTCACGCACCACCAGGGTGGGGATGGCCCTGGGTTTGGCATTGGACCCACCTCCAGGCCCAGCACCATGGGTGGTGCTGGCTGCAGCACCAGAGGGGAACCCACTTCTAGGTAAATAATTGGGCCTTGTGCTGCAGGGGGTACCAGCTTGGGGCTGTAGGCTGGCCAGGAGGTGGCAGTCTCTCCAGATCCATGTGCTGAGCCCACCACTGGTGCAGAATGGAGCTGCCCCAAGGGGACTGCATAGCCCCGCTCTCCTCACCCCGGGAGTTTTCTCCCATGGGCACTGACCTAGTCAGTTTTCTTCCATAGGTCAGCCTTGTTCTGGTGGTCCTGCCAGGCCCTGATCTTCCCGACAGACCAGACACAGGCTGTGGAGCCCCTGGCTCCCATTTCTCTTTTGGGCTCATGTCACCTCTGCTCGAATTCCCAGGGATCATGGGCCCTCTAGGGCGTCACCTGGCATCAGCAAGGAAGGGCGACTGGCGCCTTGAACCAACGCCATTGGCATTTCAGCCAGGTCCAATTCAAACCTGGCCCTCTGGCACCATCCCCTTCTGCATCCAGCACCTCCTCTTCATTCATGTTCTCCTTTGAGGGCACAGCCTAATCCCTGCATATGTCATCTGCCTCTGAGTACTCCCTATTCCAGAGATGCCTGGCAGACATGTTGCGGGCGCAGGATGTGGGCACCATTGCTAGCTTCAGTACTATGTACTTGCAGCTAGGACTACTAGAGGATTTCGACGATGCAAACTTTGTCACCCCTCCCTGGCCTTGAGCCTTCAAGGACAGTGGAAAGTCCCTTCTCATGTCCTCCAGCCCCATGGGATGTCCAGCTTTGGCATTGTGCATCCATGGGTTCTGCAGGAGCAGCTCCTTATCCCACCTCACTGACTGAGATCCTGCAGACACTGGCAGGGCCTCTGTACCTGGTGCATGACCGACAACCTCAGGCTGACTCTGCTCAGGCAGAAGACCAAGGAAGAAAGGTGTTTCCCACAGTTCACACCATGAAACATAGAAACATAGACTCTGACAGCAGATAAGGATTGCTTGGCCCACCCAGTCTGCCCATTTCTCTACCTAATGGATAAGCTGCAGATCCTAGTTAACCAACAGCCTACTTCCTCCTACCCCCCACTAGAATTGCCTTATGTCTGTACCATGTATTCTTGAATTCCCTCACTGTTTTTGACCACACAACCTCCTCAGAAAGGTTTTCCATGTGTCCACCACCCTTTCCATGAAAAAATACTTCCTCATGTTACCCCAAGCCGTTCCCCCCTCAATCTTCAAATTGTGCCCCCTTGTTCTTGCACATCTCTTTTTCTGAAAGATGCTACCCTCTTGGACATTGTTGATTCTCTTGAGGTACTTGAAAGTTTCTATCATGTCCTCCCTCTCCCTCCTTTCCTCAAGGGTATACATATTAAGCTTCGTTTGTCTGTTTTCACATGGCTTCTAGTGTAGACCCTGTACCATTTTAATTGCTCTCCTTTGGACTGCCTCTATCCTTCTATGGGGTCTCCAGAACTGCATGCAGTACTCCAGATGGGGTCTCACCAACTGTCTGTACAGAGGGATAAGAACTTCCTGTTTTCTACTGGTGATGCCTCTCCCTATGCATCCCAGTATCCCCCCAGCCCTCCTTACTGCCTACTCACATTGCCTGCCTACCTTTAGGTCATTTGATATGACTTCCCCCAGGTATCTTTTCATTTTTGTTGATGTTAGTACCTCCCCACCCCACCCCATTGTGTACTCTTTCCCTGGGGTTTTGTTTCCCAGGTGCATTACTTTCATTGAATCTATGTTGCCATACTTTTGACCATTTCTCCAACCTTGCCAAGTCCCTTCTCAACCTTTCCACCCCCCCCTTGTGTATCAACCCTGTTGCAGAGCTTTGTGTAATCTGCAAAGAGGAATACTTTTCCTTTCAGTCCCTCCACCATGTCACCTATTAAGACATTAAAGAGGACCGGTCCCAGTACTGAACCCTGTGGTACCCTGCTAGTAACCCCCCTTTCTTCAGAATGGAGTCCGTTTACTATTACTCTCTGCATCCTGTTGTCCAGCAAATTTTTTACCCAGGTTACCACCCTGGGACCCACTCCCAGGCTGGCTAGCTTGTTTATTAACCTTTTATGCGGGACTGTGTCAAATGCCTTGCTAAAGTCTAGGTAGGCCATATCCACAGCCTCTCCCTGGTCTACTACTTTGGTCACCCAGTCAAAGAGATTTATTAGATTCATCTGACATTACCTTCCCAGAGTGAATCCACGCTGCCTTGGGTCCTGTGCCGTGCTGCCTATAGATACTCAACAATTCTTTCTTTCAAAAGTGATTCCATCATTTTCCCTACCACTGAAGTCAAACTAACTGGTCTGTAGCTTCCTACAGTAATAGTGGTTCCGCTTCACAAATCTGGCAGTTGTGAAGAGGCTAGTAAATACAGATCAGTGAGCCTCACATCTATAGTAGGGAAACTACTGGAGACACTACTCAAACAGAGGATCATAGCATTCCTCGAAACTCCTAAACAGCATAGTTTCACAGCAGGTAGATCATGCCAGACAAATCTGCTCAAGTTTTTTGACTACACTACAAAAATAGTGGACAACAGTGGGGAAGTAGATGTGGTCTACGTAGACTTTAGTAAGGCCTTCTACTCGGTCCCACACAGAAGGCTGGTAAAGAAGCTTGACCACACAGGGGTTGGTCCAGAAGTAGTCAGATGGGTAAAAAACTGGTTACAATGCAGAACCCAGAGAGTACAGGTTAATGGAATGCAATCGACAGAAGGCAGGGTGACCAACGGTGTGCCCCAGGGCTCAGTGCTGGGGCCTCTGCCCTTCATGTTTTTATAGCAGACATCACTGACAGACTGGAAGGGAAGGTGTGTGTTCACAGACAATACCAAGATATATAACAGGGTGGATACCTCAGAAGGAGTCAGCAAGATGGAAGCTGACCTCAAGAAATTAGAAAATGGTCTGGAATGTGGCAGCTGAAATTCAACGCCAAAAAGTGCAAGGTCATGCACATAGGAAAGAAAAATCCAAGAAAGGAGTATAACCTAGGACGTGAATTACTGGCAGCCTCAAACCAGGAACAAGATCAAGGAATCATAATCTCGGATGACTTGAAGGTTACTAAGCAGTGTAAGAAGGCAACATTGAAGGCCAACAGAATGCTGGGCTGCACTGGGAAGGGAATCACGAGCAGGAGGAGAGAGGTGGTACTACGACTGTGTAGATTGCTGGTCAGGCCTCACCTGGAATGCAGAGTCCAATTCTGGAGGCCTTACCTCAGGAAGGACTTTGACCGGGTGGAAACAGTACAGAGAAAGGCGACAAAAATGATTCAGAGTCTGCAGTACATGTCCTATGAGGAAAGACTTAGGGAACTGAATGTGTACTCCCTGGAGCAGAGAAGAGAAGAGAGAGAAGGGGGGGTTCATGATTGAAACATTAAAGTACATAAAAAGCATTAACAATGTACAGGCACGGGAACTTTTTCACTTCAAGAAGGGCTCCATGACCTCATGCTGCAAGGATGGAGATTCTCTTCCAACACCAGGAAGTTTTTCTTTACAGAAAGAGTGGTGGACACCTGGAACAGCCTGCCCCAAGAGGCTGTGGGGGTCAATACTGGGGGGGGATTCAAGAATGTATGGGATAGACGCAAGGGGCCCTGACTATAAAGGGCAACTAGAATGTCAAAATAGGTCTAAATCAAATGGGCAGACTAGATGGACCTAGCGGTCTCCTTCTGCTGTCAATTTCTATGTTTCCTGCCTCTGCCTTGCTCCCACTTTTGTGAAGGGGAATCACATCTGTTCTCCTCCAGTCCTCAGGTACCACACCATCCTCCCATGATTTGTTAAAAAGGGTAGTCAATGGCGTCACTGGTTCTCCCCGTAGTTCTTTTAGAATTCTGTGGTGAATCCTGTCAGGCCTCAATGCTTTGCTCACCTTCAATTTTAGGAGTTCTTTCGGACCCTTTCTTCTGTGAATGGACTGGTATTGACCCCCTATCCAGAGTACTTGTATAGTTAGGTACTTCCCCCTCCTCTTCTGTTGTGAATACTGAGCAGTCGTATTCACCCAGTATTCCTCTGTTTTCACTGTTCCCCACTGCCACCCCCTTCCCTTTATTAAGCCTCACTATCCCTCCCTTGGTCTTTCTTTGCTCCCTAATGTACCTATAAAAGGTTTTATCCCCCTTAACTGAGTTGGCTATCTTTTCCTTGGTTTGGGCCTTTGCAATTCTGACTGCCTTCCCCGCTGCCTTTTGCTTTAACTGGTACAGTTCTCTGTCCTGCTCCTTCTGTGTTTCTTTATACTTCATGAATGCTGTATTTTTCTCCCTAACCTTCCCCGCCACCTCTTTTGAGAACCATAGTGTTTTTTTCCTTCATTTTGTTTTGTTTATTTGCTTCACACAAAGGTTTGTTGCCTCTGTGGTGGCAGTTTTGATTTTTCCTCCATTGTTCCGTCACCCCTCCTTCTTGCCTGTTTGCTAGTGCTTTTCTGAGGTACTCTCCCATTTTGCCAAAGTCAGCCCTCCTAAAGTCCAATACCCTCATTTTTGTATAGCTTAACTCTACAGCTGTGTTTATTCGTGAACCACAGAGTTTGGTGGTCGCTTGTTCCCAAATCAATCAATCAAAATATTTATTTAACCAGGCGAACACCTTTGAGAAGAACTCATTTTTGGGATGGGTCTGAGTACCATACATAATCCATTCACAGAATAAGGTTACACACCACGGAAATATACAATTGAAACAGTATGCAATTAGAAATTGAAACAATATGCAATATACAATAGACAGGCATCGATAAAGAAGGCAGAAACTTATATTCAATATGTACATAAATACATAGGTCATACAGGTAGTCCTAAGTAAAAGGACCTTGAGAAAAGCAAATAAGGAGAAGGTTAATAGACCAATTAAGCTTGAGGAACTCACGGGGGCTGGGAGGATACAGATGTATAAAGAGCCGGGATGCCAGTGTGAGGAGCCTCTGCTGGTTGAGGGCAGTGGCAACAAACAGGGAAGCAATTATAAAAAGCCGGGGGACACCAAGGTGAAGCTTCTCTGCTAGTTGAGAACAAGTAGCAATGATCGAGAAGAGCAATTATGGGACTCCTCGATAGAGCCTACATAGGGCGTATTGAGTGCAGATAGATGAAGGGGGGGAAGGCATAACGTGTTAGAATGTGCAGGGTGATACCGTGCAAGATCCTCGGTATACAGATGGCTACCCACCTCTAAATCTGAGATCCTCTCTCCGTCCCTGTTTTAGAGTACCAGGTCTAAGATTGCTCCCTCCCGAGTGGGTTTCAACACTAGCTGACTGAAGCATACCCCTGTAGGGCATCGAGAATTATCCTGCTTTTGGATGTGACTGCAGCAAATGTGCTCCAGTTAACATCTGGCATATTCAGGCCCCCCATCAACAATATCTCCCCATTTTCTGCCATTCTGAGGATGCCTTCTTTCATTTCCTCCTCCCAAGATTGGGGGGGGGATCTGTATACAACCCCCATGTGGATTGTGGTGCCATTCCCTGTCTCCAGGGTGACCCACAGTGCCTCCTTTCCTTCCTGTTTACCCTTTAGTTCCATTGCTTTGATCCATTTCCTTGCATAAAGAACTACTCCTCCTCCTCTTTTACCCTCCCTGTCCCTCCTGTAGATTGTGTACTCTGGTATGTTGAAATCCCAGTCATGGTTCTCTGAGTACCATGTTTCTGTGACTGCCACGATATCCAGGCATCCCTCGTCCATCAAGCCACTGCATTGCTGCACATCAGGCAGCCTACAGCAAGCACCTATGGGTGCAGCTGGGCAATTCCTAGCTGCCATGCCACACAGAGTTAGTTGGGCAAACCATTTGTCTTTCTGCCATGAGCCTGGAGTTGGCAAGGCACCAGTCAAGGGTGTTGTGCGATGCTGTTGAGCTGGTCTTCAGGCTAGTGGGACCTGCAGCCTGTGTTCAGTGGATGGCGTGGCTTTGCCTTTCATGATTGGCACCTCTGGCTTGGTGAAAGGAGCTCAACTGTCCATTCCAGGGGGCTCACGTCATCTTCTGAAGGGTCAGGCAAGAGCTATCGGAGTGCTTTCCTGCCCCTCACTATAGGAGTGTCCGCCTGACTTTGAGCAGCCTTGGGTCTCACCAAATCTATGAGGAGCCCCTGCCCTTATAGGTTTTCCACACAGTGGGCTGAGGGTAATTCTACCTTTAGAGTGTAGTAGCTCCTCCCTATTTTTGGTAAGTTTGGTACTCTGACCCGTCAGTGTGAATCAGTAATGAAGACTGAGTCTTGGAAGATATGAAAAGTACATATTCATGGTAATTGCTGATCTTCCAGAATATCTTCACCATTGATTCAAATGCCCACCCACCATCCCCTGCAGAGGTAAGAGCCAGGACCTCTGGCAGCTCACCCTGTGGACACTTGTAGCACTTTTTTTTTTCATGGCTGTCAGTCTCCTCTTGTAAATTGTATATTTTTTATACTCTATTGCTTCAACTTATTGATACATGTACAGAATAAAAATATAAAAGATAATACAGGCAGTGGGCTGACTAACAAACATGTGTCACCATTATAAATACTTTGCTACTTTTGATATGTGTAGTATCCACAATTATGTTGATATGGTACATGAGTCACAACATTTTATCCAATGGCGGGGTGCCTCACTTCAACTTGGCATAAAGACCATCTAAGAAATACCTTCCCCAAACAGAAAAAAGATGAGAGTCAGAGGAGCCCCTCATACAGGTCTCATCTCGTCCACCTATTCTGATATTTATCCATTTGCTGTGAGAGACCAAATGTAAGTTTTTCTAGTCTTTGAATAAGGGATACCATCTGTGTCCACTCCCTAATACTGGGGGGCTGCTGGAGCCACCTCTTAGTAATGGTCTTCAAAGCCTCTGTGGTTAAGATAGCCCAAAGATATCTGCTCTCCTTACCCCCCACCTCCCCAAGATCAAGTACTCGAACCAAAGCCCCACTCTGAACCCCAAATATGGTCTCCAGGTCTGTTGTATGTCTCTCCAAAAGGTAGCTAGCTTCTGACATGACCAATAAATATGGGCCTGTGAGGCCTCTGGTTCTCCGCACTGCCTCCAACATAAAGTGGGCACTCTTGTGTCTCACTTTGCAACTTGTACAGGTTCCAGGAAGTATCTACTTCTCAGCTTCCAACTGAATTCCTTCCAGACTGGGGAGGAAGAGAATTGCCAGGTGTTTTTCCTTAAGTGGGTCCACTGTCTGTTGCTCAAACTAATATCAAGATCCGCCTCCCATTTAGTCTTAATATGGGCCGTGGTGTTCCCCAAGTCCCTAACATAGTTAGTATGCAGAATAGTGATTGCTTTTTCTCCCCTCTTTGACTGCCATATATCTTGGAAAGGTATCTGTAACAGTTGGTTTAGTTGCTTTGCTTGGTGAGCTCTCAATAAGCTATTTATATAATCTCATATCTGATAATTTCTAAATCTGTTTCTCTCTTTCCACTGGAACCTCTGTTGGGCCATCCAAAAACTCAACCCAGTGTATTTCTTCACCAAACAATATGTAGATTTTTATTCAGCACTCAGAATGATGTCATTATCAAGTACCTCAAGGGAATCAACAAAGTCCAAGAGGGTAACATCTTTCAGAAAAAGAGACTTGCAAGAACAAGGGGGCACATTTGAAGATGGGGGGAGGGTGGCTCAGGGGCAATGTGAAAAAGTATTTTTTTTTTCACAGAGAGGGTGGTGGACACATGGAATGACTTTCCTGAGGAGGTTGTGGGATTAAAAACAGTGGTGGAATTCAAAGCATGCATGGGACAGACATAAGGCAATTCCTGTGGGGGTAGGAAGAAGTAGGCTGTTGGTTAACTAGGATCTACAGCTTATCCAATAGGTAAGGAAACGGGCAGACTGTGTGGCCCAAGCGGTCATTATCTGCTGTTAAAGTCTATGTTTCTATGGTTTCAGGACCAGCTTGTCCCTTCTTCTGGACTACTTATTCTTAAAGGGGAACTGTCAGCAATAAAAGCCTGATACCCAAGTGTGAGGCTGATTCTAATTAGCCCTTTGTGTGCAGAAACACTTTTATTTACTTACCGATTACTGCAGTGCAATAAATAAATCTGGCTAATTTCATTGACTTGTAAGATGCCATTTCATGTAACCAGACATCCCAGAATCCCCAGCTGCTGACCTCAGAGGAGAACTGCAGAGCTGGGAGAGCCAGTTGCCTTCAACAGCCTGCAGTGAATGTCAGAATTTTTTGTAAGCTGTAATCTTCAGTTTGCTGGACTGCTGTTCTCCTAGGGCTAGGTACAGTCACAGAAGACTGTACTAAGCCCCACGAGCACAGCAGAACCAGCAAACATCTGATTTTAGCTTACAAAATCTTTAATGTGTATACTGCAGGCTACTGAAGGCTATTGAATCTCCCAGCTCTGTAGTTCTCCACTGATGTCAGCAGCAGGGGATTCTGGGACATCTGGTTACATGAAATGGCATCTTAGAAGTCAGCAGTATTAGCTTAGTCCTAGTGAATCCTACTTTGCTGCAGTAAATGATAAGTAAAAGAAAATGTTTTTATACAAAAAGTGCAAATTGGGATCAGCCTCACACTTGGGTGTGTGAGGCTTCTGTTGCTGACAGTTCCCCTTTAAATCAGTACTTCAAATAGCACTTCTAAATTCATCTTCCTTATCACGTTGAAACCTCTTTTTAATCTTGTGCTGCAAACTTCTTGAATGAACTTGCATTCCATTCTCTCTCCTTGCTGCTATCTCCCGATTCCTGCGTTCATTAAGAGCCTTTATATTTTAAGCACTTTGTTCAATTATAATAAACTGCTGCCTTACTCAAACGTTTTTTTTTTAAAAGCCACAGTGTGACTGCCATTGGGAGAGATGCTCTCTCTTTCCTCTTCCAGTTAGCTGGACACACTGCAGCTTTTTTTTTTTAAAAAAGTTTAAGCGAGGCAGCAGTATTATAATTGAACAGAGCGCTTAAAATACAAAGAGACACTGAATGAACGCAGGAATCGGGAGATAGCTGCAAGGAGAGAGAGAGAGAATGGAGAGTGAGTTTATTCAAGAAGTTAGCAGCACAAGATTAAAGAGAGGTTTCATTGTGATAAGAAAGATGAATTTAGAAGTGCCTGTGTGAAGTACTGATTTAAGAACAAGCAGCCCAGAAGATTCTGAGGAAGGGACAAGCTCGTCCTGAAACGTTAATAACTGATAATTAAATGATTCTGGGTGCTGACTGAAAATCTACATATTGTTTGATGAAGAAATATACTGGGTTGAGTTATTTTTCTCAAAGGGAACCCAAGGGGCACAATCAGCAAACCCACACAAATTTTTGCCAGTCTCCTCTGCCATGGCCCTTGTATATCGTTTGCTGTTCTGGCAAAAAAAGAAGAAAGAAAAGAGGGTTGAGCACTCCAGTGCCAACCCTCACCAAAAACTAAAAAATTAAAAGGGAAGTGGAGGGTCACTTCTTGTCTCCCCCCTCCCCAACCCTCCCACCAACAATAAAAATAAAAAAAAACTGTGTTTTTCTTTGTGGAGTAGGTAGCACCTTCCCTCCAATTTTTTGTTGTCCCTTTTCTCCCTGCCTAGGATATATCCCTGTTGGTTGCTACATGCAGTAGGTGCCCTGGGTACTATTCAGCCTTCCTCCACTGAGTAGATGCTCTGGATGTGGAGAGATGCAATGCACTTTATTTTGGATTACTGTACTGGCATCCATGCAAGGTGCATCCCTGTGGCCACAAGGAGAATCAGGTCTTGCCTATCACTTCTCTAGCTATGTTAGATTGTTTGGTTGGTGTACCCTTGCTTTTTCTCCCAGTACTGGGGTATAATGACTGGGCATCGATTGGGTATCTATGACTTACTCAGATCCTGCTCTCTATCAGCAAGCATGCTTTTATATGCGGATGACACTATTATGTACACTGCTCACAGTGGTGCAGAGCAGGCAGCTGCTATGTTGTAGCGTGATTTTGATGCTGTGCAGGGAGACTTGATGGATCGAAGACCAAGTGTAAAGAAGACACAATGGATTTTGTTTGCAAAGAAATGTTCAACTAATAAAGACTTGGCCTTGAAGTCAAATAAAGATGTGGCATTGGAGACAGTAAATAATTAAGCAATAAGGCATGACAGGGTGTGTGTTATCGTGTAATAATGTCACTTCTGGGGTGGGATGAAGCACGACTCAAAGCCAAGTGCTTCCACCACCCCAGGAGTGATGTTATTACACGATAACACACATCCCTGGAGTGCCTTATTGCTATTATACAATGGCTCGTTGTCATACAAAATTAAAAAAAATAAAATAAAAAAATGATTTTAGGGAATCCAAAAGCTCATCACCCATAGCATCCAAAAGGAATACAGTGATGTTATTGTGTAATAACATCACTATCTCAGGCACACAGTGACCAATCAGAGTCCAGGAAATTTTCTTGCCATTGTATAATTATAAATATCTTGGTTTATGTATGAATGAACAGCTTAATTTTGGCCAACATATGTACTTACTATCTAATGAGCTTTAAAGAATACTGAGCTTTTTTTATAGGAATTGGTCACATTTTTGTTACTTTATTAGGAAATCTCTTGTTAGTTCCTTATTTATGACAGTCCTTGAACTATGGTGATTGCATTTATAAAGACACCACCAATAAAGTTCTGAGTACCCTGGAGCCACTCTACCACAGCGCACTTAGATTTATTACTGGGTTCCTATGAAGCACACTCCATTGTCATCTGTATGCTGCTGTTGGATGTAATTATTTTGGCTTTGTGGAGGGATATTCATTGGTATTTATATGTCTGTAAATTCATAGTTGGGATTTTACCTAGTTATCTCTTAGATACCCTGCATCCTAGAAAACAATTTGCTTACACACTGAGATCATTGAATTTTGAGTAATTTCACTGTCCCTAGACGTAGAACTAAATATAGGTCTTACATGCTGGCCTTATCTGTTCCCCGAGCTTGGGAATTGATAAAAACATGATTCAACCTCAGTGTGCTGTGATCTATTTCCTGATTAAAAATGTAATTACTAAAGTATGTTTTGATTGTTCTAACTGCTTCGGGTGAATTTTTGCTTACTTATATATTACTGGGACCATGTTGTAACTAAATGTATTTTGTATTGTACCGTTTTTGTATTGTTTTTATATGTTTTAGACACAGTTATAGAAGAGAGTTATACTCTCAATCTTGCCTTCCAATAAAAATTATTGTGTGAATGTATAAACCTGTTACCGCTGGGAAATGCCAGAAGTGATCACCTATCTTGACTCCCTGGGACTGTCAGCCCTGTAACTCCAATGCCCTGGTCCCATCTTTTCCCTCCTGGAGATAAAGAGCACGGTGAATTCACTCCAGATTCACTTAGTTCTTGTCTGGTAGCATGCAGGAGTTACCACTTTTGTGGAGTCCAGATGCCATCTTATTTCAAGTTCAAGTTTATTGCAGGAAAACTCCATTGAGCAAGCTCATTCACAAGGAGGTCCTGTGACATAAACACTTAAAGTACAAACATAGATAGGTAATAACAGTATATACATGAAATGCACGTTACATGATACAGGCTGGATATACATACAAGGGTACCACATAGGGTGACCACAGATGGTAAACATTAATATGAGACAGGGAAGTGACTTACAGGTTGCATACTGATAAATGAAACATGATGACTGGTGTGTGCAATATATATATTTTGGCAGCTAGAACAAACAGACTACAACTGATATGGGGGAAGGAGTGATTTGACAGAGTAGCAGTGGAACGTAAGCATAGATAAAACCAGGAGTACAAGAGGAAGGGAAAGCAGTTAATATGACAAAGCAATTATACCTTACCAGTGTATAAATATGGCACACATGGGGAAGGAAGAGACTTAATGACAGTTACAGGTGTCTTTTATTTTGGCTGAACTTAGCGATTTGTAGAAGTTTATTGAAACTGTGCTACTTAGTTTCAGTACGGTTTGCAATTGGTTCCAAATGGAGGGAAGGGCATATGTAATAGCACGTTTACCAAAGGAGGTCCAGCGTCCTTGGTATGTCAAGCATAATAAAGTCAGATTTTCTTAATGAGTACGCACTATGTGAGATACTAATAAGGAAGAGAGAGATAGCTTGGCAATTTCTGCAGGAGCAGTTTAAGAGTCCATAGCCCAGCATGGAGCAGGCGTCTAGTAGTAAGGGATGTCCAACCAACAGTTGCATATAAGTCACAGTGGTGTGAACAGTAAGGGGAGTTGGTAATGAACCGTAACGCACGGTGATAAAGGATGTCCAGTTTACTTAGATTTGCAAGAGTGGTGGAGGAATAGATTACATCGCCATAGTCAAGTAGGGGGAGAAAAGTGGCCTGTACAAGTTTGTTTCGAGTTTCAAGGGAGAAAAGGGGACTAGTTCTGTAGAAGAAACCTAACCTTGCTTTTAACCTTCTAGAGACATCTTCGACATGGTCACTGAAAGAAAATTTATTGTCGATCCAGATACCTAGATATTTAAATTTGGCTACAACTTCCAGAGGCTCGTTTAGCGTGGTGACAATGAAGTCTTAGGCAAGGGTATTGGGGGGGCCTGTGACAGCACTGCAGGAGAATATCATCGCTTTAGTCTTCTTAGCATTGAGCAGAAGCTTTGCCTTTATTAGATTATGCTCAAGTTGTGCGAAGTCCGCTTGAAGCACTCCCTTGACTTCAGATAACGATGAGCCAGAAGTGTACAACACAGTATCATCTGCAAAAAAGTGCAGATTGGACATAGATATGTTAGCATCTAAGTCATTAATGTACAAAGAAAACAAGATAGGGCCTAAGATGGATCCTTGGGGACTCCTCTTGCAACTGGCAAGGCAGCAGAAAAAAGTCTTCTCCTTTACTTTTGGAATCTTCCAGTTAGGTAGCTAGAGAACCACTGGGTGGTGTGGTATGTGGCACCCAACTTTGCAAGCAATTGACTAATAGTTTGTGATCAACAGTATCATAGGCCTTGCTGAGGTCCAAAAAGACTGCGCCAGCTACCTTCTTAGCATCTATAGCAGAGATCCAATCATTGGTTACTTTTGCTAGTGCAGTGATTGTGCTATGATTAGCCCAGAAGCCGGATTGAGCTGGGTTAATGAGAGAGAAGGTTTCCAAGTGAGATTTTAACTGAATATGGATCAGTTTTTCAAGAACTTTAGAAAGGATAGGCAATATGGAGATAGTTGTTTACATCGCATGGGTCACCAGATTTAAATAGTGGGAGGATATGTGCTGATTTCCAGCAGGACGGCACAGTAGCAGATGTAATGGAAAGATTGAAGATGTGGAGAATTGGGGCAGTGAGATGGGCGTAGCCTGACCTTAGGAAAAAGGGTTCCAAGTCATCGTCCCCTGCGCTTTTTTTTGTGTCTAAGTTAAGAAGAGAATCTTCTACTACTTTATAAGTTATCTCGTGCAGTTGGAAGGGGCTGGGTGCAGGACTAGATGTGGTGGGAGTGGTATGCTGGCTCACCGCAGCACCAGCATAAGGTGACCAGTCAAAAGCTAATCTAGCTGTGGCAAAGTGGGAGTTCAGTTCCTCCAGGATTAGGGACTTGTTTTCCACAATCTTGCCACTTGCAACTATCTTTTTGGGACAGAGGGGGCCATGGGCCATCCTTCTATAGCTTTGATAGTCTTCCATATTTTATGAGGGTTACCTTTAGCTTGTTCAAGAGTAGAAATATAATAGTTGGCTTTAGCAGAGTGAAGTTTTTTCACACAGTTATTTCTGGCTGTTCTAAAGGCCTGCCAATCCGAAGATTCTTTGGAATGTCTAGCTTTAGCCCAGAGCTTATCTCGAGCTATAAGGGCTGCCTTGAGATCTGAGGTGAACCAG
Organism: Neoceratodus forsteri; assembly: GCA_016271365.2. Lineage (NCBI taxonomy): Eukaryota > Metazoa > Chordata > Ceratodontiformes > Ceratodontidae > Neoceratodus > Neoceratodus forsteri. The sequence goes on along the minus strand of JADMNL010000026.1, from coordinate 331,818,778 downwards.
GGGTTGGAATTGTTCCGTACCCTTACTGTGATGAAAGGGGCATGCTTATTTATTATTGTAGTGAGTTTTTCATTAAGGATGTAAGCTGCTTTGTTGACATCTTTGGCTAGGTACAGATCTTGCCATCTGATCATGCTTAGGTCAGATAGGAAGTTTACTGCACTGAATTTGCAAAAGGATCTTTTTGTTATAAAGATGGGTTGTGGCCAGGCCTTAATTTGAGATCTTATGCAAGCAGCAATTCCATGATCGCTCATGTCATTGTGAAACACTGCCGAATGAGATATTTTGTGTGGATGGGTGGTTAGTACCACATCTAGAATGGAACTGTTGGCAGTATTTAGAGTGTTGTTCCTAGTGGGTTCACTGACTAATTGCCCAAGACCTAGCTCGTCACAAAGGGATTTGAGGCCGTGTGATTTAGGTGACAGCCAGTCCATATTTAGATCTCCTAGAAATATTGTTTCAGTTTTTGCATCTACGAACATGGATTTCAAAGATTAAGGACTTCATCACCACCAGACGGGGGTCTGTAGCCACCTAGGATAGTGATACATTCCGAGGAGGGGAGATGAAGGCTCAGCAAAACTAACTCAAATTCCTTGGCTAGAGATTTGCAACTAATATTGGTGACCGAGTACTTAGATTTGGCGTAGGTAACCACCCCCCCGCCTCTAGACTCTCTATCTGCTCTGAATAAATTGTAGCCCTGCAGTGATATTTGTCGATCAGTGTTCGTCTGAGGGTCGGAGTTTGAACTTCCCCATTTCTTGCTTCTGTTAGAGCCATATGTTCAGGGCTGCTGCCTTGTTTTTCTTATTTTCTTGATCACTATCCAACCCCCTCTGGCTAGTGGATATCAGGCTCTGGCTGTCCTAACCCAGCAACCATTGCACCACCTTGTAGGCCCAGCCATTCGTTTATATTTTTATTTTATTCTTTGGTAACCGGGTAAGGCCCACTAGGCACAAGTACCTGTTTTCAGGGGCAACCTGGGAGCACTGGACAGTTAAGTGACTTGCTCAGAGTCACACAGTATGCAAGTGGAGGTTGTGAGAATCAAACTTGGTCTGGTCTGCTAGATGTACCAAGCTCGTTCACATGTTCTTTGTTGGCAGTCAGGTTTTATTTTGTTGTTTATTTCCTGTATTATTTTCCAATCTCTGTGGGCTAGAAGTATCGAGTCCTCCCTATTTTCCTCCACTTTGTTTCTCTCCTGGCAAACACTGAGGTGTGTGAGGAAGCTGGCAACATTTGTTGGCTAGTGCACGCAGCACCATGTGGGGGTGCACAGGTGCTGTCACTACCTGTCGTTGGCTTCCTCCTGCAAAATATTTGCTCCCACGGAGTCCTAGTGCCTCCAGCCCCAGGCACGTCAGTGTGAATCAATGGGAAGATATTCTGGAAGATCAACAATTAAAATAAGTATCTAATTTTTATTTTTGTATTAATTTTTACATGCCGTCTTTTTTGTGTATGTTTTCTGACTGTATTCTGGTAGTAACCGCTATGCTTAAATTCCAGTTTTGCGTTTTACACCGGGCAGGCCCACAAACAAATCACTCACGGAAACTGATCATAACATACAAATGCGTGAGGACAGTGGGACACTACTCACAGTGTATGAAGCATGTTGGTGTCCTCAGCCAAAATGGAAGTGGGTGGTTGTGTCAAAAACTGAGGACACTAAATAATACAATAAATTCTAGTGAAATCAGGGAAAAATCGAAAATAAAGGTGTAGGGGCGTTGTAAAGCTGGCTAGCAAATATTCAAGGCATCAGAAAACTATGCAAACATTTGCAAGTGGGAGATATGTGGTGCCCTTCTATGCAAACATTGAAGTGGGAGATATGCAATGCCCTTCTCTGCAAACATTTGCAAGTGGGGGATATGCAGTGCACTTCTATGCAAACTTTTGTAAGGGAGGATATGATAGTGCCCTCCTATGCAAACCTTTGCAAGTGGGGGATGTGACAGTGCCCTTCAATGCAAACATTCGCAAGGGGGCTATGACAGTGCCTTTGATGGGGTGTATTTGTCATACTCTCGTCATCCCCCCACAAACAACCACAAGATGCTACCCTGGCAGTCTTAATGAAAGGTCCAAATATTCATGGGTTGGGTTTGTTAAGAGGGCTTTGCAGATGACACTAAGATCTGCAACAGAGTTGATGCACAGGGTGGGGTGGAAAGGATGAGAAGGGACTTGGCAAGGTTAGAGGAATGGTCAAATGTATGGCAGCTTAGATTCAATGCTAAGAAGTGCAAGGTAATGCACCTGGGAAACAAAAACCCAGGGGAAGAGTACACAATGGGGGGAGATACTAACAACAACAAAATGGAAAGGGACCTGGGGTAGTCATATCAGATGACCTAAAGACGGGCAAGCAATGTGAGAGGGCAGCAAGGAGGGCTGGGGGATACTGGGATGCATGGGGAGATATCACCAGTGAAAACAGGAAGTTATTATCCTCTGTACAGACAGCTGGTGAGACCCATCTGAGTACTATGTGCAGTTCTGGAGACCCAGTCTCCGCAAAGAACATAGACAGTATGGAAGCTGTCCAGAGGAGGGCACTAAATGGTGCAGGGTCTGCAACCGAAGACATATGAAGAGAGACTATAGGAGCTTAATATGTATAGCCTCGAGGAAAGAAGGAAGAGTGGGGACATGATAGAAACTTTCAAGTACCTCAAGGGAATCAACAAAGTCCAAGAGGGTAGCATCTTTCAAAAAAAGAGGTGTGCAAGAACAAGAGGGCACAATTTGAAGATGGGGGCGGCTCAGAGGTAATTTAAGGAAGTATTTTTTCACAGAGAGGGTTGTGGATGCATGGAACGGCCTTCCGGAGGAGGTTGTGGAGTCAAAATCAGTGGTGGAATTCAAGCATGCTTGGGATAGTCATAAGGCAGTTCTGGGGGGTGGGGGTAGGAAGAAGTAGGTTGCTGGTTAACTAGGATCTGCAGCTTATCCAGTAGGTAGGGAAATGGGCAGACTGGGTGGGCCAAGCGGTCCTTATCTGCCGTCAAATTCTATGTTTCTATGTTGCAGGGCTGATGCTAATTAGGACAACTGCAACCAAACTGTGCAGCCACAGCCTAATTAATCTGGGGCCCACTGGTGGGGGGTGGGGGCTGATTCTGCAGAGGGAGAGCAGGCATGTATAAGCTGCAGTTCTGAAAGGCTGGACAAGGTAAGCGAATCAGTCGGGAGAGCTAAGTTCCTGATAGTGAAAAGACATTCAAAACCAGCTGGTTATTTATTTTTGCTAAAGAAAGCCTCTTTTGATTGCTAAAGCTTGTTTCTCTTATAACTCTGAAACTTGTGTAATGTTCTGTCTGCAAGTGTTGCAAGTCACACTAGGACCTGGCTTTAGATGTGCTGCTAGTATCCCTTTAAATATGTGATGAGAAGACGTACAAAAAAAAATGATTGTGGCCCTTTAAGTTGAAACCGGCAGCACTGGTCATTGGCTGGGGGTGGGGATGAAACTTCACAACTGTTGGGTTCTGCAATCACAGTAACTGACAGCCTGAATGACCAGTGGTTATGCTGCAGTGTGAGCCGTGAGCCATTTCACAGGTTTGTAGCAGACGCTGAAAGACAGATAATTATTTTCATGCAGTCTGACTGGCTGCTAATGTACATAGCCCATAAAAGCAGGATTTATTTGAACACTGGCAGCCGTCAGAAATGAGTGTTTTGCCACCTACAGCACATACATGCAAGAATCAGAAAAGCAAATAAATACTGCCACATGTAACTGTTTGCAATAGCTATTTATTGACATACCAGGACAGAAAGAACTGGAAGGGGACAGGATCAGTTGTGTTCCAGGACAGTAGCTGCTGCTGTTGTTTTCACAGGGTTCTTGTGGATTTTTACTTGGTAGGTTAGTTCTTTTCTTACTTCTAAGGAGCTAGCAGGGTATTGTTTTGGGTGCTGCTGGATGTTTGTAAACTGATTTGGTGGCTGTAAGTGGGGCTCATTTTGTGGATGTTTCACTGTGTAACAGGCTGCGCTGGTAGAGGCCTATTTCTTCTGATTTAAAACCTATTTGGTGGGATTTGCTTGGGCCTGGTTCTTTGGCTGCTGGGCTTGGAGGGGAGACACAGGGCTGATACACTCTCTCTCGAGTCAGGTGTCTGCCCAAGACCCACCCTCCCCCCCTCCCTCCCCAGAAGTCTGCGAATTTATAGGGGAACACCTGCCTGCAGTTGGAGGAAAAGGCTGCAGAGTGCAGCTCTATGTAGTTCTAGCCACTGGGGTAGGATTTAAAGGCTGGAGAGAGGAGCTTTGGGAGTTGTTCATTTCCTTATAAGTTTAATGTGTTGTACTACACCTAGTAACAGGGTTACTGGTGTACAGTGGGACTGTCTCTAAGATTAGTGGGTGACCTGATTAGGCAGTAGGGGTATCTTGGACTAGGGGGGAACCTGGTGGCTCACCCAAGGAAACCTATTTGGAAGGGGATGGAACCACACATCATTAGGGCCGGCATCTTTGGGAGGGTGGTGGGGTGCACAGGGTGTGGAGCAGCCATGATACTGGACTGGGCTTGGAAGTTCGGTGGTTGCCCAGTGTGCTACCAGCTAGCACAGCTTAGGGAGGAGGTTGCGGGGATTAGGAGAAAGCTGGGGGAAGGGGGTGGTATGGTTGGGGAAGGGGCTGGGAATCTCCACAGGGTTGCACTGCAAGCACTGGGGTGGGGGGCATGGGAAAGGAGTGCAGGAGAATACTCAGGGTCACATAGGGAACCTGGCAGAGGGGTCCAAGGACACTACCAAGGAAGCAGGCAGGTAACTGGGGGCCCTCACAAAAGGGGGGACGGAGGGACAACATTCTCAGGGAAGTAGGCAGATGGCCAGGGCTGGACAGAAGGAAGCAAGGCGGGGAGGTGGATCAGACCTTACACTCAGTAACCGCTTCAATTCTCTTCTTCTGCTCAAGGATGAGGGGGGTGATGTAGCCACGACAGGGGTAGTTAGAGATGGAAAGGGAGTGGGAGGCAGGAGGCAGGAGCCAGATAGCAGGAAGAACAGGGGGGACCTGGAATGCAGGAGAATGGGGAGCAATGAATCAGAGCAGGAGGGCAGGGGAAGAGGAGGAAGGCGCAAGGAGAAGGACCAGTTGGGAGGAAAGGTAAAGGAGGACCAGAGTACAAGGGGATTCAGTAAGGAGCTGAGGGTTTAGGCCAGGGCAGGCACGGCAAGGAGGAACTAAATGGAGACAGGAAGGAAGGGAGGATGAGCCAGGCTGGTTTAGCAGATGGGGGAGAGGACCAGTTGAGCAGTGAGGGGGAATTAGCAAGGTACAGAAGGATACTCAGGAGGAGGAGGCATAGGATTGGAGGGAGGGGTGGCCATGGTAAATAAGGAGGGTGGCATGTGGCACCCAGAGAGGGGAGGAACAGGAGCCAGCTGGGTGGAGGGCCTGTAGAAAGGATGAGGGACATGGAAGGGGGAATGGAGGAAAGGTGGTCAGAGTGCTCCTGCTGGGGATTCTATGATTAGGGTATCAAATGGGATAGGGAGGGAGAAGCCTGGCCAGTTAGAACAAGATGCTTCCTGGACTAACGAGTGCACAGGGCTAAGCACGAGGTATATCAGCTGGCAAAGTTGTGGGGGTTCCCCCAGACATACTGGTCCACCTGGGTACAAAATGACATTGAGGGAAATGGCGAGCTAGAGATACAGGCAAAGATTCAGGGGAGCTCGCCAGGGTCTGTCATGACATAGGATGCACAGTTCTCCTTCTCAGAAATCCTGCCAGTGCCAAGGGCTAGTGGGGAACACAAAGGAAAATGGGAGATAAACCAGTGGCTCAGGGGTGGTGTGGGAGGCCAGAGGGTATGGGTTGATGGGGGATTGGGGGAAACCTGGGAGGATAAGGAGCTGTATGCTAGAGATAGACTACATCTCAATTTGGAGGGAGGAATCTTAAGTTGAAAATAGAGGGTTCATTGGTGAAAAGTGGGGTTTAAACTTTTGAAGGGGGGTGGGATGGGAGAAAAAGGCTGGCAGGGTGCCGATAGGGAGGGACTCTGTCTCCACCCCTGGGGACCAGGAGGATTGCAGAAAAAGGCCAACTGGGCAAAGTGCAGACCAGGGAAAACAGAATCCCGTGGGAACACGAGCAGGGAAATGGAACTATAGGAAAGGGTGGAAGGTAGTCTGCTAAATGCCAGGAGCTTGGGACAATAAAATGCCTGAGCTCCAGGCGATGCTAACTGAGGAGCAGTGGATGTGGCAGTCACTGAGACTTGGGCCACTGCAAGACATGACTGGGACCTGAACCTGGAGGGATACACTATGTTCAGGAAGGACAGGGGAGGGAAGGGAGGAGGGGTAGCAATGATAGTCAAAACTGCATTGGCATGGGGGAGTAGAGGAGGCGAGGGAACCGTGGAGCAATTTGGGTCACCTTGATAACAAGGGGGCAAGAGAGTAAAAATAGGGTGGTGTATAGACCCCTGCCCTGGCGGAGGAGCTGGAGGACAGTCTGGTGGCAGATGTTGGGAGACACTGCAGACTGGGCAGAGGAGACGGTGGTGGTGGTCAGATGGATTGAAAACTGGATAGCTGGACGCACTCAGAGAGTAGTGGTCTGTGGGAGCTCCGAACCCTACAAGAGGTTGGTGAGTGAGGCACCACAGGGCTCGGTCCTGGGTCCAATCCTGTTTAATGCATACATATCAGACATCAGGGATGGTATAGGGTGTGAAATGAGTCTCTTGCGGATGACTCCAAGATGGGAGCAGTAGTTGAGGGAGAAGAGGGAGGTTGGCCCTGCAAGGACCTGGACACCCTGGAAAGCTGGGCTCACACATGGAAATTAATTTCAATATCACCAAGTGCAAGTGTTGCATCTTGGTCGGGAAACCCTAAACACAGGTACACCCTGGGAGGGAGGTGCTGGAAGCCTCAACAGGGAAAAGACCTAGGGGTCATGGTGGATACATGTATGAATAACACTGAGCAGTGCAGGAGAGCAGCTAGCAAGGCAAACAGGATGTTGGGATGCATCAGCAGGGGATCACCTCTAGGAGCAAGAAGTGATTCTGCCACTGTACAATGGACTGGTTAGACCACCTTGAGTACTGTGTACAGTACTGGGGACCACATGAAGAGGGACATACAGCTCCTGGAGAGGGTACAGAGGAGGGCAACAAAGATGATACGAGGGCTAGGGATTTGACTTACGAGGACAGACTTGAGGAGCTCTGCCTGTTTTTATTGGAGAGAGGGAGACAGGGGGACATGATTGAGGTCTTCAAGTACCTCAAGGGAATAAATAGGGTAAACATGGAGGGATCTTTAGACTAAAGCAGGGAGGCATCACCAGAGGGCATGGTTTAGTTGGAAGGTGAAGGGTGAGGGTGAAAGAGGAGAGGTTTTTCACTGAGAGGTGGTGGACCTTGGAATGCTCTGCCTGGTGAGCTGGTTCAGAGATCCACAGTGGAGAGCTTTAAGAGAGGGTGGGACAGACACAGAAAGTGGATGTATCAGATGATGGCCTGTCCGGGGGTGGGGATGGATGATGGGGTTTCTGGAGCACAAGGGATGGGAGGTCTCGGCACCCAACTAAGGATCTAGGTTCGAGCAGACTTGATAGACCATAAGGCCTAATCTGCTGGCAAATAGTATGTTAGTATGGTGTTGGGGGACTTAAACATGCCAGGAACAGACTGGGAGACTATGACATCCTCTGTGACCAGGGAACAGAGGTTGTTGGATGTCTTTCAAGACACGTTCCTAACTCAGCAGGTGAGGGAACCGACCAGGGAGGCACGGGTACTGGATGTGGTCCTGGCAGACAGTGACCAGAATGGGGGCCTGGGGAAAGGGACCCATTGGCGGGGAGTGACCATGCCACGGTCTGGTTCTGCCTGGACCTAGGAGGGTAGAAGGCTGCACAAGGCGGAGTAACCGACTTCAAGGAGGCGGATTTTAAGGAAATGGGAGGATTCTTGGGGAGCATTTGGATGGGATTGGGTCAGACATGGACGCTGATAGTAGGTGAAATCATCAGGAGAGGGGTGCAGGATGCTACCAGCACCTGTGCAAAGTAAGCATCAAATGCGGAAGGCCCAAAACCCTGTTGGTGGACCAGAGGGAGGTCCAGGAGGTGGTGTGAGGAAAGAAAGCAGCCTATAAGCAATTCAAGTGCTCCAAGGAGTGAAAGGGATCGAGGGGAGATACAAGCTGATGGCTAGAAGGGCCACTAGAGTGGTGAGGGCGGCTAAGGCAAGGAAGGAGCAGAACCTGGCCAGGGAAATTAGGAGAGGGAACAAGGGGTTCTTTAGATACATTGGGGAAAAACGAAGGGTGAAGGGGCAGATTAGCAGGATTAAATCAGGGGAGAGATGGGCATAAGACCCGGGGGAGCAGGCTGAGGTACTAAATGAGTACTTCACCTCAGTTTTCACCAGGAAAATGGGGATGCTGCCTCATACATGATAGGAGACAGAGATACTGAGGAGGGGGGGACCCTTACCGTCGGCAGGTCTGGGGAGAGGGAGGCATCACTGGCAGGTGGGGGAGGCCAAGCAGGGAGAAGGGCACCGGAAGTGGAAATTACAGCAGAGAGAGTGAGGGCCCTCGGCCCCTTAAGACGGAGAAAGCACCGGGGCCGGATAAATTACATCCCAGAGTGCTGAAGGAACTTGCAGATGTCCTGGCAAAACCCTGGCACAGCTTTCACCATCTCTGAGGACAGGGTTGGTGCCCCAAGACTGGAAGGTGGCGCATATAGTGCCTATCCACAAGTGGGGATCAAGGGAGGTGGCAGGGAACTACAGGCCTGTCAGCCTGACCTCGGTGGTGGGCAAGGTGATGGAGGGAATTGTCAAGGAGAGGCTAGGGGGGGACCTGGATAAGTCAGGGTGCCTGGACGATAGACAGCATGGATTCATCCCGGGGAAATCGTGTCAGACAAACCTGGTGGAGTTCTATGACTGGGTGACAAGTGCCTTGGACCTGGGTAGACCAGTGGATGTCCTCTTTCTAGACTTCAGCAAGGCATTTGACTCTGTTCTCACGTGGGCCTGTTGGATAAACTGGGAGAAATGGGGTGGGAACCAGATGATCAGATGGATGAGCCATTGGCTCCAGGACCCGGACCCAGAGGGTCGCAGTTGGTGGGATAGTCTCATCCCCAAGGAGGGTCATTAGTGGGGTCCCACAGGATCAGTCCCTGGGCCCTTCTGTTCAACGCCCACGATCTGACACATAAGGACAGGAATCAGGAGTGAGATGAGTCTCTTTACAGATGACTCAAACTGGGGCGGTGGTGGATGGGGAGGAGGGAGGGTGGCCTCGGGGGACCTGGAGGCTCTGGAAAGATGGTCTAGAAAGTGGAGGCTGAGGTTCAATGCAGGAAAATGCAAGGTACTCCACCTGGGGCCAGAAACCCAGGCCAATGTACACCCTGGGGGATGCAAGTCTCGATGGCTGAGAGAGACCTGGGGTGGTGGTGGATGTCAAGATGAACAACCTGAGACTTGTGGAGGGCAGCAGCCAAGGCCAACAGGATGCTGGGATGCATCGCTAGGGGATCACCTCCAGAAGGAGGAGATGATACTTCCTCTGTATAACTGCTTGGTGAGGCCGCACCTTGAGTACTGCGTGCAGTTTTGGAGGCCACTTAAAGCGGGACATTAACCTCCTGGAGAGGGTCCAGAGGAGGGCAACCAAAATGATTTGGGGCTTGGGGACAGGACCTATGAGGAGAGGCTGAAGAGCTAAATATGTACACATTGGAAGAGAGAAGGGACCGGGGGACATGATAGAGGTCTTTAGTACATGAAGAGGGTAAATAGGGGAGGAACAGTCGGGGTGCTCAAGGAAGGAAGGGTCCACTAGAGGGCATGGGTGGAAGCTGGAGGGGGGAGATTCAGGGGAGAAAGGAGGAGGTGCTACTTCACTGAGAGAGGGTGGTGGAGCCATGGAATGCACTGCCTAGGGGCTGGTGGAGGCAGAGACAGTGGAGGGTTCAAGAGGGGTGGGACAGGTACAGGGAAGGGTTCTGGAAGCAAAATCCAATGCAGCAAGAATATCCGGAACTGGGAAGGGAGAAGCCAGAGAAGGCGAGGGGGACAGCAAGGTCAGCACCCAGGTTGGGGACTGACCAAACGAGCAGACACGAAAGACCGTTAGGCCTATTCTGCTGGCATTTTAGTATGTTAGTATGTTAGACATATGTTGCTGCCACTTTAACAAAGAACACATGAGGAACTATTTGCACAGTTATGCAGTGGAGATTGACTAGCAGTGATAAAGTAGCATAAGTAGACCTAACTCTGGTCCAGCCACACCTGGGTGTGCCTATATTTTGACAATGGACACTTCAGTCCAGCCTAGGCCTGCAAATAACCACCAGGGCATGGCTAGCGTTACCGTTCTGCAGTGTATGTTTTGTTACCTGCTACCGTCTGCACTATGTACCTATGTTTGGCAGCACTCTGTAACTCTGTATCACCAGCTGCTTCACTGTGTTATCTGTAACCATTTCTGTAACTGTTGTGTCTAGTTGTTGCTATTGTCCCTGATGTCTCTGTTTTCTATGACATGGAACCTTCGTAAAGGAGTCTTTGACTGAAAAGGTGTTATCTGATATCTTCAGTAAATAAATAAATGGTACAGCATGCTTGACTATCCCCAAGCTGACTGGCTGAGGATGGCCATGCCCCTAAATGCAGTTCCCTGAATGACTATCTTGGCCAAGCCCCCACTGCTGCCAGACTGATACCAATATGTTTGTTTTGTCATTTACAATTAAACATAAAAAGGATATTGAAGCAGTCAAGAGGGAACAATGCCAGGCCGCCAAAGGTGCATGTCGACAAAAGCTATGAGGGACAGACGGGGCACCCGTAACATGTTTACCCTGTAGAAAAGGAGGCCGAGGGGTGACAAGATGTCAGTCTTCCACATTCTCGAGGGTGTCTGCAAGGCCAAACAGCTAGTAATCTCAATTCCAGCATTGTCATTCCCATATAAGAGTCGCATAGAAACAGAATCTCTTGGTAGTAAATGACCTGTCTGCCTATCGTGTCCGCCCATTCCTATCTAATTAAAGCTCAATGAAAGTGCTTTCGAGGCTCCTCACGTCTTTTTCTTTTTTCCCCTTTCAGTTCTGATTGTGGCTGTCTAGCCAAAGGTGGGGATGTATCCCATATCTGCCCCTGGACATGCTAGCCCTCCACCTCCCCAGCATCCACCTGGCTGCACAGTTCAGGAGGACCATGACTTTCTCCTGATGAAGGAGCACCCGAGAGACAGAGACGGAGATCACCCTGAGGACCTGGCTGAGACTTACACTGGTGTCTTTCAGCAGCAGTGCAGGTCATGGTCTCTAGTATCATTCTGCTGCCTGCTCAGAGGCTTTCTTCTGCTTGCGGTTTCCCCTTGAGGTGCAGTGGTGCAGTGGCAGCAAGCACATGGCCATGCATGCTCCTACACATGGCACGCCCCTGCCTCCCCACCTCTCTTTTGTGCAGTACCTGGCTGGTGAACTCTCAGCATTCCCTTGAAATCATACTATCCCTGGACACCACAAACCTCCCCCCGACCCCCTCCCCCCCAGAAAAGGAGAGCAATACAATCCTACCTCCTCCACCAGGCCCTTTGATGCTCTGGGTCTGTTGCCGAACCCTGGTGGTCAGCATCGCAAGTGGTAATGTTGCCTTTGCACTGGTGGACCAGCCTTTATCATGTCTTTATGTGGGTTTCCTGAGCATTTTCCTGTCCGTGTATGTGTGCAGTCTTGTTGGGAGGGGGGGGCTTAATTTCACGTGGGGAGGTTTTTGTTAACCTGCCTTACTGTTCTGTATATTTGTGATAAGGCACTCGGGGGTTATCTTCCAGACATTGCAGCCTTCACAGCTGTCATTTATCTCATGGTCATGGGGAGGTGGGGGTGATTACGTGGCTGTAACACCACCGCCATCATGCTGTACCACTAAAGTGGAGGTCTCTGAGGAAACACATCTGTGCAGTTTCCAAAGAGCTAGGTTTTTGTCTCCTGAAAGAAGGGACAGAGGGCTATAGGGTGAGGCCAAGCATGTGGTGGTGAAAAGGCCTTTATGGCACCAATTTAAGAGACTAAGACAGAGAACTTATGTGGCAAAGCATATACCAACCGCACAGTGTTGGTTCTACAGTGAAGACCATTGTCTGCAGTCGCTATGATGGTCTCCACTACCCGACACTGGTGCTGGGGAGGTGTTTTCCCCCATCCCTGAACTAACTCCGACTGGAGTTACTAATCAGAAGTATGGGGGTGATGGGGAGGCAGAGCCCCCTACATGCAGGATGTGGGGGGGGGGCAAGCCCCATAGAAAACACTTGCCCCCGAGCAGCAGCACAACACCAATTGTCGGTGTTGTGCTGTCACTGTGCCGTCAGTCGACAGATGTCTTGTCGCCGTGGCATAGTGGAACCGTACCAAAGCACTAAAATAAATGTTAATCTAGAAGAGCACTGGCAATAAAGGCAAGCATCACAGAAATATAAAATACACATAGCCCACTAAGGTTCACCCGTATCAGTGCGACAGTCGTTTTGTCGACACCAATATGGGCGAAGGCAATTTGCTGCCTGGCATTAGGGTACCAGATATTGCGCCTCCTGGGACATGTAGTGTCAAGTGCCGTCCCGGGAAACAGTCCTGTTTTGTGGGGGGCACCCCCCCAAAATGAATATAACAACCTCCAGGGTGGGTATGCTCTGGAGGGGGTAGAAACAGTGTGGGTGCAAAGGACGGCATCAGTGATGGGCAATCTAAAATCAAGATCACGTGTGTCACTGTCGCCCTTGTTGCGGCGCTAGTTTGTACTACCCTCTAATGCACAGCACCATGGGAAGTATGTGCAAATCACCAGGAATTGAAAATAGGCTTGCCCATTTAAAGCAGATCTAAGTGAAATTATTTTTTGTGATCAGGAAAGGCACACTCAGCTGTAATGTTTTCTCTCGTGGGGCTGCTGTCACACCAGGGCTCCAAATCGTGAACGTGTATGCAATATCGTGGTGTTGTGCACAGCTGGCAAGCATCCTCTCCACCCCGTTGCTGCTCCGAGCTACATCTTGACCTGTGGACACCCAGGTAGCAATGTTCGCTTGGAGCTAGGCAACCGTACAACTCCAGACAGGGAGAGCATCCTCTGGGATGTTCCATCCCTTCCCAATGGCCCAGATGTGTTTTCCCAAATCCAGGTCATCTGTGTTGTGAACAGCTGCCCTGCTGTTGCCCTAGTGAGATGGCCCTATTGTGCTGCATTTGGCAGAGGCTGTCAGGGTGTCAGGGTCCGTGCAAGGCTTTGAAGGTCAAAAGACCTACTTTAAAGGTGATCTGCCACTGTATAGGCAGCCAGTGCAGATTGCACAGCACAGGGGTAATAGGTATCTATTTGAGGTATCTTAGACCTCCTCATGTTGTGTCATTAACTGGACTCTCACTTGGGTTTGAATGAGATTGCTAATGGGTCATTGCCATCCCAGACTTCGGGCCAGGTTTCTTAAAGGGCCACATGGATGCAAAGCCATACCACACCTGTGCCTGCATCTGCCCAACTGTGTCCAAGCTGCCCTGCTGCTATTTTCTTTTTACTCTGTCTATTTATGCCCCTTTCTGACTCTGGCACCTGGGCCCACCCATTGTCACTTACCTTGGTTCTTCCCAGGCCACTGTGCTGCTGTCGATAACCACCCTGAGTCGGGGTCAAGTGTAGGGGCACCCTTAAACAGAATTTCTTGAGTTACGATTTGTGGTAAAAGAACTGATGTAAATGCAATTTGCGTAATTTCTTTTGCCAGAAATGACTTTTCTCGGGGGCATAAAATCTGGATGCAGTAAGACCCTCTAACAGATGAATAGACAATTTCCCTTTTGAAAACCAAAGGGGTGGGCAGATCTTGGATGGATTCTTTTAAAAATGGTGGCAGCGGGCAGATCGCAGATGGATCCTTTTGAAAACTCCTGCCCTTTATCTGTGTTCTCTTACCTCATACAGGTGTTCAGATCCCAGACCATTACCTGAAATTGTTTGTGAAAGAGGAAGAACCAGAAGAACCCTGTCCGCATGACGCAGGGAGTGAGAAAGAGACTGAACTGTGGCAGCATCCTCTTGAAGAAAATGCCAGCACCAGTAAGTAGTCTGTAGTAAAATATAAACTTTATAAGAACATAATCAGTAGTGTGTGTATAATCCTCTGGCTTAGTAAATAGCGACTACAGGAAGAAGGGACATTAGAATTGACACCCTTACCCTCCAGTTGTTCACATTTCTATAAAGGTCTCTGGATGGAGGGTTAGCTATCTTTGCTACCCACAATCAGAGCCCCTAGTGTTCTGCGGCAGAATTTTCTGATTTCTGCAGCAGGGCTCCTAGGCTTCTGCAGCAGCATTTTCTGATTTCTGCGGCATGATTTATTCATTTCTGTAGCATAATGCAGTCCTACCATTGGCTAAAATATGATGTGATGTCATAGTTGACATCATCTGCCAAGCACAGAGGAGGGGCTTCAGGATAAACAACATGGTTACGGAGTCTGGCACTATGGAAAAACTGTATATCTGAATAAAATTCACCAAAATCAATTAATTCTGCGGCACTATATGAATTCTGCGGCATGGTGTAAATTCTGCGAAAAATTCCACAACTGCAGAATCGCAGAATTCCAGGGGCCTTGCCCACAATCTACGTAATCAGAAGGAGGTAGTTAAACTACATAAGCTACTTCCCTGGTCTATTTTAAAAATGTGTGTTCATTATATGTGTGGAACACCCTGCCAGAGGAAGTGGTGGGGGCTGAAACAATCACGGGATTTAAGAGTGCATGGGATAGACATAAAGGAATTCTGGAGGTCAGGGGTAAGGGGCAACAGAGTTCCTGGAAAACATAAACTGAACTTACAAGCTCAAATGGGCAGACTGGGTGGGCCATAGGCCCTTATCTGCCGACACTGTCTATGTATCTGTGTATTAGACCTAACCTTATTAAACTATTTATTTTACATTCTTACACCGTCTTTTACTCTATTGCTATCTACATGTGGATGTTGATGAATTATTTAAATGTTGATGTCTCTTATCATTGTAATGACTTTTGTATCAAACAATAAACTTGAATCTGAATTTGAACACAGGCCGATCCCAGGTCCTGCACACTCCCATGATAGTCGCCAGCCTAAAAATGACTGAAAAATATAAAAGCCGACTCCAAGGCACAGAGTGAAGGGTATTAGCTTGGCACACTGGTAATCCAGGTTTGCACCCCAAACCCAGATGTAAGGAGTGGAGTCCAGCGAGAAGGGGGCTTAGTGTCCTTCAGTCGCTTCCCTCCCAGGGGTGGTGGTCTCGGTCTGCTGTTTGTCGGCCTCTGTGCGTGGCTAACGGTTGGCGTTCTTGGCGGCATGTGGCCTTGATGCACTACTAAACACCCCCACCCCCAGGGCACCGCCGCAGTCTGCCCTTTGTAGGTGGGTTGGGAGAAAAGTGGAAAATGCACCCTTGGCCAGCCAGATGATGGCTGCCAGTCCCCACAGCCACGATAGCCCAGAGGTGTCCATGCCGATCCTTGCCAAGTCTGAGATTGGCTGTGTGCCTGCAGGCCTGTGGGCACTTATCTCCCAGTTGTGGGCCCATGGGGGGGGGCTTTACCGATGAAGGATTATGTCAGGTTACCCGGGGTCACGGCACAGATGGCAAGGGGGACGTGACGTGTCGACGGTGGGTCTTGGTGGCTCGAAAGAGTGGCTGACTGGGCATTTGAGAGGAGCAAAAAAAAAGTTTAAGCCATTGAAGAGCTGAGCCTACCATCTGTGGGGTTAACCCTTACACACCAGGGATGTTCAATAATCAATATTCTAGTTCCCCATGCAGCCCAGAGCTATCACCATCTTATTATATATTCAGTATAAACCTGTTTGGTTACAACAGCCAATCAAAAATGGTACAGAGTAGTCAATATCCTGGACATCAAATGTTTAAAGGAGAAACAAACTGAAATTATGAACATATGCAATTTGCCAGCAGAAATTAGGCCTATAGGTCTGTCTAGTCTGCGCGAGTGTGCAGCTAACACCCTACTTTGCAGCTGCTCCCCTCCTCCACCTTCCCAAATACCCCCCTCACTATGTTCCCATCCTCTCTTGAAACTACCCACCATCCTACATAATACCAACTCCTCCAGCAAAGTGTTCCAAACTGCCACTACTTTCTCTGTGAAATAATGCCTCCTTATTTCCCTCTTATACCTGCCTACTTCCAATCTAAGACTATGCCCTCTCGTGTCCCTCTCCTTCCAGAGCTTGAATATCTCTTCAGTACCAGACTTATTTATTCCCTTTAAGAGCTTAAAGGTATCAATCATATCCCCCAGATCCCTTTTCTTCTTCAGAGAATACATGTTCAGTTCCCTTAATCTCTCCTCATAGGGCATATGCTGTAATCCCTGAATCAACTTTGTCACCCTTCGTTGTACCTCTTCCAACAGTCTTGCATCTCTCTTCAGATAAGGGTACCAGAACTGCACACAGTATTCCATGCACATCTGACTAGTGACTTGTAGAGTGGCAGAATGGCATCCCTGCTTCTGGAGGAGAAGCCCCTCGCTATACAACCCACCATCCTGCTGGCCTTCTCTGCTGCCCTCCTACACTGCTCTGAATAGTTATCACCACCCCTAGATCCTTTTCCTCTTCAGTGGTACATAACTGTATCCCCCCCAGTTGGTAACCCTTTCTAGGATTCTTTGCACCAAAGTGTAATACTATGCACTTTTTCATATTAAACCCCAACTGCCATACCTCTGACCATTTATTTATTTAGTTTTTGTTGACCGGGTAAGTGCACTAGCCAACAAGTGACTATTTTCAGGCACGACCCAGGAGGCACAGTTACAGAACACAGTGATACATAAGAGATTACACAAAGCAGGATACATTTGTAGGATACATAAGAAATTACACAGAGCAGGATACATTTGCAAAGGACAAAGTCACACAGTGTAGTCAAGCATAGCAATATGGATAAAATTACATGTATTCAGTTGTTGTGAACTAGGGAGAGGTGGTAGGGACAGGTGTAAGGGTAGGGCAGGAGGGCGGAGACCGGGGTGGTAGGCGTTAGCAAAAAGGGGAGGACAGGAGGGAGGTTAAGGCGCCAGGTGCGGCATTGCGGGAGAAGGTTACCACCTGTGGCGGGACGGTGGAACCGAGTCGGCAAGAGAGACGGAGAGGTTGGGGAACAGGACAGTGAAGCTATGGTGCAAAAACAGGGAGGGTGAGAGGGTGATGTGCAGGGGAGGCGGGACTCTGTGCAAGGGTGAGGAGGATTTGAACTAAAGGAATAGGGAGGGAAGGGTAGGGTGGGAAGGGCAGGGTATAGGGGAAAGGATGAAGGCACCGGAACAGATAGGGAAATGAGTGGGGGTAGGGAGATAGAGTGCACCTAGTAAGGCGCGGAGCAGAACAGAGAGGAGGACAAGGGCGGCGGTGAAAGCGGCATTGGCGGGGTAAGTAGTAACCTGCGGCGAGCAGTGGAACTCCGAGATGGCAGGAGAGAGGGGAGTCACGGCCGGGACGCAACTGGTGGGGCGGGATAAAATAGAGAGGGAGGGTGAGGACTGAGTATAGGGAGAAGAGGAAGAATAAAGAAGGAGGAAAGCTGGCAGGAGAGGGGCAGAAAGGTGAAGAAGGTGGAAGGGTGGCGGCAAGTTTGCAGTGCGGTACAAGGTAGCAACCTGTTGCAGGGCAGTGGGAACGAAAGAGCGGCAGAGAGGGAGTGGAGGTCGGTTAGGGGGAGTGGGCAAAGAGCAGGAGAGGGAGGGCAGGAAACGGAGGGAGGAATGACAGGGGTACAGGAGAAATGGCTAAGTGGGAAGGGAAGAGAGCGGGGCTGGGAAAGTAAGTGTTACAGGAACAGAGGGTGCAGGTTAAGGAATGAAGGTGGGGGAAGACAGCTCAGAAGCGAGGGCAAGTTAAGTGACTAGGCAGTAATTAGAGAGCTTTGGCATCAGAACAACAATGTTATACAGTATCAACAACCATGAACATAAAAGCAAAAAACAACCAAGAATAGAAAAAAGCGCAAGTGCCTATAATACATAATAGGGGAGGGAAGGAGAACAGGTTAGGAGCATGGGATTCAAGAGGGATCAAAACAAACACATTTGTCCATCGAGGCGAGGAAAGCTCTGAGATTGTGCTTAAATGCATAGTGAGAAGGAGCATTTCTTAGTCCCTGGGCAGCAAGTTCCAAAGTGAGGGGCAGCATAACTGAAGGCTCCAAGCCTTTTTGTCGGCAGAGAGGAATATTCAGTAAGGACTTGTCAGAGAATCTAAGGTCCCGTGAAGGTATAACCAGTTGGAGTAGTTTTGAGAGCTCAGCTGGCTTTGATGCTCGATGATGGTGTCCAAAGGTTGCAGAGGTAATATTGCCTGGTGGAGGAGGAGATAGCGCAGCCCAGGTCTTTGTATAGCTGACAATGGTGCTTCAGGCGCGGTGCTTTAGCCGCATACCTGCAAACATTGTTGAAGGTGGTATCCCATTAGTGCAGAGCAGTTTGCTGGCCATATGGTTGGGATGGGAGCACCGTGGGTGAGGGTTGGTAACAGGTTCCTCTAGCAATTGCCAGTTTAGCGGCAGGGGTAAGCAGGTAGTTAGTCCTGTAAGCAGCCCTAAGCTTCAATTAGCAGATTTACAAGTTTCCTGGATGTGCAGCTTTAGGTCAAGATTTTGGTCAAGGTGAATGCCCAAGTAGCAAAGAGCTAACAGACTCAGAGGGTTACCATTAATGTCAGGCACAGAGAGAGAAGAAGAGCAGGTTCTTAATTTGTGTGGGGATCCAAATAGCATGGCTTTAGTTTTATTGGAGTTAAGGACAAAGGCGTTGGGTGTGTAGGCGCTGCACCAAAGCGAACTGTGGTAAGGGCAGTATCCAGGTTGGTGATATTGTCAGAGTGGGCATAGATGACCAGGTCATCAGCATAAAGTAGTGAGTGGCCAGAGGTTACTACATCAGGAGATTGTTTACAAATAGTGAGAGAGGAGAGGACCGAGGATGGAGCCCTGAGGGGCAGTATATGATAACAGCAGTGTCAGAGATCGCGAGTTGAATTTCACTGCTTGAGTCCTGTTGCAAGGTAGCTATGAACCAGGTAGTGACAGGGTGGGAGAAGCCCAGATTTCTGAGGGAGGCAAGTAGTAAAGGATGGTCAACAAGGTCGAGCGCTTAGTGAGGTCGATGAAAACAGCCTGTTAGCTTCCCTTTGTCCATGTTGGTAGAATGTCAGAGGAGAATTTTGCTAGTGCAGTCATGGTGCTGTGGTGTTTTCTAAAGCCATGCTGTGCTGTATTGAGTAAGTTGGAGTTTTCAATGAATCGGTTACTTGAATAGAGACTAATTTCTCAAGGATCTTGCTAAGGACTGATAGTATAGCAATTGGTCTGTAGTTGGTGGTGTCATTTTGCTGCCTTTTTAAATACTGAGATAATTCTAGGGCCTTCAGATTTCAGGGACAGAGCCTTTGAGAGGGATAGGGTGAAGATTCTAGCTATAGGTTCAGATATGAGGTGAGCAGCCATCTTTAATAGATGGGGTTCCATTCCATCAGAGCCAGGGCTGGTATTGTCAGAGAATAGCCTTGAGCAGCTTGAAGACTTGATGCCTGGTGACCGCTTTGAAGTAGAATGGTCTAGATGAGGTAGGTGAATCGCTAGAGAATGTTGAGTTCAGTTGTTAGCAGGAGATTGAAGGAAGCTGTGTAGGCAGATGAGGTCGGGAAAACTGCTGGTTAAGCGCGTTTGCAATAGTGAAGGAGTCATTACAGTGGACAGCTTGCAGGACCATTTCAGAGGGTGACAGCTTCGTGAGATCCTAAAAAGTTTTAATGTGGCTCCAAAATTTCGGGGTCGTTGGAGAGTTAGTCAGCAGGTTTTGACAGTATATGCTTTTAGCCTGCCTGATCGCCTTTTGCAATCATTTCTATACTGCTTGTACAGGATAAGATCCAGGGAGTCCAGATTTTTGTATTGTTTCCATTGCTTATCTCGGACTTTTAACTTACATAGGAGTTCTTTATTTAGCCATCTTGACTGCTGACCTCTGACTCTTCTTTTTACCTTGGAGGTGTTTCTTTTGTACTAGCCAAACTTGGCGAGAAATATAGTTAAGGGCAGTGTCAACATTGGAGGGTGGAGAAACGTCAGTCCAGTCTATGTCGAGATATGTCAGATAAGAGGCTTGTGTATCGAGGCAGCATAGTTTGTGAAGGTAATCAGTCGTGGTTGAGGAGCAGGCGGTGGGCAGGAGGCGCCAGTGACAAGCGTTGGTAGGTGATCTGTAAGTGAGTCAGTCAGGACGGTAGCTTTGGAAACATGATCCGGTCTATTTGTAAGGATCCAGTCAGTAATGGACCCTCAGAATGTGAAGGCGTGGTTCTAGTGCAGATAGTTATAAGTTGGTGAAAATTGTGCTTCTGAATCAAAGATGCAAGGAGATTGTGATACGGGCCCAACCAGTTCAGGTTCAAGTCACCAGGAGGAGTGTTTCATTTGTTTTACAGTTTGAGAAAGCGTTCTGCAGTAGGTTCTGGAGACCGTTCAGCCCACTGGTTGGCGGGTTATACACACAAGCGATATGTAGTGTTTACGCCAGTGTCAGGGTTGCATGCAGCGCTTCACACAGCATGAGGGAATCAGGGTTAGGTAGGACGCTAAGAGACAGATGACTTTTATAGTAAATAGCGACCCCACCCCCCCTCTTGGACCCAGATCGATCTCTCCGAAGAATATTATACCCAGGTAGAGGGCAGGAAGTATCGGATACAGCAGGTTTCAACCAAGTTTCGGTGAGGCATAGTATGTCAGGATCCACCAACTTAGCCCAGGCTTTAAGTTCAGCCAGGTGACTCAGGAGGCTTCTAATGTTCATATGGGCAAGTACCAGGCCTTTTTTAGTGCTAGTTGAGGTAGAGAGTGGGGTGCAGAGTTTGGGACCAGGGTTAGATTCAATATCACCAGATAGCAGGAGGGCCTCTGAGCCAGGTGTATAAACATGTCTACAGGAACATGCCTGGTTTAATTTTAGGTTTGTGACTGCCCAAAGAGATAGAAGTGGAGGATAGGTAGGTACAACCCCTTTTGAGTAGTATAAGGTGGGTAATGGGAAGATTAGCATGAGAGGATAGGAGAAGATTGGAGAATCTAAAGTCATTTGAGTACTGAGCGCAGCAGTCCTCGGTAATGGGGAAAGACACAGTAATCCAGTTAAAAAAAAAATAGGAGAGATAGGCAGAAGAAAGGGACAAGTTTAGGGTGGCTAATGGTACAGAGTGGGTTCATCGTGGAGAGACCGGTGTGAGGTGCCATTCCAGAAAATTGAGGGGAGGACAAAGGTGGATTGTCCAAGGGAAGATGGGTCGAGATATGGCTAGGTTAATAGCTGGTTTCAGGTTACGGCGTAGCACTACAGTACAAGCAAGTTAGCACAGAGACGTGGCAGGGATAGGATGCTGCCCCTAGTGGGAGAGGAATATAAGGAGCCAATGGAAAAGTAGACACTTAGTCATATGACAGACAGGAGACTATATAGCCAGCTTAGTCAGATCATCCAGGTACCCCTGCCAACCTTCTATATCATCGACCACCGCCCTCTACTTGGAGTCATCAGCAAAAAAACTGATCTTATTCTTGACACCATGCGAGATGTTCGCAGTTAAAATCCCAAACAACACTGGACCCAACACTGATCCCTGCAGCACCCCACTCATCACAGCTCTTGGAGATGAGTTCCCCTCTCACTACTACTCTCTGCTGTCTTGCAGCCACTTCACAATTCAATTAACCAACTGAGTGCCCACCCTGAGATTACTTACCTTACCACCCAATCTCCCATGGGGAACTGAATCAAAGGCCTTGCTGAAGTCCAAATAAATGACATCCACAGCATGACCCTTGTCCAGCTCCCCCATAACCCAGTCATAATACTCAACAAGGTTAGTCAGACAGGATCTCCAGAGATAAACCCACGCTGATGAGCATCTTGGAGCCCACTGACTTCCAAAAAGGAGACTAGCGTTTCCTTAAGTATTGTCTCCATCAGCTTTCCTACAGTAGATGTTAGGTTTGTAATTACCCGGCTCATCCTTTGGACCACTTTTATGGAGAGGCACCACATGGGCCATCCTCCAATCTTGTGGCATACACCCTGTTTTCATGGAAGTATTGAGCAGATATGTCAGTGTTCCAGCCAATACCTCTGTCATTTCTTGAAGTACTTGTGGATGTGTGCTGTCCGAACCAGTGCTTTATCTACCCTCAGAGCCCTTAGACAATCCAGTTCCCTGCCCTCAGTAATCACACCGTCTATTAACTCCTAACCCCCCTTGCTCACCATCTCCACCCCCTTTGGAAGTAGCCCACCCTTTTCCTCTGTGAACACAGAACAGAAGTATTCATTTAGAGCCTCTGCTTGTTCCACCCCACTTTCAGCCCATCACCCTTCCCTCTTGATCCTCACAATCTGGTATTTACAGCTCATTTTCTCCCATATGTATCTGAAGAAGTCTTTTTCTCCTTCCTTGATACCCCACACCAGCCTCAGTTCCCTCAAAGCTTTAGTAACCCTGACTCCCCTGGGGACTACCCAGAATTTCCTCATATACTCATCCCTATCCTCCTGATTTCCTATATCTCCTGTATGCTGCTTTTTTTTAGCCCTCACCATTTCTGAAACCTCCTTGCTCAACCAACTTTGTCTCTTAGCCCTTCCCTTTTTGTTCTTTGCCTTAGCACACATCTCAGTGGCCTCCACCAGCCCCAATTAGATTTTTTTCCCATTTCTGGTTTGCATCCCATTAAGAATGAATTCCTTTCAGGTGACCCTCTACTGTTTCCTTCATCATGCCAAAATCAGCATGTCTGAAGTCAGTCGCCCCGGTCCCTGTACCCACTACCTTTCTACTCATGCTAATTGAGAACCACACCAAGTGGTGGTCACTTCCAGCCAGTGGTTCCTCTACCCTCACCTCTCTAACAGCCTCCCCATTGGTCAATACTAGATCTAGTATATTCCCCAGTCTAGTTGGCTCAGTGACCAACTGTGCCAGGAAACAATCCTGGAATGCATCCAGGAGAATCTGCTCTCTAGCACTCGAGGTGGCTGATGTACCCCAGTCCATCCCCAGAAGATTGAAGTCCCCCACTATCACAGAGTTACCTCTTTCTGCACATTTTCCTGATTTGCTCTGCTAGTTCCCCATCAAGATCTTCCCCTTGAGACAGTGGTCTATATTCTACTCCCAACCTGAAAATTATATTCCCCGTGTCTCAGAATTGCATCCACAAGGACCTCTGTCCTACACTCCATAACTCATTTATTATTAAATATTTAACTATTATATATTTAAATTAATTTATTGTTAAAATGTATTTATTAAATGTTTACATTGTCACCCTTTCCAATAGCCAATTTTTTAATGTAATAGAAAAGGGAACAATCCCTTACTAAAATATTTAAATTCATTTATTAAATATTTTATATTATATATTTAAATTTGACCACCCTTTCCAATGGCTGTTTTTTTATGTAATAGAAAAGGGACAATGCCTTATTTAAATTCATTTATTAACTATTTAAATTTGACCACCCTTTCCAATGGTTGATTTTTTTTTTTATGCAATAGAAAAGGGACAATCCCTTATTAAAATATTTAAATCCATGCATTAAATATTTAAAAAATATATATTTAAATTTGACCACCCTTTCCAATGGCTGATTGTTTAATGTGATGGAAAAGGGGCAATCCAGATTTAATAAAGAATGTTGCGACTGAGCCAGACAACATAGTTGGAGTCTTTTCCATTCAAGATCAAAATATTAAATTTTTTTTTATTTTTATTTAAAAGGTGTTTATCTTCCTTTGGGGGCCCATAGGCGACTTCTGGCTCTCTGTGGAGAGCTCTACTCTGACCCTCAGGGCTTCATATAGCCTGCGGTGCCCCTCTCCTTTTCCTACAATTTTTCTCCCACATATCCTGGGGCCCCTAGCAAACCTAAGCATGCATGTGCATGGAGGCATGCATGCACGTCGAGAATGGGGTAGCAGACCCTCGCCCCCGCTCAGCCTAATGCCACTTCTCCTACTGGCTTAGCGCTGCCATCAGGATTCAACACTACAGCTGCCAAGAGCTGAGGAGAAGTTGTCGCCCTGCCTGGGAGAGGAGAGCTACCAGACGGCTGCTCATCCAGCTCCCTCCCTCCCCCCAGCGAACCACCAGTGACTCGAGGTCGTTCCCAAACATCGGTTGCCGGCATGGCATGAGGTGTGGAGTCCAGTGCCTCAACCCTCAATGCCACTGGGCTGGCTAGATCAAAAGAGTTTCTAAGAACCAATTTACCATTTTGCCAGAATCATGTTGTAAATTCAGATAAAGTGGGAACCGACTTATGAGCAAAGAACACAACAGTGTCCTCAGCATTAAGCCCAATAGAAATAATATAAAAAAAATAGAAGACAGAGGATTCACAAATAATCTAAACAAGATTGAACCAAGAACAAAACCTTGTGGAATCTCAGTGGTAGCAGGAAGAGGAGAAGAAAGACACCCACCCCAAAGAAAAGATTGAAATCTCCCTGGTAAATAAAAATAAAACTAATTTATAGCATTTGAAGAAAAAACATGGAACGCTGAGTGTGAATATAGTAGTGAATAATTAATTAAAAGCCTCTGCCCAGTGGCACAGAAGGCTGAGGTGCTATTGCTGTGCCAGTGACCCAAGTTTAGGAACGAGCTTTGGTCGCTGGGGGATGGAGGGTCAGGCTGGGAGGAGATCGAGTGGCCGTCTGGCAGTTTTCCTGTCCCAGGTTGGGGTGGTGAGTCGATCCGGCTCTTGACTGCCACCAGGTGGAGGCCTTGTAGTAGCACCGATACTGAGTAGACATGCTCAGGAGACAGACCGGTCCAGGGGGTGGGGGGGGGTGGAAGAAGTGTGGTTCTGGAACGCATGTGCGCCTCCACGCACTACCCTGGTTCTAGAAATTGGAGGAAAATGGAGGATTTGGGCTTTCGAAGTCTTGGCCATGGCGCTATGACCTACCCTACCACTCTGGTCGGGGGTGAATTCTGAATGGAGTGCACGGGGGGGGGGGACAGCTCTCCCTCGCTGGCCCATTTTTGGAAGAAATGTGCAGGGGAACCTAGCCCTCCGACCAGGAATAAGGCAAGGGATGTTTGGCAGCAGCCGGGGACGAGGCTGAGTAGTCGCCCCATCTACCTGGAGAGAGAAAAAAAAAATACATTAAAAAAAGGAAAATATAAAAAAACAGAAACCACAAAAACTAAAGTCCAGAGCACGTGAAACTAAATTATGAAAATCAGTGAAAGTGGTTTAGTAGTAAACCTGACTGATAAATTGGTAATATCTGATCTTTTTCCAAATAGTCATTCATCTTTAACGCAATTTTTTCCATAAATTTCAAGATTATAGGCAAGAGAGAAGTTGGGCATTAATTATCGATTGCAGGTTTTGATCCACTCTTATGAAGCAGGATTACCATGGAATGTACTGCAGCTACTGGTCTTCTAAAAGGTGTCCAGAACTTTCTGGACATTTCTTCCAATAAGAAGTGTAGTGCTATAAAAGTGGCTTCAAAGGCAGGACAAGTCCACAGCAACGGTGGATCTTGGTTCTGGAAGACATCTTATTTATTATCATTGGCAGCAGTGAGACCTGGTACTGGAGGATCTGTTTCTTAACATCCCCAGCGGAAGCATGTCCTGCTGATGTGTGTGTGTGTGTGTGTGTGTGTGTGTGGTGGGCACTCAAGAAAAAGCAGCTGCTAAGAAACATCCGTTAATTCCAGCACTGCTGCTGGTGCATGTGAAGGAGGTTGCAGAGAAAGTGCCTCAGAGCTGTTTCACTTATTGCCTGTTCTGGTGTGTGTGTGTGTGTGTGTGTGTGTGTGTGTGTGTGTTTTTGGGTGGATGAGTGTGCGTGTGTGACTGGTGTTTGGGTGGATGAGTGTCCGTATGTGACTGGTGTGTGTGTGTGTGTGACACTGGTGTTTTGGTGGGTGTGTGTGCGTGTGTGACCGGTGTTTGGGGGTGTGTGAGACAGGTGTTTGGGTGGATGAGTGTGCATGTGTGTGACCGGTGTTTGGGGTGTGTGTGTGTGTGTGTGTGTGTGTGTGTGTGTGTGACTTGTGTTTGGGTGGATGAGAGTGTGTGTGCGTGTGTGACTGGTGTTTGGGTGGATGAGTGTGTGTTTTTGGGTGGATGAGTGTGCGTGTGTGACTGTGTGTGTGTGTGTGTGTGTGTGTGTGTGTGTGTGACACTGGTGTTTTGGTGGGTGTGTGCGCGTGTTTGACCGGTGTTTGGGGGGGTGAGACAGGTGTTTGGGTGGATGAGTGTGCGTGTGTGTGTGTGTGAGACAGACACTGGTTTTTGGAGGTGGTACCGGAGAAAAAGTGCCCCTGACTGGCAGTGATGCAGAGCCTGGGAGGGTTGTTTGTTCTTGGCTCATGCTGCCACCACAACACACAATCCCTGACACTGCCATATCCTAAGCAATAAGCCCGCGAGGGGTGTGGAGTTATCAGGGATTTACCATGTCGCGCCAGCTGGTAATCCCTGATAACCCCACATCTTCCGAGTGGCTTATGCGATTATACCGAGGTTAATTTTTTTTTTTTACTATAATAAAATACAAATATTAAAGAGGTTGCTTTGTTTTTTTTTAATTTTATTCTAATTATTCCTGTGCTGCAGGTGATTTATTGGATAGTCTCATCAACAGCCATTGGTTATCAGAGGATTTACACTGGTGGTAAACTGCCAGTCTGATCATTTCATTGGCTGGTCACTTAAGTCCATGGTATAATTTGGAGTTCCGTGTGGCTTGTAAGGATTAACCCTGGTCAAATAGAAGTGTAAAGAGCCAATGGAAGAATTGAGATTTGGAGAGAAATGCAGGTTCTTGTAACCTACATTGAAAGCATTCCCCAGCTTTACATTGTCACTTCGCCAAAGAGGACCAGTATTGCGGCCCTAGTACACAGGAAACAATGGCAAAATACCAAAATATTTTCTATATTATTGCGGCATAGCGTTGAGTCAGGAGCAGCAAGTGAGCTTGATCTGTCAAGAATCAGCCTTCACCGTTAATTCATATCGATGGGTCTGGGGCCAGAGGTAATAGGACCCCGCAGGGGCAACATTTTTTTTTGCAGTTGGGAGCTGATGTCTGGTAGTGATGGTGCCTGTGCATCCCCCACATGGTGCCATGCATGCTAGCCAATAACTGTCACTGGCTCCTTCATGCACCTCATTCTGTTCTTCCCACTGTAGAATGCACACCATGGGAGTGACAGTGCCTCAGTTTGTCTACCATTGACACCAAAATTCTTCTGTCACTGCCAGACGTTTCTAGTTCATGATGCCGTCTTTGTTCTTTATTTTTTCTCTGATGCTGAAGCCTCGGAAAAACATGAAGGGGGCAAAGAAGTTGAATAAACACCGTCAACCTCCCAGCATGCATTGTTGTCCCTGTGGGAAACCCATTGCAACAGAATCAGTGTTGCTGGACCTACCTTGGCTCTTCTCATGACATGGATGTGTGTGATGCCTGCTTCTCCATGGACTGCCATACGTTAAAAATCTGCATGATGAAGTGGAGTCTCCCAATCCTCACTTTCAGAGGCAAGTGTCACACACATGAGACCAAGGCACAGTCTCTGGGCCTTTCCCCTCAGTCCCTTCCTGGCACCTCCAGTGTTGAGGAAGTAAAGGATCCTTGAGGTGTTGGAAGCCCTGAGGTTGGGTCTGGTGGACAGTTGGCTCCTTCTGAGTGGCCGGCTGTGCATCCCCAAATTCTGTCTATCCTTGACAGCAGACATCCCCAGTGGTGAGACTGAAGCCATATGCTTGGCCTACACTAGTAGACACGTCGACGGCCTTGCCGATGAGCAGGGTGGTGCTGACTGTGACATTTGGGCTCTCTCCTGATGCCATTCATGGTGTGGGGAGAGGGATCAGCACTGAGGTCATGCGGCGCCCTGTGACTGAAGTGGTGATACTGTCTCTCCCAAGGAGTCACAGTGGCTCCAGGGTGTTGGGACGACTGCCCCTAGCGATGGGAGCAGCACCTGCCATGATGTCACTCTTGGGCCTGATAACGGGCATGGTGCTGGTGTCACCCCTGGGGCCAGTCCTGGTTCTGGTGCCATTCATAGCATTACACTGGCTACCTATGCCACACATTGCACCAGGGTGTGGATGGCCTCCAGACCTGGCACTGAGGGGAATAATTTGGCCTTGTGCTTGATTGGGCAGTGGTCAGGTCTGGAGTATGGCCAGGAGGTGGGGATCTCTCCACATGCTAAGCCCACCACTGGTGCAGATCGGAGCTGCCCCAATGAAACTGCACAGCTCTGCTCTTCTCACCCTGGGTGTCTTCTCCCATGGGCACTGACCTAGTCGTTCCTCGGTCAGTCTTGTTCTGGTGGTCCTGCCAGGCACTGAACATTCCCACACACCAGACACAGGCTGTGGAGCCCTGCTGCTTCTCTCTTGGGCCTTAGTCACCTCTGCCCAAATTCCCAGGGGTCGTGGGTAGAGGCAGGGTTCGTCTGTGAACTGAACCCGAACCGAACCTGAGCTATTCGATTTTTTCCCGATCCGAACTGAACTTGAACCCTAAAAAGAAAAATAGATGAACCCGAACCAAACCCAGACATGTGAGGTCAGGAGAGAACTCATGGAAGCAGTCGGGTGAATTCATTAGAACTCAAATTTGAACTGATAAATTATACAAAAAAAAAGCCTTGAACCGAACCCAAACTTTTACTTTTCAACTCTAACTGAACTGAACTCGAACTATACCCTGCCGAACCAGAACTGAACTTGAACCCTAAAAACATGTCGAACCCTGGCTCTAATCATAGGCCCTCTGGGGCTAATCACCTGGAGTCAGCACGGAAGAGCAGCTGGCGCCTTGTACCAGTACCATAGACATTAAACCAGGTCCAGTTCAAACCTGGCTCTCTGGCACCATCCCCTTCTGCATCCAGCACCTCCTCTTCATTGATGTTCTCCTGTGAGGGTACATACTCATCCCTGCATATGTCATTAGCCTCTGAGTACTCCCTATACCAGAGACTCCTGGTGGAGATGTTGCAGGTGTGGGATGCGGGCACCATTGCTAGTTGCAGTACTATGCCCTTATAGCTAGTACTACTAGAGGATTTCGGTGATGCAAACTTTGTCATCCCTCCCTGGCCTTGAGCCTTCAAGCAATGTTCAAAGACAGTGGAAAGTCCCTTCTCATATCCTCCCGCCACATGAGATGTCCAGCTTTGGTACTGTGCACCCACAGGTTCTGCAGGGGCAGTATCTCATCCCATCTCAGTGACTGAGATCCTGCAGGCACCAGCAGGGCCTCTGTGCCTGGTGCGTGACCAACATTCTCAGGCAGATGCCCAAGGAAGGTGTTTCCCGCAGCCTGCAGTATGACATGCGTTGTGACACATCAGGTGCATCAGACAGCCTGCAGTAGGCACCTATGGGTGCAGCTGGGCAGCTCCTAGCTGCCATGCCACACACAGAGTTAGTTGAGAAAACCATTTGCCTTTCTGCTAAGGGCCTGGAGTTGGCAAGGTACCAGTCAGGGGCATTGTATGATGCCATTGAGGAGGTCTCAGTGGATGGCATGGCTTCGCCTTTCACGACGGGCACCTCTGGCTTGGTGAAAGGTGCTCAACTGTCCCTTCCAGGGGGCTCACTTTTTCTTCCAAAGGGTCAGGCGACAGCTGTTGGGCTGCCCTCCTGCTCCTGGGATATAGGAGCCTCCACCTGACTTCAACCAGTCTTGGGTCTCACCAAATCTGTGAGGAGCCCCTGCCTTCAGGTGTTCTCCTCCACACAGAGGGCTGAGGGTAATTCTGCCTTCAGGGTGAGACAGCTTTTTTGGTAAGTTTGGTACTCCGACCCATCAGTGTGGATCAGTGGTGAGGATTTGTTCTTGGAAGATATGAAAAGTACTTGTCGATCTTCCAGAATATCTTTACCATTGATTCACATGGCCACCTGCCATCCCCTGCAGAAGTAAGAGCCAGGTCCTCTGGCAGCACTTTCTGTTTTGTGCCTGTCTGTCTCCTCTGTCATGGCCCTTCTATGTCATTTGCTGTTCTTGGGGGGAGGGGATTGAGCACTCCGGTGCCAACCCTCACCAAAAACTAAAATAAAGGAGAGTGGAAGGTCACTTTTGCGCCCCACCCAATAAAGAAAACCTCTGTGTTTTTCTTTGTGGAGGTGGCCCCTTCCCTTCAATTTTTTGTTATCCTCTTTCTCCCTGCCCAGGGTATATTCCTGTTGGTTGCTACATGCAGCACATGCCCTGGGCACTGTGCAGCCTACCCCCACTGAGTAGATGCTCTGGATGTGGACAGATGCATTGCACCTTATTTCGGATTACTGTTCTGGCTTCCATGCAGGGTACATCCCTGTGGCTGCAGGCAGAAGCAGGTCTTGCCTATCACTTCTCTATGTTAGATATTTTGGATGGTATACCCTTGTTTTCTCTCCCTATGCTGGGCATACATCTATTTGCACTGGGAAATGCAGAAAAGATCACCTGTCTTGACTCCGTGGGATTGTCAGTCCTGTAACTCCCATGCTCTGGTCCCTTCTTTTCTCTCCTGGAGGTAAAGAGCACAGTGAATTCACTCCAAATTCACTTAGTTCTTATCTGACATCATGGAGTTACCACTTTCAGGGAGTCCAGATGCTATTTTTTTTTTTCCAGTTTGGCACATTTTGCCATCTTATTTGCAAGAGGGTCACAGTTTGAACTTCCCCTTTTCTTGCTTCTGCCAGAGCCATGTTGTTAGGGCTGCTGCCTTGTTTTTCTTTATTGCTATCCAACCCCATCTGGCTAGTGGATATCAGGCACTGGCTGTTCTAACCATGCTACAATTGTGTCATCTCGTAGGCTCAGCTGTTTGGCTATTTGTTGGTAGTCAGGTTTTATTTTGTTGTTTATTTCCTGTATTATTTTCCTATCCCTGTAGGCTAGAAGTATCTAGTTCTCCCTCTTTTTCTCCACTTTGTTTCTCTCCTGGCAAACAGAACTGAGGTGCGTGAGGAAGCTGGCAACATTTATTGGCTAGCAAATGCAGCACCATGTAGGGGTGCACAGGTGTCATCACCACCTGACGCTGGCTTCCTCCTGCAAAATATTTGCTCCCACAGGGTCCTAGTGCATCCAGCCCCAGACACGTCGGTGTGAATCAATGGTGAAGATATTCTTGAAGATCAGTAATTACAATAAGTATCTAATTTTTACTTTTGTATTAATTCTTACATGCCATCTTTTTTTTTTTTTTTTGTACGCTCTGAACGTATTCTGGCAATAACTGCAGTGCTCTGTTCCCAAGTTTGCATTTCCACATCGGACAGGCCCACAAACAAGTCACTCATGGAAGCCGGATCATAACATACAGATGTGTGAGCACAATGGGACGCTACTCACAGTGTCCGAGCATGTTGGTGTCCTCAGTTTAAATAGAAGTGGGCAATCGCGTTAAAAACTGAGGATACAAAGAAATAAAATAACAAAAATAAATAGTAGTACAAGTGGGGAAAAAAGTAGAAATTAAAGGTATATGGGCATTGTAGAGCTGGTTAGCAAATACTCAAGGCACCAGAAAACTAAGCAAAATTTGCAAGGGGGGGGATAGGACAGTGCCTTTGGGGTGTATTAGTCATACACTCGTCACTCCCCCCAACCACCACAAGAAATTACCCTGGCAGTGGTGATATAAGTCCCAAATACTCACGGATTGG
The DNA here is from genome assembly GCA_016271365.2 of Neoceratodus forsteri. Classification (NCBI taxonomy): domain Eukaryota; kingdom Metazoa; phylum Chordata; order Ceratodontiformes; family Ceratodontidae; genus Neoceratodus; species Neoceratodus forsteri. Next base: position 331,786,926 of record JADMNL010000026.1, on the reverse strand, counting down.
GTTTGTTAAGAGAGCTTGCAGGGCTGATGCTAATTAGAACAACTGCAACCACAGCCTAATTAATTAGGGGGCCCACTATGGGAGGGGACTGATTCTGCACAGAGAGAGAGAGAGAGCGTGAATGTGGAAGCTGCAGTTCTGAAAGGCTGGAAAAGGGGAAGGGAGGGAACTGGTCGGGGAAGAGCTTAAGTTACTGAGAGCGAAAAGACATTAAAAACCAGCTGGTTCTTTATTTTTGCTAAAGAAAGCTTCTTTTGATTGTCTTTTGTTTAAACTGCTGAGAAAAGGCCCTTTGTTATTTATCGAATAAAGCCAGTTTCTCTTTATTTTTTTATTTTATTAGAGTCTAATATTACAATTACCTTTGAGCCAAGGCTCTTTTACAAAGGTTCCACGTCAGGATGAGAACAAACAAGCAGGACATTAATTATTACAGGATAGCAGGTTACGGTTGTTTATCATCACATGAGTACATACAGATTAGGCGGTGCTAGGGACATGCACTGGACAGGCATAACATTGATAACAAGAAGTTAGTGAGACACGAGAAGAAGTTGCTGCCAGAGGCAATTGTCAAAACACACAGGAAGTGCAAGTGGAAAGTGCAAGGAGGAGGAGGAGGGGGGAAGGTAGAGGGGGAGAGTAGGTGGGTGGATGAGAAGGGACAAGTGCCAAAAAGGGAACAGCAGGTATAAATCTTTATAAATCTGAAACCTGTGTAATGTTCTGTCTACAAGTTTTGCAAGTCAGACTAGGACCTGGCTTCATACGTGCTGCTGCTGGTGTCCCTTTAAAATATGTGATGAGACGTGCAAAAAATTGTGTCCCTTTAAACTGAAACTGGCAATACTGGTTATTGGCAGGGGATGGGGTTGAAAATTCCGGATCCCTACAGCACCTACATGCAAGAATTAGGAAGAGAAAAAAAATAACTGCCACATGTTTGCAAAAGCTATTTATTGAAATGCCAGGACATGTATTGCTGCCACCTTAACAAAGAACAGATGAGTAACTACTTGCTCTGTTATGTAGCGTAGGTTGGCTAGCAGTGATAAAGTAGCATGCTTGACTATCCTCAAGCTGATTGGCTGAGGATAACCATGCTCCCAAATGCAGCTCCTTGACTGGCTGTCTCAGCCAAGCCCCCATTGCTGCCAAACTGATACCAATATGTTTGCTTTGCCATTTACAATTAAATATAAAAAGGATATTGAAGCAGTCTAGAGGGAACAATGCTAAGCCACCAAAGGTGCATAGTGACAAAAGCTATAAGGGAGCGACTGGGCACTTGAAACATGTTCGCCCAGTAGAAAGGGAGGCCGAGGGATGACAAGATCTCAGTCTTCCGCATACTCAAGCGCATCTGCAGGGCCAGACAGCTAGTAATCACAATTCCAGCATTGTCATTCCCACGTGGGAGTCGCATGGAAACAGAATCTCTCGGCAGAAGATGACCCGTTGGCCTATCGTGTCTGCCCACTCCTATCTAATGCTGAATGAATGTGCCACAGAGGCACCTCACCCTTATTCCCTCCTCCCCACCACACTTTTGGTGTGGTCTTTACCAAGTCTTTTGTTTTTTCTTTCAGTTATGTTTCCAGCTGTCCAGCCAAAGGTGGGGATAGAAACATAGACTTTGATGGCAGATAAGGACCGCTTGGCCCATTTCCCTACCTACTGAATCAGCTGCAGAACATAGTTAACCAACAGCCTACTTCCTCCTACCTCCCACTAGAATTGCTTTATGTCTGTCCCATGCATTCTTGAATTCCTCCACTGTTTCTGACCTCACAACCTCCTCAGGAAGGCCGTTCCATGCATCCACTACCCTCCATGAAAAATACTTCCTTACATTGCCCCTGAGCCGGCCCACCTCTATCTTCAAATTGTGCCCCCTTTGTTCTTGCACGTCTTTTTCTGAAAGATGCTACCCTTTTGGACTTTGTTGATTCCCCTGAGGTACTTAAAAGTTTCTGTCATGTCCCCCCTCTCCCTCCTTTCCTTGAGGGTATACATGTTAAGCTCCTTTAGTCTCTCTTCATATGGCTTCTGGTGCAGACCCTGCACCATTTTAGTTGCCCTTCTCTGGACTGCCTCTATCCTGTCTATGTCCATGCAGAGATAGGGTCTCCAGAACTGCACGCAGTACTCCAGATGGGGTCTCACCAACTGTCTGTACAAAGGGATAACAACTTCTTGTTTTCTACTGGTGATGCCTCTCCCCATGCATCCCAGTATCCCCCCAGCCCTTCTTACCGCCTTCTCACATTGCTTGCCTATCTTTAGGTCATCTGATATGACTACCTCCGGTCCCTTTCCAGTTTTTGTTGTTGTTAGTACCTCCCCCCCAACATTGTGTACTCTTCCCCTGGGTTTTTGTTTCCCAGGTGCATTACTTCGCACTTCTTTGCATTGAATCTAAGCTGACATGTTTTTGACCATTCCTCCAACTTGGCCAAGTCCCTTCTCATCCTTTCCAACCCCCTTGTGTATCATCTCTGTTGCAAATCTTTGTGTCATCTGCAAAGAGGCATACTTTTCCCTTCAGTCCCTCTGCAATGTTAAGCCCTTGAAGACATTAAAAGGACCGGTCCAGTACTGAACCCTGCGGTACCCCACAAGTAACCCCCCTTTCTTTGAAGTGAACTCCATTTACTATTACCTTCTGTGTCCTGTTGTCCAGCCAATGTTTTACCCAGGCTACAACCCTGGGACCCACTCCCAGACTGGCTAACTTGTTTATTAATCTATTGTGTGAGACTATGTCAAATCCCTTGCTAAAATCTAGGTAGGCCATGTCCACAGCCCCTCCCTGGTCTACTCCTTTGGTCACCCAGTCAAAAGAAATCGATTAGATTTGGCTGACATGACCTTCCTGCTGTGAATCCATGCTGCTTTGGGTCCTGTGCCTAACTGCCCTCTTGGTACTCAACAGTTTTTTCCTTCATAAGTGATTCCATCATTTTCCCTACCACTGAGGTCAAACTAACAGATCTGTAGTTTCTTGCCTCTGTTTTGCTCCCAGTTTTGTGAAGGGGAATCTCATCCGCCCTCCTCCAGTCCTCAGGTACCACACCATCCTTTCATGATTTGTTAAAATGTGTAATCAGTGGTGTCACTGATTCTCCCCTTAGTTCTTTTAGAATTCTGGGGTGAATCCCATCAGGCCCCATTGCTTTGTCCACCTTCAGTTTTAGGAGTTCTTTCAGGACCGTTTCTTCTGTGAATGGACTGGTATTGACCCCCCTATCCAGAGTGCTTCTATTGCTTGGTTTAGATACCTCCCCCTCCTCTTCTTTTGTGAATACTGAGCAGAAGTATTTTTATTTTATTTTAATTTTTGGTAACCGGGTAAGGCCCACTAGGCGCAAGTACCTGTTTTCAGGGGAGACCATGGAGCACTGGGCGGTTAAGTGACTTGCTCAGAGTCACACAGTATGCAATTGGAGATTGTGAGACTGAAACCCAGGTCTGATCTGCTGGATGTACCAGGCTCATTCACAGCTTGTTACTAGGCTATTTGTTCAGTATCCCAGCTTTTTCACTGTCACCTTTTGCCCACCCACCTCCCCTTTTTAAGCCTCACTATCCCTCCTTGGTCTTTCTTTGCTCCCTAATGTACCTATAAAAGGTTTTATCCCCCTTCTTAATTGAGTTGGCTATCTTTTCCTCAGTTTGGGCCTTTGTTATTCTGACTGCCTTCCCCACTTTCTTCTGCTTTAACTGGTACAGCACTTTGTCCTGCTCCTTCTGTGTTTCCTTATACTTCCTGAATACTACATTTTCCTCCCTAACCTTCCCCGCCACCTCTTTTCAGAACCATAGTGTTTTTTTCCTTTGTTTTGCTTCACACAAAGGTTTATTGCCTCTGTGATAGCTGTTTTGATTTCATTTTTCCCCATTGTTCCTCCACCCCCTCTTTTCCCGTTTGCTAATGCTTTTCTGAGGCACTTTCCCATTTTCCCAAAGTCAGTCCCTCTAAAGCTTAGCACCCTTGCTTTTGTATGGCTTGACTCTACGTCTGTGTTTATCGTGAACCACACTGATCTGACTTCAAGGGGGAGCTCTTGCAGCAGGTAATACCATTAGGACTAAGGATGTCAGGCGTTAGGAAAAATCTTCTAGCTAGCAGTCTGCTTGGTAGGAACCGCCATGGGCATGCCCGATGTCAGGCGTGGTATAAAAGGAGCGGTCCTCTGGTGCCATCCCAGTTATTTTCCTGCCGTCGACCCGCTTAGTTCGGCTCCTCAGTTGCGTCTCTTCAGCAGTCGACCGCAGTTTTTCAAGTCGCCATTTTTCAAAGTTTCTTTGAGTATTTTTTCATTATAGAGTTTCTTTGCATGTCTTCACCCTCACCACCTTGGCATAAGTTGAAGTGCTGCTGTGGCAAGTGAATCCCAGCCAAGGGCAGCCGTGAGGCCTGCCCGATCTGCCTAGGCCCCCGACCACCGGCCCGATGATTGCCAGCACTGCAAAAAGTTTAACAACAAAACCAGGATCAGACGGGCTAAGGCTCTAAAGGGTTACCTTCTCAAGCAGAATGTAGCAGCCATGCAGAAGTCCCCATCGGGTCCCAGTTCCTCCTTGCCCGCGAAGGAGTCTCCTCGCAGAGAGAAGTCCTCAGGGAAGCACCATTCCAAAGACAAAGACAGGCCTAGGTCGGAATCCTGCTACAAGTCTCCCTCCAGGCCTTCGTCCTCCTTGACCTGCAGTGGGAGGTCTGGGTCGGCTCCTCCGACTTCTACAGGTACTACCTCTCAGAAGGTGTCCTTTTCCTCAGCTTGGAGGCCTAAGAACCATTCGTCCTCTTCGGGGCACCTTCAGGCCCAAGTTCATCTTGCTCACTGACCCCACAAATCTTCCCAAGGGTCGGTGCAAGAGGGGTAGTTGCCCGCTGTTAGGCCCAAGGAAGGCCGCAGCTCCTCAGGATCCTCTGACAAACACTGAAAGTCAGACAAACTCCACAGGCGACAGGAGGCCTCCACCTCAGGCGAAAGGGATGCCACAGAAGGTAAACAAATGTACCCCAGCGCCGGATGTCAGGACCCGTTCACCTGACAAAGAGCAGTTGCCAGACAGGCGATCTACGTAAGGTGACCAAGTGTCCGACCCGCAACCTGGCGAGCTGGTCCGCCTGACCGAGGCATAAAGCCACTCAGGACGTTGGGTTGGACAACCGTTCCCCCATCCACAAGGAACCAAGCCCCCAGCCAGACACAGCAAGGGCTGGTTCCCCAGAGGGGGACTCCCAATACCAGACGACACACAGACGCCCGGTCCATCAGCCCCAACACTGCCTCCCGCAGTCGTCCCCCGAGCGGATGTTGGAGCACTCTAATTCCTGGTGGAATACAATAAAAGGAGATCTGTTGTACAGACCACCTGAGCTGTCCTCAAAGGACACTCTGCAGCCCCCTACTGCAACCCCAGACAAAGGGCAGGCGAAGGGTCCCACCACCCACCACCAAGTCCCTAAAGGCAAGAGAAAGAGGAGGCCCTCTCCGGTCCCAGACTCCAGTGGCCGTTCCACACCCCCCTCTGGGGATGACACAGGAGATTCCTCTTCTGAGTCGTTGGAAGACGAGGACTTCCGCCCACCCTCTCCGGATCTGAAGGATACACCCCGTTCCCCACCGGACGATCCTTCGTTCCTGGATATTATGAGGCATATACAAAATGTATACCAATGGGACACCAATGAATTGGAACCCGAACGTAAGAGACTGGCAAAATTCTTGGGTGCCAAGGATCCAAAGCCTCTGATGATCCCACCACTCATGGGACCCTTCCAAGATGTGGCCAGACTGACATGGAAGAAGCCCTCCTCTACTCCAGCTGTGCCCTGCAAGGTGGACCGACTGTACAAGCCCCCCAAGGATGAACCCTTTTTGGGGGAGCAGCCAAAGGCGGACTCCATGGTCCTGTCAGCCACTCATAGCAGGCAGTCACAACCAAAGCACCTCAGCTCCCAGCCTCCGGACCCGGAGTCCAAGAAGCTGGACCACTGGGGAAGGAAGGTCTATTCCTCAGCCACTGGGGCCATCAGGTCTCTAAATTTCTTGGCCCATATGGTCACTTGTCAAAAGTCCTCATGGGAAAAGATCATAGAGCTCATCAAGGCACAGCCGGACTCTGACACTAAGAATGAATTGCTGGCACACGCACAATCTGGCTTGGATGTTGACAAGCACATGCTTCGCTGTTCATACGACTCCGCTGATATGGCAGAGAGAGCAGCGGCATCAGGGGTCTTGTCTACGCAGGCATGCATGGCTCAGAGCAACTTGCTTTTGGCAGGATCTCCAAGATGCTATCTTAGATGCTCCTTTTCAAGGCCCTGTCCTTTTTAGCCAAGAAGTGGAAGGTATCATAAAAGACCTTCAGGATTTGGGGTAGGCAATCACAGATGTACACAAGCTGTACAAATCTGAGCAGCACTAGACCTGAAAACAGACTTTTCATCAGCAAGGCCAACAAGGAAGCCATCAGTTTCACGGCAAGGGTTTCAAGTGCCGAGGCCAACCCACACAGCCTGGAGGCCTAGGTCCCAAGCAACCTAAGGCCCCCAAACATCCAGCCGCCACCCCCCAAAATACTGCATGACTCCTGGCTCCCTCCCCCCAGTCATCAGTTCTTGATGGGGGAACAGGTAGGGGGAAAATTCTACATTTACCTGTCAGAATGGAACAACATTACTACCGACCAGTGAGTACTACAGGTAATTCAGAGGGACTACAACATAGAGTTCCTTAGCGTACCCCCAGACAAAGCTCCTGTTCCATCCCACTGTTCTCCCAGTCATGCCCTTCTTCTGGAACAAGAAATTCTTTCTCTCCTCCAGAAGAGGGCCATCCAGCCAGTCCCAATACCCCAACAGGGAAAAGGCTTTTACTCCCACTTTTTCTTGGTTCTCAAGAAAATGGGAGATTTTTCCCCCATTACAGACATCCGCCACCTCAAAAAATTTGTCCTATACAAGATATTTCTGATGCTCACCCTTGCAAGCCTCTTCTCCTTCTGCACCGAGAGAATTGACTGTGTTCCCTGTCCCTGGACATGCAGGACGTTTATATGCACATAAAGATCCTGCCCTCTCACTGGAAGTTCCTCCGCTTCTGTTTCCAGGACAAGCATTACCAGTTCAGGGTGCTACTGTTGGGTCTGTCATCAGCCCCAAGGGTCCTCATCAAGTGCCCTGCAGTGGTAGCTACAGCATTGAGGAGAACGGGTCACTTTGTCTACCCCTACCTTGATGACTGGCTGCTCTCTGCGCAGATGGAAGATCAGCTAATGGGCACTTTTTGGGAGACAGAACAGCTGTTCCTCTCCCTGGGAGTTACCCTGAACTGGCCGAAATCCCAACCCTGGCCCTCCCAATGGCTTCAATACATTGGAGCGGTGCTCGACACTGTATAGGGTAGAACTTTTTTACCTACGAACAGAGCACGACATCTTCGTGCTCTTGCTCAGAGAGTCCAGTCCGAGGACCAGCTCTCTGCCAGAGTGGTGCTGCAGCTATTGGAACATATGGCAGCCGCCATAGCCACAGTTCCTCTGGCTTATCTCAACATGAGAACCTTCCAGTGGCAACTTAGGGTTCAATGGGACCAGGGGTCAGACGTTTTGGACCATCCCATCAGGATCTCCAAAGTGGTTCGCCTTCAATGGTGGCAGGACCCAGCTCATCTAGAACGGGGTGTCTCTCTTCAGAGGTAAAGTCTGAGTCAGACTTTAACCACGGACACCTCGGGACTTAGCTGGGGTGCTCACCTCGATGGGCACCAGACCAAGAGGATCGTGGTCTGCCATCGAAAGGTCCCTCCATATCAATATACTGGAGATGAGGGCCGTTCTGTACGCCCTCCGGGCCTTCCAGGATCAACTCTCCAGGGGTCCACTATTGGTTCAGTCAGACAGTACCTCAGTAGTCTTTTACCTGAATAAGTGGGGGGGGGGGGGGTTGGAATTGTACCCCCTCTGCAGACAGGCCATGAGAATCTGGGATTGGGCAGCAGAACACGATCTGTTCCTAGTAGCAGTCCACATGCCAGGAATTCAGAATGTTCTCGCCGACAGTCTAAGCCAGTCTTGATCACTGAACCACAAGCGGGAATTGCAACAGGACGATGTAGATGATCTCTTCGCAAGGTGGGGTCGTCCAGAGCTGGACCTCTTTGCGTCCCAGTGCAATGTCAAACTGCTAAAAGTTTTGCTCGCTAGATCCAGGGCCTGGTGTTTTCTGGTGAGACTCATTATCCCTCTCCTGGGAGAGGAGGTTTCTTTATGCCTTTCCTCCCTTCCCTCTTGTTCAGAGAGTACTGCTCAGATTGCAGTTAGAGGGTGCCAGGATGATCCTGGCAGCTCCTCTATGGCCTCAACAGATTTGGTTTCCTGTTCTTCAGCAGTTGGCCACAGGCCCTCCCGTCCCACTGCCTCTCTCCACCCACTTGCTCTCCCAAGATCAGGGGATGCTGGTGCACCCATCCCTGCGATCCCTCCACCTGCATGCCTGGCTCCTGCAGTCTTAGCTGAGGAGAGATTGGGAGTTTCCAAGAGGGTGGCAGAGATTCTAGTAGGCGCAAGGAAATCCTCCACTAGGACTACTTACGCCATGAAGTGGAAGCGATTCTGTCTCTAGGCGGCAGCCAGATCCTTAGACCCACTTCAGTGCTCCATTAAATACGTGCTCAAGTACCTTCTCCACCACCTTGACTTAGGACTGAGTTACTCTTCTGTCAAGGTGCACCTGTGTGCGGTTTCGGCATATCATGCCCAGGTAGCAGAAAGGACTCTAGCGCAATTGGATGTATGCAAGACATTCCTGAGAGGAGTCTTGCATATCGGACCCCTGAGGAAGGATCCCATCCCTCCATGGGACCTTCTCTTTGTGTTAGAAAAGCTCACCCTGCCCCCTTTTGAACCAACCGCGACGTGCCAGCTGCGCCTTCGCTCATGGAAGGCAATATTTGTAATCGCTATTACTTCGGTTCAAAGGATTTTCGAGCTTCAGGCTCTAATGTGCAAAGAGTCTTATCTTGTTTTTCACAAAGACAGGGTGCAGCTACGTACGAACCCCAGGTTCTTACCGAAAGTGGTGTCCACCTTATCACTGAACCAGGACATCCAACTTCCGGTGTATTACCCCCAGTTTTCTAATGGGGGGCGGCATTGTCATACACTCTGGATGTTCACAGATTCTTACGTTTTTACCTGGACTTGTTCTGTTAGAAAAATGGATCAGTTATTTATTGCCTTCGCAAAGCATAAGGCAGGGGATCTAGTTACAAAACAGACACTAACCAAGTGGTTAGTCCACTGTATCTCCTTCTGTTACCAGCATCACAGCAAACCCTTACCGGGCTCGGTTAAGGGTCATTCCACCAGGGCTATTGCCACCTCCTTTGCCTCGATGAGGAATGTGTCTGCAGTGGATTTATGTGCCGGAGCCACTTGGAGCACAATCCATACCTTCATTAGGCACTACAGTCTGGACATAGCCTCTAGGACGAGAGTAGGATTCAGATTGGCTGTTCTTCAGGGACTGCTCTCTTAGAAGAGTGGAAATGTTTTCTTCCCTACCACAGTCAGTCCTCCTTCCTTCTGATCTGGGCCTATTGGGTTACTGCTTAGGACTCAGTCCTAATGGTATTACCTGCTGCAAGACCTCCCCCTCGAAGTCAGATAGTACAGTTACGTAAGAACTTACCGTAACAGTAGATCTTCGAGAGGAGCTCTTGTAGCAGGTGGCTTTCCCACCCTCCATCCCCTAGTTCAGTTGTATTGTATTCTAGTTCTCTCCAACAGGGGAGTTCCTTCTCAGTTCTCCATTACTTACCAACCGGATCTCTGGCGGGGAATTGAGATGGCGCCAGGGCGTCTGACGTCGGGTGGGCCGTCACTACAGACTGCTAGCTAGAAGATTTTTCCGAGGGGTCCTAACACCTGATGGCCTTAGTCCTAATGGTATTACCTGTTGTTAGAGCTCCTCTTAAAGATCTGCTGTTACAATAGGTTTTTGCATAACTGTACTTTTGGTGGTCGCTTATTCCAGGATGGCTATCCACTTCTAAATCCAAGATCCTCTCTCCGTCCCTGTTTGAGAGTATCAGGTCTAAGATTGCTCCCTCCTGAGTTCCAACACTAGCTGTCTGAGGCATGCCCCTGTATGGTATAAAGAATTACCTTGTTCTTGGATGTGGCTGCAGCATTGGTGCTTCATTTAACATCTGGCATATTCAGGTCATTCATCAACAATATCTCCCCTTTTTCTGCCATTCTAAGGATGCTTTCTGTTGTTTGCTTGTCCATTGCCTCCCCCTGAGATGGGAGTCTTTATATAACCCCTGTGCAGATTGTGGTGCCATTTCCTGTCTCCAGGGTGACCCACAGTGCGTCCTCTCCTCCCTGTTTAACCTTTAGTTCCTTGCTTTGATCCCTTCACTAGAGAGCTACTCCTCCTCCTCTTTTACCCTCCCTGTCTCTCCTGTAGATTGTGTACCCTGGTATGCTGACATCCCAGGCATGGTTCTCTGTGTACCATGTTTCTGTGACCACCACGATATCCAAATGTCCCTCTTCCTTCAAGTCCACTAGTTCAGAGAGCTTGTTACTCAGACTGTGGGCATTGGTATTCATCACCCTCCATTTTTTGATGGCCTTACCCCTTTTAGCCCCATCTCTGTCCTTACTGCCTTTGCCTTTTTCTCCATTTTCCCCTCTCCTGCTCCCTATTGAGTGCTTTACCTTTGTGGTTACCTCGCTAACTACCTTGTTTTGTGGGGGGAGGTTGGGATTGCCCTGCTCCTTTTCAGTGCCCCCCCCCGGCTAGTTTAAATGCTTGCCAATGAAGCATTTAAACTTATCACCTAGGATCCTGGTTCCCCTCCCGGACAGATGCAGACCATTGCGCCAGTATAGGCCTGTATCCCACCAGGTAGACCCCTAGTCCCCAGTGAAGCCACAACACTGAGCTCTGCACCAGTTTTTCAACCATTCATTGAATTCCATGGTGCGGAGTACCCTGGCCTCACCCATGCCATAGATAGGCAGCGCCTCCGAGAAGGTTACTGTTCATGCTAATTGTCTAAGGCCCCTCCTCAACTCCACAAACTCCTCTTGCACTGCTCTGATCCCATTCCCAGCCAGGTCATTTGTCCCTAGGTGGATATTGACATCCAGCTCCCTCCCCTGTGCAGCTGCTCCTGGGATCGTGAAGATTCGCTCCCTGTCCCTCCAAGCCATGGCGCCATGCAGGCATCTTACCTCCTTCCCCCAGGTCCACCCCCCAATGATTGAGTCCCCCAGCAGGAGTTGTTTCTTCCCCATGCCACCTTCCTGCAGGTCTCCTTTGTGGAGGTCCCCAGCATCCTCCTTGGTCTCTACTGCAGGTGCCTGCATAGAGGAACCACTCTCTGCCAGAATGGCATATGAATTGTGGAGAGGTACAGCTGGAGGGATGCACCTCTGTTCCACCAGCCTCACCCTCCCTGCACTCACCTTGGCACAACCACTCCTCTTTCTTGTCAGCCCTGGTGGTTCCTGGGTGGGAGAGGAGGTTTCATGAATCCTAGTCAGGTCGGCCTGGAGACAGGCGACCTCCTCCCTCAGATCAGAGAGGTGCCTGCAAATAGGGTAGCATCGCAGCCTCCAGAACGTCTCCCTGAAGACTGCTGTCTCATAGCCACTGCACTGCACCACTCCCATCATGTCTTATTTTGTATCCCCTTCCCTGTTGCTTTGTATGCTTACTCTCTCCTCCCTCTATTTATTTTCCACCTACTTTCCTACTGCCTGTGTGCCCTTACAACTCTTGCCCTTCCTGTTCTGGGACTGGAGCTTCCTGTATTCTTCGGTAGTCTCCTTCTTCCTTGCTCAGAGTCGAACCTCCAGCAGCTGGGAGGGGCTATTGTTTTCCTTCAAGGATGGCGAAACTTATGTGTCTCAGTGATCCTTCCCTTACTACTGCCAAACAGGAAGTTCTGCCTATATAAGTGGAACTGGCTAAGGGTGGGAGGGAAGAAGGGCAATTAGTAAGAAAAGTGCTAGCTTTTTAGCCAGCTGCTCCTTGCTCTGAAAGCAGGATTGCTGTGTGCCAAAAGCTAGCAGCAGGGAAATGTAATTGGAAACACCTGGTTTTGTACTGCCTAAGCCACACCCCCAGTTAACTGCTCTTCTCCTGACTTAGCTAACTGAAAAGCTGATAAAGTCCCCTTCCCACAACACAGAAAAATACACTGACTTTCTTTTTTTTTTTCTCACTCTAATTGAGACCCCACACTTCTAATAAAGTATCTGATTGTTTAATCCCAACAGGCTCTGACTCCTGCCGAGTATAGGGATGTACCCTATATCTTCCCCAGAACATGCTAGTCCTCCCCCTCCCCAGCATCTCCCCCCCAGTCCGGGAGGACCATGGCGTTCCTCTCATGGAGGAGCTACCTACAGGGAGAGATGGAGATCACCCTGAGACCCTGGCTGAGACTTACACTGGTGTCTTTCAGCAGCGGTGTAGATCGTGGTCTTGGGTATCATTCTGCTGCTTGCCCAGAGGGATTCTTCTGCTTGCCATTTCCCCGTGAGGTGTAGCGGTGCAATGACAGCATGTGCATGACCTTGCATGCTCCCACGCATGGCACGCCGATGCCTCCCATCCCTCTTTTGTGCAGTACCTGGCTGGTGTACTCCCAGCATACACTGGGAGTCGCTCTATCATTGGGTGCCTGAACCTCTCCCCCCCCGGAGGAGGAGGAGAGCAGTCCAGTAGATACTCATCCTACCTTCCTGAGCAGGCCTTGTGACGCTGCAGGTCTCTTCTCGAACCCTGGTTGTCAGCATCGCAAGTGGTAGTGCTGCCTCACCCTGTGCCAGCTGACCAGCCTTTACCATGTCTTTACATGGGTCTCCTGAGCATTCTCCTATTCATATACGTGTGCAGTCATGTTGGGAGGGGGCTAAATTTCACATGGGGAGGTTTTTTGTTAATCTGCCTTACTGTTCTATATATTTGTTATCAGGCACTCTGAGGGGTAGGTTATCTTCCAGAAGTTACAGCCCTCACAATGACAACGTCTCCTCATGCCATTTATCTCATGGTCATTGAGGAGGTGGGGGGTGATTACTAGGCTGTAACACCACCCACCATCATGCCATACCACTGAAGTGAGGGCCTCTGAGGAAATAAATCTGTGCAGTTTCCAGAGAGCTAGGTTTTTGTCTTCTGAAAGAAGAGACAGAGGGCTGCAGGATGATGGCAGGTATGTGGTGATGAAAAAGCCTTTATGGCACCAATTTAAGAGCTGGAGCCAGTGAATCTGTGTGCCAAAGCACTAAAATAAGTGTTACTCTGGAAGGGCATTAGGAATAGGCAAGGCAAGGCAAGGCAAAATTTATTTAAAAGACGCCCAATCCCGGAGGCTCTGGGCACCATACAAACTTTAAAACAAACATTTGAGCGTAATAAATGTATAACTTATACATAGTAAATACACATCTAACAAAAAACCAAAACCTTAACTATAAATATTGCCAATAAAGGCAAGTTTCTCAGAAATATAAAATTACGCAAAGCCCACTAATGCAAAGCATTATGGGAAGTATATGCAAATCACCATGAATTGAAAATAGTCTCGTCCACTTAAAGCAGGACTAAGTTTAATTATTTTTGTGATCAGGAAAGGCACACTAAGCTGTAATGTGACTTCAGGAAGTTTTCGCTTGTAGGACTGATCTCACGCCAGGGCTCCAAATTGTGAATGTGCACCCAATTTTGTGGTGTCATATGCAGCTGGCAAGCATCCTCCCAACCCCTTTGTTAATCCAAGCTGCATCTCAGCCTGTGGACACCCAGGTGGTAGTATCTGCTTGGAGCTAGGCAGCCTTCCAACCCCAGACAGACAGAGCATCTTCCGGGATGCTCCGTTCCTTCCCGATGGCCCAGACATGTTTTCCCAAATCTGTGTCGTCTGTGTCTCGCTACTGTCCCAGTGGGATGGCCCTGCAGTGCTACTTTGGGCAGAAGCTGCCAGGGTGCAGCCCCACAGAAAATTAAACTGTTGCTGGGGGGCTTGTGCTCATGAGGGGACCCCCAATCAGAGTCAAAGTACAAGTTAAAATTGTTTTTTTTACTTATTGTAAAAGCACAATAAAGGGCATCACTGGTCTATGAGGAGCCTTCAAATGTGGCATCATACTAGCACAGATTTACTCGTCAAGGCATGACCCAGCCAATCGGAAGCTGAAGAGCAGACAAAGATTGGATGGACTGAATGCTTCAAAGAACTAACATTGATACCTTCCCTAAAATGAACACAATTACGTAACAGGCTACATTGAAAATAAAATGTTGTGCATATGGAACAGAGTAAAAGACACGGTCGAGTTCAGTTGGGTGAAGGCCCCATGATTTGTGAGGCCCACCATGAGGGGGTCAAAGCAAAAACAGTAATGGGATTCAAGAATGCATGGGGTAGGCATAAGAGAAGCTTACTGGTTAGGAATGAAACGGTAAAGCTGGAGATCAGTTAGGGTCTGTAGTATTACAGTAGGTAGGGAAAATGGGCAGACTGGATGGGCCAAGCGGTGCTATCTGTCAGCAATTTCTATGTTTATATGATTTATCTTACTGGGGGCAAAATTCTAGAGCTAGACCTGATGGAACGAGCCAGTGGCTGAGGTGGGATTTGATCCAGGATCTGCTGGAATGTTGTTTTATGTTCTAACCACTGCCCCACTCTGACTCTCTGTCTTACCTGCATCTGAGTGACGGGTATTTTAGATTTCTCATGTTGTGTCGTAAGCTAGATTCTCACTTGGGTTTGAATGAGATTGCTAACAGGTCACTGCCATCCCAGACTTAGGGCCAGGTTTCTAAAAGGGCCACATGGACGCAAAGACATGCTGCACCTGTGCCTGCATTTGCCCAGCTATGTCCAAGCCACCCTGCTGCTATTTTCTTTTTATTTCTATTTATGCCCCCTTCAGTCTCTGGCACTTAGGCCCACCCATTAACATTTACCTCGGTTCTTCCTAGACCATTGTGCTGGTGCTGATAGTCCCACAACTGGGGTTGAGTGTAAGGGCACCAGATTTCTTGAATTATGATCTGTGGTAAAAGAATTGACGTAAATGTTATTTGTATAATTTTGTTTGCCAGAAATATCTTTTTTGTGGGGCATAAAATCTAAGATGCAGTTTGACCCTCTAGCAGATGACTAAACAGTTTCCACTTTGAAAACAGTGGCAGGAAGCAAATCTTGGATGGATCCATTTAAAAATAGCAGCAGCGGGCAGATCACAGATGGATCCTTTTGAAAACTCCCGCCCTTTATCTTTGTTTTTTTACCTCATACAGGTGTTCAGATCCCAGACCATTACCTGAAGTTGTTTGTAAAAGAGGAAGAACCAGAAGAACCCCATCCGCATGACACAGGGAGGGGGGAAGAGACTGAACCGTGGCAGCATCCTCCAGAAGAAAATGCCAGCACCAGTAAGTGGTCTGCCGTATATGGAACATGCATAGAGGCCGATCCCAGGTCCTTCTCACTCCCATGATAGTCATCAGTCTAAAAATGACAGAAATATGTAAAAGCAGACTCCATGGCGCAGAGCGAAGGGTGTTAGCTTGGCATGCTGGTGATCCAGGTTTGCAACTCAAACCCAGATGTAAGGAACGGAGTCCGACGGGGAAGGGGCTTAGAGTGTCCTTTGGATGCTTCCCTCCCAGGGAGGGGGTCGGTAATCTCAGTCCGCTGTTTGTCATCCCTGATGGGTGGCTAGGGGTTGGCGTTCTTGGCGATGTGGCCTCAATGCACCACTGAACACCCCCTGCCCCCAGGACTCTGCCGCAGCCAGCCCTTTGTGGGTGGTTTGGGAGAAAAGTGGAAAATCTGCCCTCTGCCAGCCAGTTGATGGCTGCCGGTCCCCACTGCTGCGGTAGCCCAGAGGTGCCCGTGCTGACCCCTGCCATACCTGGGATGTGCTGTGTGCCTGCAGTCACTTCTTCTCTCACAGTTGTGGGCCCACAGGGGAGGAGCCTTATCGTTGAAGGGTTATGTCAGGTTACCCGGGGTCATGGCACAGACGGGGCGGCGGATGGTGAGGGGGACGTGTCGGCAGTGAGTCATTGTGGCCCAAGGGGGTGGCTGACTGGGGGCTTGGAAGGAGCAAAAAAAAATGTTTAAGCCATCGAAGAGCTGAGCCCACTATCTGTGAGGTTAACCCTTACACACCAGGGATGTTCAGTAATCAGTATTCTGGTTCTCCTGCAGCCCAGAGCCATTACCATCTTATTATATATTCAGTATAAACCTGTTTGGTTACAACAGCCAATCAAAAATGGTACCTGGTAGTCAATATCCTGGACATCAAATGCTTAAAGGAGGAACAACCTGAAATTACGAACATACAAAATTTGCCAGCAGAAATTAGGTCTCTTGGTTCATCTAATCCGCTCGTGTGTGCAGCTAACACCCTACTTTGCAGCTGCCCCTCCCCCCTCCACCTTCCCAAATATCCTTCCTCTCACCCTGTCTCATCCCCTCTTGAAACTACCCACCATCCTACAGGATACCACCTCCTCCGGCAAAGCGTTCCAAACTGCCACTACTTTCTCTGTGAAAAAAAAGTCTCCTTATTTCCCTCTTATACCTACCTTCTTCCAGTCTCTCTATGCCCTCTCGTGTCCCTCCCCTTCTAGGGCTGGAATATCTCTTTAGTGCCAGATTTATTTATTCCCTCTAAGTACTTAAAGGTCTCAGTCATATCCCCCGATCCCTTTTCTTCTCCAGAGAATACATGTTCAATTCCCTTAATCTCTCCTCGTAGGGCATACCTGTAATCCCTGAATCAACTTTGTCACCCTTCTTTGTACCTCCTCCGGCAATCTCCGTGCATGGGGTAGGCATAAGGGAATCTTACTGGTTTGGAATGGGAGGGCAAAGACGGAGATCAGTTAGGGTCTGCAGTATTACAGTAGGTAGGGAAAATGGGCAGACTGGATGGGCCAAGCAGTCCTATCTGCCAACAATTTCTGTGTTTATATGATTTATCTTGCTGGGGGCCCCCAAAACTCTGGAGCCAGACCTGATGGAAAGAGCCAGTGGCTAAGGTGGGATTTGATGCAGGATCTGCTGGAATGTTGTTTTATGATCTAACCACTGCCCCACTCTGACTCTCTGTCTTCTCTGCACCCGAATGATGGGTATTTTAGACTTCTCATGTTGTGTCATAAGCTGGACTCTCACTTGGGTTTGAATGAGATTGCTAACCGGTCACTGTCATCCCAGACTTAGGGCCAGGTTTCCAAAAGGGCCACATGGATGCAGAGATATGCTGCACCTGTGCCTGCATCTGCCCAGTTGTGTCCAAGCTGCCCCGCTCCTATTTTCTTTTTTTTTTCTATTTATGCCCCCTTCAGTCTCTGGCACTTTGGCCCACCCATTGCCACTTACCTCCGTTCTTGCTAGACCATTGTGCTCGTGCTGATAGTCCCACAGCTGGGGTTGAGTGTAGGGGCACCTTTTGACAGGATTTCTTGAAATATGATTTGTGGCAAAAGAATTGACGTAAATGCTATTTGCATAATTTTGTTGCTAGAAATGTCTTTTCTTGTGGGCATAAAATCTAGATGCAGTTAGACACTCTAGCAGATGACTAAAAAATTTCCATTTTGAAAACAGTGGCAGCAAGCAGATCTTGGATGGTTCCTTTTAAAAATAGTGGCAGCGGGCAGATCACAGATGGATCCTTTTGAAAACTCCCACCCTTTATGTTTGTTCTCTTACCTCGTACAGGTGTTCAGATCCCAGACCATTATCTGAAGTTGTTTGTAAAAGAGGAAGAACCAGAAGAACCCCATCCGCATGACACAGGGAGGGGGGAAGAGACTGAACAGTGGCAGCATCCTCCCGAAGAAAATGCCAGCACCAGTAAGTAGTCTGCAGTACATGGGACATCTGCCATGATGCATAGAGGCCGATCCCAGGTTCTTCTCACTCCCATGATAGTCATCAGCCTAAAAACTACAGAAATGTTTAAAGCCGATTCCTTGGCACAGAGTGAAGGGTGTTAGCTTGGCACACTAGCAGTACGGGTATGCACCCCAAACCCAGATGTAAGGAGCAGAGTCCAGCTGATCCCAGGTCCTGCTCACGAACATGAAGGGCATCAGCCTAAAAATTAAAGAAATGTTTATTTAATAAAAAACCTGAGCCCACCTTCTGTGGGGTTAACTGTTACACACCAGGGATGTTCAGTAATCGGTTCTGGTTCCTTTGCAGCCCAGAGCCATTTCCTTCTTATTATATTCAGTATAAACTTCTTTGGTCAGAACAGCCAATCAAAAATGGTATCCAGTAGTCAATATCATGGGCATCAAATGCTTAAAGGAGAAACAAACTGAAATGAGTGGTTGGTAATTGTTATTGCCTGTAATTGTTATTGCCTGTAACTGTTATTATTTATTTGCAAAGTCTGACCAGAAAGGGACACTGAGCTGGCAAGTTCATTTTAAGGTGTATCTTGGGTGGTGTGTTACCTAGACCTGTTTTTCTTGATGTGTGGAGTGTTGGCCATGACACCGAGGGAGCACTCTTATGGCACCCCAGCAGTACAATACCCCATCCTACTGGACTGTACAGTCAGTTATGGGTGTTACCCCAAATAGCTGGTATGGGGCTAGAACCCATGACATTCCAATTTTCCAAATACAGAGGCGGAGTGCGATACAGCAGTAGTAGTAGTAAAATCTTTATTTTTCCATCAGGAAAGGGTAGCATGCACCATTGGGAATAGCTCCATTTACAGGGTGCTCTTGGGTATCAAATTTATAAAAGTTTCAGTTCCATAACATATACATTTATTACAATACAATTAAAACATCAATACCACACATTCATAGGGTAGATATAAAACATTTAATGTGTACAGAGTTACATTCATAACTCAGTTGTAGCAGCAGCATCTAGTGGTCAGTACCTAGTTTGCCACTGACACTGAGGAAATGGCACCCAAAGGCCTCTCAAACAGTCTGCAGTGGCCGAGCTCAGCAGACCCAGACTAGTAATTGCTTCCTTGTTTAGACTCACTAGTGTGAAACTTCCCATCTCAGCCAAGGTGGAGGGGCACAAACCATATTTGATTTCATGGGTTGGGGCTATTGTGAGACCAAAATAGGTTAGCAGTTTGAAAGCCAAAAAGCCTCAATGCAAAAGCACTAAAGCAAGGATTATGCTGAAAGGGTATTGGCAATATCGCCACCTTTCACTTTTGTTTTTTACAGAACCACCAGGTGTAGCCTCAGTTAGGTGCAACACCTAATTTACAAGGGAATCGGAGTTTCACTGAGCCATCAGCCTTTTGCTGTTCATTGATGTTTTAGATCACCTTGAATAAACACTCAGCTGATGAATAAAAGCAGGATTCATTAACTAATTGTAACCCTGATGTCTTCTGCAGCATCTAAGTCGACTTACAGTGAGAAGAAATTATTTGTTTGGAAGGTGTCTGGGCCGAACTTTCTCCACCTCCAGAATTTAGGACTACACCAGCAGTCTCAAATGACACAGAAACCTTACAAATGTACAACATGCGAGAAGAGCTTTTCTAAGAAGTCCCAATTTAGAGTCCATCTTCGGAGTCACACTGGGGAGAAACCTTATACATGTACAGAATGTGGGAAGGGTTTTACAGTGTCAAGTAATTTTGTAGTTCATCAGCGGGTTCATACTGGAGAGAAACCTTATAAATGTACATATTGTGAGAAAAACTTTGCTTACTTATCTGAACTGATACACCACAAGCGGATACACACTGGAGAGAGACCTTATGAATGTGCAGAATGTGGGAAGAGTTTTATTAGGTCAGGCCACCTTCGTACCCATGAGCGGATTCATAGTGGGGAGAGACCTTATAAATGTACAGAATGTGAGATGTGTTTTACACAGCGAACCAGTCTGCAAACACATCAGAAGAGACATACTGGAGAAAAACCTTATAAATGTACAGAATGTGGGAAGTGTTTTGCTCAGTCATCTACTCTCATAAATCACCGGCGTATACACACGGGGGAAAAACCTTACTCATGTACAGCATGTGATAAGAGTTTTGCTCGAACAGAGCATCTTAAAGCACACCAGTGGAGTCATATTGGGGCAAACATCAAAGATTAATACAGTACTAATTTCTTGAGTTTTGAATATGCCCTGGCTAAAGAATGGGGTCCATTCTTGCCACGGTATTAGAAATCCCTAAACATTTGGAGACACTAACCCCGTGGGAAACCTTATAAATGTACAGATAATGGGAAGCCCTTTACTGACACACCCCAACTCCAGATCCACCCACAGATTCACGCTGGAGTGAAACCTTGTAAACACTCAAAATGTAAGAAAAGCTTTGCTAACACAGTCCAACTACAAATTCAGCAGTGGATTCATACTGGGTTACAAACCATATAAATGTATTGAATGCGACAAAAGATTTGCTCACAGCTCTCGTGGCAAATGCCACCAGCAGATTCACACTGGGGAAACCCTTATAAATGTACATAATGTGGATTGTGTTTTAATTAGCATGCCAAGCTCCAGAAACATCAGCATACACACAATGGGGAAAAACCTTATGCATGTACAACATATGATAAGAGTTTTGGTAAAACAGTATCTCAAAAGTACACCAGTAGATTTAGACTGGGTGGAACCTTATAAATGTCTAGAACGTGAGAAACACTTTACTGACGAAACCCAACTCCGAGTCCACCAATGGATTCACACTGGAGTGAAGCGTTATAACAGATTGTGAGAAGATTTTTGCGAAAACAACCAGACGACAAATCCACCAGCATATTCACACTTGGGTAAAACCTATAAATGTACTGAATATGAGAAGAGCTTTGCTCTCAGCTTCCAGTGGAGTCCTACTAGGGAGAAACCTTTTAAGTGGACAAAATGTGGAAGGTGTTTTAACCAGCAAGCCAGACTGCAGAGATGCACACTAGGGTGGGTCCACAGTAACAGTAGAAAATCCTATGGTCTATAACAACAACCCCATGTTAACAAAGAATGGACCCATGAGTGACTACAAAAATAAGAATTTGGGCCGTGAGATTGATCCGGACAATATACAGGGTGCTAGATGATTCGCAAACTGCATAGAAAACACTAGAAAATTGGGAAAGCAGAAGATTTGCGGGAATGGGTTAAAGACAGTCCCTCATGTGGTGGGCAGGTGTTGTTTGATCATATTGGAAAGCCTGTAGACAGTAAGACAGATAAAAATCACAGGGAAAATCCAGCACTCTGATTGGTCATATTGAGACATCACCTAAGGGTAAATTTATGGTCTATATTTAAATTTACTGAAAACATATATTTTACCATGTAAACAAAGAGAGCCCAAGAAGCCTGATTTCCAGCTGTGATGTGGGAGGATAGAAGATAGTAGAGTGGTCACAGGGAAGTAAACCAGGGAATCTCACACAATCTATTAAAGTGTAAAATATTAGTAGGTGTAACCCCATGTAGCTCCACCAAAAGGACCCCCCAGGTACTTTTTCAAGGGGTTAAAGCTTTAAGTGCAACATGTCATTTTATAGTGCCCAGTCTGATCACATAATCTCCAGGATCCCATTAAATTTAAAGCAACAGGTAAGGGGGGAAAAATGTCTCTACTATACACACAAGCACGAACTGTTTATTCATTTATGTATTCGAAAGGTTTCACCAGGAAAGACAACATGAGCTGTAAAAAGCTCGTTTCCAGAAGTGTCCGGGGGTGTGTGTGTGTGTGTGTGGAGTGGTTACATGGGGGAGAACCAGCAAAAACGTAGAAACATAAAATACATAGAATGTAGTATGCTTACATAAAGAGAGGTACTAATACAATTGAGCTCAATCCTGGGCAACAGACAGATGAAGTATGGTGAGAATTTCTGATAGCAAGGTAATAACCAGAGAGACAGAAGATGAGGCAAGTGGTGCAGAACGAACAATATGCAGAGGAAGTTTGTATAGTGGTAACCCATGGGGAATATGCTAGATAGGTACCAAAATGTGGCAGGCTGAGCACAGGGCATTAAAGGAAAACTGTTTAAATCCAGGGTCCCTCACCCCCAAAAGGCTTACCCGCAGATCCAGCTTTTTATTTAGAAAAGCATGTTTTTCTCGCGCTGCCAGTTACTTGATTTTTATTCAGAAAAGACTGTGAACTGGGAATATGGTGGACGCTGGGGCCTTGGTGCATGTGTTGCAGAGTGAGCGATAACGCTATAGATCGAGGGGGAAACCAGAGGTCTTAACCCTTACAGGGCCACTGACTGATATATCAGTCCAAAATTCCTATACGTTCTAATTCTGTTGGCATCCTAAGGGTTAAACATAGCCCAAACTTGGTCTCTTGCATGCTGGCAAGCTAAGAGTTCAGCAGTGACCCAGGGGAGGTAGCTGCCACGGACCCTAACCTTTCTAAAAGGTGCATGATGGTCCCAGACATTCAGGAACTGTCCGCTAAAAAAGGAGAGAGCAGAATTAATGGAGGGGGCAGAGGTAATTGGTGACCAACTGATATTGGAGAGGTCATTGTGAAACGAGGATAAATCAACGGACCGGTAGGAATGGAAGTTAAGAGTGACAGGAGTAGACTTTGCACGGTGGAGTTTTGGCACACAGTAGACCATGTGGTGATCACTGAGGGGTACCAGACAGCATGACATGGTGGGGATGAGAGGTCAGCGCCCAGTCAGTTAGGGTATGCTTTCCAGATTTATGGTTGAGACATGCTGGGTTGGAAATAAGTTGAGTTAAGTTAAGGGAAGGGATATGGTTGTGGAGTTTTGATTGCGAGCTGGATGGCCAGTTTACATTTAGGCCCCCTAAAATGAATAGTTCGCCAGAGCTGGCAGTGGCGGAATAGGTGGAGAGTAGATCTGTGAGGGAGGAAGAGGGGAGGTTTGGGCAGCGGTATATTCCACCCACAAAGATGGGAAAGGGAGAAGGGGAAGGATAACTTTACAAGTAGCATTTCAAAGGCAGAGGGAGAAGTCTCAGAAAGGCAGATGGAGTATTTGATAGCTGTGGATCTGTACATGGCAACTATGCCTCCCCTGGACTTACAGTCTTGGCAAATGAGTGAGTATCCTGGGATGGAGATGGCTAAGTCAGAGGTTTTGAAGCTGAGCCATGACTTTGTTATAGTGAGTACAGCCAGTTTTAGCCAAGTCATAAGCGGCTGCAAAAGGTCAGTTTTGGGGAGTAGGCTTCAAATATTTAGGTGCCGAAGTCTTAGCCCTTTTGGTAGTTCAGGTGATGAGATAAGTAGAGGGCTGGGGTTAGGTTCTGTATCACCAGAAGTCAGTACCAGTAGCAAGATGACTAGTCTTGTGAGGATAGCTAGTCATCCTTTCGAAGGAGTGAGAGGACAGCTATGAACTGAAGAGGTCATAGCATCTTTGTTTCCATTTTGGAATGAGAAGAGGGCACGCAGGGAGGGCAACAGAGATCCAGATCTAAAGTGGATCCTGGCTACGGTGTGCCAGGAGTAGTGAAGTAGCGGAGGCTGACAGGATGGGGAAGTGGGGGGCAGAGGGGATGGAGGAGATGATGGGGAAGAGATGTCAAGGAGAAAAGGGGGGGCATATCAGGAGGAGGAGGAGCACGCTGAATGAAATGATAGGACAAGATGCAAAAGGAAGGGATTTGGGAAGGGGAGAGTAGCGGAAAACAGCAGGTTGTAGTAAGTGACAAGAAGAAATAGACTGGGGGGAGAATAATAGCAGAAGGGGACAGAGGGTGGGATAGGAATTGAGGAGGGAGAGAGGGAGATGCAGAAAGGGGGAGGTGGACTAGGTAGGTCAGTTGTAGATATGTGGGAGAAATTGGGAGCAGCCAAATGAGGACTGTGTAGCTGTGAGGTGTACTAGTTGCACTCTGTGTGGCAGCGGCAGTGAGATAAATTACTTTGCACTCTGTAGGCTCAGCGAGGGTAACAGGTAGATAGGGAGAGGGGGTAGCGCAAATAGGGGATAATTGGAGCAAGTGAGAAGAGACTATAATATGAGCCAATGAGAGGGAGGGGAGGAGCTTAACTGTATTTACTAGAAGGCGGGAGGCGGGGAAAAAATACTTCTAGCTGCAGTTAATTTTTAAATAGAGTAACACAGAACAAAGCTGTAAGGAGAAGGCAGCCAATGAAAGTACTGGAGCAGCCAGACCCCACCAATGACGTGCCACAGAGAACTGCAGAGACCAGTAGAAGAGAAGCTAATTCTCAGTCCGGAGCTTCAGCATACCTGTTGTGGGCATGTGGATGGCGTGGCATGGCCAGCTCTGGTGGGCCGAGCCGCTGCTGCTTCCTGGAGGTTTGCCTGGGTCAGGGACACAGCTGAAAGAAGGAGGGAGGGAGGAAGAGTTAACAGAAATAAAAAGCCAGGGGAAGAGTGCAGGAAGGGTGGGGAAAAAGAAGACTATCTTAGGTGTCTGAGCTTTGCCGCCAGAAGAAAAAGGGACTTTAGTAAAATAGGTTAAGGCGAGAAGAGTGGGCGAGGGGAGAAAAAATTAGCAGAGGAGCAGCAAAAAGAAGGAATAAATGACTTGATCAGGTTGCAGAGAAGCGAATAGAGTCACAATAGATTCAGCATAAAATCACACTGCGTATTAGCTGGAGGGATAAGCTGTAAGGTCACACTGTAATCACACAAAGAAATCCGTTCTCTATATTACTAGGAGGGTTACAGTAGAATCACACAAAGATGGACCTGTATAAACTCAGTGCATTATTTTGGTGAGTAAAAGTTGTGAAAACAGACTACAGTTAAACAATGCATACATTATGCATAAATTGTGTGAACTGGGTTAGAATTAATGGTAGCAGGCTATGCTCAGCAAGATTAATACAGCAGACTAAGGAAAGTGTAACAGGTTCTGAGCATCAGGAGAAAAAAAAGTACTGTATTCAAAAATAATTATGGTTAGAAGTAACACAGGACATAGCTATAAAGAGAGGGTAGCCAATGGAAAAACTGGAGCAGCCAGACCCCACAAATGACGCACTACAGAGAACTTCAGGGACAGTACAAAAGAAGCTATTTAGTGAGGGCTTCAGCATACCTCTTTCCGGTGGGCGGATGCTGTGGCACGGCTGGCTGCGGTGGGCTGAGCCACTGCCGCTTCCTGGAGGTTCACCTGGGTCAGGGACACAGCTGTTGCAGGCGGGCAGATAGTGTGGCATGGCTGGCTCTGTTGGGCCGAGCTGCTGACGCTTCCTGGAGGTTTGCCCGGGTCAGGGGCACAGTTGTTGTGGGTGTATGGATAGTGTGGCATGGCCAGCTCTGGTGGGCCGATCTGCTGCCTCTTCCTGGAGGTTCGCCTGGGTCAGGGGCACAGCTGAAAGAGGACTGCTTAGCTAACACCAGAAACACATAAAAACACAAACTGTTGCTAAGTCATTTATCAGTTAGTTGTCATGGACAAATATGCAACATAAGTCAGAAAAAGTTGCAGTGAGGATTATGTAACAATATTTTATTCGATAGCAATGTGGTTCAGGTCCCACCACTGAAATAACGAAATGACCATTAAGTCTGAGATACATATTGCAAACAACATGCAAGGTCTTTCCAGGAAGCAGGAGATTCTGTTTTTGCTCAGACAAAGGACACAGTTGATAACTTCTCCCCTCAAATGTTTTATATCACGTGGTGGATATCCTTAGCTGGGCCGCTGGCAATAGTGCACATTTTCACAGGTTTGAAAGCACACAATACCAGTGCTGAATAAAAAGGTACAAAAATGACATAATTAGTGAGGAGAGAGAAAAAAAAAAAGCTAAGTATCTTATTCATATATAATGAATACAATAAAAAAAGTAATTCTTGAATGCAAATACAGTGTATATTGTGCAAATTCATAGAATAAGGTATGGGAGCCCATACACAAAAAGGCTTTTCCTTCTCGGAGTGGTTACCATGATGACAAGGACCTCCAGAGTGAAGCTCAAAGGGTCCATTGTCATCATGGTAACTATGAGGAGAAAGAATAGCCTTGTTGTGTATTGGGGTGCATATACACTGTTTTATGGTGGGCTGGATATTCAGAAATGCGCCAAAGCCCGGCGCAGCGCAATTCAGTAGCGCCATGGCAAGCTGGGAGCCATATTCAGAAGATGCGCCACCCGAAATGCTCCAGCGCAAGTCAGCTGAATTTGGCAAAGATGCTCCACGGCACAACCAGAGATGCGCCTGTGCAACCATGGATGCGCAGAGCAAACCTGAGCAAAAACCCATTGAGCAAGGCAAGAGCCACAGGCTGCAGGTACATATATGCAAGCAAACAGAGGGTTATGGCCACAGGTCCCCCCAGCAGGGCGCGCTCGTTACCACAGAGGCATGGACCGGGAGGGCACACAGGGCACCAGGGGACAGTGCACAGAGTACCCGAGCCCACACACTGTGGAACACGCCCCTGGCCAAAGACCTGCCACCCCAGCCATGCCAATGGCAGGGACATGCAACAGCCACCCACCAAGCAGGGCGACAGTGCCCCTGGTACCACAAGTACAAGCCCCCAGGTGCATGGCACAAGTGTGTGCCCCCCCCATGAGCATGTGTGCGGACCCGTGTACAGTGAGGGCCATGCTCCACCAGGCAGACAATGCCCCAAGATGACAAGGATCCCGTGCAGAGCGCCCCCCCCCCGGTCGCAACCAGCTGTACAGAGCATCACACTGATAACACAGTGACACACCAAACATGTCTGTCCCCCAGTCAGACACACCATGGACATGTGAAACGGGGTTGAACACAACATGGATGCCATGGGGAAAACAGCCGTGAACTGTCTTGCCCCTCTCTTAATCATACCATACACCACATCCACCGTCTGCAGCATGGCTCCATACCCACCTGCAAAGCAGACACAGACCTTTATCAAAACCAAAGCTTTATGTAAAAGAGCATATGCGACAGGCAGAGAACAGGGGGCAGAGATGGGGAGGGGAGAGGAGGAGGGGGACAACGTGCAGGGGCTATACAGAATGATGTGGGACAACATGGGAAACAGGTGTGGGGAAGGAAAGGGGGCTATATACAACACGGGCCACCATAGGAACCTCTATCTTAAGCCCCTGATGGCCCGCCGCAGTGCCACAGTCTCCTGCAGGTGCCACCTCTGGAGTGCCAGTATCCACCCTCGGTCCCAGACACGGGGGCATGCAGCCCTCCCAGCAACATTCATGTGACCATCCAGGGGATGGGACAGAACAGCCAAGCAATGCAATGCCCAAAGACCCCAGCCCACCCACAGCGTGCAATGGACTGCGGGGGTACACACCACTGTGGGACAGCAATAGACCCGTGCCTGGAGGGCCACACCAGCCAGCCACACAGCACACCACAATGGCACAGCTAGTCAGATGGGTAGCGCAGTGTGCCCATGTGTGCACAAGCAACGGCACAAGGCACAGGACACAGGCACCATTGTAGCACACATTGTGGAGGCTGTGTGCACGTTCCTTCTCCCCCTCCAACACCAACCGGCACAACACTGCAAAAGTATGTGCAACATTGCCACGTACGACTGATGGTGCACCACCCACGGCCGTGCAGACACATGGCCATGGATACCATGTCCAGACCCACTACCCACAGAAATACAACTAGGACATGAAATGGCATAGTGGCCACACTTACCTGCCATGCTGCTCCCATCCAGTGCTGTACCCTGTGGCCTATCATGGACCCTCACACCTTCTGCAGCCACCCTGACCTGTCTGCGGTCCTCTGGCCCTGTGGAAAGCGTGTAGAGAGGTGGACATGAGTACACAAGCATGCATGGAGAGCCCCCTGCCACCGCACAGCCCGCAGGTTGCATGGCGTGCCCTCGACCATCCCATGACCCCCATGCCTGCATGACTGCAACACTTGCAGCGTGGCTGCCAATGGGACTGTGATGAACCCCTGCTGCCGCAGCCCAGCACCCACCACTGATGAGCATTGGTGCATGCAAGACCATTGCACACACCTAACTGGCTGTGGCACCACCTCATGCTGGACGCACGCCTGCATCTGGCGCAGCTGTTCTGGATCCCTGCGCCACAAGTCCCCATACTGTTGGTGACATTGCTGTGCACTCCTGGCCACCACCGTGTGTTTCTCCAGGTCTGTGGTCACCTGCACCCAAACTTCACCCCTGGCCTGTTGCAGTGGCACAAGGCTGAATAGTTGCCCCTCAAAGGGCTGCACCACTGCAACAAGATTGTCCAGTTCAGCATCGGTCTAGTTGCTGGCCCATCATGTCCTCCCCTGCACCATGGCCGCTAACAACTCCCACTGCCAGCGTGATTGGCGGTGCAGTCACGTACGTGGGTGCAGCATGTGTTGGATGCATGATCGGGAACAGAATGCTGCAACTGCACAGTATGGTGATGCAGGTGCATTGCACAGTCCCGGACATGTGCACAACACACTTGCCCACTGGCCACGCGGGAATCAGGACCCCATGTACAGTTGTGCGTGTGCCCGAGGATGCGCAATGCCCCACCATTGCTGCATGTACAGTGGCATGGCATCATGCGAGGGCTGTCAGTTGTGTGATCGACACATGCAGTGCTGTGCGCACATGTGCACTGCGGGAACACACACCGCAGATGCGCCGATGCGCCACAGGGTTGCTCTGCAACCCCACAGCGTGGGCGATTTAAGCGCGATATTCAGCCCCGGTATGCAAATGACCTCATCAGCCAATGTGCGGCTCAGTAGGGTGCATTAGCATATCATTACCATTGCACACAAGCTCATTTGCATGCAATGCGCCATATAAGCACCAGTGAACAGCACAGGCCATGGGCCGGTATTGCACCCTTACAGGTAGGTGGATGCTGGCTTGGGGAACAAGTGGCCTGCAACAACACAGCCACACAGGGCAACATGGGCCATGCCCTCACTGACACACTGTGCCGTCCCTGTTCACAGGTGGCAGAATGTCTGGGCATGAGAAGGAGCAGGAGGAGCATGGGCCTGCATGCAGGCAAAGGCCCAACTTTACAAAGGATGAAACGAATGCCCTGTTCAAGGCATACCTTGACAGGGAGGCCCTGTTGAATGGTGCCAGGGGCACACTGCATGAATGGTCAGTAGGGTGGGATGAGGTGACGGCCTACGTCAGCCTGCATGGTAGGCACCAGCGGATGGCACAGGAGTGCCGCAAGAAGGTCGAGACTGACAGGCAGAGGATTAAGGAGAAGTTGGCAGCCATTCGATCCTCCCGCAGTGCCACTGGTGGAAGGCCATCCATAACACCCACCCTGTCAGCCACGGAGGGGATAGAGGCGTCCACCATCAGTCACACTGCGGTGGAGGGTATGTGCGGCAGGCGATTCCAGATGGGCGGCAGCCCATCACTGCATGGTAGATATGTATGTGACTCACACTGACCTGGCAGGTGTGTGCCAGGTCATGCAGGTGTGCCTGCCGCTGTGCCGCATGCCACATGTGTGTGTGCATGCTGTCAGTCATGGCACGCCGCAGGCCAGCAACACCAGCAGCATGCACATGGGGGGGGCACATGGGCGCCGATGCACCACTGACCATGTCTTCCTCTCTTGCAGCACCATCACGCCTCCGTGCAGGGGATGGGGTGGCGGAGACGGCAGCCACAGCCAGTGCGGACAGACCCTCAACATCCACTGGCATCCAATGCCCGGACAGGCTGCAGCTGTGCACCACAGGGCCGGTGGACGTCTTCGGCCTGGGGTCGGACAAGGTCCTGGATGAGTTCCTGCATCATGCCAGCCTGGAGGTGCTGCGTGCGGAGACTTAACTCGGGGCAGGGTCCAACATCACCCTGATCTGGACAGTATGGTAGGCGATGTGGATGACACGCCCCTGCCTGCCTCACAGGCAACATCGGGGCCCAGCGCACAGCCATCTCCCATCCCTGCAGGTGCAGCGGGGTGTAGTGCAACTGCTGTGACCAGCATGGGTAGTGGTGGTGCTGTTTTGGCTGCAGTGATGTAGGGACCACCCAGCAGACAGACGGGCAGCAGCAGCAGGATGCAGGTACCACCGGGCAGCGGGACACGGGGTCTGCCGTCAGTGCACCAGACATCACTGTACCCCCTATACAGCCCACTGTGCAGCGTACACCTGAGCGGGAGGCTGGGCAGCATGCGACGTCACCCCCAGCCAATTGACGTCCTGACCAGGAGGTGCAGGATGCTGAGCAGCTGGCAGAGCACACCCGGTTGCTGCAAGCAACCGTGAAGAACCAGGCACTGCTTGCCACTAAGGTGCAGGCACTGTGAGAGGAGGTGTGCCAGCTGGCCGAGCAGTAGGACAGGGGCACTACGCAGATCATGGACAGGCTACGCCGCATGCAGGAGGCCACAACCACATCTATGGACCGCATGTCTGGTGTTATTGTGGCGGCAATGGACCACATTACCGGTACCATTGCGGCCGGCTTTGCATCACTGGCTGCCACTGGGCACGGCCGTGTGCAGAGGACCCCCTGCAGTGCGCTGTCCAACCCACGGTCCCAGAGTCTGGCAACCCCATCGCAGCAGAGGCCAGGCTGCGATGTAGACATCCCTGGGGCTGGTCTGTTTGGCTGCCTCTGTGCCCCTGTGAGGACACAGTCATGATCAGGCCCATCTACCCCTGGGGGGGCATCTGACACAACCCCTGTGGCCGATACGAAGCCAGCGTCTGCTGATCACCCCCACGCAGCCACCCATGTGGCTGTGGAGGCCGAGGGACATATGCAGTTGGTCTGAGGTGTGTGCTGCCCTGACCTGCTGTCCGCCGCTGCTGCCCTGTGCACACGTGGGTGGTGGTGGTGCGGCATGCATGTGGTGGCATGCATGTGTGTTGTGCCGCATGCCTCCCGTGTGTGCTGGCCGGGCTGCTGGGATGTGTGGCCTGGGCATGGTGAGGGCAGCTCCGTGCCAGTTGTGCCTGTGCACCGGTGTCCTGCATCTGATCCATGCCATGTTCCTCTGCCTGTCTGTGTGTGCGCACACATGTGCTTGTGCTGTGAGTGTGTGCCACCGCCTACGCCATCCCTGCTGTGCCCCCCCGTGCCTTGCATGCTTCCTGCCGTGCACGTATCTGCCTGTGTGCAGTATGCTGGTCTGTGTGACCCATGCATGTGTGTCACTGCACCTTCTTATGGTCTTCAAAGTGCTCTTTGGTGATTGTGTCCCATTGCCTTTGTGCCATCTGTGCCAGACGGGGATCACGTCTATCAGGGGGTGGCTGCCCACCACCCTCCGGCCCATTGTCATGTCATCCCCGCTACTGTCGCCCTTATCAGTGTCGACAGCTATCCCACGGTCAGTGGCCATGTTGTGCAGGATGCAGCAGGCCAGGAATAGACCACAGGCTTTGGATGGGCTGTATTGTCGGGCACCGCCTGACTTGTCTAGGCAGCAGAATCTCGCTTTCAGCATGCCAAAGGCATGTTCAGTGATACTGCACGTGCTGATGTGTTTCTTGTTTTACCTCTCTTCTGCAGAGGAAAACGGTCACTGGTAGGAGGTGAGCAGCCAGGCCCTCAGCGGATATGCGTTGTCACCTGTGTAGGGTAGGACATGGTTAGCCCTGTGCTATGCTGTTCTCTCCCCTTCACCCTGTCACCCATTGCCCACACCCGCCGTACCTGCCCCCCCAAGCGGTACCACACATTCCCCCTGTCCCATGCCCTATGCACCCACATGATGACCCATGGGGATGTCCCCACATTCGAACCTCTGGCACGATGAATGTGTCATGTGCACTCTTGGGGTATGTGGCACAAGCATTGATGATGTGCCCCATGGCATCACACACCACCTGGCAGTTGATGGCTGGGTTTCCCTTCTGGTTGATATACACAGGACCCCTCAGGGCCAGGTGGCTTGTGAATGCCCACGTGGGTGCAGTCTATGGCCCCGATCACACCAGGCATGTGTGCCACCCTGTGGAAGTCCTGCTCTGCCTGTGTGCTGGGGAACTGTATGAACGCCGACGCACGTGGCAGCAAAGCATTGAGGAACTGTGTGAGGAGGCAGGACGAGGCCGACTGGGTGATACCCGTGGTGTCCCCTGTTGGCCTTTGGACGGTGCCTGTGGCAAGCAGACACATCACGGTGGTCACCTTAGTCTTCACAGACATGGCATGAGTACGTCAGATGGGCGCCTGCATTTCATCATGGCACAGCTCACAGAGCTGCCTCAGAATGGCCCTGTTCAGGTGGTACCATCCCACTATCTCAGTATCACTATAGTTCTCATATTTGATACGGGCACGGTACCACCTGTGTGGGGCATAACGCTGCCGGGCCCTTTGGCCACGTTGCTGTTCCTCCTGCCTCCTCACACCCTTCATTACTGCCTCCATTAGGAATGGGGCACTCTCTATCCCTCCATCATTGTGGGTGTCTCCATGGGTGCCTGTGCCACTCTGTCTGTCCATCTCTTTCTGTCTCTCTCTCTCTCGGCACAGTGTTGCGCCTCTGCTGCCTGTGTGTTTGAGCCAGGTTTTTATAGGAACAAGTTTGGCCGGCGCATCTTGGACTTGCGCCATGGGTTCCCGGTTGAATATCCTGTTGCGCCGAATATTCATGGGTACACCCTCTGCACTTGAGCTGCTTCATTATAGTTGTGCCATGGTGCACTGAGTCGTGCTGCACAGCCGCGGTCTTTGACTGTCACTCGGCGGCGCATTTCCGTAGTTGCACCAGCGTAACTCGGTTGCACCATGCACAACTGCTCTGAATATCTGGGCCCGAGTATATGATGAAACAGATCACAATTACTCACAGTTTGTGATTGCAGCAGTCAGCCTCTGCCATCTGCCATTCACACTGTGCTGCCATTCACCCACCCACTCATCACTTGCCTCTTGTTTCCCAGCAATGCTGCAACCACCCACTGAAGTGTGCACCCCCAACTATACCAAACCCTGCAACAAATCTGTGTCATAGTCATCCTTTTTACTTTTGGCTAGGGCTGCTTTTACTGACGTTTTTATTTATTTTGCTATTATCTGTTTTTTACTCCCCTACATCTTGAGTGGCCACTCCTTCGGGCCACCGGGGACTGAGCTCACCTCCCTGGGAAACCCCATCTCCAACTCCTGCCTCATATCGCAGCTGGAGGCCCCCCAGGGTAACCCGATGTATCCCTTCATCAGATGGGTCCTCATCTTCCGGAGCGAAAGTGCCTTACGGCTTCCTTTCTTGGCCCTGGGTGCTGCTGAGGTTGGTTGCGGCTGTCCAGGGCTCTGTGGTGGCGAGGGTCTGGGCGGCTGTTATTCAGTTGGTCGAGACACCATTTTCTCTTTTTTCTTAACCCCAAATTGTAGCTGCAGTCTGTAGTGCTCCTGGTCTCCACCAGGGGCCGCTACAGGGCGAGGCAAGCTCCCCAAACAACCCCAGGAGAGGAGAGCAGTCCTCCGGACGTGCAGTCCTCTCCTTCCCCCGGCGTCCCGACGTTTTTATTTTAAAAAATTATGAGAGCACGCACTTGGCTATAGTTGAATGACATCTGTATTGCAGCAGAATGAAAAGTTGTTCTGCCGCAGTAGGAAAGTCACTACTACACCATAATGACTTTTCCAAGGGCACCAAAATCAGTACTAAATGATATCATACCGTATCCTATAAATGAGTTTACGTCAAGACCTCTGGATTGACTACAGGGTAAAATACATACAAAGCAGAGTGGTGCAGGCAATCTTCTTGCAGCTACTGTATCTGTGGCAAAAGAACAAGTCGGCCTCAGTACGTGCATTACAGTCCTTACACTTATCTCTCAGAACTGTCGCATATTAAAGACTTTCACACAGCAACCATTTTTTTTCCACTGGAAAAAA
Source organism: Neoceratodus forsteri (assembly GCA_016271365.2). Classification (NCBI taxonomy): domain Eukaryota; kingdom Metazoa; phylum Chordata; order Ceratodontiformes; family Ceratodontidae; genus Neoceratodus; species Neoceratodus forsteri. Next base: position 331,753,087 of record JADMNL010000026.1, on the reverse strand, counting down.
AATCTTCATCTCAGAAAACAAACTAAACTCCCTTCAATTTAAAAAACTGCTTAAATATTTTTTTTTCCTTTATCATCCCCTCATTATTATCTGGTATATCTGCTTACCATGAAAAATCCCATCTCCTACCCATACCTGCTTACCAGTGAAATAATTACTGCTTACCCTGCTACTGATAAAAATTGAGGCCCTGGCTCCACATTAGGCCTTCTGTTGTACATATTTGTGTGTCTGGGTGGAGTGGGTAGGTAGCAGTTTAACAGTCTGCTAGCAAAAGAATGCAGAATTTTGAAATCTTGTATTTTATGTTAAACAAATCATTCAATTTGCTGACTGTTGGGAAAGACAGAAAAAAGAAAGTGGAAAAAAAAAGGCAAAACCTATGTGTATTAAAAAAATAATTCCTGCATTGTTCTTCAAAGCACATGTATTGGAACCAGTGACGCATGTGAACCTGTTCAGGGGAAATCACCTTCTGTGACACAAACATTCTACTTCCAGCTGCTCAGAATAACTATATTTGGGACTGTTTTATGAATTGGAGAATGTATTGCATCGCGTCGCATCATTATTTATTGCATTTTTATATTAGATATATTTAAATTTATATTTAAATAGTTTATTTAAAAATGTATATCTTGTTTTGTAGTGTTTTTCATCAGGATATGTCCATTTTATCATCACAGTGAGGCACTCCAGAGCGTGTGTTATTGTGGGATTTACCCACGTGTTGTGTGGTTTAGGGCACTCGGCTATACCTTGTGCCACACCACACAAAGCATGTGTAATTTTCACAGTGACTAATGACCTGTCATGCCGTATTGCCCAAATAATGTGGTTAAACTGATTGACTAGGAAATACGCAAACGATAGTTGTTTTATTTTGAAAATTGGTAACCATAGACATCCATGTGGCAGAAATGCACTACAGCTATGAACCCAGTAGCGTTATAAGGAATGAAGAAGTAACAGTCACATAGGACACCCCAGTACCAAGTGAAAATATGGAATCCAGAAAACTAGATATTGTAATCCAAGAATAAAAGATTTAAAAAAAATCTAGCTGTCCTCATAAAACTGTCTGGTTATCCTTAGTGACTAGAGTGGCCTGCACATGGAGAGGAAGAAGATTATTTATTTATTTGTTAACCAGGTCAGAGCACTGATGCTGGGAACCATTTTCAAGCATGACTCGAGCCGTGAAGATGCACAAAAAGTGAACAGTAAATGCAAAACCAGAACTGCACATACATGGGAGGCATGGAGCACTACTGCCAACTCACCCAGACAAGGAGTACACAGCTCAATAAAGCAGTGAACAAGTCAACAACCCAGTATAGTCAAAGGTACCTGTACAGATTGCAAATTATGCACCGAGGTTACAAGAGTGATCCTTGCAATAAATAATGATGGTGTGCACAATATACAGTATATGCAACAGGAAGCGCAATTGAGTCGGCACAAAATGTTGCTGCTCTTGTTTGCTACAGTTTTTAGCCTGGAAAGACGCACTAAGCCATGGCTTGTTTCCAGGTATATCCTGGAAGCCCAGGGAAGTTAAGTGACTTGCTCAGGGTCACACAATATTCAAGTTGTAGCTGTGGGATTCAAACCCAGTTCTCCAGGTTTGCAACTCAGTGCTCTTAACCACTGTGCTATACTGCCTCCAAGACAGAGGCAAGATGAACGTAGAAAAACAAAGATACATAAATCTTCCAGTTGTGTTTAGAGTCACAGACATCTCTAACTGTGCTGCCTATAAACATGTGGCCAATAACTGGACATGATATTAACTACAGATAGAAAATATTCAAGGGAAAGTGAGTAATAAAAGGGATCTTTCAGTTACTATGAGAGGCCAAAGATGGCCCACCAGCGCAGCGGTAGAGCTACTGCTTACTACGCCATCGACCCGGATTCAGGAATGAGCCTGGTTTGCTGGAGGGCCACCCGGGGGAGGAGGATTGAGCGCCCAGCTGACTGCTGTCCTCCTCCAGGGAGGAGGGGCTGCAGGTCCCATTGCAATACCATCACACTGGTGACTACAGCTGGCGGTGCAAGTCGGAATCGTAGAGCGCAGGGTGGGGAGGACGTCAGCTGAGATCTGGAGCAGTGGCACATCTCTGCATGCCCTTGTCTCCGTGGTCCTCCCTATGTGCCATCATTATGGAGGGGTAGGAGAATATCAGAAACATGGAAAATCCCTGCATCTTCTCCTGGAGATGGGCCTCTGTGCCTTAGTCACATGACCAGACCCTAGGGGAGTGCTCAGTTGGACCAACTGACGTGACACATTGGATTGGATTGGAGAGGGATGACCCAGGGTCTCCCTCCTTCCCCACCCTGGTGGTAATTCGTTGCTAGATAGGGACTGATCCTCTGAAACAACCCCAAGATTGCCTGGTGGAGCCATACAGGATGCCTAGGGAGTCCCTTGATGCAAGGGGCAGATGCAGTGCTGAGGGGGTGTATAAACAACAAGTAAAAAAAAAAAAAAAAACTAGGCCAAGGCTACCAGTTTGCTGATTTTGAGCATGCCCTTTCTTGTGAATGAGGTTCATTATTTGTGCTAAAAAACTGAGTGGAAGCTGGGCTAGTAGTGCAGAGGACAATTTGAGCACCTTACCCGTTCCGGATGGTTTTGGGAAAAGTTCTTGCCGCCAGGGTCGGCTCAGGGGGGGTGGGCCTGGGAGAGGATTGAGCAGCCACCAAGCAGCTCTCCTCTCCCAGATTGGGGAGGAAAGCCTTCCCGGCTCTTGACTGGCACAGACTGGAGCCTTCATGGTAGCATCAGGCAAATGGGGGTCTGGCACTAGGCCAGGTGGGTGGAATGGGGTCACTGGTTCCGGCACACATGCTTGACTTTGCCACTGAGGTCCCGGGGGAGCTAAGGGGAGAAAACCAGGGAAGAACCATGTCCTCCTGTTGCTGTATGTGATAGCCCTTGGGACTCTCAGATCATGCACCATATGGATCCCTGTTGGTGTGACAGCAGGGGGAGTGGCAGTCAGGACTGGAGTCCCAATCTCAGGGCCTGAAGAAAGGCATAAGGCGGTGATGGATGGGCAAAGAGCTTAATTTAAAAAAAAAAAGTGGGTGGGTAGATCTCGAAAGGTGATTGGATGAAACATATCACATGACTGCATTGATTTTGCTCAGGGCATGGTCATCCTGCTACTTAAAGGGGAATAGTCATCACTAAAAGCCCCATACCGAAGCATGGAACTGGTCCCAGTTTGCACTTTGTGTGCAAAAACATTTTTTTAACTTACTGTTTTCTGCAGTATAGTAGTTTGTATTAGGCCAATTCTGCTTACTTCGAAGATGACATTTTTTGTAATTGGAAATCCCAGAATTCCCAGCATCTGACATCAGAGCAGGGCTGCAGCAGTGGGAGATTCAATAGCTTGCAGCACATGTTAGGAGATTTTATAAGCTCATATCAGAAGGTTGGTGGTCCTGCTGTTCTCCCAGGGCTAAGTCCTCTATAACTGTGCTTAGCCCCAGCAGAACCAGCAAACCAAAGATCAGAGCTTATAAAATGTCTAATATACTCTGCAGACCATTGAATCTCCCACTGCTGCAAAACTGCTCTGATGTGAACTGTAGGGGATTCTGGGATTTGTAGCTACAGAAAATGTAATCTTGGAAGTAGTATTAGCCCAATAGCATTTACTACAGTAGAGTAGTTTGTAAGTAAAAAAAAAACAAAAAAACACATTTTTGCAAATTGGGACCTGTCCAACACTTGGGTATGAGGTTCTTAGTGCTGACTGTTCCCCTTTTAACCTTGTTGCAGATTAATACACCTTAACAACATTTTAAAACATATTTGACCACCATTCTTTTTTTTTTTTTTTTAGTGAATGTTTAGGGCTCAGAAAAGTAATTACAGCTCAGACAATATCAGCTTCTTGTACAGCAAGAATGTTTACAAAGGTGCAATTGAGGTTTATACCATGTGAAAGGACAGATATTTAAGAAACACAGCAACACTCTCATGTAAAACGAAAAAGAGAAATAACTATCATTGTCAGTTTGGGAGCAAATGTACTGTCCGATACAGCAACAGCAGCTCCTGTTCTAAAGTATTGTCCCTTAACTCGGCCTCTAACCCCATCCCCCTCCAGGCCCCCCACCCAGTCCTTCCATTAGGGGGAGATCAGTCAGATCCTCACTTAATCCAGTCAGCGGCTCAATTTTGGGAATACTGTCTGGGCCTTTCGACATGCTATGGGTCAGCTAGATAGTCCGTTTATTTTGATGTTGCTCCGTCTATCGCCGCAGATGGGCGGTAAGCTTCTCCATTGTATAAATATCCCAAATTGTGTCTTCCCACTGAGTTAATGTGGCGGGATCTGGTTTCAGCCATAGGTGAGTTATGACATCTTTCCTTGCTGTCACAAAGACACCTAGTAACTAAAGGTGCACTTTATTGCATATGGTTGCTAGATATGCCAGCAAAAGGGCAGTTTCAGGCTTCAGCGAGCCATACGATTGAATCATAACATTTATATCTTACTTCGAGAGGGCTCTTGCAGTACATAATAACCCATGGGACTGGTGCCCCCTGGTGTCAGGACCACAAGGAAACCTTTGCTAGCATAGTCTGATGGGGGACTGCCCACCCAACGTCATGTGATGAGCGTCAGTGTGACCCTGTATAGTGGGTGATCCCCATGTCTGCCCTCCAGCTCTTTCCTGCCATTGACCTGTGTACGTTGGACCAACTGAAGCTTGTTGCCGCAATTTGAATGCCTTCCAACGAGTATGCATTTATTATCTTTAAATTTCAGTAGTTTGTATGTCGTCCTCTCCAGATCCACGTAAAAACAAGTGTGGTTCGTGTGGAGTACAACTGCCACACAAAGACCAACATTCTCTGTACCTCTTCTGTCTTGGGCCTAGCCACAAGGTTGAGGAGTGCTAGGCCTGCACTCACTGTAATCAGGCCACACAGAAACGATGCCATCAAGCTCTCAAGGCCCACATCCAAAAAGAAAAAAATGGCTTCCATGGAGCAGTAGTTGAAGAAACTAAAGAGTGCATCTTCTTCACCTGGAGACCCACATAAAAAGAAGAAGAGGGACAAAGAAAAACATAAGGAACAGGAACAATCCCACCCTCCATCGAAGACACCCACGGGCCCTTCGTTGGAAGACTGGCCCCTTCTGTCCAAAATGTAGGTGCCGTGATCATGCCTGCGCTTCTGCCAACTAAGCAGGCCTTGGTCCCCCCACTGCCATTGGTCATGGTGACAGTGGGCCCCTCAGATTCTTCTGAGGCTGCCTTCACTTCTAGGCCCATTGCCACCTCGATCTCCAAGATGGCAGCTGCGGCCGATAAGTCACTCATTGGACCCTCCAACGAAGACCCAGCCGGGATGGTAAGTCAGGAGCCGGCTCCTCTGACTCTTGTGCAGCCCAAGTCAATAAGCCAATCATCTGCCCCTTTGATGATCGCCAGACTGCCACATGTCTGTCAGGCCCTGATGTAACACTGCCGGACATTGGTATTATCCAGGCCAGAGATATGGGGTCTCCAAGGGGTTCACTTCCTGAGCCCCCATCACCTGACCCATCAGAGCTTCCTTCGCTTTCACCAGGGTCGCAAGCTCCGATGCAAGTCCACCCGTCGCCAGATTTTCCTGATGACAGAGGGCCACCCGACCTTACTGTGGCTCCTGCACCACCTCTGATGACACCCAACCCCACTCCTCAATGCCTGCAGGTCCCTTTGCCTCCACCGGGTCCTTTGTCAGGCTTTATACCATCAGGTGCCCCCTCCTCACGTTCCTCAGATGAGGCACCTCTCGGGGGGGGGGGCGCCTTCATCGAGGATTTCTGTCCCTTCGAGGATTCCGGCAGGCCTGTCAGGTCTTCCTGCGTCAGGCCCGTTATCTGGTCTCCTGTCAGTGCCGCCGTCGGGCTACCCTCCATCGGGGCTGCTGTCAGGCTATTCCCTGGCAAGGCATCCTTCTGGCCATCCCACATCAGGATTTTCAGCTTTTCCTCCATCGGGACTGCCGTCCGGTTACCCTCCGTCCGGTCCTATATCCTTTTCTCGGTACGGCCTGATGTCGGGTTTTCCATTATCGGCCTATCCTCCGGCGGGGTACCCTCCATCAGCCCCGATGCCGGATCCTTTTTCTTTAGCATACATTTATCAAGGCTATCCTGTTTGCCAGGTTACCCTCACCATTACCCCACCCACAGTTTTGGGGGGCATGGACCTGGACTTCATCAGCAACCACCTCCTCCCACTCCACCTCCTCAACAACCACAGGTGGACTTTAGGGAAATTCTTGATTCACGGAGGTCACGATCAAGAGTCAGTTGGTCTCCGAACTTGATAGTAGGCATTTTGCCCAACCGAACGTCTGCCACCCAAGTCCTCCACCTAGGGCACCTTCGCTGGTGAGCACTTGTCCTTCCATGTCAGATCGTCTGTCTGAGCCCGCGATTCATCTGACACCAGAGATCAGTGCCAGGGAGCCAGATCCTCCAATTTCAGAAATTCCAGAGGATTCAGAGCCAGATTCAGACTCCTCAGACAGCTCAGGATTAGTGCTCCGCCCCAACCAGAATCCGGTCCCTTGGGAATCCCCCAAGTCCCTTCCAGAAGAACCCTCCTTTGTGGACCTCCTCAAGCAGATGGCAGAGGCCCAAGGATGGAAGTCAGAGGATCTGGACCCTAAAGGGCGTAGGTTAACAGAGCATCTGGACTTCCAGATACAAATTTGGTACTCACCCCACTCTGGCTGAAACCCCATGATGATTTAGCCTTAGCCATTTGGCAGAGACCCTCCTCCATCCTGGCCATGGCCAAAAAAGTTGGCCAGGTCTACAGGACATCTGAGGGGAAAGACCACCTGAGTGCCCACCCTAAGGCAGACTCAGTGGTCATCAAAGTGGCCCATGATAGATCTGCTAAGCCACAACACCTTAGCACCTCCCCTCCCGATAAGGAGTCTAAACAAATGGACCAGTTCAGGAGGAAATTCTGTTCATCTTCAACTCTGGCAATTCATGCTTTGAACTATGTCTCGCACATGCTGGAATTCCAGAAAACATTGTTCAGCCAGCTAGAACCTGCCATCAAGGCCTTAAAGGACTCTGACACCAAGTCATCCTTGGCTTCTACTCTGAAAATGGCCAAGGTAGTCAGACGGGTTCTGTTATTAATGGAATATGCTTCACGAAGACAAATTCCACTAGTCCTTCTTGGCTTAGATGCCGAGAAGGCATTTGATAGGGTCTCTTGGCCTTATCTTTGGGCTACACTTAAACGTTTTGCCTTCCCAGATAAATTTATTTCCCAAATACAGAGAATGTACCAATCGCCAGTGGCATACCTCAAGTTGGATGGCTCACTGCCCCCCCTTCCCGATGGCCAGAGGCACTCGGCAAGGTTGCCCTATGTCCCCACTGTTATTCGCCTTGTATTTGGAACCACTGGCAGCTAATGCCCGGCATCAAGTTAATATAGAGGGGGATACCCAAGGGGGTAGGTCATACAAGCTCATGCTTTTTGCAGATGACATTTTGATGACACTCACTTCACCTGAATCCTCTGTCCTAGCGATGTGGGAACAGCTCAACCTTTTTGGGAGTTTGTCTGGTTATAAAATAAATGGTTCCAAAACTGAAGTACTAAATTACTCATTTAATCTTACTAGAGGAATGAAGCATTCTTTTCCATTCTGCTGGAACTGAGTTGAAATGAGATATGTAGGTGTCAAGATTCCCTCTGAGATACTACACTCGGAGCTGGTTAACTTTGAACCAATCACTCAGCAAATAACTGCAGAAAGACAAAGAAGCTCAGTGCACAAGCGCTGAGGCAGTGGTTACCCCCAAAAGGCATTGGCCGGGAAGCCAAGTTTCTAAGAAATACAAAATCACACATACCCTCCCCCCACACACACACAATGCAAAGCATCATGGGCTGTATATGCAGATCACCACAGAATATTATGCTGGTTCAACTTTAAGCAGAAATGCATGGCGCCGAAAGGCCTCTCACAGTCTACAAAGGGTGCCAACAGAAAGACAGAGATGCATGTTTTGTCCTACCAGGACTCATCAATGTGCCTCATCTGTATGACACCTCAGTGGAATGAACCAGCTACCCTAAGATGGTCTGTCTGGGTTATGTTGTGGTGAACCCAATAAAAACAAAAAACTTTAGGAATAAATGTGATAACTGATATATCCCCAAGAATATAAAGTGAAGGCAAAATAGGATACTTTATCCTTAATATGGATTGGCAAATGCCATGTAACTGCTTCCATCTTTCACTTATTTCTCTGCAGGACCATAATAGATGAACCAATCATGCACCTGATTGTCTACATCTCCAACAACAATCATTTGACATTATACCCAACCTATAGAGAGTTTGTAGGGGACAACAGAAATAATGCAAACTTTTAAATTGAACCAATCTACCTTGTGTTTCCTTACATGTCTTGATATCATTATCCCATAGCTTGTCCCAAGATCCTTTAGAAATATATATTCCCAAATCTTTCTGCCATTTTTCTCTAGCAGAGTCTGTTATATTTCCATCTGATTCATGTAAAGATTTATAAATAAGGCTAAAGCCTTTGGGAAGGAAAGCTATTTTAAAAAGGTTTGACCAAGCAGTTGACGAAAGGGCAGTAAGATTGCTATCAAGTATTTTTTTGGATAAAATATTTATTTGCTGTAAATACAGCCAGAAATCCTATTTGTTCAATTTAAATTTTTGGCGGATTTCCTCAAAGGACATAAGCCTGTTCTGCACATCCAATATATCTCCAATGTTGTTTATCCCTTTTTCTTCCAATCTGTATCTGGGATACCTTTACTATCGCCAGTGAGCAGCGGATTGTCCCAAATGAGTATAAATGTTAAAGGCCCCAGCTCAGCTTTTTTAAGCTGATTGAACTTATTACTTGTCGTTACTGACGCCTGTATTGCAGGATGGTTCACTGGCTTTGATGGAACATGCACAAAAAACAAATCTGACAATTTTTGAGGAGTTACAAGTTCTCTTTCTATTTTCATCCATAGTGGAGCATTCGTATTATCCTGAGGCAAGAACCAAGTGGCCAACTGTTTTAGTTTGTAAGCCCAAAAGTATCCTTGCCACCAAGGGAGGGCAAAACCACCCCAATCTGACTGGAGCCCATAATCTGAGTTTAGATAATCTAGGATGTTTGCCTTCCCTTAGGAATGTAGAGGATATTCTATCCATTTTAAGGAACCAATGTATTGGTATGTTGGCAGCGAAGTTATTCATGAAATAACATTTTTTTGGTGCTATTACCATTTTTATAGAATTAATTTTCCCCCAAAGAGATAAATGTAAATGTGCCCACCTATCTAAATCCAGTTTAATACCATTAATAAATTTAGTTAAATTATAATTCAATATTTTTTCAATGGAGTTAAATATTTTAATTCCTAGATAAGTTAGCTCCTCTATAGGCCATGTGATGTTAGGGAATTCTCTTAATTTCAATATCTGAATGGTTAAGCATCAGGCACTCTGTTTTGGACCAGTTGACGCATAAGCCTGATATCTCTCCAAACTCTTGCAGAAATATTTTGACATTTTGTAAAGAGTGTGAAGGATGAGAAAGGGTCAGAAGAATATCATCTACAAATGTTAAAACTTTATTGTTGTAGTTTCCCGTAGTTACTCCCTGAATCTTGTTTGAGTATAACATTATTTTAATTAGGGGTTCTATAGATAAAACAAAAAGTAAAGGGGGAAGAGGACACCCTTGCCTAGATCCCCTAGTTAATGGAAAAGGGGAAGATCTAAGACCATTAGTTATTACACTAGCTTTAGGACATGCATGCATACAATGTTTGCATCCATCTCAATATACCAGGGCCAAAGTTATATATGGCGAGCACTGTGTATAAATAATTCCAATTTAAAGAATCAAACGCCTTCCCTCTATCTAAGGAGATAGCTGCAGTTGGCATTCTTTTGTTTTTTGCTGAGTTGACAGCCCATATGACAGAGAATAGTCTCCATAAATTGTCTGCCGCTTGCCTACCCTGCATGAACCCTACCTGTTCCTTAACTATAAGTTTATTTAGGACAGCCGAAATTCTTATAGCCAAGACTTTTGCAATAATTTTGTAGTCACAATTCAATAATGACATAGGCCTGTAATTACTACATTCTAAAGATTCTTTATCTTTTTTATTTAATAAAAATGTATAAGCTTGATTCATGGAGTAAGGATCCTTCTTCAAAAGAATTTTGGAAGGCTTTCATCAGATGAGGAGATATAATGCTATTTAAGGATTTATAGAATTCCCCTGTTAATCTGTCTGGTCCAGGGAGACTTCCCCTTTGCTAGTTTAGCAATAACACTAGATATTTATTGTAGAGTAAAAGGATTATCAATCCTGTTTTTTTTTTTCAGAGACTGATATACATGGTAAATTAGCCTTACTTAAAAAATCATCTATAGTGTCAACCTTAAAGGAAACCTTAGATTTGTATAACTCCTCATAAAATGTTTTAAAGGATTCATTTATCTCTTTGATGTTATAAGTTATCTTCCCATCTGTAGTTTTGACCCCTTGATAGTATTCTGGTTTTGTAGCTTCCTAAGCCGGTGTGAAAGTAATTCATTCACATATCTGGACTGACTTGTACGGTATGGGCTGCACGCCCATTGGCTCATGCTCTGAACCAATGTGCGTGCAACCCTACCGAGCTGTCAGTCGGCGAGCGGCGGGGTGGCAGGCGGGTGGTGCTGCCGCCTACCGGCTGATAGGGGAAGCGGGGTGGTGGAGCTCTGTGAGCGGGTGAGGTGGGGGGCCACTAGATCACCAGGGATGTTGGACATGCGGAGGGTTAAGGATGCCGCCCACGATCGGGCTACTCGGTCCACTGGACTACCAGGGATATTGGATTTTGAAGTCTGATGCCCATGATCAGGCTACTCGGGGCTGGGGACTTTCGGTTATGCCTGATCGGGCTAATGGGGGGACTTTCAGTTATGCCCATGATCGAGCTAGTGGGGAGGAGACTTTTCAGTTATGCCCGCGACCGGGCTAATGGGGACTTTCAGTTATGCCCGCAATCGGGCTAAGGGGAGACTTTTCAGTTATGCCCGTGATCGGGCTAATAGAGAGGGACTTTTCAGTTATGCCGCGATTGGGCTAATAGAGAGGACTTTTCAGTTATGCCTGCGATTGGGCTAATAGGGACTTTTCAGTTATGCCTGATAATCGGGCTAATGAGAGACTTTTCAGTTATGCCCGTGATCGGAGCTAATAGGGGACTTTTCAGTTATCCCTTGATTGGGCTAATGAGGGGACTTTTCAGTTATGCCTGCGATCGGGCTAATGGGGGGGGCACTACTGTTCTGCCCGTGATCGGGCTGCAGGGGATGTTGGTCCTCAATGGCTGCTGCCTGGCAGGGCGCCAGGCGCAAGTCGTTGGGGATCGGTGCACCTGCATGCTAATGGCATGCAAATGGGACGATAAGCAGATGCAAATGGCCCTCCATGCACCTTGCATAAATTATGGCACCATTTGCATGTCACCCGTTGAATATCGCAGGTGCTGTGCATGGCGCAATGGAACTTGCGCCACCACATCTCAATGCTCCACTCTGACCACTTGCACTGGCGCAGTTCCTGACCTCTCACCTCCTGCTCATTTAGCACCCACATAACAGCAGCTGTGATTAGCACTAAGATATAAATTTTAAGTTGAAACTATGGGTATATGTCCCATATGTACTACATGTGAAACATGCAAAAGGAGTTCAAGGAAGCCAAGAGAATGCTGGGATGCATCAGGGGTGACCAGCAATCAGGAAGAGTAGGGGGTGTGAAAGTGTCACTGTAGAAAGCCCTGAAAAGGCCTTGTTTTGGCATGTTGCATGCAGTTTGGGGCTCCCAAATACAGCAGGAGTTGGCAAAATCCAACAGTGTTTGGTTATATAATTTTATTGTTGTGTTATGTGTTTCTGAATGTGATGTAGAGAGGAAGTTAAGGGAAAGAGAAACTTTTGGTAGAGAGTAATAAAAGTATTTATTTATTATTTGTTTATTTATGAATTGGTAACTGGGAAAGGCCCACCAAGGCAAGGCTTGTGACCTGGGGATAGCGGTATATATGGGAGACAGAATACAATGGCTGCAATGGTAAGAAAAGGAGAATATAACACCTTATACAAGGGGGTATGAAAATCCTGTAACCTCATTGGTCAAAACACATCACATGACTGTGGCATATCCTGTAATAACCCATGGCTGAGAAATGGCATTTATAAAAAACATACCTAAACGCATTTAAAATTTATTTTACACATGGGTCCATTGTATAATTACAATAAGGCACTCCAGGGTGTGGGTTATTGGGAGATTTACCCACTTCTTGTGTGGTTAAGTCACTCGGCTGTGCCTCGTGACACACCACACAAGGCATGGGTAAATCCCCCAATAACCCACACCCTGTCATGCCTTATTGCTTAATAAACATACAGGTAAGTAAATAGTCACAGTTCAAAGTGCATGTAGGGGATTTCTGGGTACAATTAAATGTATGGGGAGGTATGTGGATGACAATGCATGTTTACGGTGGTCAGGAGGTGACAATTAATATGTGGGAGGGAGGTCTGACAAACCTAGACTGTGTCAGCAGAAAGAGACCCAGAGGTCCATCCTGTCTACCAGAGGGAGGCGGAGCACATGTGTGGGCAGCGGAGGAGTGAGAATGCATGTGTTTGTGGGGGTCTGGGTCATGATGGTACATGAATCGAGGGGGGGAATTGTGAAGGACTGATCGTGTGTAGAGGGGGTGGCAGGGAGAGATCATGTGTGGGAGGGACTGAGAGTGCCGGTGCATGTGGGGAAAGGGTCTGAGGTGACTGTGCCTATGTAAGAGTGGTGTGACATTGCATGTCTGTGGGGGAAATGAGAGTGACATTGCATTACATGCAAATGGGGGGTGTGACAAGGGCATTGTATGTAAATGGGGGGGGTTAAGCAGTATAGCCTACTTACGCCTTATAACTCCCAGCTGGACCTACTGTATGCATTCAGTTGTACTACAGGAGGTCACCTGCACGGTGCATTTCTCTACAGATATGCTGTAAACCAGAGCGTGCATGAAACATCATGGGGTGCTAGAGGGACTTCTCACTGAATGTGCAGCATGATTTGCATGGAAATTATGTTCAGCAAAGGCAGGGAAGACTCACACTGTTGGGTACTGATTCACTGGCTGTTCCTCAGACCCAGGTAGAGTGTGTGTGGGGTTTTCATGTGATAATGGCAACTGCAGAAAGCCAATTGCAGTTAGGGCAAGTGTACATCGCTGAAAATCAGTTCTGGCGATGTACACTTGTGGCGCAAAGCAAAAGGGCACTGAAGACATAGATTTTTTTTGTTTATGTGGGAGGCTGCACCCCTCGCACACCCCTACTGAAGGATTCTCAACTCCGGGTGCAAACAAAAATAGAAATCCGACTGGCACAAAAAAACGCACTCCAGAATGAAACCCAGCACCCTCCCAACCCTAGCCTGACACCAACCCGCCACACCACACGGCTAGCTCAGCACCCCACTGCCACGCTACACCTCATAAACCCTCCCTCCTCTTTTGCCCATCGCACGGCATGCTCGCTCCCCCCGGCATGCATGTACATTTAGCAACATATTGTCGCTATATTCGCCGACCCACCCCCCATCCGATCACCTTCCCTGTCCAGTAGCCCTGTGAACAGGTGCCGTTATGGAGTCACCCTTTTAGAAAGTGATCAATAGCGGTCACCCACATCATAGGATACTGTGTACGGGTGTGCCCGTGTGAAAAACCTCGCTGTGTGGAGTAATCAAAGACAAGCAGGAAGTGAGATGATCATGGGGGAAGTCGGAGAAAGGTCTCAGAAAAAAATGGTCTTATATAATTTTGTTAGATGAGTTGGAATGGAGTTCCTTTGGGTTCCTGCTCAGAAATAACCCATAATGTGCAAAAAAATGTTTTTTCACCCTGACTGCAGGCCCTAAAGCACAAAGACTCATTAAAAAATGTAATATTTTAATGTAAAAATGTGTTTGAATAAAAAGAGATAAGCAAGAAACAGTATCATTGTCATCACATAATGTACTTACATTTGAGACAAAACAGAGTTCTAAATGAATACTGGGTGAGATTGCTAGCAGTCTGACGTTGTTGGCTGTCTGTTCAGATAGCAAGCGGGGCTGTGGCAGAATTTGGGGTTTCATTGGTGCTGGGTGGGATATTGAGCAGTTAGATGTGAGGGGCAGGTAAATCATGACCCCCTCTCTCCCAGGATTCAGAGGATTATCAATGGATGACAGGGTGTGTGTGGTGGGGGGGGGGGCTATCCATACTGCTTCTCCTTTTTGGCTGTTCCTCCTAGCGGTGCCCTACCTCACTGCAGCTGCTGGTTTTGGCAAAGGCATCCAGACATTTCTGCATACTTCTCCCAAAGAATGATTATTTCTGAGCAGGAACCCAAAGGAACTCTATGTGTCTCATCCATTACTCGCCCATCAGTTGACGTCTAGTGCTACACTGCCCGTCTGGCAGAGGTGTGTCTCAAACCCTGCTCCACAGCAATCAGCTATCCATGACCTGCCACCTTAGCAACTAGGCTATTCTGTCTGTCAGGGTTCCAAGTAGGAGCCAGTTACAAGTATCCTTCCTTCACCCCTCCTACCAGCTCTTCATGCATCCATTGGTCCCCCCAGTTCTTGGCACATCCCACCCATCTGAAGCTACTCTTTATTCTATTGGCTATTGAAGGAAAAAAATAAAATCTGACAACTTTTCACCCCTTTCAACTAAGGTGCTTGGTATAGCCCTCTCTTTGCTCCACAGGTGCAGATATTGGTCTCTTCCTCCTAACCTAGCTTCCCTAGCCAGTTCTGGGTTCCCCCTCCACCTTATTCCTTTCAACGGCCCTACCATGCCACCCTGCTACAGCTACCTCTTAACCCTCCTTGCTACCATCGCCTCCTACCCCCTCTCTACACCTCTCTCTCCCATCCCTTCCCCCACTCTTCTCAGTTCCCCCCTATAGCCTCACCCCTGTTGACCCTCCCTACTGTGCTCCTGGCACTTCCATCATGCCCCCTCGTTGTCCTTTATAAGCCTTAGCAAGGCCTTCACTACTGTTTAACCACCCACTGTCTAGTTCCGGCTGCCAACCCCATAGTGCCCCCAAGAAGCACATCCTCTTGCTTACACAGTATCTACTTAACCCTTTTACTGCTGCTTGCAGGTGACATCGAATTAAACCCTGCCCCCAACTCCCCAATGCTCTGAGGATTGTCCACCTAAATATTAGAAGCTTATACTGCCTAAGTGTAAGCCCCCCTCTCTAAAGAGGGGCTTATGCTCCCATTTTAGGCATCCCCCCGAGCTAGGGAATGGTTTAGTGATCTGTGGATATTGGCTGCTGGATGCCTCAGGGTGGCAGCAGAGAGCAGATTTTTAGCGCGTGTATAAGGGAGAGACAGGAAGTATTGGGGGCTTTCCAGCCTGAGCACTAGGCCCAGGGCTGGAGGGCGGTGCCTGTATTATCACCTGGACAGGGACTCTTTTTGGAGATGTGGCCACCAAGGCAGACCCGACCTATTATTTTTCTCCAGGTGGGGGCCTGCATCCTAGGTTTTCTGGTTTGGAACTTGTGGACTGCGCCAGGACAATTGCTGTCTGAAGCTGCAGGTTATGGTGACTATATACAGCTGTGTCTTAAAATCAAAAGCTCTTGCCGGCTCGCTGGCACAGGGGCAGGGTGCCGACCTGCGATGCCGGTGACTCGAGTTCAGGAATGGACCCAGGATATCGGAGGGCCGGGAGGGGAGGATCGAGTGTCCAGTGACTGCTCTCCTTCTCCAAGAGGGAGGATAGTAGAGTGTTCAGCGTTATATGGACACCTAGTGGAGGCTAGGTGTACCATATACACCGATGCCAGTACGTTCGGGGGTGGGACGGATGCTGGCCATCATTGCACGTCCCTGACCCATACATCAGGGGGAAAACCGCTGCCAGTTGCCTTAATGAAGCCCACCCTCTGATTCGATCAGCTCCCAGGCCAGCTTGCTGACCTATTCTGTCGCTTGTGGCACTGAGCTGGTGCCACAATCCCGCCCTGAGAGGTAAGCCAGGAGGTATTGGGGAGCCACGGCTATTGTGGGAGTGGGAGCAGAAGGGTCCATGACTGGGCTGAGGACTGCCAGCAAAGCAGCAACAAAAAGCATACTAAAAAAAATAAAAATAATAAATCAGAAGCTCTGAACTTTAAAATGATAATGTTGCTATTCAAGCTACAATGAAACCTGACTGAGAGACTGGTGAGAAGATGTGTGTGTGAATGTGTGTGTGAGTGGTTTGAGTATTGTACACAGTGAAACTTATTTTAAAATTTTGGTGTGAGGCACTTGGGGATGGCTAATGTATATCTGCCTCATTACTGATGTGTGCAGATGTTACATTTTGAAACTTTAATCATTATAAAAAGTGATTGCAATTGTTAAAGAAATAATGAAGGTTGTTTTCTAGCCATCTGGTTTATCTTCTAGAGCAGATAGGTTTTAGGAATTCAGGAAGTACACGAGGCTAGGAGGGTAGGTTGGGGGTGCCCTGTGGCCAGGCATTGGTGTGTTTTTTGCTAGAAGGCTGGGGAGTGCGCACACCTAGTCTGATGGGAGGAGACCATCACTGGGCCCTTGCTGTCATTCCCAGGAGGGACTGATTCCCTGGGTGGGGGAAGAGTGTAAGCTTCCTCTCTAAAGAGGGGCTTATGCTCCCATTTTAGGCATCCTTTTTCCCCCTTCTGCCCCCCAGAGCTAGGGAATGGGTTAGTGATCTGGGGATATTGGTTGCTGGATGCCTCAGAGTGGCAGCAGAGAGCAGGTTTTTAAGGAGTATATAAGGGAGAGACGGGAAGTATCGGGGGGGCTTTCCAGCACGGGCACTAGGCCCAGGGCTGGAGGGGGGTGGCTGGAAGTGCAGAGAAGGAGCAGCGTTTAGGTGGGCAAGTAAGGGAGCTCAGCGGTCTGGGAGGGCCAGTGGAGACCCTCCACCCAGTAGAGTCAGGACGGCATGGTTTCAGTGTTGTGGTTGATGACAGAGAACCTAAGTGCCAAAGCACTGAAATAAGTGTTACTCTGGAAGGGCATAAGCAATAAAGGCAAGTTCCATGGAAATATAAAATACACATGGCCCACTAAGGTTCATCCATATCGGTGTGACAGTGATTTTGTCAACGCCGATATGGGCGAAGTAAATATACCACCTAGCATTAAGGTGCCAGGCATTGCTGCTCTCAGGAGGTGTAGCGTCAGAGTGCCGTCCCATGAAACAGTCCTGTTTTGTGGGGGCTTTGCTCCCCCACCCCCTGAAAATGAATATAAAACCCATTGGGGGTGGGCATGCCATGGAGGGGATAGAAACAGTGTGGGTGCAAAGGGTGGCATCAGTGAGGAGTGATCTAAAATCAAAATCGCTCCTATCACTGTCGCCCTTGCTGCAGTGCCTTAATTGTGACGCCAATTTAAAGTCGCCGTTCTAACAGTATACCGACCACTAATGCAAAGCAGCATGGGAAGTGTCTGCAAATCACCATGAATTGAAAATAGGCTTGCCCGCTTAGAAGAGGACTAAGTCGAACTACTTTTTGTGATCAGGAAAGGCACACTCAGCTGTAATGTGACTTCAGGAAGTTTTCTCTCGTGGAACTGTGCGCACGCCAGGGCTCCAAATCGTGAATGTGCATGCAGTTTCCTGGTGTTGTGCACAGCTGGCAAGCATCCTCCCCACCCCTTTGCTGCTCGGAAAGGCATCTCAGCCTGTGAACACCCAGGTGGCAGTGTTCGCTTAGAGCTGGGCAGCTTTCCAACCTCAGACAGGGAGAGCATTTTCTGGGATGCTTTATCCCTTCCCAGTGGCCAAGACTTGTTTTCCCAAATCCATGTCATCTGTGCTGTGAACAGCTGCCCTGCTGCTGTCCCAGTGGGCCGGCCCTGTGGTGCTACTTTTGGCAGAAGCTGCCGGGGTGAATCCCCACTGAAAATTCAGCTGTTGTTGGAGGACTTGTGCATATGAGGGGGGCCCCCAGTCAGAGCCAGAGTACCACTTAAAATGTTTTATTTCCCAATTATTGTAAAAGTGCAATGAAGGGCATCTCTGGTCTCTGGGGAACCTTCAAATGTGGCATCATACTGTCACAGATTAACTCATCAAGGCATGGCCAGCCAATCAGAAGCTGATGAACAGAAAAGGACTGGATGGGATGAAGGCCTGAAAGGGCTAACATTGTTACCTCCCCTTAAAAAATACAGACGTAACTGGTTGCATGGAAAATAAAATGGTGTACATATGGGACAAAGTAAAAGACATGGTCCGGTTCAGTTGAGTAAAGACCCCATGATTTATCTTTCTAGGGGTCCCCCACGACTCTAGAGCTAGACCTGATAGAGAGAGAGAGAGAGAGAGAGAGACAGTGGCTGAGGTGGTATTTTAACCAGGAACTACTGGAGCATTCTTTTCTGTTCTAAATACTGCCATACTCTGTCTGTCATACCCACATCCGAATGATTGTTTTTTTGGACTTCTCATGTTGTGTCATAAGTTGGGCTCTCACTTGAGTTTGAATGATATTGCTAATAGGTCACTGCCATCTCAGACTTTGGGCCAGGTTTCCAAAAGGCCCACATGGACGTAAAGACATGCTGTACCTGTGCTTTCATCTGCCCAATTGTGGCCAAGCCACCCCACTGCTATTTTCATTTTTCTTTCTGTATATACGTCGTCCTGTCTCTAGCACCTGGGCCCACTGGGCCCACCAAGCCCAACCACGGACCCACCCGCCCATCACCACTTACTTCTATTCTTCCCAGGCCATTGTGCTGCTGATAATATGCCCACAGCTGGGATGAATGTAGGGGCACCCTTCAACAGGATTTCTTGAGTCAAAATTTGTGGTAAAAGGATTAATGTAAATGCAATTTGCATAATTTTGTTTGCCAGAAATTTCTGTTTTTGGGGGGAGGGGCATAAAACTTGGATGCAGATAAACCCTCTAGCAGATGAATAGACAATTTCCCTTTTGAAAACAGTGGCGGCAGGCAGATCTTGGATGGATCCTTTAAAACACAGTGGTGGTGGGTGGATCGCAGATGAATTCTTTAGAAAAATCCTGCCCTTTATCTATGTTCTCTTACCTCATATAGGTTTTCAGATCCCAGACCATTACCTGAAATTGTTTGTGAAAGAGGAAGAACCCCCTCCACATGACGAAGGGAGCGGGGAAGAGACTGAACAGTGGCAGCATCCTCCTGAAGAAAATGCCAGCACCAGTAAGTAGTCTGCAGTACATGGGACATCTGTCATGATGGATAGAGGCCAGTCCCAGGTCCTGCTCCCTCCCATGATAGTCATCAGCCTAAAAATTAAAGAAATGTTTAAGCCATCAAAGAGCCGAGCCCACCATCTGTCGGGTTAACTGTTACACATCAGGGGTGTTCATTAATCAGTATTGGGTTCCCCTGCAGCTCAGAGCCATTATCATCTTATTATATTAGTATTTTTATTTTATTTTATTCAAGCGTTTCGCCAGGAAAGTATACAAAGCAATAAATTGCTCATTTCCAGATACGTCCTGGGGGATAGGGGAAATTAAAGGTACTGGTACAGCAGTGCAACATTACAATTGAATTATTTTTAACAATGTGGTAAAACATAATACAAATAATACAAGATTCAAAATTGTGAACATAAGTGCAATATGAACAGTAAAGTGCTAAGAGTACAATTTACAGAGATCAGAAGCAGGAACAAGAGAACATGAGGGGTTACAGACAAGCAGTGATGCATGGTTACAAAATCAGGAGACAAAGGAAATATGTTACAAAAAAAACAGTGCAGCCTGGGAACTGAATTATCAGTTAAAACAGGAGAGTGGAGGGAAATAGTCTTAGTGAGTATTTAGAAAGTAATATCAGTTGCTTAGTTAGGCATAGCTAATTGGGCACAGGGGCATAGAGGAGGACCAGAAGTTTTAAGTGGTGCAGGACTTGGATACGGTCAGGAGGATTGGTATCGGCAGGAATGGGTTGAATACAATGGATAGAGGGAAGAGAGAGCATTGGATGAATGCGCATTGCGGAAGGCAAAGAGGAGGGCATTCCAATTTTTGTGGCAGTGGTAGGAAAAGGCAGATTAGCCAACAGTAGTGGAGCAGTGGGATATGATGATAGAATGAGAGTCAACATGTAGAAGGAAATAGGGGCTCAGTGAAGAGGCAGAGATGAGAGAGGAAAGATGGGGGGAGATTCCAAGACCAAAATTTAGCCATGAAAGTAGCAGTGTGAGCTAGACTCCTGGACTCCAGTGAAGGGAAGGACGTGGCTGTATAAAGATTGCAGTGGGGAGTACAAGGGGGGCAGGATAGTATGAAACAGCAGAAGGGACTGAAGAGAGTGTCCAGTCTGGCCAGAGTAGCTTTAGGGGCAGCACTGTAGACTATGTCTGTGTAGTCAAAGGTAGGAAGGATACTTTTCTGCACAAACGCACAGTGGGCTGATGCAGGAATGCAGTCCTTGTTTCTATATAGAGGCTCCAAACTTGGAGAGTAGGTTTTTATGGATTTGCATCCACATGTGCTGAAAAGTCCAAATGGTGGTCTAGCCAGGCCCTGAGGTATCTGAAGGAAGTAACATTCTCAATCAGGGTACCATCCAGCGTGTAGAAAGTTGGGGATTCATTAAGGTAAAATAACATCTGTCTGGTGCCAAAGGACATGGAGACTATCTTTTTAGCATTTAGGAAAAGTTGATTCGACTGGAACCATTTCTGAACTGAAGTGAAATCCTGTTGCAGTCTAGACTGAGCATCACTGGGAGATTTGCTAGACATGTAGAGGACTGTATCATCCACATACATATGGATTTGATAAAACCTATTTGGTTACAACAGCCAATCATAAATGGTACCCAGTGTGACACTCTGCCCCTGCTTCTGGTTAATTGTATGATATTTATATTTATAAATAAATGGTCTGTGTATGAAATGTCAGTATGTGAGAGATTTGGCCCTTTATCTTTCAAGGTCAGTAGCTGAAACCACAGGATGCTGTAAAACAGACCAGAAGAACCAGTAATTAAGACTCCTTACAGAAGGGCATTTTAATACCTGTTTATGACCTGCCCAGGCATTTGAAGTTGAAAAACCAAATGTGAGCTTTATAATGTTACAGGAGGCAAGGTAATCTGGCTGTTCCTCTCCTTTTAGCATATAACCAGAAATGTGTGAAGAGTCATAAAACCCCTCAGATCACACTAGCACAGGAAATCAGCCAAGAGGACATGAGTGTGGGATTGTTAAGTTCAAAGAGGAAATGTTTAATTAAAGACTGTCATATTTGGGAAATGGCTAGTTACAGATGTTTCAAAGAAATGATGACTACATCATCAGAGACACTTATGTCAGAAATTATCTAAGGGAGGTTCTAGCTGACCTCATCAAAAGGGGGTGGGGACAGATAGAGTTAAAAATGAACCATTTAATATGGGATTGTCATATGATTCTAGGCTCTGACTGGGAGAGCACTTAGAAAGGTAATACTTAGAAAAAAATTAAGTATTTGCTGTAGAAGTGTTTTGTCTGTAATCTCCTTTTTGTTTTACATGATTGTGAGCTGTATGATATATTGTTCTGTGTTTAATTTTACATGTTTTTATCCTATTTTTAGTAAACAACCATTTCTTTGAAATACTGCCAGGGTGTCTTTTCAGTTTCTTTTTGCATGTGATGTGTAGGTGGTTAAGTCTAACAGCTGTTAAAAAAGCTTGATTGTGTACTGAGCTTGTATAAAAAGGTAAGAATATACCTAAGGTCTCTTATAGAGTTTTAAGAGTTCATTTTGGAAGCCTGGCTGGGTGTCCCTGGCGAAAGACTGTACTGCAGTCCCGAAGAAGGTACATATCTGAGCCTGTACATTAGGTATGCTAGCATAAGGTTCACAGTTTGAATCCCCCCAGAACTCGAGGCTAAAGGTGATTCAGACCCAAAGCAGGCAGGAGGGTTACCCTATCTGTTACCTGTTCACACTATTGCACTCTGATATTGGCACTGTGGGAACAGAGGGCCTGACCTGTGGAGTGCATTTGTGACAGATTTGGTTGGCAGTGGTGTGATAAAGTATTGGTAACATAAGCTTTAATAGTTCAGTGTGTCAACTTAATACTGTACAGCTCACTTGCAAAATAAGGCAGTGATTTATTTTTGAAAAAGTAAACAGAACTACATAATTTTGCTCTTAGTCAAAGTTCCTACCCGTTTCAATTTTTTCTAAAGTGCAAGTTAGAGTAGTTGTAGTTAGGAAAGAAGATGGCTTCCAACTACAGCAGGTACACTGCAGACTACTTGAGGCAGTTGTGCCAGGACAGAGGAGTCCAATATGAGGGGAGAGCCACCAAGCAGAACCTCATAGATGCTCAGATGGCAGCAGATGCCCAGAGCCTCAAGTCACAGTCTGTGACTGAAAAGGAACAAATTTTGGGTGTGGAGGGGCCAGAGTCCAGTGCAATGTCCAGATCCAGTGATGAGGACAGCAGGGCCAGTGCAAGCCTAGGGCTACAGCAGCAGGGGAAGATCACCAGCATTCTGGAGCCAGAAGCAATCAGGCTACAGATGGAGTTGCGGAGGATGGAGCTGGGGTTCCAGAGAGAAGAGAGGTGAGAGCAGCGAGCTGCATAGGAGAAGAGGGAGCAAGAACAGCGAGAAGCTGAGCGAGGATGGTGAAAAGCGGAGCGAGAACAGTGAGCCGCAGAGGAGAAGAGGAAGCGAGAGCAGTGAGCTGCAGAGGAGAAGAGGAAGTGAGAACAGTGAGAAACTGAGCGAGAATGGTGAGAAGCAGAGTGTGAACAGCGAGAGGTTGACCATGAAGAGGGTGAGTGCCAGAGGCAACATGAACTGGACAAGCTATGACTCCAACCTCCAGCACAGGTAAGTGGCTTGGGTTTAACTGGAATTGCAGGACTAGGTTACAAATTAAATTCCAAATTGATAGCTGAATTTAAAGGGGGGGGGTAGGGATGCCTTTTTGAATTCCTTTGAAAAAGTTTGCATTCAGGCAAATATTCCTAGAGTCCTGGAGCTTCAGCTATCCCTGCTACTTACTGGGAAAGCTCGGGATGCATTGGGTCAAATGGACAATGAGAACAGTAATGATTACAGCAAACTTAAAACTGCACTTTTAAAAAAGTATGATTTAAATGCAGAAGCATACAGAGCTAAATTCTGTAAGCTCAGGAGAAACCCTGACATGAGCTACAAGGAGCTAGCTACGAAACAACGTCAGTTTTTAAAATGTTGGTGGGAAGGAATTGAAGCAAACTCTGTAGATAAAATTGAAAATGCTGTATTGTTAGAGCAGTTTTTTGGGGCATGCCCAGTAGAGCTGAAAACCTGTCTGGAAAACCAAGGTCCCAAAACAGTGCAAGAGACTGCTGAACTCTCGGACCGCTATGCCAAGAGTATACATGCTCTAAGAGCGAATGGGGTGGGCGTGGCAGTGCAGAAAGGGAAAAGCATGCCTTCAGGGCAGCTAAAACCCTCACTGCCTCCACTGAAACCAGTTAGCCCCAGGTTTCAAAGAAAAGATTTTTCTGAGAAAAGAAATGAATGTTAGGTTTGCAAAGGAACTGGGCATATTGCCAGACAGTGTCCCAAAAGGATGAGCAATATACAGAGTGGTGCTAGGAAAGAAGTGGGTTGTTTGTGTGTCCCTGAAAGCATGCCTGTAAACATGAGGGAACACATGCACCCAGTCACTGTGAATGGTGTACAGACACGAAGGTTAAGAGACACAGGGGCATCACTGATGTTGGTAAAAGGGGATCTGGTAGAGCCTGGTCAGCTT
Source organism: Neoceratodus forsteri (assembly GCA_016271365.2). Taxonomy (NCBI): domain Eukaryota; kingdom Metazoa; phylum Chordata; order Ceratodontiformes; family Ceratodontidae; genus Neoceratodus; species Neoceratodus forsteri. Next base: position 331,729,166 of record JADMNL010000026.1, on the reverse strand, counting down.
ATACCCAATAAATTTGTAACTGTACAGGGGTTCACTGGGAAGGAGAAAACATTGCTACTCGCTAGTGTTCTCCTAGACTGTGGTGAGACGGGGAACTGTGCAAAAGGTTGCGGTAGCAGAAACTTTAGCAGTTGATGTAATTCTTGGCAACAATCTCAAACCAGAGATGGTGTGTGCAGTTACCCGTAGCGAAGCGGCAAAGGAAAGCTGTGGTGCCCAGGACCCAATAGAAGCTACAGTGGAAACCACTGGGAGGCTCGTTCCCCAGCCTGGGTCTCCTGAGATATAAACTAATGAAAGAGAGTAGAAATTTCCCCAGAAGCAGTTAACCAAACAGCTATGAAGGGTTATTCCAAAGAAGGAAGGATGACCAATTGTCAGAGGGTTAGGGATGACAGTGATCCTGAGTGCCCTGACGCTAGAGCTAGGGACCCTAGTTTAGATACTGAAAGGGACCTGTCCTGTGCCTTGGGAATGTGTAAGGAGTTTGCAGCTGCTCAGAAAAGTGACCCTAGCCTAGAGAAGCTGAGGGCTTGGGCAGATTCTAATGGAGCACAGGTAGGTGATGGGAAACATAAGGTTTATTTGAAAAATTAACTGATGTATTCACAGGATGCTAAGACAGAGGGAGCTGTGATAGGCAGGCAGCTTGTTGTTCCCCAGGGGTAACGTGAGCAGTCGCTCAAGTTTGCACACGATATTCCCTTTTCTGGTCATCTAGGAATCACATGCACTATGCAGTGGTTGGCCCAGAATTTCTACTGGCCCAACTTCACCCAGCAGGAGAAGGAGTATTGCAGGTTTTGTCACAGGTGCCAAGAAATAGGGAAGGCGGGTAAGAAAACCCAAGCCACCCTGATTCCTTTACCCATAGTGGAGGAGCCATTCTAGAGGGTGGAAAAGGATATTGTGGGGCCTTTAAATACCCCCAGCTCCTCCGGGAAGAGGTTCATCCTGACTGTGGTAGATTATGCCACCCGCAACCTAGAGGCAGTCACCCTACCCTGACTGAGGACAGATAAAGTGACAGATGTCTTACTTGGGATTTCCGCAGGAGGTTATCACTGATCGAGGGGGTTCCTTCATGTCGGACCTGATAAAATGTTTGTGGGAGAAATGTGGGGTGGTGCAGAGATGCACGATACCTTATCAACCGCAAGCTAATGGGCTAGTGGAAAGATTTAACGGTACCCTGAAGTCAATGCTCCAAGTGCTTGCTGAACAGCATGGGAGGGACTGGGAGAAGTACCTTCCCCACCTGTTGTTCGCATACAGGGAGGTGCCCCAAAAGTCAACCGGGTTTTCCCCCTTTGAGCTCTTATATGGACACTGGGTACGTGGGCCCCTAGACTTGATCCAGGAAGACTGGGAAGGCAAGCACATCACCCAGGGAACTCCCATAGTGGGTTATGTCCTTGGGTTTACGGAAAGGCTGAAGAAGCTTATGGGGACAGCCCAGAGCAACCTGGTAGCTGCCCAACAAAAACAAAAAGTGTGGTATGACTGCAGAGCCGGAGCTCGCTCATACATGGTGGGTCAGGAAGTCATGGTCCTCATCCCGGTCCAGAAAGACAAGCTGCAGGCCGAGTGGGCAGGACCGTACAAAGTAGTCAGAAAAGTAAATGACGTGAACTATATCATAGAGTTACCTGACAGAAAACATACAGAAAGAATGTACCGTGTCAACATGATGAAGCCATATGCTGATAACCAAGTAAAACTAGAAGTGATCAAGGCATGGCCCAGACCAGAAATGCAGAAGCAGGTCAGGAGTTTTCTAGGGACAGCAGGGTACTATAGGAAATTTGTACCCAATTACAGTGCCCTGGCTGCTCCCTTGTCTGATCTGGTAAAGAAAAGAATGCCTAAGAAGATTACCTGGAAACCAGCCTGTGAAAACACCTTTACCAGACTGAAGGAGGCACTGTGCAGTGCTCCTGTATTTATTTATTTTTTGGTTTTTTAAATTTCCTTTTATTCCATAACAGTGACAGCCCACAATCAGTACAATCATCATTGTATAGCAATGTTACATTTTCAGTTTCTGGTAACATTTAGAGGTTGGCATGTAAAGGACTCACTCCCCCTCCTTTAAAAAAAAAAAAAGAGATACATTTACAATAATGACTGAATTTCAGATCTTACATACATACTCCCCCATTGGCTTTTGCAAAGTTAGGTCTAATGAGTTTGGTATAGCAGAAGTGAAGGCCTCATTCAAGCCCTAGCCAAGACCAAACCATCCTATGTTCCCTCAAAATCTTTACATGGAAATGTTCACAGGACAAAATCTCGATTATGCCTAGATGAATACGTTACCCATGGTCTCCCAGTTACTTCGCACTCCTGTTGTTTAGTATGGAGTTTAGCCATGAGGGATTCCGTATAATAAACATCAGAAACCACTCCCCTCCAGTCTTTGATGGTGGGATTAGTGGGAGACATCCATCGTCTGGTAATTGCCTTTTTGGCTGCCAGACTATAAATAGGTAATAGGGTTCGATGCCATGATGGTCTATGGGGTGGGAATATAGACAACAGAACCATTGCAGCAGTGAGTTCAATCCTGTCCCCCAAACAGTCCGAGATTTCCTGTTGTAATAAGCACCAAGATGGTGTTAGTTGCGGGCATGTCCAGAAGATATGGCTGAGGTCAGCCAACATACAAGAACATCTCTGCCAACACCTACCATATGTAGAGAGGAGGTATTTAGTCAAAATTGCTGGGGAATGAAAAAATCTGCTTCAACACTTAAAGGGGAACTCTCGCAAATTAGTGGAATGGGTTACCTTGTATGCCATTGGGGAAGCTCGTAACCGTTCTTGTTCTGAGATGTCCACCTCTAGATCCCTGCACCATCTATTCAGCACTGAGACCAAATGAGTCACCCAATCCCATCCTGAAGGATTTTGTATAGGTGCCTTACCAGGTGTCCCCATGTTGGAACATTAATATGATCCTCAAGAAATTTCCAAAACATTGGAATGGGATACAGTAATTTAGAGGTTATTTCTCTTTGTCGTAATATATAGTTTTTTACCTGGGTATATATAAAAAGGTCATTGTCAGATAGGCCATAGCTGTTTTAAGGGTTTCAAAGGGAATAATTCCCACTTGTGAAAGAAACTGTTTAAAAAAAAATTAGCCCCACCTTCTCCATTTTGAGAAGTTATAGTCTAGGGTTGCAGGGAGAAAACTTTCGTCTTCTGAGATATGAGTATAAAAGAAAAATATTTCCCTGAATCCCTTATGAAGTTTTAATTTATACCATAATTTTAGGATTTGGGCTGTAAAAGGAGTAAATTCACGCATGGGTGGTGTCTTATTTACCAAAGCCAAAGTTATCTTTGTTATATCGAATAGATAATTTATTGCAAATTCTAAATCCTTCCAGGGTGTCGAGTATGTAAGGGATAGCCACAGGGTTAATATTTTGAAAAATGCTACCAATGCGTAAAATTTCAAATTTGGTAGATTAGCTCCACCCTGAGACTACTGAAGTGGCAATAAAGATATTCTTATCTTCGGCCGCTGGCCATTTCAAATAAAGTTCAATATAATTTTGTCCCAGGACTTGAAGTAGAATTTAGATAGGAAGGTAGGAATAGTTTGAAAGAATTATAACAATTTTGGAAGAATTATCATGCGAATAGTCTCAATTCTTTGGAAAAGGTTTAAGGGCAACTTGGACCAAGTGGATAAGTCAGATTGGATTTGAACTGACAATGGGATAGGAAGAAGGGAGGGTGGGATCCTTATCAGACTTAAGTAAGGGGGAAAGAACTGCATAATTCCATGAGGGTGGAGGGAGACTCTACCTCTGCCACCGCTCTACAGGCTGGTAGAAAACTAGGAAGTAGTTGAGGAATAATAAGTTTTGTTCCATTCTGGGCTGAAGCCGTCCAGACCAGGACATTTATGGGTCTTCAGATCTTTTACCTGTTGGAGTATCTCTTCAGGTCATATAGGTTGCTCCAACACTCCCTTATGATATTCTGACAGTTTAGGCAATTGAATCTTATCTAAAAAAAATAAATTACTTTATCTTGTATCTGGGATGGCTGGGGGGGCCGCATATAAAGATTCATAAAATTGTGCAAAAACCTGCCTGATTTGTTCCTCCTTATAAGTAGTTGTGCCTGATGTAGAAGATTTTATTTTTAAAATAGTAGAGGCCCACTTATTAGCTCTTAATCTCCGAGCCAACACACAGGCACCCCTTGCTCCCCCTTCATAATTATACTGTCTTAAGTAACTCAGGTTCTGGAGAGTTCTGAAATCCAGTATTTTTTGTATTTCCTGTTTTAAACTTCTAATCCCTCGTTGGAGGACTGTATCGCCCTCTCTATACACAGTGCTCCTGTATTGACAAGTCCAGACTACAGTAGACCCGTGGTAGTTCAGACTGATACCTCAGATGTGGGTATTGGGGCAGTGCTGAGTCAGACATCCAACCAAGGGAGAGATCACCCTATTGTGTACCTAAGTAAAAAGTTACTTCCCAGGGAGCAGGCATACTCTACTGTGGAAAAAGAGTGTCTTGCCATGGTGTGGGCCCTAAAGAAGTTAGAGCCATACTTATACAGGCAACATTTTGATGTACAAGCTGACCACAATCCCCTGGTTTGGCTGACATAAATAGGAAAAACAAACAGTAGACTATTAAGATGGAGTCTTGCCTTGCAATGGTATGACATGACGATCTCGCATAAGGTTGGAGCGACCAATCAGAACGCAGATGGCTTGTCACATCTATATGAAGAATGAACTGACTTGTGGAGCTCATCCCATGCAGGGAATAGAGCCCCCAAATTCAGTCTAGGTGTGGAGGAGTGTGACACTCTGCCCTTGTTTCTGGTTACCTGTATGATATTTATATTTATAAATAAATGGTCTGTGTATGAAATGTCAGTATGTGAGAGATTTGGCCCTTTATCTTTCAAGGTCAGTAGCTGAAACCACAGGATGTTGTAAAACAGACCAGAAGAACCAATAATTAAGACTCCTTACAGAAGGGCATTTTATTACCTGCCCAGACTTTTGAAGTTGAAAACCAAATGTGAGTTTTATGACGTTACAGGAGACAAGGTAATTGGGGTGGTTCCTCTTCTTTTAGCATATCACACTAGCACAGGAAATCAGCCAAGAGGACATGAAAGTATGGGATTATTAAGTTCAAAGAGAAAATGTTTAATTAAAGACTGTCATATTTGTGAAATGGCTAGTTACAGATTTTTCAAGGAAATTACACATCCTCCGAGATACTTGCGTCAGAAATTATCTAAGGAAGGTTCTAGCTGACCTCGTCAAAAGGGGGTGGGGACAGATAGAGTTAAAAATGAACCATTGTATATGGGATTGTGTCATATGATTCTAGACTCTGACTGGGAGAGCACTTAGAAAGGTAATAATTTTTTTCTAAGTAAGTCTTTGTTGTAGGAGTGTTTTGTCTGTAACTTCCTTTTTATTTTACATGATTGTGAGCTGTATGATATATTGTTCTGTGTTTAATTTTACATGTTGTTATCCTATTTTTAGTAAACGACCATTTCTTTGAAATACTGCCAGGGTGTCTTTTTGGTTTCTTTTTGCATGTGATGTGTAGGTGGTTAAGTCTAACAGCTGTTAAAAAAGCTTGATTGTGTACTGAGCTTGTATAAAAAAGGTAAGGATATACCTAAGGTCTCTTGTAGAGTTTTAAGGGTTCATTTTGGAAGCCTGGCTGGGTGCCCCTGGTGAAAGATTGTACTGCAATCCCGAAGAAGGTACATATCTGAGCCTGTACATTGGGTATGCTAACATAAGGTTCACAGTTTGAATCCCCCCAGAACTTGACTAAAAGATGATTCCAACCCAAAGCAGACAGGAGGGTTACCCTGTCTGTTACCTGTTCACACTGTTGCACTCTGAAGTTGGCACTATGGGAGTAGGGGGAATGACCTGTGGAGTGTGTTTGTGACACCCCGTAGTCAATATCCTGGACATCAAGTTCTTAAAGGAGAAATAAACTAAAATTAGTGGTCTGTAATTGTTATTGTTTGTAATTGTTATTGCCTGTAATTGTTATTACTTATTTGCAAAGTTTGACCAGGAAAGGGGCACTGAGCTGGGACACTTCATTTCCAGGAGCATCCTGGGTGGTGCGTTACATGAACCTGTTTTTATTTACATGGGGAGTGTTGACCATGCCACCAAAAGGGCTCTCCTGTGGCACCTCAGCATTGCAATACCACATCTTACTGGACTGCAGTCAGTTATGGGTATTACTCCAAATAGCTGGTATGGGACTAGAACCCATGACCTTCCTATTTTCCAAATACAGAGGTTGAGTGTGGTACAGTACCTAGTGAGCCACTGGCACTGAGGAAATAGTGCCCCAAGGTCTCTCCAACAGTCTGCAAAGGCCGAGCTCAGCAGACCCAGACTTGTAGTTGGTTCCTCGTTTGGACTCACTAGTGTGCCACATCCATCTCAGCCAAGGGGGGGGGGACAAACCATATTTGATTTCATGGGTTTGGGCCATTGTGAGACTAAAATGGGGAAGCTGTTTAAAAGCCAAAAAGCCTCAATGCAAAAGCACTAAAGCGGGGCTTATTTTGGAAGGGCATTGGCAATACTGCCACCTTTTTTTTTTTTTTTTTTTTTTTTACAGAACCAGCATGTATAGCCTCAGTTGGGTGCAATACCTAATTTACAAGAGGATCTGAGGCTTACTGAGTCATCAACCTGTTGTTGTTCATTTTATTTATTTATTTACAAGTTTTATCAGGAAGGCATACTGAGCAACATGCTTGAATCCAGATGCGACCTGATCCAGATTCATTGTCATCATTGATGTTTTAGATTAACTTGAATAAACACTCAGCTGATGAATAAAAGCAGGATGTTGTAAAACTAAGGCTATACATTAACTAACTGTAACTCTGATGTCTTCTGCAGCATCCGAGTCAACTTACAGTGAGAAGAAATTATTTGTCTGGAAAGTGTCTGGGAAGAACTTTCTCCCCCTGCAGAATTTTGGACTACACCAGCAGACTCAAATAACACAGAAACCTTACAAATGTACAACATGTGAGAAGAGCTTTTCTAAGAAGTCTCAACTTAGTGTCCATCTTCGGAGTCACACTGGGGAGAAACCTTATACATGTATGGAATGTGGGAAGGGTTTTACAGTGTCAAGTAATTTTGTAGTTCATCAGCGAGTTCATACTGGAGAGAAACCTTATAAATGTACATACTGTGAGAAGAGCTTTGCTTACTTATCTGAACTGATACACCACAAGCGGATACACACTGGAGAGAGACCTTATGAATGTACAGAATGTGGGAAGAGTTTTATTAGGTCAGGCCATCTTCGTACCCACCAGCGAATTCATAGTGGAGAGAGACCTTATAAATGTACAGAATGTGAGATGTGTTTTACGTAGCGAGCCAATTTGCAAACACACCAGAAGAGACACACTGGAGAAAAACCTTATAAATGTACAGAATGTGGGAAGTGTTTTGCTCAATCGTCTACTCTTATAAATCACCAGCGGATACACACTGGGGAAAAACCTTACGCATGTACAGCGTGTGATAGGAGTTTTGCTCGAACAGAGCATCTTAAAGCACACCAGTGGAGTCACATTGGGGAAAATCTTATAAATGTACAGATAATGAAAAGTGCTTTGCTGACACGCTCCAACTCCAGACCCACCAGTGGATTCACACCGGAGTGAAACCTTATAAATGCACAAACTGTGAGAAAAGCTTTGCTGATACAACTCGACCATAAATCCACCATAAACATACTGAATGCAACAAAAGCTTTACTCATAGCTCCAGTGTCAGATGCCACATTGGGGAAAGCCTTGTAAATGTACAGAATGTGGAATGCATTTTAATTAGCATGCCAGTCTCCAGAATATCAGCATAGACACAGTGGGGAAAAATCTTATGCATGTACAGCATGTGGTAAGAGTTTTGCTGAAATAGAGCATCTCAAAGCACACCAGTAGATTTAGACGGGTGGGAGGGGGGATGTCCAGAATATAAGAAACACTTTACTGATAAAACCCAGCTCTGAATCCACCAGTGGATTCACATTGGCATGAAGCCTTATAACAGATTGTGATAAGATTTTTTGCTAAACAAACCCGACAAATTTACCAGCGGATTCACACTGGGGGAAAATCATATAAATGTACTGAATATAAGAACTTTGCTTACAGCTTCCATGTCAAATACCACCAGTGGAATCGTACTAGGGAAAAACCTTGTAAGTGAATAGAATGTGGAAGGTGTCTAAGTCCCTGTACACATCACAACTGAAGATTTGTACCATTTTAAATAACGGTTTCAAAACGTTTTCAAACTCATCACAGCAGCCCGTCCACATTATTGTTCACTGAGTTCGAACTCGGTTGTAACACGGTAAACTCCCGTCTGCATCAGCAGCAAGTGACGTTTTTAAACCCGGTAATCCTCCGCGATTGTAGCATGGTTATGTTGGCACTGTAATAGAGGGAAAATGCACGCCCGTCCACACTACAAGGTAACACGCTTTCCTCCTTCAAACCTTTTTTAAAAATAGACTTGAGACTAGCTTGCAGCAGGGTTTAAGCACGGTTTCTTAACACGCTTTGAAACCGTGCTTAAATGCGGACGGGCGCCGTGTTTGCGCTAGTTAAAACGTCTTAAGCACCTTAAAACGTTTTAACTAGCCTGATGTGTACAGGGCCTTAATCAGCAAGCCAGACTCCAGAAACATTAGCAGAGACACACTAGGTTGGGTCCACAGTAACAGTAGAAAACCCATTGATCTATAACAACAGCCCCATGTTAATGAAGAACGGACCCATGAGGGACTACACAGATAAGAACTGGGGCCTTGAGATTGATCGGGACAATATAAAGGACATCAGAGGATTCACAAACTGCATACAACATACTAGGGAAATAAGCACACACAATATTTGCTTGACTGGGTTAAAGATGATCTCTCGTGTGGTGGGCAGATGTGATTTGCTCTTACTAGAAAGCCTGCAGACAGTAAGATGGATAATAAAATCACAGGAAAAATCCTGCACTCTGATTGGTCAGTTTGGGTCATCACCACCTAAGGGTAAATTTATGGTGTATGTATTTTTTTTTAATTTATTTAAAACATGTTTACCATGTAAATAAAGAGAGCCCAGGACGCCTGTTTACAGCTGCGATGTGGGAAGAGGGGAGGGAGTAGAGTGGTCATATGGAAGTAAACCAGGGAACCTCACACATGCCCCACTCCACAGAAGACACAACCCAATTAGATGAAGGATAAAAATATATTTTATTTACTTACATCTATTAAGGTGCAAAGATCAGTAGGTGCAGCCCTATGTAGTGCCACCAAAATGCTCCCCAGAAGGTGTTTTGTACCTCCACCCATGTACTTTTTTTAAGGGGTTAAAGATATAAGTGCAAAATGAGGTCATTTTATAGTGTCCAGTCTAATGACATAATCTCCAGCATACCATTAAATTTAAAGTGACAGGTAAATGATAGGCAAAGGGAAACAAATGCCTATGCTATACACACAAGCACCAACTGCTTACTAGTGATAACACTTAAAAACACATTAGAATCTGTTGCTCAGTCATTTGTCAGCTAGTTGTCAGAGACAAATATGTGACATACTGTAAGTCAGAAAAAGTTGCAGTGAGGATTATGTAACAGTATTTTATTTGGTGGCTGTGTGGTTCAAGTCCCACCACTGAACTGACAAAATGACCATCAAGTCCATGATGCATATTTCAAACAAAATGCAGGGTCTTTCCTGGAAGCAAAATCCGATAACTTCTCCCCTCAAATGTTTTGTATCACATGGTAGATATCCTTAACTGGGCCGCTGGCAATAGTGCAAATTTCCACAGGTTTGAAAGCACCCAATATCAATACTGAATAGAAAGGTAGAAAAATGACATAATTAGAGTGAGAGAAAGGACAAAAGCTGAATGTCATTTTCATGGGGAAGATTGCATTCACATATGAAATTCTTGAATGCAAATACAAAGGGGTACAGAAGGGGCACAGTGTATACTGTGGTAATATATAGAATAGTGTATGGGAGCCCATACACAACAAGACTGTTCTTTCACCACGTGGTTACCATGATGACAAGAACCTCAAGAGTGAAGCTCAAGGGCTCCATGTGTCGTCTTGGTAACCACGAGGAGAAAGAATAGCCTTGTTGTGTATTGGGGTGCCCAGACACTGTTTTATATAGTGTATGATGAAACAGATCACAATTATTCACAGTTTGTGATTGTAGCAGTCAACCTCTGCCATCAGCCATCCACACTGTGCCGCCATGCACTCACCTGCTTATCACTTGCCTCTTGTTTCCCAGCGATGCTGCAACCGCCCTCTGAAGTGCGCCCCCCAATTATGCCCAGCCCTGCAATAAACCTGAGTCACAGTCATCGTTTTTACTATTGACTGTGACTGCTTTTACTGCCACTTAAAAAGCATTTGTCTATGCCGAATGTTGTCTTGCTGGCATTGGCATTGGTAATGCAGGAGTTAGATGCTTAATAAGAATGGCAGTGAAGTATGGAACTGACGCTAACCCCACTCCACCCTGCAGAGACTGGCAGGCATTGAGGTGTGCCTTTGGGTTGTCAGCCATAATGCTCATGCCATTTCACCTCACCCTACCCTGCAGACACTGATAGGAGTCACTTTTGTGTTTTGGGGTCGTTGGGCCTTACGCTAACCCCATTCCATAAGGAAATATGTTGAGATGGGTGCAGTACAGGAGAATTGGGTGAACTTTGGGGCCGAAGAGTCCAAGGCACACCTTCATGCCTGTCACTGGCTGCGGGGGGTTGGGGGTGGAATGGTATGAGCATTACAGATGACAATCCAAAGTCATACCCCTGACACCTGTCAATATTTACAGGGTGGGACTTTACAGTTAGAAACCCTAATTCCATGCGTGTTTTTTGGTATTTGCACTCTAAATTTTCAACATGGGCTTTTTGGGACCCCACCTCATGAAAGCATTTGGGACCCTTGCTCATGAACAGTGGCACTGTGATTTTGTTAATCTGTTCCGAACGTTGATTTCCCACAGCGACCATGCCATTCTATACCAGATGTGCAAAAATACATTTCAGGCAGGATGTGAAAAATGATAGCTGTACCTTTCATAAGGAGGTGTGAAGAAATGGCAATGCTGAAAATCTGGAGTGAAAATATTAAAAATTCTCAAAGTTACGAGCATGCATGGAAACTGTGCAACACATGCTCATAAGTCATTTTGTGGAATTTTTTCACCAAACTTTCAACACAGGCATTTTGAGACCTCTACTCATGAACAGTGTCACTATGATTTTCTTCATCTGTCCCGATCGTTGATTTTCCACAGCGACTGCACCATTGTGCGCCAAATGTATGAAAACACATTTTGGGCAGGATATGAAAAATGACAGCTGACAGCTGTACTGTTCATAAGGAGGTGTGAAAAAATGGCAATGTTGGAAATCTGGAGTGAAAATATTAAAAGTTCTCAAACTTATAAGCGTGCGTGGAAACTGCACAATGCATGCTTGTAACACAGTCATTTTTGGGAATTTTTTCACCGAATTTGCAACATAGGCGTTTTGGGAGCCCACCTCATGAACAGCGGCTCTGTCATTTCATTAATTAGTCCTGAAAGGTGATTCCACACAGTGACTGCGAAATTACCTTTCCGGACTGAATATCGAAATGACAGTGACTGAGTTCATAAGGTGGGGTCTCAAGAACCCCATGTTGAAAATTTGGAGCCAGAAGTCACAAAAATGGCTGAGATATCCACCTAAGTTGAACCCCCCCCCAAATTGATGCCATTATACAGCTTACCATGATTTTCTTTAGTTTGTGGTTGGCTTTTGAAGAATCCAGACGTCTCCTGCTCCACCGAAGATCATTGTGCCAGGCTCCAGAGGTAAGTATAGGGTGAGGGGGGATGCGGGGAGGTGGGGTGCACAGAGGGTGGGTGCAGGTTAGGGGAAGGGGCACTCCACACTCTATGACAGACCGTTTTCTTTGTTTCAATAGCGGACATCATGGGAAGGTTTTCTTTATTTACAGCTGAAATAAACCAACTGTTGGGCACACTGGAGTGGGCTCCCAGTGTACGTTCATGAGTTTGGGAGGGTTCTGTTGGCCACACTGGAGTGGGCTCCCAGTATGGCACACAATGGGGTGGGGTGGGGCGGGGCAGGAACATGCCTGTCTTGAGGGGATTATAAACATGCCGACAGGGGATTGGGCACCCCCATAGTCAGCTTTCTAAGGACTGGGAGAGGCAGACGGCAACAGCCACCACCATGTTTATTGAAATGTTTCAGCAGGCAAGGCACACCCTGCAATGTTTGCGCACTCCCTCATTGCAGCACTGAAATTCTTTCAAGTTGGTGGCATGCTTCTCAAGTGCTGTCATAGACAGTGTGCTATTTCATTGGTGCCACAGAGATGAGCCCAAAAAAGTAGTGGTGTTATTGGCCTCAAGACTGTTGCACCTCCACAACCTGCTACTCCAGCAAGTTGCCACAAAATGTTGCTTGCACTGCGCGCGTAAAACAGCATAAAAATGACGAGAGCACGTGCTGTAGCATGAGTGTCGGTCAACTGACTGGCACTGTTGTTGAATTACGTCTGTAGTGCAGCAGATCGAAAAGTCATTCTGCTGCAGTAAGAATGTCACTATTACATCAGAATGATTTTTCCAAGGGCACCAAAATCAGTACTTAACAATATCAGATCATACCCTATAAATGAGTTTATGTCAAGACCCCCTGATTGACTACAGGGTAAAGTATGTACAAAGCACAGTGCAGGCGGACTTCCTGTAATTATCCATGGCAAAAGAACAAGTCATCTTCAGTACCCGCATTAATATCCCTACACCTATCTCTCAGAACTATCACATATTAAAATCTTTTACATTGCAACCATTTTTTCCACTGGAAAAAAAAAACCTTCATCTCAGTCTTCAAAACAAATTAAAACTCCCCTCAGTTAAAAAATTATTTTTTCCTTTATCATCTTCTCATTATACCAATACGCATATTTAAAAATGAAGCACTGAGTTTTATTATCTGGTATTTCTGCTTACCATGAAAAATCCCATCTCCTACCCCTACCTGCTTATTGGTGGAATAATTACTGCTTACCCTGCCACTGATAAGAATTGAGGCCCTGGCTTCACATTAGGCCTTCTGTTGTACGTATATGTGTCTGGGTGGGTAGGTAGGGGTTGAACATTCCATCAGCAGAATTTTGAAGTCTTGTATTTTATGTTAAACAAATCATTCAGTTTGCTGAAAGTTGGGAAAGACATAGAAAAAAGAAACAGGGTGGGGGAAAAGCGAACCCTACGTGTATTAAAAAAATAATTCCCGCATAGTTTTTCAAAGCACATGTATTGGAACCAGTGACATGTGAACCTGTTCAGGGGAAATCACCTTCTGTGGCACAAACATTTTACTTCCAGCTGCTCAAAACAGTTACATTTGGGACTGTTTTATGAATTGGCGGATGTACTGCAACACTATTGATTGTATTTTTAATACAGGATATCATCTTTTGTTGTAGTGTTTTCAACAGATGGGTCCATTTTATAACAGCAATGAGGCACTCCAGGGTGAGTGCCATTGTGGGATTTACCTACTTGTGTGCTTTAGGGCACTCGGCTATGCCATGTGCCACACCACACAAAGCGTGTGTAATTTTCACAGTGACTAACAATCTGTCATGCTGTATTGCTCAAATAATGTGGTTTAACTGATTGACTAGGAAACACACAATATTTATTTATTTATTTTGAAAATTGGTAACCATAGACATCCATCTGGCAGAAATGTAGTAGAGCTATGAACCCAATAGCATTACAAGGAATGAAGAAGTAACAGTCTCCTGGGACACCCCAGTACCAAGTGAAAATATGGTGTCTAGAAAATCAGATATTGTAATCCAAGAATAAAAGATTTAAAAAAATCTAACTGTGTTCATAAAACTGCCTGGTTATCCTTAGTGACTGGAGTGGCCCGCACAGGGAGAGGAAGGAGATTATTTATTTATTTATTTGTTTGTTAACCGGGTTGGTGCACTGGTGCCGGGAACCATTCTGAGGCATGCCCGTAGTCATCAAGATAGTACAAAAAGTGAACAGTAGAGGTGAAAGCAGGACTGCTCATACAGGACACGGGGAACAGTACAGTCAGTTTGCCAAGACAAGGTGCGCACAGCTCAATAAAGGAGTAAACTAGTCAACCAGTACAAGCTGCGAATTATGCACCGAGGTTACAAGAGTGATCCTGGCAATAAATAATGACATGTACACAATATACAGTATACACAACAGGAGGCACAATGGAACCGGCACAAAATGTTGTTCTCATTTGTTACAGTTTTTGGCCAAGAAAGACACACTAAGCCAAGGCTTGTTTCCAGGTATGTCCTGGGAGCACAGAGGAGTTAAGTGACTTTCTCATGATCCCACAGTATGCAACTGGCGGCTGTGGGATCCAAACCCAGGTCTCCAGGTTTGCAGCTCAGTGCTGTTAATCGCTACGCTATACTGCCTCCCAGACCAGTACAAGATAAACATAGAAAAACAAAGATACATAAATCATTCCAGTTATGCATAGAGTCACAGACACCTCTAACTGTGTTACCTATAAATGCGCAACCAATGACCGGATGCAATATTAACGACAGATAGAAAATATTCAAGGAATAGTGAGTTACAGAAGGGATCTTTCAGTTAATATGAAAGGCCATGACAGTACCAGTTCCCTGATTTTGAACATGCCCTTGCTTGTGAATGAGGTTAATTATTTGAGTTAGAAATTGAGTGGATATAATTCTAGACAGATGATTGGATTAAACACATCACATGACTGTGTATTCATTTTGCTCAGAGCATGGTCCTCCTGGTATTTAAAAGGGAACAGTCATCACTAAGCAACCCATACCAAAGTGTCGAGCTGGTCCATTTTTTTAACTTACCGTTTACCACAGTATAGCAGTTTGTATCAGGCTAACTCTGCTTACTTTGAAGCTGATCATTTTCTGTCACTTGAAATTTCAGAATCCTCTGCATCTGACATCAGAGCAGGGCTGTAGCAGTGGGAGATTCAGTAGCCTGCAGTGCATGTTAGGAGATTTTATAACCTTATCTCAGATATTTGCCGGTCCCGCTGTTCTCCCAAGGCTAAGTACAGTCCTCTGTAAGTGCACTTAGCCCCAGGAGGACAACAGAACCAACAAAGATCACCACTTATAAAATGTCTAACATGCACTGCAGGCGGTTGAATCTCACGCTGCTGTTACACTGCTCTGATGTCAGTTGCAGGGGATTCAGGGATTTGTAGTTATAGAAAATGTCAGCTTGGAAGTAAGCAGAATTAGTCTGATACAATCTGCTATACTACAGTGAAAAAAGTTTCAGCACACAGAGTGGAAATTGGGACCAGCTCCACACTTTGGTATGGGACTCTTAATGCTGACTGTTCCCTTTTGCTAGCACACTACATCACAGGGCAACCAAATATGCTATTTTTTCTGTAGCTGCTGCCTGCCTCCCCCTCTGCCCAACATCCATGTTTCACTATTGACTATTTCACACTCGCCTCTAATTTTCTTGTTTTATAAGTTTCTATTTTCATTACAGTAAGCACATCCATATAGCATAATAGAAATGTAGCACCCACCCTTGCACCCAGCATACTTAATTCCGTATACTGCACAGCTATGAACATTTAAAAAATAAACAAAAATGGACACCTTTTTTGTCCAAACGCTGATACCCATCTCTTTGTTATGCGTCGCAGTCTATACCACATTTTTAGCTGTCTGACTGTTTCTTCAAACTTTGGCCAGAATGAATCCGGTCATCTGTCTGTCATCCTTACCACACACGCCCTGGCATCTTCTCTCTCTGCAGAATGGATAGTCAACATTATGGCCTGTTATATCTTTCTATACTGTACAGCTCTCTCTGTCTCTCAGCCAGTGCAAGCAATTACATTCTTGAGAAAAATACAGATGAAGAGGAAATTGGGAGGTAGCACACATGACAAACTACAACAGCTACATGTACAGAAGCATTATTAGAACACGAAAGCAAAAGCACATTTTGCATCAAATATTGGTAGACAGAAGAACTACCTTAGCAGCATTTTATCAAAAGATTTATATTTTGATATTTAAATTTCTACTTTTTTTATTTTGCTTACATGTAAAAATACAAAAAAATGTTATAAGCACAATAACACACTCCAGGGTGTGCATTTTGCTAGATTACCACACTCCAGGGTGTGCGTTATGCTAGATTGCCACACTTCCTGGGTGATTGAAGGAACTGGACCTGCAGCCTTATGCCTCACAACTCACCCGGGGTGTGCATCTGTACACCCTGTTGCATTGTATCATTTACTTGTGGGGTTTATTCTCTCCCCTCCAAAAAAAAAAAAATTGTAGATGCTGCCTCAGGTAATGCATTATAAATGTACACAATGTTAGACGAGTTTGAGACCCACAAAACAAGAATGTTAGAGCCTCTGGAGAAAGGACAAGGCACAGTGAGCCAAGAGCCATTTCTAAGTCCAACCTGAGGGAAGGGGTTTATATGTGGGAGACAGAATACAATAGCTGCAATGGTAAAAAAAAGGAGAGTATAATGCCCCAAAATACAGGTAAGTAAATAGTCACAGCCCAAAGTTCATGTAGGAGGTCTATGGGTAAAAGTGAATGCATGGAGACATAGGAGCCGACTCCATGGGTGCTCAAGCACCCACAAAGTTAACTAAAGCACCCTCAATTTTTTGAGGGCAGCCTGCAAAAAAGATTACTGGGGAACCTGGTCACAGGAAAATTACTACCTCCTGGCAATGAGCACCCACAAAGATTCCTAAAAGTTGGCATTACTGCATGGAGAGGTATGTGGGAGATAGTGCATGTTTACAGTGGTCAGAGGGTGACGGTTAATGTGCGGGGGGGAAGGGGGGTCTGACAAAACCAAGACTGAGTCAGCAAAATAAGACCTAGAGGTCCATCCCATCTAACTGAGGGTGGCAGAGCATGTGTATGGGCAACTTAGGACTGAGAATGCATGTGTTTGGGGGAGGGTCTGTGTCATAATAGTGCATGAATCTGGGAGGATTTGTGGGGGACAGATCATGTGTGTAGGGGTATGGTGGGGAGAGGGTATGTGTGGGAGGGTCTGGGGATGACCGTGCATGTGGAGGTGAGAGGGTGACAGAGCATGTGGGGAAGGGGTCTGAGGTGACTGTGCATATGGAGGTGAGAGGGTGACAGAGCATGTGGGAAAGGGGGCTGAGGGTGACCGTGCATATGTAAGGGTGGTGTGACACTGCATGTGTGTGTGCAGGGGGAAGGGAAGAGTTACATTGCACTGTATTGCATATAAATGAGGGTGTGAGGAGGAAATTGCATGTAAATGGGAGTGGTTGAGCAGTACAGCATGCTTAACCCGTAACTCCTGGCTGAACCTATTGTTTGCATTTAGTTATTCTGCAGCAGATCAAGAGAGGAGACCTGCGTGGCACATTTCTCCACAGATGATGTGCTACAAACCAGAGCATGCAAGAAACATCATGGGGTGCTAGGAGGACTTCTAACTGAGCATGCAAACATCCTTTGCAGCAAAAGTATGTTCAGCAATACCCTGACATCAGGATAAAGACAGGGAAGACCCAGACTGTTGAGCACCTCCTCCCCCCCCAACACACACTCTCTCTACCTGGATCTAGTGAAAAGCCCCAGTGAAAAACCACACTGTGGGGAGTAATCACAGACAAGCAGGAAGTGAGCAGATCATGGGGGGAGTGGGAGAAAGGTGTCAGAAAAAAAAAAGGCTCTTTTATAATTTTGTTAGATGAGCTAGAACAGAGTTCCTCCTTTGGGTTCCCGCTGAGAAATAATCCTTGATGTAGAATAAAATATTATTTTCTCCCTGACTGCAGCCACTAAAGGACAGAGAGACTCATTAGAAAACTGAATATTTAATGGGAACAAAAATGCATTTGAATAAAAAGTGATTAGCAAGAAATAGTGTCACTGCCATCACGTAATGTACTGTACTTACATTTGAGATGAAACAAGTTCTAAATGAATACTGGGTGGGATTGCTAGCAGTTCAGTGTCAGTGTAGGATATGTGTTCACATAGCAAGCAGGGGCTGTGGCAGAATTTGTGGTTTCATTGGTGCTGGCTGGGATATTTAGCAGTTAGATGTGAGGGGCAGGTAAATAATTGCCTCTCCCAGGATTTGGAGGATTATTGATGAATGACAGGGGGTGTGTGTGTGTCGGAGGCTATCCCTACCATACCTCTCAACCTCTTGTCACATTACTCAGGGACAAGGCTTAAAAAAATCAGGGACAAATGATCAAATTCAGGGACACATTTTCAAAATACGTGGTATCCACCCAGGAAGCTGACAGAGTAAGGGACTTAGCATAGAATGCATTTTTTAAGGAAGGACAAGTCCTTAACTTTAATGGTTGACATTATTTTGTGCTTACAGTTCCCACTGTTTGGTCATGGAAACACAAGTTTTAGGAGGGACAGAGTAAAATTTTGAGGCAAAATCAGGGACAGTTGAGAGGTATGATGCCTACTGCTTCTCCTTTCTTGCTGTCCCTCCCTATGTTACCCTACTCAACTGCAGTCCAGAAATTTCTGTATTCTTCTTCTGTTGGAGGTGGAGACCTGCAGAGCAGTTCAAAGTCAGGATGTTGCCCTGGAGTGTAGTGTTTGATATTGCTGGCAGCAGCAGGCCCCAGCCCTGGAGGGTATTGTTTGATAATGTTGACTGCAGTTGGCCCCAGCCCTGCAGGGCATTGTTTGATAATGCTGGCAGAAACGGGCCCCAGCCCTGGATGGTATTGTTTGATATTGCAGAGAGAACTGGGCCCTAGCCCTGGATGGCATTGTTGGATATTGTTGGTAGCAGTGGGCCCCAGCCCTGGAGGGTATTGTTTGATATTGCAGGGAGCAATGGGCCCCAGCCCTGCAGGGCATTGTTTGATAATGCTGGCAGAAGCGGGCCCCAGCCCTGGATGGTATTGTTTGATATTGCAGGGAGCACTCGGCCCTAGCCGTGGAGGACATTGTTTGATGTTGTTGGTAACAGTGGGCCCCAGCCCTGGAGGGTATTGTTTGATATTGCAGGAAGCGGTGGGCCCCAGCCCTGGAGGGCATTGTTTGATAATGTTGACTGCAGTTGGCCCCAGCCCTGCAGGGCATTGTTTGATAATGCAGGCAGAAGCAGGCCCCAGCCCTGGAGAGTATTGTTTGATATTGCAGGGAGCACTGCGCCCTAGCCCTGGAGGGCATTGTTTGATATTGTTGGTAGCAGTGGGCCACAGCCCTGGAGGGTATTGTTTGATATTGCAGGGAGCAGTGGGCACCAGCCCTGGAGGGCATTGTTTGATATTGTTCGTAGCAGTGGGCCCCAGCCCTGGAGGGTATTGTTTCATAATGTTTGCTGCAGTTCGCCCCAGCCCTGCAGGGCATTGTTTGATAATGCTGGCAGAAGCGGGCCCCAGCCCTGGAGGGTATTGTTTGATATTGCAGGGAGCACTGGGCCCCAGCCCTGGAGGGCATTGTTTGATAATGCTGGCAGAAGCAAGCCCCAGCCCTGGAGGGTATTGTTTGATATTGCAGGGAGCAGTGGGCCCTAGCCCTGGAACGCATTGTTTGATATTGTTGGTAGCAGAGGGTACCAGCCCTGGAGGGTATTGTTTGATATTGCAGGGAGCAGTGGGCCCAAGCCCTGGAGGGCATTGTTTGAGAAAGTTGGCTGCAGTTGGCCCCAGCCCTGCAGGGCATTGTTTGATAATGCTGGCAGAAGCAGGCCCCAGTCCTGGGGGGTATTGTTTGATATTGCAGGGAGCACTGGGCCCTAGCCCTGGAGGGCATTGTTTGATATTGTTGGTAGCTGTGGGCCCCAGACTTGGAGGGTATTGTTTGATATTGCAGGGAGTAGTGGGCCCCAGCCCTGGAGGGCATTGTTTGATAATGCTGGCAGCAATGGGCCCTAGCCCAGGAGGGTATTGTTTGGTTTTGCAGGAAGCAGTGGGCCCCAGCCCTGGAGGGCATTGTTTGATAATGCTGGCAGCAGTGGGACCCAGCCCTGGAGGGTATGGTTTGATAATGCTGGCAGCAGTGGGCCCCAGCCCTGGAGGGCATTATTTGATAATGCTGGCAGCAGTGGGCTCCAGCCCTGGAGGGTATTGTTTGGTTTCGCAGGGAGCAGTGGGCCCTAGCCCTGGAGGGCATTGTTTGATAACGTTGGCAGCAGTGGCCCCAGTCCTGGATGGTATTTATTGATATTGCAGGGAGCAGTGGGCCCCAGCCCTGGAGGGTATTGTTTGATATTGCAGGGAGCACTGGGCCCCAGCCCTAGTGGGCATTGTTTGATATTGTTGATAGCAGTGGGCTCCAGCCCTGGAGGCATAGCTCTCAACTGTACCACATTACGAGGAACGTTCCTCATTTTACTTCACAAAGGCTCCCTATTCCACATTGTGAGGACTTGTTCCATATTCAAAGTCAACATTTTAAAGCACAAATCCATAGTAAATGATGCAAAAAAATATATTTTTCAGTTAATAACAGACTTTCTGAACATAAATGCAATATTTTAACAGTGTTTTGAGCTTCTTAGGTAAAGATTTGATTAAGTGTTCCACGTTTTGCCCATTTGTTCCACATTTTGACAGGCAGTGTTCCACATTTGAGAGACAAAAGGTTGAGAGGTATGCCTGGAGGGTATTGTTTCATATTGCAGGGAGCAGTGGGCCCCAGCCCTGGTATTGTTTGATATTGTTGGCAGCAATGGACCCTAGCCCTGGAAGGCACTGTTTGATATTGCTAGCAGCAGCAGGTCCCAGCCCTGGAGGGCATCATTTGATAATGCTGGCAGCAGTGGGTCCCAGCCCTGGAGGATATTATTTCATATTGCAGGGAGCAGTAGGCCTCAGTCCTAGAGTGCATTGTTTGATAATGCTGACAGCAGTGGGCCCTAGACCAGGAGGGTATTGTTTGGTTTTGCAGGGAGCAATGGGCCCCAGCCATGGAGGGTATTGTTTGGTTTTGAAGGGAGCAGTGGGCCCCAACCCTGGAGGGCATTGTTGATAATGCTGGCAGCAATGGGCCCTAGCCCAGGAGGGTATTGTTTGGTTTTGCAGGGAGCAGTGGGCCCCAGCCCTGGAGGGTAATTTTTGGTTTTGCAGGGAGCAGTGGGCCCCAGCCCTGGAGGGCATTGTTTGATAATGCTGGCAGCAGTGGGACCCAGCCCTGGAGGGTATTGTTTGATAATGCTGGCAGCAGTGGGCCCCAGCCCTGGAGGGCATTATTTGATAATGCTGACAGCAGTGGGCCCCAGGCCTGGAGGGCATTATTTGATAATGCTGGCAGCGGTGGGCCCCAGCCCTAGAGGGAATTGTTTGATAATGTTGGCAACAGTGGCCCCAGTCCTGGAGGGTATTTTTTGATATTGCAGGGAGCAGTGGGGCCCAGCCCTGGAGGGTATTGTTTGATAATGCTGGCAGTAGTGGGACACAGCCCTGGAGGACATTGTTTGATATTGCTGGCAGCAGTGGGCCCCAGCCCTGGAAGGCATTATTTGATAATGCTGGCAGCAGTGGGCCCTAGCCCTGGTGGGTATTGTTTGGTTTTGCAGGGAGCAGTGGGCCCTAGCCCTGGAGGGCATTGTTTGATAATGTTGGCAGGAGTGGCCCCAGTCCTGTAGGGTATTGTATGATATTGCTGTCAGCTGCGGGCCCAGCCTTCGAGGGTATTGTCTGAAATTGCTGGCAGCAGCAGGCCCCAGCCCTGGAGCGTATTGTTTGATAATGCTAGCAGCAATGGGCCCCAGCCGTGGAGGGCATTGTTTGATATTGCAGGGAGCAGTGGGCCCCAGCCCTGGAGGGCATTGTTTGATAATGTTGACTGCAGTTGGCTCCAGCCCTGTAGGGCATTGTTTGATAATGTTGGCAGAAGCGGGCCCCAGCCCTGGAGGGCATTGTTTGATATTGCAGGGAGCACTGGGCCCTAGCCCTGGAGGGCATTGTTTGATATAGCTGGTAGCAGTGGGCCCCAGCCCTGGAGGGCATTGTTTAATAATGCTAACAGAAGTGGGCCCCAGCCCTGGAGGGTATTGTTTGATATTGCAGGGAGCACTGGGCCCTAGTCCTGGAGGGCATTGTTTGATATTGTTGGTAGCAGTGGGCCCCAGCCCTGGAGGGTATTGTTTGATAATGGTGGCTGCAGTTCACCCCAGCCTTGCAGGGCATTGTTTGATAATGCTGGCAGAAGCGGGCCCCAGCCCTGGAGGGCATTGTTTGATATTGTTGGTAGCAGTGGGCCCCAGTCCTGAGGGCATTGTTTGATATTGCAGGGAGCACGGGCCCCAGCCCTGGTATTGTTTGATATTGTTGGCGCAGTGCACCCTACCCTTGAGGGCACTGTTTGATAATGCTGGCAGAGCGGGCCCCAGCCCTGGAGGGCATTGTTTGATATTGTTGGTAGCAGTGGGCCCCAGCCCTGGAGGGTGTTGTTTGATATTGCAGGGAGCACTGGGCCCCAGCCCTGGTATTGTTTGATATTGTTGGCAGAAGCAGGACCCCAGCCCTGGAGGGCATTGTTTGATATTCTAGGAGCAGTGGGACCCAGCCTTGGAGGATATTGTTTGATATTGCTGGCAGCAGCAGGCCCCAGCCCTAGAGGGTATTGTTTGATATTGCAGGGAGCACTGGGCCCCAGCCCTGGAGGCATTGTTTGATAATGTTGGCAGCAGCAGGCCCCAGCCCTGGAGGGTATTGTTTAATATTACAGGGAGCAGTGGGCCCTAGCCCTGGTAGGCATTGTTTGATATTGTTGGTAGCAGTGGGTACCAGCCCTGGAGGGTATTGTTTGATATTGCAGGGAGCAGTGGACCCAAGCCCTGGAGGGCATTGTTTGATAATGTTGGCTGCAGCTGGCCCCAAACTTGGAGGGTATTGTTTGATATTGCAGGGAGTAGTGGGCCCCAGCCCTGGAGGGCATTGTTTGATAATGCTGGCAGCAATGGGCCCTAGCCCAGGAGGGTATTGTTTGGTTTTGCAGGAAGCAGTGGGCCCCAGCCCTGGAGGGTATTGTTTGGTTTTGCAGGGAGCAGTGGGCCCCAGCCCTGGAGGGCATTGTTTGATAATGCTGGCAGCAGTGGGACCCAGCCCTGGAGGGTATGGTTTGATAATGCTGGCAGCAGTGGGCCCCAGCCCTGGAGGGCATTATTTGATAATGCTGACAGCAGTGGGCCCCAGGCCTGGAGGGCATTATTTGATAATGCTGGCAGCAGTGGCTCCAGCCATGGAGGGTATTGTTTGGTTTTGCAGGGAGCAGTGGGCCCTAGCCCTGGAGGGCATTGTTTGATAATGTTGGCAGCAGTGGCCCCAGTCCTGGAGGGTATTTTTTGATATTGCAGGGAGCAGTGGGCCCCAGCCCTGGAGGGTATTGTTTGATATTGCAGGGAGCACTGGGCCCCAGCCCTAGTGGGCATTGTTTGATATTGTTGATAGCAGTGGGCCCCAGCCCTGGAGGGTATTGTTTGATATTGCAGGGAGCAGTGGGCCCCAGCCCTGGAGGGTATTGTTTGATATTGCAGGGAGCACTGGGCCCCAGCCCTGGAGGGCATTGTTTGATATTGTTGGTAGCAGTGGGCCCCAGCCCTGGAGGGCATTGTTTGATATTGTTGGTAGCAGTGGGCCCCAGCCCTGGAGGGTGTTGTTTGATATTGCAGGGAGCACTGGGCCCCAGCCCTGGTATTGTTTGATATTGTTGGCAGCAGTGGACCCTCACCCTGGAGGGCACTGTTTGATATTGCTAGCAGCAGTGGGACCCAGCCTTGGAGGATATTGTTTGATATTGCTGGCAGCAGCAGGCCCCAGCCCTAGAGGGTATTATTTGATATTGCAGGGAGCACTGGGCCCTAGCCCTGGAGGGCATTGTTTGATAATGCTGGCAGAAGCAGGCCCCAGCCCTGGAGGGTATTGTTTAATATTACAGGGAGCAGTGGGCCCTAGCCCTGGTAGGCATTGTTTGATATTGTTGGTAGCAGTGGGTACCAGCCCTGGAGGGTATTGTTTGATATTGCATGGAGCAGTGGACCCAAGCCCTGGAGGGCATTGTTTGATAATGTTGGCTGCAGCTGGCCCCAAACTTGGAGGGTATTGTTTGATATTGCAGGGAGTTAGGGCCCCAGCCCTGGAGGGCATTGTTTGATAATGCTGGCAGCTAGGGCCTAGCCCAGGAGGGTATTGTTTGGTTTTGTAGAAGCAGGGGCCCCAGCCCTGGAGGGTATTGTTTGGTTTTGCAGGGAGCAGTGGGCCCCAGCCCTGGAGGGCATTGTTTGATAATGCTGGCAGCAGTGGGCCCCAGCCCTGGAGGGTATGGTTTGATAATACTGGCAGCAGTGGGCCCCAGCCCTGGAGGGCATTATTTGATAATGCTGACAGCAGTGGGCCCCAGGCCTGGAGGGCATTATTTGATAATGCTGGCAGCAGTGGCTCCAGCCATGGAGGGTATTGTTTGATATTGCAGGGAGCACTGGGCCCCAGCCCTAGTGGGCATTGTTTGATATTGTTGATAGCAGTGGGCCCCAGCCCTGGAGGGTATTGTTTGATATTGCAGGGAGCAGTGGGCCCCAGCCCTGGAGGGTATTGTACGATATTGCAGGGAGCAGTGGGCCCCAGTCCTGGTATTGTTTGATATTGTTGGCAGCAGTGGACCATAGCCCTGGAGGACACTGTTTGATATTGCTTGCAGCAGCAGGCCCCAGCCCTGGAGGCATCGTTTGATAATGCTGGCAGAAGTGGGCCCCAGCCCTGGAGGATATTATTTCATATTGCAGGGAGCAGTAGGCCTCAGTCCTAGAGTGCATTGTTTGATAATGCTGACAGCAGTGGGCCCTAGACCAGGAGGGTATTGTTTGGTTTTGCAGGGAGCAGTGGGCCCCAGCCATGGAGGGTATTGTTTGGTTTTGAAGGGAGCAGTGGGCCCCAACCCTGGAGGGCATTGTTTGATAATGCTGGCAGCAATGGGCCCTAGCCCAGGAGAGTATTGTTTGGTTCTGCAGGGAGCAGTGGGCCCCAGCCCTGGAGGGTATTTTTTGGTTTTACAGGGAGCAATGGGCCCCAGCCCTGGAGAGCATTGTTTGATAATGCTGGCAGCAGTGGGACCCAACCCTGGAGGGTATTGTTTGATAATGCTGGCAGCAGTGGGCCCCAGCCCTGGAGGGCATTATTTGATAATGCTGGCAGTGGTGGGCCCTAGCCCTAGAGGGTATTGTTTGGTTTTGCAGGGAGCAGTGGGCCGTAGCTCTGGAGAGCATTGTTTGATAATGTTGGCATCAGTGGCCCCAGTCCTGGAGGGTATTTTTTGATATTGCAGGGAGCAGTGGGCCCCAGCCCTGGAGGATATTGTTTGATAATGCTGGCAGCAGTGGGACACAGCCCTGGTGGGTATTGCTTGATAATACTGGCAGCAGTGGGCCCCAGCCCTGGAGGGCATTGTTTGATAATGTTGGCAACAGTGGCTCAGTCCTGGAGGGTATTTTTTGATATTGCAGGGAGCAGTGGGCCTCAGCCCTGGAGGGTATTATTTGTAATGAAGGCAGCAGTGGGACCCAGCCCTGGAGGACATTGTTTGATATTGCTGGAAGCAGTGGGCCCCAGCCCTGGAAGGCATTATTTGATAATGCTGGCAGCAGTGGGCCCCAGCCCTGGTGGGTATTGTTTGGTTTTGCAGGGAGCAGTGTGCCCTAGCCCTGGAGGGCATTGTTTGATAATGTTGGCAGGAGTGGCCCCAGTCCTGGAGGGTATTGTATGATATTGCTCTCGGCTGCGGGCCCAGCCTTGTAGGTGTGTCTATCTGATATTGTTGGCAGCAGCAGCCCCAGCCCTGAGGGTATTGTTTGATAATGCTAGCAGCAGTGGGCCCCAACCCTGGAGGGCATTGTTTGATATTGCAGGGAGCAGTGGTCCCCAGCCCTTGAGGGCATTGTTTGATAATGTTGACTGCAGTTGGCTCCAGCCCTGCAGGGCATTGTTTGATAATGCTGGCAGAAGCAGGCCCCAGCCCTGGAGGGTATTGTTTGATATTGCAGGGTGCAGTGGGCCCCAGCCTTGGAGAGCATTGTTTGATAATGTTGACTGCAGTTGGCCCCAGTCCTGCAGTGCATTGTTTGATAATGCTGGCAGAAGTGGGTTCCAGCCCTGGAGGGTATTATTTTATATTGCAGGGAGCACTGGGCCTGAGCCCTGGAGGGCATTGCTTGATATTGTTGGTAGCAGTGGGCCCCAGCCCTGGAGGGTATTGTTTGATATTGCAGGGAGCAGTGGGCCCCAGCCCTGGAAGGCGTTGTTTGATATTGTTGGTAGCAGTGGGCCCCAGCCTTGGAGGGTATTGTTTGATAATGTTTACTGCAGTTGGCCCCAGCCCTGCAGAGCATTGTTTGATAATGCTGGCAGAAGCGGGCCCCAGCCCTGGAGGGTATTGTTTGATATTCCAGGGAGCACTGGGCCTCAGCCCTGGAGGGCATTGTTTGATAATACTGGCAGAAGCAGGTCCCAGCCCTGGAGGGTATTGTTTGATATTGCTGGTAGCAGTGGGCCCCAGCCCTGGAGGGTATTGTTTGATATTGCAGGGAGCAGTGGGCCCCAGCCCTGGAGGGCATTGTTTGATAATGTTGGCTGCTGTAGACCCCAGCCCTGCAGGGCATTGTTTGATAATGCTAGCAGAAGTGGGCCCCAGCCCTGGAGGGTATTGTTTGATATTGCAGGGAGCACTGGGCCCTAGTCCTGGAGGGCATTGTTTGATATTGTTGGTAGCAGTGGGCCCCAGCCCTGGAGGGTATTGTTTGATAATGGTGGCTGCAGTTCACCCCAGCCCTGCAGGGCACTGTTTGATAATGCTGGCAGAAGCAGGTCCCAGCCCTGGAGGGTATTGTTTGATATTGCAGGGAGCACTGGGCCCCAGCCCTGGAGGGCATTGTTTGATATTGTTGGTAGCAGTGGCCCCAGTTCTGGAGGGTGTTGTTTGATATTGCAGGGAGCACTGGGCCCCAGCCCTGGTATTGTTTGATATTGTTGGCAGCAGTGGACCCTCACCCTGGAGGGCACTGTTTGATATGGCTAGCAGCAGCAGGCCCAAGCCCTGGAGGGCATTGTTTGATAATGTTGGCAGCAGTGGCCCCAGATCTGGAGGGTGTTGTTTGATAATGCTGGCAGCAGTGTTACCCAGCCCAGGAGGGTATTGTTTGATAATGCTGGCAGCAGTGGGACCCAGCCCTGGAGGGCATTGTTTGATATCGTTGGTAGCAGTGGGCCCCAGCCCTGGATGGTATTGTTTGATATTTCAGGGAGCACTGGGCCCCAGCCCTGGAGGGCATTGTTTATTATTGTAGGGAGCAGTGGGCCCCAGCCCTGGAGGGTATTGTTTGATAATGCTGGTGTAACCCCTAGATGGCGCTATCCCAGGGGCAACTACCCCTGCCTGATTTGCCACTAACAGGTTGAGGGGCCTGGATCCAATGGCGGGTGCCTCCACCCAGAGGTCAGGGTTTACAATAGTTAAACTAACTTGGTCACAGCCCTCTGGGACACTGCAACCCCTTTCTGCCCACTCAGTGGCCCAATCACATCAGGAATTACCTTTACAGTATACACTTACCCCAGGACTGGTTCGGCACTGGGACCTCCTGTGAAATAAGATACAGTGCAACAATCACAGTACGAGTACTTTTAACATGAGACAAATACCTCAGGCAGTATAACTTTTGCTGAAAACAAGCAGCTCTGATTTATTTAGGGGATATAACAAGACAGGGGAAATCAGGCTAATTAGCTTATCACCTACTCATCTACCCATGGCTCCTTGTGCACAGACCTATCTCTATCAGTTACTGTCCCTGGGTGCCCAAGCCCTGAGTGGCTGAGTCCAGGCCGTGGCAGCTGGTAGGGGCCCTTTCACACAGAGAAAAGGAGAATTAAACAGTCAGCAGGTACAGTAATTCCATTTGGTTTAATGTGGCAATTCAACAGGGAGTGACCCTGAATTGTACTCATGACCTCCAAATAAGATAGGTTCTCAATGTCAGCAGGGCTACTCTTTGAGCTCCAAGAGACTCCTCCACATTTATATAGGTAAACAGTCACAGGCAAAGTCACTTAATGGCAGCAGGATTCACTTGAGGTACACAAACCTCTTCACACATTTATATGGTGAAAGAAAGCACTATACCAGGCAGGCTGCATCTGTATCCGATCTGCAATTACTGCACTACACCTGGAGAACACACAGCAGATTCAGTTCCTGGCCAGACCGAGTGCAATTTTCAGCAATTCCTCCAGTCTTCTACAGGGTGAGCCTGGTTTCTCTCTTCAGATATCCTTTGATTCTCTTCACAGGACGGATTCAGTCCTAACAAGCTGCAGACCGAACTCTGGACCTTGCACATGTTTTTTACTAAACTGTGCACTGAAGGAGCTGAGGTTCCTTTCCTTTCACTGCCCAAGCTCAACTGAAACTCCCCAACAGACAAAGCCGGCACTTCCTTTGAGTTCCTCCCAGTTCTTGACTGGATTGGCTGTCACTCACAATAGACTGCTGCTGTTGGTCCAAAAAGGCTCAGTCTAAACTACATCTCCCAGAGTCACTGCCCATACAATCCTCTTGTGGCTGGCTCAGATTATGAGTCCAAGTTCTGATTCGTTCAAGGCACCATTTTAGAGCTAGTTTACCCCACACTGATTGGTCCAGTTCTAGCAGTTCAAAACCAGAATGGGGAATTAGCAGACACAGTTCTGACTGCAAAAAGCGGAGGTTAGACAAACTGTAATTTCATTATTACTGTAAATGATTTCTGGCAAACAGTTACATCTTTCAGATAGGTTCCTTTGCACTCCTAGTGACTGCAAAATGGAGTGAATTGGCAGCAGCTCGAGTGGTACTCAAACAGAGAAGCACACAGTCCCCCATACAAACTAATTATGCCTGCAAGCAGACAGCTCTTAAAGAGACAGTACCAGAGGTTCTAAAAACACTCACTGATAAATGGCTTAAACGCCAAACACCATTCAGGCTTGGAGCATTCAAGCAAGCTCCTGGAAGTCTTTTGGGAACCCCCATTTGCGGGGGGGTTACACCGGCAGCAGTGGGACCCAGCCCTGGAGGGTATTGTTTGATAATGCTGGCAGCAGTGTGCCCCTGTTCTGGAGGGTATTGTTTGGTTTTGCAGGGAGCAGTGGGCCGTAGCCCTGGAGGGTATTGTTTGATAATGCAGGCAGCAGTGGGCCCCAGCCGTGGAGGGTATTGTTTGATAATGCTGCAGCAGTGGGCCCCAACTCTGGAGGATATTGTTTGATAATGCTGGCAGCAGTGGACCCCAGCCCTGGAGGGAATTGTTTGATAATGCTGGCAGCAGTGGGTGTTAGATAGTGCAGCAGTGGCCCCAGCCCTGGAGGGTATTGTTTGATGTTGCTTGCAGCAGCAGGCCCCTGCCCTGAAGGGATTGTTTGATATTGCTGGCAGCAGTGGGCCCCAGCCCTGGAGGGTATTGTTTGATAATGTTGGCAGCAGTGGGCCTTAGTCCTGGCGTGGTATTGCTTGATACTGGCATCAGTGGTGTTTGATAGGCTGGCAGCGTGGGCCCCAGCCCTTGAGGGTATTGTTTGATATTGCTTGCAGCAGCGGGCCCCAGCCCTGGAGGGCATTGTTTGATAATGCTGGCAGCCGTGGGCCCCAGCCCTGGAGGGTATTATTTGATAATGTTGGCAGCAGTGGGCCCTAGCCTTGGAGGGTATTGTTTGATAATGCTGGCAGCAGTGGGCCCTAGCCATGGAGGATATTTCTTTGATAATGCTGGCAGCAGTGGGATCCAACCCTGGAGGATATTGTTTGATAATGCTGGCAGCAGTGGACCCCAGCCATGGAGGGCATTGTTTAATAATGCTGGCAGCAGTGGGCCCTAGCCCTGGAGGGTATTGTTTGATATTGCTTGCTGCAGCAGGCCCCAGCCCTGGAGGGTATTGTTTGATATTGCTTGCAGCAGCAGGCCCCAGCCCTGGAGGGTATTGTTTGAAAATGCTGGCAGCAGTGGGCCCTAGCCCTGGAGGGTATTGTTTGATAATGCTGGCAGCAGTGGGCCCTAGTCCTGGGGGGTGTTGCTTGATAATACTGGGTATCAGTGGTGTTTGATAGGGCTGGCAGCAGTGGGCCCCAGCCCTGGAGGTTATTGTTTGATATTGCTTGCAGCAGCGGGCCCCAGCCCTGGAAGGCATTGTTTGTTAATGCTGGCAGCCATGGGCCCCAGCCCTGGAGGGTATTTTTTGATAATGCTGAGAGCAGTGGGCCCCAGCCCAGGAGGGTATTGTTTGGTATTTCTGGCAGAAGCGGGCCCCAGTCCTGGAGGGTATTGTTTCATACCGCAGGGACCAGTGGTCCCTAGCCCTGGAGGGCATTGTTTGATAATGCTGGCAGCAGTCGGCCCCAGCTCTGAAATGTATTGTTTGATATTGCTGGTAGCACAAAGCCCCAGCCCTGGAGGGTATTCTTTGATAATGCTGGCAGCAGTGGGCCCCATCCCTGGAGGGTATTGTTTGATATGGCTGACAGCAGTGGGTCCCAGCCCTGGAGGGTATTGTTTGATATTGCTGGCTGCAGCGGGAGCCAGCCCTGTAAGGTATTGTTTGATATTGTTGGCACCAGCGGGCCCCTGCCCTGAAGCATAATTTTTGACATTTCAGGGAGCAGTGGGCCCCAGTCCTGGAGGACATTGTTTGATAATGCTGGCAGAAGTGGGCCCCAGCCCTTGAGGGTATTATTTGATATGGTAGGTAGCAGTGGGCCCTAGCCCTGGAGGGCACTGTTTGATAATGCTGGCAGCAGTCGGCCCCAGCACTGGAGGGTATTGTTTGAAATTTCTGGCAGAAGCCAGCCCCAGTCCTGGAGGGTATTGTTTAATAATGCTGGCAGCAGTAGGACCCAGCCCTGGATGGTATTGTTTGATATTTCTGGCAGCAGTGGGCCCCAGCCCTGGATGGTATGGTTTGATAATGCTGGCAGCAGTGGGCCCCAGCCCAGGAGGGTATTGTTTAGTTTTGCAGGGAGCAGTGGGCCCCTACCCTGGAGGGCACTGTTTGATAATCCTGGCAGCAGCAGGCCCCAGCCCTGGAGGGTATTGTTTCATATTGCAGGGACCAGTGGTCCCTAGCCCTGGAGGGCATTGTTTGATAATGCTGGCAGCAGTCGGCCCCAGCCCTGGAATTTACTGTTAGATATTGCCGGTAGCAAAAAGCCCCAGCCCTGGAGGGTATTCTTTGATAATGCTGGCAGCAGTGGGCCCCATCCCTGGAGGGTATTATTTGATATTGCTGACAGCAGTGGGCCCCAGCCCTGGAGGGTATTGTTTGATATTGCTGGCTGCAGCGGGAGCCAGCCCTGTAAGGTATTGTTTGATATTGTTGGCATCAGAGAGCTCCAGGCCTGAAGCAAAATTTTTTAACATTTCAGGGAGCAGTGGGCCCCAGCCCTGGAGGACATTATCTGGTAATGCTGGCAGAAGTGGGCCACAGCCCTGGAGGGTATTATTTGATATTGCAGGGAGCAGTGGGCCCTAGCCCTGGACAGCATTGTTTGATAATGCTGGCAGCAGTCGGCCCCAGCCCTGGAATTTACTGTTTGATATTGCCGGTAGCAAAAAGCCCCAGCCCTGGAGGGTATTCTTTGATAATGCTGGCAGCAGTGGGCCCCATCCCTGGAGGGTATTGTTTGATATTGCTGACAGCAGTGGGCCCCAGCCCTGGAAGGTATTGTTTGATATTGCTTGCTGCAGCGGGAGCCAGCCCTGTAAGGTATTGTTTGATATTGTTGGCATCAGAGAGCCCCAGCCCTGAAGCGTAAGTTTTTAACATTTCAGGGAGCAGTGGGCCCCAGCCCTGGAGGACATTATTTGATAATGCTGGCAGAAGCGGGCCCCAGCCCTGGAGGGTATTATTTGATATTGCAGGGAGCAGTGGGCCCTAGCCCTGGAGGGCATTGTTTGATAATGCTGGCAGCAGTCGGCCCCAGCTCTGGAGGGTATTGTTTGATATTTCTGGGAGAAGCCAACCCCAGTCCTGGAGGGTATTGATTAATAATGCTGGCAGCAGTGGGACCCAGCCCTGGAGGGCATTGTTTGATAATGCTGGGGGCAGTGGGCCCAGCCCTGGAGGGTATTGTTTATTATTGTAAGAAGCAGTGGGCTCCAGGCCCTGTTTATTATTGTAGGGAGCAGAGGGCCCCAGCCTTGGAGGATATTGTTTGACATTTCAGGGAGCAGTGGGCCCCAGCCCTGGAGGGTATTGTTTAATATTTCTGGCAGCAGCGGGCCCCAGTCCTGGAGGGTATTGTTTCGTATTGCAGGGACCAGTGGTCCCTAGCCCTGGAGGGCATTCTTTGATAATGCTGGCAACAGTCGGCCCCAGCCCTGGAATTTATTGTTTGATATTGCTGGCAGCAGCAGGCCCCGGCCCTGGAAGGTATTATTTGATATTGCTTGCAGCAGCAGGCCCCGGCCCTGAAGGGCATTGTTTGATAAGGCTGGCAGCAGCGGGTCCCAGCCCCTGAGGGTATTGTTTGATAATGCTGGCAGCAGTGGGCCCTAGCCCTGGAGGGTATAGTTTGATAATACTGGCAGCAGTGGGCCCTAGTCCTGGGGGGTATTGCTTGATAATACTGGCATCAGTGGGTGTTTGATAGGGCTGCCAGCAGTGGGCCCCAGCCCTGGAGGGTATTGTTTGATATTGCTTGCTGCAGCGGGCCCCAGCCCTGGAGGGCATTGTTTGTTAATGCTGGCAGCCGTGGGCCCCAGCCCTGGAGGGTATTGTTTGATACTGCTGAGAGCAGTGGGCCCCAGCCCTGGAGGGTATTGTTTGATATTTCTGGCAGAAGCGGGCCCCAGTCCTGGAGGGTATTGTTTCATATTGCAGGGACCAGTGGTCCCTAGCCCTGGAGGGCATTGTTTGATGATGCTGGCAGCAGTCGGCCCCAGCCCCGGAATGTATTGTTTGATATTGCTGGTAACAAAAAGCCCCAGCCCTGGAGGGTATTCTTTGATAATGCTGACAGCAGTGGGCCCCAGCCCTGTAAGGTATTGTTTGATATTGTTGGCAGCAGTGGGCCCCAGCCCTGGAGGGTATTGTTCGGTAATGCTGTCAGCAGTCGGCCCCAGCTCTGGAGGGTATTGTTTGGAATTTCTGGCAGAAGCCAGCCCCAGTCCTGGAGGGTATTGTTTTATAATGCTGACAACAGTCGGTCCCAGCCCAGGAATTTATTGTTTGATATTGCTGGCAGCAGCAGGCCCTTGCCCTCGAGAGTATTGCTTGATAATGTGGGCTGCAGTGGGCTCCATCCCTGGAGGGTATTTTTTGATATTGCTGACAGCAGTGGGCCCCAGCCCTGGAGGGTATTGCTTGATATTGCTGGCCACAGCGAGACCCAGCCCTGGAGGGTATTGTTTGATATTTTTGGCACCAGAGGGCCCCAGCCCTAGAGGGTAATTTTTGACATTTCAGGGAGCAGTGGGCCCCAGCCCTGGAGGGCATTGTTTGATAATTGTGGCAGCAATTGGCCCCAGCCCTCAAATTTATTGTTTGATATTGCTCGTAGCGAAAAGCCCCAGCCCTGGAGGGTATTCTTTGATAACGCTGGCAGCAGTGGGCCCTATCCCTTTTGGGTATTGTTTGATATTGCTGGCCGCAGTGGGACCCAGCTCTGGAGGGTATTGTTTGTCATTTCCGGGAACAGTGGTCCCCAGCCCTGGAGGGTATTGTTTGATAATTCTGGCAGCAGTGGGCCCCAGCCCTGAATGGTATTGTTTGATAATGCTGGCAGCAGTGGGCCCCAGCCCAGGAGGGTATTGTTTAGTTTTGCAGGGAGCAGTGGGCCCCTACCCTGGAGGGCACTGTTTGATAATCCTGGCAGCAGCAGGCCCCAGCCCTGGAGGGTATTGTTTCACATTGCAGGGACCAGTGGTCCTCAGCCCTGAGGGCATTGTTTGATAATGCTGGCAGTCGGCCCCAGCCCTGGAATTTACTGTTTGATATTGCCGTAGCAAAAGCGCCAGCCCTGGTGGGTATTCTTTGATAATGCTGGCAGCAGTGGGCCCATCCCTGGAGGGTATTATTTGATATTGCTGACAGCAGTGGCCCCAGCCCTGAGGGTATTGTTTGATATTGCTGGCTGCAGCGGAGCCAGCCCTGTAAGGTATTGTTTGATATTGTTGGCGTCAGAGAGCTCCAGGCCTGAAGTGAAATTTTTTAACATTTCAGGGAGCAGTGGGCCCCAGCCCTGGAGGACATTATTTGATAATGCTGGCAGAAGCGGGCCACAGCCCTGGAGGGTATTATTTGATATTGCAGGGAGCAGTGGGCCCTAGCCCTGGAGGGCATTGTTTGATAATGCTGGCAGCAGTCGGCCCCAGCCCTGGAATTTACTGTTTGATATTGCCGATAGCAAAAAGCCCCAGCCCTGGAGGGTATTCTTTGATAATGCTGGCAGCAGTGGGCCCCATCCCTGGAGGGTATTGTTTGATATTGCTTGCTGCAGCGGGAGCCAGCCTTGTAAGGTATTATTTGATATTGTTGGCATCAGAGAGCCCCAGCCCTGAAGCGTAAGTTTTTAACATTTCAGGGAGCAGTGGGCCCCAGCCCTGGAGGACATTATTTGATAATGCTGGCAGAAGCGGTCCCCAGCCCTGGAGGATATTATTTAATATTGCAGGGAGCAGTGGGCCCTAGCCCTGGAGGGCATTGTTTGATAATGCTGGCAGCAGTCGGCCCCAGCTCTGGAGGGTATTGTTTGATATTTCTGGGAGAAGCCAACCCCAGTCCTGGAGGGTATTGTTTAATAATGCTGGCAGCAGTGGGACCCAGCCATGGAGGGCATTGTTTGATAATGCTGGGGGCAGTGGGTCCCAGCCCTGGAGGGTATTGTTTATTATTGTAGGGAGCAGTGGGCCCCAGGCCCTGAAGGGTATTGTTTATTACTGTAGGGAGCAGAGGGCCTCAGCCTTGGAGGATATTGTTTGACATTTCAGGGAGCAGTGGGCCCCAGCCCTGGAGGGTATTGTTTAATATTTCTGGCAGCAGCGGGCCCCAGTCCTGGAGGGTATTGTTTCGTATTGCAGGGACCAGTGGTCCCTAGCCCTGGAGGGCATTCTTTGATAATGCTGGCAAAAGTCGGCCCCAGCCCTGGAATTTATTGTTTGATAATGTTGGCAGCAGTGGCCCCAGTTGTGGAGGGTATTTTTTAATATTGCAGGGAGCAGTGGGCCCCAGCCCTGGAGGGTATTGTTTGATAATGCTGGCAGCAGTGGGACCCAGCCCTGGAGGGCATTGTTTGATATTTCTGGCAGCAGCAGGCCCCAGTCCTAGAGGGGATTATTTGATATTGCAGGAAGCAGTGGGCCCAGTCCTGGGGGACATTGTTTGATAATGCTGGCAGCAGTGTGCCCCAGCCCTAGAGGGTATTATTTTTAATTGCTGGGAGCAGTGTGCCCCAGTCCTGGAGTGTATTGTTTGATAATGCTAGCAGCAGTGGGCCCCAGCCCTGGAGGGTATTGTCTGATATTGCTGGCAGCCGCAGGCCCCAGCTCTGGTGGGTATTGTTTGATATTGCTGGCAGCAGTGGGCCCCCAGCCCTGGAGGGTATTGTTTGATAATGCTGGCAGCAGTGGGACCTAGCCCTGGAGGGTATTGTTTGATAATACTGGCAGCAGTGGGTGTTTGATAGTGCTGGCAGCAATGGGCCCCAGCCCAGGAGGGTATTGTTTGATATTGCTTGCAGGAGCAGGCCACGGCCCTGAAGGGCATTGTTTGATAAGGCTGGCAGCAGCAGGCCCCAGCCCTGGCGGGTATTGTTTGATAATGCTGGCAGCAGTGGGCCCCAGCCCTGGAGGGTATAGTTTAATAATGCTGGCAGCAGTGGGCCCTAGTCCTGGGGGGTATTGCTTGATAATACTGGCATCAGTGGGTGTTTGATAGGGCTGGCAGCAGTGGGCCCCAGCCCTGGAGGGTATTGTTTGATATTGCTTGCAGCAGCGGGCCCCAGCCCTGGAGGGCATTGTTTGTTAATGCTGGCAGCCGTGGGCCCCAGCCCTGGAGGGTATTGTTTGATAATGCTGAGAGCAGTGGGCCCCAGCCCTGGAGGGTATTGTTTGATATTTCTGGCAGAAGTGGGCCCCAGTCCTGGAGGGTATTGTTTCATATTGCAGGGACCAGTGGTCCCTAGCCCTGGAGGGCATTGTTTGATAATGCTGGCAGCAGTCGGCCCCAGCCCTGGAATGTATTGTTTGATGTTGCTGGTAGCAAAAAGCCCCAGCCCTGGAGGGTATTCTTTGATAATGCTGGCAGCAGTGGGCCCCATCCCTGGAGGGTATTGTTTGATATGGCTGACAGCAGTGGGCCCCAGCCCTGTAAGGTATTGTTTGATATTGTTGGCATCAGAGAGCCCCAGCCCTGGAGGGTATTGTTTGGTAATGCTGTCAGCAGTGGGACCCAGCCCTGGAGGGTATTGCTTGATAATGCTGACAACAGTCGGTCCCAGCCCAGGAATTTATTGTTTGATATTGCTGGCAGCAGCAGGCCCCTGCCCTCGAGGGTATTGCTTGATAATGTGGGCTGCAGTGGGCTCCATCACTGGAGGGTATTGTTTGATATTTCTGGGAGAAGCCAGCCCCAGTCCTGGAGGGTATTGTTTAATAATGCTGGCAGCAGTGGGACCCAGCCCTCGAGGGCATTGTTTGATAATGCTGGGGGCAGTGGGTCCCAGCCCTGGAGGGTATTCTTTATTATTGTAGGGAGCAGTGGGCCCCAGCCTTGGAGGATATTGTTTGACATTTCAGGGAGCAGTGGCCCCAGCCCTGGAGGATGTTGTTTGACATTTCAGGGAGCAGTGGCCCCAGCCCTGGAGGGTATTGTTTAATATTTCTGGCAGCAGTGGGCCCTAGTCCTGGAGGGTATTGTTTCGTATTGCAGGGACCAGTGGTCCCTAGCTCTGGAGGGCATTCTTTGATAATGCTGGCAACAATCGGCCCCAGCTCTGGAATTTATTGTTTGATATTGCTGGCAGGAGCAGGCCCCAGCCCTGGAGGGTATTGTTTGATAATGTTGGCAGCAGTGGCCCCAGTCGTGGAGGGTATGTTTTGATATTGCAGGGAGCAGTGGGCCCCAGCCCTGGAGGGTACTGTTTGATAATGCTGGCAGCAGTGGGACCCAGCCCTGGAGGGCATTGTTTGATATTGCTGGCAGCAGTGGGCCCCTGCCCTGGAGGGCATTATTTGATAATGTTGGCAGCAGTGGGCCCCAGCCCTGGTGGGTATTGTTTGG
The DNA here is from genome assembly GCA_016271365.2 of Neoceratodus forsteri. Lineage (NCBI taxonomy): Eukaryota > Metazoa > Chordata > Ceratodontiformes > Ceratodontidae > Neoceratodus > Neoceratodus forsteri. The sequence goes on along the minus strand of JADMNL010000026.1, from coordinate 331,691,720 downwards.
TTTTGCAGGGAGCAGTGGGCCCTAACCCTGGAGGGCATTGTTTGATAATGTTGGCAGCAGTGGCCCCAGTCCTGGATGGTATTGTTTGATATTGCTCTCAGCTGCAGGCCCAGTCCTGGAAGGTATTGTCTGATCTTGCTGGCAGCAGCAGGCCCCAGCCCTGGAAGGTATTGTTTGATAATGCTGGCAGCAGTGGTCCCCAACCCTGGAGGGTATTGTTTGATATTGCTGGCAGCAGTGGACCCCAGCCCTGGAGGGTATTGCTTGATATTGCTGAGCACAGCGAGACCCAGCCCTGGAGGGTATTATTTGATATTGCAGGGAGCAGTGGGCCCTAGCCCTGGAGGGCATTGTTTGATAATGCTGGCAGCAGTCGGCCCCAGCTCTGGAGGGTATTGTTTGATATTTCTGGGAGAAGCCAGCCCCAGTCCTGGAGGGTATTGTTTAATACTGCTGGCAGCAGTGGGACCAAGCCCTGGAGGGCATTGTTTGATAATGCTGGGGGCAGTGGGTCCCAGCCCTGGAGGGTATTGTTTATTATTGTAGGGAGCAGTGGGCCCCAGGCCCTGAAGGGTATTGTTTATTATTGTAGGGAGCAGTGGGCCCCAGCCTTGGAGGATATTGTTTGACATTTCAGGGAGCAGTGGGCCCCAGCCGTGGAGGGTATTGTTTAATATTTCTGGCAGTAGTGGGCCCCAGTCCTGGAGGGTATTGTTTCGTATTGCAGGGACCAGTGGTCCCTAGCCCTGGAGGGCATTCTTTGATAATGCTGGCAACAGTCGGCCCCAGCCCTGGAATTTATTGTTTGATATTGCTGGCAGCAGCAGGCCCCAGCCCTGGAGGGTATTGTTTGATAATGTTGGCTGCAGCGGGCCCCATCCCTGGAGGGTATTGTTTGATATTGCTGGCAGCAGTGGACCCCAGCCCTGGAGGGTATTGCTTGATATTGCTGGGCACAACGAGACGCAGCCCTGGAGGGTATTGTTTGATATTGTTGGCACCAGAGGGCCCCAGCCCTAGAAGGTAGTTTTTGACATTTCAGGGAGCAGTGGGCCCCAGCCCTGGAGGGCATTGTTTGATAATGGTGGCAGCAGTTGGCCCCAGCCCTCAAATTTATTGTTTGATATTGCTCGTAGGAAAAAGCCCCAGCCCTGGAGGGTATTGTTTGATGTTGCTGGCCGCAGCGGTACCCAGCTCTGGAGGGTATTGTTTGACATTTCAGAGAGCAGAGGTCCCCAGCCCTGGAAAGTATTGTTTGATAATGCTGGCAGCAGTGGGCCCCATCCCTGGAGGGTAATGTTTGATATTGCTTACAGCAGTGGGTCCCAGCCCTGTAAGGTATTGTTTGATATTGTTGGCAGCAGCATGAGCCAGCCCTGTAAGGTTTTGTTTGATATTGTTGGCACCAGAGGGCCCCAGCCCTGAAGCATAATTTTTGACATTTCAGGGAGCAGTGGGCCCCAGCCCTGGAGGGTATTATTTGATATTGCAGGGAGCAGTGGGCCCTAGCCCTGGAGGGCATTGTTTGATAATGCTGGCAGCAGTCGGCTCCAGCTCTGGAGGGTATTGTTTGATATTTCTGGCAGAAGCTGGCCTGAGCCCTGCAGGGTATTGTTTGATAATGCTGTCAGCAGTGGGACCCAGCCCTGGAGGGTATTGTTTGATATTTCTGTCAGAAGTGGGCCCCAGCTCTGGTGGGTATTGTTTGATATTGCTGGCAGCAGTGAGACCCAGCCCTGGAGGGTACTATTTAGTTTTGCAGGGAGCAGTAGGCCCCAGCCCTGGAGGGCATTGTTTGATAATGCTGGGGGCAGTGGGACCCAGCCCTGGAGGGTATTGTTTATTATTGTAGGGAGCAGTAGGCCCCAGGCACTGAAGGGTATTGTTTATTATTGTAGGGAACAGTGGGCCTCAGCCTTGGAGGGTATTGTTTGATAATGCTAGCAGCAGTGGGATCCAGTCCTGGAGTGTATTGTTTGATAATGCTGACAGCAGTGGGACCCAGCCCTGGAGTGTGTTGTTTGATATTGCTGGCAGCAGCAGGCCCCAGCCTGAGAGGGTATTATTTGATATTGCAGGAAGCAATGGGCCCCTGCCCTGGAGGACATTGTTTGATAATGCTGGCAGCAGTGGGCCCCAGCCCTAGAGGGTATTATTTGATATTGCTGGGAGCAGTGGGCCCTAGTCCTGGAGTGTATTGTTTGATAGTTCTAGCAACAGTGGGCCCCAGCCCTGGAGGGTATTGTTTGATATTGCTTTCAGCTGTAGGCCCAGCCCTGGAGGGTATTGTTTGATAGTGCAGGCAGCAGTGTGCCCCAGCCCTGGAGGGTATTGTTTGGTTTTGCAGGGAGCAGTGGGACCTTGCCCTGGAGGGTATAGTTTGATAATGCAGGCAGCAGTGGGCCCCAGCCATGGAGGGTACTGTTTGACAATGTTGACAGCAGTGGGCCCCAACTCTGGAGGATATTGTTTGATAATGCTGGCAGCAGTGGACCCCAGCCCTGGAGGGAATTGTTTGATAATGCTGGCAGCAGTGGGTGTTAGATAGTGCTGGCAGCAGTGGGCCCCAGCCCTGGAGGGTATTGTTTGACATTGCTTGCAGCAGCAGGCCCCTGCCCTGAAGGGCATTGTTTGATAATGCTGGCAGCAGTGGGCCCTAGCCCTGGAGGGTATTGTTTGATAATGCTGGCAGCAGTGGGCCCTAGTCCTGGCGGGTATTGCTTGATAATACTGGCATCAGTGGGTGTTTGATAGGGCTGGCAGCAGTGGGCCCCAGCCCTTGAGGGTATTGTTTGATATTGCTTGCAGCAGCGGGCCCCAGCCCTGGAGGGTATTATTTGATAATGCTGGCAGCAGTGGGCCCTAGCCTTGGACAGTATTGTTTGATAATGCTGGCAGCAGTGGGCCCTAGCCATGGAGGATATTGTTTGATAATGCTGGCAGCAGTGGGATCCAACCCTGGAGGATATTGTTTGATAATGCTGGCAGCAGTGGACCCCAGGCCTGGAGGGCATGTTTAATAATGCTGGCAGCAGTGGGCCCTAGCCCTGGAGGGTATTGTTTGATAATGCTGGCAGCAGTGGGTGTTTGATAATGCTGGCAGCAATGGGCCCCAGCCCTGGAGGGTATTGTTTGATATTGCTTGCAGCAGCAGGCCACGGCCCTGAAGGGCATTGTTTGATAAGGCTGGCAGCAGCGTGCCCCAGCCCTGGAGGGTATTGTTTGATAATGCTGGCAGCAGTGGGCCCTAGCCCTGGAGGGTATAGTTTGATAATGCTGGCAGCAGTGGGCCCCAGTCCTGGGGGGTATTGCTTGATAATACTGGCATCAGTGGGTGTTTGATAGGGCTGGCAGCAGTGGGCCCCAGCCCTGGAGGGTATTGTTTGATATTCCTTGCAGCAGCGGGCCCCAGCCCTGTAGAGTATTGTTTGTTAATACTGGCAGCCGTGGGCCCCAGCCCTGGAGGGTATTGTTTGATATTGCTGAGAGCAGTGGGCCCCAGCCCAGGAGGGTATTGTTTCATATTGCAGGGACCAGTGGTCCCTAGCCCTGGAGGGCATTGTTTGATAATGCTGGCAGCAGTCGGCCCCAGCCCTGGAATGTGTTGTTTGATATTGCTGGTAGCAAAAAGCCCCAGCCCTGGAGGGTATTCTTTGATAATGCTGGCAGCAGTGGGCCCCATCCCTGGAGGGTATTGTTTGATATGGCTGACAGCAGTGGGCCCCAGCCCTGTAAGGTATTGTTTGATATTGTTGGCATCAGAGAGCCCCAGCCCTGGATGATATTGTTTGGTAATGCTGTCAGCAGTGGGACCCAGCCCTGGAGGGTATTGTTTGATAATGCTGACAACAGTCGGTCCCAGCCCAGGAATTTATTGTTTGATATTGAGGGTGTGGTGGGTAGGTAACTGGCTGGGCGGCAGGAAACAGAGGGTGGTGGTAAATGGCTGTCACTCCACAGAGGGAAGAGTGACCAGTGGTGTACCACACGGATCAGTGCTGGGACCGGTCCTATTCAACATCTTCATTAGTGACATTGCTCAGGATCTAGAAGGCAGAATTTCACTGTTCGCTGATGACACAAAGCTCTGTAACAGAGTAGACACACCAGAGGGTGTAGACAGAATGAGAAGTGACCTGCAGAAACTTGAAGAATTGTCAAGGGTTTGGCAGTTGAAATTCAATGCAAAGAAATGCAAGATAATGCATATAGGGAGCACAAAACCCTGGCACAATATATCAGTTGGGGGTGAGGATATAGCATGCACCAAGCAGGAAAGGATCTTGGGTTGTCATCTCTGATGACCTCAAGGAAGGGAAACAGTGTGACAAGGCAGCAGGTAAAGCAAATAGGATGCTGGGATGCATAGGCAGGGGCATCACCAGCTGGAAAAGGGAGGTCATAATTCCACTATACAAGACACTAGTGAGGCCCCACCTGGAGTACAGTGTACAGTTCTGGAGACCTTACCTATGTAAGGACATAGACAGGGTAGAGAAGGTTCAAAGGAGGGCAACAAAGATGGTGCATGGATTGCATCACAAGTCCTATGAGGACAGGTTGAAGGAACTGAACATGTGCTCCCTGAAGGAGAGGAGGGAGAGAGGGGATATGATAGAGACATACAAGTATCTTACAGGGAGGAACAGGGTGCAGGAATATACTATTTTTAAGCGAAAAAGATGTTCCAGGACTAGAGGACATGGGATGGAGTTGGAGGGAGGACGATTCAGAGGAAACGTGAGGAAGAATTTCTTCACAGAATGGGTGGTGGACAAGTGGAACACCCTGCCAGAGGAAGTGGTGGGGGCTGAAACAATCATGGGATTTAAGAATGCATGGGATAGACATAAAGGAATTCTGGAGGTCAGGGGTAAGGGGCAACAGACTTCTAGGAAAACATAAACTGAACTTACAAGCTCAAATGGGCAGACTGGGTGGGCCATAGGCCCTTATCTGCTGACACTGTCTATGTATCTATGTATGTATCTATGTATTGTTTAATAATGCTGGCAGCAGTGGGACCCAGCCCTCGAGGGCATTGTTTGATAATGCTGGGGGCAGTGGGTCCCAGTCCTGGAGGGTATTGTTTATTATTGTAGGGAGCAGTGGGCCCCAGCCTTGGAGGATATTATTTGACATTTCAGGGACCAGTGGCCCCAGCCCTGGAGGATATTGTTTGACATTTCAGGGAGCAGTGGCCCCAGCCCTGGAGGGTATTGTTTAATATTTCTGGCAGCAGCGGGCCCCAGTCCTGGAGGGTACTGTTTCGTATTGCAGGGACCAGTGGTCCCTAGCTCTGGAGGGCATTCTTTGATAATGCTGGCAACAGTCGGCCCCAGCCCTGGAATTTATTGTTTGATATTGCTGGCAGCAGCAGGCCCCAGCCCTGGAGGGTATTGTTTGATAATGTTGGCAGCAGTGGCCCCAGTCGTGGAGGGTATTTTTTGATATTGCAGGGAGCAGTGGGCCCCAGCCTTGGAGGGTATTGTTTGATAATGCTGGCAGCAGTGGGACCCAGCCCTGGAGGGCATTGTTTGATATTGCTGGCAGCAGTGGGCCCCTGCCCTGGAGGGCATTATTTGATAATGTTGGCAGCAGTGGGCCCCAGCCCTGGTGGGTATTGTTTGGTTTTGCAGGGAGCAGTGGGCCCTAACCCTGGAGGGCATTGTTTGATAATGTTGGCAGCAGTGGCCCCAGTCCTGGATGGTATTGTTTGATATTGCTCTCAGCTGCAGGCCCAGTCCTGGAAGGTATTGTCTGATCTTGCTGGCAGCAGCAGGCCCCAGCCCTGGAGGGTATTGTTTGATAATGCTGGCAGCAGTGGGCCCCAACCCTGGAGGGTATTGTTTGATATTGCTGGCAGCAGTGGACCCCAGCCCTGGAGGGTATTGCTTGATATTGCTGGGCACAGCGAGACCCAGCCCTGGAGGGTATTATTTGATATTGCAGGGAGCAGTGGGCCCTAGCCCTGGAGGGCATTGTTTGGTAATGCTGGCAGCAGTCGGCCCCAACTCTTTAGCGTATTGTTTGATATTTCTGGGAGAAGCCAGCCCCAGTCCTGGAGGGTATTGTTTAATAATGCTGGCAGCAGTGGGACCCAGCCCTGGAGGGCATTGTTTGATAATGCTGGGGGCAGTGGGTCCCAGCCCTGGAGGGTATTGTTTATTATTGTAGGGAGCAGTGGGCCCCAGGCCCTGAAGGGTATTGTTTATTATTGTAGGGAGCAGTGGGCCCCAGCCTTGGAGGATATTGTTTGACATTTCAGGGAGCAGTGGGCCCCAGCCGTGGAGGGTATTGTTTAATATTTCTGGCAGTAGTGGGCCCCAGTCCTGGAGGGTATTGTTTCGTATTGCAGGGACCAGTGGTCCCTAGCCCTGGAGGGCATTCTTTGATAATGCTGGCAACAGTCGGCCCCAGCCCTGGAATTTATTGTTTGATATTGCTGGCAGCAGCAGGCCCCAGCCCTGGAGGGTATTGTTTGATAATGTTGGCTGCAGTGGGCCCCATCCCCGGAGGGTATTGTTTGATATTGCTGGCAGCAGTGGACCCCAGCCCTGGAGGGTATTTCTTGATATTGCTGGGCACAACGAGACCCAGCCCTGGAGGGTATTGTTTGATATTGTTGGCACCAGTGGGCCCCAGCCCTAGAAGGTAGTTTTTGACATTTCAGGGAGCAGTGGGCCCCAGCCCTGGAGGGCATTGTTTGATAATGGTGGCAGCAGTTGGCCCCAGCCCTCAAATTTATTGTTTGATATTGCTCGTAGGAAAAAGCCCCAGCCCTGGAGTGTATTCTTTGATAATGTTGGCAGCAATGTGCCCCATCCCTGGAGGGCATTGTTTGATATTGCTGGCCGCAGCGGTACCCAGCTCTGGAGGGTATTGTTTGACATTTCAGAGAGCAGTAGTCCCCAGCCCTGGAAGGTATTGTTTGATAATGCTGGCAGCAGTGGGCCCCATCCCTGGAGGGTATTGTTTGATATTGCTGACAGCAGTGGGTCCCAGCCCTGGAGGGTATTGTTTGATATTGCTGGCCGCAGCGGTACCCAGCTCTGGAGGGTATTGTTTGACATTTCAGAGAGCAGTAGTCCCCAGCCCTGGAAGGTATTGTTTGATAATGCTGGCAGCAGTGGGCCCCATCCCTGGAGGGTATTGTTTGATATTGCTGACAGCAGTGGGTCCCAGCCCTGGAGGGTATTGTTTGATATTGCTGGCAGCAGTGGGCCCCAGCCCTGGAGGGTATTGTTTGATATTGCTGGCCGCAGCGGTACCCAGCTCTGGAGGGTATTGTTTGACATTTCAGAGAGCAGTAGTCCCCAGCCCTGGAAGGTATTGTTTGATAATGCTGGCAGCAATGGGCCCCATCCCTGGAGGGTATTGTTTGATATTGCTGACAGCAGTGGGTCCCAGCCCTGTAGGGTATTGTTTGATATTGCTGGCAGCAGTGGGCCCCAGCCCTGGAGGGTATTGTTTGATATTGCTGGCCGCAGCGGTACCCAGCTCTGGAGGGTATTGTTTGACATTTCAGAGAGCAGTAGTCCCCAGCCCTGGAAGGTATTGTTTGATAATGCTGGCAGCAGTGGGCCCCATACCTGGAGGGTATTGTTTGATATTGCTGACAGCAGTGGGTCCCAGCCCTGGAGGGTATTGTTTGATATTGCTGGCTGCAGCGGGAGCCAGCCCTGTAAGGTTTTGTTTGATATTGTTGGCACCAGAGGGCCCCAGCCCTGAAGCATAATTTTTGACATTTCAGGGAGCAGTGGTCCCCAGCCCTGGAGGGTATTATTTGATATTGCAGGGAGCAGTGGGCCCTAGCTCTGGAGGGCATTGTTTGATAATGCTGGCAGCAGTTGGCTCCAGCTCTGGAGGGTATTGTTTGATATTTCTGGCAGAAGCCAGCCCCAGTCCTGGAGGGTATTGTTTGATATTTCTGGCAGAAGCGGGCCTGAGCCCTGGAGGGTATTGTTTGATAATGCTGTCAGCAGTGGGACCCAGTCCTGGAGGGTATTGTTTGATATTTCTGGCAGAAGTGGGCCCCAGCTCTGGTGGGTATTGTTTGATATTGCTGGCAGCAGTGAGACCCAGCCCTGGAGGGTACTATTTAGTTTTGCAGGGAGCAGTGGGCCCCAGCCCTGGAGGGCATTGTTTGATAATGCTGGGGGCAGTGGGACCCAGCCCTGGAGGGTATTGTTTATTATTGTAGGGAGCAGTAGGCCCCAGGCACTGAAGGGTATTGTTTATTATTGTAGGGAACAGTGGGCCCCAGCCTTGGAGGGTATTGTTTGATAATGCTAGCAGCAGTTCCCAGCTCTGGTGGGTATTGTTTGATAGTGCAGGCAGCAGTGTGCCCCAGCCCTGGAGGGTATTGTTTGGTTTTGCAGGGAGCAGTGGGACCTAGCCCTGGAGGGTATTGTTTGATAATGCTGGCAGCAGTGGGCCCCAGCCCTGGACGGCATTGTTTGATAATGCTGGCAGCAGTGGGCCCTAGCCCTGGAGGGTATTGTTTGATAATGCTGGCAGCAGTGGGCCCCAGCCCTGGAGGGCATTATTTGATAATGCTGGCAGCAGTGGGCCCCAGCCCTGGAGGGCATTATTTGATAATGCTGGCAGCAGTGGGTGTTTGATAGTGCTGGCAGCAGTGTGCCCCAGCCCTGGAGGGTATTGTTTGATATTGCTTGCAGCAGCGGGCCCCAGCCCTGGAGGGCATTGTTTGATAATGCTGGCAGCAGCGGGCCCCAGCCCTGGAGGGTATTGTTTGATAATGCTGGCAGCAGGGCCCTAGCTCTAGAGGGTATTGTTTGATAATGCTGGCAGGGCTAAGCCTGGGGTATTGTTTGATAATGCTGGCAGCAGTGGGCCCCTGCCCTGGAGGGTATTGTTTGATATTGCTTGCAGCAGCGGGCCCCAGCCCTGGAGGGCATTGTTTGATAATGCTGGCAGCCGTGGGCCCCAGCCCTGGAGGGTATTATTTGATAATGCTGGCAGCAACAGGCCCCAGCCCTGAAGGGTATTGTTTGACATTTCAGGGAGCAGTGGGCCCCAGCCCTGGAGGGTATTGTTTAATATTTCTGGCAGCAGCGGGCCCCAGTCCTGGAAGGTATTGTTTAGCATTGCAGGGACCAGTGGTCCCTAGCCCTGGAAGGCATTGTTTGATAATGCTGGCGACAGTCGGCCCCAGCCCTGGAATTTATTGTTTGATATTGCTGGCAGCAGTGGGCCCCAGCCCTGGATGGTATGGTTTGATAATGCTGGCAGCAGTGGGCCCCAGCCCAGGCGGGTATTGTTTAGTTTTGCAGGGAGCAGTGGGCCCCAACCCTGGAGGGCACTGTTTGATTATCCTGACAGCAGCGGGACCCAGCCCTGGAGGGTATTGTTTGATATTGCTGGCAGCAGTGGGCCCCAGCCCTGGAGGGTATTGTTTGATATTGCAGGGAGCAGTGGGCCCCAGCCCTGGAGGCTATTGTTTGATAATGCTGGCAGCAGTGGGCCCCAGCCCTGGAGGGTATTGTTTGATATTGTTGGCTGCAGTTGGCCCCAGCCCTGAAGGGTATTGTTTGATATTGTTGGCTGCAGTTGGCCCCAGCCCTGGAGGGTATTGTTTGATACTGTTGGCAGCAGTGGGCCCCAGCCCTGGATGGTATTATTTGATATTGCTGGCAGCAGTGTGCCCCAGCCCTGGAGGGTATTCTTTGATATTACTGGCAGCAGTGGGTTCCATCCCCAGAGGTTATTAAAGGAATAATGCCTTCCAGGGTGGGTTTTATGCTGGGATAACATCCTGCCTCAGGTGATCGAGCTCAAGGTCACTGGCCGAGGGCATCTAATACCCGAGAAGAGATGTTATCGCAGCATAACACCCACCCTGGAGGGCATTATTCCTATTATACAATGGCTTGTTGTTTCATACAGAATTAAAAAATAATTGTAAAAAATGTTTTTGCTATTGTGTAAAAATATTTTTGTTTCTTAAGAGAAGATGCTAACAATGATAATGATAATGCAACAAATGACAATGTGGTGACAAATGAGGCAGAAAATCAGCAGGGATGTTATTCCAGGATTACATATCTGCTGTGATGGCCAACTGGCCAGTCAGAAGCCAGAATTATTTCTTGCCGTTGTATAACATTAGATATCATTGGCAGTGTGGGTCTGTGCACTCTGGTAGGAGTGTGTCCTGGTCACAGGAGATATTATTTATTTTTTTTATTCTTTGGTAACCTGGTAGGCCTACTAGGCACAAGTGCGTATTTTCAGGGGTGATATGCTGTAGGTGCACTGAGGAGATTAAGTGACTTGCTCAGAGTTGCATTGTATGCAAGTGGAGGCTGTGGGAAACTAACCCAGGTCCTCTGGATGTACCAAGCTCATTCACAGCTTGTTACTCTAACCTCAAGGCTTTACTACCTCTCTTGTGATATCACTGTCAGCAGTGAGTTTCATCTCTGGGTGGTGGTATTTGATACCACTGGCAATAGCAAGTGCTGTCCCCAGAGGGTATTATTTGATATCATTGGCAGTCTTGCACAGGAGGGACTTGTTTGTTACACCACTGGGGGCAGCATGTTCTGTGTGTGTGTATGCATTCAAGAAATTGTGCTGCTAAGCAGCTTCACTTAATTCCCATGCTACTGTTATGTGTGAAGTGTGTACATGTATGTATGTGTGGGGGGAAGGGGGCTGCAGAGAAAATGCCACAGTGTGTGTGTGTGTGTGTGTGTGTGTGTGTGTATTGGTCATGTTGAACAGATGCCAGAGACAAAGGGCAACCAAGTGGCTTCAATTCTGGCACTGCCAGTGGGTGTGAAGGACACTTGACAGAAAAGGCTGCCAACCAGTTTATAGTTAGAGCCTGGAAGGGCTGTTTGTTCTTGGTCCATCCTACCACCGCAACACACTGTGAGTGCTTGCCACATCTGAAGCACTGTCATAGTTTGGGGTTCAGTGTCATTTTGCAGTATTAACCTGTGATGGGTGGGAGTATAAAGGGAAGTGGGAGAATTTAGAGGTGCTGCAAATATGATGTTAGGTTTGGGAGGTAAATGTAAATTATTGTCTTTGTAAGCTTCACTGAACGCCATGCCCTGCTTTATTTTTTTAATTTTGACTGGGTAAGTGCACTAGACAAATTCTGCCTATTTTCAGGCACGACCCGGGGAGGGGGAAACAGATGAATGCCAACTGACCTTGAACCAGATTAAGCTGTTGGTGGTATTTTTAGTGAATAGGGGGAAATTTGGCCAGGGCACCGGGGAAATTCCCCTACTCTTTTTGAGAAGTGCCACGGGATCTTTAACATCCACCTGAACTACCACCAGAACAGGGAGATGGGACCTCAGTTTAACATCTCATCTGAAAGATGGCATCTCAGGAGTGCAGCACCCTCCCTAATGCTGCACTACAGTGTCAGTATTGGGAATATTAACCCAAGTGCCTGGTGTGGGGATTGAACCCACAGCCTTCTGATCTCCCGGCCTCAGAGGCAAGTGTGCTACCTGCTGAGCTACTGACATTTATGGGGCCATGTCACCCATGAGGAGAGGTACTGTGGCCCCAGCACACAGTATATGTAGTGATCCAATACAGTGGAGTGCTTGCACAGTATAGCACTAAACTCAGAGCCGCAGACGTGTTGCTCAGTGCGAAATCTGATATGTTGGCTTTTTTTTGAGTGCACCAAATGTATTCTGGCAGTAACTGTGACACTAAAGCCCTGAATGTGTGTTTGCTCAGTCTGTGGGTACACAAACAGGGAAGGTATGCTCATGACATGCAAATGCTGTAGCACTGTGGAATGCTGCTCTCCGTGTAACAGCATGTCTGCATCATCAGTGGAGGAAACTGGTGTGGGCAATCATGTTAAAAGCCATGGACTTGGATTGGCCCAGTGGTGCAGAGAGCTGAGGCACTTGTGAGTGCCTTACCTCATGTCACGCCAGTGACCTGAATTTGGGAATGAGCTCCCGGCTGCCAGGGGTTTGTGGGGGAGTATTGGGAGTGGATGAAGCAGTTATCAGGCAGCTCTCCTCTCCTGGATTAGGGTGGCTTGCTGACTCGGCTCTTGGGTGCCACCAGGTGGAGGCTTGAGGGCAGCACTGATGTCAGAGCAGCAGACAAGTTTGGCATGGGTTCGAGGTAGAGCTGCAGGTTCCGGGGCAGGGGTGTGCCTCAACGCGTGTGTGCAACCCACATCTCCAGCTCACAAGGGGAGAAAATTGGCAAAAGGGACCTGAGGGTTAGCTGGCATACTGCACACCTCTCCGGACCAACACCACTACCTGAACTCCTCTGTGCCTTCTGGATGTGGACTCGGGGGGGCTATCACCCCTCTGCCCCCACCACGGGGACAATCCATGGGGGATTTGTGCTGGAGTAGGTCTCAGCGCTGCAGGCATTCAGGGTACTGGCATTAGGGCACCAAAATTGGGATTTGCCGCCCCCTTCCCGAGGTCCAACCCCCTCAGAGTTGGTATCAATAGTTAGGGGAGTGTGGGGGTATAGCCCTCCACAAGCAGGGGTGTGGGGGGGCAGAGTCCCCCAAAAAAACAGTGTTGGGGGACATTGCCAGCTGATATCCTGATGGCACAGTGCCATAATGCTGGTGCATTCCAAGGGTGGAACCAGGTCTGGGGGCGGTGGGGACAGAGCGGCCAGCTACTCTAGTGGCAAAAGCTACACGGAAAAAAAACATGGACACAAAGTAGTAAAATTGTGTAAACAGTAATAAATGTGTGGGGGCATTCTACAGCTGGCTAGCAAATTCTCAAGGCATCAGAAAATGTACCAGTGTACTCCGTCTATCATGTATAAAGTATTCCTTCTCTAAGCTGTAACCAGATACTTCTGCAACTGCCTTCCAGAAGAGGTACTTGGGATGAAAACAGTGGAGGGGTTCAAAAATGCTTGGGACAGGCACAAGGGAATTGTAGGGGTAAGGAAAGGTGGGGAACAAACCATGCCATAGATCAAGCAATAACAACAGCAAAAAATGAAAGAAAAAAAAATGATAATATGGGCAGACTAGGTGGATCAAGCAGCCCTTATCTTATTATTTTTTATTTATTTATTTCTAAGAAGTACCTTTGAGCCAAAGACTCTGTTACAGAGGTTCCACATTGTAGTAATACATGAGCAGAACATAATTTACAATGATTAACAGTACATAAGTAAGCATTAATCACCGACAGAGCAGGGCTCTACCGGTGATTAATGCCCGCTGGGGGGGCGTTGTTGCACGAGGGCGAAGCCGGATTCAACCAGTGGGCATTAATCACCGTACAGCCAACGCTGGAGGTGATTAATGCACTTGTGACATGGAGAAGATCGATGTTAAGCAGGGCATGCACTGTGGAAAGTGTATGGCAAAAAAGAGACTGGAGACTAATGAAATTTCTCTCACCTTTATTGTTACTCTGAGATGCGATCACAGTGCTCTGTTATATACTGATGTGTCTGAAAAGAGGTGTCGCTGTAGAAGGAGATTGTTGTGAGCCTGGGAATCTCGTCACATCTCCCCTGCCTCGGAGCGGCCGTTTGAGTCAGAGCCTGCCTCGGAGAACTGCACTTGCCATGGTGGTGAGTTGTGCTCCGCGGGGGAGCGCCTAATTTGCATGCCGGTTGCGTCACTTCGTGTGTGTGCTGCCAGTGCGCCGCCGCTTTGCCCGCTCACTTCGCTGGCACGATTCTGGCACCTGGTGCCTTACTAGTGATCTCCGGTGGGCTGTCTCTGGCTTCCGGTAACACCGTTATTGACAATAACAGTCCCGAGGACTGTGAAACTGTGGCAGCTGAACCCGTAGCCGGATGTTGGTGCTCCTCTTGCGAGGCCCCCCGCACTGCTTCCTGGCTCGCTCTGTTGCTCTGGTTCCGCCCGGCTGGATGTCTGCCTCAGTGGTGCTGCTGCGTCATTCTCTGTTGCACTGTGGTCTCCTGGGCGCTTTGTTACAGGCTCCGGTGCCTCCCACTGGCGTGTGCCGAGGTTGCTGGTGGAGCGAGGGTTGTGTGTGTCTCTCTTCCTATGTGTGTCCTTTCTGCCTGTCCCCACTCCATCCCTGCAGCACAGTCTCGCTGCACAGTGCCTCTATCCCCGTTTGTCTTGCTAGCCCCCGACCGTCCACAGCGCTACTTGCCACCCAGTGGTTATCGTGCCCACTACCAGGAGCAACACGGCGTATAGAGGCGATAATGCCGTGTTGGAAAACTTTCAAACGTCTAGAACAGCACACGGGCATTATGAGAAATAATGCCGTGTTGGGCTCGAACAAGAAGACCAACACGGCATTATGAGAAATAATGCCATGTTGGGCTCGTGAACGCGTTTCCCATAACAGCAACACGGCATTATCGGCTCACAATGCCGTGTTGCTCCTGCACCACGTGACGCCGTCGCGCCTATTGCGGGGCGCCCTGGCACGGCTCTCCATAATGCCGTGTTACAAAAAGATACAAGGAGGTTCCATGCCTTAGAAAACCAAGAGTACATCAGGTTACATAATTACAATAACAGGGATTACATAAGTAAAAATATTCAGATACATAGTTTATAGCAGGCTAGGTTGACAAGAAGTTTAAGTGAACAACTTGAGACTCTACAGGATATAGAGCAAATCAGGTAGGGAACAGAGGATGATATTGTCTGCAAAATAATTAACTAATACTGTATTCAAGGAGACGAGAACTTGATGGGCAGCAGTTCTTTTGTCTTAAGTGCTAAAGAGTATAGTCATAGAGGAGGGCTAGACTCATTGGGGGTGGGGGAGTGCTGAGGCTGGGACCTGGAGACCACTAGGGGAGTGTTAGCAAATAAAGAGGAGAAGGCAAGGGGGCAGGTTAGAATGAGGGTAGCAGGAAAGAGGAGGGAAGAGTGTAGAGGGGGGATCAGATCTCACAGTCACAGTTACTGTTTCTGGCAAGAGCCACTTGGAGTTTATCTTTAAAGGGGCCTATTTTGTCCTCTTTTCATGATGTCTAGGTCAAGTGCATTAAGCCAAAGTGGTGCCCGGTATTCATAGGACCGTTGGCCTTGAGTGGTTCTATGGAAAGTGGAAAGTGACGCAGAGGACCAGATTGTTTGTACCCCTAGTGCATCAGATGGAATTAGGTCGGCTAAGAAGGTTTTGCAGGCCTGGGTGGTAAGTCCTAGCATAGACTTCTTGGTGAGCATGCATACTTGATACTGGAGGTGGCTGTCGAGGTTGAACCAGTTTGTTTGAGTGTACAACTCGCAGGTGTGAGTGAGACGGGGTACACTTAGGACTAAACGACATGCTTTGTTTAGTGTTGTTTTGATACGTTTCAAAGCAGTTTGGGAAGCAGCCCCATATACCACTAGACCATAGTCTATCGCTGAGAGGACAGAGCTTTTTACAGCAGTTTGTAGTGCCTCAGAAGTCAGGCCTTTTTGGTGTACGTACAATAATCCTAGTTTTGCATTTGACGACTTTGCAACTGCATCTATGTGTTGGTTAAACGAGAGGGTGCGGTCCAGTGTCAATCCTAGGTATTTAAATGTTTGAACCATCTCCAGGGAAGTGATCTGATTGTTATGAATGCAAAGTTGGTGGGTGCAGTGTTTATGTCATGATGCGAATAACATAATCTTGTTTTTTTTAATAATTGAGGAGCAGTTTTGACTGAAGGAACCAGTGCTCAGCCACGGTGAAATTAGCCTGCATTTGCTTTTCCAGTATGTAGGGGTCTGCATTGCATGAATATAGGACCGCATCATCTGCATGTAGTAGTAGCTGATCATTTACCGATTGAGGGAGGTTGTTTAAGAACAGGCTGAACAGTAGAGGGTCAAGGAGGGAAGGGAATAGGGAGAAGTACCAGGAGAAGCAAAGGGAGGCAGGGAGGTCAGTAAGCGAAGCCAAAGCTCAGACAGAAGAACACATTGCAAAATCAGTGGGTAGAGGGGACAAAACCTTTTACAGGTACATAAGTAAAAAAAGAAAGACAAAGGGAGGGATAGTGAGACTGAAGGGGGAGGATGGGAGCCGTGCAGAGGATGACAACAGTAAAGCTGACATATTGAGCAGGTATTTCTGCTCAGTCTTTACTGAGGAAGAGGGGGGTAATGGGTCTGAATGGAGTACAAGGGGTGAGAATGGTGCAGAAATGGACACAAGTCCCTTTACACGAGAAAGGGTCCTGAAGGAACTGGAAGTAATAAGAGTTGATAAAGCAATGGGGCCAGGCAGGGTGCACCCAAGGGTCCTTAAAGAACTAAGAGGTGGTGGCTGAACCTCTGGCTATCCTGTTTAGTGATCACTGGAAACAGGAGAGTACCCAAAGACTGGAGGACAGATGTAGTCCCCTATACAAAAGTGGGAACAAAGAGGAAGCAGGGAACTACAGACCAGTCAGCCTCACCTCGGTAGTGGGAAGATCATGGAAGCACTACTGAAGGAGATTGGTGGAACATCTGGTTGTCAATGGACTACAGGACCCAAGGCAGCATGGTTTCATCAGGGGAGGTCATGTCAGACCAACCACGTTGAATTTTTGACTGGGTGACTAGGAGGTGGATCAGGGAGGGCAGTGGACATGGCCTATCTGGACTTCAGCAAGGCCTTTGACACTGTGCCACATAGAAGACTATTACACAAACTGGGGAATATGGGTGTGGGCAGGACAGTAGTGTGGTGGGTAGGTAACTGGCTGGGTGGCAGGACACAGAGGGTGGTGGTAAATGGCTGTCACTCCACAGAGGAAGAGTGACCAGTGGGGTACCACAGGGATCAGTGCTGGGACGGTCCTATTCAACATCTTCATCAGTGACATTGCGCAGGACCTAGAAGGCAGAATTTCACTGTTCGCTGATGACACAAAGCTCTGTAACAGAGTAGACACACCAGAGGTGTAGACAGAATGAAGCGACCTGCAGAAACTTGAAGAATGGTCAGGGGTTTGGCAGTTGAAATTCAATGCAAAGAAGTGCAAGATAATGCATATGGGGCACAAAAACCCTGGCACAATATGTCAGTTGGGGCTGAGGATATAGCATGCACCAAGCAGGAGAGGATCTTGGGGTTGTCATCTCTGATGACCTCAAGGTAGGGAAACAGTGTGACAAGGCAGCAGGTAAAGCAAATAGGATGCTGGGATGTATAGGCAGGGGCATCACCAGCAGGAAAAGGAGGTCATAATTCTGCTATACAAGACACTAGTGAGGCCCCACCTGAAGTACAGTGTACAGTTCTGGAGACCATACCTATGTAAGGACATAGACA
This sequence comes from Neoceratodus forsteri, assembly GCA_016271365.2. Lineage (NCBI taxonomy): Eukaryota > Metazoa > Chordata > Ceratodontiformes > Ceratodontidae > Neoceratodus > Neoceratodus forsteri. The sequence continues at coordinate 331,674,489 of JADMNL010000026.1, read as the reverse complement.
GGGTAGAGAAGGTTCAGAGAGAGCAACAAAGATGGTGCATGGATTGCATCACAAGTCCTATGAAGACAGGTTGAAGGAACTGAACATGTACTCCCTGGAGGAGAGGAGGAGAGAGGGATATGATAGAGACATACAAGTATCTTACAGGGAGGAACAGGGTGCAGGAAAACACTATTTTTAAGTGAAAAGATGTTCCAGGACTAGAGGGCATGGGATGAAGTTGGAGGGAGGCGATTCAGAGGAAACATGAGAAAGAATTTCTTCACAGAGCGGGTGGTGGACAGTGGAACACCCTGCCAGAGGAAGTGGTGGGGGCTGAAACAATCACGGGATTTAAGAATGCACGGGATAGACATAAAGGAATTCTAGAGGTCGGGGGTAAGGGGAAACAGACTTCTAGGAAAACAAACTGAACTTACAAGCTCAAATGGGCAGACTGGGTGGGCCATAGGCCCTTATCTGCCAACACTGTCTATGTATCTATGTAAGGATAGAGCCTTGAGGAACTCCTGTGTTAACACTAAGGTTGTCAGACAAGGTATCCAGGATTTTCTCTTTTTGGACCCTCCTAGAGAGGTAGTTTCTGAACCATGCTACTGTTGCAGGGGAGAGGCCGGTATTGGACAGCTGATCCAGGAGGAGATTGTGATTGACGGTGTTGAAGGCCTTGGTGAGATCAATATATGTTGCCCCCACCAAGAGCCCTCTGTTTAGCGCATTATGGATAAAGCTAATAAACTTCACTAGAGCGGTTGTGGTACTGAGTTGTTTTTGAAATCCATGTTGCTGCTGACACTGCAAATGATGCCTGTCTAGATATTCCATCAGTTGGTTGGTTACGAGTCACCCCAGGGCCTTGGAGAGTGAAGGAAGGATAGATATTGGGCGGTAATTTGTAGAGTTGGCCCTGTCACCACTTTTGTAAACAGGGGTAACCACTCCTGCCTTCCAGATCCATGGGAATTTGCCTGATACCAAGGAGAGATTTAAGATTTTGGTGAGGGGTTTGAGAGTTATTTCCAGGGTGAGCCTAACAAGTTTTAGGTCAAGTTGAACAGAGCTAGTTCTGGAATTACCTAGTGCTTTTAGGATGTACTTTTTTGCTTCCATAAAGGTGATAGCTCTGAAGTAGAAAGGCGGATGGGAGTTTGATTGAATCCCCAGGTTTCGTTCAGTGCAAGTGTCTGATTGGTGTTGAAGGAAGCCAGGGGGCAACACTCCGCTGAGGTCAGTAAAAGCTTTGTTGAAGACATTTGCTATGCAACTGTGATCCTGCTTAGGTTGGCCCTCAATGTTCAGGAAGGTTGGGGGGAGTTTTATTAGGTTTACCGGTTAGGGACTTGATGTTCTCCCAGAACCGTCTACTGTCATCCCATGAGTTTGTCATCTAATTTTTAAAGTGAGTATTTTTGGCCTTGCGAATAACCTAGGTGCATTTATTCCGTGCAGCTCTATAGTTCTGGTGGTCTGTCTGGACTTCCTTGCTTTGTACCACAAGTTGTCTCTATTTTTCATGAGGGCTAGTAGCTGGTGGCATGATCCAGGGGCTGTCTTATTCGTGGATCCTTCTTTTGGTGTATCTGCCATCACATTCTGTTTCTATTTTGCTGGAATTGGAAACCACTACAAATGAGACACTAACTCAATGGTATATCCGTTTCTCGTCAATAAAATTATTATTATGTAAAATGTTGAGGGGGTGAATATTACAGTGCCTATGATGGAGGTGTATCAGTCTTACGCCTGTCCTCCCCTAAAAGCACCAGAAGACAGTGCCCTGGCAGTGATAAGGCCCTCGTTTTTAGGGACCAGGGCTGATACCTGATGTCCTTGCAGGCTGATGCTAATTAGGACTGCTGCAGCCCACCTGTACAGCCACAGCCTATTTAATCAGGGGGTCTACTACAGGGGTGGTGGGAGGGATGATTCTGCAGAGGGATGACGTGAATGTGGAAACTGCAGCTCTGAAAGGCTGGAAAAGGAGAGAGAAGCTGTCAGGTGGAGAGCCAAGTCCCTGACAGAGAAAATACATTCAAATCCAGATGGTTATTTTTACTTAATAAAGAAAACTTCTTTTGTTTTCCTTTTTGTTTGACCTGCTGAAAAAAATACCCTTTTCTGTTATTTGCTGAATATAGTCGGTTTTGTTTAGAACTCTGAAATCTGTCTCTCTGTGAATGTTTCCAATCAGACAAGAATCAAATGTGAGCCACATTGCAACAGTATCCCTTTAAAATAAGAGATGAGACACACAAAAAAATTGATAGTGTCCCTTTAAGTTTATTTATTTATTTGTACAATTTCAGATTTACAACCAATTTAAGTTAAACTGGCGGTGCTGGTTATTGGCAAGGGATGAAGTCAAAGTGCTGGATCTGCTGAGCTCTGCAACCACAGTGACTGACAGCTGCCAGGGATGACTGTTTTGCCTCTTGCAGAACACTTATTCAAGAATTCTAGAAGAAAAATACTACTATACAAAACTGTAAAAGCTATTTATTAACATGCCAAGACATACATTGCTGCCTCCTAAACAAAGAACACATGAGGAACGGTCAGTTATACAGTGGCGGCTGACTGGCAGTGATAAAGTAGAATATTTGACCATCCCCAAGCTGACTGGCTGAGAATGGCCATGCTTCCAAATGTAGCTCCCTGAATGGCTGTCTCATACAAGCCCCCATCGCTGCCAAACTGATACCAATATGTTTGCTTTACTGTTGCAATTAAACATAACAAGCATTTGTCAATGCCGAACATTCACTTGCAGGTATTTGCAGTGGTGTTTAGCACGTATGGTGCTTTACCCTAATGCCCTGTGCGCTTGCTGGTATTTGCACAATGAATTTTTTAGCATGACCTTTTTGTTACCCCCATTGTGCGCTACATAGGCGGAAACACGTTTTGGGCAGGATGTTAAAAATGGCAGCTGTACTGCTCATAAGGAAGTGTGGTAAAATGGCAATGTTGAAAATCTGGAGTGGAAATATTGAAAATTCGCAAACCTACGAGCGTGCGTGGGAACTGTGCAACGCATGCTCGAAAAACAGTCATTGTTAGGAATTTTTTCACCAAATTTTCAACATTGGCATTTTAAAACCTCTGCTAATGAACAGTGTCACTGTGATTTTCTTACTGTGTCCCATACATTGATTTCGCACACCGACTGCGCCATTGTGCACTACATGGCCGGAAACACGTTTTGGACAAGATGTGAAAAATGACAGCTGCACTGCTCATGAGGAGGTGTGGTAAAACAGTCATTTTTAAGAATTTTGTCACCAAATTTTCAACACAGCCATTTTAAGACCTCTGCTCATGATCAGTGTCACTGTGATTTTCTTAATGTGTCCCACATACATTGAGTTTGCATACCGACTGCGCCATTGTGCGCTACATGGGCGGAAACATGTTTTGGGCAGGATGTGAAAAATGACAGCTGTACTGCTCATGAGGAGGTGTGGTAAAATGGCAATGTTGAAAATCTGGAGTGAAAATATTGAAAATTCGAAAACCTATGAGCGTGCGTAGGAACTGCGCAATGAACACTCGTAAAACAGTCATTTTTAGGAATTTTTTCACCAAATTTTCAACACAGCCATTTTAAGACCTCTGCTCATGAACAGTGTCACTGTGATTTTCTTAATGTGTCCCATACATTGAGTTCGCACACCGACTGCGCCATTGTGCGCTACATGGCGAAACACATTTTGAGCAGGATGTGAAAATGACAGCTGTACTGCTCATGAGGAGGTGTGGTAAAATGGCAATGTTGAAAATCTGGAATGGAAATATTGAAAATTCGCCCACCTACGGCGTCGCGTGGGAACTGTGCTAAGAGCTCGTAAAACAGTCATTGTTAGGAATTTTTTCACCAAATTTTCAACATTGGCATTTTAAAACCTCTGCTAATGAACAGTGTCACTGTGATTTTCTTACTCAGTCCCATACATTGATTTCACACACGACTAGGCCATTGTGCACTACATGGGTGGAAACACGTTTTGGGCAAGATATGAAAATGACAGCTATATTGCTCATGAGGAGGTGTGATAAAATGGCAATGTTGAAAATCTGGAGTGAAAATATTGAAAATTCGCAAACTTACGAAAGCGCATGCGAGGAACTGTGCATGAACACCGTAAAACAGTCATTTTTAGGAATTTTGTCACCAAATTTTCAACACAGCCATTTTAAGACCTCTGCTCATGATCTGTGTCACTTGTGATGTTCTTAATGTGTCCCATACATTGAGTTTGCACACCGACTCAGCCATTATTGCTATAGGGCGGAAACATGTTTGGGCAGGATGAAAAATGACAGCTGTACTGCTCATGAGGAGGTGTGGTAAAATGCCAATTTTGAAAATCTGGAGTGAAAATATTGAAAATTAGCAAACCTACGAGTGTGCGTAGGAACTGCGCAACGCAAACTCGTAAAACAGTTATTTTTAGGAATTGTTTCACCAAATTTTCAACACAGCCATTTTAAGACCTCTGCTCATGATCAGTGTCACTGTGATTTTCTTACTGTGTCGCCATACATTGAGTTCGCACACCGACTGCGCCATTGTGCGCTACATGGGCGAAAACATGTTTTGAGCAGGATGTGAAAAGTGACAGCTGTACTGCTCATGAGGAGGTGTGGTAAAATGGCAATATTGAAAATCTGGAGTGAAAATATTGAAAATTCACGAACTTACGAGCCTGCGTAGGAACTGCGCAACGCAAGCTTGTAAAACAGTCATTTTTGAATTTTTGCACCAAATTTTCCAAAATGGGGTTTTGGGACCTTCTCTGAATAATGTCACTGTCATGGTGTTATTCAGGCTCAAAGGTGATTTCACGAGTGAGTGCGAATCACCCTTCAGGCCTGAATAACGCCATGACAGTGACATCATTCATGAGAAGGGGTCCCAAAACTTCATGTTGAAAATTTGTGCAAAAATTCTCAAAATGCCTGAGATATGCAATAGTTGAAAACCCCTGTCTAGCCCATTATACAGCTTACTGGCATTTCCTCAGTTCACGGTCGGCTTTGAAGAGTGCAGACGCGGTTCCTGGTCCACTAAAGATCGTCGCACCAAGCTCGGAGGTAAGTATGGGTTGGGGGGTGGGGAGGCTGGGTGCGCAGTGGGTGGGTGCGGGTTGTGGGAGGGAGACTGGGAAGGCGCCATGGGACCGTTTTTGCTTTACAGGTGAAAAAAAAAGGTTTGCCCGCTGGGGTGGGCTCCCAGCATGGCAGAAGGATGTCGGGGGGTGAGGAGCCGACGGGGATTGGGCACCTGTCCGGCAGACAATGCGGGATGTTTGCCACGCTGGGGTGGGCTCCAGCGTGGCAGAAGTATGCTTTGGGGCCGTGGAGCTTGACGGGGATTGGGCAAATTCCCCCGGCCAGCAGATGACATCGACTTTTGCCACACTGGGTGGGGCTCCCCAGCATGGCACCAAAGCTTTGGGGGCATGAGGTTTACCAGTGCTGTAGGTATGACAGCGGTGGTTTCTTTGCCAAGACCACCATTGTCACACACAGCCTCCCGCACCGATTGGTGCAGGACTGCCACGCCTGCTCAACGGAGCAGTGGATTGAAAGGGAGAGGCACACCTCCAAAGTGTGCTACTCTCCCAAAACGTTCCTTGTGCATGTGCGCAAGCAAACGTAAAAAGGATATTGAAGCAGTCGAGAGGGAACAATACTAGGCCATTAAAGGTGTACAGTGGCAGCAGCTTTGAGGAGAAACTGGGCACCTGTAACATGTTCACCCTGTCGAAAAGGAGGCCAAGGGATGACAAGATCTCAGTCTTCTGCATATTCGAGGGCATCTGCAAGGCCGAGCAGCTGACGGTGTTAGAGCTAAACACTTAAAAGAAAAGCTATAATATCCCAAACCTTGGCAAACAATGTTATATATTTTTTATCATCCCCTTTTCATGTCTTAATGTTCATCCTACTTGAAGGAGGATTGTGCCGAACCAGTAAGTCATTTCTTCCCAGTAGAAGCTGTTTTTCAAGTACTGGTCCAAATGTTGATATTGTTCCATCTATTCAAGTCTTGCGGCCACCACATTGGGCACTTCTAATTTACACTTTGATAGTAAGTACCATTTCAGAACTGCATGTAGCAAGGCATTTGACACAGTCCCACACAAAAGATTAATATACAAGCTAGCCAGCCTGGGAGTGGGTCCCAAGATGACAGCCTGGGTAAAGAATTGGCTGGAGAATAGGACACAGAGAGTAATAGTAAATGGAGTCCACTCAGAAGAAAGGAGGGTTACTAGTGGGGTACCGCAGGGTTCAGTATTAGGACCAGTCCTCTTCAATGTCTTTATAAGCGACATTGCAGAAGGACTGGAAGGAAAAGTATGTCTCTTTGCAGATGACACTAAGATCTGCAACAGAGTTGATGCACAGGGTGGGGTGGAAAGGATGAGAAGGGACTTGGCAAGGTTAGAGGAATGGTCAAATGTATGGCAGCTTAGATTCAATGCTAAGAAGTGCAAGGTAATGCACCTGGGAAACAAAACCCAGGGAAGAGTACACAATGGGGGTGAGATACTAACAACAACAAAATGGAGAGGGACCTGGGGTAGTCATATCGGATGACCTAAAGATGGGCAAGCAATGTGAGAGGCAGCAAGGAGGCTGGGGGATACTGGGATGCATAGGAGAGACATCACCAGTAGAAAACAAGAAGTTATTATCCCTCTGTACAGACAGCTGGTGAGACCCCATCTGGAGTACTGTGTGCAGTTCTGGAGACCCAATCTCCGCAAAGACATAGACAGGATGGAAGCTGTCCAGAGGAGGGCCACTAAAATGGTGCAGGGTCTGCACCGGAAGACATATGAAGAGAGACTTAAGGCGCTTAATATGTATAGCCTCAAGGAAAGGAGGGAGAGGGGGGACATGATAGAAACTTTCAAGTACCTCAAGGGAATCAACAAAGTCCAAGAGGGTAGCATCTTTCAAAAAAAGAGGTGTGCAAGAACAAGAGGGCACAATTTGAAGATACGGGCGGCTCAGAGGTAATTTAAGGAAGTATTTTTTCACAGAGAGGGTTGTGGATGCATGGAACGGCCTTCTGAAGGAGGTTGTGGAGTCAAAATCAGTGGTGGAATTCAAGCATGCATGGGATAGTCATAAGGCAGTTCTGGGGGGTTGGGGTAGGAAGAAGTAGGCTGCTGGTTTACTAGGATTTGCAGCTTATCCAGTAGGTAGGAAAATGGTCAGACTGGGTGAGCCAAGCGGTCCTTATCTGCCGTCAAATTCTATGACATAGTTTATGTCCCTTCCAGCCACAGAGTTCTGTAGTAAAATACTGATGCATTGTGCCAACAATGGAAGAGCCAAACAAGGACATAAACTACATCACAGAGTTTTAGAATAGCCCTTGCCAGCAGCATGTAAATCACTAACACCCACTGGGATAATGAAACAGTCTGCATAGCTAGAAATATTATATAATTTGAATCAGTATTTAAAAAGAGTTTCTACTAGTAAGCATGGTGTGCAGATTTAATGCCATTGCCTTTTATATAATCCAGAGCTTCCCCAACAGAAATATCTCAGAAGTCAAAATTCAAATTGTAGGATGTAGTAAAAGCAAACCCAGAATCAGTATTGCAATTGATATCATCATCCAAATTTGGAACAAACTTAGCAACATGACAAAACGTTTTATTCCTTAAATGTATTTAATCCTTTTTGTGTTATATTTCGCTTTATAGCCCCACATTTTATGATTTGCTGACCTCCTCTAAAATTCATTGTTTTGTTTCAGATCCTTGGTTTTACTCGTATTGCATGCTTCCTGAATATTAGTGTAACCCCCCTGCAAATGGGGGTTCCCAAAAGACTTCCAGGAGCTTGCTTGAATGCTCCAAGCCTGAATGGTGTTTGGCATTTAAGCCATTTATCAGTGAGTGTTTTTAGAGCCTCTGGTACTGTCTCTTTAAGAGCTGTCTGCTTGCAGACATAATTAGTTTGTATGGGGGACTGTGTGCTTCTCTGAGTACCACTCGAGCTGCTGCCAATTCACTTCATTTTGCAGTCACTAGGAGTGCAAAGGAACCTATCTGAAAGATGTAACTGTTTGCCAGAAATTATTTAGAGTAATAATGAAATTACAGTTTGTCTAACCTGCTTTCTTTGCAGTCAGAACTGTGTCTGCTAGTTCCCCATTCTAGTTTTGAACTGCTGAACTGGACCAATCAGTGTGGGGTAAGCTAGCTCTAAAATGGTGCCTTGGACGAATCAGAACTTGGACTCATAATCTGAGCCAGCCACAAGAGGATTGTATGGGCAGTGACTCTGGGAGATGTAGTTTAGACTTCAGTGCCTTTTTGAACCAACAGCAGCAGTCTATTGTGAGTGACAGCCAATCCAGTCAAGAACTGGGAGGAACTCAAAGGAAGTGCCCGGTTTTGTCGGTTGGAGTTTCAGTTGAGCTTTGGCAGTGAAGAAGGAAGGAGCCCTGTGCTTTTTCAGTGTGCAGTTTTAGTCAAAAAACGTGTGTAAGGCCCAGAGTTCCGGTCTGCAGCTTGTGTAACAGCTTGTTAGGACTGAATCCGTCCTGTGAAAAGAATCAAAGGATTTCTGAAGAGTAGAAACCAGGCTCACCCTGTAGAAGACTGGAGGAATTGCTGAAAATTGCACTCGGTCTGTCAGGAACTGAATCTGCTGTGTGTTCTCCCGGGTATTGTGCAGTAATTGCGATCGGGATACAGATGCAGCCTGCCTGGTATAGTGCTTTCTTTTATATGGATGTGTGAAGAGGTTTGTGTACCACAAGTGAGCCCTGCTGACATTGAAGGACCCTATCTTATTTGGAGGTCGTGAGTACTAATTCAGGGTCGCTCCCTGTTGAATTGCCACATTAAATCCAAATGGAATTACTGTACTGCTGACTGTTTAATTCTCCTTTTCTCTGCGTGAAAGGGCCCCTACCAGCTGCCACGGTTTGGACTAGCCACTAGGGCTTGGGTACCCAGGGACAGTAACTGATAGGGATAGGCCTGTGCACAGAGCCATAGGTAGATTATTAGAGTGATAAGCTAATTAACCTGATTTCCCTGTCCTTGTTATATCCCCTAAATAAATCAGAGCTGCTTGTTTCAGCAAAGTTATACTGCCTGAGGTATTTGTCTATGTTAAAGTACTGTACTGTGATTGTTGCTGTATCTCATTTCACAGGAGGTCCCAGTGCCGGAACCAGGACCTGGGGGTAAGTGTATACTGTGAAGGTAATTTGATATATTGTGTGGGCCACTAGTGGAAGAAAGGGTTGCAGTGTCCCAGAGGGCTGTGACCAAGTTAGTTTAACTATTGCAAACCCTGACCTCTGGGTGGAGGCACCCGCCATTGGATCCAGGCCCTCAACCTGTTAGGTGGCAAATCAGGCAGGGGTAGTAGCCCCTGGGATAGCGCCATCTAGGGGTTACATCTTGGAGGCTCACCGCTGGGATTGTGTGTCCTCTAGTGGCCATATTCTACGAACCACTGTTAAGAAAAAATGGGTACCCGACAGAGTGGCTGTGCACCGGCTGGTGGAGTGGTGTACTGGGGAGGAGATCGACCCCAAAATGCTATGCTTATCCTGGACATCCCCTGTATCAATACGGACACTGTGCAGGGAGTACTTTCCAAGGTGGAAGGTTTACAAACCCCTGTGGTGGTGGGTCGGCATGCTAATCTGCTCACCCACACTTTCCTGGCCCTAGTAGAGTTTAAGGATCCCATAGATAGCTCCAAAGTGCCACAGACCATTACCCCAGAGGGAGCCCTCACTGCTTGGAGAGTGATAACTAAGGACAGTAAAGACCCGGTGGGGAATCAGCCCCCACCACTATCTGAAACTTTTGAGGAGAAATTTGCTGAATGGTTGCTGGGAGAGGGGAAAACTGTGGAGGACTTGAAGAAACTATTCTTGCCACCTGGGGGTGTTCCTCCCCCAACACCCTCTCCTGCTCCAGTGCCCGTAATGGTGGCTGAACCAATGCAGACTCCTATTTCTGCACCTGCCATTAGTCACGACTCTTACAGAAGGTTGAGGATCTTCTCAGCACCTCCCCACCCCAAGGGAGGATGACTGGGAGACCTGGATAGACTATGTTACCCCCAAGTGCTAGAATGGCAATGCTCGGAAGGCAAAGCTAAAGAGGGTTAGTGAGAGCCTCCAGGTCCTGCCTGGCTACCATCCTGTGCTAAACGGGCCAGTAACCCTGAAGCGACTGCACAGGCCTATCTTGAGGCCTTGGAGAATGTGTATGGGAGCCCAGATTCTGATGAGGACCTATGGTGGAGAGTAAGAAATGCACAACAGTACCAAGGGGAGTTGTTGTCTGTGTATGTCTCTTTCGGCTGGAAAAATTGTTGCAAGAATGCCTCAGAAAGGGTAGTTTGCCAGCGATTGAACTGGACCGAACCAGACTGGACAGAATCCTTAAGTCTGCCCCCTTCTCCAGAACTGCTGTTTGCTTCAGTTACGCCTGGCAAATCGACTGGAATCCCCACCCTCCTATGATGAGTTAATGAGAGAAATTGAGGAGTTGAAAAAGGCGACCTCGGGAGGTACCTGCACCAACAGCTGTGGCTACGACCCGAGTGACTGAGGTGACCCATCAAGTGAAGTTCAGGGGCAGAGGTTGACAGTCAGTGAGTGCTCTGACAAGGAAAAGATATGCCACAATGGGGCGAACTGTTGAGAGAGATCGGGAATTCAAAAACAGTCCTTTATGAAGCCACGCCTGCAAGTTGAGCCTGACTATATCCGACTGCATCTGCTATGGGGGTGGGGTACCCACCATGTATCTCCTGCTGATAACAGCTCCAAACTCAATTCCTTGACCATGGAAGTGGAGAAACTGACGAGATGTCTCCAAATGCTTATCACACCGCAGACAGAGATGGCACCCAGGTTTCCAGTTAGTAATACCCCGCCCTGGCTCCCAGTGTGGCGCCTCGGCCAGCTCAAACTCCAGAAAGTATGTTTGCTATAATTGTGGGAAAGATGGGCACATGAAGGGAATGCCAGTCCCAAAAGACACTGACAAAGTTGCATATAGGCTACAAGGAGAGCTTGGAGAAGAAATCAGTGGTTAAGAGGTGCACGACATGATCCCAGTGAGGGCACCAAAATGCTAATTCACGTCCTTTTGTGGCAAAGTCAGTTGCCCAGGCCCCACTACCGCCTCTCCAGACTGGTCCAGAATAGTGGGTCCCTCCATGGAACCACTGTAAAGGTGAATGGAGTGTCTACAAGAGCTGTATGAACAGTGGCTCCCAAGTGACAATTATGTTCCAGGATTGGTATCAGAAGCATTTGTCAGACGTACCCTTACAACCATTAGAAGGACTGCATGTATGGGGTTAGTGAAGGCCTACCCCTATTCGGGTATATCCGAATTTGGCTGTCTTCCCCACCTCCGTGGCTGGAGTGGCCGAACAAGTAGAGACCCTAGCCTTAGTGTGTCCCCACTGGACTGTATGATGGTGTCCCTTTGTTGATTGGAACAAATGCTCATATGTTGGAAGGCTGGCACAGTTGTGTTATGAAAACAGGGGTCAAAGACTAGTAGAGCTTTAAGAGTTCCGGCTTTAATTAAGAAGGCCTATGAGGCACAGAGATGCTGAAAAACAGAACCAGAGGAACCGGTCGGAATTGTATGGAAGAAGGATCCTGAGTCTCTGATCCTGGCGCCAAATGCCCAGTGTACCTTGCAGGAGAGGTCCGTATCAGAAAGGATGTTAAGAATAAAATATTAATGTTGGATGCACCAGGCGATGGAAAATTGCCAGAGGGACTGCTGGTCAAGCCTAGTATTTTGCCCTAGAGCCCATGCTTATGCCAGAAGGGTAATGGTCCAAGTTCATAATGTGTCTGAAAGAGACATTCGAGTAAACAGAGGTTGCATCCTGGCTAATGTGCATTGTGCAGACACTGCAGTGCTACCCAGCAGCAGAGTTCAAGGAAGAATGACAGAGTAGCGCCTGACTTGTTTGATTTGCTACTCCGCTGCCAGCTGAATGGAAAGTGAGGATCAGTGAGAAGCTTGCCCAGAGACCAGGTGTTTTCTTTAAAGGAATGGGATGTAGGATGCGTGCAAGGAGCTGAGCACAATATCTGGCTGCATGACGAAAGACCATTTCGTGAGAGGTCTCGACGCCTGGCACCTGCTGACATAGATGATGTGAGACGGCATCTGCAAGAGATGTTAGCTGCTGGTATAATACAAGAATCAGAAGCCTTTATGCTTCCCCATTGTGTAGTGAGGAAAAAGAATGGAACAGTAAGGATGTGTGTGATTATGCTTCTTAAACGGCGGACTATCCCTGATCAGTACACAATGCCCGCATTCAGGATGCTTTGGACTGCCTAAGCAGGAGCAAGTGGTTCTCTGTGCTGGATCTCCGTGGGTACTACTAGATCCCGATGGCCCCAGAGGACCGTGGAGAAGACGGCCTTTATCTGTCCGGCTTGTCTTCTATGAATTCATGAGGATGCCTCAAGGATTTCAGGTGCCCAGCCACTTTTCAACGATTGATGGAGCGTGCAGTGGGGACATGAACTTACTAGAGTGCCTGGTATACCTAGATGATGTTATTGTGTTTGGCAGCTCACTGGAGGAACATGAGCAGATTATTTAAGGTATTGGACCGACTGGAGGACTTTGGTCTTAAACTGTCCATTGATAAGTGTCAATTCTTTCAAACATCAGTAAAGTATGTGGGACACATAGTATCCACCGAGGAATAGAGACCGACCCAAGTAAAGTTGAGGCCTTGACCACCTGGCCACAGCCCAAAATCTAAAAGAACTGCAAAGATTCCTGGATTCTGTGGTTATTATCGGCGCTTCATCAGGACTATTCAAGAGTGATCCGCCCTTTACTTAACCTTACTCAAGGGTACCCCCAACCCACAAAAATACCAAAAGTCAGCGTGCCTCAAGACTGAAAGAGTGTATTTTCATCCGAGTGAAGTATTTGGGGCCCGCTGCCTCCTGATTGTGAGACTGCTTTTCATGAGATCATATATCAACTTACCCATGCTCCAGTGCTGGCCTATGCTGATCCAAGAAAACCTTACGTCCTGCACACTGATGCTAGCTTGCAAGGGTTGGGGCTGTGTTGTACCAAGAGACGAGAATGGCCTGAGACCAGTGGCCTTTGCCAGTAGAAGCCTGACCCCATCCGAAAAGAACTATCCTGTACATAAGTTAAGAGTTCCTAGCTTTGAAGTGGGCTATTGTTGACCAATTCCATGAGTACTTGTATGGGGCTAAAATACTAGTAAAAACTGACAATAATCCTTTGACCTATGTGCAGACCTCAGCTAAGTTGGATGCCACTGGCCATAGGTGGCTTTCTGCATTATCTACATATGACTATGCTCTCGAATACCGAGCAGGTCTGAACCACATAGATGCTGATGCTCTCTCCCGGAGGCCTGTTCCCCAGAATGATTGGGTCCGATTAGCAGAACCTGACATTCGGGCACTCTGCGGAAGTTTGACAGGGAGGAACAAATGTCCACGGACGAGTGGACTGCATGGTGGATTGCTTTGGGAGCTCTGAGAATTGCATACCTGCTGCTTATTGCCACTTTTCTGCAATAGACATTGGTGCACTGCCTCAGCTGGACAATGACAGTATTGTGGGCTCAATCCCGATCCCATGATCAAAGCAGCTTTAGAAGCCCTCTATGCGGAAAAGATGTGTCCAAATTCGCTCCACTGATTTGAGAACTGCACTGTTATACAAAGAAGGTCCTAAGTTGAAACTGATCAATAAACTGTTATACAGAAACAGTAGACAGAGGGGACAAGTAGACAAACAACAACTAGTGCTGCCCACTGCTTTTCAAGACTCAGTACTGAGGTCCTTGCACAACCACATGGGGCACCTTGGTATAGACAGAACACTTGACTTGGTGAGATCCAGATTCTATTGGCCTAAGATGTGGGCTGATGTGGAGCAACACATTCGAACTTGTAGTCGCTGCTTACAGAGGAAAGCTTTGCCCCAGAGGGCTGCCCCTTGTTAACATCACCACCAGTGCACCCATGGAGCTGGTCTGTATTGATTTTCTGAGTTTGGAGTCAGATCAAAGAAATATCAGTAATGTGCTGGTGGTCACTGACCATTTCACGAGATATGCCCAAGCTTTCCCACCAAAGACCAGAAAGCATCCACTGTGGCCAAAGTACTTGTAGAAAACTTTTTGTTCACTATGGGGCTCCACAAAGAATCCATTCTGATCAAGGAGAGACTTTGAGAGTCGTCTGATCAAAGAGATGCTTTCTCTGTGGGAGTGCGAAAGTCCAGAACCACTCCTTACCACCCCAGGGGACCCACAGCCTGAGCGTTTCAACCGCACTTTGCTAGATATGCTAGGCACCCTGCACCCAAAGGACAAGCCTAGATGGAGCCAACAAATTAGCACCCTGGTACATGCTTATAACTGCACCAAAAGTGATGCCACTGGATTCTCCCCTACCGCCTGATGTTTGGAAGAGAAGCTCGACTACCAGTAGATGTGTGTTTTGGGGTCTCTCCTGATGGGGTTCAAGCTGACAACTATTTACAGTATGTGCAAAAGTTAAAGGCCCAGCTAACTCATGCGTACCAACTGGCTCAAACCATGGCTGCCAAAAGAAATCTGGCCAACAAAGAAAGGTATGATAAAAGGTGAAAGCACAGGAACTCCAGGAGGGAGATCGGTATGCTAAGAAATCTGGGACTGCATGGCAAGCACAAGATTGCTGACAGATGGCACCATCTCCCTCGCATTGTAGTGGGCAAACTAGATGATCTGCCAGTGTACAAAGTAAGGCCTGAGAATAATTCAAAAGATGTAAAACAATGCATAGAAATCATTTACTGCCCATTGGACAAATCTTAATTGAGTCTGAGCCCTAGAATGCCCCTCTGGACCAGTGACTAGAGCTGCTGCTAAGAAAAGATCAAGAAAGTCTGCACCTACAGAAGCAAAGTTAAGGTGTTCCCTCCACAAGTCCCAGTTGAGCATGACTGTCAGTCCATATCGGAAGAAAGTGAGGTGACTTTGAATACTATCCTTCTTACGAACTGAGTCAATTGTTTCGGGCAATCCCTAGTCAATACTGGAGATGAAGCTGGGCCTTCTGGACTGTCTAAGCCCCAGCTTCATCCCTGGAGCCAATGCTCCCAGAAAGTGAAGTGCAAAGCATCAGATCAGATGAAATGGAATCATTGTGCATGGTTGAACTGTTTGAGCTTTCAGGGGAGGAAAATGATAGATTGGGGCAGACTGGTGATACACCCGAACAAGAAGAGTATTTTGAGTGCCCTGACAGTCCACTGCCAGTGTCCGAAAGCTCTCCATGCGAGCCAAATGTTGTGGACTCAGAAACTGTAACTCCTGGAGCTGAAAGTGCCCCAAGTTCTAGCCTCTCTACCCCCATGGAGACTCCCCTGACAAGTGAGGACAATGCTGAAAATGAGGCTCAGAGTGCAGAGACTATAACAGTTCCCCCTAGAAAGACTGGTCGAGCTGTAAAGCCTGTGGTGCACCTCAGTTATGATTCACTTGGGAGGCCTGTGGACTTGCCTCTCAATGTTGTCCATAAAGGAGTGTATGTGTCCCCAGCTCATTGCCCAAACTGAGCATCAGTGCTAACCCAAGTTACTTGTGTTGTTCCTCTAGTATGGTGCCCTTGCCCCATCCAGCCCCAAGGTAACTGATAGGAAGGGCCCTCTTCAGGTTTCATGTACAAGAGGTAATAACTTGAGTTATGGTACAATGTGTATGTAATACTGTGTAAAGAGTGACGTACTGCAATGTTTCAGAAATGTGTTCTTGGTAAAATGATATATTGACTGATGATTACATGTGTGAGCCTAATGCAAATGTATATGGTTGCAGTTGAAACTTATGGGGGTACTTGATTGTGGCCAGACGTCAAGCTTTCCCAGGCCAGGAAGGTGTAACCTCTGCAAATGGGGGTTCCCAAAAGACTTCCAGGAGCTTGCTTGAATGCTCCAAGCCTGAATGGTGTTTGGCATTTAAGCCATTTATCAGTGAGTGTTTTAGAGCCTCTGGTACTGTCTCTTTAAGAGCTGTCTGCTTGCAGACATAATTAGTTTGTATGGGGACTGTGTGCTTCTCTGAGTACCACTCGAGCTGCTGCCAATTCACTTCATTTTTGCAGTCACTAGGAGTGCAAAGGGAACCTATCTGAAAGATGTAACTGTTTGCCAGAAATTATTTAGAGTAATAATGAAATTACAGTTTGTCTAACCTCCTTTCTTTGCAGTCAGAACTGTGTCTGCTAGTTCCCCATTCTAGTTTTGAACTGCTGAACTGGACCAATCAGTGTGGGGTAAGCTAGCTCTAAAATGGTGCCTTGGACGAATCAGAACTTGGACTCATAATCTGAGCCAGCCACAAGAGGATTGTATGGGCAGTGACTCTGGGAGATGTAGTTTAGACTTCAGTGCCTTTTTGGACCAACAGCAGCAGTCTATTGTGAGTGACAGCCAATCCAGTCAAGAACTGGGAGGAACTCAAAGGAAGTGCCCGCTTTTGTCGGTTGGAGTTTCAGTTGAGCTTTGGCAGTGAAGAAGGAAGGAGCCCTGTGCTTTTTCAGTGTGCAGTTTTAGTCAAAAACGTGTAAGGCCCAGAGTTCCGGTCTGCAGCTTGTGTAACAGCTTGTTAGGACTGAACTGTCCTGTGAAAAGAATCAAAGGATCTCTGCAGAGTAGAAACCAGGCTCACCCTGTAGAAGACTGGAGGAATTGCTGAAAATTGCACTCGGTCTGTCAGGAACTGAATCTGCTGTGTGTTCTCCTGGTATTGTGCAGTAATTGCGATCGGGATACAGATGCAGCCTGCCTGGTATAGTGCTTTCTTTTATATGGATGTGTGAAGAGGTTTGTGTACCTCAAGTGAGCCTTGCTGACATTGAAGGACCCTATCTTATTTGGAGGTCGTGAGTACTAATTCAGGGTCGCTCCCTGTTGAATTGCCACATTAAATCCAAATGGAATTACTGTACTGCTGACTGTTTAATTCTCCTTTTCTCTGCGTGAAAGGGCCCCTACCAGCTGCCACGGTTTGGACTAGCCACTAGGGCTTGGGTACCCAGGGACAGTAACTGATAGGGATAGGCCTGTGCACAGAGCCATAGGTAGATTATTAGAGTGATAAGCTAATTAACCTGATTTCCCGCCTTATATCCCCCTAAATAAATCAGAGCTGCTTGTTTCAGCAAAGTTATACTGCCTGAGGTATTTGTCTATGTTAAAGTACTGTACTGTGATTGTTGCACTGTATCTCATTTCACAGGAGGTCCCAGTGCCGGAACCAGACCTGGGGGTAAGTGTATACTGTGAAGGTAATTCTGATATATTGTGTGGGCCACTAGTGGGAAGAAAGGGGGGTTGCAGTGTCCCAGAGGGCTGTGACCAAGTTAGTTTAACTATTGCAAACCCTGACCTCTGGGTGGAGGCACCCGCCATTGGATCCAGGCCCCTCAACCTGTTAGTGGCAAATCAGGCAGGGGTAGTAGCCCCTAGGATAGCGCCATCTAGGGGTTACATTAGAAACACCCCCAAACAGTGCAATCACTCATGATGCAATAGTCTCCTCTCGACTTACCGGATCGTGGTGGCTAGGCTATGGTGGTGCTCCCAAGTTGAGGAAAGATGCAGTGGAAGTTGATCAAAGACTGCAAACAAACATGTTTTTTGTGGGTTCTTGTATAATGTGGACAAAACAAAGGTCGCATGGGTAAAAAGGGTGTAGAAACGAGCACACGTCAAGAAGGCAAGGGATGAAAAAGGCACCATCAGCATGTGTCGCCAGAAAGCTGACCCTGTAAAGTACGGCACTGCACACAAGATGGTGCCGTAATGTTATGAGTGGGACTTTGTCCCCCACAAACCCTAGATTTATTATAACAAATTCCGCAGCAGGGCACACCAGGGAGCAGGAGGCAGAGAGATGCCCTCACTGCAGAATGTCCATAAGTCCCATGTGGCCACTTGAGGTGCACCCACATTACAGAGCCCTTGTTCCCACACCCTCTTAATGGTATACCTTTTTTTGTGTGGTAACACCAGTATGGTGGTCTGGTTATCACTTTTAAAAAGAAAAAAAAAGGAATTCAAATCAAACTACCAGCTACATCAGCACATTCTACAGAAAGTGAGCAATCATGACATGTTTTTTTTTTTTTAAACTGCGGCAGTTTGAAGCCTAAGGAGGCTGACCGTGTCCCCCTGAGTTTAGTAAAAATATCATTGTTCTTCAAGGACGGGGGCCAGCAGCTTGCCTACAATCAAAATTAGACTGACCGATCTGCAACTCCCTAGATCAGGAGGCAGTACAGCGTATTATAAGTCTAAGTAATTATTCATGAGCTTAACTCACTCACTCATTCATTGGCTTCTGTGCTGGGCTGAAATCTCTCAGAAATGCCCGGCACAGCAGACGCACAGCTGTTCCGCATTTACAGCCAAACGGCTGGACTGCTAATTTATCACAGAAAATTGAAGAAAAAAAAAAAACAATCAGCAGTTTGTCAGCATTTTACAACAAAAGACTTACTAAAAAACTTGAAAATACAATGGCATGATATCTCACCAAACACAGAAAAACCACAAACAGACACCACATGGCACTGTCAACGCACTGCACAAAAACAATAAAGAAAAAAGCACCAAAAAGGTAATTACTGCAGTTAGACTTATAATCGCAATAATGACCTCAGAGCCATTCAGTTCCTGTCAATTAGTGACTGGACGGATGGGGTTGGCCCTCAGCTGTGTCTCGGGGGGCCCCCACACAGCCAGTTGTTAATCTCTAGGAAATGACTGGCTCTTCAGTCATTATAGCTTAAGTAGTTAAGAGCACTGAGCTGTAAGCCTGGAAAACTGGGTTTGAATCCCACAGTCACCACATGCATACTGGAGCAGGTTACTTAACTTCTCTGTGCTCCCAGGATGCACCTGGAAACAAGCTTCAGCTTAGCGTGTCTTCCCTGGCCAAAAATGATAAAATAAATGAAAAAAGATAATCTCTGTCCCCATTCTTGTGAAGCGGCACCAGGTTAGCTGCCCGCCAACTGGCTGGAACCACTCTTGTCAACAGGGCACAATTAAATGGATTATAAAATGGCAAGAAAAAATATCTAGAAATTTCTTTGGCCGAGAGATATCACCTGACCATGCATTAAATGTCTATAAATGCACGGTCACATGCAGAACCTCTTTTCCCTCTCCAAAAAGCCCTACTTAGAGCCATTCTGTAAGTCTGTTAAGCCCCTCCAGGGTGAGCGTCATAGGATTTTAATGCACTTCCTAGGGGTGTAAGGACGCTTGGCCTTGTACCTTACTATATCCCTGGATCATTCATCACAGGCCTATAATGCACACCATGTCTTGGCTTATTACTTGTCAATGGCACTGCCAGTGTCTGCTCCACCTCCTTCAACATTCTAGAATGAAACCCATCAGGACCAAGCACTTTGTCCACCTTAAGGGTTTTAAGGCCCCCCAAAACACTTACTTTTGAGACAGGTCCTAACTTCTGTCCTCTCACCCCCTCTTCTGGCTTGCACTTCACATTTTGGTTGTCCCCCCGCCCCCAGGTGAATAAGGAACAAAAGTAATCATTCTTTAAGTCAGGCTTTTTCTCATTCTCCTCCACCCATGTCCCTTCTTTCTTTAAAATGATAATTTCCTCCTTAGTTTTCCATTTTCCATAATATACCTAAAGTTTCTCCTCCTTCACCCCCCACTGTTCTTAGCTCTTTCTCTGCTTTACTTTTTCTTACCATTATTCTGGCCTCTTTCAGCTTTTCAGATAATCCTGCTGATTGGCCTCGCTCGTTCCCCTTGTATTTTCAGAATGGCATCCCTCTTGAAAACCAGAGTGGCTTATTGTGCTTTTTGTTCTTCCTGATCTGTTTCATGCATGATGCCATTACCTCCGTCTTACCTGTTTATGGCATCCTATTTTGCTTCTGTGCCTTCTGTTCCCTCTACCCCTACCAGTTTATCTGGGTCTGGCAGTATAGTCTAGAGGTTAGAGTGACAAACTGTGAATAAGCTTGGTACATCCAGAAGACCTGGGTTTGATTCCCACAATCTTCACTTACATACTGTGTGACACTGAGCAAGTCACTTAACCACTCCAAAGCTCCTGAGTTGCCTCTAAAAACTGGCACTTGGGCCTAGCAGGCCTTACCTGGTTAACAAAGAATAATAAAACAAAAATCTTTCAGCATTTCCTCCATCTTGCTGAAGTCTAGCCTTCCTAAGTCCAGGAATGCAGTTTTTCTGTTTCAGTTCTGTTTTATTCATCTTCTCCTCACTGGCTGGGATCTCCTTCAGCCATCACCAGCACCTGAATCTTGTCCTCCTGAGACCTCCCCGCATGGATCACGCACCCTGGTCCACCTGCAACAGGAGCAGGATGTTCCTCTGAGTCTTACCTCCCGAGGTGGAGTTATCTTCTGCACCATGGTGACTTCTCACAGGATCCAGTTGGCTTGCTGGTGAAGGTGAGGACCGGGGCTTCCCCACGGACTAGACGGGCAAGGTCTGGCAGTATACATGGTGAGCAGGGTACAGCAAAACCCTGCCCAGCCAGCTGCATTGTCTTCCTTAGTTTCTGCCATCAGGAGGAGCAGACCTGCAGTGATGCCCTGCCACCACCGAGTGTGCTACTGTGCATGGCACGTCGACATCTGCCACACTCCTGCACCCCAGTCATGTGGTCCCAAGCACCCTCATTCCCAGCTATGGCTAGGGATCAGGCAGTTGCTGGGTGCCATAGCCAGCCCTCTTCAGAGAAGGAGAACAGTCCATAGGATGCTTTATCCCCCCAACCCCCCCTTCTGGCTCTTCTACGATCCATTCTCATTCCCGAACATGGGCCATTAGCATCATAAATGATAGTACTTCTGGTGGGCCAGCAGGACCACAGTATTTGAACTGGAGTGATGTGCTCCTGTGGTTATGTTGAACCACGTTGCATTGTTGTCATTGGACACCAGTGGTTTCCTCACCTCTACTTCACTGACTGCTTCATTGTTTGACAGAGTCAGATCAAGGGTCGCCCCCTCTCCAGTCTGTTCCCTGATCTGCTAAGAATGCAGTCTAGCATCACATCCACCAGTGCCTGACTCCTTGCACTGCTGGCTGCTGGGATTTCCCAGGACACAGCTGACATACTTAGGTTACCCACCATCACCAGGAACCCTTTGTCTGATGCCTTCCTGCTCTCCTGCCTTAACTCACTGTCCCCATCTTCCTTGCTTGGCACTCTGATCCTGATCCTTCTACCCCTTTCCATTGTTATTTTCACCCAAACTGCTTCTATTCTGTGCCCACCCCCAAGAGTCATATCTTTCATGGCCTCTATTCTTTCCCTAACACACAATGCTACTCTCTCCCTTGCCTTTTGGTCTGTCCTTCCTTGTCACTGAAATGAGGGACACAGATACTCAAAATAAGGGGCAAAGAGGGACACATCCTCAAACATGGAAATAAAAGCTCAGGACCCTGTGGAAACCATTGAGATTACTTGTACAAAGTTTATTTTTTGATTTAGCATCTTAGAATATTATGAATTTCTGCTTCAGTGTATGCATTTACAGCATATACTCTGTGTGGGCAGTACCTTTTCCAAAAGGGAAGGATGAGGGACTGAGCAATTTTGAAGGGTAAAATGAGGGACATCCCTCATAATCAGAGACAGTTGAGAGGTATGAGTGAGAAGCCTGATTCTGCGAGGACCCCACCACTGCCTGGAGTGCACGCATTTTGTTC
The DNA here is from genome assembly GCA_016271365.2 of Neoceratodus forsteri. NCBI lineage: Eukaryota > Metazoa > Chordata > Ceratodontiformes > Ceratodontidae > Neoceratodus > Neoceratodus forsteri. Next base: position 331,652,671 of record JADMNL010000026.1, on the reverse strand, counting down.
TCCAGGATTTTGGCTAACCTCCAGGACCCCTGTTTCCTACACCTCCCCTTCCGCTGAATGCATCTACTATACTCATTCCCTGTATAGTTGTACCTTCCTGACCTCCCATCCCACCTGATGCAGTCCCCAGTCATTGATGTATTCCCCATGCTTACATAACTACTTCCACATCAGCCAGTTGACGCCTGTGAGGGGAAGTCATTGAAAGGCCTAAGAGGTGAAAATCAATGAACGGCCCTTTGGAGGATGTGAAAGCACTTGTGACATTACATGTCCAGAACTGCACTGCTGTACCTTGCTGTAGTGTGGTGGAGGAGGGTCTATCTCCAGGAACCCAGTCCAGGGGAGACACCAGAGGCAGCAACAGCAACAGAACTGTAACAGTCAGAAATCAAGACAAGATAGGTCTGCGAGAGGTAGGGGTGCAGCATTGCATATCTCCTCCCTGCAATATGGCATCACCCTCTCCACCACCTCCCCAGAAAATTATGAGGCTCTGATAATTTGTCTGTCCTTGCCCTACACTATTCCAATTTATGTTGCAAGTATTTACTGTCATCCCAACCTCCCCAATACTGTGGCCACTGAACTTATTACCACCATCAACTCCCTCACTCAAGCTTGTGAGTTGTTCATCATGGGCGATTTCAATTTAAACTGGCTATTGCCCCCACAAGCTAAGGCTCGTAACTTCATAACCCTCTCAGAACTTAACCCAGATCATTAAAGAACCCACCTGTCTAAACAACAAAACACAAAACCACTTCTTGATTGACTGCGCCCTCACTTCTCACGCACATCGAGTCACTGCTACAGGCATTCTACCTAACTCCAAGTGATCACCATTTGATTTACCTAATCAGGAAGGTCCACAGGCCTAAATCCTCTCCCCAAATAATTCTAACCTGCTCCTGTAAATCCCCTTGACATAACCACCCTCCTTCAAGACTTAGTAAACACCAACTGGTCCCTGCTAACAGCAGCACCCCAGGTGGACATTGCTCTAGCATACTTTAAAGAAAAATTCCTCTTTATTTGGAATCATTATGCCCCTCTAAGATACACCAGAGTACAAAGTAATCACATACCATGGATCACCCAGAACTTCGGGCCTACCTACAAGCATGTGACCAGGTGTGAAGAAAGCACAAGGCAATAAAATCACCTAGTGATTTTACAATACACCGTAAACTTCGCAATGCATGCACTAAAGCAGCTAGGTTAGCCAAGGTAGAGTATTTCAACACTACTTTCCACATCAACCTAAATTCCCCGTCTAAATTTTGGAAAGTAGTTCATGCACTCTTCTCTCCCCCCCAGCCCCCCAACCCCATCCTTAAAATATGCAACTCCCTTGTTGCGGATCATGCATTAGTAGCTTGAGGAATTCAACTCCTATTTCGCATCGTGTGCCTCTGCCCTGTTCGCCTCACTCCCCCCATGCTCCCCACCCGCATCCATGAGTGCCAATCCTGACCTTCGCAAATCGTCTGTTTCCTTCCCCGTCTCATTCTCCTGGGTCTCGTCAGACAACACACTTGCTGCTCTGCTGTCCATCAACCTGTCCAAAGGCAGCTCTCCAGATCAACTGGACCCTAAACTCCTCTACCTTTCTGCCCCTGCGATTGCCTGCCCAATTGCAGAAATTCTGAACCGCTCCTTCTTGCTAGCTGAGGTCCCTAAGCCCTGGAAGCACGCAGTTGTTCTCCCCCCTTCCTAAAGGTGGCGACTCTTCTTCTCCAGGGAATTATCACTCCATCTCCTTGCTCCCCACCCTCACCTGAACTCCAGGAACACCTTGTCCTCTCCCAAATCTCCTCCTTTCTCTCTAATTCCAATTTCTTCACCTCATTCCAGTCTGGATTTTGGAAAAAACACTCTACTACCACCTCCCTACTCAGGCTCACTGATACCATTCTCACCGGAGTGGACAATGGCCAGATCACCTCCGTCATCTTTCTTGACCTTTCCAAGGCCTTCAACATGGTCTCCCACACCCTGCTTCTCTACTCCCTCTCTTTAGCTGGCCTCTCACCATCTGCTACTAACTGGTTTAGGGCCTCCCTCACTGGCAGGACACAGTAGGTTAGAATCACCAACTCCCACTCTCCTCCATGCCAGATACATACTGGAGTGCCTCAGAGCTCAGTATTGGGCCCTCTCCTGTTCTCCATTTTCCTAAGTAACTTACCATCAGCTTGTTCCTCCTTCTATATCCATATATGTGCTGATGACACCGTCTTGTTCACCACCAGCCATTCTCCCTCTGATGTGGAAGCCAGACTTCTGCTTGACTTAAACAAGATATAGCACTGGCTTGCCTCCAATCAACTCTTCCTAAATGCCAAGAAAACAGTCTCCATGACCTTCGGGACTAGGCAAAGACTTGCTCGGCTCCCTGTTCTGCTCACTTTCCAAACTCTGGATGGGACTCAACTTGGGGACACCACCTCACTCAGATATCTTGGGGTGTGGCTGGACCAACACCTTAGCTTCTCTGGTCATATCAATGCTATGCTGAAAAAACTGCACCCCAAGTTTGGTGCCCTTTACAGGAACCGTAATTACATCCTTCTTGCAGCCATGTGTGCAATTGTCCAAGAGTTGATTCTTCCTATTTTCGACTACTGTGATGTCTACAGTGCTGCTCCCAAATTCACCTTATCCAGATTGGACCCCCTCTTCAGTTCTTTCTGTCCCTTCACCTTTGACTCTCCTGTGCATACTTTCACTGTAACCTCTATCACTCTCTTTCCTTCACTTCACTAACTAACCAGCACCTCTCCCACTGCGCCAAACTCATCTCCAAATACTGGTTAGGTTCTCTTCCTCTTTATCTATCCTCCTCCCTCGCTACTCCTCCTCCCCCTGCACATTCATTAATTGTCCTCTGACTCATGGACCCTTGCTGTTCCTTGTTGCTCCATGTTGACAGGTCAGTCTGCCTTCAAACACTGCTTCCCCAAAATCTGGAATGCCCTCCCACCACAAATTCGGTATTCCTCATCTCTTGACTCCCTCTCCTCTGCCCTCCAAAATTTTCTCTCCTCAAACTGAACCTGTTTCCCACATTCCTAAATGTTGCTCCTCACCTCTGTCTTGCTCCCCTCTACTTTCAAGGCCTCATCTTATTTACTACTGCACTTACGTTGTAAATATCACACCCACAAACCAACCAGCTACTGTTTATGCGCTGTTACTCTGTATACCTGCATTGTCACAATTCTGGATTGTTGTTAGTTTTTAACATTGTTTTACTGCATTGTTCTGTTCATTGTGATGTTATATTATATTTTAGTATCGTAGACTCCCTGAACCCTTCCCCCCAAGGTTGCACCGGGAGACGAGCAACTTGTTGTTCAGTGTGCCTTCCTGGTGAGACATTTCAATCAATAAATCTGTCCTGTCTAGTATTACCTAGATAAATAGTAAGGCCAAGAAAGTTAACATCCTAGGCAGAACTATGCCTCTCATTGAAAACTTTGCATTGAAAGACCCACTGTGGTGACCATCGGGCCCAGCATCTATCTTGGATACAGCCATGACTGCCCCATTCTTTCTTGATTGTTTCTGTTGCATCTGTTACAGTATGTCCAAAATCAGGAAAATCACCAAGGTTCGCATTTCAGGTTCAGCTGTGTGAGGTACCCACCACAATGTTTAAAGAGTGCTTAAAGCCTTTGGGGATGACCCGCTGTTATGGCTGATAGACTGCTAGGGGATGGGCACTGAGGGAAGGTATATAGAGTATAAAATTGCATTGCTACTCTTGCACCCAGTTTACTTTATGTCCCGTTGTTCTTTTTCATAGATATATTGATTATGAGGGCAGAAAAAGGTCCATAGGCCTACCCTACCTACCTATTCTGCATTGATTATAAGGGTAGAAAAAGGCCCATAGGCCCACCCTACCTACCTATTCTGCATTGATTATGAATGCAGAAAAAGGCCCATAGGCCCATCCTACCTACCTACCTATTCTGCACTGATTTTGAGGGCGGAAAAAGGCCCACAGGCCCACCCTACCTACCTATTCTGCATTGATTATGAGGGCAGAAAAAGGCCCATAGGCCCACCCTACCTTCTTATTCTGTACTGGCCTTAGTGCCATCCCTTTTGTTTCTGCCACCTCTTTTTCTAGTGAATCCTATATGCTTCTCCCATCCCTGTTTGAAGCTGCTCACAGGCTGGCCTGGTGGCGCAGACAGCTGAGGTGCTGTGTGCCTTACCTCTCACCATGCAGGCAATGTGAGTTCAGGAATGAGTTCAGGTCGGCAGAGTTGTGAGGGGGAGGCTGGGAGAGGAATGAGCAGCTGCCTGGCAACTTTCCTCTCCCAGGCTGGGGTCATGTGCCATCTCGGCTCCTGGCTGTCACCAGGTGGAGGCTTGGTGGTAGTGCTGATGCACAAGTGGCAGGCATGAGTCAGGGGAGGGGGAAGCTTCAGTTTCAGGATTCATGTACACCTCCACGCACATGCACAGCCCAAGCTTTTGTGGCTTGTGGGAAAGGGAGAAACTGTGGAGGAAATTACTGCGAGGCAAGCATCCGTGATGCTCAGCACACTGAGTTCCCACCTGCCTCACCACCAGTAAGCACCTGCCAGCCAAACTGGATTATGACTTTGGGGGTTGGACCTCTCCCTCCTGACCCCAACACGTGGTCCAATCTGTGGGGGTACTTGGCTTGGTCAGGTAAGCCTGGGGAGGTGGTGGGCTGTGGGGGTTGGTAGGGCTGGGATGAAGGGAGCCCAAGCCTGCTTTGGCCAAGGAAGAAAAACAGAATATGGAAAAAGAAGTTGCTCACTGACTTGGCCTCTACCACTTGCTCTGACCACTTGTTCCACTTGTTAACCACTCTATCAGTGAAAAAGTACTTACTGGAGTCCCTTTTGAATTCCACCTCCCAAAAAATGTCAGTGAGTTCCCCCTTTCCCTGTATTTGAGCTCAAGAAAAAAAGCACATTGACACCCACCCTGTTTATCACATGCAGATTATTGTATATTGCAATACTGTCACCTCTTTCTGTCCTTTTTTGAAGGCTACAGCCTGTAGTTCAATGGGGCAGTGCAACTGGCCACACCCCATTCTGTCTATTTGAGGGCTGCTCTCCTCACTTCACACACAAGTATTTTTTCCTTGCAGCCGGAGGCTCTGTCTGTCCTCTCTCCAGGCCTACTCTTTCCCTGAGCCCTGCCACCCCCCACTATGTTTGCCTCCTCCCTTCCTTCCTGTTGAAATCTGCTGACTGTGCTGGACTCCTTGCCTGGTTTGTATTTCTCCTGCTTCAGAGTCTGAACTTTTGCTTTTGCCTTCTGCTTCTTGGTCCATGTTTTTTCCTGTGGCTGCAGTCTGTGCTGCTGACTCACTGTGTGTTCTCCCTACTCCTCCCGTGGTCCTGTTTGCTTTTTGGGCTTTTCTGGTATGCTAGTGCCCCTCTGTTTGCAGGGTTATATTTAGCTGCATTGCAAATCAAGGTCTCAGTTCATTTATCATTGTGACAGTGTAAACACTACCCTGGGAAACAAGAGGTTACCACTTTGGCTGAGGATGAGGAAATGCAAAATGAACAGGTGGGGGGTGCCTCCCCAGGTATTGCTGATTAGAGAGATTGTTGAAAGGCAGGGAGAATCCAGCAAGGAGTTAGTTAGAAGCTGGAAACTGCTGCAGGGAGGAGATACTCCTAGGCAAAGAACCCTGCAAGATAATGGATAGAATGTAAGACAGGAACCAGAGCAGAAAGCCAAGGAGAATGGTTAATTGTTGGAGAGAGCCCTTGTGGAGAAGTTGAAACCTACTGCTGAGAAAGAGACCATTTCTAGAGCAGACAGTCCTGAGGTAAAGGATCAGCCTAGCCAGCTGGGCCAAAAACAGAGAGTGGAATGTACTGTTAATAACAGCCTGCAAATAAGGCTAAAAGGGAAAACTGTTTGTGTTTTATTTGAAACTGTGCATTCAAAACTGCTGGCCCACAAACCATTTGTTTGATTTGAGACTGTATATTGAAAAAAACTACTGGTCCACATAAGTGGATCAAGGATTCCTTTTGTCAAGTCAGCCTGAAATAACTGTTTTGTGTTAACCTTTATGTTACCTGACCAGGCTGGAGAAGTTGAACTGACGGATTATGCTTTTCTGGAGCAATGACTTACATTTGGAGCAATAAAAGTACATTTTCTTCTGTAAACTTTAAACCCAGCATGTTGCCTCTCCATCTACCATAGGTCAGCTTGTCACACATGGTATGAGAGTGGGATCCTAACCCCTGCTGGAGTGAGCAGGACTAGTTACATTCTAGAAAAATGGATATGGAGAAATTGCTGAAGTTCCTCACTGAACAACAACAGTCTTTCAGGCAGCTCGCACAGCAGCAGCAGGAGGTGCAACAGCAGGCACAGCAAGCCCAACAGGAGGTACAGCAGCAGTTTCTTATACAGCTGGGGCAACAACAGCAGCTGCTGCAATCCCTGGTACAACAGCCACAACAAGATCCTACTGGTGAGGCTGGTCCAGCTATTGTGGAGCCAGGGGTTCCTAGGATGAAAGCCATGCTGACCAAAATGACATCTGAGGATGATTCCAAGGCCTTCCTGGTAATGTTTGAGCAAGTGGTGGAAGCTACTGGATGGCCCAGACTCCAATTGGCTGTCTGTCTTGCCCCGTCTGACCGGGGAAGCCCAAGTAGCCTATTGAGCTATGGACAGTACCACAGCCAGGGAGTACACAGAGGTTAAAGTGGCAATCCTGGACTGCCTAGGCATCAACTCAGAAAGTTACCGACAGAGGTTCTGGAGCTTCAAATTTGCAATAGGTGCATGGCCTAGAGCAGTGGCACAACAATTGTGGGACCTATGTTGACATTGGCTGAAACCCAAAGGACACAGTGGCCCCAAGGTGGCTGAGTTAATCATCTTGGAACAATTTCTGAACATCCTGCCTCCGGGAATTCAGAGCTGGGTCCGCAGACAGAAGATCACCAAGCTAGCAGAGGCCATGTAGATCTCAGAACAAGTGTTGGAGGCTGAACTCTCCTCCCACCCTGTGACCCAGCTTACAAGGCCACCTGGGAAGATGGGGAATCGTCCCGGGAGCCAGACTGAAGGAATGTCAGCTGGAATTGTGAAGGGACCATGGGCATGTAGGGAGGGGTGTTATGGGCCAAATAAGGGTCAGACTCTGGGAAAGATGACAACCCAGCAGCCCAGGAAGACATTTCCTGAGGGCCCGCTGCCTAAACCCGGAGGCTCACCCCATAACTGAGACACAGGGGCATGTTTCTCATGTGGACAGAAGGGTCACTTTGAGAAGAACTGCTCCCACAACTGTACCTTCATAGACTGCACGTTTACAGATGTGTATTCACTGTACAATGGGGGTGGGGGCTCTGAATCCTAAGATTTTGTGGTCCTTGTCGAGGTAGAAGGGATAGAGACAGAGGCTCTGGTGGACTCAGAAAGCTGCCAGACCCTAGTCAGGGTGGCCCTTGTGAACCCCCAATGCTGGCAGGACCAGAACCCCATCCCTATCCAATGTGTGCATGGGGATGTAAAGGCTTACCCTGGTGCTATGGTTACACACTCTGGGGAGCTGAACAGAGACTATAAAGATGGGGGTTGCCCTGGGGTTACCCTATTCAATGTTACTGGGGAGAGATTGGAAATGGTTTGATGGCTTATGGAAAGCAGACTTATATTTGGTAATTATGCTGTCTAGGGGTCATGAAGGGGGGGGGTGCCAGTCACCTGCAGTTGGGAGAAGTTTTTCCCTTTCCAGACCCAGGGATTTTTAATTCCCAGACGAGAACCCACAAATCTAAGTGAGAAAGTAGGGCAGCAAAGAAAAGGGGTCCCGAAGGGGCAGGTGCACAGGAGGGAGGGGAAGCTAAGGCAAAAGTGGGTCCAGATCCACAGCCCAACCCTAACACTGACTCATCTAACCAAAGTCCTGGAGGGCCATCCTTAGAGCAAGACGTGTTAAAGCACTGCCCAGAAATTGCCAAAGAACAACAGGCTGATGGTATACTCAGCCGAGTATACACCCAGTTGGCTGTCAGGGAAGGAGAGGTGGTAGATGAGAATCGTGCAGCACACTTTCATCATTTTGAGTTACAAGGGGGTGTCCTGTATCAAGTTAGTAAGGAAGCCCAGATGGGGGATACCTGGCATCAGTTGCTATTCCCTCTAGTCTTTCAGGGGGAATTACTATACCTCACCCACTCTATACCTGTGGCAGGGCACTGTGGGAAAGAGAATACACTAGCCCAACTGTTACCCCTATTCTTTTGGTCGGGCAGCTATCAACATGTTAAAGATTATTGTGCATCTTATCCTGAGTGCCAGTTAGTAGCTCCAAAGAACAGTCCAAGGGCCCCTTTAGTGTCCTTATCTGTTATGGAGGCACCATTTGACTGGATTGGGGTTGATATAGTGGGACCCCTAGAATAAAGTGCAGGGGGGTACTAATACATTCTGGTGATTGTAGGCTATGCTACCCAGTACCTTGAGGCCAACCCGTTATGAACCATTTCAGCCAAAATTGTAGCCGGGGAACTATTAAAGGTCTTTAGTCATATGGGAATACTGACCAGGGAAATAACTTCATGTCCCGCCTGACTCAGGAGGTTTGTACTTTATTGAGAATCAGCTCCATAAGGACCTCAATCTACCATCCCCAGATGGATGGCCTTATGGAGCGATTCAATAAAAATCTTAAAATTATGCTTCTAAAGTCCATAACCACTGAGGTCAGGGACTTGGATAAGTTACTTCCCTTACTGATGTTTGCAAGGTACCTCAAGCTTCTACAGGGTTTGTTCCTTTTGAACTCCTCTATGGGCACCGTCCACGAGGTGTTCTTGATGTAGTAAAGGAGATGTGGGAGAAACCCAACCCCAAGACTGAAAATGTGGTGCAATATGTCCTGCAGTTAAGGGAAAGATTAGATCAGGTGGAGAAATTTGCCTGAGAGAATCTGGTGAAGGCTCAACAAAGACAAGAGTACTACTATAACAAGGGAGCCCAGTTGAGGGAATATTAACTAGGGGATCAGGTACTAGTTTTGTTGCCAAGCAGCCAGAATAAACTTCTAGCCAAATGGAAGGGGCCTCACGAAGTTACCCAGAGAGTAGGCCCAGTTGACTATGAAGTTTGCCAGCCAGAAAGGTGAAAAGAGACCCAGATCTACCATGTCAATGTGCTGAAATTCTGGAACCAGAAGGATAGCTTATTGATTTCCCCTGAACCAGACATAGTGGATCTGGGACCCCAAGAGCCGGATGATAATTCGGAGATACAAGTCCCAATGGGAGAACAGCTGTCTCACAAACAGAAGCAGCAACTTGGAGAGTTGGTAAGCCTGTTTTTGGATGTTTTCTCCTTCCTCCTGGGGACAACCCATATGATAGCTCATCATATAGAAAGAGAGCCAGGGGAGAAGGTGCAGCAGTGACTGTATCGCTTGCCAGAAGCCATACGAGACACTGTTAAGAAGGAGTTACAGGACATGCTAGTGTTGGGGTTGACTGAGGAATCCAGCAGTGATTGGTATAGCCCCATAGTGTTAGTACCAAAAGAACGTGGGGCTACCCGATTCTGTATTGATTTTCACAGGGTCAGTGCCATCTCAAAGTTCGATGCCTACCCCATTCCCCAGGTAGACAAACTGTTGGATAGACATGGAGAAGCCAAGTACATCATAACTTTGGACCTAACAAAAGGGTACTGGCAAATCCCTTTGACCCTGGAGTCTCGGGAAAACACAGCATTTGCTACCCCCTTTGGGCTATACCAGTTCCGTACCATGCCTTTCGACTTACAGGGGGCACCTGACACCTTTCAAAGGCTCATGAATTGCTTGCTGTGACCCCATGCCCAGTATGCAGCTGCTTACTTAGATGACATGGTGATCCACAGCACTGATTGGGAGTCCCATGTATCCAAGGTGGCAGCCATACTACAGTCCTTACGAGAAGCAGGGCTGATGGCCAATCCAGTGAAGTGTGCTTTGGCGAAAGCTGAAACGAAGTACTTAGGGTACTGTATAGGCAATGGACAGGTGAGACCCTTGGTCAGTAAGGTCCAAGCCATAGCCGATTGCCCAGCACCCACCACAAAAACCCAGGTGAGGGCCTTCTCCACCCTTGCCAGCCCCCTTACAGACCTCACCCAGAAATCTGCCCCTAGTAAGGTTCAATGGCCAGAGGAATGTGACCAGGCCTTCACACAACTCAAAGCGACACTGTGCAGGGAGTCAGTGTTATGCAGTCCTGACTTCAATAGGCTTTATCCTGCAGATGGATGCCTCTGAAGTTGGGCTAGGAGCCATGATCTCCCAGGAGTTTGAGGGGGAGGAACATCCTATCCTCTACCTCAGTCGGAAACTCTTTCCCTGGGAGAAAAACTATGCAGTGATAAAGAAACAGTGTCTCGCAGTCAAGTGGGCTGTGGGCACCCTCCGCTACTACCTGCATGGCTGTCAGTTTATCCTGGTCACAGATCATGCCCCTCTGAGGTGGCTACAGGTGATGAAGGATGACAACCCCCGCATCGCCAGGTGGTACTTGGCCCTCCAGCCATTTTCCTTTATGGTGCACCACCGGACCGGGACCCAGAATGGAAAAGCGGACTTCCTGTCCTGGGAGGGTAATGGTTGGGGCCAACCAACTGTGCCTTTGCACAAATGGGGAGGTATATGACAGTGTAAACACTACCCTTGGAAACAAGAGATTAACACCTTGGCTGAGGATGAGGAAATGCAACATGAACAGGCAAGGGGGGTGCCTCCCCAGGTGTTGCTGATTAGAGGGATTGTTGAAAGGCAGAGAGAATCCAGCAAGGAGTCAGTTAGGAGCTGGAAACTGCTGCAGGGAGAAGATACTCCTAGGCAGAGAATCCTGCAAGATGGAGGGTGGAATGTAAGACAGGAACTAGAGCAGAAAGGCAAGGAAAATGGTTAATTGTTGGAGAGAGCCTTTGGGGATAAGTTGAAACCTACTGCTGAGAAAGAGACCATTTCTAGATCAGACAGTCCTGAGGTAAAGAAGGAGCCTAGCCAGCTGGGCCAAAAACAGAGAGTGGAATGTACTGCTGATAACAGCCTGCAAATAAGGATAAAAGGGAAAACTGTTTGTGTTTTAGTTGAGACTGTGCATTCAAAACTGCTGTCCCACAAACCGTTTGTTTTGTTTGAGACTATATATTGAAAAAGACTGCTGGCCCACATAGGTGGTTCAAAGATTCCTTTTGTCAAGTCAGCCTGAAAGAACTGTTTTGTGTTAACCTTTATGTTACCTGACCAGGCTGGAGAAGTTGAACTGACGGATTATGCTTTTCTGGAGCAATAATTTATATTTGTAGCAATAAAAGTACATTTTCTTCTGTGAACTTTAAACTCAGTGTGTTGCCTCTCCATCTACCATAGGCCAGCTTGTCACAATCATATTTCAGCAATCTTTCTTTCGCTGTACTAGGTGCCTGTGTGCTCTCAATTCCAATTGCTGTTTCCATGCTGTAGTCCCTGTGCTTATCACCTTGTTTGCATCTGCGTTCAGTACTGGCTCCCCTTGGCAGCTATCACTCTGTCTCATTCCCCTGCCTGCTCCAGCAGTGTCCTGCCCTACTATATCACCCCTCACGTCTATGTTTGTGCTATTTAGACTCATTTATTGCTACTCCCACTTTTACAAAACCTTACTTTACCAAACCCACAGAAGTCTGTTTTCTGATGATAACCTAATCCTGCTTTCATGGCCGGCACATATTTATCTTGTTTCATTAGCTGCTTGGTGTCGTGGCACCATGTTTATGACTTCTTTGTTTTTCCTACAGCAGGGGACTGAGGAGTCACAGAGGGCATCATGGCCCCAGGCAGCGGGAGCAGCTTCCTATTTGTCATGTATTGTATAATCCCTTGCTCACCCAGCCTCCTCCTGCTGCTCCACATAGCCTTGATGGCACTATGCAACCACTGATTCCAGGCAACTCTCTACCTAAGCACATCTGGCTGTACCCAGCCTTCTACCAGTCCTTCCCTAATATTTTGCACCTGGTTTGTACAGTCATCCCAGCCTTTCTGTCCCTTGCACTACCAGCAATGCTCATCCCCTTCCAAGTCTGGCAGCATATCATGTTTACTTGCCTCGAACTACACCTCCTACCGTACTGGCTTTGCAGCCTCCTCTTATCTACCCAGCTTCACAGCCTCCTCCTCCTCTCCAACCATCGTCCCTGGGCTTTGCCCGGCCTCGCCATTCTCTTACTCATAACATACAGGTCAATTCACTCCCAATTTGATTTCCTAATGGACTTTGTCAGCATGCATTCCTGTGGTTGACAAACGCTATTTGCCTTACCTAGACCCATGAGATGGTCCATATTGCTCAGCCTGACCTACATACAGGTCTCTCCCTGTTAGTTCTCATCCAGTCAAGACCCATGAGATGGTCTACAATGCTCAGTCTGACCTACATACAAGTCTCCCCATATCTGTTACCATCCATCATGACCCACATGTGGGTACCATGCTCATTACAACTCACTCCTCTGCATTTTGGAGACATGCCAACTGTATCCATTACTTCTAGGACTCAGGGCTAGCCCTGTGGCTGATGGTCTCTCTCTCTCTCTGCACCCCGAAGTCCGCATCTTCAGCATGTGAAGCTTGCAGCAGGGTCCTTTTCACCTGGCCCATAGTTGGGAATGTCCTTGCTCTGGGTGGACCTTCAGTTGTCAACCATACTGATGGCACCTCTTGGGGTAGAATTTCTAGACTTCAGTGGTGAAGGGGTGAGGCTCTCATGGGAACGGCCCCTTTAGCTGCCTGAGCAGGTTCGAAGGCACCTTTTAAAGCTATTCTCCCTACAATCGCCTCTGGTTCACCTGGTTTGTTCTTAGATCGGTAGGCCAGCTGAGCACCTCAGTAGTCGTTACTTTCCTCCTGCCTTGGAAGGTGGTACCGAGATGCCCCGGTGTTGCAGAGTTTGCTTGCTACCATGGCATTCCATCAGAGGGATAGAGCGAGAGTGTTCCCTGAAATTGCAGTTCTCCTGGATTGGTCTACTAAACTGCAGTAGCAAAGCTGTCACTAAACAAAACTGCCCCAAAGCCTGGAGGAAAAGTGACCTAGGTCTTGGGATCCCCAGAGGTTTCCTCCTCAAGGGGGTTTTCCTCTTCTCCGTGGCAATGGTTATAATACTAGATACACATAGTCATAGTCCCTAGATCACTTAGTTAGGTTTCCACTGTTGGATGGCTGCCACGTTGTCTGTCTGTCTCTCTCTCTGCTTCTCTATGCCCTACAGTCAGACCTCCAAGTGGGTCACTATTTACCTGTTGTTTCTTGCCTACGATACTCAAACAATACTACCAACTAGCCTATGTGCAGGTCTTCGACCCTGATAAGTGTTCACTACTTTGTATGCTTTACTCAACACTCTTTTTGGGCTTCTTCCTAAGGTACCTTCAGCCAAGGGAATCACTCCCGCAGCATCTCAAGGGGTGGATCCCTCTCCTAGGGTTCCTTGCCTTTGTACCCCTAGAGGGTGGTATATCCCATGGATAGAGGGGTGAACAGCCAAAGATTATCTACGTTACACAAGCACGAAACCAGTTGCACCAGCATGTTGAACTGGAAGGCTACAGCCTGTAGTTCAAGGGGGTGGTGCAACTGGCTACCCCTCCATTTGGCCTATTTAAGGGCAGCTCTTCTTACTCCACACACAATAATGTTTTCCTTGCCCCTCTGTCCACCTCTAATCCTCCAGTAGCATGCCTCTATCTCCTGTGGACTTCTCCCTAAGGTACCTTTAGCCAAGGGAATCACTCCTGCATCACCTCAAGAGGTGGAACCCTCCCCTAGGGTTCTCTGCCTTCATATCCCTACAGGGTAGTATATCCCATGGATAGAGAGGTGAACAGCCACAGATTATATACATTACACAAGCATGAAACCAGTTGCACAGGCACATTGAACTTCAAGGGGATACATGTTCAAGTCCTGTACTCTCCTCATATTGTATGTCTTGCCTCCTAGTCCATGGACCATCCTGGTTGTCCTGCACTGTACTGCTTCCACCTTGTAGTCTTTCCTCAGGTGTGGCTCCAGTATCTTGCACAGTATTCTAGATGCAGTTGTACCAGTCTACAATGGGAGGATCACTTCCAGGCTTCTGCCTCTTATTTCCCTCTCTGTGCATTCCAGCATCCTGTTTACCTTGCCTACAGCTATATTACAAGGTGCTGTTGTTTTCAGGCTCTACAATATCATGACCCCTAGGTCCTTTTCTTCCATGGTGCTATTCAGTACCCCCACCCCCATTTCGGGTTCCTTTTCCCAATGTGCAGCATCTTGCATTTTTTTGCATTGAAATCCAGCTGCCATATCTCTGATCAGCCCTTGAACCTACCCAGATACTCCTGGAGTATCCTTATCCCTCCCTTTGTGGCCACCCTAGCACAGATCTTCATGCCATCTTCAAAGAGGCAGATATTGCTCTTGATGCTGTCACCTGTGTCACAAATGAATGCACTGAAAAGGACCAGGCCCAGCATTGACCCCTGAGGTACTCTGCTTTTTATGCCCCTTACCTCTGAAAACTCTCCATTTATTGCTACCATCTGTATTTTTCCCCTCAGTCAGTTCTCTACCCAAGTTGTCAATTTTTCCTCCACCCTTAGGTCCCATAACCTTTTGACCAGCCTATTTGGGGGGGGATTGAGTCAAAGGCCTTGCTGAAATTCAAGTGCACTATATCGACTGCCTGTCCCATATTAGCTTATCTGTGCTTCCTGTTAATAAATCTACACTGTCTGAGAGGAAGCCCTAAAGTCACTGAAGCTCTATTCTTGGGGGGGGGGCTAGGTTCTCTAGCCCAGGGGGAGGCACCGCATCACATTGTCATTATTCACTCAGTCATCTGGTACAATTAGAAAAGGGCCCAGGCTGGCTTCCTTGGCAAGACTGAAGGAACTACCCTGATGGCTCCAGAGAGGCATTACATTTATCTCCCTACCGGCCAGTGAACATGCATGCCTGGGCTACGGTAGCTAGGGGCCCAGCTGTAGAGGGTAGGCTCCTGGGTTCTGCAGAGTCATTCGGGGGGGCTGGATAGGGAGATCCTGGGGTACATAGATGTGAACAGAGGGGCAGTTGAACTGGCTGAGGTAACAAAGAGATCTGTGTTGCATAGGCTCCGGTAAAAAGAGACTAAATAAATATGTAATTGGAATGTCCATCCAAAAAGTAGCATTAAACACTAGTTAAGTTTATTACTTCACAAAATCCAAACAGACAGCCATTTTTCCTCAAAGCAGAATATTTACACTGTCCCAAAAGATCTCCATTGATTCAACTCTTGTACCAGCACCCTACTAGTTACACTTTATACACATTCCGGTATCTCCTTTATCCATTGTTACTGCCCCATTTCTGGGCAGGGCAGCCGGAGATTCAATTAGGGAAACTCGAAAGAAACTTCAAAGCCCCTTGGGGCTAGCAGAATGCAGATTCCTCTGTCAGCTTTTGTAGGGGTGGGCACCCTTTTGGTACCTTGGCATTCCTGATAGGGCGTTTTTTTCCTGAGGAATTTTCCTCCTCTTGTAAGGAAATTGTTGCTCCTATTTCTGTCACAGGCTTCAAAGGAGCAGAATTTGGCACCTTGTGACACGCAGTAGTTTTTTCCTCTCACAGAGAGACATCTAGGGTATCTCAGTCTCTGAGGCCCTGTCCACGCTTATAATTGAAAATGTTTTTATCTTAAACTATTTCAAAACTGTGCTTAAACGCTGCTCATATCAGGGTTTAGATGCGGTCATGAAACATGGTTTGGTAACATTACCAGTGTGTATGCAAACCATGTTTCACGCCTTTTAAAATGTTACGAGTTCGCTGTAATGATTTAAGACTTCACGTGTGGACAGGGTCTGAGTGTTACAGAACCTACACATTTCTTCCTGACTTTCCTAATTTTCTGCGGGGGAATCTGGTTCAACAGCCACCGCCACTTCACTTATAGCTAAAACTGTCCATATTCAGCAAACAAGAACATCTGACAGGACTGAGAGAAAAACCACTAGCCACCTCTCCCAAAAAGCTCTCCACAAACTGCCTGTCTGGAATGCTCCAAACGCCAGCATTCCAAATAGGCATATGCTGCTGTCGAGAGTTCTAACATTACATCACTGATGCCGTGCCTGCAACCTTATGCTGGCTGGAGAAGCCTGCAGACACCTCTTAGGCCCTGTACACATCAGGCTAATTATAACGTTTTAACTAGCACAAACACGGCTCCCGTTTGCATTAAAACGTTGTCTGAAACCGTGTTAGCAAACCATGCTAAAACCCTGAAGGAAGCTAGGCTTAAATCCGTTTTTAAAAACGGTTTTCAATCCAAGATCGTGTTACCTCTTAATGCAGATGGGCGTCTGCATCTTACTCCATTAGGAAGCATGCTACAGTCATGGGAACCGGTTTTAAAAACGTTACTGGACACAGATGTGGACGGGAGTCGGCTGTATGAAAACCAAGTTAAAACTCGGTTGTTGACTGATGTGGACAGACTGCTGTGGTGAGTTCAAAAACATTTCGAAAAATGTTTTTAAAAGCAGACCACATCACACTTGCTAATGTGTACAGGGCCTCAGATGCCCTGTGGCACCCAGCACACTAAGAGTAACCCCAGGAGAGGGTTATGGGGTTTACAGATGGTTTGTACACTTTTGAGTCCACTTATTTGAATTATCTCGGTACTTGGCACCCCATGGTCATTCAGGGATCATATCAAGTGCTTGTGTGCATAGTGATGTGTCAGTTTTTTACCAGATTGGATCTCCATAGCCAACCTTCTTCCTGAACCCTTCCTTACCCTGGCTTTTGGCCACCCCTTAGCTCCCTCTTAACCACATTGTTCTGGTAATCTCGTTGATGTTTATCAACCTATTTTGACTGCAATTTTCAGCACCAGCTCAGCCTCCCTTCACTCTGGCACTGTGCACTTTGTGTTTGCCCAGTCTGCACAGATGGTTTGTATGTTCATTTCTTTGTCCTCCATATGCAGTGCTTTGCCATTTTGTCTGCACTGCACTCTACATACCCTCTTTATGTCTTCCTCATTGTAACCACATCATCGGACAGGCCATATTGTGTTTGTGACTGTGCTTCTCCCCTTCATCTTCCCATGGGTCACACTTGGAAATGAGCTTCAGCTCAGTGCGCCTCTCCTGCCTACCGCTTTTAAATAAATAGGTACATACATAGGTAGCGTGTCAAGTCCTCATGGACAAAATGAGCGTGGTCAGTAGTGTGTGGTCAGAGCACCACAGGACAAAACCATGCACTGTACAAAATAGCGAGGTGCCTTAACCATGCGACCGCAAATTTCAGTGGAGTGGTGATCAATGGCGGCATGGTGTTGGAATAATAAATCGTCACTTCCCTCGAAGTGCACTGGAGTGGTGATCCATGGTGGTGTAGTGTTGCAATACTAATTTGCACTGAGATAGACAGATACTGTATTTGTAAAAGCACCCATTTTCTGGAACGCTGGACACTGCACAGTTCATACATTATAGTCATAAAAACACACAAAGCATGCAAATCGCAAATATACTAAATCCACTGAGAGCACATTTAAAAGCATTATCTCAATGAAGTCAGAAACATTACTGCAATTCACTCATAAATGCTTGCTGGAGCAGGTATGTTTTTAGGTCCTTCTTAAAGGCTTCTACCAAGGGAGCCTCCCTTAGAAAATCTGGCAGAGACTTCCACAGAGTAGGTGTCGCCACCAAGAATGCCCTATCCATGGAATGCTGCAACCTAGCCCTGGGAACTACCAGGAGGCCTCCCCCGGGAGAACAGAGAGCCACTTGAGGGAGTTGTGCACTGCTTTTGGCATGGCTGTTTTGGACATGTGTGTATTCTCTTGTGGGGTTTTGACCATGCTGTACCTTACTATGGCAAATTGAATTTCACTCACTTAACGTGGAACCTATACATACATACATACACACATAGCCTGCATCATGTTTTTCACTGTGGTGGCTAGTTTGTTTCTTCCTAGTGGCGTATTCCTGTACCAGTATGTGGGGCTGTTTTCTGGCTTGACATTGTGTTTCACAGACAGGATAAATTAACTAAATAAAAGCAGGGTCAATGGCAGTCTCTTGGACTTGTATTTTTTATTTATTTTTTTTAATTTTGTACAGGACAGGAGTCAGGGTTTTCAGGGTTGATCTAGGTCTGAGGTTTAATTTTCCAGATATTTGCTTATTTTTTCCTATTATTTTTTCCCTTTCTGAGGCATATTGTATGGATTCCTTTAGATTTTCAGCTACACCTTTATGGTGATGTCATCCCACCATAAGTCAGGCATTTCTGTGGTACCTTATGTGAGTGTCCCCTCCCTGTGTCTGTGGGTTTGTATGAAGGTACCAGAGCTTTGTTCAGGGAGGGCACAGTACACAGCAGTTTGCCGTGAAACTTAGAAATCCTTCTCAGATCTGGGGTGACTGCCCAATGCTGCATCTACCTGTGTCGTTACCTGGGGTCCTGCAAGGCAAGATGGGTTAGCAAAACAGTTCTAGAAGCACAAATTCATTGCCCACCACTGCAAGGCAGTTTCTTTTTTTGCAAATTTAATCTTTATTAACTTTTTTCTTTTTTCTTCCAACAGGGTACAAGCAGTCAACAATTGATTGAATATAGTTAATCGTGTAGACACGAATACAGTTTGTAGGAGACTCAGACATGAGGCGTAGAAATAACTATATACATGTTCAGCCTCCTAATAATTAAAAAGTAAAAGGTAAAGAGGCTAGGGGGAGGTAAAAGGAGGAGGGAGGAGGACCCTACATACAAAGGAGTTCAATCTTTCGCATTTGTGGGTACATGATACAGAAACCCAGACCACCACCCCTCCACTAGTGAGGCCCTCCCACCCATACCCAGAGGGACACCACATGCTCTAGGGGATGATGTTTGGATCTTTAGCCATGATGTGTATAATCCATCTGTTCCGTTGCAGAGGGCGTTGCTCTAGTCTATCATTCAAGAGAAAAGAGATCCTCTCAGCCTTGTGTATGAGGCTGATTATGTCCCTCCATTCCTGGACTGTGGGAACCTGGGCAGTGAGCCAATGCCTTGTTATGGCCTTCTTGGCCACCAGGAGGACCACACCAAGAAGATAGCGCTTGTGTGAGTCTCTGAATTCCTGGGGGAGTATATGCATCATCAAGAGTTCTCCAGTGAGGGGGGACCAACTGGCCAAAAAGGGCCTCCAACTCCAGGCTCAAAGATGTCAAAAATGGTTGTAACTTACAGCATAACCAGAAAATATGTGAGTGGTGTGCTGTAGGGTGTCCACAGTGGCGCCAGCATGGTGCACAGCCAGCTGGAAGGTAGTGGGAGGTAATGGTCGGTGTACAAAAGTACCTGATGTGGAATTGCCAGGTGAAAAGATGCCAGTTATGGGAGAAGGTAAGTTTAGAGACAGCAAGGCAGCTTGTGTTTCATAGTTAAGGTGTAATATTCACCCCCAGTTCCTCACTCCATTTATCAAGAATTAACCTGGGGCTGTCGCCTGTTGTATCTATGAGGGCCTTATAAAAGGTAGAGATCGCATGTGGTATCCCCATGGAGAGGAGGAGACCCTGGAGGAGGCTGATAAGAGGGGGACACCCCTCTGGACTAAGGGCAGCAGCAGGGAGGGAGTAGTAATAGTGTCTTAACTGGAGGTATCTGATGAAGTCCACCTGGCGAAGCTGGTGGGACCCGAGCATCTCCTGAAATGATTTAAAAGTGGAGCCGCTCAAAAATTGCAAGAGGAAGGAGAGTTTCAGGTGACCCCAACCACGAAATGTATGATCAATTCAGGCAGGGGGGAAGTTTTCCAGCAGGGCAATCGGGCAGAGTAGCATTAAAAATAGTTGTAACGAGAAGTGCTTGTGGATCATGTTCCAAGTTCCAGTCTGTTGTTGGATACAAGGGTTAGAGGGGACCCTGACTGCATAAGGAATGGTTTGGTATAAGGTGGCCCTGATAAGATCATTGTAAGGAAAGAGCTCCTCTTCTGTCTCTCGCCAGAGTGCAGGGGATGCCCTCATATATCGACTGGCTAAGAAGGAGAGGTGGGAAGCACAGTTATAGAGTTTTAGGTTAGGGAGGGCAAAACACCCAAGTTTCTTGGGGAGCGAGAGGACAGAGAATCTCACTCTCTGGCATTTGCCTGACCAGAAGAATTCCAACATTACCTTATTCCACATCTGGAATAGTTTGGTTGGTATGTGTAGGGGTACATTTTGAAAGAGATAGAAAGCCTGGGGTAGAACCACCATCCAGATCACCTCCACCTTCTGGTATAGGTTTAGTGGGAGGATTTTCCATTTGGTCAGGTCTTGTTGGAGTTGGGTGTAAAAGGGATCGTAATTATTTTGCATGGCTCTATGCGCAATATGTGACAAAAAGATGCCTAGATATTTCAGTTTGTCAAGATCCCACTGGAACAGGTAGATCTGTTTAAGGGGTAGGAAGGGGTATAGCGAAACACAAGGGCATCGGTTTTGGAGGTATTTAGTTTGTATCCTGAACATGACCCAAAGGGAGTGAGAATTTTAAAGACTGCGGGAATAGATTGTGATGACCTGGAGGGAAATAGTAGGACATCATCAGCATATAAAGCTATACGGTGTTCTGCCTCCTCCATCTGCACATCTGAGACCTGGAGGAACAGTCTAACTGCCTGGGCCAAGGGTTCAATAAAGATAAAAAGTCTGGGCGATTGGGGGCAGCCCTACCGGGTCCCTCTATAGAGGGGGAAGTAATTGGAGTGATGGCCTGAAACCTTGACACATGCCTGGGGGGATGCGTACAGGGCCTTTATGGTGGTAATGAATAGGGAAGGGAATCCCATCTTGTGCATGGTAGAGAAAAGAAAGGGTCATGAGACCCTGTCGAATGCCTTCTCAGCATCTAGGCCGAGAAGGACAGAGGGGTCGTTTTGGGTCTGCATTGCATGAACCAGATGGAATGCTCTACAGGTGTTGTTGTTTGTGAATCTGGAACTAACAAAGCCTGTCTAGTCAAGGCTAATCACAGAGGGGAGGACAGTGTTGAACCGTTGGACTAAAATGGACTTAAAGAATTTATAGTCCATATTTAAGACTGAAATTGGTCTGTACGAGCTGCGTGATAGATGGTCCTTGCCCTGTTTAGGAATAAGGGAGACCACAGCATATGACCAGCTGTGAGGGGGGGAGTCAGAGTTCCCCTGTATGACTTCATTGTAGACCTGTTGCAGGAGCGGGCTGTTTGCATCACACATTTATAAAAAACTGCCCCATAGCCATCAGAGCCTGGGGCCTTCATGGTTTTGGCTCTGGAAACGGCCACTGCCAGTTCCTCCGGTGTGATGGGGGCTATTGGGCCCTCTTGTTGGTCCTGACTGAGACCTGAAGATGTAGAGATGACAGAAAAGCATTAACCGCCACAGAGTCCTCAGGTTGCTCAAGAGTGTAAAGGGTTTTACAATAGTCACAAAAGGCCTGAGTAATGAGGTTGAGCTTAGTATGGATTACCCCTGTGGTAGGGTCTTTGAAGGCAACTATGGTTGACTGCTTGCGTTGCTTGAGGAGGCAGTAGGCCAACAAACAGGAGGCTCGCGTGCCTATCTCCCCGTACCTCTGTCTTAAGAGGGATAGCGCTATCTCTGTCTGCTGAGTGCATACAGCATCCAGGTCTCTTTTTACTTGACTAAGCTGGGTGCTAACTGTATGGTCCCCCTGCTGGTGTGCAGTCTGGAGAAAATGGAGGGTCTGTCCTAATTGTCTGGAATTTCAAATCTTTGCAGGGGTTGCTGTGTATTTGATTAGGTGACCTCTTATGACCGTCTTCAAGGTGTCCCATCTGATGGGGGGGAGGAGATGTCACGGTCAGTGTTATCTTCTAGGGTCTCCTCAATTCTATCCCTCAGGAACTCTCTAAAGGTTTCACTCTTGAGGTGGATCGGGTTAAACCTCCAAAGGGTGTTATGCCACTCCATCCCCAAATCCCAGGAGATCACCAGGGGAGCAAGATTGGAGTGGGAAATATCTCCCACTGATGCATCTACCACTGCCCCCAGGCACTCCATCTGAGTATAACAATGATCAATACGGGTATAGGTACCGTGTGCTGCCGAGTAAAATGTATATTTTCTACTCGTGGGATGGAGGGCTTGCCACATGTCGAGCCAGCCCACTTTTTGAACAAAACATTTAAAAATGTGTGAGGTGCTGGTTGTTTTCCCTTGGAGCTGTTTGTGGAGTCTAGGCTGGTGCTGGGAGCAATATTAAAGTTTTCTGCCAGGATTAGTATCCCACGGGTCAGCTCAACTATCCTGTTCAGGAGGTGATGGATTGTCGGGGTGTTAGCACCAGGGCGGAGGTATATATTGCTAGGGTTACTTTAAGGGCCTGTAGCAACCCTTCTTTTTCAGCAGTGACATCATCCTGGAATGCTTTATAGGGCTTCCCAAACTATTCACATTCAGGGAATAGAGCTTAAGATGTTTGCTAGCCATTTATTTGTCTTGACAGGTGTATGGCGGGCTTACCTAGCTGAAAAAAAAGGTCCCCTAGACTATTGCTTGTCACAGGGCCCTGATCTGGGTCCACTGGAGGAGAAGTGTGACTGCTTGTTAAATGGTGAGGGCATATGCCCTCCAACTGGGAAACTGGGGGGAAGGTAAACAACAGGGCAAATAAAAACCAACATTAAACAACTTTTGCGTAGGTATTTGCCTACTGGGCATTGGCTACTAAACTGGTGATGGCTTCCATTGGGGCTTGGTGCTGGGAGGTACCTCATCCCCGGACTCTGCCCAATTCAGCCTATCCCTACCAGAGTGCACTAGACGTAAACGTCCATAAAGTGAAAGGGGGGGTATTGTCATACCTTGACTCCTCCAAGGCTGCAGTTGAAAGCTGATTTATAAGATAAACTCTTTTGCTATAATTATATAGACAGCCCAATGCACAGCGGCCACCCATGCTCAGACCGTTGTGACCAAGCCACAGTGAAATTCCAGCCCAGCACCCGCACTCTGGGGGGGGGGCCCAATCCCCCCACCCCAGGAGACAGCCGGGTGGGCAGAGGGGTTGACTTGACTCTGGATGAACCGTAGAGTTGCCACCGTACATGAAGCACCATTCGGTAACTAGAGGGGAGGTCCGGCCCCCAGTATCCTAGAGGTAGGCCCGATTAGGACCAGAGTATCTGTATTTGATAAAGTTAAAGCTAGGGAGCCAGGCACCCAACCTGGGCTCACTCATATCACGCAGTGATCTCGGGGATCCTCATGGAAGCCACCCCAGGATCACATGTGAAATCATTCGGTGTGGCTTCTCCGGAATCCTTTTCTCAATTCCAAAGGTGCAGCACGAGGGTAGGTGCCACTGACCTGTCCAAGAACTCATAGTCACGGCATCTGAGGTTGGGTAGGGAGCCAGTCCCTCGCTCCCCCTGCAGAAGTCCCATGTCCCACACTCAGCCCCCCCTCCCAACACCCACACAACTGCACGCCCAGGTGGCCACATCCCGCAGGCGGTGAGGCAAACCAGCCCCAGTGCCCTCCAGAAGGGGCCTGGACAGCAAGGGTCAGCTAGGCCTGAGGTCATGAAGATGGGTGGGGGTGTGTGTGTCCCCCCTGGCCCCTGAATATTCCAACCAGGTGTGCGTGGGTGCGGGTGGAAGGAGCTTGAATGAGAAAAGGGGAGCGAGACAACCACAATTATCAGGCATTGTTGGGGGGAGAGAAACAACTGACTCACCTGAGAGTGCAAAGCAGGTACACTGGAATGTCTCTTCATTTGATGACTTGGTGTATCGATGTGTTCAGTGAGGGATCCATTGTCTGTTTCCTCAGGCCAGCCACAGTTTGTTGAATCGACGACACGGTCTCTCTCCGACGTTCATCTCTTGGTGGCATCTGCTTCCAGGCCTTCTGCACCAGTTTTGTTGCAAGGGACATGTTGGGCTGCTGCTTTTGGACCAGTGTAACCTCGAGGCCTCGGGAACGATGATCTTGGGCAGTGTCCTTTGTGTTTTCAAATGTTGTCGGGCCCTCTGGAAATTGCACCATTAGCTTGGATGGATACGGGGTCCTGAATTTGAGTTTAGCTTCTCGGAGTTTCTTGAGCATGGGGGCATAGGCCCTGTGGTGTGCAGCTAGCGGGAGTGGGGTAATCATTGTCAACATATATTCAGTGGTTCTGAAACATAAGGACCCCTGTTGCCACAACTTATGCAGAACTAGCTCCTTTTCTTGGAACCTCAGAGACCTGAGTACCATAGCTCGAGAACAGTTGGAGGGGCCGGGTTATGGGCCCAGGACACAATGTGCATGATCTATCTCCAGTGTGCGACTGTCAGATAGGTATGGGATTGTATGGGATTGCTGTCTTCACTGCCGTCTGGGAAGCCCGAGACCCTTAGATTGTTTCTGCGGTTCCGAGCCTCCACATCCTCCATCCTGTCTGCTTGGATAGTGTGGTGCAGCTGTACTATGGCCCACTTGGTACAGTCCATGCGGGCGTCTGTCTGAGTTGCCTGTTCTTCCAGGGAATCAAGCTGCCGCTCCATTTTCCCGATATCCATATGGAGAGCCACAGAGGTAGAGCGGGTCTCCTTTCGGAAGTCCCGGAGCTCCTGCAGGGCAGTATCCGTTTGTCTGGAGAAATCTGGTGCCGTTGAGAGTTCTGGCTGTGGTGGACCATCATGGCCTGAGATCTGGGAGCTGTCTCTGTCGGTGCCCTGCTGGCTCGAGTGAGGATTTTTGCTGGTCTGGCTTCTTTTGAGGCATCTCTGCATTGGTGTTTTGTAGGTATGCTGCCGATTTTTGTTTCAAAATGCAGAGTTTAAGGTTTTGATAGTCTTGGAGGAGACGGAGCTTCGAGCTCAGGTTGCTTCAGTGGGCAGGACATCAACGGAAGTCCTGCAAGGCAGATTCTAATCAGTCAGTAGGGTTTATTTCATCCGTAAATGCCATTTGTCATACACAGAACTTTCATTTCATTTGGGATCAGAAATCTTTTTGAATATCCAACATGCCACATTTTCATCGATTGAAGCAGTGTCTTTCAGAGCCTCTCATGCCCCCTCCCAGCAGTAGGAATAACCTAGAAGTAATAGGAGGGCAACACAAATGTCCATAACATGTCCATTTAGGTAGGCCGGCTACACTGTGGCTGGTCTGGTTTTTGCCATTTTGTCAACTCCAGGTCTGGCAGTCTGGATTTTACCCATACCTCCATCACACATTGCACACGACTGCATTTCATCTGTGGTCTTTACTGGGGTATCTGTGATCAAGTTAATGGGTTCAAGCACAGTTGTGACAGAGTAAAGGGCTTAACAGTTACTCGGGGGGGGGCTAGCATTAAGGGAGGGAGAGAGAAAGGGGGGAAGGGAGGATGAAAACTCTGTCCAGGAAATAGGTCACAGGGTAGAGCAGGGTAAAACTGAACAGACTGGATGGACAAAAGGTCTTTTTCTGCCGACATTGTTTATGTTTCTAAATACATAGCATCTTCTGTTTGTCAGTAGCAAACAACATACCCAAATCCTCTATGGGCAGTTTTGTCAGGGGAGGGATGTGGACTTTTTAGACAGTATAGAACTGCAGGTACTCTTAACGCAGCACCACAGGTCAGTGTCTGCCCTGGAACAAGCGCAGATTACATTTGGGAGAGACCCAGACATGAGTGCCAGCCTCCCAATACTTGGGAGCATTGGTGGTGGGGGGTTACATCAACCCTCCAAAGTGATTCTGCCCAATGAATCACCTAGTCTGTCAAGTGTGGTCCATCCCCATACCCCAGGGCATCTGTGGGGTGGCAACAAGATCCAGCATGAACCCCCTCTGTGACATGCACTCTGACACAGTTTATGAACAGGAGATCACAAACCTTGGGGGACACCCTCTCCCGAGGGAGTAACCTAACATTTAAACAGCACCTTACAGTTTCTTTCTTTCTCTTTTTCTTTCTCTTTCTTCTTTTCTTTTTCTCTCTCCCATCACTGTCTCTCTTTCTCTCTCTCTCTCTGTCTCAGTCTCTCTCTCTCTTTCTCTCTCTCTTTCTCTATCTTTCTTTCTCTCTCTCTCACTCTCTATCTCTCTGTCTCACTCTCTCTCTCTCTCTCACTCTCTTTCTTTGTTTCTCTGTCTCTCTGTCTCTCTCTTTTTCTCTCACTCTCTCTGTCTCTCGCTTGATATCTCTCTCTCTCTCTCTCTCTCTCTCAGTGCCATTTCTTGGTAGCAGGATTTGTCTAAGCCCAAAATGGTCTCACACTGCACAATACTTTATGCTTTCAAACACAGTTTGAAAATAGAACAGTCTCTAGGTCAAGTCTCTCACACTTTACATTTCTTCAGATTTCGTTTCACAGGCCCACTCCCCCAGTCTGTACATAGTAAAGAAAACACAAAAGCGGGCAAAGTCCGGGATCTTAAACCAGCAGGACAGTCCCAAATGTCAGTGGCATTTCCAAGAAAGATTTTGTTCACTTTCTCCTCACAACCACATGTTTTCTGTTTACAGTTCCTGAAGGAGAATCTCACTCACACTGGCTGGCAGCAGTCCCGGCTTGGACAGTTATTTGGCAGGCCCCTACCATTATTTAGTAGGATCTGGATCACTTCACTCCTCAGAGGAGCTGGCAAATGAACATGCTTCAACTGTCAGGGCTTGGCTGAGTCCACTCACCAGCTGCCACTTGAATTTCAGGTCCAGCATGGGTGCCAGAACATGAGGAAAAGTGTGGGGAGGGGCTGCAGTGATTACAAAGGAGACCATGACTGCATCCCTTCTGGCCTTCCATGCATTACAGGGGCACTTTGAATGCTTATGGGCAAATGTTGGGGCGCTACCGCACCCCCTCGCTCATAGGTTCTGGCACCTGTGAGCTCCAGTGCAGCTTCCCACCAGCAGTAATCCAGGCCCCCTGCTGTGACTCATCAGCCTAGCTTCACAGAGTTAACTCCTTTTAGTCTGGAAGATCTATACAATAATCACACAGGAAGCCACTAGGTTCCATGGGGATTACTCTTGTATACCAAAATAGGTCCTTGCAGCCAACCACATGAAGTTTGGCAGGGACTGTGGAGTATGAGAACCCAGCTGTTTCTTTGTATAAAGCTGTTCAGTGAGGCACGTGTTTTTTTTTCTCCCTTCTTTTTGTTTGGGTTTCATAAATGTGCACACTGCATCCTTGTGATTGAAAATGTAATTATCTGTGCAGCACCAGACCATGCATTAGAGCAAGAGGAGGGTGCCACAGGATGTTTCAGTTTCCAGTTGCCATGGTGGTGCAGCTGGTAGCACAACCGGAATGGTATTCCAGGCAGCCTGGGTTCAAGTCCCAGCTAAGGCACTTATTTCTTTCTTCTGTTTGATTGGGTTCCTCAAATATGCACACCACACCCTTGTGATTGAAAATGTAATTATATGGGCAGCACCAGGTGCTTTGGTATGTCTCAGTTTCCAGGTGTCTCGGGTGCCGCAGCTGGCAGCGCAATCAGAATGGTATTCTGGGTGGCCTGGGTTCAAGATGGGAGGCAGTATAGCGCAGTGGTTTAAGGCTCTGAGCTGCAAATCTGGAGACCTGGGTTTGAATCCCACAGCCCCCACTTGCATACTGTGTGACCCTGAGCAAGTCACTTAACTTCCCTGTGCTCCCAGATCACACCTGTAAACAAGCGTTCAGCTTAGTGTGCCACTCCTGGTTACACAATTGAAAACTGAAGTCCCAGCTAAGGCACTTATTTCTTTCTCTCTTCTGTTTGTTTCAGTTCAGTAAGGTTAGGGTATGGTTCATCAGCTGCCTCATTTTTTGCATCCTTTGCCCTCTGAGTTTTGTTCTTTTTGTCTTGTCTGTAGCGCATCTTTGCATTAGGTAAAGGTTAAAGATGTAGTTAGGGACCCTGAGTAAATGCATATTTTGCAGTGTCATTCGATAGATTGCTGTATTGACTGCAGTGTTAATGGCTCACACAAGTCTTTTTTTAATTTTTTATGGATACTTCCTTAACAAAAATGATGCCGGTATTTATTGAAGAATGCTGGTGATGGGGATAATAGGGATGCTGTTTCTGTGAAGTCTTTTAAACTTTTATTATTTTTGATAAAACCATAAACTACAATTAATTTATCATATGGAACCAGTACAGTAATTATACAGTTACAGCCCAGAATGGAGACAATCGCATATTTAGTTCTACAGTCTGACAGTAAGGAATTAGGACATAATGTTAAACACTTCCAAAACTGTGTCAAACTGCCAACCACGTCAAGAACTGTGGTGGTGCCAACAAGCGTTTATCAATGCCGAATGTTTGCTTGCTGGCATTAGGAATGGAAGTGCAGGAGTTAGACAGATGCAGTATAGGAATGGCATTGAAGTATTGAACTGACACCAACTCCATCCTCATTCTGCAGAGATGGACAGACATTGGGGTGTGCCTTTGGGTTGTCGCCCATGATGGTCATGACATTTCACCTCACCCTACCCTTCAGAAACTGACAAGTGTCGAGGTATGCCTTGGGGTGTTTGGGCTTTACATTCACCTAATTCCATAAGGAAATATGCTGAAATGGGCGCAGTATAAAAGAATGGGATGAACTCTGGGGGCCAAGGGTCCAAGGTGCACCTCAATGCCTGTCACTGGCTGCAGGGTGGGGATGGAATGGCATGAGCATTACTGTCGACAATCCCAAGTCACACCCCTGACACCTGTCAGTCCCTACAGGGTAGGGCGGAATCGTCGAAAACCCTAACACCCTGGGCTTTTCTTGGTATTTTTACTCCAGGTTTTCCACATGGGCTGTTTGTGACCCCACCACATGAACAGTGACACTATCAGCTGGTTAGGTGAAAGGTGATTTTGCACAGCGACTGTGCCATTTGGCGCCACAGGTGCGAAAACACATTTTAAACAGGGTGTGAAAAGTGACAGGTGTACTGTTCATGAGGAGGTGTAAATAATGGCATTTGTTGAAAATCTGGAGTGAAAATATACAAAAACTGGTGAAGTTGTGAGCGTGAGTAAAACAGCCCAATGTACACCCGTAATGTAATTAGTTTGGCGATTTTTTTTTTACAGCAGATTTTCAACATAGGCATTTTGGGACCTCCGCTCATGAACAGTGTCACTGTGATTTTCATAATCTGTCCTGAACACTGATTTCCCACAGTGACTGCTAGTCTGCGCTGGAAGTGCAAAAACACATTTTGGCCAGGGTGTGAAAAATGACAACTGTACTGTTCATAAGGATGTGTGGAAAAATGTCAATGCTGAAAATCTGGACTGCAAATATTACAAATTCGTGAACTTACAAGGGTGCGTGGAAATTGCGTAATACACACTCGTAACAGAGTAATTTTATGGACTTTTGTCACCAATTTTCAACACAGCCATTTTAACACCTCTGCTCATGAACAGTGTCACTATGATTTTCCTAATGTGTCCCGAACATTGATTTCGCACACCGACCACGCCAATATGTACTACATGTGCGAAACCACATTTTGGGTGAGATATGAAAAATGAAAGCTGTACTGTTCATAAGGAGTTGTGGTAAAATGGCAATGTTAAAAATCTGGAGTGAAAATATGAAATAGTCTCAAAGTTACGAGCGTGCGTAGGAACTGCACAACGACGCGCTAAAGAAACAGTCATTTTCAGGAATTTTTCACCAAATTTTCAACATAGCTTTTGAGGGCCTACCTCATGAGCTGTACATTCTTTGTTTTGTTATCGGTCCCGAAAGGTGGTTCCACCCAGTGACTGCAAAATCACCTTTCCGGACTGAATAACAAAATGACAGTGACTAAGTTCATGAGGTGGGGCTCCAAGAACTCCATGTTGAAAATTTGGTGAAAATATTCCCAAACATGGCTGAGATATGCACTAAGGTAAAAAAAAAAACAAAAAAAACATTTATGCCATTGTACAGCTTACTGGCCTTTCTTCAGTTTACGGTTGGCTTTGAAGAGTGCAGACGTATTCCCAGTCCACCGAAGATCGTCGCGATGGGCTCCGGAGGTAAGTATGGGGTGGGGGGAGGTGGGTGCGCAGACGGTGGGCTTGGGTTGGGGGAGGGGGCAAGACAGTCAATGAGGGATTTTTTTTTGTTTTCAGGTGTTTTTTCTTTTTAGAAGACGATGCAGGACTTTTGCCACGCTGGGGTGGGCCCCCAGCGTGGCAGCCGGAAGTTTTTTGGGGGCAGTGGAGCCAACGTGATTGGGCACCTCATCGACTATACAGACATTTGCAATGCTGGGGTGGGCTCTCAGCATGGCAACTGGAAGTATGTTTGTTTTTGAGGTACAGTGGAGCCGATGGGGATTGGCCCCGTCACCTGAATTTTGCCACGCTGAGTGGCGCCCAGTGTGGCACCACAAAGTCTCTTTGTGGGGCAGTGAGCTGATGGGGAATTGGGCACCCCCATGGGCCACTTGAGGGTGTGCAGCGGGGGGTGCATGAGCATGCTGGAGTGCGGCTCCCAGCGTGCTATGAAAAGTATTTGGGGAGGGGAACTAGAAAACAAGGAGATGTCTATGACAGCTGTGTTCAGATGTAGTGTTGAGTGTAGGTATCTTTGGTATACGTCGATGGCAGTATGTAAATTGCTCACAACGGCATTATGCAAATTGCCTACACGCTACTACCATTGATTGTAGCGGTCTTTCATTTTCAACTGTACGCCACTGCATCTGAACTGCTGTCATAGACAGCTCTGACATTTATTGGTGCAGTGAGACAGTGCCTGCAAGAAGGAGCAGGGCATTGGAAGCTGAATGTCACACCTACGAAATTTTGTAGGGTGGCAGTATGTTTCTTGCAAATGCGTGCAAGCAAACATCAAAAGGGAAGATTACAAAACAAAAACTCCTACCACAATACAGTTAGACTTTTTCTATCTAATGTATTGCCTCTATAAGTGCTTTTTAAAGTTAGAGATCTTGTTTCTTAAGAGCCCAAAAAGATATGACATATTCCCCAGTTACAAGGATACGTTTCAACTCCATCTCCCCACCCTCTTGGTAAGTCATATAGCGCCTGCTTTTTAGAATAGAAAAAAAAATACAAACATGATGTCCTAGCAGGAAGTATATTAAATAGGGGTGACATCAGCACAAATTCCACTTCCTAAACATTTTCTCTTTGATCTTGAGTGGGTCCTGTTCCCAAGGCATATCAAAGGGTTTTACAACTTTTAGCAACATGTTGGTATAAAATGTTCTTCCTATAGCAATCATAAAACTTTACGAGCCCTATATCCTGGCAGCTGGGTCAGTTCTAATTAAGGCAGAAAAACAGGAGACCCTTAATTAAGTCTCTCTGGTCTTTTAATTACCTCCTGGTTTCAGGTCACTTGTCACCTCACTGAAACCTAGTGGGGGGGGGGCACCCATAAGCACAGGCTGTCTTATGTGAGACAATCACCTACTTTTTTATATTACGAATATCGTACAACAATCATAACCAGCTGGCCAAGCGTCATAGTATACCCTTCACATCTACTTTTCCAGGCACCTTCTGTGTTGCTTACCGTTTCTTTTTTTTTTTTTTTTTTTTTTAATCGGTCCTGATGCTTGGCAGGTCTACAATACTTTTTGCAAGCCAAATGTGATGGCATGTTTTTTTTATTCAGAAAAAAATGAATAATAACAGTTACAGAATACTCAAATTTTAGTAGAATTGGAATATTTTAACACCAAATAAAGCTAAAAGATGCCTGGAATTTTTTATACCGAAAAAAAGGTAGGGTTATATTTTTGGATCAGTTTCATTGCACTGCAGCTTTAAAATGTTTCAATTTGTTCGTATGTTTTGAACTTTTTTTGAATTTGTAATTGAATCGCCCTTTACCATCTCAGTCAGACTCTGAATTGAAATACATGACATGCAGCAGAGTGCAGCACAATGTGGTGAGTGGCACCTTTTTTATAAATTCCCAATACTCTGTTAATGTTCTCACAGCTGACTGGGCCCCATGTGTATTCAGTTCACCTGGGCCTGTCACCCCACCATCCCCGAGACTTACCTTCTCCTGCAAAGGGTCCCCCATAAATGACCCCTTGTGGTAGGGCTGAGGGGTTGTGTCAGCCCCTGTGGCACAATCCAGAAGACTGGAGGAGGTGTGCAGTCTGTGGGTACAGGGCCTGTGGTGGACCAAGCCATCATCCTGCCCAGACAGACTTTTTCCACCCTCGTAGTCCTCCCCTGCCACATGTCATGGATAGCATTACATGTGCACGTGGAGGGGAGCACGTGCCACATATCAGGTATTGACTTCTCCATTTATGTCACTCATTATTCACTACTATCAAGCCTCCATTTGGTGATAGTCAGTGAACAGAGCAACAGATCTTACCTCCCCTGAAGAGGAGAGGAGAGCGATTACTAGGTCACTCGATCCTACCCCCTGGCTGGTCCCTGCAAGACCTGAGTACATGACTGAATGTGGGTCACTGGCATTGTGGGCAGTAGCTCCCCGGTGAACCAATGGGCAGCTTTTTTAAAATTTTTGTGGATTGCAATTCATGTCCTTGAGCTAGTACAGTTCACATAGCTTCTCACACTCTATTCCAAGTTGTTCATTGTTCTAAATTGTTCTTCACAAATCTACATGAAGAACAACTTTCAGAAAATACTGGTAAAATCATCTATTATAAGAGTTTTTTTTTTCTGAAGTCCTGTGTGTGCCAGAACTGCTCAGCTAGGCTTTGTACTTTTCTTACATAAAGAAACAGAAACATAGACTTTGATGGCAGATAAGGACCGCTTGGCCCACCTAGTCTGCCCATTTCCCTACCTACAAGATAAGCTGCAGATCCTATTTAACCAACAGCCTGTTTCTTCCTACCCCCCACAACAATTGCCTTATATCTGTCCCATGCATTCTTGAATTCTCCCACAGTTTTAGACCCCACAACCTCCTCAGGAAGGCTGTTCCATGCGTCCACCACCCTCTCTGTGAAAAAAATACTTCCTCACATTGCCCCTGAGCCGTCCCCTCTCTATCTTCAAATTGTGTCCCCTTGTTCTTGCACATCTATTTTTCTGGAAGATGCTACCCTCTTGGATTTTGTTGATTCCACTGAGGTACTTAAAAGTACTTAAATAACTTGATAATGCACTCTTGTAACTGCAAGCAACACAATAAGTGTACACATTAGCATATATAAGAGTATCAAGTCCTTTGCAGTTCTGTCACCCAAACATCTAAAGAGTGCAATCTGATAAATAAGAGAAAGTAACTGTACACATAAGCATACATTATAGATTGAGGGATCATCATGTGACTCTCCCGACCAGTTGCAGCATTCCATTCATTTACATGTGAAACACTCTTTTTTTTTTTTTTGTCATTTTTTCACCCAGCTGCCAGCCTGGGCCTGCAGGCGGCGTACTGCCGGTGCACAGTGCCTGTCCCCCCTGTTACGGGGATTATGCTGCTTGGCAATGGGGTAGGGATAATTACTTGGTTACTTTTTAAGTGACTGCTGTAATCCCTAAATCCACCCCTGAATTTGCAGCTGTGTAGGACTGAAGTTCAGGCAGGAAGCCGTGTGGAGACACGGCTTCCACCAACTGCTTAATGGTGCCCTCCCCTCCCGACACCATCTGCTAATTGGATCGGTGCCAACCCTCCCCAGGACAGGAGAGCTGCTGTACAGTGGCTCAATCCAACTCCTCCTCTCCCTCCCTGCCGACCCGGTCCCATTCCTGAACCCTGGTCACCAGCACAGTGTGAGGTGTGGCGTCTAGCACCTTAACCCTAAGCGCTACTGGGCTGGCATGTGAGATATTCTTATTTTGATGAGTGCCTCATATGCAGTGCAGTGGTAAAGAATGCTTGCCAACCAGAAATGCTGGTTCACTCCTGTAAAAAAGGTGCTTTTTAAATAAAATAGCCCCGCTATATAGTGTATTGATATGTCCCAGTCACCACTTGTTGCAGGATAAGAGTGGTTTCACTTGCAAATGCTCTGTTCAACTTCACTGTTATCCCTCATGATGAATATATATGAAACCTTGATGGCACAGTGGTAGTGCTACCGCTTGCGGCACCAGTGGTTCAAGTTTTGGGAATGCACACGGGGGGGGAGGGGCAGAGAGTCGCCATAGGGGAGGAGGATTGAGCATCCATTGGATTACTTTCCTCTACATTGGGGAGTAGCATGGAGTCTGGTGCTTCACTGGCCCCTAGCAGTGGCTGGGGGTTAGCATGCCAAGACTGCAAGAGTGGAGTGGAGGAGGGGCAGACACCCAGTGTGCTATGCACAGGAGAATGCATCACACCGCCATTGGCATCCCTGCATGCCTGCTTCTTATGTGATGGTGAGGAAGAACAAGGAAAAATGAGTGCACGGGCAGCAGGATGACTCTAGCTACCCACAGGACCCACACCCGATAACCCTGGCCACACTGGCTTTGTGCGATCATAAGTTCCGGGGGAAGTTGGGGTGATGGAGCCAGGGTGGCTGGCATAAAGGGAGTCTGCTAATGTACAACAGAAACACAGGACTAACTGCCAAAAAAAATATGTGTGAAACCACTCTGATCCTGCAAAGAGTGGTGGTGGTGGGTTATATTAACACACAGTATATTGCATCGAGAAGAAACGTATGTAGCTGCAAGCATTTTTTTTCTCTTTAAGCATTCTGCTTTCTCTCAAACAGACGAGTGCCAAATTGAAGCGTAGCTGCAGCATTAGCAGTTTGACACTAGATGGCGCCTGTACTAAGATTGTGATACGGGCAAAACAGTGTAACAACACAATGCGACACTAGCAGGTGACACACCTCTCAACCCCCAGCCCACAAATCAGTCAAGCTTAAAACAATCACGAGTGAAGGACCCAAATCAAGGACACATCTTCAAAAATGGTAAAAATCAGTCCAAGAAGCTGGTACACCATGTAGTTCGTTGGTAAACACATTTTCTGAAGAAGAACTGGTCTGTTAAACATAATTTTAAGATTTAAATCCTGACTCTTCAGTGACAAAAAGGTCACATTTAGGAGAATCGGAGGCAAGGTCAGACTGTAGTACAAGAGGCCCTGTGGGAAAGTCCATACAGGGGGCAAGGCGGGGGCCCAGTTGGAAAATCAATATGGTGGAGGCTGAGGGTAGCACATATCAGCATCCCACTCAAACTGTGAACAGGAGCTCCGTATTTGCATTCTATTGGAGGAGGTGTGAAGGGGAAGGGGATAGGATGGGGGGTGGTCAGTAGGGCCGTCACAAGAGTAATAGGTAGGTTTGGGCATACTGGGATGGGCCAGTGGGCCTTTTTTCTGTGGTCATGTTCTAGGTTACTCACAATGATTAGGAAACCCCATTTCATTAGAAACCAGATGATACAGGTAAGGATTTTCAGAGAATGTCTGGTGGAGATGAGCCCAACTGAAAGGGAGGAGCCCACCTGGAAATGTACAGATATCCAGGTGGGCCATTTGGGGAAATTTGTTTCTTTTCATGATTTTTTTTTTTTGCTCCTCTGCCCAGTGTGGTGGATATACTGCCATCAGGTCAGATTTACCAGTCATCATGGAGCTTGGGCAGAGGGGATTTACCTCTTAGTTTCCCCCTGGACTGCAGCTTCCAACCCTCATGGAGTCACCCACATGGGGACCTAGGTTTCAGCAGGAAACATCGCCCAAATGCATCTCAGCATCCCCCCACCATGTCTCGGCAGCTGCTCCACCAGCTGTTCACCAGCAGATGGCAGTAGATTCTGAGGCAGTCAGCCCTCCGTCCCTCCCCAGAGCAGGAGAGCGTCCACTAGGATGCTCAGACAGACCCCCTAGCTGGTCTCTGATGTCCCAGGCTTGTTCTAGAACCCACTCTACCACTGCGCCGATGGGTTGACGGAATCACGGAAATTTTAACGTCAAAACCAGGGTCATGCCTGAAATTCCTGGACAGCTGAGAGGTGTCCCAAGAGAGGTGATACTGAGTTGTACAAGAAGAATATGTCCAAGCCAGCCCAGTGGCACAGAGGCCTGAGGCACCTAGCACCTTACCTCCTGCCACGCTGGTGAACCAGGTTTTGAAACTGATGCTGGCCGCCTGGGGGTTGGTGGTGGGAGGAAGGATCAAGTGTCCCAATGGATGGCTCTCCTTCCTTGGGGGGAGGGGGTAGAGTGACCCACTGCTTGTCTGACACCAGGAGGTTGTCCAGGTGGTAGCACAGTCCAGGCGCACAAGAAAAAAACAGTCGCGGGCATTTAAGGACATCTCTGCGGAGGTGGAGCTTGTCCATCACACCATTGCACAGTTTTAGGGGCTACAAAAAAAAAAAAACAAGGAAAAAACCCTTTGGCTGTAGGATGATGTCTGGGCCTTTGCAGTGACCAGGCCCCCTGCTGAAAGTCCTGCAAGCAGAGGGCACGAGGCAAGAATGTAATTCCCAGGAAGTTGGGTGAAGGGGCTGGGGGGGACCTGAGAGAAGGGGGCTGGACAGAGGTGACAAGGATAAACTACTGATAAAAATAAATAAAAAAAATATTTGCAACCACAGTATCTTCCTTTTCCATGAAGTAGAGCATTGGTATAGGTTCCAGTGTGTTATCCACTGACACTTTTCTGATACTAGACCGATCCTGAAGTTTCATGATCATCTCACATTCTTTACCTTTCTGAGGTCTCTCTCAGGAAAATGCCTCACAATTTCAGCAGTTTACTGTTGCTGTGTGTCGGGAATAACTAATTTTTTTCTCCACATTCTCCATATCTCTGACTGCATTTGTTAATACTAATTATGAAATGGGTATTAAGAATGCTGGCTCCTGATTGGTCGAGAGCTGCTTTTAGCTGGGCTGTTCTCCCAGCACAACTGCCCAGGTGAAAGTAGCTCCCGGCAGTCAGACCTCCTTACCACCAATCGGCTATGATATATTACTCCCTGCTGTCACTGACTGCCCACTCGCTGTCACTGACTTCCCGCTGCAGTACTTCTGAGTCCCAGCCCCCAGCCATGCTCTGGTCTCTGTCACTAATGTCCATTTCAGCTGCCAACCACAATTTAAATCAGCAGCTCCCACATGCTCGCACTTACAGTTAGACTGGCAGCTCCCACCCGCTCCGTAATTGCACATTTAAAACACAGATTTAAAAAAAATAGTCAGAAAGGCTCCCACACTTCCTGCCAATCAATAACATTGCTTTTTCTTTTTTTTAATTGCTGAAATGGACAGTAGTGACTGGAGCAGGGCCAGGACTGGGAAGTATTGGAGTTGGCAGTCAGTGACAGTGATCAAGCAGGCACTACTTTTTTTCCTTTTAATTAATTCTTTATATTTCTCATGTTTTACCAATATAAAATGCACAAAGAGATATTTACATTTTTTTTTTATTTATTAACAATGTTGGGACCCATTTCATAATTGCAATAAGGCACTCGGGGCGAGGGGGCATTGTGGTGGGATAATGGCCCTTCTCGGCTTCACCTTGTGCTTCAACCCACTCAAGGCAGGCCATTATCTCACCATAATGCCCCCCCGACCCCTGTCATGCCTTATTGCTTAATTATGAACTGGGTCAGAAAAATCCAACAACCTTACAGGCTGAGCTCTCTTGTTACCCATGATTAAAATCCACAACATGATCATGGGTTGGGAATGGTGCCAA
The DNA here is from genome assembly GCA_016271365.2 of Neoceratodus forsteri. Classification (NCBI taxonomy): domain Eukaryota; kingdom Metazoa; phylum Chordata; order Ceratodontiformes; family Ceratodontidae; genus Neoceratodus; species Neoceratodus forsteri. The sequence continues at coordinate 331,615,005 of JADMNL010000026.1, read as the reverse complement.
TCAACAGGTCACTTTACCTGTTTGAAATCTGTCTACCTGTATATTTCGTAGCCAGTCTCAAGTCACAGTCGATGGCAGCAATGGGTGAGGGTATAAGCCTACTGAAATGTCTGTTTTTTTTTTGTTTTTTTTTAATGAGTCATGTCTCTCATGTACATTGGCCCTAGACACTGGCTGGGTGAAAGAAGCTAGTGTGGGTCGGACAGCAGTTTGGTGTGGGTTGGACATAGTGAGTGATGGACTGAGTGGCAGTTCTTCACTAACCAGACAACATCACATGCTGTGACCCCAATCAAGCTATGAAGAAATCTTAATAATGTTGCCTCAGTGCAGTGAGCAAGTGATGGCTTGAACGACAATTAAAAAAAAAAAAAAGCGGAAGCAAAGCAGCAGCCGAGAGTCTGACAGGTACAGAAACAGGGTGTATCGGGCAGGAGGGCAGGCTGTCTGAAAACAGTTGAGATGTACTAAACTGCAATGTACCGTACTGTATACAAACACCACCCAAGCTTAGCTCCTATCAGTGCATACTGTAATAACGCTGCCTGCCAACTTCAACAAACAAATAACTATTCTGTTGCTATGTATTCCTACAAGACCCTCACAGTAATTTTTTTACTTACTTCAAAAGTTTTCTTTTTTTCATTTATAACATTTTAATCCAGTTCATAATAGCAGTAATACACTCCAGGGTGTGGTATATCATGGGATATCATCACGTCTCTGGTGCATGAGACACTCAGCCTGTGGCCTTGTGCCTCACAACACACCCGCTGTGTGACAATATCCCGTGATATTCCACACCCTGTCATGTGTTATTGTTTATTTATACAACGGACATAAAAAAATCCTGTAACCACTCGGTTAATGTTGTCATCCGTGGATAAGCCTGCAATAACTCCCAGATGAAGAAAGGCATTTATTTAAAGCGGCAGTGCAACGAAAAAAGTTATTCCAAAAAGCTAGTTTTCTGCTATGGTTATGAAAGATTTTGTCAGAACTGTTGATCTGAGTTTCCTGGATGCTTCCTATGTCTGGATTCTTATCCTCCTCAGGTCCTCAATAGTATTTCTATGCAAAAACGAGGTATCCATCTTTTTCCTTGAGAAATAATTATTGTAAAACTTCCACAAAATTCTTACATAATTATGGAAACTGAAAATCTTACCACGAAAATAAACTGGAAGACATCTGGCATTGATTAGGAATTACAAAAGGTGGAATCAAATTTTAGCCCATTTTCGTTGCACTGCTGCTTTAAAAAAAAAAAAGAAGGAAATAGCTAAACACATTTTGAATTTATTTTACACATTGGGGTTTCATTGTATAATCAAATTAGGGCACTCCTGGACATATGCGGTTGCCCTTAAGGGACAACCTAAATTGCCAGGGGGATTCAGGAGAAAAGCAGAGGGGGCAGGGCTGTCTGGGTGGGGATGGTAGGAAGGAGGCTCAGGTGGGGGAGGGTCACTATGTCATCCTCGATGGCAAATATGACAAGGCAAGTGGCAGCAGGTAAGGACTGGATGGGAATGGGGGGCTTGAAGGGTGTGTTCGCCAGCAGAACTAGGGTTCTCTCTGTTTTGCTGGGATCTGAATTTAGCACAGAGCTCATCACTTCGACTGACAGGATCCAAATTGAGGTAAGGTATTGCTAGGCCTGGCCACATGGTTAAGAGTATTGGATTGGACACTGAGGCCTAACAGGGCCTGCATCAGCTGGTAGGCAGTAGCGGGGGGGGGGAGGCTTGCTGGATAGGATAAGTAGGACCAAAACAGTTTGTTAACACACAATTTATGGAAAGTTCTCCAGTCTGAGACAAATTTCTAATGCAGAGCAACAGACTGAATTATTTAGAAAGAAATAAGAGCAAATGCCTTTTCAGTGACTAGAGCATTGAAATCACACTCTGAGCCGGACACATCCAATAACCTGTGTGCCACAAGAATAGTAGACAATGATAAAGCAAGGCAGAAATGATACCTGTATTGTGTCTTGAATTGTGTTAGTGTGATAGTAATGAAACCATGGAGGCATCGCGCTGGAAGGAGACGGGCAACTATGAACTGTGCTGGTGGGCATGGAAGAGCTAGGGGAGCTGGGCGGTAGGCGCTACAGCATGTGATTTTCTGCCGCTTGTTGGGCGGTCAACGGGACCCGGGCCTATGCAGTGGTGCAAGCGCTGCCTCTCTTTCTGTCTGGTAGATTGCAGTGGGCTCCTGTAGGGAGCCATCTGGCGGGTAATCCCTTCTGGCTTGGCTGGTTCACGGCCCGCAGTCGGAGACCAGTGGGTGATGAGAAAGTGGGCTGGTGGTGCGGTGACCTCTGCCTGGGGGTCAGGGCCTTTAAGCTGTGTACCGCGGCCTGTGGGAAGGGCCAGGGGACATCATCGGGGAGCTCCATCTGGTGTAAAGAAAAACAGGACAGTAGCCGCACTAGGTGGTCTTTTTTAAATGTGCTACCAGTCGGGAGATTAGGCAGAAGGGCCCTGGAGTGCAGAGGTAACCAAGGAGGGTCAGAAAAGAGAGGGTTAGCAGACACCCAGGGGACCACATGAATAGTGGAAGGTAGGCTTTGGGTGGGTGCTTCAGGTTGAGGTAGGCCACAGGCTTGGTGCTCAGGGTAAATCAGCAGGATGCACATGTGCACTGGTGAAGACGAACCAGGCACATGCGCAGTTGGAATGAGAGCACCATGTTTGTAGTCCCAGGCACCGAGAAGGCTTTTAGGGGCACCGGCTCAAATTTTACTGGAGATAAGGGAGCCATTAAGCAAAGGGAAAGGGGGTATTGACACATACAGGGCCCCCCCAGCAGGTGCAAGCATTATTAAATACGGGTGATGCACACAAGAACCTATTGGAGGAAAAAAGAGGTCTGGTAAGTGACCATTTTCACAGGAAGCTTTGGTGGGTGCAAGAAGTTGTGGGGGCAAACTGTATGCTGTGTCTGTAGTGGTTGTTTTGCAAGGAAAAACTCCTCCTATCAATGATTATTTACAAGGAAGTCCATGCGGCATGAGCGTCTCGAGGTAGTCATGTGCAGAAAAGGAGTAAGGGAGAACTGTCCTGGGCATCGGTGGAGCAGAAGAAACAAAATAAATTCAGAAGAGGGCGAGGACGAACTCGAGGCCTGCCAGCAGGAAGGCTGGGGTGCAGGAGCATGAAACAGAAAGACATTCACAAGGGAATCACGGAGAATGGGTATGTAAAAAAGAAAATTTATATATATAATATATATATCTCAAGACAGATAGGATGAACGGCCCAGTGTCACTGAGGGTTGAGGCGCTGGATGCCACGCCTCGCACCACAATGGCGACCTGGGTTTGGGAACGAGCTTGGGTTGTCGGAGGCCGGCCAGGCAGGGAGGTGGGGAGGGTTAGAGCTGGCTGCCGACTGGTGGCCGTCTACCTCTGGTTGGGGTTGTAGGCACCCTCGGAGTGTGGCCGCCCCCTGGTGGAGGCCAGAGAAGCAGCATCACTCCGGGGTCCTTCAGCGTTAGGCTGGCTAGGGACGGAGGAAGAGACCACATCTGGAGCTGTGATGCACATGCATGCCTCCACGCGCATGCGCTATCACTTCTGGGGTTCTCGGGAGTAACGGGAGAAAATGGAGGAAAAACTGGGGGTCTGCCAAGGGTGATACCTTCAGACTGGTTCACGGGATCCGCCAGGGCATGCATGGTGCTACAAGTCCCCGAAGGACCCCGAGACCGGTTATGTTGGTGGATGACGATGGCAGACCTGCCACAGGAGGATAAAGAAATCCCCCAAAAAAAAGACAAATAGGATAATGGAGAAGACACTAAATAAAGCCAAAGAGGGGAAAGGGGATGGACTGAAGGATGAGGAGGATTGGGAGGACCTTGAAAGACAAGGAGAATTGGGAGGAACAGGAGAGTGGTTCATCATGTTTTTGGTTTTATATTCCCTAAGTATTTACTTATCGGAATGGCAGGAAATGGTTAGATCACAATCATCCAGATGATGGAGCAGGCGGCAGAAATTATGTCGAAGGGTAACAAGATGCTGCAGATGGCTCATCAAAGAGAGGCGGAAGAAGAGGCCATGAGGGCAATAGCCAGGAAGATGCTGGGAAAAAGCCTGATGGAGAAGGTGAATGAGTTGAGAGATGCAGCAAAGCAGAAGGAAGCAATGGAAGCTTCAGGAAAGACACTGGCAGGGGGTTCTGGGAAGAGTCCAGCAGAAAAAAGGATGCCATGAAAGGTGCTTGAACAGAAGCAGGCTGAGGAACCAGTTGGCGAAGAGGGCACGGATGGTAACGACAAGGGAGCTCAGAACCCGGAGGAGGGGGATCTGACTGAGTATTTAGCAGGTATGCTGGGAGAGATGGTGGAGAAGGGTTTAGAGAAAATAGAAAGGGCACTAGAGGAACTGAAGGCAGCTGGGGAGAAGGGGAACATGAAAACCAGAGTGGGCAATGACGGGCTACCAGGCATGACGCTGGGGGATCATGTACCGTTGACTATTAAAGAAAAGATATGGAAAGGTGAATATGTAGCTATATTCACATTAGTAGACAAAGAGACTGCAAAGAGGTATGAGCAAAAAGAAACAGTGGTAAAATCTGAGATGGCGGTGGCATTAGCGATAATGGGGAAATAAGGCAGAGGAGATAAATTACAAGGGGGAAAAATATAGAAAATGGCAGGCAGGTTTTTCCATATTCAGTGCCATCCTGCTGGAAAAGAAGCCAGATCTGGCCAGTCCACTGCTCATATATGCCTCTATGATAAAGGATGCCTATAAGGCAAAGTTGGATCTGGGGTGTCTGAGGTATGATGAAGCTTTCAGGCAGAGGATGGTGGCCAGGGGAGATCTGAGGTGGGATTCCACCATTCCAAGTTATGGGTGAGAACTCTGTCAGTGTACGGGGAGGAAGGGAATGGAGTGGCAAGGGGAGCAGTCAGCAGGTAAAAACATGCTGTGGGTTCAACAAGGCATCATGTTCATGGACCAATTGCAAGTTCAGACACGTTTGCTCAAAACGTGCAGGGCAGCAACGGTGACACATTGCAGAGCAATGGGGAAAGAACCAGCAATCAAGGGGTAGAGAACAGTTTATTGGGGGTCAAGGGTTGCTAAAACAGGAGAAGGAGGGTCAAGGGAGAGGGGGTATGGTTCAAGTGGCACTGGGAACCAATGAGAGAGGGTCAAGTAAGGGGGAGGGGGTTTTGGGTTAGCTAGGGCTCCGATCAAGGTGGGGTGATTAAAGAATGGACAAAAGGGTACCCAGCTGGTATTATGCTAGTGGAAGGGTTTGAGAGGGGTTTTAATTTGGAGTATCAAGGGGTGAGAAGGAGCATGAGAGTCCATAACCTGGCCTCAATAAAGGGGAAAGAGGATATAGTGAAAAGAAAAATAAGGAAGGAAGTGGATGCTGGAAGGATAGAGGTCCCAGTTGTGAACCCTCCACTTCCCAATTTGCGAGTGTCACCATAGGGGTTAGTGCCAAAGAAGCAACAGGGGGAGTATAGGTTAATCCATCACTTGCATCGGTAAACAATCATATCCCTGGGGAATGTAGTGCAGTTTCATACCCAACACTGGAGCAGGCAGTAGAGCTGATTAGAACAAAGGAAGGGGTGTGGCTAGCAAAGACCGACATTGAGTCAGCTTTTCAGTTACTACCCATCAGTCAGAAAGATAGGGACCTGTTGGGATTTTGCTTCCAAAGGTTCTTTTATTTCTTCAAGCCAATGCCCATGGGCTGCTCCAAAGCCTATGCTAAGTTTGAGGCATTTAGAACTGGGATGCAGTGGGCATTTGGGAAGAGGTACGGGCACAAGGTGGTGGTACACTACTTAGATGATTTCTTGCTAGTAGGAGAGGGATGGATGCAGATGAAGGCAATGCTCAAGAATTTCGAAGACATGTGCAGGAAGGTAGGGGTCCTGCTAGCAGATGGTAAAACGGAAGGACCAGTGAGGAAGCTGGAATTTCTGGGTATCGAGGTGGATGCAGAGAAACAGGTTTTCAGGTTGCTCCAACAGAAAGTGGCCAGACTTAAGGAATTACTGCAGGAAGTCAGGAAGCAGAGGAGGATTCCACTGGGGCAGGTAAGGCAACTCCTGGGGCACTTGAGTTTTGCTTGCACAGCAGTGACCCTAGCTAAGGCTTTTACTAGAAGATTAGCCAGAGCAACTGGGGGGGCCAAGGTGCCCCACCATTGGGTGGACATATCATGAGGGATAAGGCAGGATTTGGAGGTTTGGCAGCAGTTCTTGCTAGACTACAACAGCGTCATGTTCTGGCAGGATGAGTGGCTAGGGAATAATGATCTGAATCTATACACAGATGCATCCAGTTCAATTGGCATGGGGGCATATTTTAAGGGGAGGTGGAATGCTGAGGCATGGCCAGGGTTTTGAAGAGAGAGAGGGGTTGTTGAGGGACATAACATTGCTGGAAAGTTTTCCCATGTGGGTAGCAATACTGATGGGGGGAGCACCTACGGAACAAGAAGATAATATTTTGGTGTGATAATAGAGCAGTGGTGCGGTTATCAACCAGCAAGAAGGTCACTCGGTGTCAGCAAACAGGGTTTTAAGACAATTTGTGCTGTGGGGCTACAGTTAAACCTGTCATTTAAAGCAAAACACACTGAGGGGGCAAAAAATGACATAGCTGACAGCCTTTTCCATTTACAACGGGACAGATTCAGGTCCGTGGTGCCATAAGCGGCTGCACAAAGAACGCAGGTAACGGGGCAAGTATGGGAAATTGGCTGGAAAGAGCCCAACTGCTATATAGGAGCTCCTGGTCTGCAGACACACTAAAGGCATACGAAGGGGGGTTGGGAGCATTCCAGAAGTTCCGGGAGCAGGAGGGGTTCAAGGTAAGTGAGCCAGTTTCACAGGACCAGGTAACAAAATACATGGTACAAAAATGGGAAGCAGGAATGGCTAGCGGGACAATGGGGGTCCAGTCAGTAGGGATAGGATGGTCTTGCAGCTTGAAAAGATGGGCAGAGCCGAATAAGTTTAAAGTGGTACAGCACATGCTGATGGGGTGGCAGAGGTTTAAAGGGGGGAATGTGGATTTGAGGAAACCTGTGGCAGGGGAAAAACTTGAAGAGCTAGTAGGGGCCCTGGGTCAGATATGTACATCAGGCTTCGAGGCTTGCTTATTTAAGGCCATCTTTACAGTGATGGCTAAAGGCGCATTCAGGGTCAGTGAAGTAGTGGCTGGCAACAAAAAGGACGAGACAGGATGGTTGTGGGGAGATGAACTGCACTGGGAAGAAGAGAGGGTAACAATTTGGCTGAGGCGTGCTAAGACTGATCAGATGGGAACAGGGGTGGAGATTGTACTGGGAAGACAAGAAAAAAAAAAAACAACATGCCCAGTTGCCTCTCTCTGGGAATACAAAGGGAAGAGGACAAAGGGCAGCCAACAGTTTTTCATACACAGGGATGGCAAACTGGTTATGTACTTTCAAGTAACGGGGTTCTAAAAAAGGGCATGGCACACTTGGGAGAGAACCCACCGAGATTCCTTACATTCATTTAGGATTGGAGCCACATTAATGCTGGCAACAGAAGGGGGCGAGCAGAAGAAGGACATGGGTAATTTGGAGATTACCCACTTCTAGTGTGGTTAAGTCACTGGGTTGCACTTCATGATAAAACACACACGGTGTGAGTAAATCTCCCAATAACCCACACCCCGTTGTGCCTTGTTGCTTAAATAAACCCATTAAGGGAGCTAACCAGATGATAAAGCCAAACGCCTAAAGGGTGAGTGGGTTTATAATCTGTTTAGCTCCCTTGATGGATTTATTTATGATTATGTCCCCTAATAAACCACACCCTTATGTGCCTTATTGCTAATAACTGTTTGCCGCTCCATATTCTAAACACTACTGTGTGACCCTGAGCAAGTTACTTAACTTCCATGTGCTCCCAAGTGGCACCTGGGAACAAGCTCTAGCTTAATATGCCTTTCCTGGTTAAACAATTTCTTCTTTCCCTTTCCTAGCATGTGTACAGCAGTTGAAATAAGGAGGAAGTGTTCCAGTAGTTCCATAAGCAGATTCCAAATACAGTATAGACAGTCATGTTAACAGCTAGGGGCGATCATGGATGCTTCTGACCTGGCAGGCAGTATAATACAGTACATGGCAAACTTGCGACCAAGGTAATAACTGAGGCAGTTATTGTGAACCACAAGAGTAACTAGGGAATAAATGAATCATCAAGGGCCAAAATATACATAACCTTGCATTGCCATTTAGTTTGAAATTGCGGTCAACGGCCATACAAAGAGGCAATAATATGTTTCATGGCATATATATCATTCATGATATGTCACCATGACTCTATTGTTGAATGTTTCTTGTGCATCCAGGGCAGCGCTAGAAATTAATGGTATTCTGCTCTGTTTTGCATACCAGTTTTCAAGACGGAATACCATTTTCATCACACTGGTATTCCTACTGGAGTATCATTTCTTAGTGCAGTCGCTCTGCAGTTCAATCCATAGCATCGTTCATTGGGACCAGCAGAACACCAAGCCTTGTGATGGAATACCAGACTTGGGTTTCTGGTATTTCACTGCTCACACCAGAGTGTTTTCTTTATTTTTACCCCTGCCAAGCCTAGTAATGCCACTGTTATGGTGTTTGCATGGTTTCCAACAGTCTAAGTATGTTATTGGATGTTACCGTACCTCTCAGCTTCGCAGCATTAAAATGCATAGCACTGGCCTTCAAAATTCAGAGCAAATGGCCAGAATCTGTAGTCTTTTCTTATTTTAAAGAATTAATATGTTTAAGAACAGTGGGACCTGTATGTTTAGTATTAAGGGATGCTTCTAGTGATTTTGTTCAATGATTTAATGGTTTGTGTTTCCAAAAATAACTGACATTATTAAGAACATCATTAAAGCCAGTCAAGGGAGGAGGATTGAGCATCCCAGGGGACGCTCTCCTTCTCCAGGGATGGAGGGTCATCACGTTGCTCTAACGCTGCCACCTGTGGCTGCACGGGTGACACTGCAGGGTTAGCAATGTGGGGAGGGGGAGGACACCATTAGGGGCTTGGCTGAGGCATGTGTCAGCTCGCCGCCAGCCTGGACATCTGTCCTTGTGCCAGCGTCCTCAAGAGGGGAAGGGGGACAAGGGTAGACTAAGGGGTAAATCTCCCAGCTCCACAGCTGCATGACAGCTCCCCAACAAAAAACGGGGGATATGAAAGATGGTACTTCCTTCAAATTGTGCAGGTGAAGGGAGCAAAGAGCATATTTGGAAAAAAAAAAAAAAAAACATCAGTAAAGCTTTGTGGAACAAGGGTAAATATAAGTGTAAAATTCAGTGCTATGCAAAAATTACAGCAGTTCAGACATACTGTAAGTGTGTTTCTGATACAAGTACAGGACATCACATCTGGACTTCTGATGAGGCACTGTATCAAACTTAGCGACAGACTCTACATTTTTCGGTGTTCTGTTTTTTGCTTCATGGTGTGGGTTATTAACTGGTGTGCCTCCCATGGGGCACTGTCTCCAAAGATTGCAGTTATGCTAATATCACAAAGAGAATGGTGCTCATTCGTAAGCCAGGACGTGTTCAAAATCAGCACTGTCCTACTGTGCATGTTGATGTTTATTGAAAGCATTCAGGTCTCATATTCTCTCTCTTGTTTTTTTTTTGTTTTGTTTGAAGTTTATTAAAAAAATTTCAATAAAAAACATACACTGTTTACAAAGCAACTTGCAGGGTCATTTGTTAAAAGGCAACAATACGCATGTGATGAACATCTGCTTAATGTCCAGTTCATGACGTAATGTTACTCATTGAGCAATCATACACAGTATACATAGACTCTTCCGATCAAGCAATAGCGTAACATCTTTATACTAAAAAATGAACAAAATGGGTGATTTGGTACCTTTTATTGGACCAACAAAATATTTATGCTTTTGGACTCGCAGAATCTTTCATCAGAAACATGGCAGTTAAGGAAATATATACTTTTAAGTATTCAGAATAAAATTAGTAAAAAAAAAAAAAAAAAACCTTTCACATATGGATGTGTCTGAAACTAAGACAAGAAAAAGGCAATTTGAGTTTAGGTTGTATAATAGGTCATAAAGCCAAGATCCATATTCACACCATTGTTACACGTATTACGAAGAAGAAGAAATTTGACCCCATGAGTGTGGGAAATTTGACTCTAGGCTGCTGGCTACCCCAGAGGAAATGAGACACCAGTTTGTCCCAGACACCAATTTGCCCCAGAAAACTGGGAGCGTCTGGAGCAAATATAGGATCCTTTGTAAAACTATCATTCCGGACAGAGTCCATCCTGGAAAACAATCCCAGTCTTCCTAGAACTCTTGCAAGGTAGGGCATGCCCAGAAATAATTAAAGTATGTACTGATATCTGTCTTGCATATCCCACACAGAGGTGAGGCTGCATGTTTGGATTTGTGTACCATCACAGGTGGACAGTATAGCCTATGTATAAACTTACAGAAAGACTCCTAACATTTATTACATATCAGAATCCCTCTGTGAAGCCCTAACAACACACCCCAGTTTTGCTCTGATACATTGCTTCCTAGATCTGCCTCCCGCTGCCGACTAGTTTTTCGTGTGTAATCCGGGAGGGCTTGTCGACCTAGGAGTGCTGCCTTATCTATCAGCCCCCCAGCATCTATATAGGTGCCCCTAACAAGATGTTCCACATGATCCAGGGGGGACTCCACCCCCTTCTACTTCCCCATGGTTGCCACATATGCTCTGGCTTGAAGAAAGCAGAACCTATGTGCTCCAGGACGTTCTAGGCCCGCCCTTAACTCCACAAAGGTGACCATACGCCCACCTCTCCAAAAGTCCCCAACACATTCAATCCCCTTGGCTTCCCACATCTGAAATCCTCTATCCTCCAATCCTTCAAGAAAGCCCGGGTTACCAACTAGGAGGAGAAGCAGGGTTTCTTCTTGCCCTACTCCAGTAAACTTCTTGATTTTCCCCGATCCTTTCAATACTGCCATTACTAAGGGGTTACCATCACCCATCCTGTTATAGGCTTTCTGTCCTTCCTTGCCCAAATAGGCTGCAAGCCTGACCAGTCCCTCCCCCTCCTCCAGATTGAGCCATCCTGCACATTGAGGTCTATTGACCCAGTCCCTCACATACCTATATTGTATGGCCAGGTAATAGTTCTGAACATTGGAGAAGTTCAGTCCACTCCTGGATCTGTCCACCTGTAGCCTTTGGAGACTGGCCTATGGCCAGCTGCCCCACCTACAAAACCCTGAAAAGGCCCTCTCTAAATGTTTAAGGTCTTTTTTAACATGGCAGATATGTAACATCTGCATCAGGTATAACACTCTGGGTAGTGAATTCATTTTAAGCAGACTGATGTGGCCCATCCATGAGACTGGCAGTTCTTGTCATCTTCATAATTCCTCTTCTATTACCTTAATAGGTTGTATGTAATTTAAGCGATGTAGGGCACCTAAGTCTTTCCCAATTTGGATGCCCAGATACTTAAAGGAGGTTGTGACCCTGCATAGCCCCAAGTCCCCTGCTGCTCCCTCCCATCTGGGTTTTCCCACAACATAACCTCTGACTTACTGAGGTTAATTTTATACCCTGAAAAGCCTACAAACTTGTCAACTAAATCAAGCAGTGGTGGTATAGACCTAGAAGGATCGAGGACATACAGGAACATGTCGTCTGCATATAATGTTACTCTGTGAGATTCCCCTGATTTGCCCACTATTCCTTTAATATCCAGGTGCTCTCGTATACCAACTGCCAGTGGCTCTATTTCCAGGACGAACAGTAGTGGGGAGAAGGGGCACCTCCATCTCGTGCCCCTGTGCAGGGAAATGTGCTCCATAAGAGAACCATTTACCAGAACCCTGGCCATTGGTGACTGGCACATTTTCTTAATCAGTCCCACGATGCCATTCCCCAGACCAAACCTTAGAAGCACCTCCATTAGGTCCTCCCACTCAATGCAATCAAAAGCCTTTTCCACATCCATGGACAGCACCACAGTGCTAACCATGGACTGGAAGACCCTCCAAACAACATTCAGCAGTTTATGCATATTGTGGTATGTACGAGTATCTCCCCCTCGCAAAGCCAGTCTACCAACTCAGGTAGGAACTGATCCAGTCGTCTAGCCATAATCTTGGCAAATATTTTGGCATCACAGTTTAATAAGGATATCAGCCTATAGGAGGAGCATTCCCGCAGATCTTTCCCTGCTTTAGGCACCAGACAGATTACTGCCTCGTTAAAGGATGCAGGTGGTACCCCCTTCCCTCTTATTTCCTCACATACCTTCCACAGGGTCTCCACCAGCTGTCCCTGCATGGTCTTGTAATATTCTACAGGCAACCCGTCTGGCCCACTTGCCTTTCCCTTCTTTAGGCCCATGATGACTTGTCTAATTTCTGCACTACTAAATGTGCCACCCAGTTTTTCCCTCTGCTGCCGAGATCTGTGGTAGTGCGACCCAGTTCTGAAAGGCCAGCGCCGGATTTCATTTGCCACTAGATTCAGTTTGAGATAATTGCTGATAGTACTGCCTAAACTGTTCCTAAATTAGTTTTTTATCCCGAATCAAAGCCCCCTGCTTTATCTTAATCTCTGAGTAGTAGGTATCCACCCTATGCCCCTTCATGAGGCAGATCAGGAGAGGGCCAGGTTTGTTATCCTATTCAAAAAAATCTATCCCTGGCGCAAAAACAAGCAATTCGAGCCTCGTCCAAGAGAAACACATTGAGTACTTCCCTTGCTGTTGTCAGTTCCTACAAAAGCTCCTCTAAGAAGGGTCTTACCAGCATCCCAAAAATTCCCTTCAGACTGAACTGGCCCCCAATTTGTCCCCCGTATAATTCCCTTTGTTCTTTTAAGTATTCCAGGAATTCCTGCTTACCAAATAAATATTGGTGAAATTTCCATGGCAGTGGCTTCCCCCTCTCTTCCGTCATTCTGCACATAAGTATTACCATAGCATGGTCTGAAATAGTAATCAGGCTGTGTTGCACCTTCTGCATTCTCCCAGTCCAGCTGTGGGGAATATATATACATGTAATCTACCCAAGACCAAGATTTGTGTGGATTGGAGTAGAAAGTGAACTCTCTCTCTCTCTCTCACCTGGGTGGGCTGCCCTTCAGCTATCAATTAAATCTAAGTCTATCATCCCCTCCAGCCAAGGCCTCAGCCCACCACGGTGCCTGCCTCTAGCTTCAGAATGGTCAATTTTCAGGTCCATTGTGGCATTAAAAGTCCCTTCCCATAATCAGTCCCCCAAACTGCTCCCTAAGACATCCAGCAATTCTTGAAAAAAAAATGAGAGGTCAAATACTGCTGGGGCATGCACGCTGGCCACCACGATGGGCCCTCCATACAGCGTTTCCTCTACAAAAACATATCGCATGACCCCCCCCCTTTGTCCAAAATTACTCTAGATACCACAAATATCAAATGTTTATTGATTAACACTGCAACCCCACTTATGTGAGCTGTATGAAGAGGCATAACATGCACCAACCGACCCCAGGACAAGTTTCTGATGCTCCTGCAAGGTCAGATGTGTCTCCTGCAGGACAGCCACCTGCACCCCCTGCCTGCATAGAGCCGTAAGTAAACTAGTTCTCTTAACTGGTGACGAAACTCCCTTTATATTCCAGGAGACAACAGGTGATGCCATATTGATTGTCAATAAGTTCCTTGGGTTGCAATTCTCTGCCGCCCTTCTCTGCCAGCATTTCCTGCATGACCAGAAAATATTCCCCTTTGATGTACTGTTTGGTAACCATATCTGGCTGATTGCGAACCCCCAAACATGAGGGTCCCTTACTCCCTAAGGCATAGATCAGATACATGAAACATCAACGCATACAAACTTTGGAGATAATCCCCAACATATATACAGACCCTTCTTTATGTCCTCCCCCTCCCCGACTATATTGCTCAGGTTTCTTTGTGCCATTCAACCGAACAGCCTGCCCCACCTCATAGTAGATATCTTGTTCCCCGCCCCCACCCACACACATATTTATTGCCTTCTTTTAGTCAACGACATCCTGTATAAACTTAGACATCAGGATGACCCCCACAAAGCTTGATAATACTTAATATTTGTGTCCCATAGTTGCACATCGGCCCACAATACGCAAAATATCTCACCAGCTTTACACCCACCAAGGGCACTGGCCACTGGCCACCGGGTCATCTTTCTCTGGCTATATTTCAGCCCATTTGCCCCGGTCACCAGCATTGTCATTCCCTTTTATATTCCAACCTGAGCCCCCTCCCTGTTCCTTTTGTAGCCGTGAACTTCTCTGGTCCCTGCTCTATCTTCAGAGGGTTACAGGGCCAGCAGGGGAGAAAGCAGCACCCAAACACATGCGTCTGCACATCACCCCAGGTCACCTCTCCTCCAGTCTGCGCCTTTCTGGCTCCTCACTTTTGCATTACAATTAACTGTTTCAGAGACTGCAATAACCAGGGGCACCAAGAGTCCACAGTCCACCCTTCAGAGCAGCAAGGGGAAAGTCTCTTTCAGTCAGCCCAATTTTTCACTAAAGTTCGGCCAAAGCTTGAATTCTTCCCTCCTGTATGACACACCAAGAAACACAATTCTTCAACAAAACTGACAGGAAACAGTCCCAATATTTTAATTTGCAGAAACTGTCATTTTAAATTTAATTTCTGGGCAGAATGCTGCCCCTACAAGAAAATCCAGCTAGCTCTAGCTGCTGCCATTCTGGTATCCCTCTTGTTCAGCCCACTTTCTTTTTCAGATCCTCCAGGAAGCTAGCCACTTGCTCTGTCTCCCAAAAAGAATATGTGGCTCCTTCATGTTTTATTTCGAGGACCGCAGGATACATCAAAAAGTCCTCTACCTTCAGCTCACGTAGTTGGGCCAATATTGGGTTAAAGAGGCACCTTTTCTTCAGAAGACGACTGGAGTAGTCTTCGGAAATAAAGAGCCAAGCTTCCTCGAATTCGAGCACTTTCATACTTCCGTAGGCCTTAAGTATGGCCTCTTGGTCCTGGAAATGGAGGATAATCTGTCTAGGGGGCTGTCCAGGTTTTGGCGTGACTGCCCTAAGGGACCATTCTAATTTTATATGGCCATTTTTTAGGAGTAAGTCTCAAAAGGGTTGGGAGTTTTTCGGAGCACAATGTCAGGATGTTTGGGCCCTCCCTTCCCTCTGGTAGCCCTTTAATGTGCAAGTTTAGGCAGTAATTATAGTTTTCCTTGTAGTCATGCAATTCCTTAAATTCTGCAAGCTCTTTTTCTAGCACCTCAGTTCTTTTGGGTATTGGATCCAGGACGTCCTCCAGGGTTGAGATCCTCTCTTCGGCCTTCGTGATTCTGGTTGCCCAGCTGGCCGATTGGTCCATTATGGCCTGCAGCGAGCAGCCAGCTTATTCTCCATCATAGCCAGCAGTGTCTCGAGTGCATCCATGACCCAAGAGGTAACTTCCCTTCCCAGCAATGCCATGTCGGCTGCAAAAAGTGATATTGGGCCCAATGCCTCAGACTGCCTGGTGGTCATCTGCTTTTTCACATTTTTAGCCACTGATCTCTGTCCTTTCCCAGTGTTTGAAACAAGATATTTCTCCATAAGGGCTTCCTTTCAACGTTTAGTGATCTGGTAGGTATTTTTAAGCAAGATATTGTTTAATTTACTTTTAAAAGTTGCGTAAGCAGGAGCTGTGGGAAACCACATCTTCACTTGTTGCTGCTCATTAGTGCCCCCTTGGTGGGCAGATTAATGGCACTGCTGTAGTGAGATTTAAATGCTCTGAGGGACGCCAAGTGAATTCCTGGTGAGTGGAGGATGGATATGCCGCAGTGCTAGGGATAGTGGAGAAGGAGGGGTGACAGGAGGAAAGAAGAGTGAGGGAGGAGGGCAGTGAATAGAAGTTGGAGGGGTCACCGGAAGGGAGAAGAGGGGCAGGGACATAGGGGTGAGTAGAAAGGGAGGGTAGGTGAAGTTAAGGTGGAGCATGGTGCAGGTGACAGGTAAAAATAGTAGAAGCTTATTACGCTGTTGCACAGTAATGTAGATGGGAAAAGTCAAATGTCTGAACCAGTTCTCAGAAAGCACTCCCATATGGGGGAGGGTCAGGGGTGTTCCAGGAAAGTATAAGGAAAACTAAAACTTGGGCTAAGTGTTACCACTGGGATGGCCTAGTGGGTAGGGTTACTGACTTTGGTGCAGAGGGTCAGAAGTGTGAATCTGGGCGTGACAGAGAGATGGGGGGCTTGAAAATTAGAATGAAATGGAGTGGAGTAGAGAGGGCTGAGGCAGGGGTGCACTGGCTACTACCACCATAGAGGTAATTTATATTAGGGATGAACAGAGAGAGAGAATGGTGAAACAGCAGCTTCCAGTGGCTGTCGGGTATAACCTGCAGGTGGGAAATTGGGGAGATAGGAGTGGGTGTGTCATGTGACAAGTCACGTGACCTGCCTTACCAATAAAGGTATGCTGCCCAGGGTGGGGAAGGGGCAGTCATCATGGTGATGGGCTATCACAGTCCAGGGTGAAGCAGCCGAACAGAAGACACCACCTGTTGTTGCTGAGAGCCTTTCATGCCTGCGGAACTCCTGATGGTAAGGGGAGGGTCAAGTCAGGAGAAAGAGACTGCTTTTGGGGCGAGGAGGCTGTGCATACAGAGAGAGGCACCCAACCACACAGACAAGAAATACAGAAAATGCAACGAAATACAGCAGATCAGTACACAATACAATTAAAGTACAAGCAACACACAGTTCAATACAAGTCTGAGGGTGAAGGCTTGGCAAGAGCCAGAGCCTATCAGCACACATCCAATGACAGAAATAACAATAATCACTTTAAAACAAAACTAGCACAGTACACGGTGATGCAGCCGAACAGAAGACACTACCTGATGTTGCTGAGGGCCTTTCACGTCCACAGAGCTCCCAATGGTAAGGGGAGGGAGGGTTAAGTGAACAGCTTGTTGTTGCCAAGGGCCTTTCACATCCACGGAGATCCCGACAGTAATGGGAGGGAGGGCTGAGTGAGCAGCCTGTTGTTGCTGAGGGCCTTTCATACCCGTGACGCTCCTTATGGTAAGGGGGGGAGGAGGGTTGAATGAGCAGCCTGCTGTTGTAGAGGGCATTTCAGCCCGTGGAGCTCCCAAAGGTAAGGGGAGGGAGGGCTGAGTGAGCAGCCTGTTGTTGCTGAGGACCTTTCATGCCCGCGGAGCTGCCAATGGTAAGGGGAGGGAGGGCTGAGTGAGCAGCCTGTTGTTGCTGAGGACCTTTCATGCCCGAGGAGCTGCCAATGGTAAGGGGAGGGAGGGCTGCGTGAGCAGCCTGTTGTGGCTGAGGGCCTTTCATGCCCGCGGAGCTGCCAATGGTAAGGGGAGGGAGGGCTGAGTGAGCAGCCTGTTGTTGCTGAGGACCTTTCATGCCCTTGGAGCTGCAATGGTAAGGGGAGGGCTGCGTGAGCAGCCTGTTTGTTACTAAAGGCCTTTCATGCCCGCGGAGCTCCCGATGGTAAGGGTTGAATGAGCAGCCTGTTGTTGTGGAGGGCCTTTCATGCCCGTGGAGCTCCCTATGGTAATGGGATGGAGGGCTGAGTAAGCAGCCTGTTGTTGTGGAGAGCCTTTCACACCCATGGAGCTCCCGATGGAAAAGGGAGGGAAGGTTGAGTGAGCAGCCTGTTGTTGCTGAGGGCCTTTCACACCCGCAGAGCTCCCTATGGTAAGGGGAGGGAGGGTTGAGTGAGCAGCCTGTTGTTGTGGAGAGCCTTTCACACCCGCGGAGCTCCTGATGGTAATGGGAAGGAGGGTTGAGTGAGCAGCCTGTTGTTGCTGAGGGCCTTTCATGTCTGCGGAGCTGCCAATGGTAAGGGGAGGGAGGGCTCAGTAAGCAGCCTGTTGTTGCTGACGGTCTTTTATACCCGCGGAGCTCCTGATGGTCTGGGGAAGGAAGGAGGGAGGGTTGCGTGAGCAGCCTGTTGTTGCTGAGGGCCTTTCACGCCCACGGAGCTCCCGATGGTAAGGGGAGGGAGGGTTGGCTGAGTGAGCAGCCTGGGGGAGACAGAGGACCAACAAAGAAAACTAATAAAAAACAGGTCTGAGCCATATTAAAAGCAGCACTCTTTTTCATTATTTGAAATGTAAAAAAAAAAGAGGACTGAAGTACACTCAAAATGGGGATAAAAAGGGTATCGTACACCTTCTCCAGTTCCTGGGAAGCAACTGGAAACTGGAGAAACTGCTAGATTTAACAATAAAATAAAATTACACTCTAACGTGGAGTATCAAAAATAACTAAACCAGCAAACAAGTAAAGTGAAGGCTAGCCAGAAGAGTGGAGCTGTACTTTGGGGCAACTGCTCTCATCAGTGGGGGAGCGAGACCACACAGCGGAGTTTGAACTTCATTCTAATTCTCAAGTTCCATAATTAGCATAAATTCCATCTCCGGGCATCTCTATCCTGCAGAACGAATGCTTTTTGTGAACACTGCATATACTAATGGATTGATTCCTAGACTAGAAGGGTGATATAAAACAGAGTAACAAAGAATAAGCCAACATTTTCCCTGTAACCCGCATTGCTGCTTAAAGCACAGGTGTTGCAAAACTACTACGCCTTTTATTCCCCTGAGACGCTTTCAGAAAGCAAGAAAAAGTTAAGGTCAGTGTTAAGGTGTTTACAAAGTTTGTGATGCTACTTGACAGGCTGAACAACACAGATACAAAACACAGCAACAACTCAGTTAAATTACTTGCAATTAATCCAAATTAATTTTATTTATTCATTTTTTTTTAAAGAAACTTTAAAACATTTCTATGACACCATCATTTTCTTTGTTGACAGAGATTGAAATCTTATATGGCAACATTTTTTTTTCCTTTTTTGTGTTATGGATAAAATCATGACCACAGTATCATTATGCCCAGATTTAAAAAAAAAAAAATGTTTTACCCTCCTCAGCCTGCAACTGGGCATATCTTCAACCCACTAAATCCTCTACTAATTGCGCGCCCCCCATGTAATAACACACTTTGAGTGCTACAGTGGTCAAAACATGGCAGTTGGGGAGTCGGGGCTCAATCCCAAAAAGTGCAAAACTATGCATCTAGGGCACAGAAACCCAGGAACTGAGTATAAGATGGAAGGGGGAGGTACTGTCAGGCATTACACAGTAAAGAGACCTTGGGGTTTTCATATCTGATTACTGCAAAGTGGCAGGGCAGTGTGACAAAGAAGTGGAAGTCTAGGATGCATTGAAAAAGGGTTCTCCAGCAGGAGAAGGCGGGAGGTGGTATAGCCACTGTATCTTTTGGTGGTGAGGCCCCACCTGAAGTAAAGTAGAAAGACAGGGTGGAGGCTGTCCAGAGGAAGGCAACCAAAATGGTGCAGGATCTGCACCAGAAGACATACGAAGAGAGAGACTAAAGGAGCTTAATATTTCTACCCACGAGGAAAGGAGGGGACATGATAGAAACTCTGAAGTACCTCAAGGGAATCAACAAAGTTCAAGAGGGTAGCATCTTTCAGAAAAAGAGACGTGCAAGAACAAGGGGGCATGATTTAAAGATGGAGGGGGGCGGCTGAGAGGTAATGTGAGGAAGTATTTCTTCACAGATAGGGTTGTAGATGCATGGAGCAGCCTTCCTGAGGAGGTCATGGAGTCAAAAACAGTGGGGGAATTCAAGAATGTATGGGACAGACATAAGGCAGTTCTAGTGGGGGGTTGGAGGAAGAAGGCTGTTAGTTAACTAGGATCTGCAGCTTATCTATCAGGTAGGCAAATGGGCTGACTAGGTGGGCGAAGCAGTCCTTATCTGCCGTCAAATTCTATGCTTGTGTCCATTTTCTGCAGGCCACACCTCAGGAAGGACACAGACAAGGTGGAGGCAATCCAGAGGAGGGCAACTAAAATGGTGCAGGGGGTTGCATCAAAAGCCCTAAGAGAAGAGACTGAGGGATCTCAACATGTACACCTTGAAAGACTGGAGAGAGAGAGACAGGGAACATGACTGAGACCCTCAAGTACACACAGGGATGAAGAGGGTGCAGGAGGGGAGTCTCTTTCAAAGGACGAAGAGCACCATGACCACAGCTCATGGGATGAAACTGGGGGATTAAAAAGGGATGTGCAGAAATACTACATACTACTTCATTGAAAGAGTTGTAGACTCCTGGAATAGACTGCCAGTTGAAATGGTGGAGCGAAAACTGTAGAGGGTTTCAAGCATGCGTGGGATAGACATAGGGGAATATTACTAAATAGGCAGGGAGGAGGGAGGGAGGGTTGCTGAAGACCAGTCAGGGATTGTGGAAACAGATTAGGCAGGGACCCTCTGGGCAGACTGGGTGGGCCCTGAGGTCCTTTTCTGCTTACAAATTCTACGCTTCCATGTTTGTATGCTTCCTTTATGTCCCTCCTCCTTTCCGGCACCATCTTTTTAAAATTTACCTATTTCACATTTGGTGACCGGCACAGACACAGTGAGCCTGGGCTTGTTTCCAGGTGCTACCCAGGAGAGGGGATACAACAGTGACAACAGAAGCATGAACATGTGTCATAAAAAATCACAGTACATGTAACGAATTTCAGAGAAAAACAAAAATAGTATGAAGTGTGCATGCACGTCAGTTATGGGGTAGCCAGGTTGAGAGAGAAGACAGCATGCCGTCAGTATTTCCAAGGCACCTACCTATTTAGTGCTGGAGACCCTCATAAAAGGTTTCTTCACCAGGGATAGACCTAGAGTTTTTCGAAGGTGGTAGCAATTTTGTCGGGGGGGGGGGGGGTAGCACTTTTCCAGAAAAATGAAAACATATTCCATTTTAAAGCTCAGATTTGGCTAAAAGAACTACTGTCTGCTGGCCAAAGAGGGTAGCAGATGCTACATTGCTACACAGCTGGCTCCACTAGTGTGTTTTTCTTTTTATATGCTGCCCCTCCGAGATACGAGGGGGGGGAGCCATGTCAGCCTATCTGTATTTGCCCAGCTTAGTCAGCAATGGCCCCCTTTCCCTTGCAGCGGGGCCGCTATCTCAGTAATGAGCTGTGCACTTCAGGGAGATGTCGTTATGTTTGATTGACTATCTTTTCTTGTCAATGGGGGACTCCTGTTCAATACCTCTTTCCATCCCACAGTTCTCATCCGACACGACCATCTAGCGAGGACTCCAATATGCCTCCTACCCTAATCCTCCCACGGTCTGTCTACAAAAAAACAAAACAGAGAGCTCTCTTACCTGGATGAGCCTTGTTAGTTAAACAGTGGCTTTAATTTGCATCAAAACCCAGTTTAAAATCATAGAAACACAGAATGTAACAACAGATAAGGGATGCTTGTCCCCCCGTCTGCCCAATTTCTTTTTCTTCTGCTGCATATCCTACTTTATCTATGGTGCACTCGCCTCTCACCTGCAACTCCTTGTGCCTGCCTCAGCCATTTTTGAACCTCACCATGTTTTTCACCCCCCAGTACCTCTGCTGGAAGGCTGTTCCAGGTATCCTCCGCCCTTTCTGTAAAGAAGTACTTCCTCACATCCTTCTTGAATTTACCCCCCCCCGCAGCTTCATATGATGCCCTCTTGTTCTAGATCACCTCCTGTACCTCATCTACTCCAAAGGTCTCTAGCATGTCCCTCCTCTCCTCCAGGGTGTACATACTTAGCTCTCTTTAGCCTCTCCTCATGTGGCTTCTAATGCAGACCCTGCACCATTTTGGTAGCCCTTCTCTGGACTGCCTCCACTTTATGTCCTTCCCGAGATGTGGTCCCCAGAACTGGTCACAGTATTCAATGTGGGGTCTTACCAACAATCATTACAGGGGCAGCACTACCTCTCTCTTCCTGCTACCCCATGTCCGATCCGCTAAACAGTTTCTTATCTAGGTTACCACTATACTGCCCACCCCCAAGCTACCCAACTTGCTTACCAGTCTCCTGCATGGAATGGTGTGAAGCGCCTTGCTGAAATCCAGTTAGACCACATCCACCACTCCTCCCCGATGCAACTCCTTTGCTAACCAGTCAAATAAATCTGTCAGATTTGGCATGACCTTCCCCTGTGAAACCATGCTACCTTGGGTCCTCTAAGCCACTGGATACAAGTTATTCCACAAGCCTTCACTTTATTAGTGTTTCCATTTACTTACCCACCACCGAGGTCAAGCTGACAGGCCTATAATTGTGCAAAGAGAGAAACGCAGAATGTACTGAAGACTGGATTACAAGGAAGGAATTAGCATGACAAGGAATGTAGAGAAGGTGAAGTAGTGTTCCAGAATTTGTCGAATAAAATTCAGTGCACAAAAACATAAAGTGATGCACATTAGGTACAAAATAAAAAATCAGCAGACTAGCTGGCCCAGTGGCACTGAAGGTTGAGGGGTTAGAGGGATGTTACAACTTGCTCCATGCTGGTGACCAGAGTTCCTAAGTGGACTCAGGTTGCTGGGGGGTCGGACGTATGAGAGAGGATCAACTATCCAAGGCACTGCTCTGCTCTCCTGGGAAGGGAGGGGTGGCTTGCCCAGCCTCTGCCTACCACCACATGAAGACCTGGTGGTGATGCAGGCTAGGGTGGCATGGAAGGGAAGGGATGTGGCCTGGTGATGCACGCGTGCCTCCACAGACACATGCTTCACACTGACCACAGTAGGGATGGGAGAAAAGGCAAAAAAATGGGAGCTGGTGCTTAGTGAAGCCCTGCACATCTGTCCTCGGACCGGTGACATCACTCAGACCACCATAGTCCGAACTGGAGTCTGTTGGGGGGGTGGCCCTCCTTCTCCTGACCCTGCTATGGGGGGGGCAGAATCTGCCAGGGGTGTCCAATCGCAAGGTAGGTCCCATTGGAGGCAGGTCTCGGTTCATGAGGTTGAGCATCATACTGATAAAAAAGTAGACTCCATAATGCATTAATGGGGTCAAGGCAGACCACCCAAGGGAGAAGAGGGACCTTAGGAGGAATAGTTAAAGGGGAACAATCAGCACCAAGAGCCCCACACCCAACTATATGGCTGTTCGCAATTTGCACTTTGTGTACAAAAACTTTTTCTTTTTTTTTTTTTGGTTACTTACTGTTTACTGCAGTATAACAAATTTTAATCAGGGTAATTTTGCTGTTTTCCAAGCTGCCATTTTCTGTTACTACAAATCCCAGAATCCCCTGCAGCTGGCATCAGAGCTGGGCTGCAGCAGAGGGAGATTCAATAGCTTGCAGTGCACGTTAGAGTTTTTATAAGCTCTGATCTTTTGTTTGCTGGTCCAGCTGTCCTCCCTGGGCTGAGCAGAGTCGCAAAGGGCTGAACTGAGCCCAGGAAGAACACCAGGACCAGCAAACATCTGATCTAGGCCTTACTTCCCGGCTGTGGCTTAGTGAAACCACATTTACTTCTCACAAAAATAATAATAATAAAAAAAAAAAAGGCAAAAAAACACAAAACTGAACACCATAGTAAACTATTTGCTGAACAAACCTGTGTTGCTACTTTAGGTGTCTAATTACACCACTGACATACCTCTCAGCTTTAAAATTCATCGTACTGGCTATCAAAATTTAGAGCAAATGCCCAGAATGTGTAGCACTTTCCTCTTTAAAAGAATATATTTACAAACAGAGGGCAACATATATTTAGTTTTAAGGAATGTTTCTGTCAAATTAGTTCAATGATTTAATGTTTTGTGTCCAGAAATAGCTCTAACATTAAAAATGTCAGTAAACCTTTGCGAAGCAAGGGTAAATATTAGTCTAAAAATCATAGCACTATGTGCAATATATAATAACTATGAGGTGTGATCACTGACCTCTTGAGCTTCGCTCTCGAGTTCAGTGATGTAATCAGAATCGCTCTGTAGCAAGACAGGCTTGTTGTGCATGGTTCCCCAGCCACCATTTTCTATACTGTGTTTTATAAAGCTTTCTGGGGCATCAGCTGCTCAGTTAGGCCAGTGAGACCACAGCTCCAGACCCGCACATATAGGCAATGAGAGCCACCATCACCCTTGGGATGATCTCGAAAAGCACCATTTTATGCAAATTAATCAACTGGAAGGCGTTTTTTTGTTCTTATTTCTAGCCAGCAAAAATGTTCCAGGGGCCAGTCAAATGACTCACAAACCCGAGGGAAACTGCTGCAAAGGAAAGGTGTCTCTCGAGTGTGCCCACTGGTGTCCAGAGATAGTGAGACTGCACAATGTAGTACAGCTGTTCTCTCAGTCACAGTTACGGACCTTGACTTTGCGGTGTGTCCGTTCGTGTTTCCTTAAATTACCCAGGTTAGTAAAACATCTCCCACATTCTTCACATTTATAGGGTTTTTCTCCAGTGTGAGTTCGCAGGTGGGCTTTAAGAGTACCCTTTCGAACAAAGCATCTTTCACATTCTGTACATTTATAGGGTTTAGTCCCAGAGTGTACACGTTGGTGTATTCTGAGATGTTCTAGCCGAGTGTAACTATTCTCACATTCAGTACATTTATAAGGTCTTTCACCAGTGTGTTTCCGCTTATGTATTTTGAGATATTCTATCCGTGAATAGCTATTCCCACAGTCAGAGCACGTATGCCTCTCCCCAGTGTGCATTGGGAGATGTTTCCTGAAAGTACTTGGGTCTCGAAAAGTCCGGTTACATTCCGTACATGTATAAGGTTTCTCTCCTGTATGTGTCAGCATGTGCATTTTGAGAGGGTTTAACCGAGTAAAACATTTTTCACATTCAGTACATTTATAAGGCCTCTCTCCAGTGTGCGCACGTTTATGCATTTTGAGGTGTTCAAGCCGCATATAAGTATTCCCACATTCAGTACACTGAAAGGGTCTGTTTCTAGTGTGAATCAGCTGATGATCTTTCAAATTACTCAGGCGTCGAAAACCCTTTCCACATTCAGTACATTTATATGGTGTTTCTCCAGTGTGAATCCTCAGGTGTACTTTCAGTGTGCTCGAGTGACTGAAGATCTTCCCGCATATCGCACATAAACAGGGTTGGTATGTTCTACGAGTCTTATTGTGTGCTGCAGAAGAAATTAAAAGGATGTTATTATTTACCAAGATTATTAATTCATAGTGCTCAAACATTTATCACCTGGTTAGGGCTCTGTGGCCAGAGTACAGAGACAGCAACAGGAAAAACTATAGAGTCAGTCCTATGGCTCAGTAGCAGCATGGTCAAGGGATATAGCACAGGCTTGGGAACCAGGAGATTCTGGTTCAGATCCCACCACAGCTGGTTACATACTGTGCGACCATAAGCAAGTCAGTTAAAGCAGCAGTATTTTAGTCAGCAAAAGCATTTCATCATAGGAAAATCATTCATTAGGAAAATATATCTACCAGCAAGTAGAATGGAAATATTTGCTGATTTATGGTTTAGCTATACTAGGAACTAACTGATGCTACATAAACAACTGATGGATTTGCAAATCTGCCTGTATTTAGGGCTCATATGTGAGTCTTATATATGTTTGAGGGCTGGCAAGTGGGATGGCAAGCTAAGGCATTGACTGCCTCACTATTTCTTGCAGCGGCAATCCGGGTTCAGAAACAGACCAGGTCACTTGGGGTCTGGCTAGGGGAGGGAGGACTGTGCATTCGTAGGACAGCTCTCCTCCCTCAGGGAGGGAGGGAAATGTTTGTCCCATGGTTTGACTGCTACCTAGAGGAGTCTAGGTAGTGGCACCATGGGACAGCAAGGAAGGAGGGGGACCCCATGCCCAGACGATGGGGGCATCTCGACAGAGGCAGAGCACACACACACACACACACACACACACACACATCGCATGTTTATCCCCTTCAAGTATTTAAAGGTCTCGATCATGTCCTCCAGATCCCTCCTCTCCTACAGGGTGTACATATTTAACTCACTCAGCCTGTCCTCACAGGGTTTATCCTCCAATCCCAGGATCATCCTAGTTGCTCTGTGCTGTATTCCCCCCAGTAATCTGATATATCTCTTCAGGAAAGGACACCAGTACTCCAAGTGTGCCCTGACCAGTGACCTCTACAGAGGCATGATCACCTCCCTTCTTCAAGTAAATTTGGGAGGTTAAAGGGTAGTTTGGAAAATTTTATTAACACTAGATTTATTTATTTATTATTTATTTAGCTTTTGTTGACCGGGTAAGTACACTAGACAAGTATTATGCCTATTTTCAGGAATGACCCAGGAAAGCACCACATAATAATACAGAGTGGTACAGAATAATACAGAAGCATCGTGATAGAACAACAACATAAGGAAGTACATTGAATAACATTATCCAAGGTGTAACAGAGTAGAAAGGCGTATAGTATCACCCCTGACAAACAGTGGTAAGGTACATAGAATCACCAGTTATTTGGTCATAGACAATTTTAAAACTCGGTCAAGTGCCTTGGTAAGAGATTGAATCATGGGGACAAGCAAGGTATTACTGGCAGGACCTTTGAAAAGCACTAAGGTCCAGCTGACTAGTGACGTTACACTAGGGAGGCTTGGGGCAATCACACACTGAGGCTTGTTTCAAGAAGCCCCACAGGGATTTACAAAAACACTGATGGGAGGGGCGGGGGCCGGGCGAACATGCTCAGGAAAGGAGTTCCAGAGTCTAGGAGCACAGGTATGTACAACAGTTTTTCATGAACTTATTAATATCCAACCACAGTAAGGGATGGGTACTATTTAATATCTGCTATTTAATATCTTTATTTCTCCAGGGTTAAAATATAGGAAATTTCACGGTGTAATTCAGGATATAAGAGATGTGTATGCATCTATCAAAGCCAGATTTCCAGCTGCTAGGTTCATTATGGCCGGAGACTTCAATGTGCATACAGGTAATGGTCTGGAGGACCACTCCGTGGAATGGGGCGTTGATGATACCCTGAATATCCCCATAAGACAATCGAAAGACAAGACTAACAGAAAATGGTAAAATAATATGAAACGTTTTTGGTGAGACAGGATTAAGAGTGCTAAATGGACGTACAAAAGGAGACTGGGAAGGGGAATTTCCCTTCGCAACAGCAAGGGGGGGGGCGGTGTTTTGTAAGGTATTAAAGAAACCAAAAAAATGATTAGCAGTTTTACATGCCAAAGTGCTAATTATCTGCGAAAACGCATAGGACTTGGCACTATGTCCTAGCCTTTATTTTTTAATTTATAAGCACTCACCTAATACTTCCAATACTTCCACTATAATCGGAATAAAGGTACTGCTGTGCTTCAATTTAAACAAGTATTTGTCAATGACGAATGTTGATTGCGTTGGTCCGTTGAACTCGCTCACTGCCCTTGTGTCACTCACTTATTCTGTTTCTCCTGGTGCTGCAGGCTGCTCTTTTGTACTGGGCTTCTGCCTGCATTGGCACCTTTTTCTGCCCACAAAGAAATCTGCAGCTGTCCCGACAGAGCACTGTTGAGGTCGCTCACTCCGCCTGTCTCACTCGCTCATTCTGTTTCTCCTGGCGCTGCAGGCTGCCCTTTTGTACTGGGCTACTGCCTCTGCTGGTGGCTTTTTCTGCCCACAAAGGAATCTTCAGCAGTCCCGACAGGGCTCAGTTGAGCTCGCTCACTCCGTTTCTGTTGGTAATGCAGGCTGCCCTTTTGTACCGGGCTTCTGCCTGCATTGCCGCCGCCTTCTTCTGGCCACAAAGAAATCTGCAGCAGTCATGAAAGAGCTCCACTGAGCTTGCTCACTCACTCCCCCTCTCTCACTCATTCATTCTGTTTCTCCCACTACTGCAGACTGCCCTTTTGTACTGGGCCCCTGCATGCATTGCTGCCTTTTTCTGCCCACAAAGAAATCCGCAGCAGTCCCAACAGAGCTCCGTTGAGCTCACGCACTCCCCCTCCCTCACTCGCTTATTCTGTGTCTCCCATTGCCGCAGGCTGCCCTTTTGTACTGGGTTCCTGCCTGCGTTGCCGTCTTTGTCTGCCCATAAAGATGTGCAGCAGTCCCGACACAGCTCTGTTAAGGTTGCTCACTCCCCCCTCTCACTTGCTCGTTCCATTTCTGCCGGGGCTGCAGGCTGACCTTTTGTACAAGGCTCTGCCTGTGTTGCCGCCTTTTCCTGCCCACAAAGAAATCCACAGCAATCACGATAGACCTCCGTTGAGCTCGCTCACTCCCCCGCTTTCACTCGCTCATTCTGTTTCTCCCAGCGCTGCACGCTGCCCTTTTGTACTGGGCTTCTGCCTCTGTTGGCATTTTTTCTGCTCACAAAGAAATCTGCAGCAGTTCCAACAGAGCTCCATTGGCCTCACTCACTCCCCCCCCCCATCTCACTTGCTCGTTCCGTTTCTGCCAGCGCTGCAGGCTGCCCTTTTGTGCTGGGCTCCTGCCTGCGTTGTCTCCCTTTTCTGCACACAAAGAAATCTGCAGCAATCATGACAGAGGTTCTATGAGCTTGCTCACTCATTCCCCTTCTCTCACTTGTTCATTCTGTTTCTCCCGACGCTGCAGGCTGCCCTTTTGTACTGGGCCCTTGCATGCATTGCTGCCTTTTTCTGCCCATAAAGAAATCTGCAGGAGTCCCAACAGAGCTCTGTTGAACTCACTCACCCCCCTCCCTCACTCGCTCATTCTGTCTCCGCTGCTGCAGGCTGCCCTTTGTACTGGGTTCCTGCCTGCATTGGTGGCTTTTTCTGCCCACAGAAATCTGCAGCAGTCCCAACACAGCTCTGTTGAGCTCGCTCATGCCCCTCTCTCACTCGCTCATGCTGTTTCTCCCACTGCTGCAGGCTGCCGTTTTGTACTGGGCTCCTGCCTGCGTTGGCACCTTTTCCTGCCCATAAAGAAATCCACAGCTGTCCCGAAAGAGCTCCGCTGAGGTCGCTCACTCCCCCATCTCACTTGCTCATTCTGTTTCTCCTGGCGCTGCAGGCTGCCCTTTTGTACTGGGCTTCTGCCTCTGTTGGCATTTTTTCTGCCCACAAAGAAATCTGCAGCAGTCACGATACAGCTCCGTTGAGCTTGCTCACTCCCCCCTCTCACTCGCTCATTCTGTTTCTCCCACCGCTGCAGGCTGCCCTTTTGTACTCAGCCCCTGCATGCACTGCTGCCTTTTCCTGCTCACAAAGAAATCCGCAGCAGTACCAACAGAGTCCCGTTGAGCTCACTCACTCCCCCTCCCTCACTCGTTCGTTCTGTGTCTCCCAGTGCTGCAGGCTGCCCTTTTGTACTGGGCTCCTGCCTGGATTGGTGGCTTGTTCTGGCCACAAAGAAATCCACAGCAGTCCCGACAGAGCTCAGTTGAGCTTGGTCACTCCCACCCCCCCTCAGTCGCTCGATCCTAATCTGTCCCAAACACTGACTTCTGACAGCGACTGCAGTATTCTGTGCCGGAAGCGTGGAAACACATTTCAGTCAGAAAAATGACAGCTGTACTGTTCATAAGGAGCTTTGAACACATGCCAGTGTTGAAAATCTGGCGTGAAAATACTAATTTGCAAACTTACAATGGTGCGTGGAATCTGCACAACTCACGCTCATAACACAGTCATTTTATGGAGTTTCGTCACAAAATTTTCAACATAGGCATTTTAGGACCTCTGCTCATGAATAGTGACAGCGTGATTTTCTTAATATGTCCCAAACACTGATTTCTCATAGCGACAGCGCTGCTGTGCGTCGGAAGAGCGAACACACATTTCGGCCAGGATGTGAAAAATGACAACTGCACTGTTCAAAAGGAGGTATGGCAAAATGGCAATGCTGAAAATCTGGAGTGAAAATATTGCAAAGTTGTGAAGGTATGAGCATGCGTGGAAACTGTGCAATGCACACTCGTAACACACTCATTTTACTAACTTTCATCACCAAATTTTCAGCATAGGCATTTAAGGACCTCTGCTAAAGAACAGTGTCACTGTCATTTTCATAATGTGTCCCGAACATGGATTTCCCACAGCGACCACACTATTCTGCGCCTGAACTGCGAAAACAGATTTCAGCCACGATGTGAAAAATGACAGCTGTACAGTTCATAAGGAAGTGCAGAAGAATGGTAATGTTGAAAATCTGGAATGAAAATATTATTAATTCGTGAAGTTATGAGCGTGCGTGCAAACTGTGTAACGCACACTTGTAACACAGTCATTTTATGGAGTATCATCACCAAATTTTCAACAGAGGCATTTTAGGACCTCTGCTCATGAACAGTGCCACTGTCATTTTCTTACTCTACCCTGAACACTGATTTCCCACATCAACCGCGCTATTCAGCACTGGAAGTGCGAAAATGCATTTCGGCCAGGATGTGGAAAATTACAGCTATACTGTTCACAAGGAGGTCAGAAAAAATGCAAACGTTGAAAATCTGGCACAAAAATATTACAAATTCGCAAAGTTACGAGTGTGCGTAGCAACTGCGCAACACACACTCATAAAACAGTCATTTTTGGGACTTTCCCACCAAATTTGCAGAATAGGCTTTATGAGATCCCACCTCATGAACAATGGCACTGCTGTTTCGTTAATCTGTCCCGAAAGGGGATTCCGTGCAATGACCGCAAAATCACCTTTCGGGGTCGAAGAGTCCCAAAAACCCCATGTTGAAAATTTGGTGGCAAAATTCCAAAAAATGCCTGAGACATGCAACAAAGTTGAAAAAAACCTATTTATTCCATTTTACAGCTTACTGGCATTTCCTCAGTTTGCGGTTGGCTTTGAGGAGTGCAGACGTGTTCCGGGTCCACCGAAGATCGTTGCGCCGGACTCCAGAGGTAAGTATGGGGCGAGAGGGTCGTGGGGAGGCAGGGTGCACAGTGGGTGGGCGCGGGTTGTAGGGGAGGGGGGCAGGGAGACCGCTGAGGGACCATTTCCTTTTTACAGGTTAAAAAAGACATCGTGGGACCGTTTTTTGATTTTACAGGGCAGGTGGCAAGCTGGGGTGGGCTCTAAGCGTGCCAGGTCTTTTTGAGGGGAGCTGTAGCCGATGGGAGACTGGGCACCCCATCAGTACACACAACAAAAGGGGATGACATTATGCCAACAGGGGTGGGCTCCTTCATCGGCAACATAAACCTTGGGGCACTATGAGCTGGCCGGGGACTGGAGCCTCTCCGTCAGCAAA
Organism: Neoceratodus forsteri; assembly: GCA_016271365.2. Classification (NCBI taxonomy): domain Eukaryota; kingdom Metazoa; phylum Chordata; order Ceratodontiformes; family Ceratodontidae; genus Neoceratodus; species Neoceratodus forsteri. Next base: position 331,583,935 of record JADMNL010000026.1, on the reverse strand, counting down.
AAGAAAGAAGCTACAGTGGGGGCACACATGCTGCTGAGGGGACTGGGCACCCCCTCCAGCGGGAGGAGGAGGTTAATATTGTTTGTGAACAAGGCAGCAAGATGCCGCAAAGTTCACAAACAATATCAGTGATTCAAGGTTCCGCCCTGCAATGATGGGTCGCTCCCTCATTGCAGCGAATGGCTGACGCTACAGTGACAAGACAGCCCCTGACTGCAGCTGCTAAATTTTTACAAGGTTGTGGCATGCTGGCTGAACTAGTATCAGCAGCAGCATGCCACAGCATTGGGGGACGTGGACCAAGCCTTTAAAGGCTGTGGAGGCATTGGATGCAACAGTGCCGCACCTCCACAACCAGCTTCTGGAGAAAGCTGCCGCAATATGTTTCTTGCGTGTGCGCGCAATCAACAGTAAAAGGAGCCAAACAAGATCCAACCTGCTGTAGGCCAATTACCTTACTTCCTGTTGTTCAGCAAATCTACACAAGATTAATTTTAGAGAAGCTAGTAGCTTCGATAGAGGATAAAGGTTTAGTGTCTAAGTTCCAATGCGGTTTCAAAATATAACAACACAATATTCTTGACCTAATTTTTACACTGAACTATTTGTTGGACAAATACGTTATAGACAGTGAGGAAGGCAGTACAGCGCAGTGGTTTAAGGCTCTGAGCTGCAAATCTTGAGACCTGGGTTTGAATCCCACAGCCCCCACTTGCATACAATGTGACCCTGAGCAAGTCACTTAACTTCCCTGTGCTCCCAGGTCATATCTGTAAACAAGCTTTCAGCTTAGTGTGTCTCACCTGGTTAAACAACTGGGGAAAAAAGACAGTAAGGGATCACTGTACGCTGGCTTTTTTGATATTAGAGCAATCTTCGATTGGGTAAATAGGTCTAACCTATGGGATGTTTTGGAAGAATTAAAAATAGATGCTAATTTATTAGCAATTCTAACATTGCTCCATTTTAACGCATCTGCAGAGATCAGATATACTAAAGATGGGGCATTATCAAAAGGGATTATTAAATATAGAGTCAAACAAGGTTGCTTGTTGGCCCCATTATTATTTAATTTATATATTGAGACTTTAATAAAGAATATTAGAAACTTTGATACTTTTGCTCCATCAATGGGGGGGGGGCAGTTCAGAGGCAATGTGAGGAAGTATTATTTCACAGAGAGGGTAGTGGATGCATGGAACAGCCCTTCTGAGGAGGTTGTGGGGTCTAAAACTGTGGGAGAATTCAAGAATGCATGGGACAGACATAAGGCAATTCTTGTAGGGGGTAGGAAAAAATAGGCTGTTGGTTAACTAGGATCTGCGGCCTATCCTGTAGGTAGGGAAATGGGCAGACTAGATGGGCCAAATGGTCCTTATCTGCCGTCAAAGTCTCTGTTTCTGTGATTCAATAGCGAATGACAAATGTCAGTTATTAACGTACAGTACACGGACAATGCTACTGTTTTATCTTGGGAATGAAAAGGGGCTCGTCTAGCATTTTGAATTCGCTAGAATCACTAGATTTGACAATAAACATATAAAAGTGCAAAATCATGACGTTTGGTAGGCATAATAAAAAAAAAAAGACAGAAAAAAGAATGGTCTGTTAAGGGAAAAAAATTAGGTTGTTAATGAATATAAATATCTAAGTATAACAATTGACTCTCAGATCACCTGGAATCGGCAGATGTCAGAAATAAAGAGCAGTTCTCAAAGGGCAACAAGTGCAATAACATTATTTGCAAACAAATTTGCTAATAATTCGTATGTGGCAATGAAAAATGCATTTGAAGCAAAAACAATGGGGCAAACTCTGTATGGGAGTGAAATATGGAGTTTGGGCCTAGCAATACCTGCATTACAGAATACTGAAGTATTACAAAATGCACTTATTCGGAACACATTACATCTCCCGTGAGACTGCCCAACTAGCTTTAGAGGCAGGGATGCTACTGATTACCACAAGAATACACATCAGATCTATTAATTCATGGAAAAGAATAATTTCAATGAATGACGAGCGATTACCAAAAATGTGCTGACTAGAGACATTAAAGACTTTAGATGTAGGCAAAAAAAGCTGAAAACTGGTTTGTTAAATTAACACTCTTAAAGGTGTTGGTCTTGTAGATCTGTTTTCAGTTAAAACTTTAAATAATGTTGATTCCTTTATTAGTGACATCACTTTTCGGCTACGTGACAATGCTGTGCAATTAGATATGGGGACAGTTCATGATGTAGATACAGGAAGGATTTATACCAGATTGAAAGAGGACTGAGGCATAGAAACTTATCTAGTGAAATGTGAGAAGGCATGGCATAGATATGTCCCCACCTCCACATATTCCAACTCCTCCCCCCCTCCAACCTAGGAGACCCAAGTGTTCTGAAAGCACTGACTGATTCAGGCAAGCAACACCTGGCTCCGCCTCGGGAAGGGCTCCCATCCCTCTCCACTCATATTCTCCATACTCAGTAATATCGAGAGTGACGTGTACAGCACAGCACCTCCCTGCAACTCAGTCAATTCTTGACAACATCTGCCTGTAACGGCTGCAGAGTTGGGCTCTTCCAAAAATAATGCCAATATGTACCCCCTGCATTCTTGCATCTCCCACAGGATGGCGATATGGTAGGATTAAAGCGATGTACCATCATAGGAGGGGAATACACTCTATGTAAAAATTTATATTGGAACTCCTTATATTCATTACCTAACAATAAGCCCATATGTGTTTTTATCAAAATAACCAAATTCTCCTCTGTTAACAGGGACACCCAAATCCTTTTCCCACTGAGTGTGAATCTTCTTTGATAAGTCCGGGAAGTACTCTCCATCTTGTTAGGCAGCCTTGAGATCCCCCTTTCACTGATGCCGTTAACTGCTCCAAGGAGGCTAGCAGTGTGGCCCCCACTGGATGCCTCACCTACGCTCTCACACATGCCCACATTTGCAAGCACAGAGAGAGGTTGCACCTTTAACATCTCTTGTATTTCTTCAAATGACATGCCATTCTCTGTATACAAATCTCCTAGGCACCAGACACCCTTCTTCTCCCACTCCCTGAACCCATCTTCCATGCCTGGGATACCCTTCTCCCACTCCCTGAACCCTACATCTTCTATGCCCTGCAGGAACTCGGGGTTGCCCGCGATTGGTATGAGCAAAGTTTTCTCTTCTCTTGGCCCCTCCTCACCCTAGCCCTTTCCCAGGCCAAAAGGGTATACTCCACTAATGGGCTGGAAGCTTCCAGTAATTAGTTCTAGTTATATTTTGATGGACTGAGTGCAAACCTGTAGGGCTTGACAAAGTGGTGTGTTGGCCAAGGTATGTCTCCCCAGCACAGTGTTTTTGTGTGTGTGTGGGCATAATAAAGAAGCCATCGTGTGAATTACTGGTGAGAACACCATGTTTATGTTCTGTTAATCACATCTTTTTAACTGCTGTGGTGAAAAAATGAAACCCAGCAATTTTATATCATAAAACGTGGGGCTGTGTGTAAAACTCTAATTTTGCACACATCCTTGGTGTTGGATGCTTGAATAAACCCCTCCAGTTTCGCTCTTAGGGTTTATGTAGTATTCAACACCTCAGGTGTGTGTAAAATTCTCATTACACACACCACCCCATGCTTTATTCTATATATAGCGGACATGGCAAAGTTGTGTGAACTTTTATAAAACACAGCAGACATAGCACGGGAGTGTGAACTTTTTAAAAACACTGAAATCCCACTCACCCCCTAAATATTTTCTGCAAGATGGACTTTAGGCATCTGCAAGATACTCCATGAGGAATAAGTCTGAACGTATTTATTCAGTTCCAAGAACTAAGTATTACACAACTGTATTTGTTTTGATAAAATATGATATAGTCTTACCTATATTAGCAAACTATATTTCTTCTTTGCTTACTAGGTCCTTATTGTGAATCTACAGTACTATTTATGTTTTTCTATAATTGTATCTAGTAACATTTTGCACAACAGGACTTTACTTGTAACTAGAGTTTCACTCTAATGTAAATACTTCCAGTATAATAAAAAGCTTTAACCACCATCGTCTCTCAGTTCAGTAGTGAAAGCAAATGAAAAGAAAAATGAATATATTTATGTTTGTCAGACAAACATTATTGCTAAAAACAAAATAAAAATATTCTGAAAAAAAAATGACATTCTGACAAATACTGCTGCTTTAATGCTGCAGTAAATGCCACGGTACAACTATCAACCTATACCCTTTTTATTCTATTTCAGAGTGCTCTTGTTCTATTTATTTAAAATCTGTTGACTGGGAGAGGCATACTGAACCAAAGATCATCTCCAGGCATGACCTGTGCCCAGGTTTTTATCTTTATTTGCATTTTGTGAACAACCACTGCCCCACAAGATTAGTGAGCAGGGCCCATTAAAGCTAGTTCCCCTCCATCTCAAAAAAAGTCACATTAAAGCAATAGCATTTGTCAGTTATCATTTAGGTTTTTTCAGCAAAAAAATGTTTTTCTATAAAAAAAAAAAAAAATCCAATATAGCCGTTTTTCTTTTTGTTTTCTTTCGTTCACGTTTTTTTAAAAGTTCCCATGACTTACCCGCCATGAAAAAATGTAATTATCTGATACAGTGCTGTGCTGCTTATAGCATCAGAAACATGTGGTCCGGGTTGCTGGAGGGCTGGCTGGGAGGAAGAAGGCTTGAGCTTCCGAAGACTGCTCCCCTTCTCCTGGGTGGGAAGGTGGGGATGTGGCTCGCTGTGTGCGGAATCCTGGCAGATGCCAGGAGTGCAGCACTTCAGTGAGTCCCACTGAACACAGGAGGTGTGGTGGACATCGCCGAATGCCTTGATGTCTGTGGCACGCCACGCCCACGGGGAGCAAAGCGGAAAAACAGCTTCCCGACCGACTGGATGATGGCTGCCGTCCCCTGCCGCCATGAGTGCCCTGGGTCCCCACAACCACCTCAGCAGCACCCAGGGACAGAATAGATAGTGCACTGGCTGTCCCCCCCATGCCTCCCTCCTCAGAGGAGAGGGCCCCATCCAGTGAAGGGATATACTGGGCTACCCCTGGGGTGGCTGCAATATGAGGTGAAAAGGACAGGGCAAGTGTATCAGCGGGGTCCTAGGCTGACTTGAAGGAGAGGTGGACCAGAAAGCCAAAGGGAGGAGCAAAAAGAAACAAACATGTGGTAACGCCATCCTAAAGCATCCACAGTAAGACTGTAGTATGTACATTCAACAGGTAACCTCAACAGAAGAGACATGGAAAGGATGACCCTGGAGGAGGAGCATAGGGTCGACAATCAGAGCACCCATGATGGTAGTGGCGTACTGCGAAGGGTGTGGAGAACCATGGTGTACTGTGAAGGATGCAGAGAACCACTGCAAGTCAAGAACACTAACGAGGCACAGGCAAGCAGTGAACCACAGGCACAGCAAAGGAAAACCACTGACAGAAGAGGAAAACAGCCGTCATACAAAATGGCAAACAACTCAAACCAAGAACGTCAACAAGGCAAAGCGAAGCAACAGCAGAAAGCGTTGTTGGCGGAGCCACACAAAACAAATGGCAAGAACACAGCAAAGCAAAGCCAGGAAGCTGAATAAGGACAAATATCAATTCAACAAAGACATCCTGATCTCACATTCACCACATTTACAACACTAGATACCGTGTTGAATGCACAAAAATGTATTAAGTACATAAACAGATATAAATTAGTCAACAACAAGAACAGATGAGTTAACGTTTAGCACAGATCATATACTTTTCAAAAGCCTGAGCAACCAGCCCCACACCCAGAAGCCCAGCCAGAAGTGAAGAATCAAGCAACGCACCCTGAAGGGTGGGATGGCTACAGCATAAAGCAACTGTCGAAATGGAGATGAAGCCATGGCACAGACCAGAGGCCGAAGCCAGAGATGACGACTCCCTGCACCAAATGATGACAAGAACGTAGATAAGAAACCAACAGGGAGATGCCCCAAAGGATGTCCAGCGATGAGGTGTAGAACCCACAGACAAATATAAAAGTGGGTGAACGTCACAGGCAACAACCAACCAGAGTGTCAACGACACAAGCCAGATGACAGGGCATGAACAAATGTCAACAGCAAAGGTCACTGACAGGACATGAACAAATGTCAACAGCAAAGGTCATAGACAACAGAAAATGCATGAATGCTGCAGTAATACAGCCAAACATACAGGAATGTCAGATGGAACAATATCAGTCGATGGACAGCAGCAGAGAAGTCGATGCTAGAAGCGACAACAATGGCAAGTCAAACAGATGTATAACAGGCACCAGCAGCAGACAGCAAAGAGGTGACAGAAAACCCACTGTCTGACAAGGAAACCGCCACCACACAAGAGGAATGTCGGGGACCAGGCCAGTGGTGAAGGCCACACACAGGCCAAAAGGCAAGTGAGGACATCCCATGACACAAACAAGTGGCATAGCGACAGGAAACCATCAACGAAAGCTGAAGAACAAAGACTGTAATGCCAGAACGGCAAAGCTGACCCAGACAGCGGGCCACCGACTCACTATGGAGGGGGGATTTAAGTCAGAAATGGATAACTGACTCCAGTGTCACAGAGGATGCACAGACTGGTTAAAGAGCCGAGAAATGTCTGGAACTGCAAAGCCAACAGACAACAACAACATGGTGATGGAAAACCTGAGGAACAGGAAAACAGCTGCTGAACAGAATAGTGGACTGCAGCCAAAGCAGGAATGTTGATGAGGCAAAAATCATTCATCCAACAAAGGTAGCATTAATGAGGTACACTGCGACAAAGAAGCAACAGAGCCACTACAGGAATGTCGGTCAGCCCAAGGCAGATGATGCACACCACAGGTAATGATGCCAGATGTGTTGAACCAGAAAATAGGCTCCGCTGAGCAACAGGGAGACTGGCAAGCAACACAAACATCAATGAGGCAAAGTCAAGCAACAAATGGAGCCACGTCAGCAATGAACCAAACTAAGGAGACAAGAAGCAGTCATAGCACATAGACTTTGCACAAAACAGGAATGTCGACAAGGCATGACCAAGTAATGACTAGCATGAATAGCAGTGCTTACCAAAATAGTGAATACAATGACAAGGCAATGCCAGGTGACAGAGCAGAAAAGAGCCACAGGTCCCATGGAAATGGGGGCCTCCATGCAGAAATGCCAAGAACCAACCGAGGCTTCCCACAAATTGGACAGAATGGTGCAGAGGCCAGCCGATGGCAAAACCACTGATGGAGGCAGAAAACAGCCATTGTACAATATAAAGGGCTGCACACTGAGCAGGAACATCAAAGAGGCAGAGCACAGGATGCCCAAAAAGGTGAAGACAGCCCAGACATGGCAATGGAACTGAAGGAGCCACTGGCCCCATGGTAATGGGGTGGCCAGACCAAAATGCCAGGAAATGACCTAGGCGCATCTGTGGAAAGTTGGAATAGTGATAGAGATGGTCAATGGGGAATGCCAATGATTGAAATGTTAAGCACCCTCTATAGAAAACAGAGGACTGCACACAAAGCCGGAATGCCGATAAGGCAAAGACAAGCAGTCGCCAGTAGAAAGAGAGACACTGAAAAAATAGCGACATGGACCCAAAAAGCCAACATGCTAACAAGGCAAGACCAAGTGACTAAGCTGAAGTAAGCCTCAGGCCCCGCAGCAACAGGGTGCCAGGCTACAACCCCCAGAACTGATCCTAGCATCCTGGAGAATGGTTGGAACAGTGACAGAGGTGAGAAGGATGGCAAAAACTCACCCTATGCAGCAAAGCAGCAGAATCCACAGGAAGTTAGCCAGATCAGCAGTGGAGGTCCAATGGGTGGGTGGTGGAAAGTCCAACAGGAAAATTCTGGGACAGAAGTGTACCAACAGCAAACACCAGCAGGAGATCTACAGCAACAGATAGCTAGTCTCATCAAGATAGCAGGTGGTGACACCACAACTGGAGCTTCAGCAGAAGGAGGACGCTGTGACACCCACAGAGCAAGGCAGGAAGAGAATGGACAGGCCATCTTGGATGGGGGTTGAAATAGGACAACAGCTGATGGAAGAAAAGAACCAAAATATCAAAGTGCAGGATCCAGGCAGGCTGGTGTTCCTTCAGTCCAACGTGGAGACAATAGCAGAAAAGAAATGAACTGTGGTAGCATGGGACCCCCCCACATTGTATAAGCACCAACAATGCACGTCATCATGGGTGGCCCAAGCAAAGCAAAGGTTTCCAAGTAGTCCTGATACAGACAGCCTACAGTTCCAAAGATGTAGCTTAATGGAGGAGATATGGATAAACATTGCAAGGTACTGCATGAAGCTGTGTTGGTAGCACTACAGAGGACCGCTTGGTTATAGTAACCACACCAATCCTTCAGCCTGGTGTCTGGGGGACACTGTGCATCTTTCAGACAGGACCTTAAACAGTGGTCCTGTCTGCCTGTTCCAGTGGCTGATCAGGTGGACATTCGAGATGTCATACACATCTCCCAAAAAGTAGGGTAATTTGCCTGGTGTCCTGGCCAAACATTTCTCCATTCACTAACCCACCAACAGGTTACCCTGGGCCAGTATCACTCAGTTTGCACCATGGCATGAAGAGAAGAGCGGTTGTGTAGTACGCTGGTACAGAATGGTGGCCACGTTCTCATCACTGATCATTTAACACAGAGCTGTGAAGGTTGACGGATTTGAGATGCTTGCATTATAGATGCTACATAGATACAAAGATGTAAAAATAAAACGAGTAAAAACAAGAGTCCAATGAAAAATGAGATTCTGTATACATATACAGGAGGCTGGAATATAGGAGTAAACACCTTTAAGTCTCACACTCACTGGAAAGGGGGGGAGGTTAGGGGTATCGTGGAGGGGTATCTGGTCAAAACTCCAACCACACATACGTGCGGTCAAAAAACACATGGGCACAAATGCGTGAGCGGTCTCAGAGTCTGAATATAATCTAGCGCAGGTTCAGACCAAGCTAGATTACACAGATGGCACAGCAAGATTTTTGCCCACGCAGTTTTTTGTCGTTGGGGTTTTAACACTGTGCCCCTCTACTATGCTTGCTTGCTTTGGAGAAATGGCTAGACTGGGACTTACCCATCTACTTACTGACCTCCACAAGCGAGTGGGTGTTTGGTAGGCATGGCCCTGTGTTTTCTGTGATTCTGCAGCTCCAGCAACTGCCGCAGAAACACTGGGAGGCAGCATAGTGTAGTGGTTAAGAGCACTCAGCTATAAATCTGCAGAACTGAGTTTGAATCCCACAGCCACCACTTAATACTGTGTGATCATCAGCAAGTCACAACTTCCCTGTGCTCCCAGGACACACCTAGAAACCTGCTGGCCAAAACGTGGTATACAAAAAAAAATAGTGCTGTCGCGGAAACAAGCCTGTGCCGCAGAAACAGCATGTTTGATGTAGCAAAGATGGCTGCCGCCACTGGAAAAAAAAAAAAAAAAAAAACTAATCTGTGAAAAAGCTTATCAGCAAGCCTAAAATGGCATTAGGGCAAGTTTGCTGACAGCTCCATTATATATCCGCACCCTCCCCTGGGTTGCAGCGGTAAGTGGGATAAACATAGAAACATAGAATTTGATGGCAGATAAGGACCGCTTGGCCCACCCAGTCTGCCCATTTCCCTACCTAATGGATAAGCTGCAGATTCTAGTTAACCAGCAGCCTACTTCTTCCTACCCCCACCCCCTAGAATTGCCTTATGACTGTCCCATGCATGCTTGAATTCCACCACTGTTTTTGACTCCACAGCCTCCTCCAGAAGGCCGTTCCATGCATCCACAACCCTCCTGTGAAAAATACTTCCTAAATTACCCCTGAGCTGCCCCCTCTATCTTCAAATTGTCCTCCTTGTTCTTGCACACCTCTTTTTGAAAGATGCTACCCTCTTGGACTTTGTTGACTCCTTGAGGTACTTGAAAGTTTCTATCATGTCCCCCCTCTCCCTCCTTTCCTCGAGGCTATATATATTAAGCTCCTTTAGTCTCTCTTCATATGTCTTCCGGTGTAGACCCTGCACCATTTTAGTTGCCCTCCTCTGGACAGCTTCCATCCTGTCTTTGTCTTTACGGAGATTGGGTCTCCAGAACTGCACAAAGTACTCCAGATGGGGTTTCACCAGCTGTCTGTACAGAGGGATAATAACTTCCTGTTTTCTACTGGTGATACCTCTCCTTATGCATCCCAGTATCCCCCCAGCCCTTCTTGCTGCCCTCTCACATTGCTTGCCCACCTTTAGGTCATCTGATATGACTACCCCCAGGTCCCTTTCTATTTTTGTTGTTGTTAGTATCTCACCCCATTGTGTACTCTTCCCTGGGTTTTGTTTCCCAGGTGCATTACCTTGCACTTCTAGCATTGAATCTAAGCTGCCATACATTTGACCATTCCTCTAACCTTGCCAAGTCCCTTCTCATCCTTTCCACCCACCTTGTGCATCAACTCTGTTGCAGATCTTTGTGCCATCTGCAAAGAGACATACATTCCTTCCAGTCCCTCTGCAATGTCACTTATAAAGACATTGAAGAGGACCGTCCTAATACTGAACCCTGCAGCCCACTAGTAACTCCCCTTTCTTCAGTGTGGACTCCATTTACTATTACTCTCTGTGTCCTATTCTCCAGCCAATTCTTTACCCAGGCTGTCATCTTGGGACCACTCCCAGGCTGGCTAACTTGTATATTAATCTTTGTGTGGGACTGTGTCAAATGCCTTGCTAAAGTCTCACGTAGGCCATGTCCACAGCCCTCCTGATCTACTACTTTGGTCACCCAGTCAAAGAAATCTATCAGATTTGTCTGGTATGACCTTCCCACTGTGAATCCATGCTGCCTTGGGTCCTGTGCCCCTCTAGCCTCTAGATACTCGACAGTTCTCTCATTCAGAAGTGATTTCATCATTTTCCCTACCACTGAGGTTAAACTAACAGGTCTGTAGTTTTCTGCTTCTGCTTTGCTTCCACTTTTGTGAAGGGGGATCCCATCTGCCCTCCTCCAGTCCTCGGGTACCACCCCATCCTCCCATGATTTGTTAAAGAGGGTAGTCAGTGGTGTCACTAGTTCTACCCTTATAGTTCTTTTAGAATTCTGGAATGAATCCCATCAGGCCCCATTGCTTTGTCCACCTTCAGTTTTAAGAGTTGTTTCAGAACCCTTTCTTCTGTAAATGGGCTGGTATCAACTTCTGTATCCAGAGTGTTTCTACTGTTTGTTTTAGGTACCTCCCCTCTTCCTTTGTAAATACTGAGCAAAATATTTGTTTAGTATCTCTGCCTTTTCACAGTCACCCTCTGCCCACCCTCCTCCCTTTATTAAGCCTCACTATCCTTCCCTTGGTCTTCCTTCGCTCCCTGATGTACTATAAAGGTTTTATCCCTCTTCTTACTGAGTTTGCTATCTTTTCTCGGTTTGGGCCTTTGCTGTTTCTGACTGCCTTCCCAGCTTCCTTTTGCTTTAACTGATACAGTTCTCTGTTCTGCTCCTTCTGTGATTCCTTGTACTTCCTGAATGCTTTTTTTCTCTTGAACCTTCACTGCCACTTCCTTTGAGAACCATAGTGGTTTCTTACATCGTCTTGTTTTGTTTATTTGCTTCACACAAAGGCTTGTTACCTCTGTGATGGCAGTTTTTATTATTCCCCATTGTTCTTCCACCCCTCCTTCCTGCCCATTTGCTAGTGCATTCCTTAGGCACTCACCCATTTTGGCAAAGTCAGCCCTCCTAAAGTCCAACACTTTTGCCTTTGTATGGCTTGATTCTATTGCTGTGTTTATTGTGAACCATACTGTTCGATGGTCTCTAGTTACCAGATGGCTACCCACTTCTACATCTGTGATCCTCTCTTCGTCTCCATTTGAGAGAACCAAGTCTAAGATTACTCCTTCTCGAGTGGGCTCCAATACTAGTTGTCTAAGGCATGCCCCCTGTAGGGCATCTAGAATAACCCCACTCTTCGAAGTGGTTGCTGCAACTGCACTCCAGTTAACATCTGGCATACTCAGATCACCCATCAGCAATATCTCCCATTTTTCTGCCATTCTAAATATACTTTGTATCATTTCTTGTCCATTTCCTCCCCCTGAGAAGGGGGTCTGTATACAACCCCTGTGCGGATTGTGGTGCCATTGCTGGTCTCCAAATTTACCCACAGTGCTTCTTCTCCTCCCTGTTTTCCCTTTTGTTCTCTTGCTTTGATTCCTTCCCTTATGTAAAGAGCTACTCCTCCTCCTCTTTTACCCTCCCTGTCCCTCCTTTAGATAGTGTATCCTGGTATGTTTACGTCCCAGTCATGGTTTTGTGTGTACCATCTTTCTGTGACTGCCACGATATCAAGATGTTCCTCCTCCATCAAGGCCACTAATTCAGGAAGCTTGTTACTCAGACTACGGGCATTGGTACTCATCATTTTTTGATGGCTTTACCTTCTTTTGCAGCATCCCCCACTGACCTGTCTACCTTGATCTTTTTCTCATTTAGTACCCTGTTTTGTAGGGAGAGGCTGGGATTTCCCTGCTACTAATCAGTGCCTTCCCCCTTGATAAGTTTAAAAGCTTGCCAATGAAGCATTTAAACCGATTGCTCAAAAGACTTGTTCCCTTCCTGGACAGATGCCGACCATCCTGCCAGTATTGGCTGGTGTCCCTCCAGGCGGAACCCTAGTCCCCAATGAAGCCAAACCCCTGTGCTCCACACCATTTTTTCAACCATTCATTAAATTGCATGGTGCAGAGTACCCTCGCCTCACTCATGCCATTGACAGGCAGCACCTCAGAGAAGAATACTGTGTGTGTGCTACTTGTCTTAGACCCCTTTCCAACCAAATGGCTTTCAACCCTGAAGTTTATGACCATTAGGGTCTTCTACAAACACTAGGAAAACTTCAGTAAGTCTGTTTCATGAAAAAAAAAAACAGTGGTTATAATATTTATCAATTTGCAGAATGAAAAAGTATTAGTAATTATTGCAAAACCACAAAAAGGAAGGGCTTGTGGGCCTGCATCTAATGTAAAATGGTCCACCTGCTTTCTAACCTGGCAGTACATCCATATAGGGTGGACAGAAGGAGCTATGGAAGCCAACTGGCAATGACACAAATGGCACCACTGGTGTTAAAGTGGGCAAACTGAAGGAAACAACTGGAGCAGTGTTAGAGCACAACCTGGCACCGCCAGGCTTCAAGCAAATGGATGGAAGGCAGCGCGTCAATGGAACAGCACAGCTTTGCAACCAGGTGGCACTAGTCTTCAAGCAACTGGGCAGGCAGGGGGAGAAATCCACAGGACTGTTACCGCAGTAAACCATCAACAGGCAGGTGTAGGGAGCCATGGGAGGATAACACTGATTGCAGTAAAAATAAATAAATAAATACCCTTTCCATGCCGCCATGCCCTACATCCAGTCCAAATCATGATGCCAGCATTTATTTGCACTAACTTGGCTGTGTATCTGTTGAATTGCCCCAGGCTGCCTTTTTTATGCATTCTTTTAGGGCAACTAACTCGGAAACCCGAAATCGACCGGGTAATTGCCCACGCAGAGTTTGTTATATTAAGTAGGGAGGCTGAAGCAGTGGGGGCAAATCCCTTGAAACACGCAAAACCTCTGCTGTGGACAATTACTGCGTTGGGATTCCGGAAGTTTCGGGCAGTCAGTCTCGGGATTCTGACACTCGGTATTGTAAATTTCGGTCTTCCATAATAAATCCGATGAATCTCCTGCCGGTCCACCATGCTCACGTTATACTCTAGGTACTACTTCCCTGGGATGCTTCCAGGCTTCACTGCTGCCGTGGCTGGCCAGATTGACGTGCGGACGAAACGCTGAGGAGCTGTAGGTGCTCCCGGCCCTCGGGAATGCGGGAGACAAGCCAGGGGGTCAGCAGAATGGTGAGTTGTGGACTGGGCTGTGGGATCATGGGAGGATGGCTGGCAGAGTCTCAACGGGTGGGATAAGGGCAACTGGCAGTCAGTGGAAGGAGGCCTTGCCTGCGGCTGAGGATAAACAAAGTGCGAAGAAACAAAAAAATCAGAAACTGCCCAAGACCAGACCTGTTAATTTCAGAGGATCCATTTTCCCCCTAAACATGATGGGTGACAGTACTAGTGCTGTACAGCAACTGGAAAGAAGGCAGCAGATTATCACCAGCGTGGAGCTACCATACAAAACACCTGAATAGATGGCTTATCTCCTCTTTGCAACAAATATTTATTTGAGGCTGTGCTAGGTCTTTGGCACGAGCAGGACTTGGGTTTGTATGTCCCTGTCCTACATGACACCTTTGCTAGTACTACTTACTGGTTTTGGCATTTTCTTTACGGGGCTTCTGTAGTATGGTCTTCTTCCCACTCTCGGCATCACACGGAGAGGGTTCTTCCTCTTTAATAAACAATTTCAGGTAGTGATCTGGTATCTGAAAACCTGTGCATGGTTAAGAGAACAAAAATAACGTTACACTTGGAACAACCAGGCGGCCAATCACTACAAAAGAGTATCATTTATGCTACATGACCTAAATAAGCCATTGACTGAACTTAGAGTTGATAGGGAGGTGGTGTGGTGATTAGACACAAAGGATTAGGAGTTAAAAGGTTTGAATCCTACCACACCCACTATCACCTATGGCTAGTTACATGACCTCCCTGAGTGTCTGTCCATCACAGATATAAAACTAGGGTGAAGTGGGCCCCTCAGTGAAAGAAAAGAGGCTACAGGATCATAGTTGGGACTATCTTAGATGTTTACAGTACATTATGAGCTCGTTTCAGCAGTGGCTCTGAAAACCTACATTTAACATTCCACACAAATAATTCAGGCAGGTTCTGGAATGTGAATTATTTCTTTGCACAGCTGTAGTTATGAGCTGTGTTGTCTGCTCCAGTTACAGCAGAACACAAGCTCATTACCCCCAGGTGATTTCAAGCAGTCATCACTGGTGCTAAACAAATGGCTCTCCACAAGTGCTCAGTAAGCACCTTACCCAGCAGGGGAAAAACAAACTCTAGTGAGAGCTGATACCGCTGTGGTCTGCTTGAAATGCTCCATAAAACAAGTGCCCCCAAAAGCCATCTGCAAGATGGCAGCGGTGACGGAACTGTGCATGCGCGGCACTCACCCATGCACAGTTGTGTTGAATGGCATACTGCCATTCCCAAGATGGTGGCACCAGCAGAACTGTGCAGATGTGTGGCATGCATGCACAGTTCTAGTCCGCAATCCGGAAGTAGCAGCCAAAATAGTTTGGCCACAGCTTTATAGCGAACGACTGTAGTGGACTGCTTCAAGCTCTGTTGGACTTTCAGAGGGATACTTCAGAATTACTAGGGGATCAAAGCCACAACTTTTCCGTATCCCTCACTGCCACACAGCCATTGACCAGCATTCATTCGCCTACAGGGCACCCACTTGGTTTTAACGGTCTTGCCAATGATACTATCAATACCACTGGGCTAGGGGCCTTCAAATCCAGGCTCCGAAACACCCTGGTCGCTTCCAGCATCTGCGACTGTCATGGATAATGTCTATGCAACACCACTCCGCTTCCGCTCTCCTATATCTAGCTCCTTAAATAACGCACTTGCCCTAGTTTGGCCTCTGCCCCATCTGCTCTCCAGCACCCAATAATACCACCTTCCTGGCTGCTTCACCCCCCCCCCCCCAATATCCTTACCTACCCCCCAACCTCTCCTCTATTCTCATTTTCTTACCTCCCGCCTTTGCCCCTCCCATTTCTTTCTATTCCCCCCTTCCTCTCTTGTCCTCTTCCTTTCTACTTTACCCTCTCCCTGTCTGTTCAAAATTAATTTGATATCCTTTACCCTTATTTGTGTAACAATTTTGTCTATTGTTATGTGATACCAGTGTCTTGACGTGAAACCTTTGTAAAAGAGCCCTGGGCTCAAAGGTAATTATAATCCTAGAATTGAAATAAAATAAAAAAACACTTTGAAAGTCAATGGAAACAGTGCCACAATCGCTCGTTTTTAGGGGAATCGCAAAATGGCTGCACACTTCAGGCAATACCATAAAACACTCACACCAAGAATTAATTCCTTCTCAATGTTAGAAAATTAATTAGAGCAGCAGTTAACTGAAAGGTAAGCAAGTATCAAGGACCGGCATTTCTGAAACAGTCTCCTGCTATTATATTTAATAAGATGCCCCCGAGTGTGAGGTACTCCCTGGTATTCCACACCGAGATAAGTGTGGTGACATCATAAAGGTTTTAGTGCTTTGCTCTCGTGCATATGATGTCGCCACACTTACTCGGTGTGAAATACCAGCATGTACCTCTCACATCTGGGGGTACATTACTCTCTATATATGTATTCTTTCCTTTACCTTACTTAATCATAACATTATCTCATAATGTTGAGGAGATAGGACCTTGAGGTGAAGCTAAGCGGTTCTGTCAGCCCAAAACGGTACGAATGAACATCAGGATTAAGTACGAGGCACCAGAAAGCATACGTATAAAACATATTATGAAGTCGTCTAATACTTTCCTGTAAGAAACAACAGTCGGCCGGCCTGCCAGCACAGCAGTAGTGCTATTGTTCATGATGCCGACGACCCAGGTTTGGGAACGAGGTCACCAGAGGGCTGGCTGAGGGGAGGAGGCTTGAGTATCCGAGGGACCGCTCATCTCCTCCACAGGAGAGGGGGGTGCACTGACTCGGTGCTTGCTTGGCCTTTGTTGGCGGCTGGCAGTAAAGCATGCCAGAGTCTAAACTAAGGAGGGGGGGAGTCATGACAGGTGACGGTGTAGGCCTTGGTGTCTGTGCACATCATGCCTATGGGGGGGGGTACATAAGAAAAATGCTCAACCCGGTGTGACATTGACGAGAGGGCCTGACTAGTGGCCCTCACTTGCCGGCACTGTGATCCACCCATGGGGACCCAGATGAGATATGAAGGTATGGTACGGGGAGGGCTAAGGAGGGGGCCTATCATGGCCCTGCCTGGCGGGTTAAGCCAAGGCTCTGTGGGGGTCCTCGATGGGTTGTGCTGTCAGGCAAGGGAGTTGGGTGCCAGTGCCAGTGTAGAGGTGGCATAAACAGCAATTATAACAAACAAACAAAAAAAAAACACACACACACGATAGTCAGTGGAACATGTAAAATACATTTTTATTTCCATTATACTTTTCTGCCCCCCCCATTACACTGACAAGTGGTACAGATCTGACATCAGTCACTACTGATGTGCTCAGACAGCAGGTTATGGCAACTGCACGAAGTCTGCTGTAGGGAAAGCATGTTGGGGGGGCAATTTTCTTTTTTTTAAATTTCCTTAAAGTGATTTTACGACCTAAAGCTAAATAAGGTATTGGGCTTCAAATTGAAATTGTGACATTGACTGGAGAGAGTGAAGGAGCCCATTTAAGTATATAGGTATTTTTAAAGTTTTTACTGTAAACCATTTTAAGAGAAAATGACAGCAGTCGCTTAACTAGTAGTGTCCCTACTGGTTCAGTGACTGCTGTAATTTTCTTCTAAGACAGTTTACAATGGCAAAATGTTTAAAAATAGCCCCTATATGTTAAATGAGGCTATTCACTCCTGGTCAAGTCCTATTCAGAGAGCGTAAAGAGTTGGGCGCTGAAAGGGATTAGCTAGCTGAGGCTTCGCCAGTTACATCCTTCCAAAACAACAAGTAAGCTGTTTTTTTATTCATTCATTTCAGAAACCAGATTATAACTGACGGCCCTTGCGAGCGAGCGAGAGTGGAGTGGCACAGTGAGCAGCAGTTCCTGATGGACATGATGGAAGGACTGGAGACTGAAAGAAAAAGGATAACAGGGTCAAGAGGAAGAGTGACAGGTGTGAGGGGAGCAGGGATGTGCCTTAGCAGATGTCTAAAGGTATTGGGGGGGGAGACAAAGAGAAGAGGGGAGCTGGTTCCAGAGGGAGGGGGACAGCAGGAGAAGGCAGCTTGCCCAGCACATGAGCAAGGATAGGTAATGGAGAAAGTGCACAAATCCCTGGAGCATAGTCAGCAGAAGAGGAAGGGGCAGGAGAAAGGGGCGAGAAGAGGTTAGAGGGAAGGGGGTCACACCAGTATTTAGCAATGAAAGTGGAGCAGTGGGACTGGCAACGTACGGGTAGCAGGAGGATGGAAAAGGAGCAATAAAGGGAGCAATGGTGAGCACAGAGTGAAGAGTTGGTAGTGAAATGAGAGAAGTTATTACAGAGCAAGTAGAAAAAGTACCTTAATGTGCCGGCACCTGCTGAAGGCCTGGGAAGGCGAACTCACACTTCCCTCTGGACAGCACCCAATAGTACTCACTGCTGGATATCTCCACACAATACTTCTTTATTTATTGCAGAGTAAAATCCACGGCAAACATTCAAATACAGTGCAGTGCTGTAAAACTCCCTCAGGTTACTGGCTTTCATGCTCATTACCAAGCCTGTCCAATCTGGCAAGGGAGGAGGAGGAGGTAGCGGTACCATAGGCCACATCTGCAGACTGCGTAGTCGACCTGGGAGTACCATTCTGGTTACCAGCTCCTGCTGGACCTGGGTGAGAAGCAGTCCTTGTTGCAATACAAGGCGCCAAGCTTGGGATGATGTTTGGCATGAATGGCACCAATGTGGGCGGAGAGTCAAGCTTGCTGTCTGGTCACACACCAAGGTACTTGAAGGCCGGGATAACTTCCAGATGAATGCCATCCATGGTGGACAGGACAGGGGAAGGTGAGGGCCTTGCCAGTTTCTGGCTGGTGCCAAAGGTCATGGACACAGTCTTCCTGGTTTAACATCAACTTTCTGCCTCATCCATTTCAGAGAGGCTGGAAGGGAAGGGCTACCGCTTTGCAGATGACACCAAAATCTGCAAAAGGGTGGACACTTGGTGGGGGTGGAAAGGACGAGTGGAGACATGAGAAAACTAGAGGAATGGCGAAGGGTATGGCAGCTGGGCTTCAGTGCAAAAAAGTGCAAAATAATGCACTTAGGGCGTAGAAACCCGGGGCGGAGTACAAAAAGGGTGGCATGGTACTGACAACCAGCAATCAGGAAAGAAACATGGGGTTAATCATATCTGATGATCTAAAGGTGGTCAGGCAGTGTGACAAGGCAGTTAGGAGGACTAGTGGGATATCAGCAGCACAAAGAGGGAGGTGGTGTTGCCTCTGTATAGATCACTGGTAAAACCCCACCTAGAGTACTGTTTTTTTTTTTTGTGGGTGGGGGTTTATGGGACACCTGACCTTCGGACAGCTCAGCCCCCGCTCCTCCCAAGAATGGCCTGTCACTGAGGCAAGCCTGGAGCGGCGATCCACCCAGGCTTGTCCCAACTGGGTGGGGCTGTCAGGCAGACCCAGCATCCACTGAAGCTTAAATACCGGTCCCGGTGGAGGTGACCAATGGGAGATCCTCCCTGGCTTGCCCCTCCCCCCCACGGCAGGGCTGTGGAACTGAGTAATACTGACGGAGACTGCTAGCGCAGTCATCGGCCAAGCACCCCGGCGGTGGTGTGCACAGTCAAGGAGGAGCGGGGTGTCATGAACAAAGCAGCATTGGGATTTTTTAAAAGGAGTATTCCCCGGGAGACATGACGTGCAGTGACGTAATTGCACTGAAGCATGGATGCCCAGCACGCCTCCCCAGTGACTCTGCGTCCAGCAGAGACCGATTGAGCGTCAAATGCTTACCCCCTCCACCCCCCAGAGGAGGAGTGCAGTCCATGGGATGCTCGATCCTCCTCCCCCCAGCCAGCCCTCTGATGACCCAGCCCATTCTCGAACCCGGGTCACTGGTGTCTCAGGTGGGAGCTCTACCGCTGCGCCCACGTAGAGTACTGTGTCCACTTCTGGTGACCATATCTCCAGGACATAGCCAGAGTGAAGGCAGCTCAGAGAAGGGCAATTAAAATGGTGCAGGGTCTGCATCAAAAGCCCAACCAGAAGAGACTTAAAGATCTCGATATGTACACTCTGGAAGAGAGGAGGGAGAGGGATGATATGATTCAGAACTTTAAATACCTCATGGGGGTAAATAAGGTACAGGGGAAATTATATTATATTTTGGGAAAATGGTTCTCAAGAACTGGGGAACATGCTATAAAGCTGGAGGTGGTTGATTCAGGAGAGACGTGAGGAAGTCCTTCTTGTGATATAAAACTATGGCGAGCTCAGTGGCATGCTCCATAGACAGCAACAGAGCATTTTTTTTTCCATAAAGGTTCTTACCCTCCCATGCAGAGCAGGTGGCTATCAGCCCTGTCCCCATGAGTCGCAGCAGTCCCCAGCCTCAGCCAGTCAGAGGCTAGTTCCCCTGCAGCAGGGCAAAAAGGGTAGGGCCATCCTCCCCTCCTGGAGCACACATATCCAGAATGCCCCTGGCTGGAAGGCACAGGGTGTCATGACAGCACAGGCAGGGCTTCATGTAGCCCCCCCCCATGTTTTTCCTCCCTATTTTCTCCCTCCCCATTGCTGGGGCATGTGTGTAGAGGCACACACACACACGCTGCAGGAAGCTCCACAGCTCCCTCCCTTCGTGTTGCTCCCTAACTGTCCTACCATCAGGCTTCCATCTGGTGGCAGTCACGTGGCGGAGCTAGTTACGCTCTCTGTCTGGGACAGGAGAGCAGTCCATCAGACACTCTATCCTCTTCCACCCCCACCTCCCACTGGCCAGCCCACAGCAACCTGAAATTGCCCCCCAACCTAGGTCACTGGCGTCATCAATGGTAGTGCTACAGTGCCACTGGGCTGTCCACTGGGGCCATTTTTTAAGTACTTTCTATATACGTTAGATGGGCGATGAGAACAAATCAAAACAAGGCCCTTGTTAGTTGGGCAGTGGCTTTGTTCGAATCACCCACCTAACATAAACAAAAAGTATTTAAAAAACTGCCACATTACTGTCTATGGTATGCGCCCCCAAACACTCCATATTCTTAAAAACATTCCAGCACAGAGGCTGGGCTCAGGACTGGGAAGTGGAAAAGATCGGTCTCGTGGCTCCACAAAGCCCAAATACAATTCTTTACCTCCAAAAATACAGGAAAGAAAAAACGTCAATTCTTGCTGCATCTGATTTGGGAATGGGTAAGGTTTTCTCCTGCGTTTCTGAGGGGCAGGTAATAGAAGGGCAGGAAAGGTGCTCTTTAATTTTACAACTGAATAGTTTATGTCCCTGTGTATCACAACATTCCATAACAGAACACAGAATCATTGTGCCGACAACAGACCCTGCCAACAAAGCTATGCACAATGTGGAGTTCTGCTGGCAGAATTCATGCAGAATGGCAATTCCGCTTCCAAAATGCTTTTCTGAATATTTTTTTTTTTTTTTTAGTCTGCGAAATTCCAAAAATCATTTCTATGTAGGATAACAAAATCCACTGAATATTATGCCACAAATTACAGGGAAAAAAAAAAGCATTCCATTTTCAGGATTCCACTTGTGATGGAATTCTGCAAAATTTCCTACATTCCAGCAGAAGCAGAATTTGAATGTTATACACAGCTCTAGCTAACAATACAAGAATGCTACAAGGATATAACCTCCATTGCTGTAGTTCTAGAAGCACGGAAATCAGAAATCCCCATGGAAGTTACTAAAAGGTCACTAAAGGCTAGGGGCCAGATATTCAAATATGGACAAAAGTGAGGCACAAAGGTTTGTGCTGCGCCTGTGCCCAGCCTGGAGGTTGCTATATTCAGTCGGATAGTAGACCGGCATTATCTGACTGAATATTGTCCCATTTTGGTGCAGCGCCAAGTCACTTTGGGCTGCCTGACATGGACCTGGGCTGTATCCGGCCCATAGGAAGTTGCAGCCACAGACTAAATAGCACCGGGAACCACTGCACAATATTCAGCTGTAAAACACAAATGAGCCCATTGGGCATGCAAAGCACAAAGAGGCCATTAGCATGCCCATTATGGGCTAATATGCATTGGAAATGGCAGCCTGAATGAGCCTGTCCTGATGTCATCCCTACTCCCGAACACCAGTTCCATATATGGCCTTCATTGCCCTGGTCCCTAGTGGCACCCCCCCAATCCCCTGTCCTGGTTAGTTACTATTCTTCCCTGGTGTTTAGTGGACCCCCAACCTCTGATCCCCCATCCTGCTTGG
The DNA here is from genome assembly GCA_016271365.2 of Neoceratodus forsteri. Classification (NCBI taxonomy): domain Eukaryota; kingdom Metazoa; phylum Chordata; order Ceratodontiformes; family Ceratodontidae; genus Neoceratodus; species Neoceratodus forsteri. Next base: position 331,561,815 of record JADMNL010000026.1, on the reverse strand, counting down.
TTTAAATGATTCCCTGGTGTCTAGTGGCAACTCCCATCATCCAATCCCACATCCTGGGTATTACAATGCATTCCCTGGTGTCTAGTAGCACCTCCCCTCTGATTCCCCCATACTGGTAATACACGGGTCCGTGGTTTATTATGGAGGCAGTAAACAGACTGCTTTGACTGCCATTTACTGCTGATACAAACCGTTGACATTGCCACTGCACTCCCTGTATGCAGGAGGGGACCCCTCATTTGCTATGGTAATTTTAGAGCCTGGGTGCTAACGGGTTTAGCCCGTGTTACAGCAGTCTCTGAACACAGACCCCACCCCAAAATCCAAGCATAAACCCCGTTAGCACAGGCAAACACCCTTTAGTGCCCGCGTTAACTCTGAATATCTGGTCCAAGGTGTTCACTCCTTTTTGTAGTAATTGTGTTTTGATGTGTTAGTAATTAACTTCTACTTTTATAATAAAATATTTATTCATGCACTGAAACAAGTGGGTTATTGCCTCACTTTTCACAGTGCTAGTAAAAGGAAATCACACACAGATCGTGTGTGGAATTGGGGGAAGACGGGTGTTGGACTTGGTCTCCTCCGGGACCCCCCTCCTCCCTGCATTACTTGCCGAAGTTTGTTTTGGGGACTTTGCTGTTGAACTGGGGCCAAATTGGCTCCTGTTCTACATCACAGCATCATCCCGGTTTGAATCAGAGGCAGCTGAGCTCTGTCACTGGAGGATTTCAAAAGAAAAAAGGAGCTGCGTGCTCGGAAGAAAAAAAGGCACCAGTTTTAAACGACGGGGCAGTTTAAATTGGGCCACATCTTCTGAGCACCAGCAGATCATGTGTGGACTTGGGCGAAGGAGGGTGTTGGATTTGGTCTCCGCTGGGACCCCCCTCCTCTCCACATCACTTGCCAAAGTTTGTTTTTCCCACCCGCCCCCCTCCTTCGACCTATTAAGTGGTCTTTAGCTCTGCCCAGAAGAGCTAGGATTAGTCAGCTAATGGTTGAAGGTAGGCTCTGTAAGAGACTAGAGAGAGCTGTTCTCTAGAATACTAGATCATTGTGCTATGTTTGAGTATACTGTGCACACATGAACTTAACAGAACCCTTGAAGGTTGTGTGAACGCCCCCGAGCTGAATAATATGACATAATATTATTTGAGTGAAGATCTATCATGTTATAATGTAGAATACTGGGGCATGAATCTAGGAACAAAAACGAAAGGTGGGACTTGGAAGCAAGTTTTTAAGGTCAAAAACGGAAGCAAGTTTTTAAAATCTGTTATGTTAAAATGTGGAATCCTGTGAAAGCAAGTTTTTAAGATCAGTTAAATTATAATGTGGAATACTGGGGCTCAAAAAAAAAAAAAGCAATATTATATCATCATGTAGAATTTTATTAAACTTTTCAATTATCCAAAGCCATACAGAACGGCCTTCATACATCATGTGCACAAAATAGTCATACATGCCCAATACATACATATCTATTCTTCAGGACATAACAGGCTATCCATAGACATGCACTGCCAATAATATTCTATAAGCAGGTTCTCCTAAAACAGGATCTGAAGTACAAACCCTCTCAAATTACCTGAGATGAAACTCACACAGTAAAGAAGCTAATGATAAAACAATATAGATTAAGAATGGAGGCAAGTCCATACAGCCACAGACGCCCAAACTTACTATAGCCAGTCTATGCCATCAGCTATATTCAGGGGGGGAATTTGGAACGGCAGGGGTGCAACCGAGCAGATATGAGAACGTAAATACGCTCCCCATTTCTTATAGTACTTGTCCAGTCGGCCCTTGGCTGCCGCTGACAGCCTCTCAAAGTTAGCCAGCCTGGACAAGGCAGAGCGCCACTGTAGAACTGTTGGGGGCGTAGGCTACCTCCAACACATCTGAATGGCCCTTTTAGCTTCCATCAAAGCTACTAGGACCCATGCTGTACTGGAGGGCGAGAGTGGGTTTAGCGCCGAGGTATCTCCTAGTAAGAGGGAGTGATTTTGAACCTGAATTGACTTACCAATTATCCTGGAGCAGTCTCCTAGGCCTAGAATCCAGATGGTTTGCAAGGTCGGACAGGTCCAGAGGACATGTAGCAAGTGAGCAGGGGAGGACTGACACCGCCAACACTGGTCATGCGGTAAAATCTTCAGCCTATGCAGTACTCCTGGGGTTTTGTACCACCTTAGAAGTATCTTCAATTGTATTAATTGACTCTTGGGAGTCCTCATAGGCTGTATGGGCTGCTCTAATGCAAAGCGACCATTGTTGTGGGGATATTGGGTGTAGGAGGTCCTTCTCCCAGGCGGTCTTACTAGCAAGAGTACCATCTGGTTGGGCATCTCTAATTGTTTTATATATAATACTCACTAGCCCCTGACCCTTTCTGGGTAAATGAAGAGCTTCCAGACAGCCCCAGGAGTTTTGTACTGGAGAGATCTTGAGAAGAGAGGAGAGAGAGCACTCCTCAACTGTAGGAACCTCAAAAAGTCCGACGGTCCTACCCCCAATCTGTCCTTGATCTGCTCAAAGGATATCAGCATCAAGGAGTTTGGGAGTAACAGGTCCCCTAGCACTCGGATGCCCTTTGATGCCCAGTGGGGCCAAAAGACTGGTTTATGATCAGCCATGATAAGGCGGTTGTTCCATAGTGGGGCGTATCTAATGGGGGGGTGGTAATCTGACTTCGGGGTGCCAGTGACTGCCATCACCCTCCGCCACACTCTGCATGTTTCCCCCATAATTGGGGTAAGTCCCCTCGCCACTTTCTTCCCGCCATAGAGCAGAGAGAAAAGGGGATTATCTACTGACAATGAGGCCTCTAATGCTACCCACTGCGGAGGGGGGATGAAATGGGGAGTAAATCAAGCTGTGGCTTGGGCCATTCTGAAGGCCAGGTGATATCCCTCAAACCAGGGGTGACCGAGTCCACCTCTAGTCCAATGTGCACGGAGTTTCGACCGTCCCCATCTTGGGGCTTTTCCTTCCCATAGAAAAGAAGTGACTAGGTTATCTCGGGACCTGAATAATTTTGAGGTTAAAGAAACACGAAGATTATTCAGCAGATATGACACCCTGGAGAACAAGAACATTCTGATAGCTTAGACTTTGCCTTTGAAAGGATATAATATTACTTGAGTGAAGATCTGTTATGTTATAATGTGGAATACTGGGGCTCGATATGATATTACTTGAGTGAAGATCTGTTATGTTATAATGTGGAATACTGGGGCACTAATCTAGGAACCAAAGCAAAAGGTGGGACTTGGAAGCAAGTTTTTAGGGTCAAATAAGGTATCCAGCCACTGGGTGCAGGCTTTGTGGTGGGATCCAATGGCACTTGTAAGGTAGGTGTAGCAAAATGAAGGGAATGAGAAGGGGGCATTATGGAGAGGAGTTCACTGGGGGTGAAGGGGCACATATCGGGGGGATGAGGACAGCAGAAAGGTAAATGGGATGGGGAACAAGTTAGGGGGCAGCAGGACACAGGGGTACGGCCGGGGGAAGAGGGCACACATGGGTGAGAGGGTCATGGGATGTAACAGCTGCGGTGCAGCAGTGTTCATGAGTACTCTGTGGAGACTGGGGAAGTTGGAGGCTGAGCTAGCATGGCTAAAAGAAGAGCTAGTCTGGACAAGGAAAGACCGACACTAACCTTGTGGAGGGCAGCCAGGAAGGGGGAGGGCAGCAAACTAACCTGGCAGGTGGGAGGGGGGTGGTCGCTCAGGGGGGCACAGCAAGAAAGACCAGGTCGGAGGACAGGGACACGATGGGCAGGAGTTCCAGGTCAGAGGATAGGGACATGACAGGCAGGTGTAACAGCACTCTTGAGCATAGGAACACAACTAGCTGTAACAGATACTGGCCCTTTACGAGGACGCTGGAGCAGGAGGATGTGTATGTGTTTGAGGCAGGGGGGGAACGAACAAGGGAACCAGGAAAGGAAGGAGAAATATGGAAAAGGGAATGAATAGGAAGGGCAGGGGAGGTCGGGAGAAGGGGAGAATCAGGCTATTGAGGTCAGGAAGGGAATGGGGGCCAGTAAGCGGAAAGGGAAAGATACTATGGGGGCACTGGGTGTAGTAGACAGTGGGGGAAGGGGATGTCACTAGAAGAGGCCAGAGTGGGATAGGCATCCATGGGGAGAATGAGCAGGAGAAGGACAGAGTGTAATAGGCAAGGGTGGGAGGGAACTTGGAGGGGGGACGAGACCGAGGTGCACCAGTCTGGGCAGGGAAACAGACAGATAGGGTAGGGTGGGTGGGGTGGAAGGCGACAAGGAGAAGCCAGGAGGAATAGTCAGGTCAGGTGAGGCGATGGCACTCTTGGGGGCAGCACACGAAAAATCAGTGATAGTGTACGGGGACTCCATTATTAAAAGGGATCCACTGGAACGGACTCGGGTTGCCGGGGGAGGAACAGAGGAGATTTATGGAACTAGCCGGAGAGTGCAAGGGAATAGTAGACACAATAGCCTTCTCAGGAGTCCTGCCAGTTCACTGCACCAGTACAGCGAGACAGGTGAGAATCAAAGATTTTAATCACTGGCTGAGACAGTGGTGCAGGAAGGAGGGCTACGAATGTATACGGGATTGGGGAGACACATGGTAGACTAACAACTGTATGCAAGCTTATAGGTTGCATATAAATGAAGAGGGGGCGGATTTTGAGGGGAAGCTACAGGGTTTTATAGATAAAATATTAGGGGAGATTTAAACTGGGGGGGGGGTAGCTAGGTGTTGCCCAGTAGGAGGAAGGAGAGGATCAGGCCTAACTAGCTCTCTCCCACAGATGGGGGCAAGAGAAACTGATTGGGGGAGGGGCTGGTGGCAGGGTTTGCTGACCAACGCCAGGAGTCTGGGTAATAAACTGGGAGAACTGCAGGTGATAGTAGTGGAGGGTGACCTGGACCTGGTTGCAGTAACGTAGACCTAGTGGACTGAGAATCACACCTGGGAGGTGGAAATGCCAGGGCATGTACTGAACAGGAGAGACAGGATGGGAAAAAAGGCAGGGAGGAATAGTCCTTTATGTAAAAAAGGGCATAAAGGCACTGTAGTGCGGGGGGGGGGGGATCAGTTGAGACCCTATGGGTATCCTTAAGCAGAACAGGGGACAAGGCAGGGGTGGTCTACAGACCACCAAATCAAGAGGAGGTGGAGGCTGACAAGCAGATGGTTAATGAGATACAGGACATTGCCAGCAGAGGGGAAACTGTGGTACTGGGAGACCTAAATCTACTTAGCATAGACTGGGTAACCCCGGCAGCAGCCACAGTTAAGAGCAGGGGGTGTTGGAATCCTTGCAGGAAGCATTCATCAGCCAACTGGTAACGGAACCTACTAGAGGGAGAGCCATTCTGGACCTGATTCTGACAAATGGAGACAGTGTAGAGGTGGTGAGGGTCAGGGAAAATTTGGGTGACAGTGACCATAGGGTGGTGAAATTTAGGATCAACAAGGGTCAAGCCAAGGACAACTCGAACACTAGGGTGCTTGACTTTAGCAAGGCAGACTTTGGGAGGATGAGAGCAATGGTACAGGAGGAACCGAAGGGGGTGGAAGTCCTGGAAGACGTGGAGGAGCTATGGGAGGAAATTAAAAGGGGACCACAGAAAGTGACAGAGCTTTGTGTTAGGATGGTGAGCAAGAGAAAGAGGGGTAGGAAACCACTTTGGTTCACTACAGAAGTGAGGAAAACAGTCAGGGAGAAGAGGAGGTATTCAGGATATATAAGGCAACACAAAGAGCAGTAGATAGGGGGTGTGTACAGGGATAAACTGAGGGAAACAAGGAATGAAGTCAAGAGGGCCAAGGCTGAAACAGAAGAATGTATAGCAAGGGGGGCTAAGGGGGGGACAAGAGGTTCTTTAGATATATAAGTGCCAGAAAAAAGGGGAATGAGAGGGATAGTGAGGCTCAAAGGGGAAGGGGGGACTGGTGGAAGGAGACTTAGAAAAAGCCGATGTCTTAAACAGATACTTTACATCAGTCTTTACAGTGGAGGAGGCAGCGGGGCCCAAATTAGAAAATAGGGGGAGGATGGGTAGGGAGATGGACTCCAGTCCCTTCACTGAAGCTACAGTGCTGGAGGAATTGAGCAGGCTGCGGACTGACAAGGCGATGGGGCCAGATGGATTCACCCGAGGGTACTCAAAGAATTGAAACAGGAATTGGTGGCACCAATCACGAGGCTATTCAACCGGTCACTGCAACAGGGAAGGGTTCCAGAGAACTGGAACAAGGCAGAGGTGGTGCCACTGCATGGGGGGGCAGAAGGGAAGGGCCAGATAACTACTGCCCAATAAGCCTGACCTCAGTGGTCAGCAAGCTGATGGAGGCACTGATTAAGGAAAGACTGGTTAGGCATTTTGAGAAGGAGGGCCTACTGAATGACAGTCAGCATGGATTCACAGGTGGCAGGTCATGCCAGACCAACCTGACTGAATTCCTCGACAGGGTGATAGATATATGGGACCAGGGAGGGGCGGTGGACGTGGTCTACCTGGACTTCAGGAAGGCGTTCAACACCGTACCCCATGGGAGACTCGTAGGCAAGGTGAAAAGCTTGAGTGTGGGAAGCAAGCTCACTAGATAGGTGGAACACTGGTTGGTGGGGAGGACTCAGAGAGTCATAGTTAATGGGGTGTACTCAAAGGAGGAAAGAGTGACAAGTGGGGTTCTACAAGGGTCTGTGTTGGGACCCATACTCTTCAACATATACATAGGGGACATCATGAAGGGTCTGCGCAGGAAGGCATGTCTGTTCACGGACGTCATACAAATCTGTAGTAGCAGGGTGGATACGAAGGAAGGGGGGGTGGCAGATATGAGGGAGGACTTGGCCAGGTTGGACGAGTGGTCATAAAGGTTGCAATTATGGTTCAACACAAAAAAGTGCAGGATTATGCACATATGGCGTAACAAACCGAAGGGAAAATACCAACTGAAGGGGAAGGAGGTGGAGGAGACAGAGTAGGAAAGGGACCTGGGGATTACCATCTCAGACAACCTGAAAGTCCAGTGTCAGTGTGACAGGGCAGCAGGAAAAGCACGGAGTATGCTGGCATGCATAGAGAGGGGGTTTCACAAGCAGGAGAAGGGAGGTGATCCTGCCGCTGTACAAAACCATGGTCAGATCACAGTGGAATATGGGGCCCAGTTCTGGAGGCCATACAGGAAAGGGTACATGGACCGACTGGAAAGGGTCCAGAGAAGAGTGACCAAAATGGTGTGGGAGATGCAGGGGAGGCCATATGAGGAGAGGTTGGGAGAGCTGGGCCTGTACTTGCTGGAAGAGAGGAGGGACAGGGGGGATATGGTGGAGACATTCAAATACTTGAAGGGATATAAACAGGGTAAGGGTCGACAGCTTATTCAAATCAAGTAAGAACAATTCCACAAAAGGACATACCCGCAAACTGGAGGGGGGAAGGTTCTTCACCGAGATGGTGGTACAGCTGTGGAATAGGCTGCCAGAGTGGGTGGTGAGGGTGGATACAGTGGAGAACTTCAAAAGGGCCTGGGACATGCACATGGGACTCGTGGGCAGAGTACAGGCCACAAAGGGACAAAGGAAACCTTCCTTGGGGGGAGGGGTTACGGGCAGACTAGATGGACCTAGAGGTCCTTTTCTACTGACAGACTTCTACGATTCTATGAATAGCATTTAGTATTGTGATGTCAGAAACTGCCAACTATTCAGGAGACCAATGTATTTGAATAAGAAACTAAAGATATTTTCTATCTTTTTCAAAAAAGATAGATACTACTTTAAGCAAAAAACGTTGCCTGTTATATGTTAGCACTGTTGTGGTCCAACTGTATGATTTAACAGTTATTTAAAATAGTAATTAGCCTCTCTTCTTCACAAGTAAAATCTAGTAAGGAAGAAAATGTCACCAGCCAGATCAAAACAAAAGATCACAGGTTACAGGAAAAAAATCACATATTTCTATTAACCCATAGGCTGCCGACAGAATTAGAATGTAGAGGGATTTTGGACTGCTGTATCAGTCCACGGCTATTGAAGGATTAAATATATAATACTTTGGTAGTAGAAAGTGTTATTTCTCTAGAAAAATTCAAATACAGATCTGCAGTTTCTCTCAGAAATATATGTTAATACGTCCTCAGGAGTCACTCGTTGCTGTATAACAGTGTTTCACACGATTTCGGCTGGAACGAGAACAACAAAGCGAAGATGAGCTGTTTTGGCTCAAGCTGAAGGCAAGTGAAACCACTGTAATACAGAAATGAGTGGCGACGGGGGACGTATTAATATATTATCGACCGAGAGCTTAAGAAAACAAAACTGTTACCAGAACATGCCGATTTCCAAGGCATCTGCACATGAGACGCCCGTCACAGAATAACAGTGTCTCATGTGCAGAGAAGAGGAGCACGCCCTTGATCTATAATACAAACTGCTAGCCTTGCCAGTAAAGCTTTTCAGACGTGCATGTGGGTATCAATCTGGGGACCAGTGACCACAGGTCTGGTTATCAGTAAATAAAGAGGAAGGTAAAAGTCACACAAAAATCAGGATACTTGATTTCAGGAAAGCAAACTTTTCCCAAATGAAATCACGATCAAGACCACAAGACCATGCTTAACACCAGTAACAAGGGGGATGCAGAACACTGCTGGGAAAACTTAAAGAATACCTTAAATACAGTCATTAAGCACTGCGAAAGACAAATCAGTGAAGCCAAAAGAAGGATTTCACGTCACAATCGCCTTACAGTGTTTCTCATGTTGGGCGATGGGTAATATAGCTACCCTAGTTAATGTTTTCTGCTCATTGTTAAGCCTTAATGCCAGGTCTGTCTGATCGAAGTTTACATGATTATTGTCCTTCTACTCACCTTACTGTATGTGACATTTTTTTTTTTTTCCATACTATCGTATCTATATGAATTTATTAAAACCTCTGCATCACCTTGTACAACCTCTGTACTGCTGACGTGGAGCCTATGCAAAGGAGTCTATGACTCAAAGGTATGATTTCGATTATGTATAAATAAATACAAAAAAGTAAGAACCCTCTCTGGTTCTCCAAAGAGGCAGCAACCAAAATTGGGGGGGGGGGGGAGAGAGAAGAGGGCTTTTAAACAGTACAAGGAAACAAAAGGAGAAATGGACAGGGGACCAATATACTGTAGGAACAAACTCAAGGAGGCAGGAAAAGCAATTCGGATAGCCAAAGCCTTAACAGAGGAAATAATAGCACAGAGGGTTAGAAAGGGAGATAAAACTTCCTATAGATACGCACGAGAAAAAAGGAAGAGTAAAGGGGAATAGTCAGACTAGCAACAAGGGAGGGCCAGCTGTTAGAGAAAGATGAAGACAAAGCAGAATTGTTAAATTCTTCTGCTCAGTCTTCACAACAGAAGATTGGCAAAGGACCTACACTAATTAAGACAGAATAGGACAAGGGCGGGGTAGACACAAGCCCCTTCACAAAATAGAGGGTCTAAGAAGAGTTAAGCAAACTTAAGGTGGATAAATCCACGGGGCCAGATGGTATCCACCCCAGAATACTAAGAGCTTTTAGAAGAAATAGCTGCAACACTAGCTGAGCTGTGCAGTCTATCTCTGGAAAGCGGCAAAGTATCTCAAGACTAGAAAAGGGCAACAGTTGTGCCCATGCACAAAAGTGACAGCAAGGAAGAGGCAGGAAACTACCGCCCAGTCAGCCGACCTCTACAGTGGGAAAAATGATGACGACATTTCTAAAGGAGAGAATACTTGACTACCTAAAGGAAACTGGAAAACTCGACTCAAACAGCATGGTTTCACAGCAGGGCGCTTGTGCCAAACAAACATGACTGATTTCTTCAGTTGGGTTACCAGAACAGTGGATCATGGTGGGGTGGTGGATGTGGTGTACCTAGACTTCAGCAAGGCCTTTGACACCGTTCCCCACAGGAGACTTGCTAACAAACTAGAACACACAGGAGTTGGACATAAAACAGTAAACTGGATTAGAAACTGGCTGCAGAACAGGACCCAGAGAGTTTTGGTCAATGGGGCATTATCAAGGGAGGGAGGGAGGTGTGACTAGTGGCTTTCAACAGGGATCGGTGCTGGGTCCAATCCTCTTCAACATATTCGTCAGTAACATCACTGATGAATTGGAGGGAAAGGTTTGCCTGTTTGTAGATGATACAAAGCTCTGCAACAGGGTGGATACACTAGAGGGGGCATTTGGTATGGAAGCTGATTTAAGGAGACTGGAAGAATGGTCCAGAAACTGGCAGTTAAAATGTAATGCCAAGAAATGTAAGGTAAAGCACCTGGGGAAGCTGAACCCGGGAAAAAAGTACTAGAAGGTCATCAATTAGAGGAGACAAAGATGGAATGGGATCTGGGCGGGGTCAGTACCAATGACTTAAAGGTAGGAACACAATGCAAAAAAGCAGTACAGAAGACAAGTGGTTTCCTTGCATGCATAGGAAGTGGTATTATGAGCAGAAGGTAGGAAGTTATCAAGCCGCTCTACAGATCCTTGGTGAGGCCACACCTCAAGTACTGTGTCCAGTTCTGCAGGCCTCACCTAAAAAAGGACATCGATCATCTGGAGACGGTGCAGAGAAGGGCCACAAAGATGGTGCGGGGGCTGCATCTTGAGCCATATGAGGCAAGACTCAAAGAGCTGAATTTATTCTTTCTGGAACAGAGTCGAAACAGGGGGGACATGATAGAAACATTTAAGTACATCAAGAAAACTAACGCAACTCAGAAGGAAAACCTCTTCCAGGAAAACAGGTGGCGCGTACAAGAGGGCACAACTTGCGTCGGGTGGGAGGCAAGTTTAAAAGCAACTCTAGAAAGTACTTTTTCACCAAGAGATAGAAACACAGACTTTGACAGCAGATAAGGACCACTTGGCCCACCCAGTCTGCCCATTTCCCTACCTACTGGATAAGCTGCAGATTCTAGTTAACCAACAGCCTATTTCCTGCAACCCCCACTATAATTGCCTTATGTCTGTCCCATGCATATTTGAATTCCTCCACTGTTTTAGACCCCACAACCTCTCCAGGAAAGCAGTTCCATGCGTCCACCACTCTCTCCGTGAAAAAGAATTTCCTCAAATTACCCGAGCCGTCCCCCCTCTAACTTTAAATTGTGCCCCCTTGTCCTTACACATCTCTTTTTCTGAAAGATGCTACCCTCCTGGACTTTGTTGATTCCCTTGAGGTACTTAAAAGTTTCTATCATGTCCCCCCATCCCTCCTTTCATCAAGGGTATACATATTAAGTTCTCTCAGTCTCTCTTCATATGGTTTCTGATGTAGACCCTGCACCATTTTAGTTGCCCTCCTCTGGACTACTTTCATCCTGTCTATGCCCTTGTGGAGATGAGGTCTCCAAAACTGCATGCAGTACTCCAGATGGGGTCTCACCAACTGTCTGTATAGAGGGATAACCACTTCCCTTTTTCTACTTGCGATGCCCCTCCCTATGCATCCCAGTATCCCCCTGGCTTTCCCTACTGACTTCTCATATTGCATACCCACCTTTAGGTCATCTGATATGACTACACCCAGATCCCTTTCCATTATTGTTGTTGTTAGTACCTCCCTGCTATTGTGTACTCTTCTCCTGGATTTTTATTTCCCAGGTGCATTACTTTGCACTTCTTTGCATTGAATCTAAGTTGCCATATGTCTGACCATTCCTCCAACCTTGCCAAGTCCCTTCTCATCCTTTCTACCTCCCTTGTGTATCAACTCTGTTACAGATCTTTGTGTCATCCACAAAGAGGCATACCTTTCCTTCCAGACCCTCTGCAATGTCACCTATAAAAATGTTAAAGAGGACTGAACCCAGTACTGAGCCCTGAGGTACTCCACTAGTAATCCCCCTTTCTTCAGAATGTGTTCCATTCACTATTACGTTCTGTGTCCTGTTGTGTAGCCAGTTTTCTACCCAGGCTACCACCCTGGGACCCACTCCCAGGCTGGCTAACTTGATTATTAATCTTTTGTGCGAGACTGTGTCAAATGCCTTCTACAAAGTCTAGGTAGGCCATATCCACAGCCCCTCCCTGGTCTATTACTTTGGTCACCCAGTCAAAGAAATCAATTAGATTTGTCTGACATGAACTTCCTGCTGTGAATCCATGCTGCTTTGGGTCCAGTGCCCCGTTGGCCTCTAGGTACTCAACAATTCTTTCTTTCAGAAGTGATTCCATCATTTTCCCCACCAAGGAGGTCAAAGGGGAATCACACCTGCCCTCCTCCAGTCCTCAGGTACCACCCCATTTTCCCATGATTTGTTAAAAAGTGTGGTTAGTGGTGTCACTGGGTCCTCCCTTAGCTCTTTTAGGATTCTAGGGTGAATCCTGTCAGGCCCCATTGCTTTGTCCACCTTGAGTTTTAGAAGTTCTTTCAGTACTCTTTCTTCTTTAATGGACTGGCATCAACCCCACTATCTAGAGTGCTTCTACTGTTTGGTTTAGGTAACTCCTCCTCCTCTTCTTTTGTGAATACTGAGCAAAAGCATTCATTATCTCTGCCTTTTCATTGTCTCCCTCTGCCCACCTCCCATCTCCTTTATTAATCTTCCCTATCCCTCCCTTAACCTTTCTATGTTCCCTAATGTACCTATAAAAGGTTTCATCCCCCTTCTTAACTGAGTTGGCTATCCTTTCCTCGGTTTGGGCCTTTGCTTTTCTGACTGCCTTCCCCACTTCTTTCTGCTTTAATTGATACAGTTCCCTGTCGTGTTCTGTCTGTGATTCCTTATACTTTTTGAATGCAGCCTTTTTCTCCTTAACCTTCCTGACACTTCTTTTGAGAGCCATAGTGTTTTTTATTCCACTTTGTTTTCTTTTATTTGTTTCACACAAAGGCTTGTTGCCTCAATGATGGCAGTTTTGATTTTTCTCCATTGTTCTTCCACCCCTCCTTTCTGGCCATTTCCTAATGCATTCCTCAGGTATTCACCCATTTTGCCAAAGTCAGCCCTTCTAAAGTCCAGTATCCTTGTATTTGTATGGCTTGTCTCCATGGTTGCGTTTATTGTGAAGCACACTGTGCAGTGGTCACTTGTTCCCAGGTGTCTACTGACTTCTAAGTTTGTGATCCTCTCTCCATTTGAGAGTACCAGGTCTAATATTGCTCCCTCCTGAGTGGGTTCCACCACTAGCTGTCTAAGGCATGCTCGCTGTAGGGCATCAAGAATGACCCTGCTCTTGAATGTGGCTGCAGTACATGTCCTCCAGTTAACATCTGGCATATTCAGGTCCCCCATCAACAGTATCTCCCCTTTTTCAGCCATTTTGAGAATGCCCTCTATCATTTTCTTGTCCATTTCCTCCACTTGAGACGGGAGTCTGTATACAACCCCTGTATGGATTGTGATGCCATTCCCTGTCTCCAATGTGACCCAGAGTTCCTCTTGTTCTCCCCCTTTACTTTTTAGTTCTGTTACTTTGATCCCTTCCCTTATGTAGAGAGCTACTCCACCTCCTCTTTTACCCTCCCTGTCCCTTCTGTAGATTGTGTACCCTGGTATGTTGACATCCCAGTCATGGTTCTCCATGTACCATGTTTCTGTGACTGCCACAATATCCAAGTGTTCCACTTCCACCAGGGCTACTGGCTCTGGAAGCTTGTTTCATAGACTACGGGCAATAGTACTCATTGCCCTCCATTTAATGTTGGGTTTATCCTTTTTTACCCTATCCTTGCTCTTACTGCCCTTGTCCATTTTTCCATTTACCCGTCCTGCCCTCTGTCAAGCTCTGTACCTCAGTGTTTACCCTACTACCTGCCATGCTTTGAGGGGGAGGCTTGAATGTTCCTGTTTCCTATCAGCACCTCCCCCTTGGCTAGTTTAAAAGCTTGCCAAGGAAGCCTTTAAACCTGTCACCTAGGAGCGTGTCTCCCTTCCTGGACAGATGCAAACCACCATGCCAGTATAGACCTTCATCTCTCCAGGTGGACCCCTAGTCCCCAATGAAGCCAAAGCCCTGTGCTCTGCACCAGTTTTGCAACCATTCATTAAACTGCATGGTGTGCAGTGCCCTAGCATCACCCCTGCCATAGACTGGTAGCACCTCTGAGAAGGTTACTGTGCTTGCTACCTGTCTTAGGCCCCTCCCCAACTCCACAAATTCATCCTGCACTGCACTGATCTCATGCCTAGCTAGGTCATTTGTCCTGAGGTGGACAATGATATCTAGTTTCCTCTCCTGTGATGCTGCTTCTGCAATCCTGAGGATTCGCTTCCTGTCCCTCAAGCCACGGCACCAGGCAGACACCTTACTTCCCTCTCCTCTCCTGTGCACTGTGCAGGGTAATTAAGAATATGACAGTTCTGCTCCAAGACCTGTTGAGAAAGTGATGTCAGAACCTTGGCTATAAAGGAAATGCCACAAACACTAGTGACTGTTAGAAACAATCAAATACACCACTGCTCCACCACCCTGGTGATTACTGCCCTTTATGAAATGGACATCAGAATTCAGACATCCTGATTGGTGCTTACCTGTGTGATATTCCTTCTAACGCACAGGAAAAAGTACCAGCAGTGCCCTGTGAGCACCGATCCTAGTAAACATGCCAATTAGAATGTTGGCAAATCTGAAATCAGCCATATTGTTTAACCAGCTGAAAGTGGCACTACCAGTCTATACAATGGCATCTTTGAAATAAAATAAGACAGTACCTCTGACCTCTTGTATACTTCACCTCAGTCTTTCAAAGTTTCAATCCATCTATACTCTCCTCGTGGATACAGCAGGTATTAAAGAAAAAAACGGAACAGCCGTGCTCTCTCTCCCAGCCCACACACTCGCTCTTCAATGTAAAAAACAGAACAGCTGTGCTCTCTTTCTCCCCACCTGCTCGCTCTTAAATGTTTTAATTTTCATTACATCTACCTATCTCCTCATGGGTGCAGCATTTAGTAAACGAGAAAAAAAAAAAAAGAAATGAATAGCCGCGATCTCTGTCTCTCAGCTCGCCCGCTTGTTCAGAATGAACTTCTTCGGGGGAAAAATAAATGAACAGCCGCGATCTGTCTCCCAGCCACCCACTCATTTAGAATCCACCCAGTCATTCAGAATCAACTTCTTTTACAAATAATTAAAAAAAAAAGACATTTCTAATCTTCGTTGTCTCCACACACCATGGGGGGGAGGTGACTACTGCCATGACAACCAGACCTAAACTACAGAAGCTTTTGTAGGACAAAATTCCTTCACTCAAAGAAAAAAAAAAAAAACACACAACACACTTAGGCGGAGGAACTATTTTATTAAAAGTGACACAATCATTTATGTTTTTTCCTACTTAAAATTGGGAATTTTACCTACAAAATGCAGTTGCATTACAGATGACATTTCATAAGCACAATAAGCCACTCCAGTGTGTGCGTTAGACACTTTAACACACGGCTAGGAGGCTGGACACACTCGGCCAATGGCCTCGCGCCTCACTACGCCTCCTAGTCGTGTGTTAAAGTGTCTAACGCACACCCTGTTGTGGCTTATTGCTTACTTATAGTAAGTCAACAAACCACTCTACTGAGTCCAGGGATAAAAATGAACTCACTGTTCAGCCAGCAGGACACTTCCAAAATATTGCACAAATACCCTTCCAAATCCTACGTGTCTAGCACAGAAATCAAGCAACTTCAGTTGTATTACAACCCCTCTGGTTATAACATTACTACACTTTAATGGAATCCTGCAATTCTTAATGCCAATAAGAAAATAATGAAACTTTCTGTAGAAAGTGTAGCTTACCTTCTTAGTCCCCTACAATATTATGTTTTACCAAGTTGCCAGTTCCTCAAATGCGTTCTAATTTGTTCTCTGCAGTATAGCCAGTTTCTCAGCTTCCGAAAGGAACAGCAAGTCTTCTAGATAGACCCATGGAACAGCCTGCTACCAGAAGTGGCGGCATCGAAGACAGTAAGGGAATTTAAACTCCTTGGGACAGGCAATGTGGGCAACTTAGGGAAAAAATATAATTTTCTTGGGGGGGCACCTTGTGCAGACTAGATGGACCACACAGTCCCCATCTGCTGACACTTTTCTTATGGTCTTATGTTTTCTGACTTCATAGTACAAGGAGTCTGTGGTAGGGCGAAGGTGTACATGGGCAAATCAGGTAGTGTGACACATAGCAGCTCTTTTTTAAAGTTCCATATTTATTTTCAATTCTTCAAAAGTTGTTTGCAGCAGGACAGATTCGGTACAATGAACTGGTTCAACAGCACAATATCACCTTTGGCACAGAAATTAAATAACATCTAACACCTTAAAGCACTTTACAAAGCCCCCTGGAGTTCACCAAAACCGATCTGAACTACCTGAGATAAGTGGACAACTTATATACAATGTAGGGGGTCATGTGACTTCATAAACCCACCCCTGTACTTTATTTCAAATGGTACTTCTTTATTTACAATGTACTTATTTAATTTACCATAGCTAAACATCTTACAATTAACATAGCATCATGTTTACATTCACAAAAGTGAATTGTACTCTTTCTGAGAAGTTTTAATACACACTCTGGCACCAGGAAGCACCACCCCTTCTTGCAACATCATAAAAGGGTTGAGTAAATGGCTGGCTGTCTCTTAAGAGCGAGCTGCAGCTGAAGGTGAATGGACTCCAGGGCTCTAAAATGTCCGTAGATGCTGAAAATCTCTCGTTTTGTGAAAGTCTCGAAAACAGTACAAAAGTAGTGAAATTCAACTCAGGAGGGTATGTAGAGCTGTCACTACTATTTTCCAGCAGAAATTACTAAGCTTGGTCAGTACTAGAAGGCTAAATGCCTTCACGACCATGCGCACAGTCGAGCAGGAACAGCCGCTCGTATACGCACTGTAGTGCAGGAGCTCAGCAGCAATTTTACACAGGGCAAGCTGCATTTTTCAACAGTTCTTGAAAAAAAAGAACATAACGAGTACTACAGAGGAGAACCAGTAGGTTCTCAATACAATTTCTGAACTTAAAAGGCATAGTCAAGCCCTAGAAAGCACAGTAAGGACAAATGGGGCTAAAACTAAGCATCATTAAGCAGTGCCTTACAATATTCCAAACGGAGGGCTATAACTTTATAAAACCCTCACAAATGGTCATGCAGGCAGGAATCTGACAACGGGGAAAGCCTACAGAACTGGAAACAACTCTATATACTATTTTTAGCAGCAAGAACATATGCATTTACAATTCGGAGCATAACATAAGCTCCAAGTACGTAAAGAGGACAGGACATTTTTATAACAACAGGGGGGGCAGTCCTCACGTCCTCAGCACTTTAACACTGCAACAATATTCTATTCAACCTAACTATGCGGCAATGTATACAAACAGAAATTCTCAAGGCAGTAGCTAGAAAGCACTCACAACTGCCTGTGAAAGGGGGGGGGGGACTTAACTTTTATCCCACTCCTTACTACAATAATGTACCAATAATTCATAAGCCCTAATTGATCACAGAACCACACTGTGACAGAGTCCATTGGATTCTTTTGCCTTTTTTACTAGTAGTTAGCAAAATGCAATAAAATTATGAAAAGGTAATTAAATAAAGAAATAAAAACAAAGAAATGATTACAGGGGCATCTACCCCACCCCCCCAAACATCCTTACTAACCACCTGCTCTTTAAAGATGAAAGAATAAGACGCAAGTCAGCATTTAAAAAACAGCTTCCACAGAACACCCAAACTTCCAAATTAAATTCCTCTTTAAATGAGAGGAGGTGCATGGACAGGACTGTGATGTGATTTAGCCTGGAGAACAGAGTCACTGTAGGTTGTACATGCAGTATCCAAAAATACCATTATCGTGCTTGTTCTACATTGATTGTTTCGCCCCTGCCCTATTGTAAAATTGTATGCAAATGATCTAACCAATTTATCTGTACTTGTTTGACAAATTTCCACTGTAACCTGCTTACTGTATTTGTTATGTTGCTTGCTAATCTCCGTTACTGATGTGAAACCTCTGTAAAAGAGCACGTGTGCTCTAAAGTATTTTCTGAAATTGTCAATAAATAATGATAAAAAAAAAAAAAAAAAATCACACATGCCCACACAATCAAAAGCATCATGGGCTGCATATGCAAATCACCACAGAATGTTATGCTGGTTCAACTTTAAGCAGAATTGCACGGTGCCGAAAGGCCTCAATAAATAATGATAACAATTTAGGCCCAAATGACAGTTGCCTCGACCTCCAAATTAAACTCCATGAATAGCCAACAGCAGACTTGTACAGCGCACCCTTACCAAGAGAAGCATATTCTTACCTAGCGAGGTCATGGACTCATGATTTTCCCTCATCACATCCCGGTACAGCTCCTTCTCCGACTCGTTCAGTATACCCCACTCTTCTTTAGAAAAGAATACAGCAACATCTTCAAACGAGGTGGGCACCTGAGAGAACATGTGACAGATGTCTCAGACTGGATCATGAGTGAACAGGAGAATTAGAGTACAGTAATTTGTTTTTTAAATGATGCCTCTTTACTTCGCTAAGCGCTCGCGCAGGAATGCTCGGAATTGGCCCATTCTGATCCCACAGGATTTCACTGGAATTTCCAATTCCAATAAAGACTGCAGAATTTATTTATTTTATCTTATTTATTTAGTTTTTGTTGACCGGGTAAGTGCACTAGGCAAATTCTGCCTGTTTTCAGGCACGACCAGGGGGGCGGGAATATAGATGAATGCCAACTGACTTTGAACCAGATTAAGCTGTTGGTGGTATTTTTAGCGAATATTAAATCCTCATTTTTTTATGTAAAAGCATAATTTTGTTTTTAATGACAGAATTAGGATTTTCAGACTGCAGTTATGAAAAATCCTAAATCCAAAAACTGGACAGGAATCTAATGATTCCAGTTCTGAATCTGCAATTCTGAGTATCCGTACACTCATGCTAGTTTTCAGTTTTTCTGCATGGCACAGAAGAAATGCAGAAAACCCGCACTTTTTCCCCCACTGTGCAGAATACTGCAGAATTCTTAAAAAAAAAAACAAAAAAAAACCGCATACATAGGCCAGCTCATCGGCGCAGTGGCTGGATTTCTGCTTGCAATGCCGCGACCCGGGTTCGGGAACGGACTCGGGTCATCGGTCAGCCGGCCGGGGGGAGAAGGCTGGAGCGTCTGTGGATAGCTTGCCTTCTCCAGGGGGGAGGGTGGGGATGTGAGCCGGGCACCTGCTGGCCCCTGGCGGAGGCCAGGAGCATGGCAGAGTGTCAGGGCTCAAATTTCCGGGGGAGTGACGGATGTCGGAGCTCGACTTGAGGCTGTGGGTACGCCACTTCAAGGAGAAACTGAAAATGGCCCTGGCTAGCCAGATGACTGCTCTCATTCTCCCTCGCTGTTGTCATGACCCCACGATCTCCCACCTCAGCAGCACCTGAGCAGAAGCCGCAGTGGCGCTGGACAACCCCACCGGTGCCTTCCCTCTCGAAGGAGGGGGGCCCACTCGGTGAAGGGTTACGCTGGGCTACCTCCAGGGGGCTGCAATCTGGGGTTGGGGTAGGTCATGGGGATGGCGGACAGATGGGATAAGACCTTGAGGGCCCGAAGGAAGTGCTGGCCGGGAGAAGCAGAGGAGTACAAACAGGAGAAAAACAAACAAACAAACAAAAAAACCACATACTTGCTGTTAGGGTGTTAAAACCATGAAAAAGACAGATGCAGAAAAAACACACACACACAGTGTGGTAAGGTTGTGATGGTAAAGCTCTGTTGCTGTTTAAAATCTCTCCAAATACAGTGGTCCCTCCATCAGCACAGTGGTAGCATGATCGTTCACGAGGCCAGCGACCCAAATTCATGAATGACCTTGAACCATCAGGGGCCAGACCGGGGGGGGGGGGTTGAGCGTTTTAGAGTACCCTCTCCTTTTTCACGGAGGGAAGGATGTGATTCCCTGCTACGATACAGCCACCTGGGTGACCACGGGTGTCAGTGCAGTAGGGGACACACAGGGGAGGATGGACATCAGCTGGGCACTGCACGGCACATTTATGGCAAACTTGTGTGCATGTGCTTGGTACTCCTTATTTGATGGCATCCTGAGTGGGTGGGACAAAAAAAAAAAAGAATAAACCCTGGAGTAAGCGAAATGATCCAGGCACTCGGGCCTTGTCTCCTGCTACTAGCCATCCTCTTCACCTAAGATTCTCCAGCCTCTGTTCTCCCTGGAGATGCACGTTCACACTGACCAGGCCCTAATGCAAGGAACACTGACTAGACCCCAATGCAAGGAGTAAGCTCGTGCAGTCAACAGGAGATGCCAGACATCTTTCACCCTTCCCGAGCTGCACGCACATGCACCACACCACCTGTGGCCACCCAGATGGTGATAATACAGCAGCGCGCACTCACCACCCACCCCGGAAGAGGAAGAGCATCCATTGGGACACTCTGTCTTCCTGCCCCTGGCCAGCCCCCTATGATCCAGGCTAACTCATGAACCTGGGTCACTGGCACTGTGAGCAGTACTGCTGCATCAATGGCCCCGCTGTCTCCCTTGTCTTCAAAATTAGGATCTAGCCCCACACGTGATGTCACAAAGGGACATTATAAGTTGTAAGTCTGTCAGTGGGTTCTTATTTATTTTTTGTATGTTTTTCCTTCCCCTGCCTGGATGGTCCCCATCCCCCAGGCACTCCATAACTGACATTCCGACATCCACTGGGACTTGCCTCCAGCCTCTTCCCCCAGGGACTGACTCCCCAGAGGAGTAGATGGAGTTTCCCCAATCTCCACCTGCGAACGCATACATTTCGGCTGGCTGACCTGCTAATTGGGGGTGGGGCCTGTGGGCATCTGGCATTATTCTACAGGCTGGGAGTCTTCCCTGTTCTGTTCCCTGTAAGGCATGGCGTGTAGTATTGCCATGATTCCCGTCGTGTGCCCCTGCATGATGTGTGGTGACAAATTCTGGACCCTCACCTGCATTTCAGCAGCCCGAACTGCCTATCCCCTAGCTGTTGCTAGGGGGTCAGGTGTTCGGCGAGCTCCACATACCGTCCCTCACAGACGCAGGAGAGCAGCACTCAATCCCCCACCCCCCCCGGGCCAACCCTCAGACATCTTGTGTTTGCTCCTGAACCAGGGTCATCAATGCCACAAGAGGTACAACTACCTGTCAGCAGCTTCCGATTCCAATACCGCTACTTGCATGGGTGGCAACACTGATGAAAATACACCGGCTCCTCTAGTCTGCTGAATATTCACTGAAGCAGAAATGTATTCAGGCAGTGGCAACTGCGGCAGCAACCAATGATGTCAGCTGTAGCAAGGCCACACCATGGTTCTGGAAACAGCAGCACAATCAGGGTGCAAAATTCCGATACCTTACGTGCCCCAGGGAAGGCGCATTTGACTAAGGACATCTATAGCTCTTTAGTAACTGCCCACTGGAGCACCTAAGGCATTAAAAGGAATTACACTGATTTTCAGAGCAGTGTGACAGCCGAATCAGGCACTTTTTTGTTTCCATTGTTGTATGTCATCCTGACGTGTGTGTGTGTGTGGCTGGGGGAGCTGTGGCACTGACCACGGGATTGTACAAACAATGATCAGCTGAAAACGGTCCAGACAAGCAACACAGTTTCCTCCTTGCACGTCGCACTGATCTGACAGATGGCCATAACAGCCTCTGAGACAGACGGAATGAGGGAGCAGTTGGAGAAACTGAAAAATCCACAGCATGTCAGGAGGATGCACTCTCTGGCCCCGTAACACCTTCACACCATGTACAAAGATTCCAGCTATCAAACTGGGTCAACTGGAGGGGGTAGTGCTCCAAGAGTCTAAGGCTAATGACTATCTGTTTTTGATGTTAAACACCAGAAAAAAAAAAAAAAAAACAGAATTTGTCATTTTTAAACCAGCACTTGGAGTTAATTTTTCATGGAAAAAAAATATTTGCACCACACTTTGTTTTTTTTTTTTTAGTTTTTTTAACCAGGAGTAGCACACTAAGCTGAAAGCTTTTTTTACAGGTTCAACCTGGGAGCACAGGGAAGTTAAGTGACTTGCTCAGGGTCACACAGTATGCAAGTGGAAGCTGTGGGATTCAAACCCAGGTCCAGTATGTTGAGTGTCACCAGATTTGCAGTTCAGAGCCTTAAACCACTGCGCTATACTTCCTCCCTATTATCATACAAATAACCCCAGTTTGCACCACCTCTTTGTGCAAACTCCCCATTATGAGCCAAAGTCTTGTACAAAACATGCTAATTTGCCCTCAATGTGGGGGGGGGGGGCCCAGAAACAAACAGAATTTAAAATTTTATCTAATGGAATTGGTAGTTTTGATAGTGGAAAATCAATGGTACAAAAAGTTCCACGGGGGTAAGCCCTAAAGCATATATAGTTTCTGGGATGCAGGGTGGGCAATGGGGCTCAGAGGCTGTAGGGGGAGGCACCGACGGGGGTCAGGCTGGTGAATCAAAGAAGAAACAGTAAATAGCAAAAAATCTTACCTCCAGCTTCATTCTCCCACTCTGGTTGTACAACTTCAGCTACACTTGATCAGTGACTGGAGTGCCTTCAAAAGCCTTTTTCACAATCAACAAAAGACAGCATGTACACCTCTGAAAGACAAAATGTACGATTCCCACATAAAGTAAGCGCAGAGACCTTCCGGATAGTCCAGCCTGACGGTTCGATGGCTGCGGTTCGCTTCCGACGTGGGTAGCCTGCATTCACAAACAAATTAAAATTCTTCCCACCCTGTAAATGGCACAGGCCTGGCGTGTTGCGGAGGTTAGGCACTGCATATATAACATTTCCAAGTACCTACTTTTACAGCCATGCAAAGAGGGCCCCACCCCACCACCATCAATATCAAAAGCAAGTGCCTGTTGTCTGTGGCACTCCTGGTCCCTCATATAAGCCTCTCTGCTTACTGTGGCACCTCCCTCTCTCAATCCTGGTCCCAGCAGTACAACTTAATTTATTTTGTATTTCGTTTTTGTGCTGGGGGATGAAGGACCAGGTAAGTACTTCCTGTTTTAACCTCCTCAAGCTACAGATGCAAGCTATCTGACACTGGACCAGATTAAGCTGTTGGTGGCATTTTAGTGAATGGCAGAAATTTGGCAAGGACACTGGGGAAATTCTCCTACTCTACCCAATAGCATTAGGGCTCTCCGTTGGATTTTTTTGTTTGGGGGGTGTCCAGGACTTTCTAGAAAAACAAATGGAAGTGCACAGCTAAAAAGTGGGAGTCCCCATGAAATTTATGGGGGTCCCATTGAAATGGCTCTGAGCCACGTCCCCATGTTCGTATGTTTTGTGAGGTAAGAATCTGGAGAGTGCAGGGGTGCACTACATTGGTTTCTATGGGGCTGTTTAAATATGACTTTTAGTATTTTAGAGGGCCAATTCAAACACATTAAGGCAACCACTCAATTAACAAGGCCCCTGTTAGTTCAGCGGTGGCCTTAGTTTGTCCTCTGGGGCCTTAAAAATCATTGTTAAAAAGACAGCCCCATAGAAACCAATGGCGCGTCCCTGCACTCTCCAGATTCTTACACCACGAAATGTGCGAGCACAGGGGCATGTCTCAGTGGATGGGCTCCCAAGTCCTTGTAAGTGAGCACCTCAGGGACTTCTTTCAAAAAACTGTGACCATCCCGAAGCATAAAACGTGCGTAAAGGACGCAGTCACCTGCATCCCCGAGAGCCGCGAGCATTCTTTTTTAGTTCTAGAAATACATCCCGAGTAGTGACACTTTCCCAGGAACCTTGCTTCATCCTTGTTCATGAATGAATCTGACCCTTTTATGTCCCAGCGAAGCAAAGGTGTTTTCAAACTCACTGGACTAAATTGAAGGTCCATGCATCCCAGTGCATCAGAGACAGTTTGACGAAATTACGCACCTGGAGACTTTCTCCACGACAAATGTCATCAGTGGCCCATATGGCAATACATTCTGAATATTACTGTATTTGCTGACCCAGGGGTCAAAACTGTTTTGCAGCCACTAGCCAGCAAAGCTAGTGACTGGAAAAATCCACTAGTCCCACAGACCTTTCTACTGGCCCAGCTGGTGTACGTACTGAAATATTACCTTTCTCAGTACAAGTCCACAGGGCTACTTAAAATTTCTTTTTTACTAGCCCGATACAAAATCTACCAGCATTTGGCTAGCGGTCCAGTGCCAGTTTAAACCCATGCTGACCCACTACTATTCTCGGGTGCTCCAGGGAGTACTGCTTTTATTGCATAAGTCAACAGAAGAAAGGGTCTGTATATGAACTACATGTTCTGCAGTATTAAGAGTCAAAGGAGCACTTTTTATTTGAAAGGCCCCGCATGCCAAAAACTTCTGGTATGCTTAATGGGTGGCCTGGAAGGAACCTATGTTTTAACCTCAGACACAGACAGAGTAGTACTAGATATATTTCAGCATAGATGGGGAAACCTTCACCCTAGCATATTGAGAGTAATATTGCAACTTGTACTACATGAGCTGTGCTTTTTTTTTGTTAATTCTATTTTTCACCTGCAGTAGTGGCAGGGATATACCCCTCTCAGCCCTGGCACCATTTCAGGTGCACCCTCGTGCCATCCCC
This sequence comes from Neoceratodus forsteri, assembly GCA_016271365.2. Lineage (NCBI taxonomy): Eukaryota > Metazoa > Chordata > Ceratodontiformes > Ceratodontidae > Neoceratodus > Neoceratodus forsteri. The sequence goes on along the minus strand of JADMNL010000026.1, from coordinate 331,537,227 downwards.
AGGACTACTGGAATTCTGGGAGACCGTGGCTTACCCCTACGGTGGGGCTTCCCCCTCTGGGGCCTAAGGGAGGGAGGGAGAACCAAGATGGTAATCCAGAGTCCAGCATTCTGGAGCTCCTGATGTCATCCTGCTTCAGCCACCGGGGTTTCCCTGCTTTGTTCACCTCTGGGAATGCGGACACACAATGATGTCAGTGCATGAGCATTTGTGCGCCCACGCATGCTCCACAGACATTCACCGTTGTCCCCTTCCCCATCTGTGAGGTCCCACCCTGTGTTCTTCCAGCCTCCACTGGAATCACTGTAGTGCCAGGCGTCTACGGCCTCCCCCCACCCTGGAGGCAGCGAGCTGTCCATTAGTCGTTCAGCCTACCTGCCACCTACTGGCCCTCTAATGCTCTGGGTGAGTTTCTGAACCCAGGTCTTCAGCGTCACAATCGGTAGCTCTACCACTGTGCCTTAACGCTGCAAAATAACCATCTTCTCAGTGAAGAGGTGGTAAACCAGGCAGCAGTTGCACTGTAAAGCAGAAATGTTTCCTTTACCCTTTCACCTATTTAAAGCAGCAGAATTTGCTAGTTGGCAAAAAAAAAATGTTTTGTAGTACATATGAACATACGAACATATGAAATCTGCCAGCAGATAAAGGCCTAGAGGTCTATCATGTCTGCTCGAATGTGCAGCTAGCACCCCTTATTCTGCAGCTGCCCCTCCCTTCCACCCTTCCCCTTCATTAACCCTCCCCCTTGTCCTGTCCCATCCTCGTTTGAAGCAGTCCACTGTTCTACTGCATACCACTTCAGCAGGTAACGATTCCACCCAGCCACCACCCTCTCTGTCAAAAGTGTCTCCTCATCTCCTCCTGAACTTTCCTTGCTCCAGTCTCGATCATGGCCCTGGTGGCCTCCCTCCTTACTTTGAACAGCCCCTCTGTACATCGCCTTTGTTTATTCCTTTCATGTATTTAAGGGTTTCAATCATGTCACCCCTGTCTCTCCTCTCCCCAGTGAGTACATGTTCAACTCCTTCAACCTCCTCTCGTATGATAAGTCCCCCAGCCCCTTGATCATCTTTGTCGCTCTGCGCTGCACCCCCTCCTGTAACTTAATGTCCCTCTTCAGATACGGATGCCAGTACTGCATGCAGTACTTTAGGTGTGGTCTAACTAATGATCTATACATTGGCAGAATCACCTCCTCCCTCCTTGAGGATATACCCCTTGCAATACAACCCAGCATTTTGTTGGCCTTTGCAGCTGCCTTCCTACATTGTGCCGAGTTGTTCATTGACCCTGTAATGAGCACACCAATATCCTTCTCCTCCTCCTCCTCTGTCTGGGCTAGCTGCACTCCCCCTAGCTGGTAACTCTTCCTTGGGTTCTTCATCCCAAAATGCAGCACCTTGCACTTTTTGGCATTAAAGCCCAGTTGCCAGGTGTCTGACCAGGTTTCAAGCTTTGCCAGATCATCCTGCAACCCCTGCCATCCCCCTAGGTCATCCACCACCGCGCCTACCTTGGTATCATCAGCAAACAGACTGATCTTGCTCTTGATGTCCCATGATATGTCTGCAATGACTATCCCAAACAACACTGGTCCCAAAACTGAGCCCTGTGGAACACCGCTCGTCACTGCCCTTGGGTGTGAGAGCTCCTCACCCACCACTACCCTCTGTTGCCTTTCCTACAGCCAGTTTCCTATCCATCTCACCAGCTTTGCACCCGCCCCTGTGCCTACTAACTTCCTTCCCTGCCTTCCATGTGGCACTGAGTCAAATGCCTTACTGAAGTCCAGATACAGGACATCCACTGCATGGCCCCTGTCCAGTTGCCTAGTTACCCAGTCATAGCACTCGACCAGGTTGGTTTGGCAAGATCTGCCATGTATGAAGCCATGCTGTCTGCTGTCCTGTAGTCCTTTGGCCTCTAGAAGGGCCACCAGCCTCTCCTTCAGGATAGTCTCCATTAGCTTACCCACAATGGATGTGAGACTCACAAGTCTGTAGTTTCCCGGTTCATCCTTGGGGCCACTCTTGTGGAGGGGAACCACATGAGCCATCCTCCAGTCCTGAGGTACACACCTCGAATGTAGTGAGGCATTAAATAGGCCTGCCAAAGGTCCTGCAAGGACCTCTGCCAGCTCCTTCAGTACCCTGGGGTGGATTCCATCTGGGCCTGGTGCCTTGTCCACCCTCAGTGCCTTCAAACCCTCTCGAACTCTGCTCTCCATGATTTTACCTATCTGTCACCACTTCCCCCCCCCCGCTCCTGCCATTTCTCCCACCTTGGGTGTCACCCCCCTCTTCTCTTTAGTAAATACTGAGCAGAAATACTCATTTAGTGCTTCCGCCTTATCGCACCCTGCTTCCACCCAACCCCACTCCTTCCTAATCCTTACTATGTGGTCCTTACAGCTCCTTTTCTCCCTGATGTACTTAAAGAAGTCCTTCTCCCCCTTCTTAATGCCTTGTGCCAGCCCGAGTTCCATAGATGCTTTGGCTCCCCTTACTGCCCATGTCACCTCCTTCAATTCCGTCAAGTACTCCTCCCTGTCCTCCCCACTCCCTGTTTTCTTGTACTTCCTAAAGGCAGCTCTTTTCCTCCTTACCTTTTCCATGACCTTCTTGCTCAACCAGATCAGTTTCTTAGCCCTAGCCTTCTTGCTCTGGGATTTGCAGCAGGTTTTGGTTGCCTCCACTATCCCCAGCTTTATGAGCTCCTGCCTCTGGTTAGTGTCCATACTAGATTGAATTCTGGCCAGGAACCCTTTTACCACTTCCCCCATCCTCCCAAAGTTGGCCCTCCTGAAGTCCAGCACTACTGTGCCAGATTCCACTCCTTTCTTGCCCATATCCAATGTGAGCCATACTGAGTGGTGGTCACTCCCTGACAGCGGTTCCTCCACTGTAAGTTCTCTCACAAAGTCCCCATTTGCCAGCACAGGGTCAAGGGTATTTCCTAACCTGGTTAGTTCACTGACCATTTGCAGCAGGAAGCTATCCTGGAAGGCATCCAGCAGTACCTGCTCCCTTCTGTTCCTGGTTGTTGGGGTACTCCAGTCCACTCCTGGCATGTTGAAGTCCCCACAATCACCACACTACCCTTCTTGCAGGTCCTCCTGATCTGTCCCGCTAGTTCCCTGTCTAACTCATAGAAACATAGACTCTGACGGCAGATAAGGACTGCTAGGCCCATCTAGTCTGCCCATTTCCCTACCTACAGGATAGGTCGCAGATCCTATTTAACCAACAGCCTATATCTTCCTGCCCCCCACAAGAATTGCCTTATGTCTGTCCCATGCATTCTTGAATTCTCCCACAGTTTTAGACTCCACAACTTCCTCAGGAAGGCTGTTCCATGCATCCACTACCCTCTCTGTGAAATAATACTTCCTCACATTGCCCTGAACCGCCCTCCTTCTATCTTTTAAATTGTGTCCCTTGTTCTTGCAAGTCTCTTTTTCTGAAAGATGCTACCCTCTTGGACTTTATTGATTCCCTTGAGGTACTTGAAAGTTTCTATCATGTCCCCCCTCTCCCTTCTTTCCTCAAGGGTATACATATTAAGCTCCCTTAGTCTCTCCTCATACAGCTTCTCTTGCAGACCCTGCACCATTTCAGTTGCCCTCCTCTGGACTGCCTCTATCCTGTCTATGTCCTTGCAGAGATGGGGTCTCCAGAACTGGACACAGTATTCCAGATGGGGTCTCACCAACTGTCTGTACAGAGGGACAACAACTTCCTGTTTTCTGCTGCTGATGCCTCTCCCTATACATCCCAGTATACCCCCGGCCCTCCCTACTGCCTTCTCACATTGCTTGCTAACCTTAAAGTCATCTAATATGATTACCCCCAGGTCCCTTTCCTGTTTTTTTTTTGTTGTTACTACTTCCCCACCCATTGTGTATTCTTCTCCTGGGTTCTTGTTTCCCAGGTGCATTATTTGCACTTTTTGCACTGAATCCTAGCTGCCATACGCTCTGACCATTCCTCCAACCTTGCCAAGTCCCTTTTCATCCTTTCCACGCCCTGTGTATCAACCCTGTTGCAGATCTTTGTGTCATCTGCAAAAAGGCATACTTTTCCTTCCAGTCCCTCTGCAATGCCACTGATGAAGACATTAAAAAGGACTGGACCCAATACTGAACCCTGCGGTACCCCACTAGTAACCGCCCTTTCTTCAGAGTGGACTCCATTTACAATTACCTTCTGTGTCCTGTTGTCCAACCAATGTTTTACCCAGGCTACCACCCTGGGACCCACTCCCAGGCTGGTTAGTTTGACTAATAATCTTTTGTGTGGGACTGTGTCAAATGCCTTGCTAAAGTCTAGGTAGGCCATGTCCACAGCCCCTCACTGGTCTGCTACTTTGGTCACCCAGTCAAAGAAATCTATTAGATTCATTTGACATGACCTTCCGGCTGTGAACCCATGCTGCCTTGGATCCTGTGCTCCACTGACCTCAAGGTACTCAACTATTCTTTCCTTCAGAAGTGACTCCATCACTTTCCCTACCACAGAGGTCAGACTGACAGGTCTGTAGTTTCCTGCCTCTGTCTTGGTTCCACTTTTGTGAAGGGGAATCACATCCACCTTCCTCCAGTCCTCGGGTACCACACCATCCTCCCATGATTTATTAAAAAGAGTAGCCAGTGGTTTCACTAGTTCCTTCCTTAATTCTTTTAGAATTCTGGGGTGAATTCCATCAGGCCCCATTGCTTTGTCCACTTTCAGTTTTAGGAGTTCTTGCAGAACCCTTTCTTCTGTGAAAGGACTGGGATCGACCCCCCTATCAAGAGTGCTTCTGTTAATTGGATTAGGCACTTCCCCCTCCTCTTTTGTGAATACTGAGCAGAAATATTCATTCAGTATTCCTGCTTTTTCACTGTCCCCCTCTGCCCACCCACCATTTATTCTATTCAGCCTCACTATCCCTCCCTTTGTCTTTCTACGCTTGCTGATGTACCTATAAAAGGTTTTATCCCCCTTCTTAACTGAGTTGGCTATCTTTTCCTCAGTTTGGGCCTTTGCTATTCTGACTTCCCTCCCTGCTTCTTTCTGCCTTAACTGGTACAGCTCTCTGTCCTGCTCCTTCTGTGTTTCCTTATACTTCTGGAATGCTATCTTTTTCTTTCCTGACTTTCACAGCCACCTCTCTTGAGAACCATAGTGGCTTTTTTCTTTCGCTTTGATTTGTTTATTTGCTTCACACAAAGGCTTGTTGCCTCTGTAATGGCAGTTTTGATAATTTCCCATTGTTGCTCCACTCCTCCTTCTAGCCTGTTTACTAGTGCTTTTCTCCGGCAGTCTCCCATCTTGCCAAGGTCAGCCCTCCTAAAGTCCAGTACCCTCACTTTTGTATGGCTTGACTCTGTAGCTGAGTTTAACGTGAACCACACTGTTTGATGGTCACTTGTCCCCAGATGGCAACCCACTTCTAGATCTGAGATCACCTCACTGCCCCTGTTTGAGAGTACGAGGTCTAAGACTGCTCCCTCACGAGTGGGTTCCGAAACTAGCTGTCTAATGCCTGCCACCTGTAGGGCGTCAAGAATGGCCCTGCTCTTGGATGTGGCTGCAGCAAATGTGCTCCAGTTAACATCTGGCATATTCAGGTCTCCCATCAACAGTATCTCCCTTTCTCTGCCATTCTAAGAATGCCTTCCATCATATCCTTGTCCATTCCTTCCCCTGACATGGGGTCTGTATACAACCCTGTGCGAATTGTGGTGCCCTTTCCAGTCTCCAAGGTGACCCACAGTGCCTCCTCTCCTCCCTGTTTACTCTTTTGTTCAGTTGCTTTTATCCCTTCCTTTACATAGAGAGCTACTCCTCCCCCTCTTCTCCCCTGCCTGTCTCTCCTGTAGGTTATGTACCCTGGTATGTTAACATCCCAGTCATGGTTCTCTGTGTACCATGTTTCTGTGACTGCTACGATATCCAGGCATCCCTCTTCCATTAAGGCCACTAGCTCAGGGAGCTTGTTGCCCAGACTATGGGCATTGGTACTCATTACCCTCCATTTCCTGATGGCCTTACCCTTTTGCCCCATCCCTGTCCTTCTTGCCTTTGTCACTTTCTCCATTTACCCCTGCCCTTCTCCCTATTGACACCTCCATGTTGGTGTTTGCCACACTTACTACCGTGATTGTTTGGGAGGGGGCTAACTCTTCCATCTGAGATGGTGGCCTGTACACCACTCCCATTGTAAGAATCCTATTCTTGGAATCCTGGATTTGCATCCAAAGTGACTCCATACTACCCTCCTCCCCTTCCTCCCTTACACACTTCAGTCCTTCCTTCAAATATAGTGTCACCACCCCCCCTTCCCAATCACCCTGTCCCTACGAAATAACCTGTACCCTGGTACAGACAGGTCCCAGTCATTGTATTGGGTGGCCCATGTTTCCGTGATGGCTGCAATGTCCACCTCTCCCTCTGCCATGAGAACCTGTAACTCTGCAGTTTTCCTCCCAAGGCTCCTAGCATTAAGGGTAACCACCTTCCACCCTTTTCCCCCCTTCCCATCCTAGTAAAAACATGTCTGACATCCTTAAATTCATCCTTAGTGTATTTGAAAATTAACTCAGATATTTTTTAAAAATAAATTTAATAAATAATTTTTTAACTAATGCCTCATGTCACTAAAGATGACAGAAGCGCAATTTCTTAAAATCTCTTCCTCAGATACTACCTGTTGAATTTTCTTCATACTGGAGTCATACTGTGGACGGATGTTACTAGTACAGGTTTCTGATTTTAAACAGCACAGCACTTAGCAACTTTTTTTTTTTTGTGGCAGGCATGCCCCAGGAGCAGAAACTTTTAAAAATGTAAAAGAAAAAAAAAATTAACACTATCCGCCCAGTGGCGGAGCGGTTGCACTCCTGTCCCCCATGCCAGTGACCTAGGTTCAGAAATGGGCAAGAGTTGCTCAGTGGACCAGCTGGGTGAGGGAGGGCCGAGTGCCTGATAGCAGCTCTCCTTTCTCAGGGAGGGGTGACACCAGGTCCCGCTGCAGAGACTGGCACCTGGCAGGCAGCAGCACAGTGGGACTGCAAGAGGAGTGCGGCTGCAGCGTGATGTGCTTGGTGCACACAGCCAACACAATAGCCCAGAGGCAGAAAATAATGGAAAATGATGCTGGGCTGCACACAACTGGCACCCTTCCCTTGCAGGCTCTCACACATATGACACGGAGGGCCACTCACCCACTGTGGTTCTGTGTAAGTGTGTGGATAACTAGTAAATCTGTGAGCAGGTCAGTGAGAGGGCTGGGGGTTCTTGTCAGGCCGACCAGACAGGAACAATCCTGTCTCTTCACTGAGAAGTGAAAAGAAAATTGGATATACTGATAATTTTACTGAAAAAAAACTAACGACATGATAACTAACAAATACTGCTGTTTTACCAGTCAAGCATTGCTTCTAAAGCATGTTGGGATACAATGTGTATGAAAAGCGCTCCTTCTTTTTGGCAAGAGGTTTGCCCCTTAACTGCCCAAGCCTTACAATTGCAAACTTCCCTTTGGTTTGAACAAGCAGTCCTCGGGAGCCACCCCAAGGAGGTTGGTGGGGGAGATGGCTGTTATCTTTTTCTCAAACTTATGGTGACCGCCTTGAAAGCAATTATGCAATCGTAACTTTCTCCCTCTCCTCCAAGTCTTTTAACCTGGCTAGCAAATCGAAAAACAGATCTATGGAAAACATCACAGCTCGCCTGCAATTGAGTGCCAACAAATTCTGTGCTAGATGGTATCCGTTCACCTTATTAGTAGAGGCACTGGAAGGTATTTCAGCGTTGGATCAATTAGCCACATGGGATGACGACTAACGGCCAGGGGAGTGACTTTGATGAGTACATATGGTTCTCTAGTTTTAATCAAGGGTTCATAATGGGAAGACATTATTATGTTCGTTCTTAGTGTCGTGTTCATTTAAATATTAAAAATGTTAATACAGTACCAGTTTCTTGTTCTTATACTCCAAGGTTTCTTTTCTAGGCATTTTGGGAGATATCCTGCATGCCTTGTATTTTTAGCACACTCTACAATTATACAATCATTTCGTGCAGCAGAATTACTTACGCTAACATGGTACTTGCTTACATTGATATTTTTTCATCGCGCATATGGCATAAATTACTTTCTATTATTTCTTGGATTACAATACTTTTGAGCTAGAGGCTTATTTACAGAGGTTCCACATCATCAGAATACAAACATTCTGAAGACATGCAATTGTTTACACGCATAACATACAAATCCTTGGTAATGGTAGTAAGCAGTGATAAAACAGAGGCACCGGCAAGGACATAAAGGAACAGAGAAGTAGCTGCTTACGGTAGCGATTTGTACAGAAGATACATCTGAGAGGAGAGGGAAACAAAGAAAGAAAGTGTTAGGATAAGACTGGGTAGAATACCCACCACACAGGCTTCGTCCTGGGCAAGTGAGATGGAGGGGAGGTGCAGGAGGAGGGATGGGGTGGTAGGATAGAAGAAGTACGGAGGGGGAGGACGGTGGGGTCCAGTTGTGGTGGGTAGGGTGCAAGTGCATGGGTTGTACAAATTACCAGTGACACACTGTGTCCTTTTAGGAATGGCAGTCACAACCACTGTGTGCTATGAGGTGACAGTGTTGTTTCGTTCTGAAGGGGCCAAGCTTTATTTCAGCCATTACGTCACCTTGGAGGGAGTTGTGCCAATTGGGTTCCCGGTACCTGAAGGAACTCTGTCCTTGTAATGTATGGTGGAAGGGGACTTTAAACAGATTACTACTTGACCCTCTGGTATGTCGAGTGATAGTATTTGGGCACAGAAGGCTCTGGACCCCCAGGGGTGTTAGTCCCAAGGTAGACTTCTTGGCGAGCAGGCACACCTAATATTGAAACCTACCTGGCAGATTGAGCCACCCAGCTTGAGTATACAGGTCGCAGGTGTGAGTGAGATGATGTGCCCCTGTGACAAGCCTGCAGGCTTTGTTAAGAGCTATTTAGACCCTTTTTAATTTGGAGTCTGTCGCTGCGCCATATATTATTAGCCCATAATCTACTACTGATAAAACTGCGCTGGTCACTTCATAATTTTCAGGCAGTGCTTGTGCCTATAGAGTAGGCCTATTTTGGAACTGACAGCCTTAGCTACTTGATCAATGTGGGGTGACAAGGTGAGGGAGCTGTCAATTGTTACCCCAGGTATTTGAAACTTTGAACCATGACTGTGTTTTGGCTATTTAGGATTTTAAGCTGGTGAGACCTGTACCTATTGTAGGAGGAAGTGAACAGCATTGTTTTGGTTTTCTGAGCCGACCCAGCCCTCAAGCACCCAGTGAGCGCAGGGGCTCCGAGCCGCCGGCGGGCGGGCGGCGACCGCGAAGCTGAGTTTGGGAACCAGGAGGCCGGGAGAGACGGCCAGCAAGCCAACCCAGCCCTCAAGCACCCAGTGAGCGCAGGGGCTCCGAGCCGCCGGTGGGCGGGCGGCGACCGCGAGGCCGAGTTTGGGAACCAGGAGGCCGGGAGAGACAGCCAGCAAGCCAACCCAGCCCTCAAGCACCCAGTGAGCGCAGGGGCTCCGAGCCGCCGGTGGGCGGGCGACTGCTGCCGAAGTTTGGGAACCAGGAGGCCGGGAGACAGCCAGCAAGGTAAGGGAAGGCGCGACTCACTCGAGGCGAAGCCACATCAGCCTTGAAAGCTGACTGGTCCTGCTTCTCCATTGACTTTGCTATAGCTTGCACTGCTGAAGACTGACCGGTTTACTGGGTTTATTGTTAATCTTTCAAAAAAGAGCTGTTTTTACAATTTTTTGTTTAAAAATCTATGTAAATGTTGTTTTTGTGTAAGGACTAAGTGATACAGTCTTTTGGTGGGATGTCTGTTGGGCCAGACGCAAAGGCGCCGTCCCCCCCCCACAGTCTTTTGTTGTGCAAAGTGTTTTAGCACCTAATTGCAGAATTCTTTTTATTGCTGCAATAGTGCTTTTCTGACTGGCCTCTCCTCTGTCTCCTCCACTGTAGCCGACCCAGCCCTCGAGCACCCAGTGAGCGCAGGGGCTCCGAGCCGCCGGTGGGCGTGACTGCGCGAAAACCCGAGTTTGGGAACCAGGAGGCCGGAAGAGACAGCTAGCAAGGTAAAGCCAGCAGCAAAATTTTGCCCCCCTTCCTGGGTGTTTCTTTTATACACCTTCCCGCCAAATCTCTTTTCTCCGCCCTAGTTCACCTCCCAGCTAATAACCTAGCACCACTCTATTGCCTTTGGTATTCCTAATCCTAGCTACCAACCATCATGCTGTTGTTCTGCTACTGCTCCTCTGCTTTTGCCTATGTCACACCTTGATGATGTTGCCGCACCAGCCCTTGACCTAGAGATTATGGCTGCCAGTCAGTCTGACCTCCTCATGCAACCCTTGTGGATGTCCCTCATTTCCTCAAGTATACCTTACCGTTGCTTTACCAAAATCCTTGGGGTATCCCAGAAAAGACTCACAACCAGTTTGCACCTCCTTACCCCTAGGCTCCATTCACAGCCCTTCAATGCCCCCTATTTCTGTCCATCAAGCTGGTACTTTATGGTATTATAACAAGCCATAAGGCAGGCCCGTTATTCTCTGATCACTGGACCCGGAGTAAGAAGAGAAAGCCCTCTGTCTGTTCCTTCCTCCTATCACTTGAAGCACTTACCAAACTATTGTTCTTTCTGCTTATCTGTGCTGGCACTATTGAACTCAATCCTGGACCCCTAGAAGGCTTCTCCTCACCAACAGATCTAGTCTCTATGAAAGGCCTAAGCTTTCTCCACATCAATGTATGCAGCCTTTTAAAAAAGTTCTCACTAATACAAGCCTGGGTTGCCCATACCCTGCCAGACTTTCTTGTGTTCTCTGAAACGTGGCTTAAACCAGCAACAAATGACACTGAAATAAGTATACCTAATTACCAGCTTTTCAGAGTAGACCGTCCATCCAGGGGTGGTGGTGTGGCCATTTATGTTAACTCAAATATCTCTGCTTCCTGCCTCAATATTTCATCTCAGCCTAAAGAATTCGAATGCATATCCCTTAAAATATCCCTTCCCAACATATCAGCCTTTCAACTGGTTGGCTGCTACAGACCCCCCTCTGCCGGACTTAAACTCCTTACCCACCTGGGGACAATAACTAAACTGGGTCCTGAGGATACCATTATTCTAGGCGATTTTAATTTTAACTGGCTATCCAATGTTTCTGCACCCCTAGTATCTTTCTGTGACTCCCATGGCTTTACTCAACTAATAAATGAACCAACAAGGAATAACCTAGAAAACAAAAGTAACAGCACCTTACTTGATGTTATGTTAGTTAATAAGCCCCATCTATATTCACACGCTGGAGTGCTATTCAATGATATAAGTGATCATTGCCTCATAGCTGGTATAAGATCTTCATTCAAGCCTGCTAACCCTGCAAAATTCCCCCCAAGAAGGTCTAAAAAGAACTTTAACATTGCAGAGTATCTCCAAAATCTGTCACTCCAAACACTGGCAAGATTTCTACCTCTCAGCTTCTGTGGAGTTAGCACTGCAGGTGCTAAATGACATAATCTTAGGGGCTCTCAATACACATGCACCAGTCACCAATGTCAGAATTAAACGCAAATCTTGTCCCTGGTTCTCTGCTGAACTTAAATCTGCACTGCTTGCTAGAGACAAGCTCTGGAAAAAGGCAAGGAAGACCAAAGATCCAAACGACTGGGTACAATTCAGACAAGCCAGGAACAGCTGCACTAAAAAAGTGAGAGATGCTAAGGCTGCCTTCTATACAGCAGAGCTGGATGCCACCTACCACAACCCAGCCGAATTCTGGGGCACTATCAAGGGAATCCTAGGGCAAGACTCTAGCACCTCTTTACCATCTCAAGTGAACCTCAACAATGTGATCATTACTGACAAGTGTGAAATTTTAGATGCTTTCAATAATCATTTTACTACAGCAGGCCTAGCTTTTGACTCATCTCCAGCAAACTTGATGCGCTCTCAACTTACTCTCCATTCCACTGAAGCTCAGAAGGCTACCTCTACATTTTCTTTCAAGCCAATTTTATTAAAACAAGTAGAAGACCTACTGCTCCGCCTGGATACAACTAAAAGCGCTGGTGCAAGACTCTCTGGACCCTTTCTTTTAAAAATTGCACTGCATGCCATTGCAGCCCCTAACTCACCTCTTCAACATGTTCTTATCTACTGGCTCTATTCCTTCTTGTGGAAGACAGCACAAGTGTTTCCTCCTTAAAGCAGGGGACCCCATGGATCTCAACAACTACAGGCCTATTTCCATCCTTCCAGTGCTGTCCAAGATGTTAGAGAAACTGGTAAGCATCCAACTAAATGACTACCTCAATGCTAACAACCTCCTTAACCCTGCTCAATCTGGGTTCAGAGCCATACACAGCATCATTTCTGCATTAGCAAAAGTTACAAATGACTGGCAGACTGAACTAGATAAAAAATAATATCTGTGCTGTATTTCTGGATTTAAGTAAAGCATTCGATACTGTGGATCATGATCTTCTAATCTCCTCACTGCACTCCCTAGGCCTAGACCCTACCTCTTAAATGGTTCAAATGCTACCCTGGTAGGGTGCAGCAGGTAAAAGTGAAGGCAACCTTTCTTCCTCTAAACCACTCTTAAGAGGAGTTCCTCAAGGCTCCATCTTGGGCCCTATCCTCTTTGCCATCTACATCAATAACATTGACTCAGGCCTCACAAATGCTAATGTTCACCTTTTTGCAGATGACACTGTCCTTTATGTAAGCAATCCATCACCAAAAAAGGCCTATGATCTATTACAAGCTGACTTCTCCTTACTGCAACACAAATTACTTGAAAAGAAGCTTCTATTAAATGCCAAGAAGACTAAAGCTATGTTCATCTCCATTAATACCTACTCACCAAACATTCTTCCCCAACTTTCTACCGTCCTTGGTGAGAGCCTTGATTATGTAGATAAATTCAAATATCTGGGGGTTTGGATTGATAACAGGCTTGATTTCACCCAGCACATTGAAGAGCTCCTGAAAAAACTAAGGCAAAGGCTTGGCCTATTCTTCAGGATCAAACATTTTCTAAACAGAGAATCTAAGCAGAGACTAATCCAGGCCTCATTTCTATCCCTCCTCGACTATGCAGACTTCCTATATGGCCACAGCTCCCTGTCCTACCTAAATAAACTGGATACCCTATACCATAGAGCTCTAAGGTTCATCACTGACTCCTTTCAGTACCCACCACTGTTCTCTCTATGCTGCAGTTGGCTGGACATCCCTACATCACAGAAGGAACAAAATGTTGCTCTTTGGATATACAAAGCTCTGACAATAAACTACCATCCTACATTTCTGATTGCTTCTCTCTTGTTACTCCAAGGCCATATGCCCTAAGAAGCAATAACCTCATCTTGCTGAATCTACCTAAGGCATGTACCGTCACGGAAGGGCTGCAATCAACTACTTTCTAGCACACATCTGGAACTCTCTACAAAAGACCCTGAAGCTGAACACTTTCATTCCTGTAGTCTCCTTCAAAAGCTGTACCTAAATCTTTTCCCAGAGATATGCAACTGCTTCCACAATTCCTAGCCTCTTCAGTCCCCTTTTCACCCCTGCCCCCATTAGATTCCCCCTTCCTTATCGGTTCATGCATTCATCCATTAACTTCTATATCATCTACCTCCTAAACCCCTACTCATTACTTTTTTTTTCTATTTTGCTCTGTGCCCAATACCACTGTTTACTTGCCTTGTATATATGTGTATATTATTGCATTTGCTCATTCTTTGTTGTTTATTCTTAAAAAGTCTTTGTTACTGTACTTATTCTATATTTGTATATTTGTGAGTTTAAACCATTTTGTTGTTTATGACCAATCAGGTCCATCTTGTAAATGAGCTATGCTCAATGATGTTCGCCTGAATAAATAAAGATTTTGATTGATTGATTGATTGTAGTAACGCAGAATTAAGGAACCAGGATCCTACGTCAGTGAAGTTTTGTTGTATTTGTTTTTCAAGGTTTATGGGGTCAGTGTTACTTGAGAAGAGCGCCGCATCATCTGTTTACAGAAGAACTCTCGTGACAAGCGAGTGGGAGGTGGTTTAAGAACAGGCTGAAGAGCAGGGGGGCCAGGATTGTTACCTGGGGGACCCCTGTGCAGACATTCCTAAATTCAGAGAGGACATTGTGAATGTTGATCTGTTGGACTCTGTCAGAGAGGTGGCTCCAGAACCACTCCAGAGAGCCCTGAGCAGGTTAGTTGGTCTAGCAATAGTCCATGATTGACCGTATCGAAGGCTTTGGTGAGGTCAATGTAGGTTGCCCCCACCAAAAGCCCCCAGTCTAAAGCATCGTGGATGTAGCCAGTGAACTCGACCAGTGCAGTGGTTGTGCTATGTAATTTTCTGAATCCGTGCTGTTGAGGGCATCGTAATTAGTATTTGTTTAGGTGGTCCACTAGCTGATCATCAACGATATGCTCCAGCGCCTTGGGGGGGTGGAGTATGCAAATGGGGCTATAGTTTCTGTGGCTAGTCATATCCCCATTTTTAAAAGACAGGTGTGACCACTGCGGCTTTGCAGAGATGGGGTAATTTTGCAGTTCTTAATGAGAGATTCAGAATATTTGTCAATGGCAAGAGTAAGTCCTCGAGGGTGACGGCAACAGGTTTGAGGTCCAGCGTGTCTCTGCTGGCTCTGGAATCTCCCAGTACTTGTTCATTTTTTGTAATAATTTTAAGGTAGAAAGGAGAGACGGGGCCTTGGGGTGGGCTTGCACTGGATTTGTTTTTATAGTCCTTTGAGAAGTCAAAAAAATTGGGGGGAAGCACACTGCTAAGGTCAATGAAGGTCTTATTAAAAGTGTCAGCTATGATTTTTGGGTCCTGGGTGATTGCCCTCAGTGTTAAGCACTGAAGGCAAGGTTTTGTTAGGTTTCCCAGTTAGGGTCTTGATGTTGAACAGTTCATTTTTGACATACTGACTTTTGGCACAGCAGATTGCCCAGGTGCATTTATTTCAGGCGGTTTTATAATTTTGTATGTCAGTCTAGGAAGTGGGAACCAGTACTCCTTGCTCTGTGCCAGAGATTACCTCTTATTTTCATTTGTTTAATCAGGGGTAGCGAGATCCAGGATTTGCTCGACCCCTTGACTTTACGTCTTGTGTGTGGGGCATAAACGTCACATGCTGCATTAAAGGTAGTTATAAAATGGTCAAGAGCTTTGTCTACATCATCTGTTAAGTCTATGGCTGACCAGTCTTGTTGACTAAGGAGTGCTTTTAACGAATGCAGTTGCCCTTTTTTAGCACCCGTGTTGTGACTGTTTTTGCCAGGGGTCTAGGTGCTTTGTTTGACCAGGTACACAGGACTGGTCACTGATGGATTAGAGGAAGATGATGGTGTTTGTTATTCTGTCTGGGTGGCTGGTTATCAGCCAATCCAGAAATGTACTAGTCCCAGTTCGATAATTCGTTCTGGTTGGGGAATCCACCATTTGTGCCAGGTGAATAGCGAAGACTGCGTCTTTGTAGGGGGCCGCCATGGGGGATAGCCAATTGAAGTTAAAGTCCCCTATCATTATAACCTCAGTGTTGAGGTGAAGGTTGTTGAGATAGTCAAAAACCACTTTAAACCCCACTGGCTTGATCTTTAGGTGGAATGTATACAGATAGTACTGTTAATCTTTTGCCATAGGTCCCTTAAGCATTAATTTTACTGCTGACACTTAGGACATTTTTGCACAGCATCGCCTAGGATGTTATGGTGTATTTCCGGTTAGGCAATAAAATATTTACATATAAAAGAAAAGTGCTATACAAATTCTTCTTTAAAAATTACTGGAAGACATGTTGCTGGATCATTAAGGGAGTGACCTAAGTAATTACCCATGATCACCAAAGTCAATCCACCATCACCGTAACATTTGCAGTATCATTTTGATCCATTTAGTTCTATTGCTTATATTACCGCTTATACTGGGTTCTCCTACTTATGAAGAAATGTATCCTTCCATGGTTTTTCACTGACTTTGTAAACCGGATACATAGATGGTATTGCTTTGCATGTTTGCACACCTGTAATGTTTCTTTACTCAATAAAATCCCCCCTGCTCTTTTCATGTGTGTACACCACCCAACAAAAGTACAACTCACCACAGGTAGTAGTACTAGCAATGGTGAATAAATATGCCGTATAAAATATTTAAGTCTTGAATCAGAGTCATGTTAATGAGGTCATACAGAACTGTGGGGATCCTTTCCATGTGGGAACGCTTAAATATTCTAGAATATGATTAAATACGACACACTGTACTCTAGATTGAAGGGCACGTGGGTAGCTGTACCTTTTTTCTTTTTGGTTTTTGTGATTTTTGTTTAATGTACATATGTGGTAAATGTACAACACTAAAAATTTGCATTGTACATATTGCTATTCCAAATGTCATTTTCTTTCGATAAAAATTACTTCTCAATAAATGCGATGGGATCAATAACATTCACCAGAACAAGAAAAGGCTGCAGAACTGGGTTTGACTCCCATAGTCACCACTTGCATACTGTGTAAGCATGAGCAATTTACTTAATTTCCTGTACTCCCAGGATGCCCCCAACCCAGTCTCGGGCTTAGTGCATCTTTCCTGGCCAAAATTGTAAAATAAAAAGGCAGACAGGATCTCAGTTCAACATCTCACCCAAAGGATGACACATCCCAGCAGTACTGCAACCTCTTAGTACTGCACTCAGGTGCCAGCATTTATGGTAACGGGACTACAACCCATGGCCTTCTGGCCCAGAGGCAGATGTGCTATCAACTGAGCCATGCTAATACCTAATGTAGCATTAGATGTAAAAGCTCCTGAAACACGGGCATATCCTGCTGCTCAGCTCCTCCGAAGACCGTCATCAAAACTGGCATTTCCCGGCTCTAGTGTTACCCCACCTCCCAATCCTGGTAACAGATTACAATGATTTCTAGCTAGGTCTTGGTAATAGGTTATGATAAAATCCCCGACTCTGATTCTACCCCCCCAAAAAAAACTATATGTATTTAAGTAAAGTGACCAGTGGTCTCTGCTCCCGCTCAGTGGTAAGGCCTGCAGCCCTACCATCTTGGAGTTGGATCCCGCAGATGGGCTGGCCTAGAGGTTACAGTAACTAGCTATCAATGAGTTTGGAACATCTAGCAGTTCTGGGTTCGATTCCCACAGTCTCCACTTGCAAAGCATGCGACTCTGAGCAACCCATTTAACCTCCCCAGTGCTCCCACGTCATCCCTGAAAACAGGCACTTGTGCCTAGTGAGCCTTAATAGGCTCATCCGGTTACCAAAGATTAAAAAAAAAAATCTCTGAAGCTAAGCAGAGCTGAGCCTGGTCAGCAGCACTGGGGCCGAACACCCAGTGTTGCAGGAAGTGAGGCTGGTAGCTCTCCAGTGGGCACTTTCCCCTGGTTAAAAATAAGCATGCCAATCTTTTGGCATGGTGTATGGGGACACAGTGCTGTCAGAGGTTCAGTCTTTTGGGTGACGCAATAAGCTAAAGTCCTATATGCTTGTTCTGGTGATTGCTGCTGCTCGTGACATCGGTAACTCAGGTTCAGAAGCAAGCCCCAGTCGTCAAGAACCAGCAGGGGGAGGAGGACTGAGCGTCCCAGAGAAGGGTGACAGGTGATGGTGCAGGTTGGAGCCATGATGAGATAAGACACCTCCATACAGGGACATGAGAACACTTGCATGCTCGCGTTCATGCAGTCCTGACCCTCAAGGCACCCTGGGAGAAGGGAAAGAAAAACTAGGAAATGCCCCTGGGCAGAAGTAGCATGACGTGGACCCTGCTCCGAAGCCCGTGGTACCCACCACTGAACTGAGCTTCAGTTTTGCCCTGAGTGCTAATGAAGTCCTGCTGTGTGGGGGTGCTCTGTACCCTCCATTGGCTGTTTTGGAGGGTACAGTCTGTGCTTTCAGCTGTCTCTCTTGTGTCAGGTAAAGTGACGCCAAGGATATCCTTGCATGCATGTACCCGGAGAGGCTTAGCGATGCACTTGCTCTTCTTATTCCTTGCGTGTATCACGTACATCTCTTTCCCCCCAGGTTGCGCAGTGGCCTTCTTCTGCCCATCCCCTGGTCCCAGCCCCCACACCCTAGCATCTTCCAGTACTTTCATGGGCCCCTCTCCTTGTGTCTCCCAGAGCTTCCCCCTCTGGTAGGGCTGAAGGAGGCCACCCTTACCTGCTGTCATGAATGGATCCGGTTGTGGGGAAGGACCTGTCTGAGTACACAGCTGCAGGACCTGCAGATCAGGTGGCTTCAGCCTGCTGAATGGGAGTTTTCCATTTGCTTCACCGATTCTCCTGGGATGCTGGCATCAAGGGCACGCCAGACACATCCCTACACAAGTGAGTGGTGTGTGGTACCTAGCAATGTTCCACCTCCCACTAGCAACTCTAGCTGCACTGCCACCGGTGGCCACCCAGGTGGCAGTACAGTGGTGGGGCTGGCAGCCCTCCCTCCATGGAGAAGGAGATTGTCCATTAGGACACCTGATCCCCCCCAAGCTGACCCCCCTGGAGCCCGAGCTTGTTCCCAAACTCAGGCTGCTGGTGTGGCGAGAGGTATGGCACTAAGTGCCTCAGCCCTCTGCACAACCAGATCGGCATTTCACGTGCGCCTCTACATGAATGGGAACACTGACTCTGTAGGGGTTCGGTGGCCCCCACTGACAGCCCTGCCATAAGGGGCAGGCTGAGAATGACTAGATGGTAGAGGTAAGTCCCGTGGAAGGCAGATAATAGGACTGGGTGCAGGGCTTAGGCCAATGCGGACTGCCTGGGTGACAAAGAGACAAAATAAAAAAAAGAAAGAAAAGGGCACAGTAAGTAAAATAAAGGGATAACGATGGGGGGGGGGCAGTACGGACACTTAGCACAGAACTAGGGGCCGCTGCCGTGTTGTGGTTCTGTCCTTTGTATCAGACATTAAACCGAGGTCCCTACTGCCAGTATCTGAGCAGCAGTCTTGAGAGAACTGAGATCCCATCCCACTTGCCAGTCCAGTTGCATCCTGGTCAAGCTACGGCTTCTAACACCACTGACCCAAGTTCTGGAATGAGCTAGAGTCATCCAGGGTTGGCCAGGGGAGGAGGGATCAAGTAACAAACAAACAAGAATGCAACAGCACTCCAAAGCAAGTGAAGGGTCTTAAAAAAATAATTTTTTTTCCAAAATAAAAGTTTTGTTGGGAGCAACTTCCCATCAAGGACATAGTGAAATTAAGCAGGGCAGCTGGTAAGACAGATGTACCATTTAATTTCACCATGTTCTTGATGGAAAGGTACTCCCAATAAAACGTTTTGGAAAAAAAATCCTCTTTTTGGAGTGCTGTTGCATTCTTGTTTGTTGTTTCAAGGCCGTAACCCTGTAACAGCATCCTGCCCAGGTCGGTGAGCGTAGTACATTTCAGTTTATGGAAGGATCAAGTGTCTGTGGGACTGCTCTCATCTCATTGGATGGGTGGGTCACGCCTCCAGCAACAGGCCTGACAGTTAGTGGAAGCTGGGTGTCACAGCAGTCAGGAGGACCAGAGGGCCATGGGAGGCTAACAGATGCACTGCGTCATTGCACATCAGACCTCCCAGTGGAGGACACAGTCAGAAAAACATCCCCTTACCAGGCAGAATGACAGATGATCCCTCACGGGCCTGGCACACTGACTGCGGCAAGATCCAGTTGGGTTGCCCAGACGGGCATGGGCATGCCCTTTCACACCCGACCATGAGGGGTAAGTCATGAGAGTATCTGCGGGTAAGTCCTGTGGAAGGTGCATGACTGAGCTCGGGGGGGGTGCATCTGGATAGGGGCAGGAGGCAGCTGGGGAGAAAGTACAATACGTAAAAACTATTCCATGCCACTTATCCCAAGTCACAGAATCATAGACTTTGCTGGCAGAAAAAGACCATACAGCCCACCTAGTCTGCCTGATATAGCCCTCCTCTCTTTTATCTACCCCCACCATCTCTCCCCTCCCTAGTCCCATATAGTTATCCCGCGCTCTTATTTTCAACCATGTCCACCTCCACCACCCACTCTGACAACTATTCCATGGTTGTACCACACTCTCTGAGAAATAACACTCCCTCACATCCCCCTTAAATCTGCCCCTCCAGCTTATAAGCATGCCCTCTGTTGGTTTTGTTCTCACTCAGCCTGAAGAAGATGTTATCCCTCGTCACTTTGTTCGTGCCCTTCATACACTTGAAGGTTTCCACCATGTTCCTCCCTCTCCCATCTCATTTCCAGCATATAAAACCCGAGTTCTTCCAGCCTCTCCTCATATGTTCTCCCTGTGTTGGAAATTTTTCCCTGGTGTCCTCTCCAACATTCCCTATCCATAAAACAGGCCCATGTAATCCCCACCAGGACACACTCAGAAATGAGCCATCACTGGTGAGTGAGGCTTTTCTGATCACAAATGACAAATAAATAACACAGAAACATAACATGGACAATGTTGGTAGAAAAAAAGACCATTGGTACCTCCAGTCTGCCCAGTTTTACCCTATCCGACACTACAAACAGTTGTCTAGATGCAGTTTTCACCCTGACCCCTTCCCCTTGCTCCCTCCCTTACGCTCCTGAGTAACTATTAAGCCCTTCACTCTGTCCCATTCGTGCCTGAACCCATTACTGGTTCTTGCGTCCACCACCTCCAGTGCCACGGCTCAACCATTCTCTTGGTAAAGTAAAACTTTCTTATCTCCCTCCTTAATTCTACCCCCAGCTTACATTCATGTCCCCTTGTTTTTGACCCTCCATTCCTGCTAAACATTTTCTCACAATTTACATAGTTTATTCCTTTCAGGAACTTGAAGGTTTTGATCATGTCATCCCTGCCTCCAGCAAGGACATGTTTGGTGTCCAGAGTTGATCCTCACAAAATCTGGAATGTTGGCCTTGAATCATTTTGGTTACCCTGCGCTGCACTGCCTCCAGCCTGTCTCTGCCTTTCCTCAGGTGATGACTCCAGAACCGGGCACCGTATTCCAGATGGGTTCTCATTAGTGATCTATAAAGTGGCAGTATTAACTCTTTCCTCCTGCTGTCAACACCCCTTCCAATACACCCAAATATTCTGGTTGCCTTGCCGTAGACCTTATTATATCAGTTAGTTTGGTAGCCAGCCCAGTAGCGTGGAAGGCTGTCGCTGGGAACCTTACCCCCCCCCACCATGCCAGCGACCCATGTTCGGCAATGGACTTGGGCTGCCGGGGGTCAGCTGAGAAGGAAGAGGATCGCGTGTCCCATAAGATGCTCTCCTCTTCCGGGAAGGTAGGGGAAGGTGCAGCATCTTGCTGCGGTACTGCCAACTACAGATGAGTGGATGGTACAGCGAGCAAGACATGGGGGAGGAGGGACACATGCGCTGTGTATCGTGTGAACGTCCACCTGCACACTCACGCAGGGGACGTAGTCTCAATGCCAGTGTCCCTATGGGGGAAGGGATAGAGTGCCAACAAAGGGAAGACAGGAAAAATGGATGAAAAACACCCTGGCTGGCAGGGTAACCAATGACCTTTGCAGGTTCTGCTCCTGGCGACCTAGGCTCCTCCCCTACTGTATATCCCCAGGCATGGAGAGAAAGCTGTGGGGGAATGGGGATGAAGGCAAGTCCTGGGGGATGGGGCCGATTGCGTCAGAAGGAACGAGGGCCAGATAGGTTGAAAGGGGTGAAAACTGTACATTTAAAAAAAAAAAATTGGTACGTTTGGTTTAAGTAGTCACTTGTGATGATCCCCAGGTTCCTTTCCTCTAAAGAATTACCTTAAAAATTCCAGGACAGGTATTTTGCTGCAAATGCCTTGCCCTGGCCTTGGGTTTAACCTCATTTGCTGAGACAAAATTACTACTAAAGTGATTTTTAGAGGTACACTTCTGGGTAATAAGCCTGGAGTGCGGCACAATATTTCTGTGCTCTAATGCATCATCTCTTGTTTCAGGCCTGCAAATTCAATCATAGCACAACAAAACTGCATTTCTCTTCTGCTGCTCTGTAATCTCAGGAACTCGCACAAGAATCAAACCACCTTAGAGGGTGTTCTGTATAATTATTTGCAAGAAGCATGCGTTGCTACTGACCTGTTTAAAAGGACAAAGGGCCAGCTGTCAGGCTTCACAACTGCTTCCTCTTCTCTCCAAAGCTGATCTGCTGGTTAGAGTGTATACTTCCTTGTTCCCGTCAGGTGTTGGGGCCATCTAGTGCCTGCTGGCAGTTACAACCATTGCTCCTGTCTTGCCTGTACAAATTAACTCTTTCAGAGCTGAATTACAGTGAGTCATTCCGGGTAGGTGTTGTAAACAGCAGTAGTCTGCTAAGCAGCAGAAGCAACTCTTTAAAGGGACTGTGAAGAAAAGACCTCAGGAGATCCCATGACTACTATGGGAAGTTGTGATTTAGAAAGCACAGCATGTACTTGACACACGTTCAGACTTCACTGCATTCTAAAAAAATGACACACACACACATATGCGCACACACACACACAGTCATACACACGCACGTACATGCACGCACGCACACACACACACACACACACACACACACCCCAAACTGTGGGTCTGGTTTTGTGCATGAACATCCAAAGGAGTTGGCTGCACCCTCAGCCTACTTGGTGCACCCTTCATCAATGCTCCACAGAATGACACAGTGCTTGGTAATGGTCAAGTCCTTCATAAGCACTTTGTGAACAGCCTTGGCGGACAATTCGGTGGGCCTCTTGCAAAGCTAGAGTGCTACTATTACTGTCCAGTTCATGCTTCCTGTACAGCTTGCCAGAAATGCTGTGAAACACCCATCCCCTTCTTCTCCCCTCTATTTCGTCCCCTACTCACTCTGGCAGGTAGGGGTACTCATACTCTGGGTACTCCTCTCGAATATGACGTTGCATAATTTGTTCAGCCCGAGACTACTCAGGTGGACTCCTTGTGGTGGTTCTGGGCACCTGCCTCTCTGGCAGCCTTGTCTGTTCTCGATATTCTCTCTCATGATGCTCCTGTTCCTGTGTAACCCCTAGGTGATGCTACTTCAGGGACTACTACACTTGCCTTGCCTGACCAGACCAAGGTTAAGGGGCCTGGGTTCCCAAACTTAATTTAAATTGGTTTTTGTACATGCAGTTGCATTTGTGCAGTGCTGCCACCCAGAGTTTACCTTTTAAAGGGATTCACCAACATGTCTTGCATTGCCCCTGCCACTGAGGAAACAGTGACTTACCTCCACAGGAGTCTATACATGTAAAGATGCCCCAAAAAGGATGCAGCCTTTAAAAAAGTTATGCCCTTTTTAAAATTGTAGAAACCGAGTCTGATGGACTTGCCTTTTTTGTCTGCCACCAGCTCCGCCCCAGCACTCACTGGCGTGATGATGAGATGCCAGTGAGAGCATGGGGGCATGCCCCATTATATTCAATGGGTGGCAGCTTTTGAATCGATTTTTAGTAGCATGATGGCCACTTGCTAATGAAACGTGGGCACTGGTCGACTACCAAGAGCCTTGGTAGTCGACCGGTGCCCAATTTTCATTAGCAAGTGGTCATCATGCTACTAAAAATTAATTCATAAGCTGCCACTCATTGAATATAATGGGGCGTGCCCCCACATTCTCACTGGATTGTCATTACACCAGTGAACATGGGGGAGGAGTTGGCGGCAGACAAAAGAATGGGAAGTCCATCGGACCCAGTTTCTACAATTTTAGGAAGGGCATAACTTTTTAAAGGCTGCATTCTTGTGGGGCATCTTTACATGTATAGACTCCTGTGGAGGTAAGTCACTGTTTCCTCAGTGGCAGGGGCTAATCCCCATGAATTGCTTTAAGTGGGTAAGCTGTTACTTGGTACAACCCCTGGGATGTTATACGACCAACTGTTACCATTGGCCACCCCAGCACATGACCCAATAGCATTTCCCCACATTTCAGTCATTTCTGTAATTAAAGACTCTCTCTAATAATATGCTCAAAACAACATATTTGCAAACAACAACAGCAATATTTATTTAGGGGCTGTAGGGATTATGAATGGGGAAACACAGGAGAAGAGATTATGCAGTGATGGTTAAGATTTACAACATTTACATTTGATTAGAATTTTTGGTTTGTGCTGGTGAAAACCCTTCAGCCGGGTTATTAAATCAGCAAACAATTACATTACACCAACAGATGATAGCCAGAGCCCTGGCTAGCTAGCTACCTTAAATCAGATGGAACAAATATTACTATTTTTCCTACCACTGGTACCAGTTCTCCAGACTCAGTATGAAACCCCGCAATCTCATACACTTTCCCCAGGGTACCCAGTTACCAAAGTAGTAGTAGCAGTAGTAGTAAAATGTTTATTTCTGATATCAGAAACAGGATAACCCAATTTAGCAAAAGCTAATTTACAATGGGGTCCTACTGTACAAAAAATATCAGTTTCATTATAAAAGACAATTACAAATAATATACATATATATATAAAACTCATACATACAGATCAGCAATTTAAACAACAGATCAAGGTTTGAAATTCAGCAGCTCCTTGGTAACAATGCGACTTTTTCAAGCCATGATCTTAATACATTCCAAGATGTTTTATAAGTATGTGACTTCAAGTAACCTAGCAATGAATTCCATAATTTTGGGCCTACATACACATAGCAGTGTTGGCCCCTCGCTTGTTCTCATAAATGGCACCCTAAAATTTAATTCCCCAGCAGATCGTAATCCCTACTTAACATTCCACTCCTCAAGAAGCTCTATTAAATATGCTGGAGCCTTTTTAAGGCAACAGCGATGGATCAAACCCTGCACATGAATTTTACAGCGATCCATTAGAGGTAACCAATTTAGGGTTTTATAAAGTATACAATGGTGTGTATTCCAAGGTGCATCTAAGACAAAACGTAAATCTATTAAAAACATCATCTAGCTTACTCAATGTACCCTTAGCCGCCCCGTTATACACAACATCACCATAATCAAAATGTGGAATTATCATTGAGTTCACAATTTTTAATCTGGTTTCAGGTGAAAAACATTTTCTGTGCTTATACAATACCCCCAGCTTCTTATTTAGTCTTTGTGTCAAGCTATCAACATGGACCTCCCAATTACAATGGGAGTCCATCCAAACTCCCAGGTATTTATAACAGTCCACAAGAGCAAAGCTGCACCCGTCCAATGTTTTCATATCTAAATTCAGAGATACTTTTTTGTTCGAAAATAACATAACCTGTGACTTTAAAGGGTTTAAAACCAGCCCATTTTGCCAAAAATAAATCTGCAATAAATTAAAAGATTTTCGTAATTTTTCCTGTATATACTTTACGGATTTACCCTCAAAATACATTATAGTATCATCAGCATACAAATGGTGTCAGACATCATCTAACAGATGTCCGACACCATTTGTATACAGTATATATTAAATAGGACAGGACCCAGCACTGACCCCTGTGGTACAACAGTTTTAACATCCAGATAGCTGAACACAAAGTTATTCCCCTATTTAACCCTCTGCTGTCTTCCAGTCAGGTAGCCATGGAACCAATCCAGGGCCCCCTGGCTGAGGCCTATAGATCGCAAATTATGGATCAAGACCAAATGGTCTAAAGTGTCGAACGCTCTTGAAAAATCTATAAATATGGCCCCAACCAAGAGGCCCTTGTCCATGGCCATCTGAATGTCCAACACAACCTTAACAAGTGCTGTGGTAGTGCTGTGTTTTGCCCTAAAACCCGATAGATCTTTATTGTACTTGTTGTTACTTTCAAGATATCCTTTTAGTTGAAAAACCACAATTTTTTCAAACATTTTTGAAGTAATTGAGAGCAATGATATTAGCCTATAGTTCCGCACATCATTTTTCTGACCTTCCTTATACACTGGAATCACTTCCGCCTGCTTCCATGCCAGTGGATAAGAACCAGTTCTTAAAGAAAGATTAAAAAAGTCAGCCAATGGTGCAGCAATTTTAAGCAACAAAGATGGAATGCCATCTGGGCCTTGAGCCTTATTTATGTTCAAACCCATTCATTCGCTGAAAACCTGATCAGATGTAATATCTTCAAAATTAAAAACTAATCCCTCTTCTACCTTTTTATCTTGATCCCCCTTTTGCCATACCATACCAGGGAGGGAAGATGTACTAATCTGAGGAGACCCCATGTCAATAAATATCTCATTCAATATGGCAGCTAATTCATCTGATAGCTTCATGGAATCAGTATTAACCAGAAAAGCATTAGGTAACTCTGAAATCATACTACCTTGTAAACTTTTAATCATATTCCAAAAATCCCTAGTTTCTTTTTAGACTGTTCAGTTCCAAGACTAGTCAAATAGAAATCTGATTTTGCTTTCCTTATTTGTGTAATATTTAGATTACGTGCAGCTCGATATTTTTCCCAATGCCCTCTCTTTAATTTCTTTTCTTTGCTAACCTCCAGGCTTCATCCCTTTTCTTATGGTAAACTCTTAACTTCGCAGTGAACCAAGGGGAATTTGTTTTTTTTCACTTTCCTACTTTGAATCGGTACAGAATTATCACAGGCAAACATGAATTCACAACAAAAATATGACCAAGCACTATCTATGTCGGTAATCAAGACCAGTCTATTCCAGTTTCTGGATTCCAAATCAATCGTAAAGGATGTATAATCCAAGCTCTTAAAGTAACAATATGATTTAATTTGAGGAATACCCTGTTGTTTATCAGTTTTCCTAACACAAAAGGTAATTTGGTGGTCGCTAAAAGAATCTAGCAACACCCCATATACTGAATATTTAACTGGGTCAGAAGTAAACATTAGGTCCAAGATAGTAGAGGAATCAGGGGATCTAGCATTCAATGTTGCAGTGGCAGTAATTAACTGAGATAATCCCAAGGTTGTTGTAAAGTCCATTAGCTTGCTGGTGGGTGATATACCCTAGCCCAATCTATATTCATATCACCTACAACCATAAATTCATGAGTCTCTCTGTAGGAAGACACAAAATCTTGAAGGACAAGCAGCTGTTGATCATCACCTTTTGGGGGAAGGTATCATCCAACCAGCAGCAATGGTCTACAATGCACAATTTGTAATTCCAAAACCACTCTTTCCGTACCTGGTGTACTAACACAGTTCAAGTGGTTGATTTCTAATGCTGCATTACCGTATATCAAGACCCCCCTTTTCCCACAGTCATGCCTCCAGGTCTGATATCCAGGTAACTGAATCCCTTTATCTTGTATTTTTTTTATTTAACCAGGATTCAGTAATTATTACCACATCTGGTTTAAATTCTATAATCCACTAATAAATCTTATCAAACTTTGGGATAATACTCCTAACATTTAACCGTACAAATGTAAGCATGCTGCTTTTTAAGATACCAGTTGTATATACCATCTCTTCACATGGCCCTGGGTTTAAATGGATGTCGTCTGACATCAATAAACTCAACACTATGAGTATTCTCATTTTAGCAACCATTCCACACTGTTTTATGAATAATTTCCACATCAAAAAACAAAAATAATGCTTGTAGTTTACCTGACAATCCAGTTTCCATTTACCTATCATCAAAGCAGCCAGTTTGCAGTAAGTAGAAATCAGTGATTGGGCTAACAATTGGGCAGTTGGTCTAGCCCCCCCCCCAACCTGGGTACCCAGAGTGTGACTTTTAAGACCCTGTATGAGTGCACAGTACTGTGATTTAATTCTGCCAATCAGCTTGATCTCTCCCTCCTGTGTTCCACTCCCCTTAAATAAACCAGATTTGATGTTGTTGACTTTAAGCTGTCTGAAGTGTCAGTACCTATGTAGTAGGCATTGCATTGGTTTGTGTATGTTGGTTAACCTTATTTTACAGGGGTCCTCAGAGACGAACTTCAGAATCAGTCTCAAGGGTGAGTGGTACCTTATTATCGAACCGTGTGTACATGTGGGGCATTGGTACTGTAATTCCTGTGTATTGTGTGGATCGTTAGAGGGATTAGAAGGGGGTCTCAATGTCCCAGAGGGCTGTGACCAAACTAGACCAACCATTACAAACCCTGACCTCTGGGTGGAGGCACCCACCATAGAATCCTAGGCCCCTCAACCTGTTGGTAGTCCAGCAGCCAGGGGTAGTAGCCCTTGGGATAGCGCCACCTGGGGGTTACATTAACTTTAAAGAAATTAAACAATTTCAGACCCTTTGGGATACACAGGGACTGCACTGCATGTTGCAGCTAGAAGCAAAATATTTGGTTGGAGTTAACCAGTCAGTCACACACCGGGTTTGGAAGTTAAGCCTTTCTTTCTTTCTGACTGTTTAGCACATTTATATGATTTTAAACACTCAGCACATTTATATAATTGGTAACACTCAGCACACTTATCAATAAATCAATCAAAATCTTTATTTTGCAAGGCAGAACAGCATTGAGACAAGCTCATTTACAAGATGGACCTGGGGCAAAACAATTGCCAACAGGGTTAAGACATCATAGGTTGAGTGAACGTACATAACAATTACATAGTAATAATAACAATATAATAACATATAACTATCACATGTGACAAGATACTTGCACCCGAACATAGCAATAGGTTCAAAAGGAGGTAGTGCAATTTAAATACAATTGCATAGATACAAATATATGGACATAAGGTAATGAACTAAAATGTATACAGTAAACATCATTGGAGGAGTCATAGTAAGCAGAAGTGGCAGTTCCTCTAGCGTCAAAGTGCACAGAAGACTGAGATGTAAGAGTCTTTTGATAAGTACTGTAGGCATGGCCTGGCAAGAGGGGTGGGAAGAGGGTATAGTGAGCTGGGAGGGAAGGCCAGATGAGATAGAAGAGGGTTGGAAGAAAAAATTACTCACCTTAGTAATGTTGTTTCTTCTAATGGAGTCTTGCTATATTATGACATATGCAGTGAGTCACAACCTTCGAACTGCTCTGGAGGTGAAAGAGTTAACTTTCCATGCCAGGCATGGAATGCTGAGCTCGAGCTCGGTTGAAAACTCTGTCTGTTGTTCTTCAAACTCAAACTGTCAGATCTTTATGAGCTAAACTCACTAAGGTCCTGTGTGGAAGCTGTAAACCTACACTAGCCAACTGGCTACTAAATATAAGAACACATTTTTTGGTCCCAAAAACAAAGACTCAAGTCAGGAGACCCAAAAAATGAAAGTGAAATAACAAGGTGGGCATTTACTAAGTGCCAACACTGCACTGCCCACCCACATCCCAAAAACAGAGGTTCTGAGAGGGGCAGGCAGGGGGGGAGGTCATAATATAGCAAGACTCCAATAGAAGAAACAACATTACTAAGGTGAGTAATTTTTTCTTTAAACAACATGAAGTCTTGCTATATTACGACATATGCAGACTACACAGCAGTACCTCCATGGAGGAGGGACAGAATCTACTTAGGAAATAGGCTCTGAAGCACAGCTGTGCCAAACCGAGCATCACTCCAAGCCTGGATGTCCAGAGAGTAATGCTTGGTAAAAGTGTGAACTGTTTTCCAGGTAGCTGCTTGACAAACCTCTAGAATGGGGATGTCCCTGGCAGCAGCCAGGGAAGCAGCTATACCTCTGGTAGAGTGAGCCCCCAGGCCTGAGGGAGGAACCTTACCCAGCTTTTCATAACAGAACTGGATACAAGAGACGATCCACCTGGCAATGGATCTTTTAGCGGCAGGTTTCCCTTTACCAACCTCACCATAAGAAGAAGAAGAATCAGCATTTATATAGCACTTTTCATACATCCAAAGCACTTTACAAGCAATGCTAGACTGGTAGTGAAGTGACTGAATGTGTAGAGGAGGCCATATCGCACATCATCACCCACACACAGCCTGGATAATTGCATGAACCGGTTTATGGGAAGGGGAATGTTGGTCAGGACACCGGGAATGTTCCCTACTTTTTGCGAAGAGTGCCCTGGGTTCTTTTACTTCCACTTGGACACCCACCAGGACAACACCAGGATGGGCAGAAGGGACCTCGGTTTAACATCTCATCTGAAGGATGGCACACCCCAGCAGTACAGCACCCCCCAATACTGCACTCAGATGCCAGCGATTTTTAGGTGCAAGTCCAAGCCCGGTGTGGGACGAGAACCCACAACCTTCTGGTCAAGAGGCGGATGTGCTACCAACTGAGCCACGCTGACACCTAGTGTCATAAGTGAGGAACAGTTGGAGGGAGTCAAACCTGTGACCCTTGGTACGCTCAATGTAGTAACTAAGGGTTCTCTTCACATCTAAGCTGTGTAACCTCCTCTCGCCAGAGGAGGAATGGTCAGCGAAGTACACTGGAAGAGAAATAGATTGATTAAGGTGGAAATCCGAAACCACCTTAGGCAAAAACCTCCTATTAGTCCTGAGGACCACTTTATCTCTATGAAAGGAGATAAAATCAGGCTCCACTGACAAAGCTTGTAATTTACTTGTGTGTCTGGCTGAAGTGATGGCTACCAGAAACACAGTCTTCCAAGTCAAATATTTAAGCTCTGCTGAAGACAAGGGCTCAAAGGGAGGTTGCATAAGCTGAGCAATGCAAACATTAAGATCCCAGGCAGGGGCAGGGTCCCTGAATGGAGGGTTGGTATGAAGCAATCCTTTAAAATACTTGGATAATACAGGATGAGCTGAAAGAGATGAGGGTTTACCTGCTGAAATAAAAGCAGACATAGCTGCCAAATGCATCTTTAGGGTAGCTGGTCTTAGCCCCAAGGTGTTTAAATGGACCATATAATCCAGGACTGTGGGTAAATCAGCAGATTCTGGGGAAATATGCTTCTCAGAGCACCATATAGAAAAACTTTTCCACTTGGAATTGTAAGTAGCCCTGGTGGAAGGCTTCCTGGAAACCTTCAATTTATCCATTACACCTTGGGAGAGGTGTAGATCAGCAAACTCTAACTCTTCAAGAACCAAGCCTTGAGATTGAGAGATTTGAGGTTTGGGTACCAGACCCTTCCCTGAGCACAGGTTAACAAGTTGTGATTCCTGGGAAGACACAGGGGAAGATGGACTGCTAAGGACAGTAGGAGTGGATACCAGGGTTGTCTGGCCCAATCTGGAGCAATCAGAATCACTTTGCAGGACTGAGATCTGATTTTGACTAACACTTTGAACAGGAGAGGGGAAGGGGGGAAAAGCATAGAGAAACTTCTCTTCCCAATTGAGAACTAAGGCATCCAGAGGGACTGAGCCCAAGATTGGGGGCTTGCAGCAAAAAAGGGGAAGATGGTGATTGTCTGGGGCTGCAAAAAGATCTATCTGCGGGGTGCCCCATCTGGCAAATATTACCTCCCAGGACCAAGGGATCCAGTAACCATTCGTGATGGCCCTGTGAAATCCTGCTGAGAGCATCTGCCAGGACATTGTCCTTGCCTGGGAGGTGAACTGCTGTAAGGGAGGTGTTCAGGGAGTAAGCCAGAGACCACAACTTCATTGCTTTGGTGCACAAGGCCATAGACCGAGTGCCTCCTTGCTTGTTGATGTAGCACATTGTAGTGGTGTTGTCTGTTCTGACCTGAACAACTTTGTTCTGAACAGACTTGGAAAAAGCTTGAAGTGCTAGAAAAAACTGCTCTGAGCTCCAACAGGTTGATGTGGAGCAGAGATTCCTGAGGGGACCACAGTCCCTGGGTAGTGAGATCGCCCATGTGAGCTCCCCACCCCAAGAGGGATGCATCTGTAGTAAGGATTAAAGTGTGAGACTGAGTGACAAGGGGGACCCCTTGTCTCAGATTGCTCTGATCCTGCCACACTGTAGGGCTTGGATCAGGGTTCGGGTTACTGGGATCAACTTGGTTAGAGAGTCCTTTCTTTGAGACCAAAAGGCTCTCAAATGGAAGTGGATGTCCCTCGTCTGAAATCTTGCTCCCTGCACTACTGCTGTGGAAGCAGCCATGTGACCCAGGAGCTGTAGAAAATGCCTTGCTGGTTGAGAGACCTGCAGGGTGAATGAGGAGGCCAGAGAGATCAGGGTCCTTGCCCTGTCCAAAGGAAGGAAGGCTGTGGCTTCCTGAGTGTTCAGTTCTGCGCCTATGAAGGTGAGAAGCTGGACAGGCTCTAGAACTGACTTTGGAAGATTCAAAAGGAAACCTAGAGAGGTAAGCAGTTGCTGAGTTATCTGAAGATGTATCTTGACCTGGTCTGGGGACTGGCCTACTATGAGCCAGTTGTCCAGGTAAGGAAAGATGGCAATTTTTTGCCTTCTTAGGTAGGCAATTGCTACTGCCAGGCATTTTGTGAACACCCTTGGAGCAGAGGTGAGGCCAAAGGGCATTGCTCTGAACTGGTAATGGCCTGAGGGCAGCTCGAACCCGACGTACTTTCGATGGGAGCTTCTGATGAGAATATGGAAGTAGGCATCCTTGAGGTCCAGGGATGCTAGCCAGTCCCCTAGCCTTAGAGAGGGTAGAACAATTCCCAGAGTCACCATTTTGAATTTTGGTTTTAAAAGGTGCTTGTTTAAGTATCTGAGATCCAGGCTGGGCCACCATTCTCCTGTCTTTTTTGGGGTAAGGAAGTACCTGGAGTACAATCCTTTGCCCCGGTGTAGGGGTAGAACCCTTTCCACGGCTCTGAGAGCCAAGAGGGTAGAGACTTCTGCCTCTAGGGCAAGTGCCTCTGATGGAATTGCAGGTAGAAAGGATCTGGTTCTCATCTTTGGAAATTTTTTGAAGCTGAGAACCAGTTCCTGGCTTACTACTTCCAGGACCCACTTGTCTGATGTTAGAGACTTCCAGTCCTGGACAAAGTAAGCCAGCCTGCCCCCTACAGGTAGTTGAGAATCGGCCCTGGCTACCCCATCAGGGTGCCTGCTTGGCAGGGGCTTTAGGCTGAGGGTTGGAAGCAGGCCTGCTTGTACCCTGTCTGCCTTTCCCTCTAAAGAACCCCTTCTGGGCGTAAGCTGAAGAAGAGGCCTGGGCTTGGTAAAAAAGGCCTATGAAGAGGCCTGCCCCTGCCCCTGGAAGGCTGCCTTTGAGGAGTGGCCTGCCCTTTCCTTGGCATGTGCACTCCTATAGATGGTCCTATATTCATCCATTTTCTTCATGTAATTCTCTGACTGCTCCCCAAACAGAGAATTACCCACAACAGGAAAATCCATGGCTTTAGCCTGGGTATTCTATGACAGGCTAGTACATCTGAGCCAAGCCATTCTGTGAAGTGCCACAGATGTAGCCATGACTCTTGATGACACATCATTAGAGTCCACTGCAGCATGGAATTGCACCTTGGATGCCTCAATACCATCAGTAGCCACCTGCTCCAGCTCCTTGGCAAGCTGGCCAGGGACCTGTTTTGCTAGAGCCATAACAGTATCCCATCTGGATTTCTGGTATCTAGCAACATAAGCCATATAATTTGCCTGTCTGAGTCCCAAGGATGCTGCCATGTACTGTTTCTTCGCCATGGCATCAATCCTCCTTGAGTCCTTTTCAGGGGGGTGTGAAGCCAAGGGAATGTTTGCCTTGTCACTGGCTGCAGCATGCACTACCCCAACATGGCTGCATTGTTGTGTGAGGAACTCCGTATCAGAGCCTGACAACGTATACCTCTTGTCCATTCTGTTATCCACAGGAGGTATAATGTGAGGAGTTTTTAGAATTTTTATTGTCTGTTTCCGAAAAGATTTATGCAAAGGAATAGACAGTCTCCTAGACTCTGGGATATCCATAATTTCTACATAGTCAGGCTCCTCTTGATCATCAACAGCTTCCTCCATAGGCAGCTGGAGGGTTTCAGCCACTTTTTTATAAAACATAAAATGAGAAGGGGACTCAGAAAGCCTAGGAGGAGACACTCCTGAAGGTCTGTCAGGGGAGATGTCCGGTTCAATGGGCACATCCAGACTTTCAAATCCACATTCACTCTCCTCATAATCCTCTTCCCCCTCCTCCAGTTCATAAAATTCCTCTAAATCATACTCTTGAAGTGGTGGAACCGGCCGAACCGTACGCTTACCTGATGGTGCCTGTTTGGTCGGAACCGGGGAAAGCGACTGGACAATTTTAATCACTTTGGCTATTTCTTCAGCGGTTGGAGAGGAAAGGTTTGGCTCCACACCAGCTGATTTCCTAGTCCTTTTTGGTGGAACCGACTCCTCTGAGTCGGCTTTCCTTTTGGCCGAGGAAGTCTACGCCCTGGTCAGAGGCACTCCCCGGTTCAGTTGAAACCGAACGGGCTGGACATCCGGGTCAGCGGACTTTTTGGCCTCCCTTTCCCTGAGCCTACCAACTCTTTTCTCCAGGGTAGCTGCAGGAACATTTTTGCAAATCTGGCAGTCTGCATTGAGGTGGTCAAACCCCAGACAATAAACACAGGTGGTGTGGGGGTCAGCCTTAGCAAAGGCTTCCCCACAGACACTGCAGTGTTGAAACCCAGTGGGCCCGGTTTTTCTTTTGGGTTTCTCAGACATAGTGCCAGTCCTAACCAAACTTGCCCGTTTACGGCAATCCGCCAAGCAGGACTCTCTTATCGGTTCCCAACTGTGTCACGGGTTGTGGAAATAAACGTAATAAAATCCGTTTTTTTAGAACCGATAAGAACTGGTCACCACACTCTAAAGGACAGATTAATATATTTTAAACAACCTGATCGGTTCAAACTGAACCGATAAACCGTTTACAAGTTCCACACAGAAGAATAAATGTAAAACCTATCTAGTACTTACAATACCACAGACAGAGCTTGAACCGACCGCTTGCGGTTTAAATTCAGTCAAAAAACCGAGAAAAATAATACTTTAACCGACAAAATGAACCGAGCAGAAGGAGAAATCTCCGGAGCGACTGTTCAGTGAGGCGGAGTAAAGAATCTGACAGTTTGAGTTTGAAGAACAACAGACAGAGTTTTCAACTGAGCTCAAGCTCAGCGTTCCATGCCTGGCATGGAAAGTTAACTCTTTCACCTCCAGAGCAGTTCGAAGGTTGGGACTCACTGCATATGTCATATTATAGCAAGGCTTCATGTTGTTTGAAATGATGGCCTAGGGAGGAAGGACTGGTCTAAGGGAGAAACATGACAGAAGCCACAGGCAGTGGTTGGGGTTTAAGTCCAATACTTGAAGCAAAGACAGATCATGATGTTGGGACCTTGATTTGGACAATCACAGAAAGGAGGACTCAAATGACGCCTCAGGCAATGGTTGAGGTTTAAGTCCAGAATTTAAAGCAGCAACAAATCATGATGTTAAGACCTTAACTAGAAGCAATGACAGACATCGGAGAAGGTCCTCAGGAACAAGGGTTTGAAGAGGGGGAACGTGACAGGGGAAGCGAGCCTTAAGGTTTTCTGGATCTTATTCCAGAGGGTAGGAAGCGTGAAGCTCATTGAGTCTCTACCAAAGCGTGTTTTAACTTTAGGGATAGCCAGATATAAGATGGTAAGACTTCTGAGAGAATAGGCATTAGGGATGCAGGGAGTTAGGCAGCTTGTGAGGTGCTGATGTAATTTATGAGTGATTGCCTTAAATGTCCATAGAATTGCATTCTTTTGCCCCTGAAGCTAAGGGAGCTCCAGCCTGCGGAAGAATAGAGGATGCAGTGGTGCGTGTCATAAGGGGCATCCAAAATGAACCTAAAGGTTCTATGGTATAGGGTATCAAGCTTGGAGAGAACTGTGCTAGTACTTTGGCCATATATGAAGTCCACATAGTCTAGGAGAGGCAAGAAGGTAGCTTGGACTAGAAGTTTTCTAGCCTTCTGGGTTAGTGAGTGCATGATCTTGAAGAAAATGCAGAGCCTTTGATGCAGTTTCTTAGTGAGTTCTTCAAAGTGATCAGTGAAGGACAATTTGTAGTCAATCCAGACCCCAGGAGGGATAGCACCTTCCACCAGGGGCCAGGAGGACCACCCTGATCAGATTACTCACTGGAAAACTGTCATTTCCAGATTACAGAAAATCCAATTTTAATTTTGGGGTCTCAGTCCGTTACATGGCTTGCGGCTGTGGCTTGCAACATCACTGGATGTCTTGACCAGATATCACAATACTGGACTTCCCAGGCAAAGTCAAGATGAGCTCCTTATTGACTGCTCCCTTTCCAGTCCTGTAGGCTGCAGCAGACATCACATATCAGCACACTTCTACTCTGTTCTGGGCTCACTGTGGGTACCCCAGAACAGTCACGGTCAGCAAAAGTTTCAAAATATGTGTCCACCCTCTCTGGGCTAAGGTTATGCACAGCAGTTGCAGGGTGCAGGCCTTAGAATGATCTTAGATAGAACAGTTACTTGGGCAAGGCAGCCCCAACTCTGCAAGATGTCTTTCATTCTTGCCCTGGGGGGGGTACGAGAGTGCTCGCTCAGGCTCCTCACGGTAGGTTCTCCGCTATGAAGGTTCCTGAAATCTTCAGTCCTCTCACAACTGAGGTTCAAATCAGCTCTCTCTCATAGCTGACTTGCTGTCTTCAGGTTGCAGGTCCATGTCTTTCCCCAATGTCGAAGGGAGGACTGACACCTGGAGGACATTCTGGCAACCTCCAGGCTAGCAGGTACTACATTAAACTAAATAACTTTTTACTGCTAAGAAGGTAAACACCCCCTCCTGGATGATGAGGAGGAACAACTGGATGTCCAGGTTTGGATGCATGGCCGGGGTCCAGAGACCCCACCCCCATGGGGGTTCCCGCTCGAATCTGGCAAAATGCTAGAAAACAGTTTCTTATAGGGCTCTCCTGAGGCTTCTGATTGGCTGAAGCTATTTGGTGCTTGGCCTCTGATTTGCTGCAGGGTCTGTCAGTCAAAAAAATGAATTATGAATGAACGTTACTCGATGCACAGTTGATGTACTGTTTTGGCACCTGAAATTAGGTCCCTGCAGTTCCCAATGAGTACTTGGAAGTTTCCCATGAGCCTTGGCTTATGTCCCACAAGTCCTGGCTTTAATATTCTAGCTTTCCGATTGGCTGTGGCTGCTTGTAATGGCTGCTGAAAACACACAGTCCCTTAAGAAGATTAATAGTCTCAAACAAAGTCCTGGTGTAGCCAGAATAAAGTGAATATGTGCCCAAATGCCCCACAGTTCAGTATCCCTGGGTACGTACTTACTGTCACTGCACAGATCAAGAAAATGTCTCAGTCTGTTTGCCCATCGCTACAACCCCACCTATTGCAGCAGGCAGGCTGCCTTATCTGAGTCCCATCAGTTGCTGGTGCAGCCAGTATCAAAGCATTTATTTATTTTTAAATACTTTTCCCCCTTACCAACAATTCTCCCCAAACACACATTGCAGTTACATTATTTATTTTTAGTGCAACATATTTCCCTTTTCTTTTCTCAGCCATGGCCGAAATACAGCTTCCCTGAGGGCAGAAGCACCCTCATGAATATTCATAAGAGCAAGGCTCCAATCCAGTAATATTCATGAGCCCCCAATCATTACTATCTCATGGATCTCTTTTAGTTTTCTCAAAATTGGGCTCTCTCCTCCCTTTCTGTGGTCACCAGGCCCCACTGATCAGGTGAGGGCACCAGGACCGTCGAACGACTCTCTCGATCAACCGCAAGCGGATTGGTCAAGTGATTAAAAGTGCCGCCGGTACATGCGCGATCCCTACTGGCACCAGGGTGTTTTTTGAAGCGCGGGGATCGTGGTTCTACGTCTTGGAGCCCTGAAGGGCTGGATTAGTACTGGGGCTGAGCTGGGGCACACAGGGGCTTGGGCCAGGACCAAGGGGACAGAGAAAAAATATGCAGGCACTTCCTGAAGCCTGGAGGAGTGCAGAAATGAGAGCTAATGGTCTGCAGGTAAGTCCCTGATTTGGTAGTGGGGTTACACCTGTATCTGCCAAATTGTCTCCATGGGACCAAACATTGAAGCACTGGACAGTGCAGGGAACAGGGAGAGTTCTTGGAGGGCATAAACAGTGAGGCATAGTGCTCTGGGAGATCGACATCCACTTCTTCCCCCCCATACATCCACTGGTACAGGGCTGCTCTGGTCTGGTTGCTCTCCACCCTCTTTCTCACTAGTGGGGTCTCTCCACGGAGTGCTCTGGCTGAGTCTTTGTTGGGTTGGGTTAGACTTTACAGATGGCTCTTGCATTTCAGGTGACTTGGCCTTAGTTGCCTTCGATGTCCCTGGCTGCTCTTCATCAGCGAGTTCCAAAGACCTAGAAAGGTTCTCCAGGATCATAAGTCCTGCTCACTCTGGTGACTGCACAGCAGGGCTACTCGAATGAGTGGGCACCAAGGATCTCTCTGATGAGGCAGTTGAAATGGTGGCTCCGGCTCCCTCTCTCTGGCTTGCCGGCAGCGAGAAATCCTTCCATCCCCCGGATTCCAGGAGGTAATGGATGTGCTGGCCCAACAGCAGGTTGGCGATGAGAACTAATACCCCTAATCCCTGGAGTGATCCCCATAGCACTGAAGACAGACTGGATGTAGGCCAACCTCACACCCTTTCTTCTGGCACACTGCATACTCACGGGCAATGGAAAATTTAGTCACCATCTTACACGTCCACCAAAACATTTGCACTGGCACAGGAACAGCCAATGCTGCTGGTGCCTGAGACATTTTTCTGTGTTTGATCACTTGTCAAAACATTGTAGAAGCCACAGTTACACAGGGCATTGCTATCTCTTCTTGGTCCTCCACCAGTTTGCTCTGCAACAGCAGAAGCACATGACAGAGGGGAATCATCTCTCCGCCCCAGCAATCCAGACAGTCCAATCATCCAGTCTGATCCCAGTCCATTTACATATCCTTCACATGGACCAGTCACTAGGGTCCCTTTTTCCAAACTTCCAGGCACCCACACTCCATCCAAAAGCACAAATTCTCACTGCTCTCCAGTGCCATGTTGTGCAGTTCCAAATGCCAATTCAGAAAGTCCATACAAGAAACTTTTTCGCCCAGCACATCTGGGAGGTCAAAAATGTTGTCCAAACACCACAAAACATATCCCAGACAAGCTCCTGCCTCTAGCTTTCCCCCTCCCTGGTGTCGAAAGGTATGCTGATGGTAAGTGTCTGTGGGGAAGGGGGCAGCCACATCTGATACTGTGCCACAAATGTCTTGCGTTTACCAGGTCTCCACAGTCACAAGAGGGTGCAAGGCTCTTCGGGTGCTGGGCTGAACAACAATCAATGTTAGCCATTATAAACATTCAAAAGAACAGACGGGGAGCTGAGCACTCGAGCTGACGTGATAGATCATATGGCCTGTGTCTACTGGCATTTTTGTATGTTCGTATGTAAAGAAGAACTGGAGACATAACTCAGTAAACAAATGGTGGGGATAACATTTAATAAAGAAATTGATGAACTCCATGGAGCAGAAAATTAATTGGGTTGAGGTAGGCAGCACATAGCTTGGACCAATATGGTCCCACAGTTCACATTAGCAAACAGTCCACATTTGCAAACAATTCACTTTGGCAAGCAGTTCACATCATCTGCCATGGGGCGTGATTTGGATATCCCCAAGTTCAGGCAACTCTAAACTGCACAATTCATTGAAATCTTTTCCCAGCTGAACAGGTAGGCCTCTTACCTCGGGGTTGCCAGCTCCATCCTACCTCCCCTCTCAACTGGCTCACTGTAGCATTTCCACATAGAACAGGCTAGACTCTAACATCGGGACTGCTAGCCCCATCCTGACTCCCATCTGGGCTTCTAGTAGTTTCCCTTGGAAAACAGTGCCTACAAGGTTCAGGCAATCTGCCCCAAGTCACAGCCACTTCTGCTTGTCCCTAAGGAGATGCTGTACTGTTGTGGTGCCGTCTTCTGGATGAGATGTTAAGCCAAAGTCCTGTCTACCTGGTCTGGTGGTGGTCGTTCAAGTGGGCCTTAAAGATCTCCTGGCACTTCTCAAGAAAGTAGGGTAGGGGAATTTTTATTAGAAGAAATATAAGAAAAAACATTCAGAGAATAATTACACATACATAACCAAAAACAGAAAAGATCCCATACTGTTAAGTTCAACCCACCACCATATCATCAACACCCTTTATATCCATTAACCCAGTTATATTGCATCACGATTAGTAGGTGAATTTCTTGGTGTCCTGGCCAAATCTCCCCCAATCAGTAAAATGCCACCAATGGCTCAATCTGGTTCAATTTCAGTTGGCTTGCATCTGTATTCCACCCCCCCCCCCTTTTTTGGTCAACAAAAAATAAATAAATAGCAAAAGTCATGCTTGATCTCCGTTTCCATACTTGTGGCATTTTGATGCCATCTATCTGTAATGTCATTTCACTTCTGCTCTGTAACTCTCCTGGTGCCATGCCAGACAACAGGAATTCAGCAGCGAAGGGGTTAAGCTGCCAAGTTTTGGAACTCTGGTTGTAGCTGTGGGAGGAGCAACAACAGATGATCCAGCCCTAAAGAAAAGGATCAAGCAACAATCAAAGCAGCAGATGACAGCCCAGGGAGAAAAGGCAACATCTCAGAAGAGCGTCTTTCTCCTTTGTTCTTGTCAACTGGTCGGTAGCTTCTACTTCTTGTTAGTAGTTGTACAGAAACTGGGTTAAAGAAAGGAAGTAAGGATTCTTACATGAATTCCTGAGTTAGTGGGTGGAACGGAAACATACTGGGATCTGTGCTAGAGAATTGTTTTTAGTGGTATTGGTCCTTGTACAAAAAGATACACAAAAGTGGGTGAATTGATACAGACCAACAAGAAAATTTACAGAACACAAGCTTTCAGTCTATACAGAGCCCTTCCTCAGGCCATGGCAGTTTCTACAGAATAAGTGCTTTGTGCTGTGACTGGAGCTGCAGTGTTAGGCCATAAATTGGTTTGTGCTGAATTGATGATGTACAGGAACCAGATGCAAAGCCAGGTTTAGAGGGTAATTTCAGGAGCTGCAGGGAGCCACCGATTCAAACCCTGACAGAATTGCTTGTGTTTTCGTAAAGGGGAGCCCAGCTTTACACCGGAGATCTTCAGTTTCACTAAGCTATAGGGAGGGATACTGTTTGGCTTATAACAGTGGAAAATAGAACTCCTCCATAACTTTTGGGAGACAATGGAGGGGCGGAGTTGCTGTCCAATTTAACCCCTGCATGTATCAGTAATGGTATGTAAGGATGGGAGATTTCATTGTTTTCCTTTTCAATTGTGACTCTGATTTGTTTTTCTGAAGGTTCTG
The DNA here is from genome assembly GCA_016271365.2 of Neoceratodus forsteri. Classification (NCBI taxonomy): domain Eukaryota; kingdom Metazoa; phylum Chordata; order Ceratodontiformes; family Ceratodontidae; genus Neoceratodus; species Neoceratodus forsteri. Next base: position 331,496,074 of record JADMNL010000026.1, on the reverse strand, counting down.
ATTTATTCTGGTTTGCCAAAAGAGGTAATTCTCCAGACTGGATCAAGACTAAGTCAGGCACATCTTTCCGGGGACATAGTTAGTATAACTCTACTCTCCCTCTATAAGCCTTTTCTAAATAGCATTTCTGGTTAAAAAATAATTATTTTGTGTTTCTTTTCTCCCCAATTTCTCATTGTCACCGGAATAATTAAGCTCCAAAATCACATGCATTATCTGATGACTAGACTGGTTCAAACTGGAGTCAAGTAACAAATTACTCTGATTTCTGGAGTCGAGAAGAGGTAGGACATTCTGTGGAGGTTCCTAATCCGATCCTCCCTTTTCCTAATATTCTGGGGACAGTGTTTCCAGCAGCAATTCTTTATGTTTAACTCATTGGGGAAGGGTGGGGGGTCATGTGGAGTTTATCTGGCTCCTTGCTGAATTATTATGCCTGAGAAGAAAACAGGTGGATCTCTTTGGTCTCGAGGGTCTCAGAGGTTTCTGAGGTTTCTAGTTTTGCTGTGGTCTTCCGCTCCATCATGCCAAAGTCAATAAAACATACCAGGCAGTAGCACTTCCTAGTCAAATGACTTATTTTTAAAAGAGCACTGTAAGCTTTTACCGGGTATTACTGGTCTTTTGTGACCAGTGTGCCTCTAACAACATAAGTGAGCAAATCACCCTTTGTTGTGCCCCGATGTTTTTTTTTTTTTTTGAAATTGCAGTTTATTCTCCCCCTCGTCCTGCCAGCCCCGACCCTTTGGGGCCACCAAGGAGTCATCTTCCTGCCTCCCTCTCTACCCAGGGTGAGTGGGGGCACATCGGAGGCACGCTCCGGGTATCCCGTCTTTCCGGTCCTGGCAGGCGTTATCCTCCATTTCCTCCCCTACACTGTGTAGACCATGATGTCAAGGTGCATGCGCCGACATCCACAGTGTGATCTGGCCTCCCTTCCCCTATGGGTCTTGTATTACCCTGACCCTCCACTCAGGGTCAGACAAGTTGCAGGCATTGGCCCCCTCCCTTCCTCCCGAGAGGACGAGCTGTCGTGGGACGCTCAAGCCACTCTCCCCCGGCCGGCCCTCCAATGACCCGAGTTCACGCCCGAACCCGGGTCGCTGGCATCGCAAGCGGAAATCCAACTGCTGCACCGACAGGGCGGCCTATTGTTCCCCAATCTTTGTAATATTAGCCACTTTCAAGTATTTTATGTGCAGATATATATTTCACTTTGTCCATAGCAGATTACCTCTGTGCTTGGTGAACTTTTGCTGCTGGACGTCTGTGGCACAGATGAAAGAAAGACCACAGCAGAAGCGAAAACCTCTAGGACCTTCGAGGCCAAAGTGATCTGTCTGTAAGCCAGCCCGACGGCACAGCGGTAGTGCTGATGCTTGCAATGCTGACAACCAGGGTTCAGGAACAAGACTGGGTCGTCCGAGGGCCAGCCACGGGGAGGAGGATTGCACATCCCACAGGACGCTCTCCTCCTCCACGAAGGGGGATCACTACTGCCATAAAACTACTGCCTGGATGGCTATGGGTGGTGGTGCAGGCAGGGAGTGTAGTTGCTGGTGTAACCCCTAGGTGGTGCTACCCCAAGGGATACTACCCCTGCCTGCGTGACTGAGAGCAGGGTGAGGGGACCTGAGTTCTAGGAAAGGGTGCTTCCACCCGGAAGACAGGGTCAATGGTAGCGTAGCTGCCATGGGTACAACCCTCTGGGACTCTATTAACCCCCCCCCAGTGGTCTAACTGGTTCACTGAACACACAATTGCAATTAACACCTGACAACAAATTTAACCCCACACTTGTTGCAGTTACCACCAGGGCTAGATCAGCTGGCTCAGCCCTGGAGACCCCCTGTAAAACAAGATTTACCACAACAACCAACAGTATTTCAATGCTGTCTGTACAGAAGTACACTACAAACAGTTTAAGTGCAAAAAGATTCAGATCTGATTTATTTGGGGGCGTGAACAAGGAAGGGCGTGATCTGGTGCTTGATTCTATTACTGATTAAATCAGGTTTAAGCATACAAGCCTCTAAGAGTCCCCCTATCACAGCTACACACACTCTGGGTACCCAGTTTGAGTGACAGGCTAGCCTGAAGCATTGCCCAGGTAGGTCAGCATTGCAGCTGTTGTTGGGGCCCTTAGGAAAAAGAAAACACAACATGCACTTTAACCCAGTATTTGTATTCCGGAGCCGGAGGGCTCAGTTTGTGACAATCAATCAAAACAATTAAATCAGATGACACACTTTGATTAGGAGGTAGTTGCAGGGAGCTACAGTGTGATTTACTCATGATACCCAGACCAGGTTCCTGGAGGGATGAATTGGAGACCTCAGGATGAAGTGCTGGTTTGCCAGGAGAAGCAGGGCCCACACGATTCACCGTAGTGTTGTTCCTGTTCATTGTTGTTGAGCAGGGAGCCGAATCTCCAGGCAGGTCTCTCGTTGGGTGGTTCTCTGCAGCGTGAGCAGCAATCAGGCCATGGTGTTGAGGCCCAGACAGATTGAAGAAAACGGATTCAGTCTGGTCAGAGTTACTGGATACTGATTCCAGCAAGTGTGACACATTCAAGCAGTGGGGAACCAAATCGCAACCCACTATTTGCATTCAGCATACTTATAGTAAAGGCAAGAAAGTACCACAGTTTGGATGACAGTCCGGTTGCAATTCACAGGATTTTCTGCTCAAACCATGCATTCTGCAGTCGTGGTAGAAGTCCTGACAGGCCGCTCGCTCAAAAGCAAGTATTCAGTCCCTCTCCTGGCGAAATTAGTCACAATTAGAAAGACACCATTTCGGAAAAAGTCCAATTCAGGTTCTAGTTCTCTTCACTTAGGAAGATGGAAACAGGCAGGCCAGTCACAGCCTTCCTGCTGACTTCCTCTGTGCACTATGCAGGAGCAGCTGCTCGAATCACTCAAGCTTCTCTCACTCTCAACTCCTACTTCACACTGACTCACTGCTGCAGGCAGCTTGGGACTTTTCCAGTGATCCAAAAGGTTCGATTCGTTGATCCGTCCGTCTGTCTGTCACAGCAAGGGCTCTCCCTTCAGGTCCATTTAGGTGCCAAAGGAAGAAAACTACAATTCCTACATAAATTCACTCCCACAAGACCTCTGGGAGCAGGCTCCATTTTAGGGCCCCCAAAGGTACTGATTGGTGCATATTGGCAGTCCAGAACCAAGATGGTGGTGATTAACAGAAATGTCCATGCTGCAAAGAAGGCAGGTTAGACAAACTACGATATCATTATTAATAAAGGAGATAATCAGCAAACAGTCATAGATCCTAGTAGGGCTCCCTCTGTGCAATTAGCGATGGCAGAAAGGAGTAATAATACAGCAGCCCGGGTGGGACTTGAACCTGAAACTACTCAGCCCCCAACCAGATTAATTATACACTATGAAAATTACAGCTCTTAAAGTGACAGGCAGGGTGGCTAATGGGGCACTCACATGCAGGCACTTTTAAATTGCTAGGACACAGAACTCCAGCCTGGCAGTGGGCATTTAGGCAAGCCCAAGGAAGACTTTTGGGAACCCCTATTTGTAGGGGGGTTACACCCTTCCCTGCCTAGAAGAAACTTGGCATCCGTGTCAGGTCTACACTCTCAATAATATGGAAGAAGACAATGTACTATATGAGATATACGTGACATTACTACACAAGCTAATATAATGACTGATGCATCAGTAAAACATAAACTTACCACATTGCTATACATTTTCGATACACTTCACACATATACTATAACTGTAATGACAACAGTTATGCATTTCTCACACACGTAATACTAATTCTACTTTGATTAACACATTATTAGGACTACTATACTGATTCAAGTTATGACTTCTTGCATGTTAAACAATATAGATGGGAACCCATCCCTAACAGCTAACTTGGGGCTAGATGGGACAGGGGCACCATACTCTGAAGGATGAACCATTAATCTGGAAGTGGCAGAAAAACTCAGTTTGGGCACTGAGCTCTTTGAAATGTAGGCCCTCTTGTGGACAACATTTAGAGGCAAATCCACAGGCCTCCCAAGGGAGTGATTGGTAAAACATATCACGGGCTTAACAGCTCATCCAGACTTTCTTGGGGGAACAGATACAGGCTCTGGGCGGTCAATACTGGCATTGGTTTCTTCTCCTGTAGAGAGGGAAGCCTCTGCACTGGTTGAAATGTCCAGATTGGGAACACTGTCAGCTCCTTGCTCTGCAGATTCTGGTTCCACAATACTTTGCTCTTTATTGTTTTCTAAACAAGGGCCAGGTTGGTCCTTCTGAGGGTACTCTGACACAGTTGGACTTTGTGGCACTGAAATGGTGCTATCAACACTTTCACATGGCTCTACTAGTTCTGGTATGTCGCCAGGGAGATTTACCACATCAGATCCTTCCTCGGGCAATTCAAACAAGTCCGCTAGACACAAAGATTCTGCTACCTCAGATGTGATACTTTGCACCTCACTTTCAGGGGGCATTGGGTCTAGGGAGGAAGCTGGAGGTTTATGCAGTCCTGATGGCCCAGCTTCATCACCATACTTATACATAGGGTTATCTTGAAACAATTGACCCAGTTCATAGGAAGGGTAATAACACTCACCCCACCGTACCACCAAGCCAGCTGGGTCGTTTACCCTTGGCTATTCCCTCTGTGGTGCCCATCCAGTCCATGGCCCCTCACTCCTTCCTTGGGGAGTCACCTGGCCATGGTGGAAGTCCAGGTTCTAGTTCAATCCATTGTGGGTCTTGCCAGACCAGGGGCTTCACCAGAGCTGTGCTAATGCCCCAAAGTTAAAATCATAACCAAGTTAGGGGAGTCCTGGGGCATGATTCCCCGAAAGGATTTGAGATTTTTAACTTTAAATGGTGGCCTTTCCTGCATTTTAATGGGCATTTTACAGGTGAACAGGAGCTACCCTTGCCAACCCAGAAGTTGACATTAAAATACTTTTTACTGAAGAGCTCCACACACAAACACTTCTGAACTGCCCCACATTAAAATACTACATTTCACCCCTCAGAACTGCTCCTTTCCACACCCATAAGATATGGAAAAGGTTCTGCCCATAAGCGAAGGTGCTACAAAGTCAGACTTTAAAGTAGAAATTCAGAATACTCAGACACTGATTTGCTGAACATTACACTTTGTACAAAATTTAAAAGAGGCACTAGTTTCAAGTGTTCTGAGATAGTTTCTCCTAGCAATGCGAGGTGGGAAATAAATTCAGAGGGAATGTGTATGGAAAGCCAAGTAAGCAGACAAGCTACCTATACCAGAATGTCTGGTCAAATAAACATACTAACTACCTGCATTTTAATGAAAGACAACACAATTCAGATCAAAGGTAATGCCAACAGTTATTTAGCATCAGTAAAGAATCCTCCCCCATAGCCAGGTCTGTGATGACTGGGTCCTCACTATATGCCCTAACTCAGTAACAAATTAGCACTTAAGTTGTAAGCACCAGTGCAGCTGTGCGTGTCAGTCCCTAGCTCAGTTACAAGCTCAGCCTCCTAAACCACATTTCACTGTGCTGTACATATTTACTATACATGCAGAAATAATGGACTTGAAACATAGAAGTTGACAGCAGATAAGGACCGCAAGGCCCATCCAGTCTGCCCATTTCTTTTTCTACCTTATGAATGTGCCATTGGCCTTTGCTCTGTCAATGGCCTATCTATTCATACTCATCTGTATTGCTCCCTTATGCATATCCCATGCCTGTTTGAAGCCCTGCACTGTAGTCATATCCCCCACTTCCTGAAGTAGGCCGTTCCATGCATCCACCACCCTTTCTGTGAAAAAGAACTTCCTTACATTACACCTTAATCGGCCTCCCTTTAATCTCATGCTGTGTCCTCTTGTCCTACTATTTTTCTTATATCGAAACATGTTAGACTCTTTCACCTTGTCAATGCCCTTAAGGTGTTTGAATGTTTCAATCATATCACCTCTCTCTCTCTCCTTTGCTCTAGGGTATACATATTGAGCTCAGTTAATCTGTCCTCATATGTTTTCTGATGCAGTCTCTGCACCATTTTGGTTGCCCTTCTTTGGAATGCCTCAGTTGGGTTAATGTCCTTGTGAAGGTGTGGCCTCCTGTACTGTACGCAGTACTCCAGATGGGGCCTAACCAGTGTCTTGTAAAAAGGGATTATTACCTCCCTCTTCCGACTTGTGATACCCCTACTAATACACCCCAACATCCCTCTAGCCTTACTACTGCTTTAGTGGTCTGCTTGGATGATTTCAGGTCATCGGTGATGATGACACCCAAGTCTCTTTCTTTCCTTGTGATTGCCAGCAACTCCCCTCCCAGCCTATAGGTGGCTTCAGGGTTTCTCTTCTCTATGTGCATGATCTTGCATTTCTTTGCGTTAAACCCCAGTTGCCACTCTTCCGACCATTTTGCTAGTTTATCCAGATCTCTTCTTATTCTGCCAACCCCATCTGAATCATCTACTCTGTTGCAGATCTTGGTATCATCTGAAAACAGACAAACCTTACCCTCCAGTCCATCTGCAATGTCACTGATGAAGTTATTGAAGAGGACTTGCCCCAGGACTGATCCCTGAGGTACCCCACTTGTGACTTGCATCTCTTCTGACTATATACCGTTTACCATCACTCTCTGTTTTCTGCCTGTCAACCAGTTTGCCACTGAGTTGACCAACCTCTGACCCACACCGAGCCTACACAGCTTATTAATCAGTCTTCTATGTGGAACAGTATCAAAAGGTTTGCTGAAGTCAAGGTAGGCAACATCAACTGCTCCCACTTGGTCCACCACTCTGGTTACCCAGTCAAATAAATCTATGAGATCAGTTTGACAGGACCTTCCTGTTGTAAACCTATGCTGTCTTGGATCCAGTGCTCCTATGGATTCCAGGTGTTGCACTATCCTTTCCTTAAGGAGTGTCTCCATAATCATGCCCACTACTGAGGTAAGACTGATTGGTCTGTAGTTCCCTGCCTCCTCCCTGCTACCACTTTTGTGGAGTGGGATCACATGAGCCCTTCTCCAGTCTTCTGGGACTTCTCCTGTGCTCAGAGACTCACTAATGGGCAATTGAATTCTGAGGTGACCATGAGAGAGATGTTCTGTTGACTAACCAGGTGCACTGGTGCTTACAACTTAAGTGCTAATTTGTTACTGGGGCGGGGCATATAGTGAGGACCCAGTCATCGCAGACTCACTAAACAGTTCTGATAATGGCTCTGCTAGTTCCACCCTTAACTTTCAGTCTTTTTAAACTCGTACATCTCCTTTATGAAATCAACTCATTCTTATCCCCTAGCCAAGAAAATCAGTACCAGGCAGAAACAATGGCAGAAACAGAATATTTTACATACTGGAGGAGTTTCATGATGGACTGTTATGGTTTTTTTTTTGTTCTAAGTATCATGAAAAGCTTAGATTAACATAGAAACATAAAAACATAGAAACATAGAATTTGACGGCAGATAAGGACCGCTTGGCACACCTAGTCTGCCCATTTTCCTACCTAACAGATAAGCTGCAGATCCTAGTTAGCCAACAGCTTACTTCCTCTTACCTGCCCCTAGGACTGCCTTATGCCTGTCCCATGCATTCTTGAAGTCCCCCACTGTTCTTGACTCCACGACCTCCTCAGGGAGGCTGTTCCATGCATCCACAATCCTCTCAGTGAAAAAATACTTCCTCACATTACCCCTGAGCCGTCCCCCCTCTATCTTCAAATTGTGCCCCCTTGTTCTTGCACATCTTTTTTTCTGGAAGATGCTACCCCCTCAGACTTTGTTAATTCCCTTGAGGTACTTGAAAGTTTCTATAATGTCCCCTCTCTCACTTCTTTCCTCAAGAGTATACATATTAAGCTCCTTTAGTCTTCCTTCATATGTCTTCTGGTGCAGACCCTGCACCATTTTGGTTGCCCTTCTCTGGACAGCCTCCACTCTGTCTATGTCTTTGTGGAGATGGGGTCTCCAGAACTGCACACAGTGCTCCAGATGGGGTCTCACCAACTGTCTGTACAGAGGATAACAACTTCCTGTTTTCTACTATTGATGCCTCTTCCTATGCATCCAAGTATCCCTCCAGCCTTCCTTACTGCCTTCTCACATTGCTTGCCCACCTTTAGGTCATCTGATATAATTACCCCAGGTCCCTTTCTATTTTTACTGTTGTCAGTATCTCATCCCCCATTGTGTACGCTTCCCCTGGGTTTTTGTTTCCCATGTGCATTATCTTGCACTTCTTTGCATTGAATCTGAGCTGCCATACATTTGACCATTCCTCCAACCTTGCCAAGTCCCTTCTCATCCTTTACACTCCATCTTGTGTATCAACCCTGTTGCAGATCTTTGTGTCATCTGCAAAGAGACATACTTTTCCTCCAGCTCCTCTGCAATGTCACTTATAAAGACATTAAAAAGGACCGGTCCCAGTACTGAACCCTGCGGCACCCCACTAGTAACCCTTCTTTCTTACTGTGTACTCCATTTACTACTACCCTTGCGCCCTGTTGTCTTAGCCAATTTTTATCCAGGCTACCACCTTGGGACCCATTCCAAGGCTGGCTATCTTGTGTATTAATCTTTGTGTGGGACTGTATCAAATGCCTTGCTAAAATCTAGGTAGGCCATGTCCACAGCTCCTCCCTGATCTACTACTTTGGTCACCCAGTCAAAGAATCTATTAGATTCGTCTGACACGACCTTCCCATCGTGAATCCATGCTGCCTTGGGTCCTGTGCCCCACTGGCCTCTAGGTACTCAACAATTTTTTCCTTCAGAAGTGATTTCATCATTTTAACTACCATTAACTACCCTTCTCTTTTTAACCAACAAAGAGAAAGCAATTCATAGGATTTTAATAACCAGGTATCGATTTTAAGTTAATTCACTGGCCAGGAAACTTTCCTCCAGAGTTCAGGCACCGGAGCTACGTCACATATTTAATAAAAAGCCAGTCATTTCTAATTGCTTTGATGCTTCAACCTGCCACTGCTTCAGTCACACTCCTGCTGCGTGGACTACTGCTCTTTGAATGAGGGCACTTTCATTTTGCAGGAGGACTAAGTGTAGTGAGATGGGTGTTAATCATGCAAGTTAATAATATTACTGGCTTTGTTCTGGTTAGTCGACAGAACATATTGCTCTCTAGAGTGCAGTCCTGGAACTTGCCTTATCTCGTTCTGGGACAGGAAAATTTCTTTTACACCTTCTTGCTCTTTCCTGTCATACAGAGAGTACTCCTAAAACTGGTCAAAGATGGGGCGTTGATGATTCTCATCATCCCCTACTGGCTGAGACAGATTTGGTTCCCCTTGCTGTTACAAATCTCAGATCGGGACCCTCTTCCTTTGCCTCTTTGTCTGGCCCTCCTATCACAGGAGGACAGCTCCCTGCTACACTCAGACCTGTGCCCCCTGTGTTGTCACGCATGGCTCCTGGGGGCATAGTCCTCTCTCTTTATCAGGTGTCCCCAGGGGTAGCAGAGATTCTATGGGTGACGCATAAGCCCTCTACTAGGTCTTCCTACTCTATGAAATGGAAGTGTTTCTCCTTTTGGGCCTTTTCCCAGGAACTAGACCCCTATGAATGTTCCCCAAAGAGAATACTGCACTACCTCCTCTCTCTGTCAGAGGGTGGCCTAAAATACTCTTCGATAAAAGTACACCTATCTGCTATTTCTGCTCTTCATTTACCTGTGGACAACAAACCATTGTCCCAGTTACCTCCCATTAAAACCTTCCTGAAAGGTATCCTACATTTACGTCCCCCTGTTTGGGACCCTTTCCCAGTGTGGGATTTGAATTTTGCACTTGAAAAATTGGTTGAAGGTCCTTTTGAGCCCACAGATAACCTGCAAGCTCTGTTTTTTTGTCGTGGAAAACAATTTTTTGGGTGGTGATTACGTCAGGTAGTCGTATCTCTGAGTTACAGGTGCTTATGTGCAAGCCACCTTATTTATAGTTTCATAAGGGTCAGGTGTCCTTACGTATTAACCCCTCTTTTCTACCCAAAGTTGTTTCTGAATTTACTCTAAATCAGTTCATTCAGTTATCAGTATATTTTGCAGAGCCTGAGACTCCAGGGGAAGCCCCTGCTTCATACTCTCGATGTGAAAAGAACATCGAGATTTTATCTTCTCCGCTCTGAACAGTTGTATAAAACTAAGCAGCTCTGTTTCTTTTGTCCCAGGATGACTGGGCGACTGAGTTTCTAAACTGTGCCTGTCCACATGGTTGGCCAACTGCATTCCATTCATATATAACAAATACGATAAACCTCTCACAGTATCTGTGAAACCCCACTCCACTAGAGGCATGGCTACCTCCACAGCATGTTTTCGAGGCATCTCAGCTTCAGAAATTTGCGAGGCCGCTACCTGGTCTACTGTACATACATTCACAAAACATTACAGTCTAAACATTATTTCTAAGAAGCATGCCACTTTGGGATGGGCCGTCCTCAACGGCCTCCTGTCCTGATCTGCTGCGGTTCGCTTCCTCCTCCCATGGGCATTATAACTGCTTGGGATTCTTCCCATGTGTTATGGCCTGCTGCAAGTGACTGACTCAAAGAAGATAGTACAGTTGCATAAGAACTTACCGTAACAGTAGATCTTTGTGAATATCTCTTGCAGCAGACCATGCTGCCCTGCCCACCTTCCCCCTTGCTCATGCCTCAGAAGGGTACCTTGCTCCATCCTACTGTGGAAGCCTTTGGCTGCTGCCTTTTTGTTCCTCTCCTCAGTTCCCATCAGAGACCTAGGATTCACTTTTTATATTGGTCGCTAAGATGAAAAATAGAACTGAGGAGTATCAGGGACCTTCTCTCTATATATGTGCAAGAGCACATCGGGTGACAGGAAGGGGAGGCCCCAGGAAGAGACTGCTGGGAAATCATCTGAAGAAAGTGATGCCTACAGCTGCATATCCCATGTGTCATGGCCTGCTGCAAGAGATACTCTTGAAGATCTACTGTTATGGTAAGTTCTTACGCAACTGTACTTTGCTGGGAGTCAGAATAAATTTGACAAGTCTTGCAACTAATTTTGGGCAGATGTCGTGGTGCTGTCCTTTCTCTTGTAGGTGTTTAAGATGGGCTGAAATGCCATCAGTACACGGGATATCATCAGTGTGTGGCAATCATGTGACTCGACTTTGATTTGAGCTAGTCCAATCACCTGATAATGTAAGTGATTTTGGAACTTTATTCCTGTGACAGATGAAAAAGTGGTATGAAAAGACACAAAATAAATATTTTTTAAACCTGAAATTACATTTAGAAAAGGCTTATAATGGGGAAGTAAAGATAATTTAATTTTGTCATTTGACCCGTTCAAGATGTGCATTCGACCCGATCCTGATTCAATTTGAAAATGACCTCGTTTGGCAAAGCAGAGTAAATCCGAACTGGAGGGGGCCTGAAGGCTCAGGAGTGGTGGCAGAGTTCCTAGGTCTGGGGATGGGGGGCACTAGCCTCCTCCAATGCAGGTCTCCGGAGGCTCTGGGCCCTACTAGGGTGTGGGTGTGAGACTGGGGATGGGGGCCTGCCCTCAAGGAGGATCTCCTGATGGCTTCCGTGCAACTTGCCCTGAATTCCTGTAATTGGAGGAGGAGGTGGATAACATTTTGCTGGCAGGGGACAGTGGCCCAGAGCAAGGGGCCTGTGTAAATGGTTGATGGCCAGGCCAATTGGCATGAAGGATCAGAACCCTAGGGATGAAGAATGGACCAGGTCAGTTGGTAAGTCACTGTTGCAGTATACATGTTAGGCACTGACTCTGATCCCCATGCAGGCAAGGGGCTTGGAGCCAGCTGTCCGAGGTAGGCTATACTCCGGCAGTGAACCTGAGCATAATGGACTGTAGCAGAGATATGTAATCCATGTTAGCCAACTTCTCATGTGTTTTGTGCATCCTCCAAGTCCCACCTTGGATCCTGTGCTCATAATGTGTAACATAGGCTCTAATTTTCCCATTCTGACCAACCGAAAACATTGCAAGCACTGGCAGTGAACCCGACTGTAACAGACCATAGAGGAGACACATAATCCATGCTAACTGAGGCTGACCTACAAATTCACAGGTGGCCTACAAAGTGTGGAATTTTACAGAAGCGACGCAACTCTGACTTCTCATTTGTTTTGGTTTTTGGGGATTTGAGATTGTTAGAACCAGTATTGCTGAAAGGGGGGATAGTGCTGATTAACATGTTGTTAGCAGTCAGGCAGTGGCAGGGAGTTCCATTAGCACTTCCGCAGCTGCAGTCGGGTAGCATCAGGAAATGTCAGGTTAGCTACCTTATTGCAACTGTGAATGTGTTAATGGCCCTTAGATGTCTTGAATCAAGTGCCTTTAATCTGCTACAGCCAGCACGTTTATAATGGAAACCTATTAGAAATGGTTTGGGAATGCAGGAGTTGTCTGCTCTAAGTGGCCATCTGACTTAAGCGTGGATGATATATGTGGCACATACTCGACCTCAGTGTGCTGTGTGAGTGTGCGTTCAGAAGGGTCCATGCCTCCCTTCAGCTGCCCTCTGCCAGAGGCACACTGTTATTCTTTCTGTGCCAGTCAGGGACGGGTACAGCTCAAAGTCCCCTATCCGACTCGTGATGGCGAGGGGCCCAATCAATGTAACTAGTTGTGTCCCTGTGTGTCACCCTAAAGCTAATGGGGAATGTCTCTCCAATGTTAATGGGAACATACTCTGCTGGAGTGTACTGTTCTTGAATGACAAATATACTGAAAGGAAGGCACTGCTCTGCTGATGAGAATTGAACCTGTGACCATCGGGTCAAGGGAACTGTACAGTAAAAATTATTTATTGCAGAAGTTGATTTATGCCAAATTATAATGACTGTGATTACTGTGGATGTGAACAGGGCCCAAATGGGAGCTGCATGTCAGGGCTATGGCATAAACTCATTGTTTAAGTGCGTGCTCTGCTTTTGTAAAAAAAAAAAATGTTTGGAGCTTACAAGACGTTTATGCCTAAAGTCTCATGCCCCGTCTCTGAATGGTCATTAAAGAGTTCAGTGTGTAACTGCTAATACAATTGAAATGAAGTTATAAATTTACAGTGTAAGTTAAGTTAAGGCCGATCTTAAGTTGCCATGCAGAGGCAGTAAAGTGTACAGTGGGATGCAATCATAATCTATTTTTTGACCAACCAAAGTGGTTCCGTTTGCCTCTGTAACCAAGGGAAGGAAAAAGATGAACAAGAAATGGGGGGAGATGAGGGAATGCCCCAGCCATGCTGGAAGGTTCAAGTGGCATGGAGCTAGTGGGTCCCCATCAGTGCAGCACGGAGGTTGCAGCACTGAAAGAGGTAAGTAGTCTACCCCAAAGGCATGGCCAGAGTAGTTCCCACCAAGGTGTAGTGAGGGTTTATAGACAGTGCGTCGGTGGGTCACACCCCCAGGGGTGTGGGTCAAGTCCATGCAAACATACATTTGAACATAGAAAGGTGTCAGCAGATAAAGGCCTTTACATTCTTTCTAGTCTGCTTGGATGTGTAGTTCCCACTGTGTTTTTTTTGTTTGTTTTTTAACTCTCTTTTATCACCCAGGAGGCAGGGCATCCTTCCAGGGTACCTACACAATGACGGCCTCTCACTCCCTGCCTGAACCACACTAGGAACTCCCCACCCAAACAGCCCAGTCCAGAACCAGTTCCCCGGCTACCAGGAACTCCCAGGGGATGGTTTGCCCACCCTTGGCGACCTTACAGACTCAAGGGGCCCTATCTGGCTGCTCAGGTTGGCGCTTTAGGGAGGATGCTGATGTGCGGGCCTGCGCTGGGATGTGGGCCATGTCACCGGAGTCTCCATCATCTCCACTGTCCTCCAGGTGGATTTTACATCCTTCCCACATGCCCCCTGTGAGTGCAACTTGCAATGACGTCTTAGCGCATGGCAACCCTGCCGTCGTCACGCTCAACCCACTGTTATGTGCCAGTCATCCTGTAATACCTCCGATCTCCATTGGGGGTCACTGGGATATTGGACAGCCCTTGGCTCTCCCCCTGTGAGAAGAGATCTGTCCTCCGCTCTATCCTCTCCCTCCTCTGCCGACCCCCGGCAACCAGTTCCCATTGTGTTTACAGAGGGAAATGCCATCTCCCCTCTTCTCCCTCCCTCTACCTACAACTTTCCCCCTCACCCTATTCCAACCTCTCTTGAAGTTGTCCTCCATTTTTTAGGGATACCACCTCTTCTGGCAACTCATTCCACTTAGGTACCACCTTCTCAGTTAAAAAATGTCTCCTTATCTCCTTTCTGAACCTTCTCCCCTCCAGTTTCAAGCTGTTACCCTAGTGGTCTTGTTTCCACTAAGGCTGAAGAGGCCCACTGTGCTCACCCCTGTTTATAATCTTAAGATACTTGAACATCTCAGTCTTGTCCTCTCTATCTTCTGTCCTCAAGAGTGTACATGTTGAACCCCCTTAACCTATCCTCATAAGTGTTACCTTGCTGGCCCTGGATCATCTTTGCTGCCCTTCTCTGGACCATTTCCAGCAAGTTGACATCATTCTTGAGATAAGGGCACCAAAACTGCACACTGTACTCCAGGTGCAATCTCATTGGGGACAGCCTTCCTATTGGTGAACCCTCCGTGTCTACCCGCCACAAAGCTTTGTGTCATCCATGATCAAGCATATCTTACCCCCAATCTCATCCATGATATCACTTATGAATATGTTCAACAACACCAGGCCAAGCACAGAGCCCTGTGGGCCCCCACTGGACATGGGCCTCACCTCTGAAAGTTCCTCCCCATTATCACAATTTGGCTTCCTGCCTGTAGCCAATTTCTGACCCACCCAATCAGTTTAACCCCCACCCCTAGGTCTTCCAGCTTTCTGACCAGTCTCCTGTGAGATACAGAGTCAAAGGCGCTTCTGACGTCCAGATGCAGGATATGAACTGCGTGACCCTTGTCTGCTGTCCTGGTGACCCAGTTGAAGAAGTCAATCAGGTTCATCTGGCAGGACCTCCTCAACATAAACCCATGCTGCCTCATATCCTGGAGCCCATTATCCTCCAGAAACCCCACCAGTCTCTCTCTTCCATCATCAGCTGGCCCATAATTGAGGTCAGGCTGACTGGCCTGTAATTCCCAGGATCATCCTTCGGCCCTCTTTTATGGGGAGACACCACATGTGCAGTTCTCCAGTGCAGGGGTACAACTGTACAATACATAGAGTGTGGCTATTGGTGAGACATTTCTTCAAATACCTCTAAACATGAGAGTTGCCCTGAGGTTAGTGCATGCCCCCACCCCACCCAAGGGACAATTTAGTAGGGAAGACCTAAAGTGGAGGTTCTGTTACATTACGGAACTGAGATTCTGACTAGACTCTGCACTCCCCACCTGGACCAACCAAAGTGTTGAATGGGCATTCAGTATGAAGATAGCCACTCTCCCTGGCAAAAGAAGAGCATGTAGTGAAGGTCACCCCAAACTTCAGGGTGGTGTATGGGAGGGGGCAGGGGTGGGATGGGGCAAAAGTGTGGGGGGGGGAGAGCTGAAGTAAATAATAACATAGTTATTCCTTTGTAGCCAGTACTGGTACCACCTTGAGATGGGCTAACCAGAAATGTCTGATTTAGAGCCAAGCCAGAGCCCAGGCAAGGGTCTGGCTTGGTTCTGTGAGCTAAAACATGAGCTCAGCCCTGGCTACTGCAGACTGTCCTCTGCAGTACTGGCAGACAGTGTCCCTCATGAGTTGTACAAAAGGAGTCGAAGGTTGCCACCAGTGTACTAACTGTTTAGGCTGGCAAAGATGCTTGCTTTAAAGAACAACAATTGACCTGTTTCTTAAAACAATTCCCAAGCCCCGCCCCCAACCAGTTTGCTTACCTACAAAGGATTTTACTAGTCCTCATTACAAAATTGCTAGTTGAGCAGTGGCATTGAATTAAACCATTCAGAATGCTAACATATTTTAAAAAAGCCCTGGAAAACCATCTCCCATTGTGATAAGTATTGGCAGTATAGTGAAGTGGTTTAAGGCTCTGAGCTGCAAATCTGGAGACCTGGGTTTGAATCCTACAGCCGCCACTTGCATATACTGTGTGACCCTGAGCAAGTCACTTAACTTCCCTGTGCTCCCAGGTTGCACCTGTAAAAAAGCTTTTAGCTTAGTGTGTCTTACTTGGTTAAACAATTGGAAACTGGAAATAAATGGGGCATGCCCCTGCACTCTACAAACTACTACATCACAAAATGTCAGACTGTGAGGGCGGAGCAGTGGAGAATGTGTACCAGGAAGGAGATGGGAGCTGTCAGCCAGCCCCTCAGTACGAGGATTTACAACCCCTTCTCCCAAGAAGATTGTGCAGAACAAAATTTTGTCACAAGGACTATTAAAGTCTTAATAGGTAAGCAAACTGTGGGGGCGCTTGGAGATTGTACCTAAACTGGTACTCTTTCAGCATAACTGGCTCTGCTTGATCATGGCTCTCATTTGCTTATAGAGGTCAAGCTGAGCCAGGGTGAGGCAGTAGGCTTAAGTCAGGCTGGAACCCGGCCTTAGAGAAGGTACAGGTGCTAGATAACTTGCATGGTCCCACGCTCCCTCGGAACCCTTTCCGGTGTCAGGTAAGCAGCCCAAGTCCAGCTCTGAAGCTGTGACTCCCATCTTATTACATGCAGCAATGCTGTCACACCACTGGCCCAGGAAACCCAGAAGGGTTTTGTACCATTTTTGTTTCATGTGGGTTTTGTGTACTTTGCCTTTCAGGAGGTGCGCATGCTCACGATTATAAAACGGTTTTCCAAGGAACTCGAGTTGCTGATCAAGTGAAGAGAATGGCTCTAGAGGTAAGGTTTGAAATACTATACATGAAGCATCAGTTTCAGGGGGGACATCAGTTTATGAAATTGCCTACCTAGTGAGGTATGGGAAGCTAGCACTCTGAAGGCTTTCTGAGCAAGACAAGGCAGATTCCCGAATCCTGAGGATGAATAGCACAGAGGCAATGCAAAGAGAAGCAAAAAAAGGCAAGACAGATACTAGGGCACATTAGATGCCATTTTGTCCATATATCAAGCTCCCCTGCAAAGAGCATTCGCACGGCCACAGCTGAAGGGTTACTGACCATTCAAGAACATGGACAGATGTAGAGGGTCCAATGAAAAGCAACCAAAATGATGGTTGCAGGAGAGAATATGGCCTGCACAAATATGCTTAACAGTTTGAGTATGTTTAGTTTGAAAAATGAGTGAGGGAAGGTAGAATAAGTCTGCTTAGGTTTATAAGGGATCCAGAACTGTGTTTAAAGAGCATTAGTTTAGGTGCTGCCTTAAAGTCCTCAGCAGCAGCTTACCTTGTTAGGACTCTAAAAGTCTGCTTTTCTTAATTTATTACTGCCTGTATTTCTTAGGGAAGAGATCATAATTTCTGAGTCAGAGGAGCCGGTTGCCTGATCCCTGAAGGTTGATGAAGGTCATGCCAAACAAACTTGATAGAGTTCTTTGACTGGGTCACTAGGGTACTGGATCAGGGGGGATCTATAGACATTGCGTATCGTGATTTCAATAAATTGTTTGATTCACCACACAGGAGACTACTGCACTAAACGAGATGCCTTGGGCTGGGGCCGCTAGTGCTTAGGTGGGTGCAAAATTGGCTGGGGGGCAGAAGGCAGAGGGTAATTGTTAATGGGGTACCATCAAGGGAAGGTATGGTCACCAGTGGGGTACCTCAGGGGTCTGTACGTGGGCCACTCCTTTTCAATATATTTATAAGGAACATAGGGGAGGGGCTAGAGGGAAGAGTGTGTCTATCCGCAGATGACACAAAGGTCTGCAATAGAGTGGATACGCCTGAGGGGGTTGACAGCATGTGCGGGGAGCTGGAGAAGCTGGAGGAATGGTCCAGGGAATGGCAATTGACCTTTAACACCAAAAAAATGCAAACTCGTGCATTTAGGCAAAAATACTCATCATGTGAAATACAGTATGGGAGGGCAAGCCCTAGAGGTTACTGAGCTGGAAAGAGACCTCAGCATATACATTTCGTGGGACCTGAAAGTGGCAAAGCAATGTGCGAAGCCAGTGGCAAGGGCCAGTAGGATGCTGGGTTGTATTGGCAGGGGAATAACTAGCAGGAGGAGGGAGGGAGGTCATAATGCCCTTACACAGGCAACTTGTCAGGCCACACCTTGAGTACATAGTCCAGTTCTGGAGGCCATACCTTAGGAAGGATATGGAGTGGGTGGAGCGCGTCCAGAGACGGGTGTTGAAAAACAGCTGAGAGTACAGTTAAAAACTTGGGGATAATCACATTAAAATGAGCGCTCTTTTTATTATTTCAATATTTCTTCCTAATGTATAACAACTGCAAAAGCAGATTGAAAATAGAACAAAAGGTTATCTTACAAGAACAGAGACAAGGGGCAGTCTAAAACAGAATAAAAAAGCACAGGTCAAAATTTTCTCTGCTAACATGCACTACTGCTTTAAAGGGACACTGTCAACTTTTTTGCATCATATTATTTCTAGGTAAAAATACACATTTTATGATTGCTTACCTTCTCTAAAATTCTTTGATGTTGCTTAATCTGCCTCCTTTCTTAGAACTGGAATATATGCTACTGGTATAATATTTAGCGGTTAGTACCAATTAACAACTGCTGGCAAAGCCTCAAAAACTCCATAATTCACACATGTAAATTATGGAGTTCCGTAAATCAAATTTGCCAAAAATAGCCGTCAGCGCATCTGCACTCTTGTATGATAGACTGTACTTGCTTTGAATCCAGAAAACCGCCGGCACGAATGACAGTCTTCTCCAGCATTCAACCAAAGGAGTCAGGCGCAGTTCCTGATAAAAATCTCCCTGAAAAACATTAAAAACTGGCAACTTGTTCTTGTTTCCTGCTGCCGAATGAAAGGAAAAGACAAAAATTCTTCTCGAGCATTCAACAAAACGAAAGACAGCACATTTCCATAACAAAAGGCATCATGCAGAACAACCAAAGAAAACGCACGACAAAGACTGTTACCTAAAATATGAGCACAAGTTTTGTTTTAAAAACTTCTGAATTTTACATAAACTGTTTTTACTTAAACCTACATGAACTAGAAATAGTTACCATTTAGGGGAGAAAAGATTCAAATAGCCCCATAGGTATTTTTCTTCATTACTTGCTTCAACCAGTACGTATAAAAAATAAAACATGGGGACGTCTGTAAACTTGGGGTTTATGGGGTATTATACACCTCAGATGCGAATAAAATCCTCGTTATACAGATTTTCCCATCTATTATTCTATAAATTATACCCACACTTGTTTTGCTTCAAATCCTTGATGTTCTCTTATTGCATACTTCCTGAACATTAGGAACACCCTAAACAGTACAGCCTGTCATGATGCAATACTCTCCTCTCCCCTCCACAGCTTGAATGTCTAGACAGTGTCTGGGGTGTTTCCAAATCCAGGAAAGCTGTAAACAAAACATGTTTTTGTGTGGTAACACCAGTATGGTGGGTGGTCTGTTTTTCACTTTTAAAAAGAAAAGTGAATCAGAATCAAACTACCAGCCACACCAGTAATCACTGCAGACTGTGAGCATTTATTAAATCAGCTTCTTAAACTAGGGATATTTTGAGGCCTAAGGGGGGGTTGACAGTGTCCCTTTAAGTATGGGTATTAATCCAAGGGGTGAGGAGTTTGTAATGAGAAAACACAACCATACGAACATACGAAATTTGCCAGCGGATAAAGACCTAGAGGTCTATCAAGTCTGCTCGAATGTGCAGCTAGCCCCCCTTATTCTGCAGCTGCCCCTCCCTTCCACCCTTCTCCTTCATTAACCCTCCCCCTTGTCCTGTCCCATCCTCGTTTGAAGCAGTCCACTGTTCTACTGCATACCACTTCAGCAGGTAACTCATTCCACCCTAGCCACCACCCTCTCTGTAAAAAAGTGTCTCCTCATCTCCCTCCTGAACCTTCCTCGCTCCAGTCTCATATTATGGCCCCTGGTGGCCCTCCCCCCCTTACTTTGAACAGCCCCTCTGTACCCGTCTTGTTTATTTCCTTTCATGTATTTAAAGGTTTCAATCATGTCACCCCTGTCTCTTCTCTCCCTCCAGTGAGTACATGTTCAACTCCTTCAACCTCCTCTGTGTGATAAGTCCCCAGCCCCTTGATCATCTTTGTCACTCTCGCTGCACCTCCAGTAACTTAAAGTCCCTCTTCAGAATCACAGACGCCAGTACTGTACACACAGTACTCAGGTGTGGTCTAACTAATGACCTATACAGTGGCAGAATCACCTCCCCTCCTCGAGGATATACCCCTTGCAATACAACCCAGCATTTTGTTGGCCTTTGCAGCTGCCTTCCACATTGTGCGAGTTGTTCATTGACCCTGTAATGAGCACACCCAAATCCTTCTCCTCCTCTGTCTGGGCTAGCTGCACTCCCCATAGCTGGTAACTCCTCCTTGGGTTCTTCATCCCAAAATGCAGCACCTTGCACTTTTGGCATTAAAGCCAGTTGCCAGGTGTCTGACCAGGTTTCAAGCTTTGCCAGATCATCCTGCAACCCCTGCCATCCCCTAGGTCATCCACCACCGCCTACCTTGGTATCATCAGCAAACAGACTGATCTTGCTCTTGATGTCCCATGATATGACTGCAATGAATATCCCAAACAACACTGGTCCCAACACCGAGCCCTGTGGAACACCGCTCGTCTCTGCCCTTGGGTGTGAGAGCTCTCCACCCACCACCACCCTCTGTTGCCTTCCCTGCAGCCAGTTTCCTACCCATCTCACCAGCTTTGCACCCGCCCCTGTGCCTACTAACTTCCTTCCCAGCCTTCCATGTGGCACTGAGTCGAATGCCTTACTGAACTCCAGATACATGGCATCCACTGCATGGCCCCTGTCCAGTTGCCTAGTTACCCAGTCATAGAACTCGACCAGGTTGGTTTGGCAGGATCTGCCACATATGAAGCCATGTTGTCTGCTGTCCTGTAGTCCTTTGGCCTCTAGGAGGGCCACCAGCCTCTTCTTCAGGATAGTCTCCATTAGCTTACCCACGATGGATGTGAGGCTCACTGGTCTGTAGTTTCCCGGTTCCATCAGACCCATGGGGCAGTTTAAAGGGGAACAGTCAGCACCAAGTGTCCCAGCTGGTCCCACTGTGCACTTTGTGTGCAAAAACATTTTGGTTTGCTTACTGTTTATTGTAATATATTTGTGTTTATTTATTTCAGAGATCAGAAATACCTTTGTCATAGACTCCTTTACGAAGGTTCCACGTCACATGCAATATATACAGATAACAATTCAGTTGGTACAAGTACACAATAAAGTAAATTGTTGCAGAGTAAAGATATGTTTATAACAGGAACAACTTGGTGAGCATTCCAGAACTAGTGAAGTTTGAGACAGTTAAACGGACTGGGGACTTAACATACCTGAGATGGCGTAGTTAAGAGCTATATGCAGAAGCCAGCCAGAGGCCTATAATAACTAGCTTCCCCCTTTTCCCATAAGGAAACCATGGTGTAATTTGCCATTATAAAGGAGTGTTTATAATGGCAAACATGCACACGGTTTCCCTTGCTGTGCGTATGCTCGCCACGGCAGAGCCACCAGTCAAGACCGTTCACCGCTTCTATCTCTCTCAAAACAACATCGCCAGAACAACTCGGTGGTAAGTTCTTTTACTTTTTTTTCCCGATACAGTGAAAACCTCACAAAGCAGGACAAAAAATAAGAACGTTTTAAAATATGCCGATACAAGTCGGCACCGGACAAAAACGAAGTCGTACCGTGGATGCACCAGAAGCTCTTTATTTTATATAATTGCTGAAGCTAAAAAGGGAAACCAGCAATTATATGAAATAAAAATAGGTCAGGGTGTATGTCAAACTCAATTTTAAACACACCCTCGTTGTGGGATGGTATGTAGCATCCCACAACTCGCTTGTGTGTAAAATATTGTTACACACCCCAACCCATACTTTATTCTCTGTATAATAGATTGCAGGACAAGAAAGATCATGCGTGATATCACTCTGTTGGGGAGGCAGTCCTTTGTTAAAATATGACTTTTAAACTTCAGATATAGTTAAAGTCATATTTATTTAAAAATAAATGACTCTGGACATGAAGACTTACAGAAGAGCTCCTCCCAAAGCATGCACTGTGACACGTGAAACAGCGAAAGGAGCTGTTCAGTACGTCTGCATGTTCAGAGTTCCTTGTTTTTAAATAGAATATGACTTTATATCAGAATATGCTTAAAAGTCATTAAAAAAAAGACTGCCTTAACATCGGAGGGGTGTCATGAATGATCTTTCTTGTTCTGCAGTTTCAGTTGCTCAACTGGGGCAACCACTCCTCAGTGCTGTTTTTTCCCTCCTTGCTAGTATAGTAGGTTGTGTCAGACTCATATTGCTTAGTTCTAGGCTGACATTTCTTGTAACTACAAATCCTGGAATCCCCTGCAGATGACATCAGAGCAGCAGGCAGCACTGGGAGATTCAACAGCCTACAATGCGTGTTAACCTATATAAGCTCTGATCTTTATTAACTGGTCCTACTGTCCTTTCCGGGCTACATACAGTCACAGAAAACTGTACTTAGCCCCTTGAGAAAAGCAGAACTGGTAAACATCTGATTGGAGATTACAAAGGCCCTAACATGCACTTCAGGCTATTGAATCTCCCAGTGTTGCCTACTGCCCTAATGTCAGCTGCAGGGGATTCTGGGATTTGTAGTAACAGAAGATGTCAGCCTAGAACTAAGCAAAATGAGTCTCATACAATCTATATACTATACCGAATAGTAAATAACCAACATGTTTTTACACACAAAGTGCACATTGGGACCAGCCTCATAACTGAGTGTGGGGGCCCTTGGTGCTGACTGTTCCTCTTTAAAAGTGAAAAGTGACAGGTGGATGTTGTACAGTCTTTCTCATGAATGTGGTAGGTTTAGAGGAATGGCCTAGCACACAATACAAGTAAGTCATAGAACATGGAAGGGCTCGAGAAAATGCTGGATAGGCACAGTAAACCCCATTTATCGAAATGTGCTTGGGGACAGTCAAAATGTTTGAATAAATGGGGTTTTAGATAAGCAGGAGTCCTATGCTTATAACAGGAGTAGGAACTTTCCAAGTAAACTACATTAATGTTGCAGTGCCGTATTAGCAAGACACATTTAATCAGTAAAAATCATTAAAACATCATTAAAAACAGAATAAAAATGTTATTTTTTTATTACTGGCTTGCAGTTCTGTTTTTTTCTTCCTTCCATAGTAGCAGTTGTGTTTGTTTTGTTCTGTAGTCTTGGCTTTTGTCCTGAGCTGCCGTAACAGCAGCAGTTACACTCCAGTGTCTAGATGGTCTCTAGCCTCGTAAGGTGTTTTTCAAAACATTCAGCGCCTCGGCGTTAGAAGATGCTGGCAAATTTCAAGGACAGTACTCTTTCTCTTAGCCCTGTTGAAATCAGGAAGTTGAGCACAGAGCAACACGTGGAGCAAACAGATTGTGAGTCCATAAGAAACAAGCTGTTAATTAGTGCTAGAGTGGCTGAGAATGGTACTTGTTTAGCCAACAATTAACTAGCCCATGTAAATTACAGTTAAAGTGCAGAACACAACCACTTGCTTGAAACATGAGAAACAGATTATTAAACTGGGATTAAGCCAGGGGACATAACGCAGTTTTGGTTAACTGAGGGTTTCGGATAAATGGGGTTTTATTGTATATGGCAGGGGTCAAGGTAAACAGGTACTACTACTACTGAGAAAGTCCGGGCAGTCTCATTCGGCTCCAGGCTTTCTTCCATCTTACACTCATATGTTGCTAATGTTCATATCTGGGATGGGAGGATCGGCTATGTGTCAGATCAGGATCCCCCCCTCAGAGAATGGTCCACCATGGCTCAACCCCAGAATTCTGAGTCGTTTGTGATTCAGCTCTGATTTGATTCAGCCCAGTCCAGTCCACTGATCAGGTTCTGGAAAGTACAAAGTGAAAAGATTAATAAGAGATCATGGGGACAGGGAACTTTGTACCGATACTTTGAAGCACACGTTCAGGAACAAGTGCAGATTGTCGAGGAGGGGCAGTCGGGAGACGAAGGTTTGAGTGTCCCATGAATTGCTCTTCTTCCTCTGTGGGGGAAGGGAAACACGACTCCCACTGCCTCGTAGTGAAGACCTGGTGGCAGTACAGTCGGGGCATACACAAGGGGAGGGGCTACCACGAGATGCCCTGTGCGGATGCATGCCACTGCATGCATGCACACTTGGGTCATTACACATGGTGCTCCCCGAGGAGACAGACGTAGGAAAAATGAATGGGCTGCTCTATATCGGCACCTCCCTGATGCTCCAGGACTCCCATATCTACAGGGATTCCTGTATTTTACAGGGATTTGGAGGCATCTACAGGAAAACTCTTCCCATAGACATGCATTGGTTATACAGGAAAATAGGGCAATTCAGCTTCCATAGGAAATAATGTAATCTACAGGAAAACACAGGAATATCACTCGGGAGTTACAGGGAAAATGCCAAATCAATATGGGAGCACAGCATGCTCTGGCATGACCGATGCGGCTACCCACCCACTACACGGTGATCCTGGGCAAGTGATGTATAACAGGTTAGTTGGCAAGAAGGTCAGTGGTGGGTTTGTGGAGGTGCTGCCAGGCAGACACATACGTAAATAAAATACAGATTATGAAAAAAAAAATAGTAATTATTACAGGTTTTAAAAGGACACGGTCATGCCTAGTGGCCATCATAGTTTGAAAGCCCATGAAAATCCTTTACAAATAAGATATTTGGCTCATCTCTATCTGGAAGCACTCCAGAGACACAGATGACAGAGTCTGTTCAACATTAATACTACACTGTAGTCATTTTGTAGAACACTGTGATGTCATCAAGGAACAAGCTGTGTCTAACTACAATGAGTCAAGCACAGCTTCTCCCTTGATGACATCACGATGTTCTAGAAATGGCTGCTAGGTAGTATTAATATTAAACAGATTCAGTCATCTGTATCTCTGGAGTGCTTTCAGCTAAAGGTGAGCCTGATACCTCATTAGAAAGAGATACTCAAGGGCTTTCAAGCTATGTCAGCCACCATACTGGAGTGTTTCCCTTGAAGTCCCTAAATCCAGTGAAGAAGCATCCTTGAACACCCCCTCACTTTGGTTCCCTCATTAAGTCATTATTCAAAAACTATTTGACTCTTGTCCCATGTTCTTTCAGGCACTTACATCATTTGAAGATGTCACTGTGTTCTTTTCTGAAGATGAGTGGAGCATAATGAAAGAGTGGGAGAAGGAACTGTACAGGGGCGTGATGAGGGATAATTATGAAAACATGGCCTCACTAGGTAAGCTAATGTATCACCCAGTAAGGGTATGCCATACGGGCCCTTGGTTGGTTAGGGAGTGTGGTTTGGAGTACAGGATGTCTAATATTTGAACCTGCACCCCACAGGGGTTCCACTCATGTGCTGAGCTTTCAGGTCTCTCGCTGGTGTCAGATTCCTCTTATCAAACTGCGCAACCCATAGAGTTTTTTAAAATATTGTATATATGACCATCATCCTTGTAGCCTTTATCCAGACTATTGTGGGTTACCTCCCTACCCTACCACCCCCATCCCCAACCAACCAGAAAACTCCACAGCATATCCCCATGTTGGGGCTGGTATGTGTTGGGGGGGGGGGGGACTTACTTGCCAGACTTCAATATGGGTAACTGGAACAGTCTGAAAAGGGGTGCTGGATCTGACAATACGAGGCCCTTCATCCTCCATCACCAGGAGGTTTTTCCTTTTTTTTCCTCTTCCATTTTGTTTCTCCCTGGCCACTGGGGAGTGAGCCCAACACACAGTGCTTCACCTATAGCCATCCCAGCGGTGGTGTTGCAGCAAGGTTGTGCTAACACAGACACACACACACACACACACACACACACACACGCGCGCGCATGGGAGTATGAGCCTATATTGCCACCATTATGGGTCACAGTACTGCCACTGTGCCGTCAAGTGGCCAAGCGCAATCTAGTGTTCATTTATCCTGGTTACTAAGTAGACTGCCCCCTGTCAGCTACACTTCATTGCTTAAAAAGAATGTTCCCATTATAGCTAAGGTAAAGAAAGATTAAGTAGTAGCAGTAGTAATTTATTTAACATAGAAACATAGACTTTGACGGCAGATAAGGACCGCTTGGCCCACCGTGTCTGCCCATTTCTCTACCTAGAGGATAAGCTGCAGATCCTATTTAAACAACAGCCTATTTCTTCCTACCCCCCCCCCACAAAAATTGCCTTATGTCTGTCCCATGCATTCTTGAATTCTCCCACAGTTTTAGACCCCACAACCTCCTCAGGAAGGCTCTTCCATGCATCTACCACCCTCTCTATGAAAATACACTTCCTCACATTGCCCCTGAGCCGTCCCCCCATCTTCAAATTGTGTCCCCTTTAAACCAAAAAGGGTTAGATTCAGTGCACACTGAAAATAGAAAATGGAGTTTGAATCAACATTTTGGTTATATTATTATTACGCAGCCCTACTTTTTTTCTTTATTTATTTCTTTTAAACATATCCTGTGCTTATAACCTCCTTTTCTGGACCTTTTCTTTCTGTTTCCACTGTTTCAAGCTTACGTTACTCCCCTTCCTTTCTCTTTCTCTCTCTCCCCCCATCCTTTCTCGCTCTCCCTTCTCCAATCTCCCCAATAACTGCCCCTTACTCATACTCCTGTGTGTACCATGATTTATAGGATTAAGTACCGCCTTCTCCTATTATTTTCTACACTTCTACTTGACTTTTTCGCTGTTCCTCCTGTGTCCCCACCTGAACATTATGTGTACTCACTTGCTAACTTCTGCTACTCAAACTTACTGTCTGTGCCCCTTCTCAATTCCTTACCCCAGTTGGGGCTTGACCATAAATACATCGGAATACTCCTGAGATGTATCTTACATAGGTATTCTGTTTCCCCTGGGTGCACCATTCACACCTTTGCAACTGCATCTGTATGGATAATTACCTTATATTTTACCCTTGCTGGGGACATTGAGACTAACCCTGGCCCCACTGTCCTCTCCAATCCTAATTATTCCTACTCCTTCAAATGGGTGCCACCATTGTCTGGCTTCACCTTAGCCCATCTTAACATTTGGAATCTTACTGCTAACCTCAGAGAACTAGAGGCATGTGTACGAACAAATAACCCGGATGTCCTAGCCTTATCCGGAACATGGCTGAAGCCCTCCATACCCAATTCCCTCTGTTCACTACCGGGGTATAATATGCTGGACCGCCAAACCCCAAAAGTGGCTGTGCCTTGTACTATAAGTCTCATCTTAATGTGTCAATCATACCTTGTCGCTCTCTGACTAATTGTGAGGTCCTTCATTCCCTCCTTCTGCTTGGGGGTGTCAAAAACCTCCACATCTGGTGTGTCTATATACCCCCAAAAAACTCCAGACTAGGCCTTGAAGAAGTAATTGAACTAGTACCAGCTTCAGCAGGGAAGAATGAAGTAATTTGCTTGGGTGATTTTAATCAGGACTGGGCTGGGCCAACTGTGCTATCCTAGCCTCCATTAGTGGCAAGGAGAGCCTCGTTCAATTCATCATGGCTCCTGCTAGGACTGTGGAGGGGTTGTGGGATAACAGATGGACCAGACACTGAACTTCAAGTTCAGCACACAATTTCTGAGTGATGTTTATTCAAAATACAAGAAATAACCTTCAGCAATGGCATATTCCTTCTTCTGTACATCAGTTTGCAGCAACAGACTATGAATGTCCTTTCTCTGCATTGAGTCAGCACCTACTGAAAATGATCTCTGATCTAAACACTTTTCAGTGAAAGCCCTCCATCCCTATGTGGGCCCCATTTGCTTGGGTAGTGGGGGCTCAAAAAGAAAAAAAAAAACAAGCTAAAAACAAAGACCCTCAGTGCAGAAACACTGAAAAAGGGGTTACCCCGAAGGGCATTGGCAACAAATCAAGTTTCAAAAAAATGCAACATCATACATACTTCCATAATGCAAAGCATTATGGGATATATGCAAATCACTATGACATTTCAGACTTGTTCAGTTTATAGCAATTTACATGCATTTTAAATAGCACAACTAACTTAATTTCTATAATAGTCACCTAGTACTTTTTGCCATTATCAAAAACACTTAGTGCCATGGTATTTTCAACATTTACAGGTTTCATAAACACAAGGTATATACATCAAGGTATTTTATGACATAGTGCTATTACATACTAAATCCAACAATGATAAACACAACCTGTTTTCCATACGTTTGGAGGTCACCACAATAACATCCCTGTACAAGGACCTGAGAGGGAAAAGAAAGATTAAAGATGACACTATAGCATAGTCAAGAAAGGGAAGGGGGTGCCCATAGGTGGCTAACCTTATGGGTTAGAAATTGTAAAGGATAGATTAGGCTAACAAATAGAAGAACTGTTGCAACAGATTTAAGAAAAGGTCAATCCTCAAGAGTGGCAGGAGCTCCCTGTCACAAGGACCTCTTGCAGTGGTTCCTGCTGCACCCTTTTAGACTGGATTCTTACCAACAGGAAGGAGAAGTTTCCTGTTGCTGGAGTTCTACCTGACATTATAAGTGACCACTGCCCAGTTTTCTGCACTTGGGACACTTCCCCCCATCCTTTCCCTCTAAAGTATTATCCTATTCTAACCTCTCTAACCTTAACCATGCTGCGTTCTTGCACGATCTGATACTCATTGATTGGTCTCCCTTCTACATTACCAATGATATTGACGTAGCGACTGACTATTTCAATACAACACTACTCACCCTTCAGGACCAACACATTCCGGTTACCATGCAGAGGGTCAAAGGGAAAGTCACCAAATGTCTCAAGCTGCTCCTACTACAGTTGCTTAAGCGCAGGGATAAACTATGGTTAAAGTGGAAGTCCTCCTCTCTTCCAGCTGACTTTTGAGGCTTACCGGTCTTTGCATAACACCTGTAAAGGGGAAATTCGCTCTTTCAAGAGCATTTACTATCGTAATCTGCTCAGTTTGTCTGCCTCCAACCCAAAGAGATACTGGTTTCAAATGAATGAAATCCTTGGTAACAACAAGCATCAGACTCCAAACAAATTGCTTATAAATGATATTTACTGTAATAACCCTCATACCATTGCTAGTGCCTTTAATGCCCTTTTTTCCAAACTTCCCAACTCCACCCCCTGCCCCAGTCCTGCGCTAGCCTGTCTCCTTCCCATATCCTGAGGTGGCCCCCCCCCCTTCTGGTACTGGCTCCTGTCACGCACCTAGAGGTCCTTAAGCTACTGACATCTATTCCTGATCACGGCAGTGCAGGACCGGATAGTAGTGAGCCAAGAATACTCAGACGGGTTGCCTCTATTCTTGCTACACCAGTCACAAGGCTCTTTAACTTATCCATCTGCTCTGCCTTGTTTCCTTTGACCTGGAAAAAAGTCAGAACTATACCAGTGTTTAAAAAAGGTGACCCCAAAGTTTTATCTAATTACAGACCGATTTCACTTCTGCCTGCACTCGGCAAGCTACTGGAAAAACTGATTCATTGACAGGTCTCGGAGCATCTACTGAATTTCAACCTTCAGTCCCCTATCCAAAATGGCTTTTGCGCTGGGCATAGCACAACTACTGCTCTTACCCAATTCACTAGTGACTTAAAGTGCAATATGGACAAGGGCTTACTTACTGTAGCTGTGTTCATTGACCTATCCAAAACATTCGACTTGGCACATCACCCCTTACTTTTGGGAAAACTTCAGTCACTTGGAGCCTCTGCCCCTACCCTAGCCTAGTTAGGCACCTACCTTGACAATCGCTCTCAAGCTGTCTCCTTCTGCAAAGTACTCTCATCTCCTGCCCCCATCACCTGTGGTGTCCCACAGGATTCTATTCTTGGTCCCCTGCTCTTCTCCCTCTTCATAAATGACATTCCCTGCATCTCTCCCCCCCCGTAGTACCATTATGTATGCCAATGACTTGGTGCTTTGTTGCCTCCAAGTCTACAGATAACATCAATCGACAACTATCTTCAGCATTTCAGATCCTTCAGTCCTGGTTCTCTACCAGTTGTCAAATCCTAAACCTGTCTAAGACTCAGGCACTGCTCTTTGGGTCCTCCAGAAAGGTTTATGCTGAGTTCCCCAAGCTTAGGGTCCTCTGCTGTGACGGGTCTCCTGTCTCGAATACCGTATCCTTTAAATATCTTGGAGTCACGTTTGATCCGGTGCTGGACTTCTCTGAAGACATTAACAAGGTGTGTTGCTCAGTTAACTCTAAAATTGCTGCTGCCTATAGAGTGCATCACCTGCTTACTCCTGCTGCCAGGATCTCAGTAGCGCGAGGTGTTTTACTTCCAAGACTGCTATATGCCCTCCCAGTACTTTTCCATATGAATGCTGGTGTACTGCATAAGTGGGATATTACATATAACAATATCGTAGATTGCCTTATCCACTTTTAGGCTAACCCATCACTGCCTGCTCTACACTGCTTTAAACTGGCTGTCTCCCAATGCCCTTTGATCTTATCCTCTTGGTTGTTTTATTGATTCTTTATCCAGGCCTCCGCATCCTGACACTCTGGGAGCTATGGTAACCCCTGTTCTTCACCCCGCTCCCTTAGGTCCTCCACCTCTCTCTTGCTCTCAGTTCCACCCTGCTCCACTAAAATGGGAGAGCAAGCATTTTTCTTCTTTGCCCCCAAATTCTGGAACTCCCTTCCCCTTCATATGAAGAGCTCCTCATCTCACCTATCATTTAAACATGCACTGTTCTCTCACCTAATTGCACTTGGTAATTGTGACTGCTCTTAACTTTATGCTCGGCCTTCAGCTTGCCCTCCAGCCTCATTTTTATGTCTATGTCTGTATTCCTCAACTGTAAGTGTATCCTCCTGTCTGTCTTGTCACCCTCAATTCAGTCTATTCTAACCTGTTACCTGGCCATTTGGGCACTGAGTGTACCACTGCTCTAATTTGTATTTTTTTTTGCTGCTTATCCCTGCGTTGGATAATCTGTTGCTTTGCTGTGATGTACTGCTGTTTTTTTTTTTTTTGTAATTGTCTGTATCATTGTATTTACTCCTGATTGATATCACTGTTTAAGTTTATTCTGTACTCTCCTGGGTCGTGCCTGAAAATAGGCAGGGATATTGCCTAATGCACTGACCCGGTTACCAAAAGCTAATAAATAAATAAGTCTTCTTCAGGAACAAGAATTATGTAATAAAAAAAAGAAATTATGTATATTTTGGTGTCTCATTAAATGAGAGAGTCATTTTTAGTGTTTCAATATGAGCAAGTCAGAAAGAGTGAATGGGATTTGAGTGACTTGGATTAAATGACAAAGTAACCTTCAGTGACGTTGCTACAGGCATGAGCGTCATTTAAGCAAGTATGTAGGCAGCCATCTGCAGGTCCAGAGCCGAGCTGGTGATGTAGTTTTCTGGGTAGCTTCACTATCCGTGGGTACAGGTATGTGCAGCAAACCGGGGTTTTGGAGTGT
Organism: Neoceratodus forsteri; assembly: GCA_016271365.2. Lineage (NCBI taxonomy): Eukaryota > Metazoa > Chordata > Ceratodontiformes > Ceratodontidae > Neoceratodus > Neoceratodus forsteri. Next base: position 331,464,506 of record JADMNL010000026.1, on the reverse strand, counting down.
TAGTGGGCTTTTTATTTTTTTGTTTGTTCTGGACTTTAAATTATATTGGGTAGTTTGGCTGGATTCCTGTTCCCTCACCCTCTCAACTGTTCCCCTTGCTGAAACTTATCCCCCAATGTTTTCCCTCTCACTGAACCCCCCCATACTCTCCCACTCCTTGACCCCCCAACCTTCTACCCCTCCCCAACACAGTATCTCCCCTCCTGAGTTTTCCCCTGTCCTCAAACTTGTCCTGTCCCATCCTCGCTTGAAGCTGTCTACTGTTCTACTGCATACCACTTCAGGAGGTAACGATTCCACCCAGCCACCACCCTCTCTGTAAAAAAGTGTCTCCTCATCTCCCTCCTGAACCTTCCTCACTTCAGTCTCATATCATGGCCCCTGGTGTCCCTCCCCTTCCTTACTTTGAACAGCCCCTCTGTACTTGTCTTGTTTATTCCTTTCATGTATTTAAAGGTTTCAATCATGTCACCCCTGTCTCTACATAGAACCACATATTTTTCCTTTTCATATAGCTGTTTGGCCTCCAATCTGCCACCTCATACATCTCATTCAGACATGTCACAGGTGACCTTTGAGTACCATCCACTCCACTCCTCATCATAAGGTTGACGGGGAACCACATGTGGCAGGACCTGAGAGTGCTGGTACTGTCATTCTGATGGACTGATGCACACAGACTTTTCCTCCTGTCTCCCCAGGCCCCCCACCTGTCCTGATGCCAATACAGCTGACTGCTGGCCTTGCACACTGCTGTGCACTTTAGGCATGTCCCACCCCTCTAGGAGGAGCAAGCTCCGTGGCCCACTGTGAGGGGCCACTGCAGTGCCGGATATCAGGGGCCTTTTTCTGCCTGGCTAATGCAGTACTTAACAGTACTCCATGTCTTCGACCGCACTGGTCCAGCTCTTGAGGCTCTCCCCCGAGCCCGGATTGCTGGCACAAAAGCACAGCCATCGGGTGGCCCTGAAATATTTTTTTCCACTGGGGAACAAGTGGGAGAGGAAGGTGAGATGGGCACTATGAGGGTGGGGGAAAGGAATGCCATTAATCATCCAAGAATCAGTCTTCACCATTGATTCCCTTTTATGTGTCTGGGGCTAGAGGCACTAGGATCCTGCAAGAGCAAATTTCATTCTAGGAGGAACAGGTGTCGACTACTGAGCACGGTGCCTGTCCACCCCCACGTGGTGTCACGCGCCAGCCAATAACCATTGCTGGTTCCCTCATGCACCTCAGTTCTGTTCTTCTGCCATTGAGTACACACCATGGGAGTGACAGCGCCTCCGTTTTTGCCATTTTTTCCAAATGCGTCACCACTTTTGATACATTCGCAGTGCCTTTACTTTTTGTTATTTTCTTTCTGCAATGCCAAAGTCTGAGAGGAAAGGGGCCAAGTCATTGAAGAAAGTCTGGCAGCCTCCCGTTATGTGTCAGAGCCCCTCTGGGAGTGCATGACTGTGACAGATTAGCATCAGTGTTGTGTGGCCTGCCTTGGTCCAGGGCATAATATGGATGTGTATACCACCTGCTTCTCTAAGGACTGCTGTACTCTAGACATGTCTTTTGATAAAGGATGTAGAGTCCGAAACTAGTCAAGATGTGCCAGAGCACTGGCACCTCAATAAAATATTGCCCTTTGCTGGATCTCAAGTGAGCAGCATTTCATTTGTGGTGGAGCGTGTGGGACCTTTATGTTTCTGATGTACTCTGGAGATCCACGTCATGAGGCTGGGTCGTCCAATCCCCACCTTTGCAGTAGGCATCACTCACATGCAGCTAAGGCATGGATGTCAGACCTTTCCCCTGGGCCTCTTCTTGGGACCTCTGTTTCATGGAAGCACAGGGTCCTCCTTGACTTCACTGTGCTGAGGCATCTGAGGCCCTGGAGGATGGATCTCATGGACAGCCTGCTCCTTCTGGGTGGCAGACTGTGAACCCCCACAGTCTGTCTGCCATGAGCAGCAGATGTATCTAATGGTGAGGACAAAGTTATTTGCTCGGTCTACAACTGACACCTGGGTGTCATCTTTTGGTGCCCCCTGTGCAATTGTCACTGATTCGGTAGCACTAAGAACTACAATGGGCCCCCCTGACACCATCTGTGGTGCCGGAGGAGGAACTAGCACATGTGATGTTGTTCATCCAGTTGCTGAAATGGAAATTGTGATTTCCACCAGTGCTGTTAACTAAGCTGGCCATGATGATAGACATGACACCAGTCATGGCGTCTGTCCTTGGTCCAGCACACAGTGTGACGCTGGTGATAGTATTGTCCATAGGGTCATTATTAACCCTGGTGCTGCCTGTGGTGCCAGGCTGGGTATGACTCTTGTCAATGCCAGAGTCAAAGCCAAGCTTGGCACCGAGGGTGGTAGTCACCATGGTGATGGGAATGAGCCTATCTCTGAGGATGTCGTCAGCCCTGAGCATGGTGCCATCTCAAAGCCAGATGGCTGCCCGAAGGAGGAGTTCTTCCTGGAGCCATTGGACAACATCACCACCAGTGAGGACCAGGTCCACTCTATGGGCACTGTACAGCTCCGCTGTCCTCTCCTGGAGGTTCTTCCTATGGGCACCAATCGTGTCATTTGTCTTATGTAGGAAGGCCACTTTTGGGTGACTCTGCCAGGCCCTCCCCCATACAAGGCTCTCTGTGCAGACCCACAGCCCAGCTCGAGGCCTTTGAGACACTGGGTCTCATCCCCCCTCATCCCCCTTCAGGGCTTCACCACTTTATTGAGAGGTCACTTGTGCTTCATAGGCCCTGAGGGGCCACTAACATGGGAGTAACACAGGGAGTTTATTAATGCCTTAGATAGTTTCCATAGGAATTCTGAAAGGGCCCAATTTAGGCCCTTCTTCCCAGTGCCCACATACCCTGGGGTCAGGGCCTCATCTCCATCAACGTCCTCCTCAGAGGACAATGAATCCTCTTCCCACCTGTCCCTGGTTGCTGAGTACACACTGTACCAGTGATTCTTGGTGGAGATGCTCCAGGCACTGAGGGTCATCAGGGATCTGGCAAGGGTTATTGGCTGGAGTGTGACACCACTTGGGTGTGTCATGTCATGCTCAATAGGTGATGTAGGCTCCCTCCCTAGCAAGAAATGTGCTCCCGTGGGGTCCTAGTGCTTCCAGCCCCAGACCCATAAGTGGTAATCAATGGTGAGGATATTCTTAAAGGTCAACAATTATGGAAAGTATGTAATTTTCATTTTTATGCTAGAACTTTTACTCATTTGTGGGGAGAGCAGGCCTGAAATGTGTGCCATAAGGGTGGGGGGAAGGCAGTTTTCTTGGATATTCACTACCTGACTTGACACTTGGCCAGTGAAGTATCACTTTACACAGCAAAGCACACATTGTGAAGTGGATTTCACAAAGCAGATTTCGTGAACTTTGGTTTTAGGCTACAATCTTTGGGAAATGTGAGAAGTGAAAAGTGTGGCCACCTCGCTCGTAAAAATTTACTTTGCAGCATCTCTATTCATTTCTGATGTTCATCCTAGGTAACCCATTCTCTTCCTTGACTGAAACAGGGGGTAATGTCAGGGGAGACACAAGGGGAAGGGATGTGATCAGAACAAATAGGGGCGAAGCCATCAAAACATGGAGGGCCATGTGTAGAAATGCCCACAACCTGGGAAACTAGATCCCTGACCTTGTGGCATTGATGGTAGAGGGAAAGCTAGACATTGTGGCAGTCACTGAAACATGGTATACAGAAAGCCATGACTGGGATGTTAATATTCTTGGGCACACAGTCTACAGGAAAGACAGGGTGGGCAAAAAGGGAGGAGGGGTAGAGATCTACATCAAGGAAGGGATTGAGGCAACTGAGATAAAGGGAAAGCGGGGAGGAGAGGAGGCACTGTGGGTCACAGTGGAGTCAGGAAATGGCACCACTGTCCGTACAGGGATTATCTCCAGACCCCCACGCAAGGGGAAGAAACAGACAGGGAAATCCTAGATAACATCCTTAAAATGGTAGGGAAAGGAGAAGTGTTGTTGGTAAGGGACCTAACTATGCCTGAGGAGCACCTATGCTGCAGCCACATCCAAGAGCAAAGTCATTCTGGATGCCCTGCAAGGGACATACCTCATGCACCTTGTGGGGGAACCCACCCATGAGGTGGCAATATTGGATGCTGGTGCTCACAAATGGAGACAGAATAATGGATGTAATAGTGGGCAGTCATCTTGGGTCCAGTGACCACCGTACAGTATAGTTCAGGGTAAAGACAGTAGAAGAATCAAGCCACACTAAAGCCAGAGTCCTTGACTTCAAGAAGGCCGACTTTACTAAAATGAGTGAATGCCTCAAGAAAACACTGGCACAGAGTGAGGAGGGGGAGTAAAGGTACAGTGGAAGAACCTCAAGAGAGTCATAGCAGAGGCAACAAGCCTTTGTGTGAAGCTAGTGAACAAAGCCAGAAGGAAAAGAAAACCATTATGATTTTCAAAAGAAGTGGCGGGGAAGGTTAGAGAGAAAAAACTGGCATTCAGGAAATACAAGGAAATGCAAAGGGAGGAACACAAGGAACTGTATCAGGCAAAGCAGAGGGAGGCAGGTAAAGTAGTCAGAAGTGCAAAGGCAAAAACAGAGGAAACATAAACATAGAATTTGATGCAGATAAGGACTGCTTGGCCCACCTAGTCTGCCCATTTCCCTACCTAATGGATAAGCTGCAGATCCTAGTTAAACAACAGTCTACTTCCTCCTACCCCCCCACCAGAATTGCCTTATGTCTGTCCCATGCATTCTTGAATTCCCCATAGTTTTTGACTCCACAGCCTCCTTAGGAAGGCTGTTCCATGCATCTACAACCCTCTCCATGAAAAAATACTTCCTCACATTACCTCTGAGCCGTCCCTCCTCTATCTTCACATTGTGTCCCCTTGTTCTTGCACATCTCTTTGTCTGAAAGATGCTATCCTCTTTGACTTTGTTGATTCCCTTGAGGTACTTGAAAGTTTCTGTCATGCCCCCCCCCTTTCTCGTGGGTATGCATGTTAAGCTCCTTTAGTCTCTCTTCATATGTCTTCTGGTGCAGACCCTGCACCATTTTGGTTTCCCTCCTCTGGACAGGCTCCCCCCTGTCTATGTCTTTGCAGAGATGGGGTCTCCAGAACTGCATGCAATACTCCAGATGAGGTCTCACCAACTGTCTGTACAGAGGGATAACAACTTCTTATTTTCTACTGGTGATGCCTTTCCCTATGCATCCCAGTATCCCCCCAGCCCTCCTTACTGCCTTCTCACATTGCTTGCCCACCTTTAAGTCATCTGATATAACTACTCCCAGGTCCCTTTACATTGTTGTTGTTGTCAGTATCTCACCCCCCATTGTGTACTCTTCCCCTGGGTTTTTGTTTCCCAAGTGCATTACTTTGCACTTCTTTGCATTGAATCTAAGCTGCCATACATTTGACCATTCCTCCAACCTTGCCAAGTCCCTTCTCATCCTTTCCACCCTACCTTGTGTATCAGCCTTGTTGCAGATCTTTGTGTCGTCTGCAAAGAGACATACTTTTCCTTCTAGTCCCTCTGCAATGTCACTTATAAAGATATTAAAAAGTGGCCGGCCCGGTGGCGCTGAGGGTTGAGGTGCTGGATGCCACACCTCACTCCATGCCGGCGACCTGGGTTCGGGAACGAGCCCAGGCCATCAGGCGTCGGCAGGGGAGGGAAAGGATTGAGCGTCCGAGGGACAGCTCTCCTTTCCCGGGAGGGGGACACACACTCGGTGCCTGTCTGGCCTCTGGTGGAAGCTGGAGGCATAGCACGCGCATGAGCATATAGAGGGGATTGGGAGTGGGTGACGTCGGCAGCGATGCCTTGACATTGGGGCACGCACCACGCCCACAGGAAAAATGGAAAATACCCTGCAGCGCTTCCGGTAGACGGAGCACTAGACTCCAATCTCCAATGCCCCTGCCTGACCCGGTGCCAGCATCCCTGATGAAAACAAGAAGGACTTTGGGGGTGGCCTGGCCCCGTGCCCACCTGGGGGATATAGCTACGGCTACATGGGGGATGGACTGCACCAGGGCTCCAGGTAAGAGGGCGGAGACTAGAAGGCCATAGGTGTCTCCTGAAGATTGGAAGCACTGTGGGTAGGGGGAGAATAAAGAACAAGTAAAAAAAAAAGACATTAAAAAGGACTGGACCCAGTACTGAACCCTGCAGTACCCCACTAGTAACCCCTCCTTCTTCACTGTGGACTCTATTTACTATTACCCACTGTGTCCTGTTGTCCAGCCAATGTTTTACCCAAGCTACCACCCTGGGACCCACTCCAAGGCTGGCTAATTTGTTTATTAATCTTTTGTGCGGGACTGTGTCAAATGCCTTGCTAAAGTCTAGGTAGGCCATGTCACAGCCCCTCCCTGGTCTACTACTTTGGTCATCCAGTCAAAGAAATCGATTAGATTCGTCTGACATTACCTTCTCGCTGTGAATCCATGCTGCCTTGGGTCCTGTGCCCCACTGGCCTCCAGGTACTCAACAGTTCTTTCCTTCAGAAGTGATTCCATCATTTTCCCTACCACTGAGGTCAAACTGACAGGTCTGTAGTTTCCTGCCTCTGTCTTGCTCCCACTTCTGTGAAGGGGAATCACATCTACCCTGGTCTAGTCCTCAGGTTCCACACTATCCTCCCATGATTTGTTAAAAAGAGTAGTCATTGGTGTTACTCGTTCTCCTCTTAGTTCTTTTAGAATTCTGGGGTGAATCCCATCAGGCCCCATTGCTTTGTCCACCTTCAGTTTTAGGAGTTCTTTCAGAACCCTTTCTTCTGCGAAAGGACTGATATTGACCCCCCTATCCAGAGTGCTTCTATTGCTTGGTTTAGATACCTCCCCCTCCTCTTCCTTTGTGAATACTGAGCAGAAGTATTCATTCAGTATCCCTGCTTTTTCACTGTCCCTCTCTGCCCACCCTCCCACCTCTTTATTCAGCCACAGTATCCCTCCCTTTGTCTTTCTTCCCTCCCTAATGTACCTATAAAAGGTTTTATCCCCCTTCTTAACCGAGTTGGCTATCTTTTCCTCAGTTTGGGCCTTTGCTATTCTGATTGCCTTCCCTACTTCCTTCTGCTCTAACTGGTACAGTTCTCTGCCCTGCTCCTTCTGTGTTTCCTTATACTTCCTGAATGCTATCTTTTTCCCCCTAACCTTCCGCCACCTCTTTTGAGAACCATAGTGTTTTTTTCTTTCATTTTGATTTGTTTATTTGCTTCACACAAAGGCTTGTTGCCTCTGTGATGGCAGTTTTGATGTTTCCCCATTGTTGCTTCGCCCCTCCTTCTTGCCTGTTTGCTAGTGCTTTTCTGAGGCACTCTCCCATTTTGACAAAATCAGCCCTCCTGAAATCCAGTACCTTCACTTTTGTGTGGCTTGATTCTACAGCTGAGTTTATCGTGAACCACACCGTTTGGTGGTCACTTGTTCCTAGATGGCTACCCACTTCTAGATCTGAGATCCTCTCTCCGTCCCCATTTGAGAGTACCAGGTCTAAGATTGCTCCCTCCTGAGTGGGTTCCAACACTAGTTGTCTGAGACATGCCCCCTGTGGGGCATCGAAAATGGCCCTGCTCTTGGATGTGGATGCAGCAAAGGTGCTCCTGTTAACATCTGGCATATTCAGGTCCCCCATCAGCAATATGTCCCTTTTCTCTGCCATCCTAAGGATACCTTCTATCATTTCCTTGTCCATTTCCTCCGCCTGAGACGGGGGTCTGTATACAACCCCTGTGCGGATTGTGGCGCCATTTCCAGTCTCCAGGGTGACCTACAGTGCCTCCTCTCCTCCCTGTTTACCACTTAGTTTTGTTGCTTTGATCCCTTCCCTTATATAGAGAGTTACTCCTCCTCCTCTTCAACTCTCTCTATCCCTCCTGCAGATTGTGTACCCTGGTATGTTGACATCCCAGTCATAGTTCTCTGCGTACCATGTGTTTATGACTGCCACAATATCCAGGCATCCCTCTTCCATCAAGGCCACCAGTTCAGGGAGCTTGTTATCTAGATTATGGGCATTGGTACTCATTACCCTCCATTTTTTAATGGCCTTACCCCTTTTTGCCCTATCTCTGTACTTTCTGCCTTTGTCTTTTTCTCCATTTACCCCAGCCCTTCTCCCTATTGACTTCTCTATCTTTGTGTTTACCTCACTAACTACCCTGATTTTTTTTTTGGGGGGGTGGCTAGGATTTCCCTCCTCATTTTCAGTGCCTCCCCCCTTGGCTAGTATAAATGCTTGCCAATGGAGCATTTAAACCTATCACCTAGGATTCTGGTTCCACTTCTGGACAGATGCAGACTATCACACCAGTATAGGGCTGTACCCCTCCAGATGGACACCCAGTCCCCAATGAAGCCAAAACCCTGAGCTCTGCACCAGTTTATCAACCACTGATTGAATCCCATGGTGCGGAGCACCCTAGCCTCACCCATACCATAGACAGGCAGCGCCTCCGAGAAGGTTACCATGCATGCTACTTGTCTAAGGCCCCTCCCCAACTCCACCAACTCCTCCTGCACTGCTCTGATCCCTTTCCCAACCAGGTCATTTGTCCCTAGGTGGACAATGACATCCGGCTCCCTCCCCTGTGCTGCTGCTCCCACAATCCTGAGGATTTACTTCCTGTCCCTCCAAGCCATGGCGCTAGGTGGGCAAATTGCCTCCCTCTCCCAGTTCTACCCTCCTAACAATGGAGTCCCCCACCAAGAGTTGTTTCCTTCCCCTGTGGGGGTCCCATGCCACCCTCCTGTCGGTCTCCTTTGTGGAGGTTCCCAGCATCCTCCTTGGTCTCCACTCTGAGTGCCTCCATAGAGGAACCGCACTCTGCCAAAACAGCATATGAATTGTGGAGAGGTACAACTGGAGGGATGCACCTCTGTTCCAACCCCTCACCCTCTCTGAGCCCACTGTGGTCCAACCACTCCTCTTTCTTGCCAATCTCTGAGGCAGTGGCGGTGGCCCTGGTGGTCTCTGGTTGGGAAAGGAGGTCCCCCGAATCCTGGCCAACTCAGCCTGGAGATGAGCAACCTCCTCCCTCAGCCCAGAAAGGTGCCTGCAGATGGGACAACACTGCATCCTCTAGAACGTCTCCCAGAAGACTGCTGTTCCACAGCCACTGCACTGCACTGCACCACTCCCATCATGTCTTATTTTGGCCCCTTAACTGTTGTTTTGTATACTTACTCTTTCCTCGCTCTATTTTATTTATTTTTTTCCTCCCTACTGTCCTACTGCCTAAGTGCCCTTAAAGCTCCTGATCTTCCTGTTCTGGGACAGTAAGTTCCTATATTCCTCAGTAGTCTCCTTCTTACTTGCTCAGAGTCAGACCTCCAGCAGCAGGGGGAATGGAGAGCTACTCTTTTCCTTCTAGGATGGTGAGTCTTTTGTGCCACTGTGATCACTCCCTTCTTGCTCCCAAACAGGAAGTTCTTGTTGTCAGTCAAATTCTGTGCCTATAAAAGTAGAATCAAATAAGAGTGGTGGGATGGAGGGCAGTATAGTCCCAGTAAAGTTCTCACAGCAACTCCTTCCTCTTGCTGTTCTCTGCCACAAGCTAGTTAGGTCAGTTTTTAAATGCAAACACCTGGCTTCATTCTCGCTAAGCCACTCCCCTTAATTTACTGTTTCTTTTTCACCTAGCTAACTGCACGGATAACTATTCCTTCGCCCAATTCAGACAAACACACCCTTTTTTGGTTTTTGTTTGTTTTTACCCTAAATTGAAGTTTCCAGTAGTAGAGTTCTAGTTCTTTAGTTCAGTAGAGCAGAAAAGTTCTAACAGCACCTCCTTCCTCTTGCTATTCTCTGCCACAAGCTATCTAGGTCAGTTTGTAAATGCAAACACCTGGCTTCCTTCACTCTAAGATCAGACAGTGGTGGAGGAGGGGGGACAAAACCTTCTTCAGGTACATAAGGGAAAGAAGAAAGGTCACGGGAGGGATAGTGAGGGGTTGGGGGAGTCGGCAGAGGGGACCTGGAGAAGTCTGAGATACTGAATGAATACTTTTGCTCAGTATTCACAAAAGAAGGTTGCAGACACACACTGGAAAGAGGGGTGGACACCAGTCCATTCACAGAGGACAGAGTCCTAAAGGAACTCCTGAAACTGAAGGTGGCTATGGCAGTGGGTCAGACTGGATACATCCCAGAATACTAAAAGAGCTTAGAGAGGTGATACTGTCACCACTGACAGCCCAATTCAATAAATCATTAGAGGAGGGAGTAGTACCGGAGGACTGGAGGAGGGTGAAAGTGATACCCCTTAACAAGAGTGGGAACAAGGCAGAAGCAGGTAACTATAGACCGGTCAGTTTAACCTCAGTAGTGGGAAAGATGATGGAATTGGTGTTAAAGGAAAGTATTGTAAAATATATAGAAGTCAGTGGGGCATAGGACCCAAGGCAACATGGATTCACAACAGGTAGGTCGTGTCAAACAAATCTGATAGATTTCTTTGACTGGGTGACAAGGGTAGTAGATCAAGGAGGGGCAGTGGACATGGCCTGTCTAGATTTTAGTAAGGCATTTAACACAGTCCTACACCAGAGATTAATAAACAAGTTGGGCAGTCTGGGAGTAGGTCCCAAGGTGGTAAACTGGGTCAGAAATTGGCTTAGCAACAGGACTCAGATGGTGGTGGTAAACGGAGTTCAATCTGAAGAAAGGAGGGTAACCAGTGGGGCGCCACAGTGCTCAGTACTGGGGTCGGTCATCTTTAATGTCTTTATAAGTGACACTGCAGATGGACTTGAAGGAAAAGTATGCCTCTTTGCAGATGACATCAAGATCTGCAATAGAGTTGACACTTTGGGAGGGGGAGCAAATGAGGAGAAACTTAGGCAAGTTGGAGGAGTGGTCAAGAGTGTGGCAGCTCTGATTCAGTGCCAATAAGTGCAAAATCATGCACTTGGGGAACAAAAACCCAGGGGAGGAATACACAATGGGGACAGGTAGGCACTTACAACAACCAAAATGGAAAGGGACCTGGGGGTAATCATAACAGTTGATCTAAAAGTAGCCAAACAATGTGAGAAGGTAGTGAAGAAAGCCGGTGGAATGCTGGAGTGGATAGGGAGAGGTATCACCAGTGGAAAACAGGAGGTGGTGATGCCGCTACACAGGCAGTTGGTGCGGCCTCATCTAGAGTACTGCATGCAGTTCTGGAGACCTCATCTCTGAAAGGACATCGACAGAGTCAAGTCAGTCCAGAGAAGGGCAATGAAAATGGTGCAGGGGCTACACCAGAAACCATACAAGGAGAGACTGAGAGAACTCAATATGTATACTCTGGAGGGCAAGAGGGAGAGGGGGAGATGATAGAGACATTCAAATACCTCAAGGGTATCAATAGAGCTCAAGAGGGCAGTATATTTCAGAAAAGTAGATGTGTAAGAACAAGGGGGCACAATATGAGGCTGGAAGGGGGAAGACTATGGGGCCACGGGAGGAAGTATTTTTTTCACAGAAAGGGTAGTGGATGCATGGAACAGCCTCCCGGAGGAGGTTGTCGGGGCAAAAACAGTTGTCAAATGCAAGAATGCATGGGACAGGCAGAAGGTATTACTAGTGGTAGGAAGGAGGAGATAGGCTGCAGATCAAATAGGATCTGGAGCTTACACAGTAGGTAGAGAAATGGGCAGACCAGGTGGGCCGGGTAGTCCTCATTTGCCGTCAAGTTCTATATTTCTATGTTTCCTCATTCCCTCCTCACCTGCCATGGCTGGAGAAATGACCACGCCATGTATTCCCGTGAATGGGGGTCCTTAGAGTGGTGTTGGCATGCTCATTCCCTCACACCAGTGGACCTCATTGGTTGCTGTCACAGGGAGATGCAGGAAGGACCAAGAGGTTCTGAATGGAATAGCCCCCCCAAACCACCAGCTGGTAGTGGTTCCACAAGGACTGCAGCTTCCCCTGATGAGGAGGAGCATCCCTGGGACTGCCTTTTCCTCTCCTGCCACAGCCAACTTGGACCATGGGTTTGTGACAGGAACCCTTGGTCCCTGAGGTCACCCCAATGGCCATGCAGCTGCATGTTGTGCTGCCAATAAGGCAAGCAGGCTTTGGGAGTGAACTCAAGTTGCCCCATTGGGAATCAGGCCAGATTGGGTGGGCAACTGCTGTGTGGCAGTGAGCCTCAGCCAGGGAGGGTCAGCCATGCTCAGCAGCACCACAAAGAACCCTGCGGTTTGGCCATGAGAACTTGCTCTTGCTTTAGGGTCATCTGTATACGTGCAAGGCCATTGGATGGCTCGGTTCATGTTGGGGTATAGGTGAGACAGACTGAAAAGAGGCAGAAAACCCCACATCCATCTAAATAATGGTCTGGGCCTCTAGACTCCCTCCCATAATGCATATGGGGCACAAAAACCCTAGAATAACATATCAGTTGGGGGGGTGAGGATATAGCATGCACCAAGCAGGAACGAGACCTTGTTGTTATCATCTCTGAGAACCTCAAGGTAGGGAAACAGTGCGACAAGGTAGCAGGTAAAGCAAATAGGATGCTGGGATGCATAGGCAGGGGCATCACCAGCAGGAAAAGGGAGGTCGTAATTCCATTATACAAAACACTAGTGAGGCCCCATCTGGAGTAGTGTCCAGTTCTGGAGACATTACCTACATAAGGACATAGATAGGGTGGAGAAGGTTCAGAGGAGGGCAGCAAAGATGGTACAGGGATTGCATCACAAATCCTATAAGGACAGGCTGAGGGACTTGAACATGTACTCCCTGGAGGAGAGCGGGGATATAATAGAGACATACAAGTACCTTACAGGGAGGAGCAGGGTGCAGGAAAACACTATTTTCCAGCAAAAGAGATGTTCCAGAACTAGACGGCATGAGATGAAGTTGGAGGGAAGGCGATTCAGAGGAAATGTGAGGAAGAATTTCTTCACAGAAAGGGTGGTGTACAAGTGGAACACCCTGCCTGAGGAAGTGGTGAGGATTGAAACAATCACAGGATTTAAGAATGCATGGGATAGACATAAGGGAATCCTGGAGGTAAGGTGCAACAGACTTCTAGAAAAACTTAAAGTGATCTTACAAGCTCAAGTGGGCAGACTGGGTGAGACATAGGCCCTTATCTGCCGACAATATCTGTGTATCTATGTCCTAATGCCTACTGGTACTAGATCCTAGTTCTCATAGTGGATGGCCTTGAGTGAGGGGGTGCCCCCCAAACCCCTACTACGAAGGGAAAGACATGGGGTATCTGGTAAGCTACTGGGGTCTGGGGTGGGGGGTCAAAGGATGCCAGCTAGAACAGGATACATCTGTGGAATCAGGCTACATCCCTGGGATGATTTTAGTAGCCAGGGAGAAGACCACTATTGGAGGAAAAAAAAAAAAAGAACTCATGGTTCCCTAAGTTGAAGACGAAACTGCTAGGCTGTTGGAGTGGCAGCCATTGTTTAGTTTAACATGTCTTTGCTCCAGATATCCTAGCAGTGATCCAGTATATTTTTCTTAGTTGGTCTTGCTTCACTCAAACTGTACAGCTGGCTGAAATCCAAGTGGCTGTTGGTGGTGGTGGTGGGGGGGAATCAAATGACATTCCCAAGGTGATACAGCGGACAATTGGCTATGGCGGGACTGGAAACCTAGGTCTTTCAATTCACAATTCTATGCCCTAAACACTATTGCTCACTACCCCCACCGTGTACTGCTGTGCACGAGTGATGGGTGTTATTTTGTTTAGATTGGGCAGTGTTATCCTGTTAAATGGCATTAGTTTGACTTGAACATAAGTTGCTGACAGGTGTGCACCACATGAGACATGATATTTGTTCTATTAATGTAAGCAGGCTTTCCTGTCCCAGCATACTACTTGAATTTGTTTGCAAAAGCTGAAGAACCCACACCATGTGATGCAGGGAGCAGGGAAGAGACCGAACAGCCATTTCAGCCTCCTGAAGAAAATGTTACCTGCAGTAAGTAGCTTACATGTGAAGTAGTGGTGTTCATATAGTGAGCGGCTTCTGATGGATAGTCCCACTATCCATCTGCAAATCTGAGCTCTGTCCAACTAAACTTAGATTTTGGATCCCTAATTGGATTTTGGGGATCTGAGGTCAGATGTTGGGTTCTGAGGTCTGAGTTTTGGAACATAGGGTTGGGTAGTTGGGATCTGAAGGGATCCAGCCATCAGATCCCTTAGATACAACTGGATCCTGTATTTCCTATCTGATCCATATATGGGATCCGAGGAGATCAGATGCCAACAATATTCGATGGCATCCGAAATCCGAAAGAAGAGGTGGTATCCGACTTGAGTGGATATTGTCCGAGCACCAGTAATGTGAAGTGTCTAATGTTACACAGTTACACTATAACTTAAAGCAGCAGTATTTGTTAGTCAGCAAAACATTTCATCATATAGTTTTTTAGCATTAATACAATTCTGATATAATTTAGATTCATCATTATACATTTCTGTCTTGAAGATATTTTTAAAACTGCTTTTTTTATGGATTTTATAATTACTGACTAGCATCATTAAAGATGGCCACTGCCAGCCATTTTTTTTAAATCCCTTAAATAGATGTTACTTTTTGACTTTACATCCTGGATTCATGCTTTGGATGTATGAGGAGGGTGCCAGCACACATTTGGGATCGTACACAGCACAGCGCCACACAAAAATGTTCAAAGAAAAACAGTGTAAATGGAACCTACTTCAGCAGGTACTGCTGAACCCCCTGCTAGGAGCTTTAAGCACTAAATAATATTTTTTCTTTACCTTCTGTAGTGCCTTTTTAAACATATATCAGCCGTGCTGAATTCCCAGTGTGCGAACATGCTCAACGCCATCCCAAGCGCACCAGTTCAAGATATTCTACTGAATGCTTCTGTCAAACGGAGATTGAGTTAGCAGCACTCATTAGCATATCCTGAGCACAGGATGCTGGGTGGCTGGTGTTCTCAAGATGGCTGCAAGCATGCTTGCATTTCAGACTCACCTCGTCTGCTCACCACCACTGCCCACACTAGCCACCAATGAGGGACTGAGTAAACTTTTAAATTAACAGAATAAAAAAACCGGGCTGAACTGAGCCCGCACCAGTTGCTGACTTCCTGCTGTCACTCCTCTTGACTGCCGATTGCCACTGCTACTCCTGCCAGATGATCACTGGACCCTCTGACACTGCTACTGTTGCTGCTAAAAGGAGGAGCAGTTGGACGTCTCACCATCTCGACTGCACACACCTAAGGCCTGGGGAGGTACCAATGAGGAGCTGACAGAACTAGCTTCAACAACCCATGTAAACCACAGGTTCATGTCACTCTTTCGGTGTCCTTCTCCATCCTGGATCGGCATTCACTGACCAACAGTCAATACGGTGCTCATGTTTTAAACGCTCGAGGTTCTAAGCCTCAGTCCTCAAGCTTTAGTCCCTAAATGCTCCCATTTGAAAACTGCCTATGTTCTGGGCAGGAACAGCAGTCCCAGCATGTGGCCTGTCTTCCCTCACAATGCCTGCTTAGTGGGGCTCTGTGAGAGAGCAGGCAGCAAGGGAGAAATTAAAAAAAAAAATGCTTCACCTACAACCCTGGATTAGGGCTGGCAGGAAACTGCCTGCTGTGCTGGGGGTGATTACTGGCTGCAGGGGACCTACTGAGGATGCGACAGTACTGGCACTGGGGAAACTGCCCACAGGGGCTTTTACTGGCAATTGGTCCTCTTTGAATACGCTACTGTGTCTTCCCGTCCCCACACACTGTTCCTCGGGGACCCCTGAGACACACATTATTCCCAACCTGAGCTCCCTATGGGCCCTAAGGGGTCACCAAGCAGCTACTGTGCTCTGCTGTATGTCCCCAGGTGTCCTGACTTTCTATTTCTGTAGGACCCCCAACTCTGAGGCACTGCACAGAGGCACTGAAAAAAGAATTCCTCTCCTGCTTGGTCACACTTTTCTCTTAAACGAGGTAAGTTTCTGGACAGACAGATCCAAGCCTAAGCATTTACGTTCTGCTGACCCCCCCCCGACCCTCTGTCAGATGCCAAGATCTGGGTCTGGCAATGGCTCTAATCTTGTGCTGGGTATTCGCAGCAGATTCCTCCATCAGGGACTTTCGGATTGATTGATCCATCAACAGCGACCCCATTGGGGTCTGTTGACGTGCAAATGCCATTTCAGACTATGACTGACCTTTTTCAAAAGTTTCTGTCATTGGCACCGCCACTGATGCTAAACCTGTTGTTGCTGCTAGTACTGCCCCTGTTGACTCCAGCGCCGGTGCTCCTTGTGCCCCCGTTGACTCCAACGCCGGTGCTCCTTGTGCCGGTCACCATACCTCGCCCAGGGCTTCCTTCATTAATGCCTAGTCTATGTGGCCCGGATCGTGACTGAAGATGGTCCATTGGATCAGCACACTTACCTGGTTAACAAAGACATAAATAAATAAAATAAATAAGTCTGGTGACGGTTCTTCCTATTCAGCTTCTTCCTGCGATCAACCTGCTGCCCACTGTTGTTGAGGAGGAGGAGGAGGAATTGGAATATAATCCTGATTTAATGAAGGAGGAATATGAGGAAGAAGAGGACAACCTGACACCCTTGTTGTGCTTGGCTCCTGCTCCTCTTTTATTGTATTTATTTTATTTGAATTTTGTAACCAGGTAGATCCCACTGACACAGTGGAGTCCCTTTTTCAGGGGCGACCTGGATTAGTTTCATTTGGCTGCATTACAGTGACAATGTATTGCAAAGACATTTTGATACAAAGATGACACAGTTTCTTGGACAAGAACAGGAACCAAAAAAATTACACAATAGGCATGACAGAGGACAGGGCCAGTTAAGAATGACTGCCACTGTCAAAATTAGTTACAGACATTTAAGGACTTCAACAAAGGAGATCAGTTGAACCAGCAGGAAATGCTGATGGACCAGATAGTTAAGTGATGGGTGCGGGGGTAGAGGTGAGGTGGGTGCTGAGGGAGGGCTTATTATCCTATAGTGAGGACAGTTTGCATTACACTCCTAGGTCCCCTCCTGAGGATGCCTCCTTTCAGGCTTTCCTTCAGCAGGTCCATCCCAGGCAGGGTTTTTAGTTCAGTTCAGTTTATTTTTGAAGGGATAACAGCCATTGAGCAAGCTCATTTGCAAGGTGGTCCTACATAAACTATAACATCAACAATTACAGAACAACACGTAAATGGTTACAAGGTTAGGGCACATAACGCAATTGCAGTATGTATATCTAACAACCAACAACTAAACACTAGCCGAACAAATACCAGCCATGGCCGGGTACATACAAAAGTGCATAATGGGTAAAGAGGCAGTGTAGTGCAGTATTTTAAGGCTCTGAGCTGCAAACCTGGAGGTCTAGGTTTGAATCCCACAGCCCCAACTTGCATACTGTGTGACCCTGAGCAAGTCACTTAAATTCCTTGTGCTCCCAGGTTTCACCTGTAAACATGCTTTCAGCTTAGTGTGTCTCACCTGGTAAAACAAAGTAAAAAAAAAATAAGTGCGATTTTACATTTATTTTATTTGCTACTACCATAGAAAGAGGGGAAGAGAAGATGAAATCAAAATATGGATGACAAAAGAGCTAGGATAACGATAGGGAGAGAAGGTTAATAACAATGGCAGATGTCGGGAGTAATTTTATCAATGCGCGATTTGATTTGATAAGTGGTTTTGCTGCCGACAAGGAAGATACCTCTAAGAAGACTATAAATTATTGGCGGTGTCTGCTGCTCTTACTGTGATTGTTTCTCCTATCCATTCTGCTCTGGAGACTGCCACTCTGGACTCCGAGCATCACCCTTGTGCTCAGCCTGCTGTGCCTCATAAGGTGGATAAACAATATCCTGCCCCGCTAGGGAAACCATATTATTCCTCTCGACCTAAGAGGGACACTGTGCTTATCATGGCTGCATGCAACAGAGCTAAAGCTCCTAAGCATACCAGCTTTCTTCCTCTTGATAAAAAATTGAGGAAGCTGGATGTAATGGGCAAGAAGACATATGCTTCTGCATCCCCTGGCCTCGGGACTGCCAGCTATCAGATCTATGTGATTAAACAGAACAGCCTCTGGGAGTCAATAGCTGCAATGGATATTCTGGATAAATCTGTAGTCTAGCAGACTGCTGCCCATGGTCTGAAGGCTGGCAAGCACCTCTTACGGCCAGCCTATGATGCCTCTGATGTTGTACCTCATGCAGCTGCTTCTGGCACTTACCTATGCTGTCACACCTGGTTGAGGGTTGCTGGCTTTGCCACTGATGTCCAACAATTGGTCCTTATGCTCCCTTTAAAGGTATGCAGCTTTTTGGCTCTGATGTTGAGTCAGCCCTGCAGGACCTCCAGATGTCTAAGATGACCCTGAAGTCCCATAGTACCCTTAATCCTAAGCCTTGGGGTAGGCACTCCTTTTGTAGGCCATATGCCTGCCCTTGTAGTTTATTCCCAGGGACTCGGGCAAGGCTGTCAGCAGCCTCACATCTCCCCACAGACCACTTTGTGTCCCAGTGCCCATGCCAGGGTGAGCAAAGGTTTGGGTATTGGTGGCACCCCTGCTGCACCTGGCGCCTTCTGACTCCCCCTCCCCCTTTTCTACAGACCCTGCAGATCAGGGAATCCTAGTGGTGAAAGGGCCACATCTACCCCCTTCTTTCCAAAATGGAGAGAGTGGTTCTGTGTCATAAGGGCGAATTCAGCATGCCGAATGCCCTTATGGCAACCCCACATTTTGACGATGTGGGAATCCAGTGACAGTAAACACGGCGCAAAACCCTTTTTTTTGTTTTATGCGAGTGGCTGTAGCCTCCACACCCCCAAATGAGGATTCTCAACCCAGGGGGTGCATGTCCCAAAAAAAAAAACCTATCTCAGGCCGGTGCAGCAAAACTACCTGCGCCCAGTCCTGAACACTGTATCCCCGCCACCCCAAGCTGGCACCCTAACCCACCACGCAACAACACCAGCTGCTGTCAGAACCCCAACACCACCCTCCTCACATACCTCCCCCCACATTCATCAGGCTTGCTCCCACCCCTGTGCGCATATATGCACGCGACATCCTATCACCTTTTTGCGACCTGCCCCATCCATTCACTGACCCCACACCTCCCCATTGGGGCACTAGCTGAAAGTGGGTTGCAGTTTCGGCAGGTGCCCACTTGCTAGTGCCCCATATCACATGATACCGGAGAGAGTTCACAACAGATGCTTGGGCAATGGAGGCGGTTCAGCGAAGTCACATCCTAGAACTCCTCTCTTTCCTCCTCTGCATCCTTCCTTGCCAAATCATTACCCTCCAGAACATCTCACCCTCCTGCTGGAGTAGGTTCAGACCCTCCTCTGTTAAAGGGCCTTAGAGTCCATCCCAGTTGTGAAGATGAATCTGGGCTATTATTTCTGGTACTTTTTAATGCCAAAATGGACCAGGGATTTATGGCCCATCCTGGACCTCCTAGGCTTCAACCTGTTTGTCAAATAAAAAAGGTTCCGAATGATCTCTCTCTGCAGCACCTTCTTCCCCTGCTGCTGCAAGGGGATTGGATGTGTGCATTGGATATGAAGGATGCTTACATATCAAGATCTGCAGGTCCGACGGAAAATGCCTGGAATTTATGCTCCAGCATAATCAGTTTTGTGTCTTGCCCTTTGATTTGTCTTCTGCACCACATGTCTTTACCAGATGCTGTCCAACAGTTACTGCTGCTCTCGAGGGCTTCTGTGTCTTCCCAGACATCGACAATTGGCTTCAAGGGCCAAAAGCTGCCCGTCAAGGGAGGCAGTTGTCTACATACTGTTCCACATCAGACAGTTCAATGGTTGGGAATTCTGGCAAATGAGATGAAGTCTGTTCTCATTCCATGAAAATGTCTTCAATACACAGGAGTGTTATTGGACATGGGACTGGGTTGAGCATTTCTTCTGTCGGACTATGCTATGGCACTGGTTGCTCAGGCTCAGCTGATTTCTTCCAGCGACTATGTCTTTACGGTTAAATTGTTTATTGAAGCTTATTATATATACAGTATACAAATAGAAGAATACATTATATGATATGTAATGCAGGCAATTATATGGTTGACATATGATAACGGCAATAAAATATTATGATAATTGTAACGCCTACAGTCGAGAGGCAGGTTTTACATACATGATTAAATCCATATATAATTAAATGTCCTGTACTGTAAAAAGAAAAAAGGCAAAGAAAAGCTTTAATCGGGTAACCAAACAATATCATAAACAAAAAAGAGCTGCATGAGAAGTTTATTATAAAGGATAGGGTTATATCTATGAGATGAAATCAGGGTAAGGAATCTGATAGTGTATATTACCTAGATGGTTGAAGAAAATTTAAACAATCCTGCCAGCAGAGACTGAACTCATTCAGTCGGTCCTGTGCCAGGTATGAAAGCCATTCCAAGGAGGCAGTATGGGTTAAACTGTTCAAGATATCAGTCAAAGTAGGTGTTGACTGAGATTTCCAACGCATTAAAAGCAATCTTTTAACTTGCATAAATCAAATATGTAACCATCTATGCTGATATTTTGATAGTTTTATATCTTTGTTTGTAACACCTAGTAAGCAATATTTGGGTTCAAATGGGATGAAGCGTCCAATAATTTTAGAGGCTAGGCTGTGGATAGATTGCCATAGTTAAAAGATTGGTTTACATGACTAGAGTACGTGTAGAAGATCTCCCTTTGATGCGTTGCAGCGCCAGCAGTTATTGTTGGGTAGTAAACCCATTCTGTGCAAACGAGAAGGGGTTCTATACCACAAATGTAAAATCTTATACTGAATAAGCACGCTATGTGTATCTTTAAAGGTACTGTGGCAACGTTTCCAGCATTCGTCCTATTGAGAGTCTGATGTGTTATCATTTAAGGCAAGATTCCAGTTATTTCTAGCTAGGAGGGACTGGTTAGGTAATATGTCTCCAATTCGTTTGTAAATTCTGCTAATTAAACCAGAAGAGACTTTGGTCCATATATTGATGTATGAGGAAGCCAGAAGTAACCTATTAATTTGTTGTATGATAGGGAGTGTAGCAGAGCAGACCTGTAAATACTTCCAGAATTCTTGCCTAGGAATGTTCCATTTTGTTTGTAGGTTACTAAAAGAGTTTAGTGTATTACCATTATCAGTCAGGATATCATTTGGAAAGAATATGTTCCTATGTTTCCATGAATTACAAAATAATGGTTTATCCCCAAAGTAATTTTCGGGTTTCCCCAGATAGGAGTATGAGATATGGGAGTAGGATTAGTTTTGAGCCACTTGTGCATTCTGAATGGGTAGATGTGGTGATAGTGGGATGTTTTCTTAATTTAGAAGTTAGGGTAAAGTATATAAAGCTAGTAGGGATCTGTCCTGGGGTCATGGAAGCTTCCTTGTCAAGCCATAATGGGGAATTAGAATTAGGTTTGGAGAATCGTTTAATAGTTTGTGAGGCTCTGAACGCCCAGAGGTAGGCCAGAAACCAGGGTAGTCCAAAACCTCCCTGAGACCAATGAGAGCGTAATTTAATACGGTTAAACCTCGGTATGTGGCCGTCCCACAGAAAATCCCCTATAACTTTGTCAATGTTGCGAAGAAGAAGAGGAGAGATTTTAAGTGGAATGTTAGCAAACAAACAGAGAATCTTCGGTGTGATGTTCATTTCTATAGCGGGTATTTTGCCAGAAAGAGATAGGCTTAAATTTTTCCACTTAGCTAGATTCGTTTTGATATTTGCTAATAAGGGAGGAAGATTAATTTCCCAGATTTTATCAAAATTGGGTAACATTTTTATCCCTAGGTAGGTAATACCTTGTGGAGTCCAATGAAATCCAAGAGGGTTGTTCATGGAAGGATTACAATGTTTATTTAATGGTAATACTTCCGTTTTTTGGTAGTTAACTGTTAGTCGGGAAGGTTTAGAGAACATATTAAGTGTATGAGTAAGTGGGTGTGCGGACAGTTCTAAAGTTTCTAATAAAATGAGCATATCGTCAGCATATGACAGCGAGGTATATTGTGCATGCCCGATAGAGATACCTTTAGTATCTTTATTTTGTCTTAAAGAGGTAGCCAGGGTTTCAAGAGCTACGATGGAAAGGGATGGGGATAATGGGCATCCTTGCCAGTGCCTATGTCTTAGCCAGATGTCTCTTACAGCTAATAGGCCTCATGGCTGCTGCTCTGATTGTCCCACTGACACATCTGCATATGAGGATTCTGCAATGGTTCCCCCATGCCCAGTGGGTTCAACATTCCATTCAGCTGGAGTATCTCATAGAAGTGACCCCTCCACTCCGCCACTCCTTGCTCTGGTGGCTGGACCACTCCAGCCTTGAGATGGATTGCCCTTTCTCCATTCGTCTCCTCTGCTAGTGATGATGATGGCCACATCGGGTTCCAGATGGGGTGCCCGGGGTACCTGGTCTCCTTTTGACATGGTTCTGTACAGCAACACCCTGGAGATGAGGGCTGTTTTGGTTGGCCTGCAGGCCTTTGCTTCCCTCCTTCTGGGCAATCAGCTGTTGATGCCTAGAGAAAACATCTCAGTGAAGAACTACATAAACCACCAAGGTGGTAACCACGTCAATCCTTTCTGCAGAGAGGCGATGAGATTCTGGAACTGGACCATGGAACACAACATGTTCCTGTTGGCCATCTTCCTGCCCAGTATTCTCAACAGATCATCTCAGCTGGTCCCAGGCACTCTGCCACAAATGGGAGCTGCTGGAATTCATTGTGGGTGACCAAAGGTAGGTTGCCTGGACATCAACCTCACTGCATCTCCACACAATGCAAAACTGTCCCTTTTTGGCCCGGTTACTCCAGGACCTGGAGTTTTTTGGTAAAATGTGTTTTTTATCTCTTGGAAAGGGAGGGTTGTTTACATATTCCCTCTGTTACAAAGGGTCCTGGTCAGGTTGTGGGCCAATTCAGCCACCCTGATTCTGGTGGCCCCGTACTGACCTAGGCAAATCTGGTTTCCTCTGCTCCAGCAATTGGCAGTGGAACCTTCAGCTCACTCCCTCTATGAGTAGGACTTCAGTCACAGGAGCAGGGCTCTTCAGTTTATCTGGATCTTTGATCCCTGCATCACCATGCCTGGCTCATGAAGACAAAGAGCTCTCCTGCTTTGGGGTTTCCCCAGGAGTTGCTGTTGTTCTACTAGTGGCTTGTAAGTCTTCTACTAGATACACCTGCTCACAAAAATGGAAAGAAACATAGAATGTGATGGCAGATTAGGACTACTTGGCCCACCTAGTCTGCTCCCTTCCCTACCTAATGGATAAGCTGCATATCCTAATTAACCAACAGCCTACTTCCTCCTACCCCCTACTAGAATTGCCTTATGTCTGTCCCATGCATTCTTGAATTCCTTCGTTTTTGACTCCATGACCTCCTCAGGAAGGCCGTTCCATGCATCCACAACCCTCTCCATAAAAAAATACTTACTCACATTACCTCTGAGCCGTCCCCCCTCTATCTTCAAATTGTGCCCCCTTGTTTTTGCACACCTCTTTTTCTGAAAGATGTTACCCTCTTGGATTTTATTGATTCCCTTGAGGTACTTGAAAGTTTCTATCATGTCATCCCTCTCCCTCCTTTCCTCGAGGGTATACATATTAAACTCCTTTAGTCTCTCTTCATATGCCTTCTGGTGCAGACCCTGCACAATTTTAGTTGCCCTCCTCTGGACAGCCTCCATCCTGCCTATGTCCTTGCAGAGGTGAGGTCTCCAGAACTGCTCGCAGTACTTCAGATGGGGTCTCACCAGCTGTCTGTACAGAGGGATAACAACTTCCTGTTTTCTACTGGTGATACCTTTTCCTATGCATCTGAGTATCCTCCCAGCCTTCCTTACTGCCTTCTCACATTGCTTGCCCACCTTTAGGTAATTTGATATGACTACGGTTTGATGCATTGCCCACCAACTAGTCCCCTTAATATATCAACTCAGTCTACAGACAGACTCCATTCTGTCCCTTACAGATGTGGGCCTCAGGTATTCCTCAGTAAAGGTTCATTTGGCTGAGGAGTAGGCTTTTCATGCCCTCACCGACAGCAAAACTGTGGCCTGGCTTGAGGTTTCTTGCAGGTTTCTCAGAGGTTTTCTGCTTCCGCACACACACACACACACACCCCTGCGGTCTGTGACCCAGTTCTGGTGCGGAACTTTAATTTGCTTCTGGTGACCCTTACTACAGCTCCCTTCTACCTGCTGCTACTTGTGAGCTGTGCTTCATTTCTTGAAAGACATTGTTCCTTGTGGCTATGATGTCTCCTAGATGTATTTGTGAATTGCAGGCTCTGACTGTGGAGCCTTCTTATCTTGTTTTCCACAAGGATCGGGTTATCTTACATACCAGTCCTCATTTTCTGCCAAAGGACTTTTCTGAGCAAACACTAAATGAAACTATTGACCTTCTGGTTTATTTTGTGACTCCCATGGATAGTGGAGAATGTCACTTGCACTCACTTCATGTTTGTCAGATTTTGCATTGGTACCTTGCTTGTGCTAAGTGTTATAGAACATCCTTGCAGTTCTTTGTGGTTTTCTTCCCCAGGATGGTGGGATCCCCTGTTTCCAAACAGGCCCTTTCCAAATGGTTGGCCTTCTGCATTTCTTTCTGTTCCCAGAAGCATGGTAAGCAGCTTCCTGGTCCTGTCCGTGCTCACTCCACCCATAGGGCGGCTACTTCTGTGGCTTGTTTTCACATGTTCACTGCTGACACCTGGTCTGCTGACACTTGGAGTACTGTTCATACATTCACTAAATATTATTGTCTGAACATCATCTCTCGTAGATGTTCCAGATTTTGCCTTACTGTCCTGCAAGGACTCCTATCTCAGGGCAGTTGGATCCTTCCTTCCTCTCTTGGTACTTTTATACTGCTTGGGAATCATGCCATGATGTGGCTCAGTGAAGAACGATATCCTCAAAGAGGATAGAATAGTTATTAACTTTAACAGTAGATCTTTGAAATAATCTCCTTCACTGAGTCATAGCTCTCCATCATTCCTGCCCCCCCCATGCAGATCGTGAGTGGTTATCCAGCCTGCTCTCATAAGCTGATTCTCCTCTCATGCCTGAATTTGGCATATTTGCTCAGGTTTCCATATCCTCTCCTGTGTACCTGGTTTGGTCCTGGTTTCTTAGCTCCCTGCTGGTTCCGTGATTTCCCCCAGGCTTGTCTCTGGCAGGAAACTGAGGCGTGATGGGGCCGCTCATGTTATATAGACACTGACGATGATGTGGGTAGCCCCAGCTAGGAAAACATTTATGAGTGGTCCTGACACCGACAGCCCACAGGTCCATGATGTTGCTCAGTTGAGGAGATTCTCTCGAAAATCTAGTGTTAAGGTAAGCAGCTATTTTGTCCATCAAGTCAACTCCCCTTCCCTTCATAAGCAGGTACCAAAAAGCATGCTGTGCAAACACGTGATAATTTATAGGGACTTGCCACCCCCCCAACAACTCAGGGTACTCTGTGATTCCTATATTAAGCATACATTTCACTAGCATTCCTTTGAAGGCCTGTGTGACAGGGAGCTCCTGCCACACTCGAGGACCAACCTTTCCTTAAATCTGTTGCAACAGTTCTTCTATTTCTTAGTCTAATCTATCCTTTACAATTTCTAGTCCATAAGGTTGGCCACCTATAGGCACCCCTTCCCTTTCTTGACTGTGCTATATTGTCCTCTTTAATTTTCCTTTTCCCTCTCAGCTCCTCGTACAGGGATGTTATTGTTGGGACCTCCAAGCATATGTAAAACAGGCTGTGTTCCTCGTTGTTGGATTTAGTATGTAATACCACTACTACGTCATAAAATACCTTGATCTGTTGTGTATACCTTATGTTTAAGAAACCTGTAAATGTTGAAAATACCACGGCATTAGTTATTTTTGATCAAGGTAAAAAGTACTAGGTGACTGTATATTATAGAAATCAAGTTAGTTGATCTATTTAAAATGTATGTAAATTGATGTAAGTTAAACAAGTCTGAAATGTCATGGTGATTTATACAGTATATATATCCCATGATGCTTTGCATTAGGGAAGTATGTGTGATGTGTTTCTTTGAAATTTGGCTTATTGTCAGTGCCCTTTGGGATAACCCATGTTTCAGTGCTTCTGCATTGAGGTTCTTTGTCTTTAGCTTTTTTTTATTTGAGCCCCCACCACCCAAGCAAACGAGACCCACATGGGGATGGAGGCTGAATCTCAACTGCTAAGTTAGATCACAGAGCTCAGTGAGTCCATAGGTGCTGGCTAAGTACAGAGAAAGGACACACAGTCTGTTGCTGCAAACTGATGTACTGAAGAAGGGATATGCAGTTGCTTAAGGTTATAGCCTGCATTTTGAATAAACATCACACAGAGATTGTGTGTTGAACTTGAAGTTCGGTGTCTGGTCTAGCTGTTATCCCACAACCCCTCTACAGCCTGTACTCTCTGTATTCCCATTATCTCTGCTAGCAGGCTGTTTCATAGGTTCACCACCCTCTGGCAGAAGAAGTGCCCCCTCATGTTATTCCTGAATTTACCACCTCTGAGCTACTGGGAGTGTCCCCACATTTGCTAGAGTTCACAGGTTCATACCTCTCTGTTCGAACTTGTTGATACCTTGCACTATGCAGAAGACTGAGCTCTTGCCCCCTCGCAGCCTCCTTTTCCATTGGCACCATACTAAGAGCCTGCAGCCTGTCTTTGTAGCTTTTGTCCTACATAAAAAAGGCATCTAGTTCTCCGCAGCACTTGTTGTGATATCTGTGCCAGGGCCCCTAGCCTTCTGAGGCAGGATTTCTCTCATTTCTGTGGCATGCATCATTAATTTCTGAGCCAGACTGTAGTTCTGCCATTGCCTTAAATATGATGTGATGTCATTGATGGCAGCATGTGTTGTGCACAGAGGAGGCGCTTCAGGATAACCACAGAGCGGGGAGCAATGCACTGTGAAACAAGCATTTGTCAATGCCGAATGTTGTCGCGCTGGCGTTGGCTTTGGTAGTGCAGTGCAGGAAAACATTTTGGGCAGGATGTGAAAAATGACAGCTGTACAGTTCGTAAGGAGGTGTAAAAAAATGGCAGTGTTGAAAATGTGGCATGAAAATATTGCAAATTTGCGAAGCTACTAGGGTGCGTGGGAAATGCGTAATGCACGCTTGTAACACAGTCATTTTATGGACGTTCGGCACCAAAGTTTCAACATAGGCATTTTAGCACCTCTGCTCATGTACAGTGTCACTGTTATTTCCTCAAAGTGTCCCAAAAAAGTGATTTCATACAGAGACCGCGTTATTCTGTGCCGGACGTGCGAAAACACATTTTGGGCAGGATATGTGAAATGACAGCTGTACTGTTCATCAAGATGTGTGGAAAAATGCCAATGGTGAAAATCCAGAGTGATAATATTACAAATGCACGACGTTATGAGTGTACGTGCAATCTGCCAACGCACACTCCTAACACAGTCATTTTATGGAGTATTGTCATCAAATTTTCAACATAGGCATTTTAGGACATCTGCTCATGAACAGTGTCACTGTCATTTTCGTAATCTGCCCCGAACACTGATTTCCCATAGCAACTGCGCTATTGTGCACCGGAAGTGCGGAAACACATTTTGGCCAGGATGTGAAAAATGACAGCTGTACTGTTCACAAGGAGGTGTAGAAAAATGACAATGTTGAAAATCTGGCATGAAAATATTGTGAATTCACGAAGTTACGAGCCTGCATAGCAGCTGCACAATGTACGCTTGTAAAACAGCCATTTTTTTGATTTTTCCCACCAAATTTGCAACATAAGCTTTTTGAGAGCCCACCTCATGAACAGTGGCACTGTCATCTCATTAATTGATCTAAAAAGCTGATTCCACGCAATGACTATGAAATCACCTTTCGGGACCGATTAATGATATGACAGTGCCAGAATTCATGAGGAGGGGTCCCAAAAAACCCATGTTGAAAATTTGGTGTAACAATTCTCAAAAATGCCTGATATATGCATTAAAGTTGAAAAAACCCGATTTATTCCATTATACAGCTTACCGGCATTTCCACAGTTCGCGGTCGGCTTTGAAGAGTGCAGAAGTGTTTCCGGTCCACCGAAGATCATTGCGCCGGACTCCGGAGGTAAGTATGGGGTGTGTGAGGAGGCAGGGTGCGCAGTGGGTGGGTGAGGGTTGTGGTAGGGGGGTTGCAAGAGTAGGAGGGACTGTTTTTGCTTTACAGGTTAAAAAAATAAAATAAAAGACATCGGGGGACCGTTTTCGTTTTAATAGGTGCTTTGGCACACTGGGGTGGGCTCCCAGCATGCCACCTGAGTGTGTGTGGGTGAATGCTTTAGCCGACAGGGGATTGGGCACCCCCGTCAGCAAACAAGGAAAGGAGGGGCTGCAGGAGCCGAGGAGGATTGGGCACCCCCTCGGCAAGCAAAAAATGGGGAGGGGACACATTATGCCGATGGAGAGTGGGCTCCCCCATTGGCAAAATTCAAGGGGGAGGGAGGGATACATGCTGACAGGGATTGGGTCCCTGTCGGCAAAGAAAAACTGTTGGGGGCGCATGATGTCGAGGGGGATTGGGCACCCTCTTGGCAATCAAAAAAGGGGGGGTTACATGATGCTGACGGGGATTGGGCACCCCCATTGGCACACAATAAACGGGGGTGTTGATAGGAAACAGTGGCAGTCACTGCTGCCATGTTGCCTGCATGTAGGGGGAGGCGTGTTGTGGTCACGCTGCATGAGAGCTTTGCTCTCATTGCAGCTGACCTTTTCTCTCATGTCTTCGCCTGATTAGCTAGGCAGGGTGTCAGCCCCTGCTGCTGGCTGATTGGGGAATGCAGGACGAACCTACTGGTGCATGCCCTGCATTCGCCCAACAGTGACCGCACCTCCAAATCTGCACCATCGCCAGATGTTGGCTGCGCAAGCGCGCCAACATAAAAACTGCACATTTGAAAACAGCAGTATGTGTTAGTCTCCTATAGTTTTTTTCAACAATAACATTGTTTGGTAATATCAATACACTAATTTTTCTGTTTGTTTTCTTTCTTTCACGAACTAAGATCTGGGGATTTTGACAGTTTTAACATTTCCTGTCCCTGTGCCATGCCTGCCAAGAAAAAACTGAATATTTTGGCACAGGCTGTGCTGCTCACCATTGGAAACACATGCTAGCAGTGCCATCCTAACATAGCTGCAGTATTTATTTATTTATTTAAAAGTCGGTAACCGGGAGAGGCACACTGACGTTTCCAGGTGCGACTGGGGGGAGGGGGGGGAATAAGAGGAACACAATGTACACATTGAAATTAATGGAGCAAATTGAGGAGGAGAGATAGATGAGAGTAGTACTCAATGACTGAGAATGTAACATACAGCGGTATGGTAATTTACCAATCAATAACATAGTCCCACGACAGTGAGTAGGTAAATGTTTCGCTGACAGTGGACTGATACTGATTCATACATTCAGAATCCATGGAGGGATGTTAGAGAATGGCGATAAGTGCTGATAAGGCCACTGAATGGGACTGTAGTGAATTCAGTCAAGGGAGGAGGGGGCTAAGGGTCTGCTGGCTGAAGGAAGTGCAGGTGCAAGGGGGTGGAATTGTGAGAGTGAATGCTTCAGACATGGGGGTGATTGTATAAGTGAAAAAGGGAGGGAGTTCCAGAGGGACGGCAGGGCGGTATGAAAAGGCTGATTGACCTGAGAAGGATGAGGGATGAGGAAGAGAGAAGGTGCGGTATGAATCTACTATGCTGCACAGTGAACAGGTAACCGCAACAGAAGAGATTTTTACAAATTGCCAGTGACGGCCATTGTCAATGACGTGAGTCATTAATTACAAAATAAGATTAAAAAAAAGCTGTTTTAAAAAATATCTTAGAAAATTAAAACTACACTGAGGATGAATTTAAGGATGTCAGAAATGCGCTTTTGCTAAAATTCTGTATGATGAAATTTCCTACTAACTAACAAATGCTGATGCTTTAATGAAAAATCTCGAAGAAAAATGAATTCCTGGGCACTGCATGTTTTCTGCAGCAGGATGCAAGTTCGGTGAAAAATTCTACAGCTGTGAAAATGTGGAATTCCAGGGGACTTGTCCATGCCCTTGTTCATTTTGGTGGTCCGGCGTTGTGTCCTCTCGACTGTTTTGTTTTGGTCAGGTTTAAGTGTTTTGTTTTTTTCTGCATCTAAAGGGTATAAACAAGGCTGGAATGGAGGGCATTTTAATTTAAAAAACGGAAGGGACCACAAGGGGCCTCAGTCTGAAACTTGTAGGGGGTAGATTTAAAAGGGAAATGAGGAGGCACTTTTTCAAAGAAAGGGTGGTGTCAAAGTGGAACGAACTGCCTGAGGAGGTGATACATATCACTGAAAACAGTGGGAAGTTTTAAAGGGTGATGGGACAGGGTAAAAAGGAGAGTGGCAACAGGAGGAAGGAGGGTGATGGGGAAGGGGGAGGATGGCTCTGGGGGCAAGGGGGGCAGCTCCAGTAAAACAGATTGAGCTGCACACTTGAGCAGACTCAACAGACCATGAAGGCCTGTTTCTGCTGGTATGTTCGTATGTTCTGTGCCGAGCATGGGGAAGAAAATCTGGCTTTTTATAAAAGCACCTTTATAAAAATGTACAAATCAGTTTTAGTCAGCTTTACCAGAAGGCACCCTTACTTGGGGTGCGCAATTACCTGATCCCTAATAATTATGTTGAATATTATATTCAGATCCCCAATTACTCAAGTATTCAGTATTCGTTATTCGGCTATTTGTGTTGGGGGAGAAAAAACAACTAAAATTGCCCTGCCCCCTCACCTGATGGCCAAAGCTAATATCCTGACCACCATCCATGCCCTTTCCAATCATTTCCCACCCACTTCCCTTTCCCACTGCCCCAGAGAAGGTGCCAGAGTTACGTATTTTAATTGTTGGCTACTGGCATTATTTCAGGCATGACAGCATCTCTGCAAGTTTAACCCTCACCCTAGCCCTACTAGCCAGCCCAGTCCGTTTTCAGTTCATGTAATTCATTTCGGCCCCCCCTTGATACCTTAGCTTTATTTGGGGTGGGGGAGTTGCAAGCAATCTGTACATTTCCAGGCTAGTAGTCATAGCCCCCATCCCTCCTCTGCATCGTCACCCTGGCCAGCAGTTTTTTTCTTTCCTGCCCATAGTACTGTACCAGTGGTGGTACCAAATGCAGTGTGGAAGCATCTCATATGAGAAGCATGAGGAGCAAGCATGCAGTCATGAGACAGGGGCCAGACAGTAGCATCACAGTGGTGCTATACAGCCTACAAGGCTGCATTACTATGGGCTGGAGAGAAGAAGTGAGCTGGCCTGGGTGATAAATTTGGCAGGCGCAGGATTGCGACAGGAAGGAGAACCCCAACTGACTACTAGCCTGGGAAATGTATGGATTGCTTGTCACTTGCAGGGGTTGTCCCTATAAGTTGTGAGACTGGTGGACAGGGAAAGTAAGCAGGTGACTGGAGGGACGGAGATGGTCATAGTACAAGGGTGAGAAAAAGAAATAGAAAATAAAAAAAAGATAGTGTTCACTGAATTGAATCATTTTAACCTGATTTCTTTTGCAGCATACACATGGACTCACAGAAGAGATGAAGTATTTTTATGCCCCATCTGTGGACAGAGCAGTCTTTACCTGAGTACTTTGAAAATGCACATGTGGACCCACTCTGAGGAAAAACCTTATAAATGTCCTGACTGTGAAAGGAGTTTTACCCGTCTGGGTGACTTGGTAAACCACCAGCTTGCTCACACTGGTGCAGAGAGACCCTTTAAATGTACTGAATGTGGTAATGCTTATAATCGACTGGAACATCTCAAAATGCACCAGCGGACACACACTGGAGAGAGACCATATAAATGTGATGACTGCAAGAAGTGTTTTTCTCGGCTGAGCCATCTCAAAGTACACAAGCGGACACATACTGGGGAGAGACCTTATAAATGTACAGTGTGTGAAAGGAGTTTTCGAGACCGGAGTGCTCTGAGAAACCATCAACAGATTCACACAGGTGAGAGACCCTTTATATGTACTGAATGTGGGAATAGTTTCATTCGGATGGAACATCTTAAAGCCCACCAACGGACACACACAGGAGAACGGCCTTATATGTGTTCTGAATGTGGGACTAGTTTTTCTCGCGAGGAACATCTCAGAGTTCACCAGCGAACTCACTCTGGGGCTAGACCTTATAAATGTATAGAATGCTAGAAGACCTTCATTCACAAGAGCAGTCTCACAGTCCACCAGCGGAGTCACACCGGCGAGAAGCCCTACAAATGCAGCGAATGTGAGAAGAGCTTTACTAACCTGGGAAATTTACGTAAACACCAACAGAAACATCAAAAGAAACAGAACTAGCAGAGTGGGGTGGTGTCTAATTGGGGCAGATAGGGAGTAGTTGTTATATTTCATAAATACAGGGTCTGCAGACTGAATTGAACCTGCCAGGGCATTAAGAACAAATGCAAAGTCATGTGTTGCTCTGAGTTTTGGGGCAGGTGGGCAAAAACTGTCTTTGCAGTTAGCTCTGGGGATAGCTGGTAACAGGTGTGAGAAGATTAGCGGGGTGCTGATGCAGTTGGCTACGTTTACACTCCACTCCTGATAAACCATGGGTTTGCTAGCTGAGTGGGAAGGTATCTTACTGAGGCGGAAAAGGCATTTTAACTGGGATGGTGAGCACCAAGTTGGTATATTTCATAAACACAAAGTCTGCAAGCCAAATTGGAACCAGCAAGGGCATTATTAAGGAACATTACCAAGAGCAGCGTACATAGCCCTGAATTTTGGAGAAAAATATTGTCTTTGCAGTTATCTCTAGGGGTGGCTGGTAATTGGCAGGTGGAGTTTAACCAGGAGGTAGAGAAGATGGCTGCTAGTGGCCCAATATTTAAAACTGATTCAAATGACCACTCTCATGAGTGACCCCACAGTGTAAGGACCATAGTGCAGTAGTATGGACGCTTTGCAGAACACCGAGGGCATGCCAGTGAGTTTGTGAGATCTTTCACTACTACAGTTTGCTATCTCACGGGATGCCAGTGGACATGCAGCAGGAATCCACGAAGAGAGCTTCACAGATGATGACATCACCAGTGAGGAACTATAGGATGATCACAGCAGCACTTCCCTTCCCTATAGCCAGGGGGGCACTTGCAAATCACCAAGTCATGATGCAAGAGCATCCTCATCTTCTAAACCAATCACAATACAGCAGTAGTTGTAGAATTTTGTTATGATGGTCAGACCACCCCGCAGTCCCCAGTGAGCTTCCTACTCTTTCTCAGGCCTTTTCCAATGACACTGTCTAGACTAGTGTCACCATTGTCAAGATCCCCTTTTTAACAAGAACTCAGATGCCACCATCTTCTATTCTTCAGGCTCCCCCGTGGTGAGGGTCTCTGCTCTGGGTAATAGACACTGTACTCTTTCAGAGACCTTGTACTATGTACTTCATTTATGCAGGTACCCTTACCTCTGAGATGCAGTTACAAACAACCAGTTACTCCAGTCTTTAAAAAAATAATTTATTAATAAACACTAGTTGTGCGAATACAAAAGTAATAATCAGATATAACACAGTTTACATATAGTAAAACAGCAGTACACATTCAGGATTATAAAAGAAAACTTGCGCACTTGTGCAGGTGAATGCTTCTATCTTTCCTACAAGCTACAGTCTTCTTACCTCACTATCCACTAGCCTTGTTACCCCAGCCTATCTGCACATGCAGTCTGGCTTCCTCCTTGGACACACAGGAACCCCTGCAAAAAGAGACAGAGAATAACTGGGTTGAAGCATATATACCCTCTCCCTATCTCCCCAGTGCCTTGGTTGAGCAAGTTGGTGATGTCACTTCCTTGTACCCAAGTTCATCCAGTTTCAGGACTGGAATTTTGGGTGACTCCTACCTTGCAATATCTCTCCTATGTGGCTCAGGGACACAACTTCTTCTTTCAGGTTATTTAGCATCTGAAGGTGAGTTCAGATGTCATTGAGACAGCCTATCCCCAATCCTTTCTGTACTAGCAAACGTATCCTCCTTTAAGGAAGCCGGTACAATGAAAGCCCACACCACTTAAGAAACCCTGCAGGGCTGCTGAGAATCTCCCAAATAGGCCAGTTTTCTCACCTTTGATCCATGCCCCCCACCCCCACTGCTACAGAAGGTACTAGCATGACAAAATATTTCAGAATACCAGCACAAGTTGTCTGGTCATCACAAATGCTGATAGGAACAAATCACCCTCTTTATATCCTTGCATAGGCTTTACTCTACATGTCATAGTCCCATACCTCTCAACTGTACCACATTAGGAGGAACATTCCTCATTTCACTTCACAAAAGCTCCCTGTTCCACATTGTGAGGAACTGTTCCACACTCAGTATTAACATTTTAAAGCAAAAATCTATAGTAAATGACACAAAGAATATATTATTCAATTAATAACAGACTTTCTGAACATAAATGCAAACCTTTTAACAGTGTTCTGAGCCTCCTAGGTAAAGATTTGATTAAGTGTTCCACATTTTGCTCATTTGTTCCACATTTTGAGAAGCAATGTTCCATATTTGGGGGACAAAAGGTTGAGAGGTATGCATAGTCCCCACAAAAAAATAAAATGCAATCTTTATAAACGTATGGTGTGTAGCCTGCCATACCAGGAAAAGCAACCATCTGCTTCGGCTCACCAACATGTTTTCTCCACCTCTAAGGACTGAGAAATGGGGATGGGGAAGTTATGTGCTGTTCATACTGAACAGGTGTGAAGGAAGGGAATTTGGTTTTATGTAGCACTTTTCGTACACACTGTTTCTCAAAGCACTTCACAATGTAGGAGGAGCTGGCATGGCAACAGCTATTCATCCCACACAGAAAGACTAGGAGGTTAGGTATAGAGAAAGACAGGGGGTGAGAGGCACTTAACCACTTCACTGCCAAGAAAATGATGCTAGAAATATGTCTTTAATAATAGGTGAATAAAGGTTCAACAGTTCTCAATTTATTCCTATACAATGTATAGGGGACCTGTTTCATTCCTTATCAGGCAGTGCCATCTTGTGGACGTTGTTTCTCTACCATTTAAAAGAAAAGTGCATTGATTATACAATGATACATGATTTTTTTCTTATTTAGTTTGTTAACTCTTATATAGTGGTTCGGATGTTTTTATACTATTCATGTTATACAGTATCCCATTGCATTAAAATAGCCAAAACAAACCAGAAATATAGAAATAAAGTTCAGGATGTACCATGTGCCTCCACAGGCACATAAGGGGTTAAGCAGAAGAAGGTTAAGAGATTTGCTCGGGGTTGTACAGTGAGTAAGTGGGCCTCCATGCTCACTGCTCTCCTGGCTGTGCTAAAGAATTCAAATCAGGCCCGGTCCATCTGTACTGGAGGTAGCATGTTGGGCTACCACATGGGAGATTTGGGTTCACATTGGGGGCCAACTCCCAGCCTGGAACCCGTGGAGTTGAGGGACAGCTGCAGAGGTAGCCATCTTCTACTCCCAGGTGGAGGATTCTGCCTACCTCCGCCAGATCAGTGCTCCTCTGGTGATGTAGCAGCTGGGACGGATACCACAGGTGACCACATGGCATTCTGCTCCTCCTTCCCAGAGATCAAGTAAGCTGATGGCAGTCTTACAGCAAGGTGGTGGGCAGGGCTTCACAGGCAAAAAAAGTCACTGGGGTTACATAAAGGATAACACTAGCCCAGCCCCTATACTCGAATACATTTATATATAAAATTGTTTATTTAAGCAATATACCATGACAGGGAGTGGGTATATTGGTGGATTCCTACACACCTGGTGCGTGTGTAGTTTAGGTCACAGGCAGCGAGTATTTCTTAACCACCCAGAAGTGGTAAATCCACCCATATACCCACTCCCCTGCATGGTATATTGCTATTATACAATGTTCTACTTGTTTTTTTAATTTTATAGTGACGTAACACTTTTACAGTGGGTATACTGGAGGATTTACCACAGTCATGTAATCTGTTTTGACCAATGAGGTTACAGGATTTTCATACCCCATTGTATAATGTAAAATAAAAAGGAGCTCCCTCAACCAACAGCCGCAGCTCATTCACAGAAGCTTCCCACAATATCACATAATGGAATTTTCAACAACAGTTACACAGTATCGATATGTGGTTTATACACACACGCACACACATTGCTAAAAACTGTGCTAGTGCACTATATAGGGTAAATACCACAAAAGCATGGAAACGTGGTGTTAGGAATTCCAGCTCTAACTCCTCACCCTCTCAAGCAGCAAAAAGGACAACACCACACGAGCAACCACAGACAGCCATCATCAGGTAAGACGAACAATATACAGCTGTTTCTACATGACACAAATGCAGTAGCACTGATGTGCTACCTTTGAAAATATGCATACAGCACTCTTTAAAAAAAACATACTCCATCAGTGCTGTTGAGAAACGCAACAAGAGTGGACCCAAGGATGACCCAGGTAACTATAGGCCAGTCAGCCTGAACTCGGTAGTATGTAAACTCATGGAGACCATACGAAAGAAAGGCTGGTGAGGTACATAGAGGGGAATGGTCTACAGGATGAAAGACAGCATGGGTTTGTGGCAGGCAGATCATGAATGAACCTGATCAGGTTCTTCGATTGGGTCACAAGGGCAGTGGACAAGGGCCAGGCGGTGAACATCATATACCTGGACTTCAACAAGGCCTTCGATTCTGTACCACATAAAAGGTTGATAATGAAGCTGAAGGACCTGGGGTGGGGGAGAATATGGTAAGATGGGAGGAAAACTGGTTGAGTGGTACAACCCATGGAGTAGTGGTTGGGTTCTCCAGCACCAAGGAGTTCACCAGTGGGGTCCCACAGAGATCGATG
The DNA here is from genome assembly GCA_016271365.2 of Neoceratodus forsteri. NCBI lineage: Eukaryota > Metazoa > Chordata > Ceratodontiformes > Ceratodontidae > Neoceratodus > Neoceratodus forsteri. The sequence continues at coordinate 331,427,561 of JADMNL010000026.1, read as the reverse complement.
TTGGGGACTGCGTTGTACATTGTCTTCATAAGTGCAATTGGGGAAGGCATTAAAGGCAAAATGTGTGTGTTTGTGGATGACACCAAACTCTGTGGGAGAGTGGACCCCGAGGAGAGGATACAGGACCTGAGGGAGGACCCTGCCAGACTAAAGAGATGGTCAGGAATCTGGCAACTTAGTTTCAGTGCCAAAAAGTGCAAAGTGATGCACATAGGGGCCAAGAACTGTAGGGGCCCAGGTAACTGCGTCCGAAGAGGAAAAGGATCTATGGGTAGTGACTACGAGTGACCTGAATCACACCTCTCAGTGTAAAAAGGTGGTGGTGAAGGCTAACAGGATTCTGTGGTGTACTGCAAGGGGATTCAGTAGTAAGTGGAGTGAGGTTATTTTACCATAGTACAGGTCACTGGTGAGACCACATTTAGAATATGGGGTGAGGTACTGGCATCCCTACCTTAAGAAGGACATCAGCATGCTGGAAGGGATCCAGAGGAGAGCAACCAAGATGATCGAGGGGTTACAGGATAGGTCCTATGAGGAGAGATTGGGAGCCCTGGGGATGTACTCCCTGGAGGAGTGGAGGCAGAGGGGTGATATGATAGAGACCTTTAAGTACATGAAGGGAATTAACAGAGTGAAAAGGGAGGGTCTCTTTAAAATGAGTGACAACAGCACCACTAGGATGCACAGCCTAAAATTGATGAGGGGAAGAGATTCAGAATTGATGTAAGGAAGCATTTCTATATGGAGAGGGCGATGTCCACCTGGAATGAGCTGCCAGAGGAGGTGGTATTAGCAAGGACGGTGGAAGCATTCAGGAGAATCTGGGACAAGAAGCACAAAGGGAACCCTTGGGAACAAGGAAGAGAAGAAGGGGAGAAGAGAGGGAGGGACAGTTGGGTGGGCAGGGTTATTGGCATAAATTATAAGGCCAGACCCTGCATCACTTACCGAGCAAATGCGATAGACGGGGTGGTTGTCATCTCCTGGCTCTTTTCGTATGTAGCACTGTGACTCAGCTACCAAGGCACAAAAGGCCACTACTGAAACACAGGCATTAGTACACTACATCATTATTGAAGTGAATATCTCTTCTGTCACAGTAAAATGCAGTGTATTATTTTGCAACATCTGGTATAACTTATGACATGGAATAGATGTTTGTGATATGAACTGTACGTGAGCATATGAATTATTGTGGTTTGTTAAAACCATCACTCACCAATGATTCAAATTCACTGGGGGCTCGGGGCCAACCTGGAAGGATGTGGGCCTACACAGAGGGGATGGCCTGCTCCTTCTGTGAAGGGAACCTCAGTACTCAATGGGAGTTTTAAATATTACATGGATAAGCGTCTAAACTGACGGGGGGGGGGGCTGTATTATCAAGGGAGACTACCCACAGGTTAAAGCAACAGTGAGGAAGTACCCTGAGGGAGAAAATCCTCCCAGATCAGGGGAGCAGGATGAAGAGAAGGTGGGAAAGGTGGTGGACAAGGGTAATAAAAACAAAAAAAGCAGAAAGAGAGAGGTAACGTGGACAACAAAAAAAGTGAGGGACTTCTGGATGGCAGCCTGAGGGAATTAGGAGCAACTGCAACGTCCACTGATCTGCACAACTGACCACGTTTTCAACTATCATATGTGATGAGACCTGCAGGGGAAGATCAAGCATGTTGGGTGGAGGGCACCAGAGGGAAACAAGCTGATCCCGATGTAGAGCAGGGCAAGCGATTTGGGGACGGCCCATCAGACTGTGAACTCTGACAGGCTTTGGCAACTTCTTCCCACTTGGGCCACGGGTGCGTGGCTTCTAAACACAAATCCAAGTCCCCCTCTACCAAGCACCTGGACCATAAAATGGACATTCTGATTGCTGCACTTCGGGACTTTTGGAGGTAGGTCCACAGTACTACAGCAGCTCTCCATACTGGCATCACAAAACTGGAAAAGCATGCTGAGTAGCAGGAGTTGCAGCTTACCAGCCTAAACCTGAAGATGCTGTGGTCTCTGGTGGCATGCTTTATGTCACCAGGCTACCTTCTGAGTGCCCCCAAGCTAGGCAACTGTTACATAGTGTCTCTCCGATTCATCTCCAAGGTGGTGGCTAGACCACCTCCAGCTGAATTTGCTCTCCCACTGTGGAGAGGGAGTCCTTGTCACAATGCTTGGTACTGTGTTCCAAGGGAGGGGGAAGGGTTGAGCCCACTTGTTGACATCAAATTACCCCTTACTCCCCTTCCTGGATAGTAACTTGTTACTGTTAGGGGCCCACCTTACTAAGGGTGGCACATCCCTAACCCACCTGCTCAGGGTGGGTATAGGGAGCTCAGCAGAGAGCCCCTTCCTTGGAGGCACATTCCTGCCACACCTGGTCAGGGTGGTGCCCAGCTGGTACTGTCCTGATCCTGAATGCTGTTCTTGTTTCCCTGGTTCTATTTTTCTCACTGTTTTGTTTCTTCTACGAGGGCATCTCAATTGGCCAGTTGGCTTCCCATTGTTATTTTTCAAAAAAATAAGTTGCGAGTTCAATTTTGTGTAGTCATGCAAGGAAGTGGTGGAATAAAGGGACTTATACTTTGATAATAGGTATGAACACACTATGATACTCATTGAATGTCAACAAGTTGTATAATCCTGTTAAACGAGCTAAAGTTTTGTCTTGCATTAAGAATAAAAAAATGCAATTTGTTTATTTACAAGAGACTTGTCTAAAGAAAGTGTAGCATGCTAAATTAGGGAAGTCTGGATATAAAGCTCTGTACAATTCTGAATTGCCTAAACAGTGCCAAAAGGGTGGCCATCTTAGTACCCCACAACTCTCTTTCAGGAGATGAAGATCATACAGGATAGGGGAGGCTGTCAAGTTATTGTACAAGGGGTGCTGCATCAGGTTGAGGTTTCCTTAGCATACCTTTATATCCATCTGGGGTCTAGTACCCCAGAGTTTCAGAAACTTCTGGACCTCATAGTAATGAACATGAAGGAGGTGCTGCTCCTAGCAGGGGACTTAAATTTCCTACAGTCCAATATCTAGGACACTTAATAACCCCCTATCTAGGCAACCAGCAGCCCATGAAGCCTGTCTTTCCCTTTTGCTTGCCAATCGCTGACTTGACATATGGCGGAAGCGTTGCCCTAAATCCAAGGACTTTATGTACTATTCCCATGTCTATTCAGTTTATACCCATATTGATTATAGCTTTGTATAGTGGAAGCATATGTATTATGTTACAGATTGCAAGACAGGGTCCATCCTGTTCTCAGACCATGACCTAGTGCTGGCCTCTCTGAAACTGGACAAGGACCCCTCTAGGACCCAATGGCTTCTAGACACCTTTCATCTTCGTATGGAAAGCAGTACAGCATAGTGGTTAAGGGCACTGAGCTGCAAAACTGGAGACCTGGGTTTGAACCCCATCAGCCCCCACTTGCATCCTGTGTGTCCCTGAGCAAGTTATTTAACATTCTTGTGTTCCCACGTCACACCTGGAAACAAGCTCCGGCTTAGTGTGCCTTTCCTGGTTAAGCAATTTCCCCTCCCCCATGGAGGAATTCTGGACTTTCCTGTGTGAAAAGATTACAGAAATACTGGAGTCTAATAGCAGTGGTGGGCACTTGGAGGCAGTACTGTGGGACACATTGAAAATGGTCCTCAAGGGCCACATTATTGAACATACAGCCCGGAAACATGACGACCAGTCCCAGAGATTGGCTGACCTGCAGGCCACACACCTTGGCTAGACAGCAGCTGCTTACATCTCACCCTGTCCACCTCCAGTACTCTTATTCTTTCACCCAGACACTTTCTTCGACATACTCTTTCCCTCGACTTACTACACCACAGCACTTGAAAATAAGCTATGCTTTATAAATGTCACTATAGAAGTCCCTTAGCTCAGCTCTGTTACTATTTCTCAGGTACTAATGTCACCTTTTTGGTTTTCACTGCCTAGCTATATGTATTACCTCAAGTACTGTTTGACCTGATCTGTATCTGATTTATCTGTACTAAATGTATCTGATTTATCTGTAGTAATGTAATGTATGTGATTTGTCTGTATTAATGCAATGTATGTGTGTTCCCAATTTATGTCTGTACTCTCCCGGGTCGTGCCTGAAAATAGTCAATCTTAGCTAAGCGCACCTGCCCAGTAAAAAAAACTAAATAAATTATTTTTTATTTTATTTTATTATTATTTAGCTTTTGTTGACCGGGTAAGTGCACTAGACAAATCCTGCCTATTTTCAGGCACGACCCGGGGGAAGGGGATACAGATGAATGCCAACTGACCTTGAACCAGATTAAGCTGTTGGTGGTATTTTTTTTAGTGAATGAGGGAAATTTGGCCAGGACACCGGGGAAATTCCCCTACTCTTTTCGATAAGTGCCATGGGATCTTTAACATCCACCTGAACTACCACCAATCCAGGCAGATGCCCTCAGCTTCCTGCAGGCGGTTCACAAAAAAGGGGATATGTCTGTGGTGGAGCAGTTGGCCACAACAAAAAAAGAAAATTGGTAAAATGTTTCTGCATGAGATGGAGATGGCTCTTACCTTTCTCCATTACAAATACTACGCAGTGGACCATAGGGTCACACAACTTCGGACACAACAGGTTTCATGCCAAAAAAATCCAGGTCATGGTAGCCAAACTGACCCATCCCCTCCCTAAGTGTATCCTCCATAAAACAGGGGATATGGCTGAGGCCTTTTACACCTTCTATAAGGTGCTATATACTCCGGACATGCCATTTGATGCTGAGGCCACTTGGACCATTCTGGCTGGTTTATCTCTTCCCACTTTACTGCAAGTACAGGCAGATGCCCTGACTAGGCCAATGCAAATCACAGAGTTAGAGGGTGTCCTTCGCAAACCTGAATCACAGAAGGCAAAAGGCCCAGGTGGCTACATCCCTAAAATGTTATAAAACCTTGAGGGAATTGCTCCTGCCCCATCTGCTGTATACCTGCAATGAGGCAACAGAAGGGGGCAAGAGTCTGCGGTTGTGGCAGTAAGCTACAGTTTCGAGGATAACAAAACCAGGCAAGGAGCCCTCAGAGTGCTCAGCCTACCGGCCGATCTCCATCTTAAACACAGAGTACAAGGTATTTATGACCATGCTTCCCCACTGACTAGACCCCCTGCTTCCATCCCTTAGTCACTCAGGCCAGACTGGCTTTGTCTGAACTCGGCAGATGGTTGACTGGCATTCCCTTCACATACTTCACCACATACATACCCAGTCTACCCCATTCCTATTATTAGTCCCAATGCCAGAAAGGCATTTGATAGGCTCTGCTGGTCTTATCTGTTTGCTGCTCTGAATAAATTTGGTTTCTCCACAGATTCTGTCTCCCTCCTTCAAATGCTTTATAGCTCTCTGCAGGCTTTTATCAAACTCAGTGGTCATGTCTCTCCCTCCTTTCAGCTGGGGTAGGGTACATGACAAGGTGCTCCCTTGGCCCCTTTCTTTTCACGCTTTACATTGAGCCCCTGGCATGGGCACTGAAGGAAAGTGCTGGGTTCTCAGGCATCAGCATAGAGGCTAGAACATCAGGTGGTCCTGTACGCTGATACTGTTGTATGCGGTTAACCCAGCCACTTCTCTAGGGGCCATTTTTTTCCATTCTGAAGAGATTTAATGAGGTGTCAGATTACAAACTGAATACCTCCATGATGGAGGTGCTACTGTTCTACTAGAGTCCTTCGCACTCTTTGTGGAATCAGTATCCCCTCCACTGGGATCTCAGCACCCTTAAATACTCCTGTATCAAACTGACTCTGTCTAGAGAAGGGCTCTGTCAGGCTAGCTATGATTTTCTATCTGCTCAGAGAGTAGCAGACTTGCAACAATGGCAACATTTGCCATTAAGCTTGATTAGGATGGTGGACATGACCCAAATGAAAACACTGCCCCACGCCTTATACTATTTTCGAAATGTCCCTCTCCCTATACCAGAATGTGACTGGAGGAGGTGGCAAACAGCTATCTCCCATTTTAACTGGAATGGACAAAGACCTCAAATGAACTTATGCACATTGATGTTCCCAAAGGCCGTAGGTGGGTTGGCACTGCCCACCATAGCACTTATTACATTGCCTTACAAGTTTGAATCTGTTCAGCTGGCACTAAACTGGACCTGGTCCATAATGGCTGGATATGAGTGCCATAGGAAATGACTAGATATGTCTTCACTTAAGAAGACCCAGATCAGACCGAAAAACACCAAAACCCTTGGATTGCCCAGATCTGCCAGGTATGGTGAGAAACGGTGGCTGCCCTGCACCTAACCATTGCTGAAAGGTGGATGTGCCCAATAGCACAACTGGATGACTTCCCACCTGTTCATTTAGATCTGGCATATTGTGAGTGGGATAGGCATAATCTTATCTATTTGTCCCAGTTTTGCCCTGGGGGACAGTGTGCCCATTTCAGGAGTTACAGGAGCAGTATGACCTGGACAGTTGAGATTTCTTTCTCTATCTCCAGGTCTAGCATTACACTGAGTCCCATTGTAAAAGGCTAGGGATATAGAAGGACTCAAACACAGGTGATTTTCTCTGGAAGTCTCTCTCAACAGCTTCTTTATTGGGAAATTCCGATGTAAAATAAGAAAATAAAAAATAAAAAAGGCGGACTGATTTCATCAAAATAATAAAAATAACATAGAAACATAGAATTTGAGGGCAGATAAGGACCGCTTGGCCCACCCAGTCTGCCCATTTCCCTACCTACTGGATAAGCTGCAGATCCTAGTTAACCAGCAGCCTACTTCTTCCTACCCCCACCCCCCAGAATTGCCTTATGACTATCCCATGCATGCTTGAATTCCACCACTGATTTTGACTCCACAACCTCCTCTGGAAGGCCGTTCCATGCATCCACAACCCTCTCTGTGAAAAAATACTTCCTTAAATTACCTTAGGAGCTGGGCATACATTCAAGGAGCATAGCACAAACAGCAACAATGCAGCATCAAACCAGAATATCTAAGTCTTGTGCATAATAATCCGTAGTCACCACTAGGGCACTCGCTAGGGTGTATACGCTTCAGCACCCTGGAACACATCTGACTTCTCTCTTAAGAGAGCAGCTATATATATAATGAGACTGTTCCTGATCGGCTAGAGTTCCTGTCACTCAGCTTACATGAAACAATTTTTACATAAAAGTAAATATTTTTATCTCAAAAAGGCTTATAAGATGTTTTACAGAAGTCTCTTTTATCTGTATGTTTCACAATCATTTATTTCAATTCTGATTCTAAAACCTCAGATTTCAAGGGTTAAGCCCCACCTCTTGTTCCCTATTCTCTATATAATGTCTAACAATATGGCCAGCCGGCCCTTAGGGAGAGAATCCACCACACAGAGAGCCCTCCAATCTTATAGCAGGTAAAACCATTTCCCTCTGGTTTTCTGTTATTATATGTACTCTGTTCTCACTTGAGGGGCTCATATTGAAATGAGGATATTTACAAGCTCAAAACAAACCATTTATTATGCTGCCTGCTGAGCTGTGGATACACAAAATTAAACAGGTCATTTTTAAACCTGAAGAGAATTCACACTACAAGGCACTTTAGCACAAAAGGAACAACGCACGACTTAACACACTACTTTTCTAATAATAGAAAAGCTATTTTACAGATTTGCGGCATTTATGAGCAGTAATAGTGCCATATCTGCAGAAGCTCTAAAGAACGGTGACAGAGCCGCCTCGATATTATACTTATTTCTTAGGTATAATTTACAACAACTATTACATATCTGGAAAGGGGAGGCATTCTTAAGGCATTTTTAGCCACAAAGGGGGGGTTCATAAAACTATCCATTTATCGGACAATTTAAAGTGATCTCTGCTGAATTTAAAGGGACCATTACAATTTCAAAGTGGATACTAACTATACAGGAAGACCTCATTCACTTTCTAGAAGGTACTGAATGTGGAGATATTGTTAGCGACTAGACAGGATGGGGTTTTAAATAAAAGACCAGCAGACAATAAGACAATAAAAACAAAAAGGGTTGCATAGGTGGCCAGTCTATGCAGAAAAGGACAACACAGGTACAATTACACACATAGGAAAGACACATGCAGGGAAGGGGGGGTCTAGTCACAGCTTAACTATAGTACCTCTCTAGAAATATGAAAGGGGGTAAAGGGGTAAGTCTGTAACTAGTTTACTTAGTAATCTTCCAGTGGAGAGAGACCCTATTAAGGTGCCTCCACTAGTTCTCACCCTGATGACAAGTCAGAGCCCCAAACACTGTACACTTAATCTCTGCCCTATACAGGGCAACACAAGCTACACAACCTCACACCACCCTATACGTAGCAGCAAAATGAGGTAAGGAAATTGGGCATGTCATAGAACAGGCAATGGGAAAGGGGCTGCTTCAAAGCAGACAGAATAAGCTCATCCCTTATTTGGGGGGAATACGTTTGGAAAAATCTGTTTATTTGTAGAAGCAGAATCCTTAGATTTAATACTTCAGGCCAAAATTTCCCCAATTTACCTATCAGACCATACAATTATTACAATAGAATTAGAAGCAGAACAAGAAGAAATAATGAAACAATGGAGGTTAAACAATATGTTAATTAAAGATAAACAGTTCAAAGAAAAGGTGCAGCAATGGACCCCCAGAATAATACAAGGAACACAATAGAAGAGGTGCAGGATGGAATATTATGGGGCACCCTAAAATCAGTTCTACAGGGATAAATTATAGCATATGTAACCCACCAAAAGAAAATGAGAGCTAGGAAACAAAAAGAATTGGAATTGGAACTAGAAAGATTGCAACAAGTACATGCAGAGGGGAGGAGAGACACAATTAACCAGGTAAAGACAAAGCTACAACTTGTAGCCTACAAGATTTATTAAAATCAAAAAACTGAACAAGCCTTGATGTATGTGAAACAAAGATACTATGAAGGGGAAGCAGGGTGACTAAAATACTAGCTTATAGATTAAGAAAACAACAGGCTATATCAACAATAACCAAAATAAAACACCCAACACAAGCCAAAATACTAAATAAAACAAAGGATATATTAAAGGGTTTCAAAACATTCTATTCAAAATTATATCAGCAGCAACAAGAACCAGATGAAGAAAAATATAAAAAGTTTTTTACAAATATGAAATTACCCCAAATCACAGAGGAACAAAGTAAGATATTAACCGGTCCAACAACTTCTCAAGAGATAAGTAATGTCTTTAGTATCTCCAAATCAAATAAAAGCCCAGGCCCAGATGGATACACTGCAGAATTTTATAAAACGTACAAGAAAACTCTAATCCTAACACTGACTAAGCTATTTAATGCTATACAAGATGACAATTCTTTTATTCTTCCAAACAGTTGGCAATATGCGAACATATCCACAATACTTAAACCAGATAGAGACCCAATGAAGTGTGAACCCTATCGTCCTATTTCAGTTTTAAATCTGGATTATAAATATTTCACAGCCATGATGGCTAAAAGATTGGAAAGTATATTACCGCATATTATTAATAAAGACCAGGCAGGGTTCATCATACAATGTCATACAGCAGATAATGTTAAACGAACAGTATATTTACTAGAAGAAATACAAAAGGAGAAAAATAACCTCCATACTTTTAAGTATGGATGCCCAGAAAGCATTCGACAGAGTCTCTTGTAGATTTCTACGATAAATGTAACTTCCCAATAGCCTTTTTAAACATCATTCAACGAACATATCCATCTCCACAAGCCATGATCAAGGCCACTGAAATACGGTGAATAAAACAATGAAATTCCATTTTCAAGACTTCAGATTCCGGAATTGCACCGGTGATTGTTACTCTAATTTCCGGATTTTACCGGGATTCTGCTATCATTCTTTTAGTATGTGCATAAAGAATCAGAATTAAAGAAAGCTTAATATACAGATCCTTAAATAAAGTAAACTGAAACTAGTACAGGAAGGAACTATAAGAAAAATACAAATTTTGTAGGTTTACTGATCTGGTATAAAATGCCAGATTCCATGAAATCTTTGTTTTTACTGGTTTTCAGGCAGCCCTAATTCCGGAATTTTACCAGGTTTTCCGGTAAAAACCGAAAAACAGTGGCCTTGGCCATGATAAAAGTGAATGGATCATTCTCAACCAATTTCCCTCTAAACAGAGGTACCCGTCAAGGCTGCCCCTTATCTTCTTCCCTATTTGCTATACATAAAGGAACCGTTAGCCCAGGCTATTACAGAAAATGAACAAATCACAGGGATCAAGTTGCTTAATACTACCCATACAACAGCTTTTTTTGCAGATGTCTCATTACTATATTTAACAGAACTAGAAACATCCATACCAAAAGTATTCTCTCTTCTTGAGGAGATGGAATGTATATCTGGATAGAAACTAAATACGAGTAAGACAGAAGTTCTATGTCTAAACTACCAACCAAGTGAGACAATCTAGGCCAGATATCCATTGAAATGGAAAAGTAATACATTTTGATATCTGGGGATAAATCTTACAAAGGAAACACATAATTTATATGAAGTCAATTATAACCCACTTACACAGGCTATCAAGGAGGATTTCCTGAGGTGGGATCCTCTGCCTCTCTCATTGAATCAGAGAATCAAGGTTATAAGAATGAATATACTTCCAAGATGCTTGTACCTCTTCCAGACCCTGCCAATATACCCACTACAATCAGACTTTAGAAAATGGGAATAGTATGATATCTAGATTTATATGGCAAGGGGAAAAAAAACAAGAATAAAATATTAAACCTTACAATTATCTAAAAATAAAGGGGGTCTTGCCTTATCTAACTTGGAACAATATGCACAGGCAGCAGTAGTAACTTTGCACATATTACAGTGGTTGGATGAAGGATTAAATCCACACTGGAAAGAGATAGAGAGAGGAATCCAATTGGAGGGAACAGACAAATATTTATTTGGCCAAACAGTACCAAAAGTAACCATGAAAAAAGAGATCAGATTTAAACAAACCAGACAATTATTGACTATTTGGAGATCAATAAATAAAAAATCTAAAGACCCCAAAATATACTTAATACAAAAAAATTACAGCAGACCCCAGATTCGAACCAACTAAACAGAATTATAATTTTACAAGATGGCACCAACAGGGCCTTACCAGATTCTATCAACTATATGAAAAAGGGAACTTTTGCCAATTCCAGACATTAAAAGAAAATACCATTTAGGGAAACAAGATTGTTTTTCGATTTCTCTAGATATGACATTATTGTAAGAACCAATTAGTGAAAAACTGGGACCCAAGAGAGATGCACCCACTTATGAGGATAATAATTAATACAATAAAAATAGCAATACCAGAACATATAATATCTAAAATGTACCAAGCTTTAATTAACAACCAGAAAAAGACTAAAATGCACTCCCAACAACGGTGGCAAGAAGAACTAGACATACATCTGGAGGAAGAGAATGGGAAGAGATATACACAACGGTACACAGAAGTACAAGATCTCCAACTTGGAGAGAATTCAGCTGGAAATGTCTGATAAGATTTTTTAGAACCCCACAAATAGTGGGGAAATAGGACCCTCAAACAGGAACGACATGCTGGAGAGGGTGCAGGGAACCACTAGCTAATCATAAACATATATTTTGGAGCTGTCCATCTTTGGAAGTATTTTGGAGAGAAGTGAGGGTGGGGGCATTAGGAGAATTTTTCCCTGAATTGGGGACTTTGACACCAGAAATAGCACTTATTCTAAATGTCAATCGTGAAGTAGGAAGAGGTAACACAAGGCTCTTGCTAGCCATATTGCTCATGACTGCTAATAAAGCGGTAACGAGGAAATGGCTACAGAAAGACCCACCTACCTCTAGAGAATGGGAAGATATAACCTACCAAATATACAGAATGGAACTTATGACAGCCCAGATTAATTTAAAAATCCAGAGGTGTACAGCTTTTGGGGCTAAATGGTGGCTCTGGATCTCTGGGCATAGACCTGATCTGATACCATAAGGGAAGATATCCAAGGGCAGACTTGGGATCACCACAAGGGAAACTATGAAATAAATACAAAATGTATTACTGAGAAAAGCTATTGTAAGAAAAATTCCTGAGTAGAATAAGAAAGACATATCTGTATAGGCTCTATGGAAAAAATGTATGAATATATGATGTGAATTGTAACTCTCTAGAAAATCATGAAACAATAAAAAAAAAAAAAGGAAGAATCTGTTTAGGTATTTCAGAACCTTGGCCATTATGGCTAAATATAGTGGAAAAAACAGTGCCTCCTGTTGGAAAAGCTGTGGAAAGCAGCAGCAGTCCAAACAAATATTATGTGGACTTGCCCGGTGGTGAGACCCTTCATGGGGGAGTTAGAAACAGCAATGGCAGACATCTCACATACCAGGATAGCACTCTCCCCTGAAGTTTACCTCTTGCATTAGTAACCCAGGGCTCTGAAAGACAGGAAGGAAAATTACCTTCTCACTATTATACTTAAGCTGCCAAAAAATGTATAATTTGGAAGTGGCTTACCAAACATAATCTAGGTTTTATGGTGCTATATTTTTCTGCAATTATTTATTTATTTTATTTATTTATTTCTTTGGTAACCAGGTAGGTGCACTGGTCCAGAGGACCATTTTCAGGCACGACCTGGGCCACAAGGTGGCAGCAAAACAGAAGAAAAGCAATACATACATAGTCAACAATAAATACACATCCCGAGCATGAGGTGGTGAGGAACGAAAAAAAGCAGAAAATTTATAAGTGTATAACAACACAACAGTGGTGACACCCTTACAGGTGGTCACAAGGAGCTTAGGCTAGTGGAGGTTAACTGAGATAACATGGCGTGCTGATTACATGATCCAGAGCAAAGACATGAAGAAGATACATAACTATACACTAACAAAGCAATGGTCAAAGAGAACAAACTATTATCCAAGTACTAAGTAAGCATAGAAAGTGCGGCTACTAGGCCCAAGTCAGAGAAACCGCTCCTGGGTCAGGTCAGTAACAGTGGACCTGATTAGTTTGGCACAGTCGCAGTACTCTCTTCCTTGGGAGGAGGTATTGGAGAGATTGAGTGATGGGGGTGTGGGTAGAGGAGAGGGGGCTACAGATCTGGAGGAAAAATGAGGGTCTGCTGTCAAAGTTATTTAATGGCGCAGTTACAGTGGGCATTATTCAGGAGCCAGTCTTTCAGGTTATTCTTGAAAGCTATGCAAGTGGGTGACGAACAGACTGATGGAGGGAGTTTGTTCCAGATTGTAGGGGCAGATACTGAGAAAGCCCTACACCCATAGCAATGGAGACATGGGGCACTACCAGAGGAGGGACTGAGGGTGCTCTGAGGGACCTTGAGACCACTGTGTCCCTCAGGAGCTTCAAGTATGGGGACAGGTTGTGGTTTCTGTGTGAACTGTGCACTAGACATCCCATGGCATAGTCGAAACATCCTTGGAGGGGGAGCCACCCTAGTGACTGGTAGAGTGAGCAGTGGTGGGTGCGGGGAGGTGCTTGGAGAATGAAACAACAAATTAAGTTGTACGTTATGGTTAAACATGAGTGCAGGGAGGAGGATACTCAGGAGTGGACTGGGAAGCAATAGTCAAGTGGTGGTAGTACGTTCCCATGCACGATGGTAAGGCGTGCCTCTAAGGACAGAAAGGTCTTTAGTCAGAAGGCAACACCTAGCTTTTGGAGGATGCTCAGTATGGTGTTGTTTATATGTTCAGTGAAGGATAGGTGAGGGTCAAGAGTGACCCCCAGGCATTTGAAGGAGACAATATTTTCCAGAGGGGGGCCTGCAGGGGTGAGGACTAGGAGGGTGGAGTTTGATTTAGCAGCTTTGGCAAGGAAAGGTATAGAGCCGAAGAGCATGGATTTGTTTTTATTTTCATTGATCAGGAGTTTGTTAGAGAGGAACCAGTTTTGGGCCAAGCTGTAATTTTGCATGAGGGAAGCAGACATGGCCTCTATTGATTTCTCACTATGACAGAGAACCATGTCATCTGCATAAAGAAGTGCATCACAATTTAGGCCCTCTCTGGGGAGTGCATTTACAGACATGGAGAAAAGCAGGGTCCAAGTATGGAGCCCTGGGATACACCATTGCATACAGGTAGTGCAACAGAGGATGATTTGCCGATGACATCAGACTGAGATCGGTTGGTGAGGTAGCTATGGAATTCCCAGTTGGCTGTTTCAGTGGAGCAGCCAAAGCGAAACAGGGTTGAATAGAGGAAGTTGTGATCCACTAGGTTGAAAGCCTTTGAAAGATCTACAAAGACTGCACCTGTGGCTTTACCCTGGTCCATGTTTCTATGGACATGATTAGAAAAGAGTGCCAATGCAGAGGATGTACTCCGGCACTTACGGAAAGCATGTTGTAGGGGACACATGAGTTTGTATTTTTCAAAGTGCTTGAGACAACTGGAGATGGACAATTTTCTCAAGCAATTTACTCAGTTGGGGGAGCAGAGAGATAGGCCTATAGTTGTCAGGGGAGTATGGATCGACAGATTTAAAAATCAGCACTACATTTGCATGTTTCCAAGAGTCAGGAACAGCAGAAGTGGTAAGGGTAAGATTGAAGATGAAAGTTAGAGGCTTGACAATAGCAGTGTCTACTGTCTACTGTCCCTGTATTCAATGATTTGAGTGTGCAACGTGGTGCATTTTAATAAAAATATATTTACAAAAAAAGAAAAAGAGTGAGCATAGAAGTGAAAGGGAACTTAGATGAAGTTGCAGGAAGCATCACAGGAGGAATGAGGGCAGGTAAGTGGTGCTGCAGACAGAGATGTAGCAAAGTTTGGAGAGCTATTTGTGCCAACATAAGAAGTCTAGAAAATATAATTTGATCCTGGAGGCTGTCATAGCAGAGGAGGGCCTGGATACAGTGGTCATAACAGAGTCATGGTGCACTGAAAATCATGATTGGGATATGGCCATACCAGGATACTCTCAGTTCTGAAAAGGGATTGAGGAGGGAGGATGGGAGGAGGAGGAGGAGGAGGAGGAGTTATTCTGTATGCGAAGGAGGGTAACAAAGCCATGGAAGTGAAAGGGAACCTAGGGGCAGAAAAAGCTGAAGACCAGTCAGTCTCACATCGGTGGTGGGTAAACTAATGGAAACCCTGTTAAAAGAAAGGCTAGTGGATTATCTTGAATCCAGGAGATTGCAAGACCAAAGACAGCATGGATTCATGAGGGGGACATCATGTCAGGCATATCTGATAGATTTCTTTGACTGGGTAACTAGGGAAATAGATCAGGGAAAGGCAGTGGATGTGGGCTATTTGGACTTCACCAAAGCCTTTGGCAGTGTACCACATAGGAGACTATTAAAAAAAACTGGATAATCTAGAAGTGGGAACCAAAATTGTTAATTGGGGTAAAACTGATTAATGGATAGGTGGCAGAGGGTGGTGATAAATGGCATTCACTCTAATGGAGGGAGAGTGAGGGAGAGGCAGTGTACCACAGGGTTCAGTATTGGGACTGGTCCTGTTCTGCATTTTCATAAGTGACACCATAGAAGAGCTTGAAGGGAAAGTATGCCTTTTTGCAGCTGACACCAAGATCTGTAATAGGGTGGATACTCAAGAGGGGGTTGAGAAAATGAGAATGTACCTTAAAATACAAGAGGAGTGGTCAAGGGTATGGCAGTTAGGGTTTAATGCCAAAAAGTGTAAGACGTGCACCTGCAGTGTCAGTGGCTCAGTAGGTAGCACACTCGCCTGTGAGGCCGGGAGATCAGAGGGCTGTGGGTTCAGTTCCCACATCTGGCACTTGGGTTAATATCCCAGTACTGACACTGCAGTGCAGCATGAGAAGGGTGCTGCACTTCTGAGGTACTGTCTCTCGGATGAGACGTTAAACCGAGGTCCCATCTGCCTGGATTGCTGGTAGTTTGGGTGGATGTTAAAGATCCCATGGCACTTATCAGAAAGATTAGGGGAATTTCCCCGGTGTCCTGGCCAAATTTCCCTCATTCACTAAAAATACCACCAACAGCTTAATCTGGTTCAAGGTCAGTCGGCATTCATCTCTATCCCCCTTCCCTGGGCTTTGCCTGAAAATAGGCAGGATTTGTCTAGTGCACTTACCCGGTCAACAAAAATTAAATAAATAATAAATGGGGCATAGAACCTAGGGGCTTAGTGTGAAATGGTGGGGCGGGGGGAGTACTGTCGGTCACTAAAAAGGAAAGGGACCTAGGGGTTATAATATCTGATGACCTTAACGTTGCAGGGCAGTGTGACAAGGCAGTGGGCGGGGTCAGTGGATTGCTTGGGTGCATATGGGGAGGTATTACCACTGTACAGATCATTGGTGAGACCACACCTGGAATACTGTGTCCAGGTCTGGAGGCCACATCTCAGAAAAAACATTGGCAGGGTGGAGGCAGTCCAGAGGAGGGCAACTAAAATGGTACAGGGGTTGCATGAAAAACTGTATGATGAGATCTCAACATGTACATCCTGGAGGTGAGAAGGGAGAGACAGGACACAATAGAGACCTACATGTACTGTATGTTATGGGAGTGAACAGGGTATAAGTTGGAAGCTTGTTTCGAATGAAAAATGCAACAGAACAAAAGGGTTTGAAACAGTGATAGAACGGGCAAAATTTAAGAGGGATGTTAGGAAGCACTACTTCACTGAAAAAGTGTTGGATGCCTGAAACAGCCTGTCACAACCCCACTCAGCAGGTCAGGCCCTCTGCTTCCACAGTGCCAACCTCCGAGTACAGTATTGTGAACAGGGTAACCCTCCTGTCTGTTTTGTAGGTCCGAATCACCTTTGGTCTCAAGTTCTGGAGGGATTCAAATGTGAACCTTTTGCTAATGTACCCAAATGCACAGGCTCAGATAATTCTGCTCTTCGGGGAAATGCCAGATATCTTTCGCCAAGGACACTTAACCAGGTACACAAAATGAACACTTAAAAACTCTATGAAAGACCTTAGATAAATTCTTACCTTTTCACAGTTTGGTACACCTTTAAGCTTATGAACAGTGTCAGCTTTAACCATCTATACCTCACAGGGAAAATAATTTCGAAGACACAAGAAGTCTCTTTAAAATAAGAGGATTACTTAGAAAATGGATAAAAATAGTTAAAATGTAAACACAGAACCATATATCACAAGGCATACAATCACTTAAAAGAAAACAAGGGAAAAGTACAAACTCCTACCACCATAATACAATGAGACTTGTCTATCTAATGTATTACCTTCTAAAACAGTGCTTTAGTTAGCTGTTGTTTCAAGAGCGAGTCCAAACAGGAACGTCAGTAAGTGGAAATACAGAATGCAGTTTAAACCCTGTGTCTCCAACCCTTCTATGACGCCACCTTGCTCCTCCTTTTAAAATATTAAAAATTACACAACCAGGATGTCTTATCGCTCAGGAGGTAAATTAATGAAGGTGACATCAGCAAAAACTCATTTCCAATACGACTCTTTGATCTTGAGTCTTTTCTTCAATCTAGTGTGGTTTTCCTGCTTCCCAAGACCTCACAGGAATTTTACAACTCTGCAGTTTTTCTCACTTAGCTGTCGTATAGCTTCATTTAGTACCAGTTGAAATTAACTGTTCTTTCCTCTGAAGACGTCATAAAATGGATATTTTAGTTCCTGGCTTCAAAGAAGCACAGCTCAACAACAAGGCCATAAAATGCGACTTTTTTGGAAGTTAATCACATTACAGAGATCTGCTGTTTAACATATCATGTCCTTTGAACTGAAACCTGGGGGGAAGGGTACATCCTAGGAGCACAGGATGTCTCATGAGAGACACTCAATAACACATTTTTATATTACAAAATCATAGAGCAATCAGAACCAGCTGTCCAAGTGTCACACAGCCTGCCACAAGTGCTAGTGGGGCAAAACCTGTGTGTGTGTGTGTTTCAAACATGCATGGGACAGACATACGAGAATGCTAGTACAGTAAATAAAAGGGGGTGTCATTGGTCATTATTTAGGGTCTGCCGGGAGGTGAATAGGCAGGGGAAAAAACTTGACAGACAGGGTGGGCCAAGCAGTCTGTTTCTGCTGACAAATTCTGTGTTTCTGTGTAAAACTCTTTTTCACACAGAGGGTGGTGGACGCATGAAACAGCCTTCCTGAGGAGGTTGTGGGGTCTAAAACTGTGGGGGAATTCAAGAATGTATGGGACAGACATAAGGCAATTCTTGTGGGGGGGTAGGAAGAAATAGGCTGTTGGCTAACTAGGATCTGCAGCTTATCCAGTAGGTAGGGAAATGGGCAGACTAGGTGGGCCAAGCGGCCTTTATCTGCCGTCAAAGTCTGTTTCTATGTTTCTATGGTGAGACCTGAATGTATGCCATGAAGTACAACCATGTTATTTATATTTAGATAAATGACATTCCATATGATATTTTACAAAGAAAAACTCAATTGACACATTGCAATATTTTTTGTAATATGTCATGTTCATTTCATTATGTAGCACTTACCTGATTTTGGCCAATCGGGGCTTAGAAACACAATGAGGCAGTTTACCTCTAATCCTACTTCTAATCCTATGTACAGTGTGCTCTCAGTGGGGAGCATTACAGGGGTGCATTACATCACAGCATCAGGTGTGAGAACACCCAGAAAAAAAATACTGTGGCATATACTTGTCAAGAAATGATGTAAAATCAGTCATAATGTAGTAACTTCAAGGAAATTTCAAAGTTATAGTAATGGGTTTTATAGCCCATTACCTCATAGCGATAGTCCATTAGTGCCAAATTGAGAATTTTTCGGTCACCCCAGTTCAGGAGGGAAGGGATTGTAATTCGAGGCTGAATGGATGGCCTGACTATCCGTTCCACTTTTCAGTCCTTCAGTCCCGCCCCCATGCTCAGGCGTTTTGTGACATCTAACCAGGGAGAGAACAGGGGGATGCCCCCATTGTAGTCTATGGGGGGGGGAATTTTCAATACGATTTTATTAGTGTTGCAGCATGCTTTGATATAAATGAAAGCCACTTAACTTATAGGGCCTCCTTAGGTTTTTCTCTCTGATCCCCATACTGGCACGTGCAGGTGGTTTTTGCATGTGGAGGCACGTGTGCACAGCAGAAGTCCCGCGACTCCCTCCCTTCCTGGGATGCCTTGTAGGCCCACTATGCTATAAGGTGTTCACCCAGTGGTAGTCATTCAGTGGGAACAGTACACTTCCCTCCCCGAGAGAGGAAAGCACTCCACTGGACACTCATCTTTTCCTTCCCTGGCCGGCCTCCAGCAACCCGATATCACTCCTGCTACTGAGCTGCCGGTGTGATGGGTGGTAGCGCTATATTTTTGTACCTTATCCACATGTAGTATCCTCTTAAGTTTTCTGTACACCATTTCTTTCTTTTTAATTTGTTTACCGAATCCAGCTTGTTAGCCATATAGGGCTCTAGCCTTTTTTATTATATCATTTTTTTATCTCGTACGTGTGTGTCTGTTCTGGACCTAATAATCTGCTTTCAATTAAATTCCAACACTCGACCACAGTTTTTCCCCGCATAACCCTTTCCCAATTATTCAGTTCCTTGTTTATTTTGATTAAATTAGCCTTTTTGCAGTTTTTTTGCCTTTTTAGTTACTGAACACTTTCCAAACACTCTTATCAATTCTGAGTTCAATCATGTTATGATTGCTGGATCCTAACTGTTCTCTTACCCTTATATTCTGTATATTTATTTGCTATGTTTGTGACAATCAGATCGAGGGTGATGCAACCTCATGTAAGATTAGCTATTTAAGCAGTAATGCACAACAGGGTGTGTATCATGCTGGGATAATGTCATGCCTCGGCTGGTTGGGCACAAGGCCAGAGGCCGGGTGCATCCAACACCCAAGAAGTGATATTACCCCAGCATGACACACACCCTGGAGTGCATTATTGCTATTAAACAAAGGCTTTTTTTTTACCCCCAAAAAATTAATAAATAAAATGGGAGCTTAAAACTAGATTTTTTTTTTTTTATTATTTCTTTATTTCCCCATTGCAATGCCAGATTAGCCACTCCTTGGTGTGCCAAGGACTGTTCCTGACCTACGCTGTCCCCTGAGCCACCACTGCTCTCAGATGGCAGCC
Source organism: Neoceratodus forsteri (assembly GCA_016271365.2). Taxonomy (NCBI): domain Eukaryota; kingdom Metazoa; phylum Chordata; order Ceratodontiformes; family Ceratodontidae; genus Neoceratodus; species Neoceratodus forsteri. The sequence continues at coordinate 331,407,435 of JADMNL010000026.1, read as the reverse complement.
ACCCCAGGGTAACCCAGCATAACCCTTTGTCAGGTGGGTCCCTCTCCTCTGAGGGGGAAGGTACCAGCCTGGGCAGGGCAGACCAGTGCAACATCTTGGCCCCGTAGTGCTGCTGAGGCAGATAGCTGCAGGGGCACTGATGGCCTCGGGGAGTCAGGCATCCATCATCTGGCATAAAGTGGAGCATTTTCCACTTTTCTGGTATGCTTCCTTCCTACTCCATCGTGCAGTGCTCTGGTCTCTACCAGAGGCCGATGCCGACCGACGTCAGCTCATAACCCACCCCAGGAGAGGACAGCAGTCCTCTGGATCCTCGATCCTCCCCTTCCCCTGCCAGTCCCCAGTGTCCTGAGTATGTTACCAAACCTGGGTAACCAGCGTGGGTCGAGGTAAGGCTCCAGCGCCTCAGCCCTCTATGCCACCAGACCAGTAAAACTAGATTTTTAGTTGAAGTTTCAATGGGTAGGTATACGTAGTAAAAAAAAAACTGTCCCCATTCCTTGTTTTCACCAGTAGGTGGTGATCTGGCTGCATCATGTGTTTTTGTTATCTGCATCTGCCCTTCCACGCTGCAGGTTTCTGTGTCTGTGTTGCAACCCCCCCCCCCCTGCATATCTGTGAAGTTATCCTCTTTCTTCTCTGGGCACTCTTCCCTTTTCTCAATTATGTTTTAAGGTTGAGAGCTGTGAGCACCCCCACCTCCACAGTTTAAAAAGTACAAGTGTTTAATGCAGAGCAGGGACTGTGCTTTTACTGAAAGTGATAGCTTCCCGTTTTGTGTTTTCTTGTATGACAATTTTGCATGGCTGCATAACTGAAGGTGTGGAATAAAATGAAGCCACCTGCTGAGAGGGGACGGTGAAGCCAATCACGCCAATGGTTTCACTTTAGCTTTTGTGATTCAGGATCGTAAACAGAAACAGGAACTGGGTGAATGTTAGATGGAGGTAAAAACAGGGGTGTATTTAGGCACTTAGGGAAGGGTTTACTTTTTTTTTAAACTGGGAAGTAAATTGGAAGCCCTGTGGTGTGGAGCAAGAGGTGAGTGCGTGATCACTTCAGTTGCCTGCTCAGCCAAGCGGGTGTCCCTTTGAAAAAATGCAGTTTTGCTTGGTGGCGGTTTTACCTGCGACTTGTATGTAACAAGAAGGCTGGGGGATTAATTGAAAAAATGGGCATTTGCAGCACTCCTTTCCAAGCCTTTCACTTCCATTCCCTCCCCATATGTACAGTATCTCATACTTTTTTATTTCTTTCTATTTAAGAGTTTTCTTTCCTGGGGTGCAGGTGTAGCTGTCATGTCCCTGATGACCCTCCCCCCCCCACTATCTACCACCTCCCTCAGGACTCACATGTCAGAGAATTCCCTACTGATTCCCCCCCCCATGGTGAGGCCAAGGAGGGGAAGGCTCTCCCCCTCCCGGAGAAACACATCCAGATGTCAGCAGGGCCTTGAGTGGTGGACCGGGCAGGAGTAAGTAAGTAAATCTTTATTTATATAGCACCTTTCTAAAACCAAGGCGCATTACAATACACAACAATGCAACATATACATTTAAAAACAATACAGGGGGACATTGTCCCCGATTAAGCATACCTCCCTGTCGACTGTACTCAAACGGCAGGGAGCACAGGTGGCCATGCTCCAGGAGACCCACCTGATGGCAGTGGAACATGCCAAACTTGCTTGGGGTTGGGGGAGGTACCTGCCATGCAGCATCCTACAATTCACACAAGAGAGGAGTATCAGTCCTAGTCCACAAAAGATTGCCCTTTAAGGTAAACAGAACACTGGCAGATCCGGAAGAAGGGAGGTTTATTTTTGCGGAGAGAGAATTGCAAGAGGTTACAGTGACATTTGCTAGTATACATGCCCCAGCAGTATATGACCTGAAGTTTTATCAAGAGCTTATGGAAATAATGGTAAACAAACAATTTTGAGGGTTGATTGGGGGGGTTACCTTAACTGTTATATGGACCTCAAATTAAACCATCCTGGAAAGAAGGGACAGACTAGGACTGCCATTGCTAACTGGCAGACTGGGATGTGCGATCTGGATATGACAGATGGGTGGAGGATGTCAAACCCGACTTTTAGGGAGTATACATTTTACTCACATCCACACAAATCATGGTCGCACCTTGATTACTTTTACCTCCCTAGGAACTGGTATTGTAGATTAGACAAGATCCAACATTGCCCAATTTATATCTCAGATCATGCGATGGTGTACATGACGATAAGGGTTAACTAGCAGCAGGAGGGACCTCCCCCCTGAAAATTTCCCAACTACTTACTAGGTAACTCAGATTTTAAGAAGCACCTCCAAGATCAATGGAAATACTGTATCCAGACCAATAAGGAAACAGCCCCAAATAAAGGGGGTCTTATGGGATGCGGGGAAAGCATTCATGAGGGCAGCAATTATAAAATTTGTGGCTAACCACAAAAAAAGAATGAGGGAGAAGCGATAGAATTTAGAAGCCCGTTTGAGAACTCTAGAGCGGAAGGTGGCACAGGGGGTGGGGGGGGATGCACCACACCTCCTGCAAGTAACAAGGGCAGCACTGAACACTTTGTTGCTGGGAGAAGCTCAGAAAACCTGGCTATATGTTAGAAAACAAATGTTTGAGTGGGGTACTCGGCCAGGCCTGATGCTGGCAAATCTGATTAGAGGCAAAAGAGGGGACTAAATTTAGTGTTGGTGGTCAAAGTAGAGGATGGGAGCCTAGTAAGAGATAAGCCACGAATTCGGGAGAGGTTTAAACAACTTTACCAAAACTTGTACCAGGCAGACTGCTTAGGTACCATAGACATAAGGGAGATATTTTTGGATAATATTACCCTGCTCTGCCTTTCGTCGGTGAAGAGAGAGTGGCTGGATTCTCCAGTAACTAAGGAAGAGGTGGGTAAGGCTATTGGTAGCTTAAAAAATGGGAAGGCTAGCAGACCAAAGGGCTACACGGCTGAATATTACAAGCTAATGAAGAGCCAGATAGTGAACACGCTGTGGGAAACCCTGAACAAGGCGAGGCAAGAGGGGAAGGGGCTCCCGGCCACTTGGAAGGATGCGGTTATCTGCATGGTACCAAAGGAGGGAAAGGAGCCCTCAGACTGTGCCTTATACTGCCCTATGTCACTATTAAATTGTGACCTTAAAATACTGGCCAAAGTTTTAGCGGGAAGATTAGATAGGTTGCTGACGGACCTGATTCACCCAGATCAGACCAGGTTTATAAGGGTCAGGTTTTCATATTGCAATATGTGCAAATTGTTGAATGTAGTATGGGGAGCCTTACAAGAGGAAGGTGTAACACATGCTGTATCCATGCACACCAAAAAGACATTTGATTGTATTGAATGGGATTATTTGTTTGCAGTCCTGGCCCAGTTTGGTCTGGGTGAGGGGTTCAGTGGCATGGTTGAACTTACGTAGGAGGCCCCCATGGCACAGGTCTTGGTAAATGGATCTCTGTCGGAGTGTCCCTGGGTAGGGGGACAAGACAGGGGTGTCCACTGTCGCCTCTTTTGTTTGCCATGGCAATTGAACCCCTGGCAGTAGCTATCAGGGAAAACCCACATATAAGTGGCTTATAAGGGAAAATGGGAAGAGATCATAAAGTCACACTATATGCGGACTACATGTTGTTATATGTTACAAAACCATAGCAGTCTTTGCCACATCTCCTGAGAACCATAGGAACGTTCTCTCATTTCTCTGGGTATAAAATTAATCTAGGCAAATATGAGCTATTAAAAATAGTTGAAGGAGGCCAGCAGGGTGAGAGCTGGGGGCTTAGATTGGTGCAAGGATCCTTTACGTATCTAGGGATTAAAGGGACACTGTCAACGCCTTAGGTCTCAAAGTGTCCCTAGTTTAAAAAACATATTTTATGATTGCCAAAATTCTGTAAAGATTGTTGATGTAGCTAGTAGTTTAATTCTGACTAATATTTTCTTTCAAAAACTGAAAAACAGACTGCCCAACATACTGGTGTTATCACACCAAAACAGGTTTGTTTACATTCCTTGATCAGCTCCAAATACATCTTTCCTGGACTTGGGAACACCCACAAAAAAGTCTAGCCCCTCAAGATGCAGCAGGAGTTTAGGAGACTACTATCTTATGAGTGACCGAACTGTTTGGGCGTGTGTCTTATGCTCAGGAAGCATGCAGTAAGAACAGAACCAGGATTGTAAACCAAAACAAGGTTGTTTCTAAATATACATTGCCATGCATTTCAGTTCTACTAAGTAAGGAGACAGACAAAACAAACGGCAATGTCAGTGAATTTTAGAGATGATAAGCCATCATAAAATTTGAGATTTCTACTAGAAATAATATAATAAAACACAGGTTGACAGTGTCACTTTAAGGTGGGGAGGGATGTGAATTCCTTACACAAACTAAACTATACCCCCTGATTAAAACCACTGAGGCAGAGTTCAATTGGTGGAGGGCCTTACCCATATTGCAGTTGGGGCGGATAAATCTAATTAAAATGAATATGCTACCACGCATCCTATATAAAATGCAGATGGTACATGTTGGAATTAGTAAGGCAGATCTCAAAAGACTGGAGAGAGTCTTCTCTGCATTTATATGGCAGTGCAAACACCTGCCCCTGATGTCTGATGCCACACAAAAGGGGCGGTCCCCCCAGCATCCCTCAGTTCTCCTGCCAGAGACTCCCAACATACTAAAGAATTCTGAAGGGGAAACCAAGGATCCACTTCCAAAGGAAGACAAGGTAAAACCATAATCTGATTGCATCCAAGACGCCAAGCTTGAAGACCAAACCTCCTGAGGGGAAGGTGGGAGGGAAGCTACCTGCCGCAAGAGCTGTTCTCGAAGATCTACTGTTACGGTAAGTTCTTATGTAACTGTACTATCTTACTTTAAGAAACAGCTCTAGCAGCAGGTTACACCATAAGGACGGATTCCCAAGCAGTAAGGGAACAGAACATCCCGTTCAGGAGAGGATTATAGGAGGGACACCAGAATGAACCAAATTAGGATAAGAGTCCCTGGAGGACTGCTAGGCCAAAGCCTGCTCTGAGCCTAGAAGCAATGTCCACACTGTAAATCCAGATAAAGGTATGAACAGAGCTTCAAATAGCAGTTTCACAAATGGCAGATGTAGAGATGTTCTTAAGCACTGCAAAAGAAGTAGCTATCCCCCTCGTGGAATGGCCTTTCACCGCTCCCGTCAAGGGCTTGTTGCTCTTCTGGTAACAGAATGTGATGCATTTAACCAGCCACTGGAGAGGTGTGTGATGTAGACAGCTAGTTCTGAGTGTGGTATCATTTTTTTTAATATAAAATGTATTACTGACTGTCTCTGCTGAAAATCTGATGCTCTAGGAGTGACCTTACCCCCCCCCGCCAGATTTCAGCTGAAAGATGCAAGCCAGGAGAAAATGCTGACTGCATGTGAGTTCACATACACCCAGTTTTAGAGACAGTGTGTTACATGGAAGGCTTTAATCAAGGATACTGTTTGTCTGAGTTAATTACAGCCGTAGTTGCTATAATATATCCATTTTATGACATTGGAGAGAAACCTAGGTTGTTACACAGAGGTGCAAGGTTGTAAATGCTCCTGTGAAGCCTGCGTGAGGGAAAATGCAGCATGGATCAAAGGAAATATCATTTGAAACATGAGTCATGCTGAGGATTGCAACATTAATACTGAAAAGACATCCTGTTTTTGTATAAGATATATATTTTTTTATTTATACTCTGACAGAGGAGGAGCTAGCTGACCTCACACAAAAGGGGTTGGCCAGTTGTTTAAGGAATACTCTTGTTTTATTTACACATATTTTTACCTAGACTCTGACAAGGAAAGATCGTGAGCACTTTTTTTTAACAGGTAACATAGAAACATAGACTTTGACGGCAGATAAGGACCGCTTGGCCCACCCAGTCTGACCATTTCCCTACCTAGAGGATAAGCTGCAGATCCTATTTAACCAACAGCCTATTTCTTCCTACCCCCCCACAAAAATTGCCTTATGTCTGTCCCATGTATTCTTGAATTCCCCCAGTTTTAGATCCCACAACCTCTCCAGGAAGGTAGTTCCATGCGTCCACTACCCTCTCCATGAAAAAAAATGTCCTCACATTACCCCTGAGCCGTCCTCCCTCTCTCTTCAAATTGCTCCCCTTTGTTCTTACATATCTCTTTTTCTGAAAAATGCTACCCTCCTGGACTTTGTTGATTCCCTTGAGGTACTTGAAAGTTTCTATCATGTCCCCCTTGTCCTTCCTTTCATCAAGGGTATGCATATTAAGCTCTGTCAGCCTCTCTTCATATGGTTTCTGATGTAGACCCTGCACCATTTTAGTTGCCCTCCTTTGGACTGCTTCCATCATGTCTATGTCCTTGCGTAGATGAGGTCTCCAAAACTGCATGCAGTACTCCAGATGGGATCTCACCAACTGTCTGTACAGAAAGATAACCACTTCCCTTTTTCTACTTGTGATACCCCTTCCTTGGTATTTAGAAAGAGAGTCAAATCTAAATACTGTAAGTAGGAATTTGCACTGTTTAAACCTTGTTCTTTTAAAATATTTGTATGTCTTGTGATATAAGAGTTCTGTATTTTGTGTTTCACATATTTTTATCTATTTCTAGTAAAACTCATTTTAGAACATATTTGGTCTGTCTTTGAATGTCTTTTAGTTGTAAGAAAAGTATTTATGGTTATAGCAGACAGCAGGCATAAGCTTAAATGGTGGTACCAAACTGGAAAGAGAAGCGTTTTAAATCTGAGGTCTTTATTAAAGTTTTTAAGGGTTCATCTCTGTACCTCATTAGGTGCCCATAGGCAAAGATATCTGGCCCCCCGAGACAGAAATATCTGAGCCTGTACATTGGGTATGCTAGCAAGAGGTTAACAGTTTGAATCCCTCCCAGACTTGAGACAAAAGGTTGATCCGAACTCACAAAACAGACAAGAGGGTTACCTTGTTCTGTTTACAAGACTGGGCTCAGAGGTAGGCACTTTGGGAGTAAAGGGCCTGACCTGCTAAGTGGGTTTGTGACAAGGGGTTGTTTTGATACAGGTGCTCCTTGCATCCTGTACGCAAAGGACAAGAAGAGCTGGTCAGATTGGTGATGTGGTTTGGTTCTAGTGAGGTAAAACCTGAGGATCCTATGCACATCTAATGTGTGCAGGAGAGCTTCCCCTTGGTTAGAGTGGCTAGGATAATATACCAGAAGGTCAATATCCTGACTAAGAGTTAAAGCAGAGACCACCTTTGGGAGGAACTTAGGATTTGTCCTTAAGGACACCCGGTCCTAATGAAAAACCAAATAAGGCTCCTTACATATGAGTGCTTGAAGCTCTGAAATCCTCCTGGCAGAGGTGACAGCAACTAAAAATAGCGTCTTCCAAGACAGCAGACGCAGCTCGCAGACCATGGCTGGTTCAAAAGGGAGCAGCGTAAGCTGCTCCAGAACAAACAAAATATCCCAAGGGGGAATTGAGTCCTTGATAGGGGATCTTAAATGAAGGATGCCACGCAGGAAAGCACAGGAGACCTCTAGTTGTGGTAGTGACCCCTGACATACCAGAGAATGGTATGCCAAAATGGCACAGAGGTGTATGTTTACAGAAGAATATGCAAGCCCTGACTCATATAGGGATAGGAGATAGTCCAGCACTGACTTCTCGGGGCAGCCCAGTGGATCTAAGTCGCGAGCCTGGGCCCAAAGGCAAAACCTCCACCATTTCATGGCATAGGTGGCATGAGTGAAAGGTTTTCTTCCCACAACCAGTATGTCCGCTACCTCCTGGGAAACCCATGTCTAAGGACCACTATGTCCTTAGGAGCCAAGCATGCAGGCTCAATGACCTGAAGTTCGGATGAACCAAGGAGCCAGCTTCCTGGGCCAACAAATGCGAACTGACCTGCAAGGGGAAAGGAGATTCCTGGGCCAGCTGGAGCAGAAGTGGAAACCAAATTTGTCTGGGCCAGAAGGGCACCACCAAGATCACGGATGCACCTTCTTCTCGGAGCTTCAGAAGAACCCTCTGGATCAAAAGGAAGGGTGGGAAAGCATAGAGAAACCTGCCCACCCAAGAGAGGGACAACACGTCTCACCAGAAAACACCAGGCCCTGGATCTAGCAAGCAAAAATTGGGCGGTTTCGCATTGTATGGGGACACGAAAAGATCTATGCCTGGTGCTCCCCATCTGTGGAACAGGACGTCTACTACCTCTTGCTGCAGTTCCCATTCATGCGCCTTGGCCTGTGACTGGCTCAGGCAATCTGTTATAGTGTTGTCCATGCCAGGAACATGCACTACAGTAATCTCAGCACTGTGCTGCAATACTCAATCCCACACCCTCTTTGCCTCTCTGCAGAGAGGGTAGGAGTGAGTGCCTCCTTGCTTGTTGATGTAATACACTACCGAGGTGTTGTCTGTTTGTAACAGCAGGGGACCTGGTGTGATCTCTGACTTTAGGGCCTGTAAAGCATGTAGTACTGCCCTCATTTACAAGATACTGATGTGGAGGTGAGACTCCAGGGTCCACCAAGATCCCTGGGTCCCGATCCCTCCCAAATGGGCTCCCCAACCGAACCCTGAAGTGGTCGTGGAGAGTCAGAGTTGGAGTAGGTGCTGAGAAGGGGGACTCCTCTGGCAAGGTGTTCCGGGATGAGCCACCATTGCCAGTCTTGGATGACTGAATTTGTGACCTGGACTGGTTGATGCAAGTGATCCTTCTTCTGGCCCCACTGAACTCTTAGCATCCACTGAGTAATTCTCATATGAAGCCCAGCCATAGGAACCATCACGATGGCTGCCGCCATATGTCGTCCGAGTAGGCAAAGTATAGTCTTGGCTGGAACTAGTTTCTTCACTGTGATATCCCCTATGAGGGAATGGATGCATTCCACCCTGTCCTGGGGCAAAAAGTCCTTCTCTTGGCTGGTATCAAAGACTGCCCCAATAAATTGCAATCTCTGTGAAGGAAGGAGGCACAGCTTCTCCTGGTTGATGGTGAGGCTCAGCGACCTGGAAAGGGAATGGGTGTCTTAAATCTTTGTCATCAAGGCCTCCCAAGTGGGGGCCATGAGGAGCCAGTTGTCCAGGTGTGGGAAGACATAGTGGCCCCTTCTCCTGAGGGATGCTGCCATGGCAGCCAAGCATTTTGTGAACATGTGAGGTGCCCAGGACAGTCCGAATGAAAGTGCTCAGAACTTATAATGACGTCCCAGAAACTTGAAGTGCAGGAACTTCCAGTGTGCCAGAGTAATTGGGAGATCAAGGTATGTGTCCTGCATGTCCAGTGATGCGAGCCATGTGCCTTGCTTGAGCATTGAGATAAGACCCAGAAGAGTGACCATGTGGAAGCATTTATACAACACGAAAGTGTTGAGGTCACTGAGGTCCAGGACTGGGCGTAGGTCCCGTTTTTTTTGGAACCAGGAAGAAGTGTGAATAATACACTTCCCCTCTCTGGTTCTCTGGAATGGGCTGTATGGCATCCTTGTCCAGGAGTGCCAAGATCTCTTGCTGTATGAGCAAGACGTGCTGACCCGAGTAACAGGAGAGCAGACGAGGTCTTGATGGTGGGCAATTGAGGAACTCAATAGAGTGTCCTCAACTTACTAGTTAAAGAACCGGTCTGAGGTTATTCTCTGTCACCTGGATTGGTGTAGGGAGATGCGACCCCCTACCCTTCCTTCCCTCTGATCCAGGGGTAGGGCAGGGGCCAGGAAGGAGTCATGCTGTGGTGGTATTGGTTTTGGTAGGTTAGGCAGATTTTGGGTTTCTCTGGTCCTGACCTCCAGAGAACTTAGCTTGACCTTTGCAGTTGAAACTGCCCCCGGGTTGCTGCCAGAACATGGCTGTCTGTTGCCAGCCACGAATCGGATCTGGTTCCTCTGAAAGGAACCAGACTTGGGTCTGTACATAGCCTGTACAGTCCTGAATGCCTTCCCAGCATCTTGTAACTTGGTGATGACTTTTTTGGAGTCTTCATTGAACAGAACTGTGCCATTATACAGGACATCAAGAATATTCTTCTGCATGTTCGGGGTGAATCTGGAGACTCTTAACTAGGAGTGCCTCTGGAGGCAAACACCTGTAGCAGCACCTCTGGCAGCCGAGTCTGCTAAGTCGTAGGTGGCTCGAAGGACTTGGGTCCTAAAGTCTAACCCAGTGCATAGGAGGTTCAGCAACTCCTTCTTTTTCTTGCCCTCTGGGAAGTCCTTTAGCAGGTCTTGGCCCTGTTCCCACAGAGCATTTTGAAATTGCACCATGCGGGTGAGATAATTCAAAGACCTGCTGGAGCATGTAGCTGCCGCAGACATGCGTCTCCCCAGGGAATGTAGCTGTATAGATTCTTGGTCCGGAAGCTGGGTGCTTAAGTGTTGAGGTCTTAGGAAACAGTCATGTGAGGCCGTAATGACCAAAGAGTCAGCCAAGGGCTGCTGTGCCAAATAGGGGTCCTCAATAGGTGCCCTATAAAGGCGATCAGCCTTCTTGGGTACTGCCAGAGTGGAATGAGGACGTTTCCATGCTGCTTTGGTAACATACAGGAATGTGTTCACCAGTGGTGGGACCACAACAGGCTTGGGATCTTTCTGCCTGGGATACCTTGCCAGGTGTTGCCTTTCAGGGTCTAAATCATCCATCTCCCACCCCATGTTTTCTTGGATGTGACTCATAATGTCAGAGAAAGAAGGATTATCTGGTGGTGACCTAGGAAGGTCTCTTGGGTCTGGTGACGGGAGGCTAATTGGAGATGGTGACCTTGAAGAGTCCGAGGAATCTGGACATGAATCATCTCCTGATGGAGTGTGGGATTGCCATCTGAGACATTTAGGATTATGGTAACTGGGAGACTTGGAAGGGGTCCTGGAAGGGCTTGCTCTCTTCCTTTCTCTTTATCTACCCCTAGGAGGTGGGGTAGGTTCCCTTGGTTCAGGGGGTACCCTATTGTCAGGTTCTTTTGGGGGAACCCCCTGAGAAGGCTTGGTGGGCACCACATCCTTTTTAATGGTGTCCCACCAGAAGTTTAACAGGTCCTTCACCTCTTGTAGGTTTAGACTAGATGAAGGGCCAGGCGTCGGTGTCTGCCCATTGGCAGGATCGGGCGTTGGACACTGGGGCATAGTCAGGTGGGGCGTCGGATCCTGGGGCAAGCTGACGCCATCTATGATGTCCATCTGTTCATCAGGAAGGACAGCCCTGACGTCCTCTTCTGAGGATCCCAGGCATCCAGTGTCCACAGGTGGAGGCGGTGGGGTTGGTGTTGGGTCCTTCGTACGTTTTGCTTGTGTCAGATCGGACATCCTCTTGGACTCTGAGGTCCACTTAAGGGCATCAGTTCAGTGGTCATCCTCAGGGGGGTTTCCGGCCCTCTTGGAAGTTGGGAGACTGAGCGGTGTTCGGTGTCCCAGCATTGGTCTGATGCTTCCGTGCCCAGCTTAGGGTCCAATTTAGATTTTGGCTGGTCCGAGGCCTCAGACCTGGCTGATGGGCTGGATGGCCATCTGTCTTTGGATTTAACCTTGAGATGCTGGAGGGAGACTGAACTAGAGCCTCCCAAAGTTTGTACCTTCACCGGAGGGGGTCAAGACCAAGCCCGGATGGGGGATTTCGCAGATCTCGTGAAGCTGGAGCTGGAGCTGTGCTCTGGAGTCCAAGGCCCGACTTGGGGATCTGGTCCTATCCCTGTCCTGGTGCTTTTCGTGGTGTTTCCCTGATTTGTAGTGGAAGATTCCCCTCTAGAGGAAGAGTCTTTTCCCATGGCCTTCAATTTCTCTTTGAGAAGGAACCCCTGAAGTGCTTTTTGGTGGCGGATCCTGGTCCTGCTGTTAAATTGCAGATAAGGCAGGCCTTGGTGTTGTGTTCTGGGCCTAGACACTGCACACAAGCCGTGTGTCTGTCCTTAAATGGAATTTGCTTGCCACAAGCACACTTTGAGGGGCACACTTTGAGAGGTGTCCTTCAATAGAAGGAGTCGAGGAAGAGGACATGCGGGTAAATTTCTGAATTAAAATAAAGTTTGAGCGTCGTTCATCTACTAGAGATGTCCATGAGGCCGAAGCTGTGAGGTGACGGCGGGAAAAGAACTAAGAGGTGCTGGGGGGACCTCCCCTTTTGTATGGCATCAGACATCAGGGGTGGGGCCGATGTTGGGGGTGGTCCCCAGCAGGATATTGCTAGCTAGAATTTTTCTGTGTGGCCTTGGCACCTGCTGGCTTCAGTCCTTATGGTGTAACCTGCTGTGAGAGCTGTTTCTCGAAGTAAGATCCCCTTCATCCGATCGGGAGTTGGAGATGTTGGGTTCAGAGAATGGGAAGAGATAAGGGAACCGATCAGTGGGGGATTTATATATAAAAGAGAGCTTAGGTTTTTATTTATTTATTTATTTATTTAGTTTTTGTTAACCGGGTAAGTGCACTAGCCAGCAAGTGACTATTTTCAGGCACGACCCGGGAGGTACAATTACAATACAAAAGAACAGTGCAGGTTATACAATGCATGTACAGGTGCATTGGTACAAGCATACAATTTGATAAAAAAGCAGAGGGTACTGGAGGAAGGAACAGATTTGGATTGGGTATGGGGAGGGTGGAGGGGAATGTGAGCTGGGAGGAGTAGGTGCATGGCTAAGTAGATTAGGAGGTGAAACGGGGCTGGAAGACAAGGTAAGAGAGCTCCTTCAAATGGGTTAGCCGCACATCTAAGGGGAGTGTACAGGGCAGGCAGGAGAGGAAGGTAGAGTGGGACAACGAAAGGATTACAGCTTTTGCGGTGAAAGGCAGGATTGTGTAACTGTGCCCATGGAATTGATTCCTGGTAAGAGGTGCAGCTGGTGGGGGGGGGGAACAGGGATAGGAAAATAAAACAATTAGTGGAAGAGGAAAGCATATTTCCCATAGGTAACGGAGAACAAGGGAGGGGCAGGGCAGTGTTAACATGGATGGCCATGCTGAGAAACGGCAGCAGTAGGCATGAGAATGGCTGTTTTAGGGGGAAAAACATGGGGCAGCGATCGGGCTCAAGGGACCTTATAAGGGTGAGCAGCAGGGGACAGTCGCCCATTTGTGGGTGCCAAAACTGGTTAGAAGTTGGAAACTGGATGAGCAAGGGGTTCAAGAGGTAGACAGGTTTAAATGGGCATGGTGACTCACGGGGAGGGGGGGAAGGTAGAAACCGTCGAAAAGGAAAGGGTAGCGCAGACAGTACGGCTTTAGGGAGAGAAGCTATAGTCGGTATCCGGGCTTGTGGAACTGTAGGCTGGCAGGGCAAGGAAGGGGGACACGGTCTACAGGGAGAGTTACGGCAAGTGCGGCTTTGGTGGGGTGAAGCTATGGTCAGCGTCCGGGCCTGTGGAACTGACAACCGGCAGGGCAAGAAGGGGGGCTCGGTCAACAGGGGGCGAGTTACGGCAACGTACGGCTTTAGCAAGAAAAGGCATGGTAATGACCCAGAGCTGTGGAACTGGAAGCCGGAAAGGCACAATAGGGTTGAACGGTGTGTGGAGGGGGGGGAGGAGGAAGAGGAGAGACCAGTACCAGATTACAATAAGTACATCATAAGATTTAGTGCAATAAAGTAGGTTGGGAAAGCAGGTTCAACCAATAGTAAGGTTTTGGAAATGTTATACACAACATCAGTAAAAATAAAGTAACTGGAGACATTCGAAATGCACATGAGACAGTAAGTAGAAACGTCAAATGTCATAACACAAGTTTAGAGAAGGCAAAGTGATTAGACATTTTTAAGACAGTATAGCCATATAAGTTTCTTTGTAAACATAATATAAAGTGCAAGCAGTCAAACAAATAATCAGTTTGCAAGGCATCAAAATAGGGGAAAGGTGGACGAATGGACACATACAAAGGAAAAGGGGGGTGGACTTAGGTAGGGGGAGAGGGAGGTCAAAGTGGAAGGGTTTAGGTAGGATCAAAACAGGTACATTGGTCCACAGAAGTAAGGTGAAGTCAAAGTCTTCGCTTGAAAGCAAGGTGTGAGGAGCACGTCTCAAGTCCATAGGTAGTGAGTTCCATAAATGGGGGCAGCATGCCTAAATTCACCAGAGCCCTTGGAAGTATGGCAGAGGGGAACAATAAGTAAAGATCTGTCAGACGATCTCAGCTCACGGGAAGGGATGGTAGGCTGGAGCAGTTCAGATAGTGTAGCAGGTCTCATCACTCTGATTATGGAGTCTGAGAGGCAGCAGAGGTAGTACTGTCTGGTGGAGGAGGGGGAAAGCCAGCCTAGGTCTTTATAGAGTTGGCAGTGATGTTTTAGGCAAGGTGCCTTTGATGCATATCGACAAACATTATTATAGGTGGTATCCCATTTTTGTAGTGCAGTTTTATTTGCCATGGTTAGTATGGGAGCACAGTAGGACAGAGTTGGCACTAGGATTCCCCTGGCAATGGCCAGCTTGGCAGTGGGTGTGAGCATGTAGTTAGTCCTGTAGGCAGCCCCCAGTTTGCAACTGACCGTTTTGCAGGTTTCTTGGATGTGCTGATTCAGGTCAAGGGTTTGGTCAAGCAATATTCCCAGATGGTGGAACGTACTTACAGTCTCGAGAGGGGTTCCGTTTAGGTCAAGTATATTCAGTGTAGATGAGCAGGTTCTAAGTTTATGGATTGTTCCAGGGAGCATGGCTTTTGTTTTGCTCGCATTAAGTATGAGGTGATGAGTGTTTCGCCAGTGTTGAGCCGAGTGGAAGGCAGATGTCAGAGTGGCATTGAGGTGTTTAATACAGCCTGAACGAGCATAGATAACTAGGTCATCAGCATATAGTAGCGAGGCACCCGATGTTATACTGTTGAGCAGATTGTTTATGAACAGTGAGAAGAGGAGAGGGCCCAGTATTGAGCCCTGCGGTACCCAAATATTGAGTGTGGTACTTTCAGAGATAGCAGAGTTGAGTTTGACTGCTTGCGACCTATTAGTTAGGTAACTTCTGAACCAGGTTGTTACAGGGGATGAGAAGCCCAGATTTTCAAGGGTAGTAAGCAGAAGGGGGTGATCCACTAGGTCGAAAGCCTTGGTGAGGTCGATGAACACAGCTCCGGTTAGATGACCTTCATCCATATTTGTAAGCGTATCAGAGGTAAATTTTGCTAAAGCTGTTGCGATACTATGATGTTTCCTGAAACCATGTTGTGCCTCACAGAGTGAGTTAGAGGAGTCGAGGAATTTGATGACCTGAGTGGCTACTATTTTCTCAAGAATTTTGCAAAGGACCAAGAGAATGGCAACGGGTCTATAGTTCGATATTTCGTTTTTGTTCCCTTTTTTGAAAATGGGGGTAATTCTAGCGGCCTTCCATATCTCTGGGACAGTGCCCGTGGAGAGGGACAGTGTGAAAATCCTGGCTAATGGATGGGAGATGAGATGGGCAGCAGCTTTCAGCAGTCGTGGTTCCAGTGTATCACAGCCAGGGCTGGTGTTATCAGATATGACATTTAGGAGTTTGAGAACTTGATTTCTAGTCACAGCCTTAAAATAAAAAGGTTTTTTTGCTGCTTGTTGAGGGCCACTTGTCGATGCATCAGTGTTCTCTTTGGTAGAGAGTGGCTGAGGGGCAGCAGGTGCAGATTTAAGGGTGGATGTATAGGAAGATAGGTCAGAGAACTGTTGATTGAAGGCGCTGACTATGGTAAGGGAGTCGTTGCAGTGGATACTGTGAAGAATCATTTCCAAGGGGGTGACAGATTGAGGGGTTCCAAGGAAGGTTTTGATGTGACTCCAGAATTTACGTGGATCTTTAGAGGAGCTGGTTAATAGGTTCTGGCAATATTTACTTTTTGCAAGTCTAATTTGTTTTTTGTAGTCATTTCTATGTTGTTTGTAGATAAGATGATCCCTGGGTAGGCCAGTAGTCTTGTATTGTTTCCAGAGCTTGTTCTGGGTTTTGAGTTTGTGGAGTAGTTCTTTGTCTAGCCACCTTGTTTGTTGCCCCCTGACCCTTCTCTTTATTTTCGGTACATGCCGCCTTTGTACTTCACCAAACCTGGTGAGGAACACACCAAGGGCAACCTCAGCACTAGTTGCAAGGATGATCTCAGACCAATCCATGTTGGCAATGTCAGTTGAAAGGCTTGTACATCCAGTTTAGCAAAATTAATGAAGGTGATTAGGCGGGATCGAGGAGCAGGCGGTGGGCAGGAGCACCAGTGGCAGACCATGGGCGAGTGGTCTGTTAGGGAGTCAGCTAGGACAGCTACTTTGGTTACGTGGTATGGTCTGTTTGTGAGGATCCAGTCTAGTAGCGTTCCAGCTTGTGAGTTAGTCATTCTCGTGTTCTCGTTATTAACTGATGGAAGTTGTGCCTTTGATCTAGTGATGCCAGGGTACTATGATTAGGTCCCAGCCAGTTCAGATTGACGTCACCTAGCAGGATGGTCTCATTCATGTTCACGATTTGTGACACATGTTGAAGTAGCTACTGGAGACTTTCCAGTCCACCAGTGGGTGGACTGTATAAACATAGGATGTGCAGGTACTTCGCTCCTAGGGCCAGTGTTGCATGCAGTGATTCACAGTGCATTTGGGGACCAGGGCTGGGGACAGCTTTTAACATAAGGTGACTTTTGTAGTAGATGGCGACACCCCCAACCCGTTTAGAACCAGTTCTGTCCTGCCGGATAATAGCATACCCTGGCAGGGTACAATGTGCATCCAGGATGTTAGGTTTTAGCCATGTTTCAGTGAGGCATAAGATGTCAGGATTAACCAATTTTGTCCAGGCCTCAAGCTCAGCTAAGTGACCTAGAAGACTTCTGATATTCATGTGAGCAATTACAAGGCCTTTATTTGGTTTGGTTATGGGTGTAAATGGGGTGTTCGGTTGTGGACCAGGGTTAGGTTCAATGTCACCAGCTAGCAAGAGTAGCCTTTGAGCAAGGAACTCAAGCAGGGCACTGAGGAATATATTATGATTTCTTTGTCTTTTCCTATGCTGCGAGTAGAACATAAGTGATAGGTATGTACATCTTTTTTTAGGAATACGTAGTGAAAAACAGGTAAAGGGAGGTGGTATGAGAGGAGCAGGTTAGAGAAACTAAAGTCATTGGTTAATGGTACATTTTGCTTCTCAACAAGGGGCAGAGACAGAGAGATGCTGTTAAGTCCAAGCAGGAAAAACAGGCAGAAAGAGTTATGCCTATATGGCTGATGTCCAAATATGAGGTCATTTTGAAGAGGAGGAGCAAGGTGCTTAGGCTAAGAGAGAAAAGAGGAGTATTGTATGGAGCAGTGCAGAGAGGGGTAGTGAGAGAGAGAGGTCAGCAAACGTCTAGGTGAAGTTACTCGTAGGACTTGGGGGTGAGCGTATTTAGCAGAGGCGGATGACGTTGTAGGGACGTCGCAGAAAGGCGGGCTTGGTTAAGGCAGGGTACTGAGCAGCTACCTAGTAGAGATAGGATGCTAACTACTCGAGAGGGGATTAATGCCCCTAGTGGTAGTAGTGTATAAGTAGCCAATGGAAAAGTAGACACTTAGTCATATGACCCGTGGGAGCCTATATAGCTAAAGGGTTGACCAGGGTGGGTGAGGTGGGGGGAGGGTGGGGAGCCGGTGCGAAGCGCAGGCGGGATGAGTGGTCACAGAGGGAGCTGTATCACTTAGCCATGGAGGCGGTGTTCACAGTCCCGGGGGTCTTCCGGATTTCAAGCAATCACAAATTCAGGTGAAAACAGCCGCTTTCTGTGCAGGATGGAACTAGCTATAGTCCCCAACCCCAACAGGAGAGAGCCGGCGGGAAGGAAATCGATACAACGTACCTTACGGTATATGCACCTTTGGCGATACAAGGTACCAAGGAGTGGCCAAGCTCCTGGTTCCCTTCCTCGGCTAGCATGCGGTGGTGTGGCCCCTGGCAACAGTCGTTCTGGTGGAGCGCAGCTTTTCTTCACTGGGGGCCACTGAGCAAGTGGGGACCCCAGAGGCTTTCTTGGTTCGGTGGCTGGTTCCTTGATCCCAGGAGGAGCGTGTCCGAAGTTCCGGCAGGCTTGGAGTGGTCCTAAGGAAAGTAGCAGGGAGAAGTAATTAAGTAGGTGAGCAGGACAAAGGGAAAGGGCGGAGGTGAGAAAAAGGTGGAGATTAGCTAGCAGAGAGGCAGAATCAGAAGCTAGGCAGGTAAAAAATACAGGATTGAGTTAATCAGTACAGTTTTAACAATAAGGAGCAGAGATTCAAAGAGAAAAAGGGGGGAAGAAAGTGAAAGGCAGCAGGGAACAGTTTAAGGTTACTTTAGCAGGTTTAGGTTCTTTTAGCTAAGGACTTTACAGATTGGGAGACCTCAGAGGAGCAGTTTTTAGCAGAAATTCTAAGAAATTAGGTCTCAAATAATTCACAGAGAGAGCTGTTTCACTTAGCCGTGGAGGCGGCATTCACAGTCCCGGCGGTCTTCCGGATTTCAAGCAATCACAAATTCAGGTGAAAACAGCCGCTTTCTGTGCAGGATGGAACTAGCTATAGTCCCCAACCCCAACAGGAGAGAGCCAGCAGGAGGGAAATTGATAGAATGTACCTTATGGCGTATGCGCCTTTGGCGATACTAGTTACCAGGGAGCGGCTGAGCTCCTGGTTCCCTTCCTCGGCGAGCGTGCGGTGGTGTGGCCCCTGGCAACAGTTGTTCTGGCGGAGAGCGGCTTTTCTTTACTGGGGGCTGCTGAGCAAGCGGGGACCCCAGAGGCTTTCTTGGTTCGGTGGCTGGTTCCTTGATCCCGGGAGGAGCGTGTCCAAAGCCCTGGCAGGCTTGGAGTGGTCCTAAGGAAAGTAGCAGGGAGAAGTAATTAAGTAGGTGAGCAGGACAAAGGGAAAGAGCGGAGGTGAGAAAAAGGTGGAGATTAGCTAGCAGGGAGGTAGAATCAGAAACTAGGCAGGTAACAAATACAGGATTGAGCTAATCAGTACAATTTTAACAATAAGGAGCAGAGATTCAAACAGAAAAACGCGGAAAGAAAGTAAAAGGCAGCAGGGAACAGTTTAAGGTTACTTTGGCAGGTTTAGATTCTTTTAGCTAAGGACTTTACAGATTGGGAGACCTCAGAGGAGCAGTTTTTAGCAGAAATTCTAAGAAATTAGGTCTCAAATAATTCAGAGAGAGAGCTGTGTCACTTAGCCATGGAGGCGGGGTTCACAGTCCCGGCGGTCTTCCGGATTTCAAGCAATCACAAATTCAGGTGAAAACAGCCATTTTCTGTGCAGGATGGAACTAGCTATAGTCCCCAACACCAACAGGAGAGAGCCGGTGGGAGGGAAATCGATAGAACGTACCTTACGGAGTATGCGCCTTTGGCGGTACAAGGTACCAGGGAGAGGCCGAGCTCCTGGTTCCCTTCCTCGGCGAGCATGCAGTGGTGCGGCCTCTGGCAACAGTGGTTCTGGCAGAGCGTGGCTTTTCTTCACTGGGGGCCGCTGAGCAAGCGGAGACCCCAAAGGCTTTCTTGGTTCGGTGGCAGGTTCCTTGATCCCAGGAGGAGCGTGTCTGAATCCCCAGTGGGCTTGGAGTGGTCCTTATGGCGTATGCGCCTTTGGCGGTACAAGGTACCAGGGAGTGGCCGAGCTCCTGGTTCCCTTCCTCAGCAAGTGTGCGGTGGTGCGGCCCCTGGCAACAGTCGTTCTGGCGGAGCCTGGCTTTCCTTCACTGGGGGCCACTGAGCAAGTGGGGACCCCAGAGGCTTTCTTGGTTCGGTGGCTGGTTCCTTGATCCCAGGAGAAGCATGTCTGAAGCCCTGGCAGGCTTGGAGTGGTCCTTACGGTGTATGCGCCTTTGGCGGTACAAGATACCAGGGAGCAGCCGAGCTCCTGGTTCCCTTCCTCGTTGAGCGTGTGGTGGTGCGGCCCCTGGCAACAGTCATTCTGGCAGAGCATGGCTTTTCTTCACTGGGGGCCGCTGAGCAAGCGGGGACCCCAGAGGCTTTTTTGGTTTGGTGGCTGGTTCCTTGATCCCAGGAGGAGTGTGTCTGAAGCCCCAGCAGGCTTGGAGAGGTTGACATATAATTGGAGAGAGTAGGACTGGGGCCCTCACATTTCTTCAGGTTTTTACAAATTAGGGCTTACTGCAGAGGGTTGGGCCGAGACCAAATGAGCCAGTCACCCCTAGCACCAATAGAACAACTGATCTATGCCATGAGGCGGATTCCTAAGGGGGTAATTCATAGAGCCACTCAGTTGAGGAAGCAATACTTGCCGGACACTACTTCAAAAACCAAAATACAATGGGAGGCAGAAATGGGAAGAATAGAAATTAGAGACAATAACTGGAAGCTCCTGCTCCAATTACATATGGGTAACCTGATATGTAATAAGTATAAGGAATCTTATTATAAGTTTATACACCAGTTGTATAGACTCCCAGCTATAGTATATAAATATAACCCCACAGTCTCACCGATGTGTGTAAGGTGGAAAGGAGAATTGGGCTTCTACTACCACTATTTTTGGATATGCCCGATCCTGCAGGCTTTCTGGCAGGAAGTAGCAGGGGAAGTGGGGAAGCTGATGGGCAGGGCGCTGCTGGTGTCCCTGCTGCTCCTCCTGTTTGGTGTGGAAGATTCAGGTGAGGAAGGATGGAGCGCATTACCAAGGTGGGCAAGAGTACTCTTGGGCCTAGCCAGACACTGCATCCTGAATACATGGGTGTCTGGGGTAACCCCCATGATACAGCATTTGAGAGCCTTTGCCCTGCAGGCACTGGCAATGGAAAGGCTGGCTTACGTGTTGAAGGGGAAGGGTGAATCATTTTTTTTTTTATTTTAATTTTTTAATTTAGTTGTTTAACCAGGTATAGCACACTAAGCTGGAAGCTTTTTTACAGGAGCGACCTGGGAACACATTTTGTAGAACAGGGCAGCCCTTCTTAGCTTCTTTGTCAATGGGTGAGCAACAAATCTTGTGTGAAGGATAGCTGTGCGGGGGGTGGAGGAAACCAGTACCTAATACAGAGATAAATGGAAAAGAGAAGAGGAGTCTCTGGAAACTGGGAAACCGGCTTCGATTACATTAAATAAAACAAACAACATACAATACGATACAATATGAGAAAGTACTAAATTGTGAATGAGCTTCGCCAGCCAATCAACTATCAATACTCCAGGGGAACGACTATGGTGTCAGCATAGATTAATTTGCAATGTATAACACTAAAGATGAAATGGACCTATCGCTGATGTTGCTATGCTTTGGTTTTTCTTTTCTTTTCTTTCTATCATGTTTGTATACCTGTTTGACATCTGTAAGAAAGGTAATGGTGAAAATGAGGGTATGAGAAAGAATACCTGATAATGCTGATGTTAATGTGAGCTGTATGGATGTTGTCCTTTGTGTTATATAAATAATAAATAAAAAAATATGATGCAAAAACAAATAAAAACAATACATAGGTATAAATAAATTATAATATTACAGATATAGCAACTCAGATTAAAAATCATCGGGGAATGCCTTGTTTATTTATTTATTTATTTGCGATTTTAACCAGGAAGGCATACTGAGCAGTGTTGCTCGATTCCAGATGTGACCTGGGGGACAAGTCCCAAGACAATAGTACAATCACAAGGAACAGTAGTTAAACAGCACAGTGAGGGGGCCACCTGCCATACAGACAATCGGCAGATAGATACAGGAACATCGGAGGGAGAAAATACATGGGATAATGTTACAGAGAAATACAAAAACCAAAAATACTATTACATAGGGGGCACTAGCTAAAGCATGAGCAGCTTGAGGAGAAGTGGGTGCTGAGTAGGCGGTTGAGGAGGCGGGGGTTGGGTGAGTGTCTTATATCGGCTGGCAAGGCGTTCCATAGCTGGGGGATATGGAATCTGAAAGCTGCCTGCCCTTTGGTTGTGTTCATGAAAGGGACGTGGAGAAACCTGGGGTCCGTGCTTCTGAGGGAGTAAGTGGGGGGGGTTGTGGGGAGATGACAGAGACCAGGTAGGGGGGAAGGGCATGGGACCAGAATTTGGATGCGGACCTGGCACAGTGGGTTAATCTGCGGTCTTGGAGGGACAGCAGGGCTAGGGAACTGTATAAGGCGCAGTGGTGGGTTGTTTGTGGGCAGTCCAGGATAAAGCGACAGAAAGAGTGGAAAAAGGTGTCAAGGCTGGCCAAGGTGGAGGAGGGAGCAGTAGTATAGACTATGTCACCATAGACGAGTATTGGGAGTATCATCTTTTGAACAATAGCTTTCCTGGCAGGAGAGGGTAGACAGCTTTTATTCCTATATAGAGCGCCGTGTTTAGGGAGTAGTTTCTTATGTATGGAATCAAAGTGAGTGGTGAAATCAAGGTGCTGATCAAGCCAGATGCCTAGGTATCTGAAACTGGTGCAAGCTTCCAGGAGGGTCCTGTCCAGGATTTGGAAAGGAGGGCATGGAGCTTGACGGGAGAGTCTTTGCTGTGAGCCGAAAGTTAGCGACATAGTTTTCTTAGGGTTTAGAAATAGTTGGTTTGACCGGAACCAGACCTGGATGGCGCTGAAATCCTGCTGTAGCAGATTAGCCACCTTGCTTGTGGAAGGGCCCATGGTGTACAGCACTGTGTCGTCCGTATACCTTTGGAGGGATGAGTAAAGACAGGCTGATGGGAGGTCGTTTAAGAATATGGAGAAGAGCAGTGGGGCCAAGACTGAGCCTTGGGGGACACCGGCAGTAACTGCTAGGGGGTTAGAGATGTGTGAGGCAACTTTTACAGCCTGATGCCTACCCACCAGGTAGTCGTGGAACCAGGTGGAGGCTGGATTGGTGAGACCGGCTTCTTTTAGTTTAGAAAGGAGCAGTGTATGGGAGATGGTGTTGAAGGCCTTGGCTAAGTCTATAAAGATGGCAGAGGTGATTTGGCCATTGTCCATGCCGGTGAGTATGTCATCAGTGAGTCTTAGCAGGGAGGTGATAGCTAAATGTGATTTACGAAAACCGGATTGGTATGCGGTGAAGAAGGAGGAGGCGTCCAGATAGGGAGAGAGTTGGGTGAGGACAAGATGTTCCTGTAGTTTTGCCAAAATCAGGAGTAGTGAGATGGGGTGATAGTTACCCAGGGAGGAGGGGTCACCCCCATTTGGGAGAGGAATGACGGTAGCCTGTTTCCATTCAGTTGGTAATTTGCCTAGTGAGAAGGAGAGGTTGAATAGAATGGCTAGTGGGGCGGCTATGGCTGGGGTGGACACATATAACATCTTGGCATCCAGGGCCGTGGGGCATTTACCTTTGTTAGGGTTCAGGAAACGGAGGTATTTGAGTACTTCGGCCAGGGATACAGGGTGAAAGGAGAAACTGTATGGTCAGTAGGAGTGCTCTTGGTGGGGGAGCATGGAGTGGGCGGGTGCTGGAGGGACGATAGGAGTAAGTCAGCACAGCTGGAGAAGTAGGTGTTGAAAGCAGTGGCAACCTCACAGGGGTCGGTGATGGAAGTGCCCTGTATTGACAGTGTCCGTGGTGGCGGCTGGGTAGGGGGGGAGAAATGGGATTTGAATGATTTCTAAAAGTTTGTCGGGTTGATTTAGGTTTGCACTGAAAGCCGACAGAAAATTGTTCTTTTTTGCCTGGTGAATGAGATTAGTACAGGAGTTGCAGAGGGCTCTGTAGCTTTGGAAGGATGCCTGGGTGCCCATTTTCTTGTGGACTTTCCATGCATTGGCTGATGATATCAGCGGTGATCCAGGGAAGGTGGGCGCCTCTGACCCTTTTTGTGTGCAGGGGGGGCATGGTAGTCCCAGACTTTTAGAAATTTGGCCTTGAAAGTTTCGAGTGCGGTGTCAATAGATGTGGCCGCTGGAATGAAGGACCAGTCTACTTGACCTAGGTCATGCACGAGCGATGCTAGGTCCAGGGAATTATATGCCCTTGTGCGCAGAATCTTGGGGTTAAAAAGATAGGTTTTAAATTCAGCCCATGGTGGCTGAGAAAGCAAAACAAAGCAAAGCAAAGCAACTTTATTTATAAAATAGCGCTATTCCCCGAAGGACCATAGCGCCAGTACAGTAAGTAATAAAACCACAGCTAAAAACTCCATAATCATAATAAACATCCATACCAAACTTATATAACATCAGGGAAAGCAAGATTGAACAAGTATGTTTTCAATGCAGAGTTAAAATTCTCCACCTTCAGGCACTGTCTTATCCGACGAGGTAGAGAATTCCACAGGGTAGGGGCCATAAATTCAAATGCTCGAGCCCCAGATGACCTCAATGAACCCTGGAAATCTCTGGCAATCCCTCGTCAGCAGAGCAGAATGGTTGGGAGGGGCAGTAGGGATGAAGAAGCTCTTTCAGATAGCTTGGGTCCTGTCCGTGTAGGGCCCTATAGGTTAGCAAGCCAACCTTGACGGCGATCCGCCACTGAATAGGCAGCCAGTGCAGGTCACGCAGCATCAGCGTGACATGGCAACCTCGAGGTAGCCCAGTCAACAGCCTAGCTGCTGCGTTCTGCACCAGCTGCAAGCGGCGGATGTCAACCCCCGGTAGCCCTAGGTAAAGGGAATTACAGTAATCAAAGCGAGAGGTCACAAAGACATGGACCAAGTAGGAAGATCATCAGGTGCTTGTTCCGAGCAATATTCCTTAGATGGTAAAAGGCAGTCTTGACAATGGACGACACCTGAAATTTAAGTGTCAGTCCGTCATCAAGAATCACACCCAGATCCCGTACCCGTTCGGAGGTCATCAGCTGACAACAGCCAAGCCGAAATACAGATGCTTGTCCTACTGAGAACCCCTCTACCCGATGGCCTGGGTCCACAACCAGAACCTCGGTCTTATTTGGGTTCAACCTGAGCCAACTGGCACTCATCCAGTCTTCACTCTCAGAGAGGCAGTTGTTAAAGCTCCAGATAGCTCCCGCTTGATCTGGCATAAAGGACAAGTAGAGCTGAGTGTCATCTGCATAGCAGTGAAAACCCAGCCCATACTGCCTTACAATGTCTCCCAATGGCAGCAAATACACCGTGAACAACATGGGGGATAGCATTGAGCCCTACGGCACCCCACACGACAGGGAGAACTTGTCAGAGGAATAAGCCCCAGAGACATCTCTCTGAAACTTGCTGGTGAGAAAAGAATGAAACCATCTGAGGACTGTACCTGACAGTCTACAGATCCACCGCAGGCACTTTACCAACACACCATGGTCCACGGTGTCAAATGCCGCAGAGAGATCGAGAAGAACAAAGATGGAATGGCTCTTCTGATATCTCGCTATCAGATCACTTGAGGACCCAAACAAGGGCCGTCTCAGTGCTATGCCTTTTCTGAAATCCAGACTGGAGAGGATCATAGATGTCATGGATAGTCAAGCGATCCTCCAGCTGCAGCGTGACCACCTTCTCAATAACCTTACCCACAAAGGGAAGGTAAGAGACGGGTCCATAGTTAGCAAGACAGTCTGGGTCGAGAGAGGGTTTCTTGAGAGGTGTCACCATCGCCTCCTTCAGGGTGTCTGGAAACACACCTGACTCTAATGAACACCAGACAATCTCTGCTAGGACCGGGCTAACGACCTCAATGCACCCCACAAGGAGGTGTGTTGGGCCCGGATCCAAACTACAGCAGGTCAGCTGCATATTCTGGATAATCCTTATGACATCCTCGATCACTGGCCAGCCAAAGTCGGACCAGACAGAGGAAGGAGCTGCAACCTCCCACCGACCACCGCCATCCCCACTGGAGCGAGCTGCACGGATCTCGGACCTGATGTCTGCAAACTTATCGGCAAAGAATCAAGCAAACTCGTCACATTTCTCTTGTGACAACGCTCTGCAAACAGGCTGGAATGCAGTCTGTCCACAGTCCAAAAGAGCTGAGCTGGTAGATTTTGTGCCGCAGCAATCTCCCTGGACAGGAACTCTGCCTTCTTACAGGAGATAGCCAATTGATAGTCCTTATAATGGGCCATCAATCTAAGTCTGTCGACATCAAGGCCAGACTTCCACCAGCAATGCTCCATCCTTCGTCCCACTCTCCTCAGCTCCTTCAAAGTCCCATTAAACCAAGGGGACTGAGGACGCTGGGTAAGGGGGTGAACATGGACAGGAGCGATAAGATCCAGAGCCTCAGACATAGCGCCATTGTAACCCTGTACCAGAGTATCCGAATCACTGCTAATCCTCAGTATACCCGATAGGTCCAGTACTGCAGCCAGGCCATCGGGGGTCAAACCCCTTAAAGGGCAGTACCGGACAATCTCCGTGGGGGCAGGCCTATGGGGGGGAGCCTGGAAATTGAATCTTATGGTGTGATGGTCAGACCAACTGACTGGCTCCACCACCAGGTCAGAAGTCTCCATACCCAATAGAAATACCAAATCCAAGGAATTACCATGATTATGGGTCGTAGAGGTAATCACCTGTGTGAAGCCCAATGAATTCATCAATTGGAGGAAGTCGTGACCAAACTGTGAGAGTTCATCATCGACCCAGGCATTGAAGTCCCCCAGAATCATCCCTCTGGGGGACTCCAGCACCATATCAATGAATGAAGTCCACGACTTCCTGCAGGAATTGCTTCTCACCCCCAGGGTGGACAGTAGACAAGAAGAATCCTACACCCCACACCTGCGCCCATGATACATTCAAAGGACTGGGTCTCCCCAACTGGCACATCCACAAAGCCCAATTCCATTCTAAAACATATGGCTACACCCCCGCCCCTACGTTCCATCCTCTGGTGGTGTATCACCAAGAACCCAGCTGGAATAGCTGACTCGAGAACTGGGCCAGGAGTGTGTGAGCAGGGCTTCACTCTTGCCATGACATCATTTTTTTCCAGTCCCTCCACTAACCAATAGCAGGCAGTGATGCTGCAAGTGCACCTGTGTGGAGGCACACTTGCACCACACCATCTATAGCCAGCCCAGTGGCAGCTCCTCACCAGGGCACATGCCCTGGTAAACAAATGCTGTGCCCTGGTTGGTGCCCCCATGTGGTGCTGAGCTTCCCCCATAGTAACAATATATCAGTGCTCTGGCTTCTGTCTGTTGCTCTGCAGCTATGCCCTAATAGAGCCTAGAGCCACTACTGAGCCAGCTGTACCCCTAAAAGTCACTTCCGCTGCCCCGCCACCAGGCAGTGGCAGTGTATAAATGGTGTACCTGGTCCCCCTGTCCCCGTGAGAGGAAAGCAATCAGATAGATGAGCAATCCTTTCCCTCCCCGGCCAACCCCCAGTGACCGGAGTCTGGTCACGAACCCAGGTCTCTGGCATAGTGGGAGATGTGGCATACTGAGTCTCAACACTCTTCGCCACTGGCTCAGTTTCTCCTATGTCTTTTTAACAGTAAGAAAATGTCCATTCTTTTTTTTTTTTTTTTGGCTCCGACTCTGCCCCCAGACTGGCCACTCCTTCAGGCCACATATTGTTTAACCCCCTCCCAACCTGGCCATCCCCCATTGTCATCTACTTCTTCCCCATTGGTCCTGCATCCAGGTAGACCCAGTGTATCCCTGCTGGGGGGGGCCTCCCCCAGGATAGGCAGAGGAGGGAAGAAAAGGTTCTGCTACCTTGACTGGGAATGTAGGGGGGCTAAGGGATCAACAGAGGCTCTGTGAGAGACTATGTGGCACGGGGAAAATGTGGCAGCTATCATCCTATCAGCCAGGTGGGTGATTTTTCACTTTTCTGGGGCCCCTCACACCTCCCACAACTGTATGGCTGCAGCAGCATCCTAGGGGTGGGGATGTTTAGTTGCAGGTCGTAGCCCATGCCACCTAGAATGCCTCTGCTAGCCACCTCCACGAGTCACCTATTGAGTGGGCCAGTATGGCACCCCCCCAGAGGGAAGTATTCAAGGGATGTTCTAGCCCCCTCCCTGCCAGCCTTGGCTCCTGGTGTCTGAGCACGAACATGGCTCAGTGCCAGAGCCACGCCTCATCGCTTGGTGTTACGCGGCCGGCCAACTGCTACCTTGTACTGGCCCTTAAGGAGTTCTCACTGCATGACCTTGGGCATTGGGGAGGGGAGGAGGAGCGGGAGGGCAGATCAGGGGTTTCACTGACCCCTTTGCGTAACACAACATTTTTTTATCTTTTTCCTATGTTCTCTCTTCCAGCAGTTCTTGAGCCACCAGGTCTACACCACATTCCATTGGCAATAAAGTCTGACATACAGTGGAGACGGCCACGATGCAATGCAGTAACTTACACTAAATGACATGACACAAAACACTGCATGCAAAAAGGGCAAATTACTTTGTTTCCTGCAGCATACTGCAGCATTTTGTGACATACAGCAGCATTCCTGCATCACATCCTGGCTGGTGCCACTGTACTAATGCCTGTGTGATGTGGGTTTGAATCCCAACTGTCCCCACTTACATAATGTGTGACCCTAAGCAATGCACTTAACTTCCTTGTGCTCCCAGTTCGCACCTGGAAACAAGCTTCTGTTCAGTGTGCCTTTCCTGGTTAAACAATTTCCCCTTTCCCTACATGGGCTGACACCAAGGCCACTTATTACCAACCACTGGGACTGGCGGTGTGTTCAAGTAGTAGGCAAACTCAATTCCCCCCCTTGCAACATACTGTAGCAAGACATCCCTGAGAAAGTCCCATGGTTGGGCTCGAACATGGGCCTTCTTGCATGGCATGGCAACACAAGCCACAAGAAGTAATCCACCCAGCTCTGCAGGACCGGAAATAGGTACTGTAGCTGCAGGGCCCCACTGGAAATGAGATGCTGCACATCAGTTTGGCTATCCTGGGTAAAGAAACTGTAATTAAAAATTAATAAATGTGTCTGTTTTAGTAGTAATTGCGCTGTAAAGCAGCAGTATTTGTACGTCATCATGACTTTTTTTAATAGTAAAAATATATTTCTAGTAAAAACATCATGCCAGTTTTTCTTTTGATTTTCTTTCACTCTTGAGCTAAGATGATTGATTTTATCATTTTTGAAAGTTCTCCCTCCCTTGCAATGCCTACCATGACAAAAGTGAACATCTTTGTATGGTCCCGGCGTAGTGCTATTTACCTTCAGAAACTTCTGCTAGCACCACCCCAATACATCCACAGTGCTATTCCAATATTTCCAGCCAGAATGTACTCGATAGATGTTTAAATAGTGCGAGTTGGGGCCATCTTTAATGACGTAAGTCATTAATTACAAACATTGTTTCAAAAGCTGTTTTTGAATACGGAAGAAATTAAAAAGAGAAATTAAAAAGAAAATAACTGTGAATCTAAAGATGTCAGACATACTGTTTAGAAACATAAAAGCTGACGGGCTGATAAGGACCGCCAGGCCCATCCAGTCTGCCAATTAGTTTTTATCTACCTGTTGACTGAGCCCTAAGGCTCTATTCTGTCCTTGACCTATTTATACGCCTTTGTCTGTATTGCTTCCTTGTGCCTATCCCATGCGTGTCTGAAGCCTTGCACGGTAGTCATTTCTACCACCTCCTTGGGTAGGCTATTCCATGCATCCACCACCCTTTCTGTGAAAAGGAACTTCCTCACATTACCCCTTAATCGACCTCCCTCCAATCTCAAGTTCTGTCCTCTTGTCCTGCTATTTTTCTTATACTGAAATACGTTAGACTCTTTCCCCTTAATACCCTTAAGGTATTTAAAAGTTTCAGTCATATCACCCCTCCCCCTCCTCTGCTCCAGGGTGTACATATTGAATTCCCTTAATCTGTCCTCATATTTATTTATTTATTTATTTTTATTTTAGTCTTTGGTAACTGGGTAAGGCCCACAAGGCACAAGTGCCTGTTTTCAGGGGCGACCTGGGAGCACTGGGCGGTTAAGTGACTTGCTCAGAGTCACACAGTATGCAAGTGGAGGTTGTGAGAATCAGACCCAGATCTGGTCCTGCTGGATGTACCAAGCTCATTACTCTACTCTCTAGGCTATACTGCCAGCTCATATGACTTCTGTTGCAGTCCATGCACCATTTTGGTTGCCATTCTCTGGACTGACTCCATCCTGTTAATGTCTTTTTGCTAGTGTGGCCCTCAGTACCGTACACAGTACTCCAGATGTGGCCTAACCAGTATCTTGTAAAGAGGGCTCATTACCTGCCTCTTACGGCTTGTGATACCCCTGCTAATACATCCCAACATCGCTCTAGCCTTCCCTATTGCTTTTGTGGTCTGTCTGGAGACCTTCAGGTCATCTGTGACGATGATGCCCAAGTCTCTTTCCTCCCTTGTGACTGCCAGCAACTCCCTCCCCATCCTATGGGTTTCTCTTTCCCATGTGCATGACTTTTCACTTCTTTGTGTTAAACCCCAGTTGTCACTTGTTTGCCCATTTCTCCAGATCTCTTCTCATCTTACCCACCCCATCTGGATCATCAACTCTGTTGCAAATCTTCGTGTCATCTGCAAACAGGCACACCTTTTCCTCCAGTCATACCGCAATGTCACTGGAGAGGACTGGGTCCAGGACGGATCTCTGAGGCACCCCACTTGTGACTTGCATCACTTCTGACTGGATGCCATTTACCACTACTCTCTGGGTTCTGCCTGTCAGCTAGTTTGCCACCCAGCTGACCAACACTCGACCTACCCCAAGACTACCTAGCTTGTTAACCAGTCTTCTGTGTGGAACCACATAAAAAGCTTTGCTGAAGTCACGGTAGGCGACATCAACAGCACCTCCATGATCCACCACTCTGGTTACCCAGTCAAAGAAATCTATCAGATTTGTTTGACAGGACCTTCCTTTTGTAAGCCCATGCTGTCTTGGATCCTGTGCTCCAGTGGATTCCAGGTGTTCCACTATCCTTTCCTTAAGGAGTGTCTCTATGATCTTACCTATAACTGAGGGAAGACTGACCAGTCTGTAGTTCCCTGCTTCTTCCTTGCTACCACTCTTGTGGAACGGGATCACATGAGTCCTTCTCCAGTCTTCTGGGACCTCTCCTGTGCTCAGAGACTCACTAAACAGTTCTGATAATGGCTCTGCTAGTTCCACCCTTAGCTCCTTTAGTACCCTGAGATGTAAGCCATCAGGTCTGTAGTTCCCTGCTCCTTCCTTGCTGCTGCTCTTGTGAAGTCGGATCACATGAGCCCTTCTGCAGTCTTCCGGGACCTCTCCTGTACTTAGAGATTCACTAGATTGTAGCTTTAAAAAACTATGATAAAAATGTTTGCTAATAATTTCAAGTGCTGCTGCACTAAAGAACTGCTTTCAACCTGCAAGCCATTTTCATAGCAGAAACTGTTTTCAAAGGGAAACATCCACATAAAAATGGACCCCGCCTCAGTGAGGTATACAGGGTATTAAATAAGCCAAGCAAAACTGATTAGCAGTTTTACATGTGAAAGTGCTAATCAGCTGTAAAAATGCATAGCACTTGGCACAGAATGGTTAGCAAAATTTAAAAATATATATAACTTTATTAATTTTGTCTACTGTGTCATAGACTTGCTGGAAAAATATGGTTATCAGTCTACTGCTACACAGTTTTGGGAATGATTAGCATTACCTCTTGTTTTGCTATGCCATACCAGCTATTTAAAACCCTAGTGTGAGGCAGGGCCCCATTAGAACTTGAAGAAAAAGTTTATTTTTTTTTTTACCTCTGACAATGTTACATATTAGTAATTTATCTGGTTGATCCTGCCTCCTCCTGTGCCAGCATTTCAAACACTAATGCCCCATGTGGCACACCCACAACCATCCGTAGCTGTCCCGAGAATGACACATCATGCGGGGAGCAGCCGCATGTCTGTCCATTAGAGTTATGTATCCCTGTAGCTTCTATTTTTTTTTTTATCAGTTCCCTGTTTCTCCTTGCACCGTGCGGCCCCATCTGACCGACTCCCTCAGCTCCGTCCCCCAGAATTACCGGGGCTTACCTTAAGCCCCGTCCGGGAGCGGTGCCTGCAAAGAGTCGGTCACCATCCTGCCGTCTGTTGTCTTTTTCTGTTTTTCTCCCCAGTTACGCGAGGACCCCAGGAGAAGGATGCATGCATGTGGAGGCATGCATGCGCCTTACAGCCCCGGTAACGGCCCTCTCCTGCCTGCCCCATTGGCCTAACACAGGCACCCTTGCTTGCGCAACCCCTCAGCCTCCACCAGGGGGTAGCCGTGAGTGAGGGTTGCCTCCCCACCTCTCCGGAGAGGAGAGCTGCCTTGACGGCTGCTCCATCCAGCTCCGCCCGCCCCCCTCGTGCCGACCTCCGACGCTCTGGGCTCACTTCCAAACCCGGGTTGCCGGCGTGCCGTGAGGTGAGATGTCCAGCGCCTCAGCCCTCTGTGCCACCGGGCCGACTTTCTATTTTTTTTTTTTTTAAATGTTATTGATTTTATATAAAAAAACAACAACGTACAAAATAGCATCAACAAGCAACAACAGACATGTATCATCAAGAATAATAACAAGCAACAAACAGAATAAAGAAATAACACTCCCAACCCCCTCCTCCCCATCCACCCCAAAGGAAAGAAGAAAAATAGTGACCCCCAGGAGTGAAGCATGTGTTGAGAGAAGAATGACAACCTCACCCCCACCCCGCTCCCAAACCCAGAGCACCAACAAAGAGGAAGCCTAGAGTTAGGTAAAACAGGTAAGAAAACCAAACTGAGTGAAGAGGGAGCTCAGAACTGAGTGTTCTCAGTCCATAGCCCATTGTATAGACAAGAGGGTATGCAGAGGTGCCCACCTGTGTTGAAAAAGATCATCTCGGTGGTGGAGTCTTGCAATGTTTTTCAACCATAAGAGCTTGCATAAGCTCACTGTATCACTCCCTATAGGGAGGCGTAGAGTCCCTCTTCCAGTGCCACAAAATAATCACCTTGGCCACTACTGAGATTAGGGCAATATGGGCCTTGCGATGCCCAAACAGAAAAGGAGGATAATCCTCAACCAAGCAAGTTTCTGTGCTAAAGGTATTGTCAAGGCCCAAGACAGGGTCCAGTGAGTCTTTGTTTTTCTGCCAGAAAGGAGCCACTTTGGGACACTCCCACACCACGTGTAGCAGATGCCAAACAGCATTTCTGCAGCTTGAGCAGTTCGGAGTGGCCCTCTAGCCCATGTTGAATAATTTGAGGGGGGTATAAGACATGCTGTGTAAAACTCGATATTGGGTCCACCTATACTTCGTCTCTTTTGGTAAACTTATACAAGTTACTCCAAATGGATTGCCAATGCTTAACATCTGGTTGGCAGTTCAGGGCTTGTTGCCAGTAGAAGCAGACCCTTGATAATAAAGAGGAGCAGCCGCTGGGTGGGACTGAGCACTAGCTGCAGTAATCTTAGACAGTGCTTCATTATCCTCAAATTCCCAAGGGCCTTGACCAAAGTAGGATGTAAGGGCATGGGTGAGCTGGCAGTTATCTGAAAGTATGAAAAACAAGTCATGAAAAGGATTCTCGTGATCTCTCATGGGAAAGAATATTCCCCCGCTCTGTAAGAGCAGACACTGTCACAGAGCCCAAAAGGGGACAGAAGGAGACTGGTATCAGTCTGCCAGTAATACAGATACTGCGATTTGCCAAAACGGATGACTTGAGGGACCATATTAAGAGGGGAATGTGTAAAGTGGCGGGCACTTCAGAAAGTTTGGAATACAGGAGGCTGGAAAGGTGAATACCTGCTTTCTGACAAAGCAAAGCCTCTATACATAACAATAGAGGTTGGTACCGCCACATCCAACTCTAGTCCAAGCATTATCCCATTGAAAGAACTTGGCACAGTGTAGGGCTAGATAATAGATAAAAAATGTTAGGAAGACGGAGGCCTCCTCTGTCTCTTGGGAGAGTTAATTTGTAGTATGCCAGATGCACAGCCCCAGCTCCCAAGAGAAACTGGTTCACGAGCCCCTGAAGAGATAGAAACCATACTGTAGGCAGAAAAAACTCCCAATATACCCAAGGGGTAGAGCAGTCTTGGGAGGATATTCATTTTGATAATGTGAAGATGGCCCCAAAGAGTCAGAGATAAGGCGGCCCATCTCGTAAGGTCATTTTTAATATTGAGGGGGGTAGATTTAGAGAAAATAATTTGGAGAGGTGGCAAGGTAAGTGAATGTCCAAATATGTGAGACAAAGGCAATACAAAACAGCTCAGCAGGGCAAGGAGTGTATAAAAATATCAGGAGAACCAACAAGACACCGCACCACTCAGAGATAGCTTCCAAAAAGCAGCTTTAATGAAGAAAAGGTTTAAAAAACACCACCATAAGTGCAGAGAAGCATCAGGGACGCTGCTAGGAACCTCTACCAGTTTCACATTCAAACATGCGTCACCAGGAGGATAGCGAATCAAACTCATGGTGCCCTTTTATACAATAAATAAATTTAAAGTGACAGAACATATAATAATCATACATGTCTCATCCTTTTTGTTGTTATAAAGTGCCATAACCTTTAAAAACAATAATAATAAATATCATACACTACAGGAGAACTTAAGGAGAGCTAAAGGAAAAAAAAGGAATGGTTAGCAAATACATGTGGATATTGCATAATAATGTGAATAGTTTTAAGAGAACAGGCATAAAACATCATCCCAAGCACAATTGCATATCCATAGTGACCATATTGCTGTCTAAGACATAGATACATCTAAATATTAAGTATTAGGCAATTAATGTCACCACCACAATTTCAGTGGACTCTGTGCATTCAAATTGTGTCATGCTGCAGGCATGGAGTATCCTATCAAGTACGATTTGCATATAAATAATAACCATACCAGTATCTAAGACGTAAAAACATCTAGTATGTATTGTTTTAGTATAAAATATTTAGCCATTCATGTTACCACCACAATTTCCATGAACTCTATGTATTCAAATTGTATCATGCTGCATGCGAGTGGACAGCAATTAATTCTGTTCCTGAAAAAAGGAACGTAAAGAACAAGCATCTGTCAATGCCGAATGTTTGCTTGCACGGTGTATGTGTGAGGGGTGTATTAAAGTTATGAGCCTGTGTTGGGAAAATGCAACATACTGTAGCCTGATAACTTTATTGGGTTTTTTTGCCACATGGTTAACATAGCGTTCTTATGACCCCCACCTCATGAGCAATGTTGAAGAAAATGTTCATAATTGGCTATCCTGAAACTCCATTCCCCTTGCCCAATAGGTTACACTTTAGCCCCCTCCCATGAGTCCCCACAACTCAGCAGAGATGCAACATCTTGTTATCAACGGTGCCCTGATTTATTTTGTTAGTAAGGTATAATAAGTAATAATATGCTTTTAACATGTTTGTAACTAATGTTAAATTGTGTGTAACATGGCTTTGATTCCATGTGTGATAGGTGTGTACTTCATAAATATCCCCTTGGGTTACCCAGTGTGTTATTGTTCGGTTGCTGAGTTGTCAGGTGATGGCACCCCTTGCCTCAAAGATTCAAAAAGGATGAGGGGGGGTGTCTTTACTCCTTGATGAACGGGGGGCTCATATCCTAACTCTAACAGCATGATGTCTCAACCAGAGAATTAAAATGGGTCTGGTCAGAAGTATGGGGCCTTCTCCTGGAATGCAGGACCAACCCAGCTCCTCACTTCAGGACATGTCCCATGACTATACAACAGGGCATGTTCCACACCTCCAGCTAAAGACAGCTATGAACACCAAACTTACAAACAATACACATTTATTAGCAAATCCCCTGGGGGAGAAACTAATGCTTAGCACACCAGTTAGGAAGCACAGTGATGTAATATGAGATTAACACAACCACCCTGGTAATATAGGCCTATCTGTACTGTCAGCCTACCTGTGACACCCCACAGCCCCACACTGTTTCCTATAGGTATCAGTCAGTATACATCCCCCACTGCCAGAATTCCACTGCACCCGACACTACAACAACAGCACCAGCTCACTGTAGTGTCAGTGCGAGACCCCACCACTGCATTCAGGGGTATTGCAACACCACCCCGAAACTACTCCAACTCGGATTTAATTATTTTAGTAGCAAAGGGTGTGGGTGCAGAGCCCCCTGCATGGGGGGTTTTGGGGCAAAGGCCCCCGAAGAAAGCAATCTGTTCTTGCACTCCTGCATGCCGATCGCGAAATGCGGTCGACATAAGAGTGGTACGCTAACAGCGGACAACAAAAATCTTGGTCCTTCTCCTACTATAGTGCTGTCTGGGTACACAGGGTTGAAATCTGACAGGCCAATGTCTGTGCTGCTCAGGATCTTGCACAGGTGCACATAAATAAATAGCAGTTGAACCCCTCTCTCTGATGAATATATACAGCTAAGAAAAAAGTCACAGATCTCTTCACTACTACAATAATTTGGCCAATAAGTTTGACATTAAACCTTTCCTTAACCATACTGACTTGGGCTACAAATATTTTGATACACTTATGTATTTGTAATTTGCATCAACTAGATGGCAAGGGGGCTCCTCTACATCCAATATCCTGTTTGTTTTTTTTTGTTGGGGGGATGATACTCGACTCTACCTTTCATTCACTCCTGATGGAGAACTATCCAAAACATGCTTACATCGATGTATCCGAATTATCTCCAACTGCTTCAGCCCCTGCAATACCCAGGTGTCACGGGGAGCTCAACCAGGTCTCACATGGAGGAGGTTAGGGGGCATGGCCAAAACCCCCAGAGTGGCTGTCAATGCCAGTTTAGCTCTAGAATCCCAGTTTTGCTCTGCAATCAAGAGATGCTTTTATTTGTGGAATACTGGCAGGTTGTACTCTCACCTGGGTTCAAACAACATGAGAATGCTAGTACAGTACACACACTGGTCGCATGCATCTCAGCTGGACTACTGACATGCACTCCATCAAGTGAAACAGACTACTGCCTACAGCTGGTACAGGATACAAGTGTTGTGTGTTCTGACCTCTCTTTATTGGCCAAACTACTTCACTTCTGTGCTCTGTAAAGTGCACTGTTTCCCTTTTCGCTGTTACAGTGCTTTCAAAATTCCTGGTAATATTTATAGGGGAACTGTCAACACTTAGAATCCCACACTCAAGTGTGAGGCTGGTCTCAATTTGCATTTTGTGTACAAAAAAAAATTTTTTTACTGTTTACTGCAGTTTTTTACTATTAGTATTTACAGTAGCAAGTACTAATTATTACACTATTAGTTTACTGCACTCTATATCTGTTGATCTATAAACTGACATTTCCTGAACCTACAAATCCCAGACTTCCCTGCTGCTGACATCAGAGAAGGGCTGCAGCAGTGAGAGATTAAATAGCCAGCAGTCCACGTTAGAGATTTTATAAATCCAGTCAGATGTTTGTTTGTCTGTCCTGCTGTTCTACCAGGGTAACGTAGAGTCCTCTGGAACTGTACTTGGCCCAGGGAATACATCAGGACCAGCAACATTTGTAGTTACAGAAATGTCAGCTTGCTAGTCAACAGACACAGTCCGATGCAATCTATTACACAGTCATAAACAGTAAGCTTAAAAAAAATGTTTTTGCACACAAAGTGCAAACTGGTAACGGGCCCACACTTAAGCAGCAGCGCATGATAACTATGACAATTTTGACGCACCCTTTTTAATTTGTTTTACAGTGCCGCGTCTCCTGATTTGCATTATATCCATGTTTCCGCATCTCGAGTCTGCTTTAATACTTTTTTTTCACATTTGAAGTAATAAAAGGAGCGTTCCTTTTAATATAGCTCACTATTCTCGACTGTTTCTTCACGTGTTGTCCCATGGGATTATTATAGGCACAAAAAAGTAACGTTAAACAACTGATGTTCAAAAACAACAGAGAATATTGATGAAAACCTTCATCGAGCCATATTAAAAGGAGCATTCCTTTTATTATTTCAACTAAAAAAAAAAAGAGTAGTAAAGCCAGTTCAAAACTGTTGCACAGAGTGTGTCATACAAGTCCGGGGCTATCTAAAACAGAATAAAACAAGCATTTGTCAATGCCGAATATTGATTGCTTATATGTGCTGTTTAAATATTTGGAAGTGAAAGTACCATGTCTAAGAACTGTCATGTGCCCCCCCAAAGACATCCACTATGTATTTCTGTTTGGTATTCACAGAAGAGGGGGAAGGGCAAGGGCCACAGCAGTTGCCAAGGCATGAAGAGATAGACAATAGTCCATTCACAGGCAGAAGAATCCTGCAGAAGGTGAGTAAATTGAAGGTGGACAAAGCGATGGAACCAGATGGCATACACCCAAGGATATTAAAAGAACTGTGAAGGGAAATAGCAGTACCTCTGGCAGTCATGTTCACTGAGTCATTCAACACAGGGGTGGTACCAGAGAACTGGAGGAGGGCACATGTGGTCTCTCTATACAAATCCAGCAGTAGGGAGGAGGCGGGGAACTATAGGCCGGTCAGCCTCACTTCAGTAGTGGGGAAGATCATGGAGACATTGCTTAAAGGATAGTGGGGCATCTAGAAGCCATCAGAGCCCAGGACCATAGGCAAGATGGATTCACAGTGGGGAGGCCATGTCAGACAAATCTGGTTGATGTCTTTGACTGGGTGACAAAGGAAGTAAATCAGGGTGGGGCAGTGGACAATGCTTACCTTGATGTAAGCAAAGCCTTTGACACCATCCCACATAGGAGGCTGATAAAGTAGCTGAGTAGGCCAGGCATGGGGGAAAGGGTGGTGAACTGGTTTAGAGACTGGGTAACAGACAGGAGGCAGAGAGTGGTGGTAAATGGGGCGCAATCTGGGAAGAGGGGGTGACCAGTTTGGTGCCGCAGGGATTGGTCCTGGGGCCAGTCCTGTTCGATGTCTTCATTAGTGACATTGCAGAAGGGCTGAAGGGAAAGGTCTGCCTGTTTGCAGATGACACCAAGATCTGTAACACAGTGATTACCCCAGAGGGGGTGGAGAAAATGAGGAGGGACCTGGAGAAATTTGAGAAATGGTCTGAGGACTGGCAACTGAAGTTTAATTCTAAAAAGTGCAAAATTATGCACCTGGGACACGGAAACCCTGGGAAAAGGTACAGGATGGGAGGGGAGGGAGTTTCTGACAGTGACAAAGAAGGAAAGGGACCTGGGGGTTCTTATTTCAGATGACCTGAAAATGTCAAAGTGGTAAGGCAGCTGGGAGGGCCAGTGACATGCTGGGGTGCATAGGCAGGGGTATCACCAGCATAAGGAGGGAGGTAGTGATGTCATTGTATAAAACCATGGTCAGGCTTCACATGGAGTACTATGTGCAGTTCTGGAGGTCACACCTTCGTAAGGATATTAACAGGCTGGAGATGGTCCAGAGAAGGGCGAATGAGATGGTACAGAGCTTGCAACACAAGACTTATGAGGAGAAATTAAGGGACCTCAATATGTACTCACTGGAAGAGAGGAGGGAAAAGAGGGGATAGGATAGAAACATTCAAGTACCTCAAGGGTATAAATATAAGTACTGAGAAGCAGGAGACAGCTGCTATAGGCACATGTGCCAGCTTCTGTGTGATATTCTTTTGTTCCTATACATCTGTAATCTCCAGTATTTCAGTAACCACATGACCACACTGCCTTCTTTAGGCAAGTGTATGCTGGTTGATGCCTGGTGTCAGACGGCTCACCAGATTGTGCTGCCATTTGAAAAACTTCATAGAGTGTTCTTTTACTGGTAAGTGTGTTGGAAAGCTGGTGAAGGTCTCACAATTTTTATTATGATTTTATCTCGTGTCTGTCCCCTTTGGTCCCCCCGTCCCCACACCCCAGCAGTCATCAGTGACCACAGCTTCAGCTTTCTTCTTGCCAAGATGGTGGGTGAGAAACATAGAATTTGACAGCAGATAAGGACCGGCTGGCCCACCTAGTCTGCCCATTTCCCTACCTGATGGATAAGCTGCAGATTCTAGTTAATTAACAGCTTACTTTCTGCTACCCCCCAGTAGAAGTGGCTTATTTCTGTCCGTGTGCAGCTGCCTTCACAGTCTGTGAAGTCTGACGTCTTTCAGTGCCGCTTATTGGTCATCTTCCAACAGAGGCAAGGCACTGCCAGCAGAAAACTAACTCAGGACAAGCCAGTTTCAAAGTAGGGAAGAAATTGAGTGAGCAAGAATCATGTACTCATTCAGATGCTGCGTCGATTTTAAGATCAGCATACTGGTGTAGACACTGCAAATAGAACCCCAGCTCTTTAAGCAGCCTTATGAAGAGAAAAGGCTTCTCGAAGCACTGAGGTTCTGTTTATTGTACTGTAAGTGGGCTGCATCTAATTCGGTAATGTACTGTACCTTACATCTGGATGTTTGGTAGGCCCAACTTTAAATAAACACTGCACCTGAATTAACACGATGCCATAGAAACATAGAATTTGTCAGCAGAAAAGGACCACTAAGCCCACCCAGTCTGCCAAAGTGTTCTCTACCTACTTGTAACTCCGGCCTGTATATGTTACTGCACGTCTTATACTGCCTGCGTCCATTAGGACCGCCTTATGAATGAGCTTGCTTAATGGATTCTTCCTGCAATGAAGTTGAACCTACTCCACTTCCATAGCCCTATTGATCTCCATTGACCCCCTCCTTCTCCTTTTTCCAATATATCCCTATGTTTATCCCATGCGTGCTTCATACCCCCTATCATTTTAGCTTCTACCACTACTCCTGGCAGTCTGTTCAAGGCGTCTACTACCCTTTCAGTAAAAAAATATTTCTTCACATCTATCCTGAATGCCCCCCCCCCAGCTTCATTGTATGTCCCTTGGTCTGGGTGCTCATCCTCATTTGAAGGAAACTCCCCAACTTAACCCTCTTTACCCCTGTGAGGTACTTTGTAGGTCTTGATCATGTCACCTCTCGCCCTCCTCTCTTCCAGAGTGTACATGTTGAGATTCTTCAGCCTTTCCTTGTAGGGATTCCTGTGAAAATTCTGAACCATTTCAGTTGCCCTCCTCTGGAAAACCTCCACCTTATGTCCTTTCTGAAGTGTGGACTCTAAAACTGGACACAGTACTCCAGCTGGGGGTATACCAGGGAGCAATACAATGGCAGCACAACATCCCTCCTCCTCCTACTGGAGATGCCACTCCTTATGCACCCCAGAATCCAATTTGCCCTGCTTATAGCCTTGTCACACTGTACTATCACCTTGAGATCCTCTGATATAATAACCTCAAGGTCTCTTTCATGTCTAGTGAG
The DNA here is from genome assembly GCA_016271365.2 of Neoceratodus forsteri. Lineage (NCBI taxonomy): Eukaryota > Metazoa > Chordata > Ceratodontiformes > Ceratodontidae > Neoceratodus > Neoceratodus forsteri. The sequence continues at coordinate 331,366,417 of JADMNL010000026.1, read as the reverse complement.
TAACAGTACCTCCTACCATCCTATACTCAGCAGCGGGGTTCCTATGCCCTAGGTACATGATTTTATACTTGTTGGCATTGAACCCCAAGTAAGTAAGAAAATGGAATTGATCTGAATGAATTGCAGGCTTTTAAGCAGCTTTTCAGGGAGTGTGTATGTGTGTGTGTGTGGGTGGGGGGGCTCTGTTACTATAAGTATTTGCTTTTGATTTGGTATAATGTGCGAACAGACTAACCGTGCTCCCCACTCCATGTGCTATATCAGAGGTAAAGAGCCCAAATAGCACTGGGCCAAGCATTGAGCCCTGTGGCACCCTGCTTGTCACTGCTCTGGGTGCCGAGAGCTACCCCACCACCACAACCACCACCCTCTGCACCCTCCCCTGTAACCAGTTCTCTATCCATTTAGTCAGACCACCTTCCACCCGTACCCCTCCTTCTCCTCACTCTTCTCCTCCTTGGCCTGTGTCCCTCATCCCAGTAGTCCGCACCCTTTCTCCTCCTTATTCTTACCGGGTGGTGGTGCCTTCTGTATTACACTCAGACCAGTCTGCCCGCCCCTTCCAGGGTTACTACGCCTCTGCCTTTACCTATATCTAGTGTGGTAAGCTCATCAGGCTCCCCTGTCTGGACCGTTCTACCAACGTCAGCCTTTTGGCCACACCCCCATTTGCTTAAATCCACCTTAGTAGAAAAATACCCCTGTAATCCTGCCTTTTTTTTTACATGTTTTCTCACCGGGCTATGGCTGGCTTTCTGCTCCACTGTACCCTGTCCCCCGTGTACAAATTACTATTCCCCCCAGACCCTACCCCAGTTAGTCACTAACCCATAATGTTTTGTGTGGCACCAATCCCTCAGCCACTCGAACTCCTCAAGCCTACCCTTCCTCTCAATGCTTGCACATGGTGCCAGCAGTACCTCCAAGAATGCCACCGGCTTCCCCAACCCCCACACTGCCTGCCCAAGTACTCAAACCTCCCCCTCACTACTTGCACATTGTCCCCTGCCAAGTCGTTTGTACAAACATGCAACAGTAAATGAGGTTTCTTCCTCCCCTTCGCTGCATGCTTGAGCAGTGTCTGCCCTGCCCTCCTGCAGTCAACCTGGGGACAGCTTCAACCCAAATATGGCTGTGCCTTCCCCCTTTCCGGCTCATCTCACCCATTTCAGTATGGAATCCCCCAGGACGAGTACCCTACCGCCTCTTACCCCCTTTCCCTTCTAATGCCCCTTCCACCACCCCAGTATTCATTCTTCCCTGCCCCTTACACCTGCCAGCTGCACCCTCTGTAACTTCTGTATCTGTACCCCCTACTTCCGCCTCACCCCTTTTCTCTGTCTTATTCCTCCAATCCCCTTTGAACCCCTTCCCAGCCTGACTACTTCCTACTGGGCTTCCCATGTTGACCTCCCCTCCTCCCCTGCTGATTTCCAACCCCCCTCTTATCCCCATTGTTGTCGATTTAGAGCCCCCAGTCCCTTCTACCCCGATAGTGATGCCCCTCCCATCCTTCCCCCCTCCCATAGCCTTCTCTCCTCCAGTCACCACCCCTCCTTCCTTACTAGCTCCCCTTCTACCCTTTGGTCCTCGCTATCTCTCCCCCTACCTGTTACCATCCCTCTCATGCCCTGCTTGTCCTCCCCCTTCAGTATGTTTCTGCTCCCCCTCGCTGTCCCATAGCAGAGGTTCGAATCTATTCCTAGTCAATACCTGTCCTACATCTCTTCCCCCTATCGGTTCTCCCCTCCGACTTGTTGCCCTCTGTGCCACCCCTGGTCCCTCCCTACTGACAGCCATATGTTCTCTGCCCTGGTACTCCTCGTGGTCTCTTCCTTCCCCATCAGGAGGCCCCCCGGCCTCGCCTCGGGCACCCCCTCCCTTCTCCTCTCTTTTCTGCTAGTGCCTCTGATACTGGGGTTGGTTTCAGTCCCTACTTGTTCTTCCTCCATCCCGCTTTGCCATCCCCTATTCCCCACCTCAGGATGCCTACCATAGTCATCTGCCCTGCCACTTAGACTCTTCCCTAACCTCCACAGTTCCTCCCTCAAACTAGCCAGTCATCTACAGACCATACACACACCCCCAATCCTCCAAGCCCAATCCAGGATCATGGCAGACCCACACCCTGTACACCCCTCCAGCCTTCCAAAGATGCCCGTCCAATTGACATGCGGCACCTGCCCCATTGTTGCCCCCCCATCTTATGTTATGGGCTGTTATTCCCAGGTTCTGTACCCTATTACAACTGTTAGGCCCCTATTTACTCAAATTCCTGTCCCCCCCCCACACACTAGTCCCCCTACTGACCCCTTGCCAGCCGGAGTAATTCAGTCTCAAATCTCATCCATTAGATATTGTATTACTGTAGTAGTCCTAAAGCCTCCTTGTCCAGTTTTCATCCCTCAGCTACCATACTTTTTGTTCTTGGCTCTCATATAGTTTCACTTAGCCCAGTTAGAAATTCTATTGCACTCTAAGTATTACTCAGCTCAGTTAGAGAAAGAAACAGAACAACTAAATCTGTATTATTACAGCAATCCTAAAGTATTCAATCACTGCTTTGTCTCCACTCCAGAGACCCTGCTGTAATATAGGACCATAAAGGACACTGGGTGGCAGGGTGGGCAACTCTAAAGTCCCGGCAGAGCTCCACTGGGCTTGCTCACTCCCCCTCTCTCACTCGCTCATTCTGTTTCTCCTGCTGCTGCAGACTGCCCTTTTGTATTGGGCCCCTACTTGCATTGTCACCTTTTTCTGCCCACAAAGAAATCCGCAGCAGTCCCAACAGAGCTCTGTTGAGCTCGCTCACTCCCCCTCTGTCACTCGCTCGTTCCGTTTCTTCCGGCGCTGCAGACTGCCCTTTTGTACTGGGCCCTTGCCTGCATTGATGCCTTTTTCTGCCCACAAAGAAATCCACAGCAGTCCCGACACAGCTCCGTTGAGATCGCTCACTCCCCCTCTCTCACGCGCTCATTCTGTTTCTCCCGTCACTGCAGGCTGCCCTTTTGTACTGGGCTCCTGTCTGCATTGGCACTTTTTTTTGCCCACAAAGAAGTTCACAGATGTCCCAACAGAGCTCTGTTGAGGTCGCTCACTCCCCCTACCTCACTCGTTCTCTCGTTCTGTTTCTCCCAGCGCTGCAGGCTGCCCTTCTGTACTGGGCTCCTGCCTGCATTGGTGCCTTTTTCTGCCCACAAAGAAATCTGCAGCAGTCCCAGCAGAGCTTAGTTGAGCTTGGTCACTCCCCCTCTCTCACTTGCTCGATCTTAATCTGTTCCAAACACTGATTTCCAAAAATGACTGCGCTATTCTGCACCGGAAACGTGAAACACATTTCGGGCAGGATGTGAAAAATGACAGCTGTACTGTTCATAAGGAGGTGTGAAAAAATGCCAGTGTTGAAAATCTGGCGTGAAAATATTACTAATTTGCAAAGTTACAAGGGTGCGTGGAAACTGCGCAACGCACGCTCATAACACAGTCATTTTATGGACTTTCATCTCAAAGTTTTCAACATAGGCATTTTAGAACCTCTACTCATGAACAGTGTCACTGCGGTTTTCTTAATGTGTCCCAAACACTGATTTCCCACAGCGACCGCGCTATTCTGAGCCAGAAGTGTGAAAACACATTTTGGCCAGGATGTGAAAAATGACAGCTGTACTGTTCATAAGGAGGTATGGAAAAATGACAATGTTGAAAATCTGGAGTGAAAATATTGCAAATTTGCAAACTTATGAGCATGCGTAACAACTGTGCAACGCACGCTCATAAAACAGTCATTTTTTTTATTTTTTACACCAAATTTGCAACATAGGCTTTTTGAGAGTCCACCTCATGAACACTGGCACTGTCATGTTGTTAATCAGTCCCGAAAGATGATTCCACACAGTGACCGCGAAATCACCTTTCGGGACCGAATAACGCCATGACAGTGACTGAATTCATGAGGTGGGATCCCAATAATCCCATGTTGAAAATTTGGTGCCAAAATTCCCAAAAATGCCTGAGATATGCATCAAAGTTGAAAAAAATCCTATTTATGACATCATACAGCTTACCGGCATTTCTTCAGTTCGTGGTCAGCTTTGAAAAGTGCAGACGTATTCCCGGTCCACCGAAGAGCGTCGCGCTGGGCTCCGGACGTAAGTATGGGGTGAGGGGGGTGTGGGGAGACAGGGTACACAGAGGGTGGGTGCGGGTTGGATGCAGGGCCACGGAGTCAACGAGGGACCGTTTTCTTGTTTACAGGGTTCTTAAAAAAAAAAAAACAACATCGCAGGACGGTTTTTCATTTTGCAGGGACATTTGGCACACTGGGGTGGGCTCCCAGTGTGCCACCTGAATGGTTTTGGGGGAGCAACTTTAGCCAGCACACAATTCATGGGGGGCAGGACATTATGCTGATGGGGAGTGAGCTCCCCATCGGCAAATAGAACTGGGGGGGACTGAAGCCAACGGGGATTGGGCACCCTATCTGCAATAAAAGACTGTTTGGGGGTGTATGATGCCGAGGGTGATTGGGCACCCCCTCGGCTCACAACAAATGGAGGAAGGGTGACAGTATGTCGATGGGGACTGGGCTCCCCATTGGCAAACTTGGTCAGGGGCATGTAAGGTCCTGCCCTGCAATGACAGGTCGCTCCCTCATTGCAGCAGAATAGCTGATGCTGCAATAACGAGGCAGCCCCTCATTGCAGTGGCTAAAATGTTTCAAGGTTGTGGCATGCTGGCTGAACTAGTGTCAGCAGCAGTGTGCCACCCCATTGGGAAAAGCGGGCCAAGCCTCAAAAGGCAGTGAGGGTACTGGCCAGAACAGTGCCCCACCTCCACAACCTGCTTCTGCAGCAAGCTGCCACAACAGGTTTCTTGCGCATGTGCGCAATCAACATAAAAATGTAGGTCAAAATTTTGCAGTGCTACTTTCACTAAGAAGCTTATTTCCAGTGGTGTCCTGCACATAATACAGTATAGCACAGCACAGTGGTTTAAGTCTCTGAGCTGCAAATCTGGAGATCTGGGTTTGAATCCCACAGCCCCCACTTACATACTGTGTGACCCTGAGCAAGTCACTTAACTTCCCTCTACTCCCAGGTCGCACCTGTAAACAAGATTTCAGCTTAATGTGCCACTCCTGGTTAAAGAATTGGGGAAAAAATAAATAATACAACAGTTCTTTTAAACACATAAATTAAATGAAATTACTGTTAAATAAAGCATGTATTATTGCCAATAAAACAAAAAATCCCACAATGTAAGTTACATAGAATAACATTTCGAACAAAGGATAAATTAATGCTTAAACTACAAGTCTGGGTGACCCCATCAGTTGATGTGCAAGGCACTGCCTTCTCTGTGTTTTAGTGGCCCTCTTAAGTCTGACCACAGTTGCTGTGCCAATCCTGTGGAACTCAATGTCTTCATTTAACTGTATCTGTGACTGTTTTTAGGAAGAAGCGGAAAACCTACCAGTCTGTGTAAGCCTTTATTGAAGGCTGACTGTGAACAGTTTCTGTTTTTCACTGGCATTTATTTGTTCCACTGGTCTGCCACTTTGCCCTGTCAGTATGTTATTTGGATAAATTGTATTAAGTGCTATACTCAGTAAGGCAAATGCTATATAGTATGAATAAAAGCCTAACCTATATAAACCGCTCAAGTCACGCCATCCCAGATATGCAACTAAACTGTGCGGGTGACTTCTGAACATGGGGCCCAAAAACTTTTACAACCAAGTTATTTATTTTATGTAATATTTGACCATATCTAATTCATGTCTGTCGCTAACCATCACCATGGAGGCAAATGGTCACTGTTCTAAGTAAGCACTGCGTAGAATAAAGTGAACTGCAGACCTGCAACTGAAGGGAACAGTTAAGATGATTTGTAGGTTCCAGAAAGTAAACCATTTCAACTGAAACTGTACATCTGGGTAAAGTTATTCTTTACAGCATACCAACAGGCTGTGACTGCACAGCTGCTTAAGGAGGAACGGTACTTTCAATAATGCAAAGCAAGCAGCAAAGAGCAACAGAACAATGTTTATGATAGTAAAGCTCCCCCCCCCGCCACTGGCACTTTTTTACCTTCATCATGCTTAAAATTCTGTTGCAAATTAATTTGGATTATTTACATGACAGCTCTCAGAGGTCGGTAAACAGGGAACAGTGTTAATATCAAACTGTGGCATTCTCGCTCTCCCTTAAGCTTTTATCAACTAAAAAGCATTCCCCACTAGATGTGGAATTAAACTTTGTGGGCAGCGGGGATGGGAGGCACTGGCAGAAGCAACAACTATGGAGAAATAGTTCAACAAGATACTGAGTGAAGTTTAGTTCCATATCCAGTGAAGAATGCTTTTAATGTGATAAAAGAAAGCCGACGATGCCAGTTTTATATTAACACTGTTCCCGGTTTACGGACCTCCCAGCAGGGCTGCAGCTATGAATTTTGGGGCCCCAGACAAGTCATTTGAAATGGGCCCCTGTTTCCTAAACCAGCTAATGCCAGGGGCAATGCCAGTTCCTCAGGTAGGCCCCTCCTGAGCTCAGGGCCCTGGACAACATCCCACTCCCCCCCCATTACTGCAGCCCTGCCTCCCAGAGCTGTCATTTAAATAACCCAAATCAATTTGCAACAGAATTCTAATGGGGGGGGGGGGAGAGAAACCAGTTAGTTTGAGATCGTAAAGTGTTTTTTTTCTGACTCTTCCAGTCAGGGAAAAAAAATTACGATCACAGACGTTGTTTCTTTTGCTGTTTGCTGCATGCTTTGTGTTATTGAAAGTACCTTCCTAACTTTTTTCAAGTTTTCCTGGCCCCTCTCTTTGCAGTATTGTCTCTTTTTAGCCCTCTGTCTGCGCTGCTCCTTGGTTGTCATCAGTCTGGTTTCCCTGGATTGGTTCTGTCCTCTCATTCGCTCTGGACTGTCTAATCAGACCGCGTCACTGCTGCCCACTACCACCATACCTACCACTGGGACTGAGAGGTCTTAAAATAACTATCCCCTGGCCCTCTCCACTACTGCTGCTGCTCTTTCAGTCTGGTCCAGGGAATGGCGTTCACTTTCAAGTTCTCGCGCTTCTGATGGTGGAACAGTTCCAGTCCAGTTTTCCTTTAGTCTGCAGCAGAACTGATACTGACCAGGACAGGGTTCCAAACCTGCCTGGAATTGTTCCAGATTTGAGGCTCTGAAACCAGATTGCACTCAAAACAGGGGTCCTGGAACTGGACTTTAGCAAAGCGATTCTGGAAAATTACCAGGAATGCAGCAAAACATTGCATCGGAATCAATTCTGTTCCCATTTTAGGTGCATTCTAATTCAGGATCGATTCCAGTTATTACCATGTGCGGCATATGGTGTCCTCAGATACTCCCTCACTTTCCCTATACAGTGAAACATTTTGTCATCACTGAAATATAGGGAACTGACCTTAATAAGAGACGGCCACAACATCAACCATGAAGATTCAAACTCATGACAATGTGGAAACTAGCACCTTTTCTTGTGCTAAGGTTAATTTCGTTTTTGTATCACAGAGCATTGTGAATGTTGGTCAGTCTGTTTGGGGGCAGTGGAGCCGACAGGGGATAAGGCACCCCATAGGCCATACAGTGTGTGTGTGGGGGGAGTGCATGAGCACGCTGGGGTGGGCTCCCAATGTGCTACTTGGGTGTTTGTTGTGGGGGGAGGGAAATGGAGCTGTCTCATGACAGCTTTGATGGGTAGTGTTTATAGTATCTTTGCATACTGCCCACGCAGTATGCAAATTGCTTCCATACATTACCACTGCTGATTGTAGTGGTGTTTTGCTGTGAACTGTACGCCACTGCATCTGAACTGCTGTCATACACAGCTCGGACATGTATTGCTGCAGTGAGGCCGCGCCTGCAAGAAGAAGCAGGGCATTGGAAGCGAGGTGGCACACCTACAAAAACTCGTATGGTGGCACTATGTTTCTTGCACGTGCATGCAAGCAAACATAAAAACCAGTGTGAAACACAGCATGTAAAGGAGGAGACCAAACATAACAATGCAATAGAGTAAGCAAACCATTACAGCTTCCTTTGTTTGCATGATAGGAGTTCAACTCTATCATTAAGTCCTGGAGGTTCGAGTCCTCCCAATGTGAAAATCCAGAATGACTCATGATGGAGTAATTTGGCATCAAGGTTACCACCACATGGTCCTAAAGTGACCTTCTCAAGAGCACAGAACTTGAACAAATGTTTACCATTATTATTACTATTAACATGACACGCTAATGCATTTTTGGCCTCTCTTTTAGAAATTGAGTGAAGATGTTCCCCCAGTCTCACCTTCGGAGGCCTACTGGTCTTTCCTGCATAGAAAGAGCCACATTCTCATATGTACAGGGCTGATTACACCATCTGAAGTTAACTTCCTGACTGTTTCTAAACCTGTCAGAGCAAGTATCTATATTTTGTCCAAAATTCATAAGGATCTCGTCAATCCACCTAGTAGACCTACTGTCGCAGGTATTGGCCTACTTACTGAGCCGCTGTTGAAATATGTGGATGCACATATTAAGCCCTATGTTATGGCATTACCATCTTACATTAGGGATACTACCCAAATGCTAGGCATAATACAGGAGATGCAGATTGAGATGGAATGGTACCTTGTTTCAATGGATATCACATCTCTCTACACAAATGTCCCCCACTCAGGTGGTATTTCAGTTTTGGACTACTGGTTGTCCCTGGATGACAGTATGGAGGAATCAAAAAAACAATTTTTACTAACACGCAGTGAACATGTGTTAAAAAAGAATGTCTTTATGTTTGGTAGTGATATCTACATGTAAATCAAGGTTACGGCTATGGGGACTACTTTTGCCCCCAATTATGCCAACCTTTACCTGGGCAAATGGGAGAAAATATTTGTCTATGATGCTCAGAACAATCCTTTTCGTGATAGGATTGATATCTGGCATCACTTTATCAATGACATATTTATGGTATGGACAGGCACACTGGATGAATTAGGGAATTTTGTGAAGTATCTTGAATCTACAGATTCAAATCTCAAATTCACTGTACAGAGTGACCAGGAGTGTGTTTCATTTCTGGATCTAAATATCTCTAAATTATTGGATGGGACTTTAAAAACTGATCTGTTTACAAGTGAGCATTGCGCAGTTTCCACGCACCCTCGTAAGTTCATGAATTTGTAATATTTTCAGTCCACATTTTCAAATGTGGCATTTTTCCACACTTCCTTATGAACAGTACAGCTGTCATTTTTCACAACATGGCCGAAATGTGTTTTCACACTTTCAGCGCAGAAATGCGTGGTTGCTGTGGGAAATCATTGTTCGGGACAGATAAAGAAAATCACAGTAACACTGTTCATGATCAGAGGTCCCAAAATGCCTGTGTTGACAATCTGCTGTAAAAAAATCCCCAACCTAATTATATTACGGGTGTGCGTTGCACAGTTTCTATGTACGCTCGTGACTTCACCAGTTTTTTTAATATTTTCACTGCAGATTTTCAACATTGCCATTTTTTACACCTCCCCATGAACAGTACAGCTGTCATTTTTCACATCCTGTTCGGAATGTGTTTTTGCACCTGTGGTGCTAAATGCCATAGTCGCTGTGCAAAAGCAGCTTTCGGCTAACAAACTGATACTGCCACTGTTCATAAGGTGGGGGTCACAAAAAAAACATACTGAAAATTTGGAGTGAAAATACCAACGAATGCCCGAGGCGTTAGGGTTTCCAACCATAATGCCCCACCCTGTAGAGAATGACAGGCATCAGGGGCGTGACTTGGGATTCTTGCCTGTAATGCTCATACCATTCCACACCCTGCAGCCAGTGAGAGGCATCGAGGTGTGCCTTAGACTCTTCGGCCCCAAAGTTCACCCCATTCTCCTATACCGCACCCATCTCACCATATTTCCTGATGGAATCGGGTGCGCATAAGGGCCAAAGACCCCAAGGCACACCGTGACACTTGTCGGTGTCTGCAGGGTAGAGTGTGGTGAAATGGCGTGGCCATTATGCCTGACGACCCAAAGGCACACCCCAATGACTGCCACTCTCTGCAGGGTGGTGGTGGGGTTGGCTTCAGTTCAATACTTCACTGCCATTCCTATGATGCAGCTCTGTAACTCCTTCGCTACCAATGCCAATGCCAGCAAGCAAACATTCGGCATTGACAAATGCGTGTTCTTTTTGTTTCTTTTTCAGGAACAGAATTAATTGCTGTCCGCTCGGATGCAGCATGATACAATTTGAATACACAGAGTCCATTGAAATTGTGGTGGTAACATTAATTGCCTAATACTTAATATTTAGATGTATCTATGTCTTAGACATCAGTATGGTCACTATAGATATGCAATCATGCTTGGGATGATGTTTTATGCCTGTTCACTTAAAACTATTCACATTATTATGCAATACCCATACGTATTTGCTAACCATTCCTTTTTTTCCCCTTCAGCTCTCCTTAAGTTCTCCTGTAGTGTATGCTATTTATTTTTATTGTTTTGAAAGGATATGACAGTTTATAACAACAAAAAGGATGAGACGTGTATGATTATTATATGTTCTGTCACTTTAAATGTATTTCTTGTATAAAAGGGCACCATGAGTTTTGATTTGCTATCCTCCTGATGATGCATGTTTGAATGCGAAACCGGTAGAGGTTTCTAGAAGTGTCCCTGATGCTTCTTTGCACTTACAGCAGTGTTTTTTAAACTTTTTCTTCATTAAAGCTGCTTTTTGGAAGCTATCTTTGAGTGGTGCGGTTTCTTGTTGGTTCTCCAAATACGTGTGAGCCTTGGGCGCCCAAGACAAGCCGAAGTCCAAAATCTCAGTTTTAGAAAAATAAATATTCAGCGGCATGACTTGCGTCTTGTCAAGATTTAATTTATATCCTGCCACACTGGCAAAAGACGCAGCCTCTGTCAAGGCAGCGGGGATGGAGGAGACCGGATCTTCCAAATGTAAAAGCAAATCATCTGCGTGAGCGGATATCTTAAACCTCTCTTCCCCTAGCAATATACCCTTGACGTCTGGGGAATGTAGTAAATGGAAAAGAAGGGGTTCTAAATACAAATTAAATAAGAGAGGAGGCAACCCTACCTTGTCCATCAATCTAGTTGAAAAGGGGAGAAGAAGTGCCTATTGCAGCGTATTTGAGCAGAGAGAGTACTATATATAATTTGGATCCACTTGCAAAAAGTGGTAGGGATACCAAATTTTCTTAAAACTTGAAACAAAAAAGGCCACGAAACCTGATCAAAAGCTTTTTCTGAGCTGGCCCAGTGGTGCTAAGGGCTGAGGTGCTGGACACCACACGTCGCGCTACACTGGCGACCCGGGTTTGGGAACGGACCTGGGTCGGTGGGGGTCGGCCGGGAGAGGGAAGGATTGAGCATCCCAATGGATGCTCTCCTCCCTCTGGGGTGGGATACCAGGGGTGCTGCATGCACCTGACGTCCTGAGAGAGCCGGTGGGAACATGGGCTCTCGAGGGCTTGGTGGTCTGTCATCAGAGTCGAGAGGGAGACGCCAGCGTGAGGTAAGACGTGCATCAGCACGTCCCCTCTGGATGTAAGTCCTGCGCCCGGCATCTCAGGGGCTGGGAAATGGACCACAGAAAAACAAAAAAACCCTCGGCGGTCCTAGATGACAGCAGTTCCGAGCCAACCAGACCACCAGTTGCCGGACACACCCCGCTGTGCCAGTGGGTGAAGGAGGAAGAAGCACTCTAGGGCAGATCCTGAGTTCAGGGGCTGGATTGGGATGAACAGGGCCCGAAGGAGTGGGCACTGAGGGCAGGTAGGAGGGATAAAAAGAAAGTCAAAAAAAAAAAAAAAAAGCTTTTTCTGCATCCAGGGAGACCAGAGCCGCAGGAGCCTTGCTCTCCCTGGAGGCAGAAATCAAATACAAGAGCTTCCTAATATGGTCACTGGACAAGCGGCCAGCCATGAAGCCTACTTGAACAGGCGGGATTAATTTATCTCACACTGATTTCAGCCTATTCGCGAGGACCTTTGCCAGGATCTTAAGATCCAAATTTAAAAGAAACATTGGCCGGTAGCTAGCTGGCAGGAGATCGTAAGTGTAATCTAGGCTTGGGTGAAGGAGGAGTCCTCCAGTGTTGTGAGGGAGAGAGAGAGGGAAGAGAGAGCTCTGTCAGATAAGTCAAAATCTTAGCCTGATTTTCTGGCAATGTAGGGCTATCTGCATAGAGACCCTTGAAAAAATCCCGGAAAGCTCTACAATGTCCCAAGGCCAGGTAAGGATACTATTATCCGCATCAGGCTGCAGGTGTCCTCCAATTGCCAGTCTCCACGCCAACATTTTGAATGCCTGTTCCCCCGATTCTAGATATCAAGACTTGGTACAAAGAGTAACCACCCTGTTGGGGGCATACCTGTGAGCCCCCAAAAAAGGCTTATTTCCCTGGAGGTTTGGTCCCACCCCCATTCTTTTTTTTAAGGTTCTGGCCTTTCCCCCTGTGTTCCTGGGTTCTCCCTCAGTCTCCTGCATTGGTTTGCTAAGGGAGCAGGCTGAGGGAGCTGTAGCATGGAGCTGCCTGTCTGTTTGCACCTCCAGATGCTGGGGTGAGCTCCACGCATGCGCACTGGCACAAATTCTCAAGACCATTTTGATGGCCTTTCAATGTGCCTCTCCAGTGGTCCCAGTCCTGTTAGGAAATGAGAGAGGGACTGGAGACAAAACTGGAACTGGAGAGGCGATGGAGAGGTGGCAGGACTAACTTTAAAAAGCACCAATTGCACTAAAGGGATCGGGAGCCACCTCATTAATATTCATGAGGCAGTGTCCCTCTGAAGCAGCGAGAGCCTGTCTAGCACTGGGAAAAAGGGTTAAGCACTAGGACAGGGGAAAAAGAGAATTGAATAAATGAATAAAGGCTTGTGTGCAGGGGAAAAGGGAAGGCTGACAGTCCATGGGAGAGAATAAATAAATATAAAAGTTCCACAGACTGCAGCCAGTGGTTAAAGCTGGGAACATGTGTAAACTGTGCTGGGAAAAGTGTGAGCTGCCTGGGACAATGAGAAACAGCAGCAGCAACTGAAGCAGGGATAGATAAATGTGTTAAGAAATGCAGTCGCTATGCAGGGCACAGGGATAGCTACAGCTTGTGGGGCAAATGTAAATTAAAAGTACAGGGTTTGGCGGCAGGAACTTTTAAAACCTGGGACTCTGTGTTAATGTGTGGACATTGTTTACAATGGCCACCATGTTTAGGTAGCCATGTGACACCAGTCAGCCAACCACCAAGCCAGGATTCTTGAAAAGGACTCTGGGACTGAGTGAAAGGACTTTTGGGGGGAAAGTACTGGGGAATAGCTAGGCGCCTTTTTCTGCACCAATGAGGCATCGAGGAAGCCTCATGTGCATATGTATTTTTGCCTAAGGACAGTGGCTCCAGCCAATTGGGAGCAAGAAAAGGGCTCCCAAATAAAGCAGGGACAGTTGGACTTGAGTCAGTTTGGTGGGAGCTGCTCCTGAGAGAGGGGGGACTCCTGCCCCTGGAGAGAGAGTGGGACTGCGAGATGGGCCTGCCTAGGGGCTGCCAGCAATTTGTTCCCCAGAGCAGGGAAGGCCTGCCCCATCAAGTAAAGGAAGAAACACAGAAACACAGAATTTGACGGCAGATAAGGACCACTTGGCCCACCCAGTCTGCCCATTTCCCTACCTACTGGATAAGCTGCAGATCCTAGTTAACCAGCAGCCTACTTCTTCCTACCCCCAACCCCCAGAACTGCCTTATGACTTTCCCATGCATGCTTGAATTCCACCACTGATTTTGACTCCACAACCTCCTCCGGAAGGCCGCTCCATGCATCCACAACCTCTCTGTGAAAAATACTTCTTAAATTACCTCTGAGCCGCCCCTCTATCTTCAACTTGTGCCCTCTTGTTCTTGCACACCTCTTTTTTTGAAAGATGCTACCCTCTTGGACTTTGTTGATTCCTTGAGGTACTTGAAAGTTTCTATCATGTCCCCCTCCCTCCTTTCCTCGATGCTATACATATTAAGCTCCTTAAGTCTCTCTTCATATGTCTTCCGGTGCAGACCCTGCACCATTTTAGTTGCCCTCCTCTGGACAGCTTCCATCCTGTCTATGTCTTTGCGGAGATTGGGTCTCCAGAACTACACACAGTACTCCAGATGGGGTCTCACCAGCTGTCTGTACAGAGGGATAATAACTTCCTGTTTTCTACTGGTGATGCCTCTCCTATGCATCCCAGTATCCCCCAGCCCTCCTTGCTGCCCTCTCACATTGCTTGCCCATCTTTAGGTCATCTGATATGACTACCCCAGGTCCCTCTCCATTTTGTTGTTGTTAGTATCTCACCCCCCATTGTGTACTCTTCCCCTGGGTTTTGTTTCCCAGGTGCATTACCTTGCACTTCTTAGCATTGAATCTAAGCTGCCATACATTTGACCATTCCTCTAACCTTGCCAAGTCCCTTCTCATCCTTTCCACCCCACCCTGTGCATCAACTCTGTTGCAGATCTTAGTGTCATCTGCAAAGAGACATACTTTTCCTTCCAGTCCTTCTGCAATGTCGCTTATAAAGACATTGAAGAGGACCGGTCCTAATACTGAACCCTGCGGTACCCCACTAGTAACCCTCCTTTCTTCTGAGTGGACTCCATTTACTATTACTCTCTGTGTCCTATTCTCCAGCCAATTCTTTACCCAGGCTGTAATCTTGGGACCCACTCCCAGGCTGGCTAACTTGTATATTAATCTTTTGTGTGGGACTGTGTCAAATGCCTTGCTAAAGTCTAGGTAGGCCATGTCCACAGCCCCTCCCTGATCTACTACTTTGGTCACCCAGTCAAAGAAATCTATCAGATTCGTCTGGCATGACCTTTCGCTGTGAATCCATGCTGCCTAGAGTCCTGTGCCCTCTGGCCTCTAGATACTGACAATTCTTTCCTTTAGAAGTGATTCCATCATTTTCCGTATCACTGAGGTTAAACTAACAGGTCTATAGTTTCCTGCTTCTGCCTTACTCCCACTTTTGTGAAGGGGAATCACATCTGCCCTCCTCCAGTCCTCGGGTACCACCCCATCCTCCCATGATTTGTTAAAAAGGGTAGTCAGTGGTGTCACTAGTTCTACCCGTAGTTCTTTTAGAATTCTGGGATGAATCTCGTCAGGCCCCATTGCTTTGTCCACCTTTAGTTTTAAGAGTTCTTTCAGAACCCTTTCTTCTGTAAATGGGCCGGTATCAACTTCTGTATCCAGCGTGTTACTACTGTTTGTTTTATGTACCTCCCCTCTTCCTTTGTAAATACTGAGCAAAAATATTTGTTTAGTATCTCTGCCTTTTCACAGTCTCCCCTGCCCACCCTCCCTCCCTTTATTAAGCCTCACTATCCCTCCCTTGGTCTTCCTTCGCCCCTGATGTACCTATAAAAGGTTTTATGCCCTTCTAACTGAGTTGGCTATCTTTTCCTCGGTTTGGGCCTTTGCTGTTCTGACTGCCTTCCAGCCTCCTTTTGATTTAACTGATACAGTTCTCTGTCCTGCTCCTTCTGCGATTCCTTGTACTTCCGAATGCTTTCTTTTCCTCTTGAACCTTTACTGCCACTTTGAGAACCATAGTGGTTTCTTACATCGCCTTGTTTTGTTTATTTGCTTCACACAAAGGCTCGTTACCTCTGTGATGGCAGTTTTATTAGTCCCCATTGTTCTTCCACCCTCCTTCCTGCCCATTTGCTAGTGCATTCCTTAGGCACTCACCCATTTTGGCAAAGTCAGCCTCCCAAAGTCCAGTACTTTTGTCTTTGTGGTTGACTCTATTGCTGTGTTTATTGTGAACCATACTGTTCGATGGTCGCTAGTTCCCAGATGGCTACCACTTCTATATCTGTAATCCTCTCTCCATCTCCATTTGAGAGAATCAAGTCTAATATTGCTCCCTCTCGAGTGGGCTCCAGTACTAGTTGTCTAAGGCATGCCCCCTGTAGGGCATCTAGAATAACTGCACTCTTCGAAGTGGCAGCTGCAACTGCACTCCAGTTAACATCTGGCATATTCAGATCACCCATCAGCAATATCTCCCCTTTTTCTGCCATTCTAAGTATACTTTCTATCATTTCCCTGTCCATTTCCTCCCCCTGAGAAGAAGCAGCTTGGAAAAGTAAAAGGGAAAACTGCAGGTTGATGAACTGTCTGCATTGTTCTGAAGTTGCACCACAGCGGTGAGGCAAAGAAGCAGAAAGGAAAGGTTGTGCCCTGGGCCTGAACTAAAAGGACAACAGCTGGGTCTAAGCCTGGGGAAAGACCAAGGTTGTGTCTGAACCTGGGAAGAGATAAGATATACAGAGGATGAGAATATGAATGTGATGAGGAAAGAGAAAAGGAAGAGTAAGTCTCTTCAAGCCAGAGAAACTGCACGGTGAGAGACTGGACTGTAAGTGCACAGGTGATATCTGTGTCAGCCAGAGCGAAAGGTGGCTCTGTTAAAGGTGAAAAACTGTGAAAGTAGAAGGATGGATGGGTGCTTTCTGGTTTGAATACCTGCTGTCTGCTCCTGAGATACAGGAAAGAGAGAAAGGGATTGCTTTGTCTGCACACCGTGGCTGGAAAGAGAAGCAGCAGAAGAGAATGCGCTGAATGTTGCTGCTGGCATCCAGGGCTGGGTGGGGAACTTGCTAACCCCCATCAAGTGGGGTCTGCCACTGCAGGAGGTCACGTATCATGTAAACAAGTGCTAGGGTGCTCTGATTGGATGCAGCTGGGCTGTGGGGCCACTTCCTGGGTCCTCTGTCGTGGCAGGCCTTGCGCACATGCTCTGCAGTGGGGCCTGTAATGGACCAAAGGGGACAAGCTGCAAGATCTGCAAGCAACATGCAGGAAGAGCAAGCCGCAGCCTCTGTGCCCCCTGTTGAAGCTCTGTGCCCGGTTCTGCTGTGATCCATTAATCCCCAGGACCTCAGTGAACGGTACTATCCAAGGACTGAATCTGCGGAACTGTGAGTATATTGCTGGAATTGCCCTGCACCTGGGGACTGTAAATAGGTTGGCCCACTTGGGCAGGAGGTAGAGCTAAGGACTAGAGGGAAAAGGTAAAGGTAGCTCTAACTGAAAGCGAATGGAAACTGTATAAAGTTTAACTCAAGTAAGTGCGCCAACGCTGGCTACCAGCTGCATCTCAGGCCTACAACTAGAATCTGGCTACCCAGATACTGGACTGTGGGGTTTTAATGAACTAGGCCCCATGGGTCTGGGCTTACTACACTTGCAGCAGATAGCTAGTAGACAGATTAGATGGCTGCATTGATTGAAATACAGGTTTGAATCAAAGGGAAATATGATTTGGGAAATGCAAACTGAAAATGCCTTAACCTCTATTCCACTACCCCACTCCTAAACCCTCCTTCTGTAAGTAAATCCTGAAGTTATTGATTTGCAGAAGAGATGAATCCAGAGCCTAATTTTAGTGAGCCTGTTTAATGACTGAAATGGAAAGGTAAATGGTGAATGGAATGTGGGGAGGTTCGAATCCTTGGAAAGTCAATGTCTCCCGGTAACTGCTGGGGAGGTGGGTTGGTACGACATCCCAAGGGGTTGTACTGCAAGCAATCAGACTCACTTAAAATGCACTCTGGGTGGAGGCACTGCCATTGTTTGTGTTAGCTTTTGGTAAAGGATCCCCGTAGGTCAGCTTTGGGAACCTAGGCCCTGTGTTCTGCATCCTAGGCAGCAGGCAGGGGTAGGGGTCCTCTCCTGGATGGCGCCGTAGAGGGACTACATGAAGGATGGCTAAATCCACCTTTTCAGCAAGTAACTCATCATATCGTACTCGAGAAGCATCCAACTGTTGCCGGACAATAATGGAGGAATTAGCGGAGAGGTCCCTGTTCAACTGCCTGACAGTCAACAAAAACCTATCTTCCTCCTGAGGACGGCGCCTTTTGTGCTCAGTGGCCAGCTTAATACACTTGCCTCTAATGGCACACTTAAATGCCCCCCCCCCAGCCAATCCAGTCTTGAGACAGACCTCATATTAGCATCCCAAATGGACCGAATAAAGTCCCTCATGTGAGCTACCAGTGTCAGGTCTTTCAGGAGTTGGGTACTGAGCCGACAAATCCCCCTCTCTCTTCACCCTCATGGAGAAACTAAATGAATTCAGTAGGGGCATGGTCTGAGAGAACTGTGGGTAATATGTCAGCTGAAACAAGGCCAGAGAGGGAAATACTACTCAACTGCAAGATATCAATCTGAGAAGTCGTCCCATGGGCACAGGGAAAAAAAAAGGATTGGCAGTCTTTAGGGTGCAGGATTCTCCAGGGATCCACTAAGCCTTAATGATCCTGGAAATCTTGAAAGCCCCTCTGACCTGGAGACGGACCCCATCTAGAAAGGTCGGATCTATCCAGATCATCCTGGTTACCTAAATTCCAATCACCCCCTAAGATTATGGGCAGCCGAGGGAAGGCAGAAAGATGGAACCCACGATCTGAAAAAAAGGTGGATGAGTCAAGATTAGGGCCTTAAACAGAACCAAGAAGAACTTCTGTGGTACCAAGCTGGCCCTGAATTAAAATGGATCGGCTTCCAGGATCCTAGTGTTCCCTGGTCATTTGAAAGGACGTACCCCTCACCACCAAAAAAAGCGACTCCGCCTTTTAATGAATGAACCCCTGCTTCAAAAACGTGAGCCACCCAACACCTCCTTAACAACGGGAGGTCTTCTCTACTCAAATGAGTTTCCTACAACATTACAGTATTGGGATTACATTTTTTGCAGGTGCCCTAGAAGCATATCTCTGTTTTGCTTATTTCAAGCCCTCAACATTCCACAACAGAAATGTATAGTTAGTACTCATTCATAAATAAAGTAAAGATGAACAGTAAAAGGAAGGCACACAAAATAAAACCCAAACCATGGTGCTCTGGGATACTGCACCTACGCAACCCCCCCACCACCCCATCCCAAAAACAACTCCCTAATCCAAAAGAGAGCAAGCCTTGAAGCCCCATACATCCCAGCCACCATGTACAGAACTTGTCAGCACCACTGAAGAAACCCCTCAGAATATAGCATTTGCATAGTACCCTGAGCCTGCTCAAGGTTTGTCATAGCACTATGATTGCTCTGTTTGTATGGTTCGTTCTATCTGTTATACTGTATCCAAATCTGAGGAATTCTATTGTTGCATTTTGTGTATTTTTACAATCTGTATTGCCTGTACCGTGTTCAACAGCCACATTGTTTTGGCTGGCCCGGTGGCGCTGAGGGCTGAGGCGCTGGCACCTTACCTCTCGCTATGCCAGCGACCCATGTTCGGGAACGAGCATGAACTGTTGGGGGTCAGCAGGGGAGGAGAAGGACTGAGCGTCTGATGGACTGCTCTCCTTCTCCAGGGAGGGAGTTTCTTGGTGGTCGGCACTTGCTCGCCCCCCGAAGGAGGCTGGAGGACAAGGCGCCGCACCACAAGTAGGGGAGGAGTTGGGCCAGATGTCTGGAGGAAGTGTGTGTGGATGGATGCGTGCTCCACTCCCCTGACGTCCTGGCACAGTCCCGACTCCTGGGAGAACAGCAGAAAAAAGGATACTGCCGTGCAGGATGGCGGAGGGCTCCTTGCAGGCTCCGGCCCCGGCTAGCCATGGTGCTGGACACCTAATCCGGTCCTTGGTGGGGGATGTTGACCCCTCACCAACCCCGCCGGGGGGGGTAAGCCCAGGGGCTAGGTCAACGCTGGCTGGTGGATGCCGGGGGACGATGCTGGGGATGCCCTCCTGATATAGCCGGCAGTAGGAGGAGAAAAAGTAATAACTGCAAAAAAACAGCCACATTGTTTTGTCTTCCGTCCTTCACAATTTGTAACTGTCCTTCTATCCATTATTGTATAACCACTGTTTAACCATTGTATAACCACTGTTTTGTATCCTCATGCAACCCCCTTCCCCCAGGTTGCACCGTGAGACAAGCAACTTGTTGTTCAGTGTGCCCTCCTGGTGAAACATTTCAATAAATTAAAAAATAAATTAATAAATAAATTAGAACATACAAGCCCATAGAAATCCGAGACCAAACATTACGACTACGGCAAAGCATACCCAAAAGACACAATATAGCTATAGAGAGAACATTCAAGTCCACCCCCCAATCCCAACCCCCAATAAACCATAACAACACAATAAACTGAATCCCTGGTCCTAACGACTGATCTCCCACAACTATAACACCCATGATGGCAGAGACCCTGCTCACTCCAGCCCCCCGGCCTCCCCCACCGCCCAACTGCTCACAACAATATGAACCTGTGAAAACATTTATTAACAGCCAATTATTCAAAACAACAGCAAAAACTGCAATCTATTCAAGAGCGACCCCTTAGAATAAACATCCCAACAAGAGTGAACAAGAGAAAGAATACAGTTCAGTATTAAATTGGTTATCCAGTGGAAGCTGGATGTGGATCCAAAGAATTAAGAAAGTCCCAGTCAGCCGAGAGTCCTGAAAACATTGGGTAACACTGAAATCCGAGCAGCCAGTGGTGTCCTTAAATAATGTAGTGCTACCATAGCAATACAGAGGAACAATGAATGGAAAACTGCTTGGAAGAACTAAGTGCTGGAGTATGTCATCAACCAGGGAATTGGGACCGTGAAGCAGCATTTGGCCTTCATTACCCATTCTGGCCTCTCGCTAGCCGAAGCCAGGCATGCAGGCTGTCCTTCTGAGAAAAATCAAAACAGGAAAGCCGGGGGATCCGAAAGTCTAGCTGAGGCCACAGCATCCTGGCAAAGAGTTCCAACAAAATTCTTGCCCCAGCAGTCTCATAAATAACTCAAAAGGCTCCCCAGCAAAGAAAACATTAAGGCACTTACCCCACCAGAGAACAGCATCCTTACTCCTGCAGTCTAGGGGTTATGATGAATATACGATCCCATCTGGTTGCACAGATCCAGGAAGCTGTCCTAGAGAGTATAGGCAGGCACTGATTGTGTGATCAGACAGGCAGAATATGACAGCAAATGAGACGAGTCCAAGCATAGTAAAACTAAGATGAGATACTGCAATGCTCAAAAGACTCACTTAAATGTCTGGAAACGTCTGCTTGAGCTCCATTGTAATCTTGTCCTGGGTGTCCCAGCTCAGCCAGCTACCATCATGATAGACTTGGAGTGCAGCTGGGTAGCGAACCCAAAATCTTATACTGGCGGCCAGCAGTTTGGAGACTAAGGGATGCAAAGCGGCCATCCATTGTATGACTGAAAAGGGCAAGTCTGGGATATCCGTATCTGTTTTCCTTCCCAAAGGAGCTCCTTAACATCCCTGATTTTAGCCAGTATGTGCTGCTTGTCAAGGAAGTTTAATAGCTTGCATATTACTGGCCGAGGTGGAGAACCAGGGGCAGGTATGGGGCGCAAAGACCGATGCCCTCTCTCAATTACACAAGTTGGTCCATTTGGGGAAGGGCCCACTAGTTTTTCCTAATATGTTTTGAATAAAAAAGATGGTTTGGGGACCCTCTAATCCTTCTGGAAGGCCAGCCACTGCTAAATTATTTCTGCAGGACCACCCTTTCAGGCGGTCCCTCCAACATTTTCACCTGCTGCCTGAGTGAGACCACCTTTAGGTCCAACTGTGCTTGCTAGCTTCTAAAGACGTGCAGGCCTCAGCATCTCTGATCTGCCAGGAGAGCGTGTCCGTGGTGCTGTTGGATTTCCTCAGTCAGGACTTGAAGAGAGCTGCAGAGCAGGGTCATCTAAGAACTTCTCCGATGAAAGTGTTGTGGAATTGGAAGAAGTATGAGATGCACCCGTGGTCTGCTGTTTAGACTGCTTGTTAGTTTTGTCTCTTTCAGGCATTGGCGGCAGCATGTGGTGAGGAAAGGGCGCCTTCATATCCGAATCCATCACCTCCAGCAACAATCTGAAGCACCGATCAGCCGCACAAACTCTTCTGACAACTGGCAAGATTGCAGGTATTTTAAAAATGAAGTAAAGGTAGCAGATTTTAATGAAGAAGGACACAGGAGGTGACAGCTGTGAGCAGACATGTCTGTTTAAGCCGCCATCACGTGACCGCTTCCCTGTAGCTTCTATAGGCTCAGGTTTGGAGCGTACATGTCTTGGTGTTTTACCGAGACCAGATATAGACTGAGGACTGTCATCGTCTATATCTGGTCTCGGTATAGCACTGAGACATGTACACTCCAAACCAGAGCTTTTAGAAGCTACGGGGATACATAACTCTAATGGACAGACCTGCGGCTGCTCCCCGCATGACAGTCATTCTCCAGACAGCCATGGGCAGTTGTGGGCACACCGCACGGGGCATTAGTGTTTGAAATGCCGGCACAGAGGGAGGCAGGATCAACCAGATAAATTACTAATATATAACATCGGTGGAGATAAAAAAAAATCAACTTTTTCTACAAGTTCTAATCAGGCCCTGCTTCACACTGAGGTGTGGTCCGTTTTTATGTGGGCATTTCCTTTAAGAACGAATTCCATTTCTGCTATTGTTTCATCTTTACAAGCCTTTCAGTATCCCACAGTAGGCATTTCTGATTTACACTGTGATAGTTAAGTACCATTATCCAATGGCAAGAAAGAATCCTGGGCTCTGATTTGTCAATCTAGGGCTAGACCCAGGATGTTATCCCAGTATAACATCCTGGCTCTAGTCCCAGTACACAGACGATCGAATCACTCAAGGCAAAAACCACTGCAGAAGGCACCTCCAACTCAATCTCCATTCAGTCAACTGAAAAAAATGGCTTTACTGAAAGACGTGACAGTTACTGTCAGTCTTTAACTTTCCCTTCCTGTTGGCCAGTTTCCTCCTTTTGGCCCCACTTACCAGACAACAATTCCACTGACTTCTTACCAAAATATCCTCATTTTAGCCACACATTAAAAAATGAAAGTGAAGCCGTCAGTGTGATTGGCTTCACTTAACCTGTGGTCAGCAGCATGGTTAAAGGCAGTGTGCGTTTCTCTTCACTCGCTGTAAACCATATGAAAACAGCAGAACACGTGCCACTTACCGAACAGCTTCCCCACCTTCCTGCTACACTAAACATCCTCATTTAAAAAAACACAGACTAAGCCTAAGTGTTCATAGACGTGTGGAGGGTTTTGCTGTGAACTATATTTATATATATTTTTTGCATGATCTTTTTACCTTCCTCTTATGCGCCCGCTGTTGTTCTCTCCTTCAGGCAGCCAAGTCCTGCTGTTACCTCCAGCTGACCCGCCATCTAGCTGCTTCAACTCCCCGCTGTCCTGGTCGTATCCCTTCAGTGAGGGAGCCCCCTTTACCTGCAGGGGCTTCGGAAGGGGAGACTGGAGTGCTTGTAGCACTCCCTTGCATTGTGGGGAGTGGAACTGCAGCCTGGAGGCATTGAGGGGAGGCGGGACTGCCATCATTCGGACAGCATACATGCAATTTCCATGCTTTTCTTGTTCCCCCTTGCTGCGCCGCCCTAGTAGTGCCCCCGGTCTCCACCAGGGGCCGCTACTGAGAGAGGCTATCCACCCGACCCACCCCAGAAGAGGAGTGCAGTCCTATGGATGCTCAATCCTCTCCTTCCCCTGCCAGCCCCGGTGCCCTGAGTCCGTTCCCAAACCCGGGTTGCCAGCGTGGTTCGAGGTAAGGTGTCCAGGGCCTCAGCCCTCTGTGCCAGTGGGCCAAATATATATTTCTTACACTTGAAAAGCATCTCTGCAATGGGAGTGGACTTTACGCATGGCACCTAAGATTGCCGGTACATGGGTCTCGTGATCCCACTGTAGTAGTGGGGCACTGAGTAAAGCACAGACACAATAAATAAGGTGCAGAAATCACACAGCAGTGTGAATTTATTGAAGCAAAACAAAAATAAAATAACTTTTAAAGAAACCAAAAAGTCAAACAAACATGGCACAGTTGGGACCTGGTGTTGGTCCACTTTGTGTGTGTCTTCAACTGGTTCCTAGGTTGAACTAATCTGCCCCTAGATTGCAGAGAGGACCTTATATACAAAATGATCACAAGGTTTGTGAGGCTCTGCCTTCTAGTCTAATAAATTGTGTTTCTAACTAATAAAAATACAAACAAAGTGAAATATGATTAACAATTTTCATAATCCTCTAAGATTTTGGCACACCATAAGAAAAACAAGCATTTGTCAATGCTGAATGTCGATTGCGTTGGTCTGCTGAGCTCGCTCACTGCCCCTCTGTCACTCACTCACTCAGTCTATTTCTCCCAGTGCTGCAGGCTGCTCTTTTGTACTGGGCTCCTGCCTGCATTGGCACCTTGTTCTGTCCACTAAGAAATCTGCAGCTGTCCCAACAGAGCTCTGTTGAGGTGGCTCACTCCCCCTCTCTCACTCACTCATTCTGTTTCTCCTGATGCTGCAGGCTGCCCTTTTGTACTGGGCTCCTGTCTGCACTGGCACCTTTTTCTGCCCACAAAGAAACTCACAGATGTCCCGACAGAGTTCCGTTGAGGTCGCTCACTCCCCGTCTCACTCACTCATTCTGTTTCTCCTGGCGCTGCAGGTTGCCCTTTTGTACTGGGCTCCTGCCTCTGTTGGTGCCTTTTTCTGCTCACAAAGAAATCTGCAGCAGTCCTGACAAAGCTCCGTTGAGCTCTCTCACTCCCCTTCTCTCACTCGCTCATTCTGTTTCTGCCAGCGCTGCAGGCTGCCCTTTTCTACTGGGCTCCTGCCTGCATTGCCGCCTTTTTCTGCCCACAAAGAAATTTGCAGCAGTTACAATACAGCTCCATTGAGCTCGCTCACTCCCCCTCTCTCACTCACTCATTCTGGTTTTCCCGCCACTACAGGCTGCACTTTTCTACTGGGCCCCTGCATGCACTGTTGCCTTTTTCTGCCCACAAACAAATCTGCAGCAGTCCCAGAAGAGCTCGATTGAACTCACTCACTCCCCTTGCCTCACTCGCTCATTCTGTGTCTCCTGCCGCTGCAGGCTGCCCTTTTGTTCTGGGCTCCTGCCTGCATTGGCAGCTTTTTCTGGCCAGAAAGAAATCTGAAGCAGTCCCGACACAGCTCCATTGAGCTCGCTCACTCCCCCTCTCTCACTCACTCATTCTGTTTCTGCTGGTGCTGCAAGCTAGCCTTTTGTACTGGGCTCCTGCCTGTATTGCCGCATTTTCTGCCCACAAAGAAATCCACAGCAGTCACAATAGAGCTCCGTTGAGCTTGCTCACTACCGCTTTGTCACTCGCTTATTCTGTTTCTCTTGGCGCTGCAGGCTGCATTTTTGTACGGGGCTCCTGGCTGCGTTGGCACCTTTGTCTGTCCACAAAAAAATCTGCAGCAGTCCTGATAGAGCTCTGTTGAGCTCACTTAGTCCCTGTCTCACTCGCTCGTACTGTTTCTCCCACCGCTGCAGGCTGGCCTTTTGTACTGGGCCCCTGCCTGCATTGACGCCTTTTTCTGCCCACAAACAAATCCACAGCAGTCCCAACTGAGCTCAGTTGAGCTCGGTCACTCCCCCCTCTCACTCGGTCGATCTTAATCTGTCCCAAACACTGATTTCCCACAGTGACCATGCTATTCTCCGGCAGGAGTGCAAAAACATATTTTAGCCAGGATGTGAAAAATGACAGCTGTACTGTTCATAAGGAGGTGTGAAAAAATGCCACTGTTGAAAATGTGGCGTGAAAATATTACAAATTTGCAAAGTTACAAGGGTGCGTGGAAACAATTCAATGCATGCTTGTAACACAGTCATATTATGGAGTTTCATCACCAAATTTTCAACATAGGCATTTTAGGACCTCTTCTCATGAACAGTATCACTGTCATTTTCTTAATCTGTCCTGAACACTGATTTCCCACAGTGACCGCGCTATTCTGTGCCGGAAGTGCGAAAACACATTTCGGCCACAATGTGAACAATGACAGCTGTACTATTCACAAGGAGGTGTGAAAAAATGCCAATGTTGAAAATCTGCCGTGAAAATATTGTAAATTCGCGACATTACGAGCATGCGCATCCCACGCTCGAAAAACAGTAATTTTTGGGATTTTCCACCACTTTTGCAACATAGGCTTTTTGAGAGCCTACCTCATGTACACTGGCACTGTCGTTTTGTTAATCGGCCCTCAAAGGTGATTCTGCACAGTGACCGTGAAATCACCTTTGTGCCGTTAACGCCATGACAGTTCCAGAATTCATGAGGAGGGGTCCCAAAAACCCCATGTTGAAAATTTGGTGCCAAAATTCAAAAATGACTGAGATATGCATTAAAGTTGAAACCCCCATTTATTCCATTATACAGCTTACGGCATTTCCTCAGTTCGAGGTCGGCTTTGAAGAGTGCAGACGTGTCCCCGTCCACCAAAGATCATCACGCCGAGCTCCGAGGTAAGTATGGTGGGAGGCAGGGTGCGCAGTGGGTGAGCGCGGGTTGCGGGTGGGGGGTAGGAGACTGCCAAGGACAGTTTCCTTTCTTACAGGTTAAACAAAAAAAAGGCGTCCTTGGGACGCTTTTTATTTTACAGGGCATGTGGCATGTTGGCGTGGGCTCCCAGTGTACCACGGAGTGTTTCTTTTGGGGGACAGCTGGCAGCCGAGGATTGGGCACCCCGTCGGCACACAACAAAAGGGGGGAGGAAGGTATTACATTATGCCAACGGGGATTGGGCACCTCTTCGGCAGACAATAAAAGCAGAGGGGGTACATCATGCAGACGGGGAGTGGGCTCCCCCATCGGCAAAATAAACAGTGGGGCACTGAAGCCGACGGGGATTCAGGCCTTTGTCAGCAAATAAACATGTTGGGGGGAGTTATATTGTTTGTGAACACGGCGGCAAGCTGCTGCCATGTTCACAAACAATATTAGTGTTTCTACATCCTGCCCTGCAATGACGGGTCACTCCCTTATTGCAGCAGATGGCTGACGCTGCAATGATGAGGCGACCCCTGATTGCAGCGGCTAAATTTTCACAAGTTGGTGGCATGCTGGCTGAACAAGTGTCAGCAGCAGCGTGCCACCGCACTGGGGGAAGTGGGACAAGCGTTTACAGGCTGTGGGGGCATTGGCCACAACAGTGGCGTGCCTCCACAACCTGCTTGTGGAGAAACCTGCCGCAACATGTTTCTTACGCATGCGTGCAATCGACATAATAATGCAAATAAACCAATTTTGTGGACATTTCATTCCTGTAGCCCCACCCACCTATTATTAGTGACAGTTCAGCCTAGATAAGTAGCACAATGGGGTGCTGGCCCCTAAGAGAAGACCTGCAGAACAACACCCAGGTGAGCTACAATGGTTGGGAACTACAGAACATAAGAATAAAATATTTATTTCATTGTCAGGATGCTATCAGCACTAGCGAATCTAAATATTTGTAATGTTGTAGTCCTTGCTAAAGCTTAAAAAATAACCTTTTATTTAGCATAAAGCTGGGCTTTTTCTAGTGCTGCAATACACAGGGCTCTTGTTTTACAGAGGGAAAACAAATAAAACAGGACGAGCAAGCTGAGTGCACATGGAGGAGTTTTCTCATGTAAACAGCACTTTTAACATGAGAAACCCTCCGTGGCACTGCTCACAAAAAGAATTGTTAATTTTAATCTGCTCTGTAACCCTGCGAGTGTTTCTGGTGCCAAGAAAACACTGGTAAGAAGAACAGAGTCAGAAACCAACAGATGAAAAGCTCCGGCTATTTATAACACCAAGTTTCAATGTTTGGCATTTTTAACAGTTCTTGCACTAATTTTTAGACACTTCCAAGGTTTTGTTAAAAGAAAATAGTGAGTATCAGCGTCTGCCCAGGAGAGTCCCTAATACAGCTCACAGGGCAGAGCAAGTCTGCTTCACATAAAACACTTGTTTTTCTTTCTTTTATTCAGGTTATACGAATGTTAGCATATAAGGCACTTGTAAGGCAGGACCTTACCAAATGAATTAAAAATGCAAAGAATATATTTTTCATACTTTTTCTTTTGTTTTCACAAATAAGCCATTAGGATAACAGGATAGCAGACTGGTGGGTGTCGCAGGATACTGTCCTTCTTGGTGTTGGACGACTCGGCCTGTGGCCTCATGCCCAACCACCTGAGGCAGGATGATATCCCAGCATGACACCCACCCTGTCATGCATTATTCCTTTGTTTTAGAATCCCAAGATGTAGTTAATGTCCCTCCCAGTCACATAATTCTATAGTAGAACATGGATGCACTGTGACAGCAATAGAGCTGAGTAGGGATATAATTTACATTGTACAATGGAAGAAAGAATGCAGCTCCATGATTGGTCAGACTGGGCTGGGAACTGGGATGTTATCCCAGCATAACATCCTGGCTCTAGTCCTAGCACACAACTGACCACATTAAAAGTTTTAAAAAGATTGCTCCATACCACAGCTGTCCCTACAAGCAGCTTCAGTGGTCCTGCTCTGCTAGGAATTGGCGTTTGCCCTCCCTCAGAATCAGTACCCCTTGACAAAAAAATCAACCCATTATTTAGTCAAAACTACTTTGCCACTTGGACTGTCACTGCCTCCTACTATCCAGACACTCCCTGCTCGGAAACCTCTCGCACAGTAATTCAGTGTGTGACCTGAGCAGAGTGAGCGTGTGTGTAATCCTATGCTTCACTTCCTTACTCTTTTTCCATTTTCTGCCTTTCTCCCAGTAACGGTAAATGCTCTACTGGAAAAAGACACTGCTTCAACAGCGAGACGGGGTGAAAGAGCTGTTTCTCTAACTTCCATGGTGGGCACTGTCACAAACCCACTCAGCAGGTCAGGCCCTCTGCTCCCACAGTGCCAACCTCCGAGCGCAGTTGTGTGAACAATTAACAGAACAGGGTAACCCTCCTGTCTGTTTTGTGGGTTCAAATCAAACTTTGGTCTCAAGTTCTGGAGGGATTCAAACTGTGAACCTCTTGCTAGTGTACCCAATGTACAGGCTCAGATAATTCTGCTTTTCGGCGAGGCCAGATATCTTTCACCTATGGGCACCTAACCAGGTGTACAAAATGAACCCTTAAAACTCTATTAAAGACCTCAGATTAAACTCTTACCTTTCCCCAGTTTGGTAAAAGCAGTAAGCTTTGTACAGTGTCAACTTTAACCATGTATGGTTCACTTGTCAAGAAAAAGAATTTCAAAGGCACACCAAGTGGTCTCTAAAGTAGAGATTTACTTAAAAATAGATAAAAAAATGTAAAATGTAAATACAGAACCATATATCACAAAAACATACAATCATTTAAAAGAACAAGGGTTAAAAAAAGTGCTAAATTCCTACCACCAGACAATTAGACTTATATATCTAATGCATCTCTTCTAATAATGCTGATAGACAGATGTTGTTGTCAAGAGAGTCTAAACATGTGTGTCAGTAAAGGTCTGTTTCAGCATAATTAAAACACTGTCTTGACCCTGCCTTCGCCATGATGTCACCCAGCTCCTCCTCTGTTTATTAAAAATTAGAAAATGGGCAAAGACAATTCTCTCTTCTGATTGGCTGAGACACTTATTTAGGTGGGCATCTATCAGACAATAGATGCCCACCAAATAAAAAGTCCCAGCCCAATCCTGCCTCATGCCCAGCTAAGTATCCTTGTGCCCAGCCTGCTTCATCATTGGCTGAAGCACTGGGCACACAATTTCAAACTGTCGCCATTTTATTAATCTCTTAGTGAGAGGTACCACCCCCCGCACACACACACACACACACACACACACACTCAGTAATCAAACCAGTCTCTACAATTAAAATAATAACAGCACACAGAGCAAAATAGTTTTTCCTTTGATTGACTGTAAAATTGTGACATAGCTAGTCATGACTCAGCTCCCTCAAAGCTTACAGCCGTGGTGGACTAGTGGGCTACCACACTGGGGCTCTCGATAATTTAAAATAAATGAATTGTCTTTCTTGGGGTCTGATGTGGGGCTCCTAAGTTCTTGAATTATGTGCTACTGATCTGACAGTGGCATGTGGAGATTATAATGAGGCGGCAGCGAGCAGCGTTGTCAGATGCCTGAAGAGAAAGTGCCTGCGGGCATTTCTATCTCCCAGCCCGTATGGGCTCAGCGCCCGGCCTGCTCCACACGGGTGAGACAGGGAAAGGAAACTGAGCCATCAAGAGCAGGCGCAGCCACAGTCCAAAAGCTGTCGTTTCCCAACCAGGCTCTGCATCGTTTTTATTCAATACCCTTTTTTTTTTTTTTACAATGTCAGCAGTTTGTTTTAAACTTGTAGCGCCACCATGCCAAATCATCTCGCTTCACTCCCAGCAATCTCTCCACCCACCCCACTTCATAAAAGCAGAAAACGACCAACAAGTAAAACAACACAAATATTTTTGTAAAATCTTTCCACGCACAGCAAAGGCACTAATCAGTCTAATAATCTACAGTACCTTCTTTTATGTTTCCATTTTTTTCTTCCTCCAAACTCGCTCAAAATCCAATGCACCAAGCCCTGAATCTTTTTCCCTCAGACTGAGACACTGTACTATTTCTGATTCACTGCTGAGGCGACGCCACATTATGCGCTAAAACTCACTTTGAAAATAATATAAAAAAGTTTCCACAGTAATCCTATTACTAAACTTATTTGGGGGCAAAAATATAGAAAATTAAGAGAGACACAGTAGACAGATACCTGTATAAACAGCATGTCATATGCAGCAGCTCCCTCTAGTGGAACAGGGACTATTTTGCAGAAGCTGCTCTTTCTGATCATTCTTATAATTATTTTTCTTTTTTTTTTAATATACTCATTACACAAAAATACAATTAAGCTAATACCCATTTTCTAAGCGCAATAATACCCTCCAGGGTAGGCGGTATTATGCTATACGGACCTTCCAGGGTAAAGAGGCGCTTCGCCCCGCGCGCGCCGGGTCTCTACTACGCCCCTGGGCGGTCCGGTATAGCACAATACCACCCACCCTGGAGGGTATTATTGCTTACTTATACAATCAGGATGTCTATCCAGCAGGAGGTAAATTAATAAAGGTGACCTCAGCAAAACTCATGTCCCCACATGACTTTCTTTAAATAACATCCCCTCTTTGATCTCAAGTAGCTCTTCTTCCCAGGACACATCAAAGAATATTTTATGACTTCGCACTAAAGCGTCATAACCTGCTCTCTTCCTCTAAACGTTATAAAAGTTTATGATTTCCCATCCTAGCAGCTGACAAGCTACAATTAAGCTAGATAAACAGGGGATCCTTAATTTAGTCTCTTCTAGCCTGTAATTATCTCCTGGCTGTTATCTTTTAGCTGAAACAGCAAGTCTCATGAGACACACTCTATAACACATTTTTATATTACAAAAATCATACAGCGATCAGAACCAGCTGTCCAGGTGTCACAATCCTCCCCACCTAGACTGAATTTGGGGGCTCTATCCCCTGCATGGGATGAGCTTCCCAAATCAGTTCACTCCTCATAGACATGAGACAGCCCATCAGAGTTCTGATTTTTGGCTCCAGCCCTATGTAATATTGTGGTAACATACCCTTGCAAAGCAAGACTCCATATTAGCAATCTACCATTGTTTTTTCCCATCTGCGACAGCCAAACCAGGGGGTTGTGGTCAGTCTGTACCACAACATGCTGCCCATACAAGTATGGCTCAAATTTCTTTAGGACCCACACTATGGCAAGACAGTCCTTTTCCACCATGGAGTATGACTGCTCCCCTGGGAAGTAACTTTTTACTCAGGTATGCTATTGGGTAATCCCTCCCTTGGCTGGATGTCTGACTCAGTACTGCCCCAATACCCACATCTGAGGCGTCAGTCTGAACTATAAAGGGTCTGCTATAGTCAGGACTTGTCAAAACAGGAGCACTGCACAGTGCCTCCTTCAATCTGGTAAAAGCTTCTTCACAGGCTGGTCCCCAGGTAATTTTCTTTGGTATCCTTTTCTTTACCAGGTCAGATAGGGGAGCAGCCAGGGCACTGTAATTTTGTACAAATTTTCTATAGTACCCTGCTTTCCCAAGAAAACTCCTGACCTGCTTCTGTGTTTCTGGTCTGGGCCACACCTGGATTACCTCTATTTTTATTTGGCTAGGACAGAGCTGTCCCCAGCCTACCACATGCCCGAGATATGCCACCTCTCCCAAGGCCACCTGGCACTTCCCGGCTTTGACAGTGAGCCTGGACCTCTGTATCCTGCCCAGCACTTCCTTAAGGTGGGATAGGTGTTCCTCCCAGCTGGTACTAAAGATGGCAATGTCATCCAGGTATGCCACGGCGTACTCCTCAGCACCATTTAACACCTGGTCCACCAACCTTTGGAAAGTGGCCGGGGCATTCTTCATTCCTAAAAGCATTACTTTAAATTCAAATAAGCCTATCGGAGTGATGAAGGCTGACCTCTCCCTAGCTCTGTCCGTCAACTCTACCTGCCAATACCCCTTGGTCAGGTCAATGGTCGTAAGGTAGGTCGCCCCTCCCAACTTGTCCAGGAGTTCATCCATCCGGGGCATCAGGTGGGCGTCTGACTTCCTGACTGCATTCAGTCCATGATAGTCCACACAGAAATGAGTAGAGCCATCTGGCTTGGGCACAAGGACTATGGGTGAGGCCCAGGGGCTGTGGGATCTCTGGATTACCCCTAAATCCAGCATCTCCTCCACTTCCCTCCTAATGTCCTTTTGGACAGCCTCTGACACCCGATATGCTGTCTGCAATATGGGCGTCTGTGTTTCTGTCTCTACATTGTGAGTCACTAAGGGGGTTAGTCCAGGCTTGGAGCTAAACAATGGGGCAAAGTCTGCTAAAACCTCCCTTACTTCCTGGATCTGGTCCAGGGCCAGCTGGGAAGACAATTTAACTGCCTCCACAGAGGACTCCCACTTGCTTTCTTCCAGCAAGTCCAGAAGGGGGTCCCCTTCGTCCGTCCCCTTCCCAGGACTACACACTGTAAACACCATGTCAGCCCTATTTGCATATGGCTTCATCATGTTGACATGGTATATCCTTTCTATCTGTCTTCGGTCGGGTAACTCTATAACATAGTTTATGTCATTTACCTTCCTAATTACTTTGTACGGTCCTGCCCATTCAGCCTCCAGCTTGTCTGTCTGGATCGAAATAAGGACCATGACTTCCTGACCCACCATGTACGAGCGAGTTCTGGCTCTGCAGTCGTACCACATTTTTTGTTTCTGTTGCGCAGCTGCCAAGTTGCTCTGGGCTGTCCCCATAAGCTCCTTCAGCCTTTCCCTAAACCTAAAGACATAATCCACAATGGGAGTTCCCTGAGTGGCATGCTTGCCTTCCCAGTCCTCCCAGATCAAGTCTACCAGCCCACGTACCCGGCGTCCATATAAGAGTTTGAAGGGGGAAAATCCTGTCGACTCTAGTGGCACCTCCCTGTAGCAAACAACAGGTGGGGAAGGTATTTCACCCAGTCCCTCCCATGTTGTTCAGCAAACGCCCAGAGCATTGACTTCAGGGTGCCACTGAATCTTTCCACAAGCCCATTGGCTTGTGGGTGATACAGTGTTGTGCTTCTCTGCACCACCCCACACTTCTCCCATAAACATTTCATCAGGTCCGACATGAAGGAACCCCCTTGATCGGTGATAACCTCCTACAGAAACCCAACATGGGAGAAAATCCCAAGTAAGGCATCTGCCACTTTGTCTGTCCTCAGTGAGGATAGGGTGACTTCCTCTGGGTACCGGGTGGCATAATCCACCACAGTCAGGATGAATCTCTTCCCTGAGGAGCTGTGGGTATTTAAAGGCCCCACAATATCCATTCCCACCCTCAGGAATGGCTCCTCCACTGTGGGCAATGGAATCAGGGCAGCTTGGGTTTTCTTGCCCACCTTCCCTATTTCTTGGCACCGGTGACAAGACCTGCAATACTCCTTCACCTGCTGGGTGAAGTTAGGCAATAAATTCTGGCCAACCACTGTATAGTGCGTGTGATTCCTCAGATGACCAGACAAGGGAATATCACGTGCAATCTTGAGCAACTGCTCACTATACCCTGGGGAATGACAAGCTGCCTGCCTAGCACCCCTCCCTCTGTCTGCACAGCCTGAGTATACATCAGTCCATTTTCCCAATAAACCTTATGTCTGCGTCACCTTCCTGTGCCGTCAGAGTCTGCCAAGCCCTCAGCTTCTCTAGACTAGGGTCACTTCTCTGAGCATCTGCAAACCCCTCACACAGTCCCAAGGCATGGGACAGGTCCCTTTCAGTCGCTAAACTAGGGTCCCTGGCACTAGCGTCAGGGCACTCAGGATCACTGTCAATCCCAACCCTCTGACAATGGGTCACCCCTCCCTCTTTGGAGTAACCCTTTGTAGCTGTGTGGTTACTTGCTACTGGGGAAATTTCTAACCCCTTTTCGTTAGTCTCCATATCAGGAGACACAGGCTAGGGAACCAGCCTCTCAGTGGTTTCCACAATGGCTTCTGTGGGGTTCAGGGAACTACAATTTTCCCTTGCCACTTGGCTACGGGTAACTGCACACACCATCTCCTGTTTGAGATTGTTTCCCAGGAGCACATCCACTGCTAAGGTTTGGGCTACAGCTACCTGTTGTACAGTTCCCCCATTTCACCCCAGTCCAGGAGAACACTAGCGAGGGGCAATGTTTTTTCTTCACCAGCTAAGTCCTGTACTGTGACGTATTTATTGGGTATAAGCTGACCCGGCTCTGCTAGATCCCCTTTTACCAATGTCAGGGATGCCCCTGTGTCCCTTAACCCTTGTGTCTGTACACTATTCACCATGACTGGGTGCATGTGTTCCCTCATGTTCACAGGCATGCTTCCAGGGACAAACAAACAACCCACTTCCTTCCTAGCACCACCTTGTGTATTATTGGTCATCCGTTTGGGACACTGTCTAGCAATAGCCCAGTTTCTTTACACAACCAACATTCATTTCTTCTCTCAGAGAAATCTTTTCTCTGAAACCTGTGGCTAACTGGTTTCGGTGGAGGCAGTGAGGGTTTTAGCTGCCCTGAAGGTGCGCTGTTCACTTTTTGCACTGCCACGCCCGCCCCATTCGCTCTCAGAGCAGGTCTGCTTTTGGCATAGCGGTCCGAGAGTTCAGCAGCCTCTCGCACTGTTTTGGGATCTCGGTCCTCCAGCCCGGTTTTCAGCTGTGCTGGGCATGCCCAGAAAAATGTTCTAACAAAATCACATTTTCAATTTTATCAACAGAGTTTGCTTCAATTCCTTCCTACCAACGTTTTAAAAACTGACGTTGTTTCGTGGCTAGCTCTTCGTAGCTCATGTCAGGGCTTCTCTTGAGCTTATGGAATTTAGTCCTGTATGATTCAGCAGTTAATTCAAATGTCATTAACAGTGCAGCTTTAAGTTTGCTGTAATCATCACTGTCCTCATTGTCCATTTGACCCAATACATCCTGAGCTTTCCCTGTAAGTAGCGGGGATAGCTGGAAGTTCCAGAGCTCTCTAGAAATTTTAGCCTGAATACAAACCTTTTCAAAAGAATTTAAAAAGGCATCCATATCCTCTCCCTCTTTAAATTCGTCCATAAATTTGGAGTTCAATTTGTAACCCAGTCATGTAGTCCTAGTTAAACCCAAGCCACTTACCTGCCCTGGTGCCACTGGCTAGAGTTGTAGCTTCTCCAGTTCATGTTGCCTCTGGCACTCCTGCTCCTCATGGTCTGTGTTTTGGTGTTCTCGCTCTGCCTCATGATCCGCCTTCCGCTGTTCATGGTCCCTCTCCCTCTGGAACTCCAGCTCCAATCTGCGCAACTCAATTTGCAGCCTGAGTACTTCTGGATTCAGGATACAGGTGACCTTCCCCTGCTGCTGTGGCCCTTCACTGACAGTGGCCCTGTTGCCCTCCTCATCGGATCTGGACACTGCACTGGCCGCTAGCCCTGCCACACTTAAGGTTTGGTCCTTTTCAGTCACTGTCTGTGACTTGATGCTCTGAGTATCTGCTACCATCAGGGCATCCACGAGGTTCTGTTTTCTGGCTTTCACCTCGAACGGGACTCCTCTGTCCCCACACAACTACTTTAAGTAGTCTACAGTGTGCCTGCTGTAGTTAGAAGCCATCTTAGTCCCTAACTACAGCTACTCTGACTTGCACTTTAGAGAAAAAAAAATGGGTAGGAACTTGACTGTACACCAAGTGATATAGTTCTGTCTCCTTTTTAAAAATAAATCACTGCCTTTTTCTTTCTTTGCAAGTGAGCTGACGGTCTCAAGCTGACACACTGAACAATAAAAGCTTGTAATACCAAAATTTATCGCACCGCTGCTAACCAATCTGTCACAAATCCACTCAGCAGGTCAGGCCCTCTGCTCCCACAGTGCCAACCTCAGAGCGCAGTCGTGTGAACAGTTAACAGAACAGGGTAACCCTCCTGTCTGCTTCGAGGGGTTGAATCAAACTTTGGTCTCAAGTTCTGGAGGGATTCAAACTGTGAACCTCTTGCTAGCATACCCAATGTACAGGGTCAGATAATTCTGCTCTTCGGGGGGCCAGATATATTTCACCTATGGGCACCTAACCAGGTGTACAGAATGAACCCTTAAAAGTCTATTAAAGACCTCAGAATAAACTCTTACCTTTTCCCAGTTTGGTAAAACCAGTAAGCTTTGTACAGTGTCAACTTTAACCATGTATGCTTCACTTGTCAAGAAAAAGAATTTCAAAGGCACACCAAGTAGTCTCTAAAGTAGAGGTTTACTTAAAAATAGATAAAAAACATGTAAAATGTAAATACAGAACCGTATATCACAAAAACATACAATCATTTAAAAGAACAAGGGTTAAAAAAAGTGCTAAATTCCTACCACCAGACAATTAGACTTATATATCTAATGTATCTCTTCTAATAGTGCTGATAGACAGATGTTGTCAAGAGAGTCCAAACGTGTGTCAGTAAAGGTCTGTTACAGCGTAATTAAAACACTGTCTTGACCCTGTCTTCTCCATGATGTCACCAGCTCCTCCTCCGTTTATTAAACATTATACAATCAGGATGTCTATCCAGCAGGAGGTAAATTAATAAAGGTGACCTCAGCAAAACTCATGTCCCCACATGACTTTCTTTAAATAACGTCCCCTCTTTGATCTCAAGTAGCTCTTCTTCCCAGGACACATCAAAGAATCTTTTAAGACTTCGCACTGAAGCGTCATAACCTGCTCTCTTCCTCTAAATGTTATAAAAGTTTATGATTTCCCATCCTAGCAGCTGACAAGCTACAATTAAGCTAGATAAACAGGAGATGCTTACTTTAAGTCTCTTCTAGCCTGTAATTATCTCCTGGCTATTATATTTTAGCTGAAATGGCATGTCTCATGAGAGACACTCCATAACACATTTTTTATATTACAAAAATCATACAGCGATCAGAACCAACTGTCCAAGTGTCACAGGTACATTCTGGGGTGGGAGGGGGAGACGACCTTTCACTTCCACTTGGTGGCCAAAACAGCAAAGGAGGGGAAAGAGAGGGTAATATAATAGATGTAAACTGTGCTTTTAAACTGGGGGAAAAATTGAGGAACAGACACAAACATGTGGGGGAGTGAAGAGCCAGAATAAAAGCAGCTCCAAAAGAAGTCAGTGTTATGGTGGGCACAGTAACAGCAGCTCCACCTATTAGTCAAAACAGGAAATCGGCACAATTAAAAAAAAGTAAACATACACATTAAATAAACAGCAACAAACATACTTTTAAATGTATTTTTTGAACTTTTCATTTGTTTACACTGATGAGCCATTGTATAACAGGAATAATGCTCTCCAGGGTGGGTGGGTGTTATGCTGGGATAACATCCCTTCTTGGGTGTTAGACACCCTGAGGCCGCCAACCGAGGCGGGATGTTATCCCTGCATAACACTCACCCGTGAGGCATTATGCCTTTCTCATACTGTTTTAAAATGGTCCTTACCAGCCAGCTGTGTGTAAATCAGAGACACTCATAGGATAAGTAAACACCCTGTATAGGTAGCATAATAACAGAACTAGAACCAGTATTTAAAAACATACCTCTCAACCTTATGTGCTAAAAATTAAGAACAGGGCACCAAAAATGAGGGACACTGACCCTCATAATGAGGGACACATACTCAAACATGACGATACAAGCTCAGAACACTGCGGAAACCATTGGATTCATCTGCAAAAGTTTATTTTTGGTTCAGCATCTTAGAATAGTATGTATTTCTGCTTTAGAGTCTAATTGTAGAAATGAAAAGAAAAGTGTGACTCTCACTGGGATTTGAATCCAGGACCTCAACAATCCGTGCTTTAGCTCTTAACCAACTGAGCTTTAGAGTCTGAATTTGCAGCACATGCTCTGTGCGGGCAGTACCTTTCCCATGAGGGACAGAGAAGGGCCAGAGCAATGCTGAGGGGTAAAATGAGGAACATCCCCATAATCAGGAACAGCTGAGAGGTGTGTTTTTTGAAGTTAAACATTTTTATTATTTGAGTATAAAGAAAGGTGCATACATATAGGTATAGATGCATCAGATATAACCTTCAATTGTGAAATAGTTGTCATACAATTCACAATAAACAGGATGCCAGGTAAACATTTCTTAAAGTATCTCGTCCTAAAGTTGGACGGAAACAGCTAGCATGCTGTTGTGTTAAATTAGACTTTTATCTTCTATTTATTTTTTCCTTATCATTAGGTATTATTTTGTCAAAGAAGTAATTTTCTCTATTGCAGAAGGCACAGCTGTATTTGTATATTGCATTATGGCTGAAAACCTGTAATTCATTTTTATGTATCATTGGTATATTCAAGCTAGTGGACTGATGTCCTTAAATGCTTGCCTTAAGGTTTGATTTTAAATCTAGTGGTAATTACTCATGTTGCCAATTACTATACCTTGCTATCATTAAAAAAATGATCCAGCCTATATTTAAATGAATCTATACTTGTACTCTTTACTACATCAGTTGGCAATGAATTCCACCCTGCAATCACTCTCACACCGAACCAGTGTTTTCGTGGTAGTGTATGCCATCTTTGGGTCTGTGTATAGATATGCCAGCCTTACTGTGATGATGATCAGTAACAATAAAATGGCACCCTGATACAGCTTTCCTGTGTCTTTATGTAACCCCTAGGTGGCGCTATCCTAAGGGCTACTATCCCTGCCCGCGTGACTAGGTGTAGCTTGAAGGGCCTGAATTCTGTGAAAGGGTGCCTCCATCCAGAAGACAGGGTTAATGGTAACATAACTGCTCTGGGTATAGCCCTGTGGGACACTGATACCCCCCCTCTTTCCCCTCTAGTGGCCTGTACTGGATAGTAAATACACAATCACAATAAACACCAGAATGTAATGTTAACTCCCCACTTGGTACACTTACCACCAGGGCTAGGTCAGCAGCATTGGCCCTGTGGAGACCCCCTGTAAAATAAGACCTGCAACGGAGAAAGGCAATAGCAATACAGTATCCCCACCACAAAGGTAAGCCACAGTCAGTTTAAATGCAAAAAGATTTAGATCTGATTTATTTGGGGGATGTGAACAAGGGAGGGGGCAGTAATCTGGTGACTGATTTTAGATCTGAATTGTCCAGGTTATAAGGCATGCACTCAAGAGTTCCTCTAACACAGTCACACACACTCTGGGTACTCAGTTGTTAATGCAGGCTAGCCTGAAACATTGCTCAGGGTAGGCTGGCATTGCAGCTGTTGTTGGGGCCCTTAGGAGAAAGAAAACACACATGCACTTAACTCTTAATTTGTATTCCGGAGCCAGAGGGCTCAGTGCAAAATGATTAGCAACAACAATTAAATCAGTTGACACACTTTGATTTGAGCTTTGTTGCAGGGAGCTACCCCACGTTACCCAGATCAGGATGCAGTATGGATGAAATGGAGCTCTCAGGATAACGTGCTGGTTTGCAAGGAGAAGCAGAACCCATACTACGCACCGTGGTGGTCGATCCTGTTCGATGGTGTTGAGCAGGGAGCCGAATCTCCCGGAGGGTCTTTAGTCAGATGTAACTCTGCAGCGTGAGTGGCAGTCTAGGCTGAGATGGTGAGGCGCAGACCAGGTGAAAGCATTCGGATACAGTCCAGTAAGTTTGCTGGAGACAGCTTCCAGCCAGAGTGACACATTCAGCAAATGTGGGGAACCAATCGTGACCCACACCAAGCATTCAGCACACTTATAATAAAGGCAAGTAAATACCACAGTTCGGACGACAGTCCAATTGCAATTCAGTGTCTTTGCACAAACCGTACGTTCTGCAGTGGTTTCAGGTCCTGACAAGCCGAACACTACGAGGCAAATCTTCGGTCCACACTAGATAAAATTCACTCAGTCACAATTCAGGATCCAATCGCAAAGCTGCAATTTTGGATGAAGTCCGGTTTTACACTTTAAGCTTCTTCACTTAGGAAGATGGTAGCAGGCAGGCCAGACACAGCCTTCCCGCCGATTTCCCCTGCACACCATGCAGGAGCAGCTGCTCAAATTACTCGAGCTGTTCACTCTCTTAACTCCAACTACACACTGACTCACTGTACCCGATATTCAGAGTACAGTGAAATATTCAGAGAAAAGTCCGAATTAAGGTTGCATGAATCTCTCCAAGAGGGAGAGCAGGAGGCAGGCAGGCCAGACTCTGCCTTCCCGCTGAATTCCCCCCCCGCTCCCCCGCGTGGAAGCAGCTTGACTGGCTCGAACTTCTCACTCTCCCAGCTCTAACTCACTACTGCCTGCCTGCAGCAGGCAGCTCTGGGAATTCCCAGTAATCCAAAAGGTTTGGTTGGTTGATCCATCTGTCTGTCAAAGCAAAGGCACCCTCTCCTGGTCCATTTAGGCGCCTAACTGTAAAAACTACAATTCCTACAGAAATTTACTTCCATAAGACCCCTGGGGACAGTCTCCATTTTAAGGTCCCCAAAGGTACTGATTGGTCCAAACTGGCAGCCCAGAACCAAGATGGTGGTGCAATACAGAAAGTCCATGCTGCAAAGGAAGGCAGATTAGATAAACCACAATATTATTGTTACTAAAGCAGATAACCAGCAAACAATCACAGTTCTCAATAGGGCTCCCTCTGTGCAATGAGCGATGGCAGAATGAAGCAAATGTACTGCAGCCCGGGCGGGACTCGAGCCTGAAACCACTTGGCCCCAACTCAGATTAATTAGAAACTATGAGATAGGCAGCTCTTAAAGAGACAGGCACGGAGGCTAACAGGGCACTCGCATGTAAACACATTTTTTACTGTCTAAACACAGGACACCAGCCTGACAGTGGGCATTTAGGCAAGTCCAGGAAGAGATTTTAGGAGCCCCCATTTGTGGGATGGGAGTTACATTTATTATTGCTTAAGGTGCTTTCTTTAAGGTTTAAGATGTTGGGCAGTATGTTTTGTTTTAAGTTCTACTTAGTTAGAGCCAAAACAACACCTTTATACATATCATGTACCTTATGCAACTTTTACGCTTTATAAGGAAACAGTGGAAAAGACAAAGCTTTCCTCAGACACTGCAGAAACTCTCAATTAGTGCTTTCAGACAGTAACAACTTTATTTAATGATTTAGAACAGCTAATCACAACTTTCACTTCCTGTTGCTGGCAGTAGCCATTTCATGAGCAGCAGTAGGCTTTCTGAGCTCACTGTATGCTAATATGCCTGTTTGACTTCAGCTATCGGTTGGCAGGACATATTAGCATAAAGTGAGCTCAGGAAGCTCTCTGCTACTCATGAAATGGTGGCTGCCAGCAATAGAAAGTGAAAGTTGAAGGCCACTGTTTAAATCACTAAAAAATCAATTAGAGTTATTTGTTAAAAAATGTTGCTGTCTGAAAGCACTAATCAGGCATTTTTGTAGTGCCTGGGTAAATCTGTGTCTTTTCCACTGTTTCCCTTTAATTGAGCGAAGTTGTGTGACCTGAACTTTATGTCTTATAGGTAATCAGGATATCCACTGTAAGTAGTACCTGTCAAAGGCCAAAAGCCAGACGTCGAAACATCCAAACGACTACATTCTACTAATAAGTAATACAAACTATGTACAATGGATGCAAGTGGTTAAGTGAAAGGCTAGTGGACTCATTTTGTGACTATTATTAGCTACGGTGTAAGGCCTGTAAAGGTATTGCATTGCGGTTGAGGAATGCGGGGGAAGGGATGTCAATGGGTGACCCTGTACTCTTTACTCTGCAGGTGACTAGGTGGATCATGTGTACCTTATGGTTAGCTTATGTCTTTTCTTGGTTGTTTAACTAAGGAATCCCAGGAGGTTGGAGCAGGAGAATGTTTATGTTGTATATACTGGAGAAATGGTGCCCAGGTCTTATCATATTTTGTTAGGGTGTCGGAGGAGATGTGGGACAGCCTCTCACAATTTGCTAGCATGGCAATGTTATCAAGTAATTCCTTGAGGGTGGGAATCATTGTGGATCTCCATTTACATACTATGAGTCCTTTGACTTGTAAACTAAAAAGGATCAGGAAATCCCACTGGCTTTTTGAGAGATGGAAGTCTGCAACAGATGCCTTTGCGCCTAATATATATGTCTACTGCTAGTGGAAGCTTAGAATTTAATATTTGTTGTAGTAAATTGTGGGCTCAGTTCCATGTATCCATAATCTTAGTGCATGAGCATAATATGTGGAAAAGACCTCCATGTTGTTCACCACATCAACATTCATCTGAGTTTATTAGGTTTGCTGAGAATAAAGCTACTGGTGCTCTCTACCACCAGTGTAGTACTTTATTTCGGATCAGTCTGCAGTGGGTGTCTCTATAGGTTTATGTGCAGCCGCCCAGCAAGAGTCCCATTCAGTCCCTGGCATGTCTCTACCTAAAACTTGCTCCCATTTTCCTTTTGCTTTTTCGGTTTGATCAGGAATGTTATCTTGTATAATTGAATATATAAGGCTAGCTCTACCTTTGGTTTTTGTTAATAAGTTATGGAGTGGGTGTGGGGTGGGCAAGCTCTCTACAGCAGCTGTTTAACCTTTTTAATCAGGGGAGTTGTAGAATCTCTGATCTGTAGAAAAGGCCAAAAATCTTCTTTTGGTAAGTCGTATCTTTTTTTGTAGTTCTTGAAAGGAATCCATATCTGATGATTATGGTATTAGTAAGTCCTGTACTGTACCGATCCCTTTCTTTAACCATGATTTCCAGTGTATTGATTTCCCCTCTATCTTGATGTTGTTGGCACCCCATAGGGGATTATATTTGGGGTGTGCAAGGTCTGTTTTAATTATCTTCCCTAGTTTTTGATGATGTTATGGCAACTAGAGAGGTGTGAGGTTTGTGGGGACTCCCATATATATGTGGTAGGCTGAAAGCCCTTTATTAGGGTTGATTCTATTGTGGACCATAGAGGTGGGCATGATCCAGGAACATCAAACCATCTTAAAATTTGTGTGGCTCTAAATGCCAGGTAATATCCCTTTATCCAAGGTAGTCTCCATCCTTTGGTCCAATGCGTTCTAAGTTTATTCCTGCTGAATCTAGGCAGCTTCCTTTCCCAGATGTAACATCCCAGAAGTTTGTCTGTTCTAGTGAACCATGAATCAGGTATAGTCACAGGTACAGTATATGAGAGATTAGATTTAAGATCTTCGGTGCAATAATCATTTTTAACACCTCTATTTTCCCCACTACAGAGAGTTTCAGTGGTTTCCATCTTTCTAGATCTGTCTTTATCTTAGTAATAAGTGGTTCCAGGTTACTATCCATAAGTTTTGTTAATTTAACT
Source organism: Neoceratodus forsteri (assembly GCA_016271365.2). Classification (NCBI taxonomy): domain Eukaryota; kingdom Metazoa; phylum Chordata; order Ceratodontiformes; family Ceratodontidae; genus Neoceratodus; species Neoceratodus forsteri. The sequence goes on along the minus strand of JADMNL010000026.1, from coordinate 331,322,715 downwards.
GTGATTTTAATTCCTAAGTATATTATGTGGTCCTTTGCCCATCTCAGACTTAGGGCCATAAAGTGGGATTCTAGGCATAGTTTGTTGAGTGGTAAAACTTTGGTTTTACTTTGATTTATCTTTAGTCCTGATAGGCTGGTGAATGTTTCTAGTAGCTGGAGTAGTGGTTGCACCGAACTGTGTGCATCTTTCAGGATGACTAGGAAATCATCTGCGTACAGTAGTGATTTGATCTCAATACCGCCTGTCCTAACCCTCATTATGCTCTGGTGTTCCCTAATGGCCTCTGCTAATGGTTCTATGGCTAGGATAAAAAGGAGTAGTGATAGTGGGCACCCTTGGCGAGTCTTTCTCTCCCCAGAGTGAAAAATGTTGATAGTGTGTTGTCAGGATATGAACCTTAGGGTTGGCGTATATAGATCTGATCATATTGATAACATTTGCTTTAAAACCCATTGTTTGCAATACTACATATATAGGTAGCGCCATTCCACTGAATCAAAGGTTTTTTCCAAGTCAATAGCCAGTGCTGCAGCCGGAGTGGGAGGGGAGGTTGATAACTGCATTACGTTTAGTAGGGTTCTTATATGATCAGAGCTATAGCTTCCTTTCCTAAATCTTCCTTTCCTTATCTCCCTGCCCCCTCCCACAAATACCTGTGTTGACCTGTATATACAATTGTTCATGCTCCACCCAGGTCCATCTTGCAAATGAGCTTCTGCTCAATGATGAACGCCTGGTTAAATAAAGACTTGATTGATTGATTGATAACGAACCCCACCTGGGAGGGGTGTACTAGAGAGGGAATAAGCTTTTCAAGTCTGGTCACCAGTATCTTAGCATAAATTTTGCTCTCCACTGTTATGAGTGATATAGGCCTATAACTAGCAGGCAGTTCCTTGTCTTTCCCTGGTTTTGGGGAGAATTGTTATGGTTGCTTCACACACTGTAAGAGGGAAAGTGCCTGTTTTTTGTATTTCTCAGAAGAGTCTCTGTTGAAATTATTTGGGTTACAGCTTGTTAAAACTCTGTTGGTAGCCCATCTCTCCCTGATGCTTTTTGTTTCAGTGACATAATGGCAGTTTTTATGTTGGCTCGTAGCAGATTTGGAGGTGCGGTCACTGTGGGTGAATGCAGGCCACGCATCAGAAGGTGCGTCCCTCATTCCCCAATAAGGCAGCTGCAGGCGCTGACACCAGGCACACGTCAAGTGGCCACCAGATCTAAGAAAAGGTCCGCTGCAATCAAGCAGCAGCACAATAACACACCCTCCCAATGTGCCTGTCCTGGTGAAACCACCGTGCAGAGTGCCGCGACCCACTTCTTTTGCTGATGGGGGAGCCCACTCCCTGTTGGCATAATGCCCCCCTCCCATTTAATATGTATTCCGAGGGGGTGCCCAATTCCCCCTCGGCAATATGCGCCCCCCTGAACAGTCTTTCTTTGCCGATGGGGGCCTAATCCCCGTCAGCTTTAGTACCCTTTCCCCGTTTATTTTGCCAATGGGGGGAGCCCACTCACCGTCGGTATAATGTCATCCCCCACTTTGTTAGGTGCCGAGGGGGTGTTTCATCCCTCGGCTCCTGTCCCCCCACCTTGTGGTGCTGACAGGGTGCCCAATCACCCGCTGGCTACAGCACCCTCCCAAAAACATTTACAGTGGCGTGAAAAGTATTTGCCCCTTCCTGATTTTCCTATTATTGCATATTTGTCACACTGGATGTTTTCAGGTCTTTAGACAAAATGTAATATTAGATAAAGGAACCTGAGTGAACAAATAACACTTTTTTTTACTTATTTCATTTATTTAATGAAAAAGTTAACCAACACCAACTGGCACTGTGTGAAAAGTAATTGCCCCTAATTAAATCAACCCAATTAAAGGGATAATTAGAGTCAGCTGATTGAACACAGCCAGGCTTGATTACAGCCAGCCCTGCTCAATATAAACCTCACTTATTTTGACCCTTACCATCAGAGTCACGTTGCCAGCACAAAGATTCAACAAGCACATTATGCCACGATCAAAGGAAGTTCCTGAAAAGATCAGAAAAAAAGTTGTTGCTATCTATCAGTCTGGAAAGGGTTACAAAGCTATTTCTAAGGCTCTGGGACTCCATCGAACCACAGTGAGAGACATAATCCCCAAATAGAGAACATTTGGAACAGTAGTGAGTCTTCCCAGGAGTGGGCGGCCTGCCAAAATTACTCCAAGGGCGCAGCGTAAAATCATCCAGGAAGTCTCAAAGGATCCTAAAACAACATCCAAAGAACTGCAGGCTTCTCTTGCCTCAGCTAAGGTCAGTGTTCATGACTCCACAATCAGAAAGAGACTTGGCAAAAATGGGCTTCATGGGAAAGTAGCAAGGTGGAAACCACTGCTAACCAAGAAGAACATAAATGCTCATCTCTCATTTGCCAAGAAGCACCTGGATGATCCACAAGCCTTTTGGGAAAATGTTCTATGGACAGATGAGTCCAAAGTGGAACTTTTTGGACAACATGGATCCCATAATGTCTGGCGTAAAGCATACACAGCATTCCACAGTAAGAACATCATACCAACAGTCAAACATGGTGGTGGTAGTGTGATGGTGTGGGGATGCTTTGCTGTCTCAGGACCTGGATGACTTGCCATAATTGTAGGAACCATGAATTCTGCTCTGTACCAGAAAATTCTTAAGGAGAATGTCCAGTCATCTGTCCGTCAGCTGAAGCTGAAGCATAGTTGGGTCATGCAGCAAGACAATGATCCAAAACACAAAAGCAAGTCCACATCAGAATGGCTGAAAAGAAGTAAAATTAAAGTTTTGGAGTGGCCTAGTCAAAGTCCAGACCTAAACCCAATAGAGATGCTGTGGCAGGACCTGAAACAAGCAGTTCATGCTCAAAAACCTACCAATGTTACTGAATTAAAGCAGTTCTGCGAGGAAGAGTGGGCTACAATTTCCACAGCGATGTGAAAGACTGATATTGAATTATAGGAAGCGCTTGGTTGCAGTCATTGCAGCTAAAGGTGGCGAACCAGTTATTAAGTGTAAGGGGCAATTACTTTTTCACACAGTGCCAGTTGATGTTGGTTAACTTTTTCATTAAATAAATGAAATAAGTAAAAAAACAAGTGTTATTTGTTCACTCAGGTTCCTTTATCTAATATAACATTTTGTCTAAAGACCTGAAAACATCCAGTATGCCAAATATGCAATAACAGAGAAAATCAGGAAGGGGGCAAATACTTTTTCACGCCACTGTAGGTGGCATGCCGGGAGCCCACCCCAGCATGCCAAATGCCCCTGAAAGACAAAAACTGTCCTGCGATTTTTTTCTGTTTTTTCTGTAAACCTGTGAAAGAAGAAAACGTTCCCTCGTGGTCTCCCTGCCCCCTCCCACAACCTGTGCCCACCCTCTGCGTGCCCTGCCTCCCCACACACCCCCATACTTACCTCCAGAGCCCGGCATGACCATCTTTGGTGGACCGGGAACACGTCTGCACTCTTCAAAGCCGACCGTGAACTGAAGAAATGCCGGTAAGCTGTATAATGGCACAAATAGGATTGTTTCAACTTTGGTGCATATCTCGGCCATTTTGGGGAATTCTGGCACCAAATTTTCAACATGAGGTTATTGGTTCTCCTCCTCATAAATTCAGACACTGTCATGGTGTTATTCGGTCCTGAAAGGTGATTTAATGGTCACTGCAAGGAATCACCTTTTGGGACCGATTAACGAAACAATAGTGCCACTGTTCATGAGGGGGACTCTCAAAAAGCCTATGTTGCAAATTTGGTGGAAAAAAATCAAAAAAATGGCTGTTTATGAGCGTGCATTGCGCAGTTCCCACCCACGCTCATAACTTTGTGAATCTGTAATATTTTCACTTCAGATTTTCAAAATTGCCATTGTCACACATCTCCTTATGAGCAGTCAGCTATCATTTTACATATCCTGGCCGAAATGTGTTTTCGCACATTCGGCACACAATGGCGCGGTCACTGTGCAAAATCAGTTTTTGGGACAGAGGAAATGATGGCGACACTGCTCATGAACAGAGGTCCTAAAATGCCTGTGTTAAAAATTTGGTGAGGAATGTCCATAAAATGATTGTGTTACAAACGTGCATTGAGCAGTTTCCATGCACCCTTGTAACTTCGCAAATTTGCAATATTTTCATGCCAGGTTTCCAACACTGGCATTTTTTCACACCTCCTTATGAACAGTACAGCTGTCATTTTTCACATCCTGCCCAAAATGTGTTTTTGCACCTGTGGCGCACAATGGCATGGTCGCTGTGGAAAATCAACTTTTGCGACAAATTAACAAAATCACAGTGCCACTGTTCATGAGGGAAGGTCCCAAAATGCCTATGTTGAAAATGTGGTTAAAAAAATCCCCAAAATAATTGGGTGATTGACGTGTGTTGCTCAGTTTCTATGCACGCTCATGACTTCGCCAATTTTTCATATTTTTACTAAAGATTTTCAACGTTGCCATTTTTTTACACTTCCTCATGCACAATACAGTTCTCATTTTTTACATACTGCCCAAAATGTGTTTTCAGAGCTGTGTCGCCAAATGGCATAGCCGCTGTGCAAAACCACCTTTCAGCTAACAAACTGATAGTGCCGCTCTTCATGAAGTGGGGTCACAAAAAGTCTAAGTTGAAAATTTGGAGTGAAAATACCAACAAACGCCTATGACGTTAGGGTTTCCAACTGTAACACACCACCCTGTAAAGACTGACAGGCATCAGGGGTGTGCCTTGGGATCATTGGCTGTAATACTCACGCCATTCCACCCCAACCCCCACCCTGCAGCCGGTGACAGGCAGGTCTGCCTTGGAGTGTTCGGCCCTAAAGTTCACTCCATTCTCCTATGCTGCACCCAGAGACGTTAAACTGAGGTCCCATCTTCCTGGATTGGTGGTAGTGCAGGTGGGTGTTAAAGATCCCATGGCACTTAACGAAAAAGAGTAGGGGAATTTCCCTGGTATCCTGGCCAAATTTCCCTCATTCACTAAAAATACCACCAACAGCTTAATCTGGTTTAAGGTCAGTTGGCATTCATCTGTATCCCCCTCCCCCGAGTCGTGCCTGAAAATAGGCAGGATTTGTCTAGTGCCCTTGCCAGGTCAGGAAAAACTATATAAATAAATATTCCTTATGGAATGGTGTAAGTATAAGGCCCAGAGACCCCAAAGCACACCACAACACTTGTCAGTGTCTACAGGGTAGGGTGAGGTAGAATGGCATGAGCGTTATAGCTGATGATCCAAAGGCACACCCCAACGCCTGTCAGTCTCTGCAGGGTGGTGGCGGGGTTGGCTTCAGTTCAGTACTTCACTGCCATTCCTATTATGCATCTCTAACTCCTGCACTACCAATACCAATGCCAGTGGCCGAATTCGGCATTGACAAATGCTTGTTTATTTCGTCACTTGTGAAGTTCTGGTCTATGGCTGTAGCCTGTGCTGGGGTTATCTTTGGGAGGTTAAGCTTTGCTAGGAATGCTGTAAGGGCCTCCAGAATATTGTTTGCAGATGAGATGTATAGCTGGGCAGTGAAATCTTTCATAATATCATTTACTTATTTTTCTGAGGTGAGTGTTTTACCGTTCACATCTCTAAGGGAATTTATGTGTCTTTTGGCCTGCTATTTTTTTTAAGTCGGTAAGCTAGTAGTTTTCAACATCCACCCCCCTCCCAGTATTTGTGTTTAAGATGCATAATCACCAGTTCTGCTTTCCTAGTTGTCAGAGAGTTAATTTCACTTCTTATTTTTGACATTTCTTTGTACAGTGAGGACTCTGGTGAGGCCTTTGGGTTTGATTTATATTGTAGCTCTAAGGCTCTCAGCTTGTGTTCCTTGTCTTTTAGTTCTTGATCTTCCTTCTTGCGTCTGAATGCAGTAAAGTAGATGATGTTCCCTCTCATGTTAGCCTTGAATGCTTCCCATAGGGTGGCCGGTGATACATCCCCTGTGTCATTTAATTTAAAAAAATCTTCAGCAGCTCTACTGAGCCAGGGACCAAATTCTGAGAGGCGTGTTTAAAAAATCAGCTTCTTCTTTGACCAGTGACTTGCAGATTCCCCACGGTTCTCCCACGGAAATAGCAGTTCAGAGCCAGGTCACTTCAGCCTGGTGTACAGCAAGGAAGTGCAGGGTGGGGGAAGGGAGGACAGGATGAGGGAGATGGGGGAGGGGAGAGGGAAGGAGGACTTCACAGAACTCGAAAAGAAAGACTAGAATGGCAACGCCCATTCAAGGTGCCAGGCGCGAGTATGTTCAGCACGCCACCATCTTTTGGAGGGCAAGAACAGTGCCGGAAGCACCTTGCATAATATATGGATCTATGCGGCTGTGAGCAGAGGAACCGCAATAGAAGTATTTTTAATTGAAAATAGGTGTGTATTTAATTTTTTGGGGGGGGCGCCAGGAATCAGTGCCATTTGCATTACTGAGCCAAGGTAGCACAGCAGTTTACATGTTTCTATGAATGAATTAAAATGTACACAATGGCTTTAGTATGCAATGTTCTGCTGTGTGTGTGTGTGGGGGGGTATTCAGTAGGTATGATGCAGAACACAAGAAGCTGTTTTGTAATGTATTTAATATTAATGTTTGCATAATAATAAGAATACAATTATACATAGCGTTATGTGGAGTTGTCACTCACTGTGCCACATGTACTGCCAACCCTGCACTGTGTGTCCATGGATAGTAGGGTGCTGTGGTGTCCCAGCTGCAGGGAGAGTGGTTGGGCAGCTGGTCAGTGGCCTGGAAGGGTGGTCTGGGAGGTCCAGAGGGTGAATGACTGGGGGTAATGCAGGCTGGGCGGTTGTGGCATGATCCAGGGAGGGTTCTTAGCTTGGATGTAACTTATCACATTTTGTGATATGGGGCAGAAGCATGCCACCATGGTGGATTTGGGGGTATACCTTGGGAACTGGAATTCAGGCATGGTGAGCAGGCTGCTAGGAATGGGGGCTTTCAGAGCCTAAGGACAAAGTTGCAAAGTTGCTGAGCTGCAGTTGCTTCTGATATTGGAGGCTGCTCTAGGGACCCTGTCCTCCTCCCCCAATGGAATACTTTTGATACTGGGAGGATCTCCTGTCATCTGCCTTTAACGCCACACTGATATCGGCACTGCCCCGCTCCCCCAGTATCAGTCACTCTCCCTGTTCCTCATATTTTGCTTTGTTACTTACTCATTAATGTTTTTTTGCCCATTCTATTTAGTTTATGACAATTATGGCAATTTTACCCCTCTGTTGACCACCCACTCTGCAGCCACCCCCACAGCTACAGGGGTACTTTAAGGTACTGAAGAATTGACTGGTTTGTACTCCCCAGCCCTGATTTGCAGTTTGGGAGAAGGCTGGATACTGAAAGATTCATACAGTTTTCAGCTGCAGAGAACTGCGGCTGAAGTGCTGTGAGTGCCAACACCCTTCCCCCAATCAGCTGACAACTCTTGCAAAACACTGAAATGCACAAAGCACAGGGGAGTGGGCCTGTACTTCATGTGCACTGTGTATCTTGTAGGGGCTGCTAACCTATATGCCGCACATTGTTCTTGCACTGCAAAGCGCGTATGGGAAATTTTTTCTGACTGAATGGCTTGAACTAGAACCCTATTCTTTCAATTTTTTTGGGATTTTTTATCTTGTGGTCATTTCATCGTTGCAATAATGCACTCCAGTTTGTGTGGTTACTGGGAAACATATGCACTTGCAGTAGATGAGTTCAGAGGCGCTGTCTTGGCTGTGCCTTATGCCTAATAACGCACTGTATAAGGTTGATATTGCTAGTGACCACATACAGTACTTTGTTGTGATGGTATGTTATTGGTTATGTGGCCCACACTGAGTCTTACAGGCAGAGCCCCCCTGCGTGCCCCCTCACAATAGAAACCCAATTTCCACACTTCCCCTTGCATCTGGTACCCCAGAACTGACTGGCAGTGAGTCTCCCACACACAGCTGGAAGCCCTCATTCCAAAGATTAACCACCACCCCACAGCTGGACCCCCCCCTTTCCACAGACTAGCAACCCCATGCAGCTGCCCCACCACCCAGCTGGAACTCCCCCCACCCACCAGACCAGCCACCCCTGTATCAGAACTACCCCAACATACTAGCGTGCCCCCACAACAGAACCTCCCATTCCACATTTCCCCTTGCTGCTGACTCCCTAGAACAGACTGGCACAGTTGGAACCCAGCATTCTACAGACCAGGCACCACCCCACAGATGAACCCCCTTTCCCACAGATCTGCAACTCCCTGCAGCTAGATCTCCATCCACACCCCAGCAGAAGAACCCCCCAACATACTAGCATGTGCCCTTCAAACAGCAAAAAACCCTTCCCACACTTCCCGTTGCACCTGACTCCACAGAAAAGACTGGCAGAACTGTAACTCCTTGTTCCAGAAAACAGCAACCACTCCACTGCTGGACACCCTCGACTTCCCATAGACCAGCAACCCCCGGCAGCTGACACCCCCAGTAGAGGGCCGAGAAGCAGAAGATATAGAACAGCAGAGAACCACGATTGCAGTGATGCCCAGAGCCAGCTGACCGGATCCCCTCCCCAGCAGACAGTGAACCCACCCACGACTCGCAGAGTATGGAATGCTGCACCTAGTGTGCTCCGTTGGTAGCCACAAACACAGATTTAAAAAAAAATGATTTCAAAATGCTGCGGAGACTGAGCGCACTGCCCGAAATATGTGGATGTCAGTGGGCCATTTCTGGGTCTTGACATCCACAGTATGGCAGTGTGCTTTATATACTCATGCTAGGCAGCAGTATGGGATGTTGCCATTCTAGTCTTTACTACTAGTTCTGTAGTTTCATTTATTTGACCAGGACAGACACACTGAGCTTAGATAGTTCATTTCCAGGTGCATTCTGGGAGGTGGGTTACATGGACACTGAACTAGGAGGAAAGACTAGAATGGCAAAGCATCATCGGGGAGTACATAAAGTGGACTGCCAATTTTGGATGTCAAGACCCGGAAGCGGCTCATTGACATCCACATTGTTTTGGGCAGCATGCTAAGTTTCCGTGGCATTTAAAAAAAAAAAAATTGCCATGTTTGTGGCTGCCACCAGAGCATAGGTTTGTGAGTTAGGTAAGGGGGTCAGGAAGAGGTGTGCTTCTTTTGTCTGCAAGAAGTTATATTGAGGGACCCTGAGCAGCAACATATCAGCAGTTCCGTGCTGTGGATCTTGTGCTTGTGAGCCTCTCCTGAACAAGGGTGGGGGAGAGCAGCTGCAGGGGTGGCCTGTCAATGGGAAGGAGGGGTTCCTGCTGTGGGGTGGGGATGGGATACAGCCAGACTATTCTGTGTGTGTGGGAGGGGGGTTCCAGCTGCAGGGTGGTGGCTGGTCTGCGTAAAGAGGGGTTTCAGCTGTGTGTGTGTGTGTGTGTGTGGTGGGGCTCACTGTCAGTCTGTACTGGGTTGAAGGTGAGCTGCAAGGGGGTGGCTGGCCTGCGGGAAGCAGGGTTCTAGTAGTGGGTGTCTATTTGAAGGGGGTTCCAGTTGTAGTGTGCGTGGCTGCTCCACTGGCCCTCACCCTTGATATACACCCCCTTTATAGCCCACCAATCCTCTCTTGTGGAAAGGGGTACAGTCTGTTCTTTGGGGGATAGTTGTGATGGGATAGCTATGTTGGTGGGACTCATCCATGGTGCACCCCAGGAACATGCTGCCACTGCTGGGGGGAAGGGGACTCTCTGTAGCCTGAGACCAGTGATGGGTGGAGGTTCAGGAGCCCGAGACCAGGGCTTCAAGGTGTGTGTGTGTGGGTGGGTGGGTGGGGGCTTGTGAGTATAAGCATGTGGACATGGAGGGAGGCGTAACATGCCATTAGGGCAGGGGGATGACTTGGGAGTCTACCACCATGGCTGTGGGTTTTCTAGAGCCTGATGCCACAGCTGGAGGTGAGATGTGACTGGACCACTGCCTAACCTTTGACATTCACCCTTTTGCCCACCAAACACCCTGTGGGGGGAGTCCAGCTGTGTGTGTGTAGGGGACACAGCCAGTCTGTTCTTTGGGGGGGGGGCAGCTGCAGGGGATGGCTAGTCTGTGGAAAGGGGGATATGGAGGGGCAGGGGTCGAAACTGGCACCGGCCCACTAGCCAGATGCTGGTAGATTTTTGTACTGGGCTAGTAAGATTTTCCTTTTTTTTTCCTCTTTTTTTATTTGTCACCCTTCTCCACTGACCTCTCCAGTGTGGTCACTTGGCTACTGGATCTACCCATCTGCCTGAAGTGCCGGTCATTCTTCTCCTGGTTGGGGAGCACCCTCCTTCCACGCAGCACAGCCCTAATCCCTTGGCTCTGAGTCCCCCGAGGAAGGACCGCCACTCCTGCCGGTGCTCTATCTACAATGCTGGTGGGCATGTCTGCATGAAGGAGGAACCTGAGAAAACTTTCTGGATGTCCGGCACTGGACATGAGGCCGCTGCCTCTGGGCTCACCTTCACCTATCAGCGGGGAGGGGGGGTTTCTACTTAAGCCCCCGGGAGTGCGGACGTGCAATGACGTCCAGCACAATGCGGGCATGCTTCCGCACCCACTTGCAGGACGTCCACTGCCGCTCCATACCCTGTTGCATACTCCACGTCAGGCTGCAGTCTCCCAGCCTCTGCTAGAAGCCACCAAAGCCACAAGGAGCACCTTCCACCCATCCCAGGAGAGGACAGCAGTCCTACGGATGCTCAATCCTATCCCTCTCCTTCCCCTGCCGACCCCCGAGTCCGTTCCTGACCCCTGGTTGCTGGTGTGGTATGAGGTGTGGCGTCCAGTGCCTCAACCCTCAGTGCCACCAGGCCGGCCTAAGATTTTCCTTTAACTTGCCCTGTGTGCTTATAGCAGAAAAGAAGTGCACCAACTGGGCCAGTAGAAAAGTCTGTGGGGATAATGAATTTAACCAGTCACTAGCCCTGCTGGCTACTAGCTGCAAAACTTGATTACGACCCGTGAGGGGATGTTGTCCCTGCAGTGTGGATAATTCACAGCCCTGGTGGAAAGCCCAGCAAACCAAAGCTGTACAGTAAGCCCAGAGCTGCAAGTCATAAATTAGTGTCAGAGAGGTGATTAGTGACCTTTGCTAATCAAAATGAAAAAATGATTAGCAATCAGCAGAATTTGATTAGCAGTATTCTAAACCATATAATTATTTATTATTATATATATTGATAAAATAGACATTGTATACATTGTTTTGAGACTGAATTTGCCATTTTGACCAAATTGTCAGCATAGCCTTCCTATTACCCCATCTCATGAACTGTATGTACCCAGTGCAGAAAATTTTCCAATCCCTGCCAAAGTGTAATTCTGCGCAACCGCAATGCAACGCCATTCCGTGCCACAGGACTAAAAACACATGTTGGGCAGGGTTTGAAAATAACACCTCTGACATACATCAGGTGGGGCAATAAAAAGGCTATGTTGAAAATTGGGGGGTCAAACTATTTAATTGGTCTTTTATCAGTTCCACAATGTACTGTATAACTAACCGATAGTCAGTTATTCTTTTTTTATATTTTTTTCCTCCTGAGACCTGGCAGGCAGCTACGGGCCTTCAATTGGAAGGACTCTCTGGTCCTGCCACTCCCGTGCTAGGCAGCCTCTGGTAGTTCCTCCACAGATTGCCCCCCCCCCCCCGTGGCGGGGCCAGGAGGAGGTTGCTGGCTTCTCCCCTCTCCCGGAGACCTAATCCAGAATCCGGGAGTCTGCTCCCGGAAGCGGCGGACCATCATTGAGACTGCCAGGCTTACTTTTTCCTGTGTTCTCCCGGCCCACCTCCCTGCCGACGCAAGGACATCGGTGTCGAGCCTCCTGACCCATACTGTCCTCCAGCCACTGCCAGAGGGCAGTCAGCGAGCAGGATGACTAGTCCTTTCCCCCCCAAAGAAAGAAGAGCAGTCCTCCGGATGCTCAATCCTCTCTCCCACTGCCGACCCCTGGCAGCCCAGGCTCGTTCCCCAACCCGAGTCACCAGCATGGTGCGAGGTGTGGCATCCAGTGCTTCAACCCTCAGTGCCGCTGGCTAGTCAAGTTATTCTTAAACATGATTGTCCTGTTTATTTTTGTTTCACTTATTTCATTTCTATGTATTTCATATTTTGTATCTATTATTTTTTCCTCTCTTCCCCTCTTCCCCCAAGACACATCTGAAAATGAACTAATACCAGCTCGGTATGTCTTTCCTGGTAAAACCTTTGAAATAAATACGTACATTACGCATATACTGTCCTTGTCAAACCATGCAAACAGACAACCAGACCTCCCCCAACAACATAGCCCAGTCTCCTTGCCAAATGGTGTGCATCACCACCCCCAGCCCATACCTCGTTGGTGGATAGCAGTCCCCCTCCTACCCATGGCACAGACATCCACCCCTGGTTCCCCTACTGGTCCGTCAGCACCGCTGGTTAAGGACGGTGATCGGCACAGCCCACCTCGTTCAAACGCCGGAAGCTTCTCCAGGCTCCTCCAGCTTCTCCCCCCCAAGAGGAGAGCAATACTTGATCCTACTCCCTGCCGGCCCTTGAATTTGTACTTCTTAATCACCATATTTTGTTATTAGTAAGCATCACAATTTGGTTTTACTCCACTCTGTTAAAAAATGAGACGTACAATACTCACTCTAAAACAAATCTTATTTGGAGCCCTGTGTTGCACAGCACAATGTCAGCATCACACGTGACAGCGCAGTGTCTGCATTGCATGTAGCAAAGTGTGGTGTTGGCATCACCATGACACAGCATAGTGTCAGTATGCCACATGGCAATGTTGTGTCAGCTAGGGATGTCACGATAACTTGATTTGACGATATCTCACGATAATAACCACTGACGATAATTTAGCATTGAAAAAAAAACAATATTGCGATTATCATGCAGCACGATATACTGCGATATACAGTGATGTGCCTTACCTTGCTTTTCCAGTAGCGCATCCCTTTCCAGATGCAGCCGTGATTCCTGATTCCCCATCATCCTCCTATCAAATTTTTACTATTTTTTCTTAAAATTATTAATGCAGTGCCAGCCCTGTGGCATGGAGTTTTGAGGGCCTGGGCACCTCACCTGCCGCCACACTGGTAAACCAGGTTTAGGAATAGACCTAGGTCGCTTGAGAGCTGGCTGCATGAAAGAGGAATGAGCATCCATTGACAGCTCTTCTTTGTGGAGGGGGGACAGCGCAAGCCGTTGCTTGGTCACCATCTAATGAAGGATGGATAATGCAGCAGTAACAGCTTTCTGACGGTCTGGGTGCAGGGTCTGGGGCTGAGTACATGCAACATCTTTACATCACACTTTTTTAAAGACATTTAAAGACACAAGACATTTTTTGGATACATAAGCGAAAAGAGAAAGACCTAGAAATGGATAATAAGGCTGAAAGGGGAAGGAGGGGCTTGTGTGGAAGAGGACCGCCAAAAAGCAGACATACTGAACAAATTCTTTGGTTCAGTATTTTTGGAGGAGGAGGTAGGTAGCGTGTCTATGGTATAAGATGGGTATTAAGGGACAGGAGGTTGACACTAGTCCCTTTACAGAGGAAAGAGTCCTAAGGGAACTGTCACAGTTAAATGCAGACAAGGCAATGGGACCAGATGAGGTGCACCCAAGGTTATTGAGGGAGCTCAAGGAGGAGCTGGCTGCTCCTATGACAGTCCTGTTCAACCTATCACTAGAAACAGGAGTGCTACCGGGAGACTGCAGAAGGGCTGATGTAGTCTCACGCCACCAAAGTGGGAGCAAAAAGGAGGCAGAAAACTATAGTCCTGTCAGCCTGACTTGGGTAGTGGGCAAAGTAATGGAATGACTACTGAAGGAAAGGACTGGGGAATATCTTGTTACCAGTGGACTACAGAATGCAAGGCAACGTGGTTTAATGGGGGAAGGTCTTGCCAGACAAACCTGATCAAGTTCTTTGATTAGGTAACCAAGGAAGTGGATAAGGGGGGAGCAGTTGACTTGGCCTACCTGGATTTCAGTAATGCCTGCAACACTGTTCCACACAGAAGGCTGGTGAGTGAGCTGAGAAGCCTAGCAGTAGACCCTTGAGTAGTAAGATGGGTAGTGAGCTGGCTAGGCTATATGAGTCAGAAGGTGATGGTAAATGTCGTCCACTCTGGAGAAGGCAAAGTGACCAGTGGGGTGCCACGAGGGTCAGTACTAGGCACAGTCCTCTTCAATGTCTTTATTAGCTGCACTGCAGAAGGACTGGAAGGGAAGGAATGCCTGTTCAGAGATGACACCACAAAAATCTGTAACAGAGCTGGCACACCTGAAGGGGGTGGAAAGAATGACTGAAGAGTTAAAAAAAAGCTGGAAGAATGGTCACAAGTTTGGCAGCTGGATTTCAAAGCAAAAAAGTGCAAAATCATGCACTTGGGGCTCAGAAACCCAGGGGCAATGTAACAAATGGAAGGAGAAGTACTAGCAGTCACAAAACAAGAAAGGGACCTGGGGGTAATCACTACTAAACAGTGTGACAAGGAGTGGGAAAGGCTAGTGGGATGCTTGGATGCATAGGCAAGGGCATCACCAGCAGAAAGAGGGAGGTAATAATACCCCTATATAGATCATTGGTGAGACCCCACCATGAGTACTGTGTGCAGTTCTGGAGACCCCACCTCCGAAAGGACATTGACAGGGTTGAGGTGGTACAGTGGAGGGCAACCAACATAGTGCAGGGCCTGCACCAGAAGCCCTATGAAGAAAAGCTTAAGGAATTAAATACTGTATGTACTCTTTAGAAGGAAGGAGGAATAGGGGGATATGACTGAAAAATTTGAATGCCTCACAGGTATAAAAAAGGTACAGGGAGGGAGCGTCTTCCAAAGAAAAGGATACTAGAGGGCAAGGTGTCACATTATGAAGCTGGGGGTTGGAGACAGAGAGGAAATGTGAGGAAGTACTTTTTCACAGAAAGGGTGGTGGATGCTTAGAACAGCCTCCCCACAGAGGTCGAGGGGATAAAACAGTTACAGGGTTCAGGAATGCATGGGATAGACACAATGGTATCTTAAAAGTAAGGCAAGGGAGGGTGAAAACCAGTGACCAAGTAGGGTCTGCAGTGGCACCATAAGTAGGGAAAATAGAGCAAACTACGTGGACCAGGAGGTCCTTATCTGCTGACACCTTCAATGTTATGTTTCACACACCCGCACCATCGCACATATGCCAGTCTCAGGGATGGGAAAAATAAATGGGGGTAAAGGTATGTACACCAGTTGACTTACTTACATAGAAACTGATGGCAGATAAGTACCACTTGGCCCGCCAGCAGAGATCGTGGGGGCCAAAATAGTCACAGGACTTAAGAATGCATGGGATAGACACAAGGGAATCTTAGAAGCAAGAGGTGGGTGTAAGTCGGAGTACAAGTAGGGTCTCTGTCGGCACTATAGGTAGGGAAGTTCGGGCAGATTAGGCATGCCATGTGGTCCTTATCTGCCGACAACTTCTATATTTCTATCATTCTATGTTTCTACCTAGTCTGCCCATTTTCCCTACCTACTTTCTTAGCTCTCTAGTCATTTTTTTCACCCACTCCGGTCTATTCTACCCTATTGCAGATCTTTATACCATCTTCAAAAAGGCATACCTTCCTTTATAGCCCCTCTGCAATGTCGCTAATAAAGATATTAAAGAGGACCGGTCCCAGTACTGATCCTTGTGGCACCCCATTGGTCACCCTCCCTTCCTTGGAGTGAGCTCGGTTTACCACCGCCCTCTGTCGTCTATCCCCCAACCAATTTTTTACCCAGTTTACCACCTTTGGACCCACTCCCAGGCTGCCCAGCTTCTTTATGAGTCGTCTATGTGGAACAGCGATGAAAGCCTTACTGAAATCTAGGTAGACCACATCCAAGGGTCCACCCTAATCTAATTCACTTGTCACCCAGTCAAAGAAATCTGTCAGATTTGTTTGACATGACCTCCCTGTTGTGAATCCATGCGACCTTGAATCCTGTGAGCCACTGGATTCAAGATATTACACAATCCTTTCCTTCAGTAGAGGTTTTCCTCAGTGGTACTTAACGGTGAACAGGAGCCCTTGGACCTCTCTCCCATGTTGATCCCCACTGGTGGGACAGCAGGGAGAGTGGTGGTTGGGGATGGGGGCACCAGGACGCTCAAAGGCTGGAACAGGTGGCGACTGTGTCCAAACAGCTATATGGGGACATATTTTTTTTTGTAAATGTTGCTGATTGTCTTGATAATATTTACCCAAATATTGTAATACTAAAAATTTGATACCGTGACATCCCTAGTGTCGGCAGTGCACATGGCATAGTGAAGTGCCAGTCTGCCACCTGGCACAGTGCTGTCTGAACACTGCATGTGGCCTACTGTGGTGTCTGCACTGCACGTGGCACTGCACAGTGCTGGCAGAATACATACCACAGTGTAGCAACACCACTGTGCATAACATAGTGCAATGCAAACACAGCACAGTGCAACATGTACTGCTGCCACAGTGCAGTACCACGTGCACAGTGGAAACCACAGTGTGCTATGTGGCCTGACATCATTGTTCTGTAACATGTATTGTCATTGCTGAGCTGCACCATGGGCACAGCCATCACTGTGCTATGCCAGTTGCACTGCTGTTACTGCACTGCGCCATGAACTGTCTGATATGTACAGCTGTCACTGCACTGTGCTGCCATCACTTCATTGCCATTACTATGCTGTGCCACATTAGCTGTTGTCACTGCGTTGTACCACATGCACTGCCACTACTGGTGCCCAGAAGGTTGGTGCAAGCCCTGCATAGGGAGGTGCAGACCCTGCGATAGGAACGGGGGGAATGCAGGCCTTTGCATAGGGAATGGGTTGCAGGCTCCTGCGTGGGAACTGAGGTGCAGTCCCATGAGTGGGGAGGATTAGGAGGTTGCAAGCCCCCTGTGTGAAGAGCCACATGGGATGCCGACACTGCACAGCTGCCATGTTCCATGCCAACAGTGCACAGTGACACATAAACATTACTCCACATGAAATGCACTACTATACTGTTTCACGTGCACTGCTGACACTGCACTGCTAACACTGCATTGTACTACAAACTCAGGTTATCGTCCGTGCTAACGATGTTACCTTACATTTAAACCATGTTAGCGCAGGCGCTAACCTTTGAATATTGGCCACAGGTCATTTTCATTGATAATAATTGCATTTTTTCATAAGTTATATAATGCATGTAAGTTTGATCATTTGACATTGTGCATGTCACTGCTAATACGGATGTTGCTGTTGTTGAAAGTGTTAACACTGTCATTAAGTAAATTTTCCATATTTAGTGCTGTACATATGTCTTTCATAGCCTGATGCATTGAGCATGTGACAGCACACGGTGGGGTGAACGCAATATTGCCATGGTAGTCTGATAGACCCCATCACCCTTCCTTAATGTAACCCATGTTTCCTTGGTAGTCTAGTGGCCGACCACACTCCTGATCACCAATCTGTTGTGTTACCCATATATCTGCAGTAGACTAGTGGCCCCTGTTCTCCATCCTATCACATATCACTAACCACCCACAAAGCCACCCGCTGAGGGCCACAGGCACACACAGCCGCTTGCCCCAACCACCACTCACCATTATGGTGGGTGCAGAGTGGCAGCCGGCACAGTCCTCCACTAACCTCCTGTGCTGGACACAGTCTGACAGTTACAGAGCGTAATCTTGCTATCAGATATGCTCCATGAGCTCTGCTCTGGCCAGTGCTCTGTTCACGATTAAGTAGTTCTTGGGTCAAGTGGTGAGCAGGTTGGTGGTCCTCGGCCGGTGTCCAGGTCTGGAGGTGGTGACAGAACAGAGTGCTGTTTGACCACTGGACTACTATGGTTATATGAAGAATTGGTGATGGTAAATAGATACTTTTGCTCAGTATTTACTGAAGAGAAGGTAGGGCAGGGCCCACAGCTCAGCATCATGGACACAGAGGGGAAGGAGGGACATGAGCACTACTCCCTTCACAAAAGAAAGGGTCCTACAAGAGCTTGCTAAGCTCAGGGTGGATAAGGCAATGGGACCTGATGGCATACATCCCAGAGTACTTAAGGAGCTAAAGGAGGAACTAGCAGAGCCATTAGCAGAATTGTTTAGTGAGTCTCTGAGCACAGGAGAGGTCCCAGAAGACTGGAGAAGGGCTCATGTGATCCCGCTCCACAAGAGTGGTAGCAGGGAGGAGGCGGGGAACTACAGACCGGTCAGTCTTACCTCTGTAATGGGCAGATTATGGAGGCACTCATAAGGAAAGGATAGTGCAACACCTGGAATCCATAGGCACAGGATCCAAGACAGCATGGGTTTACAAAGGAAGGTCCTGTCAAACTAATCTCATAGATTTCTTTGACTGGGTAACCAGAGTGGTGGACCAAGGGGGAGCAGTTGATGTCGCTACCTTGACTTCAGCAAAGCTTTCACACTGTTCCACATAGAAGATTGATAAATAAGCTGGGTAGGCTCGGATGGGCTGAAGTTGGTCAACTGGGTGGCAAACTGGTTGACGGGCAGAAAACAGAAAGTGGTGGTAAATGGTATACAGTCAGAAGAGATGCAAGTCACAAGTGGGTACCTCAGGGATCAGTCCTGGGGCCAGTCCTCTTCAACATCTTCATTAGTGACCTTGCAGATGGACTAGAGGGTAAGGCTTGTCTGTTTGCAGATGACACCAAGATCTGTAACAGAGTAGATGATCCAGATGGGTGGGCAGAATGAGAAGAGATCTGGATAAACTAGCAGAATGGTCAGAAGAGTGGCAACTGGGATTTAATGCAAAGAGTGCAAAATCATGCACATAGGGAAGATAAACCTGAAGCCACCTATAGGCTGGGAGGGAGTTGCTAGCAGTCACAAAGGAAGAAAGAGACTTGGGCATCATCATCACTGATGACCTAAAATCATCCAAGCAGACCTCTAAAGCAGTAGGTAAGGCTAGGGGGAGTTAGGTATTAGTAGGGGTATCACAAGTCGTAAGAGGGAGGTAATAATCCTCTGTACAAGACACTGGTTAGACCCCATCTGGAGTACTGCGTAAGTCATTGGAGGCCACACCTTCACAAGGACATTAACCAAATTGAGGCAGTCCAGAGAAGGGCAACCAAGATGGTGCAGGGACTGCATCAGAAGACATATGAGGACAGATTAACGGAGCTCATATGTATACCCTTGAGCAAAGGAGGAGAGAGGTGATATGATCGAGACATTCAAACACCTTAAGGGCATTAACAAGGTGAAAGAGTCTAACATGTTTAAATATAAGAAAATAGCAGGACAAGAGGACACAGCATGAGATTAGAGGGAGGCCGATTAAGGGGAATGTGAGGAAATTTTTTCACAGAAAGGGTGGTGGATGCATGGAATGGCTTACCACAAGAAGTGGTGGCTATGAATACAGTGCAGGGCTTCAAACAGGCATGGGATAGGCATAAGGGAGCAATACAAATGACTATGAATAGATAGGCCACTGACAGAGCAAAGGCCGATGGCACATTTATAAGGTTGAAAAAGATATGGGCAAACTGGATGGGCCTTGCGGTCCTTCTCTGCCGTCAACTTCTATGTTTCTATTTTTCTATGGAGGTGGGTTGGGGAATATGGGTTATATGAAGGATTGGTGATCGGGGGGGCAGTAGACTAACAGGGAAATATGATACGGGTAACATTAAACATGAGTGATGGGAAGCCGGCTTGGTGGTGCTGAGTGTTGAGGCACTGGATGCCACACCTCACTCCAAGCTGGTGACCCGGGTTTGGGAACAAGCCCAGGCCGGCTGGGGGGGGGAGGAAGAGGATTGAGCGTCCAGAGGACAATTCTCCCGGGAGGGGAGGGGTTGTGCTCCCGTCGAATGACTGCCCCTAGGTGGAGTCTTGTATTAAATTGTATATATTGTTTTATATGTGTTACTCTATGTATATTGCTATTTTTGTGCATGGTCTCTGTTGATTATGTTACTTTGCAGCCACATCTGTGGGCCGGGTCGTGTCTGAAAACGGTCCAATGGACCAGTGCACTTACCTGGTTACCAAAGACATACATAAATAAATAAAAAAAAAAAGAAGTGCGGGTCTGTAGGGCACACAGAAGGGAGGGTGCTGCGGTACTTCCACTGATGTGCGTGCGCCTCCACATACGCACGTCTGGCATGTGCACCCCAGCAACAGAGATTGGGGAGAAACATGGAGGAAAATGGATCTTCTGGTTGCAGGATGAAGCCCAGCCCTCCACAGGCTCCACTTCTGGGCCGGGCAGAAAGGTAAGGCCCAGGATGTTGGGCTGGAGGGGTCAGTCTGAAGGGGGCACCGGAGGACAGGAGTATAAATACAATATGGAAAAGATAAAAAAAAGATGGGGGGCCACTATAGTACCATGGTAATATCACACGCAGACCACCACGTGCCACTGCAATTGAAGGATAGGTGATGTGGGGGTGGGGGGATGCTAGACTACCATGACTGTGTAACCTCCTACGTCATAGATCATTGCTAGGGGGTGAACAGGCTACATTGCACGTGCGTCTGGCACCAAATATGAGGGATGTTCTAATTTTATTTTCAGTTGTGTAACCAGGAGTGGCACACTAAGCTGAACGCTTGTTTACAGGTGTGACCTGGGAGCACAGGGAAGTTAAATGACTTGCTCAGGGTCACACAGTATGCAAGGGGGGCTGTGGGATTCAAATGCAGGTCTCCAGATTTTCAGCTCAGAGCCTTAAACCACTGTGCTACACTGCCTCCCAGTAAGTTGCCTAATTGAGAGTGCTAATGCTTCTGACAACAGCAACATCCTTACTAGCAGTGAAATACACAACTGCAAAAGCTCAAACTTATATACATTATTTCAAAACCCATCATACAACAAAATCTAACTTGTGAAAAAATTCACACATGATAATTGTACAAATGAGTTTCTGAATTAAAACGATCTATGACTAACAATCTACCTGCCTGCAAAGGGTGTGTTGCCACTGCAGTCTTTTTTTTCTAGCTGTGTGAAAAGCATCATCAGTTGAGGGCTATAAAGCGAAACTATTGACAGCTTCCAGCAGAGAGTGCACGGGACTGGTGGTGGGTGGTGTGAGGATGTAGGCAAAAGTCTGACCCATGACAGTGGCCTGGAATCAGTGCGCCGGACACCTCCTGTGCATGCGGGTGTGGTGCTTGGCACATGTCAGTGCAACCACTCACTGGAGTCAGCCTAGTGTGCCTCACACATTGTTGCACGACTGAATTTCAAGGGGGGTGGTGGAGGTATGGATTGTGGGAGAGCACTAAAAGGAAAGCACATACTGCATCAAGCTCATCAGGAGCCGAAAGGTGGCCTGTGCCAGTCCTGGTACCTAGCTGTCCGGAGTGCCATACACTAGAGAAAAGGGGGGGGGGTGCATCAGGGTTATGGGATTTGAGGTGGTGGGTGGGAAGGGGGTTGTTTGAGTAGGAGGCAGAGGATCAAAAGGTGATATTTTAGAAAATGGAAAAGAGCTATAGGGTGGAGGCATGAATCAATGGATCACCAGGGTATCGCACCATGACAGTGCCATACATATGTGCACCACAGCCTGATGTGTTGCCCGTGCAATGCATGCTAGTCTAGTGGCCCCCCTTCACCCATCCTTAATGTTACCTACGTTTCCCTGGTAGTCTAGTGGCCCACCACACTTCTGGTCACCAGTCGTTCATGTTATCCATTTATCTCTAGTAGTCTAGTGGCCCCTGTCCCCCATCATATCACCAACAAAGCCAACTGCCGAGGGTCACTTACAGGCATGTGCTGCCCCTCACCCCAACAGCCACTCACCATTATGGGGGGGGGTAGAGTGGCAGCTGGCACAATCCTCCATTCACCTGTGCTGGACACAGTCCAACAGCCACAGAATGCAATTTCATTAGTGTATGTGCACTGTGAGGGATGCGTCAGCCAGTGCTCTGCTGTTAACGATAAGTGGCGCTTGTGTTAAGGGGTGGGCGGGGTAGCTGGCAACCGGCTGTGGAGGTGGTGATCAGATGGAGTGGTGGAGGACCACTGAACTACTATAGATATACAGGTTATGTGAAGGATTAGTGGTCAGGTGGGGGTGGGGGTTGGGGAGGACCACTAGACCAGCAGAAAATATGAGTAACGTTAAGGATGGGTGATTGAGGGGGCACTAGACTACCATGTCAATATCAATCGCAAAAAAGACCAATGTAACTCACACTGTCCAGAGCAAGGGGAGTGACACCCCAGTGAAGGAGTCAAAAAGCAACAAATGCCACAAATCTGTTGTTTCTGAAGAACATCCTTGTTTATTTTTTTATATTATACATGTGTTTCTTTGAACAAAATACATATCTTGAACAACAATTACTTTCTGCTTTTTATTTTGTAAAGTTTTCATTGACAGTTTTTGTCTAAATCATTGCCTTGACATAGAAACATATGTATCTCTAAGGGAATAAGCATTCAGATGACAAAAAAATGTAGAATTTATTGATTTCGAAATACTGCATTCTGATTGGTCGGTGAACATTTTCTTAATATTTCTTACATTACTGTTTTATTTGTGCAAGGAATTGTCCAATGTTTATGAAACTTAAATTTGTTTTACTATTAAGCCGTCTTATAGACTCCAAATGAATGTAAAACAAATGCTTGAATTTGATTGGTTGAAAATGATGACATATTGAAATACTTAATTGTACGCCTATAAAAAGTTAGTCCAATAAAAAGTGCACATCCCCCTTATAAAGATTTAATTGGCGAAGTACCGGGGCACCTACAGACAGAACACTCAACTGTCTGGAGTGGTTTTGGCAAAAATAAACAAGGATTTTCTTCAAAAAACAACAGATTTCTGGCATTTTTCACTCCTTCACTGGGGTATCACTCCCCTGGCTCTGGAGTATGAGTTACTTTGGTGTTTTCTGTTATATTTGGC
Source organism: Neoceratodus forsteri (assembly GCA_016271365.2). Lineage (NCBI taxonomy): Eukaryota > Metazoa > Chordata > Ceratodontiformes > Ceratodontidae > Neoceratodus > Neoceratodus forsteri. The sequence continues at coordinate 331,299,756 of JADMNL010000026.1, read as the reverse complement.
TGGCAGCACTTATCTCGCATTCTGCCCAGCTTGATGTGCAGTATTATTTGTTTTCTTCCAATATCAAACGCAGCCTGCCATGTGCTATCACTGGCAAAGGATGGGCGATGTGAAAGGGATTGCTAGATTACCATGACTGTGTAACCGCCTTTGTCCTGCATTGTTGCGATGCAGTGAACAGGCACTCTGTGTTGGCAGTGAATATGGCACAGGAAGGAGTTAGCAGTGAACATGCCACAACACTGATAGCAGTTCTCATGGCAATTCACAGTAATGGCATAACACATGGCACAGACTGGTTTTGGCAGCGAGTGTAGCACACTGGCAGAGCAGAGCAGAGTCGGGAATGCACATGGTACCACACAGTGACAGCAGTGCATGTGGTAATGCACAGTGATGGCATAACATATGGCACAGTGTGGTTTTGGCAGCAAGTGTGGCACATTGGCAGAGCAGAGTCGGGAGTGCACATGGTACCACACAGTGACAGTGGTGCATGTGGTAATGCACAGTGATGGCATAACACATGGCAGAGTGTGGTTTTGGCAACAAGTGTGGCACACTGGCACAGCAGAGTCAGGAATGCACTTGGTACCACACAGTGGCAGCAATGCATGTGGTAATGCACAGTGATGGCAGGGCACATGGCACTGTGTTGGCAGTGAACATGACACAGGAAGGAGTTAGCAGTGAACGTGGCACAGCACAGATACGGCAGGGCATGTGGCACCACACTGAGGGCAATTCACAGGTAACGGACAGTGAAGGTTCAGCCTCAATACTAAATGGCCAACCACCCTTCCCACCACTGGATCACCCTTTCAGGAACTGGATCAGGCCTCCCTCTCCAGCTGACCATCCTCCATGCAGCTGGGAACCTGTGCAGCCCCAGCCTTCCCCAAGTTGGGCAACCTCCCTGGAGCTACACCACCCCACAGCCTGGCCTCTTGCCCCAGCCGACCAACCTCCCTGCATCTGGACCAGCATCCAACCCCTTGGCATGCAACCTCCATGTAGCTGGACCCCTCCATCCCCAGACTACCCACCCACAGGTAACTGTCTCCTTAACTATTCCCCCCAGCACACAAACTAGCACCCCCAGTCCACCTCTGTATCTGCATTTGGACCCACACTAAGCCCTGTACCAACTCTCACCAGCGTGCACCCTGGCTTACCACCCTGGGTGCATCATAGTGGAAAGGCCTCTCATGAACATAGTCTGGTTCAGGATCTAGGGGGAGTTCCTTGGTTGGCTGCATGTGGTCAGGGGGACAGCAGATGCCCCCCTGCATAGGCAGATTTCATTTTTTTGTCTCCCAGGGAAGCATGGTGTGTAGTGACGTAGTGGCGCACAGGGCACCAGACATCTGGCACACATCTTGAAGATCTTGATCACCAGCTGTCCCTTCCAATTTCCACCAGAGGAGGGTTGGAAGTGTCCCCATGCCTCCCCAACCCAGAAGAAAGCAGTCATAGATCCTCCTTGCCTTGGCCGTCCCTCTGACACCACTAGTTTGCTTCCATACCAGAGACATCAGCATCGAAAGCGGAAACTCAGCTGTTGGCCCAGCAAAGTTCAATTACAAAGTGCTCGGCTGTGCTCTTCATTAATTTCACCTGGCTATATGTGGCAAACACAAAATAATAAATTAAGACAAATGACACATATGAATTTTTGGTAGCATTTTAATTTGAACTCCTTACTATCAAAGTCTTATTTTACTCACCTCTGTTCAAAAGTGAGAACTACAGTATCTGGAACCCCGCGTGGCACAACACAATGTCAACGTCATGTGGGACACCGTGCAGTGCCTGCATTGCATGTGGCAAAGTTTAGTGTTGGCATCACCATGGCACAGCACAGTGTCAGTGTGCAACAATGCAGGTTTGTGCCAGCACTGCATGTGGCATAGTGCAATGTCTGCACTGCATGTGGCATTGCACAGTGTTGGCAGAGCACACACCACAGTGCAGCAAAACCACTGCGAATAACACAGTGCAGTGCAACATGTACTGCTGCCACAGTGCAGTACCATGTGCACAGTGGAAACTGCAGTGTGCTACATGTTCTGCTATCATGTTCTGTAATGCGTGGCTGGTCACTGATGTGCCACACCAGTGGGCACAGCCATCACTAAGCTGTGCCAGTTACACTGGTGTTACTGCACTGTGCCATGAACTGTTTCATACATATGGCTGTCACTGCACTGTGCCACATGCACTGCCACCACTATGCTGTGTCACATTAACTGTTGCCACTGCACTGTGCCACATGCACTGCCACTACTGGTGCTCAGAAGGTAGGTGCAAGCCCTGCATAGTTAGGTGCAGGCCCTGCATTGGGAGGACAGGCCTCTGAGTAGGGAGGTAGGTGCAGGCCCTTGCTCCTGCATGGGAAGTGAAGGTGCAGTTCCATGAATTGCGAGGGTTAGGAGGTTGCAGGCCACTATGTGAAGAGCCACATGGGAAGCCAGCACTGCTCTGTGCCATGTGCAATGCCAACAGTGTGCAGTGACACACAAACACTGCTCTACACCACTATTCTATGTACACTGCAAACACTGCACTGTATCATGTGCAATGCCAACAGTGTGCAGTAAGAGACAAACACTGCTCCACATCAAATGCACCACTATACAGCCAGCCCAGTGGCGTGGATTGCTGAGGCATCATGTCTTACCTCCTGCCATGCCGGTGACCTATGTTCGCGTGCGAACAGGTCGCTGGAGGTCAGCCAGGGTGGAAGAGGATCGAGTGTCCTGAGGACAGCTCTCCTCTCCTCTCCTGGGGAAGGAAGGCCACAGAGGCTGGTGTATTTCTGATACCTAGCGGTGGCTGGGTGTCGGAGTGCCTGGGTCCCGTATGTAGCGGATGAGGTGGAGTAGTCGGCTAGGGTGCTGTGGGTGGAAGTGTGCACAGCTCAGCCATTGCAAGCACAAATATTGTTCTGCCTCCGGGAGGGAGTTAAAAGCAGGAGAAAACTGTCCTGTGTACGGCTGAATGATGCCGACCCCCGCAGGCACCACTCCTGTGAAAATGGCAGGTACCTCCTGAACTGGATCCATGTTCGGCGGGTTGAGGGATCCTCATTGCCTTGCCTAGTGGGGGTGGTGGTAAGCTGTGGAGGAAGATGGAGGTGCTCTGCGAGGAAGGGGTGGGCTGGGGTCAGTGAGATGAAGGACTGCCCAGGACGGGAAGCACAAAAAGCAAGTATAAAATTAAAAAAAGTACCACTTTACTGTTCGACGTACACTGCAGATGCTGCAGTGTGCCACATACAGTGCTGACACTGCATTGTGCAGCAAGCTCGGGTTATCGCACACACTAATGATGTTACCTTGCACTTTCAATTAAACCATTGTAACCACTACCACGTTTTCCACTCATAACTGCCTTTAATGCCACATACAGGCTACTTAGAATCTGACACACCAGTCTGTGGGGCAATGGGTTTTTTAAACCTGACACCATTTCATGCAGTGACCTGACTGGAATAACAATGCAGACCCTCACCCCCACCCCTCGTGTCTAGGGGTTTGATGGAATTCAGTCTCAGAGAGGGAGGGAAGGGATCCGAGCCTGCAGGTCCTTCAATACTGTAAGCAGTGCATTTAGGTGGTTACTGACCTTGTGATGATTTGGGTTTGACTTTTGGCAGCTGGAGACTGCCGACACAGAACAAGCTCCCCACTGTACCTCAGACCTCACTGTCCAGTTGATTTCCAAAGTCCGGAAAAACATGGGGTTAGGAGATCACAAGCATGCAGTTCTTTTGAAAGAGTTGAATTCCACACCACTGTTGGATGCAAACTGGCAAACCACTTAATTTTTGATAAAAAGCTTCAAGCCATATTTTTCTTGAGGTAACATATTTACATTGTACATTTTTATGAGCTCAAATGGTCAGGCTACAACACTTGTTGTGGCACATCTTCTTGTTGAGGAAGGGGGGATTTGAACCTTCAACCGTATGTTACTGGTGGCTTAACAGAGCATACACATAGCTAACTTTTAACCCAGATCAAGGGGTCAGTTCATTGCTGATTCCTAATACTACTTTTCTTTAAACACTGGCTGACTTCCATTCGAATTTCCCTGTCGTTGAGAAGCGCTGAGGAACTTACTCCCACTTTCTGGAATTTCTACTAAAGAGACGGGATATTTCCCTGCCAATGGGGCAGGCAGTAATAATTTCTGTATTGTGGCATGTCTCTAAGTTGGGGGAAAGCTTGAACCAGTTCTTAAATATACCCCAGTTACATGTACAGGTACAGTCTATAAGGCTCCCCTGCACCCGGCCCAAACAAGAGGACATCGGGGATGAGGGCCTACCTTTCAAACAGCAACACTGCAGGAGAAACAAACAGTTTGGACAGCCTTTACCTGGTGGACATAAGAGAGTGAAACAGATAAAAGCTGTCACCCTGTACCCCTCCCATCGATCCAGCTGCCACCTGAAAGTCTGCGCCCCTTCTGGCAACCACCATGACTCTTGCCAAGCTGAGAAGATGACTCTCTCCTCCCGACTCTCTTCAGAATTGCTGCCCTTCACTCTGGTCCTGTCCCACTGATGGATGGTGGGAAACTGCTCTTTCAGCCATACTTTGGGAAGGGGGGGCTAACTATCTTCTCCTATCACAGGCCTTGCCGGCCTCGTCATGCTGGGACACCTTACGCCACACTTAACCGCCGAGCTCCCTCTCGCACACTCCTCCACGACTCTCTTCAGAATTGCTGCCCTTTGCTCTGATCCTGCCCCACCAATGGACGATGGGAAACTGCTCTTTCGGCTATACTTTGGGAAGGGGGGCTATCTATCCCCTCCTACCACAGACCTGGCCAGCCTCGACATGCTGGGCCACCTGACACCACACTTAACCTCCAAGCTCCCTCTCGTACACTCCTCCATGACTCTCCTCTGACTCTCAACTGCCACTCCCCTTGCACCTGATAGGCGCGAAAATACTAATGTATGCGTGTGCACGGCCAGCAGTCATGCACTCACTTGGCGTCTTAAAGGCACCCTTTAGTAACTCCTTGCAATGGCAGGGGGGGGTTACACCATGTTAGTGCAGACGCTAACTTTTGAATATTGGTCACAACTAATCTTAGTTAATAATTGCATTTTTCCACAAGACAGTTTGAGCAGCTGACCTTGTGCATGTCACTGCTAATATGGATGTTGCTGTTGTTGGAAGTGTTAACACTGTCATTAAGTTCCCATATTCAGTGCTGTACATGCATGCACTGTAGCCTGATGCATTGCTCATGCGAAAACACATGGTGGGTGCATGCAGTATTGCCATGGTAGTCTAGCAGCACCCCCATCACCCTTTCCTAATGTTACCCATGTTTCCCTGGTAGTCTAGTGGCCACCATCTTTCGGATCACCAATCCTTTATGTTAGCCATATATCTCTAGTAGTTTAGTGGCCCCTGTCCCCCATCCTATCACCAGCCACCCACAAAGCCCCATGCTGAGGGCAACAGGCATGCGCCACCCCTTGCCCCAACTGCCACTTACCATTATGGTGGGGGCAAAGTGGCAGCCATGCCCGTCACAGTCCTCCACTCACCTCCTGTGCCAGACACAGTCCGACAGTAACAGAGCACGATCTCACTATCGGATGTGCTCCATGAACTCTGTGCTGGCTAGTGCTCCATTGTTAATGATTAAGTAGTGCTTGGGTCAAGCGGTGGGTGGGGTGGGGGACCTTGGCCAGGTCTGGAGGTGGCGATCGGACAGCGTGCTAGAGGATTACTGCACTACTAGGGCTAATGTGGGTTATATGAAGGATTGGCGATCAGGGGGTGGGGGGGTCAATAGATTAACAGGGAAATATGGGTAACATTAAGGATGGGTGATGTGGGGGCTCTAGACTACCATGTCAATATCACACGCAGACTACCACGTGGTGTCGCAATCGAAGGATGGGTCATGTGGGGGTGGGGAGGATACTAGACTACCTTGACTGTGTAACTGTCTACGTCATGCATTGTTGCTAGGGGATGAACAAGCTACACTGCACATGCATCTAGCACCGAATAGGAGGGAACGTTGTAACAGAGTGTTAATGCTTCCAACAGCAACATCCTTATTAGCAGTGAAGTGCACAGCTGCAAAAGCTTAAACTTACATACATTATCACAAAACTCATCACACAATAAAATCTAACTTGTGAAACAATTCACACAGGATAATTGAATACATTTTTTACCTATGACTAACAATCTGCTTGCCTGCAAAAGGGTGTGTTGCCATTGTGGTCTTTTTTCCTAGCTGTGTGAAAAGCTTTAATAGCTGATGGCTATAAAGAGAAAATATTGACCCTGATGGATGAACTATGGCCAGCAATAGTTATGACTATTGGTAGTCAACAGTTCATCCTTAGGAGTCAAGGTTTTCCCATCATATACTCCAAACATTTTGGTTCATCCACAGCAACCCCCATCATCTGGTTCCCAGCTGTGCCCCCAAACCACATGGCCGACCACCCTCCTCACCACTGGATCACCCTTCCAGTAACTGGACCAGGCTTCCCTCTGCAGCTGACCATTTTCCATGCAGCTGGAAACCCTTCCAGTCCCCGTCCTCCCCAAATTAGGTGACCTCCCTGGAGCTACACCACCCCACAGCCTAGCCTCTTCCCCAGTCAGCTTTCCTGCATCTGGACCTGCATCTAACCTCACGTCATGCAACCTCTATGTAGCAGTATTACCTTCAAGTTCCCAGACTGTTCCCCCCCCAAGCAGGCAACTGTCTCTGCAGCTCACATCCCAGCCACACAAACTAGCACACACCCCTTGTCTACCTCTGTATCTAGAGCTGGACCCATCCTAAGCCCTGTACCAGCTCCCTAGCCTGACCACCCACCCTGCATCTGGACCTCCCTTCCATCCCCTGGACTGCTCCTCCTCCACCCCACCAGCTGAAGTACCCCTCCATGCTCCTCACCAGCAACCCCCAGCATACATCCCACCCTGCAGCTGGACCTTTCCTGACCATGGACCAGCCCCCCCTCAGGAGCTGGACCATCCCCAGACCAGCCTCTCACCTCAGATGACCACCCTCCCTGAAGTTGGATCCACCTAAACCACCATTTCCAATTCCACTGATGAACTAGTCACACTTTCTGCAGCTGGACCATGTTACCAGTCCATAGATCCTCCTCCAATACATCTCCCTAAAGCTGAATCCCCCCAATCCTTCCAGGGCCAGCCCTACCAAAACTGAGTACCTTCCTGGCTGGAACACCACACCACCTGATCCAGGCGATACTGAAGGATTACGGCCAGTTGTGCAAGTAAACAAGGAAGTATTACTGTAAGAGGCTTGCGTCTAAAACAACGCCACTCTGTCACGCCTCTTCCCGTCTATGCCCGAGTCACCGAACAGCTCATAGAACAGTCATATAATAGTTACAGTAATGTACAGTACAGTGTGTGTAAAGTACCACATAGGACCCGGGGGGGTGGGGGCGGAGCGCCCCACAGAAGAAAAAACAAATATTGTTTTGATTATTTTAAAAAAAGTCTAAATATTGATTGCTTCTTTCTTCTGCAGGGGTGCTCCGCCCCCCCAGTGGTTATTCTGTATTCAGTAATATTGCATCCGAGATAAAACTAATTTCTCTGCATTTATTGTCATGTGCTGTGTTAGTGGTGATTGTGTAGAAAGCGCATGCAGTTTCACTAGCTCTCTGGCTGTTTTCACTTGCTCAAGCAGCTTCAAGATACACATTACCCAAAGTCTCTGAGAGCTGCGATCCGTTCCCATCCACGGAACAGCCTCCCCCCATCCCACTCCCTCACCATGTTGAACTGTGCCGTCGGGGCCAGACAGCACCCCCCCTCCCACTAACTACCCATGTCAGTGTGATGCCCCCCCTCCCCGAAAAAAAGACTACATGCGTCACTGTGCTCCCCAGCCCCTATCTGCAGTTTGGGATGGGGGAACGGCATTTATCTGAGGTTTTCTGCAGCACTGCTGTACCAATGCATTGCTCACTTGCCCCGATCCACAGTTGAGTTAGGGGGAGCCAGTGGAGCTTAAACAATTCAGTGAATGCAGTTTCGGGGGATTAAGACTACGTTAGACACACTCAGGGGCGTAGCCAGAAATTTCAGTTTTGTACGCACAGCCTTCAACTGCCACCCCCACCCCCCATTAAAAATGTACACATCTTCTCCAAATGCTGCCCCTTTACAAACAAATCAGGCTGTTGTCAGATAACTCCTCTAATCTTTAAAGAGGTTATACACAGATGTATCTCCTAAACAACAGAAGTTTAAACAAATACACTGTTCAGTGATCTACACTAACCCAAATACTACAGAATAGATTGAGTGTTAACAGAAAGGCATATGGTTTGGGACAGACACACAAAACTGTACACAAATGTGTACAGTGAGTATGCCTGTCTACTAGGGTTGCCACCTGTCAGGTTTTTTACCTGGTAATCAGGTTTTCAGGGTCCCTATTAGGTAAAATCGGTTTTGCTCTGCGCTGGTCCAGTTTTTGAGCCATTTTGAGTGTTCACATACTTTTGAACAAATTCTGTTATATCATTCATTGTTTCAGCTACATGTCCAGGTTAGAAACAAGTTCTGTCAATATAGCCCTTTGTTTGTGAAAGCAGTCACCCTGGGAGGTGTAAAGTGTGGCAATTAACCCTGTTAGCACTTATGTAACCTAATCTTATCCATTGCACCTTAAGGTGGCACAGCAGCACATCTGCCAACACCTTCTGTAACAGTAACAAAGCCAGTTGTCCTCTACTTTCATTTGCTGGTAAACATTTTCATCTGTAACAGAATTTAGGCATTTTTAAATGTTTGAAATTATTTTTTACCCTCAACAAAAAAGTATGGTCACTTCTTTGGCTTTGAAATAGTACTGTGGACAAGAACAAGAAATAGAGCCAGAAAAAGATATAAAGTAGGTATGCTGTTATAATAACTTATGATCCCTGTTATCAACCCGTTTTCGAGAACTGTAAAAAGTCATATCAACCCACAGGTTGATATGAAAAAAGTCGTATCGACTTTTACAGTCTCGCACCAAGAAGCCTGTAGCATTCGCATTCCAAAGTAAACAGTTTCAAACTCATAGCAAAACCAACACGGAGACCCACTGCCAAAAAGCTCCTATTTCCTTACTAGTAGGCACGCCCCCATGCTAGCACGTTATGTGATGTCAGTCTTTGAATAGCGTAGGGGCGTGCCTGTGTAGGAAATATAAAGCGTTTAAATCTCGCATCTTCGTGGTGGTAATACCTTACTGAATTTGCTTTGGTGCCAGTTATTATAAAATAAAACATATGTAGGGGGTAGAAATGAAGTTTTTCCACACACCCTCGTTGTGTGATAATACTAAAACCTCTCGAGCTTCACTCCAGAGGTTTACATATTATCACACAACTTGGGTGTGTGAAAAAACCTCCATATCAACTCCCTACATATGCATTATTCTCTATGTATGTTATTTTCCTTGTCTCCCCCCCCAATATCTGTAAATGAAATGTATTTTTATGTTTGCTTGCATGCATGTGCAAGAAACATAGTGCAATCATCGGAGATTTCGGAGGTGTGTCATCTCCTCCTCCAATTCAGTCAGTGTGCTGGCAGGCACGGCCCCTGTAAGCCAATGCATGCTGGAGCTGTCTATGACAGGCTCAAAATGCAGTGGCATACAGTTCAAAGGGAGCTACGCTTCAGTGAGCAGCGATAAGATATCCTTGTTCATCGCAGCTCCCCCATACCTGGCACCCCCCGCACACACTGTATAGCCAATGGGGTGCCCAATCCCCATCGGCTGTGCTGCATTCCCCGGCTCCCCAAAGGCTCTAAAATGCCACGCTGGGTGCCAACCCCAGCATGGCAACTAATAATATAGCAGCGGGGTGCCCAATCCCGTCGGCTGCACTGTCCTCCCGAGTAATAAGTGCCCGCTGGGAGCCTACCCCAGCGTGGCAATGTATTCCTGAGGCCGACGGGGGTGCCCAATCCCCTGTTGGCTGAAGGCCCCCCCAACGTCCTTGTGCCACGCCGGGAGCCCACCCCAACGTGGCAAATGTCCCACATCGTCGTTCTTTTTTTTTTGTACCTGTACAGAAAGAATGGTCCCACGGTGAGTCTCTCTGGCCCCTTCCACAATCTGCACCCACCCACTGTGCATCCAGCCTCCCCACACCCCCCCTCACCCCACACTTACCTCCGGACTCCGGCGTGACGATCTTCGGTGGACCGGGAACACGTCTGCACTCTTCAAAGCCGATCGCGATCTGAGGAAATGCCGGTAAGCTGTATAATGGGCTAGATAGGGGGAGTTTAACTTTGTTGCATATCTCAGGCATTTTTTTGAATTTTTGCGCCAAACTTTCAACATGGGTTTTTGGGACCCCTTCTCATGAATTATATCACTGTCATGGCGTTATTCAGGCCTGAGGGTGATTTCATGCAGTGACTGCGAAATCACCGCGGCTGGGCTCTTCATGTTTCAATAACAATTCATGAGAAGGGTCAACCATGTTAATTGGTGAAAATCAAAAATAAACTGTTTCTGGCGTCGTTGTACAGTTCCTTACGCTTCGTTAGTTCACAAATTTAATATTTTCACTCCAGATTTTCAGCATTGCCATTTTACCACACCTTCTTATGAGTAGTACAGCTGTCATTTTCACATCTCACCCAAAACGTGTTTCCACCCATGTAGCGCACAGCAGGCGCAGTCGGTGTCTTGAGAAATCCCAACTCAACCGGGACAAATTAAGAAAATCACAGTGACACTGTTCATGAGCAGAAGGTCTTAAAAATGGCTATGTTGAAAATTTGGTGAAAAAATTCTAAAATGACTTTTCTGACGTCCGTTACTGGTTCCTATGCATGCCATTAAGTTTACTAAATTTAATATTTTCACTCCAGATTTTCAACATTGCCATTTTATTAAACTTCCTTATGAACAGTACAGCTGCAATTTTCATGTCACCCAAAATGTGTTTAGCATGTAGGCGCACAATGGTGCTGTTGGTGTCGTAAAGCAATGTTTAGGACAGATTAAGAAAATCACAGTTACACTGTTCATGAGCAGAGGTCTTAAAATGGCTATGTTGAAAATTTGGTGACAAAAGTCCATAAAATGACTGTGTTACGAGTTAGCATTGCGCAGTTTCCACCCACCCTCGTAAGTTCATGACTTTGTAATATTTTCAGTCCAGATTTTCACCAGTGACATTTTTCCACACTTTCTTATGCACAGTACAGCTGTCATTTTTCACAACATGGCTGAAGTGTGTTTTCATACTTTCAGCACAGCGATGCATGGTCGCTGTGGGAAATCATTGTTCGCCACAGATAAAGAAAATCACAGTGACACTGTTCATGATCGGAGGCACCAAAATGCCTGAGTTGACAATCTGCTGTAAGAAATCCCCAACCTAATTATATTACGGGTGTGCGTTGCACAGTTTCTATGTACGTTCGTGACTTCACCATTTTTTTTTATATTTTTACTACAGATTTGCAACATTGCCATTTTTTACACCTCCCCATGAACAGTACAGCTGTCATTTTTTACATCCTGTTCGGAATGTTTTTGCATCTGCGGTGCTAAATGCCGTAGTCGCTGTGCATAAGCAGCTTTCGGCTAACAAACTGATATTCCCCCTGTTCATGAGGTGGGGTCACAAAACAAACATGTTGAAAATTTGAAGTGAAAATACCAACGAATGCCTGAGGTATTAGGGTTTCCAACCATAACGCCCAACCCTGTAGAGAATGACAGGCAGCAGGGGTGTGACTTGGGATTCTTGCCTGTGATGCTCATACCATTCCACACCCTGCAGTCAGTGAGAGGCATCGAGGTATGCCTTGGACTCTTCGGCCCCAAACTTCACCCCATTCTCCTATATCGAACCCATCTCACCGTATTTCCTAATGAAATGGGGTGCGCATAAGGCCAAAGACCCCAAGGAACACCGTGACACTTGTCAGTCTCTGCAGGGTGGGGTGTGGTGAAATGGCATGGTCGTTATGCCTGACGACCAAAACGCACACCCCAGTGCCTGTCACTCTCTGCAGGGTGGTGGTGGGGTTGGCTTCGGTTCAGTACTTCACTGCCATTCCTATTACGCAGCTCTGTAACTTCTACACTACCACTGCCAATGCCAGCAAGCAAACATTCGGCATTGACAAATGCTTGTTTCTATGTATGTTTATCTGGTTAACCAATGTCAATAAATAAATAATTAGGAAGAACCTAAGAAAGTAACTTTAACGGGCGCAGTACCTTAACATTTTTATTTAACTGCTGCCTTAAATGTCTTTTATTTATATAGCAAATGGACTTCTAGAAGGAACAATGCTTGATGAGTCGTGAAGAGGGGTGGGGCTAGGGGCGGAGCTTAGGGGGCCGGGGTTTGCCTCATCCAAAGGTGGGATCCCTGCTGTCTACGCCCATCGACACACTAAGCGGCTGAAGTCCAAACCGCATACCAAACCAGTGACAGCGCCCTCCTAAACATGGTAGGTTCCTCAGAAAGGGGCGTTGCCATTCTAGTTTTTCCGTTCGGGTTCTGTGGAGAATTGACGGGGGAAGGGTGGATATCCAAGGGGGCGGAGGATTGAAAGTGAAACTTCTGCTGAAACTTATCAGACACCGTGAGAACAAGGTAACGAACATGGCTGCTGCTTCTCTCTCCGGTGAGCTGAGCTGCTCCATCTGTCTAGATCTCTTTAACGAGCCGGTGACCCTTGACTGCCGGCACGACTTCTGCAAAGCCTGCATCGATGCGCACTGGCGCGACCAGGAGATGCCTTCCTGCCCCGAGTGCCGCCAGGAGTTCCCCGGGCGGAATTACGGGGTGAACTGGCGGCTCAAGAGACTGGTGGAGAGAGCCCAGCAGCAGCAGCAGCCCCCCCAGCAGCGATTCTGCAAGGTGCACCCACGGGAGGCAGTCGCTTTCTTCTGCAAGCGGGACTCGAAGTTCAGGTGCGCGAGCTGTCTCCGGGATCCGCTCGCCTCCCACCGGAGACTGCTGCCTGCCCGTGCAGGATGCGGTGGAGGAATACTTGGTATGGCATGCTTTGTCTTTCATTTCGAGCAGTTAGTGAGGCTGCTGAACTAGCTAGAAGGTGCAACTGAGGCACTCTGTTTGTTCACAGGGCGGGGGTACAGTGCATGCTTCACACCCGTCTCAATGTTATGTCTTGCCAAAATTACCAACGCGAGGGACGTTCTGAATATCTGGGACTGCTATCTGGTTTGGTTTCTCATAAAGTGATATAAGTGCTGGTAAAAAGTGAGGGACTGACAGCACTGGAAACTCCGGGTCACCTCCATCTGTGCACAGCTAGTACAGTGCATATTTGTTATATGGTGATATATATTCTGTACAAGTGAGAGGCTGACAATACTAGAGCTACGTTCCTCTATCTGTCCAGGAGGTTAGGCACTGCATGTGTTGGTGAAAGGTGAGATTTGACAGTTTTGTAAACTGAGGCTCTGTGTCCACCGGTTGAGGTACAGTGAGGGCCAGGTAACATTGCAGGCCTTCCCACACTGATGTAGTTACTGCAGGTGAAAGGCGAGGAAGTGACAGCACTGGAGATTGAGGCTCGTGGTCTGCATACAGAATCGGGTACAGTGCAAATCTTAAAGGAAAACTACACCCAAAACCTGAAAAAAAATATATGTTGTGCAGAGTGTTTTAATTTGTATGTGAAGTTCTAGTGTTTCCTTCCGTCTGACTGGTATTAGTTTTTCACAAATTAGCCTGCTAGCTTTATGCTAGTTTTACGACCCCTGGGGATCTCCATACCTGACAGTGTTACTGTATTTCTGGTTCCTACAGTGCATTTTGTCTCATGTGACTGTGATGTAAGAGAGACCCAACATTCAGCACACGCATGCCACACAAACTAAATATCTTGGAAGCTTTACAAGCTGCACAAAAATTACCAGCAGCAAAGTTTTTCAGGACAGTAAAACCTTTAAGATGAGGGTGGTCACCAAGCTGAATTCTACAGATTTTAAAATATAGCCATCTCTGTTGTGAACTGATTGTAACGCAGTGCTTTCTGCTGGATTTATGGGCTCTGCTACATCACCATTACATGAAACAAGGTGTACTGTAGGACAAAGAAGTGCAATAAAACTATTTGATATGGTGATCTCCAGGGGTCATAAAACTGCCCTAAAGCTAGCAGGATAATTTAGGAAAAACTCCTAATACCAGTCAGAGGGAAGGAAACACTAGAACTTCACATACAAATTAAAACACTCTGCACAACATATATTTTTTCAAGTTAACTGGTGACAGAGAACACCCTCAGATTTAGAAATTGTACCTTTTAAGCTGTGGCTGTCAAATTAACATACTAAAAGCCATCAGAATAGGCCTTATGGTCTCTCGCGTCTGGTCGGTAGCCAGCGCCCCTACTGGGTGCTCGTATTTCCACCCCCCTTCCCCATGAGCTCCACTAAAATTCATCCAGCGCACCTCCCTGGAGAGGGACTTCCACAGCTCCAGTTTCCCCCTGTGCCTGTCCCACCCCCTTTTGAAACCCTCTATTGTGCCCTCCTCCACCAGGCTCCTGGGCAGTGCATTCCACAGTTCGACCACCCTTTCAGTGAAGTAGCGCCTCCTTTGCTTCCCCCTGTATTCCCCTCCCTCCAGCTTCCACTCGTGCCCCTTGGTTGTCCCCCCCCCTTTCTTAAGCCTAAGCACCTTCTTTGCTCCCCCACCTTGTGGATCTCCTTTAAATACTTAAAGATCTCTATCATGTCCCCTCTGTCTCTCCTCTCCTCCAGTATGTACATGTTGAGCTCCTCCAGTCTCCAGATCATCTTGGTCACCCTCCTCTGGACCCTCTCCAGCAGCACAATTTCCCTTGTTAGGTGTGGTCTCTAGAACTCTGCGCAGTATTCGCGGTGCGGCCTAACCAGGGCAGTATACAGAAAGAGAATCCCCTCCGTCTTCCTGGAGGTAATCTCCCTTGCGATGCAGCCCAGCATCCTGTTCACCTTTGCTGTTGCTCTCCGACAAGTCTCAGAGTTGTTCATTTTGATGTCCACCACCATCCCCAGGTCCCTCTCACCCAACGATACCTAAAGTGCATCTTCCCCCAGTGTGTATGCATGCATGGTTTCTGACCCCCAGGTGCAGCACCCTGCATTTCCCTGTATTAAACCTCAGTCCCCACATCCTCGACCATTCCTCCAGGGCATCCAGGTCCCTCTGGAGGGCCACTCTTCCCTCCTCCCCATCCGTCAATGCTCCCAGCTTTGAGTCATCTGCAAAGAGACTTGGTTTACTCTTAATACCCCTCCCTGTGTCCGAGACATAGGCGTTGAACAGGAACGGCCCCAGAACTAATGCCTGGTGGACCCCACTAATGATCCTCCTGGGAAAGGAGACTGTCCCACCAACCACTACTCTTTGTACTCGCCCCAAGAGCCAATTCTCTATCCACCTGAGCAACTGTCCCCCATCCCTCCCAACTTTGCCAGTACACCTTGCCGAAGTCCAGATGGAGGATGTCCACTGGCCTATTTCGGTCCAGGGCATTGTCACCCAATCATAGAACTCCACAAGGTTGGCCTGGCACATTCTCCCTGGTACAAAGCCATACTGCCTGTCGTCCAGGTGCCCCATCCATTCCAGCTGCCCCCCAAGCCTCTCCTTGATAATACCTTCCATCACCTTGCCTACCATAGACGTTAGGCTAATAGGCCCGTAGTTCCTCATCTCCTCTCTAGACCCCCCATTGTGGATAGGCACAACGTGGGGCACCCACCCTGTCTGCAGAGAGATGTTGAAGAGTTCAGCTAGGGGAGCCGCCAGCTCATCTGGCCCTGGTGCCTTCTCAGTCTTTAACGGCCGGAGGGCCTCCCTCATCCTATCCACTGTGATTTCCCCTCCCAGACCTCTTCCCCCATCTGCCTGCCTGTCCTCTCCCCCTCCCTCTAGTTCCAGCCCATCACCCTTCCCCAGCCTCTGCTGCTCAACCAGCCTCCGAGTGACCTGCCTTTCTCGTTGGGTCACTATCCCTCCCCCCAGTAAAGATTAAGGCAAAGTACTCGTTTAATACCTCAACTTACTCACCCACCTCCTGAGAGCCCACCCCTCCCCCCAGTCCTAATCCTGCTTATTTGTGTCCCCGTTTCCTTATAACCCCTATGTATTCTCCCAGGCTGATCGGAGCCCACTAGGCTGGTACCGCGGACGTGGTCCCCTCCACAAGCAACCCACCTGCCTACGACAGGCCGAGAAGGTGCTTGCTGCCCACTCTCCTCCTTGGCTCATAAGGCTGATTGGAGCCCACTGGGCTGGTAGCACTGATGCGGTCCCCTTCACAAGCAACCCGCCAACCTTGGACAGGCAGAGAAGGTGCCTGCTACCCATGCTCCTCCTTGGCCCATAAGGTGACATCTGGTCCTGGAGCCAGAACAAGGGAAAGAGGATTATTGAGCCTTACTCCCAGTGGGAACTAAAAGGTTCCAGTTGGCCTGGAATGCTTACATTGATTTCCTGCCCAATGCTGCAGCCAGTGCTTAAATCATTGGTCTAGGGTATAAGACTGCAGAGAAACACTGACCTTTGATGTTTCTTCCTTTAGCAGCTGTGTAGTGAAGTCCTTATTTTTTTGCTTGCCAGTTCACTCCGTTGCACACTTTTGTGAGCAGTTTTGTGCAGAGCAGCATTTGCGTAACCTGCACTGGCCTGTCAATGATTTGTTGCCTTTTTTTTTTTTTTTCGCAAATTATACTATAAGACCACTAGAAGGCAACAACACGTGTAGGTTGCAGTCCTCTTCCCGCTGCTCTCCTTTAACACTTCTAGTCCTGGGTCCTTCATATCTAAAGCAAATTATCAATGTCCTAACATTCAGTGGTGTGATCTGAATCTGTAAGCCTGTAAAAAGCCTCTACCACCCTACCCAGAGTGGTTTCCATCTCCCTTCTACTCACACCCTTCCTAGTTCTTACCCTTATCCCAGTCTCCCACTCTACACCTATTGCCACTTCTCTCTCCCCTTCCCTTCCAGATACCGCCTTCATTCTGTCAGTCACCCCCACAGCTCCCCTTGTAAACACTCCATTTTCCCTGCTACTCTCCAGCCTCAGTTTTTCCTTCCTAGTCACTTTGCCTTACTTTGTTTCCTTCTCTCCACCCCTCCCTCACATATTTCCTGCTCCAATTACAAAAGTCCTAAACTTGACTATTTCATCCTTGCCGTCCTCCTTCTTTCATCAGGGAACTTCCACCCAACCCTGGCCCTATTTTTTTCTCCTATGCTCCTTACTCAAATAACATGTCTCCAAACCCCACTTCCACTAGAACCCTCTGGTTGAAGCTCCTCCTTCCGAACACATACCTAAAATCGATCTACAAAGTCTTATGATTTCACACAGCCTGACATCCTAATTATTACCAAGACATCGCTCAAAAAAAGCACCCCTGACAGTGCCATTGCTATCCCTGGGTATTCCCTGTCCAGACAAGATCGATCGGGTCGCGGAGGGGGGAATGGCCATGTGTATCCTGTCCTCAGTGCAGTTTACTACCACCCTATCTGCCTCCATCCCGGCTACCTATGAAGCCCTTGTCACATGCATTACCCTTCCTTTCTCAGTCCCAGTCTTTGTGGCTGGCATCTGTTGCCACCCAAGCATTCAACCCTCGGTCACGACTTAACTCTTAGCCAGTATCACCTCCCTTTCGCAATCTGGTGAACTTTTCATGATGAGCGACGTGAATCTAAATTGGTTGTCTTCCAAGTTAAACAATCTATGCGATGACGTCGATGCTGTAAACTTCACTTAACTTATACTTGAGCCCATATGCCCTAATCCCAAAACACAAAAACCACACCATGCTTGACTGGGTACTTACAACCCACCCTCAGTGCATCATTAAATTTGGTCTCCTCCCCGATGCCCTAAGGTCCTGTCCGCACTATGCCTCTGTAACGTTACAGAGGGCCCAAACTGTTACTGCAACAGTTTGTGTTTACACCTGTAACGTCACAGAAGCTTCATTTTATTAACTGTTGTTGAGCCACTTATGAGGTGGTTTCAACAACAGTTACAAAAATGGTTCTGCCCCTGTTACCTTATTGGCCATAGTGTGGACGGGTGAGCGTGTAGCGCCAGCATTTCCCCCAGTGCAGAATGAACTGCATTATGGGATAAGGTGCAGCCGTAGTGGTTACATGGTACCCACAGTGTGGATGGGCTGTAACGGTTCCAAACCGTTATCGAGACTGTTTGCTGGCAGTGTGGACACACTGTAACGGTTACAGTCTGTAATGGTTTGGAACCGTTACAGCGTTTTAAGTGGTGTAGTGTGGATGGGGCCTTAGTGACCACAACCCCATTCTCATTGTACGTAAGGTTCATTGCCCCAAACCTCTCCCTAAAGTCATACAGCTCCGGTCCTTTAAATCCTTAGACCTTACACCAATCAACTTTGCACTCGCTTCCACCGACTGGGCCCCCCTCTCCACTGCCATTTCTGTCAACCAAGCATTTAGTAAATTCATTGCCACCTGTAATGCCTTTGCTCCTTTTCAGAAGGACCAGAATCTGTGGGCTTCACCTCCCCTGGATCACCCCCGAACTACTTGCTTGCTTCAGGGAGCGCGATCGGGCCTGGAGAAAACATAAATCTACTAAACATCCAAACGACTACACCAAAGTGCAGAATGCTACCCAATTCATGCACTAAAGCTACTAGACTAGCTAAGTCCGATTATTTCGACTCCTCATTCCTGACTAACACTAACTCTCCATCTAAATTCTGGAGGGTAGTTCATGCACTATTCTCCCCCCTCCACCCTTCTCTTCCAGTTCTCAAAATAAATAACTCCCTAGTTTCTGACCCTGGCTTTGTGGCCAGTGAATTTAGTGCTTACTACACCTCGTGCTCCACGCCTCTTCTGAATTCCTTCTCCCCATTGCCACCTACTAACATCAGTCCTTCACCTCAGCCAGTGCCTGCCCACCCCCATTTTCTTTTTCTGCTATCTCCTCTGACGAAGCTCTTAATGCTGTCCTATCCCTCAACCCCTCTAAAAGCTCCTCACCAGATGAACTTGATCCTAAACTTCTCTAACTTTCTACTCCTGCAGTTGCTTATCCTGTCTCCCTAATCCTTAACCTGTCCTTTATTTCTGCCCAAGTACCCTCATCCTGGAAACACGCTATAGTCCTTCCTCTCCTCAAGGGTGGGGACATTTCCACTCCTGGCAACTATTGCCCCATTTCCCTCCTTCCTACACATGCCAAACTTCACTAACATTTAGTTCTCTCTCAACTATCATCCTTCCTTTCTGAGTCCTCCTCCTTCACCCCCTTCCAATCTGGTTTTCGGAAGAACCACTCAACAACCACCTCCCTTCTCAGGCTTACTGACTTCATCCTTTCTGGGATGGACGATGGCCTGACCACCCCTGCCATCTTTGTCGACCTAGTCTAAGCTTTTGACACTGTTTCCCATCCCCTGCTTCTTGATTCACTCTCCTCAGCTGGCCTTGCTCCATCAGCTACCAGCTGGTTTAAATCCTACCTCATTGGCAGAACCCAATCGGTGAGAATTCCATTTTCCTCCACTCCCCATCAACACTAGTGCCCCTCAGTGCTTGGTCTCCTGCTTTTCTCCATTTTCCTTAATGATTTTACCACAGCCTGCTTATTCTCTTCTGTCCACATTTACGCTGACAATACTGTTTTGTACAGTTCCGGCAAAAACCCTGCTGCTGTTGCAAACCAGCTTACAGCATGACTTCAACCAAGTTCAGCGCTGGTTTGCGTCTCACCAGCTTTATCTAAATGCCAAGAAGACAGTCTCTGACCTTTAACACCAGGCAGAGACTCTTTACGCTCCTGGCCCAACCCACCTTCCACAGCCTCGATGGGACCATGTTGGTGGACACCTCATCATTTAGATATCTGGGGGTTTGGCTGGACCAGCACCTCAACTTCTCTGTGCATATTGATGCTATCCTGAAGAAACAGCGTCCCAAGCTTGGTGCTCTATACAGGAATCGTAGTTGCATCCCACTGACTGCGAGGCGTGAAATTGTCCAGATGATGATACTCCCCATCTTTGACTACTGTGATGTAGTCTATGGTGCTGCTCCCAAATCTTCCCTGACCAAGTTGGACACTCTCTTTATCTCCTTCTGCTGTTTTGCCATAGACTCCCCTTCCACCACTGCAAACTCTGTCGCTCTCTAACCTTCCTTCCACTGTCTCACAGACGCATCTCTCTCTGTGCCAACCTAACCTCCAAGTTCTGGTTCAGGGACTCCCCTCCTATCTCTCATCCTGTCTCTCCGCTCCACCTCCCCCTACTCACACTCTCAGATCAAATGATGCCCGCACCTTGACAGTCCCTGCTGCTCCTCTCTCATCAGTCAGTCTGGTTTCGCCCATCGTTTCCCTAAAATCTGGAATTCCCTCCCCCTTAAAATATTATGACACTCCTCCTCCAACTACTTCCTTAATTCTGGCCTACACAATTACCTTTCTTTCAGCTGTTCCTGCTTTAACCCACCTTAATACCTATCCCAGTTTCTTCCTTCTTACCGACCCCCCACCAGCAGAGCTCTCAACATCCTGAAGGGGGGAAATCAGGAAATGGCTACACCTTCTCTTATTCAGTTCTTGCCTCTCCCCCTTTCTTCTTCACCTGCCCTTCTGGGTCACCAGTGTGCACAACCTAACCCCATCCTTTTTACTCCAACAGCACTCCGTACTACCTCGATCCTGTTCCTGGTACACTCATGCACTATAAATGGTTCTATCACATTATTTACTGTTTTGTACGTTCTTATGTTCTTTTGTAGGATTTTGAACATGTATTGTAATTTACCCAATGTTCCACTACTGTTTATTGCACAATACCTTGTGTTCCAACTGTTGCACAATCTTACAGTGTTGTATTGTTTGTACTACCCACGTACTACTGTAACTGATCATCCTTCACAACCCTATGTAACCCCTCCCCCCAGGTCGCACCATGAGACTAGCAGCTTGTTGTTCAGTGTGCCCTCCTGGTGAAACATTTTCAATAAATCAATAAGTAGATATCTTTATTTTCTGTCTATCTAAAGAACCCCCCAACCCCTGGATATTTCTGGCCAGGTTTTGCTCCATCCTTGCCTTGGCTGATCTGACAACCCTGGTGGCCCTCCTAGACATCCGCTCGCACTCTGCCTGCTCCTTTCCTCCCCTTGAATGCTTTAAGTGCGTGTGGGCAGATTTTTGTTTCTAACCTGCTATCTCAGCTCTCATTCAGTGCCTGATTAAGGACCACTGGCACGTTGTTTATAGGGTGTTTTACTTCCAGTAGCTCTGTATGAAGTCCGAACCATCCATTGCTTAACCTGACACAAACAGCCACCCAGAATAGAAGGAGTTTTAACAGGGTCTCTATTAGTATCCCTTAACATGGTGTTTCAGGTAAGTAACTTTTAATTTGGGTGGCGTCCTGTTATGTAATTTTGTGTTCTCTCCCCCTCCCCCCAATAGAGTTCTTTGGCACAGTTACCTCCAACTGTTTAGGTCCTCTGAATTATTTGGGGATATTTTATGCTACTTTCTAGGGGTTGAAATTTAGTTTTGCATCCATTAGCCAGCAGGGCTAGTGACGGTAAATTCACTAACCCCACATACATTTTCACTTGCCTAACTGCTGTACTTACTGAAACATTACCTTGTCCAGTACAAGACCTCAGGGCTAGTTAAAGGAAAATCTTACTAGCCCAGTACAGAATCTACCAGCATTTGGCTAGCGGGCCAGTACCAATTTCAACCCCTGCTTTCTAGTGCCTGCAAGGCCTGGATCGTGTCTGATTCCCTCAGGGTGCTACCTAGTCACTAAAAATACCACCAACAACTTAATCTGGTTCAACATCAGTTGGCATTCGTCTCTATCCCCCTCCCTTGGGTCGTGCCTGAAAATAGACAGAATTTGTGTAGCGCACTTATCCAGTCAACAAAAACTAAATAAATAAAAATAAATAGTCTGCAAGGAGTTTGGGCAGCTATTTATGTTTCCCTTCATTGTTTCAGGGTTTTAAATAATTGATTAGCAGTTTTTTTCTTGGGACAATGCTAACTGTACAGAAAGTATTTATATAGGTTTTCCAGAAGTGTTATGTTTGTTAAACACAGTGAGGCAAGTGCTATGCATTTTCACGATGTTTTAGCACTTTTATGAGCAAAACGCTAATCAATTTTTGGAGTTAAATAAATCCCTGTTGTTGATCAGTGTGGTTTTCCTAGCAGCGTTCCAGCAGGACTGAATTTCCTTGATGTTGCTTGCCCAAAAGTGCTGTTGAGTGGACAAAATCCCTATTTTAGTAGTGTCATGCGAGATGGACTGCTTCCTGAACCTCGCCTTCATGCTTAGAAACCTAGAAGCTGATGGCAGATAAGGACTGCAGGTCCCATGCAGTCTGCCCTAGTTTGTTGCACTGCTTAACACTGTAGCCCTCTCCAGGTCTACAGCACTTTCTCTGCTACCCCCTTACCTATCCTTTATGACTCCCTTGTGGTTATCCCAGGCTTTTTGAATCCCACCACTGTTTTAACCCCACAGCCTCTGCTGTTAAGGGCACCGTTCTGGGCGCTGTCTTGCAGGTGGCATTTTCTTGTGTGCCGCGTCTGGCACAGGCGCCTGACATCATGAAGTCACCACGCATGCACGAGCATCTCAACGCTACTCACAGCTTGGTGGCTTTCTAGGGGTGCATCATTGGTGCACCAAGGGATACGTGCCGCCCTGCCCACCTCTAGTTAAGCAAGTTACAGTACTTTTCTATTTTTGAGGACCTGCTAACGTGCCAGTGAAGTGAGACTCTGTGTTGGCGGCCAGGTCAGTGTTTTCCTCTCCTCAGAGGACTAGGACAGGTGCCTGAACTTGGTTAATGGACGAGGTTTCCTTAAGACTGAGGTGTGCACAAGGCTAGTGCTTCACCTCTTGTTTAGTTACTAAGTATAAGATGGTGTTACAGAGTAGGACAGTCCCCACAGCAATGGTTGCTGGTGTGGGCAGATCAGTGTTGCATATCTGATTGCTATTTTAGTTGAGTTACACCTGGCATGGTTGCACCATGTCTTATCAGAGACTAGTAATATTTAAAAGATGAAAGACCTGCAGGAGGGCGATGAAACGCTCTTCTTTGGAAAACCGCACACATTATCCCTCTGTTTAAGTCAGGAGACGCCACTGACTTGAACAACTATAGGCCTGTTTCGTTGCTTCCTGTTTTATCCAAGCTACTTGAAAAAATTGTAAACTCTCAATTAAGGGAGTACTTGGATTGTGAGAAAATCCTCAATCCAGTCCAATCAGGTTTCAGACCCAAGCATAGTACCGTGTCTGCTCTTGCCAAAGTGTCAAATGACTGGCTAAAAGCCCTGGACAGTAAACAGCACATCTATGCACTCTTCCTTGACCTCAGCAAAGCATTTGATATGGTTGATCATTCCAATTTCACCTAAAGCTAGTCAAACAGACAGAGGTGCTACCTCTCCTACGCAAAATTAAACCTTCCTCGCTAGGGCATGACCAACTAGAACCTCACCCCCTGAGGGCTGCCGCCTCGGCTATTGCCTATCCTGTCACCTTACTTGTAAATAGGTCACTTCAGGAAGGAAAGGTCCCAGAAATGTGGAAGGTTGCGACCATTATACCTATCCACAAAAGCGGTCCCCGAGACAAAATGGGAAATTATAGACCAATTTCCCTTCTCAGTCCCTTGGAGAAAATTCAGGAAAGGCTAGTCTCAAATCAACTCCAAGACTACCTTGAGCTGCACTCTCTCATGGCCGACGTTCAGCATGGTTTTAGAAAGGGCCATGGTACTGACATGGCGCTTATCCGACTCACTACGGACATCCTCTCCTACATGGACCAAGGTTCCCCAACGGGGGCCCTCTTCATTGACCTATCTAGGGCCTTTGACCTGGTCAACCATAACCTCCTCCTCTCTAAACTCCAGACCTCGGGACTGGATCACCACTCTCACTGTTGGTTCAAGAGCTACCTGAGGGACCGATCCCAAAAGGTCCGCTGGAAGGGCGTACAGTCTGGTCTTAGATTGGTCACTGCTGGGGTACCTCAGGGCTCAATCCTGGGCCCCCTGCCTTTCTCTCTCTTTCCGAATAATATTGAGGGAAGCAGACTCTGCAGTAATCTCATTCTGTATGCTGATGACACTGTCATTTACTGCAGTGACCCACAACCCAGTGTCATCTCAACTAAGCTGCAGAATAGTCTCTCCGCCCTTGAGACCTGGTTCTCCGCGAACTCCCTTAAACTTAATGATGCAGAAACCAAAGTGGTACTGTTTGGATCAAGACGACTAGGCTCTGACAGAGGCCAGCTCCTACAGATCTGTACCAGCCAAGGAAAAAGAGTCGAGGTCATGCCTAGTTTCAAATATCTCTGGGTCCACCTAGACCAGGAAATTACCTACCAAGTCCACATTGACTCAATAACCAGGTCCACCTATCAAAAGCTTGGCCTCCTGCACCAACTGGGGAATTCCTTATCCCGTTCTGCACGTCGTGCTATTGCTTGCTGCAATCTCCTTCCATCCGTCCTATATGGAGCTCCTCTCCTGCAGTTCCTCCGTGAGACGGAATTTAATAAGCTCTCTGTGTTCTATAACCGGGTGGCCCGTTTTGCCACTAACTCCTTCCCTAGGAAACATCACTGTGATGCCCTAAAAGAGCTAAATTGGCCCTCTCTCCGGCATAAGCTAGCCTATCCTGCTGCCTGCCTAGTTTTCAAGTTTACTTACCTAGGTCCCCCATCTCAGAGGACTTCTTTCCACCAGAAAACTACCCAGAACCCTGCGCTCATCTGCAAGTCACCCTCTCGTCACCCCTAGAATGCGCTCAACCCATGGCAAGCGTTCCTTCAAATTTGCTGCCCCTCACCTATGGAACTCCCTACCACCTGGTCTGACAACTTCAACCACTCTCATTCAGTTTAAAAATGGACTCAAACTATATCTTCTAAATCTTAGTCTCTGTGGCTGTAACTGCTAGCTCCCTAGACCAGTCCCCTGGGCCCTTTCACTGGTTAATCTCTACCACTGACTGTACTTGAAATGCTAATGTGGTCTCTTATTTCTGGCTGAACTTATGTACATACGCAGGGATTTATTTAACTCTAAAAATTGATTAGCGTTTTGCTCATAAAAGTGCTAAATCTTTGTGAAAATGCATAGCTTTTGCTTCACTGTGTTTAACAAACACAGCACTTCTAGAAAATATATATAAATACTTTCTGTACAATTAGTATGGTCCCGAGAAAAAAACTGCTAATCAATTATTTAAAACTCTGCATACTGTATATAAAGTGTGAGATTTTAACATATTGATTTTAATATGGACCTGTATGTGAACCCTCCTGCTACCCTTGTACAAATGACTTCACCATACTGTGATGTAACAAATGTAATTAACTTAATTGCTGTAATTTTTGTTCTCGGTGTCCTTTCTGTAACTAATCCCGGGTCGCCCCTGAAAAAGGGTCCTTTGGTCTCAGTGGGCTTACCCGGTAAACAAAATCCTAAATAAATAAATAAATAAAGCCCATGGGGAATTCTCCCCACTAAAATGCTGCCTCGAGGTGTTCCGCAAGGTTCCATTTTGGGACCTATCCTCTTAGCCCTTTACATCAACCACATCGACTTTGGCCTGGTTGCTGGAAACGTTCATCTCTTCGCAGATGACACAGTTCTGTACACGACCAACCCCTCCTTGGACATTGCGTACAAGGAGCTACAGCAGGATTTTATCATCCTCCAGGACAACCTGCTGAATCTAAAGCTCTTGTTAAATGCAAAAAAAAAAAGCTATGATTATCTTCCCATCTCACAATACGGGGATACCTGGGACCCCACAGATTACCCTCCTTACTGAACCACTAGAGCTAGTGGATACATTTAAATGTCTGGGAGTCTGGTTGGATAACAAACGTCCCTTCGGTGTACATCTAAGTGAGTTAACAAAAAAGCTAAGGCAGCGCCTCGGTATTTTCTACCGCATAAGATGCCTACTCGCCCTGGAAGCTAGAAAGCGGCTGGTTCAAACAACCTTTCTTCCCCAGTTGACTATGCCGACTTCCTATACAACCATTGCCCCCAGTATGCGCTCCAAAAGCTGGATACACTCTATCATCGCACATTGAGATTTGTCCTTGCATACTCATCACTGCACCAAGTATTAGATTGGCCGTCCCTGTCCATGAGGAGGCAAATAAACGCCCTCATGTGGCTGTACTGGGCTTTGCCCAACAAACTATCACCCTATATCTGTGACCTGTTTGAACATTCAGAGGGTGCCTACGGACTAAGGAACTCCTCCTTTGTCCTCCTTAAGCTACCACGAACAAGGACATGTCTTGGCTCAACTGCCATTAGCTCCTTTTTACCAGTGCTTTGGAATAACATGCAGAAATGACTTAAAATCTCCCTGCTGTCCAGCCATTTTATATTTAGGGGTCTGCTCTATAGAGGCCTGAAAACAGTGTGTGATTGTTTCAGGTAAAGCCTTACCCCGCTCAGCTGAGTCGCTTAACTTCTGTAATCCTGGACCGCCTATTTCCCGTGTCGACCAGCATCCCTTTAGGGCACCCACCTCCCCCCTTCTCATCAATTAGCTTCGCAGGGGCCTCATTCTGTTAGGCTGCCCTATTTTCCCTCTCTACTATGTGTCTGATGCCCTTTCTTCCCACTGCCCTTCTCTATGTCCCTCCTTCCTTTTCTCACTTGTACTCTATAAGCTACAACCTGTATATACTGCACTTTAAATGCCTATATTTGTACTTGCTTTACATGTCTGGTTCATCCAAGTGCTGAGTTTGTATATTGTAACTGCCTGTACCGATGTCTACTTTCGTAGGAAGTGTTGTCTACTGTAAGCAAAAGTGTCCTCTGTGTCCAGGACCATCTTGAAAATGAGCTTGCTCAATGATATAACTGCCTGGTAAAATACAGTTTGATTGCATTGGGGTTGTACTGTTCTTACTGTGCAACACAATCTAACATGTCTATCAGTGTATCCCCCCCCCCAAAACCCCTGAGCTGGGGAGGGTGCACTTGTGGCACCAGCTTGCAGTGGTAAGTCGGAATTTTGCTAATCCTTTTGCACCTCTTAAGTTGTTGAGTTCTGATGACCTGAAGGTCATCCTTGCTGAGACACCCAAACTGAGCCTCTCAGGTCGGGGGTTTATACAGGCATGTCAAGTAGAGCCTGAGCAAAACCATCCTACTCACCTAGATGTGCAGGCTGCCCCTGACCTTGACAGCGTCTTGACACGACGGATCCAGAACCATCAAGCAAAAAACGTGTGTCCCTCTGAGGAAGGGGTGGACAGAACCTAGGAAAAACATTCTGATCCCCCTTATTTGATACAGAGTCTCTGTCTTATAATGGAAGCATGCAGGATGTTGCAGCTAAAGGAGGTTCGGGACATAGAGACCGCCCCTCCTGTCTGCCTCAGCATCAGCCCCACAGTGTTTACTGAACTTCCGGTACTGCAACCAGATTACTGAGTAGGATTAGACTGAAGTGGACAAGCCGGTACACCTTCCTACGCAAGAGTGAGATGCTACATGTTTTTGGAGAAGAGTTCCAAGAAGTGGGAGGTCTCTTCAAAGGCCGACAAGGCAGTGCACATAGCAGTCATGCACATGACTGTGCCCCCTTGAAGGTTCAGGGACTCTGTCTGCAAGAGAGTGGATACATCATGCAGATAGGCTTTTGCCTTGAATGGGTAAACCTCTGACAACATATGCATCCTTTTCTTATTTCCAGAGTGTTAAACTCATAAGTTACAGCCTTAGGCAGCTTTGTTCCTGAAGAATTAGAAGGGAAAGATATTTTACAGCTTGTATCCACGGCATCTACCTTCCTAGAGGTGCGACAGTAGATAGTTTGTGGATCTCTGCCCACTCCACTTATATTATGGTGGCTATGGGGAGTGTGTGGCTTTGCTACTGGGTCGCAGACCATGCATCCAAGGCAAAGCCATTTAACATGTCCTTTGCCGTTATATTGGACAGTGTTCTGAAGGATGTCCAGGACAAGAAAGGACAGCTACCAGTATCCAGGCAGCAACAAAATGCAAACCCAACCTCGAGAGACTGGGGGTTTGGCCGGCAGCCATGGACCAGAGGCAATTTTCAGCCCTTTCAGAACTTCGGAAATCAAAGGACTAGGGGAGCCTCTTCTGGCTGTAAGGGTAACAGTAAAGGAGGCTGGTTCACACACATGAAATGGAGGTACTGGAAGGAGAGGAGGTTCCTCTCAGTGAAGGTCCATGGGCCCATCTCTGACTCCCTTCTCTCAGAGAATGACTGCAAAGATTTTACCAGCAGTGGGCCCAACTAACGTCAGGTGGTTGGATGCTAGAAACTCTGGCTTTGGGCTGTGCCATAGAGTTTTCTCTGGTACACACGAGAGGTCATTTCCTAGTCTCCGGTACCCATAAATCAACTTGAAGTGTCAGGCTGACTTGGATCACTTGAGACAGAGCAAGGTAATTGTCCCCTTCCCCCCCCAATGAGGAGTGTCTGGGTTTCTACTCTTATTTATTTTCATAGTCCCCAAAAAGTCAGAGGGGAGTTTGACTGATTTCTGGATCTGAAATATTTAAACAAGTTTGTCCAGCACTTGACGTTCAAGATGGGAGTCCTTGTGTGCAGTTCAACTGGGGGAATTCCTGGTGTCCATAGATATGAAGGACACATATATCCACATTCCAGTTCATCAGTCTCACCAAAAATATCTGAGATTGGCAATTCAGGGACAGCTCACCTCCTTGGTGTGGCAGCAGTGTCCAGGGTAGAAGTCTATGCATGTCTGTTGTGTAGTGTGCTGTGCATCCAAGAGCCAGCACCTTAGGGGGAGGGCAAACAAAGGGAAACTCCTCTAGTTCAGCAGAACAGTGTTGGCATGCTTGGGCCCCATGCAGCCATACAGCCAGCATGAGAACCTCTCCCCCCCCCAAAAAAAAAAAAAACACAGATTTTAGAGTTTCTGGAGAGGATGGATGGCAGCCCCCCAAAGGCCTTAATTTGGGGGGGGGTCACCACAGGGCAAATAAAGGGGACATGGGGGTGGGTAAAATCAGGGAAATTCACCTCATGAAAAAAGTCCTGAATTTTTCCTGACTTCACTTTGCCCATGGCTGCACTTCGCTTAGTTTTCGCCTGGCAAAGTGGCCACCTTTACATGGTGAAGAGTATATGTAGTATTAAACCTGTAAAATAAAAAAAACCAAAACATCCATTGTTGGAGCAAGACATACTCATTCTTCAGTGTCCTGCTGTAGAATTGTGATGTCCTCATCTGTGGTAACGCCTAATTGGATTTTCTTATTTTACAGGCTCAAACTTTAAATCTTGTGTCCTTTTATGTTGGGGTTTGGGTGGGAGGAGACTGGGTTCTACCTAGTGGTTAGTGGGGTGGGATGAGGGGTTGGCTAGTTCTAATCTGTAACTCGGGAACATGAACAGAGTGGGGGAAGTGGGTGTGTGGTGTAATACTGACATGTTGCGGGTGGCAGGAAGGGCTATGCTGCCTTATAAGTTATATAAAAACTGTTCTGGGATGGAGGGAGGGTACTAGAAGGTGGAGGTGTGGGGTTATAGCAGGGATCGACAAATCCCATAGCCTGACGTCCGGGGCTATCAGTTTTTGGACAGGGACACTCATTTATTGCATTGCTGGTTGTCCCTGGACAACCAGCAAATGAAAGCAATTACATTTTTTTTTTTTAACCTGCATTTCATGCAGTTTGCCACTAGGGTCCGTTCCTCCTACTCCTGCTACTGGGACTCTGGGTTGGGCATCATGTGATGTGGGTAGTGTTGGGAGCGAGGGGTGAAATCAGAGTGGCGGGACCATGAGTGAACAATGAATGCAGGAACCTGATCGGCGTGGCTGCAGCAGTTGGAGTGACAGCACAGCAGCAAATGGCAAGAGATGCATTAACTGCACCCTGTGTGCTGCAGCCAGTCAGGCAGGGGCAAGAGCAGACGGGCAATGATGGCGGGCAGAAAGCTTGGCGAGCTGACGCTTGTGGTAACAGGAGTTGACAGAGTGAGAGCGAGCACTGATGAGAGAGAGAGAGAGAGAGAGAGAGAAGGAGGAAGCAGCCAGAACGAGAAGTCGGAGAAAGAGCAGGCAGGGAGGAGGAGGAGCAGAAAAGAACGACTGGAAAATTAACCTGTTGGCCACGGCGGTGAGTTGTGGGTTATAAGGCTAGGCAGTCATTCGAGGAGAAAGAGGTGCACTGTTGCTGTTGAGGAGGGGAAGCAAAGAATGTGTGCTGTGGTGCAGTCTTGGAATGTGGGGGAACGGTGCAACACTTTTCTGTTTCTGTGGTTGTTGGGAGTTCTGCATTAAGTGTGTGTGTCGCCAGCCTCTGAAAAATAAATTTTATATATATAAAAACAAGTGAAAGGGAGGGTGATTGAAGTGGTGAGCTGGGGAGGGAAAGGCGGGACAGCAGGCAGGGCGGCAAGCAGCTGATCAGTGAGGGTAATAGTCAGGCATGCAGACCTGCCGACAGCCCAATAAATCTGCTCCAAGAAAAAAAAAAAAAAAAAAAAAAAAAAAAAAAAAAAGAACTAAACAGAGAAAGTGTATTGGCTGGCCAGGTCAGAGGAGAGAGAAGAGAGAGGAAGCGAATCTGTACTGTAGTGAAGGTTGGGCTTTTTGTGTTGCTCTCACTCTAGAAAAGTAAAGATACAAAAGAGCAAGAACTGACAACAATAACAAGAGAAAAGCTGCCCAAGGAAATAAAAAAATACAATAAATAAATCTGTTCTTGTGGTGTGCTAGCTAGGAAGGAAACTGTGTCTGGTGTGTTGGGTGAGCGTGGGGCTGCTGGAGCCTGCCACGGGATAAAGTGTAATGTAAATTGTCAGAAGCAGGCCCTAACTAATAAGAGTTGCATTTCAGCTGGGCTATCCTGAGTAAATAAATACACCTACACTACCGGTCAAAAGTTTTAGAACACCCCCAATTTTCCAGTTTTTATTGAAATTTAAGCAATTCAAGTCCAGTGAATAACCTGAAATGGTACAAAGGTAAGCAGTAAACTGCTAGAGGTTAAAAAAAAAAGTTTAGGTTAGCAAAAACTGCTGTAGAGAAACTGCAAAGAAAGCCAAGGTGTCAGTGAGTACAGTTTCCTACACCATCAAAAGGCACTTGGAAACTGGAGGAACCCTGACAGGAAGAGGTCTGGCAGACCCAAAGCCACAACAGAATCAGAAGACAAGTTTCTGAGAGTCAACAGCTTGCGTGATAGGCGGCTCACAGGACAACAGCACAGAGTGACTGGCACCCTGAACCAAAGGGCTACCACAGCATTTTGCAGTGCCATGCAATACCCTCTGGTCTCGCCTAGTTGGTCAGGGGTTCATCTTACAACAAGATAATGACCCAAAACATACCTCAGGCTATGTCAGAACTACCTTCGAGGAAAAGAACAAGGCGGTAGGCTTCAAATCAAGGAATGGCCTGCACAGTCTCCAGACTTACACCCATCAAGCTGGTTTGGGATGAACTGGACAGAAGGGTGAAAGCAAAGCAACCTACAAGTGCAACACATTTGTGGGAACTTCTGCAACAGTGTTGGAAGAACTTCCCGAACAATATTTGATGTCCATTGTAGGAAGAATGCCCGAGTGTGTTCGTGATTACAGCATATCTGCAAAGGTGGCTACTTTGATGAGTCAAAAATTAGATTAAATTTTGTTAAACAAAATGATTCTATGATTTCTTTTTTATCTCCAATTGTTTATTTGTTCTATGCTTTAATTTCAGAGTACATTGAGACATTAACCTGCGTAAATTTCAATAAAAACTGGAAAAATGGGGGTGTTCTAAAACTTTTGACCGGTAGTGTACATTTAAGAAGTATTAATAATACAACACCACACCTTGTACTTTGGTGCTCCATACTTTTTTTTTTTTTTTTTAATTTCCTTTGAAATATAGCCTTCCAATCTCGGACTACCACTTGAAGCACTGAGACTACCGTTTTTTGCTAGGCCAGTTGTCCTGGACTAGCATGCAGTTTTGAAATTTGTCGATCCCTGGGTTACAGAATAACGGATTTGGATGATGGGAGGGATTGAATACAGTATGTCACTCTGGGTAGAGGGTGGGTTCTACATTTTGAAAAGGGTTTAAAAGAAAGTCGGTCACTGTGCAGAGTTGGGGTAGAGTCAGAAAACTGCTGGCTATATTTAATGCAATGTTCCAGACTTCGCACAAACCTCACTGGCATGGTAAAAATGTGCGACAACCTTATGGATGGTGACTGCAGCCAAGTAGCTGCAAAGAAAAAGTAAAAAGGCTGGCCCCTGCGCTGCCGTGCTGACAACGTGGGTTCAAAAGCGAACCCTGGAAGTCGCACTGGGAGGCAGCAGCATTGACCAAGAAAGCTGCCGCTTGGCAGGGTGCCTCAGTTGGGGAGGGTTGTCAGCCATGTTAGTGACCCCTGCAGCTGGGCCGGGGGGGGTGCTCCTGACCCACAGGGGAAGCTGTGGCTGTCTGTGGCCAATTGTAGGCATTCATTCCCACAAGGAGAGGAGGGAAGAAACCACAAAAGGAAGAGAAAACCCAGTAGCCATCTGAATTATAACCGTGTTTGGTGTGACCATGGCATATACCTGTAATGAGCTACTGACCAGGGAAGAAAACTGTCTGTGGAAAAAAGAAAAGGTAAATAATAATAAAAAAAAAATTGCATACACATATATACTGTATATGCGGGAGCTGAATGGTTCAGTGGGTTAAGGTGTTCTTTACCTCTAGGTCACTGGTTCAAATCTAGCACAGATTGGTAGTGGCCGAAAGCCATTAACACCTGAGGGCTGTTCAGTGGTCTCTGTAAATGAGTTAAGGTGGTCTCAGTCTAGTTCTCAGTGGGCAGGTGCCCACATCACAAACTCATCAACACAACTGGCAGTAACCAGCGCCCCTAGTTCTCTCACGGCAGCCAGGCGTAGTTTTATATGGGGGCAAAGTAACAAAAAGTCCTGTTTTTGCGTATCATGACAGTGAAGAGGTTGGGGGTACGGGGGCTGCCCAGGCCCCCAGAAGCAATAGGGTATAAAATGTGTTCTGGTTTATTTTAGGTGTAATCCCCCATGTAGGCAAGCACCATACACAATTAATACTTTCATACCCTGAGCACTCATAAAAAATCTCCCAAAACTACGATGTACACTGTTTCCCCTCCCCGCCAGATCTCGCTGGTAATACCACACGAAAGATGCTGCACTGCCTGTCCCATAATAGTTCACTTATGTACA
Organism: Neoceratodus forsteri; assembly: GCA_016271365.2. Lineage (NCBI taxonomy): Eukaryota > Metazoa > Chordata > Ceratodontiformes > Ceratodontidae > Neoceratodus > Neoceratodus forsteri. Next base: position 331,266,400 of record JADMNL010000026.1, on the reverse strand, counting down.
GTTAGTTTCCAGTGTCTGTGCACAAAATGCCCAGTGCTTTTTATATAGCATTTGCCAAAATCGCGTGGGACCTATGGGATTTAGGCAGATTTTGTTACATCACTGGGAAGAAATATAGACATTGGAAACTTTTACTGCATAAGGACAGTAGTAAGGGACAGTTAGTGCTCTGGGATGGGCACTGCATCATTTTCTCATGGTATTACCAGTGAGATCCGGTGGGGAGTGATTGAGAAGCATCATAATTACAATGCTGTGCAGACTGGAGATTTATTAGATTTTTTTTAAGTGCTCAGGTAATAAAAGTATTAAATGCATATGGTGTGTACAGGAGGGAACAGAGAGGTGAAACCCCGACCTGTACAGCCAAAGAGCAACCTTAACTTTCTACCACACATAATCTAGGTGACCCAACTTAGTTTAACTGCCCTACTTGCAGCACACTAGAACCCAATAACTATAACCACCAGCATTCCACAGTCTCCCAAAAATAGATCAGAACATGTGCAAACCACTTTCTTTACTCTCTCGGCAAAATGAGGCATACAATAAATTCCATCCCCTGCTGTTGTGATGGTGAGGCATGGTGTACAACAAGAAGGGTCAGTTTTGCATATTCACCGTATATATCTGGGACACTGACCCATTGGGTATAAAAAGTGTGAAATAAAAAAAACAGTGGTGCGTCATATTGTTCAGCCGAGCACAAATTAATAAAACAGCTGTATCCGTCAACCTGCAAGACTGTACCCATAGTAGTGCCCCAAACCAAACCACATACAACAGAAGGGAAGGCGACTGTGCAGAAATAATAAATAGAAATACCACCAACAGCTTAGTGTGGGTAAATCATGTAAGTTGGCAACCATATGTTTCCCCCCCCCCCACCACCACCACCAGCCTAGGGACGAAGGGAGGCGGAAAATAGGCAAAATTGTCTATGTCCAGTCCTCCATTCCCAGAGAACAAAAATAGAATCAAACCACACAGCAGTGCTCACTGAGGTGTAACTGATCCTCCTGCACAATTTGACAAATTCATAGTTTACTACAAAACTACCCATTAAATATTTCCAAGTGTTGAACAAACCTACAGTGCCATGTAATCATGTTACAGGATTTTATAAGGCAGAGCTATATTTTAAACGGTTGTTGGTTTCTGTATTTTCTAGCCTGCTAAATAAAACATTTAGACAATGGTTTCCCTACCCATTGCTTCGCACAGACAAATTCTCTTTTTTGTCATTCAGTGTCAGGAAAGAAAAAGATAAAACACTCCGTAAAAACACACTACACACAGGCGGGCCTGAACAGGGTAGGCTGGTGATGCACTCTGGGGCCTGCCTCATTAGCACTACAGTGCCTCGCAGGCGGCTAAAAATAAACTCGGGCCTGAGGCCTCTGTCCTCAGGCCAAGCAAGAAGACAAGTGGCCCAAATGGGGCCTGGCTGGCCCAGTCGGGCGAATTGCCATGAAGGCACGAAATGCAATGGAAACTACACAGTGCCCCAAAAACATCCAGCAACTCCCCAGGGCAAGTCAGAGAGGATGGAATCAAATTGGAGCGACTCAAAATTATACTAGTATCACCTACCCGACCATCCCGAACAGTCACCGGGTCCGTCAATATCCATTACCCAACTAACACACTTACTACACAACCCACCCAGCCATGGCTCCCCAGGTTGTACTGCAGCCAGATGCCAGGACAAATGCAGGACTTGACAACTTCTCATAGTCTGAGATTTGTGCTAAAATAAAAACTGCAGTGATGCATCAGTCCTCCATCCGATCTGAATCCTCACCACCCCCAGGCAGATCACATCCCACTATAAAAATCATGATCATTGAAATTTCTCATGACTCACGTTTGTCTCACGGACAGTGCATATACCTACAAAGGCCACACCACAAGCCATAACGTGGCCCAACACCTCTCAACTAACTGACTGAGCCGAGACTTAAGATATTTTTTTTTTATTTTTAATTCAGTTCTTCGGCTTTGGGACTTACTTGAAGGAACTTCATCTCAGGCCCTCACATCAGCTTCACTCATGCAGCACTGCGGGCTGGTCAGGACAGCAGCGGAGGCTCTCTTGTGGCTCACCTCTTGGCTCAGCACCTCTGCTCTGGCTCTCCCTCCCAACTGTGTGTCCCGACTCCCGGTCCCGGCAGCGGTCTACTCTCTACTCTTGTCTCCTCCCTTGTGGCACCATTGGTCTTCTTGCAGCCTGATGCTGTGGCCTGGTGCTGGAGCCAGCCAGCCCAGCATGGCTCTCTCTGATTCCTCTCCTCGGCTCTTGTTCCTGGGCCTGGCGATGGCGTGTGTTTGGGGCAGCCAGCGGGCCTCCTGGCAGGGAGAGGAGTGATTATCCGACCAACGATGCAGCAACCGAGGAGCAAATCCTCAAACTGACGAATTTGATGTGGCAACGGCAGTTGGCCAGTCGCTCATGCAGTGGACCAACCACTCCAGTCCAACCTTACAAACATGCGTAGCGCTACTGCTCTTCTCGATGGCAGGCAAGATATGGCACCGTAACGGTTTGCCGGTCATGCAGGCACACGCACTGTCTGGCTGCAGTGCTCTGATTGACTGCAAAATGCACTTTGCTGTGATTACGGCACACTTGCAGCCAATCGGAAACGGAGTCAGACAGTATTAAAAATTTGCACAATCCTCTGAGTCGGCCCCCCTACAGCTCTTCTCTCGGTCCCAGCCAGGTCCAGCTCAAGAGCAAAAAAAATCCACAAAAAAAACCGCAAATGAGCAAACTCAAAAAGTCCCAGTCTCTTTGCTCGGGCAGGGGAGGGGGCAGCCCCCTATAATCTATGCCACTGGTGGCAGTATTTTCTGATTTCTGTGGCAGGATGCAGTCCTGCCATTGGCTAAAATATGATGTAATGTCATTGATATCACTTGCCAAGCATTGAGAAGGGGCTTCAGGATAAATAAGATGGGCACAGGAGCCGGATGCTATGGAAAACTGTATATTTGAATGATAATTCACCAAAAACAATGAATTCTGCGGCACTATATGAATTCTGCGGCATGATGCAAATTCTGTGGAAAATTCTGCAACCGCGGATTCGCAGAATTCCAAGGGCCTTGGCAGTAACTGGCGCCCTTATTAGCAGTCTCACAAGAGGCTAAGGACTGAATGGGCATGGAGTCTGAACCATTCTCTTGCCTACATGGTGATCCTCCGTGGCAGGGTTGAGGCACATGGCGAGGCACTGTGGGGAAGCTTGCACTGTACCACCCATGCTGTACCTGTCATGGCTAAGAAGAGGACATAAATTTCTAGTATTGTCAATTCAGCACCCTTCACACGCACTAAAAATCCACACATAGGAAAACACACACATGTGCCCTGTGTTTTACCTTTGTCTGTTTCATTTGCAGGACCTCCTACAATCTGTTCTTTCACCCCTGGAATCTCAACAGGCACAACTCAACAAGCTATGGAATCAACAAGAGGCGAACCTGTTATTGCTTAAAGTAAGTAAGGATGAGGGGGGAAAAGGAGATGGAATTTTTCTAGGCTTGATTTTGGTGCCCCCTTCCATCATCCAAATTTTAATACCCCCCCCACCCCCTCCCGTGCTGAGAGTTGCCGTGGGTCTCTTGTCACCTCCAATAACCAGACAAATGCCAGGCATAGATCAGTCAGTGGGGAGCTGGCACTGAATGACGTGCTCTAAGGCCTTCCTAACTGCAGTGTAAGCTTATTACCTGCAGAGCGCTATGATAGATTGGCCTGGATGAGGAGATTGGAATTCAGTGCTGATATATCCTAGCACAGCAGCACTGGAAAAAGATCCGAGATCTCACTGACCTGTTTACATTAAGCAGGCACAGTTGTATCAGTACACCTTAATTGATTTCCTTCTATTTAAAAAAAAAAAAAAAAGGTGGCTTTTGTCATATTTATCTACTTGCCAAATTACACAATTACAGTGGATCAGTGGGATTACTTTATTTTTTCTCCATTTATATTACCTTTTTTCCTCATTTTTACTTATTTAAAAAATTTTCTTTACCGATCCTAAGGGATCTATTTCATAATCGTGGAATGGCACTGCTGGGTGTGGTGCTTTCTGCAGGGATAACTGCACTTCTTGGATGATGGAAGCACTCTGCGTTTGGCCTTGTGTTTCAACCCACCCGAAGTGTGCTGTTATCCCAGCACAAAGCACTACCTATGATGACTTATTTAAACAATAATGCATGAGAGAGTGTACATTATTCTGGAATAATGGCACACCTCAAAAAGTGGGGTCAGAGTCAACACAGTGCCTTAAGCACCCGAGAAGTGGCGTTACCCCATAGTTACACACACCTGGAGTGCCTTATTACAGTTATTAAATGGTTCCACTGATTTGTTATTTTAAAACTTAAGAAATGAGGTTTGGAACATTAAGTATATTTGATGTGTGCTGTTGTGTGGGAATAATGCACCGTCATGTGCGCACATCTGACCAATCACAGGATTGGATACTTTTACCCATTTTAGAGTGCTTATTTTTTCCCTTGACTTTTCCCCTTGGGTCAGTTTATGGGCAGCACAGGTCCAGGGGTCTGCCTTAGGGTGAGTTTGTGGGTTGCACAGCTCCCCCCCAGGTTGAGTGACAAGCAGCACTGCTCCAGGGTCTGTTTACAGGCAGCATAATCCCACCCTGAGTTGGTTTACAACAGCACTGCTCCATTGCCAGTTTATGGACAGGGCAGCTGCCCCCCCCCCGGTCAGATTACATGCAGCACTGGCCCAGGGTTAGGTTATGGACATCGCAGCTCTCCCCCCTGGTTGGTTCACAAGCAGCACTGCCTCAGGATTAGTTTATGGGCAGCACAAACCCCCAACCCATTCAGTTCTCAAGCAGCACTGCCCCAGGGTCAGTTTATGGGCAGCACAACCCCCATCCCGAGTTGGTTTACAAATGTACTGCTCCAGGGTCAGTTTATGGCAGCAGCCCCCGGGTCAGTTCCAAGCAGCACTACCCCAGGGTCAGTTATGGGCAGCACAACCCCCACTCAGAGTTGGTTTACAACAGCACTACTCCAGGGTCAGTTTATGGACAGGGCAGCCACCGCTCCCGGGTCAGATTACATGCAGCACTGACCGAGGGTCAGGGTGCGGACATCGCAGACCCCCGCCCCCGTGTTGCTTCACAAGCAGCACTGCCCCAGGGTGAGCTTATGGGCAGCACAACCCCCCCACTCGGTGGTTGGTTTACAGGAAGCACTGCCCCAGGGTGAGGTTATGGCAACACAGCCCCCCAACCGGTGGTCAGTTCACAGGAAGCACTGCCCCAGGATGAGCTTATGGGCAGCACAGCCCCCCAACCCGGTGGTCAGTTTACAGGAAGCACTGCCCCAGGATAAGCTTATGGGCAGCACAGCCCCCCACCCGGTGGTCGGTTTTCATGAAACAGTGCCCCAGGGTCAATGTATGGGTAGCACTGTTCCAGGGTCAGTTTATGAGCTGCACTGCCCCGTGTCAGTTTATGAGCAGGACTGCCCCCAGGGACGATTTTACAAGACGCACTGCCTGAGGATTAGTTCATGGGCAGCACAGTTCACCCCAAAACCCCGATTGGTTCACAAGCAGCAGAACCCCAGGGTCACCTTATAGTTAGCACAGCCCCCGGGATGGTTTACAAGCAGCACTGTGCAGGATTGGTTTATGAGGCGCACAGCTCCTCAGGGTCGGTTTACAAATGGCGCTGCCCTGGTAATTTATGGGCAGCTTAGCCCACCATGTCAGTTACAAGTAGCATTGCCTCATGATGAGTTTATGGGCAGAGCACCCCCCACCCACCCCAGCTCGGTTTACACACTTAGGCAGCACAGCTAATCAGTATATCTTTTATGGATTAAAAACTGGTTGTCCAATCGCACTCAAAGAGTGAGTATTAATGGCAGTTTATCCGATATTGGTTATGTCATTAGTGGTGTCCCACAGGGTTTGGTGCTTGGACCATGTTTATTTCAGGCTTTCATCTTGAATTTAACCTCAAATTGCTTGTCATTTGCCATTAAATATGCAGATAACATTAAGATTGGTGGATCACGTACCAGCGTGACTGATTCTGATATCATGCAGTAGGATTTAAACAAAATATCTGAATGGGTAACAGCCTGGGGAATGAAGTTGAATGACTCTAAGTGTAAGGTTATGCATTTAGGAAATGACAATCCTTTAAAAACATATACATTGGGGCAGTACTCACTTATCGACACTACTGACAAAATAGATCTGGGTATAACTGTCTCTAATAACATGGATTTTTCCTATCACATAAATGAATCCGTAAATAAAGCCAATACAGTTCTTTGGTCTATCAAGCTTAAGTAAGCAATAAGACACAACAGGGATGTGTGTTGAACAGATATTAGCGCATGCCCAGGGGCGTAGTAAGGCACGAGGCCCTGCCGAGTACCTTCAGCCCCTGGAAGTGCGGTAATATCTGTTCAACACACACCCTGGAGTGTTTTATTGCATTTATAAAATGGGAACCTTTTTTTTTTTTTAATTTTTGCTCATACAAAATAGCACATCTGTAAGCAGCAAAAGGCAATTTTTATCATAACTTCTGATAAAATAGTCCTTCCGCCAGCAAGAAAATGACATCATGGTTTTGCCAGGCAGGACCCCACCAGTACCAGCACCACACGCACGTGCACACACACACACCTTGGGTTTGGGGAGAACCTGGTATATTTTTTGTGACCGTGAAGTGGTTTTCTTTTTATTTAAATGATGCAGAACTGAGCGCTGTTGCTGAGCGAGCCGGAAGTGCTTGTTGTTTGGTGGAGTTTTTCCAATTACTGGTGAGCTTCCAGGAGTTAAATAATAACTAAAAAACACTTAAAACAACAGATTTTGTAAGGATGAGGTGTTTCTGTTTGAAGTCACACAGGACTGCAGGACCGTGCGCTCCCTTCTTTCTGTGATAAAGCGAGCGCTATTGACAGACGAACTAATGCACAGATTGAAACTGTGTGTCTCACATCTGTCCGCAGCTACACTGCATCAGGAACTGCATCTGGTTTACATACCTGAATGGTACAGTGATTATTGAAAAAAAGGCTGCAATTCAAATTCAAGAGTGAGTTGCTCCAAAGCTTTGGTGATCTGCCACGGTGCTAAAACAATGGTGGACTTTAAAAAACGAACATTCCATGCCTAGCTCTGAACATTCCATTTAGGGGCATTGATTTCTTTGTACTTTTTTTTTTATTCTATGTGTAATACAGATATTACATTGGTTTCCTAGCCAATCACTGAGCTTATTTTTTCATGCCCATTTTATAATATTACCTCAAAACATCCTAAGGTTTTAATGCCCTTGTTCCAAGCATATGCTAGGCCTCATCTTGAATATGTGTCACAGCTCTGGTGTCCTTACAAGAAAGCTAACATATATCAACTAGAAAGAGTTCAGCGTAGCTTTACTAAACATCTTAAAGGTATGAATCATCTCCCATGTGAAACTAGATTATGCAATCTTGGTTTGTTTTCTTTAGAAACTCATAGGTTGCGTGGGGATTTATTGTTTCTGTAGGATGTAATTCAAGACCCTGTTTTAATGGTAGACTTAGGATTGAATTTTAAGGAGTCATCTTACAATATTAGAGGTCACCCGTTGCAATTGATAAATAAATCCTTTTATATCAAGAGGAAATACTTCATTACCTTAAGAGTGATTAAACCGTGGAACAAGTTACCTTTGCACATTATTGTAAGTAAGGATAAGGAACAATGTGAGGTTAGATTGGACAATTACTTATTGTCTGGTAAACGATTGACTTATTGAATTTGACTAGAATGTGAGCTTTTATGGGCTGTAAAGCCTTCTTGCTCATCTCACACCTTAGTATGAACCTTAGTAGTATGAATTGGCCCCCCCAGTTGATTTACAAGTAGAACTGCTGAACGGTCATTGCTTGTGTTTGAACATGTCCCCACAGCTGAGCAGATCAGCAACTGCTGTAGCCCAGTGACTAGGGCACTGGACTACAAACCAGGATGTCTGGTAAGGGGAAATCGGGATTCAAACCCAAAGTGAACTTATTTGTTGCCTTAGCCTCACATTTTACCGGAGTGGTGATTCACAGCGGTACGGCATTTGTGGGTAATAATGTACTGTATGATAGGGTATGCTTGTGCTGCACGCCCCAGGGGTGTTGATCCATGGCAGCATGGTGTTTGTGGGTGATAATATATGATAGGGTATACTTGCGATGCACCTCCCAAGGGTGTTGAAGGGCAGAAGTCCAAAGGTTGAGTGTCCTAACACCCTTGGGAAGTATGTAGCAAACACTTTAATGCACACCCATCACGGCTCCTGGAGGCTTGGGCCTTGCGTTCCTAACCCTCAACTGGGCCATCGAGATGCTTGTCCATCAGTGTGAGGAATCCTCTAGACACACTTTTTTGGGGATTCCTGGACCTTTAAAGAGATGAAAGCTACCAAGAGCCCTCCCCTTGAATATGTTGTTCTGCTTATAAAAAGATGTGTTATTTTTCTGGTTTATAGATGAGATCTGGCACCTGACAATACAGCAGTAGTATTTAAAACAGCACTATTTGTAGGGCGGCAGAAATGTCACCATATAACATTTTTTTTTTTTTTAGCAAAAATGTGTTTCTGACATCCTTAGATTTATAATCCACATATTTTCATTTTATGAGGTATTAACTTCTGTTCTGCCCTAGTGACAGTCCTATATCAAGGTAAAGCAATAGAAAGCTTTGACAAAAAGTGCTCTAGGTAGTTGGGAGTTGAATAAACAAAGAAAAAAGCTGTTTTTGTAGCTATTTTTGTAACTTCTAATTCGAGCCATTAAACTTGGTTGCCTCTTGTAGTATTTAAGTCTCTTCTGCTGAGGGTACGTTTTGACTATACAGTGGATGTGTTAGGAAGGTGCTAACACGTTTCTGGTGGTAAGCAGCACTGCGCCACCCCCAAGATGCTTAGTTTTTTGGTAGTGGGCATCACAGAGGAGCCAGAGCCTTCAGAATTGCACATCTCAGTTTGGGAATGCAAGAAAATGAAAACACTGGTATATTGATGTTTATCCAGAAATATATTATTGCTGATTTAAAAAAAAAAAAAAAAAAAGCAGCATAACTAGAAACTACTGCTTTTTTAAATTCAGTCAGGTGACTCGTTTCAGCCAGTAAGTTTACTGTATCAGTTCTTGCCATTTTAAAACTATTCTTTTAGTGCACGAATGAATGTCACTTGAAGGAGAGAGTTCTTGCAGTATGCTGACCCTAGAGTGGTGCTATTTGTCAACTGACCAGCGGAAGAGGAGGAGGTTTTTCACTGAGAGAGGTGGTGGACCCTTGGAATGCACTGTCTGGCGAGCTGGTTCAGAGATCCACAGTGGAGGGCTTCAAGAGAGGGTGGGACAGACACAGAAAGTGGATGTATCAGATGATGGCCTGTCCCAGGGGGGTGGGGATGGATGATAGGGGTTTCTGGAGCACAAGGGATGGGAGGGCCTCGGCACCCAACTAAGGATCTAGGGCTCGAGCAGACTCGATAGACCATAAGGCCTAATCTGCTGGCAAATAGTATGTTAGTAAGTGCTCTGGAATCCCGCTGTCCAGCATAATGCACCATGTGTGCTGTATTCAAGACACTGGGCCAGCAGCCTAACCATGTCTGATGATAAGTTTATGATTTGTCCTGCTAGCCATAGAGGATGGGAAGCCCAGTGAAGCATCACGTAGCTGCAGTCGACATTGGGCTAGCAGCCTAACCTTGTCTGGCCAGTGTGCGATCTGTCTTGCTAGCCACGGAAGATGATAGGCCTGTTGAAGGACCATGCGTTCTGCCTTCGAGAGAGTGGTCCAGCAGCCTAACCCTTTCTGATGGCCAGTGTGCTAGTTGTCCTGCTAGCCACAGAAGATGGGAGGCCTGTTGAAGCACCATGCACACTGCACAATTTCTTTTTTTTTTTTCTCTCTACCGCCGTCCCCCCAGTTACTCCTCCTGGCATGCTTAAACCCTTCTCCACTCGGACACCCTGTTGCCCCTCTGGAATCTACCTCCAGATACCTAGTTGTCCCACCATCAGAAACATTCAGTCTGTCTCTTCCTCACACCCAGGGTCCCTCTCACATGCTGCCATGAGTTAGATGCTGCCTAAGTATGTATTGCAGTGGAAAGAAGGGGTCCCTGGAGTGTTGGAGATTCATCGGCATTGGGGAAGGGTCGTGGTTGCCTTCATGTTACATATCTGTCCTATATCCTTCCCTCTGCCCCCTTTCATAAATTCAGAATGGCTACCTCTGCACCAGTACGTAGACTCTGTCTGGTGTGAGAGTTGGCTCAGGATTCAAAGTGAGGTTGCCCGCATGGTATCATATATTGTGAACCACTACCCCAAACCCCACTGTACCAGACACCACACAGTTTCCAGCCCCCACAACCAGGTCAGGCCCATTAAGCACAAGGTCTGTTTTCAGAGGCCATGGTGGAGCACTGAGGAGGTTACGTGACTTGCTCAGGGTTACACAGTATGCAAGTGGAGGTTGTGGGAATCTAACCCAGGTCTGCTGGATGTACCAGGCTCGTACACAGCTCGTTGCTCTAACTTTTAGGATATACTTCCAGCTTAGCTTGATTTAGTTATTTTTTCTCTCCATTACATTACAGTGTATAAAAGTTCCTTATATTTGCAACCTGAATGCGCATGTTGGCTGTGACCTGGTTTTGGTTCTCAGAGCAGACAGCAGCACGGCTTCACCATCATTGAAGGGCATCAAAATAAATTGCTATGATGCAAGCAGGACAAAAGTCCATAGAAAGTTTATTTCAAATTTGACGCCAGCACTCTGGTGTGAGTGCCCCTCCCCAAACAAACAGCCAAATGTTTTCACGCTAACACTGCGCTTTCTCAAGGCTGAGGTGGGATTAGGTATTGTACATTAATAAAGGATGCATTTAAAGACACAGTACAGATAGCCATTAAAAACAGTGTTCACATACACCAGTGCTTACTAAAGTGCTAAACAATCCTAATAATCGCCATAATGTAAGTCTCTAATATGCAGACATAAATGATGCATATCGACATCTAAAAAGACACCCTAATGAATGAATACTGAAACATACAAAGTTGCTACTGTTATGCAGATGAAAATTAACCACATGTCCACAAACTTTGTATGTTTCAGTATTTTATTCATTCCTTGAAAGCGCGGTGTTAGCATGAAAACGTTCGGCTGTTTGTTTGGGGAGGGGCACTCACATCAGAGTGTTGGCATCTTAACTTGAAATAAACTTTCTTTGGACTTTTATCTTGCTTGCATTATAGCAGTTTATTTTGAAGCCCTTCAATGATTGTGAGGCCGTGATGCCGTCTGCTCTGAGTGAGTACACCTTACATTTGGCTACTTTTTTTTTTTTTGGTTAGTTCTTTTTACCTTATCTGGCACCTCCGGTCTGCATTCACGTGTGGCATCCGTCCTTTCTCTGGCCGCCATCTGGTTCTGCCTTGGCCCCACCCTAGTTCCCAGCGGGAGGCCCCTTCACTCCCCACTAAACCAGGATCCAGTACTTGGTAGTGGTGCCCCCCGAGGTCAGGCATCCTCCAAATGGCCATCAAGCCACTGCAACCTGAGCATCATGTTTTTCTCCCTGCTTTTCCTCAGCCAGCGTGATGGGGGCATGCAAGGACGCCAAAGGGGGAGCACCCACGTGCTCCCTCTGGCGTCATGCTCCAACGTCACCCCTTAAGTGCAGTGCCAGTTCACCATCCTCCAGCCTCACGCCAGAGGCCATAAGCAGAGCCGACAACTGGTGTCCCCACCCCCCCGGAGAGGGAGAGCAGTCCTACGGATGCTCAGTCCTTCTCCGCCAATGCCGACTCCCAGCGACCAGAGTCCATTACCAAACTTGGGTCGCTGGCGTGGAGCAAGGTGTGGTGTCCAGCACCTCAACCCTCAGTGCCACCGGGCCATGCACATTTGGCTCCTTTTTTGCTTTAGCCGCCTGCTTTGGTTTTGGTTTTGGTTCTGACTTTGTTCTGTGTCTGAACAGTTTTTGATTTACTCCAATTTGCCCTTAAAAATTCGTCTTGCCTGGACAAGAAAGAACCAGGCCAGTTACAACCACAAAAGGTGGCACAGACCCACTCTGGAGGTGCTAAGCCAGTGTTAGAGGCTGCTGTCCCCCCCTGGGTACTCCATTGTGAACTGCCTCAGAGTGGAACGCAGGGGTGGAGGAGTGGCTATTTGTTTGAGTTAGGCTACACTGCGCACCCAGTGAGAACACCAGGTTTTTTTTGAATGTTTGGCCATTCATGGGGGTCTGGGTGCAGGTTGCAGGATTCTCCTGATGTACTGTCCTCCTTGGACGGCAGGAGAGTTCCTGCATGAAGTGGGTGACTTCGTGGTCGGTGAAACATTGGGGGGCCTCCAGATGTCTGGTCCTGGGGGATTTCAATGTTTGGGCCAACGATGAGTCATCTAGGTTTGGTTATCACTTCCCTCAGATGATATCTCTGGGCCTGTCGCAAGCAGTTACTACCATGACCCACCAGGGTGGCCACATGCCGGACATGGTCTTCTCACTGGGGCTTGAAATTGAGAATCTCAGGACTGATCGGATCGTTTGGTGTGATCACTGCATGGTGGAGTTCTTGCTCAGGGCCCCCTCAGAGATCCCTCCCCCTACAGAGATGGTGTGCTACCGCCCTTTGAGGGGTTTGACCCCGGAGGGTTTTTTGGTGAAAGTAAATCTATCTAGTGTAGACATGCATGCAGGGGAGGTGTGGGTGAAGCAGTTGCCGCCTATAATAGGTTGATGACTGGGGCACTCGACTCCCTTGCACCAGTCCATGTACGACCCAGATCTTCTCACTTGAGGTCCCCATGGTTTAATGGGGAGCTCAAGGTATTGAAGATCAAGAGTCGGAGGTTGGAACGCTGCTGGCGGAGGACCATGTTGGAGGTGGACAAACTGACCCTGTGTACACACTATAGTGTGTATCAGGGGGCAATCAACCGTAAGAAGGCAGTGTTCCTATCCAGGGAGATTGCTGCTGGGAGAAACTGACCAGCTATGCTTTTTCGGACTATGGATGGTTATTATATCCAGCCTGTCTACAGCCGAAAAAAGCAGTTTCTGAGGTCTTGTGCAATGAGTTTGTTCGTTTTTTCTCTGACAGGGTGTCTGCCATCAGGCTGGGAATTCTGCCAGTGAGCTGTGTTATGGCCAACAGTGGTCACCTGGATTATCAACAAAGCACTCCGCCTGGTTGGGGGGAGTGTAAACCAGTGGAGGTGGCTGATGTCATTGAGGTGACCTCAAAACTGAAGCACATATATTGTGAGCTGGACCCGGTGCTGATGCGTTTCTTAATGGGATGTGTCAACACTGTTGACCCGGTGTTCGCGTTGATTGTCCGGTGTTCCTTGTCAAAGGGGGGTCTTCCCATATGCCTTGAAGGAGGCGCTGGTGAGGCCCCTTCTGAAGAAGTCATCATTGGACCCTGACGTCAAGGCAAATTACCGACCGGTCTCCAACCTACCATTTTTGGGAAAGGTTGTGGAGAAGATTGTGGCGCAACAGTTGGGAGAACACCTTGTGGCATTTGATATCTATGAGCTGCTCCAGTCGGGTTTTTGTGCAGGATATTTAACAGAAACCGCATTAGTTCGGGTGCATAATGATCTCCTCGGGGCGAGGGATCGAGGTGAGGGGACAGTTCTCATTTTACTTGACCTTTCCTCAGCTTTTGACACGGTGGACCATCATGTGTTACTCGACCGCCTGAGGGATGTCTGTGGACTCACCGGCACTGTCATCCATTGGTTTGAGTCTTTTTTGACAAACAGAAGACTGAGAGTGGTGATGAGTAATTTTCCTCATCCCCGAGCCTTCTGTCTTGTGGGGTACCACAGGGTTCAGTCTTGTCACTGATGTTATTTGCCTTGTATATGCTGCCCCTGGGTGAGATCATTAGGAAGTACAGCTTGGGGTTTCATTGTTATGCCGATGATACTCAGCTGTACTTATCCTTTGCCTCTGGGACATTCAGTGCGGTGGAAGTATTAAACAATTGTCTAGCTGAGATCAGTGACTGGATGGCCTGTAACTGGTTGCGACTGAACCCCAATAAGACAGAGGTACAGGTGGTGAAGTCGAACAGGAGGCATGAGAGGATGGCCTCTGGGGCAGATACTGGACTAGTTCTAGGGTCTGTCCCATTGATGGCCTCCTCTAAGGTGCGCATTCTTGGCGTGGTGCTAGACAGTGGTTTGACAATGGAATATCAAGTGTCATCCATTGTCCAGGTTAGTTTTTTCCAGCTGAGAAACATTGCTGGCATTAAGAACCTGATTCCGCCCCGGACCTCCCCACTTTGGTGCATGCATTTGTAACATCTAAGCTTAACTACTGTAAGGCGCTCTACCTCGGTGTCTCTGAAGGCACCCTCCGTCGACTGCAGCTGGTGCAGAACGCAGCTGCCAGGTTGTTGACTGGACAGTCGAAATACTGTCACGTCACCCCAGTGCTGTGGGAATTGCACTGGCTGCCCGTTCAATGGAGGGTGCTTTTCAAGGTGGGCTTGCTCACCTTTAGGGCCCTTGCTACCTGGTGGACCTTCTTATACCTGCTGCCTGGGACTGCTCCCTTCGATCCTCCTCAAGGGGCCTCCTGGCAATGCCCAGGATGAGGTTGAAAATGACCGGCGATACAGCTTTCAGTATCACCAGCCCCGTCCTATGGAATTCGCTCCCGCTATTGCTCAGGGAGACCCCTTCGGTGGAGGCATTTAATGCCCGCCTTAAGTGTTACCTGTTTAGCCAGGCTTTCTCAGGTACTGGATGAGAACATAGATTATCAGTCCCTTTTTAAAAGTAAAGAGGGTGATTATTTATATGCAGGATACTGGCTATTCTGACGTAATTATTTATTATATTGTGAGATTTTTTTTTTTTTTTTACTGTGTGTTTTTTCCCCACCTATCTCCTCTTGGTGCCCCCTCCTTCCGTCCGCTCATTTCCACCACCCCACCTTCTTGGGATCTGCATCTAGAGTGCCTCCTTCTCTTACTGTACCTCCTGCACAGCTGGGTCTGTCCCTTCTTGGTGGTCTTGTGGCTTTTATCTAGGGCTGCTGAGAGGTGTTTTTCCATTTTTTTTTCTCCCTTACCCTCTGAGACGTCCGGTGCGTGGGACATACGTCCTGAGGGGTGGCGTGCTGACGCACAACTTACCTCTCAGGCACCGTCCAACGTCTCCCCTCCCCAACTCTGCTGAGCAGAACCGCCTCCATCCCTTACTACTGTCAGTGCTTCCACCGGCTTGAAGGGATGCAGAACACTAGCGCATTCTTGGTCTTCCACCCCTGTGGGAGGAGAGCATCCGCTGGGACACTCTATTCTCCCTCTCCCCTGCCGGCCACCCGAGTCAGTTTCTGAACCCAGGTCACTGGCGTAGCACGAGGTGTGGCGTCCAGCACCTCAACCCTCAGCGCCACTGGGTCAGCTCTATTATATTGTGAGATTTAGTATACATACATACATACATGCATACACATTTTAAATTTAATTTTTTGTGCATTTGTACGGCGCCCAGAGCCTCTGGGATTGGGTGCCAGAAAAATACAATTGGCCTTGCCTTTTGCTACAAGCCCAAAATACAGCAAGTTACACTGCAAAGTGGAGCACACCACACCACACTAAAATAAATCTGATGTGAAGTATGTAAAGTTTACAAAAGTAGAAACATTTATGATACAGAACTCATAGTAGCCATGTGCCCCAGAACCAGGCCAGTGGCAGACAAGTTACCTACTGCCCCTTGAAAATCTTTTTTTTTTTCTTTTCTTAATTTTTTTTTCCTTTTTAACCAGTTTCCTAATTTTTTAATGTGACTAAAGCTCCAAAATCACTTACGTTTTCTGGACTAGGTCAGAACCAGGTTACTGTCGGTCCGTAACATTTATTTATTTATTGATTGGAAATGTTTCACCAGGAAAGGCACACTGAACAACAGGTTGCTCATCTCGCGGTGCATCCTGGGGTAGAGAGGTACAGGGATTTCTTAAAATACAAGCACATAAAATGGCAATAGCAGTACATAATTGAAGTGATATATATGTAAGTGGTATAAAATCAAAGCAGGTATTGAAAGTATAAGTGCCAACGTAATATAGCTTGAATTTGAATCCAAAGGACCCCAAGAAGTGCAGACATTAAGAAACATTGAGACTGGATTGAGTCCTTTAGGAGGAGAGCATACGTGGGAAGGGCAGGGAAGGGGGCGGTACTAGTCACAGGTACAGTTTACAGATAGGAGGTTATGTAGAGCTAGGGTAGTGGAGCGGGAGGAGGAAGAGTGATGAATCTGAGGGGAAAGTGTATTCCATAGTTTAGGGAAGTGGTGAGAGAAGGTCGTTTGGCCTGTGGCAGTAGACCGGCGAAGGACTTCCAACAAGCACACATCGTAGGATCTAAGAGAGTGGGCAGGGGGAGGAAGGGAGGATAAATGGGGAATTAAGGTATGCAGGGAAAGTGCCGAACCAAAATTTGGATATGAAGTAACATGGTCAGTAGACAGAGCTAGGTCATAGATGACTCCGATTTTAGAGAGTCGAGTTATTCTAGACCCGTTGTTGCGGTCCAGAGGGCCCTGCACGGCCGCAGATTGTCTGCCAGTCCGTGGCATACACTTTTTTTTGTGTGTGGTACTTTCCAGTCGTGGTGGTGGTGGTAGTAGTAGGTATGGGAGTAGCATAACATTTTACACAGCTACAGCAGTTCTTCCCAGCAGGGGTGCTGACTTTTATTTTGGCAGGTGATGGCTTAACTATAGGCCAAGGGGGTCTTGGGGCATTATATTTGCAGAGGGAAAAATGTGGGGAACTGGGGGCCGGGGTGACTATAGCGCCACAGCCCCCCTCCCTGCCATCAGCAACCATGTTTTCCAGCATTGTTCCTGGAATTGAGTCAAGTAATAAGGCAAGACTGGGGGGTGGGTTATTAGGGGATTTACGCACGCATTATGTGGTGTGTCACAAGGCGCAGCCGAGTGACTTAAGCAGACAAGAAGTGTGTAGTCTCCCAGTTACCCACGTCCTGGACTGCCTTAATGGACTCCAGTGTAAAATAAATTTGAAAATGTGTTTGGATTATGGTTGCTTTTGTATTTGTATAAATGCCCTTCCTTAGCCACAGGTTATTGTAGGATTTACCTACAGTTAAAATACCGCTGAGCAGTTTCCAAGGGTGAGAGGGGGGATAGGGGTTGGGGCAGCTGCAGTATAGGGGTGCTAGCTGTGCATTCGAGCAGACTTGATGGACCATGAGGCCTGTTTCTGCTTGCAAGTTTCATACGTTTGGAAAAACCTTGGCTTACCAGTCAGGTTACAGGATTTTATGTCCATTGTATAATTATATATTTATGAGCGTGCCAAAGACTCTGATATGGTCATAATAGTGTTTTCCTGGTGTATTCTTTGGGTGCAAGAACATGCATTATTTCAGTGTAAACCTGGACCCAAGCTATCATGACTTGCCCCCACGAAAGAAGGTGGGTTTCAAGCTGGCCTTACGGTGCGGTGGTAGCGCTACCGTTTGATACCAGTGATTTAGGTTTGGGAATGAGCTTGGAGCATTAGGGGGCCGGTTGGAGGCCTGAGCATCCAGATAGCTCACCTCCTCCAGGATGGGTGGGTGCAGGTCTCCGCCAATAGTGTGCCTCTTGGCAGTAGTCCAGGAGCACTGAGCCTCTACAAGTACTAGGATTGGTGGGACGCAATGGACATCAGCAGGTCACAAATGGAAGTATGTGTGATGTTGTTTAGAACTGTTTTTTAAATTGGTTAGAAAACAGAAACCAATGTGTGTGTATTAGAGGTGAGCTCTCTGAACAGTTGGAGGTGACTAGTGAGGTTCCCCAGGGTTTGGTGCTGGGTCCTTGCTTGTTTAATCTATATGTATCATCTCTTCAAATAAAACATGATACCGTTTGGTTACAAAAATTTGCAGATGACTGTAGGATAGGTGCAGAAATAAATAGTAGTCAAAATTCATCAAACTTACAAGATACAATTGATAACATGGATATATGGACAAATAAATCTAAGTTGACATTAAATCGTGACAAATGTTTTCTTATGCATTTGGGAAATAGAAATCCAAAAAATCTTGTAAATTAGGAAATATTGAAGACAATAGATGAGGAAAGGGATTTGGGTATTATAGTTTCTAGTGATGTGTCTTTTTCATCACACTGTCAAAAAATAGCCCAAAAAGGAAATAGAATCCTAAATTGCATATTAAGACATATATCATCTAGGAGTAGGACTGTTATCATGCCATTGTACATATCACTGGTTAGACCAGTCATGGAATTTGGTGCCCAGGTTTGGACACCATATAAAAAAACAGGACATTGCATTGTTGGAGCGAGTTCAGAGGAAAGCAACAAAAGCAATACACAATATGGCAAAGAAAAATTACGAAACCCGTTTGATTGAGTTGAATATGTATTCCCTGGAGGAGAGAAGGAAAAGAGGGGATATGTGCCTAGTACACAGGGCTTGGAAAAATGATGATCTTTGGGGAAATTACTGGTCTTGAAATGAATAAAAGTGTATATAACACTAGGTCTCATCCTATGCAGCTAACTGCACCAAATAGAAAAAAAGTACATAGCACATGGTGGTTCAACCAAAGAGTTGTGCATGACTGGAACAGACTACCACTGGAGGTTGTGGCCAGCCAAACAACCTTTTGTGTTTAAATCTAAATGGGATATATGTGTGTCTATATATATATATATATATATATATATATATATATATATATATATATATATATATATATTAGAGCTTAAAACTAGATGGCGAGCATGTAGGACGAAAGTCCATTTTTTGCCTCGGTATCATTCCTATGTTCCAAGATTTTATTGCATATCTGTTCCCATCAGGTGGATGCCAGAAATTAATAAACTTACTGGCTTGACAAGCCACTCCCTGCCACCACTGGACCCTGCCCTCCTGAGCCCTGTAATTCCTCCGGCCTTCACCTCCACCAGCAGGAACTGGATTGATGTTTGGAAACACTGTAGAGCTGAAGGTGACCCTTCCTCGGGGATGGGATCAGGTACTGGATGATGGCCGAGGGCAGTCCCAGCCAGTGGAGCAGGAGGGATAAAAAGTTGAAAGAAAGGAAAACTGGTTTCTCCAGTGATTTCGTCAGCGATTTTTAGTAATGGTGGCAAGCCGGGTGGGTGTCTGCTGTACAGGGTGTTTTTTTTCCTTTTTATTATTTTTATTGCCCCCCCCCCCATTCCCTGCTGTGACTATGGAGGACACCATGATCACACTCTTCCCTATTTGGGAGGGTAGGCAGCTGCCTCCACTGCTAATAGCAGTGTTACTTCTCTGTCATCCAGCTGGGGGCGGGTACGAATGCCATGCAGGTTTCACGTTCCTACCTAAGAAATCAAGTGCCTCACTTCAGTGATAAACTCTGCACCCCACCCCCACCCTCGTTGGTATCCTAGCTATATTGCCTTAATTTCCCAGTGAGATTCCTCAGTGTGGGATCCCAGCTAATTATTTTTTTTTTAATGTATGTTTATTAACGTTATATAATGAATATAACACAGGTACATCCCAGTGAGGAACTGAAAATGTTGCAGAAGCAACCAGTAGTATGCTCATACAGAGCAGCCTAAGGGAATCCCACTCTCCCCAGTACGGCAGTGGGAGTACTGATGTTATAGTGCTGGCTGAGTTGCTTGCTGCCCATCGTGACATTTATGCAAAGCGGGGAGTTAACATGGGGATAAAATCTAATGTGAGTGTCCTGTTGTGTCTGCTCCGTAGCCAGCCTATTGCAACCCTCCCTCCTGGCCTCCACTTTCCTTTAACCAAACTCTGGGACAATGGTACAGAGGTGGGGGACATGTTGCATAATTTGTATAATCCATGCTGCCCATCTGTTCTCAGTGGGCTCTTACATTTTTCTTTTCTCCTTAGAAAAGCACCCAGATCCTGAGAGAAGAGATCTCGTCTGAGTTTGCCAAGCTTCACCGCTTCCTGCAGGAGCGGGAAGAGCTGCTGATTCAACGGCTCAAGAAGGAAGAGGCAGAAGTCCAGAGGAAGATGACTGAGACTCTGTTAAGGCTGAAGAAAAGTCTGACCTCTGCCGAGGCGTCTGTCTCCAACATCAAGTCACGAATGACGCTACAGGACACGGACAGCTTCACGTTTCTTACGGTGAGAAACAGCCTAGAATTCTGATTACGTCGGGCATTGTGCATTTGTGGGTATTCCAGTGAGGTCGAATACTTGGAGTGAACGGTCGTGAGTTAGGAGATCCTGGTTCAGATCCAAGACCCGCATGCAAATGGCATGCCAGTGTAGGAGTGTGGCTCTGCTGCTAGCAGACCCCACTCTGGGCCAGAAGTTGGTGGGTTCGAGACCCACACCAAGATTCAGGTTCAAACCCTAAACTCCAGCTGTCCATAGTAGTACTGGAGGGGGGTTCTGTTGAAGGTTGTAGCTTTCAGATGAAATGTTAAATCAAGGTTCCTTTTGCCCATGTGTGGTGCTGTCCTGGTAAAAGGTAAGGAACCCACTGCACTTTTCACAGGAGTAGGGGGTCTTCTCTGGTGTAGTATTCCCCTTCCTAGTAAAAGGGGTTCTGGTAGTTGTCCATATCTGTGTGTGGGGTATTGATAAGTGGAAAGGCTGCCATTAAACATTTACTGTCACTGTGCTACCCGTCTCTGCTGTTGCTTGTAAAGCACTATTGGGCACAGTCTACATAAAAGGTGCTATGTAAATCCAAATTCTACTTTACGGTCTAGTCCCTGCACTTCCAGTATCTAATCAATCTGTAAATCAGCTAGAGTAAAAACAAATAAGTGCAGCTCACATGTGCTTGAGGAAGCAGAGTAGTCCCAGGTTATGCTTAACTAAATAGTTCTTTGTTACGCACAGTGACTCGTGCAGACATAATGCAGCAAATGCTACAGGCACAGGTTTTGGGACACCAGAGTGGTAACAGAATTCCTCAATGTTTTGCTCAACCACCCTTGAGCTTTGGTTTTTTGACACAGACACATAGAAACATAGACAATGACGACAGAAAAAGACAGTTGGTCCATCCAGTCTGCTTCTATTACCCTGTCATACCGCAGTATCTAGTGTCCCTGTGGGGGCTTCACTTGCACTATTCCCTCTTTTGTTATGTGTTTTCATCGCCCACTTACGCGAGTAGCTAATATCTCCTTGACTCTGTCTCACCTGTGTTTGAAGCCATTTATGGTTTTGACACCCACCACCTCTGCCAGAAGACCACTCCATGACTCAACTACTCTTTCTATAGAATACTTCCTCGCATCCTTTTCAAACCTGCTCTCGTGACCCCTTGTCCTGCTTCTCTGTTCCTGGTAAACAACTTCTTACACTTCACAATTTTTATTCCTTTCAGGAACCTGAAGCTTTCTGTTGTATCTCTCTCCTTCGTTATACCTTCTCTAGCTTGTTCTTGTCCTTTTTTTTTTTTTAGGTGCGGACTCCAGAACTGGGCACAGTACTCCAGATGTGGCCTCACCAATAGAGATGTCACGATAACACGATATGTCACAAAAATTAGCACTGACAATTTATCATTGGTAAAAAAAAAAAAAAATAGTATTGTGTGCCATGATTGGGGTCTTCTTTACGCAGCAACATGGTGTTAAGACTGCTTCCTACATGCAGACGACCCAGGTTCAGGAGCAGGCTTTGCGTTGCATGGGGTTGGGATCGAGTGTCCCTTGAATGCTCTCCTTTCCGGGAGAAAGATCTAGCTTCTCTGCTGACAGGTCACCATGAAGAGTTGGTGGTGGTGCAGTGGGGTTAACAAGGAAGGGGAGCCACTGCTTGCCGTGTTTTTTTTTTTATTTTTTATAAACTTTATTTATAGGAGAGCAGTTCTTGGGATGCCTCATCCTTCTACCCTCAGCCAGCCCTCTGACGACCCGGGTCCGTTCCTGAAACTGGTTCGGCGGTGTCTTAAGCGGAAATCCAACTACTGCGCCAACGGGATGGCAGTGTAGTAACATCTTAATCCAGAGGGTTTCTGGTAGTGCTGACTCTGATCCCCAGTGTTGTGCCAAAACTTGTTTTCCTACCACTACACCTAGACGCTGTGACAGGGTAGAATAGGACCCTCTCCCAGTTGTTATGGAGGAAGTGTTTAAATGCAAGGATCTTTCCTTTTCTGTCTCTTCTCTGTCTGGTTGTGCAACCAAATGTTCCTGTGAGACCTCTGACTTGATCAACCCAAGTCTTGCAATCCTTTGCCTCTCATTGCCTCTCAACCTTCACTTGCTGTCTGTCTTTTTCTACCTTGCATATCTGCTGATATAAAAATGTATGCAATTCATTATGTGGAAATGAAACTGACATTGGGATCCCTTTTGTTTAGAAAATAGTGTTATCGTTGAGAGATATATATAATTGTATTTTGAGATGACTGCAAAAAGCTGTTGGAAACTAGAGGTTACCTTAGTGCAAATCTTTGAGCCTTTTGCAAAAGCTGTGCACAAGGGGCCTCAGCAAGCACACTGTATTCTAGCAGCTCCTGCCTGATATTTACAAAAACAGGATGCTTGTTTAGAGTGAGGGTTGCAAGAACTTTTAGGAGAGCTGAGCTGCAATTGCTAGTAGAAGAAAAAGGGACACAGAGGCTCAAGAAAAACTGTTTTTCTCCTTTGTACACAGTTATACTGAACAAGTTTATTTTTTTGTTACTGCTACTGTAAATAAATATTTTTGGTGAATTCTGCAACTGTTCCTGGTTTTCGAAATGCTTCCTGACCTGTGCCTCAACGACAGATGGTGTCAGCCTAAGTGGGATTTATGCCGTGTATACCCTAAGACAGGAGTTTTGTGCGTGGGTACTGGACCTAGTACCAGGGAAGCACAGAGGAAGGTATGGATTCTGCAGCAGCACGTCCAGGAGTGGTTACCAGGAGAGTGGCAGCTAAACTAGCAGAGACAAAACTCCAGTCTGAGATTGTACAGCCAGCACAAGTTATGGAAAAAGGACAGGCGGAGACAGAACCTAAAAGCATGATGGACTTTTTCAAATGGTGGGCTATACAACAAACAGAGACGTAGAAGCAGAGGAGCGAAGAGATGCAGCGACGGGAGCAGTGATGGCTGGATGCCTTGCAAGCTATCAAAGGTGGAGGATCTGGCACAGATCCAGATGAGCAACAAAACACAAACAACTTAAAAGCCATTAAACTTACAAAGTTGTGTTTCCTCGGATGATATTGAGGCATACCTGACAACATTTGAAAGAGTTGCCACAGCCTGCCAGTAGCCAAAGCAGCAATGGACAGTCAGATTGGTACCCTACCTGATAGGGAAAGCCCAACTTGCCTACAGCAGTATGGACACTGTGCAGTCAGAAAACTATGACCTGGTGAAAAGCAAAATCCTGAAAAGGTATGACATCTCCGGAGAGACCTACAGGCAGAGATTTTGATCTCTGAAGTACAACTCTGTTGACAATCCTCGAAACCTTCACCTGACTTTGAGAACTCCTGATGAAATAGATCCAACCAGTGAGCAAAACAGTCCCACAGATCGACGCATTTGCCATGGAGCAATTCATCAGCATCTTCCCTACAGATGTGCAGCTGTGGGTAAAAGAACACTGACCAGAGAGTGGTGAAAAGGCTGATCCTTTGGCTGAGGACTGCCAAATGGCCAGACAGACGCCACAGCAGCGAGGTAACAGCCAAGCACCGGTAAGACACTCTTTTTCCATTTAAACTCCAAGAATGATAAGAACTCTGGTGGGGTTAACAAATCTGTGCCCAAAGACATTATCTGATGACATCACTGGGCTTCACACAGGTTGTTTCCTCAGCTACCCATAATGGTGGCCACTCTCTGGATTTGGTCTTCCTCCTGGGGATCGAGGCCTCCAATTTGGGGGTGGAACGTGTTGGTTGGTCTGATCATTACACCTTGAGGTTCAATTTCTCTGCCCCCGGGTAGGTCTGCCCCTATGGAGATGGTCATTTACCGCCCTTTGCGGGATGTGGTCCCTGAAGACCTGGCAGCGGTGATTGACCTCTCGGTGCTCGGTGAGGCCAGCACCAATCCAGAGCATTTAGTGGTGGCCTATAATAAGGCTATTACTTAAGCTCTGGACCAGATTGCTCTGATCCGTGTTTGTCCCGTTCGCTTCGCCTTCGTACCCCACACTGGTTTGACCGAATTAGATTTGAAATCACGGAGTTGGGTCACAGGTTAGAACGTTGCTGGCATAAATCTGCCTTGGATACCGACCATCTTATTTTGTTAGAGCACTATCCGCTCTATCAATCAGCGATTTCCCATAAGAAGGTAGAATTTCTGTCCAGGGAAATCGCTGTTTCTGGGAACCAACCAGCTCAACTCTTCGGAACTGTGGACAGGCTATGCAACCCAACTTGTCTGCAGCTCCGTCTAGCTTTTTCGCAAACTGAGTGTGATGAGATTGCTAGATTCTTCGCGAATAAGGTGGCTGACATCAGGCAAGAGATCCGTCCATCCCGTTCTATGGGAGATATGGTGGGTCAGTGCTCGGTCACTATGCCTGGTGTCTCCTGGAGTACCTTTGACCTACCGGATTTCGTTGATATTATGAGGATTGTCCAGGGGATGCGCCCCACGTGCTGAAGTTTAGACCCAGGCCCTACTTCCCTAATTTTGGGTTGTAGTGATGTTATTGGCCCGATCTTAGCTCAGATTGTCCAGTGCTCCCTGGAATCGGGTGAGTTTCCTAGTTCCCTGAAGGAGGCGGTGGCGACACCCCTTCTGATGAAAGCTTCTTTGGACCCGGAGTCTCTGGCAAACTGCAGACCTATCTCGAACCTTCGTTTTGTGGGAAAGGTTATTGAGAAAGTGGTGGAAATTCAACTGGAGAACCATATAACCATCCATAATTTATACAAACCTCTCCAGTCGGGTTTTCGTAAGAGGCATAGTACTGAGATGGCTCTGGTTCGGGTGCTCTATGATCTCCTGATGGCGAGAGATCGGAGGAACTGTTCTATCTTGATACTCCTTAACCTCTCTTTAGCTTTCGACACTGTCGACCATGGGGTCCTGCTCGAGCGCCTGAGGTTCATCTGTGGGCTGACAGGTACAGCGCTCAGGTGGTTTTCATCTTTCCTCGCCGGTCGAACTCCGAGAGTTGTCTCGGGGAATATTTACTTCCAAATCTTTCTCTCTGCCTTGTGGGGTACCCCAGGGCTTGGTGCTGTCCCCCATGTTGTTTGCAGTGTACATGCTGCCCCTCAAAGACATTGTAAGATGGTATGGGTTGAGGTTTCACTGCTATGCTGATGATACCCAGCTCTGTTTGTCTTTTTGCGCCCGACCAGGTGTGTGCCCTCTCAGTACTTAACAGCTGCCTTGTTGAAATCCAAGATTGGATGAGTTCCAGTGGGTTAAAGTTGAACGCAGGAAAGACTGAGGTATTGGTGGTGGACCCCGGTCACAGGATAGAGGGGTTAGGGACTGATTTGCCCTCTGGTTTATTTCTGGGGGGCGAGCAGATCCTTACTGTACCTTTGAACGGGTGCGTGACCTGGGAGTGATACTTGACGATGGTCTGACCCTCCGTCATCAGGTGTCGGCGGTTGTCAAGTTAGCCTTTTACCATGTTAGGAACATTGCCAGAATCAAGCACCTTGTTCTGTCCAGCGACTTGCCAGTTCTGGTTCACGCCTTTGTGACCTCGCTCCTTGACTGTTATAACTCCCTGTATCCAGGGCTTCTTGGGGTTGATATCCACCGCTTGCAGCTAGTGCAGAACGCGGCTGCACATTTATTGACTGGGGCATCAAGGAGATCTCGTATAACCCCAGTTTTACGCGATCTGCACTGGCTGCCAGTTCAGTGGCGGATCACCTTTAAGGTAGGTTTGTTAACCTACAAGGCCCTACACAGACTGGGTCCTGACTACTTGAAAGAACTTCTGATTCCTTACACCCTTATGTGACAACTCCGCTCGGCTGATGAGGGGTTGCTGGAGATTCCGAGGGTTAGAGTGAAGTCTTCTGTGGCTAGGGCTTTTATGTTTGCTGCGCCATCCCTCTGGAATTCTCTACCTTGTCAGCTACGGGAGTGCAGGACTGGGGGGAGTTTTAAGCAGGCACTGAAGACCTTTCTTTGGGTTAAAGCATTTCCTGATTTTCACAGATTTTATTCTTATTTATTGTTCAGTTGTCTATGTTTTGTATTTGTGAAGCACCTTGATGACTCGAAAGGCGCTATATTAAATAAAATTATTATTATTATTATTTGCTATAACTGTAATAAGCCAGGCCATTTTGCAAGAAACTGCCATAGTAAGGATAGTGGCACTGGAGCAGATTTGTCATTGGCAAATTGGGGCAAGTACTTAACAGATGTGAAGGTGGGGGATAAGACTGTGAAGGGACTCATTTGATTTGGGAAGCAGACAGACCCTAGTGCATGTTAAAGTGCTGGGAAAACACTGTGCAAAGGGACCAGGTACTGGTGTCATCTGCATCCATGGGGACACTCGATACTATCCCACCTCCCAAGTGACTCATTTGGTGCAACACACCCTTAATGGTCAGAAAGTGGGGGTAATACCTGAGTTACCTGTACCTGTGATTATTGGAAATGACTTTCCAGGATGTACTGAGTTGATCAGAGAGGGAGTAAATCCCGATGTTTCAGCAGCTGTGGTGACAAGAGCTCGGGCAAAGAAAATTTCAGACGGTGGGGACACTTTTCCTTTCAGTGATTTTGATTCAGACTTGTTTGAGCAGAACTCCAAGATCTGGAAATCCAAGAAAGAAAGATGATACTTGAAGAAACTGTGGCAGCAAATGACTGATGGACATAAAGGGTTAAAATATGAAAATGCTGAAACTGAATTAACTGATTATGATTTTCTTTCAGAGCAAGGGTCCCTATTAGTCGATTGGTTGCTTTAAATTCTTAAAATCTCAACATTAAGAGGTATAGAAATATATGAAAACATCACCCCCATATAAGTCAATGGGGTGCGCTCACGCAGCCTTTGTTTTGTGACATCACAAAACAGGGCTGCGTGGCCCAGTGTGCAGGTGTGTTTTCCGGACCGGGAAGTCTGTCTTTTTTTTTTTTTTTTTCAGGAGTATGCCGAAATCTAATTTTATGAAGGAAATAACTTTTCATTTTACTGGAATTAACTTGCCAAATTTCATCACAGCACCACTGTAAAGGTCACTTATCGAACACGCTGGGGGGGGGATCTTTAGTAGGAACCTGCTCTTTTAAGGAGCTGTACAGACTGCTAGGTATCACTGCCAGAAGAACCTCCCCTATCACCCTCAGACAGACGGTCTTGTTGAACGTTTTAACCAAACCCTAAAACGCATGTTAAAAAGGTTTGTAAAAGGGGAAGGGAAAGATTGGGACCAATACTTGCCTTATCTACTTTTTGCTTACAGAGAAGTGCTGCAGGCATCAACGATTTTCACCGTTTGAAATGCTATATGGTAGGCAGCCAAGAGGGCCACTGGATGTGATAAAAGAAACGTGGGAAGATAACCCCACTCAGAAACAATCTATAACGTCTTATATGTGTGCCCTAAGAAAGAAGCTGGCAAAATATGTTGAAATTGCCCATAGTAATCAGGAAAAGGCACCAAATCAGCAGAAGGTATATTATGACCATGGGGTAAAAGAAAAAGTTTTCAAGCCAGTTGAAAAGGTTTTGCAACTGTTGCCGTCAACAGAAAATAAACTGTTAATGAAGTGGCAAGGGCCTTTATAAGGTTCTTGGATGTACTGGCACTGTTAACTATGAGACTGAGACCCCTGACAAGAAAAATCCCATTAAAATATACCATGCTAACCTCCTCAAGAAATGGGTTGAAAAAATGCCAAAAGCTGCATTGCTAGTTTTACCAGAAACTGATAAGGAAGATATTGATGTAACTTATGATAGACTGGAGCAAACTGTAAATGCTGATGCTGTAAAGGTGACAGTTTCCTTAACCTCAGAACAAACTGTAGACATTCGTAATGTGCTGAAGACATTTAACAGTACTTTTACCACAGTACTGGGCTGCGCAAAAGGGGTTGAGCACTCAATAGTAACGAGGAATGCTCGTCCTATTAGACAAAAGACATACAGGCTACCAGAGCGGTTAAGAGCTGATGTGGTTAAGGAAATACAAAAAATGAAATAATTGGGTATCCTAGAGGAGTCCTTGGTCATCTCCTATGGTAATTGTAAACAAAAAGGAAGGAGGTGTTAGAATCTGCCTTGATTTTAGGAAGCTTAAAAGAAATTTACGATGTAAGGCAGCCACTCACACACAATGGTGGCTGCTCTCACCAGCTGTCATTCTATCCTGGTTGTAATGATAAAAAATGATAAAACCTGAAGGAGCTGCATCGTAATTTTGATTTCTGTTGTTCAGCCCTCTGCAGTTTGAATGTCCGGGTTCGGATGCCACGCCCCTGCACTCAAGCACATAATGACGTGTGGCCAGGGAGAGCGCGGGGACGCGCCCCATTGAAATGAATGGGGCAGGATTTCTAATTCATTTTTTAAGTACAAAAGGATCACTTGGCGAGTAGTGAAGGACACCTGTCAACTAACATGGGCCAAGAAGATCTGGTAAAGAGACCATTAGGGTCCTATAAAACTTCATAAGTGGTTTTGATGCCAGCACTTGGTGTGGTCCAGCAAAGATTTCTTCAAGAGGGGGATGTATGGGTGTGGAAGGGGAAGAACCATCACCCCCACACATCCTGGAACAAATCTGGAGGTAGGTAAAGAAGTGGGAAGGATGGAGGTTATGTTTTCTAGTTAATTGTTGAAACAACAGCATAATGCTATTGGTGAAAAGATGAGACAGAAGCGTAGCCCTTTATTTTACCAAGATTTCAGTATTTTTTGGTAGGTTCTGAGAAGGAACTATCTTCCCACAGGGCATACTGAATGTAGACATCTGGTGACTGCCCACCCGGACAACCCATAAGTGAGTGAGCTGTAATCCAGGGTCTGCCTGTGGCCCTTGTAAAAGGGTTACTCAGCCATTTGACTGGTCTCTTCCCAAGAGACGCAGCAGAGTGTGAGGAGTAGAGCAGGGCATCAAACAACGATTCCTCCAGAACCACTCATGCTCTTCTGGGGGAGTCCCCCGGTACCAGTTCTCTCTAAAAAAGCCAACTGGGCAGCCAAGTAATATCTGAAATTCGGTAATCTAAGCCTCCCTTGGCCTCCGGCTGCCAAAGGACCTCTTGTTTTAGACTTGGCCTCCCTCCTCGCCACAAGAGAGTGGTGACATATCCTTTCAATACCTTAAAATATGTTAGGGGTATATGAACCGGAAGTGTTTGAGAAAGGTAGAGGCATTGGGGCAGTACAGACATTTTAATAAGATTCACTTTGCCTATTAATGTTAATGGAAGGGATTTCCAGTGTTCACAATTCTCCTTAAATTTTTGCAAGAGAGGTTTATAATTGATCTCCCCAGTCTTGGATAGCTTTTTGGTAGACTAATTTCAAGGTATTTAACTGGGGGTCATGAGTCCCTTAATTTGTATGGAGTTGCCATTACTTCCAGTAGGTAGCCACTCACATTTAGACCAGCTTATTTTATGCCCTGAAAGTAGGTTGTATATTTGGAATATGTTAGTAAAGGCCAGGACAGCTCTGTCCGGATGTGCAAGGTACAGCAGGACATCATTCACAACCTTGAATGGCAGGATGGCTCCTAATGGCAGTGGCTAAGACCTCAATAGTGAGAACCTAGAGAAATGGGGACAGAGGACACCCCTGCCTTGTGCCCCTGTTAAGGCAAAAGGGCGGAGAGATGGTGCGATTGGTCAACATCTGTGCCTTGGGGGCATCCTATAGAGTGGCAATCCACAATCTGATACGGGTCCCCAGTCCAAAGCCCTCTAAGACTGTGAACATAAAGAACCACTCGACCCAATCGAAGATCTTTTCAGCATCGAGTGCCAGAAGACCATGCTTACCCCCATGCCGAACAACACCCAGTGGGACATAATGTGCAGGGTGCGCCGAATGTTGTATTTCGCTTGGCGCCCTGGACAAAGCCCCCCTGATCTGGGTGGACCAGTTTCAGGAGAACCCTCTCTATCCTAGTAGCTGTTAATTTGGCTATGATTTTATAGTCCGTGTTAAGGAGAGAGAGAGAGGGTGGTAAGAGCTGCATTTGGTGAGGTCCTTCCCCGGCTTCGGGAGAACTACAATATTTGCCAGAGTTTGAGAGGAAGGAAGGCTGCCCTTGTCCAGTGCCTCAGATATCATCAGGAGCATGAGTGGCTGGAGGTCCTCCCAGAAATGCCAGTAGAACTCCATTGGTATCCTATCGGGACCTAGTGCCCTACCCGATCGGGAGCTCCAAATAGCCTGCTTAACTTCCTGGGATGTTACAGGCATCTCCAAGTCGTCTCTCAGGGAATGGTCCAAGGAAGGAAGAGGTGTATCCTTCAGAAAGGTATGTGGGGATGAGCTTGAGGGAACCTTGGTAGTATAAAGAGATTCATAATAGGACTGAAAAGTCTGATTTAATTTATGTTGGGTTGGTGGTAGTGGAGCCATCGTAGGTTTCTATTGCTAAAATAACATTGCCTACTTTTTTTTTTATCTGCCAGGCCATCCATTTACCTGCTTTTCCCCCCCTCATAATGGGAGCCTGCATGCGATAACAGAATGTTTTGTTCGATGCATCTGGACAACAGTTGGTTAAGCCTACCCTTCAGAAGCTTTAGTTCATTTAGACTCGCACCCTGTTCCCATCATCAACTTTTTTCCTAGGGCCGATACCTGCTGTTCTAAATCTAGCTCCTCTTTGATCTCCATTTTCCGTTGGTGGGCTGCATATGAGATGGTTACCCCACGTATATAGGCCTTAAGAGCATCCCATGTGTTTATGAGCTAGAAATTTGCGGATGGCCTTGGACACCTGATTTTGAATTCAGTATCTGACAGAGGTGTAGGGTCCAGTCGCTATTGCCTGGCATGAGAAGCATCTCCGCACACCTCCAATTCCACCCCCAGGCAAGCATGGTCGGAAATACTAATGGGGCCATACCTTGCAGCCAGTTTCCCCCTAATAAGACCTGGTGACATCAAAAGATAATTTATTTTCATGTATAATTTGTGGGCTTGTGAAAAAAAAGGAATAGTCCAGCCTCAGGGGGTGTAAGAGATGCCACACCTGTATCAGAGCCCTGTCCCTGGCTAGCGTTCACAAGGCCAAGACACTCTTAAGTGGGGGGTGCTGAGTTCTTATGCCCAAGTGATCTAGGACAGGGTCCTAGAAGGTATGGATTTCCCCCCCATCACCAAATTATCAGTGAAAGGAGCCAGAACCAAAGCTAACTGGTGAAAAAAGTCAGGGTTGTCAAAATTAGGTGCATAAATGGACTTTAATGTAACTCATTTCCCCTATAGTGGCATCTACAACCTCATAGCCGCCCTGCGGTTCTGAAAGTATGGAGTATACAGGCACCTTCAAACTTGAACAGAGCCAAATTGCTACCCCCCCTCGCTTTTGATGTAAAGGAAGCCACCAGTACGATACCCCCCACCAGGAGTGTGCCAGTTTATCAGATTCCTCCTTTAAGTGGGTCTCTTGGAGGAAGGCCACATCTCCCTTCTCCCTCTTAATGTAGGACCATACCCTTTTCCTTTTTCACTAGCCTTTAATCCATTGACGTTCCAATATAGAAATGTTACTGTAGCCATTTTGCTAGAAAATTAGTTATAACTGCACCATTATTTACCATACTGGTCTGTACTCTTACTAAGTCTACTACTGCTGCTTGCTGAAGTGTTTACTTTTAACATTTTATACAAAACCATAAACCTAACCCCATAAACTACCATTAAAACTGCTCCCTTCCATTCTATCCTGTTTCTCCTCCTCCCTTCCCATACCCCTTCTCTCAACACAGGAAACCAGTGAACCCTATCTTACCCCAACTGTGAAGAGTTTTACCCCCTCCCTCCCTATTCGAATCCTTAATGAACTCTGTATTACTCCGTAGAAACCCCAGAACTTGACCAAACCTAATTAAGAACAAAACTTGTAATCTGGCTCAAGACCCTCGACCCTAAACCCCAAAATCCAGATGCAATTAGCCCCCTTCCCATTTCAGAATACAGGGACTGAGTCTTCTATCCCCCATGTTGACAGTCTTAACAGTATTGCTCCTCCAAACTGCTGAGCAGGAACAGTAAGACATCTAAGGAATACATTTTATAAACTTTAAACAAAAGATTCTGAAGCCTGCCAACTAGCAGGGCTAGCATTATATATATTCAAATTTCAGGACCCATTTAGACCTAATCATTCTAGAACCAAGGCCCAGTTCAGAACCCAGCCCCTCGTGTATGACGCCATACTGCCTATGAGGCTGTATTTCTAGCAAATCCAGCTAGGTGTACAGGAACATTAATGCAGAGGGGACAAAGCGTCTCTGTGAAAGGACCAGCTAAAGTTGAAAAATAATTAAATAAAAACCGGGATCTTAGTTGGCCTAAAATAAGTGAACCTCGCTAGATTCGAAGGCTGCAGTTCCAGAGTTCTGCCAATGATGACATGTTTTAGATCCACCGTCAAGCAAGGGGGAGGAAGCCCCAACAGTAATCTGATGACGGTTGTAGGATTGTCTCTATCCGAGGCCATCCCTCCCATAGTGCAGGGACTGCTATTTAGAATCAAATCAAATGGCCGAAGACCCAGAGAAGACTGCCCTGGCACCAGATTCATTCAATATGGAACACCAATATATCATAGAAAACACGTAATATAACAATGTCCCAGATTAGACTGCAGAGATTGCACCGAGGGGATTCTACTCCCGGGAGGCAGAGAGTGGCTTCGCCCGTTGGGCTAATGGTATAGCCAGCTACACCAAAATTCTCCTCCCCAGCTATTCTAGTGTCCCCCCCACCCCGCAAACCATATCCGTGATTAGAGGCATACCTCAATTAGGTACTGTAGCTCAGGTTATAATGCCATGTGCTTTCGGGGATTGCCGATTCTCCAGGCCTGCCTTCACTGACAAGATATAGGCCGTAGCAGCCTCTGAGTCTGTGAAAGTCTTTGGGCGCATCTTAGGCCGGCGAATGATCAACCTGACTGAGTATACTAAAGAGAATGGCCAGTTTACCTCCTGGAGCTTCCTTTAGACTGCTGTAAATGTCTGGCGCTCCAACTGGAGTTTTCTGGAATGATCCGGAAAAATACTTATTTTGTGCTGCTGGATCTTGATTGGACTGTGTTTTCTTGCAGCCTCCAACACCTGCTGCCTATCCTGGTAGCGCAAAAATTTGATTATGTCAGGGCCTCTCGTCTGGGCCCGGCCTTCTCTCTGGGGAGCTATGCACTCATTATATCTCTAGAGTGGCCTGATCTTTAAGCCAAAGGGTTTCTTGCAGCCAGGAGCTCATGAATGCAGTGCAGTCCCTACCCTCCGTTCCCTCGGGGAATCCAATAATTTCGGACATTGCAGTGCCCCTCTCTGGTCTCATGGTCATCCAGGATTTCCTTCAAGAGTTCAATGTCTTTCAAGGCTTGCTGAAGTGAGGTAGACAGCTGGATCACAGCATCCTTCTGTTGGCTTAATTTGGAATCCACCACATCCAGATGGCCTCCATGCTTCTCTATAGTCCCGCCCATGGAATTAACCGCTAGCTATAGGTGAGTTAATTGTGCTTTCAGGTTTTCAAAACCTGCCTTTATCTGTGTTGATTAAATCAAATTTCAAGTTGTTTGACAAATTCTCAATAGGCAGAGTTGAAATGGGTTGTTGCTGCTCCATGGTATGTAATAGTCCCTGCTGGTCCTCCATACCCCATTGGGAGGATGCATGAGTGAGTGGCGTCTCAGGACCCAAAACTTTTGATTGGTCGCTCACTGGTTTAACAGGTATTTGGGCTTGTTATTTTGAAGATTTCAATGTAGAGGCCATCTCTGAATCTTCTGATGCAAATTGGGTGTTTAAAAAAGGCTGATGGCTGCAGAATGGAGACTATGTAAGGTGGATAGGCTCAGAGCTCTAGGATCAGGCATCCATCTTGGTGCTTGGCTAGGCCACGCCTCCATGTGGCTGGAGAGAAATGGGCAGAAAAGTTGGCTGAGTGGAGTGACTGTTAGGTCTGTCATGGCCCCTTCACCTGCAGACCAGGTACCTCCTCCAGGATCTGGATAATGCTGGGGGGATGGCCAGGGCATGAGGAGAAATTTGTGGGGGACCCTATGGAGGTTAGGCAGGTCGTGGGATCACTGGGTGACAGGGCAGGGTAAACCAAAGCCTGATATGGGCTGGTTCAGAGACGAGAGATAGATGCCTTTATTGAAAAATAAAACCTCTCAACTTGCTCCAGCAGCGTGCAAGCATCCAGTTGCAACCATCATTTCTTGATTCTCCACCTTCCTACCATCAGAGTCTCACGATTGTTCCTAAAATGTAAGAATGATGCAGAATATCCTGATAGTCACTGTACCATGATACTTTTTAACAAAAAAAATATTGTGATTAAAATCTGATATTGTGATTCCCTTCTCACAGGCGACCTGTACAGTGGTAATTGTACCTCCTGCCTTATGCCGTCGAACCCTGTCCCATGCACCCCAGCATCTTGTTGGCCTTTGCTGAAGGCCTTGTTACACTGGCTGGTTTATAGAGTCACCCGTGATGACTCCTAGATCCCTCCCCTCTGATGTTGTGTACTCTGTTCTGGGGTTTTTGCTCCTAAGTGCATAACTTTGCACTTTCTGGGAATTGTATTTCAGCTGCCAGATTTTGGACCGGTTTTCCAGTCTTTGAGATCTCTTTGCAACTACTTGTCCTCTCCACATTGTCAACCCTACTACAGAGTTTAGTGTCATCTGTGAATAGATGCAGCCTGCCCTGGATTCCCTCTCCTGTGTCACCGATGAACATATTGAAGAGGACTGGGCCCCGTACAGATTCCTGTGGTACTTCTCCAGTGACCCCTCTTTCCTGTGATCTGACCCCATTCATCAGAGTTCTCTGTGGTCTCCCCTCCAACCAACTCCCCACCCACCTTACTATTTCCTTAGGTGTTCCCAGAGCCCATCTTCTTCAGCAACCCTCAATGTGGCACCCAGTCGAATGCCTTGCTGAAGTCTAAATAAATATACATGACGACCCTTAATCCACTACTTTGGTTACCCAAAGAATACCATCAAGTTGTTCTGAGAAGATGGTCCTGTCACAGATTGGCTGCTTACGTTTTTCTCCAGGTATTCCACCACATCATCTTTGACTAGTGTCTTTTATCAGTTTCCTTACCATGGAGGTATGGCTGATGGGTCTGTGGTTTTCCTGGCTGCTCCATGTCCCTTCCCTTGTACAGCAGAACCACGTCCACCATCCTCAAGTCCCTGGGACACCCCGTCCCTCCCTTGCTGCATAGAGATATTGAATAAGCTAACATCTCATGTGAAGGAGCAGGATTTTCGTAACTCAAGTCATGTCTCTGCCACTTGTGAGTTACTGTCCTGTCCCCCCCCCCAACGCACATACTTGAAGACAGATTGCATATTTTGAGTCAAGCCATCATATATCCCCTATATAACTGCATGTGAAGTCCCATTAGACCTAAAATTACGCTGTTTACAAGTGCCACCTCTGGACCAGATATTATGAGGTCTTGCAGTCCACCTAGCTGCAGCTGTTATTCTCTTTCTCAGCTGAGGCCGTCACTGGATGATAACCCTCTTTTGGTGCCTGTGAGGCTGGGCAGAGCCCAAGGATACCCACAGGGTCTAGGGGTAAGGTGGTGTGCTTGCCAGAGGGTCCCACGCAGTATTGGAAAACATACTGTAGACCTTTTCATCCTCCAGTGCTATCAACATTACCTCTTTCCTGTTAGCTGCAGAAATGACTGTATACACCATGCATAAGCAGTTGTCACCATTTACTGAACAATCACTATAATTATTTCCTGGGGACCCAGTCCCCAAAAACTGTACTGGTTGGCGCAGTACACAGAGGCTCAATCCTAACTACAGACTCTGATCAAAACCTTCGCGTCCCTTTGTATAGGTTGTATTATGTCTTCCAGAAAAAGAGATGTGCAAGAACAAGGGGGCACAATTTGAAGATAGAGGGGCGACGGCTCAGGGGTAATGTGAGGAAGTATTTTTTCACTGAGAGGGTTGTGGATGCATGGAACAGCCTCCTTGAGGAGGTCGTGGAGTCAAGAACAGTGGGAGACTTCAAGAATGCATGGGACAGGCATAAGGCAGTCCTAGGAGCAGGTAAGAGGAAGTAAGCTGTTGGTTAACTAGGATCTGCAACTTATCTGTAAGGTAGGAAAATCGGCAGACTAGGTGGGCCAAGTGGTCCTTATCTGCCGTCAAATTCTATGTTTCTATGTTTTTGGGGCCCCACGACCCTTCTTTGTCCATGAATTCAGAATTGGGTGACGTAATACCTTGGGACAGAGAGTTGCTATTCTGCACTGAATGTATTGGAACTCCCACCTTCCTTTTCTATTACAGGCTTAATGTAAGTCTAACAGCACCTCCTTATTCAATGACTTCCTTGCAGGGAGGAACTTTAAGCAGATGGTATAACATTTTTGAATATAAAACGCAACTAACAAGAAGTTGTTTTATAATAAACTATATTTCTTTACAGCATAGATGTTCTCTAAAAGCATTGCCACTCTAGCTCTTGCATTTTCCTTATAATTTTCTTAGAACTGATCCAGTGCACTGATAACTTTATTGAATTAGACATATTGTATAAGAGTTACTGATATTCTGAACATTATGTATAAGGTCTCACCATTTTTTGTATAAATGTAAAACTCTTTTTAATAAAAGGGCAATACAAAAGAAAACAAAAACTCCCACCTTCCTGTTGCACTGTGTCACATAGTATGCTGTGACACTGTTGTCTGTGATCAGCTGGTGTGCAGGAGGCAGCACAGCTCTAGGAATTTTCAGGGAATCCTGGCTGATGGCCACCCAGGATTTGGGCATCTCACATCAAACAGCTGCTTCTATCAATGAGTGAGGTGCCAGACACTATCGGGCATCACATACTTGACCCTCTCCTTAGGCAACAGTCATATGTCACACCAACCCCTCTGTCTGAGCCAGCATCTCGATTTGTAGGATTCCCTTTTAGAAACAGTAGGCCAGTCTCTTACATTAGGCAACAGCTCGATCCATTTTCACCATCTTTCTCACCATCTTCAGCACAACCGACATCTCTCGGGGAACAGGGCTGTGATTGGCCCCCAAAAAGGATGGACGTCCATCTTTTGCTGGACCTTCTGTGCACCACAAGGCTGCCAAGAATCCCTCCTGAGGTGGGCCACTTAGGGTAGCGTCACCCTTCCCTACACTTTCCCAGGAAATGGTGATCTACATTAAATGCGTTCAGGCTCTGAAACACCCTGGATTCACCGCAGCTATCCATGTAACCATCCCTGGAGGTTGCCAGGAGACTGGACAGCAAGTTTCATTGTTCTCCGTCACTCCACCCATAGACAGCTACTGCTGTGAGGGGCCCTTGCCTCCCCCAACAACCTGGCAAGTGACCTGAGGCAAAGGAGCCTCGAAGGCATACCTGTACCCCCTGCCATTGTGCCATCTTGATGCCAACTCAGGTGCCACACTTAACTTGAATTCTAAGCTCCACCCACTGGCTGTCGGAGGCTGTACAAATCAGTAGGTTCAGTGGTCTGGCATTCTAATAAAGAACTACCCCCGGCAGGAAGGGGCTATTTCTTAGGGTGATTTGGATTTGCCAAAATCTGATCGGTCAGTGGATTTTGGAACAACCCTCTTTTGGATCAGAATCCAAAAATCTGATTGGTCATGATTTCTACAAGGGTTGCACTGGAGTACATGGATGGTGCTACCAGTGCCGACCCTTGGAAGCTGCTAGCATCAGTGAGGTAAGGATGGGCAGCAGGCAGGACATGCCGCCGGTTTGCATTGTCTGCCTATAGGGAAACCGGACTCCGATTCAGATTCCAAACCAACTCACTTGGGAATTAGGACTTTTGGATTCAGAACCTGAAAATCTGAAATTTAGAATGGAATCCGATTTAAATTTGATATCAGATTTTGGGTTCCAGTCCTCAGTTGTTAAAAAGCGAAATGTAGTTTGATTATTTAGTACTGGTACAGGTTCAAATGATATATTGGACTGAAATTTGTAGGCATAATTTTACAGCAGAGATTGCAAGGGCAGTGGGGCGTTGGTCTGGTGGTTAGAGAGATCCTTGGTTTAATTCCCATCATAAAAGTCTGCTCATGCCATGTTCGTGAACTCTGGCAAAAGCATCTAGACCTCATTAGTGGGGCTGGGGCGGGGTCTGCCAGGGGGGCAGAATAGGGATAGGCAGAACCCATTCTAAAATGAGGATCAGGGCTAGGAATTTTTTATGGATGGCTGTCCAAGAGACAGGTGCAATATTCATTTTGAGTGTATCACAGAAATTGTTCCTGACCTGTTAATTTTTGTTTATGAATTTGACATTCTGTTCCTGAATATGAGCTTATAATTAGTGTGCCTCTGGGTGGTATAAAAATGGTTTAATAACTGATGGTGCTGTTTGTAAGGTTTCCCTTAAAAGAGCTGCGAAATATTACCCTCCAGCCTATGCGTGGCCCTGAAAAGGACTTAGCAGTTCTCCTGGGTCCTATTGCACACTGTTGATTTTTTCACTTGGTGTCTGTCCCAGGGACAAGCACATAAATTAAAACAGCTGTCTCTGGGGAATACTGGGTGTCTAGGACAAGCAGACAGGTGGTTATTTCAACTCCTGATGATGATGATATTCTATAACCTAGCTGGTTCTAACATTTAGAGATAAATAAAAACTCCTTTAAAACAATTACAGTAATAAGCATTTATTTAGCATATGATTTAATATGCAAATCACTAGATTCAGGAAAATGCCAAAATAAAAAATTAAAAATGCAGCAGAAAAAAGTTGTAAATTGTTAACTCGTTGAAGTGACCTCCTTTCTCCCTTTCTTTTTCAATGCAGGGAATTGAGACCTTCACTGAGAAGTAGGTACAATGTTTTGCAACCTTTTCTTTTCTGTATAAGTGTGTTTTAAAAAAAAAAAAAAAAAAAAATACATGTATATTTCCCCCCCTCCAGTCCCTGCTTTTTCCCCTGCTCAGGGTCCAGTCATCGCCCCCAGCTCTCCTTCCGCCATTAATGCAGCTGCCTCTGATGACGATAGGCTTCATACTGTAGGATCAAACTACACCAGCCCCGTCATTCAGGTGTGGACTAGTTATTTTACCCCGTTTTCCCCTCTTCCCTCCACCTGCTAGATGGTTTTGCCATGCCATTTACTGGCTTCAGAAGCTGCAGAGAATGCCCACAGAGGAGCAGGGTCCATGGCAGGGTGGGACAAATCAGGTGGCCGTTGGCAACTAAAAGAAAAAAATGGTTTGGCTACCAGATTTTGAAAGTCATTTGCCAACTGGCCACCTGCCCACAGGGAATTTTGACACCGTGGGAGTAGCAGTGAACAGAATCTTAAAAATGATAGCCACAAAAAAAAATTGGTTTGGCTGCCAGATTTTGAAAGCTAGTGGCCAACCAGCACCCAGTCCACAAACTAATTTGTCCCACAAAAAACTGCAATGCAGGAAAGGTAGCATCCCTTCTTGGGCTGGTAAGTGCTTCCTTTGGCATCAGTTTTTCCCAGCCCTGGCAGCCCTGAGTCGGAACCAGAATCGCCGCATGGCAGCATGCTAAACCAACAGATAGCCTCTTGCAGCCCTTTCCTCCATAGTGCTTTTTTTTCTCTCCAGCTGTGCTTGTCTTTCCAGGATATACCCTGATCCAGAGTTATATCCTGTTGTGGCCTGTTGACCCCAGTGCTCCTCTAGGTCCAGTGCCACC
This sequence comes from Neoceratodus forsteri, assembly GCA_016271365.2. NCBI lineage: Eukaryota > Metazoa > Chordata > Ceratodontiformes > Ceratodontidae > Neoceratodus > Neoceratodus forsteri. The sequence continues at coordinate 331,226,440 of JADMNL010000026.1, read as the reverse complement.
CCGATGTTCCCCGTGACTTTCTGCCTACCGGATCAATATGTTGTACGCTTAATAGCATACGACAAAACCCTGAAACTGCAACAGTGCAGTATAGGACAGTGAGAAGGTACGATACCGCGAATGGGTCTATGCACGGTACTGCACCATCTCAATGCCCCAGGCAGAGGATAAGACCTCTGCTGAGACTGGGTTCTGCTGAGCAGCTGCCGTGGCTTGATGGGATGAACCATTGGCAGGAAAGGAAGCAGGCAACGCATTTGGGACTGGGTTTGATTCACGGTTCCAGGTGTATGAAATTTTTTTGTTTTTTTTTTGGTTTCACTTTGTGTGATATTTCCTGTTAACCCCCGAGTTAGTTATAATAGTTGGGAAGAGTGGTGGGTTCTGCCCCCCCCACCCACAAAAACAAGACTTATGCTGCATGCAATATATGACCCTGTGTCGACTTCCCGTCCACGGCATTTGCTCCAGCGGGAGGTCCACCCCCCATCCCAGCCTGAGGCAGTCCACTATCTGAACTGGGATTGAGTGTTGGCAGGTGCTAGGATCCATGGGAGTGCAAAAAACCCACCCATCATATAGGGGTACATGGTTTGTTTCTCCCACTTATCCACTACCTCCACTTGGCGAGAGCGGAGCTCCACTGTATCTTGACTGCACACCGCAGTGTTCCGTGGCAGGATCAGGCTCCCTGGACTAACTGCAGGGGTCCAGCGCCATCCCTCCAGACTGCTGCACACTGCTGAGCGGCAGCTGCTGTGGTGTGGCGTCCTGAGGTGGGGACCTGTGATTGCTGCCGGACTTGGGTATCCAACACGGTTGCATGATATGCTGCCGCTGGACCATCGAATCAACCTTGCAATTTTTTTTTTTTTTTTTTTTTTGAGCAGTGTTTTATTGAGATCCCAGAAGTGGAACTCTAACCCAGTGTTTTGTCTTATTAGATACTGTGAGGAAAGTTTGGAATTGGCCTGGAAACCTCAGGATTTGGTGTCAAATGCAGAGATTCTGGGAGAGTTCAGAGGTCCTTTGCTATATGCCACTTGGAAGGAAATGAAATCCCTCGTCAATCCAGGTGAAGATAGGCTCTGGCAGTGTCTTACTTAAGCAATAACAATCTCGAAGCTGATAATTTCTGAGAGATTAAAGGACTACAGGCAAACCTAACAGAGCCACTACTGCATATATTGTGGCTTGAGTACCCCAGTCCTGCCTGTAGTGATAACATATCTTCTGTAGTTTTAAATACCTTGTCACTTGTAAGGTTTGATAATGTCCATGGTGCAGCCTGGAGAGCACGTAGCAAAAACCGCTATGTGCTGACACGGCTTTGCCCCTTCCTGTATTTTGCCCATATGTATGGAGATTTAATAATCGCCATATTTCCCATGCCCAGTGCTGTTTTTATAGAATTTGCCTAAAAAGTGTGTGTGTGTGTGTGTGTGTGTGTGTGTGTGTGTGTGTGTGTGTGTGTATGTATGTGAATATAATTTACATATACACACATATAAGCCCTCCAGGTTGAAGTGCAGTGTCACATAGAAACATAGAATTTGATGGCAGATAAGGACCGCTTGGCCCACCTAGTCTGTCCATTTCCCTACCTAACAGATAAGCTGCAGATCCTAGTTAACCAACAACCTTCATTCTCCTACCCACCACTAGAATTGCCCTGTGTCTGTCCCATGTATTCTTGAATTCCACCACAGTTTTTGACTCTACAACCTCCTCAGGAAGGCCGTTCCATGCATCTACAACCCTCTCTGTGAAGAAATACTTCCTCACATTACCTCTGCGCCATCCCCCTCCCCCGTCTTCAAATTGTGCCCCCTAGTTCTTGCACATCTCTTTTTCTGAAAGATGCTACACTCTTGGACTTTGTTGATTCCCTTGAGGTACTTGAAAGTTGCTATCATGTCCCCTCTCTCCCTCCTTTCCTTGAGACTATACATCTTAAGCTCCTTTAGTCTTTCTTTATACGTCTTTTGGTGCAGACCCTGCATGACAAAAGGGATTAACTCCCATTGAAAGTATATTACTTACTGCAGTAACTCTACTGCAGTGCTGTGCTTTATCCTGGGAGGCTTACCTAGGGCTCTGGCCTTCCTGAGGAGGTCGTAGAGCCAAAAACATTGGGGGAATTCAGGGAGCTTGAAGGGCACCGAGGCAGTAAGTAAGTAGGGAGAAAAAAAAAAAGTGGAAGGAATAAGGATTCCAAACAACAGTGAAAGGGCCAGAAATAAGACATGATGGGAGTGGTACAGTGTAGTGGCTGTGGAACAGCAGTCTTCCGGGAGACATTCTGGGGGATGCAGTGTTGTCGTCCCTTCTGCAGGCACCTCTCTGGGCTGAGGGAGGAGGTTGCCCATCCCCAGGCTGAGTTGGCCAGGATTTGTGGGACCTCCTCTCCTATCCAGGGACCGCCAGGGCCACTGCTGTTGCCTCAGAGGTTGCCAAGAAAGAGGAGCGGGTGGACCACAGTGGGCTCAGAGGTTGAGGGTGGTGGAACAGAGGCGCATCTCTCCAGTTGTACCTCTCCACAATTCATATGCCATTTCGGCAAAGTGTGATTTCTGTATGGAGGGACCCACAGTGGAGACCAAGGAGGATGCTGGGAACCTCCACAAAGGAGACCCACAGCAGGGTGGTATGGGACCCCACAGGGGAAGGACAACTCCTGGTGGCGGACTTTATTGTTAGGAAGGTAGAACTGAGGGAGGTAGGGGAGAGGGAGGTAAGGTGCCTGCCTGCCTGCATGGCGCCATGGCTTGGAGGAACAGGGAGCGAATCCTCAGGAGCACCGGATCAGCTGCACAGGGGAGGAAGCTGGATGTCATTGTCCACCTAGGGACAAATGACTTGGCTATGAAAGGGATCAGAGCAGTGCAGGAAGAGTTTGTAGAGTTGGAGAGGGGCCTTAGACAAGTAGCATGCACGGTAACCTTTTTGGAGGTGCTGCCTGTCTGTGGTGTAGGTGAGGCTAGGGTGCTGCACACCATGGGATTCAATCACTGGTTGAAAAACTGGTGCAGAGCTCAGGGATTTGGCTTCATTGGGGACTGGGGGTCTACCTGGAGTGATGCAGGCCTAGGAACCAGGATCCTGGGTGACAGGTTTAAATGCTTCATTGGCAAGCATTTAAATTAGCCAAGGGAGGAGGCACTGGAAAGGAGCAGGGAAATCCTAGCCCCCACCCCCCAAAAAAAGTCAGGGTAGTAAGTGAGGTAAACACAAAGATAGGATGTCGATAGGGAGAAGGGCGGGGGTAAATGGAGAAAGTGACAAAGGCAAGAAGGACAGGGATGGGGCAAAAAGGAGTAAGGCCATCAGGAAATGGAGGGTAATGAGTACCAATGCCCATAGTCTGGGCAACAAGCTCCCTGAACTGGTGGCCTTGATGGAAGAGGGATGCCTGGATATCACAGCAGTCACAGAAACATGGTACACAGAGAACCATGACTGGGATGTTAACATACCAGGGTACACAACCTACAGGAGAGACAGGGAGGGGAGAAGGGGGAAGGAGTTGCTCTCTATGTAAGGGAAGGGATAAAAGCAACTGAACAAAAGAGTAAATAGGGAGGAGAGGAGGCACTGTGGGTCACCTTAGAGACTGGAAATGGCACCACAATCCGCACAGGGGTTGTTTACAGACCCCCATGTCGGGGGGAAAGAATGGACAAGGATATGATAGAAGGCATAATTAGGATGGCAGAGAAAGGGGAGATACTGTTGATGGGAGACCTGAATGTGCCAGATGTTAACTGGAGCACATTTGCTGCAGCTACATCCAAGAGAAGGGCCATTCTCTATGCCCTACAGGTTGTATGCCTCAGACAGCTAGTTTTGGAACCTACTAATGAGGGAACAATCTTAGACCTCACAGCCACATGCCCTTTTGGGTAACCCTTGCCTCAGTGTTTGCGCACAGAGGTTCTTGTTTTTTTTATATATATATATATATATATATATATATATATATATATATATATATATATATAATATGTATCTATATATATCATGTCATGTCACATGACTGTGCATTATTCCACAACGACCGCACACCTGCACTACTTTCTGACCCTCAGAACCATCTCACTGCTAGTGAAATCACTTCGCCGTGGCACACACCTAGAGCACACTCTCATACCTGGCTCACAGAGCCTGCCATAACCATAACTCATTGCATCTGTACAGTTATCCCAGTATCACCAGAACAATTTTCTGGTTGATCCTGCCATGTTTCGAATTTTTCAGTTGTAATCACTTTCTGCTCTGAGTGTAGCATGACCGAGCGGAATTCATTGCAGTAAAGAATGTGGCCCCAAACTGCTACACTGAGGAGCGTTCTCTCAAATTATGCAAGCTGTTTGGTTTACAGTTTGTTTTCTGCCTTTCCTGTATCAGAAGCCGCTGAGTGTAGAGCGAGGAAAGTGAACGAGCCGGCGGCTTCAGATGAGTAGACGCAAGCATGAGCGAGTGTTGCCATAGTAGCACTCGCTCAGGCTTGTGTCTGCTCATCTGAAACGGCCATCTTGCTCGCTTGAATCGCTGTGCATGTGGCACTTCTGATACAGAAAAGGCAGAAAACAAACTTTAAACCAAACAGCTTGCATAATTTTCGAGAGAACGCTCCTCATTGTAGCAGTTTGGGGCCACATTCTTTACTGCAATGAACTCCTCTCGGTCACGCTACACTCAGAGCAGAAAGTGAAAGTAATAAATGAACCATCACCTTTTTGCCATTGCAATCATGGCAGAATCAACCAAATAACCTAAATAAATAAAACTCTTTCCACCACACAGGCAGTACCACGATCAACCACATAACATAAATAAAAGCCTAATTTAAGATGAACAAGGACTGATTTTTGCCCTGCTTCCCAAAATGCCTTAGTAAAACTCTAATTCGAGCCACACATCCACCAGCGGGATCGACCAGATCACCTAGATAAAAATATTATTTCTGATGGAGATGGACTTTTTGCAAACCATAAAGGAAAAAAAAATTGTAGCCATTTTATAAGATAGATAACCCACTGTAGGATGTGCGGTCGCGCTGTGATAGATGCACACTTTGGGTGTTGAATGCACTCTGCCTGCAGCCTCATGTATCACAACGCACACCAAGGCATAATGATATCAGAGTGCGCACCACCACTGTACAGTGGATTATCTATTACGTGTGTGATGTATATATGTGTGTGTGTGTGTGTGTGTGTGTGTGTGTGTGTGTGTGTGTATATATATATATATATATATATATATATATATATATATATATATATATAATATAAATATAAATATAAATATAAATATAAATATAAATATAAATGTAAATATAAATATAAATGTATGTGTGTGTTTGAGAACAAGGATCTCTGTGCCAAGGAAGGAAGACAGTTCTAAAAAACAAGCTTGGGGATTCATTTCTGAGTTGGGGTTTAAACTAAATTGGGGAGGGTCAGAGGGCAAGGTGTAAACCACATTGGATGACGCAGGCCCCCCCCCCCGGATGGGAAAAGGACAGAAATTAGACATTAAACATGGAGGGAGTGGGGGGGAGGGGTAAAGGCTGGGCAAAACCTGGGAAAGGTTGGAAAATAGCACTGATGAATGCACACAGCTTGGGTAACAAGATGGCTGAGTTACAGACATTCCTGGTGGAAGGGGAGGTGGATGCTGCCACAGTCACAGAGATGTGGGCCACCGCACATCACGATTGGGACATGGTAATCCCCAGGTACTCGGCGATCAGTAAGGACAGGGTGGTGGAAAGAGGGGTTGGGGTGGCAGTGTTCATCAGGAAGGGAATAGAATACAGTGGGGGAGGGAAGGGGAGGATTGTGTGGAGGCAGTCCGGGTCACGCTGCAAGACTGGAAGGGGAGAAGGGATTACCTAGGGGCAGTCTACAGACCACCCATCAGATCAGTTGGATACAGCAGTAACTGAAACCGTGAGGAGAAATTGCAGGAGGGGTGGCATGGGGGATGTAGTAACGGGGGACTACAACTTATCAAAGACGAACTATGGTGTCGCCATCTGTGAGCGAGCAGAGAGTCCTCAACGCATTCCAAGACGTATACCTGACACAGCTCGTCGACGAATTGACTAGGGAGAGGAACATCCTGGACCTGCTAATAGTGGACAAGGGGTTGATCAGTAACCTTGTAGTGGAGGCCCCGCTTGCCAGCAGCGACCACTCTGTGGTGTGTTTTACCTTGGACTTGGAGAAGGATATAAGACAAACAAAAACTATGGGTGGCATGGGGGGGGGCAGATTCGGGGAAAATAGGTACCATCTTCAGGGAGCATCTAGGAAAAATCAGGGAAGGGATGGATATGTGAGGGGCAGTGGGTAGCCCTGAAACGGGGCATCCTGGAAGCCACAAAAGCTTGTGCCAGAACTTGTAACAAATGGACCAGAACCAGAAAGCCATGTTGGTGGACGAAGGAAGTGCAGGACATTGTGAGGAAAAAGAGGTTTGCCTTTAGGGCGTATAAACACACTCGCAGAGCAGAGGACCACGAGGAATATAAGAAGTTGGGCAGGAAAGCTAGTAGAAGAGTTCAAAGACTGAAAGTGGATAAGGAACTCAAGCTGGCAAGAGGGTTTAGGGAGAGGGAAAAGGAATTCTTCAGATATATTAGGGAGAGAAGGAAGGGTGACTGGTGGATAAAAAAGTTGAAGCGGGGGGGGATGGATAGAGGGAGGCCTGGAGAAGCTTGGTCTTCACCAGAGAAAAGGGTGGGGGTGAAACAGATCCTTGGGAAGGGTGATCTTAACGACAGGGAGATCCAGGCTGGGAGGGTGTGGAGGGCCCTCAGAGCCATAAGAATGGACAAGGCTCCAGGGCCAGATGGCATCCACCCCAGAGTTCTGAAAGAACTGGTGGATGTTCTGGCATCTCCATTAACAGAACTTTACTACAACTCCCTCCAAATAGGCTGTGTCCCTCTTGATTGAAGAGAGACACACGTGGTCCCCATACGTAAGAGCGGACCCCAGGATGATCCAACAAACTACAGACCAGTCAGCCTGACTTCCAACATAGGTAAAATTCTGGAGGCCATCCTAAAGGAAAGGATAGTGGAGTTCCTGGAGGTAAATGGTTTTCTGGATGAAAATCAGCACGGGTTCGTCCGGGTAGGTTGTGCTAAACCAACCCGGTGGAATTTTTTGACTGGGTGACACGGTCCCTAGATGCTGGTAAGCTGGTTGATGATATATACCTGGATTTCAGCAAGGCTTTTGACCCTGTCCCACACGGGGGGTTGATCTGGAAGCTGAGAACACTGGGGTTGGGGAGAAATTGGTGGTGTGGGTGGCAAATTGGGTCAGGGATAGGAAGCAGAGGGTAGTGGTGGGGGGAGAGAGATCGACACCCAGAGATATCAGTGGAGTCCCACAGGGCTCTGTCCTGGGCCCAGTCCTCTTTAATGTGTTTATCACAGACATCGGGGCAGGGGTGGCTAGCAAGTTGAGTTTGTTTGCTGATGACAATAAACTGGGAGCAGTGGTTGAAAATGAAAAAGGGAGAAGCGCACTCCAGTACAGCTTAAAGATACTGGACAGCAGGGCCCGAGAGTGGAAGCTGAGGTACAGTGTTCAAAACTGATGTGTGCTGCACCTGGGGGTGAGGGAAGGGGTTGAGCTGTCTGTCACACAGGTGGCAAAGGAACTGTGGGTGCTGGTGGATAATAAGGGGAACAACTCGGAGTAGTGTAGGAAGGCAGTGGCGAAAGCAAACAAGATGCTGGGATGCATAGCCTGGGGTATTGCGCCCAGAAGAGGTGAGTTTATTCCGCCACTGTACAGTGCACTGGTGTGACCACACCTGGAGTACCGCGTGCAGTACTGGAGGCCCAGCTAAAGTAGGATGCAGCACTGTTGGAGAGGATCCAAAGGCAGACAGTGAAAATGATCCGGGGGAGAATGACTTCTGAGGACAGACTCAAAAACTGAAAATGTACATGTTGGAGGACAGAAGAGATGGGGGATGATAGAGACTTTTGGATACCTGAAGGGACTCAATAAAGGGAGAGCTGAGGTGCTTTTCTAGCTAAAGGAAGGGGATCATGAGAAGACATAGTTTGAAACTCTCCGGGGGGGGGGGGGAGTTGAGAAAGCATTTTTTCACTGAAAGGATTGTGGCATCCTGGAATGTATTGCCTACAGGAGCTTGTGACACTGGAAACAGTAGAGGGTTTCAAGAAGAGTTGGGACAGGGATAGGGGCATGGTAAGGATAGATGGAAGGGCAAACACTACAAGGGACCATGGGGTTTGGGGGGCGAACTAAGGAGGGAGGGGTAGTGCTATTGCTGTGCCCAAACAGGAAACTGCATTGGGTAGACCGAAGAGACCAGTGGGACAGCAGTGGCTCTGTTAAGTTTGCTTGCAGTTCTTCTTTAATAACCAGCTGGGCGGGGAATGGGTGGGTGCCCTGAAGCTGTGAGTTGGGTCACCTCCCTCCAGCCAGTCGTTAATCCAAGGAAATGACTGGCTTCGAGGTTCTTGTTGTAATTATAAGCTTAATTGCAATAATTTTAGTTTTTACTTTGATGCAGTAGCCAATCAGGAGCCTTGCTGGGCTTACAAATGTTTAATTAGACTTCTGATTTACTGCAATTCCTCCCAACAGTACAGCATTACATTTTGCCTCCTTGGGTTTGGCTGCAAACAGTAACTAGCTAAAACTATTTTAAGGGAGATAAAAAAAGTTCAGTGATAAAATACTTTGTTGCAAATATAGCTTTTTCAGTTAATCACCTTAGTCAAAACACATAAGCAATAATCTACAACACGTATGGGGTTTTGGGGGGATTAATCAACACCCCGTGTGCATTGTGAGGTAAGAGGCTGCAGGCAGTGTCTCCTCATAGCACCCGGAGTGTTGATTAATCCCCAGTAACCCCATACTCTGGAGTGGGCTACTGCACTTATAACATGGGTTATGTCCAAAATGCAGAAAAAAAACACAAAACCAAAAAAGGCACTGTATCCTGACACTCTGCAAAACAGTCCCTCATAAGTAATGCATACTGCATTGCTGTTATGCACATACAAATGTCACACATACAGTACTGACATGATTTGTGACATTTGCTATGCATAACACCGTCTCCTACCCTGCCTACCACCTGTACTTTACACTTCACTTCACCCCCACACACACACACACACACATTCACGTGCAGCTGGGACTGCAAAGGGACCTGCTCCGCTCGCTCTGACTGTGTTCGTTTCTCTTGTCTGTCATGCTTTGTGGACAACCGGTGCTTATCAAAGTACTTTCTCCAAAAGAGTGTGCACTTGGAAATGTGATGCTACCAGAAACAACTAAATTATTGTAGAATCCAAGTTTCAAGCACACACTAACCGAAAACTAGGGATGCCAATCAGTAAGTCTTAATTTCTCATCTTATAAAAACTTGTTTATTTTTCTTTACACAAGGACAGACCTCCATCCTGCCTGATGCGTTTCAGACACTGCTTTCTTTTATCAAAGGCTAAGGATGGTTGCATTTACACCACATTTCAATATCTTAAAACAGTAGGCAGTGACATGACGTCATACTCTTTCTCAACTTTGACTGGTTCTCAAATTCATTTAAAAATCTTGTTAGTTCCAGACACTGCACACCAGTAATAAATCGATTTACCATATATTGCATCACTCTCCATAAACATCTCACACCAAAAAACACTAAAAAGTGCAAATAGTGACATCCCCAAACTTAATAATAAAATTAAAAATCTAGACGAACATTGAGGCATATATAGAATGGGGGAGAAGAAAGTAGGGGAAAGGAGAGGTGGGGGGAAGAAAGCAAAGGGAAAAATGAAGGAATTAAGGAAGAAAGGGGGGGAGAGAAAAGAAATAAAGAAAAGGATTTACTACTATTTATACTCTTCTATAACTTCAAAAAGCATTATCAGTATCATAAAAGTTGTTTGTCGTCATATATTGGTACATTTTTGTCCCAATATAGAGGAATCATGAAAGTCACAGTATACATTAAAATCCCGAGTCCAGTCAGTTCATTATCAAAACAGATTCTGTTTTTTTTTTTTTTTTTTTAAATACGGTTGAACATCTAGCTGAGTATTCAAACCTGATTTTGCATTCGCTTTTAGAGTAATAATCCAGAAATTCTCTCTCATTAGCATAAGATTGTCATAATCTCCTCCCCTCGGATTCCTATTTACTTTATTGCTACAAAAGAAAAAAGCATGGGACTGGAGGTGTTTCATAGCCTGGAGAAAATAATGCACCAGTTGAAGCACATATACTTGAATTACACTAATTTGCAAGTGAACCTAATACCTCAAGGCCTCAGATCAATAAAGAATTCGGCTTATGTGGGACGGAAAATGAAACATTTACGATGCAATGGGAGAAAATCTTACCAGAAGCAAGTAATTAATGACTTTAATTGTTAAGTTCAGTAAAGAGAAAGAAGTGAAATTACGTGAGGAGTTGAAACTCATGGAAACAGAAGTTTTAAGGTACAAGGATCAGAATGATTTTAATAGACAAAATAAGACTTCAGACTCAGTACAGAGATTGGACAATGAGTTACAAAGGGCAAAAAACGAAATTCATTAGAGATAAAGGTGATTACAAAAGAGGGACAGTCTATAGTTGGAAGAAAATGACACCAAGGGGGATTCTCAAGTGGAACAGAAATGTCTCATTTGAGTTTAGCACAGATCAGAGTGGTTCAGAAAATGAAAAAGAAAGGGCGATTCATCTTATTTTCAGAGATGCACACACTTCAGACCCACCTCAACGTCTTTATTCACAACTATAGAATCAACAGCAGATGCAATGTATGACTCCCCTTCCACCTAGAAGGAGCCCGAGATTACAGGAGAACTCGCGAAAAGGAGGAGAACAAGGTGGGAAAGAAGGTGGGAGAATACACAGCTCAAGACAGACAAATGACTTATTACAGTTGGGGGGAATGTGTACCAGTGGAGAGCCTTCAGAAGGCGGGGATGCAGGAGATGATTGTGAGTAATATCCCTCAAGTTATAAATATATACAAACATGTTTTGACAAATGCAGAGAATAGCCTATTGCAGAAAGGTTTGAGCTTTGCACCAACAGGGCACGTGGACAGAGTACAAACTCTTATTGATCTAAGCCTAAACTGTAGAAAACTAAATTTGAAAGCTTTCTTCAGTAAGACTAACACAGAACCAGAACAAGATGTGCAACCTCAAATTACAAAATTAAAGAATCCTTCTTCTTTTTGTCCACCACCCTGTATAGCAGTTAACGTTTTTAAAAGCTTGGTAGAAAATGAACTCAAGGCTTTTTTAAAGAGCCTGTTTCAGGACATTATAAAAATTTAACCAAACAAGAAAGAGAGGTGATTAAAACATTATGTGAAGATAAGGAGTTGGGTATAAAGCAAGCAGATAAAGGGGGAGCGGTGGTTTTTCAAAATAAAGAAGATTATGTAAAAGAAATTATGAGGCAATTGGAGAGCCAGGATTTTTACAGGTAATTGAAACAGGATCCGACATGGGAATACAAACATAGTGTGGATGAGACTGTGGAGATAACGTTCCGGATTGGAGGTGTGAACAAGACAACCAAAGAGTTTTTGACTGTTAAAAATCCAGCGAGAGCAACTTTTTATGCACTACCTTCGTCCTATAGTCAGTGAACTGGGCACATTAACAGAACTTATCTTGTAGTTTTGTGACTTGTATCTTGGACCTCTTGTAGAAAAACTGCCATTGTATTTAAAAGACATAAAAGAAGTTTTAAATTTGAAATTCCCCAGTTAACCATAGAAGAAGATATACATATGATAACAGTGGACATAGAATCGTTTTATACGAATGTACCCCATGAAGGGGCCTTGGATGCAGTGCCACATTATTTTGAATAGGACACTAGCAGCACAAGCCCCACCAACGGACTTTCTCCTGAAACTTCTTGAATACGTTTTAAAATTTAATGTGTTCACGTTTAATGATAAACTTTTTTTACGGGTTAAAGGATTGGTGATGGGTGCCACCTGTGCACCGTCTGTCGCCAACCTGTATGTTGGCTAGTGGGAGGAGGAAGTGATTTGGAATGAGAATGTGAATAGTTTCAAACATCACATGTTGACATGGACAAGATACATTGACGATGTGCTAGTATTATGGAAAGGGGATTTGAATGATTTTGCTGAGTTTTTATACGTTTTCTGCATAGGTCCAATCCTCATCTCAGATTCACTTATACGAGTAGCCAATTACAGGTGTCTTATTTGGATGTGAATTTGGTAATGAACACAAAAAGATAGAAAGTGAGCTGTATCGGAAAGAAATAGATGGAAAGGTGATCTTGCAAAGCAGACAGTTGTCACCCTCCCATGTTGCGAGGAACATCCCTCAGGGACAGTTCACAGATCTCCAGGTAGAAGGTCACCTGGGGGCTGGTAACCATCACATGGTATGGTTCAAGTTGGCCACAAGAACTAAGTCATCCCATTCAAAGGCAGAAACATGGGACTTCAGAGGAGTTGACTTTGATAAGATGGCCAACAGGGTTAAGCTAGCCATGGCAAAAGGAAATGCGGGTGAGGGGGTACATGCAAAGTGGGCAAGCATTAAGGAAGCAGCATCTCTTTGTGTTAGAGAGAAAAGGAAGTGTAAAAGAAAAAGGAAACCACTTTGGTTCTCAAAAATAGTAGCAGAAAAGATCAGAGCCAAAAGGCTGGCCTTCAGGAAATATAAGGGAAAGCAGTGGGATGAAGATAGGGAGGCATACCAAACTTCCCTAAGGGAAGCAGGGAAGGAGTAAGGTAGTCAAAGGCCCAAACCAAGGAAACAGTAGTACGAACAGTAAAAGAAGGTGACAAGACTTTCTATAGATACATTAGTGAAAGGAGAAAGTCCAGAGCGGGTATTGCTGAGATCTTAGGGGATAAGGTGGCGTGTGGGGGGGGAGGACCATGTAAAAGCATCTATCCTAAATAGATATTTCTGCTCAGTATTTACTGAAGAGAAGGTAGGGCAGGGCCCACAACTTGGCACCATGGACACAGGGGGAGGGAGGTGTACACTAGTCCCTTCGCAAAAGAAAGGCTCCTACAAGAGCTTGATAAGCCCAGGGTGGACAAGGCAATGGGACCTGATGGCATACATCCCAGGGCACTAAAGGAGCTAAGGGTGGAGCTAGCAGAGCCATTATCAGAACTGTTTAGTGAGTCTCTGAGCACAGGAGAAGTCCCAGAAGACTGGAGAAGGACTCATGTGATCCCGCTCCACAAGAGTGGTAGCAGGGAGGTGGCAGGGAACTACAGACCAGTCAGTCTTACCTCAGTAGTGGGCAAGATTATGGAGGTACTCTTTGAGGAAAGGATAGTGCAGCACCTGGAATCCATAGGAGCACAGGATCCAAGACAGCATGGGTTTACAACAGGAAGGTTATGGAAATGAAAGAAGGCATCCTTGGGATGGCAGAGAAAGGGGAGATATTGCTAATGGAGGACCTGAATATGCCAGATGTTGACTGGAGCACCTTTGCTGCAGCCACATCCAAGAACAGGGCCATTTTCGATGCCCTACAGGGGGCATGCCTCAGGCAGCTAGTTTTGGATCCCACTCGGGAGAGAGCAATCTTAGACCTGGTACTCTCAAATAGGGATGGAGAGAGAGGATCTCTGATCTTGAAGTGGGTAGCCATCTGGGAACAAGCGACTGCCAAACAGTGTGGTTTACGATAAACTTAGCTGTAGAGTCAAGCCATGCAAAAGTGAAGGTACTGGACTTCAGGAGGGCTGATTTTGTCAAAATGGGGGAGTGCCTCAGAAAAGCACTAGCAAGCAGGCAAGAAGGTGGGGTGGAACAACAATGGGGAAACATCAAAACCGCCATCACAGAGGCAACAAGTCTTTGTGTGAAGCAAATAAATCAAAACGAAAGAATAAAACACTATGGTTCTCAAAAGAAGTGGCGGAAAAGGTAAGGGAAAATATATAGCATTCAGGAAGTATAAGGAAACACAGAAGGAGCAGGACAGAGAACTGTACCAGTTAAAGCAGAAGGAAGCGGGTAAGGCAGTCAAAATAGCAAAGGCCCCAACTGAGGAAAAGATACCCAACTCAGTTAAGAAGGGGAATAAAACCTTTATAGGTACATTAGGGAGCAATGAAAGACTTAAGGCAGGGATACTGAGGCTGAACAAAGAGGAAGGTGGTTGGGCAGAGAGCGACAGTGAAAAAGCAGGGATACCGAATGAATTCTTCTGCTCAGTATTCACAATGGAAAAGCAGGGGGAAATACCTAATCTGGTCAATAGAAGCACTCTAGAAAGGGGGGTTGATATTAGTCCTTTCACAGAAGAAAGGGTTCTGAAAGAATTCTTAAAACTGAAGGTGGATAAAGCAGTGGGGCCTGATGGGATTCACCCCAGGATTTTAAAAGAACTAGTAACACCAATGACTACCCTTTTTAATAAATCATGGGAGGATGGTGTGGTACCTGAGGACTGGAGGAGGGCGGATGTGATTCCCTTCACAAAGTGGGAGCAAGACAGAGGCAGGAAACTACAGACCTATCAGTTTGACCTCAGTGGTAGGGAAAATGATGGAATCACTTCTGAAGGAAAGAATTGTTGAGTACTTAGAGGCCAGTGGGGCATAGGACCCAAGGCAGCATGGATTCACTGTGGGAACGTCATGTCAGACAAATCTAATTGATTTCTTTGACTGGGTGACCTAAGCAGTAGTCCAGGGAGGAGCTGTGGACATGGCCTACCTAGACTTTAGCAAGGCATTTGACACAGTCCCGCACAAAAGATTAATAAATTAGCCAGCTTGAGAGTGGGTCCTAGGGTGGTAGCCTGGGTAAAACACTGGTTGGACAACAGGACACAGCGGGTAATAATAAATGCAGTCCACAGTGAAGAAAGGAGGGTTACTAGTGGGGTACCGAAGGGTTCAGTACTGGGTTCAATCCTTTTTAATGTTTTTATAAGTGACATTGCAGAGGGACTGGAAGGGAAAGTATGACTCTTTGCAGATGACACAAAGATATGCAACAGGGTTGATACACAAGGTGGGTTGGAAAGGATGAAAAGGGACTTGGCAAGGTTGAGGAATGGTCAAATGTATGGCAGCTTAGATTCAACGCAAAGAACTGCAAAGTAATGCACCTGGGAAACAAAACCCAGGGATTACACAATGGGGGGTGAGATACTAACAACAAAAATGGAAAGGGACCTGGGGTAGTCATATCAGGCGACCTAAATGTGGGCCAACAATGTGAGAAAGCAGTAAGGAGGGCTGGGGATACTGGGATGCACAGGAGAGGCACCACCAGTAGAAAACAGGAAGTTGTTGGCCCTCTGTACAGACAGTTGGTAAGACTACATCTGGAGTACTGTGTACAGTTCTGGAGACCCCATCTCCACAAAGACATAGGGTGGAGGCTGTCCAGAGGAGGGCAGCTAAAATGATGCAGGGTATGCATCAGAAGACATATGAAGAAAGACTGAAGGAATTAAAGATGTATAGCCTCGAGGAAAGGAGGGAGAGGGGGGACATGATAGAAACTTTTTCAAATACCTCAAGGGAATCAACAAAGTCCAAGAGGGTAGCATCTTTCAGAAAAAGAGGCGTGCAAAAACAAGCGGGCACAATTTGAAGATAGAGGGGGGGGGACGGCTGAGAGGTAATATGAGGAAGTATTTCTTCACAGTGAAGGTTGTGGATGCATGAAACAGCCGTCCTGAGAAGGTCATAGAGTCAAAAACAGTGGGGGAATTCAAGAATGCATGGGAAAGACATAAGGCAGTTCTAGTGGGGGGAGTAGGAGGAAGTAGGCTGTTGGTTACTAGGATCTGCAGCTTATGCGTTAGGTAGGGAAATGGGTAGACTAGATGGGTCCTTATCTGCTGTCAAATTCTATGTTTCTAAGGTCTTGTCAATCTAATCTCATAGATTTCTTTGACTGGGTAACCATAGTGATGGACCGGGGGGAGCAGTTGATGTCACCTACCTTGACTTCAGCAAAGCTTCTGATATTGTTCCACATAGAAGATTGATTGATTAATAAGCTGGGTAGGCTCGGGGGTGGGTCAGAAGTTGGTCAGCTGGGTGGCAAACTGGTTGACGGGCAGAAAATGGTGGTAAAGATATATAGTCAGAAGAGATGCAGGTCACAAGTGGGGTACCTTAGGGATCAGTCCTGGGGCCAGTCCTCTTCAATATCTTCATCAGTGACATTGCAGATGGACTGGAGGGTAAGGTTTGTTTGTTTGCAGATGACACCAAGATCTGCAGGAGAGTAGATGATCCAGATGGGGTGGGCAGAATGGGAAGAGATCTGGATAAACTAGCAAAATGGTCAGAAGAGTGACAACTGGGATTTAATGCAAAGAAGTGCAAGATCATGCACATAGGGAAGAGAAACCCTGAAGCCACCTATAGGCTGGGAGGGGAGTTGCTGACAATCATAAGGGAAGAAAGAGACTTGGGCATCATCATCACAGATGACCTGAAATCATCCAAGCAGACCACTAAAGCAGTAGGTAAGGCTAGAGGGATGTTGGGGTGTATTAGTAGGAGTATCACAAGTCATAAGAGGGAGGTAATGATCCTTCTTTACAAGACACTGATTAGGCCCCATCTGGAGTACGGCGTGCAGTACTGGAGGCCACACCTTCACAAGGACATTAACCAAATTGAGGCAGTCAAGAGAAGGGCAACCAAAATGGTACGGGGACTGCATCAGAAAACATATGAGGACAGATTAACGGAGCTCAATATGTATACCCTTGAGCAAAGGAGGAAGAGAGGTGATATGATCAAAATATTCAAACACCTTCAAGGGCATTAACAAGGTGAAAGAGTAACATGTTTCAGTATGAGAAAAATAGGACAAGAGGACACAGCATGAGATTAGAGGGAGGCCGATTAAGGGGTAATGTGAGGAAGTTCTTTTTCACAGAAAGGTTGGTGGATGCATGGAATGGCCTACCTCAGGAAGTGGTGGATATGAATGCAGTGAAGGGCTTCAAACAGGCATGGGATAGGCATAAGGGAGCAATACAGATGAGTATGAATAGATAGGCCATTAACAGAGCAAAGGCCGATGGCACATTCATAAGGTAGAAAAAGAAATGGGCAGACTGGATGGGCCTTGAAGTCCTTATCTGCCTTCAACTTCTATGTTTCTATTAGTTCCTACATCATCGTAGGAATTGTAGCACAGTTACAAGTTTTGAGAAAGCAGCATCAGATCTGGCATCTAGGCTATTAGAGGCTATAGTGCAGAGAGTAGACAGAGCATGGAATGAAGCAAGACAGAGAGAAGTAGCTTGCTACAAGAGAAAACAGAAGGAAATAGGAAAGATGAAATATTTAATTTTATCACAGAATTCTCAGCACCAGCCACAAAACTGGAAGAGATTATTTCTGAACATTGGAAAGTGTTAGCAGCAGATCCAGGTTTAAAGATTTGTGAGCAGTCAGCCAGGGTGTGTTACAAGAGGGCTCCTATCCTAAAAGACCTTTTGGTACACAGCCATTTTAAGCAAGACAAGAAAGTGACCGACTGGTTGCAACAACCTGTGGGTTGTTTTAAATGTAAAAATTGTGTTTATTGTAATAATATAATACAAACAAGAGTTCACAAGTTGTAATGTTGAGAAGTATTATCAGATTAGACAATGTGTAACGTGTAATACGGAGGGGGTGATTGACCTCGCCACGTCAGTGTCCGGCTTTCTATGTAGGAAAGACGAGTCGATGCTTTAAAGTGGGGGACGGAGAACATAAAAGAGCCATAGATAGAAATGACCCCACATATGGCACATCTGCTCATGTCAGTAGTGTCAGGGATGGCCAATCCCATGCTTTCTCTTTTGTAGCAATAGATAAAGTAAATAAATCAAGGGGCGGAGATTATGACAATCTTATGTTGATAAAGAGAGAATTTCCGAATCATTGTGCTAAAAGCGAATGCAAAACCGGGTCTGAATACTCGGCTAGACGTTCGACTGTATTTAAAAAGAAAATAGAATCTGCATTGATAATGAACTGACTGGACCCGTGATTTTAGTATATGCTGTCAGAGTCTCTTGATACCTCCATATTGGGACGAAAGTGTACTAATATATGACGACGAAAAAATGTTAAGATCCTGATAATGCTTTTTTGAGTTATAGAGGAGTATAAATAGTGGTAAATCCTTTTCTTTATTTCTTTTCTCTCACCCTCTTTCTTCCTTAATTCCTTCATATTCCTTTTGCTTTCTTCCCACACCACCTCTCCTGTCCCTTACTTTCCCCTCCCCCCATTCTATATATGCCTTAATGTTCGTCAGTTTTTTTTAATTTTATTATTAGGTTTTGGGATGTCACTGTATGCACTTTTTAGTGTTTTTTTTTTGTGTGAGATATTTATGGAGAGTGATGCAATATATGGTAAATTGATTTATTACTAGTGTGCAGTGTCTGGCACTAACAAGATTTTTAAATTAATTTGAGAACCAATCGAAGTTGAGAAAGAGTATGATGTCATGTCTCCACCTACTGTTTTAAGATATTTAAATGTGGTGTAAATGTAACCATCCTTAGCCTTTGATAAAAGACAGCAGTGTCTGAAACGTGTCGGGCAGGATGGAGGTCTGTCCTGGTGTTGAGTTAAAACATTTTTTTATCTTTTTCTTATTACTTCCTATAGACTTTGTATGAAGTCCAAACTACCCATTGTTTACCTAACACAAAATGGTCACTCGGATAATAATGAGTTAAGATGAGAAATTGACTCGCTGACCGGTGTCCCTATTTTTCAGTTAGTATGTGCTCGAAACTTGGATTCTACGGTGCTTATCAAAGACTAGTGAGCAGCGAATGAGTGGCAAGTGTAGAGGACAGCGCAGGCATGACAGACAAATACAGCCAGGCAAGCACTGCGTCTTTTTGTTGGGGGGTGATAAAATAATGCACTACAACTGTCTCTCTGTGTGCCTGACATGCTCCTCAGTCTCTGTTTCTGTGACCTCTGACTGTCTCGGTCTTGCTCCAGACATGACAGTGTCTGCCCAGCTAGGAACACTGCTACACTGCTTTGCAAGCCACAGTTTGTATCCTGTTGAGCTGCCATGGAGGGGACAGCATCACAGGGGGAGGGCAATGGGAGCGGAGGACAGACTCTGGAGGGATGTCTCCCCCAATATGTCTGGTTAAAATGGCGCATTTAGGAGAAATCGGCACTACGGCGATGCAATAATAGGGCTTATTGCGGTCTGCACAGCAACTGACACCGACAACAACATTGAATTTCCCCCAATGACTGCAGGGCATTCTTGCACACAAAACGACCCGCAGACATGGAGAAATCTTTAATATTTCATAGGGCCGATTCAAACAGATAGAGGCCACGCTCAATTAATAAGAGCCTTTGTAGCATCATTCCTGTTGTAGAGTGCTTCCTGTCTCCAACACACACCGACATGGAATGCATGAATTAAGTCTTGTATTTCATGGTAAACAAGCATACCTGCTGTTGAAGGAATAGAAAGACAGATGATTGACGGGTAGAAATCACCTTTGGAAGGACTGTTTGACATTTTTATGTTGCTTGCACGCATGTGCAAGAAACATAGTGCCATCATCCGAGTTTTCGGAGGTGTGGCACCCCGTCTTCCAGTTCAGTCAGTGAGTTTGCAGGCGCGGCCGCAGTTCTCCAATGACTGCTGCAGCTGTCTATGACAGCGTCGAAAATGCAGTGGTATACAGTTGAAAGGGAGAGCTCCGCTTCAGTGAGCAGAGCTCTCCCCACACACACACTCACGCAAGCATGCATATTGCGTGCTGATGTGCTCCCTCCACCCCACACACTGTATGGCCGTGAGGTTCCCAGTCCCCGTCGACTCCGCCCCCCCAACAAAGCATCCAGGTGCCACGCTGGGAGCCCCCCAGCGTGGCAAAAATGTTACGCCAACGGGTGCCCAATCCCCATTAGCTCCACGCCCAAAAACCTTTCCAGGTGCCACGCTGGGAGCCCACCCCAGCGTGGCAGATTATGGCCGGCGGGGTGCCCAATCCCCGTCGGCTCCAGCCCCCAAACAGCCTTTCCAGCTGCCACGCTGGGAGCCACCCCAGCGTGGCAAACGCCCCGCCGTCTTAATTTAAAAAACAAAACAAAAACCCCTAAATAAAAAACGGTCTCGCAGTCTCACTGCCCCACCACACCACCCACCGCTCCCTGCCTCCCCTCGCCCCATACTTACCTCTGGAGCTCGGCACGACGATCATCGGTGGACCGGGAACACGTCTGCACTCTTCAAAGCCGACCGCGAACTGAGGAAATGCCGGTAAGCTGTATAATGGAATAAATAGGGTTTTTTCAACTTTGTTGCATATCTCAGGCATTTTTGGAACTTTTGGGCCCAAATTTTCAACATGGGGTTTTTGGGACCCCTCCTCATGAATTCTTGCACTGTCATGGCGTTAATCGGGCCCGAAGGGTGATTTCGCGTCACTGCGCGAAATCACCTTTTGGGACCAGTAACAAACAACACTGCCAGTGTTCATAAGGTGGGCCTCAAAAGTCTACGCTAAAAATTTGGTGAAAAAATCTCATAAAATAACTGTTTTATGAAAGCACGCTGCTATGCAGTTCCTACGCACGTCAGAGGTTCGCGAATTTTCAATATTTTCACTCCAGATTTCAACATTGCCATTTTACACACCTCCTTATGAGCAGTACAGTTGTCATTTTTCACATCCTGCCCAAAACGTTTCCGCCCATGTAGCGCACAATGGCGCAGTCAGTGTGCGAAATCAATGTATGGGACACATTAAGAAAATCACAGTGACACTGTTCATGAGCAGAGGTCTTAAAATGGCCATTTTGAAAATTTGGTGGAAAAATTCTTAAAAATGGCTGTTTTATGAGCGTGCGTTGCGCAGTTCCTACGCACGCTCATAAGTTCGCGAATTTTCAATATTTGCACTCCAATGACTTCCAAATACCTAAACAGCACATACAAGCAAGCAAAATTCGGTATTGACAAATGCTCGTTTAATCAGTTATTTTATTATACTTTATATGTCTTTTATCTTTTGGAGATGTTTTTTTCCAGTTTGCCCAGCCCATTTTCATAACCGCAATGAGACACTTTCAGGTGAGGGCTGTGGGGGATGCCTGTTGCTCTTGGAACTGTAAGGCCCTTTGCCTACCGTGTCAGTTCCCGCTACATCCCTGTGCTTACGGGTATCCCTCAACCCCCAACACACCCCACCCCATCAAGTCTTTTTGCTTACTTACTGTATCTGTTTTTAAAGTGAGGATCTTTCTGGTTCCAAACTTAAGACTCTTACAGGTTCTAGAGGGAAGGGTTCTTTTTAAGAACTGGTTCTGTCCTTCTCTAAGGTATGTCTTGTACTGCCTTGGAGGAATTAGGGACTGCGGATTATGTTGACCCATGTAGGATATGAATCTGCAGCCCTTTGGTTTCAAACCTAATGTTATTTCATTCGGCTGTTTGTTGGGCACCTCCACTGTGAGTAAGTTTAATAGTGTGGCAATGGCTTATCTCTCTTCTGCCTCCAGCTTTTCCCTGCTCTAGTCCTCTGTTGACCTGTGAGACCCCAGTGCCTGTTGCGTTGAGACTTGGGAGTGGGGACTTGCAGTGCAGCTGTGAGTTTTGAACCTGGCTTGAATGGGAGTATTGTTTCACTTCAGGGAAATGCTGATTTGGTAATAATGTTTTCCTTTCACTTTCACAGTGCCATCATCTCTCACCCTGGATCAGAAGACCGCACAACGAAACCTTGTCCTATCCGAGGATCTTACCAGCGTGATGCTCAGCTATAAAAAACAGCAGGTCCCGGACAACCCCGAGAGGTTCGCTCCATGCATCTGTGTGCTAGGATCCCAGGGGTACACGTCGGGAAAGCACTACTGGGAGGTGGAGGTGGGAAATAAGACTGAGTGGACAGTGGGCATGGCCAAGGAGTCGGTCAGCCGTAAAGGGGATATCTCCATCTCGTCAGATGCCGGATACTGGACTGTTTGGCTGAGGAATGGAAAGGAGTACAGTGCTCTAGAATCTGAACCTAAAGCCCTCAACTTGAGGATAAAACCTCAAAAGATTGGCGTGTACCTGGACTATGAGGGGGGACAAGTGTCGTTCTACAATGCTGGTGACATGTCCCACATCTATACTTTCACCAGCACTTTCACTGAGAAGCTGTACCCTTTCCTAAGTCCCAGCGTCCACCCCAAGGACATGCCTGCTCAGTCTCTGAAGATCTACCATCTGAACCTGTAGCCTTATGCTGCAGAGAAAGATCTGTAACTGCGCTATGAAGTAGGCCTGGGCCAAAGTGGTCTGTTCTGTTCCACTTTATCAGATCCAGCATTATAGCAAAGCAGTACCCACTACTGTTCAGACCAGCAATCCGTGCCTCCTTTAACCTAATCGGAGTTTTCAAAACAGGAACAATTTTTAACGTCTTTCTGGAAGAAGCATTACCCACTTGACAAATTAAAATTCTGGATTGGCAGTTTTCCCCGTTCTACACAATTTCCAAGGTGGGATAAAAATCTTTAGGGACGGTAATGCAGCTGATGACATTACTCCACCACCACCAGCTGGCCGTAAACGACTCTGGCTCATTTGGAACACCACGAATAATAGGCTATTCATTATTCTGGTTCAATTTAAAATTACAGGGTCCTATTCAGGGAATTTGGTTCTTGGATTGAAGAAAGAAAAAAAAAAACAGCTGCTTGGTGGCCCAGCAGATGCACTTTCAAGCAGGCAGCCTGAGTTTAGGAAAGATTCGGGGTAAAAGGCAAGGACAGCTCAGAGAACCTGATGTGTCATTTTAGTAAACAACCAGAACCAAAAACAAAAAGAGAACACACTCTATGTCAAAACTTAGTAAGTTACAAACACTTTATTGTTGTAGTGCAGCCAGTAACAATCGGCTGAATGTTTCACGCAGTCACACTTTATCAAGAGACACGACTTGCCCACAACCTGTACTTAAATTCCGTGCAATTAAAGGGGAAGAGGAGAGAAGGATAAAATCAGGATGTGCAAAACTCAGCATTCTACATTTCAATCTTGGCTTTTCTAAACACAGTCAAGATCAGATGCAATACGAAATGGTAGATAACCACTCTTAAGATTCATAAATACATCAAAACCTGTAATGGAGAAAAAGGAAAAAATAATTAAATTAAAACCACATAGGACAGACACAGCAATGTACAAAAGTATCACAGCAGTTATTAATTTTTTTTTTTTAATGTTTTCTGTTATTTATGCTCCACCGATAGACCAGCCCCCATCAGCCCTACCCAGCATCCAGCCCCATCATCCACCACCCCCCGGGACTTACCCTACCTGGTGTTCCTCCCTGGCTTCCCCCCCAGAGCGGGCCCTTCCTCCCTGCGGATGACTGAACTTGGTTTCAGAGGCATGCAGTGCAAGGTGGGTGGCATTCTGCTTGGCTCAAGTTTTCCCCCCACTTTTTCTTCCCTAGGAGGTGGGACGTGCAATGACGCCAGGAACGTGCACGCTGATATCTGCCCCGCTTCTAGTAGATGCTAGTTTTGACTGTCAGACCCCTGGTTTCTTTTCTTTTTTTTTTTTCTTATACATTTTGGCCCCTACTGCCAGCGTCCCGGAACCTCAGCCCGGTCACGGACCTCTGCTTCCACCTCCACATTTGGCTGCAACCCTCCGGTACTCCCTAGCTTACCCACCAGGGTGGGGTTGTGGCACCAACTCCCCAACAGCCAACAGTGTTGCAATGACTGGACTAGGTTGAAGGGCTGGCCTGGAGGCTAATTGAAGCAGAGGGGGTTTCATCAAGGGTGGCCGGCAGTTGGAAGTATTTTCTTGAGTTTTTCCTGGGGGCGGGGATGTGCAGTGATGTCCTGCTTCCACCCCACCCCCTGAAGCACTCTTGACGCCGGTTGCTGCAGTACCCCTGGCCTCCACCAGGGGCCCGTCAAGCACCGGATGTTCTCCCCAACCCCTAACCCCGAGGAGGAGAGCAGTCCTTGGGATGCTCCATCCTTCTCTCTCCCCCCCCACAGCCGTCCGTCCGACCCGGTCCGTTCCCGAACCCGGGTCGCCAGCATCGCATGCAGAAATACAACTGCTGTGCTGACAGGTCAGCACTAGACCCCTGGTTTCTACCAGGGGTCAGGCAAGTGCCAGGAGCACCACCCCACCCCCCGGAGGAAGAGCACAGTCCGTTGGATGCTCAGTCCTCCTCCCCCTGGCCAGCCCTCTGATGCCCAGGCTTACTTCTGAACCTAGGTCATCTGTGTCGTGAGTGGTAGGGCTACCACTGTGCCAGTTGTCTGGGCACAGCAGTTACAGAAAAGGAGATAGCTCAGTTTTATTATTGAGGCCACAGCCACAATTGCCCCCCCCCCCCAAACTTGTGGATTCGAAAACCCTTCCTGCGTGAAAGGGTCTGTACTAGATCTCCACCCCTTGGCCCCTGAGAAAAACGTTCTCTATCCCCGCAAATGACCATGTTTGCAAAGTGGGATCCTGTTTGCTAGTAGTGTGGGTAGCAATGGTGTGGTCCAAACAGAAATTAGTAATAGCTCTAACATGACTCCAACCACCCTTTCTTTGAATTTACATTTTGTCCTACCCACATAATACAACATACATAATAAAACTTTGTATTTGGTGTACCTCCACGGTATGTGGGTTCTGAAACAGTTTGGTGGGTATGATCACCTTGTAGAAAATTGCGCCTCCCATATCGGTGACATCCTGGAGGTAGTGATGGCAACCAAGTGGGTGGGGCTCGTGAGGTTGAAAGTATTTTGAGGAGAAACTGGCATATTTTATATATGGAACCTAAGTTTGCATCATGGGTTCAACAGCCACCCAGAATGGTGTATGAGAGACTGGGCAGTCTCTCTGATCGCCTGGTCCATAGCCTCCGGTCCACCCCAAATCTCCCACTCATTGGGTTACCATCATTACCCCCAGGTGTCAGATTTTTTTTTTTAACTTTTAACAAAAGAAAATACCAGTTTTAAATAAATAAAAATTAAAGTTGGCTTTTTTTTTGTTTAATTTATTTTACCCATTTTATAAGTGCAGTAAGACAATTTGAGGTGAACATTGTGGTGGCACAGCATACTTCTAGGGGCCAGTGGTTATGCTGGCACAGTGCACTTTCAGGGGTGGAAGGTACGCCACTTGCAGCTTCATGTCTCACTAAGCACATGTGTGTGCATTGTACCAGCACAACACACACCCTGGCATGTCTTCTTGTTTACATTACCCAATCGTCTTGTGTTATCACCTACATAATTTAGCTTGTACCTCATACATCTGTATAATGTCCCTCATAATTGTTTACTACTGTTGACATTTGCATGGAAACAGGATCTTTCTCCCCCTTAAAGCTCATCTGTCCTGGCAGCTCATTCCCCACTTAAAGTCCTAATCCTCTGTTGTGATGGGACAATCTGTTGCAATGAGAGTGACTGGGATGTCACAAAAAGAGTATTGTGACTTCAGGTCCACCTTGTGTTCTGCAGCACTTTGTTCTCATTTCTGCAGCATGATATATTCATTTATGTTGCAGAATGCAGTCCTGCCATTGGCTAAAATTTATCATGTCATTAATGACATCACATACTGAGAATGGGGGCTTCAGGATAAATGAGATGTAGAAAGAAGGCCGGAACTGTGGGGAGTGTGTGAATGAAATTTCACCAAAAGCAGTGAATTCTGTGATACTATATTCATTCTGTGACATGATGCACATTTTGCAAAAAATTCAGCAACCATAGAATCGCAGAATTCCAAGGGTCTTTTTGCAACTGAAAGCGACAAACTCTTCTGACGTCTTGAGAAGAACTTTGAAAAACATAATATTTGGACACACAGCAGCTTATATTTCTCATTAGCTCTGTATTTCTCATCTCCATTATTTATTACTGAGGTTACATGCATGAAAACAGGATAGCTGTTCCTCGAGGGTTCAGCAGCTCCTGTAGCTTCTTTCCAACCTGATGTCATAAGGCTCTGCTTGTGACATCACAGTTTTTACTATAACAGTCTGATGTAACAACAGCATGAATTCAGGTAGTGAGTACGCTATAGAGGCAGATGAACTCTGAGGGTTAAAGATCTTGTTTTTGTGAAAATGTCCTCAGTAATGGGGAAAAGAAATGTATAGAAGATATATGAAATGCAAGCTGAATTGTGTTTGTCTTTTCCAAAATGTTCCCTGTGGTGGCCGTTGCACTTTAAAGAGCAGTCGACACTTCCAAGAGAACTTTGAAAAAAACATTATTTTTGGACACAATTGAACTTGTTTATATTTCACATCGACTCTGTATTTTTTCTTCTCATTATTTTTTTAATGGGGTCTTATGCTTGTAACCGGGTCTTTGCTCCTTGAGAGTTCAGCAGCTTCTGTTGCTTACTCCCTTCCCTTGATATCATAACACCCTGCTTGTGACATCCCAGTTATTTCCACGGCAGCAAATTGCCTAGATGTAGAGTTTGGGGGGCTTCCATGTGGCTCTAGCCCCCCTGCCCCCATAGGGTAGTCTTTATATATATATAAAAAAAAAAAAAAAAAAAGGTTCATTGTTTAGGCCAACAGTTTGAGCACGAGAGCCCTTCCCGGAAAATCCTAAACTCTACACCCATGACAGACTGACATCAAAACAGAGGATTATGACTTCAGATGGTGAATGAGCTACTGGTACAGATGAAATTTATAGGATGAAGATCTTCTCTTTGTGTAGATTTCTTTAGTAATAAATAAGGGGGAGGATACATCCATAGAAGATGTAGGAAATAGAAGTGGAAGTGTGGCTAATTGTTGTTTCCCAAAGTTTTCACAGAGGCGGCAGCAGCTGTTAAAGGGACAGAACTCTTGTTTTTATGCTCATGACCTCAGCAGTGAACACTGGGGATAAGTACAGAACTAAGGGGAAATACAATTGACTTTAGAAATTCTTTTTTTTTTTCTCAAAGATCTGCTGGAGGGGTCAGCTGCTTATATAAAGCTGCTGTATTTGTTAGTAACCATGTAGTTATTATTATTATTTTTTTTCCAGCAGTAAGGTTCATCTGGCAAAAATATCAAGATATACATTTTTCTTTTTGTTTCCTTTCATTTCTGAACCAAGATGCAGGATTTTTAAGCATTTAAAGGTCCCCCACTCCCGTGCCATGCCTGTCATGAAAACATTAAATATCTTGGTACAGTGTTGTGCGGTTTACAATCAGAAACGTGGTAGCACCAGCCTAATACACTCGCATATAGAATAGTGGATGGAAGACCATCCACAGCAAGGCTGTGTTACCATAGAGGGAGCTGATGACATCATAGAAACCTCGAGAGGTCTCGATGATGTCATCAACTCCTAAGATGGTAACACAACTTTAGTTGTGAATGGTCACCCATCCACTGTTTTATATACTATATAGTTCTCCTTGATTTTTTGTGTGTGGTCTTTAAGTTTAAAGTTACCTATTATGTTATCTGGTGCTGATCCCATGTGTTTCGACTTCTACCACCACTGCTCACTCTAACTTCAGACCGGCTTGGTCCAAATAAATTCTGTGTGGTGGTTATGTCCGTCTGTGGCAGTAAATGTTTCTTTTTACAATGAAAAAGTACTTTAGTGCCATGGAGCCATGTCTGGCTCTTTGTTTCTGTAGTAAATGTCTTTTGCTCGGTGATTGCTAAATCACACTGGCACGTTTCCTCTATTTTCACCCAATGGAGCCACATAGAATTAGCCGTGTCTGGCTCTTTGTTTCTATAGCAAATGGGCCCTCTGCTTGGTGGTTGCTTAATCGCACTGCCATGTTTCCACTATTTTTCCCCAATGGAGCCACGTAGAATCAGCCAATCAAGTGGCAAGAAAAGGCTGAAAAGTTGTACTATCGATCTGATGTCAAGAACAATAGTACAACTTTTTTGACCTTTGAACTGTCCTACAACAAGAGTTTGAAAGCCACGACTTTCTGTTCGTAGTAAATGCTAACCATATTCTATAGTATGAGTCTAGCATGCACATTCAGTAGGTAACCTCAGCAGAAGAAATTCTTACAAATGGCGAGTGACGGCCATCTTTAATTATATGGGACATTGATTGCTAAATTAACTCACATCTGTTTTAACAGTATCTGAGAAAACTAAAAATAAACTTAGCATAAATCTAAGGATATCAGAAATACATTTTTGTTAACCCCCAAAAACTGATGATCCCCCACCGACTAAAAAATATTGCTGCTTTAAGTGACATTTCAACCCGAAAACTGTGTTGTAATTCTCCATTATTTTTATTCATTTAGGTTTTGTTTACCAGGAAGCAGCATTAGGCATCATAGTGCCTGTTTTCAGGCATGACCTCAGAGAATTACAGATGTCGGAACAATTTTACATGACGGTGTGCGTTCCATTATTTCTTTCTCATTCGTTTTTGATACAGAAATACGATAAACAATAAGCACAGTGCTGAGTAATTGAACAGTAGAATAACAGACCATGCTGCTGGAAGAAGGCACACAGTGCATTACAGCTCAAGTACAACATGCATAAATATGCCGGATGTAGCAGATTGCTATTATATGTATTCTACACAAGGAACTGAATAGATAGAAGGGTGATATACATTACATATTTTATTTTTAAATTTGTAGTTGCTACATTTGAGATTAGTTAACGTGTAACAAATGTGGAATTTACAATGAAAAAATGTGAAACTTTAGTAACAAATAATAGATGTACAGTGTTTTGTATAGATTTATATTTAGAAAAGTAACATGCAGATTCATAATGAAGAAAGTGTTAAACTTGTATGTAAGATGTATTTCTATAGAGTTGTATTGAGAAGTCATTGTTTAGGTTGTATTGAGATACTACAGTAAGATTTTATTGATTTGAAAAACAAATGTACAAATCACACCACCAAACTGCTGTTATTCTCCATAAGGAACTAATCGAATAATGTTTCATGTTGATGCTATTAAAAGATGTTTTGTAAAACACCTTCATGGGTTTGGTCCTTGGATTCCCTGCGCTGTGAAAAGGCCCTGTGGTGAAGGGACAGTTGAGCCAGATGCTATGGGTGGCATCATTAAAATGCCTTACTTTACATTGGTTAACCCCGGGCCCCCACCCCAACAGCTGACATATCGAAAAATAAAGTGTCAGAAATTGAACAGTGCAACATGTTACAATCACTGCAGCTCAGAAACCCCAAATTATGGAACTGTGGCAACCCTAGCACCATTTTCAGGCAATGCAGGTGGGTGAAACAGAGGATAATGACCTTCCAGACCCAAAACTTACTTAGAACTGTTAGCTTCCTTAGCCTCTGTGTATAATAACTGACAACACTGAGAGACATAGAGGCATTGATTCACTAACAACTTATTGCATATATTACAACAATGAACGTCTTTGCATACATACGATATCCATATTTTCTTCACTGCCAGCATTGAGACCTTTATATTTAAAGTCAGACGTGAAGATTAGATTTAAAAGCTACATTTGTTTGTTTGGAAAAAAGATGTTTACAGTTCATATGTGCTACCAACTAGTGTATATAGTCATGCACATGTGCTGTGAGCTAGTTTATGAAGTTGTGTAACCCCAGCATGTATGTACCAACTTATAAGAGATTGGAAACCAAGCTAAATTAGTCCGAACATACCTCTTACACACCTTCTGGGGAGCCCGATATATTCCTGATCTCGTCACGTTACTACTTAAAATATTTATGGACACCCTGAAAGATGTTGCTTGGCAACACTTGGTTGGTCACCTACACAGGAAACTCCAGACGAACTGGATGCACACAGTGGAATATGTTTTACACTAATGGAGTGGAGAGCTACAGGCAACCCATACCTACATACGGACATACGAAATCTGCCAGCAGATGAAGGCCTAGAGGTCTATCAAGCCTGCTCGAATGTGCAGCTAGCACCCCTTATTCTGCAGCTGCCTCTCCCTTCCACCCTTCCCCTTCATTAACCCTCCCCCTTGTCCTGTCCCATCCTCGTTTGAAACAGTCCACTGTTCTACTGCATACCACTTCAGCAGGTAACGCATTCCACCCAGCCACCACTCTCTCTATAAAAAAAGTGTCTCCTCATCTCCCTCCTGAACCTTCCTCGCTCCAGTCTCATAATATGGCCCCTGGTGTCCCTCCCCTCCCTTACTTTGAACAACCCCTCTGTTCCTGTCTTGTTTATTCCTTTCATGTATTTAAAGGTTTCAATCATGTCACCCCTGTCTCTCGTCTCCTCCAGTGAGTACATGTTCAACTCCTTCAACCTCCTCTCGTATGATGAGTCCCCCAGCCCCTTGATCATCTTTGTCGCTCTGCGCTGCACCCCCTCCAGTAACTTAATGTCTCTCTTCAGATAAGGACACCAGTACTGCACGCAGTACTCCAGGTGTGGTCTAACTAATGACCTATACTTACAAGGTCTGGTCCAGATAGTCACTGTCTTCTCTCAAATCAGTGGTGAGAATTTGCCTGGAAGTGTCAAATTAGATTATTTTGCACCTCTGAAATCCAAGCAGTTCCTGGGAGAGAGATTTGGGCTATGTTGGAGAAAACTTGGTGAAGCCAGTGCTGATCCAACACACACATTCTGGTCCTGCCCACCTCTTTGAGAGTTTCGTCAGGACCTCGGACAACAGTTTCCCTTACTCTTCTTTGGATCCTTGCTTGCTTCACCTGAACATGGTACTTCTCTGTCCATCCAATCATCTTTCAGATAAGTCATTCCTTGGCACCTGTATGTATTTTAGCAGCCAAAAAGGCCATAACCAGAGAGTGCGTGCAAGATACCATACCCACTGTTGTGCATTTGCAGTTAATAATAGCCAGCACTTATACCTGTGAGAAAATTCTGTATACACTGAGGGTCAAGCTCCCACCTTTTTTTTTTTTTTTTTTATGAAAAATGGCAACCCGGGGATCTTACTTTGAGACAGAGCTCTTACAGCAGGCTATAACAATTAGGACTGTGCCACAGGCACTAGGACCACACAGAAAAACTTCTGCCAGCAATACCAGCTGGGGACCGCCCCCCGACGCCGGCCCCGCCCCGACATCAGTCAGGGTACAAGAGGGGGCAGACCCAGCTCCACCTCAGTTCTTTCCTGCTGCGTACCACGCATGTGAATTGCTGCTGCCTGTGATTCACCAAGCGAGAAAAGGATCTACAATCAAGCTTTTTTCGACAGTTATTCCATTTTTCTTAGTTACCGCGACCGATGCCTGCACAGTTACCATTAGTGGCTCGGTTTTTTCGGTATCTCGTCCTTCCCTCTGTGTTTACTGCAGTTGGTGCCGACGTCAGTACCGCTGTTGGTCCACGTGGGTTCGATGCCTTCCCGGGCGTCCCTTTCCCCAGAACATCTAAACAAGTGCGAGTGTGGCTGGCAAATTCCCACCAAAGACAGTCATCAGCGGTGTGTTTTCTGCTTGGGCCCGGACCACGACACCGCTAACTGCGCCGACTGCCAAGCATTTACAAGCTGGACTCACATCCAACGCCTGAAGGCCTATCTGTTAGAGAAGAAGATGGACCTGCACTCATCCGAGGGGAAGAAGAAGGAAAAAAAGCGCCATAGTAAAGAGCGCAGTCAGTCCCGGTCGTGACCTTCCCCGAAGAAGGCCCATCCTTCGGGCTTGGGTGAGTCGCCATGTTCATCCCAGGCTAAGGCCGGCCCATCGGGTGAGCAGCCGGCCAGGCCAAAGGTGACTCCGATCAAAGTCATCACAACGTCCGTGGCGGTTCCTGCTTCGGCCCTACTGTTCGGCACTGGTGCCACCTGCTAAGGTGCACCTCCAGGCGTAGGACTCTCCAGCGCCCTGTCGTGCCCGTCGTCCAGTTGCGACGCAAAGTTGGTTGAAGGGCCAAGGACCTGGGCTCGTCGTTGTCCCGCCGACGCCCCTGTCGCCCAAGTCCTCCTCCCCCCTGGGTCATCAGGAGAGCTTACCGTCGCGACCCGCCACGCCTGAAGCTTCTTTCCTGCAGCGGACGGCTGAGATATTCTCCCCGGACGAGCTTAAACAACTTTTCGTTTTGGTGGGGGCAGGTTCATAAATGTACCACCCCGTCACCGGCCCAGACACCGGGTGAGCCACAGCCAGAGGGCGAGGCCTCTCTGTTGAGGTCCCCGGAGTGCCACTTTTCGCCCCCATCTAGGGCTCATTCCCGCTCCCGATCCGAGGACCGCCAACGTCGCTCCTTAATTTCAACTGACAGATGTCGGACCCGGTCTCGTTCTGGGAGCCCTTCTCGTGCTCAGCGGGACGGTTCCTGACGTCGATCTCCCCTGACCAACATCTGTCATCGCTCTGTCGTCGGTCCAGGGACCGGAGTCAGTCTTCAGACATTCGCCGGTCTTCGGACCGTCGTCAGTCCCCTGCATACCGACGTCAGCGCAGGCATGGAAATGAGACAGAACCAGACTACTCTTAAGTCGGATAGTCGGTCCTCCTCTTCCTCGTCATCCTCTTCATCTTCCCTCAACTGCAAGCACTCCCCTGAGGAGGAGGAGGACATGCCTCGCTCGCCTCCAGATGATCCCACATTCATGGACGTCATAAGGCATATCCAGGCTTCCAATGAGTGGGACACGGAAAACCTGGACCCGGAATGCCGGAGATTGGCTAAATACCTGAGGCAAAAGGAGCCAAAGTCTTTGGTCATTCCTCCTCTGGTGGATACTTTTCAGGACCTGACTAGATCCACCTGGCTGCGCCCCAGCCTCCATCCCGGCGGTTCCCAAGAAGTCGGACAGGCTTTACAAGGCTCCGAGGGCTGAACCCTTTTTGGTGGAGCACCCTCAGGCAGACTCCACTGTGATCACGGCTGCTCATGACAAGTCTAGACAGCCGCGACATCTCAGCTCCCAGCCCCCTGACTTGGAGTCCCGTTATCTGGATCAGGTGAGCAAAAAAGTTTACGCTGCCTCCACCTGCTCCATTAGATCCCTGAACTTCCTCACGCATATGGTGCAGTTCCAGAATGCGCTGTGGGGACGGGGTCTTGAGCTGGCACAGGCCATGCCAGACTCCGATAAAAAAGACTGAGCTCCTGGCCCTTATGCAGTCGGGCTTGGACGTAGGCACTCATGTTCTGAGGGCCTGGTACGATGCTGCAGATACGGCAACCAGAGCAGCTGCCTCTGGGGTTTGTCTCCGGCGCCATGCCTGGTTACGACTTTCGGGCTTCCACCAGGATCTGCAGTCCGGTATCCGGGACCTGCCGTTTCAGGGTACCGTTTTATTTGGGCAGGAGACGGAGAGTCTGATCTCCCGTCTCCAGGAATCGGGCAAGTCTATCTGGTCGGTCCGACAGATGTACCGTGGCGACCAGCGACGCCCCCATCGCCGTCGGCTTTTTCGAAAGTCCTCAGGCAATCAGACTTCAGCCCGAAGTTCCCAGCAGAGAGGTGGCTTCCGCCGGAGATCCGGAAACCAGCAGTTTGGTGGACCGTCTGGCCGTCGGCCCAAGTCCTCCCAGGCCTCTCTCCCTACCCCCAGTTCCGCCCAGTGACTCACTTCCACCCCCCTCTGTGGTCAAACATCCAGGGGGAGCCGGTCGGGGGCCGCTTCTCCCTTCATCTCGAAGGGTGGAGCTCTATTACCACAGATCAGTGGGTCTTGGACGTCATTCGGAGAGGACACACATTGGAGTTCAGAGTTCCCTCCACGTACTCCACCAAAGCTCTCCCATTATCCTCCTCACATTCCACTCTTGGAAGGAGAAATTCAGGCCCTCCTGCAGAAGAGAGCAATAGAAAGAGTTCCCATGGAGCAGTGGGGTCACGGGTTCTACTCCCTTTCTGATCCCAAAAAAGATGGGGGACCTTCGTCCCATTCTGGATCTCCGTCCTTTAAATCTCTTTATAGAGTACAAAAAGTTCAGGATGGTGACTCTTCAGGGTCTCCTCCCTCTGCTGCACCAAGGGGATTGGCTCTGTTCTCTCAACATGCAGGATGCATACATGCATATCCGGGTCTTCCCTCCCCACAGGAAGTTTCTGAGGTTCCACTTCCTAGGGGAGCATTATCAATTCAGGGTGCTCCCATTCGGCCTCTCTTCTGCTCTGCGAGTCTTTACCAAATGCCTAGCAGTGGTGGCTGCGGCTCTCAGGCGATCATCCATTATGTTTTCCCTTACCTCGACGACTGGCTTCTCACAGCCCTGTCAAGGGATGGCCTCCTACGCTGTCTTGGAGATGCCTATACTCTGTTCCGAAAGCTGGGGATCACCCTGAACTTATAGAAGTCATCCCCGGAGCCCAGCCAAAACCTCGCCTTCATTGGAGCGACTCTGGACTCCATCCAGGGCAGGGCTTTTCTCCCTCAGGACAGGGGAATTCGTCTGCGAAGTTTGGCAGAACGATCTCCATGGCACCTCGAGTTCTGGCTTGGAACTTCCTCAGTCTACTGGGGCATATGGCGGCTGCCATCCCAGTAATACCCTTGGCCTGCCTCCACATGAGAATCCCACAATGGATGCTCAGGGTGCAGTGGGATCAATACTCCGGTGACCTGGATGCTTTAGTCAGGATCTCGGAGCCAGTCAGGAGAATGTTGCTTTGGTGGCTGGACCCCAGCAATCTGGAGAAAGGGGTCAACTTTTGTCCGGATCCTCCAGGTCAGATTATGATAACAGATGCCTCAGACCTGGGTTGGGGGACTCATCTCGGTGTTCACCGAACGCAAGGGGTTTGGTCACCCGAGGAACAGTCCCTCCATATCAATGTCCTGGCAATGCGAGCGGTCCTCTACGCTCTTCAGGCATTTCAAGAGGACCTAGTTCCCGGCTCTGTTCTAGTTCAGACGGACAACATTGCGGTCATCTTTTATACCAACAAGCAAGGGCGCTCATTCCTATCTCTTGCCGTTAGGTGATAAAGTCTGGTACTACAAGCTGGGCAGAGACATTTCTCGATGCCGTTCAGGAGTCCTAACAACACGGCCAGCAGGTCGTGGGCCAGGGCCACAATGGCTTGCTTCGTCCACCAGATCATCTCTTGAAAGGTGGGGCTTTCGATCTGGATCTCGTTGCGTCACCGCATTGGAAAACTTCTGCGCTTTGCTTTCATGAGCAGCGCCTGGTGTTTTTGGCCAGATGCTTATCCCTTTGTTGGGCCGGGAGGTTTCTTTATGCCTTTCTGCCCTTCCTCTCATACAGAGGGTCTGCTCAAGTTACAGGCAGAGGGGACACGCATGATGCTTGTGGCCCCCAATTTGCCCCAACAGATTTGGTTCCCACTCCTGCAGCGGTTGTCTCAGGAACCTCCAATCCCACTGCCCATATGCTCGCAACTGCTGTCCCAGGACCAGGGTTCTCTGGTTCACCCGGATCTCAGATCCCTGCACCTTCATGCTTGGCTCCTCCAGACGTAGCTAAGAACAGATACGGGGTTTCCCCAGAAGTGGCTGAGGTCTTAGCATCTGCACGAAAGCCCTGTACTCGCTCTGCTTGTGCTATGAAGTGGAAACGGTTCTGCCTTTGGGCCTTGCCTCAGCATTTGGACCCAGTCACATGCTCTGTGAACTCCGCTTTGCAGTATCTCTTCTCCTTGTATGAGGAAGGCCTGAGCTATTCCTCTATCAAGGTGCATATGTGGGCAATCTCAGCCTACCATGCTCTTGTGGGAGACAGAGCATTGGCCCATCTGGAAGTAGCCCACACCTTCCTTAGGGGGTTCTTCACATGAGACCTCTGGTCAGGGACCCTGTCCCACCCTGGGACCTCCTTTTTGTGTTGCAGAAACTTACCCTTCCCCCTTTTGAACCCGCAGCGACTTGCGAGCTACGATACTTAACTTGGAAAGTTTGTTTTTTGGTTGTCGTTACTTCCGCTCCAAGAGTTTCCGAGCTGCAGGCTCTGATGTGTAAAGAGCCCTATTTGGTTTTTCATAGGGAAAGGGTTTCCCTCCGAACTAATCCTAAGTTTCTTCCTAAAGTGGTCTCTGAGTTGACCCTCAACCAGTCGGTTGATCTTCCTGTTTATTTTCCTTCTCCTTCCATTAGAGGGGAGGTTCTCCTCCACACATTGGATGTCCACAGGTCCCTGAGGTATTACCTCAGTAGAACGGTTCAACACCATAAATCGGAGCAGCTCTTTGTGGCTTTTGCGCCACAATGCTTGGGTCAACTGGTGTCCAAGCAGACTATCTCCAAATGGATAGTCCATTGCGTCTCGCTTTGCTACGAGCATCACAAGAAACCCCTACTGGGTCCGGTTAGGGGTCACTCCACCACGGGTGTATCAGCTTCTTTTGCCACGATGCGGAATGTCACCATTCAAGACATCTGTGCGGCTGTGACCTGGAACTTGGTGCATACCTTTGTCAAGCATTACAGCTTGGATATCGTCTCCAGAGGCTGTGCTGGCTTTGGCCTAGCGGTTTTGCAAGGACTCTTGTCCTGAAGGTCTCTGGAGTCAGCATATTCCTCCTCCCGGAGGCGACTGTCTCTTCGCTAGGGAACTGCTTGGGCCTCGGTCCTAATTATTATAACCTGCTGCAAGGGCTCTGTCTCAAAGTAAGATAGTACAGTTATGTAAGAACTTACCGTAGCAGTAGATCTTCGAGAGGAGCTCTTGCAGCAGGCGCTGTTTTCCCTCCCACCTTCCCCCTCGGAGTGTGCAGGTATCTTCTCTTCTCAAGGATAGGCTTCATCTCCTTCTCTTGTCAGGCCATCTTCTGGGTACTGGTGAGAGAACAGAGGTGGAGCTGGGTCTGCCCCCTCTTGTACTTTGACCGATGTTGGGGCGGGGCCGGCCCCCAGCTGGTATTGCTGGCAGAAGTTTTTCCATGTGGTCCTAGTGCCTGCGGCATAGTCCTAATTGTTATAGCCTGCTGCAAGAGCTCCTCTCGAAGATCTTCTGTTACGGTAAGTTCTTGTGTAACTGTACTTTCTATATTATACGACTCATAAACCTCTGTTTCTACCTTATAAAATGGGTCTGGAGTTTTCTGTGTTCTGATTGACTGAGAGGTACCTGTGGCTGTGTCCTTATCAGGGCATGTTGTGCCAAGTAGCATCTATTTAGCCAGTCAGGACTCCCCACAAGAGCGATATCACTGTGCCAACATTGTGGAACTGTGTAGCCAAGCTGGAGTCCCCCCCCCCCCACTGTCACTTAGTATAGCCATATCTTATTGAGAGTATGTTGCTGTGCAGTGTCTAATGGAAAAAGCATTTTATGCCTTCTCCCTGATTTGAAAAATAAAAGTATCATGCTCCTGTTCACAAAGCTGCCACTGATCCAGTGGCGTTGATCGCATGCTGCTGCTTGTACTGACCATGAGCAGAAGCCTTACTGCCCTTGCTGCTAGCCTCCGCCCTCTGCAAATGGAAATGTGACTAGGAAGATCTTACCAAGAGGGCTCTGCAGTAGGTAATCACATATAGACTGACGCTGGCCGCGCAGGACCCTACAGAAAAATTTCTAGCTAGCAGTCCTCGAAGTAGGGACCGCCTCTACATCAGGGTGACTGGGCGCCATGTGACGTCGGTATAAAGGAGCGTCCCCGGATGCCCGCCTTCCAGTTCTTTCCCTCCACAGGCCCAGAAGGCCTGGATGAGAGAGAAGCAGATATTTCCCTCAATGGAAAAGGAGCTGAAAAAGTCTAGGGGGATGGAGGGCGGGAAGGCATTACCACCTGCAAGAGCCTCTTTCGAAGATCTACTGTTACGGTAAGTTCTTAAGTAACTGTACTATCTTACTTCGAGAGGGCTCTTGCAGTAGGTAATTACATATAGGACAGAATCCCAAGCAGTCTGGAACAAATGAAAGGCAACGGGAGGAGGAACTACTCCAAAAAATAGCAAATAATCTAGCAGGTCTCAAAAAAGAAGGCCTTGCAAGACAGCTAACCCGAAGCCTGCTCTACGGCGAGAGGCAATGTCCAAACTGTAATGTTTAGTAAAGGTATGGATGGAAGTCCAAGTGGCAGCAGATAGACAAGTTCGTCAGACACGTTTTGAAACAAGTCAGCAGAGGCAAATCCACGAGTGGAGTGACCTCTGACTTGACCCAGGAGGGTCTTGTTGTACTTGTCATAACAGAAAGTGATGCAGTGGGCCAACCATTTTGATAGGCATTGCTTAGAGACAGCATTGCCTTCTCTTTTGTGAGCGAAAGAGACGAACAACTGATCAGTCTTTCTGAGATCCTTCGTTCTATTGGTGTAGTATCTCAGGATCCTGTGGACATCCATGGTATGGAGCAAGTATTCTCCTTGGTTGGAGTACTGCGTAAAAAAGGCAGGTAATTCAATAGACTGATTTAAAGTAGACTCCGCTACCACCTTTGGGAGAAACTTAAGATTCGTGCGAAGAGCTACTCGTTCCTTGTGAAATATCAGATAAGGGATTTTGCACATAAGGGCCTGGAGCTCAGAAATTCTGCGAGCAGAAGTAATGGCCACCAAGAAGAGAGTCTTCCACGATAAAAACTTCAAGTCTGCGGAAGCTGCAGGCTCAAAGGTAGGAAGGGTAAGTTTCTCGAGGACAAAGTTCAAGTCCCAAGGGGGAGCTGGAATCCGGACCGGGGGCCTGAGATGAAGGACCCCTCTAAGGTTATTTGTTTCCTGATTTCTCTCTTGTTTATGCTGATGTACTTCTGTACACATGTGCTCATTGTTTGTATATGTTAAAAAGTGTAATGTTTAAATAATGATTAAAAAAACTACGTTTATTTCAACAGAAACCAGTAGATTTTATGGAAATTAAACCTAATAAACTGAAAGTTTAAAAAAAAAAAAAGCTGTTTTGTAGCCACAGTGTAGCTTTTTTATTTCGAACCTGATGGATCATGTGACAGTGCATGCAAGTTTGTTGTTTTTGTTCGGCAAAAGCATTTCAGTTGGCTGTTTATGTAAAAAGATCATGCAAATAAAATCACGAAGCTTTGTTTATCATTTGTGTTTCTTGATTGCTGAATACGATTCTGTGCCCAGAATTGGTGAAAAAAAAAAAAAACGTATGTGAAAGTGGCACATAACAGCACTGTGTATGTTAATACCACTGCAGAGACATAGAAACATTGAAGCTTTCAGCAGAAAAGGACCGCTTGGGCCACCTAGTCTGCCCTAAGTTGTGGCGTACTGTGCTACCGCAGATCCTAACTGATCTCTGGCCTTACCCTTCCCTGCCCTGTTACTAAGGTTTCTTGTGTCTGTCCCATGCATGGTTGAAACCTGTTACCATTTCAGTACCCAACTCTTCTACTGGGAGGCTGTTCCAGACAGCCACCACTCTTTCCATGAAGAAGTATTTCTTCACATCCCCTCTGTCTCCCCCAGCTTCATGTCGTACCCCCTTGTTGTTGAGCATCTCTTTCTGTGCAAAATGCTACCCTCCTGTACCTAATTGATACCTTTGAGGTATTTGAATGTTTCTATCGTGTCTCCCCTTTCTCCCTTTTCCTGCAGAGAATAC
This sequence comes from Neoceratodus forsteri, assembly GCA_016271365.2. Classification (NCBI taxonomy): domain Eukaryota; kingdom Metazoa; phylum Chordata; order Ceratodontiformes; family Ceratodontidae; genus Neoceratodus; species Neoceratodus forsteri. The sequence continues at coordinate 331,186,957 of JADMNL010000026.1, read as the reverse complement.
ATGTTTTCCTTGTAGAGCTTTTGATGCAGCCATGCTCCATTTTTGTTGCCCTTGTCTGTACTGCTTCCACCCGATCTATGTCTTTCTTTAGATGAAACCACTCGTACAGTTGTAAAAGTGGTGTCACGTGCATTCTTCAGGTATGAGAATGCCAAACTGAATGTGTGTGGTTCTGTTACCCTAAGACTGTAAGTGAGGCCACTCTTAACAGAGGTAAGAGTGGTCTTGGTAGCGGTGTTACTATATTAATGAGTGACAGCATTCAATAATATTAAATTTTTTTTTAAATCCTTCCCTGAATGGGCCTGTTTCCAGGGCAGCTGCATGTAGGACACACTTTTCAGAATATCTCTTGCAGGGCAAAGGAGCGCCCCAGTTGGTCGGGGGGGGCCCCCGTGATCAGTATTACTTTTCATACCACTTAATGTGCACAAACCTATAGGTACCCTCCCACTTCCAGTCTGGAAAATTCCTTTGGACTCAACTCCCTGCTGGTCACTACCACCTAGAATAGTTTGTCTGGGACCATGTATGAGGGGTGTGGGAGTGGGTATTGGAGGGGGGGTGGACCATGTTGCCCGCCTCAGCAGACATGGAATCCAGGGCTTGTTGACTGGTTGAAGCAGATCCTGGCCCAAAGAGAGAGGCGGATACATCTAACGATCCAGCATGTAGGGTGTCACACTGCTGCGCTGGTGGCCTGGGATCAAAACTGGACTCTGGGCTGGATTGGGTGGCCAGTGGATCTGGGGCAGCAATGCTGCATGACAGCGTTCTCATCTTGGGAGGCACGGTGCTGGGTTCCACCACTACAGTGAACCCTGTGGTGGATCTGAGCACTTCTTCCCTCCTCACAGGGCATCCCCCAGTGTTTAAGGGTTGTGAAAACCCCGAAAATCTCCATGTCCCCCAGCCACCTATATGACTGTCAGTACTTTTGGGCCCCACTTTGTGAGAATCCCTACTGGCCAGGTGTTGTGGGGAGTGGTTGACAGGGTTGGGAGGTCATCGAACAAGCCTGAAGGTACTCTTGATCCAATGTTAGGATTGCTAGGATTATTCTCTCCCCAAGCTTGTATTCTAGGAGACTACTCTGGAATTCAAGTGAAAGAAAGGAGATTTCATCTAGCTTTAATATCCATGGCGGTTAAAAAGTTAGTACTTGGACATTGGAAAGATCAAACTGTTCTAACTTATACAGAATGGCTACACAAACTTTTTTTCGCACTTCGTGTGGAGAATTTGATAGCTCAGATTAATGAACGCCTGCCTTCCTTCACCAGGAAATGGGGCAAGCTGTATACCCTCTGCCTCAAATGATATTTTAGATCTGTGATGGGCTGCGGGCTTTAATTGCTTCCATGGTTTTGTCCTCTCCATTTCTTATTTTATTACTCCTTATTACATTATGTTTGGCAAGGAGAGAACACCATGGTAATCTTGGGTCAATCTTTTGTTCTCTAGTGGGATCTTGCTTTTTATGATGATGACCCAAACATTCTCTTTGTTATCTAGTTAATTAGCATGGCCTTATGTGTTGGGATTATAATGCACCATAGCGGGAGGGGGACTTAAAGGGGGGCAAGTACTTAACTTAACTTTAAAACCTTTTGACGATGAGTTATGTGGGTTCCTTATTTTCCTTCTATTTCACAGAACTCTATACATGTTCTATAATAATTGGATTTTTCTTTAGTGTTAACTTCCTATTAACTGTAATGCTTGGTTAATCAATAAAATACATTAAATTAAAAAAAAAAAAAAAGTCTGAAGGTGAGCATTTGTGTAGCTTCCTTAATCACCCTAGTGCATGTCTACGTTTGTTCGCATTGAAATAATCGTACGTTTTCCATTTTTTTACATTCCTATGGTGATATTGTAAGGGTGAGGGGTTCCAGGATGTCAGACTTCAAATGGAGTATTTGCAATGTCGGTTAAAGGAATTTCTCCCATGAGCCGAATAGCCACGAAGAAGAACAAGAGAGTTCGACTCCTGATTATAAAAGCCAATTTTTTATTTTCATGCAAGCTCCACCTCAATACATACTGATGTTTTGTGGGGTAATCTTCCCCACTTCATCAAGGCATCAAAGGCGGTGACTTTATTTCATCTCGAAGAACTTTCTAACTGTACTTAAACACACACAAAAAAAACTCCTTATTCATGAACTCTGCTTGCCTGGCCCAACTGGCAGCTTCTAAATAATGTGCCCGCTCCAGGCTTTTGTGGGTTAAATGTTTGCTTGCCAGGCCACTCTTATGACCCAGAGGCAGTACCCTGCGCTGCTGTGCATGTGACCAAAGTATGGAAGCGAGCTCAGGACGCCGTGTCTGGTAGCGGGTTGGAGCACTGCAGCTGCTCCTCGACAGTGCACTGCAGTCGGGAGAAAGGGTGCGGGGTCCTGGTGCCCCAGGGACCCCTGCAGTAGGTTAAGGATGCTTTCCCACCATAGACTGTTGCATGCTGCTAAGGCCACTCAGTACTACTATGTTAGGGGAGGAGGGAGGAACCAAGGGAGAAAATCGGGGGGGGGGTGTGAGACATGTCTATATGGCAGCCTGGGCTTTCCTTGGGTCCTGGTGTTGAACAATGCTTGATCCTACTCCACATAGTGGACTTCCTTGTGGGGTGGCCTTTCCCCTGGAGCAACTGTCATGAAGGAAAGACCCGTGGGAGATGTCAGTGTGAGCAGGACCTGGAGTGGGATGGGGTATAGATGGTCCAGAACATGGTATATCATGGACTGATATTGCTACTGAGAAAAAGTTATTTTTTGGGGTTGCTTGCCTCAGGTGTGCCACCTCCAAACATTGCAGACTGAGCTTATAAAAAAAAAAAAAAATTATAATCCAGTGTTCAGCTGTCTTGTTGTTCTTTGCCATCATTGATAATACCTTGTTTTCCGGCCAATATTTATTTCAGTTCCGGAACCAGATGGTATCAGTTGGGTGGTGGCCATAAATCGGAACTTGTCCTATGAGTGTCCACTTAAAGAGCCCCTGATACAATTGTGAAAACTTTGAAAAAATGCCACACTTAGGCACAGTTCCGTTTTTATTTACAGCTATTGTTTTGTAATTTTGTCTCCTTTTTGCTGTATTACTGAGAACAGTTGCATGCAAACAAAAATCACTGCCCCCAAAACACTGCATCTGGTCTGGCTGCTTGTCTAAACCTGACATCACAATCTCATGCTCATCACAGTAATAGAGTGTGATGTCATAAACAGACTTGTGATGTCAGTTGCAGGTAGGCAGCTAGACAGGATAGGCAGAGATCACATTTTCAAGCACATATCCTTATTTTATAAAAGAATAAGGGTGAGAACTGCAGGAAAAAACAATTATAAACTTAATTGTGTCAAAATATCAAAATTACATAAAGTTATCCTAACAGCGTCGGGGAGGGGCTTTTAACTCATAACACCAGGTTCTGAAACCAATCCGTAAATGTAACAAGCATTTGTCAATGCTGAATGTTTGCTTGCTGGTTTTGGCACTGGTAGTGCTGTAAGTAGACAGAGAGAGATACAGTGGGTAGAAGGGAGTGGAGGTTTGAAATGTAGTTATTGAAGGAGTATAGAGTTAAGTTGGGGTGTAGTAAGAAGAAAGTACAATAATGAAGTATAGTAGGGGGAAGTGAGAAGGAGTTAATAGGAATTTGCATAGTAAGGTTTGTAGGGAAAGAGGATTAGTACAAATAGATGATGTGGAATGTGAAGCAAGCAGTGGTAGATGTGGAAAGAAATCATTGTCCTAAGCATTGTGTAGAAAAGGTATTTACTGGTGATGTTGAAGTCTGGCAAGTTATAGGTTCAGCAGTATGACAGATTGTTTGCTTTTTTGTTTTATACTTTCTTTATTGAAATAGCAAAAAAACAAAATATGTATTTCAGATAATTACCTTAGAGCATTATTTAGAAAGTCAAGTTAGAAGAGTTCGTACAGAATTACATTACACTGAAGAGCGAAGGTGCATGGTACTGTTAGAGAACTATCTGTAATATAAATGCTTTTTAAAATGGCACACCAAGGTGCTAGTATCATAATATAAGAAATGCCAAAGGCATTTAACGTCTTAAGGACCATTGGTACGATGAGTTCCACTGAGGTGCAGTGTAGCTAGCAAGTCACACAAGGACGTTATATCTCCATGATATGTTGCTTTGAAATGACTTGACATTGGTAAATTCCACATAAGGCATAATTGTAGTGCTAGTGTCTTGACTGTTTCTCAAGATTGGAGACTTTTTTTGTATATGTTGCAGCAGTGCTAATAAAGATATAAGAAGGGAGAAATATAGTGTTTTTGCTAAGAAAAAAAAAACACACATGGTAATGGTAATGTGTTAATGCACTTGCTGCAGGGCTGTGGGTGGAATAATGCAAATCGGTCCATGAATGGGCCAGTGTGGCTGCTGAACCAAAGGACTAGTCTGTGTCTGACAAAATGAATATTACCTCCTTACTAGTACAGTACTATAAAAAGGTTGCAAAGTGGATCAGTTCTAAATTTCATAAAAAAAATTATCCATACAATACCACATGGGGACTTCATGGCACAGTTGCCTACTCCAATAAATGGCCAGCGCCAGACAGCGCAGAAGTCAATGTGTAGTGATGAGCACATAACATGCTTAGGGGTGGCTTCCCTGCTAGCGTGTTGCATGCTGATGCAGTTGGAGGGGCCTGCGCACTGTTTAGGGCTAGTGTAAGGAATGGCATAGCGTTAGCATTGAGAAGGCAAATATAGACAAGTTATGTCCTTTATCCTTTGTGCCTGTGTTTACTGATCTCACCTCAGACGACGGAAGTCTGTTTTTCTCAGTTGGTAGCATCCTCTAATAAGTTTTAACTGACCATTACAGAGACTTAGAAATAGCTTCTTTTTTTTTCTTTTCAGGAAGGGTTAATCATCGAGTTTAAAAAACAGGGCTGTACTTTAAATCATCTGGGCTGCTCACATTAGCTCTCTTAGCCAGCCCTGATACTGCAGTGCCTTAGAAATAATGACACAATGGTAGGAAAAAATCCTGGACTCTGATTGATCAGTCTTGGGCTGGACCCGTGATGTTATCCCAGTACAACATCACGGGTCTAGTCTCAGCCTCATTGTGAACCTGGAGATGATTGTTTGCTTGATTGTTTCATCTTCTCTTAAAAAACAAAAATATGTTTCCACACAAAAACATCTTTAAAATGATTATTTTTTATTCTGTATCACAACAAGCCATTGTATAATAACAATAATGCCCTCCAGGGTGTGTGTCGTTTGGGATAACGTCAGTGCCTCAGTCGTTGGACGCACTCGGCCTGTGGCCTTGTGCCCAACCATCTGAGGCATGACGTTATCCCAGCATGACACACATTTTATTTATGATAGTAGTTTGTTGCTGAGGGAAAATAAAGTGGCAACTGCTTATCAAACCCGATGCGGAGTACCAGTTTTTTCTGCTTTATGTATCTATTGCTGAGCAAAAAGAAAGTGCTGATTGTTTATGAAACTCAATGCTCAGTGCCACTTTTTTTTCTGCTGTCTTTGAAACCATACCTGTGAGTATTTACTGTGGAGGTACTGCCTCAAAAACAAAGAAAGAAAACAAATGTTAAAACATCTTCGCTTGCATGGAAGCAGTCGGGGGAGCATGGCAGTCGGTCTCAAGAGGAGCAGCGTAAGTGTGAGTGGAGCAGTGGTTGGTGCACCATACATCTTCAGGTTTATCACAGTTACTGGCAAATTAGTGAGTGTGGCAGCAAAAGTCAATATGAGTCGCATGTTACTTCCTGTATGGAAGAATGGAAAGCTTCCAGCTCCTCACTATGGGTTTGAATCCCTCAGCTCCCACTTGCATACTGTGTGACCCTGAGCCAGTCACTTAGCTCTCTCGTGCTCCCAGGTGGCACCTGGAAACAAGCTTCACCTTAGTGTGCCTTTCCTGGTTAAACAATGCACCCACCACCCCCCTTTATTGTCCCTTAGTTTAGCTACAGATATTAGAGAATTAATCTGCTTGCCATCAGTGTTTAGCACTGTAATTTGGCAAATCCTGCACAAGTAACACCTGATTGTAAACAGATTAATGTCGCAGTATCCTTGTTAAACTGAGGGAATATATTACTAAAATCATTCTTTTTATAAGAATGCTTTTAAGTGTAATTTGACAAGCTTTGCCCTGGATTTTCCATGCAATTAAAATTTCCAGCCAACTAACTTCGTAAGGTGTGCCTCTAGTTGGTGCAGACTGAATAACTTATACTTCTATGGAACTTCTGGTACAGCCTTTTATCTTAAGTGTTTCAACATCACAGAACTACCATTGAGTTGAAAAATGCTGTTTAAAGTTCAGGGTTCATATAAAGCACTTTAAAAAAAGAGCCCAATAACTCGGAACCGAAGGGATGTGGTAAACGGGTAAACAGTGTTTGTATTTCATGATTACTGTGTTTGATGGTACTGCGTTGATCACAGTTCCAAGTTCATTAGAGCTACAGGTGTCAGGATCTTCCATTCTCCAGTTGTGCAAAGTAAACTGTCTTTAAAGGGTAATGTTTTTAGCAACATCTATTGAATATATGGCCAGCTAACAGTGCCTTTTGTTTCCCGTTTTGGTTATGTTCTCTGCTACTATGCCTAGCTGACAGTGCTTTTTATCTCCCCCCCCCCATGCTGCCAAAATAATTACAATAAGAAGGCAAATTGCTTCTGCTGGAAATTTTGCTGTCAGATTAATACGTAATATGCTCATCAGTAAGCTAGACATTCTCCCTTCATGAAAATACTAACATACTAAAATGCCAGCAGAGTAGGCCTAACGGTCTTTTGAGTCTGCTTGATTTTCAGTACCCACATTCAGGGCCAACTATTGTCCTCCCCTACCCTTCCCCATGGGTTATACTGCCCTCAGTCGCAGGTGTGCCACCTGCAGTGGACCTGGTCAGGTAGACCCTCCTCCTGTACCTGCCCCATCCCCTCTTAAACCCAGCCACAGTATCCTCCTCTACTAGCTCCCTGGCAGTGCATTCCATGGTGCCACCACCCTTTCAGTGAAATAACACCTCCTCCGCTCCCCTCTGAACCTGCCCCTTCTAGCTTACACCCATTCCCTCTCATTGTCCCCTCCTCTTTCCTTTGAAGCACTCTGACTGGGCCCCCCTTATTGATCCCTTTTATGTACTTAAAGATCTCTATCATGTCCCCCCCCATCCCTCCTCTCCTCCAGGGTGTACATGTCAAGCTCCCTGAGCCTCTCCTCATTGGTCCTCTCCCTCAGTCCCTGGATCATTTTGGTTGCCCTCCTTTGGACCCTCTCTAGGACCTAACCAAACAGTTGTACAGGAGTAGGATCAGGAAAATGAAAGTATCTTTAAAGTCTAATGTTTTTGTTGCCTATTAAATCTCAGCTTCTATGCTCACTAACAGTGTCTGTCTTCCAGGATCAGGAATAAAGATGGTAGTCCCTGAGATGCAAAGGAAGGGTTTTCAGCAATGAAATGGATATTGGATGGGGGTTGGGTGGCGGAGGGGGGCAGGACCTAACCGCTAGCCACCATTAAAGATTTTACAACTTAACTGCATTTTTCGTCGGAGCTACTGGTTTACAGATCTTCTATTATCAGCTTGTGAACATTAAACTTCCTTTAAATGTAACATTTCTGCAGCATCTATTTAATGTATTCCCAGCTAACAGTGCCTATCGTTTTCCATTTTGTTTACATTCTCTGCTACTGTACCCAGCTAACAGTGCCTTTTCCTCCTTTTTTCCAAGCTGCCAAAACAATAATAATAATAGGGTAAATTGCCTCTCCTGTAGCTTGTTAGGCTGACAGATTAATACAATAATAGGTTCATCAGCACGCTACACATGTTCCATTTGTGAAAATGAAAGTGTCTTTAAAGTGTAATGTTTTCACTGCATTTATTCAATCTCCCTTGTTATGGCTGGCTAACAGTGTCTTTTTCCCCCTTTTTTGTTGACATTCTCTGCTGCTAAACCCAGCTAACAGTGTCCCTCCCCTTATTTTTGTTTACATGCTACCAAAATAACAATAATAAGGCAAATTGCTTCTGGTGGAAATTGTCGTCTAGATCCTGACGTACTAATAAGTAATAGGTTCATCCGAAAGCTAGACATTCTCTGCTTTCTACATGCAACTGCACTAATTGTAATCCTCTCAGCAACTAGGGATTCAGTGATCATGGTGGAAAGAAGGCATGTCTGTTGCGTATCTGGTTGGGGGGAGGTACCGCTGCATTTATGTAAACAACTACAGAGAGGTTACATCTCTGATTGCAGCAGAACTTTTCTTTCAAGAGAAGACCAGTGCTCTCAAACTGCAGTCATAGACAGCTGGCCAGTTCATTGGTGCCCGAGGGACGTGCCCCATACAGCAGGAACTGCATTGGTCAGAACAGCGTCACACCTCCAAAATGTCCTGTTGTCCCAAGACGTTTCTTGTGCATGCGCACAAGCAAACAATAAAATGGAGGAATTCAAAAGTAGTGTAATTGCTGCTGAACTCAAGTAGGATGATACTACCCCACCCCCCCAAAAACACACACACCCACCTCTTCCACAACAGACACACTGATTCCTTTTCTGCCAGAATTTGAGGGCAGGTTTCAAATTTTCACACAAACTACAATTGCTTGTCTAGTATGTGGCTTGCTCCCTGTAGACAAATGCTGGCAGATTGGACTGTTGCGTTGTGCTGCTGCCCAGTAATTCTCCTGTTCCTTTTTCAATGAAGAGTGGACAAAATTTATTTATTTAGTTTTGTTGACAGGTAAGTGCACTAGACAAATCCTGCCTATTTTCAGGCACAACCTGAGGGAGGGGGATACAGATGAATGCCAATTGACCTTGAATCAGATTAAGCTGTTGGTGGTATTTTTTTTAGTGAATGAGGGAAATTTGGCCAGGACACGGGGAAATTCCCCTACTCTTTTCGATAAGTGCCATGTGATCTTTAACATCCACCTAAACTACCAGCAATCCAGGCAGACAGGACCTCGGTTTAACGTCTCATCCGAAAGACGGCACCTCAGAAGTGCAGCACCCCTCTCATGCTGCACTACAGTGTCAGTACTGGGATATTAACCCAAGAGCCAGATGTGGGAACTGAACCCACAGCCTTCTGATCTCCCGGCCTCAGAGGCGAGTGTGCTGCCTATTGAGCCACTGACAATAACTAACACGTTTGTGTTTTGTAAACTGTAAACATTGTGCCTACTGGAGAATGACCCACAATTGCTGAGGAGCAGATGTCTGCTGTTGGGGGAGTGGGGAGTTGGGTTAAACTCCCACCACAGGCTGACGTTTCTCGTTTTTTACAGTACTACATCAGACTCCCTACAGTGAATGCCAAGAAGTGTATAACTGGTTTGTGATTGAAATGCAGAATGTGAAACATTCTGATCATTACTTGTATCTTTGTTGCCTGCTCAACCCTCAACCTGTGATCTTTACACACTGTGCAACACTGTTCCAATTTATTGCATCTTTGTTGCAACTTTCCAGCCGTCAGCTGCACATTGTCTACAACTAATGGGAATGAAACAATCAGGACCATGCTGGCTGTGATTGGACAGTGTGAAATTTCCCAAGTGCTGCATTGCAGAGAATTATGAAGGGGGGGAGTTAACTGTGTCAGTACAGGTCACACACTACGCAGGAGTTGGTTATGGGTTTCATACCCAGATGTGCTGTGTCTCTTAAGTTATTCTGTTCCTCTGTTAATGATCCAATGATTTCCCAGAACACACGACAATGAGCTACACTGCTCAGCACGCCTTCCTGATTACACCTTTTAAGTAAATAAATAAATGATTGTTTAGGAAGTAAAGTTTACAATATTTGGAAAAATAAATGTATGTTTTCTTTTTGTGCAAAAGTTGTGTCGTTTTGTTTTTAAATAGGGATGAGGCACTGCTAAACTAAAGAAAAGAAAATAAACATTTTAAAAGCATTTACCAACTTTCTTGACCCATTTCTGATTTGAAAAGCAACAATATAGACATAAAAACAGGAGCGCCAACTAACGGGCGGGAGAACGGGTATTAGTTGGAAGAGACCCATTGTGTTTGTATTGGGAACAGAAAGGTACTGGAGGATTTAATTCTTAAAAGCAGCATGTGCTGCTGGAAGTGAATATTATAAATCCCATCTTGGTACTGCAGATTGCAGTCCTATCTGACGAGACTTTTTTTTTTTTATGAATGGGCAGAGGCTCCTTCATCACTGTTTTGTTGTGTTCCTTCAGGGTTTAATATTTGATACATAAACAGTGCGGTTCCTTCTGCTTTGCATATTATGGGGCGGAGGTTACTGTGATGGGTTATTTGGGGGCTGGGTGCAATGGGCAGGAGAACAGGTAATAGTCTGATGGTTGTTTTTTTTTGTATTGGAAGCAGAAAGGTTTTAAGAAAAAACAGCTCTGGAGGTATTAAGTGTGCGCTTTTCCAACTTATAACAAAAGAATAACCAAAAAGAAAGATATCACTCGTCTTTGAAAAATTGTATCTTCAGTTCCACTTTTTATCCCTGAGGAGGCTCTTAGAGCGAAACTGGTTGGATCATTGTGTCTAGTGGTGATGTGAGTTCAGCTTCCTTTTTTACCACTATATGCGCTTGTGTTTCAGTCTGCATTTTGAATAAAAAGTGGAACTGAAGATACAGTTTTTCAAAGATGAGTGGTGTCTTTCTTTTTGGTTCTTCTTTTGTTGGAAGCAGAAAGGTAGTGGGGATTTAATTCTTTAAAGCTGTCTGTGCTGTTGAAAGTCAATAATTTAAATCACCATCTGTACTACAGATTGTAGTCCTATCCATTAAGACTCTTTTTATTTGTTTATTTATATTAATGAAGCCAGATTCAGTACCGGGGTCGTCAATAAAACAATATGCCTTATGAAGCCAGTACTGTTATGTTGTAGTGCATGTAGTAAGAAAATGCCCTAACTGGAAGCCATATTTATTTATCTTTTTCTCGTTCGTAATGTGCATCTATTCATATAAATGGGTTTCTGAATTTCATGGACTTCCATATTTCATTTAGAGTATAGCTGCGGTTTACAGATTTTGCCTTTCCTCCATTGCCATTCTTGGTTATTAATTGGCACTTTCACTCACTAACCCTATAGTACTATTCTGTATTAGTTCAGCCTTTGTCTGCCATTTTTGTCAGTATACTACATGGGGAGCCCTCACTATGTGCAATACAATTCATAATAACAAGGGCATCTATAGGTCATGACCTTCGTATATTCATGGAATGATGCAGGTTCTTGTTTTTCTTACTTTTTTATGTTGGCTTGCCACGCGTGAGCAAGCCAACATCTTGTGGTAGTAGCAGATTCTGGAGGTGCGTCAATGTGGGCGAATGCGGGGCATGCATTAGCAGGTGCATCTGGAATTCCCCAATAAGGCAGCATGCTAGCACTGACGTGCGCTGACACCAACATTATCTAAAGTGGACAAAACTTCTAAGAAAAGTGCCACTGCAATCAGAGACAAGTTTCTCATGCAGCGGCACTGATGACATGCCTGTCGACAAGCATTTCCTGGTGAATCATTTAAAGTGCTAGTGGATTTGAGTTCCTGTTTTCACTCCATTACTGGCTATTTCAATGTCTCTAATGAAGAAAACCCCATATTCTCTCCAAAACCCTCCCGCAACCACCCACTGTGCACTGTACCACCACAGCCCCGTCTTCCTTCTCTAAGGTGGGTTTAAGCCAGAGTCCTCCATAGCACTGCCACCTGCTGACCATAGTTGGCAGTGCATACAGAGATGGAGGGGAGAGGGAGTGGGTGCCAGATGTTTCTGCATGGTGACATGCATGCTATGTGTGCATGCGCACATGCTGTGTGCAGGCATTGGCAGTGGCGTGACAGCGGGGGATAAATTTGCCTGGCCTAGGCTGCCACATGATGCCCATGACACCTGGCACTGTGCTGGCCACTGTACCCCTCACTACCCTTAGGCACTGCAGTAGGCAGAGGACCTGTGCCAATGTGGCCCCTCTCCATGGGGTTGGAAAGTGATGGCAGAAATTGGAGGTGGGATTGGAGTCAGAGGCTGCAGAACTACCTAGGACAGATGAGCAAGTACAAATTAAAAAAAAAAGAAAATGTAACCACCCAGTCCCTGGGGTTACTAGAGTCCTAGCAGTATTATTGTTAGGAAGGCACCTGGTAGGGTGCTCATTAGGGGCTCCTCACAAAATTACATAATTGTTTACTCAGCTAGCCTGAAGGAGAATGATTAGGTCATCTTAGAACTCTTGCAGCAGCATAAGTCACACTGTGTGGATGGCTGCTCTGGGGAGCTTAGAATTCTAGTCAGTTAGTTGGAGTGGTCTGTAGTGGAGTGAGGAGGTGAGAGTGGCAGAAGGACTGCCAGTGAGCTCTGACAGAGTGCCCAGGATTTCTCACCCTAGTCGTGTGTCATTTCCAGCTTCCAGTTGAAGTAGTGGAGACAAGACTACAGCAGGTGTTCCTGATTTCTACTCCTAGTGAAATGGAAGGATATGCTTGTTCTCTGTGGACTCAAGGGGTGCTCCCCTGAATGTTCTGAAGTGTTTTCAGCTGCCTTGGTATAGGACTTGAAATAGACTGTGTGGACTGGCTACCCAGAAGAGTGCCTTTCCTGTTTTCCTGTTTTCCTTTTGGTTGTTCCATGCCCAGGGATGGAACAAGTTCTGTGAGCACTGAAAGGGAGATTAGATCTCCATAAATGTTCTCAGGGGTGTGGATAGTCTGGGGGGGGGGTGCCCATAGATAAGGCTGGATCGCACCTGTCCATGCCCTTAGTCTCACCAGTGTGAGTTAAGAAAGTTAAACTGTGGACCCCAGTGAGTGCAGTTTATTTTCTCAGTGTCACCCAGCGTTGTGACAAGTAATGCATGGGACCACTAGCATTTCCCTGGGGAATGGGGGTTTCAGTGGTGTAACCCTGAAGAATGGTAGAGTCTGTCGGTTAGGGACAAGGGTGGGAGGAACGCCATCTAAGTGCTTACAAGGCAGGGCTTCCTGGTTCATAAAGGGCATCAGTATTTTTATCTGAGCAAGCGGCCATGCTGCAGGTTAAGGTGTGTGGCTGAGTTTTCACATTTTGCACCAGTGTTCAAAAGGAGTACTGAGTGTGCAGCTTAGATTTCATGAAATAACACTCATGGGAGAAAGAGGTGTTCATGTGCATGGCCCCGTGTCCACAGATGCACCTTTGGGAACTTGGGAAGAAGATGCTTCTGTTTTGTTCATAAACTGTTCTGAAGTGCAAGGAGAGTTCTTGGATTTTTGTACTTGTCCAGCCTGGGCCAACCCATGGGGGTCCACTTCAGCTTTACTTGCTATCTTTGAATAAATCCATACTGCCCAATCCGTCACTGTTGTGAAGCACACATTAAGCATGGGGCTTGATGTTAAGCTTCCACCCCTTTAAGAGCACTTAGAACCTGCATGTAGCTAATTGTTGCATTGCCTGGCAGTGCCATGTATGCCTGTCAGTCAGAGAAGTTGTCAGTCTGGGGCTTGTCCTCATGAAGAGAACATCTGCTGGACAGAGAATGAACCTGTATTCTTTACTCTATGTATCCATTTTTAGTTATTTGCACGGTCCAGATGGGGTCCTCACCAGAAGCAACTGAAGGGTCTGGCTGACCACAGAGAAGGTAAGGGGTCCTTTTAGTGGCAGACCAAATAACCAAAATACCACACTGTTATGGACATTCTGATTCATTGCTTTTGGTTGTGTGGATTTACTGGGGCTCCCTCAGCAGATTAGATCCAGCATATGTCTAGCAGCCTCCACTCAGGACCTGGGTTGTGTTATTACACAGGGTTCGTGTTGTTTGTGTTCTGTACCTCCACCCCCTCTTCTTCTTGAAAATGAGCCAGCTATACATCCTAACGCCAATGGGGTGGTACCAACATTTTTAGTAAAGTAAATAGTATGCCAGTATAAGGGCACCAGTTTAGCTGGGTGAGCGTTACAGTAAATGTGGGATGCGCACACTAGTTAAATAAATTATACAAAGATTAAAGAGGTGGAATGCATGTCCAAATTTCCAATTACTACTCCCTTGGTTATTTACCACCCTGTTATACATTCCCCCAAGTTATGTAGCTGTGTTCTGTATTGCCTTTTCCATGTATTTTCCCTCATTTTACAACCACCACTACTTACTCCCACCCATGACAGGGGTTTCTATACATTTCCTATGTGGTCAGGCTGTTCACCCGCAATTCATCACTGAGTCAAGAGATGCTAATTAACATAAAAGCACAGCCAGTGACGGCAGAAAAAGACTAATGGTCCGTCCAGTCTGCCTGTGGTCCCCTATCTAATCCTGGAACCCATTGTCCATCCTGGGCCTTAGCCCTCCCCATCCACCCCATGATTTCCCTCTAATGACCAAGAAGTTTGTCATTTCAAAGGGATTAATGATTGGTTACCACCCAATACCCTGTAAATAAACAATCAGATTTTTCATTTTCGTGTTACTTACTGCCGATTCTGAGCGGCGGTTTTGTGTCCAGGAGTACGAGTAGGTGGGCAGCAGCATCGGTCTGAAAGGGAAAGCTGCAACATGCGCAGAGGGATGGAAACTGTGTGTGTTTGCTATAATAAACACTCCTTTAGTACTGCAAACTACACCATGGGCTCCCTATGGTGAAAAAAAGAAAGCCAGTAATTATATTCTCATAACATACACTACCCATACTTAATGTTATATAATATCTGGCGATAGTTTTTTTCCAGCCAGATTTCTGTGTCAAACTGTGGCAATGTGAAAGAAGTTATTTTAATGTGTTATGGTGGCTCCATATCTCTGTTACCGAGGAGCCGACACAACAAGACTCCTCATATTCTCTTGATCCTTTTTGGTATCTACCTGGTTAATCCTACACATATTTCCTTTAAAGCAGTATCTGGTTAATCCTGGTGTTCAACAGCTTCAGGAGTACAAGAGGGAATGGGTCTGTGGCTGACTGCTTACACTCACAATCGCGATTGCACTTACCTGTCAGTGTAAGGTGTCGACCACGGAGCCATTCCCTCTTGCACTCCTCATGTTCTCCTAATCATTTTCATATTTGTATTTGCTTAATCTTCTGGTATTTTACAAAAAAAAAGATGTATCTGGTCGATCCTACTCTTTGCCAGCTTCAGGAGTCTTATTATGGCAGCTCCTCATTAATGGAGATACAGAGCTGCCATGTTCCTGGAACTGTGCAGGCCTCCAACACACAGAACAGCCAATGAGGGAACACAGAATTTGTAATAACCCATGGATTATTACAGAAAATTACAACTCGCTAATCCCATTGAAACAATTTCTCATCAGTTTGTTATAAGGGAATAATGTGCTCCTTGATTGGTTGTTAGGCACGAAGCATAGCCAAGTATAGCAACCACCCAAAAAGTGCATAATTCGCTTATGACTGCATACCCTGGAGTGTGTCATCCCATTTGGAACATGGGTTTTCATTTGTTAAAAAAGTAATCTAGATCAAGAGAAGAGCATGGCTGTCAGAAAAATAATCAATGGTCATGAGATGTTTCCACCAATTAGATTACATGATTTTCATGGCCCGTTTTAAATAAATTATATATATATTAATATTAATATAATTATGCCCCCTGGCTGCTAAAAGAACTCCCTTCCCCAATGTGTTCAATGCATGGATTTCAAACTCCGCTCAGGCCACGTGTGAGATGACTTGAATTCACTGATCTCAGTGAAATTATTTCACTGACCTCAGCAGGATCAATTTAGTTTATTGTATTTATATATTTATTGACACTCTTTCTCATCATATTATCATATTGTATTTTAAGTTTAAGTTTTAACTTATGTGTTACTTTATTGTTCTTTCTTTATGGTTTTATGTATCTTTTTTTTTGGACAATTCAATAAAAACTTAGAAGAAAAACACACATCTTGAGTCCCCTCCTCCCTCCCAGCACACACACACAAACACAATTTGACACAATAGGCACCCATTTGAAAAAAAAATAAAGTATATCTTTCCCTCCTGTGAAAAACATGAAAAGAAAAACACTAAACAGATTACACCTTTTCATACTGTCCCTTTAAGGGTCAGTAGTCACTTGTTACCATGGTAGCTTACATAGGCATTGTTTTTGGAATCTTACAAAAAGAAAGTTTTGGCCTGAAGATAATCAGGGCTGTTTCATTGTGGTGAGTGGCAGGGACTGTTCTACACTTCTGCTCTCCTTCATGAACCAGGCGTTCTGAGCACTTATTTGGTCCAATGTCTGGATGTACTGCTGCACTACTGTAGGTTTTTTATGACATAACTGTACTGTTGCTCAAAATACTATTTTGTGTTGTTTTAAATTGTAAACTTGTAGTAATCTGCCTTTTTTCCTCCAGGCCTCTGGGATTGTTTTTCAGCTATATAAATTCTGTAATTGTTTTAGAACAACACTGGTGTACAGGATGCTAGTCACAGTGCGAATTATGTTGTTCCTCTTCCCTGTAGGGGGAAAAAACACAGAAGGAAGCAAACGTTGAAATCACTGTTATTAAATTGTGTGTGTGTGTGTGTGTGTGTGTGTATAAAGCTTTTAGCACCTCTTGGAGGTGACCACTGAAAAGAAGACTGTTATTTAAAAGGTGGCTATGAGTAAAATAGTAGAGGAAACAAGGGAGGCAGTATGACCTAGTGGTTAGAGCACATAGTTGTGTGTAATTGGTACAGTAAACTCTTTCTGAGTTTGTCGTGGTGTGCAGGCGAACTTATTGACATGAGAGGTGCTATACAGGGGTATGAGGGAGGTGCACCCAATGGAGAGCTCCGTGGCAAGTGGCAGGCCAATGGGTTGGCAGGCTGGGGATGATTGTTTCTGTTGTTGGGGCAGAGTTGGCCAACTTTTCAAAGGACAGAGCCACACCAATAGTGGCGCAGCTCTGTTCTCTGATGTGTAAAGCCCTGCATTACATTGACCTCCTGGTTGCATGTTCACACTGCTGTAGCGCTTACAGTGTGAATGCTGAGCCTGCCCACTGCTTCTGTTTTTCTCGGGTTCCTGTTCAAGCCCTCCACCAGCAAATCACTCCTGCCCACTTCCTACCACTGCTGCTATCCTCCCCACACCCACGTTCTTTTCAAGCCCACCCCACACACACAGCAAATCCTTCCCTCTCACTCCCACTGTTGCCATCCTCCCCACACCTGCATTTTGTTGGAGGCCCCTCACTGCCAGCAAATCACTCCTTCCCGCTTCCTCCCACTGCTGCTGTCCTCCCCACACCCGCTCTGTTCAAGCCCCCACACAACACAGCAAATCCCTCCCTCTCCTCCCACTGCTGCTTTCCTCCTCACACCTCCATTCCCCATCCCCCGGACACTAAGGAGCACATTTCCAGTGTCCCGAAATGCTCATGTCCTTTCTCTACATAAATAAGGATTTGTCAATGCCGAATGTTGTCTCGCTGGCATTGGCATTGGTATTGCAGGAGTTAGAGCTGCATAATAGGAATGGCAGTGAAGTATTGAACTGAAGCCAACGCCACCCTCACCTTGCAGAGACTGGCAGGCATTGGGGTGTGCCTTTGGGTCATCAGCTATAATGCTTATGCCATTCTACCTCACCCTACCCTGCAGACACTGGCAAGTGTTGTGGTGTGCTTTGGGGTATTTGGGCATTATACTTACACCATTCCATAAGAAAATACACTGAGGTGGGTGCAGTATAGGAGAATGGGGTGAACTTTAGGGCCGAACACTCCAAAGCAGACCTCAATGCCTGTCACTGGTTGCAGGGTGGGGGTGGGATGGAATAGTGTGAGCATTACAGCCGATGATCCCAAGTCATGCCCCTGATGCCTGTCAGTCTCTACAGGGTGGGGTGTTACAGTTGCAAACCCTAACGCCATAAGCATGCGTTGGTATTTTCACTCCAAATTTTCAACATAGGATTTTTGTGACCCACCTCACTAAGAGCGGCACTATCAGTTTGTTAGCTGAAAAGTAGTTGTGCACAGTGGCTATGCCATTTGGCGACACAGGGATGAAAACACATTTTGGGTAGGATGTGAAAAATTACAACTATATTGTTCATGAGGAGGTGTAAAAAAAATGGCAATGTTAAAAATATGGAGTGAAAATATGAAAAATTGGTGAAGTCATGAGCATGCATAGAAACTGCACAACACACATCTGTAACCCAGTTATTTTCAGATGTTTTTTAACCAGATTTTCAAAATAGGCATTTTGGGACCTCCTCTCATGAACAGTGGCACTGTGATTTTGTTAATTTGTCCCAAAAGTTGATTTCTCACAGCGACCATGCTACTGTGTGCCATAGGTGCAAAAACACATTTTAGGAAACGTGAAAAATGACAGCTATACTGTTCATAAGGAGGTGTGAAAAATGGCAGTGTTGAAAATCTGGCATGAAAATATTGCAAATTTGCGAAGTTACAAGGGTGTGTGGAAATTGCGCAACACACGTTTGTAACACAGTCATTTTATGGACGTTTGTCACCAAATTTTCAACATAGGCATTGTAGAACCTCTGCTCATGAACCGTGCCACTGTCATTTCCTCAAACTGTCCCAAAAACTGATTTCACACAGCGACCGCGCAATTGTGCACAGGACATGCGAAAACACATTTACTAACATACTATTTGCCAGCAGATTAGGCCTTACGGTCTATCGAGTCTGCTCGAACCTTAGATCCTTAGTTGGGTGCCGAGGCCTCCCATCCCTTGTGCTCCAGAAACCCCCATCATCCATCCCCACCCCCCTGGGACAGGCCATCATCTGATACATCCACTTTCTGTGTCTGTCCCACCCTCTCTTGAAGCCTTCCACTGTGGATCTCTGAACCAGCTCACCAGGCAGTGCATTCCAAGGGTCCACCACCCTCTCAGTGAAAAACCTCCTCCTCTTTTCCCCCCTCACCCTTCCACCTTCCAGCTTCAAACCGTGCCCTCTGGTGTTACCGCCCTACTTTAGTCTAAAGATCCCCTCCATGTTTATCCTATTTATTCCCTTGAGATACTTGAAGACCTCAATCATGTTCCCCCCATATCTCCTCTCCTCCAATGAAAACAGGCAGAGCTCCTCAAGTCTGTCCTCATACGTCAAATCCCCTAGTCCTCGTATTATCTTAGTTGCCTCCTCTGTACCCTCTCCAGGAGCTGTATGTCCTCTTCATGTGTGGTCTCCAGTACTGTACACAGTACTCAAGCTGTGGTCTAATCAGTCCATTGTACAGCGGCAGAATCACTTCCTTGCTCCTAGAGGTGATTCTCTTCACGATGCATCCCAACATCCTGTTTGCCTTGCTAGCCACTCCTGCACTGCTCAGAGTTATTCATACATGCATCCACCATGACCCCTAGGTCTTTTTCCCTATTGAGGCCTCCAGCCTCTCCCAGGGTGTACCTGTGTTTAGGGTTTCCTACCAAGATGCAACACCTTGCACTTGGTGATATTGAAATTTAATTTCCATGTGTGAGCCCAGCTTCCAGGGTGTCCAGGTCCCTTGCAGGGCCAACCTCCCTCTTCTCCTCAACTACTGCTCCCATCTTGGAGTCATCCACTAAGAGACTCATTTCACACCCTATACCCTCCCTGATGTCCGATATGTATGCATTAAACAGGATCGACCCAGGACCGAGCCCATGGGTACCCCCACTACCAACTCTCTAGGGTTCGAGAGCTCCCACAGACCACTATTCTCTGGGTGCATCCAGCTAGCCAGTTTTCAATCCATCTGACCATCAAAGGGCCTACCCTAACACCATCAGTTTCTCCACCAGACCATTGTGGGGACAGAGTCAAACGCCTTGCTGAAGTCCAAGAATAATACATCCACAGGCTTTCCCTGTCCAGTTCTGATGTTACCCATTCAGAGAACTCCACAAGGTTGGTTTGACATGATCAACCTGGCACAAACCCATGTTGCCGACTATCCAGACCTCCCACCTCCTCCAAGTACACCCCCAATCGTTCCTTTAGTATACTCTCCATTAATTTTCCCACCACGAGGTCAAACTGATGGGTCTATAGTTATCTGTACTTCCCTCGACCCCCCTTTATGGATTGGCACCACATGTGCCTCTCACCAATCCCTAGGTATCCTCCCTGTCTCAAGTGACCTGTTGAAGAGCTGCGCCAGGGGTGCAGCCAGTATGTCCGCCAATTCCCATAGTACTCTCGAATGAATGCCATCCGCCCAGGAGATTTGTCTTCTTTAGGGCCTTGAGGGCTAACCACACCTTTGGCGGAGATAGCATCATCCGTCCCTCCATCTTACTGGCCTTTTATCCTTACCCAGATGTGACACCCTGGGGTACCTCTCCTCCCTCTTGCTCCATTTCTGTTGCTCCCCTGATCCCACTTACTGCCACTTCTATCCCTTCATGCCTTGCTTTGTAGATATCCCATCCCTCTCCCTAGTGAACACAGAGGCAAAGTACTCGTTAAATACCTCTGCCTGGTCCCTCGCCTCTTCCACCCACCCTCCTTCTGATCTCAATCTGCTGAGATGGCCCTTAGTTTTTCTTCGCTCCCCAATGTACCGGAGGAACCCCTTTTCCCCTCCATGTATCCCCTGTGCCAGCCTCTGTTCTTTACTGGACTTTGCTCCCCTCACCATACGGGTGACTTTTCTAGATGCAAGATGGTACATTTCCTTATCCCTATCCCCTCTTGTTGTTTTATATTTTTTGTAGGCCACCTTCTTTTCTCTGACTGCTACCTGTACCTCACTGGACCACCAGCATGGTTTATGTGACCTTGCTCCTTTACATTTCAACTTAGCGCAGATCCTAACTGCCTCATGAAGTCCCCGTTTTATGACCTCCCATCTCCTTTCCACACTTGTCATTGATGTAATCCCCTTCAAGTGATCCTTGAGAATATTTCCCGTGCCCACAAAGTCTGCCCCCCTGAAGTCCACTGCCAGTGTCCTAGATCTCCCCCCCTCTCCCCATGCTTATTTGAAACCAGACAGTATTGTGGTTGCTCCCAGTCAGAGGGTCCTGTACAACCATGTCCCTTACCAGATCCCCATCTGCCAGAACCACATCCAGGACATGCCCCTCCCTTGTGGGCTCCATCACATGCTGTGTTAAGAACACATCCTGCAAGCCGTCCAGCAGCCTCTGCTCCTTGGCCACCTTAGAGGACATGGTTCCCCAGTTTGTACCTGGCATATTAAGGTCCCCCATCAACACCACTCCTTCCCCTTTTGGTCCACACTGGGCAATGATGTTGTCCAGCAAACCATCCTCTAGAACCTCACTCATCCCGGGGGGCCTATATACTACACCCAGCTTGACCTTATCTCCTGCTGGGGATCATAAGGTGACCCATAAGGCCTCCACGTTTCCCTCTGCCTCTTCTACCCTAGCAATTTCTATGTCATCTCTAATGCACATAGCCACTCCACCCCCTCTGCCCTCCTTTCTGTCCTTCCTAAGCATAGTGTACCCCTGTACTTTTAGGTCCCAGTCATGATTTTTGTTGGCCCACGTCTCCGTGACCACCACCACATCCACCCCCCACCTCGAACAGCATGGCCTGGAACTCTGGCAACTTGTTTCCCAAGCTCCTGGCATTTACTAACACCAACCCCCAACCCTTATCCCTGATCCTCTTTGTCGAACCCCACCCAGATTCCTTATACTTCCATCCTCCCTCTGCTCCTCCTGAAACCTCCACTCCCAGTCTGTTCCCACCCCCCCGGGCTTGAAGGCTACTCCCCTCATCTGGAGTAGAGGGCTTCTGGTCAGCCCTCCCTTATCCTCCCCCACAAGTTTAAACCCCGCCTTTCTTGAATGTAGTCAGCCATACCCTGTTTAAGGACTTCCTTCCTAATGGAGCAAGATGAAGCCTGTCCTTGGCATATAGTCCCTTATCCTCCCAAACTCTATTCCAGTTTCCTAACACCCCAACCCATTCTCTTCACCCCACTTCCTGAGCCAGTCATTAACCTCTGTGAGCTTCATTTTTCTCCACTGAGGCCTTTGGTACTGGCAATATCTCCGAAAAGAAAATGTTGCATCCATTATCCCGACAGACTCTGGCAAGTTCTTGGAACCTTGTTTGGATTTCCAAACGCTTATTTCTCTAGATCGTTAGTTCCCAAATGCACCAGGAAATCCGTTTCCTCCACAATCCCTAACCATTTCATACACCATGAACTTTGCTCTGTGCACTGTCAGCCCAGAGATACTCACTACCTTCACCTGGCTATGGCATTCACCCCCTTGTCCCTCCCACTGGATACCCCTAATCATCGAGTCTCCCAATAACAGAACCTTAACACTGCCATCATCCTTATGGTTACCTCCACTATGTCCTCTCAGCCCCCCTTCCCCTTTATTCATGATCTCAATTCCATGGGAGTCTTCCTGCCTTATTAGAGACCCCTTGTCACCCTCCCCTTCTGCCCCCTCATTATTTTGCCCACTTAACTCAAACCCCTCTGAATAGGTGTCCCTTTAACCTCTCTTATCCAAACCATTTATCCTGGCCCTGATAGTTTCCTTCCCCACACCGCCATCCTCCCCTTGTAATAGTACCCTGCCTCCAGAGGCTCTCTGTGGGTCCCTTTAGCTAGGGCCCCATCTTTGGTACTGACCTCCTGCTGAAGGGGCCTTCCCACCTCCTTGTCTCCCAGTTTCTCTCCAGTCATGCTCCTCCCCGTGTCTGCAATATGTTGCATCTCCCCCCTTGCTTAATATTTATGTTTCCCCTTCTCCCTCTGGGACTATTTCTGTCCTTTCCATTGCCAGTCTGTGATGCCCTATGGGTATCCGACTCCCTTCCCCCCCAGCCTCTGTATATGTTTCCTCATTTCCACCAACCATTTCCTCCCCCTCTAGGTTGCTTAGTAGCTCAAATTTATTGTGACACTCTATGTCAGCCTCCATCAGGTAACCCGAGTTTCCCCTAACTGCACCTCTAAACTTCCCCTCTTCTTCCCCTCTTGCTCTGTTCACCTTAGGAGCTCCCTTCCCGCAGTCTGCTGTTTTAGGCTTCCGCACAACAGCCCCTCCTGACTCTTCCCCCTGCACTCTCTTTGTATTCAGAATGTTCACCCCGTATGCTTTCCCCTTAGCGTCAACATCCCTATCTAAGGGTCCTCTATCCCTAATATCCCCCCTCCTGCTTGCTGTAACATAACGTCCTGTAATTTCAGAGCGTTGCTGCAGCCTCCCCTCAGCCCCACCCTTCTGCTGCCCATATCCACACCCCTTGTCCTTGGACACCCCCCCAGCTCCCCCAGCTTACTCCTTAACCAATATACCTCACTCCTGATACAAGATAGCTGTCTACAGAGTGGGCAGCCTCCTCTCTCAGGCCCAGTTTAGAATTATTGCACCCCACAGCCTGTGCAGCCTACAACCCTTCTGAAGATGCCTGCCATGGTGGAATATGGCCACCCTGTTTATCCCCCTCTGTTTATAATGGCACACCCCCTTTTCTCAGTCCCTTTCCCCTGGAATACACTTTCTCTCTATACTGACTGCAGTTATTTACAAACCCAATTTCAACCCCACCAATAAAGTTCCCAAGTCTCACAAACACATACAGTCCAGTGTGTGTTCAGTCCCACTAACAGTGTGGGTGTGTGTAGACATCAGGTACCGTATGACGTCACAGGCCCACCAGCTCCTGTTGCTTCGAATTTCAGTCCCAAACAGAAATACTCAGCTCTTTAATCCCAACCCCCAGTGGCTTTTCAGTATTTAAGAAGGCAAACAAAACATTTAAATTTCACTCTAATTATCCCTGCCAAACAACTGTTCCCAAGCCTCCAAAGTTACAATATCACAGCCCAAGTAACAGTCCTAACTCAAGGTAATAATTTTTAACACATAGAACTAATTTCACTTACAAACTATTCAAATATTTCAGTTAAAACAGAATATAACCCCAGACCTCTGTCCTTACCAGCCTGCAGCTTAAGTTCCCAAGTGAACAAAGCCAGGATATGTAAAATGCCAGCTGTACTGTTCATAAAGAGGTGTGGGAAAATGACAATTTTGAAAATATGGAGTGAAAATATTACAAATTCCAAAGTTACGAGCGTGCATGGAAACTGCGCAACACACGCTTGTAAAACAGCCATTTTTTGGATTTGTTCCACCAAATTTGCAACATGGGCTTTTCAAGAGACCCCCTTATGAACAGTGGCACTGTTGTTTCGTTAATCAGTCCCGAGAGGTGATTCCACGCAGTGACCGCAAAATCACCTTCCGGGCCTGAATAATGCCATGACAGTGACTTGAATTTATGAGGAGGGGTCCCAATAACCCCATGTTGAAAATTTGGTGCCAACATTCCCAAAAGTGGCTGAGATCTGCACCAAAGTTGAAAAAAACATATTTATGCCATTATACAGCATACCGGCATTTCTTCAGTTCGCATTTGGCTTTGACGAGTGCAGACGTGTTCCTGGTCCATCGAAGACTGTCGCGCCAGACTCTGGAGGTAAGTGTGGGGAGGCAGGGCACGCAGAGGGTGGGCATGCATGGGAGAAGGGCGCAGGGAGACTGTGAGGGACTGTTCTCTTCTTTCACAGGTTTAAAAAAAAAAAAAAAACATTGCCTTAGCAACAAGATGGAAGATCTGGAGGCTGTCATGGTGCAGTCAGACCTGGACATTGTGGCCATCACTGAAACCTGGTGTAATGATAACCACGACTGGGAGTTGGCCATACCTGGTTACAACATATTCAGAAGAGACAGGGCAGGCAGGAAGGGAGGAGGAGTGGCACTGTATGTGAAAAATGACATAAGGGCCACAGAGATCCAGGAGGAACAAAATGGGGAGAGATACTGTGGTTAAGCTGGAAAGGAAAATGGGCCAGCCATCCGCACAGGTGTGGTCTATGAGACCACCAGCCCAGGAGGAAGAAACAGATAGGGAGTTGATGCTAGCCATCCAGAGGATGGCAGACAAGGGTGAGGTAGTACTGGTTGGAGACTTCAATATTCCAGACGTGACTGGAGCATCCAGCAGCAGCATCAACTAGGAGCAGATTTATCCTGGAGTCCTTCAGGGTGCCTTCCTCAAGCAACTGGTCATGGAACCAACTCGGCAGAAGGCAATACTGGACCTTGTGCTCACAAACAGGGACAGTGTGATGGGGGTAAGAGTGGGGGAGCACCTGGGGAACAGTGACCACCAGTCACTGTGGCTTGAAATCACAGAAAGAGCAGAACCAAACCACACAAAAACATGTATCTTGGATTTTAGGGGGGCAAACTTTGGGAAAATGGGGAGATACTTGAAAGAGGCATTAAGGGGAATGGGGCAGGAATCAGGGTTGAGGAACAGTGGGAAGTATTTAAAATGGGGATTACAAGAGCAACAGAATTATGTATTAAGCAGGTTAGCAAGAGGAAAAGGAAGAGGAGACCATTATGGTTTTCCAAAGAGGTAGCAAAGAAAGTGAAAGCCAAAAGATTGCATTCAGGAAATACAAAAGACACAGGCAGAAGGGGATAGGAGAAGTACCAGGAGAAGCAAAGGGAGGCAGGAGGTCAGTAAGGGAAGCCAAAGCTCAGACAGAAGAACACATTGCAAAATCAGTGGGTAGAGGGGACAAAACCTTTACAGGTACATAAGTGAAAAAGAAAGGCAAAGGGAGGATAGTGAGACTGAAAGGGAGGATGGGGCTGTGGAGGATGACAACAGTAAAGCTGACATATTGAACAGGTATTTCTGCTCAGTCTTTACTGAGGAAGAGGAGGGTAATGGGTCTGAATGGAATACAAGGGGTGAGAATGGTGCAGAAATGGACACAACTCCCTTTACACGAGAAAGGGTCCTGAAGGAACTGGAAGTAATAAGAGCTGATAAAGCAATGGGGCCAGATGGGGTGCACCCCAGGGTCCTTAAAGAACTAAGAGAGGTGGTGGCTGAACCTCTTGCTATCCTGTTTAGCCGATCAGTAGAAACAGGGGAGGTACCCAAAGACTGGAGGATAGCAGATGTAGTCCCCTTATACAAAAGTGGGAACAAAGAGGAAGCGGGGAACTACAGACCAGTCAGCCTCACCTCAGTAGTGGGGAAAATCATGGAAGCACTACTGAAGGAGAGATTGGTGGAACATCTGGCTGTCAATGGACTACAGGACCCAAGCAGCATGGTTTCACCCAGGGGAAGGTCATGTCAGACCAACCTCATTGAATTTTTGACTGGGTGACTAGGGAGGGATCGGGAGGGCAGTGGACATGGCCTATCTGGACTTCAGCAAGGCCTTGACACTGTGCCACATAGAAGACTATTGCACAAACTGGGGAATATGGGTGTGGGCAGGACAGTAAAGCGTGGGTAGGTAACTGGCTGGGCAGCAGGACACAGATGGTGGTGGTAAATGGCTGTCACCCACAGAGGGAAGAGTGACCAGTGGGCACCACAGGGATCAGTGCTGGGACCGGTACTATTCAATATCTTCATCAGTGACATTGCGAGGACCTAGAAGGCAGAATTTCACTGTTCGCTGATGACACAAAGCTCTGTAACAGGGTAGACACACCAGAGGGTGTAGACAGAATGAGAAGGGACCTGCAGAAACTTGAAGAATGGTCAGGGTTTGCAGTTGAAATTCAATGCAAGGAAGTGCAAGATAATGCATATGGGGCACAAAAACCCTGGCACAATATATCAGTTGGGGGGTGAGGATATAGCATGCACCAAGCAGGAAAGGGATCTTGGGATTATCATCTCTGATGACCTCAAGGCAGGGAAACAGTGTGACAAGGCAGCAGGTAAAGCAAATAGGATGCTGGGATGCATAGGCAGGGGCATCACCAGCAGGAAAAGGGAGGTCATAATTCCACTATACAAGACACTAGTGAGGCCGCACCTGGAGTACATTGTGCAGTTCTGAAGACCTTCCCTACGTAAGGACATAGACAGGGTAGAGAAGGTTCAGAGGAGGGCAACAAAGATGGTGCATGGATTGCATCACAAGTCCTATGAGGACAGGTTGAAGGCACTGAACATGTACTCCCTGGAGGAGAGGAGGGAGAGAGGGATATGATAGAGACATACAAGTATCTTACAGGAGGAACAGGTGTAGGAATGCACTATTTTAAGCAAAAAGATGTTCCAGGACTAGAGGGCATGGGATGAAGTTGGAGGGAGGACGATTCAGAGGAAACGAGGAAGAATTTCTTCACAGAACGGGTGGTGGACAAGTGAACACCCTGCCAGAGGAAGTGGTGGGGGCTGAAACAATCACAGGATTTAAGAATGCATGGGATAGACATAAAGGAATTCTGGAGGTCAGGGTTAAGGGGCAACAGACTTCTTGGAAAACATAAACTGAACTTACAGACTTAAATGGGTAGACTGGGTGGGCCATAGGCCCTTATCTGCCGACACTGCCTATGTATCTATGTATCACGGGATGGTTTTTCTTTTTTATGGAGATTTGGCACATTGGGGTGGGCTCCCAGCGTGCCACCTAAGTGTTTTGTGGGGGGATGCTGTGGCCGACGAGATATTGGGCAACTTCATTGGCACCCCACCGGCTAGCAAGAGCCGAGTGGGGGATTGGGCACCCTCTACATACAACAAAAGTGGGGAATCATGCCAACAGGAGTGGCCTCTATTGGCAAAATAAATGGGGAAGGGAATTAAAACCGATGGGAACTGGGCTCCCCGTTGGCAAAGAAAGACTGTTGGAGGGGGTTCATGATGCAGAGGGGGATTGTACACCCCCTCAGCATACATTTTAAATGGGAAGGGGTCATTTTGCTGATGGGGAGTGGGCTCCCCCTTTGGCAAAAGAAGTGGGTTGGGGCACTCTGCAGGCGCTGTCACTAGGACAGGCACATCAGGAGGGTGTGTTACTGTGCTGCTGCATGATTGCAGTGGACTTTTTCTTAGATCTGGTGGCCACTTGATGTATGCTTGGTGTCAGCGCCTGCAGCTGCCTCACTGGGGAATGAGGAATGCATCTACTGATGTGTGCCCTGCATTCACCCACAGTGACTGCTCCTCCAACTCTGATACTAGTGCAATATGTTGACTGCGCAAGCGCAAGCCAACATAAAAAAGAGAAAACCGTCCCGTGTCTTATTTCTGTAAACCTGGAAAATAAAAAGGTCCATCGTTTTCTCCCCATCCCCCTCCCCCATCTCGACCCTACCACTGCACACCCACCTGCCCAGTCCCCCCTTACCCATACTTCCCTCCGGAGGTCGGGAGCAACGATCTTCTGTAGACCGGGACATGTCTGCACTCTTCAAAGTTGACCAATTTCAAGGTAAGCCATATCATGGGAATCAATGGGGGGGGTCAACTTATGTTGATATCTCAGCCATATTTAGGAATTTTGGCCCCAAATTTTCAACATGAGGTTCTTGGGACCCCACCTCCTGAACACTACCATTGTCATTTCATTACTCAGTCCCAAAAGGTGATTTCGCAGTCACTGTGTGGAATCACCTTTCAGGACTGATTAATGAAACGACAGTGCCAGTGGTCATGAGGTGGGGTCCCAAAAAGTCCGTGTCACAAATTTGGTGAAATAATTCCAAAAAATGACTGTGTTACAAGTGTGCATTGTGCATTTTCTATGCACTCTCCTAACTTTACCAGTTTTTAATATTTTCACTCCAGATTTTCAACATTGCCATCATTTCACACCTCCTTGTGGACAGTATAGCTGTCATTTTTCACATCCTGCCTGAAATGTGTTTTCGCACGAGTTGCACAGAATGGCGCAGGTGCTGTGTGAAATCCACTTTCAGGATGGAGTAACAAAATCACAGGGCCACTGGTCATGAGAGTAGGTCCCAAAAAGACCATGTTGAAAATTTGGTGAAAAAATTCCACAAAATGACTGCATTATGGGTGTGTGTTGCACAGTTTCTATGCACACACGTAATTTTGCCAGTTTCTCATATTTTCACTTGAGATTTTCAACATTGCCATTTTTCACACCTCCTCATGAACAGTACAACTCTCATTTTTCACATCCTGTCCAAAATGTTTTTGTTTTTTTGCTATACTTTTTCTTCCTGAAGCATACCTGTCTGCTCCCTTCTGCCTGGCAACTCCACTGGGATATCCATCTGCTGTCCGTTCTCCTGCACTCCATTAGAGTCTGCCTTTGTCCCCTGTGGCTTATCCCCCACAGCCGGGTGGTGGGAAGCCCCCAACTCACCCACCCAAAATGGATCCAGATCAGGTGGCCCCAAAGCCAGAGATCTTCGAATGGCCATCAAGCTATTTCCTCTTTCTTTTCCCCTGAGCCAGCGGGCATGCAATGATGCTGATGGAGGAGAGCGCACACGCATCTGCACATGCTCCCTCCTGGCATCTGCCCCTAACTCTCTCCAGAGCTCAGAGTATATCCAGTCCCACAGCCTCCGCCAGGGGGCAATCGTGCTGACTGTCGTAGACCACCCACCCCGGGGAGGGAGAGGAGTCCGTCGGATGCTTGATCCCCCCCCTCCTCTCCTGTTAGAACCCCTGGCGACCCATGCTTGTTCCCAAACACGGTCGCCATGTGAGTGCGCAGGTGCAGGTGACCAGCACCTCTGCCCTCAGTACCACCAGGCTGGACGCCCAAAATGTGTTTTAGCACCTGTGGCACCGAATATTGCAGTCACTGTGCAAAATCACCTTTTGGAAGTGAGTAACGAAATGATATTACCACTGTTCATGAATGGCCATGTTGAAAATGTGGAGTGAAAATATCAACAAACATATGGGGCATTAGAGTTTCCAACTGTAATGTTGCCCCCCCCCCCCTTAGAGACTGACAGGCATCTGGTGTGTGCCTTGCGGTTGTTGGCCATAATGTCACACCATTCCACCCCCACCCTTCAGCCAGTGACAGGCATCGGGGTGTGCCTTGGAGTCTTTGGCCCAAACGCTCACTTCATTCTCCTATACTGCGCCTATCTCAGCTTATTTCATTATGGAATGGGGTGAGTGCGAGGGTCACAGACCTCAAGGTACACCACAATGCCAGTCAGTCTCTGCAGGGTGGAGGTGGGGCATCAGGGTTGGAAACCTTAATGCCTCAATAAGAAAGTAAATCAGGGAGGGACATCTGATGTCACCTACAGTACCTTGATTTCAGCAAAGCCTTTGACAACGTCCAATAGAGAAGGCTGAGTAACAAGAGGAGTAGTCTGGCAATGGTGCACAAGCTGATAAACTGGGTTAGAAACTGGCTGATGGAGGAGGCAGAGGGTGGTGGTAATGGGATCCAATCCTGGGAGAGGGGGTGGCCAATGGGGTACCTCAGGGATAAGTCCTATGACCAGTCCTGTTCAGTGTCTTCGTTACAGACACTGCAGAAGAGCTAGAAGGAAAGGTCTGCCTATCTGTATGCAGATGACGCCAACATCTGTAACAGAGTGAATACTCCAGAAGGGGTGGAGAAAATGAGCAGGGACACGGAGAGGCTTAAAAAATGGCGTGAGGAGTGGCAACTGAGGTTCAATGCAAAGAAACCCAAAAAATGCACCTCAGACGAGGGGAAACCTGTGGAGACTTACAGGATGGGGTGGAGGTGCTGATGATCACCAAGGAAGAAAGGGACCTAGGAGTAATCAGCTCTGATGACCAAAGGGTGTCAAAGCAGAGCACACATGTTGCAAGGACAGCCAGCGGCATGCTGGGATGCATAGGCAGAGGTGCCACTAGCAAAAGACATGAGGTGGTGATGTCATTGTATAATGTACTAGTGAGGCCTCACCTACAGTACTATGTGCAAATCTGGATGCCGCAAATGCGCAAGGCCATTGACAGGGTGGAGACAGCCCACAGTAAGGCAACCAAGATGGTACATGGCTTGCAACACAGAACATATCAGGAGAGATTAAAAGGACCATAGCATGTACTTATTGGAGGAAAGGAGGGAGTGGGGGAACATGACAGATACATTCAAGTACCTCAAGGGCATAAACAAGGTACAGAGGTGGACATCTTTCAAATGTTGGATATTGACAAATGCTTGTCTTTTATCCCCCCAAAAAAGAAAACCGTCCATCATTGCCCGCTGTGTAACCCCACCCCTCCCTAAACAGTATACGGACACTGGGAGTGCCCAATCCCCCAGTGTCCTCATCTGTCTATCCATTGTTGTCCTCTGTGTAACCCCCCCAAAACATGATGCAGACACAGGGGGTGCCCAGTCCCCTAGTGTCCTCATCTGTTCAGCAAATTCCCTGAAAAACGAAAACTGTCCCTCATTGTTTTTTCTCCCTGTAAAAAAGAAAAGCATCAATCTTTGTCCATTCTGCTGTTACCCAACCCCCTACTCTCCCACTCCAGACCCACCCCCCCCACATACCCCATACTTACCCACCGGAGGTCCGTTGCTGTAATCTACCTTGGAGTGCAGCCACGTCTTTGCTCTTCAAAGCCCAACCGCGAACTAAGGTAAGCACTTTAATGTATTTCAAAAGGGTTTTCAGCTTAGTGGCATAACTTGTCCATTTTTAAATATTTTTGCCCCAAATTTTCAACACATGTTTTTTGGGACCCCAACTCTCAAACAACTTCACTAAAGGTGTGACCCTGAGCAAGCCACTTAACTTCCTTGTGCTCCCAGGTCGCACCTGTAAACAAGCTTTTAGCTTAGTGTCTCTCTCCTGGTGAAAAAAAAAAAATTAAATAAAAAAAAAAGCAATTTTCAGACATCCCCCACCTCCGCAATGACACACACCAGTGTACATGACGAACGTTCGGCATTGACAAATGCTTGTATTTTATTAATTTTTTATTGGTTAACTGTCTGACTCCCTCTTTCCCCAGCTCTTTTTTCCCCTCAATTGAATGTTACTGATGTCTTCAGGTGTGATAAAACCATGAACAAAATACATATATATGGAAGCAACAAAATAAAATACAAAGAAGCAGATATTACAATTATGTTGATATACATGATAAAATGTCAATTAATTAGTCTATAATTAATATAGGAAGGTTGGGTGCTAGCGGGGTGGGGAGGGAAACAACTTTTTTTTTGTTAAATTATTTTATCTTAAACCAGGGATGGACACCAGTGTCACAAAGGGGGGGAAGGGGGCCCAGAGTGTCTTCGGTGGCATCTAGGTTGGGCTTCTGGTAACTGCTTAGTTTTTAGTAATTGGTACTTTAAGGTTTGAGAGAAAGCTGGATTCACATACCTCCGACTGCTCTGCAAATGTCAGAGATGCTGGTACTGAATGATTTTATTTTTGGAAAAGCCAGTCTTGAAGTATTGTGATGGTGGACCCAAGGCAAGTACGCCTACTGGTGCACAGAATACATGGATTCCACTAATGAGCCTCCATCTTGAAAATCCGATACCCTGGCTCTGGACTTCTGACCCAGGATGTGGGATCGATTACAGATGTGTTTTTGGCATATTACACGTAAGTGTATTCTGAAAGCATTCTAGCAGATGTGGAAACAGTGCAGACTTTTTTTAAATTCCCTCCTGCTTCCTGATCTTGAACCTGAAACAGCTGCCTCATTGATGGCGATGGCTCCGATCTCTTCAGTAGAATTGCAGGTTGCTCTCCAGTGCCTTAAGCAAGAGAAATGCCTGGGATCAGATAGGCACCCATCTGAGGTAATTAAAACATTTTCTCTGGAACTGCCTCCCCTGTTTCTATGAGTCTCAAACTCTCTACTGGCCCGATCTCTCACCCTCCAGGGGCTACGCTGTTTTCTCAGTTATCCTGAAATCTGGAAAAGCTCCTGAGTTTTGTGAGTCCTGTTGACTAATCTTGGCCCTTTAAACTAATTATAAATGATATATGTCAATATCAACGCACAGGCTGAATGCTCCCCTTCCCTCAGTCATACATGTGGATCACGTGCGCGTTGTCTGATCTTGTCAGACTAAGAACAGTATCTGATGGACCCTTTCTCTAATTCATCATGCCTCTTTCTCTCTGGCTCCAACCTTCTCACTCTCAGCCTTGATGTGGACAAGGGGTTCAACAGGGTTTCTTGGGCCTTTCCCTCATGTCCCACTCCTTCTCTTTGGCAGCCCCTACTTTTGTAGACCTGGGGCTGGATTTGTTTTCAAACAGATGAAAACAGCTGTAGGAGTAAGTCCTGTGCCCCAGCCAGCTGGTGTGGAAAAAGAACAATTTCTGCACCAGTGGACATTCTAATTTTCTGCTGGCATAGCTGCAAAGAATGTTACAGCTGGTCCAACCAGGTGTAACTTTTTGGGACAGCTGCACCAAGAAACAGCAGCAAGCTAGCTGACCCGCCGGCACAGTGGTTAGGATACTGCTAGTAATGTCAGTGATCTGGGTTCAGCAGCAATCTCAGGCCACTGGAGGGCTGGCTGAGGGTAGGTAGATCGAGCATCCCAGGAGATGCTCCTCTCCTTGGGGGGGGGACTGCTATCCCCACTGCAATACTGCCACCTGGATGAGCACAGGTGGAGGTGCAGTCAGGGTCAGTTGTGGAAGGGGAGGACGCTGACAGAGTTCCAGTGTATGGAAATGTGCTCACTCTCTTTGGTCCTCCACGTGTGCAGAATCCTCTGGGTGAGGGACAGAGCAAGATGGAACCTCCCCCCCATGGTTTCTGACCCTAGTGCCACTGGACGGCAGCGTTCAGCATCGAGCTAGCTCAGGGAGGCCGCCTGATGACAGCTGCCTGCAGGTGGGGGGGCATGGAATGGGGGAGCCATTCCATCCCTCCCCCCCACTGGGGGGCAAGCCAAGACAGCATGGAGGATGGGAGCAGAGAACAGGCTTGGAGGTCGTTGCAGCCCAGGTGAATCACCTTAGTGAATTCTGAGGGAGTGGGCAGCCGCGGGAGATAAGGGGGCATAGAAACTGCAAATACAAAAAACAAATGGCAGCAAGCAGTTACAAATTGTAGGGTCAGCCATATAATGGATCCGTTTTAGAAAATCCAGTGCATGCGGGGAAAACTGCAGCTCCACAAGTGAAGACCACTTGCACAAGTTTTTCCTGCACCTGTGCCAGTATCGGGGGTCTTTGAAAATCCAGCCCCAAGCACATGTCCGAGCCAATGGCCACCTTTTCTCTCTGTTTGAGCTGGCACAGGGCACCTGACAGGGTTGCCGGATGTCCCTACTTTTGTTACTTATTTACATTGCCCCCTTGTCTTAAGCGATCTGACAGAACCGAGGGGTACTGGGCTGTGTAGTGGATGACCACACAGAACATGGAATTGCCTTGAATGTGGATTATAGTTTCTTGTACCTCTCTTCCCCTGATACTGCTCTCCTGGCAGTATGGTCTCTTTTGACTCCGTATGGCTCCTTGTCAGTATATAAACTGAATGAAACCAAAATTAAAACCCTGGTGGTCAGTTTTACTCCCTCTTCTCAACTCCAGACAACCTTCCCTTTCCGCTGGCACTTACATCACACGAAGTATCCTGGAATTAAGCTCACTGGGTCAGTATCCCAACTGTATGAAACTAACTTCCTCCCAGTACAAAGGCAAATACAACAGGATCTTAACAGATAGACAGTGATTTACCAGTCTTTGGAGTGCCAGTAGCTTTGATTAAAATTATGATTCTTCCAAAATTCTTGTATTAATTTCAGTCTGTCTCTGTCCTTATCCCAGCTACAGTCTGGGCTACCTGGAACAAAATAATTTCCAGATTTCTTTGAAATGGAAAACATCCATGAGTGAAATTCACCACACTTTGACAACCTAAGCTGCAGGGAGGTGTGAGACTCCCAAACCTGTGGCTGTACTGTTAGTCTGTGCAACTTCAACTAATATTTTACTGGTGCAGAACTTTGCCTCCCAACAGTGGGTCCAGTTAGAATGGAAGTCCCTCCCTTCCCAAACCCTGGCGCCTATACTCCTTGATCCGGCTACTTCAGCCACACATTATACTGTTCTTATCCATAAGCCCAGACAGTAATCCACATTGGCAAAGAATGTTAGCTAAGTACAGCGTAAAATGGCAGTTAATGTGGCTGCTATGTCTACTTATACAATAGGGGTGAAGTGACATGGCATCAAGTAAAAAGCCATATCAGAAGCACAGTGTGATAACGAGCTTGTGACGTGTACACATGAAGATATCAAGCACGGTGCGCACGTCATTGACAGTTTTATCACCACTGTGCACAAGTCATCGCCAGTTATCACCACTGTGCACACGTCATTGCCAGTTATCACCACTGTGCACACATCATCGCCAGTTATCACCACGGTGTACGTGTCATCGCCAGTTATCACCACTGTGTACGTGTCATTGCCAGTTATCACCACTGTGTACATGTCATCGCCAGTTATCACCACTGTGCACATGTCATCGCCAGTTATCACCACTGTGCACAAGTCATTATGTTATCACCACTGTGTACACGTCATCGCCAGTTATCACCACTGTGCACGTCATTATGTTATCACCACTGTGTACACGTCATCGCCAGTTATCACCACTGTGCACAAGTCATCGCCAGTTATCACCACTGTGCACGCATCATCACCAGTTATCACCACTGTGTACATGTCATCGCCAGTTATCACCACTGTGCACACGTCATCGCCAGTTATCCCCACTGTGCACAAGTCATCGCCAGTTATCACCACTGTGCACGCATCATCACCAGTTATCACCACTGTGTATATGTCATCGCCAGTTATCACCACTGTGTACGCATCACTTCCCCTGTTCTAAAACAAAATAAACAAAAAACGGAGCCCTATTTTATAAAACGAATACATGATGTCCCATTGTGTGATACCTACTGTATGTATCGCAACTCGTGGACAGTGACCTCGGAAACCTCACTCGTGGCTCTGCTATGCTCCGCCACTCGTGAGCCGAGGTCACTGTCCACATGATGTGATACATACGGTATCACATGCTGGGCCATCACGTATCCCCTTAATCTCTGCCTAGGTTTTAACCCATCCAGCTTTAGAAACTGGGTAAAAAAATTGGTGTCATTGACTGGCTCACTGGCATGGAGGGCTGAGACATTGGGTGCCTTGCCTTCTACCACACCAGCGACCCATGTTCGGTGATAAGCATGGGTTGCCAGGGCTGGAGGGGGTACGTTAGGTGAGGACTGAGGCCTCCAGGCAACTCTCCTCTTCCGGATCAGGAAGTAAGCTTTTCAGGTTGTTGACTACGATCATCTGGATATGTGATTGTTATGCAGGCATATTGGGGGGGAGGCTAGGGGCGAGACTGGGTGGGAGGAGTCAGGTCAATTTGCCTGAAAATAGGCAGGATTTGTCTAGTGCACTTATCTGGTCAACAAAAATGAAATAAATAACATTTAAGTCAAGGCGTGAGTGCGCATGCCTCCATGCACATGTGTAACCTTGCACTGGGGGCCCTGGAGAAGTAAGAGGAGCAAATCGGTGGAAAACTGGGGTCTGGAGGCTTAATGAAGAACCCCCTTAAGGGACACAGTGCTGACAAGAGACAGGCTGACACAGCCGCTCAGCCTGCCTGAGGAGGAAAATGGAAAATATAGAAACAAAATTGGTATTGTAAGGATGTACCGTTCCCATTGCAGTTGCTCTAAAGAGATGGGGTCCTTACTTTTCAGGCCCTTTGTGAAGTCCTAACTCTTCCTGATACTGATGTTTTTTGCTTATAGAAACATAGAAGTTGATGGCAGATAAGGACCGCAAGGCCCATCCAGTCTGCCCATTTCTTTTTCTACCTTATGAATGTGCCATAGGCCTTTACACTGTCAATGGCACCTATCTATTCATACTCCTCTGTATTGCTTCCTTATGTCTATCCCATGCCTGTTTGAAGTCCTGCACTGTAGTCATATCCACCACTTCCTGAGGTAGGCCATTCCATGCATCCACCACCCTTTTTGTGAAAAAGAACTTCCTCACATTAACCCATAATTGGCCTCCTCCTAATCTCATGCTATGTCCTCTTGTCCTGCTATTTTTCTTATATTGAAACATGTTAAACTCTTTCACCTTGTTAATGACCTTAAGATGTCTGGATGTTTCGATCACATCACCTCTCTCCCTCCTTTGCTCAAGGGTATACATATTGAGCTCCATTAGTCTGTCCTCATATGTTTTCTGATGCAGTCCCTGCACCATTTTGTTTGCCCTTATCTGGACTGCCTCCATTTTGTTAATGTCCTTGTTAAGGTGTGGCCTCCAGTACTACACGCAGTACTCCAGATGGGGCCTAACCAGTGTCTTGTAAAGAGGGATTATTACCTTCCTCTTATGACTTGCGATACCCCTACTAATACACCCTTACATCCCCATAGCCTTACTTACTGCTTTAGAGGTCTGCTTGGATGATTTCAAGTCATCTGTGATGATGATGATGCCTAAGTCTTTTTCTTCACTTGTGATTGCCAGCAACTCCCCTCCCGATCCCGAGCCTATTTGCTTTGTCTGTGGCTCTCTAACCCTCCCTCCCCCACCCTGGTCATCCTTTATGCACACTTTTAACCAATGTACTGACTACTACTTGTGTATATATCTAATATCTGAACTATATAGGATATGACAAACTGAAGACCCCACTATCCTGATGTTGAAGGCATTTTAATATTGCAAGACTGAACTACGTTCCCCCCATTTCACCGGAGCAATGGCAACAGATCTGTACTAATGCCCATCGGGTATGCTCCTTGATGCTCTGGAGAGAAGACAATTGGAAACGCCTTATTTTCTGTTTCTTAACACCGGTACAGCAGGTGCACAGGGCAACTGCATGCACCTCTGTCTGCTGGAGACATTGTGGGGATCCTAGGGCTACCCATTACTATGTTATGTGGGCGTATCCCACACTCCAGCCCTTCCTACAAAGTTTGAAAGCAGCACTAATGGAGATACCCCCCCCCCAAATTGCATCTAGATGAAAACCTTTTTCTCTTTTCCTTCTTATCCCAGGGAGAAAAAGAGGCAGTCAAGAGATAATTTACTGGCAATCATGTTGATAGCAGAGAAAAAGTGTGTCCCTTAAAGATGGTTGGCCCAAAGAGCTCCAGCTTTGGAGGCAAGGCAAGGCAAATTTTATTTTTATGGTGCCCAATCCCAGAGGCTCTGGGTGCCTTACAAAGTAGGTTATACAGATAGTGATACAAAAGTTAATACATAATAAAAACATACTTCACCCGGTTAAGATTTTTAAAATATCATTCCAGTAAGCAAAATCACTAAACTATGTTGCTTTATACTTAGCGAAGTAACAGGTCTGTATGCAGTAGTTATAAAGCTGCTTCTGGGAAGGTCTGCGAGAACAAGTTGGTCTTCAGCCTCATCTTAAAGACTTCAACTATCTGGGCTTCTCTGACATTAGCTAGAAATGAGTTCCATAGGGTAAGACCGGCAACACTAAATGTGCGGTTGCCAGAGGTTTTAAGCCTAAACCTATGAATGTTGAGGAGCCCTCTAGTTGAGGATCAGAGGGAGTGGGTTGAGGTTGCAGGCAAAAGGAGCTCAGTCAGATAGCTAGGGCCCAGTCCATATAGGATCTTAAAGGTGAGCAAGCCCACCTTGAAGATGACCCTACACCAGACCGGCAGCCAGTGCAGAGCTCGCAGGACAGGAGTGACATGACTGGACTTAGCCAGACCAGTCAGCAACCTCACCACTGCATTCTGCACCAGCTGCAGCTGGCAAAGGGTCCCTCCAGTGACCCTGAGGTATAGAGAGTTGCAGTAATCAAACCTCAAAGTACCAAAAGCATGTACTTGTGTTGGTAGGTCTTTGAGTGGAACCAGAGGCTTAATCCTGGTGATATTCCTCACGTGATAAAAACCACCCTTGACAACAGAAGAAGCCTGGGCTTCCAGGGTCAATCTGCTGTCGAGGATCATGCCAAGACGTCACACCCTAGTGGAAGCCAGCAACGGTGCTGATCCCAGGCTCAAACCTGTATCTGCCCTGGCTACTCCTCCATCACACCTTCGACGTGACTCAATTACCAGTACCTTTGTCTTATCTGGGTGCAGTCACAACCAGCTGAAGGACATCCAGTCTTTGATCTCAGCAAGGCAGCTATTAAGAAAGTCCACGGCATTGTGTGTTCCTTGGGCATAGGACAAATACAGTTGGGTATCATCCACATAGCAGTGAAACCCAATGCCATACTGTTTAATGAGCTCTCTCAGGGGCAGCATGTATACCACGAATAACATAGGTGATAGGATTGAGCCTTGAGGAACCCCTCATGACAGGTGCTTCAGAGAAAAGGAGAAGTTCACCATCATCACACAGGCCAATGGCTCATTTATAAGGTAGAAAAAGAAATGGGCAGACTGGATGGGCCTTGCGGTCCTTATCTGCCGTCAACTTCTATGTTTCTATGTTTCTATCACCTGTTGCATCCTGCCAGAGAGCTTGGACTCAAACCAGCAGATGACAGTACCGGCAAGTCCACATAACTCTTGAAGGCAATCCAAGAGAATGATGTGATCCACGGTATCAAATTCTGAAGAGAGAGATTGAGCAGAACAAGAATTGATTTGTCCCCTCTATCTCTAGCCCTAAGGAGGTCATTTTACACCCTAACTAGTGCTGTTTCCTCACCCAGAAACCCAACTGGAATAGCTTATAGATCTCAAAGGACACGAGGTGATCCTCAAGCTGCTGTACCACTAATTTCTCAACAACTTTGCTCAAGAATGGCAAGCTGGAGATTGGACGGTAATTCGCCAGAATGTCAGGGTTGAGAGATGGTTTCTTCAAAAGTGGTCTTACCAGAGCCTTCTTCAAGGCATCTGGAAAGACCCCCTCCAACACTGAACACCAGGCAATCCCAGTGAACATCGGGCCAATGGTTTCGGAGCATCTCATCAGAGATGCGTTGGGGCCAGGTCCATTTCACAGTGGGTGTGGTTGGAGGTTAACCACTGCTGTGCCGTGGACTGATATATTAGTCCAGAATTCCAATATGTTTGAATCCTGTCGGCAGCCCAAGTTAATAGTTAATGGTACACATACTGTAGTATAAAATTGCTAACTTTCTCAGTTAGGCAGTAAGTAGGAAAGAGCACAGACAGTGCAGACACATGAGCTCAATGGGTTACATATATGATGAATGCTGACCTGCTTTTTTATCTCATGAGAGCCATACTCTGTAATGGATATTATCACAAAGTACGGGTTCGTTATAGGACCAAGCAGACAAGTGCTTACTCATGGACACCGGGTTGAATATGAAGTATAATAATCGGACTATGATGACCAGTGTTAATTAATGCTGATATTATGTTGTCTGTTTGCTGTTTGTTTGTCTTTATAGATTGCTGGTAAGACCCCACCAAAAGTATTGTGTTCGGTTCTGGAGACCACATATCTGGAAGGATATAGACAGAGTGGGGCTCGACAGAGGAGCACAGCTAAAATGGTGCAGGGCCTGCATCAAAAGCCTTAAACAGGTTAAGGGACAGAAAACAGAGGGTCATGTTAAATGGAGCCCAATCAGAGGAAAGGGAGGTGATCAGTGGGGTACCTCAAGGGTCAGTTCTGGTGCCGGCCCTCTTTAATATCATCAGTGCCATTACAGATGGGCTAGAGGGAAATGTTTGCCTGTTTGCAGATGACATCAACATCTGTAACAGGGTGGATATCCTGGAGGGGGTAGAAAGGGTGATAAAGGACCTGGAATGGTTAGAGAGATGGTCAGAGACATGGCATCTAAGGTTTAACGTAAAGAAGTGCAAAATCATGTGTGTGGGAAGCAGGAACCCTGGAGAAAGCTACAGGTTCATGGGAGAGCTGTTGGTAGGTACTAAGGAGGAGTGGGACTTGGGGAGTCATGATCACAGATGACCTGAAGGCCACAAGGCAGATGGCCAAGGTGGTGGGAAAGGCCACTGGGATGTTGGAGTGCATTAGAAGGGGAATCACAAGCCTAAGGAGAGAGGTAATAGTTCCACTCTACAAGACCCTGGTGAGGCCTCACCTTGAGTACTCTATCCAGTTCTGGAGGCCACACTTTCATAAGGACATTGACAAAATAGAGATGGTGCAGAGGAGGGTGACCAAAATGGTGGTGAGTCTACATCATAAGCCTTACAAGGAAAGAGTCAGAGACCTCAATTTGTACACGCTGGAAAAAAGGAAGGAGAGAGGAGACATGATAGAAATGTTCAAATACCTCAAGGGCATAAACAAGGTGAAAGGAGACAACATATTCCAGTTTAAAAGTAGTGCCAGAACAAGAGGACATGACATGAGACTGATGGGTGGCTGCATAAGGGGAAATGTCAGGAAGTTCTTTTTTTACAGAGAGAGTGGTGGATGCATGGAATAGCCTGCCCCAGGAAGTGGTGGCAGCCCATACGGTGACATGCTTCAAACATGCATGGGGTATTAATAAAGGAATATTAGAGGTTGGAAGAAAAATCTAAAGCCAGTGACCAGATAGGGTCACTGGCTGCTTCATGAGGTAGCATAAACAGACAAACTGGATGGACCTGATGGCCCTTATCTGCTGACAGTATCTATGTATCTGAAGGAGAAACTTAAGGACCTCAATATGGTACCCCCTGGAACAGAGGAAGGAGAGGCGGGATATGACAGAGACCTTTAAATACCTTGCAGGGGTAAATAAATTACTAGAGGGAAGTATTTTTCAAAAGAAAAGGTGCTCAAGAACAAGGGGACAAACTATGAAGTTGGAGGGGGTAGATTCATGAGAGATGGAAGGAAGTATTTCTTCACAGAAAGAGTGGTGGATTCCTCGAATAACCTACCAGCGGAGGTGGTGGTGGCCAGGAATGCATGGGATAAATATGAGAATCATAGGGGAAAGGATGGGAGAGGGAGAAAGAACTGTAGTTTGGGCACAGTCTGCGGCAATAGGGTAGGTAAGGAGAAATGGACAGACTGGATGGGCCAAGCGATCCTTCTCTGCCATCAAATTCTGTGATCTTCTTCAAGCCAATCTCTTGCAGCAGCCATAACATATGGGATATCCAGCCGTAGGCATCACTTCCTCTGGATAATTTCCCAGCAGTCTCTAGAGGGGTCTTCCCTTCTCTTCCTGTCACCTGATGTGCACATATTAAAAAAGGTGAGGCCCCTGATACTCCTTAGTTCTTTTCCAACCATGATCGAGTCAACATCAAGTTCTCCTTCAAGAGTACCAGCTTTCTACAGTTCATCAATGATGAGTTCTACAGTCACCAAAGAGTTCATCTACTGATGTCTTCATAACCCTTGTTTTGGAAGTGTTCCTGTGGCCAGAGAATCACATCTGAGAACTTCCACGAAGTGTGTGTTTGGTGCCTTGGTCCAGAACATGACACCAGGGGGTGTATCCTCTTCTGCTGTTTCAATAAGGCCATCAAGCATTGAAGGCTCCAGCAGCTAAGGGAATACCTCATGGAGCAGAAGGTAGCCCTCTTGGAACAGCAGCAATGCTCCACTGCAGGGGAGTCTTCGACCTCATCTTCGGGGTCTCGGATGGGTGAACCCTCATCGTTGGTGGAGCTTGCGGCCGGGGGGAAACATTCCTCTAAGATGAAACATGTTTCCCTGTGCCACCATCTTCAACATCGAAGACCTCAAGCTCCTCAGCAAAGGTAAGTATTAGAGCTCCCACTGAACACACACCATCTTCTCCACTGTTGATGGTAGTGGGCCTCCCCAGGTCATCAATGGCTCTTCTATCGATGACTGCAGTTATGCTGCAGCTTCCACTGACACCTCTGCCAACTTGCATAGTCAGCTATCTTCAATCGACGATAGCTGTGTCTGCTTCGATGGTCCTTCCATTGACAGTGCGTTCATTGGTCCTCCCGTTGACGGTTCACTCTAACCACTCCTCGGCTGCTCCATTGATGGTGCTCCCATCAACAGCCCATTCTGGCTGTTTCTTATCAATGGTGGACCCTTTGGCTTCTCCTTCAATCTCCTTGATGGTCCTTCTGTCAATGGGACTTACAAGCCTGCCTCCCTCATCGATGGAGTGTCCATCATCGATCATGGCACCACCTCAAAAGGCTTGAGGGATGACCTCTTTGAGTGCTCCCCCATCCTCTATTTTGGGGTTTTATGTTCACTTCGCCATACCAACAAGCCGACTGGGTCCCTTGCCCTCAGCTGTCCCCTCGATGGTACCCATCCAGTCCATGGCCCCTATCTCTTCAGGGGGTCACTTGGCCATGGTGAATGTCCAGGCTCTGGTTCAATCTATTATGGGCCATACAAGATCCTCCCCTCACCCTGTGGGGGAGGTGGTGGTCCCTACCTCAGTCTCCTCCAGGCCTTCTTTGGCCTCCAGAACAGGGAATTCCTCCTCTTCTTCCCCTGGGTTTCATCCCAGGTCTGACAACCCATTCTTGCAGGACTGGGATCCAGAGGAGGAGAGGGCTGAGGACATGGATCAGGATTATGACTCACAAATCTCTTTCTCTGAGATGTCTTCCATTCCCGAGGACACCCAAGAGGTTCTCCCCTGCTCTTCTCCAGATGACCCTTCCTTTTCAGATATTATGGTACATCTGCAGAAAACCTTTGGTTTCCAAACTACAGAACAGGATGCCTCAAGAAGCAAGCTGGCCAAGTACCTGGGTCTCCCTGACAGCCCCTCAATAGTC
The DNA here is from genome assembly GCA_016271365.2 of Neoceratodus forsteri. NCBI lineage: Eukaryota > Metazoa > Chordata > Ceratodontiformes > Ceratodontidae > Neoceratodus > Neoceratodus forsteri. The sequence continues at coordinate 331,143,437 of JADMNL010000026.1, read as the reverse complement.
ATCCCTTCCCTTGTAGATGCTTTTGAGGAGACCATGCTGACTGCCTGGCAATAACCATTCCATATCCCCTCAATTTCCCACCAGGTGGACCATCTTTATAGGGCCCCTGTGGACCACCTTTATCTTTCTATGCCTCCACAGGCAGATTCTGTAATTAAAAATGCAGTTTATGATAGATCTTCAAGACCGCAACACAGGAGTGCTCAACCCCCCAGATAAAGAATCCAAGAATTTGGATTACATGGGAAAGAGGGTATATGCTTCAACTACTTTGTCCCTTCACATTTTAAACTATATGGGCCATCTCCTCAAATATCAGGAGAAGATCCTTCAGATAGGACCTCCTCTGTGGATGTTTGCCTCAGATGCCATGCATGGCTGAGGGTTTCTGGATTCTCACTGGATGTCAAACATTCCATCCTTAATGCCCCCTTTAAAGGGGACAAATGTTTTGGACCACAGACTCAAGACATTCCAAAAGACCTACAAGACTCAGGTCGACCCTTCAGTCTGTTTGGACCATATATCATCCTCAGGTGAAGCCTGCATACAAGGGATCCTTTCGGGCCACTCTTCCAAGGGTAAACCAACTACTCCGCAGCAGCCTGCTGACAAACGCAAGGCTCAGGCAGCCCTGCCAGGCCCCAGATCTGCCCCCAAAACATCTCAATATGTCCCTGCTACCCCTCAGGAGGGCCAACCCTCAGCCTGAAGGCCTGTCTCTGGCCGTGGAGGCAGAGACCCCCTCCTCGGCCATTGGGGGCAGGATCTCCCTGTACCTCAGAGGTTGCCAATGGATCACATCAGACCTGTAGATCCTTCAATTGATCCAGTACAGTCATGCATTGGACTTGATCAATCTCTTCCTCCTTTACCTCCTCGAGTCTCAAACTACCCTCTGGACCATGCTCTAGTCCTGCAAGCAGAAACAGATGCTCTGTTACAAAAATATGCCATAGAACCAGTTCCCGTCCATCAAAGAGGCTCAAAATATAACTAAAATTTTTATAGTTCCTAAGTGGGCGGGGGACTTGCGCCCCATTCTAGATCTCAGAGGTCTCAACCTCTCTATAAGGTACAAGAAGTTCAGGATGGTGACATTGCCCACCCTTCTTCCCCTTTTAAATACGGGGAACTGGTTCTGTACCCTGGACATGAAGGACGCATACCTTCATATCCTGATGCGCCCCGCCCACAGGTGATTCTTACGGTTCCAGCTTCAGGATTTTTTGGAGTATCTAGTTCTCACCTATGTTCCCTTTCTCATGAACGAATATTGTAAAAAACAATACAACTGAACTCTCTAAAGTATGAAAATGTGGGGAGTGTCTTTTGGTTGTGGGAAATTATCAAAACAGTCAGAAAATAAAGACCCTCAACCCATGTGTTCTTGTCTTATTGTCTATAATTATTATTTTTGACACTGAACAGCATTTAATTTTCTCAATTAGGGTTACAAAACAGTCACAGTACTTGGAATACAAATTTTCCAGTTTCAGGGTCATCATTTTCAATTTCAGTTCCTCCCTTTTGGTCTTTCTTTGGCCCCCAGGGTGGAAGTGTCTGGTAGCAGTGGCAGAGGACCTTCGCCAGGAGGGTCTGAACATCTTTCCATACCTGGATGACTGGCTCCTAAAGGCATCTACATGCCCCATGCTGGAATACACCCTGACCCTCACCCTGGAAATGTTTTCCATGGTGGGCATCACGGTCAACTACCCAAAGTCTATGTTGAATCCATCACAAACTCGCCAGTATATAGGAGCAGTATTAGACACCTTTCAAGGCATGTTGTGTCTTCCCAAAACTCTGGTGGGTGCCATTCTGACTCTCATTCTGCATTTAGAGACTTGTCGGTATGTCTCTGCAAGGGACTACCTTTGGCTCCTGGGACATTTGGAAGCTACCATCCCGATGTGCCTTTATGCCAGACTTCATATGAGGATCCTCCAGTGGAACCTCAGGGTTCAGTGGGATCAGAAGTGGGACAACGTTGATGCCCCAGTCCTTCTGTCCTCCCTAGCACTTTGTACACTGCAATGGTGGAAGTCCAGGGACAGTCTCCTGCAGGGCATGTCATTCCATCCCCAGATCTCAGACCTCATTCTAATGACGGATGCCTCCTTGATGGGCTGCAGTGACCATCTTCAGGGTGTTCAGTCCCAAGGCTCTTGGACAGTGCTGGAAGCTCGTCTTCACATCAGTGTCCTAGAAATAAGAGCTGTTCTGTACACCTTACAAGCATTCGAGATGTTACTCCCTCAGGGGTGCCTTTAAGTGCAATTGGACAATTCCACGGTAGTCCACTACCTGAACAAACAAGGCAGTACCCATTCATACCCTCTCTGCCGAGAATCCATGAGGGTGTGGCACTAGTCGACCCGGAGAGACATTTATCTTCTGGTAGTCCACAGTCCAGGGGTTTCAAATACCCTAGTGGATTCCCTGAGCAGAACTCATATTTGGGCTCATGAATGGGAGCTCTACCCAGATGTCTTAGCCAACATCTTCCTCTAGTGGGGTCACCCTGAGTTATACCTGGTTGCCTCTCTGCAAAATGCAAAATTGTCTCTCTATTGCTCTCTAGAGAGAGGTCCTAGGACTTTATTGCTGGACACTTTATCTTGTTCCTGGACAGGAAACTTTCTTTACACTTTCCCGCCCTTTTCTCTCATGCAGAGAGTACTCCTAAAACTGGTCAAAGATGAGGCATCGATGATTCTCATAACCCCCTACTGGCCGAGGCAAATTTGGTTTCCCTTGCTGTTGCAAATCTCGGATCAGGATCCTCCTCCTCTGCCTCTTTGTCCATCCCTCCTATCACAGGAGAACAGCTCACTGCTACACCCGGACCTTCACTCCCTGCACCTGCATGCATGGCTCCTGAAGACGTAGTTCTCTCTCATTATCAGATGTCCCCAGGGGTAGCAAAGACCCTACGGGTGTCTCAGAAGCCCTCTACTAGGTCCTCCTACTCTATGAAATGGAAACATTTCTCCATTTGGGCCTCTTCCCGGGAACTGGACCCCTATGACTGTTTCCCGCAGATAATACTGGACTACTTATTGTCTCTGCCAGAGGGTGGCCTAAAATACTCTTCGATAAAAGTACACCTATATGCTATTTCTGCTCTTCATTTACCTGTGGACTGCAAACCATTGTCCCAGTTACCTCCCATTAAAACCTTCCTGAAAGGTAGCCTACATTTACATCCCCCTGTTTGGGACCCAGTCCCAGTGTGGGATTCTAATTTTGTACTTGAAAAATTAACGGAAAGTCCTTTTGAGCCCGCAGATACATGCAAGCTCCAGTTTCTGTCACTGAGAATTATTTTTGATGGCTATTACATCAGGTAGAAGTATCTCAGAGCTACAGGCACTTATGTGCAAGCCACCTTACTCTCAGTTTCATATGGATTGGGTGTACTAACTCCTCCTTTCTTCCAAAAGTAGTTTCTAATTTTACTCTGAATCAGTCCATTCAGTTGCCATTATAGTTTGCAGAGCCTGAGAATCCAAGGGAAGCCCAGCTTCACACTCTCGATGTGAAAAGAACATTGAGACTTTATCTTCTCCGCACTGAACAGTTGTGTAAAACTGAACAACTTTTTGTTTCTTTCACCCCAGGACAACTGGGCGATCGGGTTTCTAAGCAGTGCTTGTCCACATGGTTGGTGAACTGCATTATGCTCATATGCAACAAACATGATAAATCTCTCACAGGATCCATGAAACCCCACTCCACTAGAGGCATGGCTACCTCCACAGCATGTTTTGAGGTATCTCAACTTCAGAAATTTGTGAGGCCGCCACCTGGTCTATTGTACATGCATTCACGAAACATTACAGTCTAGACATTGCTTCTAAGAAGCGTGCCACTTTTGGGTGGGTCATTCTCAACTGCCTCCTGTCCTAATCTGCTGTGGTTTGCTTCCTCCTCCCATGGGCATTATAAGTGCTTGGGATTCTTCCCATGTGTTATAGTCTGCTGCAAGAGATTGGCTCAAAGATAGTACAGTTGTGTAAGAATTTACCATAACAGTAGATCTTAGAAAGAATCTCTTGCAGCAGACAATGCTGCCTCACCTGCCTTCCCCCTTGCTTCTGCTTCAGAAGGGTACCTTGCTCCATCCTCTCATGGAAGCCTTGAGCTGCTGCCTTTTGTTCCTCTCCTCGGTTCCCATTGAAGAACTATGATTCACTTTTCATATCGGTCACTAAATGGAAAATAGAACTGAGGAGTATCAGGGGCCTCCCCTTTTTATATGTGCAAGAGCGCATCAGGTGACAGGAAGGGGAGGCCCCTGGAGAGACTGCTGGGAAATCATTCAGAGGAAGTTAAGCCTATGGCTGGATATCGCATGTGTTATGGCCTGCTGCAAGAGATACTCTCAAAGATCTACTGTTACGATAAGTTCTTACGCAACTGTACTTTTTTATGTCTGTCTTTTTCTTACGGAAAAAATAATAAAATTTAAATAGAAAAAAAGTTGATCTTTTTCACATTTTTTGCGTATCTCTAGCCAACAACAACAACAACACTGAACCAAATTTCACCAAACTTGCCACCAGAGCAACATATTATTATTTATAAAACTGGTGGCAGGAGGGATTAGGGTTGCATGGCATATGCCAAAAGGAACTGGATTTGTCAGATTATGATACCATTTTTGGATTTAGAATGTTAGAATTGCAATACAAAAATCCAAATTCCTAAATAGATTTTTTGAACATAGGAATTTCAGAGTTTGGGATTTCGGATTCCAAATCTGAATTTAATTTTGATTTTGAGGTCCTTTTAGGATTTAAATTGGAAGTGGATTTGGAAATTGGAATTTCCTAAAATTCTAAACAATCCAGTCAGATTGGAATCTGTAGATTCTGAGTAACCCTAGAAGGGATGTCACGGTAACAAGGTGTCACACATACTGCAATATAAGAAGTGATGGTATTGATATTGTGGATGATTTCCAATACCGTAACAACTGCATTTCACAGTATGTCAGGCCTTTCAACTAATTTGGGGAGTGTTTTTAGAAACAACCATTCCTTCTGCACTCAAGCTCCCTGACACAAGAGTTTGAGGACATTTTTTTTTGTACAAAAATAACTATTTCCATAATATCGCTGTACACTGGATAGTTATGGTATAATGTGTCGCAGTTGTCATACTGTTAAAATACTGTGACATCCCTAGTGGTGGTGTGGGCTGTCATCCTCCCACGGAGGCACATCAAAGGTGCTCATTGCCTGTAAATGGTAATCAAGGCCCTTGGCTACGCACATGCAGAGGAGGGGCTGCAAGGGCTGAATAGCAGCCCTCGATGCAAGAGCGGATGGTGCCTGATTAGTTGTGCAGTCAAGCTCTTAATTGTTTATAACCAATCAGCACTGACCCTTTCCCCAGTCAGTCAGGGAGTCCCCCATGGTAGTCATGACCCCCTTAGGCAGCATAAAATAAGGCTACTAGAAGAACAGCCATAAGGGAAGGCCCAGGAGGAGCCACCAAAGGACTGGTAGAGGCGGCTGGAGCTGGGCAGCCACTGGAGAGCCCTGTCTGCCTGGTAGCCCTTTTATGGTCTCAGGAGCTAAATAGTCAGGCAAGACAGTTGACTCTGGCAGTCATAATTGTGGCTGGCTCCATTGGGCAGCTTTCCCTCAGAGCCTTGTAGATGTCTCCAGTATTGGCTAGCAAGGTGACTAGCAGTGGAGGGATGCATTCTGTCACCAGGCTTACCCTAGCAGACTCATCTAGGCAGTCAGCTAGCTGCAGATGGGGTGCAACCCACCACCAGTGCCACCAACATCTTTTTAAGGTTCAGCTGACAATTCAGCCAGCAGCAAGGACACAGCCTTTCAGCAGGCGTGCCCCTCAAATGGATTGGTTAGCAGGTTGGCTAGCAGAAGAGAGGTACATCCTGCCAATAGGCATCCACTGGGAGGATCAGCTAGTAATTTGACCAGTGACAGGGGTGGCCTGCCACCAGGCACCCTTTGTTGGAATCCAGCAATATTTTCTGACATTTCAATTAGTGGTGGGGGCCAAGGAAAAGTAGGCCCTTGGCAAGATCCCATTTTGACCAGCAGTAAATGGTGGCCTGCCACCAGGCACCCTTGGAGAAAGGAAACTTGGCCAGCAAGGCAGCTAGCAGTGATGAACAGTGGAGACTCGGCTAGCAGGTTGACTATTGGCATACCACATCTACAAACACTTGTATCGTTTGCAATACTAGCAACAGCCAGTCCATTGTGGGGGAGAAATGATATGCAGGGAAAGAGTCCTGGGAAGATAGTATGGTGTAGGGGGTTACCAGTAATTAAAGTGCCCACATCCAAGTTATGAGGTGAGCAAGCAAGGGTGCCACATGCCTAGCCAGTTGGCCACTGGGCCCGAGTTCCCAGACTGGGTCTGATCCCTCACAGAAGTCCTTCTCAGTGTTGGTAATTGCCCAGAGTAACTAGAGGTAGCCTTTCTTTCACTGGGCCAGTAGAGGTGAGACCTAGCCCTCTTTCTATTCTGCCATAGGACTTGGGGTGGCCCAAGCTTTAGAGTAATAAGGCCATTGTTTTTCATTTTTTTACTAGAAAACCCGGCATAATTCTGGAATGTGAAATTTCTACACACTAGTAAAAACAAAGAATTTCAAAGAATTTGGCAATTGTCTGCACACCAGTAAATACTAAGAATTTTGTGGAATTTGGCATTTTATACCAGATCAGTGATTCTACTGAACTTGCATTTTTTTTTAAATTGCTCCTGTACTATTTTCATTTTGCAATATTTACTTTGTTACATAGTAAGCCTTCTTTTATTCTATTTATTCACATACTAAAAGACTAATAGTAGAATCCTGCTAAAATCCAGAAATTAGATTAACAATCACTAGTGCAACCTCAGAATTTCAAATGTTGAAAATGGAATTTCATTACTTCAGTCATGGTAAATCAGTAATGCTTATTACTTCTAAACATTTGTATCACGCTTTAGAGTAATAAGTATTTATTGCAAACTTTAGAGTAATAACCTTTTATTGCAAACATTAGTTATACACATTTATTGCAAGCATTGGAGTAGTACGCTTTTGTTGCAAACTTTAGCCATAAGCATTTATTGCTACCTTAATAAGCTTTTATTGCAAACTTTAGAGTTGATACGTCTTTATTGCAAACTTTAGAATAATAAGCTTTTACTGTAAACTTTAGGGTCATAAGCATTTATTGCAAGCTTTAGAGTTATAAGCATTTATTGCAAGCTTTAGAGTAATACGTTTGTATTTCAAGCTTTAGAAACATAAGCATTTATTGCAAACGTTAAAGTAGTAAGCTTTTATTGCAAACTTTTGTGTCATAAGCATTTATTGCAAGCTTTAGAGTCATAAGTGTTTATTACAAGCTTTAGAGTAATACATTTTTATTGCAAACTTTAGAGACATAAGCATTTATTGCAAACTTTAAAGTAATAAGCTTGTATTGCAAACTTTAGTGTCATAAGCATTTATTGCAAACTTTAGAGTAATAAGTTTTATTGCAAGCTTTAGTCATAAGCATTTATTGCAAACTTTAGTGTTATAAGCATCTATTGCAAACTTTAGAGTAATAAGATTTTATTGCAAGTTTTAGAATAATAAGCTTTTATTGTAAACTTTAGAGTCATAAGCATTGATTGCAAACTTTAAAGTAATAAGCTTTTATTGCACATTCTAGAGTTATATACTTTTATTGCAAACTTTAGTCATATGTATTTATGCCAAATTTTAGATAATATACAGTGGCAGTTATATAAAAGGTGACCAGTAAGGGAAAGGGAACATTGTTTAACCAGGAGTAGCACACTAAGCCAAAGCTTGTTTCCAGATGTGACCTGGGAGCACAAAGAAGTTGTGACTTGCTCAGGATCACACAGTATACACCTAGGTGGCTGTGGGATTCAAACCCAGGTCTCCAGATCAGAGCCTTAATCCACTGTACTATACTATACTGCCTCCTAAAAAAAAAAAAGAAATTGCATTATAATGCAGTTGTGGTATAAACATACATTAATAATGTTTTTTTCTTTTTTTATTGCAACTGCATTATACAGCATTTATTTTTACCACAACTTCATTATATCGCAATACTGGTCACCTTTTGTATAATTACCAATGTATTATCATTTCCATTACCTACTATAGTTTAATTGCTAATTGCACTGTATTTACTATTTACAAACCCTATTTATTGTATTATTCATTATTTCATTTTAGTAGTTTTTATTCTTTCAAATTTGGTACCAACATCCTCACTAAGTTTGAACTCATCATGGACCTGAAGAACAATGTTTTCCAGTTAGTCGGGTAGCAGTTACTCATGCTGTAGGTGTCCATCAGGTTATAGTACCTGATAGGGTGAACATCCCACCATGAAGTGACATCATTATACCTGGTATCATTAGGGCCTACATGGTGTATTTGTGGCCAGGATTATAGCACTGGAAAATCTGTGCTGGAAAAACTGCCTATGACAGTGCAGCTACAGGTATAGCGCAGCACAAGTCAGTTAATACTATTCCTATAGCTGTCATCATGCAGGAGAAAGTGGACAATAGGTGAAGTGAGTGGCACTTTGCTGAGCTGCTCCCATAGTGCAGAGGATAGGGCGACAAGCAGCTATAGTGGTGGAATGTGTAGATGACTGGGGTTCGATTCCTGATCCTGCAACTCTTTTGTTTTCTCCCCTCTGTCAACTTTCATTTTTCATTTGTCCACCCCTACCCTTCACTTTTGGCCCTGCACCCTCCCAACAGAACTATGATTCCCGCCCAGGTTTCTCCCCATCCCCAAATTGCCTCCCCCCAGATGTGATTATTTATAGTTGGAAAGGTGCGAGGGGCAAAGTCCACTGTAAAGGGGGTTGAATGGGGCACAGCCACCCACAAATACAGAATCTAGCTTCTTTATTCTTTTTTTTTCCTACATGGTAGCGTCAGTGTTTTACTGAGCGCTACCATTCATTTTGCCATTTTTTGTATGCCGTTTGTGGCCGCACTGTACTTGTTTTCGATTTCTTCACCTAGTGGCTCATTAGGGACTGGAACAGACCCTGAGACCTGGCAGAACCCATTGAGTCATGAGATGGTTTGCATGGAGCTTGACTGACTGGGGGGCAAAATCTACTAAACAACAGGGATGGACAGGTATCGGATCAAATCCTGAATATAGAGCTCGAGGCCAGCACACTGGAAGAGACCCATGTCATTGGTGAGTTTGAGCCCTGCAATATCAATGCTGTCCTAGGGACAGAGAAGAAAAAGCTACCAGAGCATGGGCTGCCTGCTTATTCCATTTCTGCCCACTTTGAATCTACTTTAGAACTGTTTAAGATTTGAAAACCTCAAAAGTAGTGCTCCTTTTAAGATGGGTGTCTGCCGGCCTGGTGGAGCTGAGGGATGAGGTGCTGGATGGCACACCTCGTGCTATGCCAGCTGTCACAAATGCACTCAGCAGGTCAGGCCCTCTGCTCCCACAGTGCCAACCTCTGAGCGCAGTAATGTGAACAGGTAAAAGACAGGGTAACCCTCCTGTCTGCTTTTGGGTCTGAATCACCTTTACTCTCAAGTTCTGGGGGAATTCAAACTGTTAACCCTATGCTAGCATACCCAATGTACAGGCTCAGATACGTACTCTCTTCAGGGATTGTGGTACAATCTTTCACTAGGGGCACCAAGCCAGGCTTCCAAAATGAACCCTTAAAACTCTACTGTATAAAAGACTATAGGTATATTCTTACCTTTTCTCAGTTTAGTAACACCATCAAGCTTTTAAACAATTTTTGTCAGTCTTAACCCTCTATATGTCATATGCAAAAAAGAACTGGCAGACACATCCAGGCAGTATCTTTCAAATAAAGATTTTACTAAAAGATGATAAAAATGTGAAAAATGTAAACACAGAACAATATATCAAAGAGCTCACAATCACTTAAAAGAACAAGGGCAACGCATGAAAAAAACTCCTACCACAATACACTTAGACCTTTTCTATGTAATGTAGTTACTCTATAAGTGCCTTAGTTAGATCAGAGATCTGTCTTTCTTGAGTTCCAAAAATGATATGTCATATTCCCCAGTTACAAGGATACATTTCAACTCCATCTCCCCACCCTCTTTGTGAGTCATCTAGCTCCTCCTTTTTAGAATTAAAAAAATACAAACAATGATTTCCGGTTAGGAGATATATTAAATAATGTGACATCAGCAAAAACTCATTTTCCAAATTATGAGTCTTTGATCAGCCAGTTCCTTTGAAGATTACAACCCTGCAATCCCTCACCTAGGTGTGATATAGCCATGTCCTGTCCTGTAATAAAATGTATATTTTAGTTTCCCAACTTCAAAGCATGCCATAAGAAGGCCATCAAATGCAATTTCTTAAGGAAGTTAATTACATTACAGAGATCTCCTGGTGAATTTAATATATCCTGTAGCTTCAGTGAAATCTGGTGGGGGGGCACCTATGGAAGCACAGACTCACATACTATATTTTTATATTACAAATATCATACAGCAATCATAACCAGCTGGCCAAGCGTCACCGGCAACCAGGGTTCAGGCATGAGCCTGGGTTGTTGGGGGTCAGCAGGGGGTTGGAAGGCGAGAAGCAGGATTGAGCAGCCGTGAGGCAGCTCTTCTCTCTTTCGGGGGAGGAGGGATGAGCGTTTTCCCTGGTGCTTGGCTGCTACCTGGTGGAGGATGGGTGGCAGTTTGGGCAATGGAGAGCACAGCAACAGCCATGGGGTGGGACAGAAGGGCCGAATCAGTACCCGGTGTGCATGTGCACCTCCTCGCACATGCATGGCCGTGTGTGCTGGGGTCCTGGGATCGGGGAGAAAATGCAAAATTGCAAATTAAAAAAAAATCTGGATGTCCCAGGTTTTCATTCCCCCCTGAGTCTTTCACCCTCCAGCCTCCAACTGTGCCCCCCTGGTGACTCCTCCTTCCTTTCTGTGAAGTATCCCATTTGGACCAGCCTTACTTACTCCCTTCAGGTACCTGAAGACCTCAATCATATCCCCCTTCGTCCCTCCTCTCCTCCAGTGAGAACAGGTTGAGCTCTCCAAGTCACTCCTCATATATCCTACCTCCCAGGCCACAGATCATCCTAGTTGCCCTCCTTTGAACCCACTCCAGGAGCAGGATGTCCTTCCTTAGGTGCAGTCTCCAAAACTGCATGTAGTACTCGAGGTGTGGTCTAACCAGGCTGTTGTACAGCAGCAGAATCACTTCTTTGCTTCTTGAGGTAATCCCTCTGGCGATGCAGCCCAGCATTCTATTGGCCCTGGCTGCAGCCCTCCTGCACTGCTCAGAATTATTCATTTTGACATCCACCAGAACCCCCAGGTCTTTCTCCCCAGCTGAAGCCTGCAGCATGTCCCCTCCAAGGGTGTACATGTGTTCTGGGTTCCTACACCCTAGGTGAAGCACCCTGCATTTGCTGGAGTTAAATTTCAATTTCCAGGTGTGTGACCACCTCTCCAGAGTATCCAGGTCCCCCTGCAGGGCTATCCTACCCTCTTCCCCATCTACCACCACCCCCAGCATAGAGTTGTCCACAAAGAGGCTCATTTCACACCTGATACCCTCCCTGATATCACAGATATAGGCGTCAAAAAGGAGCGGTCCCAGAACTGATCCCTGTGGGACCCCACTTATGACCTCCTTGGAAGATGAGACCACCCCCCACCACTACCCGCCGGTATGTCCAGATAGCCAGTTCCTAATCCACCTGACTATCAGTGTCTCCACCCCCATCCTACCCAGCTTCTCCAGCAGACCCATGTGAAGGACCAAATCAAATGCCTTGCTGAAGTCCAGGAAGAGGACATCCACTGGTCTGCCCTGGTTGAGTGCCGTCGTCACCCACTTATAGAATTCTACAAGGTTAGTCTGACACGATCTTCCTGGGATGAAGCCATGCTGACGGTCATCCAGTAATCCCTGTTCCTCCAAGAATACCCACAGCCCCTCCTTTAGGATGGCCTCCATCAACTTTCCCACCACTGAGGTCAGGCTGACAGGTCTATAGTTCCCCAACTCTTCCTTCGAGCCCCCTTTGTGGATGGGCACAATATGTGCCTGTCTCTAATCCCTGGGCACCCTTTCTATCTGCAGAGAAGCATTAAAAAGGGCCGCCAGTGGAGCAGCCAAGACATCAGCTAACTCCCACCGTACCCTGGGATGGATACCATCAGGACCCAGAGTTTTGTCCTTCTTTAAGGACTTGAGGGCTTCCCACACCCTGCTGACAGGTATTTCAGCATCCATACCTGTCCCCCCGACAGATCCATCATGCCCCCTCCCTCTCAAAGCAGTGCCCTGAGTGACAGTAGGTACCCCATCTAACAAGGCCACCACCCCTTCTGCCCCGTGTCCCCTTGCTCTGAAGCTTCCCAGCATCCTCCCTAGTGAAGACCAATACAAAGTACTCATTGGATACTTCTGCCTGTTCTCCTGCCTCCTCTGCCCACCTCCACCCTCAACCAACTGAACTGCCCTTTCACTCCCCTTCTCTCCCCAGTATACCTGAAGAACCCCCCCTCCCGATCCCCTGCACCAGCCTCTGCTCCTTCCTAGCCTTGGGCCCTCTTACCAGTCTGGTAACCTTCCTGGCCATTAGAAGATACTCTTCCCTATCCAAGGCTCCTCGCAAGCCAGCTCTCTCTTCTCCCTTACCACCTCTTGGACCTCCTTTGTCCACCAGCATGGCTTCCGAGATCTACCACACTTGCGACCCTCTCTCCTACAGGACCTGGTAGCCTCCTGTATCCCTCGCTTGATGATTTCCCACCTGCTTTCCACATCTTCCCAATTGTTTTCAAATAACTAGTGTCCCATAATATGAGAGTAATGTTATTCACATGCTTGTTCATCTTATGCACAGGAAAAGTGACATTAAACAATAGGCATTCAAAAACAGTTAATTCTAATGAAAACCTAACAATTCACATGACAACCTTTGTAGCAAATTGACAAAGGTACTAAGTTTTATTCATTAAAGGAATAATGCATGACAAGGTATGTGTCGTACTGGGATAACGCCACTCCTGGGAGGGGGGGTTTGGGCACGAGGCCGATTGCATCCAATGCCCCAGGCGTGGTGTTATCCCAAACGACACACACTCTGGAGTGCATTATTCCTATTATACAATGGCTTGTTGTTATATACAGTATATATAATAAAAAAATAATTTTAAAGAATGTTTTTGAGTGGAAAAATATTTTTGTTTCTTAAGAGGAGATGCAAAAAAGAAGAGCAGCCATAATGATGCCAGTAGACCTGTGGCATCGTCCTGAGATAACGCCATGGGTCCAGCCCCAAACTGACCAATCATAGTCCAAGATTCTTTCTTGTCATCGTATAATATAAAATATTATAATTTTATTTTAGAGTGTAATCTCTTTAAATCTACTTCTTACATAAGCATTGATAATTGTGAGGGAAACACCTGTTCTGCCCAGGGGTATTTAATTAATTGTCTGCGTTTCATGGATAACTATATGAAGTTTGACTTTTTAATTGTAAGTTATGAGGTTTATGATTGCTTATAGAATTTAATAGTTGAATGCGTATGAGGGATTTGTTTAACTTCTTTAGTGTTGTATTTCTAAGGGGGAATTCTTCAGGCATGCTGTTTTATTGGACTAATTTAATTGAGATGCATTTGTATTTTGTGCGTTTGGATATCTTAGAAAAAAAATTCAGTAAAGATTTACTTATAAAAAAACAATTCTAATGGAAACCTGAAGCTTTCTGTATCAAAGAGGACAGGGAATTATTTCTCATTGGCGGCTGTTTATAATGTTCCTATTTTCAGAAATGATATTCATATCCTGAAATGGTGCACCTTTGTCAGTACCTGAGTAAAACGTGCTAAACACTGTCATTTTTTGCACTGTTTTATTTTCCTGGCAGCGTTCTGTTACAGTTCTCTTCTCGGAACTAGTTATGTGGAGTTTTAACTATGTCATGGTTTGTGTACAGAACTCTAAGCATGCTTCTGATAGGGCAACAACTCCTACTTAGCATTCGATGCGTAGTATACTAAAAAGTCCAGATTACTGGTACTATGAAGAGAATGGTTCAGAATGTTATCTATAAAAGGTAAACGGTTGAAGACACTGTTATTTGCTTCCATGTTTATTCAGGTGCAGTTAAACATGGATCATTTGGAGGTGTGAATGTCATCTCTGTAAATCACAGAATAATAGAAATCTGACAGCTGAAAATGATCCCTCTGACCCATCGAGTCTGCCCACTCCCCCACCCTACTCGTCATCTATGCCACTGGCCCTCCCCTTTCCCCCACTTACCAACCCCATATGTCTGTCCCATGCTGTCTTGAATCCCTCCGCCATTTCAGCCCTCACCACTTCCTCTGGCAGATAGAAATAGAAACAGTGCTAACTGGTGCCAATTAATGCAAATTTCCTGTCCCCTTTAAAGGAGTTACTCTTTTTCCAAATCTAATAAATACTAAAGCAGGCTCAAAACATGGAAAAATGGACATTTAATAAGACAGGAGAAAAAAGCCAGTCTAAACAGGAAACAAGTTCTCAGTTTTCAACATGCACTGTTGCTTTAAATAAAGAAAACCATATGGCAATAGCAAGCAAGAAAACACCATGGGGTGTTGGTGGGCTGGGGTAAACACATGCCACGGGGCATAAAAAGGCATGTGGCCACAGGATGAGGGCCTTTAGCCCCTGGAAGTGCATTTATCTCAGGTTTTCTCAGCCCAACCAGTACTCCGAAGTGTACACCATGAGAGGTTTTATAGAAAATGGGTACCTGTGGAAATCGCTGGAAAAAGGCATGAGGCCACAGACTAAGTGCCTTCAGCTCCCAAAAATGCATTTATCTTTGGCATTCTTAGCCCAACCAGTACTCCAAAGTGTACACCCTGAGGGGGTATTATTGGCTCATAAAATGGGTACCTCTGTGAATCTGTGGAAAGATTTTTTTTTTTACTTTTCAAGAACATTACTAAATAAACATTTGTCAATGCCGAATGTTGATTGCGTTAGTCCGTTGAGCTCATTCAGTGGCCATCTGTCATTCTCCCAGTGATGCAGGCTTTTGTTTTGTACTGAGCTTCTGCCTGTGTTGGCACCCTTTTCTGTCCACAAAGAAATCCTCAGCTGGCCCGATAGAGCTCCGTTGAGGTGGGCCACTCCTCCTCTCTGGCTCGCTCATTCTGTTTCTTCTGGCGCTGCAGGCTGGCCTTTTGTACTGGGCTTCTGCCTCTGTTGGTGTTTTTTTCTGCCCATAAAGAAATCTGCAGTAGTCCCGACACAGGTCCATTGAGGTTGCTCACTCCCCCTCTGTCACCCGCTCGTTTTGTGTCTGCCGGTGCTGCAGGCTAGCCTTTTGTACTGGGCTCCTGCCTGCATTGCTGCTTTTTTCTGGCCACAAAGAAATCCGCAGCAGTCACGATGGAGCTCCGTTGAGTTTGCTCACTCCCCCTTCTCACTCACTTGTTCTGTTTCTCTTACCACTGCGACTGCCCTTTTGTACTGGGCCCCTGGATGCATTGCTGCATTTTTCTGCCCACAAAGAAATCCGCAGCAGTCCCAACAGAGCTCTGTTGAGCTCCCTCACTCCCCCCCTCTCTCACGCACTCACTCACTTGTTCTTTGTCTCCCGCTGTTGCAGGCTGTCCTTTTGTACTGGGCTCCTGCCTGCGTTGGCGGCTTATTCTGCCCACAAAGAAATCTGCAGCAGTCCTGACACAGCTCTGTTGAGCTCGCTCACTCCCCCTCTCTCACTGGCTCGTTCCATTTCTGCCGGATCTGCAGGCTGGCCTTTTGTACTGGGCTCTTGCCTGCGTTGCTGCTTTTTTCTGCCCACAAAGAAATCCACAGCAGTCACGATAGAGCTCCATTGAGGTCGCTCACTCCCCCTGTTTAACTCGCTCATTCTGTTTCTCCTGGTGCTGTAGGCTGCCATTTTGTACTGGGCTCCTGCCTGTGTTGGTGGCTTTTTCTACCCACAAAGAAATCCACAGCTGTCCCGACAGAGCTCTGTTGAAGTTGCTCACTCCCCCTGTCTCACTCACTCATTCTGGTTCTCCTGGCACTGCAGGCTGCCCTTTTGTACTGGGCTCCTGCCTCTGTTGGTGCCTTTTTCTGGCCACAAAGCAATCTGCAGCAGTCCCGACAGAGCTCTGTTAAGCTCGCTCACTCCCCCTCTCTCACTCACTCACTCATTCTGTTGCTACCGGCGCTGCAGGCTGCCCTTTTGTACTGGGTTACTGCCTGTATTTCCGCCTTCTTCTGCCCACAAAGAGATCTGCAGCAGTCACGATAGAGCTCCGTTGAACTCACTCACTCCCCATTCCTCACTCGCTTGCTCTGTGTCTCCCAGTGCTGCAGGCTGCCCTTTTGTACTGGGCTTCTGCCTGCATCAGCACCTTTTTTTGCCCACAAAGAAATCTGCAGCTGTCCCAACAGAGTTACGTTGAGGTCGCTCACTCTGCCTGTCTCACTTGTTCATTCCATTTCTCCTGGCACTGCAGGCTGCCATTTTGTGGTTGGCTCCTGCCTCTGTTGGTGCCTCTTCCTGCCCACAAAGAAATCTGCAGCAGTCACGATAGACCTCCGTTGAGCTCGCACACGCCCCACTCTCTCACTCACTCATTCTGTTTCTGCTGGCGCTGCAGGCTGGCCTTTTGTACTGGGCTCTACCCTGAGTTTCTGCCTTTCTCTGCCCACAAAGAAATCCACAGCAGTCCTAACAGAGCTCTGTTGAGCTCTCTCATTCCCTGCTCTCACTCGCTCATCCCATCTCTGCTGCCGCTCCAGGCTGCCCTTTTGTACTGGGCTCCTGCCTGCATTGCCGCCTTCTTCTGCCCACAAAGAAATGTGCAGCAGTCATGATAGAGCTCCATTGAGCTTGCTTACTCCCCCTCTCTCAGTCGCTTGTTCTGTTTCTACCACTGATGCAGGCTGCCCTTTTGTACTGGGCCCCTGCGTGCATTGCTGCCTTTTTCTGTCCACAAAGAAATTTGCAGCAGTCTCGACACAGCTCCATTGAGATCGCTCACTCCCCCTCTCTCACTTGCTCATTCCGTTTCTGCCAGTGCTGCAGGCTGGCCTTTTGTACTGGGCTCCTGCCTACATTGCTGCCTTTTCCTGCCCACAAACACATCTGCTGCAGTCACACTAGAGCTCCTGTTAGGTTGCTCACTCCCTCTGTCTCGCTCGCTCATTCTGTTTCTCCTGGTGCTGCAGGCAGTCCTTTGGTACTGGGCTCCTGCCTCTGTTGGCACCTTTTTCTGCCCACAAAGAAATCTGCAGCAGTCCTGACAGAGCTCCGCTGAGCTTGCTCATTCCCCGCACTCACTCGCTCGTCCCGTTTCTGCCATCACTCCAGGCTGCCCTTTTGTACTGGGCTCCTGCCTGTGTTGCCGCCTTCTTCTGCCCACAAAGAAATGTGCAGCAGTCACGATAGAGCTCCATTGAGCTTGCTCACTCCCCCCTCCCTCACTCGCTCACTCTGCCTCTCCCACTGCTGCAGGCTGCCCTTTTGTACTCGAGGCCACAAGCTTTTGAACCCAAAAGCAACCCGACTGCACAAACACCTGTCAGTTAACCAAATAAATCATCACGAACCACAACACATTATCTTCACATTTTATTCTGGTCACAACTGTTTCACAGCACAGCATAGATAAAGTGCGGCGACTTAACTTCGATGAAAATTAATTAAAAACTTTCACCATCTAAGTGCACACATGTTCTGACCGGGTCAGCCGAGCAGAGACCAGCCACATGCGTGATGGCGGCAGAGAATCAGCTGACGTTTCGGCTTAGCGCCTTCCTCAGGAGCTCTGCTCGGCCCCAGGCCAGTCAGGGAGTATGTGTGCTGGAGTAGTTTAGTGAATTTTTCTGCTCGAGGGGTGTCGCCATATATATCTATGCTGATGCTGTGTGTGTGACAAATAAATGAGAGATCTTAACAAATGTATATTTAGTTAACAACAGTGTCATTTAATGCAATCAGGTGCTAGATTCATAAACAGTAACCTCAAGTAATTCTCTCTGATTCCGATTTTGCACCAGGTCGAATATATTCACATTTAGTGAATTCGAGCTCCTCAGCTGTTGGTTTGTTTGTTTGCCCTTTTGTACTGCCTTCATTGGCACCTTTTTTTGCCCACAAAGAAATCTGCAGCTGTCCCGACAGAGTTCCATTAAAGTTGCTCACTCTGCCTGTCTCACTTGCTCATTGCGTTTCTCCTGGCACTGCAGGCTGCCGTTTTGTAGTTGACTCCTGCCTCTGTTGGTGCCTCTTCCTGCCCACAAAGAAATCCACAGCAGTCCCAACAGAGCTCCGTTGAGCTCGCTCACTCCCCCCTCTCTCACTCACTCATTCTGTTTCTGCTGGCGCTCCAGGCTGCCCTTTTGTACTGGGCTCCTGCCTGCATTGCCACCTTCTTCTGCCCACAAAGAAATCTGCAGCAGTCATGATAGAGCTCCATTGAGCTCACTTACTCCCCCTCTCTCAGTCGCTCATTCTGTTTCTCCCGCTGCTGCAGGCTGCCCTTTTGTACTGGGCCCCTGCGTGCATTGTTGCCTTTTTCTGTCCACAAAGAAATTTGCAGCAGTCCCGACACAGCTCCATTGAGATCGCTCACTCCCCCTCTCTCACTCACTCACTCATTCCATTTCTGCCAGTGCTGCAGGCTGGCCTTTTGTACTTGGCTCCTTCCTGCATTGCTGCCTTTTTCTGCCCACAAACAAATCTGCAGCTGTCACAATAGAGCTCCTGTTAGGTTGCTTACTCCCCCTGTCTCACTCGCTCATTCTGTTTCTCCAGGTGCTGTAGGCTGTCCTTTTTGTACTGGTCTCCTGCCTCTGTTGGTGACTTTTTCTGCCCACAAAGAAATCTGCAGCAGTCCCAACAGAGCTCAATTGAGCTCGCTCATTCCCCGCACTCACTCGCTCGTCCCGTTCCCGCCACCGCTCTAGGCTGCCCTTTTGTACTGGGCTCCTGCCTGCGTTGCCACCTTCTTCTGCCCACAAAGAAATGTGCAACAGTCCCAACACAGCTCTGTTCAGCTCGCTCACTCCCCCTCTCTCACTCGCTTGTTCCATTTCTGCCAGCACTGCAAGCTGGCCTTTTGTACTGGGCTTCTGCCTGTGTTGACGCCTTTTCCTGCCCACAAAGAAATCTGCAGTTGTCCCGACAGAGCTCCATTGAGGTCACTCCCTCCCCCTGTCTTACGCACTCATTCTGTTTCTCCTGATGCTGCAGGCTGCCCTTTTGTACTGGGCTCCTGCCTCTGTTGATACCTTTTTCTGCCCACAAAGAAATCTACAGTAGTCCTGACAGAACTCCATTGACCTCGCTCATTCCCCCTCTCTCACTCGCTCGTCCCGTTTCTGCCGGCACTGCAGGCTGCCATTTTGTATGAGGCTTCTGCATGCATTGCCGCCTTCTTCTGCCCACAAAGAAATGTGCAGCAGTCACGACAGAGCTCTGTTGAGCTTGCTCACTGTCCCTCTCTCTGTCGCTCGTTCTATTTCTTCCACCGCTGCAGGCTGCCCTTTTGTACTGGGCCCCTGCTTTTTCTGCCCACAAAAAAATCCACAGCAATCCCAACAGAGCTCCATTGAGCTCACTCACACCCCTCCCTCACTCGCTCATTCCATTTCTGCTGGCACTGCAGGCTGGTCTTTTGTACTGGGCTCCTGCCTGCATTGCCACCTCTTCCTGCCCACAAACAGATCTGCAGCAGTCACGATAGAGCTCCTATGAGGTCACTCGCTCCCCCTGTCTCACTCACTCATTCTGTTTCTCCTGGTGCTGCAGGCTGCCCTTTTGTACTGGGCTTCTGCCTGCATTGCCGCCTTCTTCTGCCCACAGATAAATGTGCAGCAGTCACATTAGAGCTCCAATGAGCTCGCTCACTCCCCCTCTCTCACTTGCTCGTTCTGTTTCTCCCACTGCTACAGGCTGCCCTTTTGTACTGGGACTCTGCGTGCACTGCTGCCTTTTTCTGCCCACAAAGAAATCTGCAGCAGTCCCAACACAGCTCTGTTCAGCTTGCTCCCCCCCCCCTCACTCACTCGTTCTGTTTCTGCCGACGCTGCAGGTTGGCCTTTTGTACTGGGCTCCTGCCTGCATTGCCACCTTTTCCTGCCCACAAACAAATCCGCAGCAGTCACGATACAGCTCCGTTGAGGTCGCTCGCTCCCCCCCTCACTCGCTCGTTGTGTTTCTCCTGGCACTGCAGGCTGCCCTTTTGTACTGGGCTCCTGCCTGCATTGGCATCTTTTTCTGCCCACAAAGAAATCCGCAGCTGTCCTGACAGAGCTCCATTGAGGTCGCTCACTCCCCCGTCTTACGTTCTCATTCTGTTTCGCCTGGTGCTGCAGGCTGGCCTTTTGTACTGGGCTCCTGCCTCTGTTGCCACTTTTTTCTGCCCACAAAGAAATCTGCAGCAGTCCTCACACAGCTCCATCATCCTAGCTCATTCCCCCTTTCTCACTCGCTTGTCCCATTTCTGTCAGCACTGCAATCTGCCCTTTTATACGGGGCTCCTGCATGCATTGCCTCCTTCTTCTGCCCACAAAGACATGTGCAGCAGTCACGATAGAGCTCTGTTAAGTTCGATCACTGCCCCTCTCTCCGTCACTCATTCTGTTTCTCCCGGCGCTGCAGGCTGTCCTTTTGTACTGGGCCCCTGCATGCATTGCTGCCTTTTTCTGCCCACAAAGAAATCCACAGCAGTCCCAACAGAGCTCTGTTGAGCTCGCTCACTCCCCCTCTCTCACTCTCTTGTTGCATTTCTCCTGGAGATGAGGCTGCCCTTTTGTACTGGGCTCCTGCCTCTGTTGACACCTTTTTCTGCCCACAAAGAAATCTGCAGTAGTCCCAACAGAGCTCTGTTGACCTCACTCACTCCCTTCCCCCTCTCACTCGCTCGTTCCATTTCTGCTGGCGCTGCAAGCTGCCCTTTTGTGCGGGGCTCCTGCATGCATTGCCACCTTTTTCTTCCTCCCACAAAAAAATCTGCAGCAGTCACGATAGAGCTCCATTGAGCTCACTCACTACCCCTCTCTCTGTCGCTCGTTCTATTTCTTCCACTGCTGCAGGCTGCCCTTTTGTACTGGGCCCCTGCATGCATTGCTGCCTTTTTCTGCCCACAAAGAAATCTGCAGCAGTCCCAACAGAGCTCCGTTGAGCTCACTCACTCCCCCTTCCTCACTCGCTTGTTCTGTGTCTCCCAGCACTGCAGGCTGCCCTTTTGTACTGGGCTTCTGCCTGCGTTGGCGCCTTTTCCTGCCCACAAAGAAATCTGCAGCAGTCCCGACAGAGCTCAGCTGAGCTCGGTCACTCCCCCCCCCCACTCGCTTGATCCTAATCTGTCCCAAACACTGATTTCCGGCAGCGACTGCGGTATTCTGCACTAGAAGTGCGAAAACACATTTTGGCCAGGATGTGAAAAATGACAGCTGTAATGTTCATAAGGAGGTGTGGAAAAATGCCAGTGCTGAAAATGTGGTGTGAAAATATTACTAATTTGCGAAGTTACAAGAGTGCATGGAAACTGCACAATGCACGCTCATAACACAGTCATTTTATGGACTTTCATCACAAAATTTTCAACATAGGCAATTTAGGACCTTTACTCATGAACAGTGTCAGTGTGATTTTTCTTAATGTGTCCCGAACACTGATTTCCCACAGCAACCGCGCAATTGTGCACCAGAAGAGCAAAAACACATTTCGGCCAGGATGTGAAAAATGACAGCTACATTGTTCATAAGGAGGTGTGGAAAATGGCAATGTTGAAAATCTGGAGTCAAAATATTGCAAAGTTGCGAAGGTATGAGCGTGCGTTGAAACTGTGCACCGCACACTCGTAGCACACTCATTTTATGGACTTTCGTCACCAAATTTACAACATAGGCATTTTAGGACCTCTGCTAATGAACAGTGTCACTGTCATTTTCATAATGTGTCCAGAACATGGATTTCCCACAGCGACAGTGCTATTCTGCGCTGGAAGTGCGAAAACACATTTCGGCCAGGATCTGAAAAATGACAGCTGCACTGTTCATAAGGAGGTACAGAACAATGCAACGTTGAAAATCTGGAGTGAAAATGTTATAAATTTGCGAATTTATGAGCGTGCTTGTAAACTGTGCAATGCACGCTCGTAACACAGTCATTTTTATGGAGTATCAGCACCAAATTTTCAACATAGGCATTTTAGGACCTCTGCTCATGAACAGTGTCACTGTCATTTTTATAATCTGTCCCAAACACTGATTTCCCACTGCGGCCGCGCTATTCTGTGCCGGAAGTGCGAAAACACATTTCAGCCAGGATATGAAAAATGACAGCTGTTCTGTTCATAAGGAGGTATGGAAAAATTACAATGTTGAAAATCTGGCATGAAAATATTGCAGATTCATGAAGTTACAAGCGTGCGTAGCAACTGCACAACGCACGTTCGTAAAAAAGTCATTTTTTTGATTTTTCCACCAAATTTGCAACACAGGTTTTTTGAGAGCCCACCTCATGAACACTGGCACTGTCATTTCATTACTCGGTCCTGAAAGGTGATTCCATGCAGTGACTGCGAAATCACCTTTCGGGGTCAAGTAATGCCATGACTGTGGCAGAATTCATGAGGAGGGGTCCTGAGAAACCCATGTTGAAAATTTGGTGCCAAAATTCCAAAAAAATGACTGAGATATGCATCAAAGTTGGAAAAACTGTATTTATTCCATTATACAGCTTACTGGCATTTCCTCAGTTCGCGGTCGGCTTTGAAGAGTGCAGACGTGTTCGCGGTCCACCGAAGATCATCACGCTGGACTCTGGAGGTAAGTGTGGGGTGAGGTGGGGGTTGGGAGGCAGGGTGCACAGTGGGTGGGCGTGGGTTGCAGGAGGGGGGCAGGGAGACTGCAGAGGGACCCTTTCCTTTTTTCACAGGTGAGAAAAAAAAAAGACATAGCGCTACCGTTTTTTGCTTTCAGGGGTATGTTGCACTCTGGAGTGGGCTCCCAGCGTACCAATGGACTCTTTTTTTTGGGGGGGCAGCTGTATCCGATGGGGGATCGGGCACCCCTCTCGGCACACAACAAAAGGGGGGGCACATCATGCCCACGGGGATTGGGCACCCCCGTTGACACACAACAAAAGGGAGGGTGATATTATGCCGATGGGAATTGGGCACCCCCCATCGGTAAAATAACAGGAGAAGGGACATGATGCTGAGGGGGATTGGGCATCCCCTTGGCAAGCAGGCAGGGAATGCAAGGGAGCCCTGCAATGAGGAGTCGCTCCCTCATTGCAGCGGATGACGCTACAATGACGAGGTGGCCCCTGATTGCAGTAGCTAAAATTTTACAAGTTGGTGGCACACTGGCTAAACTAATGTCAGCAGCAGCGTGCCACCCCATTGGGGAAAGTGGGCAAAGCCTTTAAAGGCTGTGGGGGTTATTGGGCACAACAGTGCCGTGCCTCCACAACCTGCTTCTGGAGAAAGCTGCTACAATATGTTTTTTGCTCATGCGCGCAATCAACGTAAAAAATGTTACAAAAATAAGGTACTTGTGTACAGAAATTAACATCAGGGAAAAGAATTGGAGAGACGGGGGGGCGGGGTCAGTACCCTGAAAAAGTATTAGGTTCCAGGGCTTTCAGGGAACTTGGACAGACTGGACGGACTACAGATCTTTTTCTGCCATCATTGTCTATGTTTCTATGTAGAAAATGGTGGCATAGTTCCTTCAAATGAAGTGAAATTTGCAAATGCTGGGAAGGTGCCATTACAGGGCGATTGAAGGCTAGCTGAGAAGAAAGAGACTTTTTTAAAGTTCGTCATGCATGGAAGTGCAGACGAACTTGTTGATATGAGAGTTGCTATTGAGGTGTGTGTGTGGGGGTGCATCCACTGGAGAACTCTGTTCAAGGGGCAGGTGTGCGGCAGGTGAATCAGTAGGCAGGCTGTCATTGGCTCACTTTCTGTTTTTGAGTGGTGTGCCTCAGTCCTTTGATGTGGAAACAGCCCAGCATTACACTTACTTCCTGGCTGCGCGTCACAGTGCCGTAGCACTTACAGTGACAACAGCTTACATGTGAACTTGCTGAGCCTGTCTTCAAAAGCAAGTCACTCCCTCCCACTGCTCTTGTTCTCCATACTCCCTCCATTCCTGTTAGATCCCCCTCACCAGCAAATCACTCCCTCCTGCTCCCTCCCACTGCTGCTGTTCTCCTTGCACCCTCCATACCTGTTTGAGCCCCCAGCAAATCAATCCCTCCTGCTCCCTCCCACTGCTGCTATCCTCCCTGCTCCCTCCATACCTGTTTGAGCCCCCAGCAAATCAATCCCTCCTGCTCCCTCCCACTGCTGCTATCCTCCCTGCTCCCTCCATACCTGTTTGAGCCCCCAGCAAATCAATCCCTCCTGCTCCCTCCCACTGCTGCTATCCTCCCT
Organism: Neoceratodus forsteri; assembly: GCA_016271365.2. NCBI lineage: Eukaryota > Metazoa > Chordata > Ceratodontiformes > Ceratodontidae > Neoceratodus > Neoceratodus forsteri. Next base: position 331,118,949 of record JADMNL010000026.1, on the reverse strand, counting down.
GCTCCCTCCATACCTGTTTGAGCCCCCAGCAAATCAATCCCTCCTGCTCCCTCCCACTGCTGCTATCCTCCCTGCTCCCTCCATACCTGTTTGAGCCCCCAGCAAATCAATCCCTCCTGCTCCCTCCCACTGCTGCTGTTCTCCTCGCACCCTCCATTCTGTTTGAGCCTCCCCCACAGCAAATCACTCCCTCCTACTGTTGCTGTCCTCCCCGCAGCCTAAGTTCCTGATCCCCTTGGACACTGGGGAGCCACTCCTAGTGTCCAGAAATGTACACAACATCGTTTCCTGTTAACAAAAAGAAAACCATCCCCAGTGTCTTTCTTTGTTTAAACCTGCAAAAAAGAAAACAGTCCACAGTTGTCTCCCCTGTCCCCCTCCCACTGCACACCCACCTCCCCTTAACCCCCCCTTACCTCCAGAGGTCGGGAGCAGTGATCTTCTGTGGACTGGGACATGTCTGCTCTCTTCAAAGCTGACTGGCAAAGTGAAGATTTCAAGATGAGCTGAATAATAGGAATCAGTTGGGGGAGGGTCAACTTAGGTTGATATCTCAGCCATTGTTAGGAATTTTGGCCCTAAATTTGCAACAAAGGGTTCTTGGGACCCCACCTCATGAACACTGTTACTGTAATTTCATTACTCAGTCCCGAAAGGTGATTTCATGGTCGCTGAATGGAATCACCTTTTAGAATCGATTAATGAAATGACAGTGCCACTGTTCACGAGGTGGGGTCCCAAAAAGCCCATGTTGCAAATTGGTGCAGAAATTCCCCAAAATGACTGCATTATGAGTGTGCATTGCAGTTTCTATGCACACTCCTAACCTCACCAGTTTTTAAATTTTTCACTCCAGATTTTCAACATTGCCATTTTTTCACACTTCCTTATGAACAGCATAGCTGTTATTTTTCATATCCTGCCTGAAACATGTTTTCATGCCTGTGGTGCAGAGTGGCATGGTGGCTCTGTGAAATCACCTTTCAGACATGTGAACAAAATGACAGTGGCACTTTTCAAGAGGTGGGGTCATAAGAATGCTACATTGAAAATTTAGTGTGAAAATATTAACAAACAACAAAGTTACTAGCATGCACTTAAATTAATAAATGCAGGCTCGTACCTTTTGGTACTTTTCAATATTTTGACCCCAAATTTTCATCATAGCCATTTCTTCACTGCACCTCATGAATGTGATAGGTGCCATTTTCCAAATCCTGGGCAAAATGTTTTTTGCATCCCGAAAGGTGATTTCGCAGCCACTGCGTGAAATTACCTTTCAAACAGCAGTTGAAATTGTACTCTTCCTTTCTTCATGAGGTAGTGTAATAAGATGGCTATGTTGAAAATGTGGTGTAAAAATATTAAAAAACAATGAAGTTATGAACCCATATTGAAATTTGCCTGCACCGGCTCATAAACCCTCCCCCCCAATGGCACCAGTGCACTCAACGAACTTTCAGCATTGACAAATACTTGTTATGATTCTGTGAAGAGGATTAAAACTCCCAGAGTGACTTGTGTGGTTTGGAGGGAGTTGGTGTTTGAATCGGAGAACAGTAACATGGTAGTACACGATAGTACATAGTAGTACATAGTCAGGAATGGCACCTGGTAGCAGTAGAAATGCATGTAAGAAAAAGTTATTCTTTTGTGTTTAGAGTTACTTGCAGAGTAGAGCAAAGGGCTGTTATCACAGCAATTGGCAAATACCTGTACCAGAGTGCAGTAACAGGACAGACTTTCAGCAGCAAAAACAAAGCGCTCTTTGTATATAAAGTGAAACATTGGCATTTTGATGTTTTTTTTTACATAAAATATATATATATTTTTTTATTAAGTTTTTTGAGGCCCATCGACACCTCCCACCTACTTGGTGATGGAAGTACATGGTGGAGCTGGCAGGTGGCTCCAGCCCCGTGGAGGGGCTCAGTCTCAGGACCTCTGCTTCCCCTGCACCCGACCCTCCCAGTAATCCCCCCATGGGTTGTGCCCCCCGTGGCAGGGCTGAGGGTGAAGGGCGTCGACTCCCCCCCCCGGAGACCAACATCTAGATTCCAGGGGGCCGGCACAGACACTACAGGGCTGTTATGGAGCCTGCCAGCTCCATTTTTTACAGTTTTCTCCCTGCCCCTTGCCATGGTTGCTCACGTACATGTGAAGGCACACGCATGCAGTGACCTGTAGCACCCTCCCTATGCTAGTCACTCCCAACTGCACTACTCCCGGGCCTTCAACCGGAGGCAGCACTGCAGCGGGTGTGGCTGAGTCTCCAACCCAGAGGGGAGAGCTGCCTTACAACTGCTCAATCCATCTCCTGGTCTCCCCCGCCAACCTGGTCTCATTCCTGAACCTGGCTCACCAGCGTGGCACGTGGTGTGGTGTCCAGCTCCACAGCCCTCAGCGCCACCAGGCCAGTTAAAATAATTTGTTTAAATACATTCTGATGGCAGACAAATACAAAAAGTAGTCCCTGATTTTTTAGATTATAAGGCTTTTTTTGCCATAATACTGAGATCTGGCACCTGACTGTGCATCACTAGCTTTTTTAATGCATAGTCAAGTGATGTCTCTCAGCCAGTGAGGTTTCAGGATTTATCCTTGTCATGTTGTACGTTGAAACAACCCTCTTTTTTTTTCTTAGGACATGACAACGTATCTAAAAAAGGAGACACTTAAGATAAGATGGCATCCACAAGTCAAGCTGAGAATTTCATGAAGGAGCTGACCTGTCCTATTTGCCTGGAGTTCTTCACTGCTCCGGTGATGCTGGAATGCGGCCATCACTTCTGCAGGCAGTGCACTGACCAGCAATGGGATAGTCAGGAGGTCCCATCGTGTGCAGAGTGCAGGCAGCAGTTCCCAGCCAGGAAGTACACAGTTAACCGACTGCTGGCCAGTCAGGTGGAAAGAGCTCAGAGAGCAACCTTGGAACAGAATGAAGACAAGCGATCAGGGGAGTTCTGCAGGGAGCATGGTGAGAAGACGAGACTGTTCTGCAAGGAGGACCAGAGTCCCATTTGTGTAAGATGCATTGACTCATCCCAGCACCTAGACCACACCTTTCTACCACTGCAGAATGCAGTAAAACAACGCAAAGTAAGTCCTTTCACAAATGCAGTTTTGCAGATCAAAGTACAGTTATCTACTCTAGAGTTATACAGAATGTGGAATTCTGCCTGCTGAATTCAGGCAGAATAACAATTCTGCTTCCTAAATGGTTTTCAGAATTTTTCAATAAATTTCACAGAATTTCTAAAGTTATTTAAAAGCATCAGTATTTAATAACCATATATACATTATATATATATATATATATATATATATATATAGTCTTTGCAAAAAAACTTCATTAATGCATGAGTTAGGGTTGTTTCCACGGCGACAAAAGTGTGGACATTCAACATTAGGGTTACCACCCCACCCCCACGCCCCCATCCTCCATACACCAACAGATGTTGGGGTGTGCCATGAGGTCATTAGCCCCAACCCTCACCCCATTCCATGTGTAAGCAAGCTGACATGCTACAGTATGGGAGAATGGGGTGAGAGTTAGGACTGATAACCCCATGGCACATCCCGACATCTGTTGGTGTGTGGAGGATGGGGACATGGTGGGGTGGTAACCCTAATGTTGAATTTCTACACTTTTGTCACTGTGGAAACAACCCTAACTGATGCATTAACAAAGTTTTTTGCAAAGAATTTCCTTTCTTTTTGAAAAAGTGTAATATACAGTAAATAGTAAATGGTATGTGTTGCTAAAGGGCCTCATGCTCCCAGCATGATGCCCATTTGTGCACAATGATATGTGTCTGTGGGAGCACAGGACCCTCTGGGCCCTGTGCTCCCACTTACATGTAGCTACAGAGTCATACAGCAGGCCCTATAGGGCAAGGAACCCTTGTAACATAAATCTGCCAATATCTCAGGAACTGTAGCAGCTAGGAAAAAAAATTCAAGTGTCACTGTACTCGTGACAGTGAGACATCCAAGCGACATAAATGAATCCATATCTCGCATTGTTTCCAAGATAGGGGCACCAAAAAGCGCTGTGAGTGCCAAGTCTGAGGGCGTAATAGTGGCCTATGTACATGAGAATGAGCAATTGGAATACTAATTTCCAAATATCTCAGTAACCGTACAAGGTAGAAAAAAAATTCAAAATTTATGGTATTAATGGTTTTCCAACCTACTTCTGTACTTATGGGGGGACTAAGAATTTTTATGACGAAAAATCCATATCTCGCACTGTTTTTGAGATACGGGCACTGAAAGGCATCTCGGGTGCCACAGTGTTATCCTATGGGAACATTTCTCAAATTCAGGATGCTGTAACTATGGGCCTGTTCAATGTCTTTGTACCAAACCACCAAAAGGCACATCTGTGTGACTAGGGCTTGCCACCCTGAAAACTGCAGGCCAATAGCACAATCCACCATGCAACAGTGAAGTGACAAAGAAAACAACACATAGAAAAATGTGTTTGTGCAGTGTTATCGTGATTACTTTTATATTTTCACGGCACTTCCTAAATCTATAATGGAAATGTCATTGTGTACATAAAACTGTCATCGCGATTATTATTTTTTATTGCCCGTGATCAGAAATTGGCAAAATGGTGGAAAAAGTTTGGAAAACTTATTTCCAGACCACCTGTGAAAAACTAATGCCAGGTTCATGTTCCTCTGGACCCGATTTAGTAAACACAACTGTTGGTGTTTGCCAAAGGGCATTATTTTTTGACTTAAAGCAGTTTTTCTCTCTCACTAACTAAAAACAGGATGACAGCAGCATGAAAACAATTTCAACAAAAACTAAATTAATAAATAAATTTCAAGGAGCTTGACAACAAAAAATATGATCACAAAAATTTTCGCAATGCATATATGAATTTTTCCAAAGGCTATAATGGGACATTAAAAAAAATTGAATAACTTTTGGACAGAGCAGTATTTTTTCACCAGATCTTCAAAAGGGCACCAGTTCAACCCAGGCCACATGTAGACAAACAAGTTTGAAGCCACTGAGATGTATACTTTAGTCCATTATGACTTACTGAAAAATGCACAAAAAAAGTGTGATTATTCATTTTTTGAGTGCCCCACAGTTCTAGAACCATATGTCTGACCAGAACAAAACTTTCTAGATCTAGAGATCTATAGTAGGTGGTTGTGCTTTGCAGATTTCAGGCAAATTGGACAAACAGTTGCAAAGTTATTAAAGTGCAAACTTTGAAGTTCAACATAGAAGTGGCCCTGCAACTTACTGGGCCAGTATAATATTGTGTATATATATATATATATATATATATATATAAAATATTATAGATATATATTCAGTAATAATGTTCAAGTGGAAAAAATATCAAGATAGACATTTTTGGGTTATTGATAGCACTGTTATTCACTGCACTGTCTTTGTTTTTGCAGTCTTGACATAGAACCTTAATGATGTGAGTCATTAATTAAAAAATTAGTCATAAAAGCTGTTTTAACAATATCTGAGAAAACTAAAAATACACGGAGTATAATCCTTAGGATGCCAGAAATACAGTTTTATTAGGAAGAAAAAAAACTCTTTGATATTTTTTTGCTGACTTAACAAATACTGATGCTTTATTTTAAACCCCAGATTATTTTTGGGGTGGATTAGATAAATCGTAGATTAGTTTTTTGTGGTTTGTGGAAACCTGATCTGCAGGTTATGTAAACTACAACTTAGTAATCCATGGTTCAAATTCCACTTATGAAATATTGGAATTCTGCTTCCAATGGAATTCTGCAGAGTTAGTTGGAATGTTCTGAAATACCACGGAGAAAGGCAGCAGCAGCTAAGGCTAACAGGATGCTGGGATGTGTTGCCTGGGGCATCACCTCATGGAGGAGGGAGGTTATCCTGCCACTGTACAGTTCACTGGTCAGACCAAACCTTGAGTACTATGTGCAGTTCTGGTGGCACTGCTTAAAGAAAGATGCCAGGTTACTAGAGCAGGTCCAGCACAGAGTCACCAGGATGATCATGGAACAAACCCTATGAGGACAGACTGAGGGAGCTCAACATGTACTCCTTAGAGGAGAGGAGGGATAAGATCGAAATCTTCAAATATATGAGGGGCATAAACAAGGTCAGTACAGAGGGGGCGTTTTAGATAAAAAGGAGGGAGAAACACTAGGGGGCACAGTCTGAAATTGGAGGGGGGACAGTTCAAGAGAGAAATGAGAAATGAGAAAACACTACTTCATGGTAAGGGTGGTGGATTGGTGGAAGGCACTCCCGAAGGAGTTGGTAGAGTTAAAGTCAGTGGCCAGTTTTAAGAAGGGATGGACAGGATCAAGGGAAGGTCAAGGGGAAGGTCACTACTGGACAGGGGTGGGGGTGGGGATGGGTAGCTGCAAAGTAGCACACCACTAGCTGCACGTTGGAGCAGACTCGATGGACCTTGAGGTCTGTATCTGCTGGCATTTTTCATATGTTCATAATTCCATTCTGTCAGAATTTGAAAATTTGGCAGCGCAGCACTAATCTAATCCCAGTGATGAATGTGAGCAAAGATCTTCAGGAACAAACGTTCTATTCCTCCAGACCATGGAGCCTATACAACCAGTGCAACAAGTGGTTAGAAAGGCAAGCAAAATGCTAGCATGCATAGGGAGGGGCATTGCAAGTCGGAGGAAGGAGGTGATCATGCCACTGTACAGGTCCATGGTTAGACCACAGCTGGAGTATGGGGTACAGTTCTGGAGACCTCACTTACAAGGAGACATAGATAGAGTGGAGAGGGTCCAGAAAAGGGTGACCAAAATGGTGCAGGGCTTGCACAAGAGATCATACAAAGAAAGGATCAAAGAGCTTGACCTGTATATGCTAGAAACAAGGAGGGAAAGGGGTATATGATAGAAACTTTTAAATATGTGCGGAGAATTAAGAAGGTAAGGGAAGGGAGCATCTTCAAGGTGAGAGAAAACACAGAAACCAGGGCGCACAGCTTAAAGCTGAAGGGGGAAAAATTCAAAGGAAATGTGAGAGGACAGTATTTCACTGAGAGGGTGGTGGATCCCTAGAATAGGCTGCATGAATGGGTGGTGGGTGTAAACTCAGTGGGGGAGTTCAAGAGGGCATGGAATAACTACATGGGCTTAAACAAGAAAGGAAATGGTATGGATCCATTTGGTATAAGGGAGACTGCACTGGGGAGGGGGGCAAATCAGCAGGGAGTAAGGGGAAAGGACAGAGAAGCCTATGGAGGAGGAAAAGGGGCAAATTAGATGAGACGATGGGTCCTTTTCTGCCAACAGATTTCTGTTTTTCTTTTTTTTTTTCTTTACAGCAGCTGTATCCTGTGTAAAAACCCTCTCCTGCCAGTAGGGGGAGAGAGCATGTTTACTAGAATGCCATACCATGGAGCCTATGGGTTGGTGGAGTCTCTGACAGCTAGTGAGTGGAGCTAGAGCACCAATTTATGGGAGCTGAAAGATGTGTACCAGGATGGCTCAGTGATAGAATACAGGTGTGCTTCTGGGGCATCTCAACATTAGACTGTTTGCCAGGCCACCTAAGAAGCCAGGAGCCCCTTCCTAGTAGAAGCTGTCTGTGGACCCAGTGTATGTGAGAACAGCAGAACTCATTGTCTGGTCTTCTGGTAGCCTTCGGGGACAGATACCAGGACAGCGGTTAAAATTTGAGGGATTTTGGAGTCAGACCATTTAATGCAGCTCACCATTAATTCTGGTGGGAGTGTAGTGGATCATTGGGAGGGGTAGGGCATCCTAAGGGGGGCTGTCACTCATGGGAAGTTTCTGGTGGTCTTGTAGCTCACAATGGATATCACAGAATGGTGTAGTACACTCTGTGTGGCAATATTGATCTTGCACCTTTGAGAAAAGAAATGTTTCCAGAGATGCTGCTAATGAGTAGAGCTTTATTGTAGTCCTCAGCTCGACTGATGTCACAAGAATTCACTTAATTGTGGTGTTCAACTTAACTGATGTCACTGGCTTCTGCTTCATTGTAGTCTTCACTGTAACTGATGTCCCTGGGTTCTGTTTCATTGCAGTCATCAGCTCAGCTGGTGTCACAGGGTTACCCTTCATTGTAGCCTTCAGCTCAGCTGGTGTCACTGGGTTCTGCTTCATTGTAGACATCAGTCCTCAGTTCAGTTGATGCAACGGGAATTCTCTTCATTGTAGTCTTCAACTTTGCTGATATCACTGGGTTCTGTTTCATTGCAGTCATCAGCTCAGCTGATATCACTGGGTTCTGCTTCATTGTAGACATCAGTCCTCAGTTCAGTTGATGCCATGGGAATTCCCTTCATTGTAGTCTTCAACTACTGATGTCACTGGGTTCTGCTTCATTGCAGTCATCAGCTCAACTCATGTCACTGAGTTACAGTTCATTGCAGTCTTCAGCTCAACTGATGTCACTGGGTTCTGCGTCATTGTAGGCATCAGTCCTCGTTTCAGGAGCAGGCACCATCATTCAATGAATGGAAGGCTGAGTGCTTGGAAGTTCTGAGACTAGAGAGGCACACTCACTTGATGCTATGCCAAGCTCATATATTCAGCTGTAAGTGAGACACAATTTATAATTGTTTCTCTTCTCCAACCTAGTAAGCCTTTAGGCTGCCAGTAAACTATCCCTCCTTATCTGATCCCTCCCCCTTCCCCTTCTGCTTTCTTTGCTATGCTTCTCATATTGATTTATTTCTTCAGGGGAATGTTGTTCAAGGATTAGTGGGGTAACTTCCTTCTATTACTAAGGTAATTTATATATAATTTATAATTAATAATTTAATGAGTACTGTGTGCAGTTTTAGAAGTCTATGTTAAGTTACTGAAGTAATGTTAATTTTTTAGGTGAGGCATGAATGATTATTGCTGTATTGTTTTTGTTAATTACTTCTGGCATTATTTTTGTGCATTGTATTTTAATTCAATAAGATTTTATTGATAGAAAAAAAAATCAGCCCTCAGTTCAGTTTAAGCCACAGGAATCCCTTTCACTGTAGTCTTCAGCCCAACAGGTGCTACTGGGTTCTGCTTCATTGTAGACATCAGTCCTCAGTTCTGCTGATGCCATGGGAATCACCTTCATTGTAGCCTTCAACTGAACTGGCGTCACTGGGTTCTGTTTCATTGCAGTCATCAGCTCAGCTGATGTCACTGTATTCTACATCATTGTAGCTTTCAGCTCAACTGATGTCCCTGGGTTCTGTTTCATTGCAGTCATCAGCTCAGCTGGTGTCACTGGATTACCCTCCATTGTAGCCTTCGGCTCAGCTGGTGTCACTGGGTTCTGCTTCATTGTAGATATCAGTCCTCAGTTCAGTTGATGCAATGGAAATTCCCTTCATTGTAGTCTTCAGCTCTGCTGATATCACTTGGTTCTGCTTCATTGCAGTCATCAGCTCAGCTGGTGTCACTGGGTTCTGCTTCACTGTAGACATCAGTCCTCAGTTCAGTTGATTCCATGGGAATTCCCTTCATTGTAGTCTTCAACTTTGCTGATATCACTAGGTTCTGCTTCACTGCAGTCATCAGCTCAACTGATGTCACTGGGTTCTGCTTCATTGTAGACATCAGTCTTCAGTTCAGTTGATGCCATAGGAATTCCCTTCATTGTAGTCTTCAGCTGCTGATATTAGTGGGTTCTGCTTCATTGCCGTCATCAGCTCAGCTGGTGTCACTGAGTTACAGTTCATTGCAGTCTTCAGCTCAACTGATGTCACTGGGTTCTGCGTCATTGTAGGCATCAGTCCTCGTTTCAGGAGCAGGCACCATCATTCAATGAGTGGAAGGCTGAGTGCTTGGAAGTTCTGAGACTAGAGAGGCTCACTCACTTGATGCTATGCCAAGCTCATATATTCAGCTGTAAGTGAGACACAATTTATAATTGTTTCTCTTCTCCAACCTAGTAAGCCTTTAGGCTGCCAGTAAACTATCCCTCCTTATCTGATCCCTTCCCCTTCCCCTTCTGCTTTCTCTGCTATGCTTCTCATATTGATTTATTTCTTCAGGGGAATGTTGTTCAAGGATTAGTGGGGTAACTTCCTTCTATTACTAAGGTAATTTATATATAATTTATAATTAATAATTTAATGAGTACTGTGTGCAGTTTTAGAAGTCTCTGTTAAGTTACTGAAGTAATGCTTATTTTTTAAGTGAGGCATGAATGATTATTGCTGTATTGTTTTTGTTAATTACTTCTGGCATTATTTTTGTGCATTGTATTTTAATTCAATAAGATTTTATTGATAGAAAAAAAATCAGTCCTCAGTTCAGTTTATGCCACAGGAATCCCTTTAAATCAATCAATCGATCAAATCTTTATCCAGGTGGACACCGTTGAGCAAGCTTATTTACAAGGTGGACCTGCATCACACAAGGTCAATAGCAGTATACATAATCACACATATATACAGGCATTGACGTAGTACATAGAAGTAAACAAAAAAGAAATAAACAAAATAAAGTAACAGTAAGCTCTGGAGTCCAATAGGTACACTTTATACTTTTTTCTAGTAATTTACAAGACATGTTTTAGGGGAAGGTGCGATAAAGGAGACTACGGTGAGACCCAGAAAAGGTAAAGGTTACAGGGTGGGGGGCAGGGCAATTGTCTTAATCGTGGAATGGTACTGGAATACCCACTTGTGGATAAGTGCTACAGATTATATGGGTTGATGGCTTTAGTATCACTGACTGCCCGTAGCCATAGATTCCTGCGGTGATTAGTCTTGGTACACGGCTTTCAGGTAGAGGAGTATGGTTGGGGGATGCGGGCGTTGGTTCCAGAGGTGCCTTACATCTGGAGACTACGGGTGCATGCGGCATCTAGGCTGGGACTCAGGCACACTATCATTAAAAGAGGAGCGCAACCCAAATCAAGGGTTCTCTGATGTCAGCTTAGGGGCACAACCCTAATCGAGGGTTCTCTGATATCGGCTTTGGGGACGCCGAGCGCCGGCGGGCATAGTTCCTGTGGCGAATGGTCAAGGGATGCAGGCGTCTGTTTTAGAAGCACCTGCCACCTGAAAAACTACGGGTGCATGCGGCGTCCGGGCGGGGACTCTGACAGATTATCACTACTAGAGGAGCTTAACCCAAAATGAGGGTTCTCTGATGTTGGCTTTGGGGGCCGGTTCCTGCGGTAGCTACACCCGGAGCTCAGTGGGGACGTTCACATTTTGGGATTTGAGTATGGGCATGGGGCAGAGGGATGGTAAGGCAAGGGTGAGAAAGGTGAGAGGTTTCTGCTGAGTAGGTTGTTTTAATGTGTTCGAGGCTGTAGAGATAATACGCATAGAAGCATAAGTTCATAGGCAGTGGAAGCAGTGACATACTTCATTGATTATTTTAGCATATAAAGTCTTGAATACTGCAATGCTTACAGGGAATCTTAATTTCAAGAGTTTCTGTGTCTCATTCCAGAGGGTTGGCCGTGAGTAGCCTATGGCTGCTCTCCCTATGCGCATGTGGACCCTAGGGATCCTCAGGGAGCTTATGGAGCAGCTCCTTAGGGCATAGTTTCGAAGCTCGCTTAGAGGCAGTATGTCAGAGATATAATGTGGTAATTTGCCAGTGATCACTTTTAGTGTCCATACAGTGGCGTTCCTGTTGCGTCTATATTGTAGAGAAGTCCATCCCACTGCAGCGTATAAGGAGCAGTGATGGGTAGAGGAGGGGAGGCCGGTAATAAAGCGTAGCGCTCTGTGGTATAAGACATCCAGCTTACCCAGATATAAGGCATTGCAGTGATAATAGATGAAGTCAGCATTGTCTATTAAGGAGATGAAGGTGGACTGTACAAGTAGTCTTTTTGCCTCTGTGGTCAGAAGTCAATTTATCCCGAAGAAGAGTCCCAGCCTCTGCCTCAGTTTTTTCAACATATCTTCCAAGTGATCCCCGAAGGAGAGCTTATGGTCTAGCCAGTCCCCCAGACATTTAAATTTGGGGACGAACTCCAAGGTTTCTCCCAATAAGGTGGTGATAGGGGGTAAGGTGTCAATAGTAGGGTAAGCCGGTTGGTTGCCAGGAGAAAGAATCATAGCCATCGTTTTTTTGGCATTAAGGAGCAGTTTTTTGCTGAGAAGCTGGTATTGAAGTATGTCGAATTCAAGATGCAGATCTTTGCAGGCAGCTTCCGGTGATAACCGGCTTAGGTATAAAACTGTGTCATCCGCAAATAGGTGAATATTAGCTTTCTTAATGCCAAGGTTGATGCTGTTAATATATATGGTGAAGAGTATAGGTCCCAGGATGGAGCCTTGAGGGACACCTCTTAATAAAGGTTTAGTGGAGGAGAGCTCCCCTTCTGCCTTGACCTGCTGATGTCTGTTTGTTAAGTAGTCCTGGAACCAGCCTAAGGAGGTGGTGTCTAGACCTATGGCTTTTAATGATGACAGGAGTAGGGAGTGGTGGACAGTGTCGAATGCCTTGCTGAGATCCAGGAAGACAGCGCAGACAAATTTTTGTTTTCAAGGTCATATTGTCAATCGTTTGTTACCTCGGCCAATGCTGTGACCGTACTGTGATTAGTTCGGAAACCTGACTGTATAGGATTCAGGAAGTCAGTCTTATGCAGGAATGCACGTAGCTGGGCATTCACTATTTTTTCTAGGCATTTTGATATGATGGGGAGTAGTGAAATTAGCCTGTAATTATTTAGGTCACAGGGATCCCCAGATTTAAAAAGCAGGATAATGTGGTCAGTTTTCCATAAATTGGGGAGGGTCCCCTGAGATAATAACAGATTGAACAGATGTGTAATGGGCACTGCCAGGACATGCCAGGCAACCTTTATGTAGTAGGGGTCTAAAGAGTCTGCGCCCTGCAATTTTTTTGGTGTCCAAATGAAGAAGTTGGTCTTTGACTTCTTTTAGGGTGGCAGGTAAGAAGGAAAAGGTGGCGTTCGTAATGTTCGGCTCAGAGGCAAGGCATTCATCTGAGAGCGCAGGCTACAAGCTGGTGAGTTATCAAAAGCTAGACCAGCCGAGGCAAAGCAATTATTGAATGCTTGTAAAATTTCCTTTTTGCTGCAGATAACGACATTGTTTGAGAAGATTTTTGGTGGGAGAGCGTTTCCTGTAGTGTGGCCAGATAGGTCTTTTATTGTGGACCAGAATTTGGTTGGGCATTTTGAAGCGGCATCTAGCTCAGTACGGTAGAAATTGGACTTGGCTTTTCTGATCAACTTTGCACAGGAATTCCTTGTGGTTCTAAAGAGACCCCAGTCTTTGGCGAGTTGAGATTGAGCCTTTTCCAAAGCTGGTCCCATTTTAGTAATGCAGATTTGAGGTCAGCAGTAAACCAGCGATATGTTCTGGATTTTACATGAGATTTGACCAGAGGAGCATGGGTATTAAGGGCATTTGTTAGGATTTCTTGGAAAATAGTATATGCATAATTCACCGATTTGGCGAGGAAAAAGTTTTGCCAGAGAGGAGAGGCCTTGAGATCGTTGATATAGGTCAGCGGGTCAGAGTTCCATTTTGATCTTTAGTACAGCGTGGCTCAGTTGGTAGCACATCCACCTCTGGACCAGAAGGTCGTGGGTTCTCATCCCACACTGAGATTGGACTTGCACCTAAAAATCGCTGGCATCCGAGTGCAGTATTGGGGGTTGCTGTACTGCTGGGGTGTGCCGTCCTTCAGATGAGATGTTAAACTGAGGTCCCTTCTGCCCATCCTGGTGCTGTCCTGGTGGGTGTCCAGGAGGAAGTAAAAGAACCCAGGGCACTCTTCGCAAAGAGCAGGGAACATTCCCAGTGTCCTGGCCAACATCCCCCTTCCCATAAACCGGTTCATGCAATTATCCAGGCTGTGTGTGGGTGATGATGTGCGATGTGGCTGCCACCACACATTCAGTCAATTCACTATCAGTCTAGCATTGCTTGTAAAGTGCTTTGGGATACTGTGTATGAAAAGCGCTATATAAATGCTGATTCTTCTTCTTCTTCTTCTTCTAGAGAATTTCGAGGTGGAGTTGGTCATATGGTTTGTTCTCACACCAGCAATAAAGCAGTGGTCACTAACATCGGCATGGGAGAAGAGATGTGGTTTGTTTGCTAGTAGGACATCTAGGAGGGTGCTGCTTGCTGGATTTTTCTTATTAATGCGTGTTGGTTCATTGATGAGTTGTGAAAGACCATGGGAGTCACAGAGGGATTTGAGAGGTAGAGAGGCGCTGGACAGCCAGTCGTAGTTAAGGTCTCCCAGTATTATAGTTTCTAGGTTACTGAAGTCCAACATAGATGATATGTGGGTCAGGAGCTGTGGTCCAGCAGAGGGTGGTCTGTAACAGCTGATGATTCGAATGGCTGACACAGAAGTGGTATCAATTTTTAGGGACAGACATTCCTATGCGTTGGCAAGTGAAGAGGAGTCAAGTATAGAGACTGTGAATTTGTCCTTGATGTAGATGGCAACTCCACCACCCCTAGTTTGTCTGTCAGCTCTGAATAGTAGATAGTTGGGTATGCCGATCTTCTGACCAGAGGTGGCTGGCCGGAGCCAGGACTCTGAGATAACAAGCACGTCAGGTTCAGTGTGTGATATCCAAGCTTGGATGAAGGAGAATTTTCTTACAAGGCTACATACCATTAACGTGCATAAAGTTAATTCCTTTTAATTTAGAGAGCTCTGAGGGTGAGGTGATGTATTTTGTGGGCCCAGGGTTGAGCTCGACATTACCTGAGTAAAGTAATAGAAGGAGTATGAGTTTCCTTAGGGCAGTAAAGGATATTTTGGAGATTTTCATCCTTAGCGGGTTGGATGCAGCATCCTGGTATAAATGCGGGAGCTTACTGCCAGTATTATGTTGTCCTAGCATTACATAGCATAGGACCTTAGCTGTGAGCTACCACAGAGTGTGCTCACTGGGTGGAGGAGTCCGGTTCTTTCCCGATGGGATCTGGCTTCTTGTGCCGCACCAAATATGCCACCCGATTTGGTAAGTGTGCAATGGTACAGAGGTGTTGCAAGAGTTGAGTAGGGACCTAATGTGTGCACATTCAATGGAGGACGGGTGAATCTCCCCACTTAGGTAGGTCCTATTCAGAGATTCCCCTAGTAAAGGTAATATACATAGGGTGCAAGAAAGCTGGAGCCACAATGCCAACGACATGGTTTTAGTGTAGGTAGTTAGGAAGAGAAACTTGTATAGGAGGCATGGCTCCTTAAGGTAAATTTATAAAGCTGGGTTAATGTGGAGGGCAGCGCACCATAAGGATTGTCAAAGTACTAGGGCAGAAGGAAGGAGTGAGAGAAACAAAAAAGAAGTAGAAAGTGGGGGCCAATGGCAGCAAGGGGCAGAGCAAGACGGTCTATATAGAATTGTGCAGGGAGGGGATGTGCAGGGAGGGGGGGGATGGGCAGGTGGGTGAAAATTTGCAGCTTTGCCGTACCTCTCAGTGGCTTGAATCTGAGCTTGTGAACTCTGGCATCGGCTTCTGGAGCGCTGACCGCCCGGCTGCCACAGATCGTGCGGCAGTTGAGCTAGGAGCCCTAGGAGGGTCTCGGCTGAAGAGGGAAGGAGAGAGGAAGCCAAATTAGTACTGAAGGAGAACAAAGGGTCTCACTAGCCAGTGTCAAAGAAAATTTACAAGTGAATAGGGGCGATTTCCTGTAGTCTTCAGCTTAGCAGGTGTTACTGGGCTCTGCTTCATTGTAGACATCAGTCATCAGTTCAGATGATGCCAAGGAAATCACCTTCATTGTAGCCTTCAACTCAGCTGGTGTCACTGGGTTCTGCTTCATTGCAGTCATCAGCTCAGCTGACGTCACTGTGTTCTACATCATTGTAGTTTTCAGCTCAACTGAGGTCACTGGGTTCTACTTCATTGTAGTCATCAGCACAGCTAGTGTCACTGGGTTCTGCTCCATTGTAGCCTTCAGCTCAACTGATGTCACTGCCTTCTGCATCATTGAAGTCTTCAGCTCAACTGATGTTACTGGGTTCTGCATCATTGTAGCCTTCAGCTCAGCTGGTGTCACTGGGTTTTGCTCCATTGTAGACATCAGTGCTCAGTTCAGTTGATGCCATGGGAATCCCTTTCATTGTAGTCATCAGCTCAACTAGTATCACTGGGTTCTGCGTCACTGTAGCCTTCAGCTCAGCTGATGTCACTGTATTCTGTTTCATTGCAGTCTTCAGCTCATCTAATGTTACTGTGTTCTGCATCATGGTAGCCTTCAGCTCAGCTGATGTCAATGGGTTCTGCTTCATTATAAAATGACAAGAAAAAATATTTTATTTTCCTGTTTTTTCTGCATGATCTAGCTGTTAAAAGTATTGTTTTTTCTTAACAACTGCCATTAGGCTTCTGAAGGACTGGTTGGTCTGAAAGCTAGAACACTTTGTTTTGCTGTTACATCTATGTTGGTCCATTAAAAGGTATCAAATCATTTGCTTCTGGATCTGTTCTTGCAAGGACCAATACGGCAAATACTAAATCTAAAGAAAAAATCTAGAAATCTCATTGGCCAAGACAGATCAGCTGACTGTACATTAATTATCTGTATACACACAGTCATCCTGGTCCTAAACCACATTACACAATGAGCAGATCAGTCCTCCTATAACCAGAACTATCTTCCATGAGTCTCCTTACAACCAGAACTGATCTTTCACCACTAACTTGGCTGCTACCTTTACACTGTAGAAACCTTCAACTGGGCCCTAAAATTAAAATGATCTTAAATATAAAATAAAACAAATTAATTAAATGTTGTTTACCAGATCGTCACACTCTCCTTACACACATAAACAAATTAGAAATATTAAGTATTGTATATAGTTTTCATTATCACTTTTTTGTTTGCTAACAGTGAAACATCCCCCTTCTATCTTTACCTGTTCATCAAGGAAATCTCTTCTGCTTTCCTTGACAAGTGAGATAATTGAGTATCTGGCTCTAACACAGGCCTTTGTTGCCTGTGTGTACAGTATGTTAGTAGAGGAACATTCTGCTAGTAGAACTGAGCAGAATTTTGAATCCCTGTGTTCCATGGTAAACATTTCATTGCTTGTATGTGGGGTAACACAGAGGGAAGGAAAAAAAAAAACAGAATGAAGAAAGTAAGCAATAATACTCTATAAACAAAGAGAAAAGGAGGTAAATGACTCACCCTGCTGTTTATCTTTTAGGACAGAGCGAGCAGTTCATGATGCTGTCAGTGATTGTGGCAGTTTTGAACCACGCTCTTGCTTGCAAAGTTGCAGCACTGAGGAACTGAGAAGCCTCTGTTATGGCTTCCTTTTAGTTTGGCTACAGAGTGAGAATGAAATAAAATAAGGGAGCTAGCCTATGTGTCATACTTAGAATGAGAAAAACAGCATTTGTGAATTGTTGTAGCTCGCAGGGGACTATGAAGCTTAAGTGGGCAGGGATGCACACACTGTATAACATTACTTTAATCTGGCACCAATAGGTGGAAGGACTATTTTATGTTAAAAGCACAGATTCACTTACATTTTTCCCTATTTAAAAACGTGTTTAAAAATAAAAAAAAAAAATGCTTCTAAAAATAAAGGGACATTTTATAAGTGCAATAAGACACTACAGGGTTGTGCATTACGGTGTGATAACCGCACTCCTAAAGACAACCGGCACTCGGCCGACACCCCTAGGAGTGTGGTTATTATGCTGTAATGCACACCTTGTCATGTCTTATTGCTTACTTATGGTCTTCAGCTCAGCTGATGTCACTGGGTTCTGCTTCATTGTAGTCTTCAGCTCATCTGATGTCATTACCTACTCATCAGGGAAATCTCCTCTGCTTTCCCTGACAGTGAGATAATTGAGTCTGTGGCTCTAAAACAGGCCTTTGCTGTCTGTATGTACGGTATGTTAGTAGAGGAGCATTCTGCTAGAAGAACTGAGCAGAATTTTGAATCCCTGTATTCCATGGTAAACATTCCATGATAAACATTCCATTTCTTGAATGTGGAGAAACACAGAAAAAAAAACAACAGAATGAAGTAAGCAATAATAGTATATAGTGGACCTTTATGGTTCATGGAAACCGGAGGGTCTCAAAATGTTGTTCTGCTGCAGTTCAAAAGGTCATGGAACATGATTTTACCTTACTGCAGCAGAACAAAATTTTGAAAACCTCTAGAGGTTCCACGCACTGTCGTTTACCTGTACTCGGCTGAAAATGGCGGGCTCCACATTCCGGCAGCAGCAGTACAAGCAGCTGCACTGGAGTCTTTCAAGATGCAGGATCAACCAAATATTTTTAAAATGCAGGACCAACCAGATAGATTTAGTTTAAAAAAAAAAAAAGAAACTGAGCGATCCCCAACCCTCTCTCTCTCTTGCGTAACGAGAACTACGGCCGCCATTTTATTTTTGTTGCACATTTCTCCCACATGGAATTGATAGCCAGTAGAAGGCTACGCATCCATCACTACATCTCTGCTCCCTAGCAACCACACCAACACCTAACAAACAGCCTTAACTCGACGAGCATAATAGAGCAGCAAACCTTTTGTTTTTTTTTCGTATTTCAAAAATTGAAAAAAATGTAAATACCTAATTGGAAATGGGGACTATACACTATAAAAAATAGTGCATGGGCAACCACATGCCCAATCAGCCTATTGTGCCACCTCGGGGTTCTGATTATCTAGGACTGCTCGAGCTTCGCTCTCGAGGTCGGAGGTAATCAGAACCCCTCTGTGGCACAATAGGATGGTTGCCCATGTACTATTCTCTATATACTGTATAAACAAAGTGAAAAGGTGGTAAATGACTCACCCTGCTGTTTATCTTTTGGGACAGATAAAGCAGTTCATGATGCTGTCAGCGAGTGTAGCAGTTTTGAACCAAGCTCATGCTTGCAGCACCAAGGAACATAGAAGCCTCTGTTATGGCTTCATTTTAGTTTTGTCTACAGAGTGAGGAGAATGAAATAAAATAAGGGGGCTATGCGTTTATACTTAGAATGAGGAAAACAGCATTTGTGAATTGTTGTAGCTGGCAGGGAAGCACTCACTGTATAAAACTACTTTAATCTAGCACCACTAGGTGGAAGGACTATTTTATGTTAAAAGCACAGATTCAATTACATTTTTACTTATTTAAATATATATTTCAAAATAAAAAAAACTGCTTCTAAAAATAAAGGGCCATTTCATAACCGCAATAAGACACTCCGGGGTTGTGCATTATGGTGTGATAACCGCACTCCTAGGGACAACTGGCACTTGGCCTTTGACCTTGTGCCTAACTACGTCCCTAGGAGTGTGGTTATCACACCGTAATGCATGCCCCATCATGTCTTGTTGCTTACTTGTAGTCTTCAGCTTAGCTGATGTCACTGGGTTCTGCATCATTGTAATCTTCAGATCGGCTGGTGTCACTGGATTTTATGTCATTGTAATCTTCATCTCAGCTGATGGCCCTGGGATCTGCATCACTGTAATCTTCAGATCAGCTGGTGTCACTGGGTTCTGCATCCTTGTAGCCTTCATCTCATCTGCTGTCACTGGGTTCTGTATCATTGTTGTCTTCAACTCGGCTGGTGTCACTGGGTTCCACATCATTGTAATCTTCAGCTCAGCTGGTGTTACTGGATTCTGCATCATTGTAGCCTTCAGCTCAGCTGATGTCACTGGTTCCACATCATTGTAATCTTCAACTCAGCTGATGTCACTGTGTTCTGCATCATTGTAGCCTTCAGGTCATCTGGTGTCACTGGGTTCTGCATCATTGTAATCTTCAGCTCAGCTGATGTCACTGGGTTTTGCTTCATTGTAATCTTCAGCTCAGCTGATGTCACTGGGTTCTGCATCATTGTGATCTTCAGCTTAGCTGATGCCACTGGGTTTTGGGTCTTTGTAGCCTTTAGCTCATCTGGTGTTACTGGGTTCTGCATCATTGTAGTCTTCAGCTCAGCTGATGTCACTGGGTTCTGCTTCATTGTAATCTTCAGCTCAGCTGATGTCACTGGGTTTTGCTTCATTGTAATCTTCAGCTCAGCTGATGTCACTGGGTTCTGCATCATTGTGATCTTCCAGCTTAGCTGATGCCACTGGGTTTTGGGTCTTTGTAGCCTTTAGCTCATCTGGTGTTACTGGGTTCTGCATCATTGTAGTCTTCAGCTCAGCTGATGTCACTGGGTTCTGCTTCATTGTAATCTTCAGCTCAGCTGATGTCACTGGGGTCTGCATCTTTGCAATCTTCAACTCAGCTGATGTCATTGGGTTCCACATCATTGTAATCTTCAGCTCAGCTGATGTCACTGGGTTCTGCATCACTGTAGTCTTCAACTCAGCTGATGTCACTGGATTCCACATCATTGTAGTCTTCAGCTCAGCTGATGTCACTGGGTTCTGCATCATTGCAATCTTCCACTCAGCTGGTGTCACTGGGTTCTGCATCATTGTAGTCTTCAGCTTAGCTGGTGTCACTGGGTTCTGCATCATTATAGTCTTCAGCTCAGCTGATGTCACTGGTTCCATGTCATTGTAATCTTCAACTCAGCTGATGTCAGTGGGTTCTGCATCATTGTAGCCTGTAGCTCATCTGGTGTCACTGGGTTCTGAGTCATTGTAATCTTCAACTCAGTTGATGTCACTGGGTGCTGCATCATTGTAGCCTTCAGCTCATCTGGTGTCACTGGGTTCTGCATCATTGTAATCTCCAGCTCAGCTGGTGTCACTGGGTTCTGCATCCTTATAGCCTTCAGCTTAGCTGGTGTCACTGGGTTCTTCATTACTGTAGGCTTCAGCTAAGCTGATTACACTGGGTTCCATGTCATTGTAATCTTCAACTCACCTTATATCACTGGGTTCTGCTTCATTGTAGTCTTCAGGTCAGCTGATGTCACTGGGTTCTGCATCCTTGTAGCCTTCGGCTCAGCTGGTGTCACTGGGTTCTGCATCATTGTAATCATCAGCTCGGCTGATGTAACTGGGTTCTGCTTCATTGTAGTCTTCAGCTCAGCTGATGCTATTTGATTCTGCATCATTGTAATCTTCAACTCAGCTGATGTCACTGGGTTCTGCATCATGGTAGCCTTCAGTTCAGCTGATGTTACCGGGTTCCACTTCACTGTCATCTTCATCTCATCTGATAATATTGGGTTCTGCTCCATTGGTGAGCTTCCAAGAATCAGTCTTCATAATTCATTCTCAATTATAGTAACATAGAAACAGGAGCTGTCAGCAGAAAAGGACCTCCTGGCCCATCTACTCTGCCCTAAGGTCCCTACCTAGTGTGCTACTGTAGACCCTAACTGATCTCCAGCCTTTTCCCCAGCCCTGTTATTAAGGTCCCCCTGTGTCTATCTCATGCATGTTTTAAACCTGTTACTGTTTTGGTACCCACCACCTTTGCCAGGAGTCTGTTTTAGATTTCTACTGCTCTTTCTGTAAAGAAGTATTTCCTCACATTCCCTCTAAGTCTCCCCCTTCCAGTTTTGTAACATGCCCCCTTGTCTTTGAACATCTCTTTATGTGCAAAATGCCACCCTCCTGTACCTTACTAATACCTTTGAGGTATTTGAATGTTTCTGTCATGTTGCCCCATTCCCTCCTTTTCTCTAGAGAGTACATATTTAACTCCCTGAGTCTTTACTTGTAGGGCTTCTGATGCAGGCCATGCACCATTTTGGTTGCCCTTCTCTGTATCGCCTCCACCTGATCTATGTCTTTCCTGAGATGGGGCCTGCAGAACTGGACACAGTACTCCAGGTGGGGCCTCATCATTGATCTGCACAGGGGTAACACTACCTCCCTCTTTCTGCTGCTGATACTCCTCCTTGTACACCCCAACATTCTATTTGCCTTTCCTACTGCCTCATCACACCGCTTTGCTATCCTTAGGTCATCAGACATGATAACGCCCAGGTCCCTTTCCTGTTTTGTGGTTGCTAACACCCCCCCTCCACCAAATTATATGTTCCCCTTGTTTTTTTATGGGTCTGGACAATAGGTACTAGGAACCCACAGGAGCAAAGTTTTTGCTAGAAGGGAGTACAACACCTGTGCACCCCCAAGTGGTGCCATGCGCCAGCCAATAACTGTTGTAGGCTCGCTTACTCACCTCAGTTCTGGTTTTCCTGCTAAGTGAACACTGTGGGAGCATATCATCGCAACTCAACTTGTTGCAACTTTTAGTACTATATAATGTATGGGGAACATTTATTATACACTGTAATCTATCCTTTCTTATCTTGTAATCTCACCGGTCTGACGTTAAAGCTATAAACCTTTCTTGCCTATGTCAGACTGGTGAGATTATAAGATAGAACAGAAGTCACTGAGAGCATTCTTTTTTCAGAACAGAGGTCACGTTACCATGCTCCCAATTTCAAACTACATTCCGTTGCAGCAGATTTTAGTAGTGAACCTGTGTCTCCCAAAATCTAATTATTTTCCCCATTCTGTAGGTTCCTTACTTGCGGTCAAGAAAGAGCTCCTGCGATCCACAATGTTGAGTCCCACAAAGCCTTAGAGCATGTCAAAGACATTTTCCTATAATCACGGATTACCTGATCGCAGTTAGCCAACTACATAGTTTGCCTATGAACCTCATTCACTCACATTTTTTTGTTGATTGAAATAAGCTGAAAAAAAGTTATTTACAGTTATGCACATAATGTATTTTCTTGTTGTGGTGGTGTTTATTGTGAAAATAAACAGTTTTTTTATTGTCATTCATGAGGCTGCATTTCTGATGCAAGGTAAGGGGGTACGATTTTTTTTTTAAATGTCATAAGCAAGGGACTAGCATACATTTGTTCAGGCTGCTTGGTAACCCTGTACACTATAAAAGACAATGCCTGAGGTTCGTGTTGATAACCAAGGTGCGATCACCTCTTGCTGTTGCCATGACAACCATAAACTTCTTAAGCAGCGCTCTCGAGATTTACAAGGGTCAACATGACAATTGCTTGAGGTGATTACACCTAGATTATAAAACGAACCTTGGGCATTATTCTCGATGTCACCGCTGTTTTTCCAACTTGCATGGTGCTGCTTTTCTTTGTTAATTTTCCTCAGTGCCGAAGTCTGATAAAAATAAAGCCTGGCAAAACCATCAAAAAAAGTCTGACAGCCTCCCATAATGTGTTGTTGCCCCTGTGGGAAAGCTATGGTTGCTCTATACTGGCATCATTCCTGTGCAACCTGCTTTGAACCCAAGCAGGACATGGATGTGTGGGATGCCTGCTTCTTTCTGGACTGCCACACCCTAGAGAACTGCCATTGAGGTGTGGTCATCCCATTCCCACCTTCCAGGCATGCATCTCACAAATCCGTCCAAGATCAGGTCTCTAGGCCCTTCCCCATGCCTCTTCCATTGATCTCTTACTCCATGCAAGCACAGGGTCCTCCTTGAACTGTACTGAGGCATAGGAAGTCATGGTGGTTGGGTCTGTGGGATAGCCAGCTCCTCCTGGGCAGCTGGCTGAGAACCCTCCATAGTCTGTCTTCCCTGAGCAGCAGAAGTCCCTGGTGATGAGGCCATAGCTCTGTGGTCAGTCAGCAGTGGTGGATACTTTGATGTTGCTCTCCCAGTGTTGCCCATACTTTTGTCACTGTTTACAGTGACAACACAGCAGTTGGTACTGCAGGTGATGCCAGGTCCCCTTCTGACTCAATTCACAGTATCTTAAGAGGGACCTGCACTAGGGCTGTGAGTCATGCTGTTGCTGAGTTGGAGGTCATCATTATAAAAGGTATTGCTAGCAACACCAAGGAGGGTAATGCCAACCACAGTGATGGACACATGATGGCTATGGTGTCCATCTTGGGCCTGGCTCCAGATGAGGCACTGGCAACAGTATTGCCCCTGGGGTCATCCCTGACTCTGGTACTGTTCATGACATTGGAATGGGTGATGAGTGACTCTAGGGTCAACATCGAAGCTGAAACTGAGCATGGTATTGAGGGCGATACTGACAGTGGCAAAGGGAGTTGAACCCCATTCTTAGGCTGTCATTGACCCTGGGCCTGCTGCTGGAGGTGGCACCAGCTGAGGGTCAGATGGCAGTCTGGAGGCAGAGTTCTTTCCAGAGGCGCTGGACGACAACATAATCTGTGAAGACGGTGCCACCCTACAGTGCTGGTACCACTCTATTCTCCTCATCTGGGGATTCCCACCATGGGGACTGATTGGGTTGCTGCTTGGATATAGGAGGACACCCTTCAAGTGATTCTGCTAGGCCCTCCCCTCGGGTGAGGCCCCCCATGTAGTTCTGCAGCCCAGGTGGTTGAGGCCCTCGAAACCAAGAGTCTCGTCTCCCTCTAGCAGGGCCTCACTACTCCTTTGAAAGTTTGCCCTCATTCATAGGCCCTATTAGTGCCTTACAGATTTTTTCACTGGGAGTCTGATAGATCCTAGTTCAGGCCCTTCTCCCCAGCACCAACAGTACCTAGCATCAGCACCTCATTTCCATTGACATGCTCCTCAGAGAACAGTGAGTCAGCTATCCACCTGCCTTTGGCCGCTGAGTGCGCACTGTACCAGACCCTTGCACATTTCACCTGGTAATGTGAAACTGGAACATGACACACCCATGACTTTGCAGCATGGTGGAAAAAAGGGAACTGGAACACAATAGTTTATGCAACAGTTTTGAAACTGCAAACTACTGCTACGCAGACAAGAGGTAAAAGCTATGTTCAGAGCTAAATGAGAAATTAGAGAAAAGGGATCCTCAGTGTATACTGGATGCCTGTACATGGTAAAGGAGCACTGGGAGTGTTGAGGTACAAACATATAAATAAACATAGTGGCACTGTTACTATGTTACTGTGATGGAACTGGAACCATGAAGGGAGATAGTTATTATGAATCACAGCAGAAGGTTGCATGGTAACATCAGTCACAGTGTGGGGCGGGGGGTTGACCCCTATGTCCCATAATTTATCTGGCCTGGGGTATCTTTGGTCCCACAGTTGTAACCCTTTGGTGGAAGCATCAGGTGAAGCCTCTGGACTCCTTGTTCACTGGATCTCAAGGCTGCGTGACTTGGAGTCCCAAATGTGTCCTACAGTGTTGTGCTGCAGTGCCAGTCAGTTCTTTCTCATCCTGGTTTTTGTACTCCCTCCACCCACAGGATATTGCCAAATGTGGGCCCCAGGACATGTGTAT
This sequence comes from Neoceratodus forsteri, assembly GCA_016271365.2. Classification (NCBI taxonomy): domain Eukaryota; kingdom Metazoa; phylum Chordata; order Ceratodontiformes; family Ceratodontidae; genus Neoceratodus; species Neoceratodus forsteri. Next base: position 331,093,841 of record JADMNL010000026.1, on the reverse strand, counting down.
GCTGAGCGTGCTTACACTGTACCTGTCAGTGCCCTCATCATTCCGTTTATTATAAAATGGGTAAGAGAAAACAAGACCCATGATTGGTTAGATGTAATCACATGACTGCGTGTTATTCTAGCATGACAGCACAATTCAGATATACTTAACTTTTTGAACTTCGTTATTTTTTTTTATATAAATAAACAGAATCCAAATGTTTTACCTATTATATTACTAAATTTCATAGTCGCGAATTACATTAGTCATATTCACTTGAACAGGTGCTCACTTTCAGATACTTGGAGGTTACACTAGATGAATCCCTCACCTTCACTGAGCATGTGGACAGCTTGGTTGGCTTGGCCAGCAGAAAGCTAGTAGCCCTGTTCAGATACTGCCTGAACCTTACACATGAGGCCAAGAGCCTTGCTGTCGAAAGCTCTGTCCTCCCACTCATTGATTATGGTCTCACAGTATATGGAACCTCCTCTAAATACTGTGCTGACAAGAGTGAGGGTACTGCTCAATGAGACTTGTCGATTTGTCACAGGCAGTGAGAGACTCACTCTCTCACTGCTGCGCCTTATACTCCCTCATGGGCTGGCTCCCCCTGCAGGAACGAGTAAAGTACCAGAGCATCTGATTGGCCAAGAAAAGCAGCTTGGTGGACTGGCTCTTCTCACTGTGGCATCACTCTTCTGCCCAGTTCATTACCAGTATTCTACCAGGAGCATAGCAAAACATGCACTCATAGTTCCCAAATATAGAACAAGCCAGGGCTAATGAGAGTTTGCTTTCTGTATTGTACGCTGGCTCAGCAATCTTCCCACCTCCATCCTGGAGCTACCAAAATTGTCAATGTTCCAGACAGCCCTCAGGAAGGAACTTAGCTGTGAATCCACTTGCAGATGCCTACTCTAACCCCCAATCCCTGCTTGACCCGTGCTGCTCCACCCACCACCTCCTGACTCTGTAGCCCCTTTTTCGCCGTCTCCCTCTTCCACTGTCCTTCCCTTTCCTCCTGAATCATAAGGGTACTTATTGTAATCCATTGAACTGATTGGTTGATTTGATAGACCATGAGGCCTGTTTCTGCTGGCTGATTCATATGTTGCAGCCACGTATTGTACATGTACTCTATTTTTGCACTGACAGATGTTCATCTGAGCTGCCTGTGACCAAAATAATGTATGTTTTGACAAATGCTCATTTTACTACCTGCATACAAATACGTTTGTTTGTTTCTACTTTGACGTGGAACCTTTACAATTGGGCACTTAGCTCAACGGTATTTCTGATGCACAAATAAATAAATATTACCTGTAATGTCTCCTTTACTGATGCACTCAAGGCCTACTGTTATAGTAGTGTTAATGCATGCAAGAATAATGTGTATGCTTATCAGTTTAAGGCATTTGTCTATAAATCTCCAAAAAGTTGAGAATAAAATTTACAAAAAAAATCCGCTATCTACCCCTCCCATATTCATGCTGCTACTCTCCCCTCCTCCTCCTTGAGGTCCATTCTCCATCCCCACACCATTCATGTCTGCCACTGTAATTCTGTGCCTTGCTTCATCTTATAGACTTGGGGACTTATCATACGAGAGGAGGTTGAAGGAGTTGTAAATGTACTCACTGGAGGAGAAGAGAGACAGGGGTGACATGATTGAAACCTTTAAATACATGAAAGGAATAAACAAGACGGGTACAGAGGGGCTGTTCAAAGTAAGGGAGGGGAGTGCCACCAGGGGCCATGATATGAGACTGGAGCGAGGAAGGTTCAAGATGGCGATGAGGAGACACTTTTTTACAGAGAGGGTGGTGGCTGGGTGGAATGCGTTACCTGCTGAAGTGACATGCAGTAGAACAGTGGACTGCTTCAAACGAGGATGGGACAGGACAAGGGGGAGGGTTAATGAAGGGGAAGGGTGGAAGGGAAGGGCAGCTGCAGAATAAGGGATGCTAGCTGCACATTCGAGCAGACTTGATAGACCTCTAGGCCTTTATCTGCTGGCAAATTGTGTATGTTCATATGTCCATATCTTTCTCTTCATTGCCTCTTGCCTGCAAGCTGCCATGCTGACTCTCACTGATCACAAACCGTATGGCTGCTTCACTTGCGTGCAATATGGGGTTTTCACATGTCCAACTCTGTGCTGCTCCTGCTGAATATTGCCTGCTGAATTCCTGCTGCTTGCCCAAGTCTTGCAGCTCGCATTTGTCTGGGTGATTAGCCAAGAAAAGATATAAGTTAAACAGTCATTGAAATTTGATCGTAGACGTTTGTACAATGTGCATAATGTGTAAATATGGTTGTACATCGTTACCAATTCTGTACTATTGCCGCTGAGTTTTCATCCCATGTATTCCCTCCCCCAGGACACCTCTGGAAACGAACTATTATGTCTCAGTTGGCCTTTCTGTTAAAAAGCTTTTAATAAATAAACAAACAAATGGGCCCCACTCATACAATTTATACATAACATTTATGTTACAAACTCAATATAATCAGTGCCCTTCGACGTTGAAAATTCCATTAACCAAGTGTGAGCTGTTCTGACACTCCATGAGTGTAAGTGAAACAACTCTTACAACCATAAGAGTGGTTTCCAAGGACCTATTAATGTAGTATTGCTCTAGGGCAATCAGTAATATCTTAAAAATGTATATATTGCCCCTGAATGTGACCATTTCCAAAGCATCCGTATGTGAGACACCCTTTATAGTATAAGAGTTTCTCACACACAGCAAAAGGGAAAGGGAACGCTCTGACGGGTCAAGAAAACTCTGATATAGAATGCCAGATGTATTCACAGTCGTGTAATGCATTTTCTTTTCTAGGAGACGCTGATGGCAACATTAACTCCTTTGAAATCCAGACTGAAAGAACTGAGGAAACAAAAGAAGAAGCAAGAAGAGGCGATCCAACGGACAAAGGTAAGTTCATAGAAACATAGAATTTGATGGCAGAGTGAAATGAATGGCCTATCAAGTCTGCCCATACTTATTGCTACCTTACACCATAACCTAGTGCCATGGTGGGTTATTCACCACCTGCCTCCCTCCTGCTTCCTCCCACTCCCTTGTTCCCCAAAGTGTGACTGTGAGTCCCTTGGTTTTGGCCCAACCATGTTTGAAGCCATTTAGGGTCCTTGCCCTCATGACCTCCTCTGGCAGTCTCTTCCAAGGCTCCACCTCCCTTTTAGTGAAGAATAACTTCCTCACATTCTTCCTTAATATACCTGTCACCAGTCTCCAGTCATGCCCCCTCATGACTGCATCTCCACCTCTAACAATCAGGTTCTCGCTTTTTGCTCTATTTATTCACAAGTGTGATACCTCAGGGATCAGTCCTTGGGCCAGTCCTCTTCAATATCTTCATCAGTGACATTGCAGATGGACTAGAGGGTAAGGCTTGTCTGTTTGCAGATGACACCAAGATCTGCAACAGAGTAGATGATCCAGATGGGGTGGGCAGAATGAGAAGAGATCTGGATAAACTAGCGAAATGGTCAGAAGAGTGGCAACTGGGATTTAATGCAAAGAAGTGCAAGATAATGCACATAAGGAAGAGAAACCCTGAAGCCACCTAAAGACTGGGAGGGGAGTTGCTGGCAGTCACAAAGGAAGAAAGAGACTTGGGCATCATCATCACCGATGACCTGAAATCATCCAAGCAGACCTCTAAAGCAGTAGGTAAGGCTAGGGGGATGTTAGGGTGTATTAGAAGGGGTATCACAAGTCGTAAGAGGGAGGTAGTAATCCCTCTTTACAAGCCACTGGTTAGGCCCCATCTGGACTACTGCGTGCAGTACTGGAGGCCACACCTTCACAAGGACATTAACCAAATTGAGGCAGTCCAGAGAAGGGCAATCAAAATGGTGCAGGGACTGCATCAGAAGACATATGAGGACAGATTAACAGAGCTCAATATGTATACCCTGGAGCAAAGGAGGGAGAGAGGTGATATGATCGAGACATTCAAACACCTTAAGGGCATTAACAAGGTGAAAGAGTCTAACATGTTTAAATATAAGAAAAATAGCAGGACAAGAGGACACAGCATGAGATTAGAGGGAGGCCGATTAAGGGGGAATGTGAGGAAATTCTTTTTCACAGAAAGGGTGGTGGATGCATGGAACGTCCTACCTCAGGAAGTGGTGGATATGACTACAATGCAGGGCTTCAAAAAGGCATGGGATAGGCATAAAGGAGCAATACAGATGAGTATGGATAGATAGGCCACTGACAGAGCAAAAGCCGATGGCATTTATAAGGTAGAAAAATCAATGGGCAGACTGGATGGGCCTAGCTGTCCTTATCTGCCATCAACTTCTATGTTTCTATGTTTATACTCCTTAGGAACATATAAGTCTGTATCAGGTCCCTCCTTTCTTATCTGACCTCCTACAAGTACATATTCAGGGCTTTCAGCTGTTCCTCATAGACTCTGCCTTGCTGGCCCTGAATCATTTTTTGCCACCCTCCGCTGCACTGACTCGAGCCTATCAATGTCCTTTCTCAGGTGAGGACTCCAAAACTGGGCACAGTACTTCAGGTGTGGCCTTACCAGCAATCTATGTAGGGGCAGTATCACCCTCCCCCCATCTAAAGCCAAAGCCCCTCCCTATACACCCCAGCATCCTAGATGCCTTGCCATAGGCCAATATCCACATTTGGACACTTGCGGGGATGGGCAAACTGGTTTGAGTACATTCAAACATTTCTAGAACCTGTGCTGTGCCATATTTTGTAAACAAACCTCATCTGAACTTTTTCCTGGTTCTGATCAAGTTTAAAAAACAAGCGGGTGTTTGTCTAGAAAGAAGACTGATGGTGTCAGTAAGACCCAGAAACAAGGCTGGAGGCGGAGAAAGGACCCAGTGAGGCAGATCACTTTTGAAGCAGTAATGCAGTGAAATTGGGCAAAAAATTTGATCCTACCCTTGTTCAACTGTAAAAGATTACAGGCATCTTCCAGATTTATTTTATGGTACAATTTTCTAATTACACCAACATTTGAGTATTTTATAAATGTTTTAATTGAGTCGTTTTTTTCTAAAGGAAAAAGATGGCCACCACATTTGGCTTACAAATGCCATCGTAGATCTAGTAAACATCTGGAACAAGAAAATAAACAAGCATTTGTCAATGCCAAATGTTGCTTGCTTGTATGTGCTGTTTAGGTATTTGGAAGTGACAGTTTCATGCCTTCCTCCCAAGACATCCACGGTGTCTTTCCGTTCGGTATTCACAGAAGAGTGGGAGGGGCAAGGGCCACAGCAGTACAGCAGTTGCCAAGGGGGTGAAGAGGTGAACAAAAGAGTCCTGCAGGAGCTCACTAAATTGAAGGTGGACAAAGCGATGGAACTGGATGGCATACGCCAAAGGATATTAACAGAACTGCGAAGGGAGATAGCAGTACCTCTGGCAGCCATGTTCACTGAGTCATTCAACATGAGTGAATTGGAGGAGGGCACATGTGGTCCCTCTACACAAGTTCGGCAGCAGGGAGGAGGCAGGGAACAATAGGCCATTCAGCCTCACCTCAGTAGTGGGGAAGATCATGGAGACATTGCTTAAAGAAAGGATAGTGGGGCATCTAGATGCCCATCGGACCCAGGACCATAGACAACATGGATTCACAGTGGGGACATCATGTCAGATAAATCTGGTTGATTTATTTGACTGGGTGACAAAGAAAGTGAATCAGGGTGGGGCAGTGGACAACGCGTACCTTGATTTCAGCAAAGCCTTTGACACCATCCCATATAGGAGGCTGATAAACTAACTGGGTAGGCTGGACAAGGGGGAAAGGGTGGTAAACTGGGTTAGAAACTGGCTAACAGACAGGAGGCAGAGAGTGGTGGTAAATGGTATGCAGTCTAGGGAAAGGAGGCGACCAGTGGGGTGCTGCAGGATCGGTCCAGGGCCAGTTCTGTTCAATGTCTTCATTAGTAATATTGCAGAACATCTGAAGGAATTTTTCACCAGATTTTCAACATAGTCATTTAAGACTACCTGCTCATGAACAGTGTCACTGCTGATTTCTTTAATTTATCCCCGTATACTTGATTTGATTAATCGACTGCGCCATTGCAGCTATACAAGTGGCAGAAACATGTTTTGGTGAGATGAAAATGACAGCTATACTACTCATAAGAAGGTGTGGTAAAATAGCAATGTTGAAAATCTGGAGTGAATAATTGAAATTTCAGCGAACTTACGAGCCTCTGCGTGGAACTGCATAACGTACACTTGTAAAACAGTAATTTTGGAATTTTGGCACAAATTTTAACATGGGGTTTTGGGACCCCTTCATGATTGATGTCACTGTCATGGCACTATTCAGACCGAAGGGTGATTTTTGCCGCAGTGACTGCAAAATCACCGCCGGGCCGAATAACGCCATGACAGTGACATCATTCATGAGAGGGTCCCAAATTAGGTCTCTAAGGGTGATTTTAAGTAGTGACTGCAAAATCACCGTCCAATAACTGACAGTGACATCATTCATGAGAAGGGGTCCCAAACCCCATGTTGAAAATTTGGTGCAAAAATTCCCAAAAATGCCGAGATATGCAACAAAGTTGAAACCCCTATCTAAGCCCATTATGCAGCTTACGGCATTTCCTCAGTTCGCGGTCGGCTTTAAGAGTGCAGACGTGTTCCCGGTCCACCGAAGATCATCGCTGAGAGTCCGGAGGTAAGTATGGGGTGAGGGGGATGTGGGAGAGCTGGGTGCATAGTGGGTGGAGTGCGGGTAGTGAGGGGTTGGGAGATGCGCGCGGGACCGTTTTGTTTTACAGGTTTTTAACAAAAATGACTACGTGGGGCCGTTTGCCACGCTGGGGTGGGCTCCCAGCGTGACACAAGACATGGGTGGGGGCGTTCAGCCGATGGGGGATTAGGCACCCTTGTCGGCCATGGCATTTGTTGCCACGCTGGGGTGGGCTCCCAGCGTGGCACTGCAAGACTGATGGGCATTCAGCCGATGGGGATTGGGCACCCCATTGGCCAAGGATCGCTTGCCACGCTGGGGTGGGCTCCCAGCGTGGCACTTAGTACTGGGGGCGCGGCTCAGCCGATGGGGATTGTGCACCCGCCGGCTGCTACAGTGCATCTGAGGGCTGAGGCGGCGGGCGGGTGTCTGGGATAATGAGCAGCCGATATCTTATCGGTGCTCACTGTAACATAGCTCTTTCAACTGTATGTTACTGTATTTTGGAGCGTGTCAAGATGCAGCTCCAAAATGCACTGGCTTACAGGGGCCGCGCCTGCCAACACACTGACTGAATTGCAGGAGGAGGTGACACATCTCCGAAATCTCCGATGATGGCACTATGTTTCTTGCACATGCATGCAAGCAACATAAAAATGTGGTGTACAGCATTGGAGGTGCCTAGAAAAGTAGATTTGACAGATGTACTAATGTTTTTATTAGCTGTAGTTCAAACTAGCTTCTTGGCAAAACATTTTTTGTTGCACTGCTACTTTAAGTAATCATACAGTAGTGTGCTGTCCGGTAACATGGCAAGTCTGTGGCGGACAAAACCACGTGGGCGGATATTGCGTGGACAGCACCATGCATGTCAACATTGCACCACAGAATACCACCCAACAACAACAAAAAAAAGGTAAGTTCACACATTTGACTGGAGTGGTGGTCCATGGCAATGTGGTGTTGTAATAGTAAATCTGCACTCACCACTGATCCATGCCTGCTGTCAACGGGCACAGTGTTGTATGCGCTGTTCTGACTGCATGGTATTTCATGTGACAACTTGATGTGGAGTCATGCTATCTAGCTATATGGCGCTAATTATATTTACTGTAGTACTACTGTTGGTTTTATATTCCTTTCCCTTCACTGAAAATGGTTTATGCTTGGAAAATCATGGTTAGAACACCTTTTGTACTGTATACTAAAAGGTTCAGAAACTTTTTTTTAAATAGAAGCCATCCTTTTTCTATACAAAAAAAATGAACAATTAGAGGGATTTGATACCTTTTATTGGACCCACAAGAAGTTTACAAAACACAGTCTTTCAGGCTATACAGGGCCCTTCATCGGGCATAACAGCCAGGTTCTACAGAAAATAAGCTTCTTTACTTAGGATAGAGAAATCTACTGGTAAATAAACCTTAAAAAATGGCAAGGATGCCAGCCTGTCAGCGCAGTGGTTGGATTTCCGCTTGTGACACCAAGGACCCGGGTTCAGGAATGGACTTGAGTGCTGGAGGGCCAGCCGTGGAGAGAAGGCTTGAGCGTTGGATGACTGCTCACCTTCTCTCGAGGGAGGACGGGGACGTGACCCGGCGCTAGTTGACCCCTGGCAGAGGCTGACGGCACGGCAATGCATGGGGTCCCACTAACTAATGGGGCGTGGTGAATGTCAGTATAAGCCTGACGTTAGTGGTGCACCATGCCCCCGGGGAGCAAATGTGAAAAAGAGCCCAGAGGCTGACCAGATGACGGTTGCTAGCTCCTGCTGCTGTGAAACCTCGGGCAGTGCACAGACCATCCCAGCAGCACCTGGGGCAAGAATTGTGCTGACTTTCTAATTGGATGAAAGCACCCTGGAAAATATGAAATGTCAGCCATGTTCTTCTCTCGCTTAGCGAGAGTTGCTGGCCCTCCCAAAAACCCAAACACACTTTAACTGCAGCTACTCCACTGCACCATTTAAAAAAGAAATAAAACACACTCCACTTATCTTGCAGTCAGAAGAGTGACACAGAACCATCTTCTTCAAAAATGGCACCACTCTTCCGACTGTGCTCTCACACTACTATCAGATTTGTGCTGACCGCAAAGAGAGACTAAGTGGCCAATCAGCTTGTGTACTCCATGTCATACAACATTCAGGCACAATGCCCCCACAGTTACTCAGCCTGCTGAACAAAAAGAAAACACAATGATTTATCTCGCAATTTTAAAAAACAAAAATAAATTATTTACCTTGCCCGGCACACACGTCATACATTGTGGTCAAAGGTCACGCGCTTCACAGACGCAACTTAGGACTGCAAAAACTAAAACAAAAAACATGATCCTGCACAAAAAAAAAAATTACTGAAACCTGCCAGAGACTCCTAGAGAGAATTTCCTCAGGTAATAGTTAGGGATGTCATGATAATAACATTTTGATGATACGATACCTGTGATGAAATTATCACAATAACCTTGTTATCGCAATTATGTTGCCACTCATGCAACAATGTTAGAAAAAGTATTTAAATTCTAATTTATTTTACATAATTTACATATTTGAGTCTTTTTCAAACAATGCTATACATTTACATCATTATTTTGAAGTCTTAGTTGTAAAATTTTTATTTTATTTATTTTTATTTTATTCAGTTTTTGTTAACCGGGTAGGTGCACTAGCCAGCAGGTGACTATTTTCAGGCACGACCTGGGAGACACAGTTACAGTACAAGGTAGGACAGTTTAGGTTTACACAATACAGGCAAAGGTGTACAGGTACATTGGTACATTGGTACAAGTACAGGCACATAATACAATACAAAAGGTACATTGGTAGAAAGGTACATTAGTACAGGTGCAGGCATACAAATTCAAAAGGCAGGCATACAGTTTTAAAGGGAAGTGGGTACTGGAGGGGACACATATCTAGAGGGAAGAGAGGTGAGGGGAATTTCTGCAAGCAAGGGGTGAGAAAACTGTTGAGGGGCGGAGGGCATAGGCAGGAAGACAGGGAAATTACAACTAATGGCTGCGGTGCTAGGTAGAATCTTGGCAGGCTGGTGGAACGAAGAATGACGGAAGAAGGGATGGTCAGCTGTCAGGAGAGGAGTATGATAAGGAGGGAAGCGCGAAGATGAACCAGAGTTTAAGGGACAATAATAGGAAGAGAGAGAGGTAGTTAAGAGGGACGAAGCGGAGGGAAGGAACAGTAAGGAAGGCAAATTGGCCGGCAGGAGAGCAGGAGAAGCATGGTACTGCACTTAAGTTAGCAAACTAGGACCATTGGTGAACTAAGAGGGGGGTGCGGCCAGAAGAGGGCGTTATGGCAAAGAGCAGCATAAGCAGAAAAGGCAAAAAAGACCAAGGGTTATGGAACAGAAACTGAGGAGGCAGCCAACCTGAGGCGCTTATGGCTAATGTACGGCTAATTATGGCTTTAGCGGGAAAAGGCGCAAAAAAGACCCGGGGTTATGGAACTGAGGCCCGGCTGGACTCAGAGTGCTTACGGAAAAAGTGCTGCTAATTATGGCTTAGTGGGAAAAGGAGAAAAAGACCCCGGGCTCTGGAACTGAGAACTGAGAGATAATGCAGAGAGTATATTATAAGAATAAATAATTTATTTTTTTCACATTAAAATCTCTGAACTGTATAAAATTGCTTGCATTTTTTCCCATAAAAATTCAAATACACAATTAGCATGTGTTATAAGCACAGAGAACAACACATTTTAACCCATCGGGTCCAGTAGCTGCCATATAGTGTGTGAACTGTCCACTGCTGAACCTGACCCAAAATGGCCACCCAGACACGACTTTAAAAGGTGAATGAGTAAATATTTTTACATGCTTGTTTAAAGAGCATCTTTGCTGGATTTTTCTCCCAGTCTTCAAAATCATCAGGAGACTCCCTTATCTGTCTGGAAGTTCCTCTGCAGTAGTTGAAAAATTCTCTCTAATTCCTTAAGAAAGGGAAAAATCATATTTGCCCCCAAGGAGGGGTTATGAGCTCAATTCCTTCTGCTTCCTCATCGCCAATGTTGTCACTGTACTTCCTTGTTTTGTGAAGTCATTATATGCCTAGTGCAGGGATGTGCTCAATGCAAGTCTATGGGGTGGCATTCTAAAACTTATTTTCACGATTTTAACCTGACTTGCAGTACAAATCAGAGTCGGTATTCAAGTAACATGATCCTTGTTACTTTTGTTAGACCAGGGTGGAGCCTTGGATGTAGCCTGACTAGATTTCATTAAGGCCTCCAACGCCATTCCACATTGGAGACTCATAAACAAGCTGGGCAGCCTGAAAGTGGGTCCAAAGGTAGTAAACTGGGTAAGAAATTGGTAGTAGGATAGATGACAGAGAATGGCGGTAAATGGAGCTCACTCCGAGGAAGAGAGGATGACCACCGGGGCCACAAGGATCAGAACTGGGAATGGTTCTCTTTTTAATGTCTTATTAGCAACATTGCAGAGGGGCTAGAAGGAAGGTATGTCATTTTTCAGATAACACAAAGATCTGCAGTAGGGTAGACACTCCAGGGAAGGGTGTGTGTGTGTGTGTGTGTGTCAAAAAAAAAAAGAGATTGAAGAAAGCTTGAGGAGTGGTCAAAAGTGTGGTAACTAAGATTCTATGCTAAGAAGTGCAACATCATGCACTTGGGGCAGAGCAGAGAAACACAGGGCAGAGAATGGTGGGGGGAAGCAGTCTGAATGACCACCAATCAGGAAAGAGACCTGGGGTAATTGTATCTGACAATCTAAAGGTGGCCAAATGGTGTGAAAAGGTGGTGGGGAGAGTTAGTGGGATGCTAGGGTGTATAGGGAAGGGTATCACCAACAGAAGGAGGGAGGTGGTGATACTACTGTATAAATTATTGGTAAGACCTCATCTAGATTACTGTGTCCAGTTCTGGAGACCATAAGGACATAGAGTAGAGGCAGTTCAGAAGGCAACTAAAATGGTGCAGGGCCTGCATCAAAAACCCTTTGAGGAGAGGCTAAAGGACCTCAATATGTACATATAGAAACATAGAATTTGATTGCAGATAAGGACCACTTGGCCCACCCAGTCTGCCCATTTCCCTACCTACTGGATAAGCTGCAGATCCTAGTTAACCAGCAGCCTACTTCTTCCTACCCCCACCCTCTAGAATGGCCTTATGACTGTCCCATGCATACTTGAATTCCACCACTGTTTTTGACTCTACAACCTCCTCAGGAAGGCCGTTCCATGCATCCACAACCCTCTCTGTGAATAAATACTTCCTTAAATTATCTCTGAGCCACCCCCCTCTATCTTCAAATTGTGCCCCCTTTTCTTGCACACGCTTTTTTTGAAAGATGCTACCTCTTGAATTTTGTTGATTCCCTTGAGGTACTTGAAAGTTTCTATCATGTCCCTCCTCTCCTCCTTTCCTCGAGGCTATACATATTAAGCTCCTTTACCTCTCTTCACGCCTTCCCGTGCAGACCCTGCACCATTTTAGTTGCCCTCCTCTGGACAGCTTCCATCCTGTCTATGTCTTTGTGGAGATTGGGTCTCCAGAACTGCATGCAGTACTCCAGATGGGGTCTGACCAGCTGTCTGTACAGAGGGATAATAACTTCCTGTTTTCTACTGGTGATGCCTCTCCCTATGCATCCCAGTATCCCTCAGCCCTCCTTGCTGCCCTCTCACATTGCTTGCCCACCTTTAGGTCATCTGATATGACTACCCCCAGGTCCCTTTCCACTTTTGTTGTTGTTAGCATCTCACCCCCCCATTGTGTACTCTTCCCCTGGGTTTTTGTTTCCCAGGTGCATTGCCTTGCACTTCTTAGCATTGAATCTAAGCTGCCATACATTTGACCATTCCTCTAATCTTGCCAAGTCCCTTCTCATCACTTCCACCCCACCTTGTGCATCAACTCTGTTGCAGATCTTTGTGTCATCTGCAAAGAGACATACTTTTCCTTCCAGTCCCTCTGCAATGTCTCTTATAAAGACATTGAAGAGGACCGGTCCTAATACTGAACCCTCCGGTACCCCACTAGTAACCCCCCTTTCTTCAGAGTGGACTCCATTTACTGTTACTCTCTGTGTCCTATTCTCCAGCCAATTTTTACCCAGGCTGTCATCTTGGGACCCACTCCCAGGCTGGCTAACATGTATATTAATCTTTGTGTGACTGTGTCAAATGCCTTGCTAAAGTCTAGGTAGGCCATGTCCACAGCCCCTCTCTGATCTACTACTTTGGTCACCCAGTCAAATAAATCTATCAGATTCGTCTGGCATGACCTTCCTGCTGTGAATCCATGCTGCCTTGGGTCCTGTGCCCCTCTGGCCTCTAGATACTCGACAATTCTTTCCTTCAGAAGTGATTCCATCATTTTCCCTATCACTGAGGTTAAACTAACAGGTCTGTAGTTTCCTGCTTCTGCCTTGCTCCCACTTTTCTGAAGGGGAATCACATCTGCCTTCCTCCAGTCCTCGGGTACCACCCCATCCTCCCATGATTTGTTAAAGAGGGTAGTTAGTGGTGTCACTAGTTCTACCCTTAGCTCTTTTAGAATTCTGGGATGAATCCCATCAGGCCCCATTGCTTTGTCCACCTTCAGTTTTAATAGTTCTTTCAGATCCCTTTCTTCTGTAAATGGGCTGGTATCAACTTCTGTATCCAGAGTGTTTCTACTGTTTGTTTTAGGTACCTCCCCCTCTTCATTTGTAAATACTGAGCAAACATATTTGTTTAGTATCTCTGTCTTTTCACAGTCTCCCTCTGCCCACCCTCCATCCTCTTTATTAAGCCTCACTATCCCTCCCTTGGTCTCCCTTCACTCCCTGATGTACCTATAAAAGGTTGTATCCCCCTTCTTAACTGAGTTGGCTATCTTTTCCTCGGCTTGAGCCTTTGCTGTTCTGACTGCCTTCCCAGCTTCCTTTTGCTTTAACTGACACAGTTCTCTGTCCTACTCCTTCTGCGATTCCTTGTACTTCCTGAATGCTTTCTTTTTCTCTTTGAACCTTCACTGCCACTTCCTTTGAGAACCATGCTGGACAAAAGGAGGGGGGATAAGATAGAGAGATAGAGACTTTCAAATACTCCAAGGGTATAAACAGGGTACAAGAGGAAATCATTTTTTAAAAAAGAAGATGCTCAAGAAAAAAGGGTCATTCTGTGATGCTGGGGGGTAGATTCAGGGGAAATGTGAGGAAGTACTTCTTCACAGAAAGAGTGGTGGATACCTGGAAAAGCCTCCCAGCTGAGGCTGTTAGGGTAAAAACTAATGGGATTCAAGAACACATAGGATAAGAATAAGGGAATCTTATTGGTTAGGAAAGAGAGCTGGAGACCAATTAAGGACTGCGGAATTACAGTAGGTAGAGAAAATGGGCAGATTAGGTGGGCCAAGCGGACCTCATCTGCCATCAGTTTCTGTTGTTTCTATGCAAGTAAGCTGACTTGTGCACGTACCTTTTCCCCATTTCTTTTTCCCATGCCCCAGGGTGACACACGTGCGATGGTGTGAGTGTGTGACGTAAATATGTCACACATACTCATCCCCTGCATCCAGAAGGCTGTTACTTCTGCATCATCCAGCCTCCGCTAGATGGTGATCAGGCAGAGGCTTGCATTGTCTCCCCCCCCCAAGGAGTGAAGTCAATGAATGCTGAGTCCTCCGTCATGCAGTCAGGCCTCGAACAACCCAGATCTATTCCTGAACCTGATTTACCAGCATGGTGACAGGCCACACAGCCAGAACTGCATTTTTTATTTTAAGGAAAAATACTACAAAAATCTGATAGGAGGATGGTGGGGAATCAGGAATCATGGTTGCAACTGGAAAAGATGTGCTGCTGGAAAAGCAAGCTGAGCTACTTTATCACTGTATATCGCGATATATTGTGCTGCCTGATAATTGCGATACTGTTTTTTTTACAACGATACGTTATCGTCAGCGGTAATTATCATGATATATCATCATGTTGTGTAATCGTGGCATCTCTAGAAGCTGTGTGTGTGTGTATATCGGTGGGGGGGGGGCCGGCAATCCAGCAGAATGGCTCTGTGGTGAGTAGCAACAGCAGCAGGAACAGCCTATGGACTACTTTATCAATACATTTTTTTTCTAACATTTCTACTCATTTTGCACAGTCATTTGCTCTGTTATTTTACAAATTCATGAAAATTTACAAAGATAGCCATTTTTTAAGTGCAAGAATACCCTCCAGGGTGGGCATTATTGGGAAATACTGGACCTTCCAGTGGCTATGAAGCCCTTCACCTGCAGCGTTGGGCCTCATTATGCCCCGGGCAGTCCGGTATTTCCCAATAATGCCCACCCAGGAGGGTATTATTACTTACTTCACTCATGGGTATTTATTTATTGAATTTTGGTAACTGAGTTGACTCTCTGAGACAAGACAGTCCCTTTTTCAGGGGAAACCGAGGAAGTGCAGTGCATTGATAGTGCATTCATTGATACAAGAAATTAAATAAGGAGTAGTCGTACAGTAAGAGAGTACATCAATTACATTCAGTTACACAAAAATGGCAATTTAAAGCACAGTCCGCAAAACCTTTCATACAAACATCATTTATAGTATTTTTTTCCTTGGCGAGCAGATGATAGAGAGAGTGGAAAGTTTTGCTAGGAGAATCATGCAAGGAGTAGACTGGGGTTAGGAGTCAGTGGAAGCAGAAGCAAGGTGGACCGGTTAGGTGAGACAACAGCAAACTTTGAAATTGAGAGAGGGAGGTGCAGGCCAGTATAGAAGGAGACAGAGAGTTCCAGAAGGACACAGCAGAAAATGCAAATGATCTCCGAGCCATGGAGCGTCATAAGTCTGGCACTGAGAGAAGAGGCAAGGAGGTAGATCTGAGGGCATGTTAAGGGAGATGACGCTGAACAATATCAGCAAGGCGAGGAGAAGTGAAGTGATGGACAAGCTTATGTGTAAAGCTTAGTGTGGCACAGTGTAATTTAAATTCATAGGGTAGCCGTCCCATGGCAGACAGGACATCACAGTGATGGTGCTGAGCATTGGCCCCGAGAGCAAACCCGCCAACTCTATGGTAGGCCTGTGATAGGCGTGATGGCACGGATGCGGTAGCAGAGAGCAGTAATGGAGCACCATACATAAGGAGGGGCGGGAGTGTGGCATCTGCAGTCTTGTGGCAGGAGGTCAATGTAAGGAACGGACGGATGCGGTAGAGGACACAGATTTTTTGGTTTATAGTTTTGGTGATGGCTATAACATGCGCATCCAGGGTAAGTAAGGGATCTAAGGTGACTCCCAAGTATTTGAAGGACTTGACCGATTCAAGTGCATCCCCAGCATGGGTATAACAGTTCTTTTGATAAGGACGCATGCAGAAATCTATACAAGATTGTCAATATAACAGTAAACGAGCAGTTTTGTTATGGCAATAAATGTACTGATAGAAAACAACATTGCAAACAGATTTATTTGACAAGCAAGACCGAATCCCTCAAGGGCAAATCTGCTGAATTTAAATACAGCAAGGAAATAATATCAGGCTTTTCTAGAGCAGCAAAGGAAAATGTTTTATTAAAATAATTTGTAGAGGATGTTCCAGGTTTTGGAGAATAATGATAACATAACATTCTGGAATGTACTGACAAAGGGTATAAACACAAGCAGTAAATGGTTCAGGGCGTATATTTCTCCAGACTCTTAATTAGGGTATAATGAGAATATAATAACTGGCATGTCCTTTTTCCCATTGGAAAACCATGGCGTAATTCGCCGTTATAAAGGAGCGTTTGTAACAGCAAACACGCACCTGGTTTCCCCTGCACTGCGCAGGTGCCCTCACCTCTGACACTCTTCCTCCCAGCCACTGTCCGCCTCATCTTTCCCCCTCTGGACCGCTACTCTTAACTCCGGTAAGTGCTGGCACACAGAAATGACTCAAAATGAGGGAAATACCCTCAAAATGAAGTTAAAAAAAAAAAAAGGCAAGCGACCAATAAATGTAGAGCACACGCTGACAGCTAAGCAGACTGCCGCGGTCGCACAACAACGTCTTTTTTTATTTTATATAGTTGCTGTGGGGAAAAGGACATCCCGGCAATTATATAAAATAAAGTATGGCTCTGGGTGTGTGTAAACTCGAATTTACACACACCCTCGGGGTTAGATGCTATGCATAAACCCCTCAGGTGTGTGTAAATTCTCATTACACACCCAGACCCATACTTTATTCTCTATATTTTTTCATACTAATGAAGCCTACGTAACTCACAAACATAGGTATTTAGATCCTCGTAACACAAATAAATGTTTGTTTTTCAATAAAAGATGTGAAAGCTGCCATATGGTCCCTTAAACTAGGCAAAACTCCAGGCAATGACAAAATGCCAGAATTTTTCATCTTTACTATAGACTGGTGGGCACACATTTCTTATAGATTTCTTCAATTCATGTTCACAAATGGTTATATTCCTGATTCTTGGAGAGGGAATAGTATTAATACAGTCTTCAAAAAAAAAGAAGTTGACAAGTCAAATTCTGCTTCTTGTAGACATATAGAAAATAAATATGACTTGAGAAACAAAAATTAATGTAAGTTTACAACCTAAAAGGTAAATAATAACTACAGAAACATGACCTTCTTGAATAACATAGCTAAATGTTGGCACAATATAGGAAATAAAGAAGAAGAAATAAGAACACCCATTAAGATATTCCTTGCAAATCTTAAAAAGGACCTGAAACTAGAATGTGGATGCTACAGTAACAAAATATGAGTGAGGGCAAAAATAAACTCCATTTTCCGCTTTAGAATCTTACTTCTCTGATACCTTACAATATGAACTGTGGTTGTCTACAGGCCTCCAGACCAGGGGAAGGACATAGACACATTACTGTTAGAAGCTATACAAACTGTGACAGCTAAAGGGGAGGTTCTGATAATGGGAGACTACAACATGCCAGATACAGATTGGTCAATACCAGCAGGAACATCCATCAGAACTAGACACACAGTGAATTCTCTGCAGGGGGAGAGCCTCAAACAACTCGTACAACAACCCACAAGAGACAGGGCTATCCTAGATCTAGTACTGGCTAACAGAGAAAGGATCACAGATCCCCAAGTAGAAGGTCACCTGGGGGCCAGTGACCATCACATGGTATGGTTCAGTTTGGCCACTAGAATGAAATTATCCCATTCCAAGGCAAAAGTGTGGGACTTCAGAGGAGTTGACTTTGGTAAGATGGTCAACAGAGTTAAGGGAGCCCTGGCAAGAAGAAATACAGGTGATGGAGTACAGGCAAAGAGGGCAAGCATTAAGGATGCAATACTTGAAGCAACATCCCATTGTGTTAGGGAGAAAGGCAAGAGCAAAAAAAGGAGGAAATCCATTTTGGTTCTCAAAAACAGTAGCAGAAAAGGTCAGAACCAAAAGGCTGACCTTCAGGAAATATAAGGGAATGCAGCGGGATGAAGACAGGGAGGCATACCAAACTTCCCTAAGGGAAGCAGGGAAGACAGTAAGGCAGGCAAAGGTCCAAACCAAGGAAACACTAGCATGAACAGTAAAAGAAGGGGGCAAGACTTTCTATAGATACATTAGTGAAAGGATAAAGTCCAGAGGGGGTATTGCTAAGATCAAAGGGGATAAGGGGGACAGTGTGTGGAGAAGGACCTGTCCTAAATAGATACTTCTGCTCAATATTTACTGAGGAGAAGGTTGGGCAGAGCCCACAGCTCAGCACCTTGGACACAGGGGGGAGAGAGGTGTTCACTAGTCCTTTCACAAAAAAAAGGGTCCTACAAGAGCTCACTAAGCTCAGGGTGGACAAAGCAATGGGACCTGGTGGCATACATCCCAAGGTACTAAAGGAGCTAAGGGTGGAACTAGCAGAGCCATTATCAGAACTGCTTAGTGAGTCTTTAAGCACAGGAGAGGTCCCAGAAGACTGGAGAAGGGCTCATGTGATCCCTTTCCACAAGAGTGGTAGCAGGAAGGAGGCAGGGAACTACGGACCAGTCAGTCTTACCTCAGTAATGGGCAAGATTATGGAGGCACTCCTTAAAGAAAGGATAGTGCAACATCTGGAATCCATAGGAGTACAGGATCCAAGACAGCATGGGTTTACAACAGGAAGGTCCTGTCAAACTAATCTCATAGATTTCTTTGACTGGGGAACCAGAGTGGTGGACCAAGGGGGTGCAGTTGATGTAGCCTACCTTGACTTCAGCAAAGCTTTCAATACTGTTCCACATAGACGATTGATTAATAACCTGGGTAGGCTTGGGGTGAGTCAGAAGTTGGCCAACTGGGTGGCAAACTGGTTAGTGAGCAGAAAACAGAGAGTGGTGGTAAACAGTCAGAAGAGATGCAAGTCACAAGTGGGGTACCTCAGGGATCAGTCCTGGGGCCAGTCCTCTTCCATATCTTCATCAGTAACATTGCAGATGGACTGGAGGATAGGGTTTGCCTGTTTGCAGATGACACCAAGATCTGCAACAGAGTAGATGATCCAGATGGGGTGGGCAGAATGAGAAGAGATCTGGATAAACTGGCAAAATGGTCGGAAGAGTGGCAACTGAGGTTTAGTGCAAAGAAATGCAAGATGATGCACACAGGGAAGCAAAACTCTGAAGCCACCTTTAGGGTGGGAGAGGAGTTGCTGGCAATCACAAGGGAAGAAAGAGACTTGGGCATCATCATCATAGATGACCTGAAATCATCCAAGCAGACCACTAAAGCAGTAGGTAAGACTAGAGGGATGTTGGAGTGTATTAGTAGGGGCATCGCAAGTCGTAAAAGGGAGGTAATAATCCCTCTTTACAAGACACTGGTTAGGCCCCATCTGGAGTACTGTGTGCAGTACTGGAGGCTGCACCTGCACAAGGACATTAACAAAATGGAGACAGTCCAGAGAAGGGCAACCAAAATAGTGCAGGGACTGCATCAGAAAACATATGAGGAGAGTTTAATGACGCTCAATATGTATATCCTAGAGTCAAGGAGGGAGAGAGGTGATATGATCAAAACGTTCAAACATCTTAAGGGTATTAGCAAGGTGAAGGAGTCTAACATGTTTCAGTATAAGAAAAATAGTAGGACAAGAGGACACATCATGGAATTAAAGGGAGGCCGATTAAGGAGTAATGTGAGGAAGTTCTTTTTCACAGAAAGGGTGGTGGGTACATGGAACGGCCTACCTCAGGAAGTGGTGGATAGGAATACAGTGCAAGGCTTCAAACAGGCATGAGATAGGCATAAAAGAGCAATACAGATGAGTATGAATAGATAGGCCATTGACAGAGCAAAGGCTGATGGCATTCATAAGGTAGAAAAAATGGGCAGACTGGATGGGCCTTGTGGTCCTTATCTGCCATCAACTTCTATGTTTACACTTACAACCTCACATAGGAGCCAGGAAATTGAGGTGGCTGATTGAGGAGTTTACAATAAGTCTACTTTATTGAAGCATATCATGATTTACTAAACCGTATAATGCTAGCTTGACTTGGTGTGAATGTTTACTGTTTACGTAGGTAACAGACTGTATACATTAACTGTTTTAAAATGTAGTTTTTGTCAAAATGTTTTAACAAATTTGTATAAATGCTATGTAAACAGGACCACACTGAAAACAGGACTGTGGTCCTAAAGGTTACATTTCCATCTTCCTGTGTAAAAATAAAGCTTTTACTACTACTACTACATGTAGGTCTTATTGACATATTGGCCAAGATTTTTGTTTAAGACTTCAAATTTGGATTGCTACAAATAAAATCATACTCAAATCTCCATGCTGGTTTTTGAGCTGGGTATGTGACTCTGAGCCATTGCTTTGTTCTAAATCATCTTATAAATAAATATACCAGACTCTGAGGACAAAGACAGTATGCTGTTTTTATTGATCTGTCCTCAACATTTGATTTGTTGTGCAGAAGTATTTTATGGATTAAGCTTAAAAATCTGAATATGAACCCGGGGCTGTTGCACATTTCTTTATACTAGTATTTGGACAAAGTTCGGATTTTTGGTTGAAGGGGTAATACTGAGGCATTCAGTTCAAATAAGGGAGCCACACAGGTTTGCCTGTTGGCTCTCCTACTATTTAAAGCAGCAGCAATGCAAAATCCACTTTTTCGCATCACTTTATATCCTGGTACAGTTATGTAAGGATCATTTAGGGGTATGAATGCCGCTTCTGAAATGGATTAGAATTAATTTCCTGGCCTTTTTAAAGGGACACTGTCAACCCCCTTAGGTCTCAAAGTGTCCCTAGTTTAAAAAGCACACTTTATGATTGCCAATATTCTGTAAAGATTGTTGATGTGGCTGGTAGTTTGAGTCTGACTCTTATTTTCTTTAAGAAAGTAAAAAAACAGACTACCCAACATACTGGTGTTATCACACCAAAACAAGTTTGTTTACATTCCTTGATCAACTCCAGATGCATCTTTCCTGAACTTGGGAACACCCACAAAACGGTCTAGCCCCTCATGATGCAGTGGGAGTTCAGGAGGCTACTTTCTTATGAGTGACTGCACTGTTTGGGTGTGTTTCTAATGCACAGTAAGTATGCAGTAGGAACAGATACAGGATTGTAAACAAAAACAAGGTTGTTTATAAATACACCTTAGCATGCATTTCAGTTCTACTACACAGACAAAACAAACTGCAACATCAGTGAATTTTAGAGCGGGTAAGCAATCATAAAATGTAGGGTTTCAACCTGAAATAATATGATGAAAAACAGGTTGACCGTGTCCCTTTAATTAGCAGTGCAACTTGATTTAAACTGCAAGCTGCTAAGTGTGAAAAACACCTGCCTTATCTCTCATGGTTGACACTGCTGGGCTGTAATGTACATACTGGCATCTCGGTGCATCTGAGAGCAGCGTATATCACTGAGCGCTGTGGGGATCAGAGCTCCTCACCCTGTAGTGGAATATCTTTTCCTGCCTCTCCCCCGTAGTGGTGACGCAGCCACCGCACTGTACAAATGTTTGTGACGCAGCTCCTTCTGTTGTAGCTCTGCAAGCTTTGGAGCACAAATTCATATCATAGCCTAGCACCAGCCACGAAAACATTAAACATTTACCGTGTCTCCCATTTGGATATCTAGAAGACATACCTCTCACCTTTTGTCACTGAAATGAGGGCTACAAACACTCAAAATGAGGGACAGTGACCTCTGTAATGAGGGCCAAGTCCTCGAACGTGGAGACACGATTCAGAACAGCTTATTTTTAGTTTAGCATTTTGAAATATTATGAATTGTAATTTTAAAGCTGGAATTTACTGCACATTCTCTGTGTGGGTAGCTATTTTGAATGAGGGACGGTTGAGGGACAGAGCAATTTAAAGGGGTAAAATGAGGGGTGTCCCTTGTAATCAGGAACAGTTCAGATGTATGCTAGTAGATGATAAAAAAATATATATATAAATCTTTTTTGTATGCATGCACTGAAAGAGTTACTTCATTAATTTGCCAAATAGGTGGGACCCCCGACTGTATAATCTGCCCTCCCCTCTGCTGTTATGGTGCCTTTTTGCCACAATATTGATAATACCTACAGCTACTCTGCAAACTGAACCCTACAACTGACGTCTCTCCTCTCAACCCTGGATTGATGAGAGGCAGTTTGGACTTCTTCAACTGCAAGGATGCATGGTAGCAACCCCTTTATAGCAGGAAATAATTATTTTCAGCATAGGAAGCTCCCTGTTCTCACGACTGCAAGGCATACTAGTACAGATCTCTCTCCCGTGTACCCACCCCCCCCAGTCTTGGGAGTTACTGGATGTCAGTGTGTGTTCCTTTAAGAAGATGTCTACCTTCTCCTCTGATGCCAATTTCTGTGCCCTTGGTTTGACCAGGATAGTTGCAACCCTGAACATCATAAAGAGGAAGGGATGGAGTTCTGAGTTTGAAAGAGCTGAGAATTCTAGTTCAAGTGGAGGGAGAACTGAGACTGGCATGCACTGCAGTCTCCATCTGCAGTAAACCCTCTTCTCAGCATTGATGACAAGAACAAAACTAGTTGTTTCTGGCAGCAGCCATTGTAACAGCCTTTCTAAAAGAAGGGGTGCCTCTCTCCAAAAGGAGGACCAGTTCTGGATTTTGTAGGAACTTCTTGGGAAAGGACTGCCAGCCCTAGAACAGACTCGAGGAACAAAATGACATTTAAACCTTTTTAGACTATTGTGCCAGTTGCAGAGAGTCATGATTTAAGTGTTTAAAGAAGTTTGCTGAATGTTAAAGGAATGTTTCCTGTCAGAGTGTGACTGGCTCTCAGAAAGGGGGCTGCCACATGCTTTCATGCCAGTGAGTTAAAGTGTCAGAAAATATACCTGTTTTGCCCCCTTTGGGCACTAAAGGCTGTGATAATCTACTGCAGTGAAGAGTCCTGAGGAGAACTGTCAGTAAAATTACTGCCTGCCAATGATAACTATTTGTGACAGTGTGCAGAAAGTGTCTGTGTCTGACCCTTCCTGTGTCACCTGAAGGAGAGACTGTTCACTAGCCCAGTGACTAGTACATGGAATGTGCCCAGAAATGTTTAGTAAATTCTGCCTGCTGATTTGGACTGTTGGGATCCTTTCCTCATGAGTGTCAATACTTGAGTGAGGGTGGGGACAGACATACAGTGGCACCTTGGACCCCCAGGGGATGCTCTGCCCTCCTTCGTCCCTAAATGAATGCCCCGTGGGGCATGGCCGTTTATGTGCATTTGAACTTTTACCTCCTTATGGGGGCTCAGTCATAACAGGGACGAGTTGGAGGCTGAGTCCATGCTCCCTGGAACCCTAAGGGGGATCATAGCTTTCCCTAGCCGGTTGAATATTTGGTGGGATTGGCAATACAGAAGAGAAGTAAAGAGCAAAAATTAATGTGTCCCAAAGGCAGAAGAGTACAGAGTGTAACTGACATGAATCCAGGGGGTGTAACTCTCAACCCTGTGGGGGTGTCCAGTGCAAAGGTTATGGTAAAAGAGTGAAACTGGAAAAAAGAAATAAATTCCACTTTTGGGATTTGAACCTGTGACCACTCGGTCCTTGGCCTGCCAGAAAAGATGTAACATTTGCCTCCATGGAGAAACTGTTTTTAAATAAAAGGATCCTATTTTGGAGTTTTTAAACTGTTCCTGCTCCTTTTGGACATTGGTTTATTTTCAAGTTCAGTTATCTACCTACTCAGTTCTATCTGCAGCCTTTCTAGCCTATCTTGGTGCCATGGAATGCCAGGAGGTCACCCGATTCATGGGAGATCAAGTAAGTGCATACTGTTATTGTGTCTACCCCCTCTCAACTGTTGTCTCCCCACTTACAATGCCTGGTGATTGGGGTTACACCGGCAAGAAATGCTATTGTCTCCTGTAAGATAAAACATACAAACTTTTTTCATGCAGGACACATTTATTTCTGTAACGAAGAGTGTCAACATTTCATGTCGCACTGACACTTTTTCTTGACAATGACATGAAACATTGATGCGCTGTGTTGGGTAGAGGTGATACTCTGATTTTTCTCGTGTCTACTTGAATAAAGTTTGTCATCAATTCCAAAGTAGGGGGGATCCATGTGTTCTGTCTTGATTGTGCAGCAGTCTTACTCTGTGACTTTTCAGGAGAGACAGGAAACCAGTAAAAAAGGTGGGGGGTTGCAGAATATGTAAGGGAACACACAGGGGGCATGGCAGAGAAGTCCATTGGGGATCAGAGAGGGACAGAAATGCTGTGAGCACAGTTGATGGTGGAAGTGGGTGAAAACATGGGGATGGGTGTAGTTTACAGGTCTCCAAACCAGTTAAATATGGGGGACCATCTGAGAGAAGCGATCAGAAGAACATCAGTAATGAGGAAGGAGATCTTGGTAAGTGATCTAAATATACCTGGCGTGGGTGGGACAATTCTGGTGGCTAACAGCAGCCAGAGTCAGGCGCTGGTGAACACATTCTAGGACTGATCCACGACATAGCACATCAGGGTCTGCACCATGCTGGAAGCTATCCCAGACCTAGTGTGCATGAACCTAGATACTTTGGATGATATTAGGGTCAAGCCCTTTCTTCGGACCAACGACCATAACAGTGTGGTTTTCTGTACCCCTTCTATTAGGACCCGCCAAATTAAGGACTCAGGACTTAGATTTCTAAACAGCAAACTCAGCTACTAGGGGAGCAGCTAGAGGGAGCAAGCAAGGTAGAAGTAACTAAATTAAAGTGTGAGGCCATCAAGGGAGCAGTTCTTGAGGCTTCGCTGAGCTGTAGCAAGATGGCAGGCAAGGTCAGGTAGAGAAAGAGACCTCTCTGGTACACCAAGGGGTAGAGGTTGGGGAGGCTGTAGGCAGGAAAAGGACAACCTTCAGGATGTACAGGAAGGAGCAGTCAAAGGAGAGTAGGATACGAACATACAAAAATGCCAGCAGAAACAGGCCTCACCGTCTATCGAGTCCGCTCGAGTGCACAACTAACACCTTATAATGCTGCTGCCCCTCCTTTCCCCCCATCCTATTACCCCTTCCCCTATCCCAACCCCTCTTGAAGCTGTTTACCGTCTTGCAGGCCACTACCTCACTCGGCAAGGAGTTCCACTTGTCCACCACTCTTTCCATGAAAAAAATGTCT
Organism: Neoceratodus forsteri; assembly: GCA_016271365.2. Taxonomy (NCBI): domain Eukaryota; kingdom Metazoa; phylum Chordata; order Ceratodontiformes; family Ceratodontidae; genus Neoceratodus; species Neoceratodus forsteri. The sequence continues at coordinate 331,068,543 of JADMNL010000026.1, read as the reverse complement.
CCTCATCTCTCTCCTGAATCTTCCCCCTTACAATCTCAGTTGGTGTCCTTGAGTGTCCCTCCCCTTTCTCCTCTGGAAAATCCTTTCTGTATTAGTCTTGTTATTCCCTTCAGTTACTTAAAGGTCTCAATCATATCTCCCCTGTCCCTCCTCTCTTCCAGAGAGTACATATTCAGCTCCTCTAGCCTTTCCTCGTATGGCTTGTCCTCCAATCCCTGGATCATCTTTGTAGCTCTACGCTGTACCCCCTCCAACAATCTGATGTCCTTCTTCAGGAGTGGGCTCCAGTATTGCACGTACTCCAGGTGGGGCCTGACCAGCGACCTATACAGGGGCAGGATAACCTCCCTACTTCTGGAGGAGATCCCTCTAGCTATACACACCAGCATTTTTTGGCATTTGCCGCTGCCCTTCTGCATCGAACAGAGTTGTTCATGCTCCCTGTTATGATCACCCCTAGGTTCTTCTCTTCTGTGGAGCAACCCAACTGAACCCCATTTAAGTGATAATCCCTCCCCTGGTTCCGGGCTCCAAAGTGCAGAACCTTGCACTTCTTGGCGTTAAACCCCAGCTGCCATTTATCTGCCCACTTCTGCAGCTTATTCAGGTCCTCCTGCAACCCCATCCCCCCTCCATGTCATCTACCACAGCTCTCATCTTGGTATCATCTACAAACAGACTCATTTTGCTTCGGATCCCATTCGAGATATCTGCAATAAAAATTCTGAACAGTACTGGTCCCAGCATGGATCCCTGTGGTACCCCACTCATCACCGCTCTCGGTGATGAGAGTTACCTCCCCCCACCAACACCCTTTGTTGTCTTCTCCTCAGCCAGTTCCTGATCCAGGTCATCATTTTTGGTCCTGTCCCCACGTACTCCAGCTTCCCCCCCAATCTCCCATGCGGCACTGAATCAGAGGCCTTACTGAAGTCCAAGTACAGGATGTCCACAGCATGGCCCTTGTCCAGTTACCATGTCACCCAGTCATAGAACTCTACCAGGTTTATGTGGTACAATCTGCCCATGACATACCCGGGTCCTGGTCATCCTAGATACCATTTGCCTCCAAGAAGCTCACAAGCCTCGCCTTTAGGATTGTCACCATGAATTTGCCCATGATGAAGGTGAGGATCACTGGTCTGTAGTTCCCTGGTTCATCCTTTGGCCCACTTTTATGGATGGGAACCATGTGGGCCATCCTCCAGTCCTGTGGTATACATCCTGTGTCCAGGGAGGTATCGAACAGGTCTGCTAGTGGCCCTGCGAGGACCTCTGACAGCTCCCTCAGTATTCTAGGGTGAATGCCATCTGGCCAAGGTGCTTTGTCCACAGTCCTTAGCGCAGTGGGTTAAGGCTCTGAGCTGCAGATCTGGAGACATGGGTTTGAATCCCACAGCCGCCTATGTGAATACTGTGTGATCCTGAGCAAGCCACTTAACTTCCTTGTGCTCCCAGGTCACATCTGGAAACAAGCTTCGGCTTAGTGCGCTACTCCTGGTTAAACAATGTTCCCTTTCCCTTTCACCTTTCTTAATGCCCTCAACCCCTCCAGCACCATGCTCTCTGAAATCCCTGCATCTGTCATCCTCTCCCAGCCCTTACCCACCCCCCCACTTGTCTGAGATATTTGCCCCCTTCTCCTGTGTGAACACAGAGCAGAAGTACTTGTTCAGTGCCTCTGCCTGCGCCATCCCTTCTCCACCCACCCGCCATCTTTCTTGATCCTCACAAGCTGGTCTTTGCTTCTCCATTTCTTACCTTGGTTAGTCTACCAAAAGAGTCAGAGGAAATCAGCGATAGCTGGGCAGAGAGACAGAGCCACAGAGGAGCTTAGAGTTGCATAGGGGGTCAGCCAGAATGACAAGGCTTTCCTTGGGTACATACGGAAGAAGAGGAAAATAAAGTAGGGCATTGAGAGGCTAAGTAAAGAGAGGGAATGGGTGTCTGATAATGATGCTGGCAAAGCGGACTTCCTAAATGACTGTTTCCCCCTCAGAATTCAAAGTGGAAAAAGAGGGACCCATTCTGGAGTGCATGGTCCTCCCCATGAGGTACTCGGAGGCAGACAGAATAAAAGTGGAAGTAAATCCAATTACGGAGGACAGGGTGCTGAAGGGGCTAACGGGACTGCAAATGAACAAGGCACCTAGCCATGATGGGCTCCACTCCAGAGTACTGAATGAGGTGGGGGAGGCTCTAGCTGGGCTGCTAACAGATTTGTTCAGTCATTCTCTGATCACAATGGTGGTTCCACGGACTTGGAGGGAGGCACATGAGATCCCACCTCCCAAGGGAATGGATAAGTGGGATCCAGGCAAATTCAGGCCAGTCATTCTGTCCTCGATAGTTGGAAATCTGCTCAAGATCACCATAAGAGTGGTTGCTCAGGTTATATTTAAGCAATAAGACATGACAGGGTGTGTAATTTTGTGGGATAGCAGCACACCTTGGGAACTAAGGCACAAGGCTAGGCTGAGTGCCTTACACAACCAAGAAGTGCCATTATCCCACAGTTATGTACATTGTGGGGTGCCATATAGTGACTACATAAATACTTTTTTTTTAAATTTTAGAACTGAGTAATGTGGTTCAGAAAGTTAAGCATTGCTGACCTGTGTTGTGCTAGGATAACTCGTGGTCATGTGATCAGCTTCCACCAATCACAGAATAGGATTTCCTGACCCACTTTATAATATGCCTCACGGTAGCTTTTCTTTTTTTCCAGGATGATGCAAAGAGTTTGGAGGAACACATCACATCAGAGTTTGCCAAACTGCAACAATTTCTCCACAATAAAGAACAAAATCTGTTATGCCAGCTGTGGGAGGAAGAAGCAGCAATTTTGCAAGAGATGGAAGTGCACTTAGAAGATATCAAAGAGGACACCACTGCTGCTCTAGAGACGATATCGGATATCCAGTCCCAGCTGGAGCAGCAGGATTCTATTACTTTCCTCATGGTTAGTAAACTGAACAGCTAGGGGTGATTATGCCAACATGATAGGCACTCAGAATACTCAATTTCCTCATCTGGTGTATCCTAGTTTTACTCTTTGGGCACCAACAGTTCTTTTTCCCAACCAGTTGTCTGTTGTGGTGTCTGAATGATGCATGGTTTACATTCCATGATCAGTCCTGCTTGATAACTGCTAGGCATGGGAGGGACGGCTGAGACTTGGTTCCGATTCCGATTCTGACGCTGATCTGTTTTCAAAAGGTTCTGATTTACTCTGGTTTGTAAAAACTGGTCATTTACCTGATTGGATGAGGACCATGTCTGAGACACATCTGGAGCAGGTCAAATGAAAGAATTCAGTTACCCCGTAGTCCCCCATTATAATAAGCCTTTTCTGTATGTCATTTCAAGTTTAAAATAATGTTTTTGTCGCACCAGTTTCTCATTTTGAACAGGAATAAAGCTCCAGAATTACTTATGATACCTGAACTGGGCCAGAACAAGGCACTGTCAGAACAGAACCTGGTCAGTTGACTGGACTGGATCAAGTCAGAGTCGTCACAAATTACTCTGACTTCCAGAATAGACACAGGGCAGGAGAAAGCTAAGGAGTGAAAGAGGGTGGAGAGCTGGCCTGGGTAAAGACTAGGTTTTCTTACGCCTTCACAAGAACAGGGAGAAGAGAGATGGGATAATTGTTTCTTGTGTAGTAAGGGCCCCCACCTATGTTGAGGAGGCAGTCTCTTCATGCTGCCAAGCCTCAGGCACTAGGGTCTCTCCTATTTGGGTGGGAGGATGCTGGCATGTTGCCATGCCCTGTAGTACTCCAGGGTGGAAAGAAATGTTTAGTAGGGAGTAGGTGGGATAGGTGAGGGCAGGGCAGAGTGGTGGCAAAGTTTAGGGTTCATCCCACTGGGTTTAGTACACTGAGCCTTCTATCTCTCTCAGGAGAGCAGACAGTGTAACAGCTGGGACGATGGAAGAGGAGAAATGGGAAAAGTATGTGTGGGGGGAAGGGGGATGGAGAAAAAGTAGGAAGGAGAATGGAGAGAGCACAGGAGGTGAAATACTGGTTTATAGTGGAGGCAACAGCAGAGGGGCTGGAGACAGGTGAGCCCACAGACTTCAGACCTAGGAAAGTAGACTGGCTGCTTGGGTCAAAAAGAGGGTGGATAACCTTCCAGAATTGTGAGGTGGGGTTAAGGTTATTCTGGAAGTTTAAGGCAAAATAGTCTAGTTTCCCTGGTAGCCTTGGTACTAGCATTGCAGAACTGGTTGTGCACAAGTCCTCTGAGGAGTCGAAGATCTTGTGCTGGTAACACAGCATTAAGAGCTCTGAATGAAGCTACTGGATCTGTGGCTATCCAGGAAGTGGGAGCATCAGACACATGGGGCCCGATTTTAAAACGACTTGTGGATGCCACAAGTCCCTGGCATGCCGAACATATGGTGCACGAGGCTTGTGGCATTCCTGTGGCACCAATCGCAATTCTCTGTCTGTTGCACCAAATACCACAAGTTGGACCAGCTCTCTCCAAACCTTGTTAGCTGAGCAGTGGCCTTCCTTTGTCGGCACTCAAAAGTATTAAAAAAGCTTTTAAAAACCGCTCCCATTGTAGTCTATGGAGCACTGCACTTCCTTGCACTGTTCATTTATTTATTTATTTTATTTATTGAATATAATCAGAATTTATTTATTTTATTTTATTTATTTGTTTCAATTCTAGGATTACAATTACCTTTAAGCCCAGGGCTCTTTTACAAAGGTTCCAGGTCAAGACGTAGGTATCACATGACGATATACGAAATTGTTACACAAATAAGGGTAAAGGATATCAAATTAATTTCAAACAGACAGAGAGAGGATAAAGTGGAAAGGAAGAGGACAATGGGGTGGTAGAAAGAAATGGAGGGCAAGGGGAGGTAAGAAAATGAGAAGAGAGGAGAGGTGGGGTAGGTAAGGATAAGGGGGTGGGATGGGGTGGAGCTGCGAGGAAGGTGGCATTGTCAGGTGCTGTAGAGTGTGTGGGGCAGAGGCCGAACTAGGGCAATTACAATCCTTTGAGTCACAGACTCTTTTGCAAAGGCTCCACGTCGGTTACAGAGGGTGGAGGGTATACATTTACAGAAAATGAACAGATACAAAACAGTATTAGCTTAACAGTACTGGGTAGTGCAGTCCTGGCTTTATCTTAGTTAACCGGTGGCAGAAGTTGGCAGTATTCGAAATGTCATGATGCCATGATATGTGCTTGCATTGGGGGGGGTGTCTCCAATATAAGGAACTAGGTCCATTTTGGCTCTAGGCTGGCAAGGAGAAAATTATAAGCATTTTTTTCTGAAAATATAGCAATAAATAAATGAATCCCCCTGTCATAATCCATTTTGGGGCAGGTAAGCTGCCATATGTGATTGAGGGGAAAGGAACTGCAGACCTGCTCTTTAAACTTTTCTGGGTGCATCATAAAAATTGGAATTTGAAACACCAGGAAACATCAAAAATAAAGGCAGTCCAAAGGCTAACAGGGTGGGTCAGCACCGTCAGTCTCAAGTTTCCATACTCTTGCACTATTCCAAAACCACAGCTCATTTAAAGATTCATGTCATGTCAGACAAATCTAATTGATTTCTTTGACTGGGTGACCAAAGTAGTAGACCAGGGAGGTGCTGTGGACATGGCCTACCTAGACTTTAGCAAGGCATTTGACACAGTCCCACACAAAAGATTAATAGTCAAATTAACCAGCCTGGGAGTGGGTCCCAGGGTGGTAGCCTGGGTAAAACATTGGCTGCACAACAGGACACAGAAGGTAATTGTAAATGGAGTCCACTCTGAAGAAAGAGGGGTTACTAGTGGGGTACCGCAGGGTTCAGTACTGGGTCCAGTCCTTTTTAATGTCTTCATCAGTGACATTTCAGAGGGACTGGAAGGAAAAGTATGCCTCTTTGCAGATGACACAAAGATCTGCAACAGGGTTGATACATAAGGAGGCGTGGAAAGGATGAGAAGGGACTTGGCAAGGTTGGAGGAATGGTCAGAAGTATGGCAGCTTGATTCAATGCAAAGAAGTGCAAATAATGCACCTGGGAAACAAGAACCCAGGGGAAGATTACACAGTGGGGGGGTAGTAGTAACAACAACAAAAAAGGAAAGGGACCTGGGGGTAATCATATCAGATGACCTTAAGGTTAGCAAGCAATGTGAGAAGGCAGTAGGGAGGGCTGGGGATATACTGGGATGCATAGGGAGAGGCATCAGCAGCAGAAAACAGGAAGTTGTTATCCCTCTGTACAGACAGTTGGTGAGACCCCATCTGGAGTACTGTGTCCAGTTCTGGAGACCCCATCTCCGCAAGGACATAGACAGGATAGAGGCAGTCCAGAGGAGGGCAACTAAAATGGTGCAGGGTCTGCAAGAGAAGCCATATGAGGAGAGACTAAAGGAGCTTAATATGTATACCCTTGAGGAAAGGAGGGAGAGGGGGGACATGATAGAAACATTTAAGTACCTCAGTGGAATCAACAAAGTCCAAGAGGGTAGCATCTTTCAGAAAAAGAGATGTGCAAGAACAAGGGGACACAATTTGAAGATAGAGGGGGGACGGCTCAGGGCAATGTGAGGAAGTATTTTTTCACAGAGAGGGTGGTGGACGCATGGAACAGCCTTCCTGAGGAGGTTGTGGGGTCTAAAACTGTGGGAGAATTCAAGAATGCATGGGACAGACATAAGGCAATTTTTGTGGGGGGTAGGAAGAAATAGGCTATCGGTTAACTAGGATCTGCAGCTTATCCTCTAGGTAGGGAAATGGGCAGACTAGGTGGGCCAAGTGGTCCTTATCTGCTGTCAAAGTCTATGTTTCTATGTTTCTATGTAAATAGCAGTTTGTTTTATTCATTTTTTGATGTACCGCTCCATACGCTTTTCAGACACTCAGCTGGCTTGGTCCAAAAATAGTTTTCATTCAGATGTTACAGATGTAGCAGCATTTTAAGCCATCATACAATCAAAGCACCTCGGCTCAGCTAACCGACTTCACTGACCATTCTTACTCGGCAGCTAGTTCACCTTACAATTTCCCCATGGACTCAGCTACCCGTGTCTGTGTACAAACACACCCTTAACATTTCAACATCATTCTGTTATCTTCATCAGAAGTGGCGTACTATGTAATCAGTCCCTCTTATAAGGCTGATTCTTTTTTTTTCCACTTCTATTTGTAGCCCTCCAGCCTGGAACTCTCCCGGGGCACTGTACTCGCCGACTTGCTCTACCACCCACTGTGTTCCCCTGCCATCTTCACGTTCATTACGGTTCCCTGGGTCGGGAGACTGCAACCCAGGGAGACCGTGGAGGGCAGTTGCAGGGAACCAGTGTTGGGCGTGTGGCAGTGGCACTGACAGGGCCATCGCCTATCCAGTGCTGGAGGGATATTTCTTGTGGTGTAAGCCCGAGACCCCCCCCCCCGTGCATGGTGCATGTCTGACGCTGCGGCACACAGCAACCCTGCCTGCGTCAGCCATGCTCCTTATGTGCAGCCTGGCAGCTCATGGTGCCCTATGGTCTTCACCAGGGGTTGCCAGAGCGTCGGACAACCCTGCCCTCCCAACCGGAGAGGAGAGCAGCCCAGCGGGCGCTCTATCTGTCTCCCTCCCCTGACGACCCCCGACTCCCAAGCTCGCTCACGAACTCGGGTCTTTGGCATGGCGCGAGGTGTGGCGTCCAGTGTCTCAACCCTCAGCGCCACCGACCTGGCTCATAAGGCTGAGTCTTAAAGACACAAAACATAAAAACATGTTTATAAACATCATTGTGCAAAGTGCATCCATACTAAAGTGCCAAAAGAGCCACACACAGCCAAAACATATAGCACGCCCAGAATAGTAACGTGCTACATGCATTATAAAGTGCTAGACCCAGGTTCAATTATATGACTCCACAAGAATACTGGCAATACAGGCAATCACAAAAACGTCCAATCACAAAATGTCAGGAGGAATGCAAACAAACAGCCTACAAGCATAGATTGAAACCTATACTCTGGTACTTGCAAAACAAGCAGTTAGGTTTACACAGTACCTAGCCAATGAATAAACAGTTTGCAAGCATGAATACAACGTTTCGTCAGTCTAGTACCTGCAGAGCAAGATTAATTCCATACAGATAAATAGGAATGCAAAAGAAGCTTGACATTCAGTCCATGCAGTTGCACTGTCCCTAGAATATGACTCCAGTATACTTCACGTTGGAGCACTTTCTGTACCAGATTGCCTCTTCTAGCACCAGTGTCTGTTTCAATTCCAACAAATTTTAGCACACCTCTACAGAATGTTTGGCCATTGCGTATTTCATGTTTCTGCTCCTAATGGACATTCTGTGTTCTCCTATTTTGAGTTTTAGGTCTTGTTTAGTCTGACCCACATACAAGAATCTGCTGGGAAATATACGAATATGCACCACCCCTGCTGTGCTACAGTTTATAAATAGATTGATCTTAAATCTTTTTCCAGATCTCGGATGTACAAATGTATTTGTGTCATATGTACTGGAGCAGATACTGCAATGGCCACATCTGTGGTTTCCAACTGAGGGGATGGGCAACCAGGATTGTCTTTTGGGTTTCGGTAGCACAATATGGACCGCCATGTTGATGTTTCGTCCCCTCCGAAAAGTTACCCGAGGGGTTTGAGCTGACAAGTTCTCCAACCTTGGGCCCACATTAAGTACCTCCCAATGTTTCTTTACTGCATTTCCTACTTTTTTTAGCCAGAGGATTATAATGCATCGCAAAAGTAGGTTGCCACCCATTAGCCACGTTTCACAGCTGGTTCCCCAATAAGATCTCATGTCTGCTTTTTTGTTTTGCATGGTTGTAGGTCACAAACATATCATGCTGTGAATATTGTCTTTGTTCAGATCTTTGTTTCATTTCAAGACTTGCCTTTTCAAAATCTCTTTGAGTACTGCAAGTCCGTTTGAGTCTCAAAAATGTATCTTTCAGAATATTCCTACTCGGATGTTGGAGATAGCAGCTGTTGACTCTCGATAGTGTATTCCTTGATGTGGGTTTTCTATAGAGTTTCGTTTTTACATAGAAACATAGAAGCTGACTGCAGGTAATGACTGCATGGCCCATCCAGTCTTCCCATTTCTTTTTCTACCTTATGAATGCGCCATAGGCTTTTGCTCTGTCAATGGCCTATCTATTTATACTCATCTGTATTGCTCCCTTATGCTTATCCCATGCCTGTTTGAAGCCCTGCACTGTATTCATATCCACCACTTCCTGAAGTAGGCCGTTCCATGTATCCACCACCCTTTCTGTGAAAAAGAACTTCCTCACATTACCCCTTAATCAGCCTCCCTCTAATCTCATGCTGTGTCCTCTTGTCCTGCTATTTTCTTATACTGAAACATGTTGGACTCTTTCACCTTGTTAATGCCCTTAAGGTGTTTGAATGTTTCAATCATATCACCTCTCTCCCTCCTTTGCTCTAGGGTATACATATTGAGTTCAGTTAATCTGTCCTCATATGTTTTCTGATGTAGACCCTGCACCATTTTGGTTGCCCTTCTCTGGACTGTCTCAATTTGGTTAATGTCCTTGTGAAGGTGTGGCATCAATTACTGCACGAGTACTCCAGGTGGGGCCTAACCAGTGTCTTGTAAAGAGGATTATTACTTCCTGTTCTGACTTGTGATACTCCTACTAATACACCCCAACATCCCTCTAGCCTTACCTACTGCTTTAGAGGTCTACTTGGATGATTTCAGGTCATCGGTGATGATGACGCCCAAGTCTCTTTCTTCCCTTGTGACTGCTAGCAACTCCCCTCCCAGCCTATAGGTGGCTTCAGGGTTTCTCTTCCCTATGTGCATGATCTTGCACTTCTTTGTGTTAAACCCCAGTTGCCACTCTTCCGACCATTTTGCTAGTTCATCCAGATCTCTTCTAATTCTGCCCACACCATCTGGATCATCTACACTGTTGCAGATCTTGGTGTCATCTGCAAACAGACAAACCTTACCCTCCAGTCCATCTGCAATGTCACTGATGAAGATATTGAAGTGGACTGGCCCCAGGACTGATCCCTGTGGTACCCCACTTGTGACTTGCATCTCTTCTGACTGTATACCATTTACCACCACTCTCTGTTTTCTGCCCGTCAACCTGTTTGTCACCCAGTTGACCAACGTCTGACCCACCCCGAGCCTACCCAGCTTATTAATCAATCTCCTATGTGGAACAGTATTGAAAGCTTTGAGGAAGTCAAGGTAGGCAACATCAACTACTCCCCCTTGGTCTACCACTCTGGTTACCCAGTCAAAGAAATCTATGAGATTAGTTTGACAGGACCTTCCTTTTGTAAACCCATGCTGTCTTGGCTCTTGTGCTTCTATGAATTCCAGGTGTTGCCCTGGTGATGTGGCTAGTGCAGCACAATAACATCTTGACATAGCAAGTGCAGCATAACAAGCAGATTTCAGTAACCAAATTCTATTGGCAATCACATTCTGCCATACACTGAAGTATAAGGTTATTCCACTCCCGGAATTCTATCACCAATAACATTCTTCCATAAACTATAGAATACTATTTTTGGGCCAGCCCACTGGTGCAGGGGTTGGATTTCCGTCTGTGACCCCGCCCCCCCAACCAGGTTCAAATCTGGACTTGGGACGTTGGAGGGCCAGCAGGGGAAATGATTGAGTACCCTACAGACTACTCTCCTCCTCCAGTGGGAGGGGTGTGTGTGTGTGTGTGACAGGCACATGATTAAACCCTGGCAGAGGCTGGGGAGAATACATCTACTGGCATCTATCTGTGGGAGGCAGGCCAGACATTGGCATTTCTGCCCTGGATGTCAGTGTGTGTCCTACCTCTCAGGGGTTTTACAATGAAAAATTGTTGGGGTTCTGTCAGTGAAATGTTGTCCGCTCTTCCCCCTGCATCCATAGCATGGCCAGCAACCCCTCACCCCGGGTACCATATGTCAGTCTGTCAGGAAACTGGCAGCTCCACCTTGGGGGGCAAGCCAGGGAACCTTCTGGTACCATAGTAAGAGTTCTGTCAGGGAAACTGGCAGCCTCGCCCTGGGGGAGAAGCCAGGGTGCTAGGGTGCTTGTGGGGTGGAGATGTGTCACAAGGTGATGGCTGTCAGGGAGAAGCTGTGGGGGTTGAAGGTAAGGACAGAGGGTGGCCGGCAAAGACCCAACTTAAAGCATAGTAAATAAAGGAAAAAGAATAATATTCCACATGTTACATACTCTATGGAACAATATTATGTGGTTTGCAGGAAATTAATCTGCAGTTTGCTTATTTAAACACTTAATACTATTGCACTGGTTACATAAACCATGGATTACTACTCTGCAGTTTTAAAAAAAAATTCTGCTTTAAGAATTTCAGTATTACGCTTCTGATGAAACTCTGGAATGAAGTGGAATTTCTGAAATTACATGTAATTCCAACAGAAAAAAAAATTAGAAATTTCCCAACAGCTCTACCAACGACACACCTTGTGCACTTTGTGAAGCACGAGTCATAGCCAAGTACCACCATCTACCCACGAAGTTTCATCATCCCAAAAGATAAGGAAAATAACCCAACGAATGATAAAGACAGGTTGGAGACAGTGCAGTGTAGGTGGCCAAATGATTCAGGGCCAGCAGGACAGATCTTACTTAAGATTAACTCAAGGCACTGAAAATATCCTCACTGGAGGCCAGACTGGGGGATATGATAGAGACCTTCACGTACCTGAAAGGAATGAACAAGGTAAATTGTGAGAACTATTTAGGAAGTAGTAGATCAACAACATGGGGGCACGAGAGGAACTGATGGGGGTGGGTGGAGGTTCAGGGGGGAAGTGAGAAAGTTTTATTTTACAGAAAGGGTGGTAGAGCCATGGAATAATCTACCAGCTGATGTGGACTGGGCACCAAAACTACTAATGGTTTCAAACACGGCTGGGACAGGGTAAAGGGCACAGTGGTTGCTCAGGGTGGTAGCGGTAGGGTGGGGAGCATGGGGTTGGATGGCATGGGTTAGAACCCTGTATGGACAATACGTCCAGGGTCTGTTAGAGTTTTATGGGCAGACTGGATAGACCAGTGATCTTTTCTTGCCATCATTGTCTATGCTTTCATGTTTCCATGTAAGATGACACAGATTCTGGTGTGTATTAGTGCTGGTATCAAATGGATTACAGGTAAGCAAAAAAAACCAAAAAGCCATCAGGAACTGTTTAAAGGCGATGTTGTCCTCGTGATGGTTAAGGCAAACTCTTGTCCGTTTGACACTAAGCTATGTTGCCAGTAATCCTACTCTCTCTTTTCTTATTTCACACAGGAAAGCAAAACCTTCACAGAAAAGTAGGTAAACAGATACACAGTTTTTTTTCTGTAACTATTATCTATTTATGAATATTAATCTATTTCTAATAACAGGAATTAGAACAGTCCTGTCAGACTTGTGCATCGTCTCCTGCTTATGCGTGTTTTTCTCCATTTTGCACTGTTTGATGTCCACACCATTTTACATTTCATCGTACTGTATCATAGCTTGTCTGTAGAATAAGTTAATAGGACCACTGCAGGGTGTCTCGTATGGCATAAAGGATTCAAGGCGTGAGGTTTGGGTGAGAGGACTGTGAAGCTGAGCAGTTCTGGCTGCCTTACCCTCAAGAGAGGAGGCTCTTTATTTTTTTCCATGTTTTTTTGTGTCCTGGCAGCTGTTGCAGGTGGCCTCTTAGCTCTGTCCCTGCCTCCCCTGCCCAGCACCTACCTCCCCCAGTTTCGCCTGCTTAAAGACCCCCACTGATTATTAACTATGGCAGGACCAGGAAGGAGAGTGCCACCCAGCCCCCAGCTGGTGACTCTCATCCAGTACTGGAGAGTTAATGCCAAAAAGTGCAAGGTCATGCACATAGGAAAGAAAAATCCAGGAAAGGAGAATTATCTAGGAGGCGAAATAGTGGTGGCCTCAAACCATGAATGAGATCTGGGAATCATAATCTCACATGACTTAAAGGTCAGCAAGCAGTGTGAGAAGGCAACATTGAAAGCCAACAGAATGCTGGTCTGCATTGGGAGGGGAATCATGAGAAGAAGGAGGGAGGTGGTACTACCACTGTATAGATCGCTGGTCAGGCCTCACCTGGAATACAGAGTCCAGTTCTGGAGGCCTCACCTCAGGAAGGACATTGACCGGGTGAAAACAATACAGAGAAACGTGACAAAAATGATTCAGAGTCTGCAGTACATGTCCTATGAGGAAAGACTTAGGGAACTGAATATGTATTCCCTGGAGCAGAGAGAGAGGGGACATGATTGATAACATTCAAGTACAAAAAAGGCATTTACAAGGTACAGGCACAGGAACTTTTTCACTTCAAGAAGGGCTTCAGAACCAGGGGACATGACCTCAGGCTGCAAGGATGGAGATTCTCTACCAACACCAGGAAGTTTTTCTTCACAGAAAGAGTTGTGGACACCTGAACAGCCTGCTCCAAGAGGTTGTGGGGGTCAACACTGTGGGGGGATTCAAGAATGCATGAGACAGACACAAGGGAGACCTGATTACAAAGGGTAACTACAGCATCAAAATAGGTCTAAAACAAATGGGCAGACTAGATGGACCCAGTGGTCTCCTTCTGCTGTCAACTTCTGTGTTTCTACTGGGTCAGTGGTCCTAGTGGTGGCGTAGGATGGTGGTAGGTGGACAGGGCTTCATGAAGCCTGCACCAAGCATTTCTCTGCTTTTTCTTCCCCAGGTATCCTGTGGTGGCATGTAAGCATGTGCATATGGAGGTGCACACATGCTATGGAACCATGGTCCCTCCCTTCTATGTTGCACGAGCACCGGCGCTACTCTTTGGCCTCCACCTGGTGGCAGCCAAGGGCTGTGTCAACATGCCTCCCCAACATTGGAGAGAAGAGCTGTCTGGCAAATGCTCAGTCCTCTCCCTCCCCTGGCCAGCCCCTGATGAAATTAGTTCATTCTTGAACGTGGGTCACCAGCATGGTGGGAGATAAGGCATCCAGTGCTTCTGCCCTCTGTACCACTGAGCCAGTCTTCCATGAGAGGAGTCTCTTATATCATAAGAGACCCCCTGCAGAGGCATATTAACTTATTATAAATCACTTCAGACACCTTGTGAGAGGAGATGCACACTGTGGAGGCATATTAACATATTATAAATCACTCCAGTCACCTAGAGAGAGGAGTCTCATGTCATGAGACACCCTACAGACCCATATTAACTTGTTATAAATCACTCAAGTCACCTTGCAAGATTAGAGACATCATGTGGAGGCATATTTACTTTATAAATCGCTCCAATCACCTAGCAAGAGGAGTCTCTCTTATCATGAGAGACCCCCTGCAGAGGCATATCAGCTTATTATAAATCACTCCAGTAACCTAGCAAGAGGAGTCTCATATGTCATAAGAGACACCCTGTGGAGGCATATTAACTTGTTATAAATCACTCCAGTAACCTAGCAAGAGGAATCTAATATATCATGAGACACCCTGTAGAGGCATATTAACTTATAAATAACTCCAGTCACCTTGTGAGAGGAGACGCACCATGCAGAGGCATATTAACTTATTATAAATCACTCCAGTCACCTAGAAACATAGAAACATAGACTTTGACAGCAGATAAGGGCCGCTTGGCCCATCTAGTCTGCCCATTTCCCTTCCTACAGGATAGGCTGCAGATCCTAGTTAACCAACAGCCTATTTCTTCCTACCCCCCACAAGAATTGCCTTATGTCTGTCCCATGCATTCTTGAATTCTCCCACAGTTTTAGACCCCACAGCCTCCTCAGGAAGGCTGTTCCATGCATCCACTACCCTCTCTGTGAAATAATACTTCCTCACATTGCCCCTGAACCGCCCCCCTTCTATCTTTAAATTGTGTCCCCTTGTTCTTGCAAGTCTCTTTTTCTGAAAGATGCTACCCTCTTGGACTTTGTTGATTCCACTGAGGTACTTAAAAGTTGCTATCATGTTCCCCCTCTCCCTTCTTTCCTCAAGGGTATACGTATTAAGCTCCTTTAGTCTTTCCTCATATGGCTTCACTTGCAGACCCTGCACCATTTTAGTTGCCCTCCTCTGGACTGCCTCTATCCTGTCTATGTCCTTGCGGAGATGGGGTCTCCAGAACTGGACACAGTACTCCCAATGGGGTCTCACCAACTGTCTGTACAGAGGGATAACAACTTCCTGTTTTCTGCTGCTGATGCCTCTCCCTATACATCCCAGTATACCCCCAGCCCTTCCTACTGCCTTCTCACATTGCTTGCTAACCTTAAGGTCATCTGATATGATTACCCCCAGGTCCCTTTCCTTTTTTGTTGTTGTTACTACCTCCCCACCCATTGTGTATTCTTCCCTTGGGTTCTTGTTTCCCAGGTGCATTTTTTGCACTTCTTTGCACTGAATCCTAGCTGCCATACTTCTGACCATTCCTCCAACCTTGCCAAGTCCCTTTTCATCCTTTCCATGCCTCCTTGTATATCAACCCTGTTACAGATCTTTGTGTCATCTGCAAAAAGGCATACTTTTCCTTCCAGTCCCTCTACAATGTCACTGATGAAGACATTAAAAAGGACTGGACCCAATACTGAACCCTGCGGTACCCCACTAGTAACCCCTCTTTCTTCAGAGTGGACTCCATTTACAATTACCTTCTGTGTCCTGTTGTCCAGCCAATGTTTTACCCAGGCTACCACCCTGGGACCCACTCCCAGGCTGGTTAATTTGACTATTAATCTTTTGTGTGGGACTGTGTCAAATGCCTTGCTAAAGTCTAGGTAGGCCATGTCCACAGCCCTCCCTGGTCTACTACTTGGTCACCCAGTCAAAGAAATCTATTAGATTCATCTGACATGACCTTCCCTGTGAACCCATGCTGCCTTGGGTCCTGTGCTCCACTGGCCTCTAGGTACTCAACTATTCTTTCCTTCAGAAGTGACTCCATCACTTTCCCTACCACAGAGGTCAGACTGACAGGTCTGTAGTTTCCTGCCTCTGTCTTGGTCCCACTTTTGTGAAGGGAATCACATCCGCCTTCCTCCAGTCCTCGAGTACCACACCATCCTCCCATGATTTATTAAAAGAGTAGCCAGTGGTTTCACTGGTTCCCCCTTAATTTTTTAGAATTCTGGGGTGAATTCCATCAGGACCCATTGCTTTGTCCACCTTCAGTTTTAGGAGTTCTTGCAGAACCCTTTCTTCTGTGAAAGGACTGAGATCGAACCCCTATCAAGAGTGCTTCTGTTAATTGGATTAGGTACTTCCACCTCCTCTTTTGTGAATACTGAGCAGAAATATTCGTTCAGTATCCCTGCTTTTTCACTGTCCCCCTCTGCCCACCCACCGTTCATTCTATTCAGTCTCACTATCCCTCCCTTTGTCTTTCTACGCTCGCTGATGTACCTATAAAAGGTTTTATCCCCCTTCTTAACTGAGTTGGCTATCTTTTTCTCAGTTTGGGCCTTTGCTATTCTGACTTCCCTCTCTGCTTCCTTCTGGCTTAACTTGTACAGCTCTCTGTCCTGCTCCTTCAGTGTTTCCTTATACTTCCGGAATGCTATCTTTTTCTTCCTGACTTTCACAGCCACCTCTTTTGAGAACCATAGTGGCTTTTTCTTTCATTTGATTTGTTTATTTGCTTCACACAAAGGCTTGTTGCCTCTGTGATGGCAGTTTTGATGATTCCCCATCGTTGCTCCACACCTCCTTCTAGACTGTTTGCTAGTGCTTTTCTGAGGCACTCTCCCATCTTAGCAAAGTCAGCCCTCCAAAGTCCAGTACCCTCACTTTTGTATGGCTTGACTCTGTAGCTGAGTTTAATGTGAACCACACTGTTTGATGGTCACTTGTCCCCAGATGGCAACCCACTTCTAGATCTGAGATCCTCTCACTGCCCCCATTTGACAGTACGAGGTCTAAGATTGCTCCCTCACGAGTGGGTTTCGAAACTAGCTGTTTAATGCCTGCCACCTGTAGGGCATCAAGAATGGCCCTGCTCTTGGATGTGGCTGCAGCAAATGTGCTCCAGTTAACATCTGGCATATTCAGGTCTCCCATCAACAGTGTCTCCCCTTTCTCTGCCATTCTAAGAATGCCTTCTATCATATCCTTGTCCATTCTCTCCCCCTGACATGGGGGTCTGTACACAACCCCTGTGCGGATTGTGGTGCCCTTTCCAGTCTCCAAGGTGACCCACAGTGCCTCCTCTCCTCCCTGTTTACTCTTTTGTTCAGTTGCTTTTATCCCTTCCCTTACATGAGAGCTACTCCTCCCCCTCTTCTCCCCTGCCTGTCTCTCCTGTAAGTTATGTACCCTGGTATGTTAACATCCCAGTCATGGTTCTCTGTGTACCATGTTTCTGTGACTGCTACAATATCCAGGCATCCCTCTTCCATCAAGGCGACCAGCTCAGGGAGCTTGTTGCCCAGACTACGGGCATTGGTACACATTACCCTCCATTTCCTGATGGCCTTACTCCCTTTTGCCCCATCCCTGTCCTTCTTGCCTTTGTCACTTTCTCCATTTACACCTGCCCTTCTCCCTATCGACGCCTCTGTGTTGGTGTTTGCCACACTTACTACCGTGATTATTTGGGGGGGGGCTAGGATTTCCCTGCTCCTTTCCAGTGCCTCCCCACCTTGGCTAGTTTAAAGCTTGCCAATGAAGCATTTAAACCTATCACCTAGGATCCTGGTTCCCCTCCCGGACAGATGCAGCCCATCATGCCAGTATAGGCTTGCATCACTCCAGGTGGACCCCCAGTCCCCAATGAAGCCAAATCCCTGAGCTCCACACCTGTTTTTCAACCACTGATTGAATCCCATGGTGCAGAACACCCTAGCCTCTCCTATGCCATAGATGGGCAGCATCTCCGAGAAGGTTATCATGCGTGCTACTTGACTAAGGCCCCTCCCCAATTCCACAAACTCTTTCTGCACTTCTCTAATCCCTTTCTTAGCCAGGTCATTTGTCCCTAGGTGGACAATGACATCCAGCTCCCTCCCCTGTTCTGCTGCTCCGGCAATCCTGAGGATTCGCTCCCTGTCCCTCCAAGCCATGTCGCCAGGCAGGCACCGTACCTCCCTCTCCCCTTCCTCCCTCAGTTCTACCTCCCTAACAATGGAGTCCCCCACCAGGAGTTGTTTTCTTCCCCTGCAGGGTCCCCTGCCACCCTCCTGTGGGTCTCCTTTGTGGAGGTTCCCAGCATCCTCCTTGGTCTTCACTGCGGGTGCCTCCATAGAGGAACCACACTTTGCCAGAATGGCATAGGAATTGTGGAGAGGTACAACTGGAGGGATGTGCCTCTGTTCCACCATTCTCACCCTCCCTGAGCCCACTGTGGTCCAACCGCTCCTCTTTCTTGGCAACCTCTGAGGCAACGGCAGTGGCACTGGTGGTCCCTGGATGGAAGAGGAGGTCCCACAAATTCTGGCCAACTCAGCCTGGAGATGAGCAACCTCCTCCCTCAGCCCAGAGAGGTGCCTGCAGATGGGACAACACCGCATCCTCCAGAACATCTCCCGGAAGACTGCTGCTCCACAGCCACTGCACTGCACCACTCCTATGATGTCTTATTTCTGGCCCCTTAACTGTTTGCAATCCTTACTCTTTCCTCTGTTTTTTTTTCTCTCTCTCCTTACTTTCTGTCTGTGTGCCCTTTAAGCCCCTGAACGTCCTGTTCTGAGACAAGAATATCCTATATTTCTCTGTAGACCACTTACTTGCTCAGAGGCAGACCTCCAGCAACTAGATGGGGCCGGAGAGCTACTCTTGCCCTTCTAGGATGGTGGGTCTTTGGTGGTTCTGAGATCACTCACTTCCTGCTCCCAAACAGGAAGTTCCTGTTGTCAGTCAAATCCTGTGCCTATAAAAAGAGAACTAGCTTTGGGTGGGGGGTGGAGGGGAGGGAAGGAGGGCAATATAGTTCCAGTAGAGAAGTTCAGTCACACAGCAGTCCCTTCTCCTGGTGTCTTCTGCCAAGCTACTAGGAGAATCTTTCTAAGGCAGTCTTTAAATGTAGCTTCCTTCTAGCTAAACCACTCCCCCTACTTAGTAGATCTTTCTACAAGTAATTTAAACCTCACAGCTATTAAGTCCTTTCAATCACCTGAGATTTACACCTAGATAACTGTTCAGATACCCATTCAGTTCAGTTAACCCAGACAAACACACACTTTTTTTTTTGTTTTGTATGTTAGTTTTTTTACCCTAAATTAAAGGTCCAAGTACAAAAGTTATTCTTCTTTAGTCCCAGCAGAGAAGTTCAGTCACACAGCAGTCCTTTCTCCTGGTGTCTTCTGCAAAGCTATTAGCAGAATCTTTCTAAGGCAGTCTTTAAATGTAGCTTCCTTCTAGCTAAGCCACTCCCCCTACTTACTAGCTCTTTCTACAAGTAAATTTAAACCTCACAGCTATTAAGTCCTTTCAATCACCTGAGATTTACACCTAGATAACTGTTCAGATACCCATTCAGTTCAGTTAACCCAGACAAACACACATTTTTTTTTTGTTTTGTTTGTTAGTTTGTTTTTACCCTAAATTAAAGGTCCAAGTACAAAAGTTCTTCTTCTTTAGTCCCAGTAGAGACTTTAGTCCTAGCAAGTGAGATTGCTCATATCATAAACACTCCAGTCACCTAGCAAGAGAAGTTTCTCATATCATAAGAGACAACCTGTGGAGGGATATTAATTTATTATAAATCTCTCCAGTCACCTAGTGTGAGAAGTCTCTTATATCATAAGAGACCCCCCTGTGGAGGTATATAAAACTGCAACAATTGATCAGTTTTTTTTTTTAAATGATCCAAAAGACCCCCACAGTTTGCTTATCTACTAAGGACTTTACCAGTCCTTGTTTTAACATCTGCAATCAACCAATCAATCAATCTTTATTTTACCAGGCGAAACACCATTGAATAAAACTCATTTACAAGATGGACCTGGGTGTGATCACAAAACTTAACAAGAAAAGTAAAAAAGAATGCATAAGATAGTACAGGGTGTGCTGCAGGTAATAAGAAGGTGCATTAAGGCAAAAACATGCTACGTACAGCATGCAATATTCAATGTACAATATATAAAACTTAACAAGAAAAATAAACAGAATATGTAAGATTGTACATGGCATGCTACAGGTAATAAGAAGGTGCATCAAGGTATGACATCATATATACAGCATACAATATGGGGGTCTATAGTTAAGACCTAAGTGGACACTTAGGCAACTGGGCAGACTGGGTGGGCCTGGTGGGCCTTTTCTGCCGTCACATTCCTATGTTCCTATAATATTCAATGTACAGTATACAAAATGTATGTACTATAGTCAATGTTTACACATTGGCATAGGGTAACGTAAAGCATGGGGTAGAGCTAAAGCAGGAGGGATGTTTCTGTTAGGTAAGGGGGTCAGAAACCAGAAGATAGGGATGCAGGTCATCGCTAAAAACAATTGCAAGATTCGGTGAAGGCACATGTCAGCAAGGTTTTAAAAGTGGCCAGTTTATCAGGAATTCCTATTTTCAAGGTCCGTTGGATGCTGTTCCAGAGAGCAGGCAGGGCATGATTTACAGAAGCCATACCAAAGCAGGTTCTGACTCTGGGAACGACTAAGGTAATATAAGAGACGCTCCTAAGGGGGGTAATTCCTCACAGTGCAGGCAGGCAGACAATCAGAGATATACCGGGACAGCTTGTTAATTATTGCACAACATGTCCAGATGACTGCATTTTTCTGCCATCTAAGTTTAAGGTATAGCCATCCAAGTTTGGAATATAGGGAGCAGTGATGGGTGGAGTATGGGGCACCAGTAATAAATCTTAGTGCGCGATGGTAGAGAGTATCAAGCTTATCTAAGGCAGTTGTAGGGCCTTGTCCATAGATGAAGAAATGAAGAAAGGTGGACTATACCAAAAAAAAATGTTCTTCTTGTGTGAGTAGGTGCCTGATGAGAAAGAGCAGACCAAGCTTTAGTTTTTTCACTAGTTCTTCGATATGGTCATTGAAAGACAGCTTTTGATCAATCCAGAAGCCCAGATATTTAAATTTAGTTATAAATTCCAAATTTTCTACCAGTAGGGTGATAATTTGAAGTTCATGCCTGTGGCTGGGAATTTTAGCTGAAGATGAAAGAATCACTGCCTTGGATTTTTTGGCATTTAACAAAAGCATTAGGTAAAGGAGATTCTGCTGCAGAAGGTTAAAGTCTAGTTGTAAGCCTTTACAGGCCAGTTCTGTGGTAAGCCTTTCAATATAAAGAACAGTGTCATCTGTAAAAAGGTGGGTATTAGCAGATTTCAAACCAGTACTAATGTTATTGATATAGATTGCAAATAATAAAGGGCCTAAAATGGATTCTTGGGGCACATCTCTCCTTAGAGGTTTTAGTGGAAAGTGGTCCCCATCAGCTTTAATTTGCTGTTGACGGCCAGTAAAATAGCTAGAAAACCAGTTCAGCACTTGGGAAAATAGGCCAATGTTTTGAAGTGACAGCAGGGCAGGTCATGATCCACTGTGTCAAAGGCCTTACTAAGGTCTGGAAATAGTGCACAAATGTAATTTTTATCATCCAATGGCTTTAACCAGTCATTGGAGACCTTAACAAGGGCAGACACTGTACTGTGACATGGCCTACATCTGGACTGCACTGAGTTCAGGAGATTGAATGTTTCAAAGTGCTTTTTAAGTTGGCAGTTGACAGCTTTTTCAAGTAGTTTGGATGGGATGAGGAGGAGGGATATAGGTCTGTATTTATTTAAATCACATGGGTCACAAGACTTGAAGAGAGGGATAACTGGTTGGTTTCCAGACTGGTGGGAGAACACCCTGGGTTGGGGTCATAATGAAAAGGTGTGCAATGGGGGCAGACAAGACATGATGGCCTATTTTTAGATGGTAAGGGTTAATGAGGTCAGCACTTACACGCTTCCTAGTGTCGAGTCCGGAAGAATATCCTCCACTTGTTTCATTGTGACAGAGCAGAAGGAAAAGGAGTCTCATAAAGAGGAGAGGCAAAGGTGAGACCGGATGAGTCATTTGCAGCAAGTTGCACACATAGGTTGTTGGCAGGGGAGGAGTCAGATGCTAACCCGACAGTAGTAAAAGTAGTCATTAAGAAGATCTAGAATGGTTTGCTTGGTGGTGAAGGAGCTATCAGTGGAGATTTTTGCAGGGAAGGAGTTAGTTGGGTGGTGTCCCTGTACATCCTTCAAGGTCCTCCAAAATTTAGCGAGACAATTAGAGGAGGCTGCTAATTCATCTCTGAAGTATCTGGCCTTTTCCGCCCGATTGAGCTTGGTGCATTGGCTTCTTACAACTCTAAAGGCAGTCCAGTCAGCTAAGAGCTTTGTCTTCCATGCTTTTCTCCATAGTGGTTCCCTGTGGCTCAGCAAAGTTTTCAGATTGGCAGGAAACAATGGGCAGGACTTTTTTCTAGTGTGTATTTTAACCAGGGGGTGCATGACAATTTATGGCTCCAAGGACTGTGTCCTGAAATTGCTCGTGGGCTTCAGCCGCAGCGGAGGCCAAATAAAAGTCCTGTGAATGTGAGTTTCGAATGTTTGAAAGGTAGGCATGATGGTTGAATTTACAACTTTTTTGATAAATGTGTCTGGAGGTGGAAGCAGAGATGGCCCTCACACGAGCTAAAGAACAATGGTCACTTAGGTTGCTGAGTACGACGCCGGAATGGGTAATGAGGTAAGGTCTGTTTACTAAATTTAGGTCTACTAAGGTGCTATTGTCTGGGTTTGTAATTTTAGGATGGGTAGATTCTTCAGTAATTTGAGTAAAACCAAAAGTGCTGCAGAAATCTTTTAGCGTTGCGGTGCCAGAAGAGAACCAGTCGAGACTGAAATCTCCCAAGACAAGGATCTCTGAGGATAACTTTTCCATAACATTAGTTAGATGCTGTATCACCTCATGCTCCATGGAGGGAGACCTGGAGCAGTCAATAATGGTAAGAGAAGTTGAAGGAGGGAAAAATAACTTTTAATGGCATTCTAATTCCTTAGATACAGAAGTGGAGTCAGTTACAGAAGCTGAATATTTATCATGAATGTAGATCACAACCCCATCCCCTCTAGTCTGTCTGTCAGCCAGCCCTAAAGGCATTGTAAAATGGGATGTTGATTTCATAGTCTGGGGTAGAGTGCCTGAGTGACTTCTCAGTAACCACTAGAATGGCTGACGATGTGTGACAAATCCACATTTGTACGGCTTCAAACTTCCTTGGCAAACTACATATGTTAAAAGGACACCGTCAACCTGTTTTTCATCATATTACTTCTAGTTAAAAACCTACATTTTGTGATTGCTTACCTTCTCTAACATTCATTGACGTTTGCTGATTGTTTTGTCTGTCTTCTTGTTTAGTAGAACTTAAATGCATGGTAATGTAGAGATATTTATAAACAACCTTGTTTTGTTTACAGTCCTGGATCTGTTCTTACCACATACTTCCTGAGCATTACAAACACCCCAAACAGTGTGGTTACTCATGATTCATTAGGCTCCTTTCTTCCCAATGCATCATGAGGGGCGAAACTGTGTTGTGGGTGTTCCCAAGTCCAGGAAAGATGCAACTGGAGCTGATCAAGGAATGTAAACAATCCTGTGTTTGTGTGGTAACACCAGTATGGGGGGCAGTCTGTTTTTCACTCATTTAAAGAAAAAAAAAAAGAGTGGGACTCAAACTACCAGCTACACCAGCAATCTTTACAGAATGTTGGCAATCATAAAATGTGTTTTTTAAACTAGAGACACTTTGAGGGTGTTGACAGTGTCCCTTTAAGGTGGAATAGATGCAAACCCTTTAGTTGAGCCAACTCCGATGGTGGAGAAATGGAGCAGATGGGCCCAGGATTCATCTCAACATTACCGGAGCAAAGAAGTAGCAGGAGTAGAATTTTCTTGAGGGTATTTAAAAGCAGTTTCAGGAGACTGGCTCTACTCATTTTATGGACATAGGAACATGGAAAGGCGGGGTTCGCTGAGTGCCAGTCAGTGGGGCCCAAGGATGCATAAAATAACAACCTGGCCAAGAGAAAAGTGTAGTTCTCAAGGGAATGGAAGAATGTAGGACATGCATAGTGCCCGTAGCCTAAGGTAGGTGATCAACATTGAGTGTAAATGGGTGCAGGTAAGACTAGATCAGATGATAAGGCAAGTTCGAAGGAAAGTGTATAGTGTTCAAAACTGTCAGCATTTTTGTGTGAAGCTAGATGTGTAAGTTCAGTGCAGGGATCAAGGGCAGCGAAGAACACACCAAATAGACAGCAAAAACAGAGTATCACTGACTCAATTTTTGCTTAATATTTCTCTCAGGTGTAGTATTAGCAAGCTCCCTAGGCAGTCTGGGGCAGGGTCATTGAAGGGATATCCCTCAAGGCTTCTGGCCAGAACAATCAGCCAGTGAGTAGTAGGAACTTCCAATAGGTGGGGAATCAAGTGTATTTAAAGTGTGCAGGGGGTGGGCGTGCACAGGCGGGAGAAAATTCAAGCAGTTTTAACAGCGGAATAGAAATTACAGCAGCCCTGGAGCAAGTCAAGAGCCGCAGTCTTTGGCAGAGAGAAGCAGCTGGCAAGGAGTCCAATCAGGGTCCGAGGCGCAAGAGTGGTTGCCAATAGCAACCAACCAAAAATAAAGCAGACCAATCAGCACCCTTGTAGAAGTCCCGAGGCTGTTTGAAGAGCGAACCTGGTATGGGAGGCTTGCTTGTGGGCAGGAGAGGCACTGAGGTTGGCTGGCTTTCCAACCGTGACTGCAGGATTGGCGAGGTGCCCGGTCAAGCGCTAGTCAGCACCTGGTGTGGGAGGCTTGCTTTTGGGCAGGAGAGGGGCCGACGGTTGGCCGGCTTTCCAACCGTGACTGCAGGATTGGCGAGGTGCCTGGTCAAGAGCGAGTCAGCACCTGGTGTGGGAAGCTTGCTTTTGGGCAGGAGAGGTGCTGCTGGTTGGCAGACTTTCCAGCAGCAGCCACAGGAACAGTGAGGTGCAGGTCAAGGGTGAGTCAGCACCTGGTGTGGGAGGCTTGCTTACAGGCAGGAGAGATACTGCAGTCAGCTGGCTTTCCGGTCACAGCCACAGGATTGGTGAGGTGCAGGTCAAGGGTGAGTCAGCACCTGGTGTGGGAGGCTTGCTTACAGGCAGGAGAGATACTGCAGTCAGCTGGCTTTCCAGTCACAGCCACAGGATTGGCGAGGTGCAGGTCAAGGGTGAGTCAGCACCTGGTGTGGGAGGCTTGCTTACAGGCAGGAGAGATACTGCAGTCAGCTGGCTTTCCGGTCACAGCCACAGGATTGGCGAGGTGCTGGTCAAGCAGAGTAGGCACCTGTTGTGGGAGGCTTGCTTGTGGGCAGAAGAGGCACCATGGTCATCTGGCTTTCCAGCCACGGCCACAGGATCGTTGAGGTTCCCAGTCAAGGGCGAGACAGCACCTAGTGTGGGAGGCTTGCTTCCAGGCAGGAGAGGCAGCACAGGCAGGCTTGCTGGCTTACCAACCATGGCCGCAAGATCAGCGAGGCGCCCGGTCAAGGGTGAGTCAGCACCTCAGCATCTTGTTCTGCATACTTTGCTTAGGGGAAGGGATTGTAAAGTTTCCTACTGGGCAGCTGCTCACCAGATTCCTTCCCCTTCCTGGTCAAGATTTGTTACAGTGCCACCCCCATATTCCAAAATTTTGTGATGAAGTAGTATACAGAGCGCAGGGTGTGCTCTACTAATTGCAATGGGAGTTGATTTTCCAGTTTTTTTTTTATGTTTTAGAGGTCCACTGGACTAAATCAATATCACCGCTCAACTAACAAGGCTCTTGTGGCTTTGCTGTAACAAAACTGGGCTCAGAATGGGAAGGGATCTGGCAGACAGCTCCTCAGTTTGAGGATTTACGATTCCTTACCTTAAGCAAAGTCTGTAGAAAAAAATGTTGAAACAAGGACTGGAGAAGTCCTTAGTGGAGGTGAGCATAACCTATTTTAAGCAGGTAAGTGAAAACAAAAACACAGTTTGGTTCTCTGGGGGAGTGAGAGATGCAGTCCGGGCAAAGAGGGCTGTATTCAGAAAGTATAAGGAAGATTAACTTAGGGTATTAGAGAGGCATACCTAGTGAAAATGAAGGAGGCAAGCAGAATTGTAATTAGAGCAAATCCAGAGACAGACATGAGGATTGGTAAGGAGTTAAAGGAAAATGAAGTGGCGTTCCTCTGCTGTATCAAAGAAAAGAATAATACCATGGAAAGTATTGGGAGACAAAAACTGGAAAATGTATGTAATGAGGAGGATAGGAAGAAAGCTAACAACCTCAATAAGTATTTTTGTTCTGTGCTAACAGCACAGAAGGGGGTCCCACTCCTCAACTGCTTTAGGCAGGCTACAGGAGGGTGGTAGAGGGTACTGAACTTGGGACCAATGTAAGGGGTCAACTACTTAAGGGACTAGGGGCACTTATGATGGATAAACCTCCAGAGGCAGATGGGTTACACCCTAGAGGGATCTGGGGGTCACCATAGTGATATCAAAATTACACAGACTACAGTAATGCAAACATATCATAGGATGTATTTGCAAATCATTCTGAAATAGTTCAGTCTGGTTCTGCTTAAGCAGGTGTATATGGTGCCAAATGGCCTCTGATGCACACTACAAAGACTGACGACAGAGGGCACAACCACATGTTTTCTCCTTCTTAGGACTCATCAGTGTGCCTCATCTGTACCCCAACCCTTGGACCAGATAAACCGGCTCTTATGATTGTAACCCCCCTGCAAATGGGGGTTCCCAAAAGACTTCCAGGAGCTTGCTTGAATGCTCCAAGCCTGAATGGTGTTTGGCATTTAAGCCATTTATCAGTGAGTGTTTTTAGAGCCTCTGGTACTGTCTCTTTAAGAGCTGTCCGCTTGCAGACATAATTAGTTTGTATGGGACTGTGTGCTTCTCTGAGTACCACTGCTGCTGCCAATTCACTTCATTTTGCAGTCACTAGGGTGCAAAGGAACCTATCTGAAAGATGTAACTGTTTGCCAGAAATTATTTAGAGTAATAATGAAATTACAGTTTGTCTAACCTGCTTTCTTTGCAGTCAGAACTGTGTCTGCTAGTTCCCCATTCTAGTTTTGAACTGCTGAACTGGACCAATCAGTGTGGGGTAAGCTAGCTCTAAAATGGTGCCTTGGACGAATCAGAACTTGGACTCATAATCTGAGCCAGCCACAAGAGGATTGTATGGGCAGTGACTCTGGGAGATGTAGTTTAGACTTCAGTGCCTTTTGGACCAACAGCAGCAGTCTATTGTGAGTGACAGCCAATCCAGTCAAGAACTGGGAGGAACTCAAAGGAAGTGCCGGTTTTGTCAGTTGGAGTGTCAGTTGAGCTTTGGCAGTGAAGAGGAAGGAGCCCTGTGCTTTTCAGTGTGCAGTTTTAGTCCAAAAAAACGTGTGTAAGGCCCAGAGTTCCGGTCTGCAGCTTGTTAGGACTGAATCCGTCCTGTGAAAAGAATCAAAGGATCTCTGAAGAGTAGAAAACAGGCTCACCCTGTAGAAGACTGGAAGAATTGCTGAAAATTGCACGGTCTGTCAGGAACTGAATCTGCTGTGTGTTCTCCCGGTATTGTGCAGTAATGCGATCGGGATACAGATGCAGCCTGCCTGGTATAGTGCTTTCTTTTATATGGATGTGTGAAGGGTTTGTGTACCTCAAGTGAGCCCTGCTGACATTGAAGGACCCTATCTTATTTGGAGGTCGTGAGTACTAATTCAGGTCGCTCCCTGTTGAATTGCCACATTAAATCCAAATGGAATTACTGTACTGCTGACTGTTTAATTCTCCTTTTCTGTGTGTGAAAGGGCCCCTACCAGCTGCCACGGTTTGACTAGCCACTAGGGCTTGGGTACCCAGGGACAGTAACTGATAGGGATAGGCCTGTGCACAGAGCCATAGGTAGATTATTAGAGTGATAAGCTAATTAACCTGATTTCCCTGTCCTTGTTATATCCTAAATAAATCAGAGCTGCTTGTTTCAGCAAAGTTATACTGCCTGAGGTATTTGTCTATGTTAAAGTACTGTACTGTGATTGTTACTGTATCTCATTTCACAGGAGGTCCCAGTGCCGGAACCAGACCTGGGGTAAGTGTATACTGTGAAGGTAATTCTGATATATTGTGTGGGCCACTAGTGGGAAGAAAGGGGGGTTGCAGTGTCCCAGAGGGCTGTGACCAAGTTAGTTTAACTATTGCAAACCCTGACCTCTGGGTGGAGGCACCCGCCATTGGATCCAGGCCCCTCAACCTGTTAGTGGCAAATCAGGCAGGGGTAGTAGCCCCTGGGATAGCGCCATCTAGGGGTTACATGATGGTCTTACTTGTTTGGTCATGTTGAGCCCACAATAGGAATGCAATCTGAAAGACAAAGACCCTCAACACAAAAGCACAGAGGCAAGGGTTACCTGGAAATAGCATTGGCAATAAAGCCTGGCTTCAAAGAAATGTAAAAGCATATGTACCCCAATAATGCAAAGCATCATGGGATATGTATGCAAATATTTTGTTGTCAGACTTTGCAGTGTGTATGAGAGGCCATGTGGTACCATACATAGCAGAACCAGTTTAAACTTCTTCATGGTGATCTGCATATACATCCCATGATGTTTTGCATTATTGAGTGTAAAGAGAGACATTTTGGAAGATTGCCTGGAAGTACAAAATCAGAAGCCATTTTCATCACCTCTAACCCAAGCTGGCGTGCTGATGGAGTCAGATGGTGACTGGCCAACCGATTGGGAGTAAGTGCCAGAGGAAATAGGCACAAGGGCTGCTGGACTTGTAGTGGATTTAATTAATTCAGACACCTTTACAGCACCCAATCGCCTGTCAAGATAAAAGCCTCCAGATCTGCTGGAAATTGCCTGTCAAGATAAAAGCCTCCAGATCTGCTGGAAAGTGCTTGACAGCTCAAACCACCCATGAGGAGCTGCAGTCCCCTAGTGAACAGCAGGTGATGTTCCACAAATAATTCAGATTTTCCTAAGACAAGGGGAGCAGGTCTGTGTGCTATTGAGAGAGACTGCCCGAAGCTGTGCTGCTGCTGTGGATGGAGAACACACATCTGCCAGAGCGTGAGTGAACGAAGAGGAAGAAGAATTTCTACTGTGAAAAGGAGGAAGTCATGTGCTAGTTCTGTGGGAACTCAAGCTGAAGGCTTTAGAAAATCTTTGAGAGACTATACTATGCTGCAGTCGCAGATAGACAAACAGTGATCACTGCTAGTCTGGGAAGCTGCCTGGCAAGTACCACAGCTCAGCGCTGGTTACCATTACACACTAGGAACTGGAATGCTGGTAAGGTAGGACTGAGTTTCATAAGTTGAGTTGCCCTATATGCTTATGATCATCTGCTGAATGCAGAGGTCAGAAGGGGCCTTACTTGGACCGGAGGAAAAGCTGTCGACCAGCTAGCAAACACCAGAAACCTCCCAAAAACATGAAACCAGCAAGAGAGGGACTCACTGCAACTGCACCATTACCCCTGTGTGTCAAGAAAGAGCCCATGGACAGAGAGAACTCTGAATAAATCAAGGCTTACTCTGCACCTGCATCCGTCTGTGTCATAGTTGTGGGAAAGCATTTATTGGATGAGGTCATCAGACCAAGATTTAAAAATCCCCACTTGTCTGTGCTGAGTTTTGGAGTCCTGACTTAATGGAGGACAGGAAGAGGCTGGAGATGGTGCAGCACAGGGTGACCAAGATTATTCAGGGCCAGCTGGGCACATCTTATGAAAATCATCTGAAGGCCCTGAACAAGTACTCTCTAGAGACCCGGGGGGGGGGGGGCGTGATAGAGACCTTCAAGTTCATAGATACACAGATACATAGACAGTGTCATCAGATAAGGGCCTACGGCCCACCCAGTCTGCCCATTTGAGCTTGTAAGTTCAGTTTATGTTTTCCTAGAAGTCTGTTGCCCCTTACCCCTGACCTCCAGAATTCCTTTATGTCTATCCCATGCATTCTTAAATCCCGTGATTGTTTCAGCCCCACCATTTCCTCTGGCAGGGTGTTCCACTTGTCCACCACCCGTTCTGTGAAGAAATTCTTCCTCATGTTTCCTCTGAATCATCCTCCCTCCAACTTCATCCCATGCCCTCTAGTCCTGGAACATCTTTTTCACTTAAACATAGTGTATTCCTGCACCCTGTTCCTCTCTGTAAGATACTTGTATGTCTCTATCATATCCCCTCTCTCCCGCCTCTCCTCCAGGGAGTGCATATTCAATTCCTTCAACCTGTCCTCATAGAACTTGTGATGCAATCCATGTACCATCTTTGTTGCCCTTCTCTGAACCTTCTCTACCCTGTCTATGTCCTTACATAAGTAAGGTCTCCAGAGTTGTACACTGTACTCCAGGTGGGGCCTCACTAGTGTCTTGTATAGTGGAATTATGACCTCCCTTTTCCTGCTGGTGATGCCCCTGCCTATACATCCCAGCATCCTATTTGCTTTACCTGCTGCCTTGTCACACTGTTTCTCTACCTTGAGGTCATCAGAGATGATAACCTCAAGATCCCTTTCCTGCTTGGTGCATGCTTTATCCTCACCCCCTCAACTGACATATTGTGCCAGGGTTTTTGTGCCCCATATGCATTATCTTGCATTTCTTTGCATTGAATTGCAACTGCCAAACCTCTGACCATTCTTCAGGTTTCTGCAGGTCCCTTCTCATTCTGTGTACACCCTCTGGTGTGTCTACTCTGTTACAGAGCTTTGTGTCATCAGCAAACAGGGAAATTCTGCCTTCTAGGCCCTTCGCAATGTCACTGATGAAGATGTTGAAAAGGACAGGTCCCAGCACTGGTCCCTGTGGTACTCCACTGGTCACTCTTCCCCCTGTGGAGCGACAGCCATTTACCACCACCCTCTATGTCCTGCTGCCCAGCCAGTTACCTACCCACTGCACTACTGTCCTGCCCACACCCATATCCCCCAGTTTGTATAATAGTCTTCTGTGTGGCACAGTGTCAAAGGCCTTGCTGAAGTCCAGATAGGCCATGTCCACTGCCCTCCCCTGATCCATCTCCCCAGTCACCCAGTCAAAAAATTCAACGAGATTGGTCTGACATGACCTCCCCCTGGTGAAACCATGCTGCCTTGGGTCCAGTAGTCCATTGACAACCAGATGTTCCACCAATCTCTCCTTCAGTAGTGCTTCCATGATCTTTCCCACTACCGAGGTGAGGCTGACTGGTCTGTAGTTCCCTGCTTCCTCTTTGTTCCCACTTTTGTACAAGGGGACTACATCTGCTGTCCTCCAGTCTTTGGGTACCTCCCCTGCAGGGAATGAACAAGGTGAGCTGCAGGGAACTATTTAGCAGGAATACAGAATCAAAAACCTTAGGACACAAGTGTAAACTGGTGGGGGGAAGGTTTAAGAGGGATGTGAGGAAGTTCGATATTATAGGAAGGGTGGTGGAGCCGTGGAACAGTCTGCCAGCGGGGGTTGTGGTGTGGGCACCAAGACCATAAAAGGTTTCAAGCATGACTGGGACAGAGTGAAGGGTTTGGTGTTTGCTCAGGTCAGTAACAGTAGGAAGGAGAGCACGGGTATGTGTGTGTGGACAGGAAATGATAAAACTCCATATGGTATGTCCATACCCTATATGGACAATAGGTCCTGGGACAAATAGGGAACTCCAGGCAAACTATACATGGGCCTTTGGTCTTTTTCTGCCATCTTGGCTATGTTTCTTTGTTAAGATCATTTGGGGTTTGAGGTTTAAGTTGCAATAAAGCATTGCTGTTATTTTGTTTAAGTGCACAACTGCCACCCAGCTAAGTGCCTCATCATCCGGCGTATACCATTTCCATGGCTGGGAACCTAGTGAAGAATTGGGAGCCCCCCTAGTAACAACTAAAGGGTTTTACACCAGTGCCAGTGGGGAGAGCCAGAGGGCTGTACCCTTCAGTACAGTTGGGTGGACACAAAAGTATCTGTGCAAGTGTGGTTTGGGGGAGGGGTGAGCAGCTATATTTTGCACTGCACCTTGATGGGGAATGAAAGGGACACTGTCAAACTGCCTTAGGCTTCAAGTTTGATGATTACTCAAATTCTGTAGAGATTGCTGATATAGCTGGTAGTTTCATTCTGATTCCTTTTTAAAGTGAAAGACTGCTGACCACACAAAAATATATCTGTTTACAGGCCTTGATCAACTCCTACTGCACCTTTCCTGGACTAGGGGACAACCCCAACACAGTCTAACCACTCATGATGCAGTGGGAGGAGAGGAGACTATTGTATCATTAGTGACTGCACTGTTTGGAGGGGTGTTTCTAATGAGCAGGAAGTATGCAGTAAGAGTAGATCAAGGATCTGAAACAAAACAAAGTTTGGGTATAATTACACCATTAGCATACATTTCAGTTAAACTAATCAGGGAAGCAGATAAGATTACCAGCAACATCAGTGACTTTTAGAGAAGGTAAGCAATCCTAAAAAGTGTGTTTTCAACTAGAAATAGGATGATGCAAAAAGGGTTAAGAACATCCATTTAAGGTGCAGCCCCAGGTTAACGGTATTCGGTTGTATCTAGCAGGGTGATTGAAGAGCAGCCCTGTGTATTTTAGGCTGAGCCTGTAGAGGTGTGGACGAACCAGCCTGTGTTTTATGGTACTACCTAATATTATTTATTTATTTGGTTTTGTTGACTGGGTAAGTGCACTACACAACAACATAGTCTATTTTCAGGCACGATCTGGGAGAGTTACAAGACAAACCTAGCATATTATAGCAGGGGAGTTCCAGACAGCATATAGCACAGAAAACAGTAGGGTACACAATAAACACATGGTACACAATAAATATATACATGGAGAGTATAAGGAATTCAACAGGCAATCCTCACCGTAAGGAAAAAAAATAACACATGTAAGTACAGAGGGCACCATGAAACAGAGGGTGGGAGGAATTACCCAGAGGACTAATATGAGAATCAAGGGTAAGTGGCCAGCAGCTTGGTTCTAAGAGCAGTGAGTTAGGATTGGGGAGTCCCAGAAGTGCTAGTGGGGCCTTGGGGAGAGACACAAACCAGGTCAGTACTCCAAATAGTTTAGGGGCTAGAACATTTTGTCCCCTATTTGTGGGTGACTTTTAAGGCTATTAAAAAAAAAAAAAGGTGGGACTGCGTGTGTTTCAGTTTCTTAGGGAGAGAGTTCCAGAGTTTTGGTCCAGACACCGCAAATTCATACTTTGCCATCCTAGTGTTGCATTTGGGGATATCCAGTAGAAAGCTGTCCATCGAGCACAGGAAGTAGGTCGGTAAGGAAGGTTTGAACCAGCAAGTGATAGACTCAGGAAGGCCTTCTCTGATTATTTTGTTTATAGTGCAACCAGCAGCATATATCTGGTACGAGAGATAGGCGAGCCAGCCGAGGTTAGCATAGAGCACACAGCGGTGGGTGCGTCTTGGCATAGATAGAGCAAAATGACAGATACTGTTATAACAGGTCTCCCATTTGCTTAGAACAACTTTATCTGCATCCATATGTGATAAGAAGCCATATGTGAGGCCAGGCCTGAGTACATCCTGAGTGATGGTGAGTCTCACAGTGAAGGTAAGGTTGTGGTGAGTCTCATATATGATGTCAAGTTTAATGTGGACAGATTTGCATATTGTTGAAATATGAAGGCTAAAGTTAAGAGATTGATCAAGAGTGATGCCCAGATACCACCATGTCAAGAGAGGAGCCTCCAGACCCCTTATAGTAAACACAGAAGGGCAAGCTCTGAGTCTGGGCACTGAGCCAAAGAGCATGGTGACTACTTTTTTTTGCACGGAAAAGGAGCTTGTTGCATGGTATCTATGATGGACGGTAGCAAAATCCAAATTGAGTTTGTTGTTGATGTCAGTGATGCCGGCAGCACTGGTGTAGAGGACCATGTCATCCACATACAGAAGGACTTTGCAAGAACTAAGAGATTTGGGCAGGTTGTTGACAAATAGAATAGTAGCAGCCCAGGGATGGACCCCTGGGGAACTCCAACCTTGATGGAGGGAAGACCTGATTTGGCACCACTTACTTCAACAAATTACTGTCTACCTGACAGGTAGCTTTTAAACCAAGACAGCATGAGAGACAAGAAGCCCAAAGCAAGCAGTTTCTCTAGCAGCAGGGTGTGATCTACCAGGTTGAATGCCTTGGTTAAGTCTATGAATATTGCTCCTGTGAGCATCCCCTTATCCATAGCTGTTCTGATGTCATTAGTTTTAAGAGAGTTGCAGTGGTACTGTGGCCACTCCTGAAACCATGCTGGCATGGAGCAATCTGTTGGGTTTGCTGCAGGAAGCCAGTAATCTGAGAGGCGACAAGTTTCTTGAGAAGTTTGTTGAAGGTGGAGAGAATTGTGATGGGCTGATAATTATCCATACATCTGGTGTCACCTTTCTTGTGCACAGGAATGACCCAAGCTGTCTTCCAGAGCACAGGCACAGACCCTTAGACAAGGAACAGATTGAACAGTCTTGTGATGGGGGCCGCTTTGAGAAGGGTGACCAGCTTAAGAAACCTCGGTAGGAGCCCGTCCATGCCAGCAGAGCAGCCATAGTCAGGGGTGGATCTGAGAAGTCAATCAAATTCCTTCTTGGTGACCAGCTTGAGGTCAAGACATGGGGAGCTTGGGGACGGGGGTCCACAGGAGAAGATGAATCAAACTGGCAGGAGAAATGGGATAGGTCTGAGAAGTGAGCATTTAGGGCATTAGCAATGGTAACTAGGTTATTGCAGTTGGTGCCATCCAGGGTCATGTTAGTTATAGATGAATTAGTATCCTGTCTCATGCAGGATTTCACATGGTTTCAAAAACCTCAGGGGTCATGAGTAGACGAACAAAGGAGCTGTTGGTAATAGGCACTTTTAGCATTGTGGATAGCTTTCTTCCATTACTTCCTAAGCTGTCTGTACACGGTCCAGTCCAAGTGATCTTGAGTGCGTTTAGCATTGGACCATGCTTTATCGCTCCTTTTCATTAGCATAAGTAGTTCTCTGTTTATCTATCTGGTCAGGGTGCCTCTGATACACCATTTCTTGAAGGAAACAAATGCATCTTAGAGGTCAAGAAGGGTGGTATGTAGGAAGTTGAATGCTTCATCTATATCAGTGGCATGATAGAGTGGGGCCCAGTCAATGAGTTGAGCAGCCCGAGCCAGGGATACATAGTTAGGCTAGAGAAGTCTCAGAACTGGATTTCTTTGGGAGGAGGTTTATGAGAGTGAGTACTCCATATACAAAAGACAGGCAGGTGGTCGCTGATAGCATCGGGCAGCATCCCAGCATTTGTTATCCCATCCTTCCTGTTTGTGAGGATCCAGTTTACAAGGGATTGATAGTTATTATTAGGCGCAATTCTGGTCAGACTTGTTATCATTTGAGAGAGATTAAGCTTGCCTAGGACTTCCTCCAATGAACCAATATTGCACCCAAGCCAATCAGGGTTAAAATCCCAGATGATGAGTAATTCCGACATCCCCTTAAGCAATGCAAGGTATTAAATGACCTCAGTCAATCCTTTCAATCCATTGGAAGGTTGTTGCTGCAGGCGATGCTCAATTTCATAGCGTTTCCCAGAAAGAGCATTGCATGCAATAACTCACAGCGATTTGGAGGTTGGTCTGGAGAGAGGCTGTTTGAGAGATGCTCTTTAAAGTACAATGCATCACCACCCCTCATGTTTACATGTGGAGTGATCAGCACTCAAGAACTTGTATCCTTTTAGTGTACACAGGGAGTCTGGTATTGTAGGTCTGAGTAAGGCCAAGTATGTCTGGGGAGTAGTGGACAACCAAGGCTTCCAATTTGGCAAAGTTAGCGGTGAGGCTGTGAATAGTCATATGCATGATTTTAAGATCCTTTGAAGAAACCATGTGGGGGTGTTCTGAGGCGAAGCTAGAAATGGAGGACTTGGGTTTGACTCAACATCTCCAGCCAAACAAATCCATAATAGGTAGAGCCAGATTTCTTGGTACCATTTAAGCTGGTAGCACCTCCGAGAAGTAATACTGGGAATAGAGGAGAAGCAGTACAGTATATGAGCAGGATTGATGACGCTCAGGTACATGTGACTGCAAGGAAGGGTCATTTTCCCCAGAAGGAGGTTTGAGTAAATAAAAGAGGGCTCAGCTGCGTAACATCATGGGGCACAGTGAGCAACTCGGACCACTAAGAGGTCAACACAGGCAAGCATTAGAGGAAGCCCCACCCCCTATTGCAAAGCAGGAGCCATGCAGCTTCATTATAAGGGCCAAGTTCCTATGCCCTAATGACCTGGAGGAGGCAGAAGGGAAATAAATGAGGGAAATGGGGTCCAGGCACCACTAGTCTACTTGGAGTAGAGTGTAAGCAGCAGTAATTAGAAGTCAGGATCAGGGTTAGAAAGCTAAAACGCAGACAGTCCTATTGCCTAGTATTCTAGATATCGATCGGCCAATCAATTTTTAGTTTATACTGGTGAGTATGTGAGCAAAAATGCCCAAATGTCAAGACACAAGTTACCTATTGACTGAGACCATCTTCTTGCAGTCCCTGCAGGCACATGTTAAAACATAAACACCCCCCTAGCTAAAGCACCCGTATTTTAGTACTACTAGGCAGTTAAATATTAAGCAATATCAAGGATTACAATAGTTTGGCAGTTTGTATGTTTCCTTTGTTCTTCAAAGTATTTGTCTGAGCTGGCGGCCTCCTCTGGCTGACACAAGAGTCAAAGAATGAAAAGAAAAATTAAATCTAGAGGAAATGGTGAACTGCTGAGGTCAAACGTTGCAGACGGTTTTAAATTCCTGAAGGTAACGAACTGTGGCCTGGGCACATGCAGGATGTGAAAACCTTTTGTCTGAATGTATCCTTTGTTCTACAAAGTGGTTGTATAATAGCACTCAAAGACAAGTACAGTTCCTTAAGGAGCAGGTTAGATGAAAATGTGGATTCAGTTCAGGACCCAACATCACAGAGTTTGTCAGACTTAGTTGTTAGATTTAGTTTCGCTTGGGATGTCTTCCAAAAAGTTGAATTAAAATGAAAATGCTGACACCTGGTGATGATGTTTTGTAGATATTTCTGAAGGTGATGATCTGTGAACTGAGTATCTGAAGGATGTGAAAACCTTTTGTATGTGTTTCCTTTGTTCTTCAAAGTGGTTGTTGAATAGCCCCTCAGAAATTAAATACTGTATTCACGAGCCAAGTGAGGCTCCTGATTGGCTACTGGATCAGTTATTTACATATTAGAAATTACCTATCTGGCTGTCAGGTGATGCTGAATGGCAAGCAGCACTGACGTACTTGTGCCGTATGGCTCACACCACGCTGCCAAAAAAAAAAAACATAAGTAAATTTAACCATCAGATCAAAACTTGTTTTTGCGATTAGACTTATAATTTGCAATAACACCCTCAAAACCAGTCATTTCCTTGGATTAACAACTGGCAGGAGGGAGATGGCCCCGGCTATACCTTGGGCCACCCATCCCCAAACCAGTTGTTAATCCCTTGGGAAATAACCAACTTCGTAGTTGTTA
Source organism: Neoceratodus forsteri (assembly GCA_016271365.2). Taxonomy (NCBI): domain Eukaryota; kingdom Metazoa; phylum Chordata; order Ceratodontiformes; family Ceratodontidae; genus Neoceratodus; species Neoceratodus forsteri. The sequence continues at coordinate 331,030,986 of JADMNL010000026.1, read as the reverse complement.
TTGCTTAAATATTGTTAAATCTTCTTCTTTTAGTGCCTGAAGCGTGATGCTAAATAATGTCCCTGCTTTTTGTTCATAATGACTGACTGAGTGCTAATTATTTTAAAGTAAGATGGCACAAAAGACCATTATTTACCTATTTTTTAGTTTTTGTTAACCAGAAAGGAAGGCTAGGCAATTCTGCTAATTTTCAGCCTTGTTCCAGGGAGGGGGGAGGGATACAGATGGAAACCTGCTGAAACTGAACCAGAGTAGGCTGTTGGTGGTGGTTTAGTGTATGGGGGAAAAGTTTGGCTAGGACACCGGGAAAATTCCTTACTCTTTTTGAGAAGTGCCATTGGATCTTATAATGTCCAGCTGAACAGCCACCAGAACAGGCAGACAGGACCTCAGTTTAACATCTCAACTGAAAGATGGACTTTCCATAGTGCAGTTATACCCCCTCCTCCGATTAAGGGTTCTAACCATAAACAAAAATGCTACACTACCTCTAGTCTGCAGCACTCATTAGTTATTTATGTATTTAGTTTTTTTTTTTTTTTTTACAGTTTTTGGCCAGGAACGAAGCACTAAGCCAAGGCTTGTTTCCAGATGCATCCTGCGAGCACAGGGAAGTTAAGTGACTTGCCCATGGCCATGCAGTACACAAGTGGTGGCTGTAGGATTCAAACCCAGTTCTTCAGGTTTGCAGCTCAGTGCTCTTAACCACTGTGCTATACTGCCTCCCCATTAGTATATTAAGGGCACAAGAAGTTGGCTGATGTGCACAAGATGACCACGGCCTTCACTGTACATGAAGTTATGGCACTTTATCAGTAATGGATAGTACATAGAAAAGAGGCAGTGTAAAATTTTCAGTTATGGTTAGAACCCCTGATTGTTCTTTTTTTGTTGCACTATGTGACATATTGGCCTTTTGCACAGTCTTCCTTTAAAGTATAAGTTTTATGCTTTGCAGGGACCGTAATTGCATGGGTTAAGTTCATCCTGTGCGGAGGTAGGAAGGTACTTCATTCCAGGAGCTAGCATTATAATTATGCTAGGTCCACGAAAATTTTTCCCTGGGTGGAGGCAGTGCACCCTTTCTTTCTGACCTTGGATAGGAATCCCCAACCGGGAGTCTAACCGACCTAGGGCCCCACAACCTTGTAGAGGTCAGAATGTACGAGTAATAACTGCAACTTCGATGGCGACCTGGTTGTGCTTTTAAGTCAATGTCTTTCTATGTTTCTGTTTTTCTAAATTAGGCCTTCTATGTCTTTAATATTAAATAAGCTGGTAGTTGAGGCCCAAGGGTCATGTTATTAGTGATTTACTAGTGTAGGACTTACAGGTAGACTGGATAGTCCTAGCGGTCCTTATCTGCCGACAATTTCTATGTTTCTGTGATTTGATTGGTTCAAAGTACTTGAATGTTCCAGAGCAGAATGTGTGTGTGTGTGTGTGTGTGTGTGTGTGTGTGTAGGCTATCTGCTTAAAGCATTAATCAGATAAAAATATTGGACCCTATGCATGAATGAGTGGGTTATATGTGCAGAAAGCACGTAACCCACTTGCAGCGCTCTGCACCTGCAGACATGTGTGCACTGGACAGTATTTGCAACTGGCCACTACCTGTCTGTGGCACCATCCCCCAGCATGCAGGACTCTGCAGAGCAGCCGGGGTGGGAGTCACGGACCCATAGCAGATCTCTCACACAGCATGGCATGGGTCTAGGGTAGTGAATACCTACTGCAGGCACCCAAACCTGCACACCCATGCCCCTGTGGCCAGCCAGTGGCAGGAGTGGAGTCCCTCCCACACACACACAGATGCCCCACAATGTAAACAGGACCTCCACCCAGTACCCTTCTGACACTGTAGTGTCCAGCGGTCCCCCCCAACCACCAGTGGCACCGACGCCCCCTGAACCTGTGTGCTGGTGCCGCTCCTGAGACAGCCAGCAGCCAGCCCTCCTCTCACTGCCATGGTTGCTGGCTGTCTGCCATGCGCAGGGGTGTGCAGCAGATGCACCCCACGTATGTCAGATGGCCGGTGGCCATGGTTGTGAGAGGAGGGCTGTGCCACTGTCCATCTTGGGAGCTTCACCAGAAAACAGGTATGGGAGGGGGGCCAGTGTCATGGGAGGGTGGGGACCACTGGACACCTATCGTGGTGGGGTTGCTGGGTTTGGGGTGGGGGCCCATGCACTGTGCTGGGTTGGGGCAGTGCTGAGTGGCACAGGTGGGGTTTCAGTGCACTGGTGGGGTTGTGGCACAGCGGGCTTTGTGTGTTGGGGGAGCCATGGTCACCGGGACCAGGGCACCAGTGGGTGGTTGGGGGGCATTGCGTGGGTGGCCCCAGGGTATGGAGCAGACATGTAGGAGGAGGAGGGCTGGCACATAGGGGCTACTGTGCCATGTCTTTCCTGGCTCTCACCTGTTCAGCTTCCCTAGCCCTCACTGTTGGGTAGTGGGCTGTGGTAGCAGGGGGGCCCATTACCAGTCCTGCAGCATCAGGCGATGGTGTACCTGTGGGCATGCAGTGGGTTACGGCAGTATCCCAGGTGCCGTAACCTGTGCTTAACTCCACAGCCATGCAGCCAGCGCTATGTGGGATTGTGCATACTGCCTAATGCTGGCATGCCCCTGGAATGCCCCCAGTGCATTGCAGTCTGCGTGGCTGAGGGAGTAGCCGCATACCTGCCTTGAGCCTTGTTCATGGTCCACACTCTGTGTCATTCAGGCATATTGATGCCAATGCACGCAGTTTATGTGGCATGTTGACATAGGGCCCAAAAATTGGAAGAACCATAGTCTCAAGGAATAACATCCTTTTCTTTTCAGCCCTGTTTGAAGTAGGATCAGTTGTGGACAAACAAGCCTTCCTATTTGACCTCTCTTGTGTTGACTGGTCTAACATTTATACCGCAACCAATGTTGATACTGCCCTCAATTCATTTCTGACTGAATTTGGCAACATCCAAAAGAAGCACCTCCCTACAGTCAAAAGGAGGGTAAGGGGCCAGCATTCGAGGTGGCTGAAAAAAGACCTGCTTCAAAGTTAAAAGTTAGAGACAATCAATGGAAAAGTACAAACAAACTGGACTGCAGTCAGATCTCATTCTGTATAAACAATACAGAAATGACTGTAAAAGATGCATCAGGCAGGCCAAAGTAAATACTGCCAAAACCTGCTGATTAATTCTTCCAATGACCCTCGCAAGTTTTGGGGTCACATTAAGTCCTTCTTAGGTTCTGCTAAAGATGTCACTCCCAGATATGGTCCTACATGGTGTACACTGTAATGATTCTACTACCATTGCAAATGCTTTTAACCAACAATTTTCTGACTTATCTGCCTACACAGCTTCCCTCCCATCACAATCCTCTGCTTCACAGTTTAACCCCACAGCATCTGAAGGACCCCCAAACTTAACCAACCCCTTCTATTTCAGGGAAGTGTCTAGGCATCAGGTCCCTAAAGCTGCTCAGGTCACTCTCTGAAAACACCAGTACTGGCTCAGATGGCCTAGAACCAAGACTACTAAAATGGCTTACTACATCTCTGGCCCCTGGCACATCTTCACCCTATCTCTTCCAATGGCATTGTCCCTGAAGTCTGGAAGGCAGCCAGAGTCACTCCTATATTTAAGAAAGGCAGTAAAAATGACATATCAAATTACCGCCTATTGCTATTTTGTCTGTTCTGAATAAAATCCTGGAAAAAGTAGTATCCATGCAAATCACTGAATACCTTGAGAAATTCAATTTACTAAGCTCAGCACAACATGGTTTTAGAAAGCATCACAGCACCATGACAGCACTTGCAAAATTCACTTCAGATATCGTTACCAATATGGATGAGAAAGTTAACAGGGCAGTCTTCATTGACTTAACCAAAGCTTTGATCTGGTTGACCATTCTCTGCTACTATCGCCCTCAGTACCTTGGGCTTCTCTCCCCAGTCACTACCTGGTTCAAAAGCTACCTCTCCAACAGAACACAAGCTGTTAAGTTTAATTCATCCATGTCAGACAGTGCTGTTATCAACATTAGGGTCCCTCAGGGGTCTATCTTGGCCCTCTTCTATTCTCATTATTCGTCAATAAACTTCCTGAGCTGGTCACCACAGGTCCTCCTTCTTTATCTGCGGATGACCTGGTAATTTATTATCACTCTGATAAGGTCCTGGATCTAAATGCTGCCTCACTGCAAATTTTACGTGCTGTACAACACTGGTTGAACTCTCAGCGCTTGTTTAAATACAAATAAAACAAAAGTTATGATGTTTGGCTCCAATCACAAGCTTAGATCCTGTCCTCGACCATCTCTGTCTCTGATATCGATGGGGACCCTATAGAAACTGTCACTTCCTTTTTGTTACCTTGGCATCCACCTGGATCAAACCTTGGACCTGAAAGCACATATACAGGAAACCTGCAAGTCAATTAACTGCAAATTGGGGCTGCTATAGAACCAAATACCTGCTCACCCCTGCTGCTAAATTGGCGATAGCCAGAGGCATTCTATTGCCAACCCTTACATATGGGTGTCCCATCCTGTCCTTGGCCACCAAATCTTCACTGCAACTATGGGATACTACCTTCAATAATGTGTGCAGGTATGCAACCAAGCACCTCGGCTGCAGCATCATTGTCTCTTATATCAGGACCTTGGTTGGCTCTCTCCTTCCTCTACCAGGCAGTACTACTTGTACAATTTAGTTGATTCCATCCTAAGGCGTCCAAGCCTGCTATCCTGTCTGATCTCCTCAGGCTGGCCATTCCCACAAGGAATCTTAGATCGGCTGATCAGACCTTACTATCCATCCCTTTGTCAGACTAAAAGGGCATGGGCTCCTTCCATCATGCTGCCCCCACCTATGGAACCTACTACCTCAGGATCTAAGAGATGTCTCCACTCATGTGACTTTTAAGAGCAAGCTCAGGACTTTCCTCACTACTATGGACAAATGTGTTTGCTTTGACCCTACCTGATCCGCTGCATTTGTACTGTTTCCTCATTGCTAGCACTTTTGCCTGTCCAAATGGGTGTTCTATACTGTGCCTTGTAATTAATGTTTTATTTTGTGCCTTGTAATTAATGTTGCCTTAACCTGTTTCTTTATAAGCCTAATGTTAGCTGTTGACAATTGTAAGTCGCTATTCTACTCCATGACATTCTTATCTTCACTTACAGCCTCCTCACTTAACCCCACTGCTGCTCTCTCCCCTTCTTCTGTTATATCCTCTTCCCCCCTTTTTGCCACTCCCCACCAAACTCACCTTTACCTGTTCCTGCCTCATCCATGCCCCTCCTTAGTCCCCACCCTCCTGGCTGTGCTTAGTCACCTCTCTCCACCTACTACCGCCTACTCCCACCGTCTAAGGACCCCTCCTTCCCTGCCCTGCCGTCTCTTGGTTCCACTGGCTCGGCTTGACTTTGACACTTTTGCCGCTATTGACGTAACTCCTCTGCCTCTATCCCCCTCTCACCGGCATCCTCACTCTCGTCCTGCCGTCTATCGGTTCCACCAGCCTGGCTGTATTTTCCTACCTCCTACCGCTGTTGCCGTCTGCTGCTGCTCCCCCCTACCACCCTCTCTTTGCCTGCCGTCTTTCGGCTCCATAGGCCAGCCGCAGGTTGGTACCTCACCCCGCTGTTGCCGTATCTGCGGCACCTCCTTTCCACTTAATCTCCCTCCGTCCTTTTGCCAGTTTTCCCTTCCTTGTGTCTTTTCTACTGATGCCTATCCTCTCTTATTTTCTGCCTCTACTATTCACATTTTTGAGTATGTTCCATGATCAAGTGCTAAAGTATATTTTTGTTTACTAATGTATGTTACATTGCCATATGTATTTCTCTCTGCATTTTTTTGTACTCGTTGTCTTAATAATCTGGCTGTACTCTTTGTGTGTTGTAATTGTACCTCCCGGGTCGTGCCTGAAAACAGTCACTTGCTGACTAGCGCACTTACCCGGTTAACAAAAACTAAATAAATAAATAAATAAATAAATGACTGCTTGTGACATTGACCGGGAGATTGTTCCAGTTATGGTTTGCTTTAGAGTTTCCAAAGTTTTTTTGTTTGTTTGTTTTTAACACAGTATTTCACCAGGAAAGGACACTGAGCCCAGGTTCATTTCCATGTGGGTCCTCATGGCACACAAGGAGGATAAGTGGCTTGCTCACGGTTGCACAGTATGCAGGGGGAAGGGTGTTCAGTCAAAACTGCAACAACAAACATGGGCAGTCAAGAACTGCATGGTCTTAACAGTGCCACACAGTTTCGAAGTTAGTATATCTAATGTAGTGCAGTTTTGGACAGTACGGTTTTGTACTGACCACGCAGCCTGGTTATTGACCATACTGCCATTCACTGTGCGGTCTTCATATAGTGCCACGGGGAGGCTGTGAGAATCAAATCCCGCTTGTTCACAGCTTGTTGCTCTAACCTCTAGGCTATACTGTCAACCCATATAGGAACAGCTTATAGGAAACAACATTAAAGAGTTGCTGATATACTTCTGGGGAAGATTTTTCAAATGCAATATTTTTAAACACAATTCTGCTTACATTTCATAAAACCTCTGTAGATTATTCACTACATTGGAAATTTGTATGAAAAACGGATTTTCATTCCTTAGAGTTCATCTGCTCCAACGGCATTTTCCCTGCTGGAAGTCATGCCCCTCTTGTTGTGATGACATGCTATCTTGCCACGGGAATAACTAAAACATCACTGGCAGAGTGTTTCAGCATCAGGCAGGATAAGTGATAGGAGCGAGGGACTCTCAAGCCAAACCTCTATGCCTTCTGCCCCCTCCCTCCTCTCTCCTCTCCCGCTACTCTGATCAATTTTTCTGATGTATTGTGTCGTTATCTTAAGTATCTGTTTTATTGGTTCAGGAAACCTTGTGTCATCCTTGAAATTTGAATGTAAGCAATAGATTAATTTGCTTGAAACCTTTGTACTATACTTGACTCTGGGTTTTTTCACGCTCTGCATTCAGATGAAATACCTTTCATTGTATTGTCCATTTCTCTTGTTTTGTACTTCCATGATGTGGAGCCTTTGCAAAGGAGTCTCTGACTCAAAGGTTTGTAATTCAGATCTGTCAATAAATATATAAGGAACAGAGATCTTGCTGTCATGCAGGTAACCGCAATAATAAATAATGCGGAAAAGAAACACAGAGCTAATGTGAAATACAGTATAAACTGAATTGTGAAAAAAAAAAGGAAACATAGAAAATGACAATGGAAATAGAGCCAAGGTCAGTTGAGTCTGCCCAGTTTTCCTTTGTGTAACCCCCCTGCAAATGGGGGTTCCCAAAAGACTTCCAGGAACTTGCTTGAATGCTCCAAGCCTGAATGGTGTTTGGCATTTAGGCCATTTATCAGTGAGTGTTTTTAGAACCTCTGGTACTGTCTCTTTAAGAGCTGTCTGCTTGCAGACATAATTAGTTGTATGGGGGACTGTGTGCTTCTCTGAGTACCACTCGAGCTGCTGCCAATTCACTTCATTTTTGCAGTCACTAGGAGTGCAAAGGAACCTATCTGAAAGATGTAACTGTTTGCTAGAAATTATTTAGAGTAATAATGAAATTACAGTTTGTCTAACCTGCTTTCTTTGCAGTCAGAACTGTGTCTGCTAGTTCCCATTCTAGTTTTGAACTGCTGAACTGGACCAATCAGTGTGGGTAAGCTAGCTCTAAAATGGTGCCTTGGACGAATCAGAACTTGGACTCATAATCTGAGCCAGCCACAAGAGGATTGTATGGGCAGTGACTCTGGGAGATGTAGTTTAGACTTCAGTGCCTTTTGGACCAACAGCAGCAGTCTATTGTGAGTGACAGCCAATCCAGTCAAGAACTGGGAGGAACTCAAAGGAAGTGCCGGTTTTGTCGGTTGGAGTTGCAGTTGAGCTTTGGCAGTGAAGAAGGAAGGAGCCCTGTGCTTTTTCAGTGTGCAGTTTTAGTCAAAAAACGTGTGTAAGGCCCAGAGTTCCGGTCTGCAGCTTGTGTAACAGCTTGTTAGGACTGAATCCGTCCTGTGAAAAGAATCAAAGGATCTCTGAAGAGTAGAAACCAGGCTCACCCTGTAGAAGACTGGAGGAATTGCTGAAAATTACACTCGGTCTGTCAGGAACTGAATCTGCTGTGTGTCCTCCTGGGTATTGTGCAGTAATTGCGATCGGGATACAGATGCAGCCTGCCTGGTATAGTGCTTTCTTTTATATGGATGTGTGAAGAGGTTTGTGTACCTCAAGTCTGCTGACATTGAAGGACCCTATCTTATTTGGAGGTCGTGAGTACTAATTCAGGGTCGCTCCTGTTGAATTGCCACATTAAATCCAAATGGAATTACTGTACTGCTGACTGTTTAATTCTCCTTTTCTGTGTGTGAAAGGGCCCCTACCAGCTGCCACGGTTTGGACTAGCCACTAGGGCTTGGGTACCCAGGGACAGTAACTGATAGGGATAGGCCTGTGCACAGAGCCATAGGTAGATTATTAGAGTGATAAGCTAATTAACCTGATTTCCCTGTCCTTGTTATATCCCCTAAATAAATCAGAGCTGCTTGTTTCAGCAAAGTTATACTGCCTGAGGTATTTGTCTATGTTAAAGTACTGTACTGTGATTGTTGCACTGTATCTCATTTCACAGGAGGTCCCAGTGCGGAACCAGACCTGGGGTAAGTGTATACTGTGAAGGTAATTCTGATATATTGTGTGGGCCACTAGTGGGAAGAAAGGGGTTGCAGTGTCCCAGAGGGCTGTGACCAAGTTAGTTTAACTATTGCAAACCCTGACCTCTGGGTGGAGGCACCCCATTGGATCCAGGCCCCTCAACCTGTTAGTGGCAAATCAGGCAGGGGTAGTAGCCCCTGGGATAGCGCCATCTAGGGTTACATCTTGAGGCTCACCGCTGGGATTGTGTGTCCTCTAGTGGCCATATTCGAACCACTGTTAAGAAAAAATGGGTACCCGACAGAAGTGGCTGTGCACCGGCTGGTGGAGTGGTGTACTGGGAGGAGATCGACCCCAAAATGCTATGCTTATCCTGGACATCTCCCTGGGTATCATACGGACACTGTGCAGGAGTACTTTCCAAGGTGGAAGGTTTACAAAACCCTGTGGTGGTGGGTCGGCATGCTAATCTGCTCACCCACACTTTCCTGGCCTTAGTAGAGTTTAAGGATCCCATAGATAGCTCAAAGTGCCACAGACCATTACCCCAGAGGAGCCCTCACTGCTTGGAGAGTGATAACTAGGACAGTAAAGACCGGGGAATCAGCCCCACCACTATCTGAAACTTTTGAGGAGAAATTTGCTGAATGGTTGCTGGGAGAGGGAAACTGTGGAGGACTTGAAGAAACTATTCTTGCCACCTGGGGTGTTCCTCCCCAACACCCTCTCCTGCTCCAGTGCCCGTAATGGTGGCTGAACCAATGCAGACTCCTATTTCTGCACCTGCCATTAGTCACGACTCTTACCGAAGGTTGAGGATCTTCTCTGGCACCCTCCCCACCCCAGGGAGGATGACTGGGAGACCTGGATAGACTATGTTGCCCCAAGTGCTAGAATGGCAATGCTCGGGCGAAAAGTGAAAGAGGGTTAGTGAGAGCCTCAGAGGTCCTGCCCTGGCTACCATCCGAATACTAACGGGCCAGTAACCCTGAAGCGACTGCACAGGCCTATCTTGAGGCCTTGGAGATTGTGTATGGAGCCCAGATTCTGATGAGGACCTACGGTGGGTAAAGAAATGCACAACAGTACCAAGGGAGTTGTTGTCTGTGTATGTCTCGGCTGGAAAAATTGTTGCAAGAATGCCTCAGAAAGGGTAGTTTGCCAGCGATTGAACTGGACCGAACCAGACTGGACAGAATCCTAAGTCTGCCCCTTCTCAGAACTGCTGTTGCTCCAGTTCGCCTGGCAAATAGACTGGAATCCCACCTCCTATGATGAGTTAATGAGGAGAATTCAGGAGTTGAAAAAGGCGACCTCGGGAGGTACCTGCACCAACAGCTGTGGCCTCGACCGAGTGACTGGGGTGACCCATCAAGTGAAGTTCAGGGGCAGAGGTTGACAGTCAATGAGTGCTCTGACAAGGAAAAGATATGCCACAATGGGGCCGAACTGTTGAGAGAGATCCGGGATTCAAAACAGTCCCTTTATGAAGGCCACGCCTGCAAGTACAGGCCCTGACCTATATCCGACTGCATCTGCTATGGGGTGGGGTACCCACCATGTATCTCCTGCTGATAACAGCTCCAAACTCAATTCCTTGACCATGGAAGTGGAGAAACTGACGAGATGTCTCCAAATGCTTATCACGCCGCAGACAGAGATGGCACCCAGGTTTTCAGTTAGTAATACCCCGCCCTGGCTCCCAGTGTGGCGCCTCGGCCAGCTCAAACTCCAGAGTATGTTTTGCTATAATTGTGGGAAGATGGCACATGGAAAGGGAAATGCCAGTCCCCAAAAGACACTGACAAAGTTGCATATAGGCTACAAGGAGAGCTTCGGAGAAGAAATCAGTGGTTAAGAGGTGCACACATGATCCCAGTGAGGGCACCAAAATGCTAATTCACGTCCTTTTGTGGCAAGGTCAGTTGCCCAGGCCCCCACTACACGCCTCTCCAGACTGGTCCAGAATAGTGGGTCCCTCCATGGAGACCACTGTAAAGGTGAATGGAATGTCTACAAGAGCTGTATTAGACAGTGGCTCCCAAGTGACAATTATGTTCCAGGATTGGTATCAGAAGCATTTGTCAGATGTACCCTTACAACCATTAGAAGGACTGCATGTATGGGGTTAAGTGAAGGCCTACCCTATTCGGGTATATCCGAATTTGGCTGTCTTTCCCCACCTCCGTGGCTGGAGTGGCGAACAAGTAGAGACCCTAGCCTTAGTGTGTCCCCCACTGGACTGTATGATGGTGTCCCTTTGTTGATTGGAACAAATGCTCATATGTTCGGAGAGGCTGGCACAGTTGTGTTATGAAAAACAGGGTCAAAGACTAGTAGAGCTTTAAGAGTTCCGGCTTTAATTAAGAGGCCTATGAGGCACAGAGATGCTGAAAAACAGAACCAGAGGAACGGTCGGAATTGTATGGAAGAAGGATCCTGAGTCTCTGATCCTGGCGCCAAATGCCCAGTGTACCTTACAGGAGAGGTCCGTATCAGAAAGGATGTTAAGAATAAAATATTAATGTTGGATGCACCAGGTGATGGAAAATTGCCAGAGGACTGCTGGTCAAGCCTAGTATTTTGCCGCTAGAGCCCATGCTTATGCCAGAAGGGTAATGGTCCAAGTTCATAATGTGTCTGAAAGAGACATTCGAGTAAACAGAGGTTGCATCCTGGCTAATGTGCATTTGCAGACACTGCAGTGCTACCCAGCAGCAAGAGTTCAAGGAAGAATGACAGAGTAACGCCTGACTTGTTTGATTTCGCGACTCCGCTGCCAGCTGAATGGAAAGTGAGGATCAGTGAGAAGCTTGCCCAGAGACCAGGTGTTTTCTTTAAAGGAATGGGATGTAGGATGCGTGCAAGGAGCTGAGCACAATATCCGGCTGCATGGACGAAGACCATTTCGTGAGAGGTCTCGACGCCTGGCACCTGCTGACATAGATGATGTGAGACGGCATCTGCAAGAGATGTTAGCTGCTGGTGTAATACAAGAATCCAGAAGCCCTTATGCTTCCCCCATTGTGGTAGTGAGGAAAAAAGAATGGAACAGTAAGGATGTGTGTGGATTATCACACCTTAAACCGGCGGACTATCCCTGATCAGTACACAATGCCCCGCATTCAGGATGCTTTGGACTGCCTAAACGGGAGCAAGTGGTTCTCTGTGCTGGATCTCCGCAGTGGGTACTACCAGATCCCATGGCCCCAGAGGACCGTGTGAGAAGACGGCCTTTATCTGTCCGCTTGGCTTCTATGAATTCATGAGGATGCCTCAAGGGATTTCAGGTGCCCCAGCCACTTTTCAGCGATTGATGGAGCGTGCAGTGGGGACATGAACTACTAGAGTGCCTGGTATACCTAGATGATATTATTGTGTTTGGCAGCTCACTGGAGGAACATGAGAGCAGATTATTTGGGTATTGGACCGACTGGAGGACTTTGGCCTTAAACTGTCCATTGATAAGTGTCAATTCTTTCAAACATCAGTGAAGTATGTGGGACACATAGTATCCACCGAGGAATAGAGACCGACCAAGTAAAGTTGAGGCCTTGACCACCTGGCCACAGCCAAAATCTAAAAGAACTGCAAAGATTCCTGGGATTCTGTGGTTATTATCGGCGCTTCATCAAGGACTATTCAAGAGTGATCCGCCTTTACTTAACCTTACTCCAAGGTATCCCCAACCCACAAAAAATACCAAAAGTCAGCGTCCCTCAAGACTGAAAAGAGTTATTTTCATCCGAGTGAAGTATTTGGGGCCGCTGGACTCCTGATTAATGAGACTGCTTTTCATGAGATCATATATCAACTTACCCATGCTCCAGTGCTGGCTCTATGCGATCAAGAAAACCTTACGTCCTGCACACTGATGCTAGCTTGCAAGGGTTGGGGGCTGTGTTGTACCAAGAGCACGAGAATGGCCTGAGACCAGTGGCTTTTGCCAGTAGAAGCCTGGACCCCATCCGAAAAGAACTATCCTGTACATAAGTTAGAGTTCCTAGCTTTGAAGTGGGCTATTGTTGACCAATTCCATGAGTACTTGTATGGGGCTAAAATACTAGTAAAACTGACAATAATCCTTTGACCTATGTGCAGACCTCAGCTAGTTGGATGCCACTGGCCATAGGTGGCTTTCTGCATTATCTACATATGACTATGCTCTCGAATCCGAGCAGGTCTGAACCACATAGATGCTGATGCTCTCTCCGGAGGCCTGTTCCCCAGAATGATTGGGTCCGATTGGCAGAACCTGACATTGGGCACTCTGCCGAAGTTGACAGGGAGGAACAAATGTCCACAGACGCAGTGGACTGCATGGTGGATTGCTTGGGAGCCTCTGAGAATTGCATACCCTGCTTATTGCCACTTTTCTGCAATAGACATTGGTGCACTGCCTCAGCTGGACAATGACAGTATTCAGAGGGCTCAGTCCCGCGATCCCATGATCAAAGCAGCTTTAGAAGCCCTCTATGCAGGAAAAGATGTGTCCAAATTACGCTCCACTGATTTGAGAACTGCATTGTTATACAAAGAAGGTCCTAAGTTGAAACTGATCAATAAACTGTTATACAGAGAAACAGTAGACAGAGGGGGACAAGTAGACAAACAACAACTAGTGCTGCCCACTGCCTTTCGAGACTCAGTACTGAGGTCCTTGCACAACCACATGGGGCACCTTGGTATAGACAGAACACTTGACTTGGTGAGATCCAGATTCTATTGGCCTAAGATGGGGGCTGATGTGGAGCAACACATTCGAACTTATGGTCGCTGCTTCAGAGGAAAGCTTTGCCCCAGAGGGCTGCCCCTTGTTAACATCACCACCAGTGCACCCATGGAGCTGGTCTGTATTGATTTTCTAAGTTTGGAGTCAGATCAAAGAAATATCAGTAATGTGCTGGTGGTCACTGACCATTTCACGAGATATGCCCAAGCTTTCCCACCAAAGACCAGAAAGCATCCACTGTAGCCAAAGTACTTGTAGAAAACTTTTTGTTCACTATGGGGCTCCACAAAGAATCCATTCTGATCAAGGGAGAGACTTTGAGAGTCGTCTGATCAAGAGATACTTTCTCTGTGGGGAGTGCAAAGTCCAGAACCACTCCTTACCACCCCAGGGGACCCACAGCCTGAACGTTTCAACCGCACTTTGCTAGATATGCTAGGCACCTGCACCCAAAGGACAAGCCTAGATGGAGCCAACAAATTAGCACCCTGGTACATGCTTATAACTGCACCAAAAGTGATGCCACTGGATTCTCCCCTACCGCCTGATGTTTGGAAGAAGCTCGACTACCAGTAGATGTGTGTTTTGGGGTCTCTCCTGATGGGGTCAAGCTGACAACTATTTACAGTATGTGCAAAGTTAAAGGCCCAGCTAACTCATGCGTACTAACTGGCTCAAACCATGGCTGCCAAAAGAAATCTGGCCAACAAAAGAAAGGTATGATAAAAGGTGAAAGCACAGGAACTCCAGGAGGGAGATCGGGTATTGCTAAGAAATCTAGGACTGCATGGCAAGCACAAGATTGTGACAGATGGCACCATCTCCCTCACATTGTAGTGGGCAAACTAGATGATCTGCCAGTGTACAAAGTAAGGCCTGAGAATAATTCAAAAGATGTAAAAACAATGCATAGAAATCATTTACTGCCCATTGGACAAATCTTAATTGAGTCTGAGCCCTAGAAGATGCCCCTCTGGACCAGTGACTAGAGCTGCTGCTAAAAAGATCAAGAAAGTCTGCACCTACAGAAGCAAAGTTAAAGTGTTCCCCTCACAAGTCCCAGTTGAGCATGACTGTCAGTCCATATCGGAAGAAAGTGAGAGTGACTTTGAATACTATCCTTCTTACAACTGAGTCAATTGTTTTGGGGCAATCCCTAGTCAATACTGGAGACAAAGCTGGGCCTTCTGGACTGTCTAAGCCCCAGCTTCATCCCTGGAGCCAATGCTCCCAGAAAGTGAAATGCAAAGCATCAGATCAGATGAAATGGAATCATTGTGCATGGTTGAACTGTTTGAGCTTTCAGGGGGGAAAATGATAGATTGGGGCAGACTGGTGATACACCGAACAAGAAGAGTATTTTGAGTGCCCTGACAGTCCACTGCCAGTGTCCAAGCTCTCCATGTGAGCCAAATGTTGTGGACTCAGAAACTGTAACTCCTGGAGCTGAAAGTGCCCCAAGTTCTAGCCTCTACCCCATGGAGACTCCCTGACAAGTGAGGACAATGCTGAAAATGAGGCTCAGAGTGCAGAGACTATAACAGTTCCCCTAGAAAGACTGGTCGAGCTGTAAAGCCTGTGGTGCACCTCAGTTATGATTCACTTGGGAGGCCTGTGGACTTGCCTCTCAATGTTGTCCATAAAGGAGTGTATGTGTCCCGAGCTCATTGCCCAAACTGAGCGTCAGTGCTAACTCAAGTTACTTGTGTTGCCCTCTAAGTATGGTGCCATTGCCCGTCCAGCCCCAAAGGTAACTGATAGGAAGGGCCCCTCTCTTCAGGTTTCATGTACAAGAGGTAATAACTTGAGTTATGGTACAATGTGTATGTAATACTGTGTAAAGAGTGACGTATTGCAATGTTTCAGAAATGTGTTCTTGGTAAAATGATATATTGACTGATGATTACATGTGCGAGCCTAATGCAAATGTATATGGTTGCAGTTGAAACTTATAGGGTACTTGCTTGACGGACGTCAAGCTTTCCCAGGCCAGAAGGTGTAACCCCCTGCAAATGGGGTTCCCAAAGACTTCCAGGAGCTTGCTTGAATGCTCCAAGCCTGAATGGTGTTTGGCATTTAGGCCATTTATCAGTGAGTGTTTTAGAACCTCTGGTACTGTCTCTTTAAGAGCTGTCTGCTTGCAGACATAATTAGTTGTATGGGGGACTGTGTGCTTCTCTGAGTACCACTCGAGCTGCTGCCAATTCACTTCATTTTGCAGTCACTAGGAGTGCAAAGGAACCTATCTGAAAGATGTAACTGTTTGCCAGAAATTATTTAGAGTAATAATGAAATTACAGTTTGTCTAACCTGCTTTCTTTGCAGTCAGAACTGTGTCTGCTAGTTCCCCATTCTAGTTTTGAACTGCTGAACTGGACCAATCAGTGTGGGGTAAGCTAGCTCTAAAATGGTGCCTTGGACGAATCAGAACTTGGACTCATAATCTGAGCCAGCCACAAGAGGATTGTATGGGCAGTGACTCTGGGAGATGTAGTTTAGACTTCAGTGCCTTTTTGGACCAACAGCAGCAGTCTATTGTGAGTGACAGCCAATCCAGTCAAGAACTGGGAGGAACTCAAAGGAAGTGCCGGTTTGTCGGTTGGAGTTGCAGTTGAGCTTTGGCAGTGAAGAAGGAAGGAGCCCTGTGCTTTTCAGTGTGCAGTTTTAGTCCAAAAACGGTGTAAGGCCCAGAGTTCCGGTCTGCAGCTTGTGTAACAGCTTGTTAGGACTGAATCCGGCCCTGTGAAAGAATCAAAGGATCTCTGAAGAGTAGAAACCAGGCTCACCCTGTAGAAGACTGGAGGAATTGCTGAAAATTACACTCGGTCTGTCAGGAACTGAATCTGCTGTGTGTCCTCCTGGGTATTGTGCAGTAATTGCGATCGGGATACAGATGCAGCCTGCCTGGTATAGTGCTTTCTTTTATATGGATGTGTGAAGAGGTTTGTGTACCTCAAGTGAGCCCTGATGACATTGAAGGACCCTATCTTATTTGGAGGTCGTGAGTACTAATTCAGGGTCGCTCCCTGTTGAATTGCCACATTAAATCCAAATGGAATTACTGTACTGCTGACTGTTTAATTCTCCTTTTCTGTGTGTGAAAGGGCCCTACCAGCTGCCACGGTTTGGACTAGCCACTAGGGCTTGGGTACCCAGGGACAGTAACTGATAGGGATAGACCTGTGCACAGAGCCATAGGTAGATTATTAGAGTGATAAGCTAATTAACCTGATTTCCCCTGTCCTTGTTATATCCCCTAAATAAATCAGAGCTGCTTGTTTCAGCAAAGTTATACTGCCTGAGGTATTTGTCTATGTTAAAGTACTGTACTGTGATTGTTGCACTGTATCTCATTTCACAGGAGGTCCCAGTGCGGAACAGACCTGGGGTAAGTGTATACGTGAAGGTAATTCTGATATATTGTGTGGGCCACTAGTGGGAAGAAAGGGGGGTTGCAGTGTCCCAGAGGGCTGTGACCAAGTTAGTTTAACTATTGCAAACCCTGACCTCTGGGTGGAGGCACCCGCCATTGGATCCAGGCCCCTCAACCTGTTAGTGGCAAATCAGGCAGGGGTAGTAGCCCCTGGGATAGCGCCATCTAGGGGTTACATTTGTATTCTCCATTGACCTACTGTCGAATAACATTCTTACCCTGAAATTTGGCTGTCAGATGTGTAAAAAGTTTGTATAGTGCACAGTACGGCATTGTTTTGTATAGAATGCCGTCCCTTTCAAACTGCTGTTGTACCATAGTTCAAAGGTCATGGAATGTGACTGTACCCTTCTGTGGTACAACAGCATTCTAAAACTTCTAGAGACTGTACAAGAATACATAGGGGTGGGAACAAAAATGGTCAATTGGATTGCCAGCTTGCTGAGGGGTAGGCAGCAAAGGGTAATGGTGGGAGGAGGACTCTGATCACCATGGGACACCATGCGCGGAGTGCCACAGGGTTCGGTAGTGGTACCAGTGCTGTTTGGAATATTCATACCTGATATCTCACACGAGCACTGGAGTAAGATCAGGCTGTTCACAGACGATACCAAGATGGGAGCTGTGGCAGATGACATGGAGGGGTGGAGGGGACTGAAGAGGGACCTGACCAAACTACAGGAGTGGTCAGAAAAATGGAAGATGGGGTTCAATGCCAGGAAGTGCAAGGTCCTGTACTTCAGAGCTAGGAAACAAGAGAGGAAATGTCAGCTGGGAGGGGTAGAGTCGGAATGCACCATGGAGGAAAAGGATATGGGGGTGCTTATTACGGGGAGCATGAACCACTCAGCTTAGTGCAGGAAAGTGCCTGCAAATGCAAACAAGATGCCGGGGTGCATAATGAGGGGACTCTCCTCTAGGAACAGGGAGGTGACCCTTCCCTTGTAAAGGTCACTGGTCAGGCTGCACCTGGATTACTGCATACAGTACTGTACACATTCATGAAGAAAGCCATCAGATTGTTGGAGGAGGTGCAGCGTTGTGCAACGAAGATGATCCAGGGAATGGAGGGAAAATCCTGTGAGGAGAGGATGGGAGAGCTGAACATGTATACTGAGGAGAGGAGGGATGGGGGGGTATGATTGAAACCTTTAAATACTTATGTAACCCCCCACACCAGCCCTCTTGTTTAACTAGCAGGGCTGCTCCTCTCACCACAAACGTCTAGGGGTAAAGAGAGGGGTGGGAGTTTACATTTGTAAAGAAGTTAAAAAAAAAAAAGACACAAAACCAAAGCCAGCAAATACGGGGTGGACTAGCCTGTTACACAAAACAAACAACCAAGTGTGGCAACTGCCTGGCATGCACCTGGTATGGACCAGTTGCCATGGCCAACAACCGGGTCCCTGAGAGAAAAAAATTGCTTAGGGCTATGCTAGGTTTTCACTTCTGGACAGGGGCACCCATGTAACTCCAGACACAAGAAAGCAATAACCAGGGCCCCGTGTTTTCTGCGATTCTGCGGTTGCAGCAGTAGCTGCAGAAATCAGGGCCTGCCGCAAAAATCAAGAAAACCAGCTACTCAGCCGTGAGAAACA
Source organism: Neoceratodus forsteri (assembly GCA_016271365.2). Classification (NCBI taxonomy): domain Eukaryota; kingdom Metazoa; phylum Chordata; order Ceratodontiformes; family Ceratodontidae; genus Neoceratodus; species Neoceratodus forsteri. The sequence goes on along the minus strand of JADMNL010000026.1, from coordinate 331,012,549 downwards.
AGTTAGCCATGCCATGCAACTCACAAGGCAGGGGCATAGCTATTGATGTTAAGTACGCCTATGGCACACATACTCATTAGAAGGGGCAGCAAACTGATGCCATCTGCTACAAAGCCAAAAAGGTCGTGGTTGCATGGCATCTTGACTCGTGCTGGCTCTTGTTACATAACTTCTTCCAGCCAGTATTGTGTGTGTGTGTGGGGCAACTGACGCAATAGTAGCAGAGCTTGATTAGGTCCACGGCAGTTATGATTTGCTGCTGTGTGGGTAGCTCAGCCATGTTAATTTTTCATTGTGAGGCTGCTGATGGTGCATGCTGAATCCTTGGAAGATGAATTTGGAAGGAAGAACTGGAAGGCAAGCTGTAGTCAAGAAGTGAGAAGATTCAGTGGTGCCCGTGGAGGTGGAACTGATCTCAGTGTGGTGACAGGTATCGGAGGAGGAGGAGGAGCTGATTGCAGAAACATAGGGCTGGCAGCAGACTGAGCAGAGGACTCAGTCCCCACTGGTGGACATCAATCACAGTTTTGATTTGTGGGCTGCAGTTCTGTACCTGCAAGTGTGAGAGTAATTTATTGGAAAATCTGAACCTGTAGCCTAAATGGCAACATCAAGCTCAATTCTTAAGGAGGGTCAAGTTGCCCAGCTGCAGCAGAGTTGGGGACCAGGGTATACTAGAACTGAAGCAAACAGGTGTGGAAAAAAATTGGAATGGAGAATTTGATTGTTGCTATACATAAGTGAAATGAGGGTCACTGACTGACCTGAGTTGTGAGAAGAGAACATGCTAACCAAGGTTACTCCAGCTTAATAACAAGCATTTGTCAGTGCCGAATGTTGGCTTGCTGGCATTGGCAGTGGTAGTGTAGAAGTTACAGAGCAGCGTAATAGAAATGGCAGTGAAGTACTGAACTGAAGCCCATCCCACCACCACCCTGCAAAGAGTGACAGGCAATGGGGTGTGCCTTTGGGTCGTCAGGCATAACGGCCATGCCATTTCACCACACCCCACTCTGCAGACACTGACAAGTGTCATGGTGTTCCTTGGGGTCTTTGGCCCTTATGCACACCCCATTCCATTAGGAAATATGGTGAGATGGGTGTGATATAGGAGAATGGGGTGAACTTTGGGGCTGAAGAGTCCAAGACATACCTCGATGCCTCTCACTGGCTGCAGGGTGTGGAATGGTATGAGCATTACAGGCAAGAATCCCAAGTCACACCCCTGATGCCTGTCATTCTCTACAGGGTTGGGCGTTATGGTTGTAAACCCTAATACCTCAGGCATTCGTTGGTATTTTCACTCCAAATTTTCAACATGGTTTTTTTGTGACCCCACCTCATGAACAGTGGCAATATCAGTTTGTTAGCCGAAAGCTGCTTATGCACAGCAACTACGGCATTTAGCACCACAGGTGCAAAAACATTCCGAACAGGATGTAAAAAATGACAGCTGTACTGTTCATGGGGAGGTGTAAAAAATGGCAATGTTGCAAATCTGCAGTAAAATATTAAAAACTGGTGAAGTCACGAGTGTACATAGAAACTGTGCAACGCACACCTGTAATATAATTAGGTTGGGATTTTTACAGCAGATTGTCAAGTCAGGCATTTTGTGCCTCCGATCATGAACAGTGTCACTGTGATTTTCTTTATCTGTCCCGAACAATGATTTCCCACAGCGACCACGCATCTCTGCGCTGAAAGTGTGAAAACACACTTCGGCCATGTTGTGAAAAATGACAGCTGTACTGTTCATAAGGAAGTGTGGAATAAATGCCACTGGTGAAAATCTGGACTGAAAATATTACGAAGTCATGAACTTACAAGGGTGCGTGGAAACTGCGAAATGCTCACTCGTAACACAGTCATTTTATGGACTTTTGTCACCAAATTTTCAACATAGCCATTTTAAGTCCTCTGCTTATGAACAGTGTAACTGTGATTTTCATAATCTGTCCCAAACATTGCTTTCGCACACCAACAGCACCATTGTGCGCTACATGTGTGAAAACACATTTTGGATGACATGTGAAAAATGGCAGCTGTACTGTTCATAACGAAGTGTAATAAAATGGCAATGTTGAAAATCTGGAGTGAATATATTAAATTCACAAACTTACTAGCATGCATAGGAACTGCGCAATGCACGCTCGTAAAACAGTCATTTTTAGGAATTTTTTCACCAAATTTTCAACATAGCCATTTTAAGACCTCTGCTCATGAACGGTGTCACTATGATTTTCTTAATTTGTCCCGTACATTGATTTTGCACACCGACTGCGCCATTGTGCGCTACATGGGCAGAAACACATTTTGGATGAGATGTGAAAATGACAGCTGTATTACTCATAAGAAGGTGTGGTAAAATGGCAATGTTGAAAATCTGGAGTGAAAATATTGAAAATTCATGAACTTACGAGCATCGCATTAGGAACTACTGCTTATTTCATTGAAACAGTCATTTTTGAAATTTTCCACCAAATTTTCAAAATAGTCTTCTTGAGAGCTTCACCTTATGAACGCTGGCAGTGTCGTTTTCATGACCGGTCCTGAAAGGTGATTTCCGCAGTGACTGCTAAATCACCCTTTGGGCCCGAATAACGCCATGACAGTGACAGCATTCATGAGAAGGGTCCTAAAACCCCATGTTGGAAATTTGGTGCAAAAATTCCAAAAATGCCTGAGATATGCAACAAAGTTGAAAAAACCCTATCTAGCCCATTATACAGCTTACGGCATTTCCTCAGTTCGCATGATCGGCTTTGAAGAGTCTGAGCGTGTTCCATCACCGCAGATCGTCGCGCCGAACTCGGAGGTAAGAATGGGGTGAGGGGTGTGTGGGGAGGCAGGGTGCGCAGTGGGTGGGTGCGGGTTGTGGGGGAGCAGGAGACTGGTGGGACCGCTTTCAATTTACAGGTTTTTTAAATTGATGACGCTGGACGCTTGCCATGCTGGGTGGGCTCCCAGCGCTGCAGAAGAATGCTGGTGGGGGATGGAGCCAACAGGGTTGTGCACCCCATCCGGCAATGCCATCAGTTGCTGCGGGTGGGCTCCCAGCGTGGCACCCTGCTACTGGGGGGACAGTGGAGCCGATTGGGGACGGCACCCTGCCGGCCATGGCATCAGTTGCCACACTGGGGTGGGCTCCCAGTGTGGCACTCTGTACTGGGGATGGAACATTATGTAAAGTGGACGCATCTAACAAAGTGCCGCTGCATGACGAGCTTGTCTCTGATTGCAGCAGCACTTTGTTTAGAAGTTTTGTCCACTTTACATAATGTTTGTGTCAGCGCTAGCATGCTGGCTTATTGGGGAATGAGGGACGCACCTACTCATGCGTGCTCTGCATTCGCCCAGCAACAGCCGCGCCTCCAAATCTCCACTCTCCCAATATGTTGACTGCCGCGCAAGCGTGGCAAGCCAACATAATAAGAATGACTTGCTTGCATTTTTTATTGTGCCCCCCAAAAGAAAATCGGGAGTCCACAAATCCTACAGACACTGCAAGTTACACCCTCCTTCACTATTATAGGAAGACAATCCCCCCTCAAAAAAAAACACAGATCTGTACACTGCACTCAACATGTTTGTTGCAAGGCAGTTGGAGTATTCCTAGTTTACAAAAATAATAATCTAAAAGAACATTGATCAAAATCAGAAAAAAATGGCTTTCAAGTTGGAGTATCTCTATATCTGATAACTGTAAATATAAACCAGAAGAAATCCAAGCAGGTTTTGCCTTCTGTGTAGTTTTAGCTAAGTGTGTATGTCCTCCTCTCATTATAACCTAGGAGAACAGCAAAGGCCACCAATTTCCAGAAGAACAGATGAGTCTTTAAATTCGGGGTGGGAGGGAAAATTCATTAGAAGAGAACACTGATGCCCATGGCTGTGCCAGGTATGGGTTACTGCTGTTTAATATTTGTGATAAGAAGACTACATACTGTTAAATGACCTGCTGTTCCACTTTCAGTGTAGCAGAGTGGTTGCACAAAGGCAGTCAAAGGGTTAACTAAGACTTAATCCCTTTGAAGGTATGCTGTTTAGCCACAATTTGTCTGCCGCAGAATAGACGCAGAATCAGCAGTTGTTCTGCCGCAGAAAGTATGAGGTCCTGCTGCCGCAGAATGTAGGTCCACTTTGCCACAGTAAACATGGGGCCCTGGCAATAACATTACTGTCTAAACCAGGTTAGGATTCTAGAGTGTGGCTTTTATTCATGTAACAGGGTAGGAATAATCACAAATTGAAGATGAACTCCCCCCCCCCCAGTAGGGCTACATACACACTGGTAATGCAGATTACTGAGGTACAGACATTCCTGAATTCCCATTTAGCATAGGATGAAGAAAACACGCACTGGTGAACACACTGGTTCCTACTGGAAACTGGCACATCCAGCCAGTACTAGGACACTTTCCCATATTTCATGAGGATAAAAGTTGTACACATGACCACACAGAGCACATCCAGGCTCAGGACTTTCAGAACCCATTATACTGGGGTAAACTGGAAGAAAACAACCCACATCTGTGTAAACACTTTTCTCAGGCATTGGCCAATTGCACTGAAGAAAAAGTAATAGGCGCCCTTCAGAACGCGTAAAGGTAAACTGGTTACTCCAGGTGGGGGTCTCCCACCTTTTGTTTCCAAGTATTTACTCAGCCATTCATCTGGTTAATAACACCGCACAACTGCAGAAAACGGTAGATACTGTCTTAAATGTACTGTATCACACTTGACATACTACAAACATCCACCTAAGAGGTGCCAGACTTTAAAAGTTCTGTACCTGAACAGTCACATACTGGACTCCAAATGTAGGCAGACACTTTTAAACAGAAAGTCTCAAGCAACAGGGTCCCTTTGTCAGAGAAATTCACCCTTGCAGAAATTGCAGGTACTCCTGGGTTCACACAGAGAACAAGAAGGCACTCACAGAGCAGTCATCACAAGACAGCTCAAAAATCCAGACAGGACCAAGGGATTGCCCCTGAATCCTGAAGTTCACCCCATCCCTCCTGGGATGGGGCACAGGGAAACCCTATTGCCCAGGTCCCCACCACTTCCAGAACTGGAACAGTTGTCATCCACTAGGACAAGAACTTAAAAACACAAACTGGTAGCTCTCTGACAGAGTTGAATAAGGAGCTGCCTAACACTGCAGCCTTCTCCTCTGAACTCCGAACTACCAACCTCTGAACATTCTAAAGCAAGCTCCCTAGCAGCTGGCCAGTGTGGCTCATGCTGCTGTGACAGTTCTAAATGACATCATCTCTCCAGAGCTCAGCAGAGACTGAGAACAGAGAGAGACAGAGAGAACCCCATTTAACTGGCATTTCACTAGCTGCCTTCCCTGCCTACCACTGATTCTAACTGGGATTCTAGTAACCCCTGGGAACAAGGGGGGTTACACTTAAAGGGAATAAACAAGACTAATAAGAAGAGATTTTCCAGATCAAAAGGGGGAGGGACATGAGAGGGTATTGGCTGAGATTGGAGGGGGGAAGATTCAGAAGGGAAATCAGGAGACACTTTTTCATGGAAAGGGTGGTTGACAAGTAGAATACACTGCCAGAGGAAGTGGTATCCTGTAGAATGGTGGGCGGATTTAAGAAGGGGTGAGACAAAGTGGGGGGGTTGTTGTGAGAGGAGGGTAGGGGAGGGTGGGGCAGCTACAAGTTGAAGGGCTAGCTGCACAAACCAGCATACTCGAGACTGTGAAGCCTGTTTCTGCTGGCATTTCTTATGTCCGTTATAAGTCGGTTTTACTCTGAAAGCAAAAGAACCACTGTGCACAAATTGCACACAATACTATACACTGTAAAAAATACAGGATGAGCAACTTTCTGCACAACCAGTGTGTTCTGCAACCTCAGCGTTCTGATTCCCAGTCGGAGGAAATCGGAATGCCTCTGTGGCAGAACACAGTAGTTGAGCATGGCTGCTCAGCCAATGTTCTCTGTGTTATGTTTTTTCAAAGTTCTTCTGTAGGCATTGGCTGATCTTTAAGGATCTTAAGACCTTGCATCTTTCATTCAAAAAAAACATTTTCTGGCATGTTTTGGTATTCATTTTATTCACAAGATAATTAAAGGGACACTGTTAACCCTTTCTGCACCACATTATTTCTAGTTGAAAGACAACAGTTTAGGATTACTTACCACCTGGGTGATCACAGGTGGCACTACGGCTTGGATGGCGGAGAATGTCTAGTGACTCCATGTGGTGGTCATTCAGCTGGTTGCTAGAGCACGACCTGATATCCTTTGCCTCTCTGTGACTGTACTGTTCTTTTAAAGGTATAGATAACCTGGTGTATTTGGCACGTTAACTGGTCTGTCTCCAAACAGCCAGGCTACTAAGCTGTTCCAAAACACACCTGTGCCTAAAACAGTAGATGAAAGACTGTTCCCAGCTGTGACTATAGGAATTGGTCGCTTACCCTCAGGAAAGGCTACTGTACTCTGTGAGTAGAGGTTAGTAGTAGGGCTATGACCTAAAGTTACCCCAAATAAGAAGCTGGGTGGTGGCAGCATACTGAAGTGACAGTTCAGGTGACTGAAGGGTCCTGAAAAGCAGGTAGCGCAGTGTGGACTGAGTTCGGGAAGGAACAGGCTATGACAAACTTGATGCCCTTGTTGCTGTTGGCCTCAGTGAGTGGTGGGGAAAACCTGATGGAAAAGCAACATTAGCTGGCAAAGTGACCCCTCCCTCCCTCCCACAAACAGCCTTCTGTACTCCCTCAACTCGCCATGGCTTTGGAAGGAGGGCCTGTCTCCATTTAGCCCACTGTGGGGGTGCTACCAGCAAAGTTTTTTTTTTTTTTTTTGTTAGTTGTTTAACCAGGACTAGCACACTAAGCTGAAAGCTTTTTTACAGGTGTGACCTGGGAGCACAGGGAAGTTAAGTGACTTGCTCAGGGTTACACAGTCTGCAAGTGGAAGCTGTGGGATTCAAACCCAGGTCTGGTCTGCTGGATGTCACCAGATTTGCAGCTCAGAGCCTTAAACTACTGCGCTAAACTGCCTCCTAAGTTGGACTGTGGGCCACAGCTAGGGTTGAGGGGTCTGGGTAGCTGCCACTGGCAGATGGGGCCAGGCCAGTATGAGGTGCATAAAGTATAGATAAAAGAAAAAAAAGCTTTTAACTTTTTTTCTTGTATTTAAAACCTGGTCTTTAAAATAAGAAATCTTGATCCCCTCAGATTCACTACAGAACAGAAATCGAAGGCGGAGTGTGTATCCCATAGCCTGTGTCCTGGCGTGTTCAAAGGCCCCTTGCATTACATCGTTTGGAAGCAGATGAAGTCCATCATCGATCCTTGTAAGAAAAAAAAAAGAATATAATAATTGCACACTAAATACTACTACTATAAAATGGGCATAACAAATCCGGAAATCTGACTGGCTGGGGAGCTCAGAATCCGGTCCTGATATTCCTGCTCAACAGCCCTGGGAAAGGTACAGCTGTATCTACACCTCAATTTACTTACTTGCATTTAAAAATTGCAGCATCTGCCCTCTACTGGCTAAACTGCAAAACTACAATAGCTCAATATGATAACTTTTTCATTTTCTCTCTTATTTTTACACATTTTCTAATTTTCACTTATTTTAATTAAACAGTTTGTTTTAAATTTCTAAAGTATATGTTATCAGTGGACCTGTTGCCATTACTTTTGGTAGACAATACATAAACGCCCTATCATTAACATTCTAATGCCATTTATTGATTTATTAGGCAAAAAATTAATTTTAATCGACCCAGCCTGAAGGCCCACTGGCTGAAATGTCATTGCCTCCATGGTACACTATGGTGCCGAACTGCAGGCCAACTCGTTCATGAGCGAGTTTAAAATGTTTTTAATGCATGTGAATGAAATATATTTTCAGATTGTTTACTGAGTTCGGCAAAGTGATTTTCTTTTTGAAACAAGTGTTCTAACCTGGTTTATTTAGTGTTTGAAAACTGAAGCTGTGACTTGTGTGCAGTAGTATCAAAGGCATCAGAATTAGCCGAACTTCTAGCAAATAGCTCTCAGTATTCGGTTGCTCTCTACAGTCAGGGGTGATTTTGAAAGACTGGAGAGTAGCTAAACTAGTTCCGCTCCACAAGGGAAGAGGCAAAAAGCAACCAGGAACCTACAGACCCATTAATCTTATTTATTTATTTATTTATTTATTTGTAAAATCAGTTTACAACCTTTGAGCTAGAGGCTCGTTTCCAAAGGTACTTCGTCACATAAAGACATGCACAGTGTTTTTGGTTACATAGCATAGGTTTGCAAAACAATAGGCGTTCAACAGAGGCGCCAACATCACACTGTGGTCAGACAAATACATTTAGGTTACAGGGTACATGTAATTGAGAACAGGTGTTACACAAGTTGGTATCAATAGTGCGCAATCTAATAGGTAAACACTGAAACAGCTGGCACTGGCCAGGTTAAACATAGGCACGGTGTACAGGGAAGTGGTGGTGGGGATGGCTGGGTGGAGAGCCGCCCGGAGGGCATTGTCAAGAGAAGTAGAGGTGGGAGGCTACTTTCAGAGACAGGAGCAGTTACGAAAAGCTGGACGATGTGGTTTCAAGGGTATGTTTTAAACTTGGAGAGATGGTGGTGGCATTGGTGATGTGAGCAGGAGAGAGTTAAACCAGGTTGGGGCTCTATAGCAGAAGGACCTCTGGCCACTGCTGGTTCTTGATCTGGGGACCATTAGGGTGGTCTTGTTGGAAGACCGTGTTGCAATAGTGGGAGGGCTCTGGTGGATGGATGCCATTACCCCAGGGGGGGAGATCCCGAGTAGGGTTTTTTGTGAGGAGACAGGTTTGGTATCGGAGCCGTTCATCCAGGGTAAGCAGTTTAGCCTCGACATACAGCTGACAGGTGTGTGTGAGTCTGGGGGCACCAGTAATCAATCTGCAGGCTTTATTCAGGGTTAAGTGAATTTTTTTGAGTGCAGTGGTGTTGGCAGCACCATAGACTGGTAGACCATAGTCTACAAGGGACAGAATGGATGATGTAACAGCGAGCCAGAGAGCATTTGGGGGAAGGCAGGTTCTATGGCGGAAGAGGATGCCAAGCCGTGTGTTAGTGGCGGATGTTAGGGCATCGATGTGGTTGTGAAATGTGAGGGCTGAGTCGAAGGTAACCCCAAGGTATTTGTAGGAGCAGACTTGTTCCAGTGGCTGATTGGTACTTGGAAGGATATAGAGTGGGTGGTTGCTAGCTTTGTTTTGGGGGTGGGAAAAGAGCATAGCTTTGGTCTTTTAAGATTGATGACGAGTCTGCGCTCCTTAAACCAATTCCGCACTGTTGAAAGACTGCTGTAGGGTGTCCTGAGGGAGACGGATTGCGTGGTTGGCAACAAGGACAAGCCATCTGCATACAGTAGAATTTTTCCAGGGCATGCACTGGGCAGGGTGTTCAGATAGAGCGAGAAGAGAAGGGGGCCCAGGATGGAGCCTTTGGGGACCCCAGAGTGAATGGGACGGGTATCGGAGAGTGTGCTATTGATTTTTACACACTGTGATCGAGCGTCAAGATAGCTTGTGCACTATGCTAGGGGGCCCGCCGAGAGACCAGTGTGGCAGAGTGCATTCAGCAGAAGTGGATGGGAGACGGTGTCGAAAGCCTTTGAGAGGTCGATGAACACTGCACCAGCTAGGGAGCTGGTATCCAAGGAGGAGGAGTGTAGGAAGTTGGAGAATTCAATTAGGGCAGTGCTGGTACTGTGACCAGCACGGAAGCCATGTTGCTCTGGGCATAAGATGTTATGCTTAGCCAGATAATCAGTGATTTGAATGGCCACCACTTTCTCCAGGGCTTTAGAGAGGGGGGAGGATGGAGATTGGCCGGTAGTTGTTGGCCGATGACCTGTCGCCCCCTTTATGAATTGGTGTGATAATGGCTGTTTTCCAAGCTGTGGGAAATTGTCCCAGGCAGAGTGACTGGTTAATTAGGCTGGTGAGTGGGGCAAGGACTTCATCTAGCACCAGCTTGAGGATACTGGGGTCCAGTGAGTCACTACCGGGGCTGTTGCCATTCAAAGCTTTGATTAGGATGGGTCTGGCTTCCCGGGTGAAAATCTTGCGCAGGTGGAAGCTGGGGTGCTGGAGGACAGGGGGAGGTTGGTTGGGGGGAGGGTCAAAGAAATTACTAGGGAGGACTGAGCTAAGGTCAGTGAAAGCGGTGTTGAACCAGTTAGCTATGGTGGCAGGCTCGGTGGTGGTAGTGCCATTTCTAGTGAGCTGGGATGGGGCAGGGGAGCGAGCTTTTCCGTTAAGTTGCTTAATATTATCCCAGAAAGTCTGGGCCGAGCCCCAGGAGGAGGTAAGGAGGCCTGGTAATGGTCGCCTTGGCTTTCCTGATGGCCCATGAGCACTTATCTGGCTGCATTGTAAGCCTGCCTATCAGACAGACGACCCGTTTCAGTGGCAAGGTGCCAGAGGTTATCCCGATTTCTTAGTAATTGTAGAAGGGCCGAGCTAACCCAGGGTGCATTCTGTTTTTTGGACCGGATTTTGGTGAAGGGTACGAAGAGATCACAGGCCATGTTGAAGGTGTGAGTGAAGAAGGCGAGGGCAGTGTCAATGTCGGTTGCACGACGAATGGGGGACCAGTTTATCTGGGTGAGGAATACTTTAAGTTTTTTCAGCCCACCAGGGCAGAGGTGCCTGCGGAGGGTGGTCTGGGCTTTGGGTTTGGGATTGGAGACTGCCCAATGACATAGGATAGGGGAGTGGTCACTTAGGGAGTCTGGGAGGACCTGGATGTTTTGGATTTTATGGGGTCGGTTAGTTATAATAACATCCAGAAGGGTGCTGGTACCTCTCTTAGGGTTTATTCTTGTGGGCTGGGTGATGAGTTGTGTCAGGTCTTGGGTGGCAAATGAGTCTCTGATTGCGGATGAGGAGGTGCTGAGCCAATTTACATTAAGGTCCCCAACTAGGATTTGTTCCGCCTTATGGTGGTGGGTGGCCAGGTAGTCCGTTAAAGATACCAGGGCCGGGTGCTGGTTCTTTGGGGGAACGTAGGCTGTGGTGAGATAGAGAGGGCTCCTAGAGGGGTCCAGGGTGAGTTTGAGGAGTAGAGCCTGGGCCCCATTTACAAGGGCAGGGGTGGGAGTGCGTGTCCAAGTATTGGGGTTGGGGCGGGCGGGAAGTGCCTCACAACAGTCAGGCTGTAGTGCAGGACATTTTACCTCTTACAGGCTCTGGCAATCCCCGAATCCAGTCTCCGCTGCTGGGCAGAGTTCTAATCTTAGCTCTATAGTAGGTAAACTAATGCAGATACTAGTCAAAGAAACAGAAATTGTTGGCAGATAAGGACCGCTAGGCCCATCCAGTCTGCCTATAAGCCCTACACTTGTATGCGGCCTCTGACCCTACTTGATCAATGGCCTTTCACCTCTCCTACCTGCCTCTGAGGTTCCCTTATGCTTGTCCAAGGCATGTTTAAATCCCTCCACTGTCCTCGTTCCCACCACCTCCTGTGGCAGGCTATTCCATGCATCCACCACCCTCTCTATGAAGAAAAACTTTCTCACATTTCCCCTCAACTTGCCGCCTTCTAATTTCATATCATGCCCCCTCGTTCTTGTACTCATCCTATGAGGGAAGATGTCTCCATCCTGCACCTTGTTTATGCCCTTAAGGTACTTGAATGTTTCTATCATGTCACCCCACTCCCTTCTCTCCTCCAGTGAGTACATATTGAGGTCCTTCAGTTTCTCCTCATATGTTTTCTGTAGAGTACCTAGTGGACTACCTAGAAAGAAACAGGCTCCAGGAGAGTAAGCAGCATGGGTTTGTGGTAGGGAGATCTTGTCAGACAAATATGAAAGGATTCTTTGAGTAGGTATGTAGGGTAGTAAACAAGGGACAAGAAATCAATTGATTTGCTCTACGTTGACTTCAGCAAGATGTTCGACTCTGTGCCACTGGGAAGATTGCTGAAGATATTACAGGATCTGGGAACTGTGAAAGGTCTAGTTAGATGGGTGGGAAGCTGGGTGGTGGTGGGGAGACAGCAGAAGGTGGTGGTAAATGGGGTCAAGTCAGGGGAGAAGGATGTTACGAGTGGGGTGTCACAGGTTTGAGTCCTGGAGACGGTCCTTCTCAGTGTGTTGTTCAGTGACACGGAAGAAGGAATACAAGGCAAGATGCATCTCTTCGTGGATTACTTTAAACCCTGCGGTAGGGCAGACATCAAGGAAGGGGTTAGGGAACTGCTGAGGGGCCTGCAAAGAATAGAGAGGTGTTACAAAGTTTGGCTGTTGAAATTCAATGGCAAAAGGTGCATGGTGATGCATATAGGGAACACAAACCCCAGGAAGAAATACTGGATGGGAGGAGTTAAGTTGGACAATATCACTGAGGAAAGGGACCTGGGAGTCATCATAAGCAAATCCCTAAAATAAACTAGCCGATATACCAAGGTCTACAGCAAGGCAACCAGGAAATTGGGTTGTATAAAGAGGAAGTTTGGTAGGAGGAAGGAGGTGATACTGCCTCTCTACACATTTATTTATTTCGATTTTGGTAACCGGGTAAGCCTACTGAGACCAGAGGTCCCTTTTTCAGGGGTGACCCGGGATTAGATATATGCAGCAGCGATTACATACAGTGGACGATAATACAGTGGTTAAAATTAAGACATAACATTGGAGAGACAGCAATTACAGGTTGACAGTCCAGAAATCACAGTTGCACAATGCATAGAGTTAACAGGAGTCATGATGGACACATTTGCCAAATAGGGCAATTGTAGTACAATGGTCACAGTTGATTAGGCTGGGAAAGGGGCTAGCGATTATAGCCACAAAGGCTAAGTTCCTGGAGGTACACTTTGAGGCCTGACTTGAATCCTTGGAGAGAAGGCCCATCAACCAGGTTTGCTGGGAGTGAGTTCCATAAATGCAGGGCATCATATTTAAAGGAGCGCTTGCCCAGGTTGGTGCGTACATGAGGGATGTCAAGGGGACGGCCAGCTGAGGATCTCATGTATCGGCATTGTACTCTGGGGTTAAGTAGTCCATGCAGATTTGGAGGAGGGCCAGAGGTGGTGAATTTGCAGGTCAGACAGATGGAGGAGTACGCCAACTTCTGACATATGATGGGCCAATGGAGGTCAGCGAGGACCTCACAATGGTGCCTCCTGGGAGGGAGTTAGTGGCAAAGGGTGCCACTCTGTGGTAGAGCACCGTGAGTTTTCTAAGTTCCCCTTCTCAGAGGAACTGTAACAGGGGGACCCCATAGAGGAGGTGGGGGAGAAGGGTGCAGTTAGTGATAGCACGCCGAGCCTCATCAGAAAGGGAGCTTCCCAGATGGTAGAGGAGTCCAAGCCTCTGGTGGATGGACTTAGTTAACGAGTCGATGTGTGGTTTATAGGACAGTTCTTGGTCAAGGAGGATCCCTAGATATTTGATCCTATCTAGGACCTCGATTCGCTTCCCCTGGGCAGTTTGGAGCAGGTGTAGGTCACCTCTGTCCAAACCGAGGTGTCTGGTTCCAAACAGGACAGCCTTCATTTTCTCCTCATTTAATTCTAAAGAGTTAGCAGAGAACCAGTCTTCAAGTGCTGAAAGGCTGTTCTGTAGTTTGGCAGTGACAATGCTAGGCAGCGGGTCACTGCAGTAGACGACAGTGTCATCTGCACACAGGATGAGTTTGCTCAGCCCACGAACCCTCTCTATGTCATTGACAAAGAGGGTGAAGAGCAGGGGGCCCAGGATGGAACCCTGAGGTACCCTAGAGACTACTGGTTGGGTGCTGGACTGTGTTCCTCTCCAGAGGACTTTTTGGCTTTGATTGAGTAGACAGCTCTTGATCCAGGAGTGAGAGAGCCCATCCAGTCCAAGGAGATGGTGTTTGGAGAGAAGAAGACTATGGCTGACCAAGTCAAAAGCCTTCGACAGGTCAATAAATAATGTGCCCATCTGAGAGCCCTGGTCCATGGCGTCAAGGACATCAGACGTAAGATGGATAAGGCCCGTGTCTGTGCCACGGCCTTTCCTGAAGCTGTGCTGTATGTCAGCTAGGAGAGAGTGCTGCTCAAGGTAGTCATGCAGTTGGTTGTGGACCAATCTCTCCTGCACCTTCCCCAGAGGGCAGAGAATGGAGATAGGCTTATAGTTCCCCACTTTGTCCCTGGGTCCTTTTATATGGACTGGGACTATGGTCGCTACTTTCCATTTACTTGGGACAGTTCCATCGAGGAGAGACCTATTGATTAGCCAGGTGACAGGGAGGGTGATAGCAGGAGCAACGGCCCTCAGCAGCCTTGGTTCAAGCAGGTCATGTCCCGGGGAGGAATCAGGGTTAATTCTGAGCAGGAGAGGTAGTACTTCAGATGGTTGGACAGTTTTCAGATGAACCTGGGGCTGAGCATGCTCCCATTTGGTACTGTGAATGAGGGGAGCACCAGGAGGGATGGGGGGGAGAGAGTCCGCTTGGGTTCAAAAAAGAGGCATTGAATGCCTCTGCTGCTGTGGAGGGGTAATTGGTCAGGGTATTCATAACAAGTAGTGCTCCATCCTGGGCATTGTGGGCACCTTTAAATAGAAGATTTATTTGACTCCAGAATTTTTGGGGGTCCCGGAGTTGACTGGTCTGGAGATCACACAGGTACTTAGACATGGCTTGTTTGGAGGCTTTCTTACAGTGATTCCTCAGTTCCCTGTATTTCTCCCAGTCAGCAGTGCGGCCAGAGGATTTATATAGTTCCCAAGCCCTGTCGTGGAGCAGCATACTGTATTTGAGGCCAGGACCTAGCCATTTGTGGCACTTTCCCTGTACTCTTAGTTTTTTTCATGGTGCATGGACATTAGCCACGGACAGAAAAGAGTGGGTGAAGTAGTCCAAGGCTTCATCCAGGGTGGGGAGGGTGACAATGGGATACCATTCGATGGCACGAAGGTCTGAGCAGAAGTCAGCTATCACAAGTCTGGTGTAGTTCCTGGCTTCAATCACCCTGGCAGCCAATTTTGGGGGCTTGTTAGACCAGGTGCAAAAGATTGGTGAGTGGTCACTCAGAGAGTCGGTCATGGTCCCATCCATCAGTATACGATCAGGGCAGGAGACAAAGGCCCAGTCAAGTAAGGAGTGATTGCCAGACTTGACATTGTGCCTTGTAGGCAGTTCAATGATTTTTGAGTCAGGTTGAAGTCAAAAACTGGATTCTTGTTAGTTGAGGACCTCGGGGCAAGCCAGTTCTGATTAAAGTCCCCAAGGAGAATCATATCCCCCCCGGGGGGGGGTGTTCTGTCAGGGCAAGGGTTAGGGATTCTAGGGAAGAGGCAGCTGACTGGGGCAGGAGGTAGGCACACCCGACATACAGGGGCTTGGTATCTCCAAGAAGCAATTTAATGAAAATTATCCCACTTACTGAATCGCAGAGGGGAGGGTAGTCTAACTGTGTAGTGTTAAGATTCAGCTTGGTGTAGATGAGAACCCCACCACCTTTCCTTCCTACACGATCCCGTCTGAAGGCATTATAGCCGAGCAGGTCTACTTCATGTGGAAGGATTTGCGGTTTAAGCCAGGTCTCAGTCACCGCTAGTACAGCTGGTTTGTACAATGCGGTCCAAGCTTCAAGGTCATGGACTTTATGCTGTAGGCTGCCAACATTCACACGGACCAGCCGGAGGCCCCTGGCTGCAGCCCAGAGCGGGTTAATGGGGTCACTGAGAGCAAGATTAGGGGAGTGAGGGCCAGGGTTGGGCTCGACTTCTCCTCCCAGAGCTAGCTTTAGCCTGGCAAGGTACCCAATGATTCTGGATGGAGAAAAGGAGTACCTCCGTTTGTCTCTCATGTGGATGTAGTAGAAGAGGTTATAACAATTTCCATTACAGGTTACCCCATATGTGGAAAGGAGCAGCGGGTTAGTCCATTCCACAAGAGGCTCAAGGGAGCAGGGGGATAGACCAGTGAACCCACCGTGGTTCAGGGGACAGTGACCCTAGGAGTAGAGCTTGTCAGCCCCTAAGATAAGGGCTATGTAGGGAAACACTGCCATAGGTCCAAGGCCTCGCATAGTTGCTCGGGGTAAGACAGGGAATGTGTTGACAGCTCCCTGAGGAGGTGGAAGTCCGCTATAGGACTAGTGGACACCTGCAGCTCCCTGGAGAGGTAGGGTCAGCTATAGGGGAGGAGGACGCCAATGTAAGATCAGGCCCGTGAAGGGACTTGGGTAGCAGAGGTTAGGGGCTGGCTAGAGGTAGCATCTGCTATAGGCGGTGAACAAGAGTATAGCAAGATCTAGCTTAGGAGGGATAAATATCCTTCAGGAGAGAGGGATTGATAACGCTGGGCAGGTAATCAAGGCAGGAAGCAAGCAATCTAACAGGTGGATATAAGCAGCTTAGCAAGCTTCATTTAGGATCACTAACTTAGGTGGTGAAGAAGTAAGTTGTACTGTAACAGGCAGTCAAGGCAAGGGCAGCCAATGTAACAGAGCAGCAATAGACGACAAGGCAGGCATGTAAGTCAGCAGTACAAATAAGAGGAAGAAAATAAGTTATACTGTAACAGGCAATAAGGCTAGAGTAATTATTCTAACAGAACCGCAATTAAAATACGAAGGCAGACGTATGTGGCAGAACAAAGGGAGAAAGGTTGGCAACAGTTCTGACGTTATAGGTCCAATGAGCAGCAATGGCACACATACAGTGGGGGAATGTCACAATAGGGCAGGTCCATCTAAATAATGGGAGAAGCGAAGGTCCATTTAAGGGGAGGAGGGAACAGGGTGGGGAGGAGGGAAGGGGATGGGGGTGGGACAAATTAACCCTTGATGTTAAGTCTTGAAAGAGTCTTGGAGGACGTTGCAGGGGGAGGTGACTCGCGGCAAAGAGTCACCGTCTCAAACCCCTGAATTAGGTAGAAAAGCAGCGAGTGTGGACAGCGGAGCTTGGGGCTGGCTTTTAATACCAGCTGCCTGAGCATCACTGGCTGTAGGACCAATAGGCGCATGGTGTATTTTTCAAAATTCGCATGCTCAAGGACTTGGCGAGCGGTGCTCCAGTGGCAAATGCAGAGGGGATCCGGGCCAATCGGTATGGGCACACAGGTCCAGGAGATGTAACCCTCTCGTCCGTTGAATCACTGAAGTCGGGGATGCAGGGTTTTGTGCGGTGTTCCGGAGGAATCTAGCTGGTGTTGCAAGCTTTGGGGGAGGTCCACCAGTGCAGGCACTTCACCCTGAGGATAACTCTTGAAAGAGTCTCAGAGGTCGCTGCAGGGGAAGGGGACCCGCGGCAAAGGGCCAACCTCTCAAACCCCTGAAGTAGGTAGAAAAGCATCACTTGGGAACACTATGCTCAGTTCCGGAGCCCCAACCTAAGAAAAGACAAAGACAGGCTACAGGTGGTACAGGGTAGTATAACCAAAATGATTCAGAGTAAGGAGGGCAGATCCTATGAGGACCAGCTTAAGGCCATATTAGTTGCTAGAGACCAGAAGGGAGAAGGGTGATATGATAGAGACCTTCAGTCTCCTGAAAGGAATGAACAAGGTAGATTGTGAGGAAATATTCAGCAGGACTGGCAAATCAAGAGCATGGGGATATGAGTGGAAGCTGGCAGGGGGAGATGTAAGAAAGTTTTATTTTGCAACGCGAGTGGCTGAGATGTAGAACAACCTACAAGCAGAGGTGGTGGGTGCAAGAATCATTAATGGATTAATGGTTTCAAACACAGCTGGGACCAAGTAAAATGTTTAACAGTCACACAGTGGAAAGCAGTAAAGCAGGACGCTAGGGCGGGAGGCGGTAACAGCAATAACCCTGAGTAGACATTAGGTCCCTGGCTAGGATAGAGTAAAACAGGGCAGACTGGATTGACCATAGAAACACAGACTTTGACAGCAGATAAGGACCACTTGGCCCACCTAGTCTGCCCATTTCCCTACCTACAGGATAAGCTGCAGATCCTAGTTAACCAACAGCCGATGGTCCTTTTTCTGACAACAGTTTCTATATTTCTGTCATTGATTCTGTTGCAGGACAACACATATTTCACTGCTTCATTCAGCAGACTTCAGTATAGAAAATATGTTTTTTGTTCTGTTTTTGTAGCTCCAGCATCTCTGACCTTGGACCCGGACACAGCAAACCCCACACTTATCCTCTCCGAGACCCTGACCAGTGTGAGACAGAGTAACCTAATGAAGCCACTCCCTCCCCACCGTAAGAGGTTTGAGCCAAGTGTCTGCGTGCTGGGATCAGAGGGATTTACATCTGGAAGACACTACTGGGAAGTTGAGGTGAGGAACAAGACCAAGTGGGATGTGGGTGTGGCCAGCGAGTCTGTCAACAGGAAGGGGGCAATCACAGCATCATCTGAGAAGGGATACTGGGTCTTGCGGATGAGGAACGGGAACGAATACAAGGTTCTGGACCGATTCTCTACAGTGCTTAGTCTGAGTGCGAAACCCCAGAAGATAGGTGTGTACCTGGACTATGAGGAAGGAAATGTGTCCCTGTACAATGCTGATGACATGTCCCACCTTTACACGTTCCATGCCTCATTCACTGATAAACTCTACCCTTTCCTGAGCCCTGGACTTAGTGAAAATGGGGCAAATGCTGAACCCCTGAAACTCTTTCATCTCAAACTTTGATGGTGCTTGCCTTAGTACTCTGTGGAATTCTCTAATTCCGCTTCTTCCAGATTTTCATAGAATTTCACAAATTTCTTCCCAATTCCATGATTCCAAAAGTGGAATTTTTTTAAAAGGACACTGTCAGCTTCTTTTTCTTTTTTTTTTTTTTTATTTTCAGAATCTACCTGATCATTAGTCCTGTTACTATGTCTAGGTCTACAAACGGAATGAATCACAAAGAATTTGCCTCAAAGTCACATCCATTGATTTTTATGTACAAAGTGAATATGAAACAAGCCAACCTGAAACCGTGCCGCCTGAAGTGTCCATGTGACCACGATCACAATATGGTGCCGAGCTGCTTGCAAACTCGTTCATGAACGAGTTGGTCATTGTTTAGGCATATGAGTAAAATACAGCGTGTGTCAACGTGGATTAACTGAACTCAGCAAAGTTACTCCCACTTCAAAATGAGTGTTGTAACCTGTTTAATCAGTTGTTTGAAAAGTGAAGCCATGACTCTGGGCATACGCATTAGCAATAACAGTAATACATACATACCTCTCAACCTCCTGCCTCATAAATCGGGGACAAGGCTTAAACAAGCATTTGTCGATGCCGAATGTTGTCTTGCTGGCATTGGCATTGGTAGTGCAGGAGTTAGAGAGATGCGTAATAGGAATGACTGTGAAGTATTGAACTGATACTAACCCACCCCCATGCTGCAGAGACTGACAGGCATTGGGGTGTCCCTTTGGGTGTTGGCCATAGTGCTCATGCCATTTCACCTCTCCTTATCCTGCAGACACCAACAAGTGGCGCGGTGTGCATTGGGGTCTTCGGACTTTACGCTGACCCCATTCCATAAGGAAATACACTGAGATGGGTGCAGTATAGGACAGTGGGGTGAACTTTGGAGCCAGAGTGTCCAAGGCACATCTTGATGATTATCACTGGCTGCAGGGTGGGGGTGGGGTGAAATGGCATGAGCATTACGTCTGACAATCCCAAGTCACACCCCTGACACCTGTCAGTCTCTACATATGGGCGTTCGGCATCAAATTTTCAACATAGGCATTTTAGCATCTCTGCTCATGTACAGTGTCACTGTTATTTCCTCAAAGTGTCCCAAGAAGTGATTTCACCCAGCGAGCATGCTATACTGCGTCGGAAGGGCAAAAACACATTTTGGCAGGATATGCGAAATGACGGCTGTACTGTTCATCAGGAGGTGTGGAAAGATGGCAATGGTGAAAATCCAGAGTGAAAATATCACAAATGCACGACAGTACAAGCGTGCGTGCAATCTGCCAACACACACTCGTAACACAGACATTTTATGGAGTATCATCACCAAATTTTCAACATAGGCATTTTAGGACCTTTGCTCATGAACTGTGTCACTGTCATTTTCATAGTCTGGCCCAAACACTGATTTCCCACAGCGATTGCGCTATTGTGCGCTGGAAGTGTGGAAACACATTTCAGGCAAGATGTGGAAAATGACAGCTGTACTGTTCACAAGGAGGTGTACAAAAATGACAATACTGAAAATCCGGCATTAAAATATTAATAGTCTGGCGAAGTTGAGCCCTCTTGTGTAACATAAATGCACGCTCATAAAACAGGCATTTGTTGATTTTTCCACCAAATTTGGAACATAGTTTTTAAGAGGGCACCTCATGAACACTGGCACTGTCGTTTTGTTAATGGGTCCCAAAAGGTGATTTTGCACAGTGACTGCAAAATCACCTTTCGAGGCCGATTAACACCATGACAGCGATAGAATTCATAAGGAGGGGCCCAAAATACCCTATGTTGAAAATTTGGTGCCAATTCCTACAAATGCCTGAGATATGCAGCAAAGTTGAAAAACTCTATTCATTCCATTATATAGCTTACAGGCATTTCCTCAGTTCGCAGTCGACTTTGAAGAAGCGCAGACATGTTCCAGTCCACGAAGAACATTACGCCAGACTCCGGAGGGTAAGTATGGGGTGAGGGTGTGTGAGAGAAAGGGTGTGCAGTGGGTGGGTGCGGGTGGGGGCAGGAGACTACGAGGACCTTTTTATTACAGGAAGAAAAAAATTACATTCTTGGGACAGTTTTTTTCAGGGGCGTGGGGCGCTGGGGTGGGCTCCTAGCGTGCCACCTAACTATTTTGGGTGGGGTGCTGCAGCTGGCGGGATTGGACACCCTCGTCGGCAGAAAAATGAGAGGTGAAATTTATGCCGGCGGAGGTTGGGCACCCTGCCCGGCACACAATGAAAAGAGTAGGGAGGCAAGAGCCGAGGATTAGGCACCCCCTCGGCATATAAGAAATGCGGTAGGGGTGGCTGATTTATGCCGATGGGGAATGGGCTCCCCATTGGCATACAATAAAAGTGGGGGCGCAGAACCAGAAGTTGGGCATCCCCTTGGCATACAGGAAATGGGGGCTGCTTGTGCAGTCACAGTAAGCCACTGGGGGATTGGGCACCCCCGAAGTCGGCCGTTGGGTGGGCGGCCGCCCACCATGCTGCTCATGTGGTGAGCACAAAGGAAGGGTCCGCTGCGTCTGATGAGCTTTGCTCGGATTTCATCGGACCTTTCCTTAGATGTGCTCACCACATTAGCATGCATGGGGCATGCTGGCTGATTGGGGAATGAGGGACGCACCTACTGATGCGTGCCCTGCATTCGCCCAACAGTGGCCGCGCCTCCAAATCTGCACTACCGCAAGATGTTGACTTGTGCATAAGCATGGCAAGCCAACATAAAAAATCAGGGACAAAGACCCAAAATCAGGGACACATTTTTAAAATTGGTGCTATCCACTCAGGAAGTTGGCAGAATAAGGGACTTGGTGTATAATACATTTTCTGAAGAATAAGAAGTCTGCAACTGTATTGTTTGACATAATTTTATTCTTACAATCCTCACTGTTTAGTCAGGGGAACACAGATTTTAGGAGGGACAGAGTAAAATTTTGAGGTGAAATCAGGGACATCCCTGAAAATCAGGGACACTTGAGAGGTATGAATACATATACCTGCAGTCACAGCTTCACTTTTCAAACAGCTGATTAAATGGTTTAGAGCACTTGTTTTTTGACACGCACTGTGTTTTACTCACATGCCTAAAATATGACCAGCTCATTCATGAATGAGTTAATACAGAAAAAGAGTTCACCACTGCTGCAGTGTCCACGATAAACTTAACTGAATCAAAAAAAAACAACAAACCACAGCACTCACTCCATGCCAAAAAAACAAAGATAACAGCTTGGCACAATTAAATGTTGAGTCTGAATCCTTTATTAAGTATTAAGCCATCATAACAAGAAAAACAAGACCAGGAACACACCTCAATGTTTTGCACTTGAATGCTTTTTCAAGAGGTTACAGTATCGTTGTTTTTTGGCATGGAGTGCGTGCCATGTTTTTTTTTTTTCTGATTCCTTTATGGATGAGTTTGCAGGCAGCTCGGTGCCATGTTATGATCACGGACACATAGGCACATTGGCCGGCAGGGCTTTGGGTCAGGCTGCTTCATAATAATTTTGAAGCAAAAAAGCAAAAAATATGACTTTGAGGCAGATCTGGGGCATTCATGCCATTTGTAGACCTAGAGATAGCAACCAGACTAAAGCTCAGGTAGATTCTGAAAACTGTAAATAAAGCTGGCAGTGTCCCTTTAAAACTGCAGATTAGTAATCCATGGTTGACAAAAAATGTGAAACACTATTCATCGGTTTCTGTAAAACATTGATGAATCTTCTGCAAACCGTGGAATAATACATCATCTGCAGATTATTATTTTGCATTTGACATGAACATGCCTTTCAGGATTTTGCAGAATTAGAAAAGAAATTCTGAAAGGCATTTCGTAAGTGCAGTTGCCATTCTGTACCAGTTCTGCCAGCAGAATTACACATTCTGGACAGCACTAGCTTTATACAACATGTAGTACTCTGATACTCCCCCACCTACCGCTAAACTGCAAGATTTAGATGAATCCTACTACATAGCTGCACCACAATGTTTTATATGCCTGGTCATAGATGGAATACAGGCAGAAGAGTTGGCTGCTAGAAAATGTTCAACCTCCTCTTTCAGCAAAATAAAACTCAATCAGTCAATCAACGGATAAGTAAATAAATCATTAAAGGCCACCTGGTGTGAAAAAGCTGGTTCATAAATCCAAACTCATTGTCAAGATTTTTCCCATTTGTACATCTTTAGAAGACCCCATGGTCAAACACAATCTAAGGACCATGAGCTGCCAGACTGTGGGTTACCCCAGAAATGGGTGCATGGGTGCAGCCATGGCTAAAAGGTCGGGTGGGGGGGGCATGGATCTACCAAGCCCTTCATGCTGATGCCAGCTTCTTTGGCCATTTCACAGGACTTAAGTAGTTGAAGGGAATAGGACCACCTCGGCTGCCCGGTGGTTGCACCCATGGATGGGTGGATAGTGCAGATGACAGCTTCCAAGTCAGAAAATGCCTTGTGAACGTGTTCACATGTATACCATGGGAATGCAAATTCATATGGAAGATAAAAGTTGTTATTTACACTGAAGACATAGCTACTGTGCAAAGCACATGGCATTTGCACAGTAGTCTTTTTATTTGCATAGTACTCACAACGCTTACTTTTCACTTTAACTGGCTCTCTTTGTGCAGCACATCAAACAGCGGTGCTGCCACTTTAACGATAAAAGTAAATGACTCAGCATGGTGTCATTAATAAAGTGGAAATGAAATAAAATCTGTAAAAAGATAATCCAGTTACATAACAGAGCAGGCCCGATTCTAGAAGCACCCCTACGCATGTCACAGGTTGCGACATACAAGGGATGCAGTTGCACCAAGGACCCTGCACCCAATTCTGTAACAGGCAAGGTCCCCACAGCAAAGTCCTGCAACTTGCACCAACCCACTAGGTAAGCCAAGCCGAGAGCATACCTGAACAGGTTTTCACAAACCCATGGTACTGGACATGGAAGGATGCAAGTGCCCCCCATGCCCCAATCCCCCAATATTCTGTAAAATAAGCCCCACAGGGCTATCATACCCCCTCAGCCCTGAGCCTGGAGCACTGTATAGGTAGCCCCACAGGGCTATTGGGCCCCCATAGCCGTGATCCCCGAACCCAAATGTCTTAGAGTCCTGCCGAGTAGTAAGAATAAAATTCCTGCAGCCCTGTTAGTCTATTGGCCCCCCACCCAGCAGTGCCAGTCCACCCCACTTCCCCCATAGCCAGCTAGTGACTGGCACATCCCACCTCTCACCACCATGGCCAGCCACCGCCTGAGCTCCACTATGAGCACATATTTCACAATACATCACCAGTGACAATGACAACTGCCGCCATTCACTGAGTGCTGCATTACATAGTAGCACGTGTCATCACAGAGCGTAGTCAGTGGCTGGCCACAGTGGTGAGAGGTGGGCTGTGCCAGTTGCTGGCTGGGTATGGGGGAGCAGGGCGGACTGGCACTGCTGGGTGGTGGGATGAGGGGGGCCACTAGACTACCAGGACTGCTGGATGAGGGAATTTTATTCTTATTAATTGGAAGGACCACGAGACATTGGGGTTTGGGGCTTTGTAGGTCCACTAGCCCCGTGGGGCTACTTGTACAGTACTTTGGGTTCAGAGCTGGGTGTCTGAAAGCCCTGCAGGGCCTATTTTACAGAATATTGGGGGATCGGGGCATGGGGGTGTCATATAGCCCACAGGGGCATTTTTCTTTAGTTTGGATAGTGGCTGGGGGGGGGGTCGTATAGTGCTGCAGGGCTTTACTCTTATTATGACCAGAAGTGGGACTGGGTGTGGGTGTGGAGGCTGTCTCACCTATGGTGGGGAATCTTTTGGTGACCCATTGGCTCAACCCCCAGTGAATGCAAAGTACACTTACACCAGCTAATAGCTGGTGGAAATGTACCTTGACGGATGTTCTCTGGGGGTTTTAGAATTGTAAATTCAGGGTTGCAGCAGCTGCCCTTCCAGAATAGAGAGCGACTGCTGACACAAACCCCCTTGTGTCATTTCACAGGGGATTATGGTGTAACTGGTGGCGTAAACACACTTCGGCACAAGTAGCCCATGACATGTCACAGGCTGCTTTGCAGAATCCCAAATGTCGCAACTCATGGTGCAAAGTGCTACCTGTGCCATTCTGGTTGGCACAAGTCACTTTGTGCCATGCATAATGTTTGTAGAATCGGCCCCAGCATGTTTTTTGCCTGCAACACACACACACACACACACACACACTGGGAACTTTTTTTCTTTCTACACATCACTTTTTTTTTTTTACACTAAAGTAGGCATAGACAAACCAATAATGTTATCCCATGAGGCAGCTTCAGACAGGCATATTATCTGGTTTGATATGTCGTTATTGCCACTGTGTGCTTGTGGCTGCAGCACTTGTGTAAGTGTGCAATAACAACAGCATTCCAACTCAGAAAACATGTGTATCTGGAGCTACATCATGAAATAATCCCTATTTATACCATGGGAGGGGTGGATAACAGGACTGAATAAAAGTGGTTATCCAGCCCCATTATTCATCACCACGATGAATAATGTTATTCTGCTTGTTGCAGCCCTCATTATTCTCCCCTTGGTGACATCAAAATGACAGTGCAACTCTGCAAGTCCCATTGTACGAACAGAACATCCCACAGGGCATCCTGGGATAAGGTTTTTAATCACTCTGGAATGGGGCCATTCATTGCTAGGCAGCATAACTGGCAACACTCTAGAGTGAAATAAAGAACATTGGTTGTTCAACCATACACAGTCAGCCGGTGCTGCCACAGAGGGGTTCTGATTACATCAGACCTCAAGAGCAAAGTACGAGAGGTCTGATGTAATCAGAAAGCAATCTCAAGGCAGCTCGCTGGTTGGGCATGTGGTTGCTAAATCAGTATTTTCTATATCGTATATTGTTTATGTTTTTTTATGAAAATATTTCAACAGCACCCCATGGCAGGAACAAATGTGCTTGCGATTTCAGTCCAAAATTTGGAACTGATTGCTATGCTTGCCTGGCAGTGATGTGTAAAACACCAGCTACCATGAGGATTTGCAATCCGCTGTAACACTGTTGTACCACAGAAGGGAAAAACCATGCTCTACGACCTTTGAAGTGTGGTACAATAAAGTTTCAGCTGGCATGGAAATCCATGCAGAACAGAACCTCACTATATACTACAAAAAGCTTATCCCCGTGTGTCCTATGGAATAACTCCTACTTATACAACGTAGGTGAGTGTCAAACCTTATGGATAAATTGCTGATTTTAGTCACTGAAGTGTTCTAGATGAAGAAAATAAGATATGGCACGGCAGCATGCCTACTGGTGCAGCCATAGGTCATTGGAGGGCCAGCTGAGGAGAAAAGGATTGAGCATCTCTTGGGGGGTTCGCCACCACATGACCATTATATGGGAGAGCACTGGTGGTGGTGTATGCTGAAGCAGATTTAGCGGGGGGGGGGAGATGGACGCTGATTGGCTTGGGGTGGGGCTGACACACAACATGCGTATGCCAGCTCCCTGCTGCATACAACAAAACGAGTGGGAGAACAAGAGAAAATCCTTGGCGGATGCAGTGTGATGGCCCCGTTTAAACAGCAGACACTGCACCCGCTGATCAGGACTCTCTCCTGATTACACAGCCTTCCTGTTCTGGAGGGACCCTGCCCAGCCCACTTGCCTCTAATGTGGGGAAGGCATACCATGAGGGGTCTGGCCAGGGGAAAGGTAAGCTTTGAGAGAAGACAGGGTGATTGGCTTGGGGCCATGCAGGTTCCTGAGGGGGAGCTGAGGGCCACTCAGAGTAGGAGGATAAATAAAAAGTAAAAATTAAAAAAAATAAAATACGTCACGAGCCTAATAAAAATATGATTTATATTTTATAAGTGGCCTGTGCCACATAGAGCTGAAGCCACAAATGATGTTACAGGGGTCATGGTTTATGAGAACAATATCAGGCCTATTTTTATTAGTAATCAAACAGAATACAGCGCAGTACAATAATATAGTTTATTTTACCCATACCGTATTTGATTTTTGAAATGGCATGGCACTGTGTGGTAAGGTTGTTGGATGTGTCACTGCCCCATGTGAGCTACAGTTAAAAGTTCAATAAGCTGGACTTTTTGAGGTCAGTGAAATCCTGGAATGGAATGAAATGATGTCAGGCTTTTATTCTGAAGGATCTGCAGTGAGAATATTTGCTTTGTCATCTACCTAGAGGGAAAATATCATGATGTTCTCATTGCAGGGCCATGACAAGTGAAAGTATTAGGGTTATTTGATCCAGTTTATTTTCACAGGCATTGCATAAATCATTTATGTTGGTGGATAATCAGCATTCATCCCCACTTTGGATTGGTCGCAGTTCAGAACCCTAAACCAATTGGAAAGCAGCTTGCATGATGCCTGATGACATCACAATGCCTCCCGCTGCACTCTGAACAGAGCAGTGAAACTAAAAAGAATCAGCAAATCTTCATAAAAAGGACTAATTTAATAAAAGCTTTACAATTTAAAATACTTTGTATAAATTGGACACACAATGGCCTGACTTGGAATATGATATTTATCAACACTTGTAAGGAAGCAGGACTTTCATAATTCTCTCATGGCTATGCCACTTGTGAGTGATGACCCTGCTCCCTCACTCATGAAGATGAATGGCATAGTAAGAATCAGACCATTGTGTATCCATTATTTGATCTACTTTTTTTTGTTTGTTTTTTAATCAGCATCTTTTGTAAGTTTATAGAATACTCCAGAATACAACAATCAGCACATAGCAATAAACTAAAGGATAATGTATGGGTGACAGTGTGTAATGAGTTTTTTTTACATACCTGAGGTGTGTGACACCACATGATTCTTAAGACCTCAAAGCTGAATGGTTTATTCAGGTGTCATACACCGAGGGTGTGTAAAAAAAGGTTTCAATTGTGCCCATATTTTAATTTATGAAATTATTGGTTAACAGGACCACAGTTATCAAGTTGGAGAAGAGCATACTGAAAATGAAAGTACATCCTGCCAGCAGCTGCTGCAATTCACACTCAGTGCTGTATGTGTGAGCGAAGCAAGTCTCCATTACTCACACTTGTGTGTAATGCATTGTGTTTAATGGTGAATTTTAGCTACTGGTTTCAGTTGGTTGTAATCGTTTTTTTTTTCTACACACACGATATGTGTGATGACCCATAGATCTTGATAGCAAAGCTAGAGAGGTTTATGAAGTCATCAAACACCAAGGGTGTGTAAAAAAAAAAAAAAACATAGACACACAGTTGTTGATGTTTATGTCACCGGGCGTGGGTTTAGGATAACACAATTTCAGGCAGACCACAAGTCAGGTGCATAAAAAATGCGCCGTTGCGTTTATCGTTTTATTTTCATCAAGTAAAATATACAGAAAGCAGAATGGTAAGTCAGACAACTGCTTAGCTTCAACAGTTTCTAAGGCTTTTCTTTAACCTAGCATGAATCAAACAGTGTGAAAGCACACAACACCAGGAGGTCTTCCATCTTCCTCAGTCAGTATACAACTGACCTCCCTATCTATCCACTCAGCACTGAGGTAAGGTTTTTTATAAGCTCACTAGAAGCTGGAAAAATAATTTCCCCTGCCTTTTGATTAACGGCAGACATAACATAAAACTAGCCACTAGGGGCCACTGTTGCTCCATAGAGAACAGTTATTTGGCAGCCACCTGGAGCATAAACATAACTTGTTTACAACATTGGAAAAGGTCAGAGCCGAGGTCAGAACATTCTGTGCTCTCCTAAACTCTCCTGCAACATCAAATTACCTCATGCTGTCTGCTGCAAAATATATCTTCATAGGTGACTGCTAACATCTAGAAAAAGCAGACACAATTTTTTGTTATTCTTATATTAAGACAGCCCTCTCATTTTGTAAATGTAGTTTTGTTTTTAGGTTAATATACACAGAAAGCTTTATAAGCACTTCAGCACTTAGTGTATAACTAGCAAAAAAATGCAAGGTGCTGCACTTTGGAACAAAAACTCCAAGGAGAAGCTACCATCTGG
Organism: Neoceratodus forsteri; assembly: GCA_016271365.2. Lineage (NCBI taxonomy): Eukaryota > Metazoa > Chordata > Ceratodontiformes > Ceratodontidae > Neoceratodus > Neoceratodus forsteri. The sequence goes on along the minus strand of JADMNL010000026.1, from coordinate 330,983,866 downwards.
GGAGTGCACCTGGAGGTAACAGAAAAGGAGAAGGATCTGGGGGTGCTCACAATGAGAGCAATGAACAATTCCACACAATGCAGAAAGGCAGCAGCAATGGCCAACAAAATGCTGGGGTGCACTGCAAGGGGAGTTACCTTGAGAGGAAGGGAGGTTATTCTACTGTTGTACAGATTGTTGGTTAGACCCCACCTGGAATACTGCATGCAACACTAGTACCCATACCTACAAAGGGACATTAGGCTGCTGGAGGGGGTGCAGCGTAGGGCAACAAAAATCATTCAGGGCCTGGGGGAATTGCCATATGAGGTCAGACTAAGAGAGTTAAACATGTGCACACTGGAGGAGAGAAGGGACGGAGGATATGACTGAGATCTTCAAATACATGAAAGGGATAATAAAAATGGACACAGAGGGTCTGTTCAGGAGGAGGGTGGGGAGAGACGCTAAGGGCCATGACATGAGATTGGAGGGGGGTAGATTCAGGAGGGAGGTGAGGAGACATTCTTATACGGAGAGGGTGGTGGCAAAGTGGAATGCACTATCAGCTGAAGTGGTGGCATGTACCACAGCGGAATGCTTCAAAATGGTGTGGAACAGGGCAAAGGGGAGGGTAAGGGGAGGGGGGAAGGTGCGGCAGCTGCTGAATAGGGAGTTAGCTGCAATCTCGAGCAGCCTAGATAGACCAGGATGGCCTTTTGCTGGTGGCAATTTTCATATGTTCGTATGTTGGACATTATACAAAACATATAAACTGCTTGGGGAAGGGGTTCCAATTTATCAAAGGAGAGTCCACTGTGACAGGGGTCACCCTGTCACAGTTTAATTTTTTTATAATTACAGGTGCATTGAGTCAGTGCAAGAGAGGTAGAGCAAAGAGCCCCACCAGCACAAAACAGAACCAGGAGCTGGGCTAAAAAATGAATGTAAAACACTCTCACTTGCTGCTGCTGACACTTTTGAATTGGTGGGAGAGAGTGACAGCGAGTCAGGGAGTATTATCGAAAAGGTGACAGTGCGAACAAAAGGCAGTACTGAGTATCTGGCATGAGAGTGGTCTTTCCCGCTCTGAAGCATGTCTGCTAGAAAACACCATAATAACAGGGTATGATATCATACCCAGTTATTACAGTGTTTGATCGGAGCTCATTATCCGATCACTGAAGGGGGTCATCAATAATTGTAGTGGTACTTAGGCTATGGCAAGGGCCTAATGGAAATATCCTAATATTTTAGGAGTGGTCTGCGACTCCATGACCTCTCAAGTGGTGAAGCTACGAGTGATGTTTCAGGGGTCACAGTGCACGAGTAAAATACCAGGCATATTTTGATTAGGTCCATGCCATATTTAATTTATATAATGGCATGAGTTTATGTGGTAAGACTGTTTGATGTGCTGCTGAATGAAGTGAATTACAGTTATATAAATAGAACTTCCTAAGTACGATCAAGTTCCGGAATGAAATGAAGTTAGGCTTCTATTGTGAAGGACCTGCGGTGAGCATATTTTCTTTGCCCTCTACCTAGAGTGAGCATATCATGGTATTCTTAGTGTAGGTATATAACAAATGTCAGGGTTATTTGGTGCAGTTTCACAGGCATTGCACAAAATTTGGAATACATAATGGGGTGCCATCCAATAACACATTTATCTCCACTAGTGAGTGACAAGACCCATAACTCACAAGTAGCAAAGCCACAAGCTGGTTATGAAGAATTTATGGCTCATGCATGGAGATAAATGCGTTACTCCACCTCAACTCATTATGTATTTGATATGTACCACACTATTTTAAATGTTTTTATTAGTGTTTAACCATGTTTTAGCTTAAAACAGTCTTTCTATTGTAAACTCACTGTCTGGCCCATTCTTCCCTATGTTCTATTTCAAGATTCTAAAAGGAAAATAACATAACATATTCTATGTGAAATAACATGTGTTCTAAGTAAAATAGCAAACAGTATCTTCTAAGTGAAAATAAATATTTATCCCCAAATAACATAATTTATTTACCCAATGTATTCACCACTAGTGTGGCATATAGTTGTTTTTTTTTAGCTGAAAATCAACAGATACAAGGGATATATTACACAGTAAGTGTAGACAAAAATACAAAGCAATACAAATACATGGTGTCAGTAGTAGTAGTAAAAATGTTTATTTTTATACAGGATAACAAACTTTAGGTCATAGACCTATTTTCAAAGTTGTCCTGTGTCAAGAACAAATTACATTCAGTGTAACATACAAAAATTCAGACTACATAAAACAACTAATAAATAATTTTTGACATTATACAAGACAAAAATCTTTAATCAGACCAACAACTAACACATTTATCCACACTTTAAAAACAAGTATATTCATCATAAAATACAGTGCTCAATCCTAATTTAAACATAATTATAATTATATAAGTATAATTAGAACTAGTAAATCAAAAGGAAAAAATATTAAAATCTCCAAAATAATAAAAGAAAAGAAAAACAGATAAAAGCAATAAAAAAACAATGGTGTGGTATGTAGGTGATAGTCCATAATGCATGCAGGAATAAGCTTTTTATTCATTCTGTAGTGTTACCAACCATGCTGCCTAGCAACGAGTGGCAGAGCAAAGCAGAGCCACATGTGCAATGGCAGCAGTGTTGGCAACACGCCAGAGTGAATAAAAAGCTTATTTCTACATGCCCCATGGAATGCCCTGTTTATACCATGGGCCACATCTTAAACTGGTATAGCAGGAGAACCAGTATGATTGACAACAACAGGGAAGACAGCATGAGCTACAGGGAGAATGACATGATCTTCCTCGAAGATATGTCCTCCATTGGATCACACTTTTGGAACTGTAAGCTGTCACTGTGTGGGCCACTTGGAAACGTTTGCCAGCTGGGGGCCACTCAAAATAATGTGCAACATCAGTGCCTATAGAATGTTGCTCCTCAGTTCTTAATTCCCCTGTCGACGGCTCATCAGATCTGCAGAGAAAACACAGTTTTCCACAATTTTGTTTTTCTACTTAAACTTAATTTATCGATGTCCTTCTGTGCTGCTATCAGAAGAACCTTTGTTTAGATTTTGTACCTAGGGTTATAAAATCTACAAGAACAATGCACACACCATGCATGTTTGCTGTTTAGGCTTGTCCCACATGGTGAACGCCTGCAAAATCTGACAGGGATTTAAAGGGGACATGAACTAATTAATTATGTGCAGCTGCTTGTAATGTCTGTATTTTCATAAATTATATTCATATCTCTAAAGGATCCATATTTAACTGTGTTTGAATAAAAGCGGAAGCTGTCAGCTGTGTTTTGTGTTGTTTTCTTTGCATGGACAACATTCTTTGCAGTTGCTTTCCTGGAACCAAGAATTTGGAGTTTTGACTGTCACTTCGTGGTTTTTGACATGTGAGCATGAACTTATCAATGCAGTGCCCATGGTTCTGAAACCATGAAGTGACTTAATCAGAACTCCAAATATTTGGTTCCATGAAAGGAACTGCACAGAATGTTGTCCATACAAAGAAAACAACACAAAACACGACTGACAGCTTCAGCTTTTATTCAGACACAGTTAAATAAGTATCCTTTACAGGAATGAATATAATTTATGAAAATAAAGACATTTCAAACAGCTGCACAGAAGTAATCAGTTCCTATCCCCTTTAACCAAGCTACAAAGATATGCCATAAGAAATGAAGTCCTTCTCCTCTACTCATCACCATGAGCATTGGGAGAAACATGCTTCTCTAGTGAGGTTGAGGTCTTCTTTGAAGGAGGGTAAGTCCTCGGCATTGTGGCATTTTGGTTATTTGGTCCACCACTGAAAGACCCCTTACCTTCTCTGTGGTCTGCCAGACCCTTCAGTTGCTGCTGGTGTTGCTTGTGAGGACCCCATCTGGACCATGCGAATAGCTAGTCGGACGCATAAAATAAAGAATAAGGCAGGTTTATTTTCTGTACAGTAGATGTTCTCTTCATGAGGACAAGCACCAGACTGACAAATCTCTGACTGACAGACTTACATGGCACTGCCAGGCAGTGCAACAATTAGATACATGCAGGTTCTAAGTGCTCTTAAAGGGGCAGCAGCTTAACATTAAGCCCCATGCTTAATGGGTGCTTCACATCACCGCCGGAACAGTGAATATGAGCACCACTCGAACAAGCAATAAAGCTATAAACAGTGTCTAAGAAATACTTTAAGTAAAGGTTTTAAGGCAAAAAAAAACATTTTCATGCATTACAAGGCATTAGATTTCACAAAACAGAACAGTACTCCGCTGCAGGTGGGGGAGGAACGAACCTGGACTACACTGGGGACCAGTCAAAGTAGCACCAGAGAGGAGGGAGACACAATAGTACTTGAGACTTGGTCATGCCACAAGCACTAAAGTGTGGGGGAAGGCAAAGGGAAGAGAGGGAAGGGTAGCAGCAGGAGGATACAGAGAATGCAGGCTCACACTTTAATAACAGTTGTATAATCAACAGGTGGACTGTCCATGTAAAGAGACATTCCTAATGGGGAAAAAAAAAAGTGTTATATTCAGAAATGCAGTGCCATCAGAACAGTTTTATAAGATAGGTACAAAAAGACATTGACTGCAAAACAGTTAAACACAGAAGGAATTAGTCCCAACATATTTCACTGAGTCCGGTAACAAAAGTTCAAGACCTCCGTTGACTTTTCCGGTCAGTGGGAATGGAGGTATGCATGGATTGCACTAGTTCCTGACAGGAGGGGGTCAGGTCATTAAAAGTGACCCAGGAGTTCCGCCCGCTATGGAATCCACACCACTTTACTCTGTAAGTCCAGGATCCATTGACAAACTTCTTTCTTAAGATCTTCTCGATCTGGTACATTGTGGTGTGTAGAAGAGAGTCCTGAGAATAAGAAGAAGGTTGAGAAGAAGAGAAAGTCCCAGGCAAATCATCTGGTAAAATGGAATCCGGCTGGAGCGTGTCAGGAGTGGGAAGAGCCGTAGGAACTAGCTGCAAGTTGTCCGGAGGGATCTCAGCTTCAGAGAGGATGGCAGACTCAAGGGCAGCTTCATTTCTGGGAGGACTGGGGTCATCTGGAAGATTGTTACACAGGTACCCATGCTTTAGTCTGTTTATATGGACTTTGTTGTGTACCAGCTTGCCATCTGACTTGCGTCGCAGATGAACGTGGACTGGAAGAAGCTTTTCTACGATGTAGAAAGGACCAGTCCAGGGGCAAAGCAGTTTCTTGGTGGCACCCGGAACAAGAACAGGACGGTATAAATAAACAATGTCCCTAACAGAGAATAAAGGCTCATGCGCCTTGGCTGCAGACATTTTCTTCATTGCTGATTTTCTCTGGCCCAATGTGGTGATTGCAACTCGAAGGTCAAGTTCCAGCTGTTCCAGAAGAGGGATGATGAAAGAAGAAGCTGACTTAGGAACTCTGAGTAGCGAGAGATCCCTGTCCAGTGGAGTTCTTGGGTGATGTTCATGGACTAAGAAGAAGGGGATATATTCAGTACTATCGACACAAGGGCTGGTACTGTATGCAAACTACACAAGGGGAACAAACCGGTCCCAGGTGTTGTGAGTCTCATCCAGATACTTGGAAAGTGTGCTGAGAATGGTAGACATCATTCTTTCACTCTGTTCATTGCATTGTGGATGGTAACTTGTAGTATGTGTCTTTTTTATGTCGAGAATTTGCAAGTTTCTTGGACAATAGTAGACAGGTAGTTAGTGCCTCTATCTGAATGTAGGTACAATGGGGTACCGTGAGGACAAATGACTGTAGTGAGAAAGGCACTCACCACAGTGGAGGCTTTAATGTCTGTTAGGGGGATGAGTTCCAAATACTTTGTCAGGTAGTCCACAAAGACAAGGATGTATTTGTTACCAGAGTCAGAGCATGTTGGTAAGGGCCCAAGAATGTCAGTGCTGACTCTTTGGAATGGTTCAGTGGCTACAGGCATTGGGATGATGTGTGCCTTTGTTGGTTTGGCAGGAGGCTTTCTCTGGGAGCAGGGCTGGCAGGATTTGACAAACTGGACAATGTCCCTGTTCATGTGTGGCCAGAAGAAGTGAAGCCTTGTCTTTTCCAGAGTTCTGTGTATTCCCATATGACCTCCCGAAAGTGGAGAGGCATGAGTGAAGAGAAGAACTTGAGGGATGAGAGAGTCTGGCACAGCTCGCTGTACGTGAGTTCTATCCGTGCGATGACCCTTGCCTTTCTTGGTTCAAATGTGAAAGAGCACACCGTCATTGAGGAAGTACTTCGAAGCAAAGAAAAGTACATCTTGGCGATGGTTCTTTTGTTGCGGTAAGGTTCCAGACTCTAAGTAGGAGATTATGTCTGTAAATTTAGTGTCAGTTCTTTGTTGCATTTTAACAGTTGCCAGGGACATATCGGATGTAGAAGAGATGAGAAGCTCTTCAGCTGCTTGCAATAACTGAGGATTTGTTTGTCTCTCTGTGGAAGCAGTAGGGAGCAGCAAAGCAACCTGAGGTGCTGTAGGAGTGTCCACAGGAAGCACATCTGTGGCATGGAAGGGAAGAGCTTGTAAGCAGGATTCTTCATCTGTTGAGGAAGATGCAGAGGGATATCATTTCCGGCTTACACCATCAGCATTTGAGTGAACTCGACCTGGTCTATATTGAATTTCAGAGTTGTAGGATTGCAGCTTGGTGATCCATTGGGCGAATTTGCCTGTTGGCTCCTTCATTTCAAATAACCATCTGAGGGCAGAGTGATCAATGATAGCTGTAAAGGAGGAGGAGTAGCGAAGGTAGCAGTCAAATTTCTTCACGGCAAATACCATGGCTAGACATTATTTCTCTGTGATGCCATAGTTCTGCTCAGCTGAGGAAAGAGAACGCCCAGCATAGGAGACAACTCGTTCTGTTCCATCTTGAATTTGACAGAACACAGCGCCCACTGCAAAGTAACTAGCATCTGAGTAGAGCTTGAATGGTTGGTCAAACCTTGGGTAGGCCAGTACTGGAGATGAGATTAGGTTTTGTTTTAAGGTGTCAAATGCCTCTTTACATTCAGAAGTCCAATTATAGTCACATCCCTTTTTGGTGAGGGCATACAGTGGAGCTGCAATCTTGGCGTAGTTGCAAATGAATTTCCGGTAGTAGCCAGACAAGTCCAGGAAAGCTCAAAGGTCTTCGAGATTGTTAGGCTCTGAATAGTCTTTGACTGCTGAGAGCTTGTCTGGATCTGGAGAGATGCCTTGAGAACTAACCACATGTCTCAGGTAATGAATTTGATGCTGCGCAAAACAACACTTTTCTGGGCGAAACTTAAGATTGGCTTGTCTGAGACGTTCAAACCCTTCTTGGAGATGTTGGAGGTGCTCTGGCAAAGTTCTGCTGAAGACAATCACATCATCCAGGTAGACTAGGCAAGATTTCCAAGACAACCCATGTAGTACGGCTTCCATAATACATTGAAATGTGGCTGGACTGTTACGAAGACCCATAGGCAGACGTTTGAACTGAAAAAGTCCAAAGTGGCAGAGCCATGCTGTGTATGGATGAGAAGCTGGAACAGTGGAAACTTGATAGAACCCACTCGGAAGGTCTAGAGTGGTGAAGTAAGCAGGACTTGCCGCACCAAGACTCTCTAAAGCATCTTCGGTTGTAGGCAAGGGATGAGCATCCTGCGCTGTGTAGGCATTGAGTTTTCTGTAGTCTACCACAAAATGATACCCACTGTCCTTTTTACCACCAGCAAGCAAGGTGCACCCCAGGAGCTTGTAGATTCTTTGACTATGTCTTGGTCAAGCATGTCTTTGACTATGTCCTCGAGGACTTGTTTCTGGTTATGTCCCACTTTGTAGGCTTGCTGATGGATTGGTTTCTGGTTGGGCTGTACTTCAATGGCGTGTTGCAGGATATCACAGCATCCGAGCTTGTTATCTGAATCAACAAAGACATCTGAGTAATTTTCCAGGAATTGCAAAAGTTGTTGCTTTTCTGTTAGAGATGCTAGAAGTTTGGAAGAGGATAGTTGCTGACTGAGAGGTAACTCTGTTGAAGTTGGAGTGGTCGTGATAGTATTGACAGGAGTAAAGTTGGTGGAACCAGGCTGAGGTTCTTGCATGAGATGGAGCTGGTCCCCTGAAGACAAGCAGACAAATTTTCCAATGTTGGCACACTTTGAAATGACCACTGGCTCATCTGTGAAGTTGCAGCATTTTTGGAAGACTGCGCGATCATGCACCGTTGATAAGGTATTTCCCAGAAGAGGCCTGACAAATGCAGCACGGGGGATCCTGTGACAATGCCAACACCTTGTGGAAGTGGTTCACCTCGAATCTTGGCAATCAAAACCATTTCCGACGAGGAGGCACAGTGACTGAGTCTATAGCTGTGAGTTGCCTCCGAGGATCCAGCGACAGTTTGCTTGAGGCAAAGTCTAGGATGGCTTTGTGAGCTTTGAGAAAGTTCAGGCCTAGAATTATTGCAGGTTGTAGATCAGGCACTATGTAAAACTTGACAGTAGCTTTCTGTGAGCCAAAGTGGAGCTTGAGATAGACCATGCCAGTGATAGGTACTGTATCTGTACTTGCTGTGATAATGTACTTAATGTCGGCTGGAGAGACATTAGGTGTGTGACGAATAGCTTGGTTGTCGGGAATACTGCTGTTGATAACTGATATTTCTGCTCCAGTGTCGACCAAGGCATGCATAGACCAATCTCCGATGGTTACCGGTACATAGTTTGCTAGGAGAGGTGAGCGGATGACAGGTACCTTTGCCCCTGGAAGTGAGAGTGTGCCAGAGCTCACAGTTGGAGGAAGCGTTTTGGATGAATTGTGAGAGTCAGAGGGGCAGTCAGTTGCTGTATTCCCCTGGTCCCGGGAGTAGTTGTGGTTATCTTGCTGATTGTGCAGCGGTGGGCACCTGTGGTGCTCTTGATTTCTGTTGTATTGTAGTTTTTGACAGACAGTGGCAGTGTGTCCACTGAATCCACACCACTGGCAGGTCACTGATTCTCGTGAAGGTGGAGGTGGATGAGGTCGCTGTCAAATTGGGCGAAGGACATTGACAGAGATAGTAGAAGAAGCAGTTGAGCTGCGGTGCAGAGTATTGATACTTGTAGTGAGCATCTCTATCACAGATTGCTGCTGCTGGACACATGTTGCGAGTGTGGCTAACTGCGATGACTGAGGTGCTTGTACACTGGACTGAGGTGCTTGTACACCGGTAGCCTGGGACATTGCTATGGATTGTTGTGTAAGTCGTGCCGCTTGGATTGTGTCCATCCAGGTTGCTGGTTTCTGTTGGATTACATAAAGACGGAGTTGAGGAAGCAGTCCCTGGACAAAGGTGGTGATTTGTTCTTTCTCAGCTTTCTGTAGGCATTTGCATTGAGTCTCAATGTCCACAATGAAGGCTTTGAGAGATTCTGAGGGTTGCATGGTGTGCTCCTACAGCTGTTGCTCTAATAACCAGGGTGGGTGTTCTTGGAGAAAATGGGCTTTCAAGGTTGCGTACAGTGTGGCAGCATCTCCCTTGACTTGGTCTGGAAGTGCGTTGAACCAGGAAATGGCAGTCCCTCTCAGAATCAAGCGCAAGGCATTGGAGATACGCACAGGATCAGTCCAACCATGTAAGGAAATCCAGGCTTGGAATTGTTCCAGCCAGTCAACAGTGTCTTCATAAGGCAAGGCTGAGAAGGGTACTGGTTGTAGACTGGTATGGACCATGGACTGAGGTGAAATGGCTTTAATGTAGGCCAGGTCATCTTGAATAGCTTGCACAGCTGGTGCTCTTTGAGCAAAAATAGAAGACTGAATGTCATGGAGGATTGTTTCGATTTTGTAGCCCCACACCCTTGAGGTGGGTGAAGGTAGGACTCCGGGCGCTCCAGCACCCATATCTATGTCGTCGTCAGACATTGTGGTTGGGGATGAGCTTCATTTCACTGAGCGAAGGTCATGCGGGTGAGAAGGAGTTGCCATCATGCAGGAGATAGGACATCGTGTCGTAGATGAAGTGCTGATCAAAATTTATTTTTGTAGACAAAAGTACAAATAATAAAGAATTCCCACTTGATTCTGTGTTGTCTGTTATTTAAATAAAGGTTTGGTTGCAAAAATCAGCTTTTGGTTGCAGTGTCCATTCATTTCAATAGAACTCCCATTGATTTCAATGGAGTGAGGTCAATTTGCGCCATTCCCAAGATGGCCGACGAACTGTGACATGCAGTTCCAGTGGGGTTTGACTGCCTGACTGTAGCAAGATGGCCACCAGTAAAGGGGTCAAGGTTCACTTCCTGTCTTCTTGTTGTGATGCTGTGCTCAAAATGGAGGATTTCTTCCACGAGGCAGCCTTGCTGCTCTGCAATGTCCAAAATGGTGATTGCCGCACTGCTGAGCTTCTTCCCCAACCCTGGCACAGAAAAATGGCAGGCTTTTCATGTTTTTGGTGAGTGGCAACTTGCTGGGGGAATTTCTGTATTTGTTTGCTCCACTCCGTTTTGTTTTATGAAGCTTTCTATATTTTACATTTAGTTTTGTTTCTGTTGTCTCCCAGGGTGTCCCTCATGTTTGTTTGCCCTCCTCTTATGTTCTGTTCCTAGGTGCTATGTTTAGTTATTGCTGTGCCCTGCTTGATTTATTTTTATTTTTCTGTCCCTCCTTTTATTTTTTTCTAATGTCTGTATTTATGTATTTTGTTCATTGGTTGCCTGCCTCTGTATAGCATGGCCAAGCTGCAGATTGTGTGACAGCCTGTTGAATCGGGGAGTGGAGCTCCATAGTAGTCCTGCCCCATTTATTTCATTTATTTTGTGTGTGTCCCGTAATGTGCGCTCTTTGTGGAACTGCAGGGCAAAAGGAGAGCTGCCGTTTGTGCCTGCGGGAGGAATGGAGCTCTGTGCTGGTGTCGTGGAAGTTGCGGCTGTTTGGAAGGAGCAGAGCCATTGCAGGAGGGCTGAGGCAGTTTGGGATGCTCCGTGTGACTTTAGGAGTGAGGTGCAGCCTTTCCGGAGGGTAGCAGGCTGGAGGGCCAAGTGTGGAGAAGTTGTGATCCTCGTGGTGCTGGCTGGTTGACTGTTTCTGTTGCTCCGAGGGGAGCGCTACTGCAAGGAGTTGGGGAGAGGATTGCTCCATGCGGGTGGCAGAGTGAGGTGGAAGCCACTGTTGCTGTCAGTGCGGCTGCATGGGAGGGGTTTAAACTGTGTGCAGAGGTCCATTGTTTCTGGGGCGGCAGTGCATTTTGCTGCTTTGGTTGGTTCAGAAGGAGATGAGCTGTTTTGGCTGTGGGGAGTACAGAGAAGCAGGTCAGAGTGTCGGGGAGCCGCAGTTGCGAGGAGGGCTAAGTGGACTGTTGTTGCAGCCTAACGTGGAACCGCAAAGAGGAGCTGAATCATGGAGCCACTTTCCCTTGTATGGTGCCGTTTTAAGAGTGGTCCTTGTGGGGCGGCTGTGAGCTGCAGCTAGGGGTTGGAGAGTTTTTTTTTTTCTCTCTCTGGCAAAACAGCAGTGGAAAAGTTTTGTGGCAGGCAGGGAGTTCCATGCAGGCCTGCTGCCATGAGGTGAGAGCTGCTGGGGGTACAGTTTGCAACTCTGTGGTACTCAGGCTTGGAAAAAATAACTTGCTGACAGTTCATTTGTTTAGCTGGCTAGCAGTGTTGAATAGCCTTACTTTTGACTTTGTTTGGTGCAGGAGGAGGGCTGCAGGCTGTTATGCAAGAGGATACAGTTCATCTTTTTTTTCTATGCAGCTGTTTGTAAAATATCATGCAAGCAGGTCAGACTACTAGGGTGATGACTTGGGGTAACCAGCGATGCAGGCAAGCGAGATGGGGGTCTGGACAGAAGAAGGGCTGCATTCTCCACCATGTGTGGTGTTTTGGTTATTTGGTCCACCACTAAAAGACCCCTTATGTTCTCTGTGGTCTGCCAGACCCTTCAGTTGCCACAGATGCTGCTGCTGGTGAAGACCCCATCTGGACCATGCGAATAACTAGTCGGATGCATAAAGTAAAGAATAAGGCAGGTTTATTTGCAGTACAGCAGATGTTCTCTTCATGAGGACAAGCCCCAGACTGACAAAATCTCTGACTGACAGGCATACATGGCACTGCCAGGCAGTGCAACAATTAGATACATGCAGGTTCTAAGTGCTGTTACAGGGGCGGCAGCTTAACATTAAGCCCCATGCTTAATGTGTGCTTCACAGCATTGACCGCTCTGGTAGCACTGACTACAGCTCTTCCCTGACCGTTGCTGAGGCACCAAGATCGGGGCTTGACTCAAGAGCAGCTGTATCTGCTATGGACTGTAAACTGCTGCAGTCATCAGGTTCTGTTCCAGGATGAACAGCAGTCAGAAACCCTCTAACAAGAGTCGCCAACTCCCAGGTTGTGCTGGTGTCGTTTTCAGAAATGTTCCTTCACATGTTTCCATTACTGCCATCAATACCATCATCAATGGGACATAAAGGAACACCTACCATCCCTCCATTGTAGCCGCCACTGCCATTGATTACCCCCGTTGTCATTCAGGATGATGATGATGAGGAATATAAACCTAATCTCCTAAACACAGAGGAGAATTTCAAGGAGGAGGAGGAGGAGGAGGATAGAGATGAACATCCCTATGAAGGAGGGCTCCCTTCCAGCTCTACCTTAGCCTCTTGCAGTGAGTATTCTGTGGTCTACAACCCCAGGTGTCCCCCTGTAGATCCCTCATTTCTCGTCCTCTCCAGGAGCTTTCCCTTTGGAGAGGCTGTGGATGGCTGCAATGAGTTCTTCTATGGAGGTTTCTTTAAGTAGTACTTCACTTTGTTCTTCTGTGAGGGATGGTAGCTTTATGTCATTCAGGAGTTGTGTATAGTCATCCAGTGACCCAGTGTTCTTAGTTTTGTGGCTAGTCCAGGAAACTACTATTTATTTTATGGTGATCCGTCATGATAAGATTTCTTGTCTTTATCCTCTGTGGCTGTTACTTGGCTCTTGGTTCTCTCCTGCTTGAGCCTTAAGGCTAATATTTAGTTGCTTTCAGGCTATTAGATATACAGTTTGTTTTTGCTCTCCTCTGTGCCAGTTCCATGGCCCGGCATAGGTTTTCATTATATTTTTTCTTTGCTGTTGCTCACTTATTCCAGGCCTCATTGAAAATGTCTGTTGTTATTATTTCTTCAGCCTTCTTAATTTTGTTTATTTTTTATTTATTTTTTGTTGACCGGGTAAGTCCACTAGACAAATCCTGCCTATTTTGAGGCACGACTCCGGGGGAGGGGGGATACAGATGAATGCCAACTGACCTTAAACCAGATTAAGCTGTCAGTGGTATTTTTAGCGAATGAGGGAAATTTGGCCAGGACACCGGGGAAACTCCCCTACTCTTTTTCGATAAGTGCCAAGGGATCTTTAACATCCACCTGAACTACCACCAGTCCAGGCAGATGGGACCTCAGTTTAACATCTCATCCGAAAGACAGCACCTCAGAAGTGCAGCACCCCTCTCATGCTGCACTACAGTGTCAGTACTGGGATATTAACCCAAGTGCCAGATGTGGGAACTGAACCCACAGCCCTCTGATCTCTCGGCCTGAGAGGCGAGTGTGCTACCTACTGAGCCACTGACACTATAATTTCTTATATTAAATTTATATAATTTCTTGTAGTAATGTGGATCCCTCCAATATCCATTTCCTTTTCCTTTCCATAGACACTGCTATACAGTTCCCATTTACAATGCACGTTAGTGCTTCCCATGTTGTTTTTCTGTATCAGTGAGAGGGTTATTGAGTAAAAAAAATCATCTCAGATTACTTTCTTGCATTCATCATCTTGTGATATAAAACTGTTGAATTTCCAAGATGGAGCTTGTTGTTAAAATCTGAATGGCACTGCCTAAATAACGTGGTGTAAACCGCGCTGCAGCAATCATTATTCCCTTGACAATGACAGGGGTAGAATAGCAGTAGTGATTTACCGCTACCACTGTTGCTGTCCGAAGAAAGGAAGCAGGGCTGAGGTGGCTTGGGATGTGGTGCTAGGTTGAGATGCTCCAGTGCTGGAGTGACTAGGGCACTAGTACCCGGAAGAGTGGAGACCTGGAAACCAAGGTTCTGTTTCTGTCTCCTAATACTGAAAATTGTTTTTTGTTTTAGAGATAAGTTTTCTCCCCTCCCGAGGTTCTCCCCATCCCCATGATCTACCCCCCCCATGAAGTTGCTTATATTAAGGTCGGGAGCTGTGAGGAGCAAAGCCCCCCCATGTCAGGGTATGTGTGGGGCATAACCCCCCTCAAAATCACAAACAAATCGAAGTGTTACTACTGTTTCATGGCATTTATATAGCGTCAGTGTTTTTCACAGCGTTAACTTTATTTACGTGTTTTTGGCTGCGCAGATGTTGACCGTGCTCTTTGTGGTTGTGGCATATTGACCCTGTGCCATTAAAATCTATGACAAGTTTAACTGGGGCATGGTCAGATATGGTGATTGGTAGGATTTCTACATCTATCATGCCATGTGACTGCATTAGGTATGAACCAGTAGTCGATCCTTGATTCCATCCTATGTGTGTTTGAGTAAAAAGTGTATTCTAGCTCTTCCAGAAGGATTATCCTGCAGGCATCTATCATACTGTTCTCTGCCATTAGGGCAGTAACTACCTCAGCACTTTGTGTGAATGTGCTTCTCTTGTTTGAGCTAACCAAAACTGGATCCAGCACAAGATTCATTTCACCACCTGAGATCCATTTATATTCTGTGATTCCAATTAGGCATTCTGTGATACTGCTGAAGGATGCATGGTCATTACCACTGGGGCCGCATATGTTGATGAAAGCTATTTTTGTTCTCCCCGGTGTTCCTGCAACTATGAGGAGCCATCCCTCTGGGTGTTGCCATATGAAGTCTTCTGCAAAGTTTATGCTTTTGTGTATCAGTATTTGGGGGCCTCCTTTCCTTCTGCTTTCCCCGGCTCTGTATACTTTGCTTACCCTGCTTCTCCTCATCATTTGGGCCCTTGAGCTTTTCTGGTATGATTGCTCCATAGAAAAAACATAGCACTCTTTGAATACTTAATCCCAACTTAGCCATCTATATGTTTGGGCAATGTAGCTGTGTTAGTCATCTCTCGGTTATGTCAGAGATGCCATAGTAAAACTTGTTTACATAAGTTCAACCTGCCAATGTTGACCCCTCCACCCCCATTGTGAACTTCACATTTTTAACTCCCAGCTCCCTTTTCTACTTCCAGCTTTGGAACCCCACCCCATGCTGAATGGAGCTCCTGCCATCTTCTCCACTCACAAAAGAAGCTTTGGAACCCCACCCCGTGCCAACTGGAGCTCCTGCCATCTTCTCCACTCACAAAAGAAGCTTTGGAACCCCACCCTGTGCCGAATGGAGCTCCTGACATCTTCTCCACTCACAAAAGAAGCTTTGGAACTCCACACCATGCTGACTGGAGCTCCTACCATCTTCTCCACTCACAAAAGAAGGTACGCTGAATCTGGACCTCACTGACTGCGCTAAACCCTACAGCCCTCTTTTCTTCAGGCAATTCTGAACTTGGTGACGTTTTACTCATGTTCCTACTCTGATTCTGTGAACCTCCTCAGCCTGTTTTATATCTGATTTTCCTGGTTTAATTATTTTTTAAGCATATCTACTGGATAGCCTGCTTTATCATATGTTTAGAGGGATTCATTTTGGCAAAAAAATAATTTTTACTGTGTTTGCATTAATTAGGGACAGTATAGCAGTGTAAGAGTTTAAAGTTGATTCATCTGAAACCTAGCGCTCATGGGTGTGTCTTTCTCACTTTCTCCTAGCCTGTTATCTGATTTCTGTATTTTATGAGTTTTTTTTCAAGTATTGATTTTCTATAACCCCAGGTATTTTTCTCTATTCCTAACTCTCTGCAGTCATCCTGTTAAGCAGAGCTGTCCACAGAAAAATGAACTATATGCAAATGATAGAACTATCATTGGCTTGTGACACTTATTCAAACTGCTGCCCTTATCTGCTGCAACATTCCATCAATGTATCAGATTTCTTTCTCCGCCTGACAAGTCAAGATGCCCAGGAGACTTCCCATATCAGTCGTTCCTTGTAGTTCTTCACTGAATATAAGTAGTTCTTTTATTATTATTCTTACTGCTGCCTTTATTTTCTAATTATTTACATTAACGTCAGTTAGCACTATTTAGTATTATTTTAACTTGTTTTCTTGGTTCCTCATGGTTCGGTATAACCGTTGGGGAATCGGGTCTTAGTACCCTTTTGCAAAAGTTTTTATTTACTTATTCCACTATTTAGTTAGCCATTTCATTTGTTTAACTTTAAATAAATTGTTGTTTTGAAACTGCTAACTCGGTTCTGATCCATCGGTTCTTGGTTCATTATCAGAACCTTCATTAGTTCCCTAACCAACCACAAAAAAAAAGGTGTGAAATCTTTATTGCGGTTATTGTTTTTCTTCATCGGTTAATGATGGCAGAAAAAACTAAGAAAAAGACTGGACCCCCGGGGTTTACAAAATGCCTATAGTGTGGGGACGTTTTTGCAAAAGCAGATAAGCATGACTTATGTGTAGTCTGCTTGGGGAATGATCATTTTTTAGCAGATTGTGATATCTGCAAATCATTTCCACAAAAAACAGTAGAAAAAGAGACATGAAAGACTTCAAAAAAGATTGGAGAAGGTTATTACGGGTTCTGACCTACCCACACCCTCTAAGCCTGTGGGTGAAACCGCTGTCTCTTCTTTAAACACCCCCGAAAAGGGTGAAATAGCTACTGCTAAAAGTATGGGTGACCCAGCTGACTCTCCGATTCCCACTAAGAAAACTAAAAAGACAAAGCATGTTGAACCCCTGGCTGACAAGCCAAAAGGGGGTTTCCTCTGTGCCTCACAGCCTGACATCATCTGAGGAGATTGTCAAGGCTATGAAGGTCATACAGGCTTTACAGGGTCTCACACCTGCTCCAACCCTGCCAGCACTGGTTCAAACCCCAGCTGCTCCTCCTTCTGAACCAAACCCATCTCAAGATACATGGAGTTTGAGGAGTATGAGTTACCTGAAATGGATGAAGGCACACCTATTGAACCAGAGATCTCACCTAAGCAGGAATTTGGCTCTCCCCCTAGACCAGAGGATTTTTCCTCTCATTTTTCCTTTGTAAGGAAAATAGTGGATGCCCTTGATCTGGCTACCACAGAAGTTATAGAAGAGGAAGAAGAGGCTGAATATATGGAGATGATGGGGTTAACCCCCACAAAAAAAATTATTCTCCCTATAAACAAATTCTTCAAAAAAGATTCATTCAAAATCCTGCAGACTCAAAATTCTATCCCACCTCTGGATAAGAAGGTGGATAAAAAGTATCAACTGTACAGACAAGGGGCTGAATTCCTCTTCTCTCACACTGACCATCGGGGTACAGTCCAGCAAGCAGCCTGTGAGAAGGAGACGGTTCCTTTAGCTTCTCACCCTCCTGAGAAAGACTCTCGCAAAATGGACAGCATGGCAAGAAAAGATTATTTAGCTGCTTCACTAGGAGTAAGACAGGCTAACTACCATGCTTACTCAGCACAGTATCAAAAGTCACTGTGGCAGTCTGTGCTGGCCATGGCAGAGAAGGCTCCTTCACCTCTCTCTGATGATCTGGCAGAAACAGCCAGGTTTGGACTGGGAGCAGCTAAGTACCATTTCAAATGGCAGCAGATGCCAGTGACAATGCTGCCAGAGGGATGGCCCTTACCATAGCCCTTAGAAGGCTGGCATGGCTCAGGGTTACTAATTTAACACAGGATACCTAGACTAAGTCCATGGATTTCCCTGTGGAAGATCACTCACTGTTTGATCAGCAGACCAAAGCATATATGAGGGAGGTGGATGAATATAAAGCCACCTATAAGAGTAATTCCTCAAAGGAGAGGCCTTTTTCCTCCTATAGGCCGTATAGAAGGGGAGGCAGAGGCAGGGCACCGTAAAGCATGCCTTTTTAACAGACACAGGCTGTCTCTCAGTACCAACAATACCCTCAGCAGACTGGGTATTTCAGGGCTAGAGGTAGAAGGGGCTCTAGGAGAGGCTCCCACACTACCCAAGCTCAGCCCCAAGCAAAACAAGATCCCTGACTTGAAGATCAAGGCCGCCTCCCTTCCACCAGTAGGGGGCAGACTGGTTCACTATTTCCAGACTTGGCATTCCATCAGCACAGACCAGTGGGTTCTGGAGGTAGTGAGTCAGGGTTTATCCCTGAGTTTCAAGTGCTTTTCTCCCTTAAGAACAAGGGTGTTCAAACCAGCTTGCCTGATAGAGAAAAAAACTCCTGGAGAAGGAGGTTCAAAGCCTACTCCACCTAAAGCCAGCGGAGTTTGTCCCAAGTCATCAGAAAGGAGAGGTTTCTATTCAAGATACTTCCTCACCAAATAGGAAAATGGAGACTGGAGGCCTATTCTAGACCCCAGACTTTTGAACAAGCATCTAATAAAACCAAAGTTCAAAATGGTCACACTGTCAATGATTTGGGCAGTAATCCAGCAGGGGGATTGGCTGGCATCTCTAGATTTAAAAGATGCCTATTTTCACATCCCAATAAGAGAATCTCACATGAAGTATCTCAGATTCAGACTTCCATCAGGACATTAACAATTTTCAGCTCTACTTTTCGGTCTCATTTCAGCACCCCGGGTGTTTACAAAGTGCCTGACAGTGGTAGTGGCATACCTAAGAAGGTTAGGTATATCAGTCTTCCCTTATATCGATGACTGGCTAGTGGTGGGAAATTCACCACAGCAGGTACAAGACCATCTAGAGGTAACATTAAACCTGTTACAGGCTCTGGGATTCCTGGTAAATCAGGAAAAATCTATTCTCACCCCAGTACAAGTACTGCGCTTCATAGGGGCAGAACTGAACACAATTCTGGGAAGAGCTTTCCTCCCTCAGGACAGGGTGCAAAACATTTTGCAGTTAGCTGCCTCTTTCAAGCTAAACAAGCCACAACCATCAAGACAGTTTCTGCAAGCTTTGGAACATATGGCTGCAGCAACAGGTACAGTCTTGGGGGCCAGGTTCCACATGAGAGATGTACAGTTCCAACTCAGAGCACACTGGTGCCAGAGAAAGGACAAACTGATAAAACCAGTACCAGTAACAAAAGCCTTGCTTCAAGCCCTCCCATGGTGGAAAGAGACAATCTCAGGGAAGGGGTACCCTTCTAAAAGGAAGCTCCATCAGCTATCCTTACAACCGATGCTCCTCTGTTAGGGTGGGGTGCTCGCTTAGGGGATCACACCACTCATGGAACCTGGTACATCAAAGAGTCACTCCTGCGTATAAATCTGCTTGGAGCTAAGGGCAGTGTTTCTGGCCCTGAAACGTTTTGCCTATCTGGTACAAGGGAAAGTGGTGCAAGTCAGGACAGACAACACCACAACGATGTACTACATAAACAAGCAAGTAGGAACAAGGTCAGACCCCCTATGCACAGGGGCCAGGAAAGTCTGGAGTCTGGTTTACTCACTCAAGGCCTCAATACAGGCCATTCACGTACGAGGGCAGGACAATACCGTGGCAGATGCCCTGAGCAGAATCAACCAGGCACACCATGAGTGGTCCATCAACAAGCAAGTGCTGGACTTAGTGCTCAGGAGATGGGGCACACCAGAGGTGGATCTCTTTGCATCCCATGAGAACCACCATCTGCCCCCTTTTGTTGCAGACCACCAGCCAAGGGAACAATCCCACTGGATGCTCTGGCTCTGGACTGGTCAGGGTAAAGTTTGTATGCTTTTCCTCCCTTCCCTCTTATTTTCATAGTTCTGATCACACTCAGGTCACAACCCGCATCAATGATTCTAATAACACCAGACTGAGCCAGGCAGCCATGGTACCCTCTACTACTCTCTATGTCGGTAGCCAAACCAATACACTTACCCAGGAGGCACAACCTGTTGACCTCCCACCAGGAGAAAATCTAGTATCCGAACCTCAGGTCTCTCAGGCTAAAGGCATGGCTCTTGAGGACATCGACTATGCAAACTTAAATCTCTCCCAAGCTGTTCTGGATATCCTAAAAAGATATAGAAAACCTCTGACTAAGAAAACCTATTCATCAAAATAGAAAAGTTTCTCTATCTGGTGTAACTCCAGGGAGATCTCCTCTTCCTTAGTGGAGATCCCAGTGGTTCTGGAATAGCTCACACATCTCCACTCTCAGGGCCTGAAATATACATCCCTGAAAGTTCATCTGGCATCAACTTCTGCATACATCTCTGCTGGGATAATTCGCTCCATGGCTCCCAATCCCATTTTCAGGAAATTCTTTAAAGGTTTGTGCCACTTGCACCCACCCATTAGGGAACTAGATCTG
Source organism: Neoceratodus forsteri (assembly GCA_016271365.2). NCBI lineage: Eukaryota > Metazoa > Chordata > Ceratodontiformes > Ceratodontidae > Neoceratodus > Neoceratodus forsteri. Next base: position 330,963,520 of record JADMNL010000026.1, on the reverse strand, counting down.
GCATGGGACCAGAACATATGCATTGCTTAGCTCATGAAGCCCCCTTTTGAGCCTATGTCCTCTGCACATTTAAAATATGTCACCTGGAAAACTGTGTTTCTGGCTGCAGTTACTTCAGCTAGAAGAATCAGTGCACTACAAGCCTTATGTGTGGAAAAGGATTATATTTATTTCCATAATGATAAGGTAGTGCTGTGAACAAATAGGAAATTTCTTCCCCAGGTGGTTTCTGATTTTCAGCTAAATCAATACATTATTATACTGCCAGTTTTCTTCACTGAACACTCTAGTTCAGGTGAGCATAGACTATATAGCCTGGATGTCAAAAGGGCATTAAGTTACTATATTACCCACACCAGGGAGCATAGGCATGACAAGCAACAGCTGTTTCTTACCTATGGGGATGTGGGCAAAGGCACCCCAGCTTCTAAGTCAGTCTCTCGCTGGATAGTCCAGTGCATTCAATTCTGCTATTCAAAGGTTGGCAAAGAACCCCCATTAGGCCTGAGGGTTCATTCAACTAGGAGCACAGCTGCTACTATAGCAGCTTCCAGAGATATCCCATTACTGGAAATCTGTACAGCAGCCACCTGGAGAACAGTACACACTTCTACTAAACACTACAGTTTGGACACACAGTCTAGAAGTGATGCCAGGTTCAGCACAGCAGTCCTGCAGAGCCTCTTTCCTAAGTAGGTTCTCTGCCTACCTCCAAATGTACTGCTTTGAAGTCTGGAGAGAGTTAGGAATACAGAAGAATACCTGGGGTTAGAAGAAAAAAATTCTCACCTTAGTAATCTTGCTTCTTCCAAGGCATTCTTCTATATTCATAACTCTCCCATCCTGCCTCCCCTTCCTGAACCAGAGCCTCTGCACTCATAGAAACATAGAAACATAGAAGTTGATGGCAGATAAGGACCGCAAGGCCCATCCAGTCTGCCCATTTCTTTTTCTACCTTATAAATGTGCCATTGGCCTTTGCTCTGTCAGTGACCTATCTATTCATAGTCATTTGTATTTGTATTGCTCCCTTATGCCTATCCCATGCCTGTTTGAAGCCCTGCACTGTATTCATAGCCACCACTTCTTGTGGTAAGCCATTCCATGCATCTACCACCCTTTCTGTGAAAAAGAATTTCCTCACATTCCCCCTTAATCGGCCTCCCACTAATCTCATGCTGTGTCCTCTTGTCCTGCTATTTTTCTTATATTTAAACATGTTAGACTCTTTCACCTTGTTTATGCCCTTAAGGTGTTTGAATGCCTCGATCATATCACCTCTCTCCCTCCTTTGCTCAAGGGTATATATATTGAGCTCCGTTAATCTGTCCTCATATGTCTTCTGATGCAGTCCCTGCACCATTTTGGTTGCCCTTCTCTGGACTGCCTCAATTTGGCTAATGTCCTTGTGAAGGTGTGGCTCCAATACTGCACGCAGTACTCCAGATGGGGCCTAACTAATGTCTTGTACAGAGGGATTATTACTCCTCTTACAACTTGTGATTCCCCTACTAATACACCCTAATACCCCCTAGCCTTACCTACTGCTTTAGAGGTCTGCTTGGATGATTTTAGGTCATCAGTGATGATGATGCCCAAGTCTCTTTCTTCCTTTGTGACTGCTAGCAACTCCCCTCCCAGCCTATAAGTGGCTTCAGGGTTTCTCTTCCCTATGTGCATGATTTTGCACTTCTTTGCATTAAATCCCAGTTGCCACTCTCCTGACAGAGTATTCTAATATAAAGTCCAAAACATTGGCATATATGTTTTTATCCTTACTGAGAGATATCTGATTCCCTTCTTTTTCCAGGTGATTCTGGCATTTGGGGGGTTGGGGTAGGATAATAATAATGATAATAATAATATTAAGGATGTGTTATGCTGTCACAGACAGCTTAAGCTGTTATATTAGATAAGTACATTTAGACAGGTCGCAGTTTAAGTAAACCAGGAAACATGATCTCTTTCTGTATCTCTCCCCTGTGCCTCTTCCTCATACTTTTCACCCTGGTCTCTCTTCCCTCCCTCCAATTGCTAAATAGTTCCCACTCCCCACCACACTTCCCTTGCAAACCCCACTGTCCTGCTAACCCCCTGCTTCAACCAAATGGCAGCTCCAATGCCTTTCTATCATACCTGGACCAACTCCTCTACACGGCCTTCTGCCCCACTCATGTCTTTACCTTACTCCTTCACTTTACTGTGCATCCTTAAATTTCAGCTCTCCACCTTCAGTTATTCACTTTGTTCCCCTAAACCATCTAACAAACCTTGGTTCAAGAATACCAAGTTGCATTTTATCATTATCTCTCTGTTAGTCCTCTCGGCAGGAGACATAAATCCCAACCTGGGTCCAACACTCAGTAAAGCCCTTACCCAATCCACCCCCCCATCCTAAGCCTCTGCTTCAACCCATTTCACTCCCCCCGTGGACTAAAAATCCTCCACCTTAACATTTGCAATCTCCTTCCTAAACTTGACCTGCTACAATTGTAGTGCCCCAAAGTTTGGCTGATCAGCAGACCAGGGAAGACCTCCAGGAGGGAAAGGGTTAACCCCTACCCACTCCATACACAGCCAGCTGGCTTGCTGACCAAGCTAGCTGACTGACCACTTCCTGTCCCTGTCCCCCCTCTCCCCTTCCCCTCCCGGACTTTTTCTGGGCTGGATCCGTTGTCCTCGCTCCCCTGCTAGCTGGAGGGAAGTTCTGGACTGGGTGGCTTACAGAGTGGAGAGCACAGGGGTATGGATGCCTGGAAGCTTACCTTTAGCTTTGTTCCATAGCTCCCTGGTGGCTGCTCTTCTGTAGCCAGAGGTCCTGGGGTCTTCAGCAGCAGCAGCCCTCTCCTCTCCTCTCCCCTCTCTGTAGCAGGTCCAAGGGTCCTCCTGACAGCCAGCCTCAGAGGGTGAGTCTCCTGGGTTGAGATCCGTAGGTGTCTTCCCTTCTCTTTGTTTGTCCAGAGGGTTACTGCAGGCTGTAGTGCCTGGCAAGGGTGGTTAAGCCCGCTTTTCCCCTACTCCTGTGTGAGAGGAGTCCATTTTGCCCATTTGTCTTCCCCTTTCCTTTTTTTTGTTGTTGCCTTTCTGTCCCCTTCCCCCCCCCTTTTCCTGGGTGCTCTGTCACCCCTGATTCTCCAAGCTGGCATTAGTGCTGGCTACATGCTGGCCAGCAGTTGCACCAGATATTGGCTGGGTGGGGTTTTTGTTTTGCATCCCATCCTTGTTTGTTTCTTCTCTTCTCCATTTTTTTTGTTTGTTTTCTCCCTCGGTAGCTTCCCTGAGCCTGGCCACCTTCCCGTCCTCCCAGAACTCACCACCGACTGTGGCAGAGTGAAATATCTTCCCCCATGCTGTTGCCCTCCCTCCCACCGACCGCTCGCAGCCTGAACTCACAACGGCAATCGCTGACTCGTGCTGTGCACTGTGCCTGGGGGGGGGGAAGAGGATCTGGTTTTGGAGGCATACTGCAGTGTGCGGCATCGTTTTGTGTTCAGGCAAAAACGAGTATCAAACAGGTAGTGTTCCACCCTGCAGCCTGCAAACTGAGGAAGAAGCACGGGGGAGACCGTGACTCCCTGGCCCTAACCACCAACACCACCAACGACTCTTCCAGGAGTGGGGACCAGGGCCAAAAGGTAGGTGGGCAGCAAGCCCAAATAGTTTTGTGGCTAGCACTGGAGGCACCAAAGAGGGGAAAAAAGCAGGGGCAGAACAGCAAGTGTGGGCAGGACACCCACTACAAGAAGGAACAGGGGCACCACGGAGCAGAAGAGGGGGAGGAGTAGCTCTCTATGTAAAGGAAGGGATAAAAGCAACTGAACAAAAGAATAAACAGGGAGGAGAGGAGGCACTGTGGGTCACCTTGGAGACTGGAAAGGGCACCACAATCCGCACAGGGGTTGTGTACAGACCCCCATGTCAGGGGGAAGGAATGGACAAGGATATGATGGAAGGCATTCTTAGAATGGCAGAGAAAGGGGAGATACTGTTGATGGGAGACCTGAATATGCCAGATGTTAACTGGAGCACATTTGCTGCAGCCACATCCAAGAGCAGGGCCATTCTTGACGCCCTACAGGTGGCAGGCATTAGACAGCTAGTTTGGAACCCACTCGTGAGGAGCAATCTTAGACCTCATACTCTCAAACGGGGCAGTGAGAGGATCTCAGATCTAGAAGTGGGTTGCCATCTGGGGACAAGTGACCATCAAACAGTGTGGTTCATGTTAAACTCAGCTACAGAGTCAAGCCATACAAAAGTGAGGTACTGGACTTTGGGAGGCTGACTTTGGAAGATGGAGAGTGCCTCAGAAAAGCACTAGCAAACAGGCTAGAAGGAGGTGTGGGCAACAATGGGGAATTATCAAACTGCCATTACAGAGGCAACAAGCCTTTGTGTGAAGCAAATAAACAAATCAAAACGAAAGAAAAAGCCACTATGGTTCTCAAGAGAGGTGGCTGTGAAAGACAGGAAGAAAAGATAGCATTCGGAAGTATAAGGAAACACAGAAGGAGCAGGACAGAGAGCTGTACCAGTTAAGGCAGAAAGAAGCAGGGAGGAAGTCAGAATAGCAAAGGCCCAAACTGAGGAAAAGATAGCCAACTCAGTTAAGAAGGGGGATAAAACCTTTTATAGATACATAAGCAGCGTAGAAAGACAAAGGGAGGGATAGTGAGGCTGAATAGAATGAACAGTGGGTGGGCAGAGGGGGACAGTGAAAAAGCAGGAATACTGAACGAATATTTCTGCTCAGTATTCACAAAAGAGGAGGGGGAAGTGCCTAATCCAATTAACAGAAGCACTCTTGATAGGGGTCGATCCAGTCCTTTCACAGAAGAAAGGGTTCTGCAAGAACTCCTAAAACTGAAGGTGGACAAAGCAATGGTCCTGATGGAATTCACCCCAGAATTCTAAAGAATTAAGGAAGAAACTAGTGAAACCACTGGCTACTCTTTTAATAAATCATGGAGGATGGTGGTACCGAGGACTGGAGGAAGGCAGATGTGATTCCCTTCACAAAAGTGGGACCAAGACAGAGGCAGGAAACTACAGACCTGTCAGTCTGACCTCTGTGGTAGGGAAAGTGATGGAGTCACTTCTGAAGGAAGAATAGTTGAGTACCTAGAGGTCAGTGGAGCACGGATCCAAGGCAGCATGGGTTCACAGCGGAAGGTCATGTCAGATGAATCTAATAGATTTCTTTGACTGGGTGACCAGTAGTAGACCAGGAGGGCTGTGGACATGGCCTACCTAGACTTTAGCAAGGCATTTGACACAGTCCCACACAAAAGATTATTAGTCAAATTAACCAGCCTGGGAGTGGGTCCCAGGGTGGTAGCCTAGTAAAACATTGGCTGGACAACAGGACACAGAAGGTAATTGTAAATGGAGTCCACTCTGAAGAAAGGGTGGTTACTAGTGGGTACCGCAGGTTCAGTATTGGGTCCAGTCCTTTTAATGTCTTCATCAGTGACATTGCAGAGGGACTGAAGGAAAAGTATGCCTTTTGCAGATGACACAAAGATCTGCAACAGGGTTGATACACAAGGAGGCGTGGAAAGGATGAAAAGGGACTTGGCAAGGTTGGAGGAATGGTCAGGCGTATGGCAGCTAGGATTCAATGCAAAAAGTGCAAAATAATGCACCTGGGAAACAAGAACCCAGGGAAGAATACACAATGGTTGGGAGGTAGTAACAACAACAAAACAGGAAAGGGACCTGGGGTAATCATATCAGATGACCTTAAGGTTAGCAAGCAATGTGAGAAGGCAGTAGGGAGGGCGGGGTATACTGGGATGTATAGGGAGAGGCATCAGCAGCAGAAAACAGGAAGTTGTTATCCCTCTGTACAGATAGTTGGTGAGACCCCATCTGGAATACTGTGTCCAGTTCTGGAGACCCCATCTCCGCAAGAACATAGACAGGATAGAGGCAGTCCAGAGGAGGGCAACTAAAATGGTGCAGGGCCTGCAAAAGAAGCCGTATGAGGAGAGACTAAAGGAGCTTAATATGTATACCCTTGAGGAAAGAAGGGAGAGGGGGGACATGATAGAAACTTTCAAGTACCTCAAGGGAATCAACAAAGTCCAAGAGGGTAGCATCTTTCAGAAAAAGAGACTTGCAAGAACAAGGGGACACAATTTAAAGATAGAAGGAGGGCGGTTCAGGGGCAATGTGAGGAAGTATTATTTCACAGAGAGGGTAGTGGGTGCATGGAACAGCCTTTCTGAGGAAGTTGTGGGGTCTAAAACTGTGGGAGAATTCAAGAATGCATGGGACAGACATAAGGCAATTCTTGTGGGGGGCAGGAAGATATAGGCTGTTGGTTAACTAGGATCTGCGGCCTATCCTGTAGGTAGGGAAATGGGCAGACTAGATGGGCCTAGCGGTCCTTATCTGCTGTCAAAGTCTATGTTTCTATGTTTCTATGTTCTATGAGCATGAGCCCCAGGGCAGTTAATTTTGGTGCTGAATCAGCGCCTCAGTGGTACGGAACAAAGAGAGCAGGCTAGGGTGGGCATACATAGGGTGGGGAAATGTAAATTAGTGCCTAAAGGGCAGGGGTGGGCTCAAGGCACATGCCCTTTGGTGCAGGCATAGTGGGCTGAGCTAAGCCATAGGCCCTGCAAGGTGAGGCTATAGCCCAGAGATTAATATTTATGAGGGGCAGAGCTCAGGCTGGGCCCACTGTATAGCCCAGTTACCCCTGCATACATAGTTAAGAGGTGGGTGCCGGGCCTAGATAAATTCCCCCACCAGGCCTGTTGAGCAAGGAAGGGATTCCTCAGAGATTTAAAGGACTAGTATCCCATTTTGAAAGGAGGTCACCCTAGAGGCTCCAGCCTCTTCACCGGGAGCCCTAACTACCCCCTACTTGCCACCCCTTTTTCCCTGGACTGCTTGCTAATTGTGGGTGCACCCGATGACTGTAGGGACTGTCCGGCCTACACTGTGCTGCCTGACACCCTGACCCTGGCCATAAGGTAAACCCAGATCCTGGAAAAGGAACAGTTGTTATTGTATAATTGTCACTTACAGTGTTTTCCTGGGTTGCACCCAGGGATGTTATTGACCCCAACTGACTGAACTAATTGCATCGGGGTCTGATCAAAATTGCAACAGGGCCTGAACTGCCTGCTCTGCACCCACCAAAACCACCTATCCATGTCGGGGCTAAACTTGCTTGCCCTGTACTTTGACCAGTTGGCTCCTGTCCCGTCCTGGAAGGGGCTTGAACTGCCTGCCCCATTGCCAACTGCATTGAGCCATGTGAGTTCTCTCTCTCTCTCCACCCTGAGCTTTTGCCGTGGGGAAGTGGACGGACTGCACAAGTGTGGTAATCCCATCACCCAACTAATTGCCCTATGAAGACTGCAATTGCCTGCACCCCTGAGGTCAGGGGTCATCCACTTTTCGCTGGCCAAGCATCTAGTGCCTCCCACCCAGCCTGCCAGCAACCCCCGAAGATGACAAAAGACTGCATTAGCCAGCATAGTGGTAGTCAATACCCCCCCCAGTCTAGTCAGCTTAGGAACCACCCCGGCTCATGATAGTGAGATTCACTTCCTCTTACACGAATAGGAAATTGCCCTGTTTTTATTTTGCTTTTTCGAGGTGGGCATAGCTCCCTTCCCCGGCTAGGCGGCAACTCATCAGGAGCCTTCCAGAGGACCTGCCATCGCCATCAAAGGACATCACCTCGACCATCCTCCATCCTGTCATCACCTGCATCTCCAGCTCCGGACCTGCCTGCATCTTCTTCATCTTCATCTTGTTGTCCTCAGCCCTCCTGCTGGCCAACAAGACCAATCGGTCACTCAGGTACTGTACCCCATTCCTCAAACTAGCTAGCAAGCACCTGCTCTGCACCAAAAAGACTGCACCTCCTACAGGACTGTCGGACTATAACTGGTATGTCTTTCTAAGTATCCTTGGCCAAGGTGGTTGGGTATTGATAAATTATTATTATTGACATCAGCAGACGTAGGGTACTAGGTGACCCTTTTAGAGGTACCTTACGTATTGATGTTAATATATATATACACTGTGTATACATATATATATATATATAACTGTTTACTTTTACCTTCACTGCACCTAGACCTGTATCGTTGCCTTCTATCACCAAGTATTGTGTTGTGCATGACAATCCCTGCGAGTGCCTTACACTTTGCAACCACATAACCAATTATTTTTCAACATAACCAGTGGCTGTCCCAATAAAAGCTTGCTGTTTGTGCCTGGAACTGTTGTGCCTGCCTCTCCTTGAAAAGAAGAGGCGAACCACCCTCCTAAATCCGGTCACCACACTCCCACTTATAGGATTCCTTAATTCAGACATCCTCACTGTATCAGAGGCCTGGCTAACAAACAAATCCCTGATGCTTCTATCACAATTCCTGGATATGCTGTTACCCGCCAGGACCGCATTGGTAGGGCTGGGGGCGTAGCTACTGTATCTACTCCTCCTCCTCCTCTCTCCAAACATTTACTGTTCTATCTACCACTGACCCCAATGCCTATGAAGTCCTCATCATTAGATTATCTCTACCCTTTTCTGTACCAATATTTATCGCAGGAACCTATTGCCATCCTAGTCTGCACCACTTTGTAGCCACTGATCTAATCACCACTATTAGCTCCCTTACCTCTTCAGGTGAGCTCTACCTGTTAGAGGATCTAAACCTGAACTGGTTGTCACCCGCTCTAGATAAGACTCGTACTGAAATAGCTGCCCTTAACCTGTCCCAGTTAATCACAGAACCTGCTTGCCTAAACCACAAATCCCATAACCATACTCTCATAGACTGGGCTCTCACCTCCCATCCTCACAGGGTTATTAAGTTGGACCTACTGCCAGATGCTCTTAGTGATCATCATATGATTTACATAGATAGGAAAGTACACAGACTTAAGGTACCCCACAAACTACTAACGATCTGCTCTTACAAAATATTAGACCTTGCCAATCTACATCATGACTTAACTCATGTTGACTGGGCCCCTGTTTTCTCAGCCCAAACTATCGATCATGCCCTGGCTTATTTCAAAGATAATTTCATCAATGTCTGGAACAAACATGCTCCCCTGAAGTAAGTTAGAGTGCATGGTAGTCACCTCCCCTTGGTAACCCCTGAACTCCTGGCCTATCAACAAGCACGTGATAAAGCATGGAAAACCCACAAATCCTCCAAACTCCCTCGTGACTACACTATCTACCGGACACTCTGAAATGCCTGTACCAAAACCATCTGCCTGGCCAAAGCAGAATATTTCCAGTCCACCTTTAATACTAACATAAACAACCCTCAAAGTTTTGGAAAGTAGTTCACTCACTTTTCTTTCCCCAAACTAAACCGCCATCCCCGCTGCTCAAAATAAACAACCAACTCATTGTCGACTATCCTACAGTAGTGGCAGAATTCAATTCCTACTTTACTTCCTGCACCTCCACCCTGTTAGTCTCCCTTCCACCCCACCCTACTACCTCTTCCCTCCCTCCCAATTCCTCTCAACACCACCAGTTAGCAGAGTTTTGCCTTTTCACCCATCTCTCTCCCAACAAAACCTTAAAGGCACTGCTCTCTAGCAACCCAACTAAGGGCAGCTCCCCTTATGGCCTTGACCCTAAACTGCTGTACCACTCTGCTCCTGCTATTTCCCTCTCTCTCACTGATCTCCTCAATGTGTCTTTCCACACTGCGACTATCCCTGAAGCCTGGAAACATGCTACAGTTCTTCCCTTACCAAAGGGAAGTGATCTCTTATCTCCTGGGAATTACTGCCCCATTTCGCTACTACCCACCCTGGCTAAACTTCAGGAACACATTGTTCTCTCCCAGCTCTCCTCCTTTCTTGATGACTCCTCATTCTTCACTCCATTCCAATCTGGTTTTTGGAAGAATCACTCCACAGCCACTTCCCTACTTAGACTCACTGACTCTATCCATTCTGCCATGGATAGAGGCCAAATTACTTCTGCTATCTTTGTCAACCTTGCCAAGGCTTTCGACACAGTCTCCCACTCCCTCTTCCTTGAAACTCTCTCATCAGCTGGCTTGTTTCTGTCTGCCTGCAACTGGTTCAGATCCTACCTGGTTGGTAGTACTCAGTCTGTTAAAATAGCTGACTCTACTTCCCCTCCACTACCCGTCTCTACTGGTGTGCCTCAAGGCTCTGTACTTATTCTCAATTTTTCTAAATGACCTAACGTCAGTATGCTCCTCATCCTCTACCCATGTGTATGCTGATGACACGGCCTTGTTCACCTCTGGCCAATCTCCCTCCGATGTGACTTCCAGACTACAGCTTGACTTTAATAATGTTTAACGCTGGCTAAGCTCGCATCAACTCTTCCTCAATGCCAAGGAGACAGTCTCTGTGACTTTTGGCACTAGGCAGAGACTTTCTAGACTGCCCTCTCTTCCCTCCTTCCACACCCTTGACAGGAAAACACTAGAGGACACCACCTCTTTCAAATACCTAGGTGTCTGGCTTGACCAACACCTTATCTTTTCTTTACATATTGACACCATCCTGAAACAAATGTGCCCCAAGCTTGGCACCCTTTACAGGAACCGTAGTTCCTTACCACTACAGGTTAGGTGTGATCTTGTTCAGAAAATGATACTCCCTATTTTTGACTATTGCGACACAGTCTACAGTGCTGCTCCTAAGTCTTCCCTTACCAGGTTAGATACTCTCTTCAATGCTTTCTGTCATTTTGCTCTTGACTCCTCCTTCCGCACACATCACTGTACCTTGTATTATTCTCTGGCTTTCCCCTCCCTTGAGTGCAAGCGTCTCTCTCACTGCACTAAGTTCACTTCTAAATTCTGTTTTGGGACACTCGCCTCATACCTCTCCTCCTTACTCTCTGCTCCACCTCCCTCCTCCCACCCTCTCAGATCCACTGACGCATGCACTCTAGCTATTCCTCATTGCTCTACCTCCATAGGTCAGGAAGCTTTCTCCTACCGCTTCCCAAAGCTTTGGAACTCACTGCCACCTCCTATCAAACTTTTCTCTTCCCCATCTTCAATTTCCTTAGCCCTTCAGAATTTCTATTCCCCTAACTGCACTTATTCTTAGCCCTCCTTCAACCTTCCTAACCCTGGCGCATTATCCTTTAGCTCTACTTTACTTCTAGTCCCCTAACTGTACTTGTTACTAGCCCCCTTAACAACCCTCCCCACCCTTGTGCACTATCCTCTACTCCTCTATCCCTGACTTACCTCCTGTCTTCTAACTGAACCCTTCCTCTGATTACTTCCTCACATGCTACCACCTATTATACCCCCTCTTCCCATCCCCTACCACAACCTACTGTGCCATTCCGAGACTCCACTACCATCCACAACCTACTGTGCTCTATCGACACTCTACTACTGTCCCTCCCCCCACTACCCCCTTCCCCCCCACTGATGCTCTCCCTTTTTCCATTTCTAGTTTACCCCTATTTTCTGCATCCTCCCTATTCTTTATCCCTCTCCTCCCCTCTGGTCACCCGCCACATTCCACTCCTCCTCTCTGTCTCCCTTCTTTCCTCTCCTTTTCTACCTGGTCCTTTCCCCCTTGCAGGGTTCTCTGTCATCCTGAAGGGGTATAGATCCTGGCACCCTCTCTTTTGCCCCTCTTCCTTTCCCCCACTTTCTAATCCTGACCCCCTTGCAGGGTTCTCCGCATCCTGAAGGGGTATAGATTGGCTCTCTCTTCCTCCCTCTCCCTTTCCCCCTACTTTCAAATCCATCACCCGCCCACCTCCCTACTTCCCTATCCTCTCCCTTCCTGTTCCTCCACCCTTTCTTCTCTATCTCTCTCTCCCTCCCTTTCTGCCTGGTCCTGTCCCCGCTGCAGGGTTCTCAGCATCCTGAAGGGGTTAGATCTTAGCTGTTCCTCTCTCTCCCTCTTCCATCCCCCACCTTCTACCCCTCGCCTGTCCACTTCCCCACTGTCTTATAACTGCCTTCTCTTGGGTATAAAATAGCACTTTGAATCGTGTGCTCAGCCTACAACTTATAGCACTTCAAATGTGTTATCTATCCTCTAACCTTTACCCTACTGGATCACCTGCTCTTGGGTTGTTGCAACGTATGCTATATCCGAACATGGTTTTGTTTACCCCGGCTGGTTGGTCTGGGTTATTTCTGCTCTGTAATTGTACTATACTGGTTTGTTTTAGTAACTGTACTTGTATTACTCTGTTATTGCTATGTGTTTGCCTGTTCTCCCAATTCTTGTACCCCCCCAGACGCTTCTGGAAACGTGCTGTTTACAGGTCATGTTGTCTTTCCTAGTGAAACGTTTTCCAAATAAACAAATAAACTCCCGATTCAGACACTCAGTGTACGCCATAGTTTCACAGGAACATGTAATGCCTTTATCAGTATGACTCCTGATTGCCACACAGCACCCTTCAGATAACTTGGCAAAGCCCATTACTATATTTTGCTGCCTGATGCTATTATTATAGTGTAAATAATATGGCTCTTTAAACTATATGCAAAGTACTACCAATTGCTTACATGTCATGATGATAACCATGCCTGCATCCACTGCTTTTCTTTTACCGTGCCTGTAAGCCATGCCTGTATCCACTGCTTTTCTTTCACCATGCCTGTAACCATGCCTGTATCCACTATTTTCCTTTACTATAACCACCTCATGATGTAACTCACAATGCCTCAAATGTTCCTTATGTCCTTGTTCATTCTTATAACTTGTATTGTTATCCCGGGTCGCCCCTGAAAAAGGGACCTTCGGGGCTCAGTGGGCCTACCCGGTCACCAAAATTAAATAAATAAATAAATAAATATTGCTGCTGGCTTCTTTGTTACAAGTACCATTGGGCTTATAGGCAGCTCTCTTAGTCAGACCACTAGAACAGAGACACTTAGTTGATCCAATCCAGTACCCTGCTGTCTTCAACTGCCTGTCTTCCTCTCCCCAAATTTGCAGGTAGTCACATGTTATTCCCACTCAACCACTGAGTTATGTATATGAGAGCACAGGGCTGTGTATTTGAGAGGGGTAGTTACCCATATTGGGCAGACTAGAGGGATCTTGCAGTGCCCTGCTGCCATCAGTGTCTATGTTTCTGTGAGCTTCCCCTCAAACATATGTTGACAGATACACACCCTTTTGGTCATTCTTTTGTGCTCTGTCTCTCCCAATGTGTTCATGCAAACCACTTTTACTGTTATACGTTTCTTTAGAACTATCGACAATCCTCTGCAACTTTAAAAGGCCAGAGGCCGGGGCGGGGGGGAAAAAAACGAGAAACACTAATGTTATGCTTAGTGATGGGTGTTCTCATTGGCTGTCAGTTGTCTCAGGGAGAGGTAATAAACAAAGAAGAACACCTCCCTTTTGTTACCAGATATTTTTCACGCTATGCTCTGCTCTGAGCCCCCCCACTGCATCTCATAAATTTACATAATGCCAGTTACTCGCTTGTACCTGTACCAGGCTGGGTTGTTAGACTGAGATCCTTCAAGAAATCCTTGCTGTCACTTTTCAGATTTGCATCATGTTGCCCCTTCTCCTTTTTGCGTGTTCTTCTTATTGGCTGGCACAGGCTACACAAAGCCATGATCTTGTGTCAGGATAGGTGTTCACGTGGTGGGCACCGGGCTGATGGCTATGACAGTCAGAACCCCAGATTCTTCAAGCTGGTGCAGGATATATCAAGCAGGCAAGGAGGCAAGGACTGTTCCACTCCCTCACGAATGTTCAATTTCTCTTTTCCCGCTCAGCCAACAAGTAAGCTAAAGAGACAGTGCAGTTCAATACGCCATATTGTAAAAACTTTGGGGGAAAGTCTGTCAATCACCCAGCTCAGTTAGCTTACAAAATTGTGAGGATATGCTCTGGTGCATGTTCAAGTGTGCAGTGATTGAAGTCAGCCACTTACAGGAGGTGTGGGACCAGGGGCTCCATTTTAAAAGGATCAGGATTGGTGCAAGGGGGCCTACATCAAGGAGACATGGGGTAAGGTGCTCCTTGAACCACACCTTATGCCAGCTCTGACTTTTGAACAAAGCTTGCACCAGGATGGGGGGGGGGAGACTGCCTACGCCAACCAGGCTTGCAACATCCCTGCAAAGGCTGCATCAGTGCACCATGACAGAAGGGGGGATTGTGCCAGGGCAGTGCTGCAACATCCCCTACATTGGGATTTTGCAAGCCTCCTCAAGGGGAGCAAGGACCCTGCAGTTAGACCAGCTTGGCGCTGGCCTAAGCTGCTGTGTGCCACTGCTGCAGACCTCACTGGGTGAAGGTGACCCAGTTATCCCATGGCAAAGGCATCCAGACAGCCACTGACACCTGCCAGACCACCACTGGCATGACCGGTGGTCCATGGCTGGTGAGAGACTGCAACCCCCCGTGGTGGCACTGGTGTGTCCACCCCCCATGGACCTGCACTGTCCCTACCATCCTCCCTGTTGGGGGCAGTTGTCACCCCTTCCCCCAGCTGGACCCATCCCACCCCCTCCTGTGAGCTACAGCATCCTCTGGATGACCCACCAGCCTCTATAGCGACTGGCCAGTGAGTCACCATCACTGGCTACCAATGCCGCAAGCTTGTAATGCAGTTTGTAGCAGTCCCCTACCATGCACCATATCTGTGGTGCAGCTGGCGGCTTGTGGCAAATCCAGGGACTTTGACACCAGGACCCCACTTTTTCTGAAATCAGGTGTGGGGTCCAGGTGCAGGGTCCCTTGTGCTTCTGGAGTTTGCCGCAGCTGGGAGGGGGGTCAGTGCCCATTGTGTGATCTAGCTACCCCTGTAAGATCAGGACCCAGGTGTCTAAATATGGGGTTTTATTTATGTACCATCTGTTCCACTGCAGGACAGGCTGGTTTCTTGCGTGGGAAGGTCATTGGGTAGGATTTTGTCGATTCTTGGTCCACAGCTTCTGTAGTGTCAGGTATCTGAATTCCACTCCTCATCCAAATCTTGAGCCCGGTGGGACACATGGGGTGGAATCGTAGGTTAACCTTGTGGAGACCCGCTTTAATATCTGTGAATGTGTCCCATCCGCTCTTATTCCTGAGCGATGATAATTGAACAGCTGGACAGTGGACCCTATACGTACAAAGCCATTATCTTTTCTCAGGCTTGCTGTTGAACAAACACTTTCCTGGAAGTTAGTGAATCAGAAAATAAAAACTCAGGGTTGTTCTCTAGGGCCAGGTTTTGGCGCCAAGCTCCTATGGGTGTAGTTAGCTGAGTATTCTGTTTTCCCATGCGGCAGCCCAAACAGAGATTTTAACATGTTTTGCGTGAAGCTGACATGGTCTGTGCCTTCTTTATTCTCAGGCAGCCTGAAAAGCAGAAAATTCTTTCTACGTGAAAAGTTTTCCTGGCATTCAAGCCTCTCCTCCGTCCTCTTGAGTTTTCTAGTCTTTATGGCTCTCCCCCTCCTCCTCCTTCTCGAATAGTCTCTCTAGAACTGTAATCCTGGCTTCTGCCTTCTGTGTCTGCATCATTTAGTCTCACTGCATGTGTTTCAACAGTTTCAACAGTGTTTTTAATGCTTTTCATTTCAGTTAATGTGTCTGCTACTGAGGCTTGTAATGTGGTCATCTCCTGGGGAATGCGGGATAGCTGTTCCACGCTCATACTGACTCCTTTTCTATTTTTCTGCGTTGGGGAGCTGGATTTGAGTCATTTGGGTTCCTGGCACACAGAATTGGGACTGCTGATAATTTCAGGGTCAGTCTCCCTTCTTTTGTTCTGGAGATGTTCTGACATTGTTTATTCCTCTTAAAACATTCCCCCTGAGCAGTAAAAATGTTAGAATTTGCAATTAAAGGAAGGAGAGGTGTGGAGCTCCGGCAAGCGGCTTCCATTCACCAAGCCAGGCAGCTTCACGTGATGCCCCACACTGTACATTGTGTTTCATTTGGCAAGTTATTTATGATATGTTTATGATGCTTTTGATGGCTGTTTTAATTTTATGTACAGCGCTCTGCGCCTATGGGAAAGGGCGCTTTAGAAATAAAGCTCGCCTTTCCTTGCCAGAAATCCATCCAAACATTAATGTCACCTTTTAAAATGCAAAGGCACATTTAACATTTCATCATATGCCATAACTTTTTAACAGGTCACATTTTTGGTACACTGACCTAAAACTTTAAATCCTTGTCTGAACACATTGGAATTATAACTAAAATTCGCTGGGATATATTTTCAAAACTTGTGGCAGTCCAAAAGTGGCACTGTAGCAAGATAACCTAAAAGGTGGTTTAGCATTATGCCACTGCTGTTTGTAGCAAAAAAGTGGCACAAGCATAATAACGTAATACCAGCCGGTCCAGTGGCATAGAGGGCCGAGGTGCTGGCACCTTACCTCTTGCCACGCCAGTGACCTGGGTTCGGGAATGGACTCGGGTCACTGGAGGTTGGCCGGAGTGGGAGACGATTGAGCGTGTGAGGGTCCGCTCTCCTCTTCTGGGAGGAAGGGTGGATTCCGACTTTGCCACAAGACTGCCAGCATGTGGAAGCCTGGTGGCAGGATGGGACAATGAGTGACACAGAAGGGAGGCAGCTGCTGGACTTCTGCGGAGAGTGTGTGTGCCCCCACATGCATAGCTCGGACACATGTGCCTCAACATTGGGGAGGGAAGAAAACAGAAAATATGAGGACGGGCAACAAGAAGCCGTGCCTGTCTCCCTGCTGCCTGCTCTGCCAGCTGAGGACGAGGGTACTTCTAGATGTATCGATCTTGGCGGGGGGGGTGCAGCCCTCCCTCTCTTAGTCCCACCATGGGAGGGGGGAATTCATGGGGGAATCTGCACCTGGGACTTCAGAAGAGGCAGAAACTGGCTACTGGACACAGGGACAGTGCTGAAGATTCACCCATTCACCCCAAGATAGAAAAAGCTTTATGGCAAAAAACAAATGATAATACTGTGCTGTCTCATTTAAAGTCCTTTTTATAGTGAAATATTGATTATTATGAATGAAGTTTGTGGCTCCTAGAGGAAGTCCATATAATGCCAAGAGAAATGAAAAGCTGATCAGGTAGGGAGCTCCATTGACTACAATTCATTCACTGTGTTTGTGGCTGTGTGCAGAAACCTGGCAGAGACAGGGACAGAAAGCTAGATGCAGGTATGGGTATAGCTTTTCCTTTTCTTCCCTTCATTGCTGTGTGCCCACTGACTGCATTTAACATTTGCCCTGCCTAACTGCATTGAACCTGTACCCAAATGGTGGACTGCACTGAACCTCCACCTGTCTAACCACAGGTCTGTGATCAGATCAGGGGAGCTCACTAGGCGGAACACTGAAAAAAAAAGCACTACAAGAGAAGCCTAGTAGCCCTAAATGCAAACCTGCAAAGTAGTCGGAACTGAGCAGGCGTGAGGTGCACTGGTAAATACAACCTTGCCCACACAATGACACAAACAGTTGAAAACTGGAAATCAGGCGTAACCACCCCAACCCATGAGGTGTGAGACTATGCCTCTCTGATAATACCTGGACACAGTAAAAAGCCTTCGAGTGAATGGGGCCTAGGCTCGGTTGGTATTGGAAGTAATAAAAAGTTGTGTGGCACCTCTGCCTGGGGGGATCCTTTTGACAGTTTGCTGCCAGGGTACTGCCCCACAGGAAATGAATGCAACCCCCGTGACAAAAAATCTTTATGCTTATATACAACCCCTTGTCTTATACTGTTAAGGAGCCCATATTCAGAAGATTAGCAAAGCACTAACCATGTTAACGCTGTGGTAACCTGGAATAGCATGGTCCCATGGGGTGGGGGCCATATTCAAAAGCCCCCAGGACACAACGTTTCCCTTTAGAGTGATTGCACGGAATATACTGGTGCGCCCATGCCTATGAGGAATCCCCCTTGTATACAGGATGCGGCAGTTTATTTAAAGGGTTTGACAGCACTAAACAGCCTCTGTTGCAGTGCTATCTAATGCTGATAGAGCCCGACTCTTATCTTTGTGCACAGTGGTACACATTCTGCCCACTAGTCAAGTGCTGGGTAGTGGATTGACAGCAGGAGCTGTCAGTACCTGCCAGTTTCTGATCCCCAGTCGCATCCTCAACAGCTGCATGACTGGCTAAAAGCCATCCCTGATGTCCAGTGGTTCCTCCGCCTCCTCCCTAATTGTATCCTTGACAGCTGTATGCCCAGCTGAAAGCATTCCCTGGGGTCCGTTGGTCACCCATCCCCCATTACATCCCCAAAATCTGTATACTCAGCTGAAAGTATTCCTTTGTGTCCAGTGGTCCCCTCACCTATTCCCTGATCACATCCCTGACAGCTGTACACCTGGCTAAAAACATTCCCTGGTGTCTAGTGGTGCCCCCATTCGCATCGCTGATGAATGTACACCCAGCTAAAAGCATTCCCTGGTGTCCAGTGGCACCCCAACCCCCTTCAGTCACCGATCTGACTATTGTAACCGTCACAACCCCCATTCTGTGCCACTGGTAGTATCCCACCTCCCAAATTCCTGCCCTGATCCCCAGTCCCAAGGGAAATTGCAACCCTAGGCCAGTTTGCAGCAGAGGGGTCACATTTAAGAGGGCTTTGTTCCAAGTCTAAAGGGCAATCCTGCTCACCAGAAAGGCTCTACAAAAGTTGGCCCAGGAGGAGAGAAACTAGAATTACCAAAGGTATGGTGTAATGTTTGCTCCAGAGCGCTCAATTCATTTCAAACGTTTATAAATGTATACCCCACTGTAGTTGGATTTGGGACATTGTATAACACACATCCTGACTAGGTGGTACATGTAAACACTGACAGGATGAGTCAGTCAAGACATTTGTACCCAGATTGGGGGGGGGTGAAAAATGCACACACTGCCATAAACATTAGGGCACTTGAGGGCATTTGAACTCTGGTCAGAGATGAAAATCTCTGCTCTCTGTGAAGCAGAACAGCCAGCAATAAGAGCCCCACATGCAAGTGTGGAGTTGTTACCAATTTGCCCTTTGTGCACAAAAACACTTTTTTGTTACTTGACTGTTTAAGGCAATATAATAGAGTGCATCAGACTGTTTCTGCTCACTTTTGAGCTGACATTTGCTGTAACTGGAAATCCTAGAAGCCCCTGCAGCTGACATAAGAGCAGCAGGCAGCAGTGGGAGATTCAATGGCCTGCAGTGCATGTTCCTTCTATAAGCTCAGATCAGTTGTTTGCCAGTCCTGCTGATCTTCCCTTGTCAGTCTTCACCATTCATTACTGCTGGGTGTAAGCCGGAGGTGCGTACCCACCACGGGAGCATTTGTTTGGAGGGAGGAGTCGGCGCCGATGGCACTGCCCACGTAGCTGATGCACTGTGCGGAGCACGAGGGTTGGCCGTTAGGCATCGTAGACTCCTCCTCCATCCCAGTTCTACTTCTCCTGCTGCCGAGGTTGCACCTGCTGTGTGAATTGCCGAAACTTGACTGTGTCACTAGGCCTTCACCGTTTGCCACTTTCCTGCTTCTACATCCCGGTTCTGAACCCTCCTGTTACTGTTGAAAAACCAGTAAGCCCGTTACAAAGCACAGTCCAAAAGTTTGCACTGGCTTTGTGGTTGCACAGGTGTCAAACATTGCTATCCAGTTGGATAGCACACCACGCTATCCAACTGTGAATACAGCTAGATCGAGGCAGCAATTACCTCAGTACCACTAGTGCTACCCCACTAGCACCGCCCCGGCATGCAGCCAGGAGAATGGCGCTGCAAATAATAGTGCAGGTGTGCTATTTCCAGTTCACAAAGGCAGCCATGCAAATGAGCCCACTGGGCATGCAAGGTGCCAGATGCCCATTTTGCATTCCCATTATGGTCCCATTTACATAGGCTGCGAGGAGCGTACCATGGCCTTCCCGCCCCATAGGCAGCTGCAGCTCCTGGTGGCTAGCGGTCCCTCCCCCCACCTGACCACCCGCCGATATATAAAAACAATTTCCCTGGTGTTCAGTAGTCCCTCCCCCCACCCAATCACCTGTCCAATGCTGACATCATACACCCTGGTGTCCAGTGTAACTCTCCCATCCCGATCCCATGTATAGTAAATGTAAACATTATCCTGGTGTCTAGTGGACCCCCCATCCTCCATCCCCTGTACAGTGAAGTAAACCATTCCCTGGTGGTCTAGTAGCCCCCCCCACCCCAGCAGGCAGTGCCCCACTGCCCTCCGTCCCATCCCCTGAGCCAGTGACCAGCATAGCCCTCCTCTCTCCACTACAGCTGGCCACTAACTGAGCTCTCAGTGAACATGTACTGTATACAGTATGCACTAACTGACACTGATTGACAGCTCAGAGTGAGCTGTCATTCAGTGAACGCGTACTAGCTCAGTTGGCAGCCAGCAGTGGTGGAGAGAGGAAGGCTGTGCTGGTCACTGGCTCAGGGATGGGACGGGGGAGCAGGGTATTACAGAGGGGAGTGGGGTGTTGGGGCACTGCCTGTCGGAGTATGGGGTTGGGGGTCCACTACATCACCAAGGAATGGTTATTCACTATACAGGGGATCGGGGCTAGGGAGTTGGTTCCACTAGACACCAGGGTAATGTTTACATTTACTATACAGGAGATTGGGATGGGGGTTACACTGGACACAAGGGTATATGATATCAATATTGGGTGGGTGATTGGGTGGGGGGAGCGACCACTGAACACCAGGGAAATCATTTTTATATATCGGGCAGGTGATCGGGTGGGGGGAGGGACCGCTAGCGACCAGGGAAATAGTTTTTATATATAGGGGTGGTGATCAGGTGGGGCTGGCAATCAGCCGGGGTGGTGTGTGTGTGTGTGTGTGTGTGTGTGTGTGCTACCGCAGTACCGCTCCTAACCACTAGGGTTGTGCAGAACTAAAGCAAGGTCTTGCTCGGCGTTATTGTCTTCATGCAAGGCAACACCACAAAAGGCTCTTGCCGGGAGAAAATGGTTTGCAAATGGGACTGGGCCGATACGCAGGTCCCCTTCCCCTCATTTGCACTGTGGCCCCCTCCACACTTTTCCCCAGTGCAAACCTGGTTTAAACCCACAAGCAGGGCTTCTGTGAATACCAACTCAGAGCAAAACCTGGCTTGCTTGCGCAAAACCAGGTTTGTACCAGGGCAAAGTTTTGAGTATCTAGCCACAGAGCTGATCAAAACTCTAACTGGCACTGCAGGCTATTGAATCTCCCTCTGCTGCAGCCCTGCTCTGATATTAGCTGCAGGGGATTCTGGGTACAGAAAATGTCAGCAGAATCAGCATGACACTATCTATTGTACTGCAGTAAACAAATAAAATTGACACGAGCCCCATAGTTTGGTTTGGGGCTTTTCGTGATGATTGTTTCCCTTTAAATGTCTTTCTTCAGGATTCTGATATCACCGCAGAGGGCTGGCTAATTACCTATCACTTCAGAGGGCTCCCCAGCATATAGTGCTGTGATGCAATTACTGCCCTTGTTTAGAGACTGGAACTGGGCTATGACATCAGTGCCACCTGTTTTTGAGTTCTGCAACACCTAGAGTGAGTCAGCTGCTGGATCCCCAGATCCGGATTGGTCAAAATCCCCACAAAACAACTTCTGAATCCAGTTGTCTTCACCCCTCATGCTCTATTTGACCAACAGAAATGTTTTTAAAGTCTTGTTATGTTGGCCTGTTCATTCAAAGAGCTGAGGAGGGCTGTGGCAGCAGTCACTGTGCAGGGTGGTGGCAGTGTGTGGCAGGACTGCCAGTAGACACAAGATACTGTCAGCACAGAATGGGGTGAGGGGGATGCCACCAGACACTGGGCACTCTCAGCCCGGGATAACAAACACCAGCAGTGTTGCTTCTTTAAACAAATCTCTTCATGACACTTGCTGCCCCTCCTCCTTTCAGATCTAAGGCCAAATCAGATGTGACATCATTTGCTCAACTCCCCTTGCACTCCCCTTTTGACTGCTTCCAACCAGGTAGTGGACTGGGACAATGAGGAAAACTGTGAAAACACCTGATACAATGACCTAACCACTTGTACTCAGTGATGGTCCCTGCTCAAGCAGCTCCAGTTGCTCGACTCATTCTAGGTACTAACAAAAACCAAAATGGAAAGGGACCGGGGGGTAGTCCTATCTGATGACCTAAATGTAGGCAAACAATGTGAGAATGCAGTAAGGAGGGCTGGGGGGTTACTGGGATGCATAGGGAGAGGCATCACCAGTAGAAAACAAGAAGTTGTTATCCTCTGTACAGACAGTTGGTGAGACCCCATCTAGAGTACTGCATGAAGTTCTGGAGACCCCATCTCTGCAAGGACATAGACAGGATGGAGGCAGTCCAGATGAGGGCAACTAAAATGGTGCAGGGTCTGCAACAGAATCCAAATGAAGAGAGACTAAAGGAGTTTAATATGTATACCCTTAAGGAAAGGAGGGAGAGGGGGGACATGATAGAAACTTTCAAGTACCTCAAGGGAATCAGCAAAGTCCAAGAGGGTAGCATCTTTCAGAAAAAGAGAAGTGCAAGAACAAGGGGGCACAATTGGAAGATGGGGGGGATGGCTCAGGGGTAATGTGAAGAAGTATTTTTTCACAGAGAGGGTAGTGGATGCATGGGACAGCCTTCCTGAGGAGGTCGTGGAGCCAAAAACAGTGGGGGGAATTCAAGAATGCATGGGACAGACATAAGGCAATTCTGGTGGGGGTAGGAAGAAGTAAGCTGTTGATTAACTAGGATCTGCAGCTTATCAAACAGGTAGGGAAATTAGCAGACTGGGTGGGCCAAGAGGTCCTCCTTATCTGCCATCAGAGTCTATGTTTCTATGTAGAACCACTAAACTGAAGAAGGACCTCCAGATGGGTAAGTTAGATGGCGGCTTGTTTAACCCCCCTTCCCATACTAGAATGGAATCACTGAATATAAAGCAAGATAATGGTTTGACAGAGGCCATAAGGAATCAGGATAAGATACAGCTGCAGCTTGGACACTAATAATAGTGTAGCACTAACCACCCAAGGTTGTGATGAAGTGGTCAGTCGACCACAAAACGTCAACTATAGTACAAGGTGGAAAGCAATAATTAATGCTACATATTGAATACATAGGAGTCAATCCTTTCTTGCTTTGTTTTTATTCACACTGTGCCTACTGAGGGTCCTCCAAACTGAAAATTCCTATATATCCAAGGGCATCCTGAGAGTTGTTCTGGATTCCCGGACAGCCACTTTAGTCACCTGAGATGCTAAAAGGCACCAACTGCCCAACTCATCCATGTCCACCTCTAGTCCAAGAAAAGTCACCTACAGCAGTCCCCCCAGTGTACATTGGAGTGAGAACCCCAGTACAGGCTCTTTAGGAATCCTGAATTCCCCCACACTAGCCATGACACCTCCAAAAGGTAAGTGGGCATCTGTTTGTAACCCCACCCCACCAATTTGGGGTTTACCTTAATGTCTTCCAGGGCTCATTAAGTGCCCACCGCCATGCTGGAGTCCTGTCTCAGTGTGATCCTGTTAATTTACGTGTGAGTGCCATGTTGAGCCACAGAGCCTGTCCCTTTAAGAGACTAGTTAATCTGTGTGTAGTGAATGGTCTGTGCTGGGTGCAGGTGATTTAGGGCTTGCAGCCAGCCAGCCACCGCTCTGTTTTGCTTCACTCTGCAGTCGATAATAGTGCAGAGGAAGCCTATATGGGAACTGTACTTATTTACTGTTTATATGCTGTTATGGCTGTGGGTTCAGTTCCCACAGCTGGCACCTGGGTTAATATCCCAATACTGACACTGTAGTGCAACATGAGGGGGGTGCTGCACTTCTGAGGTGCCATCTTTCGGATGAGACGTTAAACCGAGGTCCCATCTGCCTGGATTAGTGGTAGTTCAGGTGGATGTTAAAGATCCCATGACACTTATCGAAAAAAAGTAGGGGATTTCCCCGGTGTCCTGGCCTGATTTCCCCATTCACTAAAAATACTACCAAGAGCTTAATCTGGTTCAATTTCATTTGCTTACCATCTGTATCCCCCCCTCCCCCCGGTTGCTCCTGAAAAAGGGACTTCTAGTTCTAGTGGGCCTGCAGGTCAACAAAATTCAATAAATAAATAATATTTGAAGTAGAGGAGTTTGTTTAACCTGCTTTCCTTGCAGCTTATCTCCTTGAATGGTAGCCACCATGTTAAGTCTGGGACTTCCAGTAACTGGACTAATGGGACTCTATGAATCAAAATGGGTCCTTAGCCCCAGTGTCTCGTGGGATTGAAAAACTGTAGTTTTTAGGTTGGCGCCAAAACTAACCAGGAGGAGGAGTCCAAACTGTGACTGACAGCTTCCCCAGCCAACCTGAATCCTGGAATACAAGGGAAATCCCCAGTACCGTGAGAGACAGTGGTTCAGTTGGAACTGGAGCTTGAAGTGTGAACAGCTTGAGGAGTCGAGCAGCTGCTCCCTGAATGGAGCCAAGGGGAATTGGCGGGGAGAGGCCTAACCTGCCTCCCTGTCACATTTCTCCTGCCTTGAACTGCCTGATAGCAGAAGTTGGAATCTTCCAATTTAAGTTTGGAACTGTGGCAGCAAGTATTGAAGTGTTTAAAAGCACTGCTTGCAATTTGGACCGAAGAACTTCTCCTGTGAAGTGATCGACCCAGCTAGTGGCAAGACTGATTTTCAATTGAGAGGTTTGCTCAGTGAAGTTACTGCAATAGCAACTTGACTGTATCCGAACTTTTCAAGTTGATGCTGTTTGATTTAAATGTACTGAATGGTATCTGTGGGTTGAAGCCTGTCAGTTCACCACCAGACTGCTACGCCAACTGGAGGCTTCACCAGCAAAGCCACACCAAACTGTTCTAACATGCTTATCATGCCTGTGCTTTGCCATCTTGGCCCAGGCTGACTGCCCTTTACCAGAGACTGCCTTCGGCGAGAGACCGGCTTCTGGGATCCAGCCCCTGCACAGAAACAGGATGCGGCCACCTGGAGGGAAGGACCATGAAGAGGAGGTGTGTCATGTTAGCCCTGCTTCTCCGTGCTCATCAGTGAACACCACGAGGTCTCCATATCGCCCGCTTTCCTACAGTAACCTGGTAATGTGAGCACAATCAGGGTAGCTCCCTGCAACAAGTGTTTAAATCATCTGTGGTACCATCTAATTTCACTGATTTTCTGGGTTTGCAAGAGACTGAGCCAACCAGCTCAGATTACAAATAATCATCTGGTTGTTTTGCTTGTTAACTGCTTTTCTTTCCATCAAGGGCCCCAACATCAGCTGCAATGTCGGGCAATGCCTCTGGCTAGCCATTTTCCATCTACCCAGCATTGTGTGACTGTGTCAGTTGGGACTTAAAAGTGCATGCCAAAACTTGAATTTAATCAGAATACCAATTGTTTAACTAAATTCACACCCCTTCCTTGTTTATGCCTCCTAAATAAACCTGATTGTCTTGTTTCACATTTAACCTGGCGAGTTTGCATATTATTAGTTGAGTTACAGTGCCAAAAGTATACAGTTGTTTTGTTGACCTTATTTTACAGGGGGTCTCCAGGGAAACTGCTGAAGGTCCAACCCTGGTGGTAAGTGAAGGATGTGTGCTGTTATCTGCTGACTGTGTTAACTGCTGTGTCACTTACAGAGGCACTAGGAGGGTTGGCGGGTGGTTATAGCTTCCTAGAGGGCTATAGCAGGACAGGCAGATACCCTCAATACTATTACTCTGGGTGTAGACCCCTTAACACTGAATCCAGGCCCCTTAACCTGTGTTCAGCAATACAGGCAGGGGTAGTAACCTATGGGATAGTGCCACCTACGGGTTACATGTTGTTTTCAAATCGAGTGGAAGAGAGGGACTTGATGTGTGGCCCGGATTACAACTGACACTTCTCCCATAAAGTAGTAGTGCAATAAAATCAGGCAAATTAGGCTGCCCTCCTTAACTGTGATATGTGTCTCCTGGAGATGTGGGATATCAGTGTGGAGACCCCTAACTGTACCCAAGGTGTTTTTCTTTTTAGTGGGAGCTTTTAAACCATAGTCGTTCCATGAGCATATGTGTAGTTTCGTCCGCTTTCACCTCTGCATGTTATAGCTTTGTGTACCTCTACATATTGAGAGAGCAAGTTGAAGCTTAATTTTTAACAAACATTATAATATGATAACCTAAGCAGTAACAATACAGTCCTGTCATTGTATACCTGTCCCCTCCCTCCTTGATAACTCAGCAAGGCATTCCAAAACAGAAACACTTCTCAAAGCCAATAACAGAACAATACCAGAATGTACTAGCCCCACCCCCCCTGCTTCCAACCTAAAACCCCAGTGGTGGAAGGTCCCACCCATACAAAGACTATGAAGTATAAGAACACTTCACAGAAAACAAAACATACTTGGTCACCCCTTCCCCACCTTCGATGCATAAGTCATATACATCATCGCATGTAGCCATTGATGGGGAGGGCAGATTGCTGTCCGCAACAGCTGAGGAGGAGAGGTCCAGTTATTAAAGCCCATACGGCTCCATGAGGAGAACTGAGTTCTAAGGTGGCTGCAATGGCAGGCCCGGACTACAGTGTGGCAGAAGTGGTTCCAGAGGCCATAAGTCCATGTCAACCTGCTGTGAGGGTGTTTCTGTGGTGGAGAGAGAGAGAGAGAGAGACAGAGAGAGAGAGAGAGACAGACAGACAGACAGAGAGAGAGAGAGAGAGAGAGAGAGAAAAGTGTGCCCAAGGGAAGGTGGACACTGTCCTGTGTGAACCCTGCCCATGGATTGGCAGGACAGATGGCCTGAGGAGGTTGGACTGTGCCCATGTAACACCAGAGTGCCCCAAGGAGGGGATGGTGCCCTAAAGTAGGAGTTTCACCCCGGTCCCACTGGCGGAGATACATCAGCCTGCACCTTGACGGAGTTCACACCATTTTATGAGAAGAATCCCAAATTTTCAGCAAATAAAAGGTACTGTGTCCTTTTACTGTGGACGTTGCCTGTCAGGAACTGGTGCCCCCTTCCCTTTCTCTGCGAACTTTACCGTCCAAAACCCCTAGACAGGGAAGGGATCCTAAGGGATGGAGAGTGATCAAGCTGCCTGCCTTTGAGTACTGTTTGAACTCTAATTTCTGTAAGCCCCAAGGTAGGAGCCAAATGGAAACATGTATTCTACCAAGTTGCAATTACAGTAATGAGCCAGGGGTTTACAATATTATATATCAGATTTGATTAATAAATTCTGAATGACAAAATTCTAAACGTCATATAGTGGGTATTCTGAGTGCACCAATTAGTCTGCTTTACCTTTACCTACAACAAAGGCCATTCCTGTGTGTCTTCCTCTGCCCCATAACACCATCCATGAACCCCCCCCCTCCCAAATATTCCCACTTTTCCTAGCTATGCTTGGTGCACCAGGACCAAACCTTACTGGTAAGGCCAGTTTCGCCCCTATGCCCTATCACTCTACTTTTCCCAATTTGACAAGGCTGCATTTGACTGCCATTGCCTCCCCTTCCTACTGACAGAGCTAACCAGACTGCCACATGTATTGATTCTGCATTGACCTATGTTGTACCGTTCCTTTCATTGTGCAACTCTGGAACTGATCGTGCATAATTTAAAAACCTTTGTATATCTCATTGTACTGGACGTGGAACCTTTCTAAATGAGCTACTAGCTCAAAGGTTATTTAATCTGAGACATTAAATAAATAAAATAAATAAAG
Organism: Neoceratodus forsteri; assembly: GCA_016271365.2. Classification (NCBI taxonomy): domain Eukaryota; kingdom Metazoa; phylum Chordata; order Ceratodontiformes; family Ceratodontidae; genus Neoceratodus; species Neoceratodus forsteri. Next base: position 330,935,873 of record JADMNL010000026.1, on the reverse strand, counting down.
TATGCCCACACACTCCCCACCAAAAAAAAAAGAACAATGGAGAGAGGTGGAGCATATATTAAATGCAGCTCCATGTTTGTGTCATACTTACTGAAGATTGCTGAGACCATCAGATCTTTCAGTCTGAATTCGGCAGTTGCCTGGTCATCTCCAGGGAGATAATCGCATCATTATGTAAAGCATAGCATAGCTTGTGAACATTTTATATATAAGTAGTAAACTATAATAAACTTCTGAATTCATGCATTTCGCATTGAGTCTGATGTGAGTGTTGCAGGCTCTTAATAGGGAATAGACACTTGCGCTACTATCGCTTCTCTGCTGCTGGCATCTGCTGTTAGGCCTGGTCCCCTAACTGATATTGGAAACCTACAGTACACCTCTGACAGTATCTACAGTATTATCTAATTTGGCTCCAATATGGGCTGCAATCAGTACTAATCTATATGGCGTAGGTAGCTACCATATAAGAGTGAGGTACCAGGGACAAACTATAAGATTATTGTTATTATTTATTGGAAATATATATGCAATGTACTACTAAAGATTATTGCATTCTAATTCTAACACATACTGCAATCTTCTACAAAGTTGTATAATTATGCACGGCCTATACCATCTTCGTGCAGATCTTTGTAACACTACACTTGTTTTTCTCATTACTTGTGAGAAACCACTGTATTCACAATTTAGTTGCAACTGTCCTGTATATCTCTGGTACCGAGGAGTCACCTAGCATTTTGGCCAGTAGGGCATGTTAGTACATCTAATGTATGTAAGAAATATATGTTGCCATAATAATTATGGTATAAGAACTTCTTGCATGATAAAAGACAAAGAACCTCAGTGCACAAGCACTGAAGCAATGGTTACCCCATAGGGCATTGGCCAGGAAGCCAACTTTCAAAGAAATACAAAATCACACATACCCCCAGAATGCAGAGCATCATGGGCTGTATATGCAAATCACCACTGCATATTATGCTGGTTCAACTTTAAGAAGAAATGCATGGTGCCAAAAGGCCTCTCACACAGTCTGTAAAAGGTGCCAGCAGAGAGACACAGACATGTGTTTCATCCCACCACGACTCATCAGTGTGCCTCGTCTGCATGACACCCCAGTGGAATGAACCAGCTACCCTAAGATGGTCTATCTGGGTTATGTTGTGGTGAACCCAGTAAAAACAAAAAACAAATTAAAAGACAAAGAACCTAAGTGCACAAGCACTGAGGCAATGGTTACCCCATAGGGCATTGGTTGGGAAGCCAAGTTTCAAAGAAATACAAAATCACACATACCCCCATAATGCATAGCATCATGGGCTATATATGCAAATCACCTCAGAATGTTATGCTGGTTCAACTTTAAGCAGAAATGCATGGTGCCAAAAGGCCTCTCACACAGTCTGCAAAGGGTGCCAACAGAAAGACACAGACACGTGTTTCATCCTACCAGGACTCATCAGTGTGCCTCATCTATATGGCACCCCAGTTGTATGATATTTTTACCCCGAGTCTCTCATCATATCCCAGAGCACAGGGAATACTCTGGCTTCCGGTATACCAGCAGTTAAACAGCCACCTGGAACTGCACCACCTACAGGCTGACCAACAGCATGGTTTTAGAAAAAAAATACAGGACCGAAACGGCACTAATAAGCTTCATCACTGAAGTATACGAGGCCTTGGACCAGAACAAAATGTTAGGGGCAGTGTTCATTGACCTGACCAAAACATTTGATCTGGTTGACCACCAGCTACTCATTGAACAACTAAGGGGCCTAGGTCTGGATGCAACAGCCCTGAAATGGTTCACAGACTATCTCAGTGGAAGGTCACAAATGGTTCGGTGGAATGGAACTAAGTCAGACGAGTGCCCAGTACCAGCAGGTGTTCCACAAGGGTCAATCCTAGGCCCCATGCTCTTCTCCCTGTTCACCAACAACCTCCCCCAACACTGTGGAGGGGCAAAAGTCACACTCTGTGCTGACAACGCAGTGCTGTACAGGACAGAAAAAGGACACAGGGTCCTTAAATCAGGAATTGATGCAGGACTTTGCTGCCCTCGAAACCTGGTGCCAGGTCAACAGGCTGGCCCTGAATAGCAAAAAGACGAAGGCCATGCTTTTTGGCCCCAAAAAACTGGGCCCACAGAGATCCAACTTCCTATCCCTCTCCACCCGTGATGGTGTAGGGATACTGTAGAAGTAGTGGGCAGCATAAAGTACCTAGGTATGTACCTTGACCAGGAGGTCTCCTTTAGGAAGCACGTGGACCACCTTACAAAGGCAGTAAACCATAAGCTGGGCCTCCTATACAGACTGAACCCATTTCTAACCAAGGAAACTAGAATGGCAATCAGTAACGGGACAATCCTCCCCACCCTCTTCTACGGAGCAACCCTTCTTCAGTCGCTGATGACTATGGAAAGACAGCGACTAGGTGCACTCTATCACAGGGTCAGCCGGTTTACAGCCAGGCCACAAAGGACGGAACACCACTGTCAGGTGCTCCAGGCACTGGGTTGGCCATCCCTGGAAGCCAGATTAGCTTACCCTTCCCTGTGCTTGGCTTTTAAGCCACTGCAACCTGGGGCCCCTTCTGGACTACAGAATCTTCTGGTCCACAAGACGAATAGACGCAAACTCAGATCCACTGATCGGACACTACTAGAAATTCCCAGGGCCAGATCACCCTTAGGGCAGTGATCGGCCAGGGTTGCCCTCCCAAAACTCTGGAACAACCTCCCGAGAGAGATACAGGACAGCTCCACTACTGAGGTTTTCAAGAAGGGGCTAAAAATACGCCTTGGGAAGGCGTCCCCGTGCCATTGCTCCATCTAAGGTCCCCCAAAGGGGTCCAATATAGGGCCTTATCTCCGCTGAAACACAAAAGACATAGGAAACTGAACAGAACTCATCCAATAGATGGGTGGTAGAGCCCATTTCTGCACTTACATAGGTGTTTTAATCCATTCAATGGTCTGTTCTTAACAAAAAGTATTGACTTGTATCAGTCCCTGTACTATTTTATGTGTTCAGTCACTCAATGTAAAACCTGCTGTAATGTACCTATCAAAAGTATTGTTTTTTCGCCTCCCTCTAGGTACTTGTAACTAATCCCGGTCCACCCCTGAAAAAGGGACCGTGAGGTTCCAGTGGGTCACCAAAATTTAAATAAATAAATAAACCACTGTGGAATTTTACCATTTTCGTTCTGAGTTTTTATTTGTGGAATGTCTAAGAGTTCTAATTCATGTATTATCTTTATAAACATACTGCATTTATCCTCTGTGTTAAGATCAGTGAGTAAGGTTTCTCAGTCATATGAACTTAGAGCAGTTCTTACTTTTCCATAGTCACCCTTTCTGTAATTGTATCTTATAGCATTTGTTTTTGTGATCCTTTTTGCCCTATGTAGGTTAAAGAAAACTGTAAAATGGTTGCTACTACCTATGGGGCTACGGATCTGGAGATCATTAATATCCAGGGTTAGATTTGTCAGCACTAGATCTAGAATACTGTTTCCCCTAATGAGTTCAGAAGGGTTAGGTACAAACTCTCGACTGTTTGTTTCCCATCATGAATTGTACCGTCACTAAATTCCCAAAACGTTTATTCCCGACTGGTACCCTATACCGAATATTGCTATCCTGACTATTGTAGTGTCAGGTGATTTGTGGGTAACTTACTTGCCGAATTATAAGCAATACCTGAATTCACACATACAAAACATCTTCACCAAAGTATAACACACGTGCTGCGATGCTGCTCTTTATAAAAGTATAGAACCACAGTGCGATGACAGCTTGACATTAGCACAGAATACAACATCAGAAAACATTGGGACAACTGAAATTAAACTGTACATTGAATGTAGTTTTGTTGTTAAGTCTCCACTGGTTCAGTCACACAGTTGCACATCGAATGCGACATCAGTGCGTCAGTAGTTTATTATTTCTGTAGTTCATTATTCCGGGCGCATCAGCACACACTGGCCCAGAAATTCAAAAGGGTTGCTCCATGCGCAACTCCAAAAATGCGCCATTCTGCGATATTCAGAAGGGGCTAGTTGCGCCACCAAAAACATGCTGAGCAACAGCGCAATGGAAATGAAGGCATGCGCAACAGAAGGGGGCGGGTCCATGCATAAAGTGCGCAATGCGAGCATCGAACATTGCTAATGCCGCAAGAGTGGCTCAGCGGAAGTTGCGCAGGGAAGTGAATTGAGCCAAAATAAAAGGCTCAAGGAAGTGGCGCAAGAACCTAGCAGGCCGAAAACTGGGGAGAGACAGAGAGAGAGAGAGAGAGACAGGAGCTGGAAGGGAAGAGGGACAGTGGGTCCAGGAGGACAGAGAGGCCAGTGGGGGTGCCGGTGCAGTGGAAGCAGCAGTGGGGGCACCGGGGGTAACACAGGAACAGCAGGGGGCAGAAGCCGGGAGATGGACAGTGCCAGCTTCCACATGGAAGCTATGTTAGGGGTGAGACACCATGCTGCAGGGGACGTGGCAGCGGAGGAGGAGCCGTGCAGTAGGTACCCCGACAGGCGGTATTGTGCCCGCATCAACCGGAGCTGTACACAGACATCGAGTTGTGGGCCAGTACTGCCTGAACAGGGCAAACTACGAGACGGCTCTGCGAGCTGTGCAGTGATGTGATGCAGGCACCCTCATGACGGAGTCACGCTCTGTCCGGTAGACCAAGGTGACAGCCTGCATGTGCCTGCTCGCCACGGGCACCTTCCAGAGGCCAACAGGGGACACCACAGGCATTACACAGTCAGCCACGTCACGCATCCTCACCCAATTCCTCAGCGCACTGCTGCCTCATGCTGCGGAGTACATCCATTTCCCCAGCACCACGGCAGAGCGTACAACAAACATGCAGGAGTTCCACAGGGTAGCACGTATGCCTGGCATGCTAGGGGCCATAGACTGCACCCATGTGGCCATTTCACGCCACCTGGCCCCGACGGCCAGGCATATCGGAACCGAAAGGGGTTTTCCAGTGTCAACTGCCAGGTGGTGTGTGATGCCACTGGGTGCATTATCAATGTCTGTGCCACACACCTGGCGGAGCACATGATGCCTTCATATGGCACCAGTCTGCACTGTGCCATGATTCGAGTGGGGACATCCCCACGGGTCATCTAGTGGTGAGTACACATGTATGGAATGCAAACTCTGGGCAAGGGTGGGAATGACACAGGTGCCATGGTAGTGGCACACAAGGATATGGGCAATATGGACCTGACATGACACTGATCTCCACTATCTCCACACAGGTGACTGCGGATACCCACTCCGTCCCTGGCTGCTCACACTGTACCGGCGCCCCACGACCCCAGCGCAGCTATGCTTCAGTGAGGCACATGCCGCAACATGTAACATCATAGAGCGGGTGTTTGGGATGCTCAAGGCACGCTTCCGATGCCTGGACACCTCCGGCGGAGCCCTACAGTACAGCCCCCAAAAGGCCTGTGGGATATTCCTGGCCTGTTGCATCCTGCAACATGGCCAAAGACCATGGGATAGCCGTACAGGTCCAAGAGGGACAGCGATGGGGGCATCGGTGGCTGTGATGATGTTAGTGATGAGCACCCCCAGGACGGAGGGACCCCGACTGACCCGCAAGGCCCAGCTGCACGGGACACCATTGCAGAAGAGCACTCACGCCAACACAGGTAAGTCAAGGGGACATGTGCAGGCAACACTGTCCATGCGCAAACCACAGGCACACAGGGGAACACACCGTGCATGAAGGTCAGGGAGTTGAAGGTTCAGGCATACCAACACACCATCAGAGAGGTGAGCACTCATATGGACACACACACACACCAGGCAGCATACATGGGCAGCAGCACAGCACTGCGGAAATGACATTGCCAACACACAGCACCACCAACCACCCCACCACCTGGACTGTCCCACGTCGTGTGTGTCAGGACCTGGGCACTTGCACCTTGGTGTACAGTGCAATGCAGGCATCATCATGCACACGCACCTGTGGACAGCAGTTGGGAGAGTGTGCAGGTGGTCCGTGTGTCAGCTTGGTGAGCAGAGCACCCAGCAGTGCACTGCCCACCATGACACAGACAGGGCCTGCACTGGGAGACAGCTCAGTCAGGTAGCACTGTCCCACGGCCACCACGGATGCGTGGGCGGCCCCACCGTGGCCCAGCAGCACTGGCAGGCTGAGCAGGGGCCACATCGGGTGGTGCTGGTGCACCACCAGGGGTCCCACTGTGTGAATGCGACCTTGCCCACACAGGGGTCTGCATCCTGCCAAACAAACTTGCACCAGGGGTGCTCGGGATGCCCACAGCAGAACCTGGCATCGACAGGCCTGGTGTCGCACGACACCGGGAACGGGGAGTGGAGAGCGCACTGTGTGGGGTGTGTGGTACAGGGGCACCTGACAGTGTGGCCAATGCGTCCGCGACAGAGACCACTGCCTGGGTCAGCCTGTCAATGGCAGCGGTCACATCCGTCCACTTATAAGGACCAGCTCGCTCGGTCCCGAGCACACTCCCTGCTATGCCGCTCCCACGGACACAGACAGTGCCTCCACGGACCTTGCAACCCGCCCACTGCAGCTGTGCGGTCCTGCAGCAGGCGGGTGTCCTCGGCGTCAATGGGTACTGTGCCCCAATGGCGCCGTGATCCCCAGGGTGTGGACGGTCCTGGTGCACAGCACCTTCTGAGGGTGGCTGTTCGCAGGACCAGGTATGGAGTGGATCAAAGGGCGGTGGACATGTGCCACTGCTTGACACTGTACCCCCAGACCTGGTGTGCGACTGCTGCTGCGCCTCCAGCTGCTGAGCCCTAGGTCCACTGCCCTCCGTACTGGCAGCAGTACCCAGACACCTGCACAGCACGGTGCTGCCCGCAGTGCTGACAGGCACAGCCTGGGACTGTGCCAGCATACTGGTACACAGGTGTGAACCAGGAAGGCCCAGGGGCATGTGCTGGCCTGCCATGTGTCCGTCATGGGACACACACCTATCACTGCCCATTGCAGGCCTGCTATCATCAATGGTGCAGGTGCGTGCCACTGCCATAGGCACAGCATGCTGGCATACCTGCATGCCAGACTGCTGTGACACAGGCTGTGCACCCCCTGCACCCGTATCACTGACACCGGTTGTTGGCCCAGCGTGCATGCTGCTGCAGTGCCCGCGCTGGCTGGTGGCGGTGGATGATCCCCTCCTCCACGTCCAGCAGGTCTGCATCACTGTTGGACCCACCACCACCACCGTCTCCTGAAGATGAACAGGATCTGTAACAGAAAGAGAGTACATGTGAGTGCATGAACAACAGCCCCCCAACAACACCACCATGTCATACCATGCAGTGATGGGCTTCCACCTGTCTGGAATCCTCCCACATGATCGCCCGCAATGGCACTTTCGGCTGCATGGCACAACCAGTGTCTCCTCTGTAGGGGTCAGCTGCAACACCACTGGTGGGCCCCCACCAGTGCCAGCACGTCTTGCCCTGAAGGCTGCACACCTCTCCTTCAGCCTCCTGCGGTCAGTCCCCATCTTCTTCTTGCATTCCTGCACGGCGCTGGTGGCTTCCGTGCAGGTTGACGCCTGAGCTACCCCTCCCATACAGCTGCATCGTTCCTGAGGGTGCCCCTCCGTCCACTCACTAGTGGCTCATCCTCCAGGTAGGCCTGGAAGAGGGCCTCCGTCTCTGCCGCGGTGAAGTTCAGCCTCCTCCTACGCCCGCCGTCCACACCCTCAGCTTGGCTCTGGTCAGTCATGGTGATCTGTATGGGTGGAAGTGGACACCTGTCACTGTGCAGTCGACAGCATTTCCCCATGAGCATAGCTGCCGGCCCTGGGAAGCCCCCCATGTTTCCACTCCACATGGCAGATACTGATCGAAAGGGTGCCCTTTGTCCCTTTCTAAGTGCCCTTTTCATGCTCAGCCCCCTCAGCCTTTATCATCCTCCGCCCATGAGCATTGTCCTGAGCATCACACAGCATGTAACTCACCTCTCACCTGCAGTAACCAAATCTGGCCAGCACAACCCACTGTTGCATTTTTATAGCGCAACACATGCAAATGAGGTGTGGCGCAACTTTAATGACATGCTAATCGCGCCACTGCGCCTTTGAATGGCTGATCGCATGATTTGCATATGTCGGCTGAATATCGCGTAGTTGCGCTTTGCATGTCTGGAAGATCGAGCTGAGCCAATGGCGCGGGTTTGTGGCTGTGTGCCACACTGCATTGAGCATGCCCAGACAGCTTACGCATGCATCTATCATGCTGCAGACCTGCTGAGCCGATAGGCGATTCAGACCATGGCCACCATTGTGCCAGTGGCGCTACAGCACTGGGCACGATATGGCGCTATGGCACTACCGCGGCGATAGTCCACTGTGGCACTGGTGCTCAGCTTAGGCAGTTGCATGCAGGATGCCTATAAAATCCTATGGCGCTGTGCGTAAGCCTTGCGTCATGCCGCTGACACTGTGTATGCCCTCTGACCCTGGCGCTGTTGGCATGCCATGTGTAACATCCTATTCTGCGGCTGTCTGGTGACAGCGCCATATAAAAGTAATGACCTGTTCGAACAGCGTGATTGGAGCCTGTGGTGGTCTATTGTCAACAACTCCCGCTCGGGATTCTGGCGCAGCGGGCGCCATATTGCCTGCTGTAAAGTTGGTGCCATGGCTAGGAGGAGGGCGGTGTCCTGGAGCCAGCTTGAAGTGGCTAACCTGGTGGCCTGGTGGAGCCCCCTGTGAGGCACTGTATGGTGAGGCCCCCTCACCATGCCTAGGACCCATGTGGCAGCAAGTGGCCACTGACCTGGTGGAGGTCACTGGCGGGGCGGTCTGCTGAGCAGTGCCGGCACGGGACAGTGATCTCCATGAAGAAACGGAACTCTTGACACGGCTGCGTTCACGTGCCAGGCGGGCGTGGTGCCTGAGCCAGGTGAGTGTACCATTTATGCACCTATATTCTCTGTAGGGGTGTGTGTGTGCTTGGGTGGCTGTGCATAGGTGCCGCTCGGACACGGTGGGCTGTGTCAGTGTGTGCAGCTGTGCGATGGATGGTTATGGCTGTGTGGGCAGGCACTCTCACTGGGGCAGGGGCACTCTGCTTTTGAGTCACACTGATGTTTGTCTCAACATATGTCTCCCACAGGCCGGATTGTGAGGACACAGGGCCAGGGTGACGTGGGCTGTGCCAGGGCCCCGGTACCGGGGGGTGTTGTGCCCCAGCAGCAGCAGCAGCGTCAGACCCAGCTGCTGGAGGAGTGTGAGTATCATTACTTCATGGATGCTATTGCATGCTGGGGAGGCAAGACCACCAGCCATGCGGGACACAACCAAAGGGGAGGTCATAATTCCACTATACAAAACACTAGTGAGTCCCCACACTGGAGTACAGTGTACAGTTCCGAGACCATACCTACATATGGACATGGACTGGGTGGAGAGGGTTCAGAGGAGGCGACCACGGATGGTGCATGGATTGCATCACAAGTCCTATGCAGACAGGTTGGCGGAACTGAACATGTACTCCCTGGAGGGGAGGGTGGGGATATGATGGGGACATACAAGTATCTTACAGGGGGGAACAGAGTGCAGGAAAACAGTATTTTTAAGCGTAAAGGATGTTCCAGGACTAGAGGGCATGGGATGAAGTTGGAGGGGGGACGATTCAGAGGAAACATGAGAAAGTATTTCTTCACAGAACGGGTGGTGGACAAGTGGAACACCCTGCCAGAGGAAGTGGTGGGGGCTGACTTGGTCACAGGATTTATGAATGCATGGGTTAGCCATAAAGGAATTCTGGAGGTCAGGGTAGGGGCAACAGACTTATAGGACAACAGAGTGAACTTACAAGGTCAAATGGACAGACTGGGTGTCCCATAGGCCCTTATCTGCCGACACTGTCCATGTATCCATGTATGTAGGCATGACACAGGTGACCTGCATCACAGTGCAGTATCACGGCACGTCTGTGTATCGTCACTGGTGGTCCAGGCATGCACTGGGCACATAGCTGTGTAACTGGCATCGCGCCACGCTGCCACATCACTCTGCCAGCCTAGTTTGTACTGTGATTGATGTGGGCAGTGTGTGGTGAGTGGTGCTATAGCTGGTGCTGCCTGTTTGTGATGGCCATGTGCATGTTCACTGTGGGTGGGTGCACGCCATCACAGGTGCGACATTGGGCTATATGGCTTGCAGGTTGGGTGGTGTTCAGGGTTGTGGTCAGTCACAGCCATTGACTGTGTTCCCATTTTCCCTAGGCCTCGAGGTTCTAAGGAGGATGCAGCGGGATGTCTGTCACCTCACAGAGGTCAGCGTGTGGCTAGCCACAGGATCCTCACAGCGTCTGGAGGCATGGAGCGCCATCAGGAGGCAGACTGGAATGGGGCACCAGCAGGGGGAGGACCAGGAGCCGGCTGGGCCGTAGCCCGCATTACCCTTCCCACTTCTTCCATCCCTACCACCCTGCCTTCCCTCTCCAAGTTTTTAATCCCTCCCTCTTGAACACCCCTTCCTTGTACCCATCCCCCCCTTGTAAATAGTTTGTATTGTTCTTGTTGCACTATGTTTAATATACATTTCTATTTTGATATATGAATACTGTGTTGGTCTCTGATTTGCAGCTGGCTATGGGTGCTCAGTTGCAGGTGTGTACATGCCATCTGGGCTGGTATGGTCCTGGGTGTGTGTGTGTGTGTGTGTGTGTGTGTGTGTGTGTGTGTGTGCATGTGTGTGCATGGGGATGTATCTCCAGCATGGCAGTGACTTTCGGTTGGTCTTGCCATCTGCCCACCCACTGCTGGGTACACAGTGTGTCTGGCTTGTAGGCTTCTGTGTTGCATGGGGCTGGCGTGTGCTGGGGGTCTGCATGGTTTCCTGCAGTGCCAGTCACTGCACATGGGTGGTGTCTTGGGGTCACAGTGCAGGGTGCGCTGTGCATACGGGGGGCTGATGTGCACTGTGGTTGTCAACCCCCTGTGTGTGGCACTCTCCACCTGCCAGTGGTTGTGCTGGGGTGTCAGGGCTCTGCTATGCTTTGTTGGCTTGTCCCCATGGGCACGTGGATCATCCGTCCCACCCCCAGTGATGCTGTGCTTGGGGTGTGCCGGTGTGGTGTGGGTTCTGCAGTGTGTTCCTGTGCCCATGTGTGGCATGGCTGGTGGTGGGCCCCAGCCTGCCTCCCTGGATGTGCAGTTCCATTGCTCTGGGGGGCTGTGCTTGCGCTATGGCAGCTCTGGAATGCTCAGCTGAGCTTCCACAGTTGTGCCATAGCGCAACATTTTGGCTCAGCTTCTCCTTCCTGGTTGCACGATGGCGCAGTATGTGCGATATTCAGACGTTGGTTGCTTGCGCAATTTGCTCTCTTCATGTTTGAATATCGCACCTGTTGCGCATTTGTGCAACTGGTTTGCGCTTGCTCCTGCTGTTGCGCCAGTTTTGAGCGCAGTTTGAATATCCAGGCCATTGTCTATGGCAGTTGCTTCTTTATGTCCAATGGTAACGAATCCATGCAGAAAGTTTAAAATCATTCTTTATTTATGAAACAAATATTAAAAATCATCATGTTTTCCAGTGCTGTGGTCGAGGATGGAATGTTTCACTGGTTTAGGTTGTGGGCAATTCCATGCAAATACTAGTCACAGATCTAGCATTTCTGTCCTTCAGTATGCTGGAAATTTCTCCCTTTCTTGCCACATATCGTTTTTTTCTGTGGTGATTTTGGAAGGCCTCTGTTAATCTGTACAACAGTGCTAATTGTGACTAGTTGCTCCTTTTGCAATTCTGCAACAAATCTCTATATGCCGACATGAGGTGCTCCTATTAGTTCAGCCAGTCGTCGATGCCAAGCTTCAACATTATTTTGGGTACGTGGGAACCCTGTTGACATTTGTTCATGTATTGACCAACAGGATGGCTGAAACGGGGGGCGGGGGCAAACTGTTGTATTATTTCTCATCCTCCTTCTAGCATGGCCAAGAACATAATCATCCTCAAAACATTCCACTAGTGCTGCGCTTGATGGTGGCGTGCCATTCTTCAGTTCTAAAAAAGCTCAATTTCATCTGCAGGAAGGAAAGACAATGCCACTAGTTGTCTCAGTTTCAGACTAAAGCCTGCATCAGTACCATATTCTTTAGCAAGACCCAAGCTTTGTATCTTGCACCATATAAGCTGTCCGAAATGGAATAGACAACCCTTATTCAAACTGTCAGGAAACTCAGACTTAGACACATTAATAGTTGCCTGCTCGAAGTCAATAATAATTACCTTGGGTGACACAGTGATGCCATATTCGTCTGCTGTATTGTGCATGTCTTGAAACAGATGAATGTAACAATCCTGGGATTTAGAGAACATCAAAGCAAATAACAATGGCACAATACGGGCAGTTTCTTGTGTGCCAACTGCAGCATGTATGGAATACAGTTGTCTAAATAAAGTAGGAACAGTTTTAAAGGTTCCGTCCATGGCCCAGAATTCTGCCACTGAGCTTTTCCATGTTCTGCTTAGTTGTGAAAAATTATTATCTTGTCCTCAACAATGATGACTCCTTTGCAAGGAACCTCGGGTCATTCGTATTAAATAGATGGTCTGGAAAGACCAAATAATTCAAGGTTCTTGGTTCGGGTGTGCTAACATTATGTCTGGAACATTTCACTATCTGTTGCAATGCTTGTCGAGAAGGCATACATTGCATAACCTCTTGTGATACCTGTGACAATTCGTGCTGTATCAATTGGGCCTGTGTGTCATGCGTGCCTACAGCCCTGTCTTTGAGTGAAGCGAGTGCAGAAGGTAGGGGTCAATCTGTGGCATCAGGAGCTTGATTACGCTCTTCCTGCTTTCGCAGGTGATGTTGTCCCCCAACCAAAATAGTTGATGCTGTACCTAAGCAGTTCTTCCCCTTTCTGCTCTGGCAGCACCAGGAAAAAAGGTCACCACGGCTTCTTTCTTTGACGTACAGGTAGCTATTAATACAGAGATGAATATCGCCTTGCTTTGAGGATGCCATCTGACATACAACTGCTACCTCAGCCATCTCAGTCATTCTGACAAAAGAGACAAAGTGCAAGGAAGTCTTATGAGACTTTTATTGAACAGCACCCACAGCTGAGGCAGAACTGCATATTTTATTCAATTATTCAATTACAGTGAAGAGTACTTATAAAACGGCAAGAACAAATCTAGAAATCTCATTGGCCAAGAGAGATCAGCTGACCATACATTAAGTCTCTATATACGCATAGTCATCCTGGTCCTAAACCACATCACACAATGAGCAAATCAGTCCTCCTACAACCAGAACTATCTTCCATCAAGCTCCCTACAACCAGAACTGATCTTCTACCACAAACATGGCTGCTACCTTTACACTGTAGAAACCTACAACTGGGCCCTAAAATTAAAACTACCTTAAATATAAAATAAAACAAATTAATTAAATGTTGTTTACCAGATCATCACACTCTCCTTACACACATAAACAAATTAGAAACATTAAGTATCGTTTATAGTTTTCATTACAACTGTTTCTTTGCTGACAGTGAAAAATCCCCAATCTAACTTTACCTGCTCATCAGGGAAATCTCTTCTGCTTGTCCTGACAGTGAGATAATTGAGTCTCTGGCTCTAAAACAGTCCTTTGTTGTCTGTGTGTACAGTATGTTAGCAGAGGAACCTTCTGCTAGTAGAACTGAACAGAATTTTGAATCCCTGTATTCCATGGTAAACATCCCATGATAAACATTCCATTTCCTGAATGAAGAAAGTAAGCAATAATAGTATATAAACAAAGCGAAAAGGTGGTAAATGACTCACCCTGCTATTTATCTTTTAGGACAGAGCGAGCAGTTCATGATGCGGTCAGTGAGTGTGGCAGTTTTGAACCACGCTCAAGCTTGCAGCATTGAGGAACTGAGAAGCCTCTGTTATGGCTTCATTTTAGTTTTGTCTAGAGAGTGAAGAGAATGAAATAAAGTAAGGGGGTTATCTGTCATACTTTACAATGAGGAAAACAGCACTTGTGAATTGTTGTGGCTGGCAGGGGAATATGAAGCTTAAGTGGGCAGGGAGGAACACACTGTATAACACTACTTTAATCTAGCACCAATAGGCGGAAGGACTATTTTATGTTAAAAGCACAGATTCATTTACATTTTTACTTATTTAAAACTTTGTTTCAAAATAAAAAAAACTGCTTCTGAAAATAAAGGATCATTGTATAAGTGCAATAAGACACTCCGGGGTTGTGCATTATGGTGTGATAGCCGCACTACTAGGGATGATCGGCACTCAGCCTTCGGTCTCGTGCCTAACTATGCTCCTAGGAGTGCGGTTATCACACCGTAATGCACACCCCATTGTGTCTTATTGCTTACATGCGCTACACCTTACAGTTACTAAAGGTGGCGCAGTGAACAGATGGATCCCAAACTTACTTTCAGGCACTTTTACTTTTAGTTCTGACTATCTATCATGCCTTCAGTTTTGGCGCTGTAAATCCCATGAGTACAGTTACTTTAGAGTGTAACGCTTAATGAAGGAATGCCGGGCATTTGTGTGTCGGTAATTTTCAAAGTCAGTGTAGTGGTAATCGGGATAAAAATAGTCAGGCAAATGGCTGTGTCAGGGAAACAGTTACGGGAATTTGTTTGTTGGGTAATAAGCAGTCAGGAAATAGTACGGATCCCATTCAGATACTATTTGTTCAAGACCACAAGAGAGGCGCGTACAGTATCTAGGAATTTATCCTCTATTTGGACACTAGCTGTTAGATTTTTCCAATCAATGCCCAGATAGTTAAAGTCACCTATAAGAAGGTTTGAGTTTTCAGATAGTTCAACAATAACTGCATTAAGTTTGTTCTTTACATTCAGTGTTATCAGATGGAGGGCTGTATATATTTCCTATGATCGTCATTTTCCCTTTAGGGTCCGTAAGATTTATAAAGCAACTCTCAATTTCAACTACATTCTCTGTTTTAAGGCCTGCTTCTGTTGTTTTAAAAATGTCCCTGGTGTATATACAGTATACACACACCTCCACTTTTCTCATGGTTTCTCTCTTTATGATAGATGTGTATCCTGGGATTGCCAAAAATCATGTGGAGGTGTCGTCCTGCCTGGTCTCTGTTATAGCTAGATGTCTATGTTATATTTTGAAAGTGTACTTGCTAGTTTGCTTATTTTAAAGATGTTTAGACTTCTAGCATTCCCTAGTAAGATGTTACACCCTTTTGGGTTTTTCACCCTGGCATTACATTCTGTTGTTGAGTTTATCCCTTTTTGCCCCTCCACCTTTAGTTTAACTGAATCTCAATTTTGTTGACAGTTTTTTTTGCCTAGTTATATAGCTTCCCCTTTTACTCAAATGCAAGTCATACCAGCTAAGTAGGTAATTCTCGTTCACAAAGGTTTCCCAGTGTGTTATACTGTATACTTGATCATTTTTTCAAGGTCCATTTCCTAAGCCATTCATTTATGGCTTTTATTTTATTGTTTATTGTACTATTAGCCCTAGGCACAGGAAGGACTTCAGAAATGCAGATTTCACAACCACATTGTTGGAGTGCATTTATAAGTGATATATAGTTACATTGGATGTCCTCAGTAGTAAATTGGTTGACATCATTTGTGCCTACGTGAATGATGACGAGGGGATTGTTTCCAGCATTAAGAAGGATGGTAGGTACCATTCTCTCCAGGTCCCTTATCCATGCCTCTCTGTGGCTGGAGCAAGTTCTATTTAGCTTATCCTTATTGCATATTTGTCCATCTGCATATTTGATAATAGAATCCCCTACGACAAATACTTGTCTATGTGCACCTGACAATTCTGTTTTCATAGAATCGTGCTTTCTTTGATTACTAGGGTCATCTGTGTGTATCTTGAAAATGCCTGCTGTTTCGTGGATTGAATCTGACTCAGCACTAAGTTCGTTTACTACCAGATTTGTATCTTTTGTAAGATTAATTATATCAGGGGAAGTGTGCACAGGGGTCATGGTCTGCATGATACCTTTCCGATGTATCTGTGCCACTATCGCCTGGGTACTTGTTTGTTGTTTTGGTTGACTATGGTGTTTGATAGAACTGATGTGACAGTTTTCTTATCAGGTACTGAACTCATTTCACCCCCTAAGTTTACATCTATTGTCTCTAGTGGAGAGAAAGAGTTTTGAAGTGGAATATTGAACTCCATGGCTCATCTCCCCTTTTTATTCTTGTCGCTCTGAACCAGATACCATTCTTCATCCAGATCCTCTACAGTTTCTTCCTCCCTTATTCATTTTTTAGACATTGGGTCTGTGTTATTTAAATTAGAAATCATAGGTACAGCCGGCCTTGTGGCATAGAGGGTTGAGGTGTGGGCGCCTTACCTAGACCCACACCGGTGACCCGGGTTCGGGGATGACTCGGGACACCGGGAGCTGGCGGGCCGAAGAGGATTGGGCATCCGTAGGGATTGCTCTTCTCTCCCAGGGGTGGGTTAGGGAGTCATCAGTCGGCAGCAGCCTCTGGTGGAAACCAGGAGCACTGCACGAAGGTGAAGGAGGGACATATACAGAAAACGTGAAAATGCTCCATGTCATGCTGGATGATGACTGCCTGGGTCTCTGAGTCCGTCAATGCCTCCGAAGCCTTCTGCCTCAGCAGCACCTCCCTGGGCCAAGATGTTGCACTGGTCTGCAGCCCACTGGCTGGTGCTTTCCCCTTGGAGGGAGGGACCCATCCGGCGAAGGTTACGATTACCGGGAGATGGCCTCTCATTTTGAGGCAGAGGCTTGGGGGCAGGACAGGTCAGTAAGCATTGGCTCACCTGAAGGAGAGGTTGGCATGGATGCAAGCTGGGGAGAAAAGAAATAACCACACAAAAAAAAGAAATCATAGGTACAGGTTCTGATGGCAACTCCTTTGTGGGTGCCTGGCACTGAGAAAATACTTGGGAAGTAGCTGTGTCATTTGAATTACTGTAATGCTCTTTGTGTCCCTTAGCTGATGTAGGTGGTAACTCTATTGAGGGTCCTAAAAGTGACAGAGCTGTGTCTCTTATATTAATTTGTAGCTCTGTTTGTTTCTTGTTTAACCTGGGTTTATCTATTTCTATTTCTGTTCTCACCTGTAATCTAGAAGCCATCTCTCTCTGACTGGCTTCTAATGCAAGTAGTCTTTCATTGAAACTGCTGCTTTCATGTGACATTTTTTCATTTTGCTTGCATTTTTCACATTTGAAAGATTTCAGTAAAAACACTTTATTAGTTAGTGTATACATAAGGCAGGATACGCACTTCACACCTACTTCCCCCTCCAGGGTCATGGTTGTTTCTGTCATTTTTTCGTGTGGTGTAGTTGTAGTAATTTAAAGTTCACAATCAAAACTATCGGTGAATGATAGAGCCACTTTAGTGTTCAGACAACAGCCAAGCCTTATTAAATAGAGCCTTATTAAATACTGTGTTAATAACAACAGGCTATACAAGATGCCAATGTGTCAGTGCCCCTAGTTGTTATGCACTAACACAGAATTTGTCAAGACCAGCCACACACTGAGCAAAATATGGGTAAATGAAAAGCCATGTGTATGTACTCAAAGTAGAATTTTGTGTTCATGATTTACTTCCTATTCACTGCCTTCAACGCCCACCCCGTGCTAGACATGCATGCCTTTGTACTCGTCTTCGCATGCAGCACCACATGCGGCACTGCACTCACCCTGCTCACAGCAGGGCAAGTTTAAATAGCTAGCCATGACCTGAAGTCAACCAATGAAGTCATCCAAGGTAAAACAAAAATTACAATTTGCTCTATAAGCAGCCATAACGGGTGAAAACCACTCCTATGTGGACCTAGCATGTTCCTTCAGCTATCTGTGCATAATCCTGTAAAAATCCAGACCCCACTCCTGAGCTGTAGTTCCTATGGTGGCTGTGAGAAATACTGCTCACTCTTTCTGCTACCAGTGGAATGGAAAGCAGGGCTCCAAAGCGCTCAGATAGAGTGCACTAAAAACAAAGTAAAAAGTCAAAAATGCTATGGTTTAACATCATACGAGGAGTATGTTGAGGGAGGACAGTGACAGGTTGAAGCAGGCTGAGAGGCAGATTTTAAATATGAATGATTTGTTGAGTGAAACAAATGAAACACTGCATGATGAGAATGAGAAATTGTGAGAGGATCTGAAAATGGTAAGCGGTGAATAGAACAGGGAGCTTAGGGACAATTGCAAACTCAGTGGCACGTATAGAGTGTTAAAAAAGAGAGATTACTAGAGGAGTAGGGCAGAACAATGCTAAAGTTTGTCACACAAACCATAAACCCAAGATGGCAATGCTGTGCTATCAAAGGGGGGTGTTGACTGGTCATATCAAAGCGATGGGCGGTTACCCTCCTATTGACATTGTGTCATCAGGTGATGACGATTCAGATGACAATAGCATCCAAGTTGGTGGATCCCAAAGCCATTCACAAGATGGCAGACCCCATGCATGCCACTCATAAGATGGCATTCTTCAGCATCAATCCCAACATGGGAACTCCCATGGGCATTGCCAAGATGGCGACCCCCATGACGGTGGGGGGGGGGGGACATCCTCCACCCATTGCCATTATGAAAAGGGAGGATAACTCTGAAATGTATCTCATGATCAAGATGGCCATCTCAGTCCTGGATGACAGAGGAACAACAAAACCTCTTTCATGAAAGCTTCCAAAATATGCTGAAAGAGGCAGTGATCCATGAGCCGATGTTCTGTACTGTGGCGGATACCGCAGCAGAAGCCGCCCTCCACTGGGCACACTCATTCCCCTTATTGCCCGAACAGAACCAATGAGTGGTCATGAATGACCCTCTCCAGTTGGCTCACTCTGTTCAGCAAATTGCTGACAGTATAGGCCGCATGGGCCCAAGTGACAACCTCAGCTGTCATTTGGAAAAAGTCTGTTCTCAGTGTGAAATGCTTAGTCTTACACTGGACTACCAAGTCCAGATTCTCTGACAGACTGTCAACACTGGCCTCTGGAATAAAGTCCCAGAAAATACCAGGTGACTCACAAATGCAGATTTTGATGACATCGACACAGCCCTCATTTTCGCCAAGTACCCTGGCATGGTTGGCACCTTGCTGGCCTACTCCATTAAACAGTACACCAAGGAAATCCTGGTGTCCTACCACCAGTGGTTATGGTTGGCCTGCCACACTGGCAAAGCCCTCTCAGGGGAACTAGCCAACGGGGACCAAGTTGAGTACAAGTCCTTGTTCATACGGAACATGATTCTGGCAGTCCACGACAAGGTACAACCAGCAGTATTCCCTAGAACAGATAAGTTCAAGGATGTACTCGTGAGAATGTTATGAGTTTTCCAGCTTTACCTGTGGGATCTCAACTCTGGCTCAAAACCCCAGGTGGTGCAATACACCAGTGAGCCCACAACCCACTATACCATGGAAGGTAAGGCCCAGGATGGCAAAGCTGCTGCCTCTGACAGCAAACAACCCTATGGGTGAGGCAAAAGAACAGAAACAAAAATAAGCAGAACCAGAACAATCCCAACCAGAATAACCAGGGCAATTGGAATCACTGTAGAGGCCCTTCCTATGACAACAAAACCCTCCATTGGCTTCTTGGGAAAGTTCAGTTCATGGCCAACTCCATTCCAAGGCAGGCCGTAGCAGTAATCGCATCTGTGGCCTTCCCTCCACTAGGCCAAGGAGACACCAGAGTCTCCTCTGAACATGCCAAAACAGACCCGGATTACAATCTGCTGTCAGGCGTGGCTACTACCACACAGGAGTCCCTTTACCCCATCCATTACCTGGAAGAGGCCCAGCGAGACCCTGCAGGCCTACAGTTCCGGCAGCCACCAGAAGATACAGGTGACAATGATAGTTCAGATTGACTATTACAGGCCCCAGTCTACACTGTTAATCAAATCACCATTGATAGTAATGAACGGCCTTGCACCAAGGCCATGGTTGGGGGCCACCAGCTTGTTGTACTTTTAGATACAGGTGCAGCCATGTCTGTATTACATGATGAGGAGCCATCCTCTTCATCTTGGTCCACCAGATGAAGGACCAATATGCAAGGTGTGGATGGTACTACCCTTATCACGTACCACTCTATCTTACGTCCGGTGGTACTTGGGACCCTTACCACAAACTTTATTTTTGATCCGAGTCTGCATGCAGTTTTGGTGGCCATACCTGAAGAAGGACATTAGGTTACTGGAGACGATGCAGTGCAGGGGAACAAAAATGATCCAGGGGCTAGGGGGCCTGCTCTATGAGAGCAGGCTGAGGCAGTTGAACATGTACTCCCTGGAGGAGAGGAGGGACAGAGGGGACATGATTGAAACCTTCAAGTAGCTGAAGGGAATAACTAAGATAGGCACAGAGGGGCATTTCCAGTTAAGGAGTGGGAGGGACACTCCAGGGCATGATCTGAGATTGGTGGGGGGAAGGTTCAGGAGAGAAATGAGGAGACAGTTCTTTATGGAGAGGGTGGTGTCTGGGTGGAATGCATTACCAGAGGAAGTGGTATCCTATAATACAGTGGGCTGCTTCAAAAGGGGATGGGACAGGGTGAGGGTCACTGGAGGGGGGAGGGGCAACTGTAGATTAAAGGCTGTTAGCTGCACAATCGGGCAGACTTGACAGACAATAAAGCCTTTATCTACTGGTGATTTTGTATGTTCTTATCTGATGGTGTTCCTACACAGCTGTGTAGCTGACCTAGCCAACAGGCTATTGATCCAGATCAAGAGACAGTACCATGCTGTCACGATCCCAGAGTCACATGTCATGGCTGCTATCTCAGCCAATGACAAGAAGTGTGACATCATCCCTCTACTCCAAAACCATGAGTTTTTCAAGCAACTACTGCCCATTTTGCAGAAGCATCTTGATGCCTTTGCTAAACACAAACATGACTGTGGTAGGATGAAAACCAGCATCGAAATCCCAGGCCCTGAGCTTTGCAGACAAAGGCAGTATCCTTTTCCTGTAGAGGCCTTACCAGCACTCAGAGAAACCATTCAGTCACTCCTCCAGCAAGGAATCATTGGAACATGTGTTTCAACCCTTAATGTGCCAGTCTGACCCATTAAAAAGCCCAATGGGCATTGGAGACTCATTATTGATTACAGGAGACTTTATCAAGTCACTCCTAGCTGCTCACCTTCAGTAGCATCAGCACCTGATGTGCTAAAACTGCTAACACCGGATCACACCTGGTTTAGCACCCTTGACATCTCCAGTAGTTTTTGATCACTTCCTTTGGCACATGACAGCCAGTGCAAGTTTGCTTTCATCTTTGAGGGATGCCAGTACACCTGGACCTGTCTCTTTTAGGGCTTCCACAACAGTTCATCACTCTTTCATCTCCATATGAAAGATGCTTTACAGGATTTCTCTGCACCTCAATGCCTTCTGCAATATGTGGATGACTTACTTCTAGCCACCACCACCACCACCACCACCAAGGAGGAGCACTTCGACCTCCCTGACGAACTACTGACTCTCTAACAGAGACCTGACCTCAAGTGCAACCCTGCTGAGTTACAACTCTGCCAAAAGGAAGTTATCTTCCTTGGCCTCCATGTCACTGAGTCGGAACAGAGCCCAGCCTTAACCAAGATTCAGGGCCTACAGGACTTGCTACTACCTACCAGTGTGGCTCCACTCAGATGTTTCCTGGTAATGGTCAACTATTCCAGGGATTTCATCTCGGATTTTGCACAGAAGGCTGCCCCTCTGTATGAGCTACTCAAGAAAGATGTCCCATGAACATGGGGTCCTGCTCATACCAACATAGTCACCCTGTTGAACGAATCTTTGGCTTCTGCTCCAGATTTGATCAACCCAAACCCAGCACTGCCCTCCCATTTGGAAACTGACACATTTGACATTGCCATGTCAGCAGTGCTGGCCCAAAAGATCAGTGGGATTCTTAGGCCCATTGCATATGCATCCCAAGCGTTCTCAGCAGTAGAATTAAAGTGCAGTCTTTGTGAAAGGAGCCTTTTGGCTACCTATTGGGCTGTAAAACATTTTCTGTACATCATCCGGTATTCACCCATCCTGTTACACACTATTCACACTCCAACTAACTTTCTGCTATCAGACAGAGTGAAGGATGGAACAGTTTACAACACTAGACTGACTCACTGGTCTCTTCTTTTGCAGGATCGAGACATCCAGGTCTACACTGACAAGATGCCTTCGTTTCTGGCACATGGTCTCCTGTACAAAGGAGTTACCCCATGATTGTGGACTCCAGCCTCCTGACTTGCCTGATCTAGGCCCCTTTCATCCAGCAGCACCACAACACTTATCTGACACTTCCCTGTGTAACATCTTTACTGATGGCTGAGCCTCATACCATGAGGAAGCACAAGTGGCTGAAATGGAAGTGCTGCTCCAATATCCCAATGGTGACTGCACAAGCTTCCAAACGCTGCAGCATCACCTCATCCCAGTATGCAGAACCGGCAGCTGGGGCTTGTGTGCCTGAGCTTCTGCACCATGGTACCTCAGATTCCATCATCTTTACAGACTCTCACTGAGTCTGTTGCTTTTTGACAGAATTTCTCCCATTCTGGCAAAGAAATTCCCTTGAATCTTCTGATGGCACACCAGTTAAGTACAAAGATCTCTTTGTACAACTAGACTTTGGTCCGACGGTGTTACTATAAACTGTACATTCACAAAGTGAAGACTCACTCCAAGTCAGAACCTTATCATGAGTTCAGTGAGTGAGCAGACACCCTTGCCAAGGGTGTTGCTCGAAGGGGGGACATTTGGACAATGTCTCGTCCCATTGCCATGGCAGCAATTCATATCGCAGCAATCAAAAAGGACAATATGAAGGACAACAGGAAATTTGTCCCACTGGATTCACAGAAAAGAGAATTGTTCAGGTTCCTAGACAAAGCGCTGCATCTGACATAGGATGGCAGACTGGTGTGGAACCAATCTGAGAAACTAAACTGCAGGTTATGGGTGGTTCCAACATCACTGCGATCTGAGTTTATCCATCAGTTACGTGACACCCCAACAAGAGGACACCAGGGCATGGACAACTCTGTCAGAAGACTGAAAACTGTGGATTGGTGGCCTGGTTTGACCGCAGATGTCCAACATTACATTACAATTGTCTGATCTGTGCACAAAACAATCCAATTCCAACCAAAAGGAATGCTAAATTACTCCCCCAGAGATAATCTGGCCCTTGGCATGCAATTCAAATTGCTTTCATTGGATGACTAACACCAGAAAAAACAGCAAATATGCCTTTGTAATTACTGATTTGTTCTCAAAATGGGTTGAGGCCTTTCCCACCTTCAACTGCACAGCAAAGGCAACAGTGAAAATCCTGGTAGAACAGTTGTTTTCCAGGTGGGGCCTATCTCTTAAGGCAGAGACTGATCAAGGACCCAGCTTTACAAGTAAGTTGATGAAAGAAACACTCAAACTTCTCGGTGTACACCAGAAGTTTCACATTCCCTATCACCCTCAGTCTTCAGGTCAGCTAGAAAGAGCCAATAGATGGATAAAAAACATGTTAACCAAATTCATTGAGGACAATCCCAAGGACTGGGATTCCCTATTGCCCTTACTACTCCTTATGGCAATTAGGGGCACTCCTGCATCCAGTAAACCTCCATTCGAGTTTATGACTGATAGACCCATGAGACTACCTGAACACCTGTTGATTGATCTCAACACACCCACCGCAGACAGAGTGACCGTAGATACCTATGTTGCTAAACTTTTTTATTTTTTTATTTTCTTATTTTTGGTCCAGTTCCCTTCCCTTCAGATCTCGTTTGCCTGCCGCCCCCATGAACCGTCATGCTGGGAGCCTTCATTTTTAATATTTTTTTTCCTGGGGGCAGGGACGTGCAATGACATCCAGCGTCCACCCCTCCCCCCTGAACATTCAGGCACTGGTCGCTGTGGTACCCCCGACCTCTGCCAGGGGTCTGTCAAGCACCGGACACACTCCCCTCCCTCACCCCAGAGAAGGAGAGCAGTCCTCCAGATGCTCCATCCTTCTCCCCCCAGCTGGCCCTCCGACGCCCTGGGTCCTTTCCCGAACCCAGGTTACCGGCATTGCAAGCAGAAATGCAACCGCTGCACCGCCAGGTCAGTATGTTGCTAAACTTAAGCAAAACTTTATCAGGACCCATCTGTATGCAGTGCATCACATAGGTAAACCCAACAACAGCCTAAGTTTAATTTTGACAAACAGGTAAAAGATGTGGACTGGCAAGTTGGAGACCAGGTAATGGTACTTAGAGTTGCACATTCCACACACTCCTTCTCCAACAAATGGGAAGGCACCTACCCCATAATCAGCAAATTGAGCCCCGCAGTACATCAAGTAAGGATCATTCATTCAGGGAAGACCATTGATAACTGGCTACATGCCAATCAGTTGAAATTGTACAAAGGAGACTAATTACTTTTCCTAACTCCATGGGTGGAATAGTACATACTGATCATTGTAACACTTGGACAGCTGGTTCTGATCACTGTATGATTTTTGTAATATAAAAATGAGCTATTGAATGTCTCTCATGAGAGATGCTGAGACAGCCTGTGGGATGACACACACACACACACACAGGTTTTAGATACAAGGTGTTACCTGGAAGGCCAGGAGATAATTACAGGCTAGAAGATACCTAAACTAAAATTCCAGTTTATCTAGCTTTATTGTAGCTGGCCAGCTGGCAGGAAAGAAAATATCCATTTTATAACATTTAGAGGAAGAGAGCAGGTTATGATGCTTTAGTGCAACGTCATAAAAGATTATTTGATGTGTCCTGGGAAGAAGAGCAAAGAGGGGGTGTTATTTAAAGAGTGTCATAATTTGTGAAATGAGTTTTGCTGAAACTTATTTAATTTACATCCTGATTGATAAGACATCCTGGGTGTATAATTTTTTGTATTCTGACAAGGAGGAGCTAGGTGACCTCATGCAAAGAGGTTGGCAAAGCCAGTTTTAAACAGTATTCTGTTTTCCACTAAGACACATGTTTGGACTCTCTTGACAACATCTGTCTATCAGCACTGTTAGCAGAAATACCTTACATAGACAACTAAGTGTATGTTTGGTAGGAAATTGCACTTTTAACCTTATTATTTTAAGTGATTGTATGGTTTTGTGATATATGGTTCTGTATTTACATTTTACCTTTTTTATCTATTTTTTAGTTAACCTCTATTTAAAGCAACTACTTGTGAATTTGAAATTCTTTCTTTGAAGTGAAGCATGTATGGTTACAGTTGCCACTGGGCATTGCTTTATGGTAATACCAAACTAGGAACAGGTAAGAGTTTATCTGAGGTCATTTCATACAGTTTGTCAGGGTTCATTTTGTACTTGGTTAGGTGCCCTAGGCGAAAGATATCTGGCATCCCCCGAAGAGCAGAATTATCTGAGCCTGTACGTTGGGTGTGCTAGCAAGAGGTTCACAGTTTGAACCCCTCCAGAACTTGAGACCAAAGGTTGATTCGAACCCACAAAACAGACAGGAGGGTTACCCTGTACTGTTCCTGTTCACAATACTGTGCTCCGAGATTGGCACTGTGGGAGCAGAGGGCCTGACCTGCTGAGTTGGGTTGTGACAATCATTTTCTTTCTTCCTTACAGGTATACCCACAAGATGGCTATCTTACTTCTGTTCCTTATTACAGGAGTACTTCCCATTATCCATTCCAAAGATACAAATCATGGTCCTGATACCAACACATGTATCAAGCAGCTCCTTCAGAACCTAGACCCACCAAAGCACCGTTATCTACACCCACGTAATGTATCCACCACCATACCTGGAGGAGTCAGCATAGATGTTCCCATCAAACTAATCACCATTCAGGAGGGCACAGACGCCTATCTGAATGCTATGGTCATGTCACCTGACAAATCCACACTACAAACTGAATGGCAAACTGATAGCAATGGACAATGAATTCCCATTGCCCGCCTCTCCAAAGGCACTTTCCAGGGTTGGCCCAATACCAGAATTGCAGCTAATGGTACCCTGTCTATACTTCAAGCTAATCACAAACACGCTGGTCTATACAACCTCACTGTACTTATTAATCCAACCTTTTGTGACAGTTTTCCCGAAGACTCTGCTAGAGACTTCTGTACATGGCATTACACTGCTACAGCTGCTGTGATGCTCTTTGCAGTTTCCCCTACTGAAGCAGAACTTACAGAGTGTCCTTTTCAGGAACCAGGACCAGCTAGTGGCCTGGTTGCCTCTTTCCTCTCAGGTACACTTGTGAACAATGTGCAATTTTTGCACATCCCAACTATTTGTAGCCTCTCACACTGGAATATGGCTGAATTTGGATGGTGTTCCTAAATAAACACATCTCAGTTCCATAGTACTATGTTACTGGACATTCTTGCAGCATAGCAGACATGTACTCAAGACCCAGTAGCAGGGCCACATACTACTGAACACTAAGGTGTATTTAGACCCAGACCAAATCCCAACACCAAGAAAGGCAGCAGGCAAGCCACTGCTGATATCACCGGTGCCATAGGCACTGTTTCTGAGCTCTTTGGAAAGGATATGTTCATGGAATTAAGCAGACCTGGCTGCTATTAAGAGCCAAACCTAGAAATTCCAACAAGGCATCAAAAATGATGGTCTACCCCCATTATTGCATAGTGTAGATAGGCTCAGTCATATATAGAAACACAGAAACAGAATATGTCGGCAAAAAAGGACTGCCAGGCCCACCCAGTCTGCCCAGTATGCCTATCTAACTGTTAAGACTTTGTCATTTCCTGCCACCCCTCCGGATCTAAAAGACCCTTGTGTCTATCCCACACTCTCTTGAATCCCCCCACAGTCCCTGCCCCACCACCTCCTCCTCCAGCATTCCATTCCAGTCATCTACCACCCTCTCCATGAAGCAGAACTTTCTGATGTTCTCCCTGGACCTGCCCCACCCCCACCCCACTATCTGCATATCATGTCCCCTTGTTTTGGATTGCTTCTTTATCTGGAAGATGTCCCCTACTGGCACCCTCTTAATACCCTTGATATATTTGAAGGTCTCAGTCATGTCCCTCCTTTCCTTTTTTTGTTCCAGGGAGCACATGTTGAGGTCCTTCAACCATTCCTCATATGACAAATGTCTGAGGCCCTTCACCAATTTTGTCACCTTCCTCTGGATGGGCTCCACTCTGTCCACATCCTTCTTGAGGTATGGCCTCCAGAACTGGACTCAGTACTCGAGATGCGGCCTGAAAAGACCCCTGAGGTACCCCACTGGTGACCATATCCTCCTTTGAGGGTACCCTATTAACAATTACCCTCTGCCCCCCAACCAGTTCTGCACCCACTAACCACTACCGGCCCCAGCCCAAGACATCTCATTTTGTGCAGTAGTCTCCTGTGTGGCACAGAATCAAACATCTTTTTGAAGTTGAGGTACACGTCTACAGACCCCCCCGATCCAGTACCCTGGTGACTGAGTCAAAGAACTCAAGTCGAGTTTGTTTGACATGACCTTCCCTCTGTGAACCTGTGTTGCCACCAGTCCTGTAGGCCACTGGCTTCTAGATAGCTAGTGATTCTCTTCTTTAGCAATTTTTCCATTAGCTTTCTCATGACCTATGTTAAGCTCACCGGTCTATAATTGCCTTCCTCCTCCTTGTCCCCCCCCATGGCTGTCCTGCTGTCTTCTGCCCCCCCCAACCTTCTGGCAAACTGATAGTTCTTATATTTGAGCATCTGACGTGGTCCTCGTGGTCATCAGCCTGAGCGATCAGTTTAGCCACTTGATCATTTAGCACCTTTTTTATCTCTGGTCATGTCAGATGTAGTATGTTACAGGCCACTGATCTGACACTGTGCATCCTTGATTTTTGCACTGTGGAAAGCTAAAGGCTCTGCCAGCCCAGTGACCACAGTCTGAACATGAGTTACTTGGGCTGTTTGGATTTCAAAGCCAGCTCTGACTTCTTGTTGAAGGCTGGTGATCAGAGCTGGCAGAACCGTGATTGCTGGATCTTGTGCATTCTGGTCCTGGGCAGCCTCTGATGCCGTGAGTTGAGTGTGTTGAAGCAGGATTCCCCTGTCCTTCAAATTGAAGGGGTGACTGCTTTCTCATTGATTTCTGCATTGTCCATAGTAACATGATACCATCGAATGTTTTCTTTGTTTATAGGACCTTTTTAAAAAGTCTATAATTGTCGTTCTATGCAAGTGGTTGCCGGAGTCCAGCTAGTATGAGCTCACAATGCTTGCCAGTCAGGCCACACCCTTCCTCCTCACCTCTTTTATTTGGTGGCATAATTTTCTAGTTACACCAAACTTTGAGCATTTTATGTGTTTTAATTTAGTTTTTTCTCAAGAAAAAAAAGATGGCCACTACATTTGGCTTAGAAATATCACTGTAGACCTGGAAAAGGTTAGCATTGAGAAAATAAAACTTACACATAGATGGTATTTAGAAGAGTAGATCTGACAGGTAAATTAATAGTCCTATAAACTACACCTGAGATGAGCTTTAAAAAAAAAAAAGTTGTTGCACTGCTGCTTTAAGCCTTTGGTTGTGTACTATATCTCCTCTTCCACTCTTTCTGCTGCTTCGTCGTGGACTACCCCTCTAGCACACACCGGTTCCGGGTGGTCAGGGTACCAGCATCAGGGTTCCAGCAATCAGAGCGCCAGTGGGAGATCACCGGCAGGCACAGCACCGGACCACACAGCCGCAGGGGACCAAGGGTACCAACCAACACAGCGCAGCCGGGCAGTGCCACACACCGCACACCCGCAGACTCACCCACCGAAAGCCTACGGGGCAACAGGAGTTGCATGTTTAGTGAGTGTGCAGGCGTGAACTGCAAATACTCTGTAAACTAAAGACCAACTAGGTTGTACGTCCCGAAGACAACGCATATCTGCACATGTCACATCCATACACTACCAACTAATACTGCCGACAGCTGTACAACATATAAAAGACAGTGATCTCAAAATGACAAGATCAGTCTCCAGCTCCATTTCCATACTGTGCTGTCTATCTCCCATGCTGAACAATGACGGGCTATATGATCTGTATCGAATCCACTGGACATAAACTGGATGGCCCCAGAGCAGCTAGCAAACTATTGGTTTTACTCCTCTGTCAACAACCGCCTTCTACTGGTATCTTGTTACTAGCTGTTCCTAGCAGGTCTGGATACTACCCTGTGTCGCTGTCAGAATGACTACAGCCCTGGAGGCTTACATTTCAGAGGTCCACGATCCTGCTGGACAGCGGTGTTGTCCAGTTCCCAGAGTGCAGAGTTATGAGTGTTATGGCATAGCAGTGTGAGCAGCACCACATCATGGTGCTCTACTCGCAGGCAACGCGTTGTACTCCAGAGCACTGGGTGCCCCGTTGCACAGGCGCTCTGATTGTGGGGGCGCCCTTGCTGTTTTCACCCTCTCGTTGGTGCTCTGATTGCCGGCGCCCTGACCACCCAGAACCGCACACACCACTTCCCTCTCTACTTCTCCCTCCCTGCCCTCAATGCCAAACCAGTGGTGGAGGAGGAATGAACCAAAAAGTGGGGCTCATAATTGCGTTGTGTTTTATAATCCTGAAGAAGCAAGGCATTCTGAAAAGTAATCCATGATTTATTAACAGACGTGCATAGGTTCTTCATAATAATCAAAACAGAACTGGGTCAGATATTGCAGGTTTTGAAGAGGTTTGAGAGGAGAAGAGAAGTCAGAAATAAGTTTGGGGGGGTTGAAAGGACGTGCAGAGACCTGAGAACACTAAAGTACTGGCCAGGGGAATGCCAGATGCTTTTCTGTGTAAAAAAGTGCACAAGAATGCACTTAGGCACAGAAACCCAGTTGTGGAGTACAAAATGGGTGGAGTGGTATTGATGACCACCAAGCAGGAAAGAGACCTGAGGTAATCATATTGGGTGACTTAAAGGTGGCCAGGCAGTGAGATAAGGCAGTAGGCATGGCTAATGAGATGCTGGGGTGCATACGGAGGGGAATCACCAGCAGAAAGCAGAAGGAGATGGTGTTGCCTCTATATAGATCACTGGTAAGACCCCACCTAGAGTATTGTGTCCAGCTCTGGAGACCATGGACTCGATTCATGAAAGATGACACAGGGCTTGCAGTTGCACCAAGCCCTGCATCATCTGCAGTGTGCAGTGCAGTCATGCCAACGCCCTTTGGTGCAACAGAGCCTGATTCAGAAAAAGACTGGTGCAATTGCAATGGATTATATGGTTTACAGCAGCTCACACCAAAGGTGTGGAGCAAGTCCCATAATCCAGATCCCCCCATGGCGAAAAAGTTAGACCAGGGGGGAGCTGGTCAAACTTGCATCCTCTGGTGCACCTGATCAAGAATTGCGATCAGTGCCTAAAGGCTGCTGCAAGTTTCCTGCGCTGTCCATCCAGCACACTGGGGACTTGTGGCAATGCATGTCATTGATGAATCAGGACCCATATCTCCAGAAGGACATGACAGAGTGGAGGCAGTCCAGAAGAGAGCAACTAAAATGGTGCAGGGTTCATCAAAAACTCTATGAGAAGAGACTAAAGGACTTCAAAATGTATACCCTGGAACAGAGGAGGGGATAGAGACCTCATGGGGGTAAATACAGTACAGGAGGGAAGCATTGTTTTCAGAAGATAAGCTGCTCAAAAAGAATAAGTGGACATGCTATGAAGCTGGAGGGGCAGATTCAGAAAAGATGTGAGGAAGAGGGTGGTGGACACTTGGAATGCACTGCTGGAAGAGGTGATCTAGTTGAAGACAGTGGACAGCTTTAAGAGAGGCTGTGATAGGCACAGGGGGAAGGCAAGGATCATGGGTAGGGAGGATGGGAGGAGTGGGGAGGGAGGGCAGGAACAATAGCTCAAGCTGTGGACCCTGAAATACGAGCAAACTAGATAGATCAAATGGCCATCTTCTGCTGGCTTCTTCATATGTTCCTATGTTCGTAAGTACTCCTTCATAGAAAGGGTGAATTCCTAGAACAGCTTTCCAGCAGAGGTGGTAGGGGCAAAAACAGTGATGGTTTTGGAGAAAGCATGGGACAAGCACAAATGAGTCTTAGTGGAAACGAAGGGGGTTAAGAGGAAGCTGTAGATCGTGTATGGTCTGATATAATAGTGTAGGCAGGGAGAACTGGGCAGACCAGATGGGTCTGATCCGCCATTAAATACTAGCATGTTTCTGTGTTTCTATAAATATACAGTTGCAGTGCAACTCATGGAACAGGATAGCAAAAAGGTTCCATAAAATTTTTCAAAAGTGTGTAGTTTTGTTTGCACAGATTTTTATTGTATGCAGATTACCAAAAGGTTTTAAAGTAGCCTTCTGCTGTCATGGAGAAATCCCCCAGCCTCATTTTATTGCTGCTACACTAACTATAATCTGTGCATTTGGGGGAGGGGCAAAATTCATTGTTTGACCCTTCAGCTAAAAAAGTGAGGGTTCTGATGACCCCCCCCGACCCCTTGGCTCTACTGCCTCTGAGCCAGATTCCTCATACACTGTGCCACCTTTACCTCCAAATTCTGGTTTCCCCTCACTCCTGTACCCTCTTTTGTCCCCACTTCTTCTTCCTCCCCCACTCTGGAACACTGGCCCCCTATTTTCTCTCTCCTAACCTTTCAAGGGACAAGCTTTTTTGTATCATTTTCCTAAGCTCTACTCCTCCCTCCCCCTGCCTATTCCTTCAGCCTCATCCTTCTCCTCCCTCAGATCCATTTTTTGTGACTTTGCCACCCCCTCCTTCAACTCTTTCTGATCCCTGACCCTTGTTTCCCTCCTCCCATGTTTACATCCTCCTTGTCCCTCCACAGCTGTGATCAACTATTACCATCCCCCACCCCAGGCTACTGCACATTATCTGAAAATATTCTACTCCTGAGCCTACCTCCTCCTGTACTTGCTTTGTTAGCTCGTAAATTAGCAGTCTGGGTGGTCAGATTTTGCTACTACTTGGTCTGCTCCTGTATAGCACTTGTATCTTAATCTACATTATGTCTCATCTTTATTTTGTGTTCCCTTGAATACTCTGCCTGTAATCGGTGACTGCACTGTTATTTATTTTTACTTTATTTTATGTATTTTTATTACACTTTTTCATTACCACTACACCTTACATCATGTACTCTGTTTCCATTTCCATTTCCCTCAAGTCTCATTTGGAACAAGCTGCTAAAAGCTCTATGTGTCTTTCTGGGTGAAAAGGAGGGAAGGAAGGAATGACAGAAGGAAAGAAAGAAAGAAAGAAAGAAAGAAAGAAAGAAAGAAAGAAAGAAAGAAAGAAAGAAAGAAAGAAAGAAAGAAAAAGAAAATAGATAGCTTCTGTCTAGGGCCTTTTTCTGGTAAACAAAAACTACATAAATACATTTAAAATAAAAGACAAAAACTCTGTACTAAAAATCAGTCCTTTGCACAGTCATGCTTCTTTGGCTGGTAGCCTGAGGGGTTTTCCAGTAATCCTTCATGGTGGAAATTCCAGCTTTCTGTTGTAGTGTGTGCTTGCACGTGACTTGATGAGGCAATATTTTTTTCTCAAGGCTTTCCTTCTCAGAGCAATAAAGAAATATGACTGAGTAGTGGCTAGTGAAGAGACTGCAAACAACTGTTGTACAGTACACTGGTGAAACCACAGAAGAAACATAGGCAAGGATGACTGCAAAGCTGCTCCCTGACTTTGTCGAGGAGTTGATTTGCTCTGTTTGTTTGGAGGTGTTCAAAGACCCAGTGACGCTGGAGTGTGGCCACAACTACTGCAGGGCATGCATCGACCGAACCTGGGAGGCTCAAGGGGACCAGCCCTCCTGCCCTGAGTGCCGAGCAGAATTACCTGCCAAGAAGTATGCCGTGAACAAAGTGCTGGCTAACATAGCCCAGAAAGCCCAGGTCACCACAGTCACAGACCCCAAGGAAGAAGAAAGACCTGAGTCAGACCAGCACTTCCTCTGTGAGGTACACAAGACACGACTGCTATTGTTCTGCAGACAGGATGAGACCCTTGTCTGTGCTAACTGCACTGTGTTGTCCGCGCACAGTGGTCACTGCTTTGTAACCCCCCAAGAAGCGGTCGAGAGATATAAAGTAAGTTGGTAATCGTGTGTTTTGAAATATCCCACATACTATACTGTTAAATGTTCATTTGTGCATTAAATGAGTATCAGGTTCCTGCTTCAATTCAACCTCATCATAGTGAATTTGATGTATGCTTTTTACTTTATTTACATAGTTGTAATTGCTGGATATGTTTGTACCATATACATTTTGGGCCCAATATATAAATTCATGCAAAGCAGAGCACAAAGCTTTGTACTGCGCCTTGCGATTGCCTGGGGGCCTGGAGATGCTAGATTCCGTGAAATAGTGCACCGGCACTATTCGACTGAATTTAATGCCATGCTGACCCAGCACTAAAGCCACTTAACACTGCTCCGACGGGGTTCCCAAATTATGCTGCCAGAATGGATAGCGCTGGAGTGCTATTCGCAATATTCAGAGGAACCCATGCAAATGAGCCCATTGGGCTTGCAAGGCACTAAGGGGCCATTGGCATTTATTTATTTATTTTTGTATGTCTTTGGTGACTGGGTTGCTGCATTGATCCAGAGGACTAATGTCAGTCACGGCCTAGGCCACAAGGTGACAAAAAACAGGTAGAGGTACAAACAGTGAATTACAAGATACGTGACGCGCGCACCCAACAGCTGGGGGTGAGGGTGGAGAGGGAGAGAACAGTGGTAATGCAACAACAACGTGCAGACAGGGTGGACATGTAATGCTATATCAGTATGTACATAAGCATAGCCAAAATACAGACGGTGCAAGGCACGAGCAGTAATGGTACACAGGTACATGGACCAATTCAAGCACAAGTGAGAAAAAAGAGTTGGTGTAATAAAAATTCAAATAGGAACACAATCACAGTTCATAACATCAAAGGGGCAAGACAGGAGGAAAGGGGGCAGGGGCAGGCTTAGAGGTGGGGGTAGGTAGGAGAGAGGTAGAAAAAGGGGCAGGCTAGTGAAGGCAGGAGGGTGGTGCATGCCCATTATGGGCTCATTTGCATGGGTAGCGAGGCAGGTTAGCATGACGATGCCCCCTAATTGCCCGGTCCCAACCATGGAATCGGATACATATCCTGTGCATAACTCGGCCAGTTGTTTTAATTTTTTTCACCAGATTTTCAGCATGGCCTTTTTGGGCTGTTTTTTTTATTTTACAGGATAACAGTTAAAATAACAATTTCAGGACACTGGGGGTTGGCACCCCAGTATGCCACACTACTGGGGGTGGGCTTGTAAAGCTGACACAGGGATTGGGCACCCTGATGTTGGCACTATAACCAACAGGCTGCTGGTTGGGGGGGTTGGAGGACAAGGGATGGCAATTGGTGGGTGGGGGATGCCACAATACACCAGGGACTGTGATCAGAGGATGGGGGAGTGCAACTAGACACCAGGAAAAAGGGTTCAATTAAAGGGCTGCATGGCATGAATGTCAGAATGGAACTGGAAGAGAAGTGTGGTGTTGCATGGCTGGGTAGTCTGAGTGCAGTATCATCTTAGAATGCAGCAGCTTTAAGGGGGTAGAGTGTGCGGCAGGCGGGACCAGGATGAAAATCTGAAACTGGGACAAATCCCTGGTTTTCAGGGATGGAGGCAGTATAGCGCAGTGGGTTAAGGCTCTGAGCTGCAGATCTGGAGACCTGGGTTTGAATCCCACAGCTGTCTAGATGCATACTGTGTGATCCTGAGCAAGTCACTTAATTTCCTTGTGCTCCCAGGTCACATCTGGAAACAAACTTTGGCTTAGTGTGCTACTCCTGGTTAAAAAAATTTTCCCTTTCAGAAATGCTTCAGGACACTGGGACAGCCCTTCTGATACCAATACTGTCCCAGTCAAACCTGGACATTTGGCAGCATTAAGAGTCTGTGCTCCTCCAACATTCAGGAAAGCACAGTGGGGGCCAGCAAGATGTGTGGAGGCAATGAGGGAAGGGCCCAATTGGGGGGGGGGATGTCAGCCAGGCTGATCAGGCCACCAAACAGTTGTTTGCTGGCCAGTGTCCTGCAGATGAAAGGGAAAACTCCGCTGTATGATTGTTTCGGCTTTTTCTTTTCAGCTAGACAAAGTTTCTGCCTGCCAAGGCAAAACAGCATCACCGTTAGCCTGGCTGATGATTGCTGTGGCACTGTCTTGCCCCTTGCAGACCACTCTGCATTGGACAGACAGTGTCACTCAATTCAAAAGCCACTCTTTTGTAAGAAGAAGTCTGCTGTGCGTGCACATGGTGAACTTAAAAAACTGAAGTAAGTTAGTTTTGGATTGTTTAGAGATGAAATATCTCTTGCACAAGTGCAGTACATATTGCCCTACTAAACAGATGTTTTGCTATGAAATGTCCTGATTCAGCCAGCTCCTCGAAACGTGATCACAAACCAGCATTTTCATAGTTAATAGTTGGCAAAGAGCTGACTGGTTACAACATGCTGTTTACAATAGCTTGTTTCCACTGTTGCCAAATTCAGAAAATAACATTAAAGGGGCCTTCAAGTTTGAAACCAGTGCATGGATGTACAGTATTAAATTTCCAACCTGTATTTCAATAGTTAACAACCAACCTTCAGCCCTCCAGATTAGGAAGGTGTTTTCCCAGTGTTTGAGAAATGCAGAAATGCCCAGGATGAATCAGTAACACAAGTTCATTCACGGGGCAGTTAGCTGACTCACACAGCAGTCGATGCTTCCCAAAGCCATTTATTGTAAAATGAAACTGCAGTGCAAGAGCATTTTAAAACAGAAGTGTGTTGTGCTGACATATTTTGATCTATGACTTTTTAATTTTTTTATAAAGTACATATGTTCCACTGTCTTGTAGGAAGCCCCCTTCCCCATTTTGAATCTGCTCTGCTTTAATATTTTAGTTAAGCACATAAGGAGATTGGAATAAACAGCCCACTTACCCAACTATTAAATAGCATCAAAGGGGCAAGACAGGAGGACATTTATTTCATGTAACATCCAGACGCAACTTGCCCTAAATTTAAACCCCTTCAACAGAGAGTCTGGTTCAATTTCTCCAACATAAAATCACAATTTTTAATAAAATATCATGCCTATCTATTGCTTCAAATATATATCATTAAGAAAACAAAGGCTTCATAACTCACTTTAAATTCATTAAAATTTCTATACTGTCTCTTTAAGAGTCTTGCTTTCAAAGTTGTTCCCTTCCTATCGTCTGTATCTAACATATCAAATGCAATGTGTCAATGTATTTTGACTTCTTAACCTATTTTAACATCTCAGTCAATTTTCTATGCATGGCAACATGACTCCTACCTCTAAAAGAGCGCAGAAGTTTCTCACGGCTTAACTCATTTCTACATAAGTAAGAAATATATATTTACAAGCAAGCAATAACACATGACGAGGTGTGGGTTATGTCCTGATAACACACCTGGGCATGCTCTTATTAGGACACAATCCACACTTCGAAGTGTGTTATTGCACTTATGTAACCCCCTTGCTACCCGGGGTTACTAGAATCCCAGTAAGGCGTAGTGGTAGGCAGGGAAGGCAGCTTGTGAAACTCCAGTTAAATGGGTTTCACACTGTCTCACTCTGTTCTCAGTCTCAGCTGAGACTGAGGGATGACATCACCAATAGAACTATCGCAGCTGCATGAGCCACAATGGAATCTGCAGCAAGGGAGTTGGAATAGAATGTTGGGAGGTTTGAACAGTATTCAGTAGTCAGTTGGTGTTGGGAGCTTGCTGTGAAAGCAGCACAGCAGCTCAATGTAGGGTCTAGGAGCCTCAGCCCTGACAGAGGGCTACTTTTAGGTAATAAGGGTGTGTGTCTTCACCAAAAGAGAGACACAGAAGATAATTGAAGTGGTGGAGACCACTGTTTCAGGTCTCAGTGTCCCCTTCCTCCGGGGATGGGGGCAGGAAAGGGTTCCCTGCAAATTTCTGGGGAAACCCCCTAGTTCTGCTAGTAATGGAGAAGCTGCCTATTTGTTCCAGAGTTCTTTTGGGGAACATGAAGACTTGTGAGTCGCCTGTGGGGCACCTGCAACCGGAGGGTGAGTGTCTGCTTTTCCTGAAAGGGCTTATGTTTTTCACCCTGGGACTTGTGTGACAATGTGGGGATTGAACTACTAAGATAGTGGGAGGCCTAGAGTAATAGGCTAAGCCAACAAGTAAAAGTAGGTTCAAGTCCAGAGCTTATAGGGATGAAAATGATATGTAGAGGAGATGTGACATACATCTACCCAGGAATCTTCATTTGCAAGTTTTCAGTAAAGGAATTGTTTAGTTTCCAGAGAAATGGCCGGGTATGGACTGTGAGAGATGGAGGTGGAAAACCCCATCTTTAGTGACCAGGTCCACCTCTACGGATTTGATCTGTGGATTTCTACTTTGCCTCAGGCACTTGGCCAGTGATGAGGGAAGTACCCAGATGTGGGACTGGAAGGAAAATTCCCTCTAGGAGTCGAAGGCTCTAGTGTGGTTTGGGGAGCCACAACAGGATAATTGGTTCATTCCCAAAATGGACCGCGGATCAAGTGGCCGGCGGGGGAGCCGGGCCAGTGGAGAAAACCCAAGTAATGTACAAGTCGGGCTGTATACCCCAAGCTGCGTGCAATTCTGGGCTGTGTGCCTGGTGGGTTCAGAACCTGAGGGCTGGAAATAGTGATAAAGTGTTCTGTTGTCTCTAATCTGCATTACCAGGAATGTAGCCCCGTGGGGGCCCATCTATGCTTTGTTTGTTCAGCTTGGATGTGAATAAAAGCCACACTGTAGAATCCCATTCCTGGTTCTGGACATTACAGTTATTGCTTCCTGTGTTCGGATTTACTTGAGTGCCCTGTGCCGAGTAGCCAAACCTAGGTCCCCTGTGCCGAGTAACCTCATCCTCCCCGAACCCAGTCCCCACCAGGTACTGCTGTCAGCTTCAACAGCATGCCACCTGTCGTTTTGCTAAAAAGGCAGGGGTGAGGGGTTACACTTATAAAATGGGTCCCCCAAGTGACTATTTAAGAAAGAAAAACATTTTAACATTCTGAGGTTTTAATACCTGAAGTAGTAAAATAGTCCCTCTATTTAGATACTTTCTGTACTGTGTGATGTCCAGTGCATGGCACTGTGACAGGGAGATCCTGTCACTCATGAGGACTGACCTTTTCTTAAATCTGTTGCAACAGTTCTTCTGTTTCTTAGCCTCATCTATCCTTTACAATTTCTAGTCCATAAGGTTGGCTACCTATGGGCACCCCTCCCCTTTCTTGAGTATCCTATAGTGTCCTCTTAAATTTTCCTTTTCCCTCTCAGGTCCTTGTACAGGGAAGTCATTGTGGTGACCTCCAAGCTGAAATTAAATAACAGGCTGTGTTCCTCGTCGATGGATTTAGTATGCAGTAGCAATATGGCTTAAAATACCTTGATGTACTGTATATGCCGTATGTGTATGAAACCTGTAAATGTTGAAGATACCACAGCACTAGATGATTTTTTAGAAAGGTTAACAGCTACTTAGGTGACTGTATTATAGAATTAAATTACCAAGGTAGAGATATCAGAAAAATACCATTGTGTTACAATGCATGTAAATTACAGATTGTTTAAGTGCCCTTTGGCACCAGGCTTTTCTGCTTTAAGCTGAACCAGCCTAAAATGTCATGGTGATTTGCATATATATCCCATGATGTTTTGTATTATGGGGTTATGTGATGATGTTGTGTTTCTTTGAAACTTGACTTTATTGCCAATGCCCTTTGGGTTAACCCTTGCTTCAGTGCTTCTGCACTGAGGTTCTTTGTCTTTAGCTTGATTTGAGGTTTTTCTTTTTTGAGCTCCCCTTCGACCAAACACAGAAGACCAACAAAGGGAATCAAATAATTTTCACTAAAGAGATAGATCAGTAGGTTAGTAGCTGCTGACCAAGTGCAGAGGAAGGACATGCATAGTCTTTTGTTGCAAACTGGTATATTGAAAAAGGGATGTGCCATTGCTTAAGGTTATCCCCTGTGTTTAAATAAATATCACACAGAGATAGTGTTGAACCTGACGTTCTGTGTCTGGTCTGTCTGTTAACCCACAGCCCCTCCACAGACTTGGTGTTAGCAGTGGGATAACTTGCTGGAAACATCTGGATTGGGTTGGGGGATGTTTTCCAGTGGATACTGCCCAGATATCCCAGGTGGACTGATGCACCAGGAGTTGCCAGAGGATAGATAACATCATTGACAGGCTAGGCAATGCACAGTTATCTCCACTCTTGGCCTTACTAAGGGACAGTGGCAAATCCCCTTGTCACTTGACTCACAAGATAAAACCGTATTTATCACCCCAATTGATTTATACCAGTTTGTCACAATGCCATTCAGACTACATGGGGCCCCAGCCATGTTTCAGCATTTTATGGACCACATACTAAGACCACACACTCAGTACTGTGTGGCTTATTTGGATGATGCGGTCATATTCAGCACTGACTGGGAATCCTATATTAGACTCTTGGCCCAGGTATTGCAAGAAATAAAGGCATCAGGAGTGACCATTAACCTTGCTATGTGTGCCCTAGCAAAGACCGAGACAAGATACCTAGGGTTCATTTTAGGCAACGGATAAGTGAAGCCCGAGGTAGAAAAAGTTACAGCAGTAGCAAACAGCCCAGTACCAACCACAAAAAAGCACATCAGATCTTTCCTAGGCCTGGCTGGTTATTACCAGAGATTATCTGAAAGAACTCCTGATTCCTTATCGCCCTGTGAGATCACTCCGCTCAGCCGATGAGGGGTTGCTAGAGATTCCAAGGGTGATGTTAAAATCTGCTGGGGCCCGGACTTTTATGTTTGTGGCCCCTTCCCTTTGGAATTCTCTACCCCGTCGGACTAGGGAGTGTATGACCGTGGGGAGTTTTAAACAGGCTCTTAAATCCTTTTTGTGGGAAAAGGCATATGGTTTCACTGTTCATTAATTTGCCTTTGTGTGTTTTTATATTATTGCTTTTGTATTTCTGTTTCTGTACTCTTGTATTTTTATCTTATTTTATTGGAATGCACCTTGACATTTGAAAGGCGCATTATAAAAAAAATTATTATTATTATTATTCCTAATTTCTCAGCAATTGCCAGTCATTTGATTGATCTCACCAAAAAGAGGAGCCAAATCAGGTTCCGCGGACCCCTATTTGTGATGAGACTCTTAGAATATCAAGGCCATTCTATGTACAGTTCCTGTATTAAAAAGCCGTGACTTCAATCAAGTGTTTGAGGTCAAAATCGATGCATCACAGAATGGTATTGGGGCAGTCTTATCTCAGAAAACAGATGCGGAAGAACATCCGATCATGTATATCAGCAGGAAGCTATATGAGAGGGAGAGAAGATATGCTACCATAGAAAAGGAATGCTTAGCTCTGAAGTGGGCTACTGAGTCTCTAAAATATTACTTGTGGGGGGCTGAATTTAAGGTTGTAACTGATCACAACCACCTCTGCTGGTTGCACCAAATGAGAGGAAAAAAATCCCATATAATGCAGTGGTACTTAGCTCTTTAGCCCTGCCACTTTACTGTGTCCCACAGGACAGGGACAAAACATGTAAATGCTGATTTCATGTCTAGATATGGTACAGGGATTGATGTCAATGAAATACGATGGACTTTTCCTAAAAGGAGATAGCACAGGGAACGTACCATTAGTCTCTGTTGAGAATGTGTTAATGCCTCCAGGGTAAAGAATGATGATATCCACTAAGTTTGTCATTAATAAGGACCCTGACACAGGGATCCTGAAGCTGGATGGGTGGAAGTTCCATCCCTTCCTGGGATAGGAAGGTGGTAAGCAGTCTGAAATAGCTGCTTCACTCTTAAGGTGGGGGATATGTGACAGGGAGATCCTGCTACTCTTGAGGACTGACCTTTTCTTAAATCTGTTGCAACAGTTCTATTTCTTAGCCTAATCTACCCGTTACAATCTCTAGTCCATAAGGTTGGCCACTTATGGGTGCCCACTCCCCTTTCTTGACTATGCTATAGTGTCCTCTTTAATTTTCCTTTTCCCTCTCAGGTCCTCGTACAGGGATGTTATTGTGGTGACCTTCGAGCTGATGTAAAACAACAGGCTGTGTTCCATGTTGTTAGATTTAGTATGCAGTATCACTATGTCATAAAATACTTTGAATTATATACCTTATGTGTATGAAACCTGTAAATATTAAAAATACCACGGCACTAGGAGATTTTGATAAAGGTAAAAAGTTACTAGGGGACTGTACTAAAAAAATTAAGTTACTGGAGTAGAGATAGCAGAAAACAACTGTTGTGTTGTTTAAAATGCATGTGAATTACAGATTGTTTGAGGTGCCCTTTGGAACCATGCATTCCTGCTTGAAGCTGACTCAGCTTAAAATTTCATGGTAGCTTGCATATACATTCCATGATGCTTTGCATTATGGGGAATATGTGATGTGGTTCTTTCAAACTTGGCTTTATTACCAATGCCCATTGGGGTCACCTTTGCTT
Organism: Neoceratodus forsteri; assembly: GCA_016271365.2. Taxonomy (NCBI): domain Eukaryota; kingdom Metazoa; phylum Chordata; order Ceratodontiformes; family Ceratodontidae; genus Neoceratodus; species Neoceratodus forsteri. The sequence goes on along the minus strand of JADMNL010000026.1, from coordinate 330,894,288 downwards.
CAGTGCTTCTGCACTGGGGCTCTTTGTCTTTAGAGAAATACAAAATCACACATGCCCCCATAATGCAAAGCATCATGGGCAATATATGCAAATCACCACAAAATATTATGCTGGTTCAACTTTAAGCAGCAATGTATGGTACCGAAGGCCTCACACAGTCTGCAAAGGGTGCCAACAGAAGACACAGACACGTGTTTCATCCTACCAGGACTCGTCAGTGGGCTTCATCTGTATGACACCATAGTGGAATGAACCAGCTACCCTAAAGTTGGTCTATCTGGGTTGGGTTGTGGGGAGCCCAATAAAAACAAAAAACAAGCTAAGAACCTTAGTGCGCAAGCACTGAGGCAAGGGTTACCCCAAAGGCCATTGGCTGGGAAGCCAAGTTTCAAAGAAATACAAAATCACACATACCCCCATAATGCAAAGCATCATGGACTGTATATACAAATCACCACAGAATATTATACTGGTTCAACTTTAAACAGAAATGCATAGTGCCAAAAGGCCTCTTACACAGTCTGCAAAGGATGTCGACAGACGACGCAGACACATGTTGCGTACAATCCAACCCAGATAGACCAACTTAGGGTAGCTGGTTCATTCCACTGTGGTGTCATACAGAAAAGGCACACTGATGAGTCCTGGTAGGACGAAACACATGTCTGTGTCTTCTGTTGGCACCCTTTGCAGACTGTGTGAAAGGCTATTCGGCACCATGCATTTCTGTTTAAAGTTGAACCAGCATAACATTTTGTGGTGATTTGCATTCTGTGGGTATGTGTTATTTTGTATATCTTTGAAACTTGGCTTCCTGGCCAATGCCCTTTGGAGTAACCCTTGCCTCAGTGCTTGTGCACTAAGGTTCTTTGTCTTTTAGCATGTTTTTTGTTTCTGTTGGGCTCACCACAACCCCACCCACACAGACCAACTTAGGGTAGCTGGTTCATTCCACTGGGGTGTCATACAGATGAGGCCCACTGATGAGTCCTGGTAGGATGAAACATGTGTCTGTGTCTTTCTGTTGGCACCCTTTGCAAACTGTGTGAGAGGCCTTTTGGCACCATGCATTTATGCTTAAAGTTGAACCAGCATAATATTTTGTGGTGATTTGCATATATAGCCCATGATGCTTTGCATTATGAGGATATGTGTGATTTTGTATTTCTTTGAAACTTGGCTTCCCGGCTAATGCCCTTTGGGGGTAACCCTTGCCTCAGTGCTTGTGTACTGAGGTACTTTGTCTTTCAGCTTGTTTTTATTGGGCTCACCACAACACAACCTAGATAGACCAACTTAGGGTAGCTGGTTCATTCCACTAGGGTGTCATACAGACAAGGCATGCTGATGAGTCTTGGTAGGACAAAACATATGTCTGTGTCTTCTGTTGGCACCCTTTGCAGATTGTGTGGGAGGTTTTTCAGCACCCTTTGCAGACTGTGTGAGAGGCTATTCGGCGCCATGCATTTCTGTTTAAAGTTGAACCATCATAATATTTTGTGGTGATTTGCATTCTGTGGGCATGTGTAATTTTGTATTTCTTTGAAACTTGGCTTCCTGGCCAATGCCCTTTGGGGTAACCCTTGCCTCAGTGCTTGCGCACTAAGGTTCTTTGTCTTTTAGTATGTTTTTTGTTTCTAGTGGGCTCACCACAACCCACATAGACCAACTTAGGGTAGCTGGTTCATTCCACTGGGGTGTCATACAGACGAGGCACACTGATGAGTCCTCGTAGGACGAAACACGTGTCTGTGTCTTCTGTTGGCACCCTTTGCAGATTGTGTGAGAGGCCTTTTGGCACCATGCATTCCTGCTTAAAGCTGAACCAGTATAACATTTTGTGGTGATTTGCATATACAGTCCATGATGCATTGCATTATGTCGGTATGTGTCATTTTGTATTTCTTTGAAACTTGGCTTGCCGAAAAATGCCCTTTGGGGTAACCCTTGCCTCAGTGCTTATGTACTAAGGTTCTTTGTTCTTTGTCTTTAGCTTGTTTTGGGGGTTTTCTTTTTTTGAGCTCCCCACCACCCAAGCACACAAGACCACCATAGGGAATTAATTTCCACTGAAGAGATGGTTCAGCAAATCAGTGGGCAAGTAGGTGCTAACTAACTGTAGAGAAAGGACATGCCTAGTCTGTTGCTGGAAACTGATGCATTGAAAAAGGGATATGCCATTGCTTAAGGTTGCTCCCAGTGTTTTAAATAAATATCACGCAGAGATTGTGTGTTGAACTTGCTGTGTCTGGTCCATCTGTTATCCCACAACCCCTCTACATACGTACTGGCTTAAATCTATGTATATTTTACTTTAAACTCATTCAAATTTATCCCCTTTCCCCTCTCCCCTCTCCCCTCTCCCGAGGACGCATCTGGAAACAAGCTGTCTTAGCTCAGTATGCCTTTTCTGGTGAAACTTTTTAAATAAACAAATAGATTAAAGGCAAAATCTGCCTGTCAGGAGCAGCACCAAGCTTTGTGGGTGGGTACCCAGATGAATGGGTACAGGACTAATAGGATGACCTAGTGAAGCTGGGAAGGTGGTCTAGAATGTGGCAGCTTGGGCTCAATGTGAACAAGCATTTGTCAGTGCTGAATGTTGTCTTGCTGGCATTGGCACTGGTAGTGCAGGGGTTGAAATAAGGATTTAATGGCCAGGAGCCTGGAATAGCTCCTGGGTATCGGCACTTTCTAGCCAACCAGGAGCTACTTTGGCAAAACTAGGAGCTGACTTTTAAATACAAACATACATACAAAACTCCCAGCATAAAAAGACCATTTGGTCTGTCGAGTCTGCTAGATTTTGCAGCTAGCACCCCTACTCTGCAGCTGCCTCTCCCATGACCCTCCCTTTTCCCCTATCCCAACCCCTCTTGAAGCATCCCACTGTTTTATAGGCCACCACCTCTGCTGATAGTGTGTTCCATTCTGTTACCACCCTTTCTATAAAGAAATGCCTCCTGATTTCCCTCCTAAACCTTCCACTGTCCAATCTCAAATCATGACCCCTGACTGTCTCTCCCCATTCTCCCCTTGAACAGTCCCTCTGTACCTATCCTGTTTATTCCTCTCATGTACTTAGAGGTCTCAGTCATATCCCCCTGTCCCTTCTCTCCTCCAGAGAATACATGTTCAGCTTCCTCAGTCTAACCTCATATGGTAACTCCCGCAGACCCAGTATCATATTTGTTGTTTGGTGCTGCACCCCTTCTAGCAATCTAATGTTCCTCTTTAGATAAGGATGCAAAAACTGAATGCAGTACTCCAGGTGGGGTCTGACCAGTGATCTGTGTGATGGCAGAATCACCTTCTTCCCTTACAAAATGTATGCATTGAGGCAGTGAGGTCTGTTAGGAGACTTGTGGGTATCTTAAGGGTAAGTCTGTGGGTTATAATGGCAACACTGGTCTGGGAATTGGGAGACCACAGGCTCAAACCCCACTGAAACCAAATCCAGACCATGTGACTTTGGGCAAGCAATTTCCAATTGTTTAACTAGGAGAGACACACTAAGCTGAAAGCTTGTTTACAGGTGTGACCTGGGAGCACAGTGAAGTGACTCGCTCAGGATCACACAATATGTAAGTGGGGGCTGTGGGATTCAAACCCAGGTCTCCAGATTTGTAGCTCAGAGCCTTAAACCACTGTGTTGTACTGCCTCAAACCTGCCTCCATTTCACTTCTCAGTGCTCCCGTCCACCAAGCTGCAGGAATTGGAAGAAGCAGGACCACACAAGAAACAAGATGTTGAATCCAGGCTGGGCTGTCCAGGATGAAAAAGAAAAATATAGAACTTTTTTTAAGCTCTCTGACACAGTTGTGCTGTTTATCATAATTTTATTTTTCACAATAACCTGGCTGCCATGGGGAAGGTGTGTCTACCAGCTTGTCTGTTTCCTCTGCTGTACCAATGCTTCTGTGCTGTTTATAGGGTTAGAGATGTGTGTGTAGGAGTTCAATATATCCTTCCCTTTTGTAGTATTCAAGGATATTTGGCAGTGGTAAACACTTACACAATACCTGTAACCTGCCACATTATGATTTCCTTCTCAGACTGTAAAAGTACATTACATTCTCAGGCTATTACACAAAGTGTACACACAGCACACTCTGTACCTATACCAGCAAAACTGAAACTGTGGTAAGGGCACAAGAGTCTGGCAGGGTACAGGTCCATTGAAGCCAGTGCTAGCTTCCCCCCTCCTCTTGTATGCAACTTAGCTTAGACTGTTCATATTTGAACTGGCTTCCTCCCATGGCATTTCCAAATTGCAGCTCATCACTGTTTGAATACTTCCCCATTCTCTATCCCCTGTCTTGTGCTCCATCTGTTTACATACTCCCCCAGTCCCTACCTCTCTTCACATGCACTCGCTCTAATCATTTCTTTCTTCTGGCTTTGCAAAAGAATTTCAGTTCTCCAGCACGTTTTGCATACTTCACTCCCCTTCCGTTTTCAGCCGGCTGACTCATCCGTATCCAATTTCAGCTATCCAGCAACATCGTTTGCATATGTCACACCCCTTCCATTTTGTGCTCACTGACTCGTCTGCATGCAGTTTCAGCCCTGGGAATTTCAGCTGTCTGGAAACATATTTAAATATGTCGCGCCCCTTTCCTTAGCCCGTTGCCGACTCTCCGCATCCGATTTCAGCACAATGTGCCGTTTACTTAATATGAGTTCGGACATGCCCCTCCTGACACTGCAGACACACAAGGAGCTTTTGGAAGTGTCCTTAACATGCTGCCTCTTAAAGCAGCAGGTGCTAATTATTAAATCAGAAGTGCAAATTATCGCTCAGCGCCCCCTTATTTCGACCCCTGTAGTGCAGGAGTTAGAGAGATGCATAATAGGAATAGCAGTGAAGTATTGAACTGATGCCAACCTCCCCCCTTCAGAGACTGACAGGCATTGGGGTGTGCCTTTGGGTAATTGGCCATAACGCTCACACCATTTCACCTCACCCTACCCTGCAGACACCAACAAGTATCGCATTCTGCCTTGGGGTCTTTGGGCCTTATGCTCACCCCATTCCATAAGGAAATATGCTGAGATGGGTGCAGTATAGGAGAATGGGGTGAACTTTGGGGCCAAAGAGTTCAAGGCACACCTCCATGCCTGTCACTGGCTGCAGTGTGGGGGTTGGGGTAGAATGGTGTGAGCGTTACAGCTGACAGTCCCAAGTCACACCCCTGATGCCTGTCAGTCTCTACAGGGTGGGGCATTACAGTTGGAAACCCTAACGCCCTGGGTGTTTGTTGATATTTTCACTCCAGATTTTCAACATGGGCTTTCTGTGACCACAACTCATGAATAGTGGCACTATCAGTTCATTAGCCGGAAGGTAATTTTCCACAGCGACTGCGCCATTTGGTGCCACAGGTGCGAAAACACAATTCAAGTAGAATGTGAAAAATGAGAGCTGTACTGTTCATGAGGAAGTGTAAAGAAATGGCAATGCTGAAAATCTCAAATGAAAATAAGAAAAATTGGTGGTCACGAGAATGCATAGAAACTGTGAAACATACGCCTGTAATGCAATTATTTTGCAGATTTTTTTTTAATCAGATTTTTAAGATAGGCATTTTGGGAACTCCACTCATGCACAGTGTTACTGTGATTTTGTTAATCTGTCCCAAATGTTGATTTCCCACAGTGACCGCGCCACATATGCGAAAACACATTTCAGGCATGATGTGAAAAATGACAGCCGTAATGTTAATAAAGAGGTGTTAAAAAAATGGCAATGCTGAAAATCTGAAATGAAAATATGAAAAACTTAAGTCACGAGCATGCATAGAAACTGCTCAACGCACGCCCATAACACAATTGTTTTTGGATTTTTTAAACCAAATTTTCAACATAGGCATTTTGGGATCTCCATTTATGAACAGTGTCACTGTGATTTTGTTAATCTTTCTTGAATATTGATTTCCCACAGCGACAGTGCCATTACGTGCCACATGTGCGAAAACACGTTTTGGGCAGGATGTGAAAAATGACAGCTGTACTGTTCATAAGGACTTGTAAAAAAATGTCAGTGTAGAACATCTGGAGTGAAAATATTAAAAATTGTTTAAGTTATGAGAGTGCGAAGAAACTACGCAATGCACACTCATAACAGTTATTTTTGAAAATGTTTTCACCAAATTTGCAACATATGCTTTTTGGGACCCCACTTCATGAACAGTTGTGCTGTTGTTTCGTTAATCGGTCATGAAAGGTGAGTCTGCGCAGTGATCATGAAATGTCCTTTCGGGACGGAATAACAAGATGATAGTGCATGTGTTTATGAGGTGGGGGTCCCAAGAACCCCATGTTGAAAATCTGGAGCCAAAATTAAAAAGAAATGGCTAAGATTACCATCTAAGTTGGACCCCCCCCCCCATTTATGCCAATATACAGCTTACTGGCATTTCTTCATTTTGCAGTTTGGCTTTGAAGAGTCCACATGTGTTCCCGCTCCACTGAAGATCGTAGTGACAGAGCTCCAGAAGTAAATATGAGGTGAGGGGTGGTGTGGGGAGGTGGGGTGCACTGAGGGTGTGTGTGGGTTGGGGGAAGGGCACCGAGGACAATGAAGGACTGTTTCCTTTTTTTCAGGTACAAAAAAAAAAGGACCTCATGGGACCATTTTCTTTCTTTACTGGTGAATAAAAACTAATGTTAGGCACAATGGGGTGGGCTCCCAGTGTGCCCCATGACTTTTGGGGTGGCCTGATGTTGGCGACACTGGGGTGGGATCCCAGTGTGCCACACAATGAGGTAGGGAAGGAACAAGGCAACATTGTAGGCTTTCTGTGAGCAGCGGTACACTGGGGTGGGCTCCCAGTGTGCCACACAATGGGGGGGGGTTGAGGACATGCCGACATGGGAATTGGGCACCCTGATGTCAGCTTTCTTTTGGGATTGTGTGCCATTGCCATGTTTATTGAAATGCTTCACCGAGAAAGGCATGTACGGGAGGCGTGTCATCTGTGCTGCTGCATGATGAGCTTGTCTCTGATTGCAGCGGCATGTTTGTTTCAGGTTAGTGGCACTTTGCATATACTTGTGTCGCCGTTAGCATGCTCACTAATTGGGGAATGAGGGACTCACCTACTAAAGCGTGCCCTGCATTTGCCAACACTGACACACCTCTGCATTTCTCATAGTACCACAAGATGTTGCTTGAGCATGCACAAAACAACATAAAAAGTGCAAGGCCACATGCATAGGAATAAAGAACCCAAGGACCAAGTACAGTTTAGGGGGATCAAGGTCACTAAATCAGAGGAAGAGAAGGACTTGAGGAAAGCCTTTGCCTGCAACCTTAAACTGACTGCACCATGTAGAAAGATGGCAGCCAAGGCAAACAAAATGCTGGTGCGTATTGCTACAGAGTTCATGAACAGACACCAAGAGTATGGTATGCAGTACTGGAACTTCTACCCACATAAAATATCCACCAGCTCGATGCAGTCCAAAGGAGAGCGACAAAGATGATTCAGGGACAGCAGTGTAGGGCATATGAGGACAGGCTGAATAAGCTGTCTGTTCATGATGAGGTGTGAAGAAATGGCAATTTTGAAAATCTGGAGTGAAAATATGAAAAAGTGGAAAAGTTATGAGTATGCGTAGAAACTGTGCAATGCACGCTCGTAACGCAGTAATTTTTTGGAATGTTTTCACCAAATTTTCAACATAGCCCTTTTGGGACCTCCTCTCATGAACAGTGGCACTGGAATTTACATAGAAACATAGAATTTGACGGCAGATAAGGACCGCTTGGCCCACCTAGTCTGCCCATTTTCCTACCTAACAGATAAGCTGCAAATCCTAGTTAACCAACAGCTTACTTCCTCCTACCCCCCACTAGGACTGCCTTATGCCTGTCCCATGCATTCTTGAAGCCCCCCACTGTTCTTGGACTCCACAACCTCCTCAGGGAGGCTGTCCATGCATCCACAACCTCCAGTGAAAAAATACTCCTCACATTACCTCTGGAGCCGTCCCCTCTATCTTCAAATTGTGCCCCTTGTTCTTGTACATCTCTTTTCTGGAAGATGCTACCTCTTGGACTTTGTTAATTCCCTTGAGGTACTTGAAAGTTTCTATCATGTCCCTCTCTCCTCCTTTCCTATAGGGTATCATATTAAGCTCCTTTAGTCTTTCTTCAGATATGTCTTCTGCAGACCCTGCACCATTTTGGTTGCCCTCCTCTGGACAGCTTCCACTCTGTCAGTGTCTTTGCGGAGATGGGGTCTCCAGAACTGCACACAGTACTCCAGATGGGGTCTCACCAACTGTCTGTACAGAGGGATAACAACTTCCTGTTTTCTACTATTGATGCCTCTTCCTATGCATCCCAGTATCCCCCCTGCCTTCCTTACTGCCTTCTGACAAATGACTATGAATAGATAGGCCACTGACAGAGCAAAGGCCGATGGCACATTTATAAAGTAGAAAAAAGAAATGGGCAGACTGGATGGGCCTTGCGGTCCTTATCTGCCGTCAACTTCTATGTTTCTATGTTTCTCACATTGCTTGCCCACCTTTAGGTCATCTGATATAATTACCCCCAGGTCCCTTTCTAGTTTTACTGTAGTCAGTATCTCACCCCCCATTGTGTACACTTCCCCTGGGTTTTTGTTTCCCATGTGCATTACCTTGCACTTCTTTGCACTGAATCTGAGCTGCCATACATTTGACCATTCCTCCAACCTTGCCAAGTCCCTTCTCATCCTTTCCACTCCATCTTGTGTATCAACCCTGTTGTAGATCTTTGTGTCATCTGCAAAGAGACATACTTTTCCTTCCAGTTCCTCTGCAATGTCACTTATAAAGACATTAAAAAGGACCGGTCCCAGTACTGAACCCTGCGGTACCCCACTAGTAACCCTCCTTTCTTCACTGTGTATTCCATTTACTACTACCCTTTGCGTCCTGTTGTCTAGCCAATTTTTTATCCAGGCTACCACCTTGGGACCCACTCCAAGGCTGGCTATCTTGTGAATTAATCTTTTGTGTGGGACTGTATCAAATGCCTTGCTAAAATCTAGGTAGGCCATGTCCACAGCCCCTCCCTGGTCTACTACTTTGGTCACCCAGTCAAAGAAATCTATTAGATTCATCTGACATGACCTTCCCATCGTGAATCCATGCTGCCTTGGGTCCTGTGCCCCACTGGCCTCTAGGTACTCAACGATTTTTCCTTCAGAAATGATTCCATCATTTTCCCTACCACTGAGGTCAAACTAACTGGTCTGTAGTTTCCTGCCTGTGTCCTGCTCCCACTTTTGTGAAGAGGAATCACATCTGCCCTCCTCCAGTCCTCGGTACCACCCCATCCTCCCATGATTTGTTAAAGAGAGTAGTCAGCGGTGTCACTAGTTCTACCCTTAGTTCTTTTAGAATTCTTGGGTGAATCCCATCAGGCCCCATTGCTTTGTCCACCTTCAATTTTATCAGTTCTTTCAGAACCCTTTCTTCTGTAAATGGACTGGTATAAACCCGTCTTCAGAGTGTTTCTCTTGTTTGGTTTAGGTAAGTCCCCCTCCTCTTCCTTTGTGAATACTGAGCAGAAATATTCGTTCAGTATCCCTGCTTTTTCACTGTCACCCTCTACCCACATTCCCTCCCCTTTATTAAGCTTCAGTATCTCTCCTTTGGTCTTTCTTCGCTCCCTAATGTACCTATAAAAGGTCTTATCCCCCTTCTTAACAGAATTGGCTATCCTTTCCTCGGTTTGGGCCTTTGCTATTCTGACTGCCTTCCCAGCCTCTTTCTGCTTTAAGTGATAAAGTTCTCTGTCCTGCTCCTTCTGTGTTTCCTTATATTTCCTGAATGCTGTCCTTTTCTCCTTAACCTTCCCTGCCACCTCTTTTGAGAACCATAGCGGTTTTTCCTTCGTTGTGTTTTATTGATTTGCTTTACACAAAGGCTTGTTGCCTCTGTGATGGCTGTTTTGATCACTCCCCATTGTTCCTCCACCCCTCCTTCTTGCCTGTTTGCTAGTGCTTTTCTGAGGCATTCTCTCATTTTCCCAAAGTCAGCCCTCCTAAAGTCCAGTATTCTTGCTTTTGTATGGCTTGATTGTATGGCTGTGTTTATCGTGAACCACACTGTTTGGTGGTTGCTTGTTCCCAGATGGTTACCCACTTCTAAATCTGAGATTCTTTCTCCATCCCCATTTGAGAGTACCAGGTCTAAGATTGCTCCCTCCCGAGTGGGTTTCAATACTAGCTGTCTGAGGCATGCCCCCTGTAGGGCATCAAGAATGACCCTGCTCTTGGATGTTCCTGCAGCAAAGGTGCTCCAGTTAACATCTGGCATATTCAGGTCCCCCATCAACAATATCTCCCCTTTTTCTGCCATTCTAAGAAAGCCTTCTATCATTTCCTTGTCCATTCCCTCCCCCTGAGATGGGGGTCTGTATACAACCCCCATACGGATTGTGGTGCCATTTCCTGTCTCCAGGGTGACCCAAAGTGCCTCATCTGCTCCCTGTTTACTCTTTAGTTCTGTTGCTTTGATCCCTTCCTTTACATAGAGAGCTACCCCTCCTCCTCTTTTACCCTCCCTGTCCCTCCTGTAGATTGTGTATCCTGGTATGTTGACATCCCAGTCATGGTTCTCTGGTACCATGTTTCTGTGACTGCCACAATATCCAGGCAACCCTCTTCCATCAAGGCCACTAGTTCAGGAGCTTGTTACACAGACTACGAGCATTGGCACTCATCACCCTCCACTTTTGATAACCTTACCCTTTTAGCCCATTTCTGTCCTTACTGCCTTTGCCTTTTTACATTTAAATCTGTTCTGCTCCCTAATAACTTCTGTACCTTGGTGTTTACCTCACTAATCACCATGTTTTGTGGGGAGGCTCGGATTTCCTGCTCCTTTTCAGTGCCTCCCTCCTGGCTAGTTTAAATGCTTGTCAATTAGCATTTAAACCTCTCACCTGGATCCTGGTTCCCCCAGGACAGATGCAGACCATCGCACCCAGTATGGTCTGCATCCTCCAGGTGGCTCCCAGTCCCCAATGAAGCCAAAACCCTGAATTCCACACCAGTTTTTCAACCACTCATTGAATTCCCGTGAGATGCCCAGCATCTCCCTTGCCAAAGACAGGCAAAACCTCTAGAAGGGTTACTGTATCGCCACTTGCCTAAGGCCCTTCCCCAACTCTATAAACTCCTCTTGCACTGCTCTGATCCCATTCCTAGCCAGGTCATTTGTCCCAGGTGGACAATGACATCCAGCTCTCTCCTCGTGCAGCTCCTCCCACGATCCTGAGGATCGCTTCCTGTCCTCCAGCCATGGCGCCAGGAAGGCACCTACTCTCTCCCTTCCTCCCCATTTCTACCCCCTAATGATTGAGTCCCCCACCAGGAGTTGTTTCCTTCCCATGTGGGGTCCCATGCCACCCTCCTGTGGGTCTCCTTTGTGAAGGTTCCCAGCATCCTCCTTGGTCTCCACTGCAGGTGCCTCCATAGAGGAACCACTATCCACCAGAAGAGCGAATGAATTGTGGAGCGGTACAACTGGAGGGATACAACTCTGTTCCACCACCCTCTCCTTTCTTGAGCCCACCCTGGTCCAGCCTCTCCTCTTTCTTGGCAACCTCTGAGGTAGTGACATTGGCCCTGGTGGTCCCTGGGTGGGGGAGGAGGTTTCACGAATCCTAGCCAGGTCAGCCTGAAGACGGGCAATCTTCTCTCTCAGACCAGAGAGGTGCCTGCAAATAGGGCAGCATCGCAGCCTCCAGAATGTCTCCCGGAACACTGCCGCACCACAGCCATTGCACTGCACCACTCCTATCATGTCTTATTTTGTGTCCCCTCTACTGTTTCTCTGGATGCTTATTCTCTCCTCTCCTTACAACTCTGACCCTTCCTGTTCTGGGACAGCAACTTTCTATCTTCTTCAGTAGCCTCCTTCTTCCTTGCTCAATATCAGACCACCAGCAGCTGGGGGAGAGTGAGCTACTTTTTTACTTTAGGGTTGACAAAACCAATGTTTCTCTATGATCCTTTCCTTCCTACTGCCAAACAGGAAGTTCCTGTTGACAGTCAAATCCAGTGGCTATAAAAGTAGAACTGGCTTTGGGTGGGTGGGTGGAGGAGTGGGATGGAGGGCAATTAGTAAGAAAAAAGGCTAGCAACAGGAAGTTGTAATTTGACTCACCTGCTTTTCTAGTGTCTAAACCACACCCCCAGGTAAGCTCTCTTTCCTCCTACTGGTTTAGCAAAGTCACCTGATACAGTACCTTTCCCTGCACAGAACACACACTGCCTTTCTTTCTTTTCTTTCTTTTTTTAACCCTAAATAAGTCCTCTTCTACTTCTAATAAAGTTATCTGTCTACTTAATCTTAACTGACACTGACTCCTACTGAGATATAAGTTTTAAATTAACAAGAAAATGTAGCTTCTTTTAGTTAGCTGCTTTCTGCTCTACAGGCAAGGCTAGCAACAGGAAGTTGTATTTGACTCACCTGCTTTTCTAATGTCTAAACCACACCCCCAGGTAAGCTCTCTTTCCTCCTACTGGTTTAGCAAAGTCACCTGATACAGTACCTTTCCCTGCACAGAACACACACTGCCTTTCTTTCTTTTCTTTCTTTTTTAACCCTAAATAAGACCCCTTCTACTTCTAATAAAGTTATCTGTCTACTTAATCTTAACTGTCATTGACTCCTGCTGAGATATAAGTTTTAAATTAACAAGAAAATGTAGCTTCTTTTAGTTAGCTGCTTTCTGCTCTACAAGCAAGGCTAGCAACAGCTAATCTGTTAATCTGTCCCAAAAGTTGATTTCCCACAGCGACTGCACCATTCTGCACCACAGGTGCAAAAACAAATTTCGTGAAGGATGCAAAAAATTATGGCTGTACTGTTCATAAGAGTGTGTGAAATAATTGCAATGTTGGAAATTTGGATTGAAAATCTTACAGATTAATGACATTACAAGCGTGCATAGAAACTGTGCAATGGACAATCGTAAGGCAGTCATTTTTGGGAGTATTTTCACCAAATTTGCAACAAGGGCTCTTTAGGACCCCATCTCATGAACAGTGGTGCTGTCATTTCATTACTTGGTCCGGAAAGGTAATTCTGCACAGTGACTGAAAAATCCCATTACAGCACAGAAAAACAAAATGGCAATGATTGTATTCATGAGGTGGGGTCCGAAGAACACCATGTTGAAAATTTGGGACCAAAACTCCAAAAAGTGGCTGAGATATCAACCTAAGCTTACCCCCCCCCCATTGACTGCCATTATAGGGCTTACCGTGATTTTCTTCAGTTTTTGGTCCGCTTTTGAAGAGTGCAGACGTGTTCCCAGTCCACAGAAGATTACTACTCCTGACCTCCAAAGGTAGGTATGAATGAAGGGGGTCATGGAGTTGGGGTACGCAGAGGGAGGGTGCAGGTTGTGGGAGGGGGGCCAACGGGAATGACGGGGGACTGTTTTCTTTTTTTTCAGGTTTTAAAAAAATATACATTATGGGACTGTTTTCGTTTTTACAGGAAAACTATTCATAACATGGATTTCAGCTCCCAGTGTTGCAGAGTACTGGTGAGGAGGATACATTCTGACACGGGGATTGAGCACCCCGATGTCAGCAGGTGGAGGAGGTTAAAAAAAAAAAGACGTTGTGGGACTGTTTTGTTTTTTACAGGTAAACTATTCATAACACAGATTTCGACACACTAGGGTGGGCCCCAGTGTGCCAGAGCAGGGGGGGGGGATACATGCTGACATGGGGACTGAGCACCCCAATGTCAGCAGGTGGGGGGGAATCCGCTAGCATACTTGCGCTTACAGTGAACGTGCCTTCGGACACTGTATACTCCCAGCCCATATGGAGCTTAGTCTGTGGCCTACTCCACACAGGTGGGAGAAAACAAGCAAAAGGAGTCAGCTGGAAGTGGAGGAGGCAGGCAAGGAAAGCACCTCCTCTCACCTTCCAGGAAGAAACTGGTGGGGGGGCGGAGGCATCAGCTAGGCTGATCACGATGCAAACAGCTGTTTGCTGTACGGTGACCTGCAGATGAAAGGAAAAAGCTGCCACATGATTGGTGCAGCTTTTTCTTTTAAGATGCAGACCACTTCAGGCAAAACAGCATTAGTACCAGCCTGGCAGATGATTGATGTGATACTGTCGAGCCCCTTGCAGAGCACTCTGCATTGGATAGGCAGTGTCACATCCCTCAAAAGTCACTATCCCAAGGAGTTTGACGCACATGCATGAACTCAAAAAGTGCATGTAGAATGACACAGACATTAATATAAAATAAACAGAGTAAACAAGTCACGTACATAAAATGCCTTGAATAATGCCAGTGACTGCAATTATGGAAGTTAAATTCCTTACTGCTATCCTGTATGCATTTTTAGCTGGGCATGACGTAACAGGCAAAGCTAGGTACATTTTATTTATCCTAATCCCTGACTCTCTGGGTGCCTTTCATTAAAAAGTAGGGTCAATACAAACACAACACATGATAAAAAAATAAAACAATAAACAACAAATAAATAAATCTCAGCAAAAATAAATAACTTAAAATTAGTACAGGTCCATCACCTTCATCAGGAAAGGCCAAACAGAAAAGGTGAACCTTTAGCAAAAAGCTTGACTGCTGGGGCCTCCTTGATAGCAGGTGGCAAAGTGTTCCATAGGGTTGGCCTGACAAAACCAAAAGCACAATTGGCAGACGCTTTTAACCTGACCCTGGGAACATCAAAGAGGCCCAGTGTCGAGGAGCAGAGGGAATGGACCGAGGAGGCAGGTGTTCGGAGATCAGCCAGATTGCCAGGGCCCAGCCCATATAGGGCCTTTTAGGTGAGCAAGCCCACCTTGAAGAGGATTCTTCACCTAACAGGCAGCTGGTGCAGAGCTCGCAGGACCAGGGTCACATGACTGGACCTTGTCAGGCCCATCAGCAATCGAGCAGCTGCATTCTGCACCAGCTGCAATTGATGGAGGGTCCCTCCAATGACTCCAGAGTATGGAGCACTGCAGTAATCAAGTCTCAAGGTCACAAAGACATGCAGGAGGATGGCAGGTCTTTGGGTGGAACTACTGGCTTATTCCTGGTGAAACTCTTCAAGTGGTAAAAAACACTTTTAACCACAGATGACACCTGAGCTTCAAGTGTCAGTCTGCTGTCCAGGACAATGCCAAGATCCCGCACCCTAGGGGAGGCCTTCAATGGCACAGATCCCAGAAACAATCCTTGCATGACATCGTGTGTTCCTGGGGCAAAAGACAATTACAGCTGGGTATCATCTGCACAGCAGTGAAACCCCAAGCTGTATTGTCTAATTAACTCTCCCAGAGGCAGCATGTATACTGTGAATAACACTGGCAACAAGAGCGAACCCTGAGGTACTGCACAACACAGGGGCCTAAGGGAGGAGGAGAAATTCCTTATCACCACCCGTTGTTCCCTGCCAGACATATAGGATTAAAATTAGTTAATGACAGTACTGGTGAGTCCACAATACTCTCAAAGGTGATCAAGATGCACAATGTGAACCACAGTATCAAAGCTGATGAGAGATTGAGGAGGACAAGAATTGACTTGTCTCCTGTATCTCTAGCTATGAAGAGGTCATTATGCACCCTGACTAATGCTGTTTCGGTGCTATGCCTAGCCCTGGAACCTGACTGGAATTGCTTACAGATGTCAAAGGACACGAGGTGTTCTTTGAGCTATTGCACCACTAGTTTCTCAACAACCTTGTCCAAAAATGGCAGGTTGGAGATTGGGCAGTAATTCGCCAGGACATCAGGGTCGAGAGATGTCGTTTTCAGGATGCGTCTCAGTATATGAACATACAAATTTGCCAGCAGAATCAGACCACCCAGTCTATCTTCGTCTGCTTGAGTGTGCAGCTAGCACCCGTAGTTTGCAGCTGCCCCACCCCCCCTCCGCTTTGTCATCCCACTGCCAACCCCACATCCCCCACCCTCACTCTCCCAGGTTCTCTTTCCCATGCCCTTTAAAAGCTGTTCACAGATTTACATGATACCAACCATTCTAGTAGTGTGTTCCATTTTGCTACCACCCTTTCTGTGAAATAATGTCTCCTCATTTCCCTCCTAAATCTTCCCCCTTCTATTCTTAGCCCATGTCCCCTGGTGTCCCTCCCCCTCCTTAGTTTAAAGACCCCATCTGCCCCATCCTTATTGATTCCCCTCAAAAACTTGAATATCTCTATCATGTCCCCCCTGTCCCTTCTGTCCTCCAGGGTGTGCATATTCAGATCTCCCAGCCGGCTCTCATAGTCTCTCCCCTCCATTCCACATATCATCTTTGTTGCCCTCCTCTGCACCCTCTCCAGTAGCCTGATATCACACTTCAAGTATGGCCTCCAAAACTGCACACAATACTCCAAGTGTGGCCTTACTGGCGACCTGTAGAGGGGGCAAGATCACCTCTCTTCGCCTGGATGAAAAAACCCTCACTATGCACCCCAACATGTTGTTCACTTTTGCAGCCACTCTCCTGCACTGGGCAGTGTTGTTCATGGTCCCTGTTATCATTACCCCTAGGTCCTTCTCCTCCTCAGTGATCCCCAGCTTACAGGTCACTGGTAAGGCTGCACTTGGAGTATTGTGTATAATTTTGGAAGCCATACCTAAAGTGTGATATCAGGCTACTGGGGCGGTCCAGAGGAGGGCAATGAAGATGATATGTGGAATGGGGGGGACAGACTATGAGAGCAGGCTGGGAGACCTGAATATGTACACCCTGGAGGATAGAAGGGACAGGGGGGGACATTCAAGTATCTGAGTGGAATCAGTAAGGATGGGGCAGATGGGGTCTTTAAACTAAGGAGGGGGAGGGACACCAGGGGGCACAGGCTAAAAATAGAGGGGGGAAGATTTAGGAGGGAGATGAGGAGATACTATTTCATGGAGAGGGTGGTAGCAAAATGGAATGCACTACCAGAATGGGTGGTCTCATGTAAATCTGCGAACAGCTTTTAAAGGGCATGGAACAGGGAGCAGGGGAGAGTGAGGGTGGAGGAGGTGGGGAGCTGCAGTGGGATAACAAAGGGGAGGGGATGGGGCAGCTGCATACTAGGGGTGCTAGTTGCACACTCGAGCAGATGTAGATAGACTGGGTGGTCTGTTTCTGCTGGCACATTCATATGTTCATATGATTCCAGCAGAGAGATGTTTGCTTGCAGTTCTGAGGTGATGAAGAGGACTGATTGCTGCCGGGTACTGAGCTAACGGCATCGTCAGTGTAGATCATGATTTGTACCGGGCAGGCAGAGGGTCAGGAATTAATGAAGAAGCTGAACAGGATTGGCCCCAGAAATTATCTGTGGGGACACCAAGGTTCACCTCCCTGGGTTCCGAGATGTTGCCCTTTATTTTCACTCTTTGTGTCCTGTGTGTGAGGTAGCTGCCAAACCATGCCACCATGTCAGTGGATAGGCCTGTGGATAGTAGACAGTTCAGGACTAGTTGATGGTAAATGGTGTGAAAAGCCTTCATGAGATCTATTAAGATAGAACCCACTGCCAGGCCATTATCTATGGCATTGTACATCTGAGAGGTATAACCAACCAAGGCAGTAATGGTGGAGTGATTGTTTTACAGAATCCATGTCGCTGTGCACAGAGACAGTTGTGATTTTTCCAGGCATTCTACGAGTTGATTGGAGACCACTTGCTCCAGGGGATTGGAGAGTGATGAGAGGATAGATATGGGCCTATGATTGGCCAGGTTGGTTCCATCTCCAGCTTTAAAGATGGGGGTGACCAGTGCTGCCCTCCATATATAATAATGCTTCCAGCTGAACCGTCGGCTCAGTGGTTGGATTTCCACTTGAGATGCCAGTGACCCAGGTTTGGGAGCGGACTCGGGTCACTGGAGGGCTGGCAGGGGGAGAAGGCTTGAGTGTCCCAGGGACTGCTTGCCTTCTCTGAGGGGGGGGGGACAAGATCTGTGGCTTGTCTGACCACAGGTGGAGGCCCGAGGTACAGCAAGCTGGCAGGACAGACCAATGGGGAACTGTGTGGTGGACATCGGCATGTAACGCCTTGACATCAGGGCACACACTGCACAACAAGAAACCTGGAAAAAGCACCACCGGAGCATAGGCAGACGGAGCTCCAGTGTCAGCCGTAATTGTGATGGCCTGCCTGACCACTGGGGGACCCGACGGAACTCGAAGATGTTGGAGCGCTGGGCCCCACCCTGTACTCACCTGGGAAGTATAGCCACGGCTCCATGGGGGAACCTCCAGGGATTCAGGTAGGTCAGTCTAGGAGACACGAGGAGTCTTCCAAGAAGTATCTTTAGGGTGGCTTGAAGAGAGAATAGAAATTAAAAAAAAAAAAAATGCTTCCATATATTTAAGAATGTACTTGTGCCAGTGAGCAGCCTTAAAAAACATTTTTAGATCCATCAGAAAATTGGGAATTTAAAAAAACAGGGAACATCTTTAACAACCAACCTTCCACTTTTCTGATTACAAGGGGTGGTTTCCTAGAGTTTGCCAAATACAGAAACACCCACGATAGACAAACATTATAGCTACATATAATATTAAGAAGTTATTAACCGGATCGTGCAAAAAAAATATACTGAGTACAAACTCCAAAATTTCTAGCTACACTCCTGCTTGGCATCTCATGTGAGACTGCCAACGAGGGTGCCAGTTAGTGCCAGTTGTGTTGGTAGTTTTGGGATGTGGACACCTACCCACTAGTAACTAGACTGAGACTGCCACAACTCATTTCACATAGGCAGCTGAACAGCCCTCAGGAGAAAATGGTTTTCAGCCACTACCAGCCTAAGATGGATTCGAACCAGTGACCTAGAGGAGAAAGGATCCTTAACCTGCTAACAGTCCACTGAGTCATTCAGCCCTCCCCCCACTTTTTCCTTTGTTTTACATTTGCAATACTTTAAATGGACACTGTTAGCACCCTTGTTAAAAGATACATATTATAATTGCCTACATTCTGCAGAGATTGCTGATACAGCTGGTATTTTGATTCTGATTCCTTTTTTTTTTTAAGTGAAAAAACATATTGCCCAGCATCCTGGTGTTGCTACAAAAATGTGTTTGTTTACAATACTTGATCAACTCCCACTGCTTCTCTCTTGGAATTTGGAACAACCCCAAACAGTCTAGCCACTTATGATGCAATAGAAGGGAAGGAGGCTATTGCATCATGAGTGGCTGCACTGTCTGGAGGTGTTTCCTAATGTCCAGGAAGTGTGCAATAAGATAGAGCAAGGATTTATAGTGTATGGCAGAACGCTGTTGAGCGTTGAAATCCATGCTCCCAACAGCATTGTTGTGCTTGCCTCAGTGCATCATGATCTTGTTGTGCTGCATTGGGTACGTCACCAGTGCAGCACAACAAGATTGAACACATTTGCGCATGCGTGATTTAGAAGCCACGTAGGCTAGGGAGCTAGTAGCGCTGGAGCGAGCCACAACACAGAAGTCAAGTAAGGCTTGATTTTACAAAATTCTGCTTCCCTTCACTGTTTTGACATGAATAGACTCACCATACACTATAAAGATTGTCTATGGGGAGTCATTCACAAACAAGGATCTTCTCGAATCTCGAGGTATCCTTGGCAATGGGCAACCTCTTGAGCTTTGCTCTCGAGGTCTAATGTTGCCAAGGATACCTCTCAATCGAGAATATCCTTGTTGTAAATGACTCCCCATAGACAATCCTCTATGTGTTGCTTGGATAGCATCCTATCAGGTCAGATACCATTGCAGCCTCAGATGGCATAGCTATCCAACCAAGGATCCTAACGTACACATCACTGTGAACTATACGAGAGACTAGGGTGGTTATCATCAAGGAGGAGAAGAATGATACACCAACAGTTGTTTGCTTATAAATGTGGGCTGGGCTTTGTCCCTTTGTATTTAAAGAACAGAATTGCTTTTAGAAATGCTGAATTAACTTTGAGAAACTCAGCTGTTTTGGTTATGGTTGTCCCTCTTGCTAAATCAAAGCGCTCCCAATATTTATTTAGTAAGTATATTCTGACATGTTGGAATGGTCTTCCTCATGAGTATAGACAAAAGGTTGGTAGGCCCTTATCAATATCCCATCTTAGAAAATATTTGATCTCCATACAGGAACCTTGTAATTGTTATTGGTGTTTTTATGTTTATGTAGTTGATGATTGATGTTTGATTGTATTTATAATGTTGAGTGTTGAATATGTCTTGTATTTTCATATAGGTTACCATTGTAAATGAGTTTTTACTCAATGGTTTTCACCTTAAATAAACAAACAAACAAACCTCCTAGGATCCACTGTAAGTATCCAAGGTATCTGTGGATCCAATCTGGATCTGATGGATCTCACCATTCAATCCAGCTATCTGAGGCGGGATTCAGTGAATCTGACTGCTGGATCCAACTATCCTGGATGGGATCTGGTAGATCTGACCACCAGATCCAACTATCCAAGGTGGGATCTGATGGATCCGACCACCAGATCCATTGGCCAGATCCTAGTACCAGCACTATCTGATGGAGGACAGTCAGATCCACAAAAGCGCTATTCAAGCAACACTAGCAATGACTTGAAACAAAACAAGGCTGAGTATTATTATACAAGTAATGTGCATTTCTGTTGTATTAAGAAAATAAGCAAATAAAACAACCAGTGACATCACTGAATTTTGGAGAAGGTAGGAAATCGGAAAATGTGGGGTTTCTACTAGAAATAATATGATACAAAAAGGATTGATGGTGTCCCTTTAAAGTAGTACTCCTTTTAATCTGGCTGCTGCAGGTTTTCATTAGTATTCTCAGCTGAACATGAGCATCTATTGTCTCACATCTCTTTTGAGTCATAATTTTCCTAGTGGTTGGGGACTCAATGATTAGTGGGGTGGAGGAGGTTGTGGGAAGCTAGGGGAAGGGGGTGGTCAGATGCATCACCCAGCTAGAACACGAGGGGGGTATACAACAAACTGAGATCAACACTGATGTTAGTGTCTTCATTTTATTTTTATAATTACTAGTTTGAGTTTAGAGATGTTGGTCCATTAAAAGGTATCAAATCATTTGCTTCTGGATCTAGTTTGAGAAAAGAGATGTTTTAGTAAGCGTGAGAAAGCGGGTTGCAGGGCTGAGCTGCCTAATACGTTTGTGACTTCAAAAGAATTATGGAGTATGACGGCAACTGGTTAGAGGTTGATAATAACCAATAACCAGTAATTATCTAAGTAATAGGCCATGACAGAGTGTGCATTTTAGAATTTTAATACATGTCCATGGGCATATTATGGCAAGGCACAAGCCTAAGTGTGCTTACACCCATGCAACGTGCATTAAAATCTTACAATACACACCTGGAGGGGTTTATTACACTTATAAACTGGATTGAAATAGGGTTCAGGGGGGGGGATGAGGTTGTGCACTTATAGAGATTTAATGCATGGTTAGGGGCCCGGGGTCCTTTTGCCATAAACAAAAACCGTGCGGCATTACATGGCGCAAACAAAACATTGCAGTCCAAAACAACGCTGGGTAAAGCACTAACTCCACAACAACAGCACAAGCCTATTGAAAATAATGGGACTTCTTTATTTTTGTGGAAGGGGCTCCACCCCCAGAATACACCAACGTGGGGGTCTTAACCCCCCCCCACAACCGAGACATAAAATAATCAACTCCAGAGGGTTGTAGACTTTGGGGAGGAGGGGAAAAATTACTTTTTTTTATAAAGTTGCAGCATAAGGAGACAGTACAGTGGTGTGCACACAATGCAGAACTGCAGTCCCTACCCTTTGCTTTGAAGCCTCTTGCAGCCTGTGCTAGCAATGGTCCTCCACCAGGTGGCAGTCAAACACTGAGACAGCTTGGCTACCCTTCCTGAGGGAGCAGCGCCATCCCTGGGATGTTCAGTCCCCCCCACCCCCACCGTCAGCCCCCATGAACACAAGGTCATACCTGAACCTGGGTTGCTGGCATGGCGGCAGGTGAGATGTAAGTGCTACAGTCCTCCATGCCACTGGGGTGTCCAAAATATGTTATATTCTAAAAATCATTGGACTGCATGCCATACACTTGAGTTTAATTGCCAAGGAATGCAAGGTGATGCGAAATCGTGGTTACACGAACTAAGCTTGATGTTTATTTACCTGATGGTAGATTTATATTTTTTTAACATTAAAGCTGAATTGGATAGAGCCTCGAGTCATGTTGGTTTCTGATTTTCTTTTGGATTTTCTATACCAAGCACACTCTGAGGCACAGTGGAGCTGTTTTGCTGGACTTCTGTTTTGATTTATATTCCTGGACATGCTAAGGTTTTCTGCACATGGAAAACACACACACACACACACACACACACACACACTCTTGTCTTTCTCCCTCTCTCTCTCTGTAACAGGTGCAGCCAAACTATTGTAGTAAACCCACCAAGTGCAGGTAATAGGTAGAGGGTCTCTTACCTGGGTAGTAGGCAACCAGAAGCAGGAATCTTGAAGGGATAATGTCCGTCAGACTTGTAAAATAAAATATAGGAAAGGGTCACAAAGGACCCATTCCATAGTTCTTAGGGAGTAAGTAAGAAAGATAGGACAGATTAGACATGGAATAATACTTATCTGATGTGGAAGGAGTCAGCATCCTATTAAACCTGTTAAAATAAAGAGGAAAAACTGGTTAATATGGAGTAAATACAGTATCGAGAGCAGAGAGATAACAAAAGGGGTATAGGACTACACTGGAGAAAAAAAAAAGGAGAGCTTTAGCTAAGAGGTTACCATTCAGGCAAAATAGGAAGATGGAGATACAGAGAAAGAAATGCTGTAAAATTTGTAAACAGATAGGACAATGGATGGGACAATGGTGGGAAAGTGTTGTTTGAGGAGTGGCTGAGAAAAAACACGGATCGCCACATTTATTGACTAGTTGCCAGTAATTATAAGTGGTAGCCCAAGTGGGTTAGGGAGGGTTCTTTTGGGTTAATGGTCTAGAATTACTAAAAATAATATATAATTGGTGGTCCAGGGGCTGGAGTTGCCCCAGGGAGATTTACAGAATACCCCTGGTGGACTAGGGAGCTAGTTTCTCTAGTGACCAGTGGCCAATATATTAAAACAATTTAAGACTTTTTTTCATGTGGGCTAGTGTGTGTATGTTGCGTGTGTATGGTCCCTGGGCTCCAATATTGTTTAGGAAAGCAGTGAGGTACAGTCCATGGGCCTTTTCCCCTGGGTCCCTTCTTGGCAATTCTGCTGGCAATGAAGCACAAGGTCCTCTTTGACCTTGCCCCTGCTGTGGCATTGGAGGTCCTCAGGGTGGGTTTACTTGACAGCTGGCTTATTCAAGGTGGCCTGCTGTGAGCCTCCCCCCCCCCCGTCTGTCTGTCCTGCACATCACATGTCCCTGGTGGTGTGGCCAAAGCTGTACTTTTGGCCTTTCCCAGTCGCCACCTCTGTGTCACAGCCTGGTCCTGTCCAGTGCCGGTGAGCAGGGTGGCATCAGCCATGACAGCTGGTCCTCATTACTGGCGGTGGGGCTGACACTATATGTGCAGTCTTTCCCTGTGGACACTTAAGTGTCATGGCCTGGTGCTGTTTTCAGTGCTAGTGGGGGGATGGCGCCAGTCATAACGTGCGGTCCTCATTCCTGATGGTGGTCACTGGTGCTGATGCTATACCCTCGATCTTCTCCAGTGGACACTCTGGTGTTGCAGTCTGGTGCTGACCTGGCTCCTGGCAATGTTGAAAATCTGTAGTGAAAGTATTAAAAATGTTCAAACTTCCAAGCGTACGTGGAAACTGCTCAATGCATGCATGTAACAGAGTCACTTAGTGGAATTATTTCACCAAATTTTCAACATAGGCATTTTGTGACCTCTGCTCATGAACACTGTTACTATGATTTTCTTAATCTGTCAAGAACATTGATTCCCCACAGCAACCTCGGTATTCTGCACCAGTTGTAGAAACGCATATTTCGGGCAGAATGTGAAAAATGACAGCCGTACTGTTCATAAGGAGGTCTTAAAAAATGGCAATGTTGAAAATCTGTAGTGAAAATACTTCAAATTTGCAAAGTTACGAGAGTGTGAGCAAACTGCATCATGCGTGTTTGTATCACAGTCATTTTATGGACATTTGTCACCAGATTTTCAATATAGGCATTTTAGGACCTCTGCTCATGAACAGAGTCACTGTGATTTTACATACGAACATATAAATCTTCCAGCAGAACACACCAATTGGTCTATGTAAGTCTGCCTCAGTGTGCAGCTAGCACCCTAGATTGCAGCTGCCCCAGCCTCCTCCCCCTCAGTTCCTCCCCCGCTTGTCCCAGCCCCTGCTCCCAACTCTTTGTCTTGCTTTATCCTACTCCTCCTTAAAGCTGTTGACTGTCCTACATGTTACCACCCCCTCTGGCAGCGCATTCCAACTAGACACCACTCTCTCAGAGAAGTAGTGCCTCCTCATTTCCCTCTTGAAACGTCCCCCTTTCAACCGTAGTCCATGCCCACTCGTCTCTCTTCCACTCCTCAGTTTAAACACCCCCTTGGTGCTAGGTTTAGTTACCCCCTCAGGTATTTAAATGCTTCAACCATATCCCCCCATCCCTCCTCTCCCGCAGTGTGTACATGTTCAGCTCCTTCAGCCTAACTTCATATTTCTTTCCTTCCATCCCCTTTAACATTTGTGTTGCCCTCCTTTGTACCCCCTCCAGTAACTTTATATCTCTCCCCTCAGGTATGGCCTCCAGTATTGCACACAATACTCTAGGTGTGGCCTGACCAATGATCTGTAGAGAGGTAGGATCACATCCCTGTGTCTGGATGAGAACCCCCTTGCAATGCACCCCAGCATACTGTTTGCCTTCGCTGCTACTCTCTTGCAGTGGGTTGAGTTGTTCGTGCTCCCAGTTACCAACACCCCTAGGTCCTTCTCCTCCTCTCTGATCCCCAACCAAAAGTCCTTCTTCTGATTCTTAGCCCTGAAGTGCATCATCTTACACTTTGCATTGAATCCTAGCTGCCACTCTACTGACCATGTCTCTAGTTTGATTAGGTCCCCCCGCAGTTTTCCCCATCCGTCCTCTTCGTCCAACACCGCCCCCAATTTGGTCTAATGTGTGAACAAACTAACCCTGCTCCCCACTCCATGTGCTGTATTGGAGATAAAGAGCCCAAATAGCACCAGGTCCAGCACTGACCCCTGCAGCACCCTACTTGTCACTGCTCTGGGTGCTGAGAGCTCACCCCTCTATCACCACCACCCTCTGCACCCTCCCCTGTAACCAGTTCTCTATCCATTTAGTCAACTTTTCTCCCAACCCCACTGCCATCAGCTTCCCCGCCAGTCTCCTGTGAGGCATTGTATCAAAGGCCTTACTGAAGTCCAAGTACAGGACATGCACTGCATGGCCTCTGTCCAACTCCCTTGTCACCCACTCACAATACTCTGTTAGGTTGGTTTAACAAGACCTCCCTGAGACGAAGTCATGTTGCCGCCCATCTTGGAAGCCTGCCACCAGCCTCTCCTTCAGTATCGGCTCCAAAAGCTTACCCACTATGGATGTGAGACTTACCAGCCGATAATTTCCTGGCTCCTCCCTAAGCCCACTCTTGTGTATGGGCACCACATTGGCCACCCTCCAGTCCTGGGGCACACATCCCATTTCCAGGGAGGTGTTGAACAGATCTACCAGTGGCTCAGCCAACAGCTCCACCATCTCCCTCAACACCCTGGGGTGGATGGCATTGGGACTTGGTGCCTTGTCCACCCTTAATGCCCTCAGCCTCTCTAGCACCCTACTTCCTGTGATCACCTTGTTAGTCACCTCCTCCCCCTTTCCTCACCCCCTAGCCCATTCTGGTAGTGGGCCATCCCTCTCCTTAGTGAAAACAGAACAGAAGTACTCATTTAGAATTTCCACTTGTTCCACCCCATTTTCCACCCAATCCCCTCCCCGCTTTATCCTCACAATATGTTTCTTGCACTTCCTCTTTCCCTGACATACCTAAAAAAGTCCTTTTCCCCCTCCTTTTGTGCCCTGTGCGGAACTTAATTGCCTGGAGGCCTTACCTTTTTTCACCCTCCTGGCCACCTCCCTTGACCAACTCCCGAAAGCCTCCTTACCCTCTACCTTCCCTGTTCTCCTGTACTTCTGGTATGCAGCCATCTTTGCCCTCACCCCTTGCAGTACTTCCTTGTCCAGGCAGCATGGTTTCTTGCCTCTGCTCTTCTTACTCCCGGCCCTGGTGCAGGCTACTGTGGCCTCTGTTAGCCCAGTCTTTATGAGTCCCCACTTTTGTTCTGCATTCATCCCCAGCCTTATATCCTGCAGTCTCCCTTGCAGTATTGCTCCCATCCCTCCAAAGTCCACCACCTAAGTGCCCGTGCCACCTGTCTCCCTGCCCAGCACAACAACAAGCCACACTGTTTGGTGGTCGCTACCTGCTAGTGAGTCCTCCACCCTTACCTCCCTCACCACCTCCCCATTTGCCAGTACTAGGTCCAGAGTGCTACCAAGCCTTGTAGGCCCACTTACCAATTGCATGTGAAGGCTGTCCTGAATGCATCGAAGAGCACCTGCTCCTGGTACTGTTAGTGACGGGTGCTCAGTCAACCCGTGGTAGGTTAAAATCCCCACTATCACCACACTCCCCCTTCTACACACCTCCTTATCTGCTCTGCCAACTCCCATCCAGTTCTCTGGATTAGACTGGTGGTCTGTACACCACTCCCAGCCTCAGCTTTCTGCCCTTGGAGTCCAGAAGCTGCATCCAAAGCATCTCTGTCCTCTCCTCTTCTCCCTCATCCCTTATGCATTTAATCCTTTCCCTCACATAGAGTGCAACCCCCAGTCCCTCCTGTATATCCTGTATCCTGGGATTACCAAGTCCCAATCATGGTACTGTTTGGCCCAAGTCTCTGTCACTGCAGCAGTGTCCACCTTCCCCTCTGAGAGGAGCACCTGAAGCTCTGCGATTTTGTTCCCCAGGCTTCTTGCATTGAGAGACTTCACCTTCCCTTGTACCCTCATATCATGGCCTGTGTCCTCCTCGGTAGTCCCTTTTGCTATAACGTTATTCTTATCGGTGCGGGTGCCTTCTGTATTACACTCAGACCACTCTGCTCACCCCCTCCCAGGGTTACTACGCCTCCGCCTTTACCTATATCTAGGTGGATGAGCTCATTAGGCTCCCCTGTCCGGACCTTTCTACTAACCTCAGTCTTTTGGCCACCCCCTTCATTAGTTTAAATCAACCTTAGTACAGATATACCCTTCTAATCCTGTCTTTAATACTCCCTTCCCTTCCTGCTCAAGTGTACCCTGTCCCCCGCATACAAGTCATTATTTCCCCAGACCCTACACCAGATAGTCACTAACCTATAATTATTGGTGTGGCACCAATCCCTCTACCCCTCTTTGAACTCCTCAATCCTACCCTTCCTCCCCATGCTTGCACATGTTACAGGGAGTAACTCCAAGAATGCCACCGACTCCCAAACCCCCTCATACAGCTTGCCCAACTACTTGAACCTCCCCCTCACTACTTTTACAGTCTTCCCCTCCAAGTTGTTTGTACCCACATGCAACAGTAAAGGAGGTTTCTTCCTCCCCCTCGCTGCACACTTGAGCAGTGTCTGCCCTGCCCCTCCTGAAGTCAATCTGGGGATAGCTTAAACCCAAATACGGCTGTGCCTTCCTCCTTCTGCCCCATCTCACCCCATTCAGTATACAATCCCCCTAGGACGAGTACCCCCCATCCCTTAGCTCCTTTCTCTTCTAATGCCCCTTTCCCCTCCCCAGTATTTGATTTTCCCTGCCCTTACCCCCTGCCAGCTGCACCCTCTGTGACTTCTGTATCTGTACCCCCTACTTCTGCATCACCCTTTTTCTCTGCTTTACTCCTCCCATCCCCCTTGAACCCCTTCCCAGCCTGACTACTTCTTACTGGGCTTCCCATGTCGACGTCCCCACCTCCCCTGCTGTTTTCCAACCCCTCTCCTATCAGCTGATTTGTGATTTAGAGCCCCTATTCTTTCTGCCCGATAGTGATGCCCCTCTCATCCTTCCCCTTCCCGTAGCCTCTCTCCAGTCACCACCCCTCCTTCCTTACTAGCCCCCTTCTAGCCTTTCACCTTCGTTATCTCTTCCGCTAGCTATCGCCATCCCCCTCATGCCCGCTTGTCCTCCCCCAGTATGCTCCTGCTCCCTCACTGTCCCATAGCAGAGGCTTGAATCTATTCCTAGTCGATACCTCCTACATCTCTTCCCCCTTGGTTCCCCTCTACTTGTTCCCTCCGCATACCCTGGTCCCTCCCTACCCGCAGCCATCTGCTATCTCCCTGGTACTCCTCGTGATCTCCTCCTCTCCCAACAGGAGGCCCCTCGCCTCAGGCACCCCTCCCTTGTCCTCCTTTTCTGCTAGTGCCTCTGATACTGAGGTCAGTTTCAGTCCCTAGTTGTTTTCCTCCGCCCCCTTGCCATCCCTATCCTCCCCAGCCAGGATGCCTACCATACTCATCTGCCCTGCCACATAGACTCCTCCCAACCTCCACAGTTCCTCCCTCAAACTAGCCAGTCATCTACAGACTATACACCCCCTCCATCCTCCAAACCCAGTCCAGGATCATGTGGGGACCCACACCTACACCCCACCACTCTTCCAGGTGTAACCCCCCTGCAAATGGGGGTTCCCAAAAGACTTCCAGGAGCTTGCTTGAATGCTCCAAGCCTGAATGGTGTTTGGCATTTAAGCCATTTATCAATGAGTGTTTTTAGAGCCTCTGGTACTGTCTCTTTAAGAGCTGTCTGCTTGCAGACATAATTAGCTTGTATGGGGGGACTGTGTGTTTCTCTGCTCGAGTACCACTCGAACTGCTGCCAATTCACTCCATTTTTGCAGTCACTAGGAGTGCAAAGGGAACCTATCTGAAAGATGTAACTGTTTGCCAGAAATCATTTACAGTAATAATGAAATTACAGTTTGTCTAACCTGCTTTCTTTGCAGTCAGAACTGTGTCTGCCTAGTTCCCCATTCTGGTTTGAACTGCTGAACTGGACCAATCAGTGTGGGGTAAGCTAGCTCTAAATGGTGCCTTGGGCGAATTCAGAACTTGGACTCATAATCTGAGCCAGCCACAAGAGGATTGTATGGGCAGTGACTCTGGGAGATGTAGTTTAGACTTCGCGCCTTTTTGACCAACAGCAGCAGTCTATTGTGAGTGACAGCCAATCCAGTCAAGAACTGGGAGGAACTCAAAGGAAGTGCCTGTTTTATCTGTTGAGTTTCAGTTTAGATCTGGCAGTGAAGGAAAAGAAACCCTGAGTTCCTTCAGTGCACAGTTTCAGTCAAAAACGTGTGTAAGGCCCAGAGTTCCGGTCTGCAGCTTGTGTAACTGCTTGTTAGGACTGAATCCGTCCTGTGAAAGAATCAAAGGATCTCTGAAGAGTAGAAAACAGGCTCACCCTGTAGAAGACTGGAGAAATTTTTGAATTGCACTCGGTCTGTCAGGAACTGAATCTGCTGTGTGTTCTCCCGGGTATTGTGCAGTAATTGCAATCGGGATAGAGAAGCAGCCTGCCTGGTATAGTACTTTCTTTTTTACCATATAAATGTGTGAAGAGTCTCGTGGAGCTCAAGAGTAGCCCTGCTGACGTTGAAGGACCCTATCTTGTTTGGAGGTCGTGAGTACTAATTCAGGGTCGCTCCCTGTTGAATTGCCACATTAAATCCAAATGGAATCACTGTACTGCTGACTGTTTAAACTAATTTTTCTTTTCTCGGTGTGAAAGGGCCCCTACCAGCTGCCACGCTTGGACTAGCCACTAGGGCTTGGGTACCAGGGACAGTAACTGGTGGGGATAGGCCTTGCACAGAGCCATAGGTAGATAGTAAAGTGTTAAGCTAATTAACCGATTTCCCCCTGTCCTTGTTATATCCCCTAAATAAATCAGAGCTGCTTGTTTCAGCAAAGTTATACTGCCTGAGTGTTGTCTATGTTAAAGTACTGTACTGTGATTGTTGCACTGTATCTTATTTCACAGGAGGTCCCAGTGCGGAACTAGTCCTGGGGGTAAGTGTATATGGTGAAGGTAATTCTGATATATTGTGTGGGCCACTAGTGGGAAGAAAGGGGGGTTGCAGTGTCCCAGAGGGCTGTGACCAAATAAGTTTAACTATTGCAAACCCTGACCTCTGGGTGGAGGCACCCGCCATTGGATCCAGGCCCCTCAACCTGTTAGTGGCAAATCAGGCAGGGGTAGTAGCCCCTGGGATAGCGCCATCTAGGGGTTACACAAGGATGCCCGTCCTATTGACATGTGGCACCTGCCCTATTTTGGCCCCCATCTTATGTTACAGGCTCTTACTCCCAGGTTATGTACCCTACTAAAACTGTTAGGCCCCTATTTACTCAAATTCCTGTTCCCCCCACACTAGTCGCCCTACTGGCCCCTAGCCGACTGGGGTAATTCAGTCTCAAATCTCATTCATTAGAGACTGTATTACTGTAGCAATCCTAAAGCCTCCTTGTCCGTTTTTCACCCCTCAGCTACCATACTTTTTGTTCTCAGCTCTCATATAGTTTGACTTAGCTCAGTTAGCAATCCTATTGCACTCCAAGTATTACTCAGCTCAGTTAGAGAAATAAACAGAACAAATAAATATGTATTATTATTGCCTCAATCATAACAGTATAGCTCAGTTAGAGAAATAAACAGAACAAGTAAATCTGTATTATTACAGCACTCCTCAAAGTATCCAATCATTGCTTTGTCTCCACCCCAGAGATCCTGCCGTGATATAGGACCACAGAGGAACCTGGGCGGGAGGGTGAGCAACTCTAAAGTCTTGGCAGAGCTCCGTTGAGATCGCTCACTCCCCCTCTCTCACTCACTCATTCTGGTTCTCCTGGCGCTGCAGGCTGCCCTTTTGTACTGGGCTTCTGCCAACATTGACACCTTTTTTTGCCCACAAAGAAATCTGCAGCTGTCCCAACAGAGCTCTGTTGAGCTTACTCACTCCCCCTCCCTTCCTCACTCGCTTGTTCTGTTTCTCCCGGCGCCGCAGGCTGCCCTTTTGTCCTGGACTCTTGCCTGCATTGGCACCTTTTTCTGCCCATAAAGAAATCTGCAGCAGTCCCGACAGAGCTCCACTGAGCTCGCTCACTCCCCCTCTCTCACTCACTCATTCTGTTTCTCCCGGCGCTGCAGGCTGCCCTTTTGTACTGGGCTCCTGCCTGCGTTGGAGCCTTTTTCTGACCACATAGAAATCTGCAGCACTCCCGACAGAGCTCAGTTGAGCTCGTTCACTCCCCCTCCCTCACTCGCTTGATCTTAATCTGTCCCAAACACTGATTTCCCACAGCAACCATGCTATTCTGCACCGGAAGTGCAAAAACACATTTCAGCCAGTATGTGAAAAATGACAGCTGTACTGCTCTTAAGGAGGAGTGAAAAAATGCCAGTTTTGAAAATCTGGCATGAAAATATTACAAATTTGCAAAGTTACAAGACTGCGTGGAAACTGCACAATGCACACTTGTAACACAGTAATTTTTATGTTGCTTGCACGCATGTGCAAGAAACATAGTGCCATCATCGGAGATTTCAGAGGTGTGTCACCTCCTCCTCCAATTCAGTCAGTGAGCTGGCAGGCTGCTCCCTGTTAGATCCATTTTGGAGCTGTCTATGACACGCTCAAAATGCAGTGGCATACAGTTGAGAAGCTACGCTTCAGTGAGCAGAGATAAGCCCACTCAGCGAGCTCCTCCCCACACGCAGGCGCAGCGCCCGCACTCACCGCGTAGCCAACGGGTGCCCAATCCCTGCTCTGCCGAGAGCTGCCCTTCCCCAGTTGTAGGTGCCATGCTGGGGCCCACCCCGTGGCAATGAGTCCTTTGGCCGATGGGGTGCCCAATCCCTCGTCGGCTGAATGCCCTCAACGTCCTTGTGCCATGCTGAGAGCCCACCCCAGTGTGGAAACGGTCCCACAACGCTTTTTTAACCTGAAAACGAAACGGTCCCAGAGCGTCTCCCGACCCCTCCCACAACCCGCACCCACCCACCGCGCACTCCAGCCTCACACCCCACCCTCATACTTACCTCCGACTCCGGGCGCACGATCTTCGTGGACCGGAACACGCCTGTACTCTTCAAAGCCGACCGCTAACTGAGGAAATGCCAGTAAGCTGTATAATGGCTTAGATAGGGGTTTCAACTTTTTGCATATTTCAGGCATGGACGCATCACTTTAACATTAGGATTTTTCATGAAATGTCACTGTCATGGCGCATTGAGCCTGTTCAACGGTGTGATTGCAGTGACTGCAAATCACCCTTTGGGCCTGAATACCACCATGACAGTGACATCATTCATGAGAAGGGTCCCAAAACCCCATGTTGAAAATTTGGCAAAATTCCAAAAATGACTGTTTTACTGAAGCGCGTGCAGCAGTTCCTCACGCAGGCTCAGAAGTTCACAAAATTTCAATATTTTCATGCCAGATTTCAACATTGCCATTTTACCACACCTTCTTATGAGTAGTACAGCTGTCATTTTTCACATCTCACTCAAAATGTGTTTCCACCATGTAGCACACAATGGCGAGTTGGTGTGCAAAATCAATGTACGGGACAAATTAAGACAACACAGTGACACTGTTCATGAGCAGAGGTCTTAAAATGGCTATGTGGAAAATTGGTGAAAAATTCCTAAAATGACTGTTTATGAGCGTATGTTGCGCAGTTCCTTACGAGGCTAAATGAGTTACGTAAATTTTCAATATTTTTACTCCAGATTTTCAACATTGCCATTTTACACACCTCCTTATGAGCAGTACAGCTGTCATTTTCACATCCTGCCTAAAAGCGTGTTCCATGTGCTATGGCGCACAATGCGGGCGCCGGTCGGTGCAAACTCAATGTATGGGACACATTAACAAAATCACAGTGACACTGTTCATGAGCAGAGGTCTTAAAATGGCTATGTTGAAAATTTGGTGAAAATTCCTAAAATGACTGTTTCTATGAGGCAGTGCTATGCAGTTCCCAAGACGTCAGAAGTTCTAGAATTTTCAATATTTGCACTCCAATGACTTCCAAATACCTAAACAGCACATAGAAGCAAGCAACATTCGGCATTGACAATGCTTGTATGGACTTTCATCACCAAATTTTCAACATAGGCATTTTAGGACCTCTACTCATGAACAGTGTCACTATTTTCTCAATCTTTCTAAAACTGATTTCCCACAGCTACCGTCTATTCTGTGCCGAAGTGCTAAAACACATTTTGGCCAGGGTGTGAAATGACAGCTTTACTGTTCATAAGGAGGTGGGAAAATTCCAATGTTGAAAATCTGGAGTGAAAATATTGCAAATTCACTAAGTTATGAGCGTGCGTGGAAACTGCGCAACGCACACTCGTAAAACAGTAATTTTTTGGATTTTTTTCACAAAATTTGCAACATAGACCTTTTGAGAGCCCACCTCATGAACAGTGGCACTGTCATTTCGTTAATCAGTCCCGAAAAGTGATTCCGCGCAGTGACCACGTAATCACCTTTCAGGACTAAATAACGCAATGACAGTGACTGAATTCATGAGGAGGGGTCCCAAGAATCCCAGGTTAAACATTTGGTGACAAAATTCCCAAAAATGCCCGAGATATGCACCAAAGTTGAAAAAACCTATTTATGCCATTATACAGCTTACCGGCATTTCTGCAGTTCGCGGTCGCCTTTGAAGAGTACAGACATGTTCCCGGTCCACCGAAGATCATCACGTGGGCTCCGGAGGTAAGCATGGAGTGATGGGGGTGTGGGGAGGCGGGATGCGCAGAGATTGGGCACGGGTTGGGGAAGGGGCAACCGAACTCTACAAGGGACCTTTTTCTGTTTTTACAGGTGTTTAAAAAAACAAACAAAAAAACATTGTGGGACTGTTTTTTTTTGGCGGGACATTTGG
This sequence comes from Neoceratodus forsteri, assembly GCA_016271365.2. Taxonomy (NCBI): domain Eukaryota; kingdom Metazoa; phylum Chordata; order Ceratodontiformes; family Ceratodontidae; genus Neoceratodus; species Neoceratodus forsteri. The sequence goes on along the minus strand of JADMNL010000026.1, from coordinate 330,860,327 downwards.
CTCACTGGGGTGGACTCCCAGCATGCCATCTGAGTGTTTTGGGGCTGTAGCCGACGGGGATTGGGCACCCTGTCAGCACGTACCAGTGGGGGATTCAGGAGGATTGGGCACCCCTCAGCACACAGCAAACTGGGGAATTATGCCGATGGGGAGGGCTGCCCGCTGGCAAATTGAACTGGGGGACTGAAGCCGACGGGATTGGGGCCCCTGTCGGCATAGAAAGCCTTTTGGGGGGATGCATGTTGCCGATGGGGATTGGGCACCCCATCGCCCCACACAACAAACGGAGGGGGTCACAGTGTGCCGACAGGGAGTGGGCTCCCCCATCAGTAAGTGTACTGGGTCAGGGGCGGCATACAGATGGCAAGGTACCACCCTGCAATGACGGGTCGCTCCCTCATTGCAGTGAAATGGCTGACGCTGCAATGATGAGGCGGCCCCTGATTGCAACAGTGAAAACATTTTAACTTGGTAGCACTTCTGCAGAACCAGTGTCATCAAGACATTGGGCCTGCATTGGTAGACCAATGCCAAGCCCCCAAATGCAGTGCCCCCGTTGGATGCCACAGTGCCACACCTCCACAACCCGCTTCTCTTCTGAGTTGTCACATTACGTTTCTTGCGCTAGCGTGCAATCAGGCATAAAAAAGCGGAGTATATGCTAAATTTGCTGTGAAACAAGAGGATTGACACTGTCATAAAAATATTTCAGTATTTTTTTTCAGCATAAAAGTGAACATTTACTCTTTACAATCAACAACTGAAAGATTTAGAACAAGCACAGCTGTTTTCACTGTAGTAAAACTGTATTGAAAAAGTTGTAAAAACTTATGTCAACAGCAATAAAAAAGAAATATAACTGCTAATAACACTTAACTTCAACTCACAATCTGGAGCAGGAGAAATTACACTACATGTTCTCAGCAGCCATCTTGATTTTTACTGCGGGAAGTGTGAGTGTAAGTCCATTTTATCATCCAGTCTATGCTGCTGTGCAACATTGGCCTTATACCAGTCTTATGTATGTCAGGCCATTTTTTCATTTATGCAACAGTCTCACATAAAGGACTTATGCTAGACCACTTTTAAGTCGTAAGACCTTATATTTAGACTTAACAGTAAGTCTAGTTTTGTGCAGTCGGCCCCTGCTGGCACTTTGTGGCCTTGTTGAACCGCTTACAGAGGATACAAACACGGGTATCGTGTTCAGGACCTAGGCACCCAACACAGATGTCATGGAGGTCCTCTGTAGTGATGTATTGACCACAAGAGCAGTTTTGGAATAAGGGGTTCGAAGACATCAGTATGTGCACCTGATGAAATAGTGAATCTGTTACTAGGAACGGTCGATGTAGAACTCTTTGTCGATGACTGGAAGCAGGATGCCGAAGGAGAACGTGTTGCATGTAAGGTCGCGGTTGAAAAGAACTGAGGAATGCTGGCCTGGTGGCACTGAGGGTTGAGGTGCTGGACACCACACTTCGTGCCATGCTGGGACCCAGGTTTGGGAACGAGCCGGGCCTCGGGGTCAGCGGTGAGGGAGAGGATTGGCTGCCTGAGGACAGCCTCCTCCAGGAGGAGAGGGTTGCACCTGCCGAATGACTATCCCTAGGTGGAGGCTTGAGGAAGTGCAGGTCTGTAGGGCACACAGAAGGAGTGGGTGCTGTGGGACTTCCACGGACGTGTGTGCAACTCTACGCACACGTGTCTGGCATGTGCGATCCAGCAACGGGATCAGTGAGAAAAATGGAAGAGAAAATGAAATCCTCCAGCCACAGGATGAAGCCAGACTCTCCACAGGCTCTGCTCCATTTGGAAAACTGCTCATGTCATCCCTTTGTTTAAATCTGGTGACCAATGTGACTTCAATAATTACTGACCTTTTTCGCTTCAGCCAATTCTATCTAAGCTTCTTGAAAAGCTGGTCAACTCAGAGAGCATCTAGAAGCAGAAAATCTACTGAACCCCCTGTAGTCTGTGTTTTGCCCCAAACATAGTACAGTATCTGCTCTAGCAAAAGTTACAGGTGACCGGTTACCCTCCCTTGACACTAAGCACATTTGTGTCCTTTTTTTTAGATTTAAGCAAGGCGTTCGACACCACTGACCACCAATTACTATTGGACACATTAAATAATTTCGGTCTAGATGACACCTTGCTAAATTAGTTCTCCTGTTATCTTACCGACAGGAGGCAACAGGTTAAAGCCAATGGTGCCCTCTCCCCTTTAAAACCTATCCTGAGAGGAGTTCCACAGGGCTCCATCTTAGGCCCATTACTATTTGCCATTTACATCAATAATATTAACAACAATGTCAGCACAGCAAACGTACACCTATTTGTGGATGATACTGTGTTATATGTTGCCAGGCCTAGTCTCCAACTCACCTGCCTTGAGTTACAACGTGACTTTGACCTACTTCAACACAACTTAATAAATCTCAAACTACTCCTCAATGCTAAAAAGGCAAAAATTATGTACCTGTCCCCTTATACCAAAGATGTTCCCACCGACTCCTTGAACGCAAATTTTCAGATTAAGACCATCCTGGGAGAAGTACTGGAACCAGCTGAGAAATTTAAATATCTCAGCTTCTGGCTGGATCGAAAAGTATTGTTTGTAATGCATACAGAGGAAACAGCCAAAAACTTCACCAAAGGCTTGGTCTCTTCTATCGCATAAAGCACCTGCTTACCCAGGAAGCCAAACTAAGGTTGGTCCAAACAACATTTCTCCTGTTAACTGACTATGTGGACTTCCTCTACAGTCATAGTTTAAAGTCAGCCCTAATTACTCTTGACACACTCTATCACAGGGCCTTAAGATTCATTACAAATGCTCCCTTCAACACCCACCATTGTTCCTTTTATCTGCAGGTTGGTTGGTCATCCGTTAGTATCAGAAGGTGCCACAATGCTTCCCTCTGGGTTTACAGAGCTCTAAGCCTGAAACTCCCTCCATCCCTATATCTGCTCCATGTTTAAATGTGTCTCCAGTGTGTACACTCTCAGGAAGTTCTCATATATAACATTTGATACTTCACGGATTAGAATCCAGTTTGGTTCTTCATCCCTAAGTTATGCCCTGCCGACCTTATGGAACACTATACAAAAAAAACCTTGAACATAACCTTACCGTTGGCTTGTGTACATTCAAGTCCTTGATTGGGTATATGTTAAAAGATGAATGTAACTGGTATGCTTGAACCTGCCTACTGTAATCATGTATATTCTCTCTGACTCCTGACACTTAATCCTCCCCCTTCTCCCCCCACTTCCCCTCTGGCCCAGTTTGCTTCCAACCCCTGTATTCCCCTCATCCAGCACTAGTACTACGCACTTGTATATCATTCACCCCTGTGTCTCCCCCTTCAATGCTTCTTAGTTTTCTGCATTCTTCATCCCCTCCCATCCCCCACACCTGCTCTCCTCTCCTCGCCCCCTCCTGTTATATTTCTGTAACCTGTATTACTTTTTCCACCTTTGACCATCCTCTATTGCTATAAAATTCCTCGACCTTGCACTCTGTGTCCTCTTCTATTGTTCCAATTTACTTTTTTGCAGCTATCATTTTTTAAGTTGTCTTGCGCATGTGCAAGAAATATATTGTGGTAACTTGGAATAACAGGTTTTGTAGGTGAGGTCCTATAGTGGCCAGTGGTACCACTGCTTTTTTTCAGGCTAGGCACTGAGGCACGAATTAGATTGCACGCTGTCTATGACAGCAGTGCAAAAGCGTGCCACCACCTTGAAAGGATTTAGCCACTGCAATGAGGGAGTGCCTCCTCATTGCAGGGCGTGCCTTCCCTGGTGTAAGATTTCAATGCGGAGTCATCCGTCTCTTGCAGTCTCCATAACAGCTGATGTCGGGGGTAGCCCAATCCCCCTGTTGGTATTTGCCCTCACCAGTTCATTTGCAGACGGGGTAGCCCAATTCCTGTTGGCATAATGCCCCCCCCCAAAATTTGTTGTGTGCCGAAGGGGTGCCCAATCCCCCTCGGCTCATGCTGCCCCCCAAAAGCACACCATGTGGCCGACGGGGGTGCCCAGTCCCTCTCAGCTCCAGCTCCTCCCCAAACAAAAAGCCAGGTGTCATGCTGGGAGCCCACCCCAGCGTGATCATGCCCCCCCAGCACACTGTATGGCCGACAAGGTGCCCAGTCCCTGTCAGCTCCAGCCACCCCCCCAAAGAAACACCCAGGTATGCCAGCACGGTGGGAGCCCACCCCAGCGTGCCCAAAACGGCCCACGTTGCTGTTTTTTTTTACCCTGTAAAAACAGAAAAAGGTCCCTCATGGTCTCTCGTGCCCCCAACCTGCACCCACCCTCTGCGCACCCAACTCCCCACATCCCCTTCACCCCATACTTACCTCCAGAGGCTGGCGTGATGATCTTCGGTGGACCGGGAACACGTCTGCACTCTCGAAAGCCGAACGCAAACTGAAGAAATGCCGGTAAGCTGTCTAATGGCATAAATAGGGTTTTTTCAACTTTGATGGATATCTCAGCCATTTTTGGGCATCTTTTCACCAAATTTTCAACATGGGGTTCTTGGCACTCTACCTCATGAACTCAGTCACTGACGTTTTGGTATTCAGTCCAGAAAGGTGATTTTGCAGTTACTGTGCGGAACCCCCTTTTGGGACTGATTAACAAAATGACAGTGTCACAGTTCATAAGGTAGGCCTCCCAAAACCCTATGTTGCAAATTTCAAAAAAATCCAAAATGATCATGCTATATAAGCAGGGCAGTTACCCACACACTCGTAACTTTGAGAATTTTTAATATTTTCTCTCCAGATTTTCAACATTGCCATTTTACCACACCTTTTTATGAACAGTAAAGCTGTCATTTTTCACATCTCACCCAAAATGTGTTTTCGCACATGTGGTGCACAATGGCGTGGTTGGTGTAGAAAATCAATGTTCTGGACAGATTAAGAAAATCACAGTGACATTGTCCATGAGCGGAGCTCCCAAAATGCATATGTTGAAAATTTGGTGACAAAATTCACAAAATGCCTATTTTATGAGCATACGTTGCGCAGTTTTCTTTTTTTTTTCCTTTTTATTTATTAGAAAGTCAGATTTACAACCTTTGAGTCACAGACTCATTTACAAAGGCACCTCGTCGCAGGGAGGGTAAACAGTAAATTAAAGTGAGGTAAAACATGGGTGACCATACAGGTGCAGTACACAGAACAGAAAATCATTGGAAGTAAGATTACAGAACTGGTAGACAGCATTGGTTACATACAGGAAGTATCAAACAAGTCAGTATCTCGGATATAAATAGGTACTGTCCTGGGCATGCCAGGGAATACCTGCATGGGGGAAAAGGTCTGGAGTGGTATGGGGCAGGAAGTAGGAGGGAAGAGTGTCAGAGAGTCAAACTAGGGAGGACGAGGGGAGGGGGCGGGGGGGGGAGAAGTAGCAGTCCAAAGGACGTTGTCAACAGAGTGGGCCAGACAGGGGCCTGCTATTGTGACACTAGGTGCATTTACAGCTGCGAGTATCAAAGAGGTGGTTCTGGAGATCGACTTTGAAAGGAACGATTTTGGTGTTATTTGTGACATGGGATGGGAGGGAGTTGAACCAAGAGGGAACTCTGTAGTGGAAGGACCTTTGGGCTAAGGAGGTCTTGGTTCTAGGCACCTGGAAGGTGGTTTTAGCTGAGCTACGGGTGGCGATGGATTTAGATGCTAGCCACAGGGACTCAGTAATCCCCAGTGGGGAAAACCATAGAAGTGTCTTTTTGGCGAGTATGCAGGTATGGTAATGCAGGCAGTCCTCGAATGTGAGTAGGTTGGAGGTGAAGTAGAGCTGGCAAGTGTGAGTTCGGCTTGGGGCACCGGTCAGGAGCCTGCAGGCCTTATTGATCGAGGTCTGAATTTTGGTGAGGGCTGTGTTGTCAACCGTGGTGTAGATGGCTAGGCCATAGTCCACTAACAACAATATGGAGGAGGCGATGGCCAGCTGGAAGGCAGCTTGGGGAAGGCAGTCTCTGTGTCGATAAAGAAGACTTATCTGAGAGTTGATAGCTGAGGACAGGGTATTGATGTGGGTGTGGAAAGTGAGGGCTGTGTCGAAGGTGACACCCAGGTATTTGTAGATAGATACCTGCTCAAGAGGGTGTTGAGTGCTGGGGAGGATGAGGAAGGGGCATTTCTGGCCTTGTTCTGGTGATGGGAGAAGAGCATGGATTTGGTCTTCTTGAGGTTAATGACCAGACGGTGGTCAAGGAACCACTTTTTGGCTTGATTGAAAGTATATTGAAGGGATTCCTGGAGAGACATGGGGTCCGGGTGGGTGGCAAAGAGGACCGCATCATCAGCGTAGAGGAGCATTTTGCCCGAGCAGGAGCTGGGGAGGGTGTTGAGGAAGAGGCTGAACAGAACAGGGCCCAGGATGGAACCCTGGGGTACCCCGAAACGCACAGGCTGGATGTTTGACAGGGTGTCGCTAATCTTCACCCACTGGGATCTGGCAGAGAGGTAGCTGGTGAACCAAGCAAGGGGGCCAGCGGAGAAGCCGAGTTGGTGGAGGGAGTCAAGTAGGAGGTGGTGACACACAGTGTCAAAGGCCTTGGAGAGGTCAATGAACACTGATTCGGCAACGTCGCCAGAGTCGAGAGCAGTGTGGAGATGCTGAGAGAACTCCAGGTGGGCTGTCATCTTACTGTGTCCTGGGCAGAAGCCATGCTGTTCAGGGCACATTATGTTGTACTTGGCCAGATACTCAGCAAGTTGAACGGACACAATTTTTTCCAGTTCTTTAGAGAGCGGGGGAGAATGGAGATTGGCCTGTAGTTGTTAAGTGCGGTCTGATCTTCACTCTTATGAATTGGGGCACTGGGGAACTGACCAAGGCATAGCGATCGGTTCAGCAGGTAAGTAAGAGGAGCAAGAATAACATCCAAGACTAAACAGAGGATCCTGGAATCTAAGGGATAACAGCTAGGGTTGCTGCTAGAGAGGTTTTTTTGTAGATATGTCCTGGCTTCATGGGGGGATATGGCACACAAGTGGGGGGGGATGGAGGCTGGGATAGGGTCAAAGAAGTGGTTGGGGAGACACAGCTTAGGTCGGAGAAGGCCTTATTGAGGCATTCAGCAATACAGGGAGGATCAGTAGAGATGATACCATCAACGGATAGCTGGGATGGTGAGGGGGAGTGGGTCTTCCCATTGAGTTCTTTCATATTGTCCCAAAATGCATGGCTTTAGCATGTCTTACAACCCAGGTGCATTGATTACGTGCAGCATTATATGCGTGACAGTGTTTCCACGCACACTCGTAAGTTCGAGAATTATTAATATTTTCAATCCAGATTTTCAACATTACCACTTTTGCACACCTCCTTAAGAACAGTACAGTTGTTATTTTTCACATGCTGCGTGAAATGTGGTTTTGCACATGTGGTGCACAATGGCGCGGTTGCTGTAGGAAATCAATGTTCGGGACAGATTAAGAAAATCACTGTGACAGTGTTCATGAGTGGAGGTCCCAAAATGCCTATAATGAAAATCTGGTGAGAAAATTCCACAGGATGACTGTGTTACGAGCATGCATTGCGCAGGTTCCATGCACACTCATAACTTGGATAATGTTTAATATTTTCACTTCAGATTTTCCACATTGCCATTTTTGCACACTTCCTTAAGAACAGTACAGTTGTCATTTCTCACATCCTGCCCAAAATGTGGTTTCAAGCTACTGGTGCAGAATGGCACAATCATCATCAGACATTCAGGACAGATTAACAAAATCACAGTGCCACTGTTCATGAGCAGAGGTCCCAAATGCTTTCATGAGGTGGGGTTAGAAAAATCCCATGTTGAAAATTTTGAGTGCAAATACCAACAAATGCCTGGGGCGTTAGGGTTTCTAACCATAACATCCCACCCTATAGAGACTAACCGGCGTCAGGGGTGTGACTTTAGATTGTCGGTTCTAATGCTCATGCCATTCCACTCCCACCCCTACCCTGCAGCCACTGACAGGCATTGAACTGTGCCTTGCACTCTTCAGCCCCAAAGTTCACCCCATTCTTCCAAACTGCACCCATCTCAATGCATTTCCATATGGAATGGGGTGAGCGTAAGGCCTGAGGACCCCAAGGCAGAATGCAATACTTATCGGACTCTGCAGGGTAGGGTGAGGTGAAATCACATGAGCGTTATAGCTGACACCCAAAGGCACACCTCAGTGCCTGTCAGTCTCTTCAGGGTGGCGTGGGTTGGCATCACTTCCGTACTTCACTTTTATGCATCTGTCTAACTCCTGCACTACCAATGCCAACGTCAGCAAGACAACATTCAGCATTGACAAATGCTTGTTCATCATAACTGTTGTGCTCAACTAGCTTTACCTGTATAGGCACCTGTATTAGACCTGGAAACATTTTGCTATTCAGTATTGCACCTAATTAACTTCCTTTTGTCTGTTTTTTTGTATGTGGTATCTCAGCTGTATTTGTATTGTACCACTGTAACTGTTCTGTATTTTGTTTTCTGCTTATGTCCCCCTAGGACTGCCTCGCAAATGAGTTGTCTCAATGGTGTTATCCTGGTGAAATAAATTTTGAATTCAATTTAATTGAAAATGGAGGGGGTACTTGCACTGATCAAGCAGGAAAGAGACCTGGGGGTAATCATATCAGATGACCTGAAGGTGGCCAGACAATGTGACAAAGTGATCGGGACAGCTAGTGAGATGCTGGGTGTATATGTAGGGGTATCACCAGCAGGAAAAGGGAAGTGGTGTTGCCCCTATATGGGTCATTGTTAAGATCTCAGCTGGAGTACTGTGTTCAAATTTGGAGTCCACATATCAGGAAAGACACCGAGTAGAGACTGTCCAGAAGAGGGCTATTAGGACAGTGCAGGGTCTGCATCAAAAGCCCTATGAGAAGAGGCAAAAGGAACTAAACATGTATACCATGGAGGAGAACGGGTTTGAGAGGGATATAATTGAGACCTTTAAATACCTAATGGGGGTAAATAAAGTACATGTGGGAGGTATTTTTTGGAGGAAAGGGTACTCTAGAACCAGGAGTGATGATATGAAGTTGGAGGGGGATAGGTGCAGGAGAGATGTGAGGAGATACTCCTTCACTGAAAGGGTGGTGGATGCCTGGAACAGTCTTCCAGTGGAGGTAGTGGGGGGGGGGGTGAAAACAGTGGTGGGATTAAATAAAGCCTGGGATAGGTACAAGTGAATCATAATGGATAGGAAAGGGGTGGAAGAAAATGTGCTGTAGACCTGGAAGCTCTGCAATGAAAGCAGCACAATGAAAAAGGGCAGACTAGATTGGCCAAGTGACCCTTATCTGCCGTCAGTTGACCAATGCAATTTCCAGTTTTTTTTCTTGCAACAACTTTTATAACACTTTTCACAATTTTACGAATGTTACAAATGTAACAGTCCAATCCAGATGTGCCTCAACACTATGATAACCTCACTTCCTGGGTGACCGAACCATTCAGTTATTACAATATTGCTGCACACCCGACTGTGGATTATGCCTTACTTCATACATCTCCATACATTATTCTATGTATTTTACATGTCAGAGACCTCAGTAATATCAAGGCATGGCAATTGTATTTATCGGTGCCCTATCTCGGACGCTTGGGGCACCTCTCATTTAATATTGGAAAACTGATAATCGGGAAACACACACTGAGCTGGTGCTCATTTCCAGGTGTAGCCTGGGGGAGGGAGGACAAAAGGGTACAAAGACAGTGAAAAAATCAGAAAGGGGCTCAAGGGATGAAATAAATAAGGCCCTGAGAATTGTTGGTACAAAAATCAGTGAGATAAATTAACCATGATACAGTACTGTGGTGAGACCCAGGAGCAAAACTAATATGCACAGTGACAGTGATAGGGCCAAAGACTAAGAACTAAACACAAGGTGCAAATGAGATTACAAAAACTTAACTAACTCATTAACAAGGGGCCTGAAGGCATGGTTCATCAGAGTTAGGGAGCAGCATGGTGAGGGCAGGTACGAGGGGAAGCAAAATGAGACTGCAGCAGTGGTTTGAGAGAGAAGTAAGAGGGGGCTAAATGGATAGATAGTGGAAGCGAGTTCCAGAGTGAGGACAAGTGACCTGAGAAAGTGAGTCTCCCTGCTGGCTAGGAGAAGTGGGAAGCAACAAAAGAACAGAGTCAGAGGAGTATGGAGAACTGGAAGGGGTAGCAGAGGGCAGAGCAAGTCAGAGAGGTGTGAGGAAAGTGCAGAAACCTAGAATGTAGAGATGAAGGAAGTACCATGGGAGAGGTGGTGAGAGGTGGCAAAAGGAAAGTGAGAGGTGTTAGTAAAGGGTATGGTGATGGGGGAGGGGAGTTAGTGGAAAAGTGACAGAAGCAATAAAACAGAGGTCTAGTCTGGCTAACATGGTTTTAGGAGCTCCGCCATAGACCGCATCCATATAGCTGGACAGAGGTAGGATCATCTTGACCACGATCTCCTGCTGGACTGAGAGTGGAAGACAGAATTTGTTCCTGTGAAGGGCTCTTAATTTAGGGAGCAACTTCTTGATGGTTGCATCAGCATTGGCAGAGAAGTCGAGATGACTATCAAACCACACACCTAGGTATTTGAAGCAAGAGACATTGTGCCATCAAGAGTAGAGAAAACAGTGGACTAACTGAGCCTACAGAGGTGTAGGTGAGTGCCAAGTCGTGGTGACTGCTTTTTTGGCATTCAGTCAGAGTTAGCACAGTATCAGCGCTGGACGCATTCAAAGTCCTACAGTAAGGATTACTTCAACAGGTGGGTGGATGCTCCGGTGACAAGAGTATGGTGTCATCAGCATACGTGGGAATGTTTGTAGAGACACAGGAAGAAGGGAGGTCATTAAGAAAAATGGAGAGGTGTATAGGCCCCGAATGGAACCCTGTGGTACACTGGAGTTAATGAGGTAAGGGAGGAGAGGGACTTCACTAGTTAGATAGACTTGCTGCATCTAGTGAGGCAGGATTGAAACCAAGCAAGTGCAGAGACTGAGAGCCCAGAACTCTTTAGTTTATTCAAAAGTAAAGGGTGGGCTACTGAGCCAAAGGAATTTGCCAGGTCAATAAAAATGGCAGAAGAAACATGTCCCTTATCCATCCCCTTTAGGATCAAATCTGTGACCTACAGTAGAGAGGAAACTGTGGAGTGGGATTTCCAGATGTCAAACAGGAAAGGAGACAGAAGAGAAGCGGAGTCAAGAAAGCTGGAGAGATGGGAGAAGACAACTTTTTCTTGAAGTTTGGATAGAGTGGCAGGGCCAGATTAAGGTAACCTGGGGTCCTAGGCCCAAGAGAAATCTGGGGCCCCCTCTCGCCGTGACCATGCCCCTTTGCCACAAAGGGACCCTTTCGCAGATTGCAAGGCACCTTGGGAATCCATTTACATACAAACCATGTTAGGATATAGTTTGTATGCAATGAGGTATGGGCAACAGAATACAAATCAAAATTCCTACCCTGCTGTTACCCTCTCACAAAATTATATTAGTGACAGTGCACACCATTCTCTCCTCTCCCTTTTCCCCCAGTGTCTGATGCTGTTTTGTTTCAGTCTGATAATCTACAGTGCGCCCTGGACTATCCACCCATTTTCGTACAAGCAAAATTAGGTGGATAATCAATGGTGCAAGGTAATAAGGGGCAATAGACTAGTTGTATTTTTGTACAAACATTTGGTGGATAATCGAGGGATCACTGTATGTGCAAGACTGCTCTCAGCATACATGATTGGCACCTTTCTTACACTACTTAACTTACTGCAAGTAGTACGCCCTTACTTCCCGAAACAGTCTCAGCCCACCCACAAAACCACATAGGGAAGATGTTGTAGTGTTATAGATACAGTTATAATGGTCAGGGCTAGTGGTGGCCTTTACATACTATTAGTTTACTTTGCAGGCAATTGTACATAATCGGGGGTAGTATTGTCTGTACATAGCTTCGAAACATATACAATTGCCTGCAAATTAAACAAATATGATCTTAAGGTCACTGCCGCCCCGACAGCATTGCAAGCCTATATACTGTAGCACTGTAGCCTCTTTGCTACTTTGTGTCATTAAAATGTGGTTTTGTAGGTGGTGTTAAAGATCAGGCTTAGCCATCAAATTGCAATATGGTATTGTTAAAAGACTTAGACAAGTCAAACAAATTTTTTTCATAACTCTGATGATCATTTTCATGACACTCATCACCACAACCCAAACTCAAACATAAACCTTCCTACTAATTTTCCTTGAGAGAAGAATTGCATTTAACAATGACAAACAGGGTTGGCAGTATAGCTTAGTGGTCAGAGTAATGAGCTGTGAATGAGACTGGTACATCCAGCAGAGCTGGGTTTGATTCCCACAACCTCCACTTGCAAACTGTGACTCTGAGCAAGTCATTTAACCATCCCAGAGCTCCGTGCTCGTCTCTCAAAATAGGCACTTGTGCCTAGTGGGTCTTACCCGGCTACCACAGAAACATAGAAATTGATGGCAGATAAGGACCATTAGGCCCACCCAGTCTGCCCATTTTCCCTACCGGCTGCAAAAACCACAGTCCCTACTTGATCTCCTGCTTTATTCGTTTTCCTATTGCTAGGGTAACCCTATGCCTGTCCCATGCATTTTTGAATTTCCCTGCCGAGTAAGTGCCCACCACCTCTGCTGGGAGGCTGTTCAATGCATCCACTACTCTTTCTGTGAAGAAATATTTCCTCACATTACCCTTTAATCTACCCCTTCCAGCCTCATGTCATGTCTCCTTGTTCTAGAACATCTCATTTTCTGAAAGATGCTTCCCTCCTGTACTTTATTTATGCCTTTGAGATATTTGAAGGTCTCTATCATACCCCCACCTTCTCTCCTCTCCTCCACAGTATAACTATTGAGGTCCTCCAGTTTCTCCTCATATGACATTTGGTGCAGACCCTGCACCACACATCACACCATAAGAGAACTAACCGGGAACTAAAGTATGAACAGAGGTACCAGAACTAAGTTGTAGTTGCAGATCATTGTTTTTATTTGTTTATTTTGCACTTTTAGGACTGCAGCCATTAAATTTGCTGATTATTTTTTGCCAAATTTATGAACTTGCTTTTTTTTTTTTTCTTGCATCTGAATACTTAAGGTTGTTTAAAAGAAAACAACACTGGAGCTTTAATTTATTTTGCAGCCTAATTAGCTGGGGCTACTAATAACACCTGAACTGATATTATAAAAGAAACTGCATAGTTTTTATGAAATCACACTGTTCTGCTAGAGTAGTGACTTAAGTTGCTAAAAAGTGTGTTAAAGTTTCTGTGGGGGAGGTATTCAATTTATGACTTCAGTACCTGTTTAGTTTATTGCATTTTGTGTGGAGTCTGGATGAGGGGGCTATGTTGCAACCTGGTGGGCTCAGTTGGGCTTGAATGTTGGATACAACTTGCTGGGTGAGCAGGAGGAAAAGGCAACATGGTGGGTTGGGGGAGGGCCAGTAAATCTAAGGAGTTGTGCTAGAGGGCAGCTTGCTGGACTAGGAGAAAGGGCAACATGCTGGGTTCAGGGAGGGATGGAGACTCTAGACAGGAGGGTAGGATGTAACATGTTGTGCTGGGGAAGGATTCAGGATTATAGGGAAAGGAGCAAGGGTGAAACTTGCTGGGCTTGGGGAGAGCTAAAGGCCTTGCACTGGAGCAGGTATCTGGGCTATGGGGAGGGTGATTTGGGCAACACACTGGACTGTGGGGAGAAGGCTAAAGTGCAATTTACTGGGCATGGGTAGGGGATAATAGGATAGCAAATTATGTTTCAAATTATCCCAGAACGCACCAAAATGCACAACAAAAACAACATTTTCTGGAGGCTTAGGTGGCCCCCAGACCCCCGACCTATGCTTTGCATTTTTTGTGAGTACCCTTTTTTAAGGCTGGTTACTGCACTGTACAGCCCCAAGCCAAGGAAGAACCTGGAAATACATGTAGACTAGGAACACTTGGATTTGTGAACCACAACCTCTGTCTACATACTACGTGAACCAGGGCCAGGGAATGTCATGGACCATCCATTATACTAATGAAAGCACCTGGAACTTGGGACGGGCTCTTCAGTAAGCAGGCTCTGCTGGCTGTCAGATCCTTCCAATATGAAAGATAGGGCCACCACAAATGCACAAGATGAGGCAAGTAGTGGACAAACTACTGCAGGGGGGGCCCCATTTAAGATGTGCACCACTCACTCTCCCTATCAGGAACACCAACTGGGGGGCAAGGATCTTTCTAGCCACTTCTTCCCACTTAGGATACTAAGTAGATGGGCTATCAGCTGTAGCCAACACCTAACCAGAGAGGTGAGATTCATATTCAAGCAGACAAAGCAAAGGAAAGGGGCTTGTTAACACTTAAACGTCAGTCTGGCTGGAGTCTCATGAAGATATCAGCTCTACTTAATACCTAATCAGTGAGGTGAGATTCACATCACAGTTCAGCTCCTTCCTTGCTCACATTATTCAGTAGGCAAGTCCATTGCAAAAACATGCAGCTCAGGCAGTAATAAACTGGTATGTAGTAAACGTATTTTGTGGATTGTTGGGGGCACCCTGGCAGGTTGGGGTCCTAGGCCAGTGCCTATGTTGCCTATGCCTTAATCCAGCCCTGGCGAGTGGAGAAGCAAAATGGGGGCGGTAGTTCCATGGGCTGCAAGTGCCACCACCTTGGTGAAGAGGGAGAACTTTTGCCTGTTTCCAGCATTGGGGAACTGAACCCTAAAATGAGAGGTTTAGAAGCAGTGAGAGGGAAGCAGCTCTAGCTGGGGCAGAAAGGTAAAGAAATCTGGGGTCAAGGCCATAAAGGTTGTGGCGTTTGGAGAGACTGATGGAGAGCAGAGCAAACAGGACCTCAGTAGCTGTAACCAGAGAAAAAGAGAAGGTAGCAAAGGGGAAGGGGGAGGAGCGGTAGATGAATTAGGGAACAATAGGGAGAAGTGACGCAAGTGATGAAGTGGAAGTTAAAAGTGGCAGCCACCTCAGCAGGGTTGGAAAAGACCACTGATGGGCTGCCAAGCTTGAGAGTAGATAATACCTGGGAGAGGGGGATAAAAATATAGTGGATTACCCTCTAAAATCTGCTATGGGAATAAATATTGTTTTGAGGATTGGAAGCAAAATAGTTGACGTTTTCCTCATGTAGAATCATTGTGCAAGTATTCCAGAGTTGTTTTGACATCAACCAGTCCTCTGGGTAACAAGAGGACTTGTCGCAGGACCAGGCTGAGTCATGAGTCCTGAAAAGACAGTTCAGAGGTTACTCAGGGGAAGTGAGTACCTTGTAGTTCAGACCTCTTCAGGGGTGCGTGCTTATCCCAGATAAAAGAGAAGTTAGATGGGAAGAGACAGGGCAACATTTATGCCCAAGCAGTTGACAAGGGCCCAGTTGGAGGACCTCAGGTCACCACGCAGGGCATCCAGACTGTGGGAGTTGAACAAACTGGTCCAGATATAATGTTAAGGGGAGTTCTGGACAGTGGTCATTGATAGAGTCCTGGAGGGTAGCAGCGGCATGAAATCTGTGAGGGTGAGTAGAGAGGATGTAACATATTTTAAATAGATCATAACAGAATAAAAGAAAATAAATGAAGAGTCATATTGGGAGGTTTACGTCAGTAACATTTTACAAAGAATTATAATAGCCTAACTCGTTTAAGTCAGCCATATAGGGAAATGTCTTCCATAGCTGTCATATAAATGTATGTTTTTTTCACGTTTATTTTTTAGAAAAAATTGAAAAATGTTTTACCTATTTTGGAATCTCAGCTGGCAACATTTCGAGAGCTACCAGCTACTGTGGAGACAGCGATGTCCCAAATTAAGGCAAGTAGTACATTGATTTTTGCATCTTTCAATGCTGGTACACACTTCTGTTCCAGTTAGGTTCAGAGAGCTATCCTGGCATCATTAGTTGGTTATATTTATCTTTGATGTATAATATAAAATTATGAATTGAAAAGAAAAATGCTGACACATGAGGCATGCCAGTAAGATACAGGATAGTGAAGGTAAAAGGGAGGGGTGTGTGTGGGTATGTGTGTAATGAAATAAAGATATGTTATATACATATATATATATATATATATATATATATATTCTTTGCAAAACACTTAATTAATGCATCAGTTAGGGTTGTTTCCACAGCGACAAAAGTGTGGAAATTTAACGTTAGGGTTGCCACCCCACCCCAACGCCCCATCTTCCACACACCAACAGATGGGGTGTGCCATGAGGTCATCAGCCCCAATTCTCACCCCATTCCATGTGTAAGCAAGCTGACATGCTACAGTATAGGAGAATGGAGTGAGAGTTAGGACTGTTAACCCCATGGCACACCTGACATCTGTTGGTGTGTGGAGGATGTGGGCGTGAGGGTGGGGTTTTGGGGTGATAACTCTAACATTGAATTTCCACACTTTGCTGCGGAAACAACCCAACTGATGCATTAATGAAGTTTTTTGCAAAAAAATTATCTTTCTTTTTGAAGAAGTGTAATATAAGTAGTAATTTGAACATGTTGGTGGTAGCGTGTGTGCCCTTTAGGCCCAGTGCTCCCACTAAGCTTCCCATTTGTGCATAGCGATATGTGTCTGTGGGACCTGTGCTCCCACTCACACATAACTGTGGAGCCATACAGCAGCCCTATAAGGCAAGGAACCCTTGTAACACTAATTTGCCAGTATCTCAGAAACCGTAGCAGCCAGGAATAAAATTAAAGTGTCGTCGTAATCGTGACAGTGAGATGTCCACACGATATAATTATGGACTGAATCCATATCTTGCATCGTTTACGAGATATGGGCACTGAAAAGCGCTGTGAATGTTAACTCTGTGGGTGTAATAGTGGCCCATGGACATGAAAATGAGCAACTAAAATACTAATTCCCAAATATCTCAGTAACTGTACAAGGTAGAAAAAAATTCAAATTTCATGGTGTTCATGGCTTTTTAACCTACTAAAAATTATTTCGATGAAAAAGCTGTATCTTGAACTGTTTTTGAGATACAAGCGCCGAAAGGCATCATGAGTGCCGCAATGTCATCCTCTTGGAACATTTCTAAACTTTGGAATGCTCTAACTATGAGCCTGTTCAATATTTTCGTACCAAACCACCAAAAGGCACATCTGCAGGACTAGGGCTTGCCACGCTGAAAATGTCAGGCCAATAGCACAATCCACCTTGCCACAAAGAAGTGACAAAGAAAACAACACATGGCAAAATGTGTTTGTGCAGTGTTACCACAATTACTTTAATGTTATTGCGACACTCCTATCTGTATAATGGGAACGTTATCATGCACACAAAAATGCTGCCATGGTTATTTTTTCCCTGAATGTGACTGTTTTCAGAGCAACAAAAATGTTACCATGATCAAAAAATAGCAAAAGTTTAAAAAACATATTTGCGGACCACCTAGTAAAAAGCTAATGCCTGGGGCATGTTCCTCTGGGCCTGATTAGGTAAACACAACTGTTGGTGTTTACCAAAGGGCACTATTTTTTGAGTTACAATGTTTCTTCTCTGTCGCTAACTGAAAAACAAGATGGCGGCAGCATGAAAACAATTTAGGGGAGCTAGACAACAAAAATGTGATTGCGAAAGTTTTCGCAATACTCGCATAAATTTTCCCATAGGCTATAACGGGACATGATCAAATGGAATAACTTTTATGGAGCAATATTTTTTCACCAAATCTTCAAAAGGCACCAGTTCAACCCAAGCCACATGTAGACAACCAAATTTGAAACCACTCAAACACATTCTTCAGTCCAATATGGCCTACCAAAAAATGCGCAATGAGCATGATTTTTCATGTTTTGAGTGCCCCACAGTTCCGCAACCGTACATCCGACCAGAACTAAGCTTTCCAGATCCAGAGATCTATGGTAGGCAGTTGTGCATTCCAAATTTCAGGCAGATCAGATAAAATGGTTGCAAAGTTATTAAAGTGCAAACTTTGAGGTTTAACATAGAAGTGGCCGTGCAACTACATATATATATATGTGTGTGTGTGTGTGTGTGAATAGTAGTATTCTCACTGCATACTGATATCAGCAAGCTGACGTGTACACAATGAGAAAATGCATCAGTATAAAATAGATATGTGATGGTAAGGGGCTTGATATGTGCAATATCACAAATCGTGGCAAGTGATCTCAGGAAGGAATCACTCGTGGCTCTGCTATGTGAAACCACTTATGATATACCCCGAGCTCACTTGCCACTCACTGTGATATTACACTTATCAAGTCCCTTACCATCACATATCTCATATATATATATATCCCATATATATATATATATCCATTCTATATATATATATATATATATATATATATATATATCCATCTATATATATATATATATATATGTATAACATATATAAGGCATATGCCGGGGGCGCCTGTTGGATACCGAAGTTATTTGTACAGTAGCCTGTGACCTTGAGTAACCTCATGAGTGGCGAAGCCACGACTGAGGTTTACGCGAGGTGACAGGCTAGTGTATAAATAACTCCATTTCCAACAGGCGCCCCCCCACATATTAAATTTATGCAACAGGCATTTTAATGTTATTTTTGTATGTGAGGGCTTTTATTTGGTTTTGTATGGCACTCTAATTTTCCGGTAGTTTTCTTCTGCAGTACTTTAGTTTCTGAATAGAATGGTGAGCTGATGTTTCAGCTGGTTGGCTCAGTTTGTTTATTTGTATTGGTTGCTACTGTGTGGTAGTAGCAGCTGATGGGTGTAGCATTTCAGTTCAGTATTTCATTAGTTGCAAATCTGTGTGGGGACGGGTTGAACAGCTTCTAAAACATGGTGGTGAATGTGTTCGGTTGGTGGTGAATTGCGGGTCCGTGATTTATTTTTAGAATTTTTTTTATTTCGGTTCGTCATTGTTAAAATTGTGAGGAGGATGTGACGTGCAGGCGTGTTAGTAGCTGTGGATGGGGGAGAAGAGCAGTTGGATCTCTTGGTGGTTTGCGGTAGTGACAATGGGTCTATGGAAATTATGGAGATGAGAGGAAGACTGGAGAGTGAGTGGGATCTGCTGCAGCATGACTTTGGGCAAAGAAGTAAGAGAGGTACTAAAAAGTTTTACAAGGACAGTAAAATTTGATTTAACAAAGTGCTATGTAGCAAGGTGGTAGACTTATGAAAGAGCTAAAGAGGTGAGCAGTCAGGTAGACAGGTGGGAGGGGAGAAGGTGGAAATAAAGTAAGGACCAGCGTGTACTGCTTGTAGGAATGTAGTGCCGTCAGGTGGAGGAAGGAGGGTGATCTATGACGTAGTCACTGTGTGGATAAATGGGGTATGACGTAATCACTATGGGAATAACTTGAAGTTATTCTCATAGTGATTATGTCAAGGTTATTTATCTGTACAGTGTCTTAAATAAATGCCTTTATGTAGCAGTATTAATCCTGACACCTGTTGCATAAATATATATATATAGTATGGGATAGTGAAGATAAAAGGGAGGGGTGTGTATGGGTATGTGTATTATGGAGGATTAAAGGTATAGGAGACACATGTGTGTGTGTATATATATATATATATAAATATATATATATATATATGTGTGTATATATAGATAAATATATATATATATATATATGTGTGTGTATATATATATATATATATATATATATATATATATATATATGTTGGTACCTCTATAGTTGGGTTGAGTAGCCTGTTTAATGTTGAAACTCAAATCTTGCACTTTAATAACTTTGCAACCGATCAATGATTTGCACAAATTTGGTATGTGCTATCCCATGGGGTAGATCTCTTGATATGGCAAGTTTCATTCCATTCGGATGTACAGACTCTGAGATCCGGATAGTGCTAAAACCATAAATGTTTTTTTTTTTTCCTATCCGCCTTGCACCAGACGGTGTGGAATTCTGGTGTGATTTTTCTATGGTAGATACAGTTTGGGTAAGAGAACTGCCATGTTTCGCATGGTGAAAAAATATTAATCTGCTGCAAAGTTATTCAGTTTTTAAGTTCCCACTGTTTTCAATGGGAAGTGCACTGTCCAGATTAAAGGGACAAAGTTCAACAAAGGATTGACCTCATGAAAAAGGATTCATTCTTGCAAGACATACAGTATTTCTTTTTCGTGAGAACAAAATCCTTTTTCCTGAGAGAAAAATCCTTTTTCATGAGCTGTCATCTTGTTTTTTGGTTTTTCTTAAATATTTTTTTCCAAGGCCACAAAAATTACATCCTGGAGGGAGACCACCACATTTAGTTGGCTGATCGGGACCCCGTTAGGTGCAATCTGCAGCTCATAGTTAGAAATATGCCCTTGAAATGTGTGTTTTTTTTTTAAATATAATAAATCTTTTTTCATGTGTGCATGATACAAAAAAAGAATTCTTTTTCATATCATGAGTCACAAAGAAGGATCCCTTTTCGGCACTCAAGAACCATTGCTTGTCCCATCCATTGCCCTCCTCAGTACTCCACTGTTTTTCCCTGGTGTCTAGTGGCTCCCCACCCTCCAATACCCCTGCACCTTCATTTTCCTGGTGTCTAGCGGCACCCTCAAACCTCCAATCACTGTCCCTGTAACACAAATAATTTCCCTGGTGTCTAGTGGCACCCCCGCCCTCCAATCGCCACCCCCATAATTCCCTAATGTCTAGTGGCACCTCCCACCCCTGATTGCTGTCCCTGTAATTATAGTTTAACTCCCTGGTGTCTAGTGGCCAGCTGTGGTAGAGAACAGAGGGCTGTGTTGGTCATCAGCTCAAGGTCGGGATGGGGGGAGCGGGGTGATAGGGCACCACCATCCAGGGTGGGGGGGTCTGCTAGATATCAGGGAATGATTTTTATTTGCAGGGATCGTGATGCCGGGAACACTGAACACCAAGGAATGGCGGTATATTTTATAACACAGGTGATTGGCATGGTGGGAACCACTGGACACCAGGGAATATTATTTATTGACTGGGCATGGATGTGGGAAGGCCCCCCAGACACCAGGGAATGTTACATTTTTACACTGGGCTGGTGATCGGTGGGGGCAGAACACTAATGCTAGGGAATGTTACTTTTTTACATTGGGCAGGCGATTGATGGGGGGACCACTAGACACCAGGGAATATTACTTTTTACATTGGGCCAGCAATCAACAAAGGGGACCACTGGAGATCAGGGAATGTTACTTTTTTACATCAGGCTGGTGATCAGTGGGGGTGGGGAACCACTGGGCACCAGGGAATGTTACTTTTATACATCAGGTCAGTGATTAATGGAGGGGGAGGACCACTAGCACCAGGGAAGGTTTAGGTCACAAATTGATCTGGAGATTGGCAGGGGGGCCACTAACACCAAGGACATGATAGTCTATTTATGGGAGCTAGTTCGGAGGGAGGGGGGAACCACTAGCACCAGGGATAGCTCCCAGGGACCGAGTAATTGGTGGGTAGCACTGTGCTAAACTGCAGGGCTACCTGTGCAAATGAGCCCATAATGGGCATACAGATGGCCTCTTAGCGACTTGCATATCCAATGGACTCATTTGCAGGGGTCTCTTTGGATATCAGAAGTTTAGCGCAGCCGCGAGCCATTGTGGTGCCATACTTTGTGAACCATGTCTGTCCAGTGCTAAGTGTCTTAGTGCCGGCCCAACATGGCCTTATATTCAGCCAAATAGTGCTGGTGCGTTATTCCGTTGAATACAGCATCTTTGGGTAGTTTGGCTATTGCAAGACAGAGCAGAATGTTTTGGAGTCTTTTATTTCTCAAGCCAGCCAAGCTGCCTCAGGGGATTTGAAGGAAGCCCCAGCGTATTGGTCTTTGAGGGCACATCAGCAACTGTTTAGTTACCTATTTAAAAATCTGTATAGGGATATAACGCAACCTATTCTTTATGTCCCTAATTTTAAATAACCCAACAGTCCATTCCAGATTGTTTTTGGCCACAAGTACAGCTTGCTTTGGTTGAACATCTGACAGTGGGTGGTGGGCTGATAGATTTTGCCCCTTTCCAAAACAGATATAAAGTAACAGCAGTGAAGTGTTTTAAGTTTTTGCACCTAGTGCATGCCATAACAGAGCACATGGGCCCCACGTCTTGGGAAGGAGCAGGTGGAGGTGCACTAGAGAAGTTAATTACTGCAGCCAATCAACCCATGTTATTTTGGGGTTGCATAAAACACTACACGACTTGGACAACTGTAGACTGACAGACTAGACTAGAGGTTAGAGCAGTGAGCTATGAATGAGCTTGATACATCCAGCAGACCTGGAGCTGATTCTCACAACTTCCACCCGCATACTGTGTGATTTTGAGTGACTCACTTAACCACCCCAGTGCTCCCGGGTTGCCCCTGAAAACAGATGCTTGTTCCTAGTGGACCTTACCCGGTTACCAAAGAAGGGTATGTTATTACTGGTAAAGGGCCCTTCAGGTTGACTGGGATCCAAAAGGGTGGCAGACGATTTGGGGAGACTTAAACAAATATGTTAAACAGGGCAAGTTCAGATTAATGCAATTTAAAGTGTTACAACATATGTATCGTACTCCACTAAAATTATTTAAAATGGGGCAGCTGGATTCCCCAATTTTTACAAGGTGCAGGAAGGAGGAGGGGTCCTTTAAACATATTTTAGGGGACTGTGAGAAGGCTAAACCTAAGTTTGTGGCATGAAGTTAGAATTTAGATCAAATGTCAGGCCTGGAATGTTTAATAGAGGGGTCAAGAAGGGAGTTAATCGTCTTCCAGAAGGACGCGGGGGGGGGGGTTCTGGTTCTGCGTGAACTGCGCTTTAAAGTATGAAGATTTGCATTGCCGGATGGCCTTAGTACATTTATTTCTAAGATGTCTGTAGGATTGTAGGTCCTGTGAGGTATCGGAGGCTTTGTACAGTCTCCATGCCTTATCCCTGGTATGACACAGGGAGATAAGGTCGGGTGTAATCACCCTTGTTCTTGCACATCTCTTTTTCTGAAAGATGATACCCTCTTGGACTTTGTTGATCCTTTAAGGTACTTGAAAGTTTCTATCATATCCCCCCTCTCCCTCCTTTCCTTGAGGGTATACATATTAAGCTCCTTTAGTCTCTCTTCATATGGTCTCTGGTGCAAACACTGCACCATTTTAGTTGATCTCCTCTGGACTGCCTCCATCCTGTCTATGTCCTTTCAGAGATGGGGTCTCCAGAACTGCACACAGTACTCCAGATGGGGTCTCACCAACTGTCTGTACAGAGGGATAACAATTTCCTGTTTTCTACTGGTGATGCCACTCCCTACACATCCCAGTATCCCCCAGACCTCCTTACTGCCTTCTCACATTGCTTGCCTACCTTTAAGTCATCTAATATGACTACCCTCATGTCCCTTTCCATTTTTGTTGTTATTAGTACCTCCCACCCCATTGTGTACTTTTCCCCTGGGCTTTTGTTTCCCAGGTGCTTTACTTTGCACTTCTTTGCAATGAATCTAAGCTGCCATACTTTTGACCATTCCTTCCACCTTGCCATATCCCTTCTCATCCTTTCCACCCCCCCATGTATCAACCCTGTTGCAGACATTTGTGTCATCTGCAAAGAGGCATACTTTTCCTTCCAGTCCCTCTACAATGTTACTTATAAAGACATGAAAAAGGACCGGTCCCAGTAGTGAACCCTGTGGTACCCCACTAGTAACCACCCTTTCTTTGGAGTGGACTCAGTCTACTATTACCCTCTGTGTCCTGTTGTCCAGCCAATGTTTTACCCAGGCTACCACACTGGGACTCACTCCCAGGCTGGCTAACTTGTTTATTAATCTTTTGTGTGGGACTGTGTTAAATGTCTTGCTAAAGTCTAGGTAGGCCATGTCTACAGCCCCTCCCTGGTCAACTACTTTGGTCACCCAGTCAAAGAACTCTATTAGATTCATCTAACATGACATTCCCACTGTGAATCCATGCTGCCTTGGGTCCTGTGCCCTGCTGGCCTCTAGGTACTCAACAATTCTTTCTTTCAGAAGTGATTCCATCATTTTCCCTACCACTGAGGTCAAATTAACAGGTCTGTAGCTTCCTGCCTCTGCTTTTCTCCCACTTTGGTGAAGGAGAATCACATCCATCCTCTTCCAGTCCTCAGATACCACACCATCCTCCCATGATTTGTTAAAAAGGGTAGTCAGTGGTGCCACTAGTTCTCCCCTTAGTTCTTTTAGAATTCTAGGGTGAATCCTGTCAGACCCCATTGCATTGTCCACCTTCAGTTTTAGGAGTTCTTTCAGGACCCTTTCTTCTGTGAATGGACTGGTACTGACCCCATGATCCACAGTGCTTCTATTGATTGGCTTAGGTACCTCCCGCTCCTCGTCTGAATACTGAGCAGAAGTATTCGTTCAGTATCCCTGCTTTTTTACTGTGACCCTCAACTCACTCCCACCCCCCGCACTTTATTAAGTTGGCTTTCACTATCCCTCCCTTGGTCTTTCTCCACTTTTTAATGTACCTATAAATGGTTTTATCCCTCTTAATTGAGTTGGCTATCTTTTCCTCACTTTGGGCCTTTACAATTCTGACTGCCTTCCCCGCTTCCTTTTGCTTCAACTGGTACAGTTCTCTGTCCTGTGCCTTCTGTGTTGCCTTCTATTTCCTGAATGCTCTCTTTTTCTCCCTTACCTTCCACACCACCTCTTTTGAGAACCATAGTGTTTTGATTTGTTTATTTGCTTCACACAAAGGCTTGTTGCCTCTGTGATGGCAGTTTTGACGTTTCCCCATTTTTCCTCCACCCCTCCTTCTTGCCCATTTGCAAGTGCTTTTCTGAGGCACTTTGCCATTTTGACAGAGTCAGCCCTCCTGAAGTCCAGTACCCTCGCTTTTGTATGGCTTGACTCTACTGCTGTATTTATCGTGAACCACACTGCTTGGTGGACAGTTGTTCCCAGATGGCTAACCACTTCTAAATATGAGATCCTCTCTCTGTCCCTGTTTGGGAGTACCAGGTCTAAGATTGCCCCCTCCTGAGCAGGTTCCAACACTAGGTGTCTGAAGCATGCCCCCTGTGTTTTTTGTTGTTCGACACTGTATCGTTGATTTATTGTGTAATACTTTAAAACTTGAATAAAGTACACAATGAATGAAAAAAGGGACACTGTCAATGCCCTTAAGCCTCAAAGTGTCCCTAGTTAAAAAAAAAAAAAAGTTACATTCTGTGGATTTTGTTTATGTAAAGGGTAGTTTGATTCTGTTTGCTTTTTATGTTTGCTTGCACGCATGCGCAAGAAACATAGTGCCATCATCCGAGTTTTCGTCGGAGTGGCACCCATCTTCCAATTCAGTCAGTGGGTTTGCAGGTGCAGTCGCAGTTCTCCAATCAATGCTGCAGCTGTCTATGACAGCAGTTGAAAATGCAGTGCCATACAGCTGAAAGGGAGAGCTCTGCTTCAGTGAGCAGTGCTCCCCCCCACATGCAGCATGCACACACTTGCGTGCTCATGTGCCTCCCCACATACTGTATGGCCGACGGTGAACCCAATCCCCGTCGGCTCACGCCCAAAAGATTTTCAGGTGCCATGCTGGGAGCCCACCCTAGCATGGCAGTGTTATGGCCGACGGGGTGATTAATCCCCATCGGCTCCAGGCCCCCAAACAGTTTCCAGCTGCCACACTAGGAGCCCACCCCAGAGTGGCAAACGTCCCGCATCATTTTCATAAAAAAACCTGCAAACAAAAAAAGCTCCCTCGGCGGTCTCCCTACCCACCCGTGCCCACCTACTGCTCACCCTGCCTCCCCACACCCCCACTTCACTCCATACTTACCTCTGGAGCTCGGCGTGACGATCTTCGGTAGACCGGCAACACGTCTACACTCTTCAAAGCCGAGCGCGAACTGAGGTAATGCTGGAAAGCTGTATAATGCAATAAATAGGTTTTTTTCAACTTTAATGCATATCGCAGGCATTTTTTGGAATTTTGGCAGCAAATTTTCAACATGGGGTTTGGGACCATCCTCATGAATTCTTGATCTGTCATGCGATGACATCTGGTTCGGCGGTGATTTGCAGTCATTGGCGCAAAATCACCTTTCGGGACAGATTAACAAAATGACAGTGCCAGTGTTCATAACGTGGCTCTCAAAAAGTCTATGTTGCAAATTTGGTGAAAAAATTCCTAAAATTACTGTTTTACGAGCGTGTGTTGAGCAGTTCCTAACACGCCGCAGTTCGCCAAGTGTTAATATTTGCACTCTGAATTTTCAGCATTGCCACTTTACCATATCTCCTTATGGGCAGTACAGCTGCCATTTTTCACATCTCGCCTAAAATGTGTTTCCGCATGTAGTGCACAATGGCTAGTCGGTGTGCGTAAATCAATGTATGGGACACATTAAGAAAATCACAGTGACACTGTTCATGAGCAGAGGTCTTAAAATGGCTATGTTGAAAATTTGGTGAAAAATTCCTAAAAATGACTGTTTTACAGTGTGCATTAAGTTCCTCATACACTAGTAAGTTTCTAATTTTAATATTTGCACTCAGATTTTCAACATTGCCATTTTACCACACCTCCTTAGGAGCAGTACAGCTGTCATTTTTCACATGTTGCCCAAAATGTGTTTCCCTGCATGTAGCGCACAGTGGCGCAGTCGGTGTGCAATCAATGTTTGGGACAGATTAAGAAAATCATAGTGACACTGTTCATGAGCAGAGGTCTTAGAATGGCTATGTTGAAAATTTGGTGAAAAATTCCCAAAATGACTGTTTTAGGGAGCGCACATTAGCAGTTTCTCACTGCCTTCAAAGTTTTAAATTTTTAATATTTGCATGACAGATTTTCAACATTGCCATTTATTACACTTCCTTATGAGCAGTACAGCTGCCATTTTTTACATCTCACCCAAAATGTGTTTCCGCACACGTAGCGCACGAAGGTGCAGTCGGTGTGCGAAAGCAATGTTTGGGATGGATTAAGAAAATCACAGTGACACTGTTAATGAGCAGAGGTCTTAAAATGGCTATGTTGAAAATTTGATGACAAAAGTCCATAAAATGACTGTGTTACAAGTGAACATTGCACAGTTTCCACTCACCCCCGTAAATTCATGAATTTGTAAAATTTTCAGTCCAGATTTTCACCAGTGGCATTTTCCACACTTCCATATGAACAGTACAGCTGTCATTTTTCACAACATGGCCGAAATGTGTTTTCACACTTTCAGCATAGAAATGCGTGGTCGTTGCGGGAAATCATTGTTCGGGACTGATAAAGGAAATCACAGTGACACTGTTCATGATCCGAGGTCCCAAAATACCTGTGTTGACAATCTGCTGTAAAAAAAAATCCCCAAACTAATTACATTACGGGTGTGCATTGCACAGTTTCTACGCACGCTCGTGACTTCACCATTTGTTTTAATATTATCACTACAGATTTTCAACATTGCCATTTTTTACACCTCCCCATGAACAGTACAGCTGTCATTTTTCACAATCTGTTCGGAATGTGTTTTTGCACCTGTGGTGCTAAATGCCGTAATCGCTGTGCAAAAGCAGCTTTCAGCTAACAAACTGATATTGCCACTGTTCATGAGGTGGGGGTCACAAAAAACCCACGTTGAAAATTTGAGTGAAAATACCAATGAATGCCTGAGGCGTTAGGGTTTCCAAACATAACACCCCACCCTGTAGAGAATTACAGGCATCAGGCGTGTGACTTGGGATTCTCGCCTGTAATGCTCATGCCATTCTACACCCTGCAGCCAGTGAGAGGCATCGAGGTGTGCCTTGGACTCTTCGGCCCCAAAGTTCACCCCAGTCTCCTATACCGCACCCATCTCACAGTATTTCCTGATGGAATGGGGTGTGCATTAGGGCCAAAGACCCCAAGGCACACTGTGACACTTGGTGTCTGCAGGGCAGGGTGTGGTGAAATGGCGTGACCGTTATGCCTGATGATCCAAAGGCACACCCCAATGCCTATCAGTCTCTGCAGGGTGGAGGTGGGGTTGGCTTCAGTTCAATACTTCACTGCCATTCCTATTATGCAGCTCTGTAACTTCTACACTACCAATGCCAATGCCAGCAAGCAAACATTCGGCATTGACAAATGCTTGTTTCTCTTAGAAGTGAAAAACAGGCTGCCCACCATACCGGCATTACCACACAAAAATGTGTTTGTTATATTACCTTGATCAGCTCCCACTGTATCTTTTCCAGACTTGGGAACACCCCTACAAAGCCTAATCACTCATGATGCAGCAGGAGGAGAGTAGACTATTGCATAGCGGTTGCACTATTTGGGGTGTTCCTAATGTTATGGAAGTATGCAATAAGAGCAGATCAAGGATTTGAAACGATACAGGCTTGTATAAAATTACACCATTGGCATGCATTTGAATTCTACTAAGAAAGGAAGCAGATGACACCGCCAGTAACATCACTGAATTTTAGGGAAGGTAAGCAGTTATAAAATGTGAGTTTTTACCTAGAAATAACTATGCAAACAAGCTTGACAGTGCCTCTTTAAATAACTCTCCTATTTCCTTACTACATTGCATTTAAAGGTCTCAATGTGGAAAGTAACTCTTTAATCTTGTGAGCAGCTTAGGTATTCCTCATGGTGCCCCTTTCTCTCACACCAGGAAAATGCCAATAACCTGGAGCAGCACATTAAATCAGAGTTTGCCAAGCTGCACCAGTTCCTACAGGAAAGGGAACAAAAGCTGATCCAGCAGCTCAGGGAGGAGGAAGCAGAGATCCTGAAAGAGAAGGAGGAATCCTTAAGATGCATTCAAATATTCAACGCCACCACCGAGGAAGCGAGACTAGATATTATATCACGGTTGGAGCAGGAGGATCCATTTTCTTTCTTGAAGGTCAGAATAGCATTTGCCTGTCTGTCTGTGCCTGTATCGTTCTCCTTTCCTTCTGTCCAGGTTTCTTTGTGTTACTCCGTCATGCACACTTTTGCAATCAATAAATGTAACATTGGCTGGCCCATCGGCACAGAGGTAGCGCTACCGCTTGTGATGCCGGTGACCTGGGTTTGGGAAAGAGCCTGGATCGCTGTAGGCCAGCCGGAGGGAGGAGGGCTGAACATCCCACAGGATGCTCTCCTCCTCCTCCCAGGATGGGGGGGGGGTTCCATGATCTGCCACAGTACTGCCCCCGGGTGACCACAGATGGCAGTGCAACTGGAGGCGGAAGGAATGTCGCGACATCAGTGTGCAGATGCACACACAGTGCGCATGCACACGCCTTGATGTCCTGCACATGGCAACCCTAGGGGCCAGTAATGGGAAAAATTCTGTGACACCAGCGCCTCTGCGATGAAGATGGTCCCTGGAAAATCTGGATCCCCTGCCTCACCAGCACGAGTCCCACCTGACGCAGTATGTCCAGGAGATAGCCCTCACCCTGACCCTACCTGGGGGGTGAAGCCAAGGCTCCATGGAGGTAGGTGGCCATGCTTGGGGGGTAGGAGGGATTGGGAGGTGCCTGGTGGTCTGGAGTCATGGGGAGGGGGAGGACTGGTGTAGAAGAGGTATGAAGACTAATGACCAAAAAACTAAATAAATAAATGCAATGTTTCACAGTTGGGTCCTGCTTTGCAAGTGTACATTACATACATATGTTTTTAAAACTCAAACTTTGTTTTATTCAAAAGAAGTGGATCAGAAGTACAGACAGAACATATATGTATGTGCAAGATTAAGGGGATACTTGAGGGCTAAGTGTGTGATACAGAATACATCTGACTGAGTGGCAGTTGAGCTCAGAGAATATCATGAGTGGCAGAGCACAGCGGAGCCATGAGTGATGGTTCCACAAGCTCAGTTGCCACGAGTTCGGATATATCCTGTTTCACACAACTAGCCATCATGTATGCCTTTTATACAAGAGGTCTGGATTTTGTGCTGGTTTTTTTTTGTTTGATGATATCATCACAGTGTGATAACTGGAGTTATCACACTGCAGTGAGAATACATGTTTTTATCTAATAAGTTATATTTGCTTACTCCTCTTGTATAAAGAAATTATCTTATGCAATCCAGGAGCGTATATGTGAGTTGAAATGTTTTATGCTTAATATTATTCATAACAATGGCCACCTTCAGCCCCCTCAAAAATTCACTCCAGGAGTGTACATGCGGGTCAAAATGTTCTATGCGTAACCTTATTCAGAATGACCACCTTGAGCTGTAAAGAACTTATTCAAAATTGCCGCCTCCAGATGATGAGGAAAACAGGTCATAGAAAAGAGTGCTGTATTGCTTAGCTCAGAATTTAACTTAGAGGTTTGAGCAATGAGCTGTGAATTAGCTTGGTGCATCCAGCAGCCTTCACTTGCATCCTGTGTGACCCTGACCAAATTATTAACCGTCGTGTACTCCCAGGACACATCTGGAAGTGATCCATTATAAACCATTGTAAACGAGTCACTGACTCAGTCACTGTATCATTTTCTAATGAATAAAACAAATTGTTATTACTCTAATTATTATTATTACTATTATTACAGCTTCAACATGTGTCAACATGTTTTAAGCTTAACAATTTAACAATACCACCAAGAATGGAAAAACCACAACAGCTAATCGGGTCAAGTAGAGGAGAAACCAAACTACCTGTTCCTGTCTAAATCAATTAAACTTGTCATTTGCAATGGCAGAGGATATGGGGTGGATCCCTAGCCCCACTAGGCCGGGGAAGCTGGGGGCATGGGATTTGCAAGGGAAGTTTTGGGGGGTACCCCCATGACTCTAGTGTCGCTTAGTCCCCCAGGGTTCCATGGCTCCTTCCTGGGTGACCCAGATTATATGGCCCCCAATAGGTAGGACTCCCACACCCTCTACACCTCCACATGTGTCTCTCAAGTAAGCCTAAGGGGTTCCGATATTCTTTCATTATTCTTTCCATTTTATGTGTGCCTTCAACCATCTGCACCCATGTTTCTAGAGGAGGAGGGGTCAGTCTTTAGCCACAGTGTTACGATTCCCTTTATGGCTGCAAAGCAAAGGACTCAGATCAGATTCCATTGGATCTGCTGTCCTAATGTGGGCACCAAGGCCCCCCTTGGATAAGATGTTTAAAGGTGAAGCAGATGTCCAGTTCTCTAAACTGTTTTTTTGTCTGAACATTTCTGCTGTATGCATTGGTGTGGGTTGTCCTATTTTCTGATTTTAATTTCATTGGGCAGGATTTTCTAAAGCCTTAGGTCACCACAAGCCCCAGTGTGCTGATGATACAGCGCATGGGGCTTGCGGTGATCTAATGGGATTTTCTATCCCACGTGGCAATTGCTTCAAGTTAGAGTCTGGTCTAACTTATGGCAGTTCTGAGGGCTGCTTTTAGGGAGCATGCACCAGATATTTGGTGCAAACTGCCGCAGTATGTGGAAAAAGTTGCAACTGCACCCGAGACTGTAAAATCAGGTACAGTCGTGGCAAAGGGTTTGACACACCACCAGAACCTAAATGCTGTGGTTCAGGGCTGGGCGGGTTTCGTGTCATAATAGCAAAAAACCAATAGTGAATGTAAAATCAGTGAAAGCCATTTAGAAGTGAGCAGAACAGTGATCAGCAGAAAGCCAAACGCCAAAACAGTGAACACGACAACCCCCAACAGAAAAACACAAATAGTGCAAAGTCAAGCACAGTAGTTGGGGAGGGGTCATGAGGGGGGCAGATTTAATATTCTAACTCTGTGGGGGATGCAAGAATGGGAGGGGGACAAAGTCGGGAGGGGCAGATTTAATATTGTAACTCCAATGGAGATGCAAGTAGGGGAGGGGAACAAAGTCATAAGGGAGGTGGATTTAATATTCTCACTCGGAGGGGGGCACAACTTGGGGAAGGGGACAAAGTCGGGAGAGGGACATTTCTGTGTGAAGCCCTGCATAAAGTTAAAAAATAAAATTCCAGTAACATCAAGTATCAAACCCAAGTCTGCTGCACCTAGCAACAACACACAGGTGTTGACTCTCTAACCTTTACGCTATGCAGGCAGCACAGGTCATATCTCGCAGTGGCTGAGTTAGAGTTGAACAACACCTAACAATATCACTGCCTATCTCACTAAATTACTCGTGCACTGTAAAAACAATGTAACAAATTGTTTTCACTATTAACCAGCTGCTTTTCACTTGCTGTGTTGCCCTTGCTGTCTTGATGGAGCCAACTGGATGCAAGCCATGTGCCACTCTTTTAAAATCCTGCTCAATGTATTTTTGTCTGTATATCATCCTGCTGTTAATAGCGTCTTGGTTGTTCATGCTTGCCTGCATATTGTTTTGTTTGCACTGACTGCACATTACCTTTGAATGCATTCGTCTTAGTGTACCCCTTCCCCCAGGCTGCACCTGGAAACTAGCCTTCGTCAGTGCGCTTTTCTAGATTACCGATTATCATTAAAAGGAAACGTTTGTGCACAGGTGTCTTTATAGCGTGAAAGACCAAGGTACTGAGCGCACCCATAGCTGACAGCAGTCTTGAGACACGGATGACCAAGTGCGTTTAATATTGATACTGCATGGCCACCGTTTTATAGAACTTTATGTTATGGAGGAACAAGCTGTGCTTGACTACATGTTCCACACTGCTTGTTTCTCCATGATACTGGTATTCATTTATCCATGATAACCTCAGCAAAAATGCCACAGCTCATTCACAGGTGGGCCCTGCTTCTTTCCAGGTTTAGGGCCAAAGAGTTTTCCCTTTTCAGTGGAAAACACTGGGGGGAAAAAAAAACAGAATTATCCATTTCCAAACCAGCTCATGGGAGTCTTTCTTTTTCCTGAAAAAACTCTGTTGGCACCATTTTATTATGCAAATACTCTCACTTTGCACCCAGCAGTGTGTGCAAACACCTTCTGTTTTAAGCACATTTTTTGCACAAAATGTGCTAATTTGCTCTCAGTTTTAGGAGAAAATGGAAAAAACATTTTTTTAAGATTTTGCCAAATGGAATTGACCATTTGGAAACTGGAAAATCATTGGCTCTATAATTTTTCAAAAATAGGTACTGCAGCACAGAGAGGTCTGATAATTTAGGGTCACAGAATTAGTCTATGTCAGTGATCATATTTAAAATTGATGCCCTGTCTGACTCTTTAGCCTAACCAGAGTGACTTAGAAGTTCCTTACTAAACTACATGGCTACCCTAAAATGGCACATGGCCACCCCATGTTGGCATATACAGTAGTCATTCTATAATGGTACATGGCCACCACAGTTGGTATATTGCTATGCTGTGATGGCATATGGTCACCCTACAATGACACATGGCCACTCCTTATTAGCATATAGCCACATTATAACTGCACACATCCATCTCAGTTTGGCATATGGTACTGTTAGGATGGAAACTAAGTAAAAATAAATTTATTGATCAGTCAAGACCTTTACAATTTATTATATAAAAACACTTAATACAGCATAAATATAATACAGTTCTTATAAATATAAAGATGGAGTTTTTCTTAAAAACAATTATACCGTGATCATATCATAATGAGATATTAATATTTGCTAAGACATTCAATATTGCACACAATTTATATTGCTAAATATTCTAAATGAAGAATTCCAAAATATGCATAACGTTTGGATAGTATCTTAGACTTGCTTCATCAATTGTATATATCCCTTTTTATACAATATTCAATATCACGAGATGTTTAACACAGGTTTTAAAATTGAGCTGACAGAAATGCATTCCTCTTAGCATAACACTTATGCATTTAATCATCAATTAATTCCAGCACGCTTACTCTGCAGTCAATGCATTTTTGTTATTGCAACAAGGTATTTTAACATATTTTCTATTATTAATTTATCACTTGTTGTAAATAAAATGTTTAATAGGATCATATAATCAGTAGTGTCAATTCTATCCCAAATTCTATCCCAAATTGGTACCAACCAAAGCTTTCTAGGATTTTCATACCAAGGGCATATCATCATTACATGAAATAAGTATTCTTGGTGTTCACTTGGGCAGGAGCAGTTAGAAGACATATTATTTGAAGCTTTCTTGTATCTTACTAGGAGAACATTACTTGAAAACAGTTCTTATCTAAATTTGGTATACAATTGCCTCTGTTTGAAATCTATTAATATATCCAGGTAGTCCCCGAAGAAAAATGCAACTTCATTGTTGCACAACTATGGTGCTATTTTAAGTTTAGAGATGGATCTTAAATTGGACCATATATAATAATTTGTCATTTTATTTGTGATATGTGACATATATTTAATACTAATAGTTATTTTCTTATCCAGAAGCTACCTCAAAAATATTATACCAGTATTTTCTAAGATACCATAAATTCTGAGCAACCATTTAGATCTCTGACAGCCCAAGCTTTCCCATACATATTTTTCTTTAAGTGCAAGGGCAGGTAGTCTATTAGGATCCAAGGACAGTAACTTATCCTAATGATTTACCTTCTTTGAATTTACAAAAGCCACAGGGCTGACCACACCAAGTTCTGCATGTACCAGCACAACATGAATCAAATTGTTTAAACCCAAACTGAATCTGAATAGCTTATTCAAAGGAATTTCAAGTATATTAGAGTGATCAAATTCCCAAATTTCTGTCTGATATAATTGAGCATAGCACTTGACCTTAACTGCTTCTATTGAGGATTTGATAGAGTTTCCACCAAACTTATGATTAGATATCTTTAGTGAATTTGCAGTTTTTGTTTTAACTTAGGCAGTAAGGTGTTAAAATGTTTGAACCAGCTGCCATCACATGAAAGGTGTAGACCCAAATAAACACAAGACTTAAGCATCTTAAGTTTTTTAGAGCCAACATCCACATAATATTTTGTTTTGTTAGATCCAAAAATCATAATTTGATTTTTTGCCTAGTTTATTATTAACTTGTGTTTATTAGCATATTCGTATAAAATGTTTAACTTATCTTGCAAACCCTTCTGTGTTAATGAAAACAATACAAGATCATCCGCATAAGCTAATGTGGTACCGGTCTTGTCTAATATTTTGGGTGAGTCTGTTATTGAATGCTCACGGGCCAAAAGAAGATTGTTAATATAAATACAGAAGAGAACAGGAGCCAAGATACACCCCTGTCTAACACCTCTGTTTGTAATGAATGTTGAAGAAAGTTTGCCTTGAGTACCAAGCCTAATCTGAACCCATGTATCTGAATATAATTCTTTAATGATGGCAATAATATTGGGATTATTGCCCCATTCTCTCATAATGTTCCATAATAGGTTACGTAAAACCATATCAAAGGCGGAACTGAAATCTATAAATGCTGTACAGAGTTTCAGTTTCTGCAATTTGACATCTTTTTTCATAGAGATGGGCCAAAACAAAACAATTATCTGTTGTGCTGTAACCCAAGTGAAAACCTGCTTGCTATTCTGATAAATCACCCAATTCTTTTATCTGTGCCTGCAATTTATTTAAAATGATTTTTGAGAATATTTTACTGCAGTTGTCCAAAAGTGAGATTGGTCTATACATACGAGGGTTTGATTTATTGCCCTTTTTGTAAATAGAAATTAGAATAGCTCCCTTCCATGTCCTTGGGAAATCCAGTTGTGTTACACAATAATTGAAAATGGGCATGAGAATTGTTGACCAAAGAGAAGGAAAAATAAAAAAAAAACTTCTGCAGGTATTAGATCAGGACCTGTAACTTTGTTCTTTTTCATAGATGTTATCGCAAAGAACACTTCTGTATACAAACAGAAAATAATAGATGACATATCCAGAACTACCCTAGATGAATCAATTTGTTCACTAGGGTCAAAAAATATTTCTGAATAATACTTTACCCAGACTTCCAATGGTATAAATGAATCTATATTATCTTTATAATTATAGGTGCCTTTGGCTACCATTTGCCAATAAGCCCAATGATCTTTATTTCTAATAGTTGTCAACATCCTTTCCCACTGTGCGTGTTGAAATTCTGTTTGTACTTAAGCAGCTTTTTATATGATTCCCTTGCTTGGTTGAAAGCCCTATATTGTATGTTTTGTTAATTTTTACGTGTGTATCTAATTAGTTGGATTAGTTCTTTTTTTTGCATAACAGCATTCATTATCAAACCAGGTGTTACAATTTTTAGGTAACTGAGAAATTGTTTTAAGAATTTCTCTAGCATTCTCAAAACAAATAGCTAACTGTTTTATTAAAAAAAGACCCATTACTCATGACACAATCTGAACTTGGAAGCAGCTTATTAATTAAAATAGAGATAGTATCATTATGTTCATATTTCCATTTAACTTTTACAATACTCCATATCTCAAGGTCACAGTATTGATATTCAGGTTGTTTTAAGTCCAGGCATTTATATCCCAAAATCAGTGGAAAGTGATCACTGTCACATCTTGGTAATACTTTGTACAAATCCCATAGATACATGGAGTTGTTCCAAAATAAATAATCAACCACTGAGGGACCTGTAGAGTTATGATGGGTATAATTACTCTCAGTATCTCCTACAATTCTGCCATTAAGTGGGACTAAATTATATTGTTCCAAGATATCAATTAACTTTTTTCCTGATTGTTAATTTTAGTGTTCTGTGAGATCCTAATTAATTTGTGGGCATTATCAAATTTCCAGGTCTGAATCTCATTATCCAAGAAGCCATCATATTTGCCCACTCTAACACTGAAGTCACAGCATAACAATATATTGTCACATGCAGTTGTCGCCCAAGCTTTGTGAATAACTTCTTCTAACTCTACCCAGATCTACGGATAATAATATTTTGAGCTATGAGGAGGGATATAAACATTAATAAGGCAAAATTTTAAGGAACTTATTTTAATACAGTATATATTGTTTGAGAAAATAAATTTGTAAATAGAGCTCAGCTCTGGTTTCCTTCATAATCTTAACCCATATAACTAGGCCACCCGATGGCCTACCTAACTTAAATTGTTTTTTACCTGGGGTTTGAAAGGTACAATATCTGTTTAATGTGACATCATTATCCACTGAATGACAACTTTCCTGTAAACATACTATTGTGACCTTATTCAAAAACTCTGTGCATTCCTTGTCTGCAAATTTTGCAAGAAAACCAGCAATGTTCCAAGATAAAATTAGAACATTTGTATCCTGCACTAAGTCACCCGTTCTATCCAAGATACTAACATCTGTAAATCAATTTTCTTGTGGGCTTAAAGTTTCAAACTGATTAGACACAGAAACATTATATAATAGATTAGAGCTTATTGCCTGCTTCCTTCTACTTTTGTCCTGTGCAATGGTATTTTCCTTCAACATACTGCTTGAAATGTGATAATTGGTAGAAGTGTCAGGAACCACATATAACCCCATTGCATCTAGCATGGTCAAATCATCCAGAATGTTGCTGTACAGACTGCCGTAATTTACTGTAATCTGTACCTGATCAGTTTCCATATCTATCTTACATCTGTGTACTCTTAATGCCCCCTGATCCTCAATTGAAATATTTAGCAGTTGCTCCAACAGATCTATTAGTAGTAATTTAAGTTTATTGTCATTTTCATTATCCATTCTACTTAGCCCATAAAAAACAGGGTTCTAGAAACTGGAGAATCTGCTACTACTTTTGTGGAACAGTTTTTAGCGGGTCTGGAGTACATAAGATAGTGCAATCTACAATATGTAACCCAGCAGGATATAATAAAGGAGTTTTTGTTAGAATTTTGTCTATAACTTCCCTCTTTCTAAGGGCTATATCAACTTGTCCTGTGCTGTTGAAGATTTTATGCCTATAAATCATACTGATTTCAATTTCGGAGGCTGCAGTTTTCAGTGTGTGTTTGTGAAGAGATGGACCACTGCTTTTTTCAGTTTGCCTGGATTTTTATTTGGAATAGTCTTTAGCCCAAATATTATTTATTTATTTTATTTATTAAATTTTGATAACCGGATAAGCCTGCTGGGCCCCGAAGGTCCCTTTTTCAGGGGCGACCCAGGGATTACATGGAATAATACATGGGATTGCATACAGCACAAGTATGTTACATAAAACAAAGAGGAACATAATACATTGTAGCTTTTCAACAGGTTACATTTCTTAAGTAATACATAGTAGCTTTTCAACAGGTAACATTTCCTGGGTGGGCTATACAGATGGGGTGCTGTGATAGTAGGTATTTCCCTAGGAGGGGGAGGGGTGGGCTTACACTTAGGAGCCTCTAACTTTAGCATAAATATACTAGTATACTTATTATTGTTTGCAAAATCAACCTGATTCAGCTGTTTCTTATTAATAAATTCTATTGAATATCCATGGGATCTTAACAATTTATTATTTAACCATATTTGGTTTGCAATCCTGGCATTAGAGCAAAACATATACACACAACTGTGAAAATTGCAGTCTCTGTCTTCTCAAATTTGTACAGTATCACCTTCATTCATGTCAGCACTTGTGACTTCCCTTAAAAGGTTCACAATCTTTGTTTTGTTCTGACAGGAAGAAATTGCTTGATTCCAAATGTAACCATATAGACACATAATAGCACAATCCAATATATTAACTACTTTCCTATTGTCTCCCAAAACTTGATTTTTTTTATTTCCTTGTGATCTGTACCATTTATCACAGGAGTCATGTGGGTTGAGATCTCATTTCGCCAGATCTGCCAATCTTGTCTAAAGGCCCTCAGATCTTCTTAAACAAATTAATCTGTTGATTAATGTGAGTCAGAAGATCCATAGGTATCTGATCCTCCATAATTTCAGTTGTTATTTGTTCAACCAACATCTCCAAACCTAATTGATGTTTTTTCTGATTAACAGAATCTCCAGTCTCCTTATCTTTGTATCTCATTTTTGGAGGCTCTGTAGTGGCTAAAATAAGACACTGTGTCCTATACTTGTTGTCTTTCTGTTTATTTTGTATTTTTCTGGCAGGATGGTACATATTTACCCTACCATGACACATGGTCACTGCAAGTTGGCATATAGCCAAGCTACAGTGGCACATGGTCACCCTGCAATTGCACATGGCAAACTCAAGTTGGCATATGGCAATGCTAGGAAGGCATATTGTCACCCTATAATGACATATGACCAAACCACATTGATCTATAATCACTCTATAATGGCACATGGGATGGTCACCCCAAGTTTGCATATGGTGCTGCTGTGATGGCATATGGGCATCCTTTAGTGACACAAGGCCACCGCAAATTGGCATATGGCCATACTACAGTGGCATATGGTCAGCTTACAATTGCACATGGATAATCAGGTTGGCTTATGACCACATCCTACAGTGACACTTGGCCACAACAAATTATCACACAGCCACACAATGATGTATGATCACCCCACAATGGCACATGCCTACCCTACAGTGACATATGATCACCCCACAATGGCACATGCCTACCCTACAGTGACATATGATCACCCACAATGGCACATGCTCACCATACAGTGACATATGATCACCCCACAATGGCATATGGTCACTCTACAATGGCATATGGTCACCCTACAATAGCACATGCTCACTTTAAAATCAATCAATCAATCTTTATTTTACCAGGTGGCACATCATTGAGTAAAACTCATTTGCAAGATGGACCTGGGAATATATACATAAGATAACGAAGCAAGACATACATGCAATACAGGGAATAATACAACCAACCAATAAGTAGAATAATATAAGGTAGAACAAATACATGTAGGACAATTACCAGTAAGAAACAGTAATTATATAAATAGCTTTTATCACATATGTAATAATGCATTTTTGAGCTACAGACTCTATATATGTGTAATCCCTCACCCCTGCCTTTCTAATAGAATGACAGGTGGCATGCTGTTGAAGCTGACAGCAGTACTTGGTGGGGACTAGTTTCGGGGAGGATGAGGTTACTCGGCACAGGGGACCTAGGTTTGGCTACTCTGCACAGGGGCACCCAAGTAAATCCGAACACAGGAAGCAATAAGTGTAATGTCCAGAACCAGGAATGGGATTCTTCAGTGTGGCTTTTATTCACATCCAAGCTGAACAAACAAAGCATAGACGGGCCCCCATGGGGCTACATTCCTGGTAATGCAGATTAGAGACAACAGAACACCTTATCACCATTTCCAGCCCTCAGGCTCTAAACCCACCAGGCACACAGCCCTGTCTTGCATGCAGCTTTGGGTACACAGCCCAACTTGCACACTACTTGGGTTTTCCTCACTGGCCTGGCTCCCCCGCCGGCCACTAGATCCGCGGTCCATTTGAGGAATGAACCAATTATCCTGTTGTGGCTCCCCAAACCACACTAGAGTCTTTGACTCCTAGAGAGAATTTCCTTACAATCCCACATCTGTACATCTGTACTTCCCTCATCACTGGCCAAGTGCCTGAGGTAAAGTAGAAATCCACAGAAGAAATCCATAGAGGTGAATCTGGTCACTAAAGATGGGGGGCCACTCACCTCCAGCTCCCAAAGCCCATACCCGGCCATTTCT
The DNA here is from genome assembly GCA_016271365.2 of Neoceratodus forsteri. Classification (NCBI taxonomy): domain Eukaryota; kingdom Metazoa; phylum Chordata; order Ceratodontiformes; family Ceratodontidae; genus Neoceratodus; species Neoceratodus forsteri. The sequence goes on along the minus strand of JADMNL010000026.1, from coordinate 330,819,850 downwards.
CTGGAAACTGAACAATTCCTTTGTTGAACTTTCAAATGTAGATTCTGGGTAGACGTCTGTCACATCTCCTCTACGTATCATTTGCATCCCAACAATCTCTGGACTTGAACCTACTTTTACTCTGCTTAGCCCATTACTCTAGGCTTCCCAATATTTAGTAGTTCAATCTCCACATTGTCACACAAGTCCCAGGGTGAAAAATATAGGCCCTTTTAGCAAGGGCAGACACTCACTCTCATGTTGCAGGTGCCCCACAGGTGACTCACAAATCTTCTTGTTCTCCCAAATAAACTCTGGAACAAACAGGCAGCTTTTCCTTCACAGGCAGAACAAGGGGGTTGCCCCAGGAATCTGCAGGGAACCCTTTCCTGCCCCCATTCCCAGGGGGAAGGGGCACTGAGACCCGAAAACAGCGGTCTCCACCACTTCAATCATCTTCTGTGTCTCTCTTTAAAGTGGAGACACACACCCTTTTAAACTAAAAGTAGCCCTCTGTCAGGGCTGAGGCTCCTAGAGCCTTACTGAGTTGCTTTCTCAGCAAGCTCCCAACTTCACACTGAACTGACTCACACTGACTGACTTCAAAACCTCCCAATGTTCTAACCAACTCCCTTGCTGCAGATTCCAATGTGGCTCATGCAGCTGCGATAGTTCTATTGGTGATGTCATCCCTCAGTCTCAGCTGAGACTGAGAACAGAGTGAGACAGTGTGAGACCCATCTAACTGGAGTTTCACAAGCTGCTTTCCCTGCCTACCACTAGGTCTTACTGGGATTCTAGTAACCCCGGGTAACAAGGGGGTTACACATGTACACTTTAATTCATAGTAACTTGAGAGAGGTGAGTAGGCTCTTATTATGTACACATTAATACAGGGAAAATTTAAGAGAGAGGAGTAGTCAGCACAGACATAAATGAGGAGGCCCATGCAAAGAAGGATCAGCGCTGGAAACAGGTACAGGTCTCTATAAAGAAGTGTGTGAGCAAGGTTTTGAAACTGGCCAGCTTGATAGGCACTGTTATTTTTAGCATTTTTTGTACTCTGTTCCAGAGTACAGGCAGGCCACGGCTTATGGCGGCTTCACCAAGGTTTGTTCTGACCCTAGGAACAGCTAATGTGATATATGAGAGGCTCCTAAGGGAGTAGTTTCTTGTGCAGACAGGCAGACAGTCCAGAATGCATAGGGGCAGACTATGCATTATAGCTTGGTATGTCCAAGTGACTGCATTTTTCTGGCATCTAAGATTAAGGAATAACCACCCAAGTTCTGCCTATATGGAGCAATGAAGGGAGGAGAATGGGGCTCCGGTGATAAATCTCAATGCACGGTGGTAGAGGGTGCCTAGCTTAGCCAAAGTGGTACTGAGACCTTGACCGTATAGAAAATCTGCGTAGTCAAGGAGAGGAAGAAAGGTGGATTGGCCAGACAGATTTTAGCTTCGTGAGTGAGTAGGTGCCTGATGCAGAACAGATCTAACCTTTGTTTCAATTTTTTCATAAGTTCCTCAATATGAACAGTAAAGGATAACTTATGGTCTACCCAGAAACCAAGGTACTTAAATTTTGATACGAAGTCCAACTGTTCCCCAATTAGGGAAGTAATTTGGGATCCAATACTGTGTCCAGGTGCTTTTGCAGGAGGAGAGAGGAGCATTACCTTGGTCTTTTTAGCATTTAGAAGGAGCTTTGGGTGAAGGAGATTCTGTTGCAGGCTGTCGAACTCTAGTTTCAAGTCACTACAGGCAAGCTCTGGGGTGTGCCTGTGCAAGTAAAGGACCATGTCATCTGCAAAGAGATGAATCTGGGCAGATTTCAAGCCAAAGTTAATGTTGTTGATGCAGATCGTAAATAGTAATGGGCCAAGGACTGACCCTTGGGGCACACCTCTCATAAGAGTTTTAAGCGGTGAGAGATCCCCATCAGCTTTAATCAACTGCAGTCAGTCCATTAGGCAATCAGAGACCCATTTTAGTGCTTGGGCATCTAGACTGATGTTTTGCAAAGAAAGCAGGAGCAGGCCATGATCCACAGTATCAAAGGCCTTGCTGAGGTCAAGAAAAAGGGCACATACATGTTTTCTGTCATCCAACATTTTTAGCATATGGCATATGGTCACCCTACAATAGCACAAGCTCACCCTGAATTGGCATATGGTCACACTACAATGACATATGGTCACCTTACAATGGCATATGGTTACCACACAATAGCACATGCTCACCCTAAAATAGCATATGGTCACCTCACAATGGCATATGGTCACCCTACAATAGCACATGCTCACCCTAAAATGACATATGGTCACCCTACAATGGCATATGGTCACTCTATAACAGCACATGCTCACCCTACAATGGCATATGCTCATCCCACAATGGCACATGCTTACCCTACAAATGGCATATTATCACTCTACAATAGCACATGCTCACCCTACAATGGCATATGGTCACCCTACAATGGCATATGGTCACCTTACAGTGGCATATGGTTACTCAACAATGATATATGGTCACCATACAGTGGCACATGGCCACTCTACAATAGCACAGGCTCATCCTACAATGGCATATGGTCACCCTACAGTGGCATATGGTCACCCTACAATGGCATATGTTTACTCAACAATGATATATGGTCACCATACAATGGCACATGTTTACCCTACAGTGGCAGATGGTTACCCTACAATGGCAGATGGTTACCCTGCAGTGCTATATGGTCACTGTACAATGGCACATGGCCACCCTACAGTAGCACATGCTCACCCTACAATGGCATATGGTCACCCTACAATGGCATATGGTCACCCTGCAATGGCATATGTTTACCCTACAATGGTAGATGGTTACCCTGTAATGCTGTATGGTCACCATACAATGGCACATGACCACCCTACAGTAGCACATGCTCACCCTACAGTGGCATATGGTCACCCTACAATGGCACATGGTTACCCTGCAATGCTACATGGTCACCATACAATGGCACATGGCCAACCTACAATAGCACATGCTCACCCTACAATGGCATATGGTCACCCTACAATAGCATATGTTTACCCTACAATGGCATATGCTCACCCAACAATGATATATGGTCACCATGCAATGGCACATGGTCAATCTACAATAGCACATGCTCACCCTACAATGCCATGTGGTCATCCTACAATGGCATATGTTTACCCTACAATGGCATGTGCTCACCCAGCATGACATATGGTCACCAAACAATGGCACATGCTCATCCTACAATTGCACATACCCTACAATGGAACATACTCACCCAACAATGGCATATGATCACCCTACAAAAGGAACATCCTCACTCTACAATGACACACGGTCACCCTACAATAGCACATGATCACCCTACAATGGTATGTTGTCACCATGCAATGGCACACTATCTTTCTACATTTGCATAAAGTCTCCCTACAATGGCATATGACCATCCTACAGTGGCCCACAGTCACTCTATAATGGCATTTGATCACCCTACAGTGGCACATGCTCACCTTACAATGGCATATGGTCACCCTAGATTGACACATGGTCACTCTATAATGGCATGTGGTCACCCTTCAATGGCATACAATAGCATATGGTCACCTCTACAATGGCACATAGTCACCCTACAATGGCATATGATCACCCTACAATGGTATATGGTCACCCTATAATGGCATATGAACACCCTACAATGACACATGGCTGTCACCCTACAGTGGCACATGGTTGTCACCCTGCAATGGTACACAGTCACTCTACAATGACACACATTCACCCTACAGTGGTATATGATCACATTACAATGGCATATGGTCAACCTACAAAGGCACATGCTCACCGTACAATGGCACATGGTTACCCTGCATTGGCACATGGTCACCCTATGATGGCACACAACCACATTGAAATACCATGTGCAAGGTTTTAATAAATCATCATGCCTGGAGGTCAGGTAGCCCTTAGAACAAATGTTTTTGTAGCCAAATCTCCTGCAGTGATGACCCTTTTATGCAATTCTATAGGGTAAACACCCAAAACCTGTGGCATCATTACTATGTAAACATAATTTGTGCTGGTCACAGCTGATTATTATGTGACCTTTGGCTGCATCTGGCACAGGATTTTTTAACAGCCACCCTAAGATAGTACATGGCCTCCCTTTGGTAGCACAGGCCCCAAGCATGATACATGGCCTTTGCTCTTTCTGCCATTATACATGGCTAGTTGGCTACCAAACGAAGGTTTACAACCACCCAACCATGGCGAATTGTCACCCTATCATGGCACATATTTTTCTTATGCTAGAACATAGTCCAAGCATGGCACATGGCTTCCTTGACCTTTGACTACTCTATTGTACATGGCCACATGGTTACCAAGGTTTTGGACACCATACCAAAGCTTAGCAGCCCTACCATGATCTTCAGTCTCCCTACAACAGTACAAAGTCACATTACTAATATATGTAGCTGCCTGCCATATCAGTCCTTCAGCACTAGCACACAGCAACCCTACCATGTCTTTTGGTCACCCTACCATGGCACATGGCCATCAAGCCATAGCACTTGGTCATTCTACTTGGTACATGGCTAGCCTGCCATTACACTTAATCATCCTAGTTGGTACATGGCAATCCTACAGTGGCACATATTCACCCTGCCATGGCACATGGTCACCATACTATGGCAAACAGTCACCCTACCATGGCACATATCCACTTTATTATGGGAAATGGTCCCCCTGCAATAGTACTTGGTCACCCTACCATGGCACATGCTCACCCTACCATAGTACGTGCTCACCCTACCGTGGCACATGCTCACCCTGCAATTGGAAATATTCACCCTACCATGTTACATACTCACCCTACCATGGCACATGCTCACCCTAATATGGCATATTCTCACCCTGCCATGGCACATGCTCACCCTGCCATGGAACATTCTTACCCTACCATGGCACTCAGTCACCCTACCATGGCACATGGTCACCTTATCATGACTCCAGTTTACTCTACCATGGCACACAGTCACCCTGACACATGGTCACTCTTCCATGGAACTCAGTCACCCTACAATGGTACATGCTTACCCTACCGTGGGACATGCTCACCCTTCCATGGCACATGGCCACCCTACTGTGGCACATGACCACCCTTTTATGGCACTAAGTTACTCTTGCATGGCATGCAGTCACTGTGCTATGGCACACAGTCAACTTATCATGGCATTCAGTCACCCTACCATGGTACACAGTCACCATACCATGGTATATGGTCACCCTCCCCTGGCACATGCCCACCCTATGATGGCACTTGGTCTCCCTCCCATGGCACATGGCTGTACAACCATGGCACTTGTTCACCCTAACATGGTACTCAGTCACCGTACAATGGCACATTGCCACCCTTTCATGGCATATGACCACCCTACTGTGGTACACTGCCACCCTACCATGGCCCATTCCCACCCTGTTATCACCCTACTACAGTACACGGTCACCCTACCATGGCACACTGCCACCCTGCCATGGCACTTGCCACTCTACCAGCAAAAAGATTACCCTACCGTAGTGCATTGCCACACTACTAAGCACATGGCTACACTACCAAAGTACACTGCCACCCTACTATGGCACTAGGTCACCCAACCAGAGCACACTGCAATCCTACCATGGCTCATGCCATCACATTTTGCCACCCTATCATGGCACATGGCCACCTTATAATGGCACATGGTCATCCTCCCATGGTACATGCCAGCATCACCATGGCACATGCCAGAATCAGCATGGCACATGGTCACCCTACTGGCCCACAACCTTCCTCCGATAGTACATGGGTTCATTAGTCACTTTTAACAACAAACTGAAGGGGTAACAGATTTGCAAAGCAGTGCCACAGGAACACTAAAACCGGCAATGATCAGTAGTGCAGCGCCTTGAGAATACTATGTGGATCTTTTAAGGGATGCGGCTAACCCATTTTTTCTTCTATTTCCCCACAGGGAATAAAAAGTCTTTTAGACAGGTAAGCATAAGCTATGTTTCAAAACCCACTTGACTGAGTTTCACTTTTTCTGAGGTATCTTGAATGTGATGTAATACAACTTCTGTTTTGTACTCTCAGGATCTGTGAAGCACCAAAAGAAAATAAGGGTGTCTCGATAAACCATGACCTGAGTCTAGGAAAGTTCAAAGGGCCCCTGCAGTACACCACTTGGAAGGAAATGAAGTCCATCATTGGACCCGGTAAACTAGATTGATTTATAGGCTATTAAAAGGGGCTATAACATTAATCTTTATGTGGAAAGATAAGACCCCATAAAACCAAAGAGAAAAAGATTTTATCCTATTGTCATATGTATGTAAGTAATTACGTATAACAGGATGTGGGTTAGGTTGCTTTATTAGTCTAATTAAATATTTATGAACCTAGCAAGGTTCCTAATTGGCTACCAGGTAAGTCATTAATGTCCTAAAAATGACCTGTCTTGTATTGGCCCACTAGAGGCTGTGTTTCTGCTTGCGATGCCGACACATCGAATTTGAGAATGGACCCGAAAAGTTGGAGGGTTGGCTGGGGAGAGGAGGACTGAGTGTCCAGTGGACACCACTCCTCCTCTGGAAGGGGGTGAGTGTGCATTCAGTATGTGCCTGAACTCTGGCGGAGGCTGGAGGGAGCTGCTGCTAAAGCCCAAATGCTGGGGAGGCTTGCCGGACGTTGGCACTTTGGTGCCATTACATCACTGCATGCCATGCCTCCCACATGAAGATATAGCATTGAAAATGCCGGCCCACAGAAATGATGCCCTGTTCCACCAGTCCTGCTCTGCGTGCCTGCAGCATTTGGCTGGTGACCAAGATTAGTGTTCCATCGAGTGGCTTGTCCTCATGGCCCCACCCTGGGGGGCAAGCCTGGGAGGAATCCTGGTAACGGGGGAAAACCTGGTTCAGAATTTCATTGGGGGCATGCCTGCTTGGCAGCTCCACCCTAGGGGCACATGCTCAGGAGGATCATCACCTGAGGTAGGTCCCCGGGGGACCAGTCGGGGACATGGAGGCTGAGACTACCAGGGGTCCAGTACCAAGAAAAGAAAATGACAGATCCTGCTGCCAACTAAAACTGTGTGCCATGCAGTGTCTTAAATGTAAGACATACCTGTGCCTCCTTCAGGGGTTGGTTCCCCCAGCCCGATAGCCCTGCTTCTCTGGGACCTACCTTGTGCTCCAGCTATCCTCTGCCACAGGACCTGGAAGTGCCCAGTTGCCCGTGTGGGACCTGAAGTGGACCTGGCTGTCATCCAGCTACGGTTGGGATTTGCTTCTGTCATTTTATCATTTAGTGCATACAGCATGTGCAGAGATGCATTTTTTCCATACATACTTTTTGGTGTTTTTTTTTCTCCGCAATTCCCATCCCTATCTTGGATGTGCATGCATGTGGAGGCATGTGCATACCACATCTCGAGGCACCCTCCCAACATGTCACCGCCACTGCCTATGCCGACCACTGGACCTCCACCTGGTGGTGGCGGGACTACGGGAGACAGGGATCACCCCCAGGAGAGGAGAGCTGCTTTCCAACCACTCAATCCTGCTCCGACCCTCCCCCCATGCCGGCTCCCTGACAACCCAAGTCTGTTCCTGAACCCGAGTTGCTGGTGTGGTACGAGGTAAGATGTCCAGTGCCTCAGCCCTCAATGCCACCGGGCTGGCTGTACAGTGATGCATTGTGCATGCTCCACCTCCACAGGGATACCCTCCCCTGGCATCCTGCAGGTGGGATTCTTTTCCTTTGTGTCCCCGCTGCACTGTCCTCCAGATTCCACCAGGTGGCAGCCACCTAGTGGGCCACATGTACCCTCCTCTTAGACAGCAGAACTGTCCTAGGGATGCTCAATCCACTGTCCCCCAACTAGCCCCACTGAGTGACTCACCTCTGTTTCCAAACCCGAGTTACTGGTGTGGTAGCTGGCGAGGCAACCAGTGCTTCAGCCCACTATGCCACTGGACTGGCTAATAGGGAGGTCAAGTGGCTTGCTCAGGGTCATGCAGTATGCAAGTGGAAGTTGCTGGAATCAAACCCAGGTCTGCTGGATGCACCAAGCTCATTCACAGCTCATTGCTGTAACCTCTAGGTGATATTGCACATCCCTCTTGGTTCCTGTACAAAAGTAAATGCTTATTACGTTAATGCATTCTCATAAGTATTTTTTTTTCAAAGTTCTCTGTTTCCGTCGGCATATATATGTTTTGGACTCAAATAGCCCACCTGAAGAAGTGGCCCCAAGTGACCACAAAACAATTTGGGTGGGTGCCTTTGTAGGGCCAGTGATTTTCTGTTTTCAGTGAAAAACACTAGCAAACAAAATGGAATATTTGAACTAGCACTTGGGAATCAATTTTTCATGAAAAAGCCTACTTTGCACCAACTTCTGGGCAGCCTCTTCATTTTAAGCCACATTTTTGTACGACACATGCTGATTTGCCCTCAGTTTGGAGAAGAAACTGGAAAAAATGGATTTTAAGATTTTGCCAAATGGAACTGGCAATTTTTGAAAAGACAAAGTCATTGGTTCTGTTTGTTATTATGAATTCCCTAAAAGTGTTGGCCATGGTGTGGTGGCCACAAGTTTTCTGCCGCATTTTGAGTCCACGCTGTAGCCTGAATCCCACATTGAAGTCAGCCAGGGGACAACGTATTTAGGCACTCGGTTCCTACTGTGGTAAGGTGTGGGCTGCCAGTCATTCATGTGTTATATGCTGACCTAGAAGCTAAAGTGACATCAACTGGTGTGGCAAATGTGAATGCTTTCAGCTGATGAACTGGTTCAGGCCCCACAATTCTGATTGACAGGGTGGGGGACCGGGAGAATGAGGGTGGAAAATAATGAAAAATAAAATGAGTATGTAGGAGAATTATTTTGATAATACAGACATTATTTTCATGATCTAATAATTTTTGTTACAGCTCCATCTGCCATTACCCTTGACCCTAACACAGCGCATCCTGAGCTGTTGCTGTCAGAGGAGCGGACCAGTGTTAGACGTAGCAGCGTAGCACAGGATCTCCCCAACAACCCTGAGAGATTTTGCTTCCGTTCAGCTGTCCTGGGATCTGAGGGCTTCTCTTCAGGAAGACACTACTGGGAGGTGGAGGTGGGGAACAAGACAGCTTGGACAATTGGCCTGGCCGCAGAGTCCATCGAGCGGAGAGGAAGAATCATGCTGTGCCCTATCAACAGACACTGGCTTGTGTGGTTGAGGCATGGACGGGAATACAAGGCTCTTGAAAACACTCCAGAAGTTCTCAACGTGAATGAGAAACCCACGAAGATTGGGGTTTACCTGGACTATGAGGGAGGACAAGTGTCATTTTACAATGCTGATGACATGTCCCACCTCTACACCTTTACTGACACTTTCACGGAGAAACTGTACCCGTACCTAAACCCCTGTCTTAATGACAATGATGGTGGCAATGGCAGGATTGACAGCACTGCAATGTTAAAGCTGTTTCATTTGAAACTCTAGAAATGCAATAGAAAAGAGAGAGATGCTTCAATTTTCTGTTGTCAAATTGAGTTTTTACCTGATGCTTTTTTTTTTTAATCATTGTTTTTCTTCTTTTTATGGGTGTGGCTTTCATGCATGTGAAAGGTGCTGGATTGACACCACTTGAGACCTAAGTCCTCTGCTTATCCACATGACAAGAACTGCATGGCCACTTGCAGTGCAAGCTTTCCCACACTGTCCCAATAATGTGCCTTAACCCTGCCATGGCGGGACCACCATGTAGTTGAGATGGTGGTTCTTCAGGCTCCAGGCACATTTGATCCTTGGCCTCTCATGTGAGACTGCCAACAAGGGTTCTTTTTAAAGCCAGTTGTGTAGGTGGTTTTGCAATGTGGACACCTTCCAACTGATAACTGGACTGAGACCACAGCAACTCATTTTACATAAGCCACTGAACAGCTCCACAGTTGATAATAGCTTTTGGACACTGCTGCACTTGGCTGGATTTGAACCTGTGACCTAGAGATAAAAGGTCCCTTAACCCATTGCCAATCCACTGAGCCATCTGGTTCCCCCATGCTGTTTGTTTTTATCATCCAGGCAGGGTGTCATCCTGAATAACACAGGCAATTGCACCCCATGACAACGCAAAAAAAATGGAAGAGGTAGTATTCATTGTAGCAAACTCACGGTTTATTGGAGATAGAGTGCAGCACCAACTAGCTCCGGTGGGTTTGTATCGTGACCCTTTGCCAGGGGGCATGTCTAGTCATGCATATGTGTTGTCATGTTATGGCATGCCTAATGAATATTCATATATGCATATAAGCTACATACCTTGCCTCTTAGTAAAACTCCAGATTCGTACAAAAATAATGCAGTAAATAAGTGATAAACCTACAGAATTAAAGAAGATGACACATAAAATAGTTTTTGCAAGAAAAAACAAACTCCAGATCTAATCTGAATAATTACTAGGTATGTGACTCTAATCCAATTAAATGAGCCACATGTCAATAGTACTGGTCAGTCCTGCATTTGAAATACTGAAAATGGGGGGGGGGATAAAGAATCAAACAGGAAAGGATAATAGACACAGAGAGAGCTATAAACGATCCCACACCATGACACAGAGCTCACAGTAAGTACTTATAATGACTACTGCAAATTAAACGTAAACCAAAAACAGCTGCACTATGTAGGGACTAGCAACGTATATCTAAATATTAATGCTGAGGCCAAAACATATCTCCTTAGGGTCCTAGGTAAAACCAGGTAAAGCAGTGACACCCTTGATATGAAATTACTATATCTCTCACTGGACATCATTCTTAAGCCCCTTACCACAATTCTGAACCTATCGCTGTCTCTGAGGCAGTTCCCCAAACAGAGGAAGGCCGCAACTGTCACACCTGTGCATAAAAGCAGGGATAGATCACTTGTCACTAACTACCACCCTATTTCAATTCTCCCACCTCTATCCAAAGTCCTAGACAGCATAGAAGCTGACCAGCTGACTGAGTTCCTTACCAAATATAACATTCAATACCCTTAGCAGCGTGGTTTCCATCAGACCCGTAGTACCACCACAGCCCTACTGGAGTTCACAGATTAATTCACAAAGCCTTGGACTATGGACACATAGTTGGGTCAATTTACATTGACCTGATCAAGGTTTTTGATACTGTTAATCACTTCCTCCTCCTTAACTCCCTCCCTTCTCTCGGCCTCACCTCAGTCGTTGCTAGTTGGTTCAAAAGTAGCCTCGAATCCAGAACACAGCAAGTCAAAATAAATTCCTTATCGAGGAGTCTCCCAGTCCATTCAGATGTCCCACAAGGGTCCATCCCTGGACCCCCCCCTTCAACCTGTTCCTTAGTACCCTACCTAAATCCTGTGATAACAACTTAGTCCTCTTCGCAGACAATGCCGTTCTCTTCTCCAACCACATTGACCTCCTCCTCTCTAAGGTTCTCCAACTTAACTTCTCAGAAGTTGAATCCTGGTTTGCCAACCACAAACTATTAAATAATTACAAAAAGATGAAAACAATGCTCTTTACAAGCTCCCATAACAAATACAAACCCGCAGGGCTAATTATCTGCAATAACCTAAACCAACCCCTGGAGATGGTGCATGAATTTAAATACCTAGGAATCACTCTAGATAGCTCACTATCTTATGCCCTGCATGTGAGTCATAACTCCAAGATGGTAAACAGTAGGTTTGGGGTCCTTTACAGACACAGGCACTATCTCACACCTGCAGCCTTAAAACTAACAGTCAGCAGTTTGATCCTGTCCATCACTGATTACGGCCTAATTATTTACAGTGCCACCACTGATACTACTCTGTTGATTGCACTAAACAAGGCCTGCAGGCTGATAACTGGTGCTGACAAATGCACTCATACCTGTGACCTTTATTTACAAATCGAATGGCTTCACTTACAGGGTAGAATAAAATATCAAACTTGTCTATTAGCAAAAAAAAAAAATTATATATGTTGTGGTTTAACTCCTCCAGTCACGCAGCCCCTGCTTCAGACAACGGCAAACCAACACAATGCATGAAGTGCAGCAAAGCAGGCTTTCCTCGTTCCTCGCTGCCGTACCTCACAAGTCCAGCGTACTTTCAGCTTCAGAACCCCATCTTGGTTAAATGACCTACCCAATTAAATCCTATCGGAGCCCAGACTTGGCACTTTCAAACCCAAACTCTGTGGACACCTTGCAGCACTGTGTAAATGTGACTGCGCCCACAAGATCCTGTCTACTGCCCTCTAGGTCCTAGGCCAACCTAGTTGCCAATGCTCCCTACCCTACTTTCCCCTCTCTTCCCACCCCTCAAATTGCTGCTTCCAGCACTCCCCCGTTTCCTACCCCTCCTCTCCTCCACTGCCCATGCAGCATCACCTACTGATGATTACATTCCTTGTTTAGCTTCTGCTGACAGTCTAAATTATATGGACTGCACTTTTGACTGTTCATCTGCTGTTTGTATTATCTTGTTTATAATACTGCTTACCCAGATGTAACATGTCTGCTTCACTTGTTCCTACTGTTGTAATCTTGCTGTAATCACTTTATCTGTTAGCCGGACTCTGTATTTTGCCTGCTTATTACCTTTTCCCTTACATATACTTTGTATTTTCTCCTGACGTGGAACCTTTATACAAGAACCCCCGGTTCAAAGGTATTTGTAATCCTAGTAATGAATAAATAAAAATACATGCATACAGCAATTTTTATGTTTCCATGCGCGTGCGCAACAAACGTCTTGTGGTAGAACCACATTTGACAGGTGTGTCGGGGACGAGTCCATTATAGAGACAGCTGTTGGATTTGCAATTTATTATAATTTATATCTGAGGGTTTACTTACAATTATAAAATTAGCAATAAAGGTTCTTGTAGACAGTTATAAAATTATGACAAAATCCAATTTATTTCACAGGGTTGTACAAAGCAAACAGAGACATCTATATAGCATTCCTAGATTTTCTCTAAGCCGTTGTACAGTTAAACACTGAAATACAAAATATCAATACATTTTATACCTGTACCGTGAGCTATTTTGCCACCTTGGCTACTACCACATAGTATATGAACTATACTTACATTGGTGGTAGGGTCTGCGCAAAAGGAATGCCAAGACATCACTGTGCCCAACAAAACAGAGCATCTGTGCATAATATATGACCTCATCATTAGCTCACATGGTAACTTTCCTGTTTGGTATAGAAAACACCTCTTAAAGTGAGATGCCTGCCATCTGCCCCCCAAAAAGATAGCTTTGTTTGCTAACTTTCGAAGAAATAACCTATAACCTTGTCAGCTTAAATTTTAGGGATCACATGAGAGCAGCCCCGTTCCCATGTTTTTATATGCCGAGTATGAGGTCAAATATACATCTGGGTTCTATACCATTGTTCTGAGTAGCAGTCTTTTCCTGTTTTTCTACCATGAAGATCACAAAGGCCTTGTTTTTACTCCTAAGTCTTAACCCCTTTCAATGACCCCTCAGGGGTTAAAATGTGCCTATGAACTAATGCTGTGTGTGTGTGAGTGTGAGTCTGTTACGGCTAATTTAACATTAAAATATCAAATGCTACTCTATCTCAATGTGCTTACACATTGAGCTCATAAAAGAGAATCTAACTTGTTCCAGTGTTCATAAAACTGTACACACTGGTCTTGTAAGATCTAACTAATATATAGAGAAATCGAATTAATATATTTGTCTAAAACTTAAATGTTCCAGTATTTATATGCATACTGAACTCATGCAGTTTAACTACTAATGCTGACTGTCTCAGCACTTATACCATGTGCTGAGCTCACATGTTTTTATTAATGACATGCTCATGCCATTTATGACCTCCTGACCTCCAACTCAACAACAGCCACAGTGGGCTCATCCCCGACAGACCAATGAGCATGCAACCAGCCTGTGACACTAGTCACAGTTTCACATCTGGAAGTCATTCTGTAGTTGAAAGAAACAGAGCGCTCCAATGAGCGTGCTTAATTTCTTTCATTTGCATAGTGCTGTCTGCCCCAACCCTCCATTCCCATCCCAGCCCCCGGCATTTAATTTAACCCTCCCACTCCCTCCCACTGTGTGTTGCCTGCCCTGCTCCCTCCATTCCCACCGGCATCTAATTAAACCCTCCTGCTCCCTCCCACTGTGTGCTGCCGGCCAGGCTCCCTCCATTCCCAACGGCATCTAATTAACTCATTGTCTCCTAGCCGACGCCTGTAGTCGTCAGTAAAAAAACACTGGTGTGTCCTGAGTACGTCTGCAGAAGTCGGCTACTGACTCTCAGTGTGCCCAAGCAACGCTCTGAGAAGTCACTTATATATTTTAATATATAGTAACAGAATATAATATATATTTGACTGCATAGCACCGTTGGAAAGGTAATGTTATGCTGAACAACTTTGTCATTGATATTTTGTGCATCATGCATACTTTAGAGTTATTTGCATTTGTTTATGGTATGGTGTGTATGGCTTATGTTGCCTGTTTTAGTGAAAAATATTTTTTGCTGTTTCAACCAGTTTAAAATAACAAAACAAAATTACATAATATTATTTGCACACCACCATTGGGAAGGTAATGTTCTGCTGAACAACTTTGCCACTGATATTTTGGGTATATCATGTATACTTTTGGAGTTATTCACATTTGTTTATGGTATGGTGTGTATGGCTGACATGTTTTCCATCAAGATTCACCTAAGCAGCTTGAATAAAATTCACTTTTGGCACTTCAGCAGGTATAAAATAAAACCTGATTGATTACAACTGGTTGCATAGCACCATTGGAAAGGCATTTTTGTGCTAATCAACTTTCATGCTGATACTTTGTGTATCATGTATACTTTGGAGTTATACGCATTTGTTTATGATATGGGTGTGGGTTGAGATTCAGCCTCAAATCTCGCAAAGCACCTTGACTAAAATGGGGAAAAATTATGTTTTATAGTAAAAGATATCTTTTTACTAACAATATTAAAACACCATCTAATGTCTGTATGCTTAATTTGGTGTTGATATTTTACATATTTTCCAACAAAAATGGCTTATGTTGCACTTTTTCAGTGAAAAATATTTAGTTTACTCTTTCGACCAGCATAGAAAAAAACTAAATTACTTATTATTACATGCATGCCACCATTGAAAGGCAATTTTGTGCTGAATAACTCTGCCACTCATACTTTGTGTCTAGCATATACAGTTATTGAGCTATTAGCATTTGTTTGCAACATGCTGACTATGGCTTGATTTTGCTTAGAAAGGCCCAGGATTCACTGTTAAAAGTATACAGGAGATTCAGGAGACAAGTGGTGTAATCTCAGAGTGAGCCTGTGGAGGCAATGAGTTAAACCCCTCTGCTCCCTCCCACTGCGTGCTGCCGGCCAGGCTCCCTCCATTCCCCCGGCATCTAATTAAACCCTCCCACTGTGTGCTGCCCGCCCCACTCCCTCCATTCCCACCGGCATCTAATTAATCCCCTCTGCTCCCTCCCACTGCGTGCTGCCGGCCAGGCTCCCTCCATTCCCCCGGCATCTAATTAAACCCTCCCACTGTGTGCTGCCCGCCCCACTCCCTCCATTCCCACCGGCATCTAATTAAACCCTCCTGCTCCCTCCCACTGTGTGCTGCCCGCCCCACTCCCTCCATTCCCACCGGCATCTAATTAAACCCCTCCTCCCTCCTCTGCGTGCCCGCCCAGCTCCCTCCATTCCCCGGCATTCACTAAACCTCCTGCCCTCCCACTGTGTGCTGCCCGCCCCACTCCCTCCATTCCCACCGGCATCTAATTAAACCCTCCTGCTCCCTCCCACTGTGTGCTGCCCGCCATGCTCCCTCCATTCCCCGGCATCTAATTAAACCCTTCCACTCCCTCCCACTGCATGTTGCCCACCCCGCTCCCTCTGTTCCCCATGGCATCTAATTAAACCCTCCTCCTCCATCCCACTGCATGCTACCCACCCCACTCCCTCCATTCTCACCGGCATCTAATTAAACCCTTTCACTCCCTCCCACTGCATGCTACCCACCCAGTTCCCTCTGTTCCCCCGGGCATCTAATTAAACCCTCCTGCTCCCTCCCACTGCATGCTACCCACCTCATTCCCTCCATTCCCACTGGCATCTAATTAAACCCTTTCACTCCCTCCCACTGCATGCTACCCACTCCATTCCCTCTGTTCCCCCCGGGCATCTAATTAAACCCTGCTGCCCCCTCCCACTGCATGCTGCCTGCCCCACACTCTCCGTTCCCTGTCCAGGCATCCAATGAGGCCTGCCCACTCCCTCCCTGCACCCTCTGTTCCCTGTCCTGGCACCCAGTTACACCCTCCTGCTCCCTCCCCCATGTGCTGTCCACCCCCCCCACCCTCCATTCACTGCATGTTCCTTCCCCGTCAGCCCAAATGCATGTGCACTAGTACATTTTGTTTCTTACCAGCTGTGGCATGCCGTGCATGCCAGAGCCTCAGTGTTGCAAATGGTGAAGGATGCTGGTGGCATGTGGATGTCTTACTTGTCTCAATTGGAGACAGCAGCAGTGGGACTTGGGGGGGGAGGGGGGCCTCTGCTACAGAGTCATGTGGACGTGGTAGGTTTAACTGTAACTGACAATTAAATTTACAAGGCCCTCAGGTAGTAGCATCACTGTGATTCTACCCATTGCTGAGGATCCTGGCAAGCCAGGAGGGCTGCAGCACAAATCAGAGAAAGAGTTAACAATCCAAACTGCCCTGCGAACTGCCTATACTTTATTAGGGAGCACTATGATCCAAACTGCTCCGCGAACTGCCTATACTTTATTAGGGAGCACTATGATCCAAACTGCCCCGTGAACTGCCTATATTTTACTAGGGAGCACTATGATCCAAACTGCCCCGTGAACTGCCTATACTTTATTAGGGAGCACTATGATCCAAACTGCCCCTTGAACTGCCTATACTTTACTAGAGAGCACTATGATCCAAACTGCCCTGTGAACTGCCTATACTTTATTAGGGGAGCACTATGATCCAAACTGTCCCACAAACTGCTTATACTTTATTAGGGAGCACTATGATCCAAACTGCCCTGCGAACCGCCTGTACTTTATTAGGGAGCACGATGATCCAACTGCCCCGTGAACTGCCTATTCTTTATTAGGGAGCACTATGTTTACATTTTCAGAGCCAGGAAAGAGACTGTAAATTTCCTGTTGATCACAGGAAGACTTCGGATGTTGTGTTGTGTTCAATAAATTAACATAAAGTTTACCCTGCAATCATTCCTGTCGTTCTGGTCTGACACAAAAGAGCGATGCCAGATGAGGAGAAACGTGAATTATTGTGCTAATTCCGGAGGTTAAAGACTGATTTTTAAAAGCCATAGGATCTGGGTTGCTTATTTTTTAAATAAGCTTCATGAGATGGAGGTTTTTATGTAATACACCACCATCAATATGGTTAAGACTTGATAAAACACAGAAGGTGACGGCAGATAAGGACCCTGTGGCCCACCTTGTCTGCCCCTTTTCCCTACCTAATGCAATACCGTAGACCCTATTTGATCTGTGGCTTACTCCCTCTTCCATATTGCAAGAGTACTCTTATGTCTATCCCATGCATTCTTGAATTCCTCTACCATTTTTGCCCCCACCACCTCCACAGGGAGGCTATTCCAAGCATCCATTACTCTTTCTGTGAAAAAGTACTTCATCACATTGCCCCTGAGCCTCCTCCCAGCCTCATATTATTCCCCCTTGTTCTTGTACACCTTCTTTTCTGAAAGATGCTACCCTCCACTGGGGAGCCCACTCCCAGTGTCCCATTTCCAGTCGTTAGCACCCCACTGTGGGATGCTGAGGAGCCCACCCCCAGTGTCCTGAGATATTCCTGCCCCTAAAAAAAGAAAACCATCCCCCGACATCTTTATTTTTTTAACCCTGTAAAAAAAGAAAATGGTTCCTCATCATCTCCCCATCCCCCTCTCCCATCCTGACCTTCCCTCTGCACACCCACCTCCCCTTACCCCCTTACCCCATACTTACCTTTGGAGGTCAGCGGGTGTCATCTTCTCTGGACTGAGGCACACCTTTACTCTTCAAAGCTGAGCTGCAATCTGAAGAATCAAGGTAAGCACTGTATAATGTGTGTCAATTATGGTTTCAACTTATGTTGATATCTCAGCCACTTTTTGAGATTTTTGCACCAAGTTTTCACATGGAGTTCATGGAACCCCACCTTATGAACACTGTCATTGTCATTTTGTTATTCAGTCCCGGAAGGTGATTTCACAGTTTCTGTGTGAAATGACCTTTCAGGACCAATTAATGAAACAACAGTGAAACTGTTCATGAGGTGGGTCCATAGCCCATAAGAATCTAAGCAAAAATAATAAAATGGCTGTTGCGTGCTTTCTTGAAATTTTATATGCACGCACGTAACTTTGGTTATTTTTAATATTTTTACTCCAGATTTTCAACATAGCCTTTTTTTCACACTACCTCATGAACAGTACAGCTGTCATTTCTCATATCCTGCCCGAAACATATTTTCACACCTGTGGTGCGGAATGACACAATTGCTGCGCAAAATCATCTTTCAGGATAGAGTACTAAAATGATAGTGCCACCATTCATGAGGTGGTGTCCCAAAAAGCCCATGTTGAAAATCTGGAGCAAAATTACCAACAAAAACCTAAGTTATGTGTGCTCACTGAAATTTTCGTATGTACGAGTGTAACTTGGTCAATTTTTAATATTATCACTCCAAATTTTCAACATAGCCTTTTTTCCACACTACCTCATGAACAGTACAGCTGTCAGTTCTCACATCCTGCCCAAAACATGTTCTTGCACCTGTGGCGTGGCATGGCCCAGTCCGCGCAAAACCAGCTTTTGGGATTGAGTAACAAAATGATAGCACCACTGTTCATGAGGTGGGATCCCGAAAAGGCCAGGTTAAAAATCTGAATCCAAAATACCAACAAATGACAGAGTTATGAGTGTTTGTCGACATTTTTTCTTTGTACATGCATAACTTTGCCAATATTTTATATTTTGACTCCAAATTTTCAACCTAGCCATTTCTTCACACAACCACATGAACAGTTCAGCTGTCATTACACACATCCTGCCCAAAACGAGTTTACGCACCTGTGGTGCGGAATGGTGTTTTGCCACAGATTAAGAACTTTTCAAATATGGGGTTTATGAGGTACGGTAATAAGACTATGTTGAAAATTTGGGGTCAAAATGTGAAAAAATTACAAGGGGTGGATAGGCAGGGGTGTCACCAGCAGAAGGAGGGAGGTAGTGATGCCGTTATATAAAACCCTGACCAGACCTAACAGCGAGTAGGTCGTGTCAGATGAATCCGATAGATTTTGTTGACTGGGTAACGAAGGAAGTTAATAGGAGGGGAGGGGGCTGTGGACCTCGCCTACCTCAATTTCAGCAAAGTCTTCGACACTGTCTCACATAAGGGGCTTGTTAACAAGATTGGTAGTCTGAGCATGGTAGACAAGGTGGTGAACTGGGTTAGAAACTGGCTAACAGACAGGAGACAGAGGGTGGTGGTAAATAGGGTACAATCTGAGGAGAGGGGGATGAGCAGTGGGTACTGCAGGAATCAGTCCTTGGGACAGTCCTGTTCAATGTCTTCATTAGTGACATTGCAGAGGGGCTGGAAGGAGAGGTCTGCATGTTTGGAGATGACATCAAGATCTGCAAGAGGGTGGATATTCAGGAAGGGGTGGAGAAAATGAGAAAGGTCCTAGGCAGGCTTGAAAATGGTCTGAGGACTGGCAACTGAGGTTAAAATCAAGGAAGTGCAAAATTATGCACCTGGAGCATAGAAACCCTGGGAGAGCTACAGGATGGGAGGAGGCAGTTGTTGACAGTCACCAAGGAACAAAGGGACCTGGGGTTATAATTTAACATGAGTTGAAAATGGCAAAGCAGACTACAAAGGCAGTGGGGAGGGCCACTGGCATGCTGGGGTGTAGAGGCAGGGGTATCACTAGCAAAAGGAGGAAGGTGGTGATACCGTTATAGAAAACCCTATTCAGGCCTCACATGGAGTACTGCATGCAGTTCTGGAGGCCACAGTGTCAAAAGGACATAAACAGACACAGTTCAGAGAAGGGCAACTAACATGGTACAGGGCTTGCACCACAAAACTTGCAAGGACAGAGTAAGGGACCTCAATACTGTATGTACTCGCTGGAGGAGAGGAGGGAGAGAGAAGGCATGATAGAAACATTCAGGTATCTCAAGGGCATAAACAAGATGCAGGGGGGGAGACATCTTCCAATACACGAGGAGTACAAGAACGAGGGGGCATGACATAAAATTGGAAGGAAACACATTAAGAAGGAATGTGAGGACGTTTTTCTTCACGGAGAGGGAAGTGGACGCATGGAATGGTCTGCCACAGGAGGTAATGGGAGCAACCACTGTGGGTGGACTTAAACATGCATGGTACAAGCATAGGGGAACCATAGAGGTAAAGTAGAGGAAGGGTCAGAAGCCATAATCAAGTACAGGGCTTATGGGCAGACTGCATAGGCCTAACAGTCCTTATCTGCCAACAGTCTCTATGTTTCTATGTCCATATGCGCTTCCACACCTACATAAATATGCACATCTACACAGGAATTCAAGCACAGGGTCCAATGCTATTACACTATCTCAAAAAGTAAGGAAATTCATTGCAAAACACTTCGTTAATGTATCAGTTAGAGTGAGTACTATAGCAGCAAAAGGAGGAAAATGAGGTGTTAGGTTCACCCCCACCCTGCAGGGACTGACAGATGTTGGGGGTGTGCCTTGGGGTTGTCAATCATAATGCTCACACCATTCCACCCCACCCCCACTCTGCAGACAGTGACAGGTGTTGGGATGTGCCTTGGGAACATTGGCCTTAACACCCCATTCCATAAGTACATAAGCCGAGATGGGTACAGTATAGGTGAACAGGGTGAGCGTTAGGGCCAGTGACCCCAGGCACACCCCGACACCTGTCAGTGTCTGCAGGGTGGGGGTAGGGGTGGAATGGCATGAGCGTTACTGTTGACAACCTACATAACCTACACCTGTCATGGCTTATTGCTTAAACAAGCTACAAGAATTGTGTGAAGGACCAGTCAGTCATACTGTGTGTGTCCGGCCTCCTGCAGCAGTTCCCTGCTAAGCATTGTGAACAACCTCCTTCATGGTGCTCTCTGCTTCTGGGTAGCTCATGGGCTGCTTCCTTCTGGGTTTTCCTGTCTTTTCTGCGGTTGGTGCCCCCCCTTTTTTTTGTTTCTTTTTCTAGTCACATGGCTCCCTTTGTGCCCTGTTCCCATCCTTCCTCTGTTCCACTCCCTGGACCATGTTTTCCCCCCTCCATTTCTGTCCTCCATCCCCACATTGCTTCTCCTTCCTCTTCCCCTCCCATGTTCTGTTTGGTGCCCCTATCCCTTTTCCCTGCCTCCTTTGCTCTCTTCCCTCTCCATCTGTTCTGTTTTTGTTCTTTATGGTGTTCCCCTTTTCAGTCTCCCGGCTCATCACTGGGTCGCTGCTGCTGGCGCTGATGTCATCCCCAGCACTGGCTTCTGCCCTGAGCCTCAACCTCCTGCGTGGTGCACGATTAGACCATAACAATCCACACTGTGGTGCCTCCTTATCAGTTTGCTGGACGCTGTTACCCTTGCCACATAGTGTCCTATTGCTGCAGCATGACCCTCGTTTCTGTCTGTTTCTGCCTGTGCTTGCCCTTTGGGAGGCTGCATTACTTGCCTTCAGGTGTATTTTTTTCCCCCAATCCTGCTACACATAAATGCCTTCCATATACCTCCCGTATTTGACTGGCTGTCTTTAACTCAATGGAGTTGAGGCTCTTGCTATGCTACTGATCCAGATTTGCACTTGTGTGGTTCTTGGCCTGTACTCTACCCTCTAGAAATTCTCCCATCTAGCCCTCGATGTCCCTGTCCCCCCTCCTCTGTACTTGATGCTTGTGTTCCCCTAGGTCTGATTTCAGCTACCCTCCCATTTTAGCTTCCTCGTGGACTTGCTGCAGCCCCGCATGTCCTTTGTGGGAAATTAGTCCATTTATTTCTCTCTCTCTCTCTCTCTCTCGTTGTTTTCAGTCTCCCCTATCTTTCCTGCTTATTTCACTACCCCACCCAGAGAAAAAAAAAACTGTCCTTATGGCATTTGGGACCCCACCCTACCCGTTTCTCCCCCCCTTCCTCATCATCTCCCCCATGCTGTCTCCTCACCCCTCCTTTATTCAACCCTTGTTCTTGCCCTTGTCCCTTGCTCTTCCATGTTTTATTTTGGGGCTTTCATGCTCCTCCTACCAGCATGCCGTCTCCAACCCTGCTTCCCTTCTCTTACAACAGTGCTGACCCTCGTCTGGCACCTGACCTTCCACACTGTTTACTGCGCTCTAACAGCTATTACAAACAACCTTCTCTATCAATTTGTGTCAGCCATCTATGGTACTCGTACTTGTTCCCTTTATTAGTCGCAGCATTCACGTACCCTGCTCAGCATTCCAGTTCTGATTTCACCTCGTTTACGAAGGACAATTAGATGAAAGCAGAAAAGGACCTCCTGCCCACCTACTGTAGTCTCCTGTAAGGTCCCGACCTACTATGATACCATAGATCCTAACTGCTCATCAACCTTAACCCCACCAACCCTGTTACCAAGTTTCCCTTTTGTTGATTACCAGGCATGTTTGACACTAACACCATCACATACATCATGCAAGGAAACATTCGGCATTGACAAATGCTTGTTTTTTTTTTTTCTTTATGCACCCAAGCATCTGAATAACCACTCCTTCTGGTGGCCTAGGGCCTCACCGTCCACCTCTGCCACCCCCATTACTGCCACAGGCTGGTTGACCCAATGTATCCCTTTGCCAGGGATACCCCCTCCGGGGGAGGAGGAACTGGGAGAGAAGATGAGCCCAAAGGCTTCCTTCTATGCTGAGCACGTGATGAGGAGTCAGCTTGGGCACTTCTAGGATTTGTGGTGAGTGGGGACTGGCTGTCATCATCCAGTCAACTGGGCAGCTACATTTTCCCATTTTCTCCTCAACCCACCCGACTACCCACATGGTGGTCTGACCGTGGCGGTGTCCTGGGGGAGTTCAGTAGTGTGTCAAGGCTTCATGCCACCATGAACACCAACCTCCAACCATCACTAGGAGTCACCACAGATGTGATGCAGAACCCCCCCAGGAAGAAAGTGTCCCTAGGATGCTCAGAACTCCCTCCCTCCCCACCAGACTCTACTTCTGACACCCAGACTAGGGGCATGAACCCGGGTCACCAGCGTGTCGAGCGAACACTTATCACTTGGCGCCACGGAGCTGGCCCAGAGCAAGTTGTTTTGTGAAAAAGGGCAGGGGCGGGGTAAGGGAGGAAAAGTGGAGAAAAGGGGATGGAGCAAAACTGAAATGACCAGCCGCACAATATTGGTGCTAGCTTGATTTTGCTATATTAATAAGGCTTAGTGCATATAAGTGATAAGAGTGAGGATGAGGCAGAAAAAATAAAACAAGGCACTTATGTTAACCAAACAAAAATGATATCATACATTCTAGCTAGTGAAAAAGGATGAAATCAGTAATGCAGGACAAAGAAAGTGGGGGGGGGGGCAGGAAAGAAAAACTAGAAGCCCAACAATAGCAAGAAAACTAGCAATAAGAATTTGCTGATGGGCTAGATGAAAGCAGAAAAAGATGTAGACAGAGCGTACTTAGGCAGCTGCATACAAAAATATCCATCAATATAACCTGTTTGGACAAACATAGTATTCAGTATAATAACTGGAATTTGAAAAACATTAATATGCCATAAAGCCCAAATAGAAAATGTAGAAAAACTACAATTGGACTCAAGACACTGTATTTCAGATTGTGTAGTTACAAAGCAACATCTACCTGTAAAAAAATGAAAAATCAAGTCACATTAGCATAACTTATAAAAAAGGCCCAATATATATGCAGTCATTAAGTCCTATTGGTTTCAACTCATTCAAAGTAAAGATCCATTTGACGGCAGATAAGGACCGCTTGGCCCACCTAGTCTGCCCATTTTCCTACCTAACGGATAAGCTGCAGATCCTAGTTAACCAACAGCCTACTTCCTCCTACCCCCCACTAGGACTGCTTTATGTCTGTCCCATGCATTCTTGAATTCTCCCACTGTTTTTGACTCCACCACCTCCTCAGGAAGGCTGTTCCATGCATCCACAACCCCCTCCATGAAAAAATACTTCCTCACATTACCTCTGAGCCGTCCCCCCTCTATCTTCAAATTGTGCCCCCTTGTTCTTGCACATCTCTTTTTCTGAAAGATACTACCCTCTTGTACTTTATTGATTCCCTTGAGGTACTTGAAAGTTTCTACCATGTCCCCCCTCTCCCTTCTCTCCTTCTTCTTCTTTTCGTAGTTCTGTCTCCCCTTGGGTGTATAGGTATGTGTTCTATGGCCATTAATGTCATGTGATTTGGATCCTTATTGTGATAGGTTGCAAAGTGTTCACCGAGTGGTGTACACGGTGTTGCAGATTTTATGGATCTGACATGTTCTTGTATCAGTTTGCATGATGGGCGAATGATGCAGCCAACACATATTAGACCACTGCATATCAGAACGTACACTGTAAATGTAGTATTACATGTGATGAATTCTCTGATTTCTACTGTTCTTTGTAATGCTGGATGTCTGACTATCTGTCCAGTCTTGCAGAACTTGCAAATGTTGCATCATCGGCAATGGTGCTTTTCCTTTTGTTGGTGGTGGAGGCCAATTACATGACTGCAACTATGGTGTTTTGGCTTTTTGGAAATGACTATGTGTCAGTGTATCAGATAGATTTGTGCCCCTTCTGTATGTAATGCATGGTTGTACCCCCAGTTGTATGAGAAATGTCTCATCCACTCTCAGCATATATCGATATTTCTTCAGTATGTTTCCCATCATGGGTTTATTAAACTCTGTTACGAATGTCACAGGGGTATGAGTCTGTGTATTTTTATGTCATGGTTGCAGAAGGGTATTCCTATCTAAGGACTCTGCCCAGATATATGCTGTTCTAATGCTTTCTTAGTATACCCTTTTGCTAAGAAATGTTTAGTCTAATCTGCGGCTTGTGTGTCAAAAGTAAGTAGTGTGATCAGGCCCGGTGGTATGGAGGGCCGAGGCAGCAATGCCTTACCTCCTGCCACACCGGCAACTCATGTTCGCGGTGCGAGCAGGGCATAGGGGACTGGCCGGGTGGGAATGGATCAAGCATCCGGAGGATAGCTCTCCTCTCCCAGGGAGGGTGAGGAACAGATGCTGGCATTTGCCTGACACCTAACGGAGGCTAGGTGTTGGCACGCCTGCCCTATACAATGGGGGCATGGGGCGGAGCAGCTGGCATGCTGCGTGTGGAAGCACACATGGCATGCCCACCACCGGCATCGCACGCTCAGCCTCTGGAGGAAAAATGGAAATGGCGGCACCGGTCAAGCGGCTTGATGGCCATCCGTCAAGAGCACACCACCTCCAAGGGCATCACTGAAGCTAGATCTGGTCCTGGTGGGCAGTTGGGGGCTCCCCGCCACCCTGTCACGGGGGGCAAGCTGTGGGGGTGAATGGTGATGGCCTGATGTGGAGGATGGGTGCTGGATGGACGGCGGACGAAGGTAGGGGGTGCCTTGATAGGATGAGCCGACCAGGGGTCAGGAGGGAAAAAAATGAAAGAAAAAAAAAGTAAGTAGTGTGGAGCAATTTCGTCTTAGTCTCACATATTGGCAATATAGAATGCCTCTGATGGTGTGTCCTGGGTGTGCACTTTGTGCATGCAGCAAAGTGTTCCCTGAGTTTGGTTTCCCATAGGTACATGATGTAATTTGATTATCAGCAGCAATGCTGAAAGTAAGATCTAGAAAACTGATGTTTTTTTCATCTATAGTGCAGTAAAATGAAGATTTACATAATTGTGATTGATGAATGCAACAAATTCCTCTGCACTGGTAATACTACCATCACATACCAGTATAATATCATCAGTGTACCTGCTTCAAAATTTGATATGGGGCAGGTATGGGTAACTGGCATGGTTGAACACCTTGGCTGTCTCCCACCAACCCAAAATTAAGTTTGCATAAGAGGGAGTCATGGTGGTCCCCATGCCAGACACACATGTTTTTAAATAAAATGCATCATCAAATATAAAGTAATTTGATGTCAGAATAAGTCTGAGACCTTCTAGTAGGAACTGGCTAGGGAAGTGCATTGCCACTGGATTGTTGGTTATATGGTGTTGTAATGCAATGATTCCGAATTAATGTATAACAGATGTGCATAGTGATGACACATCTATTGTGACCCACTTGTAACCTGGTAGCCATGCAAAATTTCAAATTTTTTGACAAAATGTCCATTGAGTCTCTAATGTGGCCATGTAATCCAACTACTAATTGTTGTAGAAAATAATCCACAAAAACAGAGCGTTTTTCAGATAATGAGCCTTATCCCAATATTATAGGACATCCAGGGGGATTACTATATGTGGGTTCTTTTTTTCTTTTTTTGTATCTTCTATTTATACTCCCTATCTGGAACTCTCTCAGGCCGCTCCTACACACCAATGCCACTCTACTGCCCACCTGGTCCCCTGTCTCAGAGATGCAACTGCCCCCCCAACACCCTTGGGCTGGAGGACTCCCCAGCTCTGAGCCTCCTGGGGTAGGTCCGCCTCCACTCTGGTACTCTATCTATGATCAAGTGTGCCAGCCTCTGGGTGTTGGAGGGACAGGGAGGAGCTGAGACAGGACCCGGTGTTGGGCTTGTGATGACATGGCTTGGAGGAGAGCCATCACCTATCCAGAGTTGGGGGGGGTTTCAGGCTTGTGAGTGTTTCCCCTAGGAGCGTGGCATGCAATGACACCAGCATGGGTATACCATAGGTGTCTGTTGCACTCCTCCCCTAACTGCTCCAAGTGCTAGCTGTGCCCCTGGTCTTCACAAGGGGCCACCACTGCGCTGGAGAACCCTGGATCCCTCCCCAGGGAGAGGAGAGCAGTCCATCAGCTGCTACATCCTACTCCCTCCTCTGACGACCCCACGCTTGTTCCCAAACTCAGGTTGCCGGCATGGTGCGAGGTGTGGTGTCCACCACTTCAACTCTCAGCACCACTTGGCCGCTCTGTATGTGGGTTCTTATATACAGTACCTTTGGAATGGTGTAAATGGTCAGTGTGACTAGATTATGCACCATCCTAAAATCCCACTCTGGTGCCGTGATACAATTTCAGTCATGTGACCCACTGAGGAAATCATGTACTTATTGCTTCATTTCAAAAGTGGGGTGCCCATTGAGGCGCCTGAAGCTGATTCCATTTGAAAGCTGTCTGTATATTTCTGCTGTATAAGTATCTTTTTCTTGGATTACAAAAAGGCCCCCTTATCAGCTGGCTTGATTGAACTAGAATCTGCAGCCTATCCTGTAGGTAGGGAAATGGGCAGACTAGATGGGCCTAGCGGTCCTTATCTGCCGACAAAGTCTATGATTGCAATATTATTGTTGCTTTGAAGTCCCATTAATGTGTTCTGTTCTGCTTTAGTAAGGTTGTGTGCTGTGTAGGCCATTTTGATTTGAACAGTTCTGTAACCCTTCTCATGTTGTTTCATCAGGAGTATTGCTGGATTGACTTAGCAATCATTGTGCAGTGTTCTGTGAGTGGTTGGCTAAACAGAGCAAAAAAAAAAAAAAAAGGACCCAAGGTAATCACTTTTCATTGCCTAAAGGATTTAGATGATCATGAATTCTCACATGAAATTGAATCAACTAATTGGTCCTATTTGGCTAGGATAAGTAATATAGATGAAGCCTTTGATACCTTTTGTCTACCGTTTAATTCTATATGTGAGAAACTATTATCATTGAAGAAAGCTAGAGTTAGAGGAAGAACCACTCCACCACCACCTCCCTACTCAGGCTCACTGACTCCATCCTCACACTGGGATGGATAATGGCCTCATTACCTTTGCCATCTTTGTCGACCTCGCCAAGGCATTCAACACAGTCTCCCATGCCCTACTTGTTGACTCTCTTATGGCTGCTAGGTTGTCTGCTTCTGCCCCAAACTGGTTTAGAGCTTACCTCTCAGGCAGAACACAATCAGTCAAGATCCAGGATACAATCTCTCTCCCCCCCCCCCATTTCACAGGAGTCCCACAGGGCTCAGTGCTTGGCCCATTCTCTCTCCATCTTCCTAAATGACTTGCCCTCAGTATGCTCCCCCTCCTCCTCTATCCATATGTATGCCGATGACACTATCCTGTTCTCCTCTGGCAAATGCTGATGTAGCAACCACCCTTCAGCTTGACTTCCATCAGGTTTAGTTATGGTTTGCCTCACAATAACTATTCCTAAATGCCAAAAAGACTGTCTCCATGACCTTTGGCACTAGGCAGAGACTCTCTCTAGGCTCTACCCTTTACCATCTTTCCATACCCTTGATGGGACAACTCCTCCTCATTCAGATACCTTGGGGTTTAGTTGGACCAACACCTCAACTTCTCTGGCCACTTTGACGCAATCCTGAAAAAATTGCACCCCAAACTTGGTGCCTTATTCAGGAACCATAGTTGTATCCCTCCTACAGTGTGGCGTGAACTAGTCCAGAAGATGATCCTCCCCATTTTCGACTACTGTGATGTAGTCTATGGTGCCGCTCCCAAATCCTCCATAACCAGATTGGACACTCTTTTTAACTCCTTCTGTCATTTTACCCTTGATGATCCATCACACACTCATCACTGTGACCTCTACCACACCTTGTCCCTTCCCCCGCTTGCCAACAGGCACCTCTCTCATTGTGCCAAACTCACTTCTAAATTTTGGTTAGGAGAACTTCCCTCCTACCTCTCATGCTCACTCTCTTCCCTCCCTCCCCCCCCCCACTCCCTCAGATCCTCTGACGCCGCACTTTGTTGGCCCTCCGTCAAACCACTCTCATCTGTCAGTCAGGCTTTACCCATTGTTTCCTGCAAATCTGGAACTCCCTTCCCTCCAAATATGGCACTCCTCCTACTACTCCCTTAACTCTGCCTTAACTTTCTCTCATCTAACTGCTACTGCTTTAACCCTCCTCAACTGTCCTCCTATGCCTCTGCTCCTGTCCATGACTCACATCACCAATTAAACCTTCCATCTCCCCTGAGCCCACTTCTCAGCATGCTCTCCTCTCCCTTCACTGCTATGTACTATGTTCCTCAGATATGCCACTTGGAATTAAATGCATATTCCAGAAGCATGATATATTTAATTGCATGTTATGTCACAAATGTCGCAAATGCGACTGTATGATCATTTATGATATTTTTAAACTGTATGTCTTGTTAAAAATGTAACTGAATGTTTAATTTCTCAGATATGTTAAATGTTAAACTGTATGTCTAATTCTTCCTCCAATTGTACCCCCCATCCCCACCCCAGGTCGCACCGGGAGACGAGCAACTTGTTGTTCAGTGTGCCTTCCTGGTGAAACATTTCAATAAATAAATAAGTGAATGGGTTACACCTACTTCACTCAAATTGATACAAATTAAAAATAAAACCTGGGACAAATATAAAAAGAACAATACAAAGTTCAATCTACAAGAATGCAAACGTGCATGTAATAAATGTAAGTCTGCTATTCGAACAGCTAAAGTAACTTTTTTTCAAAATGAAATTGATGACAGATAGAGGGAACATAAAATCAACCTGGAACACTTTGAATTCTTTAAGAAGATCAAAAAAAGCCGAAACTATCTCCGTTGAAACTAATGGTCATTTGATCAATGACCCACTTAAAGCTGCTAATATTTTTATCTCACACTTTTCTAACTCAGAAAAATACAGACCTGTGTGTGTCTTGTTCCCTGGTATTGGTTTCAAAGGATGTGCATACATTAGAGAATGACATTCCTCAAAATGAACAAAAGGTTTTAGGTACACCTAAATTGTACTTTTGTGCACTATCCCCTGTTGATGTCCACCAATATATTATGAAGATGGACCCTAGACTCTGTATAGGCTTTGATGGAATAGATTATAGGATACTTCAAGGAGTTAGTAATTCAATTGTTATTCCACTAACCAAACAGTTTAATGATTCATTATGTCATTGTACTTTTCCAGTTAAATGGAAATGTGCTATTGAACAAATGTAAACAACTATTGTCCCATCACCTTATTGGTACCAATTTCTAAAGTTTTAAAAGAATAGTTTTAGATTAGATTACTAAACACCTTAACAAGTATGAACTCTGGTCCGATTCTTGACATGGGTTCAGAGGTAATGATAACACTGAAACTACCTTGGTGAGGTTCACTAGCCTAACACACAAAGCCTGGGATGAGGGCAAATGCATGGCTTCAGCTTGTATGGATCTCACCAAGGCATTTGATTTGGTGGACCATAAGGAGCTGTTGGGGACATTGACCAAGATTGGTTTCTCTGAAGATGTGATAGCATGGATTTGGCACTGTCTTTCAGATAGGACCCAGAATACCTTGATCAACAGTATTTCCTCCAAAGAAAACCTGCTGAAATGTGGAGCTCCTCATGGGTCCATTCTCGGGCCCCACTGTTCACAGTTTGTATAAATTCACTCCCAGAAATCTGCAATAGTACAGAATTAATACTATCTGCAGATGATACTGTTTTGTTTTGCTCAGGAACTGATATACCTCATCTTCAGAGAGACCTTCAAAAGGATTTGGAATGCTACACACTTGGTTGGATGCACATAAATTGGTTCTCAGCTCCCTGAAAAAAAATAGTGTTTTTTTTTCCAAGTCCTAGAAAGGCTCACATAACATATTTCTAATTATCTGATAATGCTGGAAATAGGATTGAAACGGTAGATGGTATTAAATATCTAGGTTTGATTTTAGATTATCAACCTACATTTGAACAACATATCATTAATCTAACTGGTAAATTACATCAGAGAATGGGGATGCTATATCGACTTAATAAATATTTGACACCAGATACAAAGTTAATACTTACACACAGTTTTTTACTTTCATTGATGAACTATGAAGCCATAATTTACTCAATTTCATCAGGACGAATGCTCTACAAGTTAAAAGTCTTCTTATCAAAGTATGTTTTGCTACAGGACTTTCAAGAATGACTCATCATTGTCTCTTATACAAGTCATTTGGTTGTTTATCTTTTGCAGATATACAGTGTGGCAAGATAGGCCTATATCCTTTATTAATGTTCCTATTGTATGTGCTGTAATGTACTTTAGTGTTGAGACACTGTTCCTTTAAAAGGCCAGGAAGAGAGACAAAATAGTCAACATTTCTGTAAAAGCTAGTTGGGTCTGGTACTTCTCTACGTAGAGGACAGTCATAAACTCTTAGATAAAACTGGGCATTTAGTTTCCAATTACAGGAAAGAGGCCACAGGATGGCCTAGGGGTCAGGGGCTCAAGCCAAATGCATAGACCAGATATTACAGGGGTTTGACATGGAAGCACAGTGACACCTGCAGGATAAGGGTAAACTGTTGCACCCCAATCTCAGTATTGCTAGAGGATACACCCCATCACAAAGTGGTGGGTGGGACTTGAAAATGACCAGACTGTATTTATCAGACACACATTTTAAACATCAGTGCAGTTTTAGCTTGGAGTCAAGAGCCTGAGCACTTGGAGAATCTCAGAGTTAACCAAGCTGGTACCTACTTTTAAACAAAGAGTATACGTGTAGGCCTGGGAAAACCTCTGAAACCAGTCCCGAGTGTGTGGAAATTAGCCTTTTCACATAATGAACAGAAAATTCTGATTTAACATCAAGAGTTTAGGAAACCAAGACTTTTCACCAAGAAAGCACCTGGAGCCTTTTAAAAGGACCTTCAGAGACCTGATTTTGATCACAAGCTTGCTACAAACTCTGTTGCGTAATGAACTTCCACCTACATCTTCACAAGGACATTTAATCTTTCTGGACTCTAACATCAGAATAAGGTACAGTTTAGAACAACAGTATGTAGTGTTTTCTGTAAACCATCCAGTGTTATTTTTGGTGTTGTCTGTAGTTCAAAGATCTTCCAAATTGTAGAATTTACTGTGTTGTTTTTATTTAAGTAAACTTTTATGATTTTTTTTTATCAACTCTGCTGGGATCTGATTGTGTGACCTAACATTTTAACTGAAGGGTTTTGCAACAACTGTGTGCCTTGATAACAAAGACAGTGACCACTTGGCTATCCTACAAAACTACTTATGCAAAAGGCTGCCAGTGGCAGAGGTGGGATTCAAACCCTGGACGTAGTACAGAGTTAATGGGGACTCAAAACTAGTTTCCACCCTCCCCCTGGGAAAAGGAAGGTCAGTGGATCTTCCTAAACTCTGCAACTGCTCACAAGTTCTGTAAAAATGGGGGATCCTCCCTGCAAACAGGAGGTCCTGCCATGCCCCTGAGGTTGGGCTCGTGACATACAGTATCTAAATTAAGAACATTGATTTTCTTGCATGAGATTCACTCATGACGCAGTTACCTGATTGTATTTTCAATTTATTTCCCAAAACTGTCAATAAAGTTGTTGCCAGGTCACAGACTAACTACTTTTCATGTTCCTTTTTTTTTTTTTCATACAGCGTTTGCAAAAAATTCAATTGAATTTGTTGGTACAAAATTGTACAACAGATTGCCTAATTACATTGTGGATTGTACCAAGATTTCTTCCTCTAAGAAGTCCCTAAAAAAATATTTGTTGACTGAGTCTGTTTGCAAATGTTTTGGTTCATTAATATGTAAATGTTTTGTTTATGTTCATATTTGTTGTATAATGTCGCAATATATATTTTGTACTTTATGTTCTTTCTAACTGGATGCTTGTAAAATCGGGCAATACTACTCACAGGCTTTTTCAGCATAAATTAAAATGGAATGAAGCTTCACTCATGGCTAGTTTTTGATAAGTCATTAGTGGTGCAGAAATAAAATACGGAGGGGCAAAATGTAGATGGAGGTCTAAAGACCGTGTGGTTATTGCAACCTCCTGGATACTTGAGTTTTTACTCATGTCCAATGGAACTGGCTCTTCCAATGACAACTGAATATTCTGTATGTTTTTTCTATGTTGTAATTGAATTGTATGTTGTATATGTATTTATTGTATTTACTTGTCACCTGTGATGATTATATGAATGTGGGTATTACTTTCATGTCCCACTTCATTAGTTAAAGTGTTCCTTTCTGCTTCTTTCTTGTTTCAGGTACAGCCCATGGACAGATATTTGTTTTGCATATTTTTAACATGCTTGTATATGTAAAATTATAAAATGGTTCTGTTTAATCTATATAACTGTGTATTTATAGGTTTGATTTTAACTGGTAGGTGGTGATTTCATGGGCTTTAGATTCATACACACAGAACTGCAGTTTCTAGTGCTTAGCGCTCGCATATGCACACACACACACACACACACACACACACACACACACACACACATGGTCTTCAACTTATCTTTGGTAAGACATTTAACATTAGATAATTTATAGACCCTCTAAAACTACATAACTACATAATATTCCATTCTGTGACATTTGTCCTACACACAAGTATAATTTCAAAGATATTTTCTTATCTCTGTTTGGTTCTCTTTTCATATCAGATTTATTCCCCTAATATGTCACATTTATGTGTAAAATGTTTTTTTCTTTCTAATATTGTTATTGGCACTTAAAATGGAGCTCATTTAAGAAAACTGCCATTCCCTTCTGTGGAAGAACTATGTAAATCTCTGTTGGTCCAATAAAAGGTATTAAATCACCTATATTATGCATCTTGAATATTCTCATCATACAGTTCCATCAAGATTTGTAAAACTTGATCTTGGTCTTGTGAAACAAAAGTATGTTCCAGATATTCCATGTTTGGTTTGTTGTCAGTTTTTTTAAAGTTAAGCTTCCCCCAAAAAAATCAAATATATATATATATATATATATATATATATATAGAGAGAGAGAGAGAGAGAGAGAGAGAGAGCAAAAAACTTTGTTAATGCACCATTATGGATGAAGCATAACAAGTAGGGAAATACAACCTTTGGTCTTCCAAGCATAAGCACCCACCCCACTGTGCATGCAGGAACAGGCATGGGGGGGTGTTTTTGGGTTATGAACCCTGATGCTCACCCCATTCCATAAGTAAATAAGGTAAAATGGATACAGCATAGGAGAATGGGGTGAGCATTATTGTTCATCCCCAAAACACACCCCTCATGCCTGTTCTTGCATGCATAGTGGGGTTGGTGCTTATGCTTAGAAGCCCAATGGTTGTATTTCCCTACTTTTTATGCTTTAGCCCTAATGGTGCATTAACAAAGTTTTTTGAAGTTAATTTCCTTACTTTTTGAGAAAGTATAATCATAGCCTTATTTGATTATCAGAGCAGCAGGAGGTCTCTGTGCTCCCATCCATGTCCATTGTAATTGTCCCTCATCTCCATGTGCAAGCACAGGGACCTCTGGGCCCTGTGTTCCTATCAGTATACAGTGAGTGTTAGGGCCCTGTGCTCTCATACATGCCTATTGTACTTATCCCTCATCTCCATGTGGGACTGTAGGGCCCTCTGGGCTCTGCACTCCCATCAGTCCATAATGAGCAGTGGGGGTACAGGGCGCTCCAGGCCCTGTGTGCCTGTGCATGCCTACTGCATGTAATTTCCCTCATGTGCATGTGGGACTCCCATCAGTGCATAGTGTGTTGTGATACCACTGTGCCCTGCAAAGCAGTATTGCCATGTTGATAATGCATGCCACAGTAT
Source organism: Neoceratodus forsteri (assembly GCA_016271365.2). Taxonomy (NCBI): domain Eukaryota; kingdom Metazoa; phylum Chordata; order Ceratodontiformes; family Ceratodontidae; genus Neoceratodus; species Neoceratodus forsteri. Next base: position 330,784,976 of record JADMNL010000026.1, on the reverse strand, counting down.
AGGTCATACGTGCCCCATTCATTACAGTTCACCATCAGTTTGAAACAGGGCCTGGTAACATGCTAAACAACTTAGTACACCCAGCTGTGTACTAAACTAGCCATAACACTGAAGCTGTATCTTGAAGCATTTTCAAGATATAGCCTCTGAAAAGTAACCCAACCATCACAATGTTACTCTAAGGGAAATTCTGAAACTTCAAAATGTTATAACTCTGTCGCACAGTAACACTTTTTCACCAAACCAGCTAAAGGCACATCTTTGGGGCAAGTCCTTTGTACCCTGAAAATTTCAGCCCAAAAGCCCAAACCATTTTTATGTTTACTTGTACACATGTGTAAGAAACATAGTGCCACCATATGAGAATTCATAGGTGTGCCTCCCCACTTCCAATGCCCTGGTCCTTTTTGCAGGTGCAGCTGCACCACACTATTGAATATCCGAGCTGTCTATGACAGCGTTCAGATGCAGTGGCGTACAGTTCTGAGGAAAATACCACCACAATCAGTGGTGGTAATGTGTAGGCAATTTGCATACTGCCGATGACAGTATGCAAATTGCCTAAACGTACATCTTCACTGCATCTGAACTGTCATAGAGAGTTCATCATCGCCCCCCCACTTATGTAGCATGCTGGGAGCCCACCCCAGCGCATTTCATGCACTCCCTCCACCCGCATACACTGTATGACCGACGGGGTGCCCAATCCCTGCTGGCTCCACTGCCCCCAAACAGATCTCTAGGTGCCACAATGAGAGCCCACCCCAGCGTGGCAAACGTCGGTATGGTTGACAGGGGTGCCCAATCCCCCGTTGGCTCCACTGCGGCCCCTTCCAAAAAAATAACCTTTCAGCTGCCACACTTGGGAGCCCATTCCAGCATGGCAAAAGTCCTGCATTGTAAGCTGCTATGCTGGGAGCCCACCCCAGCATGGCAAAAGTCCTGCGTTGTCTTCCTGCAGAAGAAAAACACACAAAAAACTGTAAAAAAAAAAAAAAGGTCCCTCATTGTCTGTCTTACCCCCCTCCTCCAACCCATGCCCACCTCCCCACATCCCCCTATACTAGCCTCCGGAGCCCAGTGAGGCAATCTTCAGTGGACTGGGAACACGTCTGCACTCTTCAAATCCGACTGCGAACTAAAGAAATGCTGGTAAGCTGTATAATGGCATAAATGTTTTTTTTTCAACTTTGATGCATATTTCAGCCATTTTGGGGAATTTTTTCACCAAATTTTCAACATGGGGTTCTTGGGACCCCACCTCATGAACTCAGTCACTGTCATTTTGTTATTTGGTCCCAAAAGGTGGTTTCGCTGTCACTGCGCGGAACCACCTTTCCGGACTGAGTAACAAAACAACAGTGGCACAGTTCATGAGGTAGGCCCGCAAAACCCTTGTTAAAAATTTGGTGAAAAAATTCTCAAAATGATCAGGTTACTTTAGCGCAGCTATGAGTTCCTACACACGCCAGAAGTTCACAAATTTTTAATATTTTCACTCCAGATTTTCAACATTGCCATTTTACCACACCTTCTTATCAGCAGTACAGCTGTCACTTTTCACATCTTGCCCAAAATGTGGTTTTGTGCATGTAGCGCACAATGGCACAGTCGGTGTGCGAAATCAATATTCAGGACAGAGTAAGAAAATCACAGTGACACTGTACTTGAGCAGTGGTCTTAAAATGGCTTTGTTAAAAAATTTGGTGACAAAAGTCCATAAAATGACTGTGTTACGAGTGAGCATTGCACAGTTTCCACGCACCCTCATAAGTTCATGAATTTGTAATATTTTCAGTCCAAATTTTCAACACTGATATTTTTCCACACCTCCTTGTGAACAGTGCAGCTGTCATTTTTCACACCCTAGCCAAAATGTGTTTTCGCACTTCCAGTGCAGAAATGTGTGGTCGCTGTGGAAAATCATTGTTCAGGACAGATTAAGAAAATCACAGTGACACTGTTCAAGAGCAGAGGTCCCAATATGCCTGTGTTGACAATCTGCTGTAAAAAATCCCCAGACTAATTACATTGTGTGTGTGTGTTGCGTAGTTTCTGTGCACGCTCGTGACTTCACCAGTTTTTTTATATTTTCACTGCAGATTTTCAACATTGCATTTTTTACACTGCCCCATGAACAGTACAGCTGTCATTTTTCACATCCTATTCAAAATGTGTTTTTGCACTTGTGGAGCCAAATGGTGTAGTCAATGTGCAAAATCAGCTTGTGGCTAACAAACTGATATTGCCACTGTTTATAAGGTGGGGGTCACAAAAAACCCATGTTGAAAATTTGGAGCAAAAATACCAAACAAACGCCTAAGGCATTAGGGTTTCCGACCATAACGCCCCACCCTGTAGAGACTGACAGGCATCGGGGGTGTGACTTGGGCTTGTCACCTGTAATGCTCATACCATTCCACTCCCACCCACACCCTGCATCCAGTGAAGAGGCATTGAGGTGTGCTTTGGACTCTTTGGCCCCAAAGTTCACCCCCTTCTCCTATACTGCACCCATCTCACTGTATTTCCTGATGGAATGGGGTGAGCATAATGCCCAAAGACCCCAAGGCACACTGTGACACTTGTCGGTGTCTGCAGGGTAGGGTGTGGTGAAATGATGTGGCCGTTATGCCTGACGACCCAAAGGCACACCCCAATGCCTGTCCATCTCTGCAGGGTGGTGGTGGGGTTGGCTTCAGTTAAATACTTCACTGCCATTCCTATTATGCATCTTTCTCACTCCTATACTACCAATGCCAATGCCAGCAAGCAAACATTTGGCATTGAAAAATGCTTATTTAGTTATGAAATGAAAAAGAAATAGACATATGTGGAAAAGTAGTGCTGCAAACTGCAGCAGTACCCTAGTTCTTTTGTCAAACTGTCACAATTAAGCAGTTCAAACCAAGTTACCACATCAACAGAACTGCCCCACAGGATTATGAATGCAAAACTTCATGCACATCTATTGAAGGGTTGCTAACTTATTAAGGTGCAAAACATGCAAAACTGGAAGACTGCGAAAATGGAAAAAACATGTAAATGTAAGGATGTTTAAGATACAACATCTCAGAAACCACAAAAAGCAATTCAAATGAAATTAGCAACAATAACAGATCTAACCCATGAAGTTATGCTTCCAAACTTTCATGCATATCCATTGAACAGTTGCAAAGTTATTGAAGTGCAAAGTATGCAAAACTGGATGACAGTTTGCAAAAATGGGAAAACATGAAAATGTAAGGATATTTGAGACACAATCTTCAAAACCACAGAATCAATTCAAATGGAATTAAAGACATCAACAGACCAACTCTATGAAATGATGCATGCAAAATGTTATGCACATATGTTGTAGGGCTCCAGAGTTATTAAAGTACAAGATATGCAAAATTGTTAGACGGTTAGTAAAAATGGAAGAAATGTGTAAGTTTAATGATCTTTGAGACATAATACCTCACAAATCACATAAGAGGCTAAAATGAAATTTATCACATTTACAGACATACCCACTGAGAGTGTTGTGAAGTTATTAAGGTGCAAATATGCAAAACTGGAAGACTGTGAAATGGGAATAAAACTTGTAAGTTTAAGGATGTTTGATGCAAAGTATCTCAGAAAACTCACAACAGATTCACATGAACTTTACCACACCAAGAGATCTACCTCCAGAGCTTAGGCATGCCAAATGTCATGTAAATCTATTAAAGGGTTGCAAAGTTATTAAGGTGCAAATTATGCAAAACTGGATGACAGTGTGGGCAAAGTACTTTCACGTTCATTATACATATAAAATTTCCCATAGGAAATAATGAGAAACTGAAAATTTAATAACTTTGGAACAGATTAATATTTTTTCACCAAACCTTCAAAAGGTACATCTGTGACCCAATGGCTTTCTACCCTGAAAATCTCAAACCACAACATACACACATTTCTGAGATACAGGTGGACAAAGAAACTTGAAAAAACTGGTATGTGTAGGATTGTTTGACAGTTTCTATCTCACAAACCACACAGATTCACATGAAATTCTTCACATCATGACAATCTTACTAGATTGATAAATAAGCATGCCCCTTTCATCAAAGTAAGGGTACGGAACAACTCTAACCCCTGGTTTACCCCAGATCTTAAGGCAGCCCTCATAGCCCGAGACAAGCTATGGGTTAAAGCTAGGCATACTAAGAACTCTTCGGATTGGCAGGCCTTTAGAACAGTCAGAAATACCTGTGTGAAAAGTATATGTTCTGCTAAAGCTAACTATTATATCTCTACCCTAGAACAAGCAAAAGGTAACCCATGCAAAATATGGAGAACAATTAAATCTATTGAAGGGAGGCATACGGCCCCTTCTGTCCCAACAAAATTAGTTGCAAGAGATAAGATAGTGGAAAACAAATCCTTAATCCTTGAGGAACTTAACTCCCACTTTGCCACAGCTGGGCTAGCTTTTGATTCTTCACCTTATGCTGCTTCTGCAGTGAACCACCATTCCCCAATACGTAGTCCCGTACCTAGCCCGTTCCAATTGCGTGAGATAACCTTCAAAGAAGTTGAAAATTCTCTCCTTAAACTAGACACTAAAAAAAGTGCAGGGGATGATGGCTTGGAACCCTTTTTCCTTAGGCTAGGATATGCCCATCTCACTGCCCCAATTCTCCACATCTTCAATCTTTCTATTACATCTGCAACTGTGCCGTCTTGCTGGAAATCAGCATATATCCTCCCCCTGTTCAAAGCTGGTGACCCGTGCGATGTAAATAACTACAGGCCTATTTCCACATTGCCTATCCTTTCTAAAGTTCTGAAAAACTGATCCACAATCAGTTAAAATCTCACTTGGAAACCTTCTCTCTCATTAACCCTGCCAAATCTGGCTTCCGGGCGAACCACAGTACAATTTCTGCATTAGCAAAAGTAACTAACGACTGGATCTCTGCTATAGACGCAAAGAAGGTAACAGGAGCAGTCTTTTTTGGATCTAAGCAAAGCTTTTGATACTGTTGACCACAATCTACTAGTCGCTTGCCTTGCAAATTTGGGTGCTGCATACCATACTACTAGGTGGTTTTCTAGTTACTTAACTGGGAGATCCCAAAAAGTAAAAGCAGAGGGCTGTTTTTCTGCTGCTTTGCCAGTTGCTAGAGGTGTCCCTCAAGGATCCATCCTAGGCCCCATTTTGTTCTCATTATATATTAATGATCTTGATTCAAGTATATCCACATCCAACCTGCACTTTTTCGTGGACGATACCGTGCTGTATACCTCTGGCTCATCGCTTTCTGAGGTCAAGGGAGTGCTCCAAGCGGACTTTGCGCAACTCAAGCATAATCTTATAAAGGCAAAGCTTCTGCTTAATGCCAAGAAGACAAAAGCAATGATATTTTCCCGTAGTGCTGCCACAGGTAACCTTATTACCCAGCCCCAAGATTTCATTGTTACTATGCTAAACGAGCCTCTCGAAGTTGTTACCAAATTCAAATACTTAGGCATCTGGATTGATAACAAACTCTCTTTCAATGACCATATGAAGATGTCTCTCGAAGGCTAAAAGCCAGGTTAGGCTTCTTCTTTAGAAATAGGCCCCTCTTCCCCCTTGAATTTCCGAAAAAGCTTGTCCAGGCCACTTTTCTCCCCCTTCTTGACTATGGCGATGTAATCTACTCCTCTACCTCCGGCGCAAATCTGAGTAAATTAGACAGCCTCTATCACCGTGCACTATGGTTCATTACCAACTCCCCTTAGCGTTCGCATCATTGTGACCTATATGCAGCTGTTGGATGGACATCTCTCACTACTAGACGTTTGCTCCATGCTGGTCTATGGACTCTTAAACTGCTCCTGCACAAATTACTGAGCTATCTTTCATCTCTCATTAGTATTTTACACAGTGCTTACTCGCTAAGAAAATCTGACTTTATTATGCTTGACATTCCAAGGACGCGGACCTCCTTTGGTAAACGTGATATTGCGCATGCCCTTCCCTCTATTTGGAACCATTTACAGACCATACTGAAATTAACTAGCACAGTTTCAATTAACTTCTATAAAGTGCTATGTGCAGCTAAAATAAAAGATACCTGCAACTGTCATTAAGCCTCTCTCCCCCATGTGTGCCATGTGCATCCTCTGGTAAGACCATAATTGCTTTTGTGAATACCAACTACCTATTGTTCGCACTTCTTTTATACTAAGAAACAAACCCACCCACCAGCTCCTGTCTTATATCTACTACCTTGCTGCAGCAATCTAATTCCTGATATCCCTTCCCTCCCTACTCCTGACTGCCTACATATATACCTCTCTGATCGCACTATCTAACCTTTCCTATCTCCCCTATCCATTCTATTCTGTGATCGACTCATCTGCCAAAATGTATTTATTGCAAACACCAGTACCATGTTTCAAGCATCATTATGGTATCTATAAGTCGCCACCCTGTATTACCTTAGTTATTACCGCCTGAGGTCACCCCATGCTGTGTCACTGAATGTTTATCTTGCTTCTACTATGTGACGCTTGCATTTATGTATATATTGTTATTAATTTATTTATGTATGCATGTTGTGTGAGTCTATATGTCACAGGACCTCCTTGTGAATGAGCTTGCTCAATGGAGTTTTCCTGCAATAAACTTGAACTTGAACTTGAACATCAAGGGACCTTTCCCTGGAGATTATGCATGCCAGATTCTGTACAAATCCGTTGAGTGGCTCTTAAGTTATAAAGGTTCAAAGATGTGAGTTTAACATAGAAGTTTGCACTCAACCCTAATATATATGTCAAAAATGTTGACTCTGGTGCTTTGAATAAAATTTAGACCTTTACTCAATTATTCCTTTTGAGGGTCAGTTAAATTAGTTGATGAAAGATTCAAGACTGGAAGGTGCTGGTTCTGAGATTCCATTGCAGTTCTGTGTTTCCATTCTCAGCTCCTGTTGCCCCTGTATGTTTTTTGTTTGTTTGATCTGGTTGTTTCTTGTGAGCTCCTGCTGCCAATGTAGGGTTATAAAAAAAACTGATTTATCTTGAATTTGTATGTAGGTATTTTCTCCTTGGCAGTTCTGGTGTCCGCATACTGTGAAATGTGATTTCTTTCTGTGTCCCATGTGTGGTTTGGCTCTAGGGTGCCCCCTACTGGGAGTGCACTCTGGTCTTTGCCACGAGAACATTTGATTGCTTTCATAATCATGACTGTTCCTGTTTAGTTTACCATTTTTTCACTCAGATGTTTGAGTTTCATGCAGTTGGAGTTTCTTCTGTAAATTTACACCATAGTTTTAAAACTCTGGATTGTCCTTGCCAGTAATTAATTTACCTTTGGTAGCTGCAACATTATGAGATATTGTGTTGTACTGATCTTCATCTTGATCAATCAGTATCTGAATTAAGATGTTAGTGCACGCTGTTGGTGCTTCAGTTCATCTTGTTTGATAGTAGACTGATATAAAACCTCCAGCTGGGGTTTTGTCAATCCTGAGGCCACATGTGGCCCAGCCCCGCTCTACGTATTCTTTGAGGCTTTGTTTGTGATAAAAGATATTCATTTTTTTGACTTTTAATTTCTCATATTCTTGACATAAAGTTTTCAGACTCAGCTCAGTTTCTGGTAGATTGTTAGTGGTAGGAAAAAACATCTCAGGCAAGTAATCGGTATCTTACTGATGCTGCTGTGCTCTCGAAACAGGACAAGCCAGTGTTATTGTTATATTACTTTGTAATGCTGTGTTGCTGTTATCTGACATGCTGCTTGTTCCCTCCAGTTTCCCTGTAGCTATAGTAATCACTCTGTAAAGCTTGGCTACATAGTCCTTACACTCCACGTAGGTGACTTTGGTCACATATTAATAATTTTTTACGTGGTTCTGGAGTGCAGTTGCCTGTGCTGTTTAGTCATTCATATCTGAAACCTGCACTGATAGAATTTCGGCTGAGCACTGGTCCTTGTACTTTCCTGCCATCTTGAATCTATTGCACAGCTCACATGGTTGCTTTCATATGTAAATACTGATGCTGAGGCATCTGACTCTCAACTCTTGTCAAGAGTATGGATGGGAGAAGCAGTTTGGATAAGTTCAGAACCATCTGGAACCTATGCCATTTTATACCATACTGTACTGTCAGAACCCGCAACTGTCTTGATTGTATTAACTAATTGTACTGACTGTTGTTTATTATGTGAGCTATTTTCCTTTCCTCATATCATGGCAAATGTCTATGTAACTTTACCTGTAATTAATCCCAGGTCGCCCCTGAAAAAGGGACTGTGATGGTTCCAGTGGGCCTACCCGGTCACCAAAATTAAAATAAATAAATAAGTTAACAGGGCCTCTCAGGGATGTCTCCTATGCTATAAGAGACTCTGAACATGTGTTTTGGGTGAGAGGACCACAAAGTGAAGCTGATCAGGTCTGTCTGCCCAAACCTCATGAGAGGAGTCTCTTGTGCCATAAGAGACATTAATCAGAGGCCCTATTAGCTTATTATATAACTCACTCAAGTTCAGCTTGAGTGATTTATAATAAGTTTAGAGTATTTTTTTATTACTATGCTGTCGCACCCCCCCCCATAGTGCCGAAGTGGAGCTCTCCCACCTAGGGCTGCTATGCAAGAGCACAGTGTAACAGAGTAAGAGGTACAGTGGCTCTGAGTGCTGATGTACTGAAATCATGTTAGTGATTTATAACCTATAAAAGAACCATATCAGAACTTTTTTTTAAGGTTTTTAGACGGTTCTGATGATTTTTAAAAGATTGATTTGGGAGCTTAATATACTCACAAGTAGATCTTTGTCTAGAAAGAAGGCTGCTAGTATAGGTGGAAAGACACAGAAAGATGGCTGGAGGTGAAGTAAGGAAAAAGACATGAGAGGGCATTGGTAGTACTCTAACAACTGCACATCCGGGGTCATAATAATAAATAAGGCCATGGGCACAGTGCCTGATATGGTTCTGATCATTTTTGAAACATTAATTTGGTGGCTTAATATATTCCAGTAGATCATTGTCTTTAAGAAAGGTGCCGATGGGAGCAGAAAGAGCAAGAAAGGAAGACTGGAGTTGGACTGAGCTATAAGACATGAGAGGGCATTGTTAATGCTGTGATAACTGCACAACTAGGGGCTTAGTAAGGCACAAGGTCATAGTCTGAATGCCTTCAGCCCCTTCATGTGTGGTTGTCACAGTAATACCCATGCCCTGGAGTGTTGTATTGCACTTATAGAGTAGAATGGGTTTGTGAAGAATATTTTAAAAATAAAAAAAAGGTTGAAATTTAAAAAATTTACAGATTAGTAGCACTGTCACCATGCATGGGTTCTGGCCATTCAGGATGCAGGGATTATAAGAAAGAAAAGGACACAGTTATTTGGATCTGTGATAAGTAGTTCCAGCCACAGTGGCATTACACAAGTGGCACTAACTGTATGACACTAATGATATTTCTGCATTACCACTCTGAGTTGTTTCTAAATTCCTTTCCCTTAACTGACAATAGCTTATGGGTGGAAAATTATGGTTAAAACATGTTTTGAACTTTAAACTAAATGTTCAGAAGTTCCAATAAGATTTGGATAACTATCAGAGCTTTTCATGGCTTATCAGAACCGTTTATGGTTCTCCCATCCCTAGTCAAGAGTGTGATCACAGGATTTTGACTCAGTTTATTTGGTGCAACTCCTCATTGAGTTAGCCTTTTGGCACCAGGAACTTGCATCATAACAGTTTTAATTTTCCATCAGTGTGACTTAGATACATCCTGCTGGACCACATTTCTGTGGTTTACTGTGCAACAGGTTTGGGCCCCTTGCATGAGTCTTAGCTTACACCTGCAGTTTGGCGCTAGCTGGCATAAAGCACATCCATGTGCTGTAAAATTCACAGGTGATATTTAGCTCAGTAATCAGCAGTAGTAACAACATGCAGAGCCTCTCAGTGCTTCACAGGTGGGATTTAGCTCAGTAATCAGCAATAGCAACAACATGCAGAGCCTCTCAGTGCTTCACAGATGGGATTTATCTCAGTAATCAGCAACAGTAACAGCATGCAGAGCCTCTCAGTGCTTCACAGTTGGGATTTAGCTCAGTAATCAGCAGTAGTAACAGCATGCAGAGCCTCTAAGTGCTTCACAGATGGGATTTAGCTCAGTAATCAGCAGCAAATAACAGCATGCAAAGCCTCTCAGTGCTTCACAGGTGGGATTTAACTCATCAAGCAGTAGCAACTGCAATACACAGAGCCTCTAAGTGTTTCACAGGTAAGATTTAGTTTGGTAATCAGAAACAGTAGCAACAGGAATAGTCTCTTAATGTCACAAGTTGGATTTAGCCCAGTAATCAGAAACAGTAACAACTTGCAGAGCCTCTCAGTGCTTCACAGGTGAGATTTAGCTCAGTAATCAGCAGGAATAACAACACCCAGAGCCTCCCACTACTTCACAGGTAGGATTTAGCTCAGTAATTAGAATCACTAGCAACAGGAAGATCTTCTTAGCATCACAGGTGGTATTTAGCTCAGTAATCAGCAGCCATAGAAACCCACACTGCCTGTCAATGCTTTACAGGTGAGATATAGCTCAGTGATCACAAGCAGTAGCAACAGCCAGAAGATTAACCATTTTCTCTTGCAGCAGAATACAGCCACTAGAACAAATAGAAACTTTCCATTCATGCTTAAAACATATGTGCCAGTCATAATTTTCTTTACCACAACCAGCCAATGTCCCATTTCATAAACACAATAACCCACTCTAGGGTCTGTGGGTTTATGTTGTACTATACGAGAGGCACCACCTTTCAGCCAATTACAATTAAGAACTTCTGTCAGTTATTGTCCCACAAACTGCATCCCAGATCCTGCAGAGTCAGCTATTCATCTACCCCCCCACTGGCCTGTTATTGGCCCTCTAACCACACCCACAGTTGGTTAGTCACACACTTGAGATGTGCCCACACTAGCTTAACCCCGTGACAGGGTGACCCTTGTCAGGTGTTGGTGCTGTGGTAGGAGGACAAGGGTCCTTTGCCACCCCCATAAAGTGCTTGAAAAGCAAAGAATGATTGAAAGTGCTAGTAAATGAGTGCAAACTGTGCCTTTAAATTGCAGTACACCAATAGGAATAAAAGTAGTATAAATTGTAAACCAAAACTGTGTGGCTATTGTTACGCCCTCAAAAGTTAAAATGCAAGAGAGGTCAAGTGCATATGACCTCCAAGACCTTATGCAGGTATGCACAAAAATAAGGCACATTAAGTGCAGAAGGTTACCTAGGGTAGCCTGAAGAATACAAGAAAAAACAGCCTTTGGGGCTGGAAAAATTAGAATGTCCCCCTGTTTATTAACTTTCCCTAGTCTGTATACTGTTATACTGGTGGACAGGGGCAGCAACCTTTTTCCCCTTTTGTTTCCATACCACTTCTGCTCCTGGTCCTATATATATGCTCTCAAAATATAAAGAAAAAAAGCTTAAGAGAAGGCCTTGTGTGGCTATTTAAGTTTGCATAGAACATTGGGTTCTAATAATGCAGAGAACCCCTGGTAGTTTTTATGTAAAATGGTCTTGTGTAGCAAGAACTATAAGAAAATGCCGCAACATAAAATGCCCTTCATAGGAAATAAATGAAACAGGAAGGAGAAGAGCAGTAAAAGAAACACAATGCATTACTCCCTTCCTCCCCCTTAAAGAAAAACAAACACAAAAAAAAAAAAAAAAATGGACACTCTAAAACAATGCAAGATTAAAGAATGATTTATTTTTCTAAGGTTACCTTGGAATTCATTACTAGTACTTTAGGCAGTCTTATGTGGTTAGAAGAATGCCCAGGAAGAGATTTTAACTTTTGTTGGTTGTTAAAAACCAAAAGGTAAAAGTCTTGCCTACAGCTCTGGAGAGCAAAATGAAGCCAGTCTTTACCTGAGTAGTGAAACTCGGTGAAGTGCCAGTCCAGGGGCCCTATAGGCCAGCAGCGGCCTCTTGTGGCCAGTTTTATAGGAGGGAAACTGTCAATCAAAATGAGTGGAAATTTCTTCTTCCCTCCTCACTATTAAATCTGGTTCTATGCTATTTTATTTACTTATGAGTTAAGGACTGTGTTAGTAGTATGTCTAGGAATCCCTCAGTATTTGTATAAATTAAAAAGAGGGCTTAAAAACACATTTTTTGTTTTAGTGATGCTAAAGTCACCTGACCACAGAGGGGCGGGTATAAAAGGTCCTCCTGTACTTCCAGATTCAGATAGGTAGTCAGTTGGAGACTGACTGTGAGAGGTGCAAGACCTCGTGAGAGAGTGGGCTTACACTACCACTTTGAGCAGGCTGAGAAAAACCTGGTGATCCTGCTGTTCCAGCAGTGATTTTGTTTATTTCTTTATTGAAAAAAAAATAACCTTCTTTATTTCTGTTAAAACTTTTCTCATCTAATAAAATGATGAATGCCATCCTGGTATTTTTTTATGCACCATAAAATTGTCTGCCTGTGTCTAATGCTTTGGAAGTCCCACACCCTACAACAACCCCCTCTGGCAAACAGTTAGCGGTTTTAGTACCCTTCACTTTGTATCTTTTACATTCTGTCCCTCTACTGTAAAATCCACATCATTTTCTTCATTATTCCCTGTTTTATACTCCAAAAGACTTATCCACAAACTGTCACTTCTGAGTCTGCACTGCTCAAATACCTACGCACCAGCATGTTCGTATGTAAAGGAGTTTCTTTTTTTCCACACATCTAATAAATATATATTATAATCAAAGATGGTTTTCTAAAGCTGTAAAAGTGACTCCCCTTTTAAATAAACAATTATTTTATCTCAAATTTAGTCATGAAATAGAAAGCTCTAACTCCGGGCATGTGTATTAACTTTGACACAAATGCACACGCCCGGAGTCACAGCTTTCAATTTCAGTGACTAAATTTAGCATAAACATAGTTGTTTTTTTTAAAAGGGAAGTCACTTCTACTAGGTTACAAAACCATCCTCAGTCATAATATACATTCATTATGTACAAGACCTGACTTGATCTGGCCTCGCTGATTGCACGCCAGCCACAGTCTTTGCACGAAGATGGCAGCATTTTGTAATGAGTGGTTACCGGGCACCCTCATCCCCACACACAGCCCCCACCAGAACCTCCAGGAGCAGTAGTGCCAGTGAAGAGGACATGAATCGGGATGAACATGAACAGGAAGGGCAGAATCTCTGGTATGTAGTGTTTCTGCCTCCTTGTATTTATGTGTGTGGGAGGTACACATGGTTGGTGTGCGGGGGGGCATTGCATATTCAATTGAACTAACTGCTGCCATGCTGAGTTTACAAACAAAACTCAAATAAAACTCACTATATACTAAAGTTTTGGGGGTGCAGGGGATGCAGCCCCCTGAAAACAGCAACAGCTACCCCAGTGCATTGGGTGCAGTTGTGGTCGGGTGGCGCAACAGCCATGCACGATGAGATCACTATCGGCTTTGTGCTGGGGCCCTAAAGTCCCTCACCCTTTTCCCCCATCACAGCAGCGTCGGTGAACCAGTACAACACTGGTTCCATAGGCAACATGAAATCCTGATCGAAGTAGTGGAGCAATTTATTTTATAGCTCTAATTCCTCCGTCACAGTCATCAATTTGCCGTATCTGCCCTTTTCCAAAACTCTCATGGGGAAAAATTTGCTCCAGACATACATCATTGATGAGTTCAGACATAAACTATGAACACTTTCCCCAGATAATTTGGTGTTACTTCACTTATTCAGGCTATCTTTCTGATTATAAAACTTTCAGCCCTAGGGAGTCACAGGAATAACAATGCTGTCAGACTGCTGAATCACATAGTGCCTTTTGGATAATGCATATTAATTTGCTTGCAGTTTTTACACTCCTTGTTACCTCCTTAGGACCTTAGGCAATGGTTGCTCCTACTTTCTCTATCCCATACTGACCTCCATGGGATGATGCTTGCTAAAGGGACCACAGTGACTTGGGAATCCCAGTCAGGGAGTCAAGCAGTGTGAGTAAAGCTTGTGTGCCTGGGAGGTCCCCCTGACTGATCAAAGTTCCCTAGCCTTTTTAACCCCTCTGAAGGGTGGATGCTTCAGTGATTCCAGGTGAGGCAACACCTAGATGAACCAGTATGCCCTGAGGAGATGTCTTGCCACACATTCCAGCTACCAGACAGCATGCTGCCGTAATTCAGACTGAACTCCTGGTAGCATCAGTGTATTGATGCTTCTTCAACCTGAATCAAGGATGCACTCAGAAAACCAGGATGCATCAGTCTGTCCTCCTTCACATCACGCTCTCGGGATCTCACCTCATGAGCTGGTAATGGGACACACAAAGGACCCTAAAGCTGTGTTTACATGGACACTTTCTTTCCTGCTGTGGTCCGTGTTGGTGCTGGTCTGGTTTCCTGAGATGATAAATTTTTTTGTTCACATGGTCCCTCTCAGCGCCAATGCAGTGTGCACTGGATAAGGGTCGAGAGTTCTGAGAGCCACTGCAGGATGCTGGGGAGGGTCCTTGCACATCTCGGAGTGAGTGGTGCAGCCCATCTACATACTGTAGTTGCTTATGCTGCTTGCTCTGCAGCACCCTCCAGGGATGGAAGTGGCACTTTGAGAGGCTCAGCCAGCAACTTATGGAAATTCAGTAGAAGTTCACATGGCCATTTTTGATACACAGTAACTAGAGCGCTTGACTTGATGGAATGCAAAGCAGTGGTGTAAATGGCCCTCAAGAAAAACCCATTGAGGGCTGATTCCCCTGAACCTTCTTCTCTCCTGCACAAATCTTCTCCTACTCCCGCCTATTACACCCTCTCTGTCTTCTCTGCTCCTCCACCACTCCTCCTGAAATGAATGCCAGACCATCATTTTTCCCTCAGGGCAGCCAGTCACAGTGGCATCACTGGCCCCGCTGCACATTAAACTCCTTGGTGACCATGTTTACATCAGGAGGAATAGCTGGCTAGTATACTTCCCCTTATGGCAGTAGGGACTATATACCATGCTGGGCTTTGCAATGCAAATACTATTCTGGACAGACTGTACACACACAAAGCAGTGCACTTTTTACAAATACAGATTATCACTCTTGAAGCAGCAGTGCAAACTCAGCAAAAAATGTGGCCCTATCTTTTTTCACTGCAACAGATTCCAGGCATCTTCCAGTTTTATTTGGTGGTAAAATGTTCCGGTTCTGCCAAAATCTGAGTGTTTTATAAATACTTTAATTTATTTTTTTCCTCAAGAAAAATAGATTGCTACCGACACAGGCTATGGCTTTCTTTAGCATCTGTATGCGCGAAACGCTTAATTCTCAAACACTGGAAAGATCCTGAACTACCTACATCAGTTGAATGGTATAATCTAACGATTTATACTGCAAACAATGAAAGAATATCATATATGCTTCTGGACAAGCTGGATACGTTTTTAAATATATGGGGGCCCTTTTTACAGCTGACTATTGTCTGGAGACTATAATAATGTCATAATCAATTATAGGGAAACTGCTATTATAAATATACGTTTAGTGTTGTATGCCAACTACTAGTGATACTGTTATTATAGTACTTTAACAATGCATTTTACATGCTTCTATTTACTCTAACATTGTGTGAATACTAATCAAAATTTAGTGTAATCAAAGAATCGTCTTTTTTCTTTTTTCCTGTTTTAGTTAGGTTATTTACTGTTGAATTATTTTGCAGTGCTTCATTATTGCTTACATGACTTTACAAAAAAAGTACTTTTTATGTTTGCTTGCATGCATGTGCAAGAAACATAGTGCCTTCATCGGAGATTTCGGAGGTGTGTCACCTCCTCCTCCAATTCAGTCAGTGGGCTGGCAGGCGCGGCCCCTGTAATGCATTTTGGGGCTGTCTATGACACGCTCAAAATGCAGTGGCATACAGTTGAAAGGGGAGCTGCGGCAGTGAGCACCGATAAGATATCGCTGCTCACGCACAGCTCCCCCCATGCACAGACAGACGGCACGCTTCTCAGAGCACAGTATAGCCGACGGGTGCCCACCCCGCCGGGCTGAGCTCGCGCCCCCCAGTTGCTGAGCTGCGCCCCCACCCCCAAGTTGTAGGTGCCACGCTGGGAACTCCACCCCAGCGTGACAAGCACTGTAGTCTTACGCCGGGGCTGCCCAACCCGGCCAGCTGAACACCCCTCAAGTCTCTGTGCCATGCTGGGAGCTCACCCCAGTGTGGCAAACGCCCCACAACATCTTTTTTTTTTTTTAAACCTGTAAAATAAAACTGTCCCATGCGGCACGCCTCCCAATGCCCCTCCCACAACCCGCACTCAGCCTCCCCACACCCTCACCCCATACTTACCTCCGGACTCTGGCGCGATGATCTTCGGTGGACCGGAACACGTCTGCACTCTTTAAAGCCGACCGTGAACTGAGGAAATGCCGTAAGCTGTATAATGGGTTACATGGGGGTTTCAACTTATTGCATATCTCGAAAGCATTTTGGGAATTTTTGCACAAATTTTCAACATGGGTTTTAGGATCCCTTTCATGATTATGTCATTGTCATGGCGTAAGTTCGGCGGTGATTTCGCGCAGTGATCAGTAAATCACCCTTCGGGCCTGAATACCGCCATGACAGTGACATCATTCATGAGAAGGAGTCAGAAAAACCCCATGTTGAAAATCTGGTGCTAAAATTCCAAAAAATGACTGTTTTACGAGGGTGCGTTGCGCAGTTCCTACGCAGGCTCGTAAGTTCACGAAATTTCAATATTTTCACTCCAGATTTTCAACATTGCCATTTTACCAAACCTTCTTATGAGTAGTATAGCTGTCATTTTTCACATCTCACCCAAAATGTGTTTCCGTCCATGTAGCACAAAATGGCGCAGTTGATGTGCCAAATCAATGTACGGGACAAAGTAAGAAAATCACAGTGACACTGTTCATGAGCAGAGGTCTTAAAATGGCTATGTTGAAAATTTGGTGAAACAATTCCTAAAAATGACTGTTTTATGAGCGTGCATTGGGCAGTTCCTACGCACGCTTGTAAGGTCGCGAATTTTCAATATTTTCACTCCAGATTTCCAACATTGCCATTTTATCACACCTTCTTATGAGTAGTACAGCTGCCATTTTTCACATGTCACCCAAAACGTGTTTCTGCCCATGTAGCACACAATGGCGCAGTCGGTGTGTGAGATCAATGTACGGGACAAATTAAGAAAATCACAGTGACACTGTTCATGAGCTCAGGTGTTAAAATGGCTATGTTGAAAATTTGGTGAAAAAATTCCAAAAAATGACTGTTTTATGAGCGTCCGTTGTACAGTTCCTCACGCACACTTCGTAGCTTTCGATCTTCAATATTTTTTACTCCAGATTTTCAACATTGCCATTTTACCACACCTTCTTATGAGTAGTATAGCTGTCATTTTTCACATCTCACCCAAAACGTGTTTCCGCCCATGTAGCGCACAATGGCACAGTCGGTGTGCGAAATCAATGTACAGGACAAATTAAGAAAGTCACAGTGACACTGTTCATGAGCAGAGGTCTTAAAATGGCTATGTTGAAAATTTGGTGAAAAAATTCCTAAAAATGACTGTTTTACGAGGGTGCATTGCGCAGTTCCTACGCACACTCGTAAGTTCGCGAATTTTCAATATTTTCACTCCAGATTTTCAACATTGCCATTTTACCACACCTCCTTATGAGCAGTATAGCTGTCATTTTTCACATCTTGCTCAAAATGTATTTCCACCCATGTAGTGCACAATGGCGCAGTATGTGCAAAATCAATGTATGGGACACATTAAGAAAATCACAGTGACACTGTTCATGAGCAGAGGTCTTAAAATGGCTATGTTGAAAATTTGGTGAAAAAATTCCTAAAAATGACTGTTTTACGAGCAGGCGTTGCGTAGTTCCTATGCATGCTCGTAAGTTTGCAAATTTAATATTTTCACTCCAGATTTTCAACATTGCCATTTTATTACACTTCCTTATGAACAGTACAGCTGCCATTTTTCATATGTCACCCAAAATGTGTTTTCGACATGTAGCGCATAATGGTGCTATTGCTGTGTCAAAAGCAATGTTTAGACAGATTAAGAAAATCACAGTTACACTGTTCATGAGCAGAGGTCTTAAAATGGCTATGTTGAAAATTTGGTGACAAAAGTCCATAAAATGACTGTGTTACGAGTGAGCAATGCGCAGTTTCCACGCACCCTCATAAGTTCATGACTTTGTAATATTTTCAGTCCAGATTTTCATCAGTGGCATTTTTTCACACTCTCTTATGAACAGTACAGCTGTCATTTTTCACAACATGGTTGAAGTGTGTTTTCACACTTTCAGCGCTGAGATGCATGGTCACTGTGGGAAATCATTGTTCGGCACAGATAAAGAAAATCACAGTGAC
Organism: Neoceratodus forsteri; assembly: GCA_016271365.2. NCBI lineage: Eukaryota > Metazoa > Chordata > Ceratodontiformes > Ceratodontidae > Neoceratodus > Neoceratodus forsteri. Next base: position 330,766,568 of record JADMNL010000026.1, on the reverse strand, counting down.
ACCTATTCATGATCGGAGGCACCAAAATGCCGGAGTTGACAATCTGCTGTAAAATATCCCCAACCTAATTATATTACGGGTGTGCGTTGCACAGTTTCTATGTACGCTCATGACTTCACCATATTTTTAAATATTTTTACTGCAGATTTGCAACATTGCCATTTTTTACACCTCCCCATGAACAGTACAGCTGTCATTTTTTACATCCTGTTCGGAATGTTTTTGCACCTGTGGTGCTAAATGCCAGTAGTCGCTGTGCATAAGCAGCTTTCGGCTAACAAACTGATATTCCCCCTGTTCATGAGGTGGGGTCACAAAAAAAACATGTTGAAAATTTGGAGTGAAAATACCAACGAATGCCTGAGGTATTAGGGTTTCCAACCATAATGCCCAACCCTGTAGAGAATGACAGGCATCAGGGGTGTGACTTGGGATTCTTGCCTGTAATGCTCATACCATTCCACACCCTGCAGCCAGTGAGAGGCATCAAGGTATGCCTTGAACTCTTCAGCCCCAAAGTTCACTCCATTCTCCTATATCGCACCCATCTCACCGCATTTCCTAATGAAATGGGGTGCGCATAAAGGCCAAACACCCCAAGGAACACCGTGACACTTGTCAGTGTCTGCAGGGTGGGGTGTGGTGAAATGGCGTGGCCGTTATGCCTGACGACCAAAATGCACACCCCAATGCCTGTCACTCTCTGCAGGGTAGTGGTGGGGTTGGCTTCAGTCCAATACTTCACTGCCATTCCTATTACGCAGCTCTGTAACTTCTACATACCACTGCCAATGCCAGCAAGCAAACATTCAGCATTGACAAATGCTTGTTTATATACGATATTGTAACCTTATTGTTATTGCTATAAGTTGAATATTCAATAAAATTTTATGATGGCAAAAAAAAAAAATAGATTGCTGCCACATTTAGCTTAGTAATAGCACTGTGAAAACCGGGCAAAAGTTAGAACGGAAAAAATCATTTAAAAAAAATGATGGTGCACAGCATAGGTGGTACTTAGAAAAGTAGATTTGTCAGGTATACTAATATTTTTTTCTTAATTGTAGCTGAAACTAGCCGTTTGAAAAATATTTTTGTTGCACTGCTGTTACAAGTATTTGCACAGTATTTTTCTTAGACCATATAAGGTGCTATTAGACCTTGATTGAGGCGGTGTGTCACTTGCATATAAACAGACATTTTTACAGTTTTGGCTGGGAAAGGCACACTGAACAGAAGCTCATTTTCAGGTGTGTCCTGGGAGTATGGGGAGGTTAAGTAATTTGCTCAGGGTCACACGGTGTGCAAGTGGAGGTCACGGGAATCCAACCCCACCCTGCTGGGTGTATCAAGCTCATTCACAGGTCATTGCTCTAATGTCCAGGCTATGCTACCGGCCCACCATGTGGATACTCCTGCTCATAACATTAATGTGGATTTTTGTTGTTAACTCTGAAGGCTGGTCTTGTGCCATTACCAACAGAAACAAGCCTGGAATGTAAAACAAAATATATATATATATATATATATATCCATATATATATATTTAGGGGATACGTGATGTGCGACTGTGGAATATGGAAAATATTAGCATGAATGTAGAGTGAACTGTGACATTATCGCAGTTCACTCTGCATGAGTGCTATTTTCCATATTCCACAAGTCGCTCATCACGTCTGCGATTTATACAATAGGGTCTTTTTTTGTTATTATTGACGTTATAGTTTGTTCATTTATCTGCTGTGCACTTTCTGGTGTCCCTGAATGGGACATTCGTGGGTTCTGATTGGTTGTGATTTGTGAATGGAGTGTGATTCAGTGTGTTATTGGTTGTTTTTTGTTTGCAGTCATCAGGCATGTTGTCCGATTGGTTGAATGTTGTTTGGGGCAGAAATTTTTTACTGAGTTCCGAGATGGCATTTCATGGATTTATCTGGCTGTTATGGTGATACTTGTTGGTTAGGGTTGTTCTTTGCTTAGGTTATTGATTGGAGTGGTTCATTTGTGAATGTGGTGCACGGTTTTATTGCCAGCTTCTCAACGTGCTCCGTGGAGTCTTTGGCACAGAACAAGAGCCGCTCAGCAGATGCGGTTCCGTGGAGTCTTTGCCTATTGCTTTAGTAGAAATGTCGCAGAAACATATTCTTTTGAGTGAGTATGGTGGCGTTTTGCAGAGGACAGCTCACATGGGGCTTTGAGGAGGTGAAGTTGAAAGCTGATAAGAAATTTCGAGTTTGTTTTTTAAGGTTGTGCTGCTTGGCTGACATAATCACTGTTGAATATCAGCAACTGACGTAGACACTGTGGAATATCTGCTAAGATATCCCACAGTGTCTACGTCAGCTCCCTGATATTCAATAGTGGTGAAAATAACTACATTTATTTAGAGTGTTATTCCTTCTCCCCATTGTATAAATATATATATATATATTAGTAAATATGTACATGCAAACAAATACAAATACCAGAGATACATAGAGATAGTGTAGTCAATGGGTCAGTAGGTGGCACACTTACCTTTGGGGCTGGAAGATCAGAAGCTCATGAGTTCTAACCCCATGCCAGGTACCTGGGAAATACCCATAATTGACCCTGTAGCACAGTACTAGTGTAACCCCCCTACCAAATTGGGGTTTAGTATAATGTCTTCCTGTGCTCCTTAATGCCCACTGTCAAGTTGGTGTCCTGTCTTAAGTAGTTTTGTTTGTTTGAGAGTGCCATATTGAGCCCCTGTGCCTGTCCCTTTAAGAGAATAGCTAATCTGTGTTTAGAAAATGCTCTGTACTGGGTTCAAGTGATTTAGGGCTTGTGACTGGCCAGACAAGGATCTAATTTGCTCCATTCTGCAGGCACTACTTATGCAGAGGGAGCCTATATAGGAACTGTGATTATTTACTGTATATCTGCTGTTATATTAAAGATAGAGACATTTATCTAACCTGCTTTGATTGCAGCTCAAATGTTTGTATGGAAGCCACCATGTTAGGTCCTGGACTTCCAGTAATTGGACCAATGGAACCACTGGGGACCTAAAATGGATCCTGTCCCCAGGGGTCTTGTGAAAAGGAAAACTGTAGTTTTGTAGTTTTACTGTTGGTGCCCAAATGGACCTGGAGGGGGAGCCCAAACTGTGACTGACAGCTCCTTCAGCCAACGGAATGCCTGGATCTACAAGAGAAATCCCCAGAGAGACAAAAGACAGTGGACCAGTCAGAGTTGGAGTTTGAAGTGTGAACAGCTCAAGCTTTCAAGCAGCTGCTCCCTGAAGGAGCTAGGGGAATCAACGGGAAGAGGCTAGACTTACCTTCCTGCCACTTTATCCTGCGCTGAACTGCTCTATTGCAGAAGTTGAACTTGTCTGATTCCAGCCTGGAACTGTGGCAGAAAGAAGAAGAAGTGTTAGTGCGACTTGTGATTTGGACCGAAGACTTGCTCCTGAAGTGATTGGCCCAGTTAGTGTGTGGAACATACTCAGATCGAAAGGTTTGCACAGGGAAGCTGTTAATTTGCAACCGGACTGAATCTGAACTGTTTACAGAAGTAGTGATTGATTTAAATGTGCTGAATGTGTTTCGTGGGTCATGATTTGGTTTCCCACGATCAAATCTGTTACACCTGCAGATCATGAACTTTACCAGAACTGTTCACCCTGCCTTGGCTCTGACATTTTGGCCTAGGCCGCTAATCCTGCACCAGAGACCATTTCGGTGAGAGACTGGCATGGGGATTCAGCCCCCTGCACAACAACATTGCGCAGGTTGCGACCATCTCGACAGCGTCGTGTTGGCCCAGCTTCCCTCTGCCCTTTGATCATCACCACAAGGTCAACATATCACCAGCCTTGCAGCGTATTTCTGGTTGTGTGAGTACAACCAGGGTAGCATCCTGCAACAAGGGTTTAAATCATTTTTGGTACCATTTAATTGTTCAAGTTTTGGGGATTACAAGAGATTGAGCCAACTGGCTTGGATTACAAATAATTGGGTTGTTTTTGCATGTTTAACTGCCTTTCTTTCCACCAAGGGCCCCAACATCAGCTGCAACGCTGGCCACCCCCTGGCAACGCTTCAGGCTAGCCTGCATAACATTCTGGGTACCCAGTGTTGTTGAACTGTATATTTGGGACAAAGTGCATGCCTGGAAAGCCTGATTTAAATCAGAATTCAAATAATTTAACTAGATTCCCTTCCCTTCCTTGTTCATGCCGCCTTCATAAACCTGATTGTCTTTTCCACGTCTAACCTGGCTAGTGTGCATATTATTAGTTGGGCTACTGTATTTACAGTGGGCACTTGTATTGCTAACCTTATTTTACAGGGGGTCTCCAGGGAAACTGATGAAGGTCCATCCCTGGTGGTAAGTGAGAAGGTTGAGAGCACATCATTACTGCTTCCTTTTATTTATTTATTTATTAAATTTTGTTAGCCGGGTAAGCCCACTGGGGTCCAAAGGTCCCTTTTTCAGGGGCGACCTGGAGTTAGTTACATGCAGTTTTCACATACAGACCGGTGATACAAAGTAGGAGATATGATACAGGAATTGCAGTGACAGTATACAGTTTTCACGGAGGAGGGCAGTTGAACACATCACATTTACAGAGTACAACAGTGCTAGATTCAGGGCAGTAGCCGCATTGAGTGCATACAAGTGATACAGTATAGAATAGGGTACAGGGTTACACTCTCCCTTTGCACAACACATTGACACAGTTAATCAGTGATGGTTTTTATCCATCAGAACAGGAGCAGGGACTAGGGTTAAGGAGGTGAGTGCGTAGTCCCTTCCGGAATGTGGCTAGGGAAGGTGCAGCCTGAAGGTGGCTAGGGAGGGTGCAGCCTGAAGGTGGCTAGGGAGGGTGCAGCCTGAAGGTGACTAGGGAGATTATTCCACAGTGTGGGGGCTGCGTGAGCAAAGGATTTACTGCCAGCTCCTGAGCATGCCCTGGGCATTTCCAGGGTTTTTTTTGCCTGAGGTGCAGAGTGGCCTGCTAGTCTGCTTTGGGGCAAGTAGCCCGATTAACCCATCTGGAGGTTGGGCATCTAGGAGCATGTAGGTCCAGCATAGTAGGGGATGCTGGAGCCTGTTGTTCAGGGTAGACCAGTTGAGAGAGGCAAAGGCTTCACAGTGGTGGGTCCTCTGGTGGGTTTTTGTGGCAAAGCATACAATTTTGTGGTACAGCGTTTGCAGTCTGCTATGGTCAAGTTTTGCTATGCTGAGTAGGGTTGGGGCAGCATAGGTTAGGGTGGGGAGGAGGATGCTCTGAGCAATTACCAGCCTTGTCTCTGGTATCATGTTATCACTTAGACGATAGAGTAGGCCCAGTTTTTGGTGTATGTTTTTTATTACTAGGTCCACATGCGGCTTCAGTGTTAGCCCTTGATCTAGTGTGAGGCCTAAGTATTTGAAGGATTGTACCACCTTGATTGTAGAGCCAGATGTGGTAGCAAGAGGGAGAAGATGAGCCCGGGAAGGACCAAGGGATTTTGGCCTGAACAGTAGCGCTTTTGTCTTATTGTGGTTGAGAACCAGGTGGCTCTCAATTAGCCATGTTTCTGCCTTAGTGAAGTCTGCCTGGAGCAGGGGCCCTAGATCATCCAGATGCGGTGCTGTTCTATATAGAACTGCATCACCGGCGTACTGTACCACCGAGCTGCTCCCACAGTGGCAATGGAGGTCATTGATAAATAGGGAGAACAAGAGTGGGCCCAAGATAGAGCCCTGTGGGACCCCGTCGGTTAAGGGTAGGGATTCGGAGGTGGCCCTCTCCACTCTACCTGCTGAGAGCAGCCAGTCAGATAATTGTGGAACCAGTTCAGGGAGTGTTGGTCAAGTCCAAATTGGCTTAGCTTAGTTAGTAGGAGTGGTAGTCTACCAGGTCAAAGGCCTTGGTAAGGTAGATGAAGACAGCCCCAGTAGGGGTACCCTTGTCCAAGGCAGCTAGAACATCAGTGGTAAATCGAATGAGGGCAGTGTCAGTCCCATGCTTTTTCTGAAAGCCATGTTGCGAGAGGGCCAGGGACCTGTTAGTTTCCAGGTAGTCCCTTAGTTGACAAAACACTAGCTGCTCCTGGATCTTTGCCAAGTGGCATAAAATAGAGATGGGTCTCTAGTGGCCTATTGTAGCTCTAGCTCCACCCTTGTGGATTGAGACTACATGGGCCTATTTCCATATTTTGGGAACAACTCCATCCTGCAGGGATCTGTTTATGAGCAGAGCGATAGGCAGGGCTATGGCCGGGCTGGTGACCTTGAGTAGCCTAGGGTCCAGTTCGTCCAGTCCTGGAGAACCAGTGGGTTTTAAGGATTGTAAGAGGGGTAGCACTTCTTTTATTTATTTATTTATTTAAAAGTTTTACCAGGAAAGGCATACTGAGCAGACTACTGCTCGATTCCAGATGCGTCCTGGGGGTAGAGGGAACGGGATAAGTACATACAAGTAAACATACAGAATTATAGAACAGCAAATTTACATAGGTTTCATACAATATGTACAAAGTTTTATAATTACAATGATAAATAATCTAGAAGTAGTATGTACAGAAGGCAAGAAACAGAGAGTGAGAGTCTTTGGCACTCACGAGCCTTAGGTGGAAGTGGGGGTTTGGTGGGTCCTGGGAGTCTGTGGCTGGGGTGCCTTGTGTACCATGTAGGGGGCTGGTTCTGTATGCACCCAAGTCAGTGAAGAAGCGGTTAAAGACTAGTGCGGTGTCCCCTCCATCCGCTAGGGTTTGTCCATTGCAGTTTATGTTACCCTGCTGGGGTTTGCTAGTGCCTTTTAGTAGAGAACTGATATTAGACCAGAAGGATTTAGGGTCAGACAGTGCACTGGTTCCTCAGAAATCTATAGTTGGCTATGTCTGCTGGGATGGCAGAGCACCTGACCTTTTTCCAGGCCTTGTCTCTGCTTCTTATTAGTATTTTCAGCTTGCGTGAGATCTATCTGTGGCACTGGCCTTTAGCTCGTCTTTTCCTTATCGGGGCGTGGAGGTTGGTGACCGCAGAGAAGGTGCACTGGAAGTACTGAGCAGCATCGTCTGTGCTGTCCAGTAGTCTAATTGGTGTCCAGTCAGCATTTCTCAGGGAGCTCTGGAAGGCCTCAGCGGAGAATCGAGAGAAGTCCCTGGCCACTATGAGCCTGGGTGGGATCCGGGTTGGCTGTTTTTTCCAGACACAGAAGGTGGGTGAGTGGTCACTCACGGCATCGGACATTATGCCAGCCATTTTGATACTGGTAGGATGTGAGACTAGTATCCAGTCAGGGATGGAGTGGTTCCCCTTTTTCTGGTTTTGCCTGGTGGCCTATGTGATGACCTGGGTCAGGTTTGCTTCAAGGAGCGAGGCCCTGTACTTTTGTTCGATAGCGGGTTCCTACCTCAGGATGACATCCCCTAGGACCAGCAGCTCAGCAGTCATGGACCCTGCTAGTGAGCGTACTAGGTTCTGGAGTGCTGGGGTGCCACCTGTGGGAGGGTTATATGTACTGCCAAGTGTTAGGTGTTTAGCGCGGCCCAGTACGATTCTGATGAATATCGATTCAAGCCCTGTGGAATTTGGCAGGTTTGTAGGAGACAGGGGAGCCTCCAATGATGAGCTCACATAAATAAGGACACCCCCTCCTTTTTTCTCCTCTCTATCCTTACGAAAGGAGTTGCAGTGGTTGAGTTCCACTTCATGAGGGAGTATGTGAAACTTCAGCCATGTTTTAGTGATGGCAAGCACATCTGGCTTGTATAAATCTTCCCAGGATTGCACCTCATGCATCTTGGGTCTTAGGCTACATACATTCATATGTGCAACCCTCAAGCCTTTTGTGTGACACCATGTTGGGTCACTAGGGGACCCCAGGATGGTGCTGTTGAGTGGCGGCCCATGGTTGGGTTGGACATCACCTGAGCACATTGGCAGTATTAGCAAAATAAGGCAGAGGACCCCCTGCTGGGTGAGGAGTGATAAATTTGCTTGCTTGCCAGTCCCTCCAGAGAAGATGAGGTAGCAGGCGCCTCTACGGGCTAGGTCGTGCATTGGGACCAGGGTGTCCAATGTTTTTGAAGCAGGGAAGACTGTGAGGTGTGGTAGGAGATGATCCTGCACTCCCCTTAGTAAGTTATGGTCACTGCAGACACTCATTTTTGTATCTACCCATACTCGTGCAGTGACATACATGAGTATCATGACTGGTACCCTGTAGGTGGCAGGGCTTGGGTAGTGCCACATGTACTAGGGGTGCTGGTGGCCAGTGTGAGTTGACTCGGTGTGGGGCTTGGTCCCCTGAGCCTTCCATCCCATGTTGTGGTCAGGTATAGTGAGGGCCTAGGTGGTGGGTGTTCCTGCCCTCGGGCAGAGAAGTGCCCCTGAGCCATTGTGTGAATAGTGAGGTTTATTTTGTCTGAGGCAGAGCTTGTTAAGCAGGGTAAAGCCCTTGCTTGGTAGGTAACAGCCGAGGATTGCTTGCTGTCAGTGTAGATATACCGTGGGGAACTGTGGGAACCTTAGGCCCTCTATCCTTACTGTGCTGTCCCGAACATACACAAAGCAGGAGCAGGTGAAGCAGTCGTACGATAGTGGCCTCTAGTGACTGCAGCTGATAAGCTGCAGATGGTGAAGTGAGCTGATAGGCTGAGGCATGTGTGTGGCCTACCCTATATAAGTCTGAGTCGACTAAGGGTGGTGGTCGGGGTGGCAGGGCTCCTCTGGAGCCAACGGAGTGTTCGGAATCCTGTGCCATGTGGTGCCTAGCCGTTGAATTCCTGTACCTTTTAGAACTGTGAGGGAGGGCTCCCCAATGATAGCCCTCATGACTTTCCGCCCAGTGTGTGTGTGTGTGGGGGGGAGGCCATGGACTTGACTTCACCGCAGGATTCTGTGGAGGAGTACAGAGAAGGATGTTAAGTAGGGTAGGCACCTTTTGTTGTTTCTCTGGGGGGTTGGGATGAGCAGGAGGAGGAGGGCTGGCTTGTCCCTTCTTAGTTTTTAATTTCTGCCCCTTTTTAGTTTTTAATTTCTGTCCCTTTTAGCTCACGTAAGTGGTCACTAAAGAGCCTGCAATCAGCTGGGCTTAAAAATGCCTCGCTGTAAAGCATGCTATGGACTGAGTTTAAAAAGAAATGCCGGAGTTTCTGTCCCTTTTTTGTTCCCTTAAGTAGTTTCTATAAAGCCTGATGTGATATTGTCCCGAGCCTGTTTGCAGCTTTCAGGGGAAGGGGGATCAGGGTTACTGAGCCGGTTTGCAGCTTTCAGCAGCTATCAGGAGGACTACAGTTTCTTAGACTGGTTGTGATTCGGATTTAAACAACACACATTCTGTCTAAAAAGTCCTTGCTTTCTCCAATTGTCCCTGAATTGGTTCCCTGGATTTAGGCACTTGATTTAGAGCAGCCACATTAGTTTTAGGTCAAGTTTTTATTTACTACCTTAAGGCAAACTTATAGGCTACTGACTGCACATATAATACACACTTAAGTTACAGATTTAGTGGCTCTGCTTGCTGTTCTAGCTTAAGGCAACTTAGGAAAGGAGCAGTAAACAGGCTTTAGTGGCTAAAAGTAAACATACAAGAGACTATCTCCACTCGTATGGTGACAGAAAATAAATGATACAGGTCACAGTTTAAATTACAAAATGGCGCCAAAAATGCCAAGAGTCCTCTGGAGCCAACGGCGTGTTCAGAGTCCTGTGCCACATGGTGCCTAGCCGTTGAATTCCCGTACCTTTTAGAACTGTGAGGGAGCTCCCCTACGATAGCCCTCATGACCTTACGCCCAGCGGGGGGGTCCGTGGACTTGACTTCACCGCAGGATTCTGATTATGAATTTACCACTGGGTTATATATTAGGCCATTAGGAGGGTTGGTGGGTGGTTATAGTTTCCCAGAGGGCTATACCAGAGCAGACAAGCAACCCCAATACCATTCCTCTGGGTGGAGGCACCTTGTTAGAGAACTCAGACCCTTCAACCTGTGTAGCAATACAGGCAGAGGTAGTAGCCCTTAGAATAGTGCCACCTAGGTGTTACACAAGGGTGCTGTCCTTCAGAGAAGATGGTAAATTGAGGCCCATTCTACTCATCTAAGGTCACTGTCCAGGAAGTTAAAGATCCAATGGTACTTACTGAGGAAGAGACAGGGATTTTCCCTGGTGTCATAACCAACAGTCCCCCATAAGTAAAACAGATCCATGCAACCCCTCCCCACCCCGATGCACCTAAAACAAGCTATCACAGCTTAGTGTGCCTTTCTTTGTCAACAGTTACCAGTATACCAAATATCTGACCTATGCAAAGCCTCCTCTCTAGTCTGCATGTCTGCCTATCTAGTACCTACCTTGTACTAAATAAGAAAGGAAACTGCAGAACAGTCTGTTGGTTATTAAAGAGAACAGGAAATAATTTCTAACTGGCAACTGTTTATGAAGTTCTTGTAACATGGCTCTAAACATATAAGCAAATGCAGAGTGCAGACTGGTGCAAAGGCGTCATGTGACAGAAAACGAGAGGTGATTAACCAGCAGTAGAGACCGCTGGCGCTGTACCACAATCAGCCACACGGTGCAGCACTGGGATGCTAATGATGGGGTCGGAGATCCCACAGAGCGCTAAGCAGAAGTGCTGTGCAGCAGTAGGAGACAGATAGAAATATCAGCACCACACCGCCATTTAATACTGTCAATTGTGGCAACGTCTGCAGCACTCTGACATATGCAGAACTGCATAGGTACGTTTGGGTTCTGTGGACTGAAGCGAATAGCGTGATCCGTGGACAATTAGTAACGGGGCGATGGACATGACAGGTATACTGGAAAGAGTAACGGTCAGAGACAAAACTGTGCAAATGAAGCACAGTGGCAGTGAAAGACAGACTAGAATTGTGCAGGTATGCAGTGTTGAAACCGAATTCTAAGGAACTGCACGCTTCGATTTCATGTGCTATGGTACTGGGAGACTAATTATGGGGTAAACTTGAGAAGTGTTAAAATTTCTGTGTGTAGTGGAGAACAAATCGTAACGTAAATAAATGTTGTTTAACGAAGCAGAGTGCGTTTCCTACATTACTGAATTATCGTGATGATTTTGGCGCTGTAATTGGCAATATAACACATGGAAGAAAGCCATAATGTTGCGCCCATGTTACAGCGCGATAATCACCTCCAGCATCGGGCCCTACAGTGGATTAATGCGTTCCGCTGCGGTTGGAAGCATTCTGGCCCTCGGCCTCGCGGCGCCAAGCCTCCCCAAGCAGGGCATTAATCCATGGTAGGGCCTCCTCATCAGTGATTAATGCTTCGTATTCTCAGAAATACTATGCATTCACCTAATTATCCATGTTGCTTCTTCCCGAATAAAACATGATATAACAAAGCTGTATTTTGCATGATCTTGTTTTTATGGGCAGCAGTCTGTAACAGTTCTCTTCATGGAACCAATAATTTGGAGTTTTAACTATGTCATGATTTATGCACAGAACTCTAAACAGGGCTCTGACAGGTCAGCAGCTCATAATTAGCATTCTGTACACAAATCATATGACATAGTAAAAACTCCACATAAGTGATTCCATGAAGTGAACTGTACCAGAATGCTGCGCCAAAAAAACAACAATGCAAACTACAGTTTTACCTATCACTTTGTATTCAGGTACAGTTAAATATGAATACTTTAGGAGAGTGCATATAGTTTCTGAGAATAAGAACTTTATAAACAGCTGCACAAATTTCCTGTCCCCTTTAAATGTAAGGCAGACAGCAGTCCAGTACAACACTCTTTAATGGGGCCACGTGATTAACGTACTGAACCACATTTTATCTTGTAATGCAAGCAAGTGAAACTAAAACACACAGTATTGTCATGGCTTCCAGGAAGCAATCTGCTGGGGACTTTGTGGAGGATTTAATTTGCTCGATTTGCCTGGAAGTGTTTAAAGATCCAGTGATTCTGCAGTGTGGGCACAACTTCTGCAAGTCCTGCATCGATGGGGTTTGGGACAATGAAGAGGATATCCCCCGCTGCCCGGAGTGTCGAGCTGAATTCCCAGGAAGAACATACACAATCAACCGTGCACTGTCTCATGTGGCAGAGAAAGCTCACAGCTCAGACCTGGGACAGAAGGAAGACAACAGAGCTAACCTGAGTCCAAAAGGGACAAACCCAGGTCTGAATGTAGAGAGATCAGTCCAGCTCTGTGAGGTACGTGAGGAGGGACTGAAACTGTTCTGTGAGGATTGTCAGTGCCTCATCTGTCTCATCTGTAGAGACTCGTGGAAACACTCTGGCCACAGCTTCTTACCCCTGCAGGAAGCCGCACAGATGTACGAGGTAAGCTGCCTGCCTACGCACTATGAAATTGTTTTAATATACTCACGTCTCTAATGTATTACTAACAAAACAAAACTTACATTTTTTCATTACTGTTTTTCCTTAAACTCTGGCAGGCATGTCTCTCAAGCACCTGCTCCAAAAATCAGAGACAAAATTAAGGACTCATGTGACCAAAGTCAGGGACACGTCTTAAAAAGTGTAATATATCCGTTTATGAAACTGTTAGCAAGGTTTTTGATGAGAACAAGATGTAAAAACTGTTCTCTGATATAATTGTATGATTCGTAGCTCTACTATTCAGTGGCACAAATGTCAAACTGAGGAGGGACAGAGGAAACTTGCAATGCAAACAGGTGCCCCCCTTCAGATGGCACCTCCAGTCCCATTGCCCAGCCATCCCGATGATTTACCTCATCCCCCAGTAACCCCATGGCATGTCCCCACGGTGAGGCCATTAGGCACTGGCCAAGCCCCTGGTGAAGAATTAATCTGCGAATGGTGGTGTGGGGGGCCTGGTTGGCAAGTACCAGGCCTCTGAGGTGTCGGTGTCATCTCGCAACCCTGTGGGGATTTTTCTGTCAGTTTCTTTCTTCCTTGCCTCTGGAGTTGGAGGTATAAATGTGCACATACCAAGCACCCATTAGACATGTGCATGTGAGAGACTGACAATTTCACCCTCCCCTGCTGGCTGTGTGAACCGGACCTCGTGTGCTCCCACAGGAGCTGCTTGTGTAGTGGCACAATGAGCCCTCCCTCCCTGGAGAAGTAAGAGGTCTGGGACTGGAGTTTCGAAACCCATGATGCGGGAGCAAGTACCTATTTCAGATGCAGCCTCCATCATGACAAATGCTCCAAAATGCCTGTGTCCTATTTTCAAATGTTTTGTTCTGTTTGTGTCATTTTTCCTCATTTTATGGCACAAAAAGGACACATGCATTATTTTTTTGGAGTGCAGCAGTCTTACTGCAATTAGCAAAAGTGCATGAAAGCTGCGCCACAATTCTCTGACAGTCCAACCTCTAATGATTTGATGGGTTTTATTTTGGTGGATTTGTTTATCCTCCTCAACTACCGGCGGCTTTGTAGCAGGCGTACCCGCTAATCTGGTCCCCCATTTGGGGATCCTTCATTATTGGCAGTGGAGTGGGTTTTTCTTTGTTTTTTCACCCCCCCGTCCCTGAGCATGGCCACTGTGTCATGCAATGATGCTAATGGCTGAGCTGCAAATGCTTCCATACGCAGCACAGTGGACATCTGCTCTGTTGCTGTCCCCTTGTGTGTGGCACCTAGCGTGCTGACACCCAGACTCCGCTAGGTGTCAAGCTGATGCTGGTCACCAAACCTACCCTTCCCTGGGAGAGGAGGGTTGTTCTCCGGACACTCAATCCTTTCCCTCCCCAGCAGACCCCCCCCTCCTCTGGTGACCTGCTTGCACCATGAAAACAGGTCGACAGCATGACAGGAGGTAAGGCACAGATGCCTCAGCCCTCCACGCCATTGGGCCGGCATGAGTTGATGTTTTGTCCTTACAGAAAATGGTAAGATGATGTAACTTTATCTGATTGCTGCACTGTACCTTTCAGGACACCTCATATTGATTACTGAGATGTTCTTTCAGTCGTCTGGTTTATGCCTGTCTCCAAACCCCACACACACACACACACACACACACACACACACACACACACACACGTATGTACACACTATTTATTTCCTGCTAGTGGAGGCCTCTATGTGCAGGGTGGCACTTCTGTGCAAATGGTACCTTCCTATGCAGCTCAACTTGGGTGCAGAGGGCCTAGGACCCGATTCACAAAGATGGCGCATGCAGCTGCAGAGCTCTGTGCCCGTGGAGTGCTGCACAAGTGGCAGTATTTATGTGCCCTGGCTTTCCAGATCCATGCATGAAGTGGGGCATGGAGGGGTCAGAGGTGCATTGGGTACAGAGTAGGTCTAGACAACAGCTATCAAGTTGGAAGCCCATACGAAGATACGAAAATGCCAGCAGAAACAGGCCTCATGGTCTATCGAATCTGCTCGATTGTGCAGCTAGCCCCTCAACTTGCAGCTGCCCCCCCTCACTGTCACCCCCCCACTCTGTCCCATCCCCTCTTGAAACAGCCCACCGTCCTACAGGAAACCACCTCCTCAGGTAAAGTGTTCCATTTGTCTACCACCCATTCAGTAAAAAAAAGTCTCCTGATTTCCCTCCTGAATTTCCCCCCTCCAACCTCAGTTGATGCCCTCTGGCATGCCTCCCTCTTCTGATCTGGAATCTCTCTCCTGTATTAGTCTTGTTTATCCCCTTCAGGTACTTAAAGGTCTCGATCATATCTCCCCTATCCCTTCTTTCCTCCAGGGAATACATGTTAAGCATGTTCAACCTTTCCTCGTAGGACTTCCCCTCCAAACCCTGAATCATCTTAGTCACTCTGCACTGCACCCCCTTCAACAATCTGATGTCTTTTTTCAGGAATGGGTGCCAGTACTGCATGCTGTATTTCAGGTGCGGCCTGGCCAGTGACTTGTACAGGGGAAGGATCACCTCACTACTTCTAGAGGAGATTCCCCTCACTATACAGCACAGCATCTTGTTGGCTTTTGCTGCTGCCTTCCTACACTGAGCCAAGTTGTTTAGATTCCCTGTTATAGTCACCCCATGTCCTTTCCCTACGCTGTGCCCCCCAACTTTACCCATCCCAGCTGATAGCTCCTCCTCTGGTTCTTAGCTCCGAAGTGCAGTATTTTGCACTTCTTGGCATTGAACCCCATCTGCCATGTTTTTGACCACTCCTGTAGTTTAGTCATGTCTTCCTGCAGTTCCCTCCACCTCTCGATGTCATCCACCACAGCTCCCATCTTGGTATCATCTGCGAAGAGACTGATCTTACTCTGGGTCCCATGTGAGATATCTGCCACAGGGGTGCAGCCAGGCATTTTAGCTTTGTACACCAAGCTGCCACACTGCTACCCCCCACCACTGTTGCCCATGCTCTGCCCCCCTCCCCAACACAAGCGTCATTTTGTCTGTGGCATATACTATAAATATAAAATGTTAAGATGAACATACATTCTCACACAGTAAGAAAGTCTTTCAATCACCCAACAATGTCAGACTAAGACTGGCTTTTATTTACAATAGTGCATTGTGGCAAGCCTCTGTATCGCAACAAGGTAGCCAGTCCCACAGAGGACCATTCACACTCAACTCACTAAAGCAGTAAAGCTTCGCACCCACACCAGCCAGCAGTCCTTCATGCACTCATGCATGCCCAAACTACCCAGAATCACTCACTCATTGCATTACAAGCAGTCACAGTAAGGGTATCCTCTCTTAGACAAGCACTTGTCCTGTCATGGGTTGACGTCCTTCAGCAATTGTTCCACATCAGTTTCCATTTCCCTGTGGATTTACTGGATTATAGTGTATAGTGGACCCTTATTGCACAAGGAAACCAGAGGTTGTTAAAATGTTGTTCTGCTGCAGTTCAAAAAGGTCATAGAACGTGATTGTACCCTACTGCAGCAGAACAACATTTTGAAAACCTCTAGAGGTTCCACGCGCTCAATCTCTTACCTTTACTTGGCAGAAAACGGCAGGCTCCACACTCCCAGTGGCAGTAGAAGCAGTTGCATCGGAGTCTATCAAGACGTAGGATCAACCCGATATTTTTAAAATGCAGGATCAACCAGATAGACTTAGTTAACAAAAAAAAAGACAAGAAAACGAGCGATCCTCAAACCAACTCTCTCTCGCTTAGTGAGAACTACGGTCGCCATTTAATTTTTGTTGAAAATACCTGCCACAGGAATTGACAGCCAATAGAAGGCTATGCATCTAACATGGATGTGTCTGCTCCCTAGCAACCATGCACAACACCTAACAAGCTGCCCTAACTTGACGAGCATGGCAGAGCAGCAAACCTTATTTTTTTTTGTATTTTAAAAATTAAAAAACGTAAAAAACCTAATTGGAAATGGGGACTATACGCTATAAAAAATAGTTCATGGGAAACCACATGCCCAACCAGCCTTTTGTGCCATCTCAGGGTTCCAATTACCTAGGACCTCTCGAGCTTCACTCTCGGGGTCTGAGGTAATCAGAACCCCTCTGTGGCACAATAGGCTGGTTGCGCATGGTTACCCATGCACTATTCTCTATATATTACTGGATTAATAGAGACAATAGAAGGCAAGTAGCCCATCGGGAATGTCTCCCCACAGTAGTGGGGCAGTTACATTCCTGCATTTACATCCTATTTGACAATAAATACACGTCCAGGCATGGGGGTGGGAACTGAACTGAAAACAGCTTTAGTGGTCTCAGAACAAAAGTGAAGAAGCTACTGTAAATAAACCCTCATTCAATTAAAATATGCTTGAAGGAGACAGGAACAGATTTCTTATGTGTAGCTGCTTGTAATGTCTGTTTTAATAAATTATATTTATACCTCTAAAGGATCCCTATTTAACGATGCCTGAATCAAACGCGAAAGCTGTCAGTTGTGTTTTGTGTTGTTTTCTTTGTATGGACAACATTCTGTGCAGTTCCTTTCATGGAACCAAGAATTCAGAGTTTTGTCTATGTCACTTCATGGTATCAGAACCGTGGGCAATGTACTGATAAGTTCCCGCTAACATTTCTGAAACCATAAAGTGACATAGTCAAAACTCCAAATCCTTGGTTCCATGAAAGGAACTGCACAGAATGTTGTCTATACAAAGAAAACAATACAAAACACAACTAACAGCTTCAGCTTTTATTCAGGCACCATTAAATAGGGATCATTTAAAGGTAGGAATATAATTTATGAAAATGGAGACATTTCAAAATGCTGCACATAAGTAATCAATCCCTGTCCCCTTTAATGTTGCAATGCTGCAGCTCTATAAATACTCTCATTATACAACTGTACAAAGGTAGACAGACCTTATGCAGGAAAAAATCCTGCTATCTGAATGAAAAGCAGTGAACAATGCCAGGTTATGGTGCAATTTTGTGAAAACAGCTTGCATTCTTGACCGGCCGGAAATCGTAGATGTTATGTGGATTGTCCAGGGTATGCACCCTACATGCTGTAGTTTAGATCTGGGCCCGACAGCCCTGATTATGGGCTGTTGGGATGTTATCAGTCCGGTTCTGGTGCAGATAGTATGGTGCTCCCTTGATTCTGGTGAGTACCCCTGCTCCCTGAAGGAGGCAGTGGTGACACCTTTGTTGAAGAAAGCTTCATTGGACCCAGACTCTCTCGCAAACTACAGACCAATCTCTAACCTTCCCTTTGTGGAGAAGATGATTGAGAAAGTAGTGGCTGTACAGCTGGAGAACCATTTGACCATCCACAGCATCTATGAGCCTCTCCAGTCCAGTTTCCGAAAGAGGCACCGTACCAAGACTGCGCTGGTTTGGGTGCTCAGTGATCTTCTGATGGCGAGAGATCAGAAAAAATGTTCCATTCTGGTACTTCTTGATCTGTCGTCAGATTTTGACACCATGGACCATGGGGTACTGCTCGAGTGCTTGAGATTCATCTGTGGGCTCTCTAGTTTGGTCCACAGATGGTTTACATTATTCCTCACTGGTAGAACTCAGGGGGTGGTGTCAGGAGCCTTTTCCTCGGAACCTATCTCTCTGTCAAGTGGGGTTCCCCAGGGCTCAGTGCTGTCCTCCATGTTGTTTGTGGTGTACATGCTACCCCTCGGAGACATTGTAAGATGGTATGGGCTGAGGTTTCACTGCTATGCTGATGATACCCAGCTCTACCTATCTTTTGCGCCCAACCAGGATGGAGCACACTTGATATTTAATGACTGCCTCGTTGAAATCCAAGATTGGATGAAGTCCAGCTGGCTGAAGTTGAACCCTGGGAAGACTGAGGTGATGGTTGTGGATCTAGGTCACCGGATAGGGGGGCTGGGGACAGGTCAATCCTCAGGAATATTCCTGGGGGACTCCGAGCTCCATACCTCCAAATGGGTGTGTGACCTTGGGATGATACTTGACAAAAGGCTGACACTTCGATCTCAGGTGTCGGCTGTCATTAAGTTATCCTTTTACCATCTGAGGAACATCACTAGGATGAAGCACCTTGTTCCGTCCAGTTACCTTCCTACATTGAGCCACGCCTTTGTGACCTCGCATCTGGATTATTGCAACTCCCTTTACTTTGGGCTACTGGAGATTGATATCCGCTGCCTGCAGCTGGTGCAGAATTCCGCAGCCCGGTTGTTGATGGGGACTTCCCGGGCCTCCCATATCACACTAGTGCTGCGGGAACTGCACTGGCTGCCAGTTCAGTGGTGAATCACCTTCAAAGTCGGATTACTGAAGTATAAAGCCCTACACGGACTGGGCCCTGACTACCTGAAAGAGCTTTTGGTCCCTTACCACCCTGTGCATCCACTCCACTCAGCCGACAGTGGGTTGCTGGAGATTCCGAGGGTTTCTTTAAAATCTTTGGGGGCACGGGCATTTATGTTCATGGCCCCAACCCTCTGGAATTCTCTACCCCGTCGGATAAGGGAGTGCATGACCGTGGGGGGATTTCAACAGGCATTAAAGACATATTTATAGAGTATGGCATACGGTGATGCGGAAAATAGTTTTTAATTGTATAGTATTGTATATTTATTACTGTGGTGCAGCATTGTTTTAAACTGTTTTAACTTGTACTGTACCTTGAAACTTGAAAGCGCATTAAAAATAAAGATTATTAATATTATTAAAAAGCAGCCATTTTACAAACGTAAGAACTATTTCAGCCAACATTAAACTATAGACAAGGGTATTCATAAGTAGATAGAGAAAAGAAATAATGTGACTGACTGGGAACTGAACCTAGGCTCACAGCATACTGTTCCAGTGCTAGGACTTAGGTTAGGTACTCAGTGTAGCACCAGATTGACAGCCATCACAATAGTGTCCAACCCTGGATAAAGTAACATTTACAGTATCCTTTTAGCACTTTAGTATTAAACAGATACATTCCCAAATTCTGCTTGTAGTTTTAGTGGCTTTCTTAGGTGAAGTTAATGCCTCATAGCTATTGTTAGTAAGACTGCAAAAAGGCCTAAAGTATTAGAAACATTTAGTAGCTGGAGAAAGGTGCATGCGTTCAACAATGATAATAGTAAAAGTTGTTTTTTTTTAAACTTGTTATTCATTTAACAAGTTTTACTATAAAACTTACAATAAAAATACACAAGAAGGGATTCAGGCAATAGATCCAAAATACAGTCCCCTCACAAAAAAATGATATGACACCCTCCCATAAGAAACAGCATTGGGGGAAGTAACCATAAAACACTATACTATTAATATCCCCATGGCTTATAGCAGCACAGAGCAATTGGATCTCTGCAGGTAAAATAACTATTTTTTTACCAACACTGTACAAACACTACAAAATGTGTTCATACAACATCTGACACAGAGTAAGAGGTTCAGTAAAACTGCTTTCCTGAAGAGCAAACACAGAACTCTTATTTTTCAAAACCAATATTTACAAGAATGTCCCATCATTTATATGTATTAGATCCTGAATATCAAAATAAAAAAGGAATCAGGAAGGAATGCTGCACTCTTGGCATGTGTGTACTGCCTTTGGTCCTTGTGGTGGGATACAGGAAAGGAAAAAACAGCTCACTTACAGTCCCTTTATTTTTATTTTTTATTTATTCATGTCTAGGATTACAAAAATACCTTTGAGCCAGGGCTCTTTTACAAAGGTTCCACGTCAAGGAGTACAACAAGACAGTACATAATCACAGTTTGTAACAAATAGTTTGCATTACATAGTTCTATACAGTAACTATTGCTAGCAGGGGCATTATAGAGGTGGGGGGTATAAAGAGGAGGAGATAGAAGGGGAGGATGAGGCAATAGGCATCAGAAGGGTAGGGGAGGCGGAAGAGGAAGGGTGAAAGTGAAGCAGGTGGAAGAGGACAGGAGGAAGGAGGCAGAAATGGTGGGACAAAGGGAGGAGGAGGGGAAAGGAGGGAGGGAGGGCTGCAGCCAGGCGGCATTGTCAGAGGACATCGAAGTGCCAAGGGTAGGGGAGAGCAGTGAGGGTAAGTGCTAGGATGTTGAGGTCATCAGCGAACGCTAGTGCCAATGGAGCAGAAAGCAAAGAATACGTTAGTGGTCTTGGTAGTCCAGGAGAGGGGTGGTGCAGATTAGTGATAGCAGTCACAAGAGCTAGAGGCAGTCAGTGAGGGGTAGAGCCTAGTTTTAAAGACGCCAAGTGTTGTGACGGTGGTGATGTCATTGGGGAGACCATTTAGCCAGCTGGC
This sequence comes from Neoceratodus forsteri, assembly GCA_016271365.2. NCBI lineage: Eukaryota > Metazoa > Chordata > Ceratodontiformes > Ceratodontidae > Neoceratodus > Neoceratodus forsteri. The sequence continues at coordinate 330,745,967 of JADMNL010000026.1, read as the reverse complement.
GGCCTGGTAAGAAAAAGCTCCTTGACCTTGGGTCATGCGACAGTGTGGGATTTGGAGCTTCAATGTTTTGGATCTTCTGGTGGTTTTGCGGCAATTATTTTGTTGTAGTAGAGTAGAGTAGACATTCTGGGAGGGGCAAGACCCATCATAATTTTCTTTGCGAATATGCAGGTTTGGTATATTATACGTTTGTCGAGTTGCAGCCAGCTGGTTTAGGAGTAGAGGTCACAGGTGTGTGTAAGGTGTTGGGCACCCGTCATGAGCTGACAAGCCTTGTTGAGGGAGATGGTTACTCGTTTGAGCGCAGTGACAGTAGCAGAGCCATATACAATGAGGCCGTAGTTGATGGTGACGACGATGGAGCACTGGACAGCAACTGCCAGGGCTTCAGGGGTAAGGTGGTGCCTGTGGCGGAAAAGTAGGCCTAGTCTGGCATTGGCAGTTTTGGTGACATTATTAATGTGGTCATTAAATGAGAGGTGGGAGTCAAGTGTGATCCCAAGGTATTTAAAAGTTTGGACCTGCTCCAGTGGGCCATCGTGACTGGTGTTAATGGAAAGGTGGTGGTGCTTATGTTTATTGTGGGAGATACTGAAGATCATAGACTTTGTTTTTTTCTGGTTAAGGATCAGTTTATGCTGAATGAACCAGTTCTCGACAGTGGAGAAACAATGCTAGAGTTTTCCTTGCAGCTGGTAAGGGTCATGGTGTGTGGCAAAGATTACCACATCATTGGCGTAGAGTATAAGTGGTTCAGGACAGGCATCTGGTAAGGTGTTGAGAAACAGACTGAAAAGGAGTGGTCCCAGAATGGATCCCTGTGGGACACCAGAGCACACAGGTTTGGCATCAGAGAGCACTTCTGCAATTTTTACACATTGTGACCCGTTCTCAAGATAGCTTTTAAACCATGTAGTAGAATCTGGGGAGAGCCCAGCTTTATGTAGCTGGGCAAGTAGAAGGCAGTGGTGGACAGTATCGAAGGCTTTGGTTAAGTCAATATAAATAGCACCAGTGAGTTGCCCATTGTCAAGTGAGCTGTGGATTGCTTTGGTGACTTCAAGCAGTGCTGACACAGTGCTGTGGCCTTTCCTGAAGCCATGTTGTTGCGTGCAAAGGATATCATATTTGTCCAGATGTTCGGTGAGCTGGTCCGATACTATGCGTTCCAGGGCCTTTGAAAGGGGAGGCAGGATTGAGATGGGGCAGTAGTTCCCATGGTAAGTCTTATCACCACTTTTGTGGATAGGGGTAACAGTGGCTGACTTCTATGTTTCTGGGAATTGGTTTAGTGTAAGGGGGAGATTAAAAATCCTGGTAAGAGGCCTAGCACCTCTTCTAAGGTGAGGGACAGGAGCTTGAGGTCAAGTGTGTCATTGCTAGCTCTTGATTTGCTTATGGCATCAGTGACGTACTTTCGGACATCATTCCTGTTTACTACTTTAAAGTGGAAAGGAGGGTGACTGTTGAGAGGCCTGTTGTTAAGGGTATCGGAGGCCTCATCATCACTGAAGAAATTAGGGGGAAGAACAGTACTGAGATCCGTAAAAGCAGTGTTGAAAGTATCAGCAACGATTTTTGGGTCGGGCCTGATATTTCCATTAACCTTGAGCATAGCCGGTATAGATTTGGGTTCTTTCCCAGTGATTTCTTATAGGTTGTTCCAGAAATCTCTCCCATTTCCCCAGGTGTCAGTGAGTACTTTTCTGTAGTAGTCAGATTACTGTTTCCGAATAGTTTTTGTGCAGTTATGACGTGCTTGCTTATAGTTTTGGATGTCGACTGGTTTCCCATGGATCTAGCCAAAGCCCATAACTGGTCCCTGGATTTTAGCAATTTTAGGAAGTCACCTGTTAGCCAAGGGTTACATAGAATTTTAACTTTGCGCTTCTTGATGGGAGCGAATAGGTCACAGGCTTTGTTAAAGATGTGGATGAATTGATCCAGTGCAAAGTTTGTGTCAGTCGTCAGGTAGACTAAAGTCCAGTCCTGTTGGAGGTGGTAGGATCTGAGGTGAGTTAGCTGACCACACTGGAGAATTCTACTGTGGATGATTTTAGGAGGTGGTTTGTGGAATTTGTTGGACCAGGTACAGCTGATGGGGGGAGCGGTCACTGAGAGAGTATGGAAGGACAGAAGAGTTTGAGATCCGTGAGGGGTGGCTGGTCAGAATCCAGTCCAGTAGAGTGATGGTACCTGTTTTATAGTTTTTTCTAGTAGGGGAGTCCAGCATCTGGGTTAGGTTGGCCGATAGGACAGATTCCTTAAGAACAGCTGCCTCGGCCGAGAACCAATTTATACTGAAGTCCCCAAGCAGGATGGTTTCGGAGTCAGGTGGTTGCAACCTGACAAGGTCCAGGACTGTGGAGAGACCTAATCCTTGTTCCTTGGGAGGAATATATATTGTAACAATTGTAAGCACCTTATCGTGAGCACCAAGTAGAATTCTGATGGGGAGGATCTGTGTAGGTGTGGTCATGGGGGCAAGATCTAATTGATGACCCATGAATGTGTTATTCCAGGTACAATGCACAACCTCCACCTCTTTTCGTTTTACAATCAATCCTAAAGACGTTGTAGCCTGGGATGATGATTGCCTGGTCCGGGACCTGAGGGGTGAGCCTGGTTTCAACAACTGCCAGAATATCAGGAGTACGTTGGATTGCGAGGGCTTGCAGAAAATCGAGCTCAGGAAGAAGACTGCAGATATTCAAGCACAGGATTGAGAGTGTGCCAGAAGATTTGTTCTGGGTGGAGACTTTGCTGGTTTGTGGGTCATGGTTCAGGTGAATATTACCCGATACCAGCAGGAGAAGTAGTAGAAGCTTGAGGGTGCATAGACGTAGTTCCCTGAGGGTGAGCTTATGTTTTTTATATTGGCAGGCACATGCCATGATGTGGATGCGAAAGTTCATCATGGGAGTAACAGGGTAAGCAGATGTGAGACTGCAGTGTTCGAAGTCAGCAAGGGATACCTTTTTTGTGGGAGGTTGTCCCCTGACAGCAGGGTAGGTTTGATCTGGGGAGGTGCCAGGGTGATGATAAGCTCTGGTCATTTCAAAGGTTGGAGGAGGAGAGGGGAAGGTGGCTCTGGGGGGGATGAGGAGAGGAAAAAGGGAGGGGAGGAGAAGGAGAAAGGTGGGCGTTAGGGGGAGGAAGAGCATGGTGAAGCTGAGAGAACGATAACAAGTGCAGGGCCCTGGGATGTGAACGGTCAGAGAGTGGAGCAGGCAGGGAAAAAGCAGAGGGGAAGGAGAAGAGAGAGGAGGGGACTTGACGTTGGGCCAGTAGGAACTAGTGTGGGAGGAACCCTAAGGAGGTGGGGTGGTGAGGGTCCATTTAATTAAGGTTTGGGGGGCCACGAAATTCGTCCGCTTTCATGCTAAAGTCTATAGGCGCACAGCCCAGCAGTGAATAAAATTGGAAGAAAGCATAGCAGCCAATCAGGTAGCAGTGAGGAGAGCAGCGGTCCAATCGGGGTTGACTGTGGGGAGCGTTGGGCCAATAGCAGCAACCCACTGCTTCCCCGGTCAATCAGACGTCCTTACCCGGCTCCGAGGATCCCTGGATAGCTGATAGCTTTTTAACAGGCAAAAGTTCAAGTAGTCCTGGTAATCCAAATGCAGGTTTAAAGAAATTTAATAACATGCACAACCAACATACGCATGGGGAAAAATGTCCACAGAGATGCATGCAGATTCCTAGATTATGTAGTTGGCTAGCACTCTAGTAAAGCACCATAAAACACTGGGAAGTTTACCATCATCTTTATGGGCTCTTTCCTCCCATTTGTGTGCTGGTTATGGGAAATATTGCATTTCATTTCATCACTATCTGGAGTACCTGGACTACTTGCATTTTTACCTATATTAAAGTCATTGGCTTCTTTGTGTCACTCTACATCAGGTCACTTTAACCTTCCTCCTCTCCCATATGCCATACACTACACTTACGTATTTTTCAGATCTTGACACCAGTGGCACTTGCTTATGCCCAGGTACCTTTATTCCTACCTCCCTTGTAGCTACTGGACAGGACATACTCCTTCAAGTAGGGCCAACCAGCAGGAAGTAACACAAGAGAATGAAGTTTCCCATGGTTGGGCAAGGAAATTCATTCAGTCCCTCACTGACTGACTCCCGGGACCCGACCAGATTATTTGGAGGTCAGACAGAAAAAGAGTATAGTACAATCCAACTTGTCTGACTCCAGCACAGCAGAGAGGCTCCTCCCCCTCTGCTTGACGACTTGACCACTCGCACTCCCGGTGGTGTGCTGAGATCTGAGATGAGATGACCTCATGGCCACAAGTATGGAGGACTTTGGCAGGAGGCCACCCGATATCCGACCTCACTGACCTGGTCTGCTCCGCCCAAGCTCCCCAGACAATCTCAGAGGCAGACAGTCGCAGAACACCATGTACCCCTCCAAGGCTCCAACCAAAAGGTAATTACAGCTCTTTTAGTGAGACCAAGTCTCCATCTTGCTAGTCCGTGCTGCAGCAGCATTCACAGTTGCACTTCTCAGGATGGAAGATTAGAAAAGGAGGAAGCAGCATTGGACTTCTCCACATTAAAACATGCCGCCAGCACTAGACAGACACGCCCCCAAAATGACTGTTGCACCCAATCAGGCATTTCACTACCTTCACAGACCTGATTGATCACTGCATTCCCAACGTCGGCACCCCTATTCTGCTATGAATATCCCAAATAGCACTGGTCCCAGTACCGATCCCTGTGGCACCCCGCTTGTAACTGGTCTTGGTGATGGGAGTTTCCCCTCCACCACCAGCCTTTGCTGCCTGCCCTTCAGCCAGTTAGTGATCCAGTTGACCATCTTAGTACCCACCCCTACATATTCCAGCTTCCTCCCTAGCCTCCCATGTGGCATGGAATCAAAGGCCTTGCTGAAGTCTAAGTACAGGACATCCACTGCATGGCCCTTGTCCAGTTCCCTGGTCACCCAGTCATAGTACTCAATCAGGTTTGTCTGGCAGGATCTGCCCAAGGCAAACCCGTGTTGTCATCTGTCCTGGAGACCACTGTCCTCCAAAAATGACACCAGCCTCTCTTTAAGGATTGTCTCCATGAGCTTTTCCACAATTGATGGTGAGGCTCACTGGTCTGTAGTTACCTGGATAATCCTTTGGGCCACCATTGTGCATGGGCATCGCATGGGCCAACCTCCAATTCTGTGGCATGCATCCTGTGTCCAGAGAGGTATTGAACAGGTCAGCCAGTGGTTCTGCCAGTTCCTTGAGTACCCTAGGGTAAATGCCATCAGGGCCCAGTGCTTTGTCCACCCGCAGTGCCCACAGTCCTTCCAGTACCCTGTCCTCTGTAATTTCTCTGTTACCTCCCCGCCCACCCCACCCTCCCATGAGGTATCTGTTCCCCCTTCTGTGAATACAGAACAGAAGTATTCATTGAGTGCCTCTGCCTGCTCCTCCCCCCTTCTCTCTACCCATCCCCCGGCCTTCTTAATTCTCACTATCTGGTCCCTGTTCTTCCCTCTCTCACTAATGGATCTGAAGAAATCCTTCTCTCCACCCTTAATGCCCTGTGCCAGCCTCAGCTCTCTGGATGCCTTGGCAGTTCTGACTAGTCTGGTAACCTCCCTGGACTTCTTTGTACACTCCTCCCTGTTGTCCCCTCTTCCTGATCTCTTGAATCTCTGAAAAGCTCTCCTCTTGGCCTTCACCCTATCCATTACCTCCTGGGTCAACCAACTGGGTTTCTTTGCCCTTCCCATTTTACTTTGTGCCCTAGTACATGTCCCAGTATCATCTGCCAGTCCTGCTTTAATAATATTCCACTTTTGATTGACATCCATGGTTGGTTGGATTCCTCCAGATGATTTATCAGAATTCCCCCATCTTGTTAAAGTCTGCCCCCTAAAATCAATCACCCTGGTATTTGAACCTCCAGTTTGCTTCCCCATTCTGAGTGTGAACCACACTGAGTGGTGATCACTCCCAGCCAGAGGGTCCTCCATCTCCAGGTCCCTTACAGCCTCCCCGTTTGATAATATAAGGTTCAGAGTCCTGCCCAACCTAGTTGGCTCACATACCAACTGCACCAGGAAGCTATTCTGAAATGCCCCCAATATGACCTGCTCCCTTGTACTTGTGGTAGTTGGTGTGCTCCAGTCCACCCAAGGTAGGTTTAAGTCCCCCACCACCACCATATTCCCCTTCCTGCATACCCTCATTTGTTCTGCCAACTCCCTGTCCAGCTCCTCCCCTTGAGCTGGTGCCCTATAGACTACCCCCATCCTCAGTACCCTGCTCTTTGAGTCCTGAAACTGCATCCATAGGGCCTCTGTCCCGCCTTCCTCCCCCTCTTCCCTTATGCATCTTATTCCCTTCCGTACATAGATCGCCACCCCACCATCTTTCCTGTTTTCCCTGTCCTTTCTGAATATCCCATACCCTGGGATCATCATGACTCTGTCCTGGTACTGGGTGGCCCAAGTTTCTGTTATGGCCGCAATGTCAACCTGCCCCACTGCCAAGAGAGCCTGGAACTCAGCTGATCTGTTTCCTAGGCTCCTCGCATTCAGTGACACCACCCTCCAACCTGTTCCTTTCCCTTCCCCTCCCCTCTCTGATTAACCCCCCCTTTTGTCCCTACCCCAGTGCTCTCCCCTATAGCTTGGGTTTAATTGGCTCCCCTCTGGAAACCCTCCTACCAGCTGTCCACTCTCCACCCCCTTCCTAGTTTAGATCTACCCTTGTTGCTATGTACCCCTCTAACCACTGCTTTAATACTCCCTTCCCCTCACTGCTCAAATGTAGCCTGTCCACTGCGTACAGGTCAGTGCTCAAGCGGAATGTAACATATGAATTTGGGATACTTTTAACATATGCAATTTCATGACCAAAGAAAGTCAAACAATTCAACTGGTTGTCCCCAGCCCACCATGCCAGCTTGGTAATCAGGGAGCTAAAGTTGCAGAAGCAGAACAGGACCAAGGAAGGTCCTATGAGAGCCTGAGGGGAGGACTTGAGTGCAGGGCTGGCGGTCATAACTGCAGGACCCCCCTTGTAACAGATTTGCTCTCCCTAACCCCTCTCTGGTACAGATTCTGTTTTCACAGACACAGAAGTGTGCCACAGCCTCTCAAGCCTGCGCTCTCCAACTTGCCCATATTGTGGTACAGCTTGGGTATAGACAGATCTCTACTGGGGGGGAGTAATAGACCCCTGCACATCCATAGTTTTTCTACATACTCCTGTGTGGATTAGAGGGCCTCTGAGGAGTTTGTCGATTGGGTCCTAAATCTCGCGCTATTCTTTCATGGATGAACTCATACCCCAAATAAACCAAGTGGCTTTACACGTTGATTGGGGTTGTCACCCTGGTCCCTGACCACTGATTTTGGTAACTCCTGCTGTCCGATGTTCACCCCTACTGATCTCATCATAAAATGTTGTGCTCTGTTTGAATTAATCGTAATGTTAAATGCTTAAACTTAAGTACTTCTGTATGCTTTGCTCTTATTCTGTAGTTCCTGAAGTACAGTATCAGGTGCACAAGTAAGCTGGGCAACCAGGCATGTCTACAAGCAAGGGTGGGGGGCAGCAGCAAAGAAACACCAAAGGGTTCTAGCTTACAAATTGTATTTTCCTTAACAACACTGCATTCTATTCTTCTAGTATCCGAAACAGTTTCCAGTGCCTCAGGTTTTACTGACTTTATTTCTCCAGGACAAGCTGAAGACTGCCTTATCTCCTCTGGGAGCCCGGCTGAAAGCGCTGAGGGAACTGCAGGACACCCAGGAGCAGAAGATGACAGACGTCAAAGTGAGCATATCAGTTTTGAGCAGCTCTCTTAAAACTAGCAGAATCTGTCAATACCAGCTTAAAAAAAAAAAAGAATAAAATAGTATTTGGATATTTTTCACATACTTTTATTATAGGGGTGTGATAGTGCCCCTTAGTTAGGGTTGAGTAGCCTGTTTAATGTTAAACCCCTGACTTTGCACAATAATATATTTGGCTTTGTTTGATGAAATGAGCTGAAATTTTGTGTTTTGTCTAGGAGGCAAGGTTTTGATATGTGATGGCAGCTTGTGTGGATTCTGAGATCTATAGCTGTCATTTTTTGTGAAAATCTTTTTTCCTATACTTAACATGGGTTTTTTTTGCTCTCCCCTACAGCCTACATGGAATCACATTTTTTAACCAAATATGCAGTGGACATATCATGTCCTAAGGTAGTGCCTTTGGTAGGTCTGGTGAAAACATATTAAAGGGTTCCCAAATTATAAGGCTTTAAAATTTAGGGCCCCATATTCAAAAATGGCTAGGTGCATCTCGCAAGTAAATGTGCCACACATTGACTTGCACCAGCACAAAAGAAAAGGATATTCAAAAAGTGTGCCATTAAATGTGATCGTGCAGACATGTCTGAATATCCCAATTATGCACGATTGCACAGTGGCTGAAGTGTGGTGTGGCAGGTGACCTGTGAACAGCATGGAGCATACAGAACTGCGTGACGTGAAATCACTTGCACGGCACACAGAGTTGCAATATTCATCCAGGATATGCAAATAGCCTCATTGTACAGTCAGTGCCCAAACAGCACATTTGCATTACATTACTGGAATGTATTCAGGACATTTGCATGCCATTGGTATCCACAGTTCCAGATTTGCAGTGCAGCATCACCACTCCACAGAGGTGACCAGGAGGTACGCAGGTGAGTAGTCATGTGTGTGTGTGGGTCAAATGCAATGGCCTGAATACAGTGCAAATACCCATGGCCATGTACGTGCCCATGGTGGCTGCATGTGCAACATTGGAAGGGTCCGGTGTTTATGAGGCACGCCCATGATGCCTCCAGGCCGCAGGTGGTGCCCCCCCTTCCCTGCGCTACCTACAGTTGTGCAATGTCCACATCCAGAACACCAGACTGACTCACCGCAGAGCTCCTGTGTCATTGCCACAATGCATGGATGGCATCGGTGACACGTATGTGGTTCCTGGTGGCATGGGTCTGGCATGGGCATGCTTTGTGAACCTATGGTGCACCACCGTGGGTTTGTGCCAGTGGTCTGTCCCTGATCCGTGCTATGCTGCCATCAGTAACACATGCATCCATATCACCGTTGTCCTAGAAGTTGCCATGGGTGCATGCCATCACTTGGTGATGCTCTGACAGCCACATGGGTGCGGGCAATGGCACCTAGTACATGTGCTGCACTGTAGCTGTCTGCTCTGCTGATGTACTAGGCGGGTGGCTGACTGCACTCGCATGTGGCAGCTGGGCATCTACGACCTAGATTTGGTGAGGGAAGTGGCTGACTGGGTGGTGCTGGTGATGTCACCCACTGCCTGGTGAATGGGCACAGTGCAGCTGTGGTTTTGGCGCTACTGTCCTGGCATGTCTGCTGTGTGTGGGTGCCTGGAGCTCATCCTGGAGCAGCTCAAAGAGCTCTTTCAGGATATCCTGTCTGCAGTTTAGCCATCTGCCTGTGGGTGGCTGGCTGATTTAGGGCAGCTCCTGCTTTGCCTAACTTTGCATAGCACAAATGTGGGATGCACGGCACAGGCACCGTGCAGTTCCACTGAATATACACATGCGCAGCATATGCAGGTGTACACCCCCTTTTTCTGTGTGGCATACATTATATGTGTGCAATCGGATATACACGTCACATTTCACCCTTTTGAATATCATGCCACTGCGCATTTTCTGGGATGCACCACGCATCTCTATTTTGTGCCGTGCAAGTCCTTTGAATATGGGGGCCTTAGTTTTTTCCAACCTGCGCAATAGGATTTTTCAGACAATGTTCTGCAGCAAAAGTAAAAATTCGTTGCCGCAAAAGCCTGTTTTTACTTTTGCACCACTTGATTGGCAGGGCACCAAACATTTTATGTGCCATGCCAACTGCCATCTCATTCATGTTTTCCACGAACCAACAAATATCAAAAATACATAAAAAAGATGGAATTTTAATAAACAAACATCAGATCCTAGCTAAATGAGACCCATTTAGCTAGTTTTGATGTTTGTTTCTCAACATTACAGCCACAAATATGTTTTCTGGGCACCCAAAATCACGGGTGCCCAGCTAAGCAAGAGAAGCGCTTCCCCCACGTTCTCTGTATGAGAACAGCAGGATTTTCTTCACTTCTACAGCCAAAGCTGAACTCCTGCTGCTAGTGGCAGTGTGAACTGTGAGCCACACTTTTCCCATGTGTTTGGTGGCACCTCCCCCAACACACACTCCATTGCCGTCCCTGGCAATGTGTGATGTTGCCCTGGTGTCTTGAGGCACCCCCCCACCCACCAATTGCTGTCCCCTTCATAAACTATACTTTCCCTGGTCTCTAGTGGCACCCTCCACCCACAGATCGTCCTCCCTGTTAATACATAAATATACTCCCTCATGTCTAGTGGCACCCCCACTGAACAAATGTCCTCCAGTCCCCATGAATAAATATTTTCCCTGGTGTCTAGTGGCACCCCACACCCACCGATCGACGTCCCCGTTGTAAACATTTATATTCCCTGGTGTTTAGTGGAACCCCCACCCACCAATCACCATCCCTGTTGTAAAACATTATGTTCCCTGGTGTTTAGTGATACCCCCCCACCCACAGATCTCTGTTCCAGAGTTCCCTAGTATCTAGCAGCACCCCTCCACCCGCCGATTGCCATCCCCATCGTAACATTTTATAATCCTTGTCGTCTAGTGGCACCTCTTACTCTCCCATCTGAGTGATAACCTGAAAAGAAGAAAATGGTCCCTCATTGATCAGTCCCTCCACCTCCTACTCAGCATCCACCACCCCACCTCCCCAAAGAGCCTCACTCACCTGAACAGGTTCAAGACCCATTCTCCAATCAAAGACATGTCTTGCTGCTGGAACGAGTGACTGCAGTATGAGAAACTAAGGTAAATGCAGTTCAATGCATTTCAATGGGGGTTTCAACTTTTATGCATAACTTTGACATTTTTTTAACATTTTGCCCCCAAACTTTCAGCATGGCCTATTGGGGACCCCACCTCATGAACAATAGGACTGTCATTATGCAGCTTCTGCCCAAAAGGTGATTTCATAGACACTTATTTGGTGAACTTTTTTTCTGCTGTTGTTCATGAGGTGAGGTCATAAGAAGGCTATGCTGAAAATTTGGAGTCAAAATATGTAAAAATGGCAATGTTATGACCATTCGTTGCAGTTTTGCTACGGATGCTCATGACTTTGGAAATTTTAACTGTTTTGATCCCAGATTTTAATATAGCCTTTTTATTACACCACCTCATATATATCACAGCTTTAATTTTTCATATCCTGGCCAAAATGTGTTTTCGCACCTGTGGTGTGGAATGGTGTTGCAATTGCATAGAATTATGTTTTGGTGGGGATTGGAAATTTTTGTGTACCGGGTACATGAGTTGGGGTAATAATATGGCTATGCTGACAATTTGGTCACTGTTATCCTATAAATGGAAGTGCAGGGCTGAGAGGGCCATGTTTTTCCACAGCTACATACATATATGCATCTATGGAGGAATGGGAATGTAGGGCCCAGAGGGCCATGAGCTCCCACAGGCAAATAAGGATACAATTATACCATCTCAAAAAGTAAGGAAATAAATTGTAAACAGCTTTGTTAATGGTCTAGTTACACATTAATGGGTTGGGGACTGGTAGCATAGGGACTGTGTGCAGACAGACACAGCAGCCATTATACACCAGAGGTTTAGGCTTTGGTAAAGAAGGCATTTCAGATAAACATGACAGGAATTCAGCAGTCAAAAACATCCACACACAACCACTGACAATTGCTGAACCTGCCTTCCTGAGAGATTGAACAGGACACCTGGAATAGCTTCCAACTCTTTCTGAAAAATGCCGCAGGGTCTTTAACTTTGAGCCATACAAACACCAGTTGTGCTGGACACAGTTGGGGCATTGGTTTGACAGCTTATATGAAAGGGCAGTAGCTTCAGTAGTGCACCACTCCTCGTCCTTACCCCTAGTACTTGCCTACTGTAGCAGCAGTGGGTAATGCTGTGTATGCAAAAAAGTAGTCTGCAACATTGGCCTATCCAGCTATGTAATATAGTAGCATGTGTTAACCCTTAGACCTGCAAGCAGTAGCATTTTTAGATTAGTCTATGCATTAAAAGAAACATTTTACATTTCTTGGGGACAGTGCTACTGCCTTGACCAACCCTTTGAAAAAAATGATTCTCCTGCTCTGCGAAATGCAGGACCATCTGCATGTGATGAGAGATGCTGCAGCAGCAACACAGCACCACCATGTGGCAGAAAACCAGACTGTTAATAGCAGCGCCATCTAGAGGTGACATGAGATGCTGCAACAACAGCAGAGCCCCACACTGTGGAGAAAATGCAGACTGTTAATAGCAGCACCACCTAGATGTGATGTGAGGTGCTGCAAGAGAGATCCACAGTGTTGAGGAATAGTAACATCAGAGCCCTCTGGTGGTGAGAAGCTGCTAGTGCAATGGTAACAGTAGAAAACTGTGTCTGACCTCCTAGGTAATGGGACTTGCAGAATGGTATAACATCACAGCCCTCTAGTGATGAGAATCTGATAGAAGTAGTGTAACTGCAGAAAGTTCAGTCCAAGGTCTCTGCTAATGTGGATGGAGAAATAGCAACAGAGCTCTCCTGTAGTGAGAAGCCAATGGTACTGCCGCAACAGTAGAAAGCTCAGTCTGAACTCCCTACTAATGAAGGCTGAATAGCAACATCAGAGCCACCTAATGGTGGGATGTTGATAGTTCTGCAACAACAGAAGAAAGCTCAGTCTGAGCTCCTAGCTAATGGGGATTGAGGAATAGTAACATCAGGTCCCTCTAGTGGTGAAATGTGGATTTATTTATTTATTTATTTAGCTTTTGTTTACCGGGTAGATGCGCTAGCCAGCAGGTGACTATTTTCAGGCACGACCCGGGAGAGTACAATACAGGATAACCCAAGGAAGCAACATTACAATTGAGGCAATCAGTACAGAGTATGTTCATTACATATACAGAGGCAATTTCAGCTAGGCTAACATGATGTAGGCTAGTCTAGGCAATGAGCAAACAGTACAGTACAAGGAGGTTACAGGGGAGTATTGGTACTAGTAAAGGGTCAGGATCAGGGAGTCTGAGAGCCGTAGGTGAAACTTACGGCTTTACCGGAAAAAGCACTCGATATTAGCCGGGTTTGTGGCTCCCCCGCTGGGCCAGATGGTGTGGAGTGGCAGGGTAAGGTACAGGCCAAGGAGATTGTGGTGGGGGTAGACAGCCAGAAACGTGGTGTGGAGGAGGGAGGGTGAGCCATATCGGGGGAGATAACTGAGACACCCAGCAGCGAGTTAGAAGGCTAAGTTGGGTAGGAAGGAGCTGTAAACTGGTGAGCAGCAGCAGGCAGCCCGTGGAATTTGAGAGATATACCAGCGGCTTTTGCGGCGGCAGGCTAGGGGGATGCCGAGTTCATGCTCCCACTGTTAGGCATGAGAGAAATGGGAGGCAGTGGATGGGAGAGAAAAATACGGCGCACTTATGGCTTCAGCGGTAGTAGGAGGGAAAGTGCAGCCGAGCTCGTGGTTCCGAGACTGGGTATATTAGGTCGGCAACAGTCCCAGGCCGTGGACATTCAGTGGTAAAAGAGGGAAAGAGGGAAGGGGAAGGAACTTACAGTACCAACTTGCTGTAGTCTATTTAGACAGAACCCAGGTAGCGGAAAAAAAAATGATAGTTAAGAGAATAACACATAACAGTTAAATAAGGCGATCATTCATATCTAACTAGTACAATTGCATCAAATGGACATTTGATAAGGAGATACAAGATAGGGGAGCTTAAGGAAAGGGGTAAGTCTTAGGAGGAGGAGGAGGAGGAGAGAAGTGAGGAGACAGGTAGCAAGGGGAGGGAGTAGAAACAGGGGAGATGTGAAGATCAGGTAGGGTCGAAGCAAGTGCATTGATCAAGGGTGGCCAGGTGATGGGATAGTTCTGCTGTAATAGAAGAAAGTTCAGTCTGAGGTCCTAGCTAATGGGGACTGAAGAATAGTAACATCAGGTCCCTCTAGTGGTGAACAGGACTGTCTTGTAAACAGGAATTCTATCCCTTATGACATCTATTTATCCTGTATAAAAATAGAATTTTATCTATCTATCTGAAAAGCTGATAGCACTGCTGCAACAGTTTATTTTATTTATTTATTTTTATTTATTTAGCTTTTGTTGACCAGGTAAGTGCACTAGACAAATCCTGCCTATTTTCAGGCACGACCCGGGGGAAAGGGATACAGATGAATGCTAACTGACCTTGAACCAGATTAAGCTGTTGGTGGTATTTTAAGTGAATGAGGGAAATTTGGCCAGGACACCGGGGAAATTCCCCTACTCTGAGTAGGTGGAGCCTTTGCTGCTGGCTGCAAGATGGCCAGTTCGCATGATCCCTGGAGGAGATGGGACGCTGTTAGCTCAGGAGTCGGCCTCCTCCTCTGTGCTACCTTTCAAGAGGCCCCAGATGCATGTCTTGCTGTAGCTGATGTTAGTAATACGACTATTTTGAATTTGACTCGCTCTTCAAAACGACCCTAAAGAAGTTGTTTCCAGTCTACCTGATGTGCAAAGTGGCTCCACCGCTCAGTTCCAGTCTTCAGGAGCAGCGCGAGGCGCAGTCCTGCAATTGCAGCTTTAGATCTCGGCATTCGCGAGTTTCTGCGCAGGCACGCCTCGGACGCCACTTCCTTGTTCTCCTCCTCACGACGCCGGCATTGGAAAGCCCCAGTCGACCGCCCACCATGGATTCGCTTCTGTTCCTGCTATAGAGAATTTCTTCAACCCCTGCTACTGCTGTCTCGGACTACTTCAAATGACCCACTTCGACTACCGACATCGGAAAAGCCAGATTCTGAAATCCCTGCAGCTATTCCCTGCTCTGTAAGTGACTTTAGCACTACAACTGCTTCCGCTTCTTTCGGAGAAACCCACAGTATTTTTTTTTCAGCTACACAGAACCTGGCTGGTCCAAACGAGGGTTCCTTATTCCCCAAAAAATTAAATCTGGCCAAAATACTGATTTAGACTGGTCACCAGAGTCAGCTTTATTACATGCTGGCTGGGAAAGAGATATTGAAGGGACTTGGACTCCTGATTCTCAGGACCCTGTCTACATTAATATGCTTCAAAACTCTGCTAAGAATAATGACCTGAGCTCCAACGAACCCGGGTGTGACTCTTCTTCTTCTACTGTTACTAGTGACACTATTGTTGTTTCTAAGTCTATTTCTACTGTACCTGAACCCACTACTGTTTTCTCAGGACCTACTTTGTTACCTACTGTTGCTGCACCTAAAAGTTCAACATTTAAACTTACTGATTTATTTTCCTCCAAAGGCGAACCTGCACCTAGGAGGAATGCAGTACGCTTGCTTTATAAGGGTGGATTAGAACTCCCACCAGATCGCTTGTAGATAGCTAAAACCCTCCTTAAGGGTTCCATGAAGTTTTTTCTTCTGAGATTTTGCCCTGATTAATATAGGTAATTCCAATTTTGATGTTAGTTTTAAACAAATGTCTGGGCTTGATAGATTCTGGGCCCAATATGACAAACTTCAGACTACACCCATTTGGTCCCTCTTCCAGGCCATCCTCTCACCAAACCTGCCATTCGTAACATTACTGTTGTTTTTAAAAATGAGGAGTTCACATTGAAGACATTTTATTTTGGTTAAACAAATGCTGTGAAGTCTTGAATAGGCCTACCCTAATCTAGACTCTGAACAGATTTGGGATGGCAGTTGGAAGGTCCGTGTTGCTTTTTCCACTAACACTGGCCCACTACATTTGCCTAATTTTTTCTTTCTAGGTAAAGACAAGGGCTTCATTTTTCACCGGACAACCCAAGTCCTGTTTTAAATGTGGGTCACGTACCCATTTAAGTTCGACTTGTGATACCCTTTAAATGTAGCCACTGCTTTGAATACGGTCATATTGCAGCTAAATGTACTAATTCATTTAAGTGTAACTTATGTGATGGGACTGGCTATGCTATGGCAGGTGCCCCTGGGCCTCTCATAACAGAGAAGATTGTCCCTCTCATGATGGCATTATTACTATTGCTCAACAGTCACTTGCCCATAGTCTAGCTTCCTCTAATTCAGAGGTTACCTCCTCCGTAGTTGGAGATGTCTCTTCTGTTCCAGTTTTCCAACCCTCTTCCTGTTATACCTACTCCTACTGCCATTGTGGTTTCCCTGATACTACACCCGTTATTCCAGATATGGATATGCTTCCCCCTCGGGTCAAGGGGAGATAATTTTAGTTACCACTGTTACCCATAAACGGACTAGGAAGGGTTTAGCTGTTGCTACTCGTAGTAAGGAACCCCTGCACGGAACTGGCAAACCTCTAACAAATTTCGTGTTTTAGCCACAGATTTTTCAGACAAAGACTCGGGGTGAGGATACTGATTCCTCCCTTCTTTCTTTCCCGGATGGGGTGATGGGGCTGATACGGATCCCATTGCAAAACGTACTTAGGCAGGCTAAGAGGTAAGTCACCACCTATTACTTAAATCCTGTCTTCCTTAAAGATCTGCTCTTTAAATGTGAACAGCATTAAAGGAAGAGAAAATTAGGGGATTTTTTAACCCTTTCTGATTTACAGAGTGACATTATCTGCCTTGTTGACACTAGATTAAAGACCCATGGGAATTATTCCAGGCCTCTAAGGCATGGACTGCAGCGCTTCTTTTTGGTCTGTTGGACCTGATACTTGTGATGGGGTGGGATATTGTTCTCCAGCTCTAATTTTACAGTCTCTAGACTTGTAGATATTTCCTGGTAGAGCTTTGTTATTAGATTTCTCATAAATCTGAGAGATTTGATGATTGGGACCTACGCTACAAACCAAGGCTCAGAGGGCTTCCCTTTTCACCAAATTAAGCCCTACCTTTTTCCTCCAGATTACTCCTATGGGTCGGAGATTTCAATTGCGGCCTACATCAAACAGATCGAGGCCTAAAGACTTCCAAGTTATTTTGTGACTCTGTGGCTTTAAATAGTGTGGTCTCTATGGCCAAGCTTGGGATGTTTATAGACATTTCCATAAAACAGGTGGGTCCACTTTTTAAAGGGTCCTTACATACTAGGATAGATTTTCTTTTTTATCTAAGATTTTGATTTTACTTTCCTGTACAACTGTGGCTACCGATTTTTGGATCACGTTGCCCTATGTGCCACTTTTTCCTGGGACTCTGCTCCTAGATGTAAGAAAGCCAGTTGCGTCTTAATGATTCTCTACTTAATGACCCTCTTTTCTTAAACTTTGGCACAAAGAGTTTACAGCTTCGGTTGTCAGTAGTTGATTTTATGATACTGGGATGGATTGGTGGGAGGAATCTAAGCTAAGCTGGAAACAGTTTTTCAGAAGGTAGCGGCAAAAACAGAATACTAAATATTTGTCTTATCTGTCACTACAGCATCAGCTACAGCACCTGTTCTCTTTAGCTAGCTCTACTACTCATGATTTTAGCTCTCAGATTAGTGAGGTCACGCTAAAATGAGGTTATCCCAGTATAATCGTGTTGACTCTTTGGGTCAGGAGGCGCTGTTTGGCACTCATCTTACTAAAGGTTGTTTAGACCCGTTTAAGGCCTGTAAAGATAGAGTTGAAGCTAAATTAATTACCTCTCTATTGTCTCCATCGGGGAGTTACTTAAGAAACCTGAGGATTTGCTTCACTGTGTTGAAAATTATGTTTTCAACATGTTTGGCACTAAAGCTGACCTTGACAATGCGGATCATTTTTCTCGCCACTGTCCTTACCTCAGCTTTGACTCTGATCGACACAAGCTTTCTTCGGTCATTACTGAACCAGAGGTATTGAGCCATTACTAGTTTAAAATCGCATTCTGTTCGGGGTCTGATGGCCTAACCCACATTTTTCAAGACTTTTCTGCTGATCTTGTTCCGGTTCTAACTATTCTCTATAATGAGATGTTACATTCTGATGCCTTGGCTACTTCTATGAAAGACGCTTTACTGATTTTACTGTTTAAGAAAAAAGGGGATCCTTTTGACATTACAAATTGGAGACCAATCAGTCTGCTTAATGTGGATTATAAGATCCTTGCCAAAATTCTTTTATCTAGAATGATTACTTTGGCATCACACATGATTAGCCCAACTCAAACCTGTGGTATCCCAGGTAGGCATCTTTCTGACAATTTGATTTTATTGAGAGAATTGTTTACTCTGGGACAACAAAATGCTGTAACAGGATGGATTATAAGTTTAGACCAGGAAAAAGCATTTGATACAGTCTCTCATGAGTTCTTATTTCTAGCCCTGAAGGCTTTTGGGTTCCCGGTATGCTTCCTTTCCTGGCTTCGTTTATTATATAGGAATGTTGTAATACGTCCTAATGTGAACGGCTGGATAGGCCGTCCTACTATTCTGGCCCGTGGGGTACGTCAGGGGTGCCCGTTAAGTCCCTTATTATATACCTTTTTTATTGATACTCTTTTGAGAGCCTTTTTTCTTTGCCCACAGATTATTGGGTTGCTCTACTCCTCCTTTACCACTTAAAATATTAGCTTATGCGGATGATTTAATTTTGGCTGTGGATTCTTCCACTAAAACAAGAGGATATTGTTCAGGTTTTACAGGCATTCTCTTCTGTTTCAGGTTCTAAGATAAATTTTAAAAGTATTTGTGTACCACTAGGGCATACTTCCCTCCCTAGTACGGGCCTTTATGCTGGTGTTTCTGTATCCACTAATGTTTTTTCGTATTTAGGTATTTTTTTTGGTTGTGATGATCCGCATATCTATAATTGGAATCTTGCCCTACAAAAGGCAGATAATGTGATTAATGGGTGGAAAAAGCATTTAATTGGGAAGAAGAAACGGGTTGTGCTCCTTAAAACTCTGGTTATACCGATCTTCCTGCATCTTTGTTATGTGTTCCCCCCGGCCATTTCCCTATTTTCCAGATTAACGGGGAATTTTTTCAAGGGATTGTGGGGATCCAGGCTAAACCCCATTAAAAGACATATTATTTACAGACCGCTCAAGGAAGGTGGACTTGGTATGATCCACCCCGTTGTTTTTTTTTACAGCCTTTTTCTTCATTATAATTATGGGAAAGTGCTGAAACCAGGGACTGTTTTTTGGAAGCCCTATTTTTTAGCATGGTTCTCCCTCTGCCTTGATAACTGGCAAGCCCGTTATAAAGGGGTTATTTCCAAATCCCAACTGATCCCCTCTTATGGGAAAGAGAGTTTTAAGATGGCCTTGACCTGGTGTCTTCATCCTCAGGACTTTTGTATCTTATCTAGACCCCAACTATATGAGCGGCTTTGGAGGTTGGAGGCTCAGGAGGAGATTGTTTTTCCGTTCTGCCCCTCTGGCCGTCTCCCCTGGGTACTCCACCAACTGCTAAATCAACGGCTGCCATCGTATTTATGGGATATGGTATGGTTATGCAACTATGATAGACTAGGAGTTAATAACAATCATAAGCATAAAGCCTTGTCTTTGAGATATTGTCCTAGATCCTCTTGCCTCAATGTTTGTGAAACTCAGCAACATTTATTTTGTGAATGCCCTTCTCTTTGGAAGTCTGGTCTACCCTATCTGCTAACTGGGCAGAACCCTTGCTGGCCTCTCTTTCTTATGAACATGTTATGTTTTGCACGTAATGACCTGCTTAATAGAAAGTATCATGTTGACAGTTTATATATAATTTTGGTTATTATTCGTTATTATTTATGGCAAGCCAGATGTTTGCTAGTGCTACACCAAAAACTATTTCCATTCATGAAGTATTTTGTAATATTCGGCTGCTTTGTGTTCTGTAAAAAGTCTGACTTCTTTTTTTCTACTTCGCAAGCTGTATTGTTTTGGAAACACTGTGATACTTTCTTCTGTTAACTGATTTTTGCCTTGTTTGGATTGTTTCTGTTTATTGAGTTGTTTTGTTTTTTGTAATGAAGCCCACTTTATTACCAATAAAATTCCCTACTCTTTCTAGAAGTGCCATGGGATCTTTAACATCCACCTGAACTACTACCAATCCAGGCAGATGGGACCTCGGTTTAATGTCTCATCTGAAAGACGGCACCTCAGAAATGCAGCACCCCTCTCATGCTGCATTACAGTGTCAGTACTGGGATATTAACCCAAGTGCCAGATGTGGGAACTGAACCCACAGCCCTCTGATCTCCCGGCCTCAGAGGAGAGTGTGCTACCTACTGAGCCACTGACACTGCAACAGTAGAAAGCGTTGTCTGACTTCCCAGCTGTTGGGAATTGAAGAAAAGTAACACCAGAGCCCTAAAGTGGTTAGAAGCAGATAGTACTGCTGCAGCAGTAGAAAGCTCAGTCTTACCTCTGAGGCAATGGGAATTGAGGAGTAGTAACATTTAAGCCCTCTAGTGGTGAGACTGTGATAGTACTAGTGTAACAGTAGAAAGCTTAGTCTAACCTCCTAACCAATCAGGACTGAGGAAAAGTAATGTCAGAACCATCTAATAAGAAGCCAGTTGTACTAGTGTAACAGTAGAAAGCTCAGTCCCTCCTCTCAGCTAATGGGGATTCAGGAATATTAACAGAGCCCTCTTGTGGTGAGATGCTAGTAGTACTACTATAACAGAGCCCAGTCTGAGCTCTCTCCTAATGGAGATTGAGGAATAGTGACATTAATACCCTCTAGTGGTGAGAAGCTGTTAGTACTAGTGTAACAGTAGACATTTCCATCTGATCTCTCAGTGAAATGGGATTGAGGAGTAGTAACATCCGAGTCCTGTAGTGGTGAGAAGCTGACAGTACTACTGTAACAGTAGAAATCCCTGTCTGACCTGTCAGTATTTCAATCAATCAATCAATCAAATCTTTATTTATTCAGGCGAACATCATTGAGCAGAGCTCATTTGCAAGATGGACCTGATAAGGTCAAGGTTCAATAGTTGGTACATAAACAGATACATTTAAAACAATTATATATACATAATCAAAGACAGAAGTTGATTAAAGCATAGCAGGACAAGGTAGGGCATAAGAAAAGTACACTAGATAATACAGTATATACATATCCCAGAGGAGGAATCAAGGCATACACTCAACATAAGGCACACAAAAATTTCCAAGTTCCAGGGCAAGCCAATGCAGACAAGGAGACACAGTGTTTGAGTGACTGAGAAAATGGTGATCACAGCCTCTGGTAAAAGACATGGAAGGGAGGGTATAGGGGACTCGGACAGGGGCTGGGGCTAATACTAGGAGGTGTAAGGGAGTAATAAGGGCTGGGGTAAGGGCCAGGAATTAGTGGGAGAAGATTATAGCCAGGGGTAGCAAGATCAGTGTAGATAAGGTTATAGGGAACTGAAGTACCATAAACTGAGGGCTGCCTGGGAGGGAGAATTGAGGGGATAAGTTATGGGAAATGAGTTGCAAATTATGATAGTTGTCTGGAAGGGGGAGGGTAAGGAATGTGAATAGACTACAGCTTCTGGCAGCAGTTGCATTTCTCTGAGAACAGACTTATGCAAAGCTGTTTAAAGGATGCTAGAGGTATAAGATTGATCAGCTTCAGGGACTTCTGTAAAGTATTCCATGCCATAGCTAGAGAATAGCTGATTGCTGACCTCCCTTGCCGGGTGTTGACATTAGGCACCTTGAACATGATGAAGTTGTTGCTTCTTAGGGCATAGGAGCTATCTGTGGCCTATGTGAAACAGTCTAAAAGATAATTTGGAAGCTTCTTAGACAACGCTCTGTAAATCCATAGTGCAGCATTTCTGTTCCTTCTGAGGTGTAGGGATGCCCAACCGACTGCAGCATAGAGAGAGCAGTGATGAGTGTTAAATGGAAGATCTGTTATGAACCTTAATGCTTTGTGGTACAGTGTATCCAATTTGCTTAGATATGAGATGGGGCAGTGACTGTAAAGGAAATCTGCATAGTCAATAACTGAAAGAATAGTGGCCTGGACCAACCTCATCTTAGAGTCTCTGGTTAGGAAGTGTTTTATTCTGAAGAATAGGCCAAGCCTCTGGCGAAGTTTTTTCAGAAGTTCTTCAATGTGATGTGTGTAATCAAGCCTGCTATCTATCCACACACCCAAATATTTGAATTTTTCTACATAGTCCAGGCTTTCTCCAAGGATAGTGGATAGCTGGGGGAGATTGTTTAGTGAGGAGGTATTTGTATAGCTTTGGTTGGAGAAAAACATTGCTTTTGTTTGCTTTGCATTTAAAAGAAGCTTTTTTTTCCAGTAGTTGATGTTGTAATAAGGAGAATTCTGCTTGTAGAATTTCACAAGCTATTGCAGGCGATGAGTTGCTGACATACAAAACTGTGTCATCTGCAAACAGGTGAACAGTGGCTTTGGTGAGGTTTGAGTCAATATTATTAATGTAAATGGCAAAAAGGATAGGGCCTAGGATAGATCCTTGTGGAACTCCTCTTAGAAGTGGTTTTAGTGGAGATAGATCACCTTCAGCTTTCACTTGCTGTGACCTATCCGTAAGGTAACACCTGAACCACTTAAGGGAGGGTGGGTCCAAGCCTTTGGAATGCAAGGAAGAGAGTAGCAGCTCATGGTCCACTGTGTTGAATGCTTTGCTGAGATCTAGAAATACAGCACAGACACTGTTCTTTTTATCCAATTCGGTTTGCCAGTCATTTGTAACTTTGGCCAGTGCAGAGATAGTACTATGCCTAGCTCTAAACCCAGACTGAGCTGGATTTAATAGATTAGCATCTTCAAGGTATTCTCTTAGCTGGATGCTCACTAATTTCTCTAGCAGTTTGGATAGCACTGGAAGATCGGATATAGGCCTGTAATTGTTGAGGTTCATGGGGTTCCCTGATTTTAGTAGGGGGAACACTTGGGCTGTTTTCCACATTGTAGGAAAAGAATCAGAGATTGATAACAGATTAAAAAGATGTGTTAAGGGAACTGCAAGTGCATATATTGCAATCTTTAGAAAGTATGGGCCAAGGGAGTCTGCCCCTGTGCTTTTTTGATATCCATTTGTAGCATTAGATCCTCTATTTGCTTCAACAGGATCAGTTTGAAGGAGAAGGAAGAATCAGTTCTCTGAGCTTCAGTGTGCTGGGAGCTTAGTTGTGCACGTAGCAGATTAGCTGGAGAGGTGTCAAAAGCAAGGCCAGCAATTGTGAAGTGATTATTGAAAGCATCGAGTACTTCCATTCTGTCTGAGATTGCACCCTTATTGTTGTGCAATTGAGTTGGTAGTGAGGTGCTAGAGTCCTGTCCTAATGGTACCCTTAATGGTACTCCAGAATTTAGCAGGATTGTGGTAGGAGGAGTCAAGTTCAGCCCTGTAAAAGTCAGCCTTTGTATCCCGTACTTTCCTGGTACAACTATTTCTGGCTTTCTTAAACATCGCCCAGTCATTTGGGTTCTTGGTCTTCCTTGCCAGTTTCCATAGCTTGTCTCTCTCCAGCAGTGCAGATTTATGGTCAGCTGAAAACCAGCGGCAAGATTTGTTTTTTATTCGAACACTAGTGATTGGTGCATGAGTGTTAAGGGCACCTAGTATTATGCTGTTTAACACCTGATGTGCTTTTTCCACAGAGTGTGCTAGGTAAAACTCTTGCCATCTTGTAGAATGAGTTAGATCAAGGAGATATCCCTCAATATTGAAGTTTTTCTTGGATCTCCTCTGTAGGAATTTTGCTGGGGGTGCTGATTTGCCAGATGAACTTACTCCTGCAATGAGGCAGTGGTCATTTATGTTACTGAAAAGCACTCCAGTGTGCGTGGATAGGTGGGGTTTATTCACCAGAATGATGTCAAGTAATGTGCTGTTGCTTCTATTCTTTAAGTTGATTCTTGTTGGCTCATTTATCAGTTGTGAGAACCCGTGTGTATCACAGAATGAAACTAATGGTGCTGCTGCCTTGGAAAGCCAATTTAGATTTAGATCACCTAGGATTATGATTTCTTTAGTGCCCGGTTTGATCAGATTCCCCAGGTGGGTTAGATGCTTGTGATCAGCAGAGGGGGGCCTATAGCAGCCAACTAGCTGAAAAGCTGCCGTATTGGAGAGAGTTACTTTGAGGGTTATACATTCGAATTCTTTGGGCATAGATGTTGCATTAAGGCAGGATACAGATATACTGGATTATACATATATAGCTACTCCACCGCCCCTTGTCTGGCGATCCCCTCTGAATATTTGATAGTTGGGTAAGTTTACATCCCTATCTGCTGTGGCGGGTTTGAGCCATGTCTCAGACACCACAAGAAAGTCTGGCAGGGTATGGGCAACCCAGGCTTGTATCAATGTGAGCTTTTTAGAGGCTGCATGCATTGATATGTAGAAAACTTAGGCCTTGGTTGAGGCTAGGTCTGCTGGTGAGGTGATACACTCAGGAGGGCCTGGGTTGATTTCCACATTTCCAATACAGATCAGCAAAAAGAATAGGAGTTTCATAAGGGCTTCAAGAGATAGGAAGAGGGGACTGTCTTTGGCCCTCCTTTTCTTATTCAGCGGCCACTGTTTTGAGGTATTCCAATCGGGGTTATGGCTTCGTACCGAGTTTTTGGGGATTGAAGAATAGTGACGTCAGAGCCCTCTAGCTGCAAGAAGCTGACAGTGATTTTTTTTTAATTTAAATTGCTATTAATTTTTCCAAGTAACAAGTCACATTTCACAGTTTGGCATAAATCTCATTATAAGTACAGTATACAGAAATATATAATGGTAAGTATCACATATGCGAGTACTGTTTATAGAAATAGAGAAAATGATAACCAAGGAAGGGGCTGGAGTAGAACAGTGAAGCAGTCTAGGGAGGTCAAATCATGGAAAGCCATGTGTGCAAATGCCAGGAGCCTTAGCAACAAGATGGAAGATCTGGAGGCTGTCATGGTACAGTCAGACCTGGACATTGTGGCCATCACTGAAACCTGGTGTGATGAGAACCATGACTGGGAGATGGCCATACCTGGCTACAACATATTCAGAAGAGACAGAGCAGGCAGGAAGGGAGGAGGAGTGGCACTGTATGTGAAAAATGACATAAGGGCCACACAGATCCAGGAGGAACAAAATAGGGGAGAGATACTGTGGGTTAAGCTGGAAAGGAAAATGGGGCCAGCCATCCACACAGGTGTAGTCTATAGACCACCAGCCCAGGAGGAAGAAACAGATAGGGAGCTGATGCTAGCCATCCAAAGGATGGCAGACAAGGGTGAGGTAGTACTGGTTGGAGACTTCAATATACCAGACGTGGACTGGAGCATCCCAGCAGCAGCATCAACTAGGAGCAGATTTATCCTGGACTCCTTCAGGGTGCCTTCTCAAGCAACTGGTCATGGAACCAACTCGGCAGAAGGCAATACTGGACCTTGTGCTCACAAACAGGGACAGTGTGATGGGGGTAACAGTGGGGGAGCACCTGGGTAACAGTGACCACCAGTCATTGTGGTTTGAAATCACAGAAAGAGCAGAACCAAACCACACAAAAACACGTATCCTGGATTTTAGGGGGGCAGACTTTGGGAAAATGGGGAGATACTTGAAAGAGGCATTAAGGGGAATGGGACAGGAATCAGGGGTTGAGGAACAGTGGGCAGTATTTAAAATGGGGATTATAAGAACAACAGAATTATGCATTAAGCAGGTTAGCAAGAGGAAAGAAAGAGGAGACCATTATGGTTTCCAAAGAGGTAGCAAAGAAAGTGAAAGCCAAAAAGATTGCATTCAGGCAATACAAAAGACACAGGCAGAAGAGGATAGGGAGAAGTACCAGGAGAAACAAAGGGAGGCAGGGAAGTCAGTAAGGGAAGCCAAAGCTCAGACAGAAGAACACATTGCAAAATCAGTGGTTAAAGGGGACAAAACCTTTACAGGTACATAGTAGAAAAAGAAGGACAAAGGGAGGGATAGTGAGACTGAAGGGGAGGATGGGAGCGGCGTGAGGATGACAACAGTAAAGCTGACATATTGAACAGGTATTTCTGCTCAGTCTTTACTAAGGAAGAGGGATATGGGTCTGAAGGGAGTACAAGGGTGAGAATGGTGCAGAAATGGACACAAGTCCCTTTACACGAAAGGGTCCTGAAAGAACTGGAAGTAATAAGAGCTGATAAAGCAATGGGGCCAGATGGGGTGCACCCAGGGTCCTTAAAGAACTAAGAGAGGTGGTGGCTGAACCTCTGGCTATCCTGTTCAGCCAATCACTGGAAACAGGGAGGTACCCAAAGACTGGAGGACAGCAGATGTAGTCCCTTATACAAAAGTGGGAACAAAGAGGAAGCAGGAACTACAGACCAGTCAGCCTCACCTCGGTAGTGGGAAAGATCATGGAAGCACTACTGAAGGAGAGATTGGTGGAACATCTGTGTCAATGGACTACAGGACCCAAGGCAGCATGGTTTCACCAGGGGAGGTCATGTCAGACCAACCTCATTGAATTTTTGACTGGGTGACTAGGGAGGTGGATCAGGGAGGGCAGTGGACATGGCCTATCTGGACTTCAGCAAGGCCTTTGACACTGTGCCACATAGAAGACTATTACACAAACTGGGAATATGGGTGGGCAGGACAGCAGTGGTGGGTAGGTAACTGGCTGGGTGGCAGGACACAGAGGGTGGTGGTAAATGGCTGTCACTCCACAGAGGGAAGAGTGACCAGTGGGGTACCACAGGGATCAGTGCTGGGACCGGTCCTGTTCAACATCTTCATCAGTGACATTGACAGGATAGAAGGCAGAATTTCACTGTTCGCTGATGACACAAGTTCTGTAACAGAGTAGACACACCAGAGGGTGTAGACAGAATGAGAAGGGACCTGCAGAAACTTGAAGAATGGTCAAGGGTTTGGCAGTTGAAATTCAATGCAAAGAAGTGCAAGATAATGCATATGGGGCACAAAAACCCTGGCACAATATATCAGTTGGGGGTGAGGATATAGCATGCACCAAGCAGGAAAGGGATCTTGGGGTTGTCATCTCTGATGACCTCAAGGTAGGGAAACAGTGTGACAAGGCATCAGGTAAAGCAAATAGGATGCTGGGATGTATAGGCAGGGGCATCACCAGCAGGAAAAGGGAGGTCATAATTCCGCTATACAAGACACTAGTGAGGCCCCACCTGGAGTACAGTGTACAGTTCTGGAGACCATACCTACGTAAGGACATAGACAGGGTAGAGAAGGTTCAGAGGAGGGCAACAAAGATGGTGCATGGGTTGCATCACAAGTCCTATGAAGACAGGTTGAAGGAACTGAACATGTACTCCCTGGAGGAGAGGAGGAGAGAGGATATGATAGAGACATACAAGTATCTTACAGGGAGGAACAGGGTGCAGGAAAACACTATTTTTAAGCGAAAAAGATGTTTCAGGACTAGAGGGCATGGGATGAAGTTGGAGGAGGACGATTCAGAGAAACATGAGAAGAATTTCTTCACAGAACGGGTGGTGGACAAGTGAAACACCCTGCCAGAGGAAGTGGTGGGGGCTGAAACAATCACGGGATTTAAGAATGCATGGGATAGACATAAAGGAATTCTAGAGGTCAGGGGTAAGGGGAAATAGACTTCTAGGAAAACAAACTGAACTTACAAGCTCAAATGGGCAGACTAGGTGGGCCATAGGCCCTTATCTGCCGACACTGTCTATGTATCTATGTATCTATGTATCTATGTAGATATATGCTTTACAACAGGTTTAAACTGAATATCAGCTATACAGTGCCTTCAGAAAGTATTCACCCCCTTTAGATTTTGTCACATTTTGTGATGTTGCAAACTCAAATTAAATATACATTTACATGGGATTTGTTTGTCACGTATCTACACAAATTACTCTATAATGTCAAAGTGGAATGAAACTTCTGGAATTTTTTGTACATGTAATTTAAAATAAAAACCTGAAATGTCTTGATGTGATAAGTATTCACCCTCTTTGCTATGACACTCCAAATTGAGCTTAAGTGCATCCAGTTTCCTTGTGAGATCACTCTAAAACTTGAATGGAGTCCACCTGTGGTCAGTTCAAATGGTTGACATGATTTCAGAGGAAATACACCTGTCTATATAAGGTCCCACTGTTGACAGTGCATGTCAGAGCAGAAACTCTACCATGAAGACCA
This sequence comes from Neoceratodus forsteri, assembly GCA_016271365.2. Classification (NCBI taxonomy): domain Eukaryota; kingdom Metazoa; phylum Chordata; order Ceratodontiformes; family Ceratodontidae; genus Neoceratodus; species Neoceratodus forsteri. The sequence goes on along the minus strand of JADMNL010000026.1, from coordinate 330,717,843 downwards.
AGGAGCTGTCCGTAGAACTCCTTGATAGAATTGTGAGGAGGCATAGACCTGGGGAGGGGTATAAAAACATTTCTAGGGTGTTGAAAGTTCCCAGGAGCACAGTCAAGTCCATCATTAGGAAATGGAAAGATTACGGAACCATTCAGACTCTTCCTAGAGCAGGCCATCCTCCCAAACTGAGCAACCAGGCAAGAAGGAACTTGCTCAGGGAAGTGACCAAGAACCCAATGACCACCCTGACAGAACTACAGAGTTCCATGGCTGAGATGGGAGAACCTGTTCAGAGGACAACAATCTCTACAGGACTTCACAGATGTAGCCTCTATGGGAGAGTGGCTAGACAGAAGCCACTCCTGAGAAAAGGCCACATAATAGCATGCCTGGAGTTTGCAAGAAGGCACGTGGCAGACTCTGAGACCATGTAGCAAAAGATTCTGTGGTCTGATGAAACAAAAATTGAACTCTTTGGCCTGAATGCAAAGTGCTGTGCCTGGCGCAAACCGAACACAGCTCAGCACCATGTAACACCATCCCTACCATGAAGCATGGTGGTGGCAGCATCATGTTATGGCCGGGGGTTGCTTTTCAGCAGCAGGGACTGGGGCACTTGTCAGGATAGAGGGAACAATGAATGGAGCCAAATACAGGCATATCCTTGAAGAGAACCTGTATCAGTCTGCAACAGACCTTGGACTGAGGTGAAGATTTACGTTCCAACAGGACAACGACCCCAAGCATACAGCCAAAGCAACACTGGAGTGGCTTCAGAACAAGAAGGTGAATGTCCTTGAGTGGCCCAGCCAAAGCCCAGACTTGAATCTCATTCAGAATCAGTGGAAAGACTTAAAAATTGTGGTTCACCGATGCTCCCCATCCAACTTGAGAGAGCTTGAGCAAATCTGCAAGGAAGAATGGGCGAAAATCCCCAAATCCAGATGTGCAAAGTTGATACAGACATACCCAAGAAGACTCAAAGCTGTAACTGCTGCCAAAGGCGCTTCTACAAAGTATTGACTCAGGGGGGTGAATACTTAAGTAAACAAGATATATCAGTTTTTAATGTTTCATACATTTTTGTTAAACAATAAAAATATTTTTGCCTCTTTAAATTGTTGAGTATGCTGTGTGAATCAAGGGGGAAACAAATAATTTAAATACATTAAACATTCTGGTAGTAACACAACAAAATGTGACAAAATCCAAAAGGGAGTGAATACTTTGTGAAGGCACTGTAGATTGCACTATTTTCAATTTCAGTTTTATAATTCCTAATATTTCGAATGAAAGTCTATGTAATGTTGCAGGAAGATCTGTAGAAGGGGAATAGGATCGAATGCTTGTGTATGTGTCCAAGAATGCCAAATAATATACTTTAAACGTTATCATTTTAACTCAGTAAATTGTTATAAAGAGAGAGGGACTCAGTATTAATAGAATAGATAAAGCAGATAGAAAGCTGCTAAAAAAAACTTGAATGAAGAGGTCCAAGTGGTGTCCTGAGGGGTTTATAAGAAGAAAAGAAGAGGACAGAGAGGGTGGAGTAGAAGAGAGGAGAGACCCATCCCTATGGAACAAAACCTGCATGGTTGTCCAGTTGGTACATGACCCATTTAGGCCATTTAATTTCAAAGGAAGGTACCTGGTTCACAATTCTGGCTGACATCTTCTCCAGGCTGTACATGTCAATTGTAAGGTCCCACCAGGAAATATTAGTGGGAATGTTGTTGATTCGCTACAATCTAGTAATGGCTCTTTTGGCTGTTAGAATCAATAAAATTGCCAGTTTTATGGAGGATTTATTTAATGTGCAGTGATCTGGAGGAATAGATGTTAGGATATAAGGAGGCATGATCACACCTGGGCAATCGTATATGGCTTCAGTTTCTTGGACTATGTTCTGCCAGTAGGTTTAAAGGGGTGGGCATGCCCACAGTACATCTATTAAATCTGCCTGTGGCTCTTCGCAGTTTCACCAAAAGCAGCCAGAATGGGGGCCAACAAATTTAGTTATTACTGTGGGCGTGTGGAAGTACCCAAGTCAGCACTTCCATGCATATTCCCTCCAATATGTGGCCACTGACTCTCTGGGCTGGGGAGTATATTTGTACCACTACTCTATAGTAGGTATTGCCCAACTCCTTATACCATTTGTGGAGGACAGAGGCCATAGAAGTCACAGAAGTCATTGCAAAGCCTTGTACAGCAGGTTAATTAAATGTTCCCAAGTGTTGTCTAACAGGTAGGATTTTAGTATATGGATGAGTGGAGGTGGTTTTTCAGCTATGCGGGTCATTTATTTATTCATTTATTTTAATGATATTGGAAATGCAACCCTTTGAGTCAGAGACTCGTTTACAAAGGCTCTTCATCATTGAGCATTAGACGATATGGACAAGACAAAATAACATGAACTACAGGGAAAATAAAATACAGTGTAAAAGGAAATTCCGATACAGGGTGGTAGCTAAAGATATGACATTTGAGGCTGTACAGTGAATATACTATTCAGGATAAAAAAAGAAAGAAATGCGTATACAGGGTGGTAGCTAAGGTTATAATACTTATATGATTAATGGCTTCCCCTTTTTCCCATAGGGAAACCGTGGCATAATTTCCTGTTAGTATAACGGCAAACCGTGTAAAGCAGCACAACTTTACAAAGCTGCGCAAACAGTGCAAATCACTATAAATGATAAAAAATAAAATATGGGGTGTTGTGTGTAAACTCGGGTTTACACACACCCTTGAGGTCAGATAGCACCAAACCTAGAGGAGCTCGCTCGGGTTTATGTAGCATCTTACCCCTCGTGTATGTGTAAACTTCTCGTTACACACATCACCCCATACATTATTCTCTATTTTATAATGTGAAACTAGTGGTCCGAGCAGGAAGTAACATATATTAATGAAGCAGTAACATGTTAGGGGAGGGTTCCCAGGGAAGGGTCTCTGCTACAGGCAGTTACAGCTGTGGGAGTTAACCAGATGTAGCCGAAGGGAAGTTTTGAAGGGCCCAATCCTTAGCTGAGTGGAGATGGGAGCCGGGAAGGCATTATACCAGGAAGGGGCTCTGTAGTGAAAAGACCATTGGGCAAGAGAGGTCCTGACTCTGGGCACAAACAGGGAGGTCTTGGCAGAACTTCAAGCGGAGAGAGTGGGGGGAGAGACATGAATGATGGTGTCCAGACTGGGGGGCAAGGTAAACAGTGACTTTCTAGGCAAGGATGCATGACTGGTATAGCAGCCTCTCATCGAAGTTAAGAACATTTGACAAGGAGTACAGAGTGCAGGTATGAATTAGTCTATTGGACCCAGTGAGTAGCCGGCAGGCCTTATTTAGTGAGAGTTTAATTTTATTGAGGGCGGTGTTGTCCGCAGCATCATATATCAGGAGTCCATAGTCCACGAGGGATAGTGTAGAGGAGGAAATGGCCAGCCTAAGGGAATTGGGGGAGACAACTTTTGTGACAATAGATGAGGTCAATACATGTGTTAACAGAAGAGCAGAGTGTGCAGATATGGTCATGGAAAGAGAGTGTGGGGTCAAACGTCATGCCAAGGTATTTAAAGGAGTTCACCTGGTCGATGAGGAGAAGTTGGCTGGATAGGATATTAAGTGGGGAGCCTTTGTGCTTATTTTGGTGGTGGTGGTGGTGGGTTGTCTTCTTCAGGTTAAGCACAAGTCTATGGTCAGTAAACCAGCTTTCAGCCTGGGAGAAGGAGTTTTGGAGGGGGGTTTGAAGGTGGATGGTGTCAGCATGAGCAGAGAAGAAGACTGCATCATCGGCATGGAGTAGAACGTTTCCCGAACAGGTATTGGGGAGAGAGTTTAGGTACAGACTGAAAAGTAGGGGCCCCAGGATAGACCCCTTGGGGACCCCCAAGCAAACAGGACAGTTACTAGAGAGGGTACTGTCAATCTTAACGCACTGAGAGTGGGAGGAGAGGTAGCTGGAAAACCAGGCATGGACACCCTGGGAGAAACCTAGCTGAAGGAGGGAGGAGAAGAGAGAGAAGAAGAGAAGGGGGTGGTTGACAGTATTGAATGCTTTCGAGAGGTCAATGAACCTTAAGGTAGGAATGCACTTGTAAATATTTGTGGAAATTGGTTGCTGGGAGATGGAAAGAGGCCTGAAGGGTCACAAATGGCATTATCCCTGCTGGGGTGAGAAGCTGAAACACATAGCAAATGCCACTCCTTTGCCACTTCAGTAATTCTTTATCGATTTTGTTAGGAGGAAAGGCCATATCATATGCTATGGCCTGGAGATATAACCATATGGGTTAAGAATTGTTTATGGAGTAAGTTCCAGTGTCTAAAAGTGTCAGCGGTATAGCAACAGAACTTACTGAGAGGAACGAATGCAGGTAGGTTACCGAAAAGGTATTGGGCGTGGTCATGTGTGTAGTTTAGTGTATGTTCCATCAACTTCCAATAGGACTGGCAAGACGAGAGGCAGATTATGCGGAGATGGGATGCTAAAGCATACCAATATAAATGAGGTAGGTTGACACCTCTTTAATTAAGGCACCCTCTCCATATTTCTCCCCCTTAGGCGGTGGCCCCTACCTCGGGCACACTCGAAGCCGAAAGCCGCGGAGAAGTGGAAAGGTTGCGCCCTCTCCTGCTGACATATCCCTTGCCAGCAACTGAAAAACAAGCATCCAGGTACAGCTTCCACTGACTCCTTGGACCGCTGGGTTTGGTTTCTCTGCCCGGCACTCTGGTTATCAGAGAAAGCTCTAAGTCACTGATTGGCCCACCTCCCAAGCCCTGTTTGACTGCTGTTTCTCCCTTGCCACCGGCTCTCTGGTGCTCTCTACTTTAAAGCAATTTTGAAATCTGTATTTTCATCCCACCCTGACCCCAAGCCTCTATTAAATACTTGCTAATTCTGCCTCCTCCTCTTAGCTCCCTCCTACATTAAGACACCCTGTCGACTGTGGATCCTTAAAGTGGTACAGCCACCTACTCAGCCACCCGTTCCCAGCTATTGCTTGCAGGAATCCTCGTGAGAGATGCAGCTGCTCTAAAATGGGCTGCACCCTTCTCCTGCTCTTTGTAACCTCCCTCGTTGCTGTTGGCCCTTGTGACCGCTATGGACCACCGCCTCCTCTACCAGAGCCATATCTAGAAAACAGTGGTCAGTTAATGGCGTCCACGGTAGCTGCCTCGCTAGGTAACCAGCTGTATTCCCCCATACCACCAACAACACCAGGGCCACCTAAGGCCACCCCCCAGCTACGGCATCTTAGCAATTCTGTCCTCTATAAAGGTACTGCCGTTGACCACCCCCAGCTTTCTCCTGGCAAAATCAGATGGCAGAAGATCCGGACTACAATAAACATTAGCCTCTCAGCCAGGAAGGTGATGTTCATGCTACTGCTCTTATCTGGAAATATACATGCCAACCCAAGCCCTCCAACTGTGCCAGGCGCTGGAGCATGTAAAGTCAAAGGCCTGAGAATAGCTGCACTGAATATCTGCAGTATAACTGCAAAATCTGAACAGCTCTAGGCATGGATGACCCACCATGACCCCGATATTCTCTGTCTAACAGAGACCTGGTTGTCAAGCAAGATAAAAGAATGAAATAGAACTTGCTGGGTACCAAGCCTTCAGGATTGATAGGAAGGGCAAGAAAGGTGGAGGATGCCCCCCTCTATGCCAGGGAATCCCTACACTGCTCTGTCCTCCCTATCACCAAAGTGGTGGATGATTATAAATTATTAACAGTGAAAGCACAGGTCGGGCAGCATGACAAGACTCTAATCACTGCCTCTGTCTATCTTCCCCTTAAAAAAGCTAGAAAGGGCCTCCCTAAATTTCTGGAAGCAATGGCCACTCTCCCGAAGGGCCCATAACTCATTATCACAGGCGATTTTAACATTAACTGGGTTGGAAATTAATTGACCCCCCTCAGGGATATGGCTACTAGTTCTCACCTAATCCAACCTGTCACCAGTCCCACCAGATGGAGTCACAAGACAGGCAACAACACCCTCCTCAGTTGGCTCCTCTCAAGTTCCCCTTCACTGATCTCTGAGGTGAAGGTGCTGCCTGACACCTTAGGTGACCACTCTTCAGTCACATTCTTGTGGTCCAACAAATTCAGTAACCCCCATCCTACTACAAAGCAGGGTCCTGAGGAAGGGCAAACTTGGGTCCCTCACCTCAGCCCTTTCCTTGCAGTACTGGTCCCCTATTGACCTGGCACCAAATCTCGACCAAGCCCTTAGAAACTTTACTGATGGATTCAATAGCATATGCAATCTCTTTGCCCCACTGAGAAAAAGGAAAGTCTGGGGGAATAAAAATGGCTGGATCACGGGGGAACTCCTAGCCAAGATGCAGGAAAAGGACAGCCTCCAGTCAATAGCCAAGCCCACCCGCAGCAAACATGATTACCAGTGCTACAGAGCCACAAGAAATCATTGCACTAACCTCATCTGGCAGGCAAAAGCCAACTTCCATAAGGAACAACTCAGCAATACTTGGGGTGACGGTAAGAGGTTCTGGGAGAACGTCAAAAGCCGCCTCGGAAAGGATGATAAGCAGCACCCTCATCTGCTCAACATCAACAGCTCCCCCATAACTGACCCAATCCTTATCGCAGAATCATTCAACATGGCCTTCACTGACCTGTGCTCGGTACTACCTCCCACTGACTACTTACTCCCAACTGATGATCAACCCAGCAGCTGCAAGCCACTCAAGTGCCCCCATCCAGACTTCTACTTCAAGAGAGTGATGGTGAAGGAGGCTCTAAAACAGGTAAAATAAAGTGCTAGGCAAGAACAGAATGGGCAGTGATGGGGTAGACATGAAACTTCTGTCCCTCATACTTGATGTTCTCATTGTGCCAATAACGAAACTATTTAATAAGTCACTGGCACTTGCTAAACTCCCAGAGATCTAGAAACAGGTCCTTGTGACACCTGTGCACAAGAATGGAGACAGGACATGCATATCCAATTATAGACCAATCTCCATCCTCTCTCTCCTATCCAAGGCATTGGAAAAGATAGTGGCAGTGCAACTCACTGAATACCTCAACAAATGCCAGCTACTATGCCTTAACCCACACGGCTTCAGGCAGAATCAGAGTACTGCCACTGCCCTGGTGGAGTACATGAACTACGCATACAAGGCACTGGAACAAAGGCAAATTGGTGGGGTCAGTGTTTATTGACCTCACTAAAGCATTCAGCACTGTTAACCACTCCCTACTCCTGGCACAGCTGCAGAACCTGGGTGTGGCGGCCAATACTGCATGCTGGTTCCAGGACTACCTAACTCATAGAACTCAACATGTCAAAGTTGGACAAACCGTGTCTGGCTCCAGAGAATTCTCATTGGGGGTCCCCAAGGGGTCCATACTGGGGCCCCTCCTCTTCAGTCTTTTCCTGAACAATCTCCCTAAAGCATGTGATACTAAAATTATCATATACACCGACAATGCGGTACTTCTTAACAATACACACCATGATGCTCTCCAATCTGAACTACAGAACTCTTTCAACAATCTAGAAGACTGGTTCTGCAAGCATAAACTTCTACTACATTATAAAAAGACGAAGACCATGCTCATCTCCAGTCCACAGCACAAAAATAAGTTCCTCTCCCTCGTCATTTCCAACAAGGTCAGTGCACCGTTGGAACAAGTGCACTTGTTCAAGTACCTGGGAGTCACCCTCGATGACACCCTCACCTTCACCCAGTACATCGATTTGGTGGTCAAGACGGTAAACTCTAAGCTGGGTGTCCTCTATAGGCATAGGAAATAACTCACTCCTGAGGCCCTCTACCTCTCAGTCTCCAGCTCCATCCTACCAACCACTGATTGTGGCCTGGTTGTCTATGGAGCAGCCACGGAAACGGCACTAAAGAGGATACAGATTGCTCTCAATAAAGCTTGCAGGCTCACTTTGGCTGCTGATCAACATACGCACACCTGCTCTCTGTATGAACAGACTAATTGGCTGCCACAAAGGAAAAGGATCAAGTTCCAAACCTGCTTCCTTGGTAAGAAGGCGTTAATGGTCAAACACTCCCCTGCGTATCTAATATCTTCTCTCTAACTGTCTCCATCTATGTCACCAGAGGTAGGATGCAGGGGGCTCTATCAATATCTTTTTGTCAAACTGCATATGGACAATGTGCCTTTGCCTATAGAGCCCCCCAAGTGGTTTAACGAAATCCCTGTGCCCATTTGAATTTCCATGCTCCTATCCCACTTCAAAACTGGCCTAAGGCAACACCTTAACTCAAGCACGGAATGTGACTGCTTCTGAAGGCCTGATCCCTCCTCTCCCTATGCCTTCCTAGTTGTCATACAGTAACCTGCTGCACCCCGCTCCTCTGCACAGTGAGTGACTGCTCTCGATAGGTGCGACTCGTCCCCTTCCTTAACCTACACCTTAGCCCTCTGAGCTGTGCTAAGCCACCCCGCAGTCCTCCGCTCCCCCAGAATCCCCCCTTTCTATCCCCCCTCTTGGTCCTTCCTGTCCCCTTCCCCCCGACATGCCTAGAGTCTACCTCCCCCCTCACTGTGGCTTTTCTGCCTTGCCACCCTGCTGTCACCGAGAACCACCTCATATCATATCATCATCTCACACCACTCCCACCCTGTTCCCCTGTGGCCCTCAGCCACACATTCCCTCCGCCTGCTGTTTGCCTCCTCCCTCCTCCCCAAATCCCTCCCCAAATCCCACCTTCCCTTAGTGCTCCCCTGCCACTACTTTCACCCCTCATTTGACAAAGCCTCCCATGAGGCTGCTTACCATTTCCTTAAGTCTCCACACTCGAGAGGGGGTTCTCTCCCTCCTCTCTCTTCTAAGTTCAACACTACTTTCATAAATCCTATACTGATGCTGTACTGATTCCCGGTACTAGTAAGGACTCTGTAATTCTGTCACCTAATGTATGCTGTCTGCCTAGCCTGATTATGTGATTTTATATGTCTGTCGTTGTTAACCTGACGTGGAACCTTTGTAAAAGTGCCTGTGCTCAAAGGTCTATTTTCCAAAATCTTAAATAAATAAAAGAAATAAAAATAAAAAAATGATCCCTTGGGAACTGCAAGATAGAGTAACGTATTCGAGGGGGTTTACTCTGCCAAATGAATTGAGATATTGCCTTGTCCTAGGCCCTAAAATTGGTTTATCAGGGGTACTAGGAAGAGTCTGAAGGTAGTATAGGATCTGAGGAAGGATGTTTTGTCTTAGCACATCTATGTGACTAAAGAATCCAAGAGTGAGGTTTGTCCAGCGGGTGAAGTCGGCAGTGATCTTTTGGGCTAAGAGTTCAAAGTTCAGCAGGTCCAGATGTTCCAAATTCTTGGTAATCTTAATTCCAAGGTACATTAAAACCAGCTTACTCCATTTAAATGCACATTTCCATTTTAACTGTGGTGAGGGGGAAAGTTACAGAGAAGCACTTCTGTTTTGAGAGTGTTTCATTTGTATCCCACCAGATTACCAAATTTTTGGAGAAGTTTCCAAACATTCAGGATGGACTCCTCTGGGGAGGTCACCAGCATATCGTCGGTGAGCAATGATACTTTGCAATGTCTGCCACCCAAGGGAATCCCCTGTACTTCAGGGTGATTTTGTATGGCCGCTGCCAAGGGCTCCAGATATAAAGTGAACAGGAGTGGGGACAGTGGGCATCCTTGGCATGTACCCTAAGTTAAAGGGAAAGGGCAAGAGAGGGAATCACCCAGCTTAAGGTAAGCCTGGACAGAGCCATATATGAGTTGCAGAGTCTGTATGAATTCCTGCGGTATCCCAAAGTGTGACAGGGTGGCCCAGAGGTATGGCCAGGCCACCCTGTCAAATGTCTTTTCAACATCAAGACTCAACAGTGTGAGTAGAATCTGATGAGTAATGGCATAGTCTATTAAATGGAGGTTTCACTGGGCGCCATCATGTGCTTGTTGGTGCTGAACAAAGCCCACTTGGTCGGGGTCTACTGACTTAGAGAGAAGTTCCAGTCTGCGAGCCATTGTGGCCATGTAAAGTTTGTAGCAATTAAGCATGGATATGGTTCTGTACGAAGCAGGGTATCTGGGATTTTTCTGGGGTTTTAGTATCACCGAAATAGTGGCAAATGTCTGGGAGGGGGGAGAAGGTTCCCCCAGTTGTACTGCCCCAAGGGTTGAATGCAAGGTAGGGATTAAGGGTTCCCGGAATGCTTTATAGAATTCAATGAGATAGCCGTCTGGGCCTGGTGCTTTTTGGGTTTTAGCATCCTGGAAGACAGCTTCAATTTCACTTATTGCTATAGCGGTGAGTATACCTTGGGCCTGTTCCTCAGATAGCTTAGGCAGGGAAAGTTTGTTGAGGTATGTCGCTATCTGAGTAAGAGAAACTCTGTTATCTGCAGTGTACAGCTGCTGGTAATATTTGTCAAGATTGAGCCTGTATCAGGGTCAAATAGTTGTGTTACACAAGCTTGGGCATGAAAGGCATGGAGCTTTCGGATTAAGTTACTTGCCCCTCTAGGGCCTCCTTCATAATGACAGTGTTTTAAATATAGATGCTGTTGCTCCATCTTTTGGTCTATTAATTTTTGTAGGTCTTGTTTAACTGTTCAGATCTGAGGGGTCAGTGAGCAATCTTCTTGGAGCAGAAAGCACTGAAAGATATGTAAGGTAGTTTGGAGCTTCCATGTAAGAGCTTCTCTTTCCCATTTTTTCCTGGCCAAGTAAGTGACAATCTCTTTTCTGAGAACTACCTTAAGGGTGTCTCACAGTATGCTTGAGGTTATAGATGGGTCTGTGTTGTCATTGCAGATATGAGTGACAGCAGCCTTGACTAGCTGCTTGAATTCTGGGTCTCGGAGATGTACAAGATTGAACTTACAATGACTAGTCTTAACATATTTTCCCAAGTGAAAGACAGCATATACAGGGGAATGATCCAAGAAGAAAGAAACACTATGCCTGAGATCACAAGCCAAGTCTAGGGGCCCAATTCCAAAAGGCGGTACGCCTGGCGCAAGGCAATTTATGCCAAACCCAATGGCACAAATTGCACCTTGTGCCAGGCATTACGCAAGTCACGGCTTGTGCCATGCCGTATGCGGGTTGCACCAAAGATGGGCTACGCCACCCACTACGCCCGCAACCCGCAGCAGCATGGTGCAAGGGTGAATTATGGCAGCAACTGCACCCTATTCCAGAAGGGCGGCTGCCATAACCCACTTACGCCACTCCAGAACAGGAAATGGCGTAGCAGGGTTAGACCAGCTAGGAGGTGGTCTAAGGTGCATCTGTCCTAGCAAAATGACAGATGCCCCCCCCACAGCACTGTGGAAATGCCTTGCCTGTGCCCCACGTGTCCCCCCCGCACAGACATTCCCACCCCTCATTTTGGGGACCCGGGTCCATTTTCCACATTGCCCCAATTGCCAGTGCCACCTGGCCAGCCTCACTGCCCCCAGGTGCTTGGCAGGTGGTGTTCTGGGGTGGGGTGGGGTTAAGGAGCAGTTATCTGTGGGCTGTAACTTGTGGCACCCAAGTCCATTGTGCCATTCCTGTGGCGCTAGCCTGCAGCTGTCGCAAGTCGCAGGATGTAGGTGCTGGGGACCCTGCCTATCTTGGAATTTGGGGCAGGGTCCCCGGTGAAGCGCTGCATGGTGCAACTCGCATGTGCCTGTGAGTTGCGCCATGCATCTTGGAATCGGGCCCTAGGTGTTCCACCGTAGTGAATGTATGATCAAGACGAGATGAAGAGCTGGTTCGGTTAGCATAGTAAGTGTACTCTCTTCCCATGAGAAAGAAGTGCCTCCACAGATCAATTAATCCCAAATGAGCAAATGTGTGGTGTAGGTATTTCTGGAGGGGTGACATTCGATGGGCAGTAGGTCTGGACGTGTCCAAGGCAGGGGACAGTGTGACATTAAGGTCACCTCCCATGATTAACTGGCCTTTCATAACTGGTAGTAGTTTGTCAAAACAATGTTGGGCTGTGACTTTTGTAGATCCTGGGGGTAGGTATAAGAAGACAGGCAAGTTAAATAATTGATCTACGGTGATGGCATAGTAGCCTTCAGAGTCAATAACCTGGTTTTCCAGTTTGAATGGTACTATTCTAGGGATCAAAACTGCCATGTCTTTGTCCCAAGGGATGTGAAGATGCCACCACCATTTGGTATCCCAGGAATGCGCAATTTGCATGCTGTGACTCAGAGAGATGAGTCTCTTGGTGGAGCACCATGTCTGTCTTGTCCTGCTTGAGCTGATGCAGCAAGTGGTATCTTTTAGCTGGGCTGTGAATTCCATTTTTGTTGAAAGAAATAACTTTTGAAGATCTAGCCATTATGCTGGACAATATTTGCAGTAAAGTTGGAATGGGTCGGGTCGGTCCACTTCTATTGCAGGATAGGGGTAGTAGCAGAAGAAGAGAGATGGAGAGAAAAGAGGACAAAGGTAGTCAGAGAGTAGAACACGATACATATTATCAATTAAATTATAAACAACATCAAAGAGAATGTAAATGTGGTGCCAACAGGGCAAACCGAGTCCAGAAACTGGCATGGAAGCTGGTCACCGCCAGCTGGGCAGATTCCAATGCCTTAAATAAGGGAAAATCCCTCTATGAAGCTTCCAAGGAAGGGAAAGAACAAGTTGCTCTGCTTTGTGGGGGAGTAGCTCTAAACTCCCTGTGGGAGAAGATCACAGTAAGACTGTGGGCCCCCTGCAGAATCGAAATGCTACTAAGGAGAATTTGGCAAAGGTCGGTTATGCCATTTACCAAGCCTCCAAAGAACATCAAGCCATGGATGAGTAAAAGGTGGCAAGTTTCAGACATTGGGCAAATGAACTCCCACTGTAAAATAAGGTTTTAGGAGATAACATTATTGGGGGGCACCTAAAGTTCTAGCAGTAAGAATCAGCCGACAGCTGGTCCATATTAAAACTGTTAATGCTGGCCACGGCAGTCTTTGATTAGATAGAGCAGCTAGTGTTGGGAAAAGAGAATTATTGAAAGCAGATCTGTGTCGGGGAGTCTGGGAAGGCATTGTTTTGGGGATGGGAAAGCATGAGAAGATAGACTTATTCTAGTAGCTGGGAGTTAATTGGCACCCAATAATTTAGGGGGGGCACTAGGTTTGTGGAGAGATCTGATGAGAGCCCTTCGTCTAACGCCATAGGTGTGAGAGAGGGGTATCGACCTCTGCTTATCTGTTTAGTTCACCACACAGTGATGAGTTACGTCAGCCCCTGGATCAGCTATCAGATATTAGGTATATTACTGACAGAAGTCCAAAGTAGATTGTAGTTGTACTCCTGTGTCCTATTAAGGGGAATTACGGCTGACAATCTTTTCCCCCAACCAGCACTGCCCATCCATCAGCCTTTTCTGTACTCTCCCATCCAACCATCTCCCGGTAGGTAGGCATTTTCTAAGTGTCGCATGCTGAAGGTGATGATGTGGTCTCGAGGAGACCACAGCTACTATGAAGTGCCAGACCATTCAGGAAGACATATCCCAAGCGCTCCCAATATCAAAGTTAGACTGTCTCTTAAGGTTGTGTTGTGCTGAGTAAGAAACCTGAAAACAACATATTGACAGCTGTAGGTATTCCCTTTTCCCTTCTCCAGTAATGGGTCATAGTTCAGGGTACATTCAGATGACCACAGCCCTGTCCAAGTAGATAGCACAGTTGGTAATGTGGACGAGGAATCCTGGAGTTCAGATCTACATCAGGAGCCCAGGGGGTCAGTGTTATAGGATAGGAGAGCCGGGGAAAACAGACGCACGGAAATAACTCGGAGTCAGAGGACACCCAACAATTTAGGGGGGTACTGCAATTATCAGGAGACCTGTTGTGATCTCTCAATCTAGCCCCCCTGGATCTGGGGGAAGGACAACCACCTCTGTCCCTCACTCATCTATCCCAGGATGCCTCACTGTGATGAGCCAGGGGATCTAGCAGATCGCCAGCCATCTATAAAGGGTGTTATTGATCCCTACTGGCTGCCAAGAACTGAATTGCAGCTTGTATGCTGCTGTTCATTAAAAGGATATTCTCCCCCGGTACACTTGAATGCCTATGAACCTTTCTTCTTCTCTCCTATCAGGCTGCCTCCTAATAGGAAGATGTCTTTGAGATGCTAAATGCTAAATCTGCCAATTTGGCCCCTAACAGACCATAGCTATTGAAAAGTGCATTGCTCTTCATGATGGTGGTGGCATGCTGTTTCCCTGAGAGGTCGATAGCGGGCAAGCTAATTATAGGAGTATCCTAGAAGAAATCTCCTTCCAACTGAACAAGAGGTCTGGCCACCCCTTAAGTCCCTGCTTTCACTGTCGTCTCCCTCCTCCACTGAACTGGAACGAAGAGCCACAGTCAGAAGTTGGAGCCCTGATGTGTGCTTGCTTGATCTTACTAAAACAGCAGTACTCATTGCACTAGTGAAGCCAAAACGGCACAGTTTGCAATAATGGTACACCATGGCCTGAATGGCAAGGTGTCAGCTGATGATGAAAGAAGACACATTTTACAATCTATGGCTATGAGCTTCTAAAGCCAGTCCAAATACAGCGTAGAATTAGCCCTACTGAGTTATGCTCTGCTACTTCAAAAAATCCTGCTGCGATACACAGCTAGCTTTAATCAGGTCTTCTCCCCCCCCCCCACAGCTGGAATCAAGCCGGCAATCTGAAGGTAGTAGAAATATTTTTTGTTTGTTGGGGGGGGGGGTGCATGACCCACTAGGGTCCCCGGAGCTACCGCGCTAACAGGAGGGTTATATCTGTGCATGGAGGGCAACTTGGGTCCTTACAATCAAACAGGGAAAGTACAGTCACATAAGAACTTACCATAACAGTAGATCTTCAAGAAGAGCTCTTGCAGCAGGCTATAACCATTAGGACTGAATCCCAAGCAGTCCCGCACCAAGAAGGTGCCTAACCCTAGGAGGAGGAAGGATGGAATAACATTGGTAACACAGCAACTCAGGAAAGTAGTCCCTGAAGGACTGCCAAGTCAAAACCGGCACAGTGTTTGGATGCAATATCCAGGCTATAGTGCTTCACAAATGTATGCACAGAATGCCAGGCAATGTCTCTTATAAAGACATTCTTCAAGGCGGCAAAAGAAGCCGAGAATCCCCTGGTGGAGTGACCCCTAACCGGGCCCGGAAGGGGTTTGTTGTGCTTCTTGTAGAAGAACACAATACAGTGGACAAGCCACTTAGAAATAGTCTGCTTAGACACCAGATTGCCCAAGTGTTGTGGTGCGACGGCCACAAACAGTTGCTCTGATTTATGGTGTGCAGCTATGCACTTGAGGTAGTACCTCAGCACCCTGTGAATGTCCAGTGTGTGAAGGAGAGCTTCTCCCTTATTGGAAGGAGAAGAAAAATAAACTGGAACATCAACCGACTGGTTGAGGGTCAACTCCGAGACCATTTTAGGAAGGAACTTAGGATTTGTTCTAAGGAAAACCCTTTCCCTGTGAAAAAAAACAAATAAGGCCCTTTACACATCAGAGCCTGGAGCTTGGAAACTCTTTGACCTGAGGTAACAGCAACTAAAAAACAAACCTTCCAGGAAAGGTAACGCAGCTCACAATCAGCCGCTGGCTCAAAAGGGGGGAGAATGAGCTCCAACACAAACAGGAGGTCCCAGGGAGGGATAGGATCCCTAATGGGAGGTCTCATATGCAGAATACCCCATAAAAAGGTGTGGGCCATGTCCAGTTGGGCTAAGGATCTATCCCCCAAGAGGACATGATATGCAGAAATAGCCCACATGTGCACCTTTGTTGAAGAGTAGCTCAAGCCTTGTTGATATAAGGAGAGGAGATACTGCAATGCTGAGTTCACTGGGCAGGTAAGAGGGTCCAGATAGTGAGATGATGCCCATAAGCAGAAATGCTTCCACTTCATAGCATAAGTGGAGCGAGTGGAGGGCTTCCTCACCAAGATGAGGACGTCCGCCACCTCCTGGGAGACCCCATACCTTGATTTTACTACGTCTGGAGCCAAGCATGAAGGTGCAAAGATCTGAGATCTGGATGGACCAACATGCCCCAGTCCTGGGACAGCAACTGCGAGCATATTGGCAGTGGAACTGGAGGTTCTGAAGACAACCGCTGAAGTAGTGGGAACCAAATCTGCTGAGGCAACAAAGGGGCGATCAGAATCATCCGAGCCCCCTCGGCCTGTATCTTCAACAGTACTCTCCAGTTGAGAGGGAAGAGAGGAAAGGCATAAAGAAACCTCCCTTCCCAACAGAGGAACAAAGCATCTGGCCAGAAAACACCAGGCGTGGGCCCTCGTGAGCAGAAAGTTGGCAGTTTGGCATTGCGTGGGAACGCAAAGAGGTCCAACTCTGGACGACCCCATGTGTCGAACAGCTGGTCCGCTACAGGTTGTAGTAACTCCCACTCATGCTCCTTGGACTGAGACCTGCTTAGGCTGTCTGCCAAGTCATTTAGGATGCCTGGAACGTGCACTACGGACAAAGAGATGTGACGCTCCAGCGCCCAGTACCAGACTCTCATCGCCTCCCTGCATAGGGGGTAGGAGTGCGTTCCCCCTTGCTTGTTGATGTAAAAAATGACCACCATGTTGTCCGTCTGAACTAGGAGAGAGCCTGGGACAAGGTCCTCTTGGAAGGTGTGCAGCACAATGAGGACTGCTTGTATCTCCAGGACATTGATGTGGAGGTTGTGCTACTCTGGGGACCAGACCCCTTGTGTTTGGCGGGCCCCTAGGTGTGCCCCCCATCCCAAATCTGACGCATCCATCATTAGGGTCTGATTTGGGGGCTCCTTATGGAAAGGGACCCCTTTCTCTAGATTGAGGGGGTCCAGCCACCAAAGTAGGGTCCTCTTGACCGTCTCTGTGACTTTGACCATGTGATCTAAGTCATCTGAGCATTGATCCCACTGCACCCTGAGCATCCACTGTGGGACTCTCATGTGGAGGAGGGCCAAAGGAGTGACAGGGATGGCCGCCGCCATGTGCCCCAGAAGTCTGAGTAAGGTCCTGGCCTAGATCTGAGGGGTTACTAGGACTGATCCAGCTATCTCCCGCAGGCAATAACCCCTCTCTGGAGGTAGAAAAGCCATGCCCTGGATTGGGTCCAGGACCGCCCCAATGAAGACAAGTCTTTGGCTGGGCTCCCAGGAAGACTTTGGATGGTTCAGGATGATCCCCACCTCTCAGAACACAGTATAGGTGTCTCCGAGAGCCTGAAGGAGGTGTGTCCTTGACGGGGCCGCAAGCAGCCAATCATTGAGGTAAGGGAAGACATAATGTCCTTGGCGCCTTAGAGCCGCAGCTACCACTGCCAAGCATTTGGTGAAGACTCAAGGAGTGGAGAAGAGGCTGAACAGAAGAACCTGAAACTGATAATGCTCCCCCTGGAAGTGGAACCTCAGGTACTTCCTTGGGGGGGGAGACCCCGAGGTGCATGTACGCATCTTGCATGTCTAGGGAGCAGAGCCAGTCTCCTTGGTGCAGCAGAGGAATAAGACTTAGAAGGGTCACCATCCTGAACCTTTGGTACTCTATATAGTTGTTTAAGGAGTTGAGGTCCAGGATGGGCTGAAAATCTTGCGTCTTTGTTGGAACTAGGAAAAAATGGGAATAATATCCCTTTCCCCGCTGTCACAGAGGGACCGGTTCTATCGCCCTTTTTCGCAAGAGGGCCTGAATCTCTCCTTCTATGAGAGATATGTGAGGAGGATATCTTAAGGACCTTGGTGGAGTATCTGGGGGAATTTCAGTGAACTCCAGCGTATGTCCCCTCCTTATAATGTCTAGGACCCACTGGTCCGCTGTAATAGAGCTCCAACCCTTCAGGTGAAGGGAGAAGTGACCCCCTACTGCCTCCCCTGGAACTTCCTCTGGAGGAGAGGAGGGTCAGGAGTGAGTCATTGGGTGGAGCCGGAAGTGGGCAGAGAGGCTTGGGAGGACTTGGGGCCTCGAAAAGGAGCCCTCCAGATTGCTGGTTACTGGCTTTCCTTCTGAAGCCACCTCTCTGGCCCTGTTGGTTTCCATGGGCTTGAGCACCTGAGGGCTTACGAAATGGCCATTGTCTCACTCATTTCTGGTCCCCTCAGCACATCTGCCTGACAGACCAGATAGATTTGCATGACTCCTGGAGATGAGAGATAAGAGACTCCATCTCCTGTCCAAAAAGGACGGAACCCTGGAACTGAGGTCCCGGATTCCGGACTGCAAATCCCGTTGAAATCCTGAGACTCTCAACCAGGCATAGCGCCGGAGGAAGACACCTGATGCCATTGCTCTAGCCGCCGTATCTGCAGTGTCGTACGAGGCACGGAAAACATGCGTGCCTACATCCGAGCTAGATTTTAAGATGTCCAGAAGCTCCGTCTTTTATGCAGAGTCTGGCAAGGCATTGGCTAGTGCCTGCCCTCTCTCCCACAACGCATTCTGGTACTGGACCATATGCGTGAGAATGTTGAGGGATCTAATGGAGCCGGTGGAGGCAGAGTAGACCTTCTTGCCCACCTGATCCAAGTAGCAGGATTCTGGGTCAGGAGGCTGGAAGCTTAGGTGCTTAGGCTGCTTGGACTTGTCGTGAGCAGCCGTAATGACAGAAGAGTCCTCCTGAGGGGGTTCCACCAGGAGAGGCCTATCCCTCAGGGCTCTATACAGCCTATCTGACTTTTTTGGAACAGCCTGGACTGAGGCTGGATGCTTCCAAGTTATCCTGGTGAGATCTTGGAAGGTGTACACTAAAGGAGGCACCCACTAGACGCTTGGGCTCCTTTTGCCTCAGGTAATGGGCCAGTCGACAGTGTTCCGGATCCAGTGCTCTGTCTCCCATGCATTGGAGGCCTGGATGTGCCTCATGACATCCATAAAGTTTGGATCATAAGGAGGTGAGCAGGATTGGTCCTTCTCCCCCAGGGAACCCCTGAGAGGGATGAGGAAGCAGAAGAAGGAGTAGATGACCTGCTACTCGGCCTAGAACGGTCTGAGCTGCTTTTGGGACTCCCTTCACTCGAGCATCAGTAGCTACCAGACCAATGTTGGTCACAGGACCGGCACCGGCTGTGGGACCGACGACGGAACAATGACTGACGGCCTGGGGACCGGCGTCAGGAGTGGGAGCGGGCCCACCTGGGACAGCGGGATCAGCTCCTGGGCCAACACAGGGACTGACGACAGCTGCCCGACCGAGAAGGGTGCCGACGACAGTCTTGAGACTGGGAACAGGAATGCACCTTCGAGGACAGGCGAGGTTGCGGCCACTCGGGGGTCTTCCACAGAGAAGGAGCGGGAAGGCCCTCGGGTTCAAGGTTGTCAGGCCGGTCAGTATCCAGCATCGGGTCCGGCTTTGGTGGAGACTACTCTTTTTTCACCTGATTCCACCAGAAGGTGAAAAGCTCCTGCAGTTCCTCCTTGTTAAAGACCGTGGCTGCAGAACCGGGAAAGGGAGCTGGGGAAGCCAGAGGATCCGGTATGGCATGGGAGGGTGAACCCCCCACATTGCCCTGTGAAGTGGAAGACCTGGGAGTCACTGAGGTTGCCCCTACCGTAGGGGTGTCTTCCATTAGAGTAGCCTCTACCAGCATCTGTACAGGGTCCGAGGTCGGTTTTGCAGGAGGCGGTGCTGGGGTAACTTTCTCACCTGGTGGCTTGCCCACATCGGGCAAGGCTGAGACCTTCTTAGGCAGGGCCGTAGCTTGTGCCGAAGAGGCCTGGGAGGTAACCTGTTGTGGAGCCACCTTTGGTTTGGCTGGCTTCTCCCTCGACATTCCCGCCTTGGCCGGTGTCCGTTTCTTGGTGGGAGGGCTTGGCACTCTAGAGCCTTCTGGGCACATGCGATGGTCCCCCAAGCCCGAGGAGGAAGAGGCCTTCTTGGGGGATGAGTGAGAGCAGGACTGAGACTGGGAGTGGTGATGGGACCAGCTACAGTCCTTGTCATGGCGGTGCTTGCTCTTGTCCCGGTACTTGCCCCCCCCCCCGAGGTGTGCAGGACATCCATTTTCTGCTCCATGAGATGGGCTTTTAGGGCCTTCAGGCGTCTGATCCTTGTCCTGCTTGTGAAGCCCTTGCAGATTTTGCAGGCCGTGCTATTGTGGTCTGGGCCCCTGGCAAAAAACATACTTGGTGTGGCCATTTTTTGAAGGAATCTGGCAGCCACAGTCACACTTATTCTTCTTGGAGCCAGAGGAAGAGACCGACAACGGTGACAACATGCGCTGAACTTAAGTCGGAGGAGATGAAAAATCATCGAAAACCCGACGAAGAAAAAGTTTCTTCTTGATTTTCTTCTTTATGTTCATTTTGCTGGATAGCTGAATAGCCAGGAACTTCCCCAACGTGAGCGGGTTGTGGCGGGAAAAGAACTGGGGTGGAGCTGAGTCCGCCCCTTTTATACCGTGACTGACGTCGGGGTGGAGCCGACGTCAGGGGGTGGTCCCTGCTGGGTACGGCTAGATGAGAATTGTTCCGGTAGGTCCTAAGGCCTGCGGCATTAGTACTAATGGTTATAGCCTGCTGCAAGAGCTCCCACTCGAAATAAGATCCGGTGTTGTAATGGGACTGCCAGCTACTCAAGCAAGAGGCAGGTACAGATGCAATTTGCATCCTCTGTTGCTGGGAGCGCTGGGGTAGAGAGCGACACCAAAGAAATACCTCTGGCTCTAGGTCCTCCTTTACATATGGTCGGTATGGGTGGGGGGCACAGTGTTGCAGCAAGGAAAAGGCTCTCCCCCCACCCCACACGATTAACAACTGTAGATTTCCAAATCCATTTGTAAGCGGTATCGTTGAGGCAGAAACTATTGTTGGGGGGCTCACCCCCATGGCCACTGGTTCCTTTATGTAAAATAAAGCAGAAGGGTACCTAGAGTTCCATTAAATGAGAGGAGGCTTTCCCATCGCACACAGGACTAAAGTCGGCAAAATTTTGGGAAATGGCATCTACCCCTCTGGAGCTATTTGGTATGTTCCAGCACCAGAGGGAGAGAATATATATATATATGTATACATAGAGAGAGAGAGAGAGAGAGAGAGTTTATCCCCTCCAATCTCAAATCCATGAATCCATGTGCCCCATCAAGAAACTTGTCTTTAAAGATATTTTTACAACTAAAAGACTCGGGCCCCAGACCTGAGGGTACCTGTGACCAATGTTATACAGATCTGGGGAAAGTGTTCAGTCCGGCCCTGAGCATTGAAATGATTGTAGCAACTCTTTAATATCCCATAGCATGTCCGCTCCCTGCTGCTTTCGGGTCTGCCTCGCTGCTGCTACTTTCCATGTGGATTCCATGAGAGTCTGTTCCTCCATTGGTGGCGTTGATCTACTGGGAAGAGGGACGATGATAGCCCTTCTACCTAGTGCCTGTATGACCTCTTCTAGAGTGGCAAAGCTCTGTAGGTCCTCTAGAAACATCACAAGTTAGGCTGGATACAGTGTCTGAAATTTCAATTGCTGGGCTTGGAGTACTCGGGAGTATGGAGCCATATGCCCTTCTGTCGGCTGCTGCTGCTGGTGAGTAATCATTGTCAAAAAAAAGACAGGTATTCTTGTATTGAACATGCTTGAGATACCAGGCCCTGAGGAGCATTTTATGATTTGTAGAAAAGCTCAGGAATTTCACCACAACAGAGCGCAGCCTCTCACTCTTGTTCTGGGGCTTCAGAGTCAGCACTCTGTGCACCCGCTCAACGTCTCCAGGTCCAGTTGCAAAAGGTTCCCTAGGAGAGCATCGAGAAAGGCCCCATGTCCCGGCCCTCCTCCTCCTCAGGTATTCCATAGATACAGACATTGTTTTGTCAGGAGTGATTTTCAAGATCATCACATTTGTTGATTAGTTGTTTGTGCTCTGTCATGAGGTGTACTACCACACATTCCAGGCGATCCATATGTAAATCTAGTTGCATCTGGTGAGTTTCCAACTCAGTGACTTTACTGTTGACACTGGCTATTTCGGCTGTAAGTTCGGTCCTGAAGGTGCGGACCTCTGTCTGCAAGTCCTGTAGTTAAGCAAGTATAGTTGCATTGCTGGGTTGTGTAACTGGAAGTCGGGGGCTCTACCATTGTGGTAACTGTAGCGGGGCCCTTCTGGCTCTCAGCTGGTAATCCGGTTGAACCTGTTGTTGGGGTGTTTTGAGTTTTCTTTTTTCTACTACCCATCTATTGTCTGGGCTCCTGTCCAGTCAAAAAAGCAAGTTTGTTATGTAAAAGGTGGCATTTAACGAGCTGGTAGGGAACTGATTATGGGAGCCCCTGAATTGGTGCTGCATGTCCTTGGCCGATGTCACCGGAAGTCCGCTGACAATGATTCTGTAACAGTAGAATGCTCTGCCTGACCTCACAGCTAATGGGGAATGAGAAATAGCGATATCGGCACCCTCTGGTGGTGAGAAGCAGATAGTGCTGTGGTAACAGCAGAACACTCAGTCACATGTCTCTGTTAATGGGATTGAGGAATAGGAACATTAAAGGTCTCTAGTGGTTAGAAGCTGATGGTACTACCATAACAGTAGAAAGACATGTCTGACCTGTCAGCATTTAGGGACTGGGGAATAGTGACAACAAAAGCCTCTAGTGGTACGAAGCTGATAGTGATTCTGTAACAGTAGAATGCTCTGTTTGACCTCTCGGCTAATGGGAATTGAGTAATAGTGACCATACCTCTCAAGTGTCCCTCATTACGAGGGACATACCTCATTTTGCCCCTTAAAATCACTCTGTCCCTCATGGAAAAGGTGCTGCCCACACAGCAGATGTGCTGTAAATTCAAACTTTAAAGCAGAAACCTCTCAATATTCTAAAATACTAAATCCAAAATAAACTTTGTACAGATAAACACTATGGTTTTCACAATGTTCTGAGCCTGTATCTCCATGTTTGAGGATGTGTCCCTCATTCTGAGGGTCTGTGTCCCTCATTGTCCCTCATTTTGAGTGTCCAAAAATATCCATGTCCCTCATTTCAGTGGCAAAAGGTTGAGAGTTATGATAGTGACATCAGAGCCCCCTGGTCTCGAGAATATGATAGTACTCGTAACTATGGTAATGGTAGAAGCTCAGTCACACGTCTCAGCTAATGGGATTGAGGAATAGTAACATCAGAGGCCTCTAGTGGTGCGAAACTGTTAGTGCTAGTGTTAACAGTAGAAAGCTCAGTCTGAACTCTGAGGCAGATGATACAAACATACTATTTGCCAGCGGATTAGGCCTTACGGTCTATCGAGTCTGCTCAAACTTTAGATCCTTAGTTGGGTGCCGAGGCCCTCCCATCCCTTGTGCTCCAGAAACCCCTATCATCCATCTCCACCCCCCTGGGACAGGCCATCATCTGATACATCCACTTTCTGTGTCTGTCCCACCCTCTCTTGAAGCCCTCCACTGTGGATCTCTGAACCAGCTCACCAGGCAGTGCATTCCAAGGGTCCACCACCGCAGTGAAAACCTCCTCCTCTTTTCCCTCACCCTTCCACCTTCCAACTTCAAACCATGCCCTCTGGTGATACCTCCCTGCTTTAGTCTAAAGATCCCCTCCATGTTTACCCTATTTATTCCCTTGAGGTACTTGAAGACCTCAATCATGTCCCCCCTGTCTCTCCTCTCCTCCAATGAAAACAGGCAGATCTCCTCAAGTCTGTCCTCATACGTCAAATCTCCTAGCCCTCGTATCATCTTAGTTGCCCTCCTCTGTACCCTCTCGAGGAGCTGTATGTCCCTCTTCAAGTGTGGTCTCCAGTACTGTACACAGTACTCAAGGTGTGGTCTAACCAGTCCATTGTACAGCGGCAGAATCACTTCCTTGCTCCTAGAGGTGATCCCCCTTACGATGCATCCCAACATCCTGTTTGCCTTGCTAGCCGCTCTCCTGCACTGCTCAGAGTTATTCATACATGCAGCCAACATGACCCCTAGGTCTTTTTGGCCTATTGAGGCCTCCAGCGCCTCCCCTCCCAGGGTGTACCTGTGTTTAGGGTTTCCCCGACCAAGATGCAACACCTTGCACTTGGTGATATTGAAATTTAATTTCCATGTGTGAGCCCAGCTTCCAGGGTGTCCAGGTCCCTTGCAGGACCAACCTCCCTCTTCTCCCTCAACTACTGCTCCCATCTTGGAGTCATCCGCGAAGAGACTCATTTCACACCTATACCCTCCCTGATGTCCGATATGTATGCATTAAACAGGATCGGACACAGGATCGAGCCCTGCGGTACCCCACTACCAACCTCTCTAGGGTTCGAGAGCTCCCCACAGACCACTACTCTCTGGGTGCATCCAACTAACCAGTTTTCAATCCATCTGACCATCAAAGGGCCTACTCCTAACCCCATCAGTTTCTCCACCAGACCATTGTGGGGAACAGAGTCAAACGCCTTGCTGAAGTCCAAGAATAATACATCCACAGGCTTTCCCCTGTCCAGTTCTGATGTTACCCATTCATAGAACTCCACAAGATTGGTTTGACATGATCTACCTGGCACAACCCATGTTGCCGACTATCCAGACCTCCCACCTCCTCCAAGTACACCCCCAATCGTTCCTTTAGTATACTCTCCATTAATTTTCCCACCACCGAGGTCAAGCTGATGGGTCTATAGTTACCTGGTACTTCCCTCGACCCCCCTTTATGGATTGGCACCACATGTGCCTCTTGCCAATCCCTAGTTACCCTCCCTGTCTCAAGTGACCTGTTGAAGAGCTCCGCCAGGGGTGCAGCCAGTATGTCTGCCAATTCCCATAGTACTCTCAGATGAATGCCATCCGGCCCAGGAGATTTGTCTTTCTTTAGGGCCTTGAGGGCTAACCACACCCTTTTGGTGGAGACAGCATCATCCAACCCCTCCACCTTACTGGCCTTTTTATCCTTATCCAGATGTGACACCCCTTGGGTACCTCTCCCTCCCTCTTGCTCCATTTCTGTTGCTCCCCTGATCCCACTTACTGCCGCTTCTATCCCCTTTGTGCCTTGCTTTGTAGATATCCCATCCCCCTCCCTAGTGAACACAGAGGCAAAGTACTCATTAAATACCTCTGCCTGGTCCCTCGCCTCTTCCACCCACCCTCCTTCTGATCTCAATCTGCTGAGATGGCCCTTAGTTTTCTCCACTCCCAATGCACGGAAGAACCCCTTTTCCTCTCCATGTATCCCCTGTGCCAGCCGCTGCTCTTTACTGGACTTTGCTCCTCTCACCATACGGGTGACTTTTCTAGATGCAAGATGGTACATTTCCTTATCCCTATCCCCTCTTGCTGTTTTATATTATTTGTAGGCCGCCTTCTTTTCTCTGACTGCTACCTGTACCTCACTGGACCACCAGCATGGTTTATGTGACCTTGCTCCCTTACGTTTCAACTTAGCGCAGATCCTTACTGCCTCATGAAGTCCCCGTTTTATGACCTCCCATCTCCTTTCCACACTTGTCATTGATGTAATCCCCTTCAAGTGATCCTTGAGAATATTTCCCATGCCCACAAAGTCTGCCCCCCTGAACTCCACTGCCAGTGTCCTAGATCTCACCCCCCCGCCCCCATGCTTATTTGGAACCAGACAGTATTGTGGTCGCTCCCAGTCAGGGGGTCCTGTACAACCAGGTCCCTTACCAGATCCCCATCTGCCAGAACCACATCCAGGACATGCCCCTCCCTTGTAGGCTCCTTCACATGCTGTGTTAAGAACACATCCTGGAAGCCGTCCAGCAGCCTCTGCTCCTTGGCCACCTTAGAGGACATGGTTCCCCAGTTAGTACCTGGCATATTAAGGTCCCCCATCAACACCACTCCTTCCCCTTTTGGTCCACACTGGGCAATGATGTTGTCCAGCAAGCCATCCTCTAGAACATCACTCATCCCAGGGGGTCTATATACTACACCCAGCTTGGCCTTATCTCCTGCTGGGGATCGTAAGGTGACCCATAAGGCCTCCACGTTTCTCTCTGCCTCTTCTACCCTAGCAATTTCTGTCATCTCTAATGAACATAGCCACTCCACCCCCTCTGCCCTCCTTTCTATCCTTCCTAAGCATAGCTGCACTTGACGCTTAGGTCCCAGTCATGGTTTTTGTTGGCCTAATCGCCTCAGTGACCGCCGCCACATCCACCCCCGAACAGCATGGCCTAGAACTCTGGCAACTTGTTTCCCAAGCTCCTGGCATTTACTAACACCATCCCCCACCCCTTATCCTTGATCCTCTTTGTCGAACCCCACCCAGATTCCTTATACTTCCATCCTCCCTCTGCTCCTCCTGAAACCTCCACCCCAAGTCTGTTTCCCCCCTCCCCCCTTGGGCTTGAAGGCTACTCCCCTCATCTGGAGGAGAGGGCTTCTGGATGAGGCAGAACTTAGTTGTTTTTGTTAAATTAAGGGAATTCAAATTTTTGGGCGTACATTAAAGTAAAGGGAAAAATGGATGCCATTCAAAAAATGTTTGAGTGTAAAGATATGGCCTTGGCAATACAAACTAGCTTTTTACACTTACGAAGTGGTCTGTGTCTGAAGACTATAGTAGCTGAGAAAACCATGAATTGTGCTGTAGCTTAAACAGCTTAGCAAGGTCATTAGCCAATTACACACACATACATTACATGTATATTTCCAAGCAATGTATCCACCAGAAGGTATATGCAGGCTAGGCCTAAAGCCAAAGTCTAACTGCTAGACTGCTTCAAATATTATAATGTTTTCTAGTGTATTGTAAATATATGCTTAGTTAAATTATTTGCATAGGTTCTGCACAGGCACACTGCCTCCCCTCTGTATCTCACTGTATGCTGCACATTCAGGGACAGTGTCTTTTCATATAAATCTGGATTTGTGTTATCACACTGTATTTATCTGTACTGTATAGCTGTTACTGCATATTCTGCTTTGTTATGTGTTATGTATTCTGTATTTGGACGAGAAGCATTTGGAAATAAGTCTATGACTCAAAGGATTGTAACTCCGATATCTTACAAATAAATAAAATAAAAATAAATAAAATAAATAAATACATACATACATACAAACAAACAGACATACATTCACACACACACACATACACACACACACATGTATACACACACATACAGTACATACACACACACACACACACACACACTTAGGAGGGTAAAGAAGACCAGTGGTCTATCAAGTTCCTCTCTCTCACTGGCTCAGTGTGAATACCCTCTCTCCCAATTTTATTCTGGACAAAGTATTTGCGTTTACCCATTATATGAATACTTATAGACAACACTAGCTTGCGAGTCATGTTGTTTGTTTTTGATTTTCACAAATTGAATTTTGGTTCCAGGACAATGCCAGGGGTCTGGAGTACCACATCACATCAGAGTTTGCCAAATTGTACCAGTTCCTCCGTGACAAGGAAGAAAGGCTGATCCAGCAACTGAAAGAGGAAGAGGCAGGGATTCTGAGAGAGATGGAGGAAAACCTGAAAAACATTCAAGAGGAGACCGTTGCCATCCAGAGGACAATATCTGATTATCAGGCATGGCTGGGACAGCAGGAGTCAGATGCTATTTCCCTACTTAAGGTTAGAGAACTCAAAAACAGGTCAATTTAGGTTGGCAGATAGCATAGCGGGTAGCATGTCACATTTCTGTCACATGCTACACACTGAGTAGTGTGTTGCACTCCCTGTGCTGGTGACCCATTTTCAGGCGTGAATTCAGGAGCTGGATCAGGCAGGTCAAGGGCTGGGGAGGATCTGCCATGACAACGCTCGTAGCTCAGGGAGGGAAGGTGTAAGGTTCTGTTGCTCTGGCGACCCCTGCTGTGGGTCAGGAGCTTGCTGCCCCACATGAGATATCAGCAACGTGATGAGACTGTCTGTGGACTGTACCTAACATCAGGGGAGGTGGGAAGGGTGAAAAATCAGAGTAGAAAATGTCGGGGCCAGGCAGAATGATGCCCAGTCACTGCATGTTCCATGGCATTACTCTGGCAAGGCCATCTGGATGTGGACATGGGGGGGTGGTCTTCCATTCCTGGTTTTGCCAAAGGAGGGGGAACTCCAAGGGGGATTAAGGCTGCTACGTCCTGAGAGAGAGAGAGAGAGAGAGAGAGAGAGAGAGAGAGAGAGAGACAGATGGTTACCAGCCAGGTGGGGTGGAGGTGGTTCCACAGGGGAGAAAAACCTTGATACATAAAGAAAAGGTCCGTTTAGTTAATTTTAGTTAGATATGTACCATATATAATGGTGTACAAGTCAACCTAATGAAATGGTCACCCCTATTTCCCAGTGATTTTAGCAGATTTATACCTCAAATATAGGTCCACCCCCACCCTCCCATTTTACTATGCTTATTGTACTGTTAAACCATATAGGGTACCCATCAGGGTACCTTTTTTAAATGTTTCTTTTCTGAGCCATTGATTGAGGCTGTCACACACAGAGAAAAGGTTTGCTAGTAGTTAATATAAATTGGGACATTTATTTATTTTAGTCTTTGATAACTGGGTAAAGCCCACTAGGCACAAGTGCCTGTTTTCAGGGGTGATCTGGGAGCACTGGGTGGTTAAGTGACTTGCTCAGAGTCACACAGTATGCAAGTGGAGGTTGTGAGAATCAGATTCAGGTCTGGTCTGCTGGATGTATCAAGCTCGTTCACACCTCGTTCCTCTAACCTCTAGGTTATACTGCCAGCCCATTTCAAACATAAAACAAAGTGGTTCTTTACGTCTTGGACTAGCGCATAAGTTGACTTAGCATATAGATCGAGTAAATCCTATACTGCAGCAATTAAAAACTCTGTGGGTAAGTCTCCCTCACATATAAGTTGAGTCCCAAATCTTTAGTGCCTACTTTGGCACTAGAAACTCGACTTATACCAAGTATGTATGGTAATTAAAGAATTATGAAATCAGGACGAGGGTCATCATCTTTGGATGAGACAACAGCAGGATAATAAACCACACTTTAAGCTCCACCCTAGCCACACCCCTTTATTGTGATGATTGAGTACACTGCTTTGTATCCAAACCTACTTGTAATGCCAGAGAAGATAGTAATTGAGCAGTAAAAGACCATACTTAAAGTAGTAGTCCACCCAGAATTTGCAAAAAAACATGTTATGCAGAGTGTTTTGATATATATGTTAAGTCCTAGTGTGTCCTTCCGTCTGTCTACTATTAGGAGTTTTTCCTAAATTAGCCTGCTAGCTGTATGGTAGTTTTACGACCCCTTGGGATCTCCATCACAAAAAGGTTTATTGGCTTTCGTTCTCCTAAGATGCATCCTGTCTCGTGTGACAGTGATGTTGCCAGGCCCTTAGATTTAACATGTGCACTGATTTAAAATCAGTTTAAAATCAGTTCACTTATCCAGGGAGCACAAATGGCAAAAGTTACAGTTTAGCAGATACCTGAGAGCAAGCTAACTGGGGTTTCTGTAAGACAACAGCTACTAAATTGCTCTAATTCACTATTTTTGTTTTCTATGTGCATCAGGTCTAGCTAGCAGGGGTGTTTTAATTTTAAAACTTTTAATTTTATCAAACTATACACAACCATAAAATCACAGAAACTGTCCAGATCATCAATGCTATAATTAATAAAGACTCTAGCTGTTTTCTTACAGAACCCCCACTCAGTTAGAGGTCAAGTATTGCTAAACTGTAAATGTAGGTATCAGCATTCTATTAGCAATTAGTGCTGATTTTGCTCTGTGACAAGATATATATATATATATATATATATATATATATATATATATATATATATTTTTTTGCAAATGAAGTGTGTGGTATGAAGATGCAGCCTAGAAACTGCAAAATACTTTCAAGTCAGCTTTTCTCCTGCCTGTGGTATGGCATGAAAGCAACAGGATGACAGTGACTATTCCAGCTACACATTTGATCCATGTTACAATGGTTCCCTGCACTACACATTTAGTGTATCACACTTTTTCAAATAATAAAACAAATATTCTCCCAACTAAATAACTCACACATACATATTTTTATACTTTATTAAAAAGACACTTCACATTTGTAACAAAAAAAAAAAACAAAAAAATAAATAAATGAAAGTCATGTCACAGTTCCTTCCAGTAGAATGATGGTACCTACATTTACGGTTTAACAAATATTTGAGAGCTGAGTAGGTGTTCTGTAAGAAAACAGCTACAGTCTTTACTAATTATAGCATTGATGATCACAACCTTAACTGTATCTTCAGGCACATAGCTAGTAGAGATGAAAAAGTGCTCCTCCCCCTTTATAGTGCCTTGGTAGGCCACATCTGGAGTATTGCATTCAGGTTTGGTCACCACAGAATAGGGAGGACATTAACTTGTTGGAAGGGGTGTAAAGAAGACTTACTAGATCAGTTAAGGGACTAAACAACAAGACATATAGGGAGAGGTTGGTTTCTCTTAATTTATATTCCTTATACTACAGAAGACTAAGAGGTGACCTATGTTTACTTTTTAAATTAATGGAAGACGATAATCTCCTAGCTGAATTAGGTTTTAAGTACAATCTGGGTAGGGTTAGTACCAGAAAGCACGATAGGCAGCTTCTTCTCCCGACTTGGAACCATAATCTGCGTAAATACTGGTACAGTCACAGGGTTGCTGGAGTTTGGAATGACCTCCCATTGGATATAGTGGATAGTTTAACTATAAATAACTTCAAGAATGGGTTGGATAGATATTTTGGGGACAAGATATTTCAATTTTAAAATTTGGGATATGCAAGCTTTAAAGGACATCTCTCTTCAAGCTTTATCTTGCCTATGAAACCTACGATCTGGGGCAATTTCTATGCTTTTTATTGTTATCTGTAGTTTGATGTAATAACATTTTAAAATGAAAACACTACTGCTAGCTAGACCTGACACACACCAAAATCATAAATAATGAATTAAAGCTATTTAGTAGCTGTTTTCTTACAGAAACCCCAGTTAGCTAGCTCTCAGGTATCTGCTAAACTGGAACTTTTGCCATTTGTGCTCTCTGGATAAGAACAATTACAAAGCTCTGCTGCTGGGAACTGATTTAAAAGCAGTGCATATGCTAAATCAAAGGGCCTGGCTACATCACTGTCACATGAGACAGGGTACATCGTAGGAGAAAGAAAGCCAATAAACCTATTTGTGATGGAGATCCCCAGGGGTCGTAGAACTACCATACAGCAAGCAGGCTAATTTAGGAAAAACTCCTAATAGCAGACAGAGGGAGAACACACTAGGACTTAACATACATATCAGAACACTCTGCATAACATATGTTTTTTTGCTAATTCTGGGTGGACTACTCCTTTAAATGCAAAGTGGAAAACATTAGGGTCATTTGCTGCTTTTGGTCTTTTTTCCCCCTCAATTAAATTTTATTATATACCAAACTAATACCTGCAGTACATGAAGCATAAAAAAAAATGTAATCTAATTAAAAAAAAAAACTGAAACTAAAATCACAACAAACTGTCTAAAAATACTTTATATAAGATTTCAATATTTGCTAGTTCTTTAAAATGCATGTTTAACTGCTGATCATTTTGGACTGTTTCACTGGCATCAAATTTGTGAAAATTGTTACCTATGTACCTGTATGGACTTGGACACCTTTGAGAAAGGGCTTTTGAGCACAAAGGTCTTCAGAATACAACAAACAAACAAGCAAACTTATTTGGTTTGGGCTCGTAATCCACTTGCGCCATTTTTATTTAGTCTAAGTGGGATTAGACATGGTAGACAGTAGGGATGGGAGAACCACAAAAGTTCTGAGATCCTGAATGGTTCTTATAAACCAGGAACATTTCTGATAGTTATCCATCCCTTATTAGAACTTGAGAAGCTTTTAATAGTAATGTGCCCAAACTGTTTTAATCATTATTTCCACCCATAAGATTTTGTCAGTGAAGGACAGGAATCTAAAAACAAGCGGAAGGGGTACTACAGTAAATATAATGTGTCATACAGCTGGTTAGCACCCCTTGTGACACACAACTGTGAGCTTTAGCACTTAATAAAGGTCATGTTAGGGCTGCCCCCCCCCATTGTCTAAGGCTATCAGATGGCAGGACGTCCAAGGGGGAGGGGGCAACCATAGCAGAAGCCTGTACCTGGATTGACTGCATTGGTACTACCTGGTCCAGTATGGACACAGAGCAGGGCACCGGTTCTTCCAGGGTGCTGGGCTAATGGGGAAGAAGGGTGTTAGTTGCCATACAGTTCTGAATGAGTGAATGTCCACAACAGCTTAAAAGAATAAGAAAATCCATTTAATCTTGCAACTGGTCACTCCGTAGAACATAATAGTTCATACAGGGGGAGTAGCATTTTCTCCTGGAATGAGGTGGTTTCACTGTCTGATTAGTGCACTGCAGAAACAGTTGGTTGGGATGATCATTACAAGCAACACACTTTTCAGAGCCAAAATGGCTTTACTATATGGCAACAAATTCTATGCCGCTATGGCCACATTACTGAGGCTGCAACTTTCTCTCTCTCTCTCTCTCTCACTCTTAGAACTTGGGTACCAACCTGCATTGTGGAAACCCCCAAAATAAGTCATGGCTTGGACTTATTTCTTCCAGGGCTCCCATACTTACCCAGCGGTGGCACCTCAAATTCCCGAATTATGGCACCCTTCTTTTCTCCAGACCAGCTTGCTCCCTCGTGAACTCCTGGATGGCCGTTACTCACTCCACCCAAGGTGATTATCCCAAAAGACAGATGGCAACACGTCCCCAACAATGGTCATGAGTCCTTCAACTTCCTGTGGGTCTCCCTACCTTCAGTCTCCGTTCATAGATGGCTCTGCACTTCAGAGACTGCTCCTGCCACTCGAACGGGCACTCAACTCTTGGTGGGGAAATGGGCAATCATTCCTGCTTCTCCCATCTCTCCCACACTAGTGTCCAACCCTGGCAGGGCTCAAGCTGTCACTTCAGGCACTCCTTTCTGGAACCACATGGGCATGGCCTGTGGGCCGGGGTGGGCAATCGCCCCCACTCTGTCCACGCTCTATGCTGCCCACTCCTGGTCTCTCTCTCTCTCCCTGGATCTCAGTCTTCCACTCTCCCTCTTCTCTCTGCTCTTCCACCAAATTAAGCAATATACCTGACAGAGTGTGGGTTATGGTGGGATTTACCCATGCCTGGTGTGTTATTTGGTCACGAGGTCACAGGCCGAGTGAGCAAAACACATCAGACATGGGTAAATCCCACCATAACCCACACCCTGTCATGGGATATTGCGATTATACAATGTCCCCTGTATTCTCTGCAAGAAACATTAAGGGAAAACCCTTTTTTTTGCCAATTTTAATGATTTTTTTTTAAAATGTATTCTTGTGCCACAAAATAGAGTTCCTTGTTGCTAGGGAGAATTTTGAGGATAACTCCCCCCCCCATGTGTAGACAGGAATGTTAGTTTATCTTTTTTTTTATATGACATTTAAGTATGTGGCAGAGAGAAGCATTGGGAGACTGATGTGTGAAGGCATGAAAGAGATACAGACAGGTCCTATTTAGTAATTTGTTTGGGCTGGTAAATGGGGTGACTGAGCTGCATTTTTTTAATGGAATCAGGAGTGTGGGGAGGCAGGAGAGAGATGTGGAGGTCCAACAGAGATTGCCTTTTTTGGGGCAAGATCTAAGGAAAAAAATGAAATGCCATTTCTTTTGTAGGTAAAACTGGAGAGGCGGAACTCTGGTAATGCAACTATAGGGTGGCATTTCAGAAAGACAGAGTGGAACGCGTGCGTGGCTACTGGGGTTACAGTTCTGGTAGTGATGTGGACTGACACTGTCGGTCGGTACTGCTACTGTGTTCGTGTTTTTATAATATGGCTAGAAAGACAACAAATTTAAAAATTAAGATTTATGTGGCTAGGTAATGTCATGGGCGAGCTGACGGATGCGCAGGAGGGTGGGCTGAGCTCCTCCAATACCACAGTCTCAGGATTAAACACAGAATAAAGGCAAAGCTGGTGAGTTATTAAGCAAATTGCATTTGGAGCATAAAGTGCTGTTTCTTGTAGGGTGGTGAAATTTAAGTGGTCCTTGGTGAGTAATACACTTTTTATGTTGTCTTGCGCAAGCAACATCTTGTGGTGGTAGGAGAAGTGCAGAAGTGTGTCAGTGTTGGTGAATGCAGGGCACGCTTTAGTAGATGCGTCCCTCATTCCCCAGTTAGCCAGCATGCTAGCGCTGACACAAGAATTATGTAACGTGGACACAACTTGTAAGAAATGGGCTACTGCAATCAGAGACAAGCTTGTCATGCAGCGGCACAGATGACACGCCTCCAGTACGTGCCTTTTCTGGTGAAACATTTCAATAAATGTGGCAGCTCCTGTGGTCTGCCACACAATCCCCAGAAAGTTGACTTCAGGGGTGCCCAATCCCTCTGTCAGCATGCCCCCCCAGTTCAGTTTGTTTGCCGATGGGGTGCCCAGTCCCCGTTGGTATAATGTATCCCCACCACGCCTAATTTGTTTGCCAATGGGGGTGCCCAATCCCCATCAGCTTCAGTTCTGCCCAAAACTCATGTGGCACACTGGGAGCCTACCCTAGTGTGTCCAGATGTATTTTTTCGTAAAACCTGTAAATAAAGAAAACATTCACCTGACGTTTTTTTCTTGTCCCTGTAAAAAAGAAAATGGTCCCTTGTTGTCAGGATGCCCTTCCTCCCCCAACCTGCACCCACCCTCTGTGCACCCCACCTCCCCACACACACCCTCACCCCATACTTTCCTCT
The DNA here is from genome assembly GCA_016271365.2 of Neoceratodus forsteri. Taxonomy (NCBI): domain Eukaryota; kingdom Metazoa; phylum Chordata; order Ceratodontiformes; family Ceratodontidae; genus Neoceratodus; species Neoceratodus forsteri. Next base: position 330,683,167 of record JADMNL010000026.1, on the reverse strand, counting down.
GGAGGTCTGGCACGGTGATCTTCAGTGGAGTGGAAGACGTCTGAACTCTTCTAAAGCCAACCGCAAACTGAAGAAAATCACGGTTAGCTGTATAATGGCATCAATTGGGGGGGGGGTTCAACTTAGGTGGATGTCTCAGCCCTTTTTTTGATTTGGCTCCAAATTTTCAACATGGGGTTTGGAACCCCAACTCATGAATACATGCACTGTCATTTTGTTATTTGGTCCCAAAAGGTGATTTCGTGGTCACTATGTGGAATCACCTTTCGGGACCGAGTAATGAAATGACTGCCACTGTTCATGAGATGGGGTCCCAAAAAGCCTATGTTGCAAATTTGGTGAAAAAATTCCAAAAAATGACTGTGTTAGAAGAATGCGTTGCACAGGAGTAATTTTTGTGTCAAGGTTGAGGGGGGACAACCTCACTCTCAACTAACCTTGGATCATGAGTGCTGTGCTACCCATCAAAAAGTAAATTATCAATGGAAAAATACCATTATTTCTATCAACATACCTTTGAAAGCTAATACATACAGGAAAAACACTGAAGACACATAGGAACACAGACTCTGATAGCAGATAAGGACCGCAAGGCCCATCCAGTCTGCCCATTTCTTTTTCTACCTTATGAATGTGCCATTGGTCTTTGCTCTGTCAATGGCCTATCTATTCATACTTATCTGTATTGCTCCCTTATGCCTATCCCATGCCTGTTTGAAGCCCTGCACTGTATTCATATCCACCACTTCCTGAGGTAGGCTGCTCCATGCATCCACCACCCTTTCTATGAAAAAGAACTTCCTCACATTACCCCTTAATCGGCCTCCCTCTAATCTCATGCTGTGTCCTCTTGTCCTGCTGTTTTTCTTATATTGAAACATGTTAGACTCTTTTACCTTGTTAATGCCCTTAAGGTGTTTGAACTTTTCGATCATATTACCTCTCTCCCTCCTTTGCTCTAGGGTATACATATTGAGATCCGTCAATCTGTCCTCATATGTTTTCTGATGCTGTCCTTGCATCATTTTGGTTGCCTTTCTCTGGACTGCCTGAATTTGGTTAATGTCCTTGTGAAGGTGTGGCTTCCAGTACTGCACGCAGTACTCCAGATGGGGCCTAATCAGTGTCTTGTAAAGAGGGATTATTACCTCCCTCTTACGACTTGTGATAACCCTACTAATACACCCCAACATCCCCCTAGCCTTACCTACTGCTTTAGTGGTCTGCTTGGATGATTTCAGGTCATCTGTGATGATGTTGCCCAAGTCTCTTTCTTCCCTTGTGACTGCCAACAACTCCCCTCCCAGCCTATAGGTGGCTTCAGTGTTTCTCTTCCCTATGTGCATGATCTTGCACTTCTTTGCGTTAAACCCCAGCTGCCACTCTTCCGACCATTTTGCCAGTTTATCCAGATCTCTTCTCATTCTGCCCACCCCATCTGGATCATCTACTCTGTTGCAGATCTTGGTGTCATTTGTAAACAGACAAACCTTACCCCTCCAGTCCATCTGCAATGTCACTGATGAAGATACTGAAGAGGACTGGCCCCAGGACTGATCCCTGAGGTACCCCACTTGTGACTTGCATCTCCTCTGACTGTATACCATTTACCACCACTCTCTGTTTTCTGCCCGTCATCCAGTTTGCCACCCAGTTGACCAACTTCTGACCCACCCTGAGCCTAGCCAGCTTATTATTTTTTTTTATTTAGTTTTTGTTGACTGGGTAAGTGCACTAGACAAATCCTGCCTATTTTCAGGCACGACCCGGGGAGGGGGATACAGATGAATGCCAACTGACCTTGAATCAGATTAAGCTGTTGGTGGTATTTTTAGTGAATGAGGGAAATTTGGCCAGGACACCGGGGAAATTCCCCCTACTCTTTTCGATAAATGCCATGGGATCTTTAACATCCACTTGAACTACTACCAAATCCAGGCAGATGGGACCTTGGTTTAACGTCTCATCCGAAAGACGGCACCTCAGAAGTGCAGCACCCCTCTCATGCTGCACTACAGTGTCAGTACTGGGATATTAACCCACGTACCAGATGTGGGAACTGAACCCACAGCCCTCTGATCTCCCGGCCTCAGAGGCGAGTGTGCTACCTACTGAGCCACTGACACTGCTATTAATCAATCTTCTGTGTGGAACAGTATTGAAAGCTTTGCTGAAGTTAAGGTAGGCGACATCAACTGTTACCCCTTGGTCCACCACTCTGGTTACCCAGTCAAAGAAATCTATGAGATTAGTTTGACGGGACCTTCCTGTTGTAAACCCATGCTGTCTTGGATCATGTGCTCCTATGGATTCCAGGTGTTGCACTATCCTTTTCTTAAGGAGTGCCTCCATAATCTTGCCCACTACTGAGGTAAGATTGACTGGTCTGTAGTTCCCTGCCTCCTCCCTGCTACCACTGTGGTGGAGGGATCACATGAGCCCTTCTCCAGTCTTCTGGGACCTCTCCTGTGCTCAGAGACTCACTAAACAGTTCTGATAATGGCTCTGCTAGTTCCAATCCCTTAGCTCCTTTAGTACCCTGGGATGTATGCCATCAGGTCCCATTGCCTTGTCCACCCTGAGCTTATCGGCTCTTGTAGACCCTTTCTTTGAGAGGGACTCCTCACCCCCCGTGTCCATGGTGCTGAGCTGTGGGCCCTGCTCTACTTCTCTTCAGTAAATACTGAGCAGAAGTATCTATTTAAGATAGATGCTTTACATGGTCCTCCTCTTCACACACCCCCTTATCCCCTTTGATCTTAGCAATACCACCTCTGAACTTTCTCCTTTCACTAATGTATCTATAGAAAGTCTTGTCACTTTCTTTTACTGTTTGTGCTAGTGTTTCCTTGGTTTGGACCTTTGCCTGCCTTACTGTCTTCCCTTACGGAAGTTTGGTATGCCATATATAAGGGAACGCAGCGGGATGAAGATAGGGATCTTCATCCCACTGCATTCTCTTATATTTCCTGAAGGCCAGCCTTTTGGCTCTGACCTTTTCTGCTACTGTTTTTGAGAACCAAAGTGGTTTCCTTCTTCTTTTGCACTTCCTTTTCTCTCTAACACAATGGGATGTTGCTTCAAGTATTGCATCCTTAATGCTTGTCCACTTTGCCTGTACTGCCTCGCCTGTGTTTCTTTTTGCCAGGGTTAGCTTAACTCTGTTGGCCATCTTATCAAAGTCAGCTCCTCTGAAGTCCCATATTTTTGCCTTGGAATGGGGTGATTTAGTTCAAGTGGCCAAATTGAACCATACCATGTGATGGTCACTGACCACCAGGTGACCTTCTACCTGGAGATCTGTGATCCTTTCCCTATTAGTCAGTACTATATCTAGGATAGCCCTGTCTCTTGTGGGTTGTTGTACCAGTTGTTTGAGGCCCTTCCCCTGCAGGGAATCCACTATGTGTCCAGTTCTGGCAGATGTTCCTGCTGGTATTGACCAATCTGTATCCGGCATGTTGAAGTCTCCCATTATCAGAATCTCCCCTTTAGCTGTCATGTTTTGTATATATTCTAACAGTAATGTGTCTATGTCCTCCCTTTGGTCTGGAGGCCTGTAGACAACCCCAGTTCGTATGGCTGTCCCATTTCCTGTTTCCAGGGTGATCCACAGTTCTTCTGGCTCCTTATTTGTATTCAGATCCCCTCCTAGCCCTCAGGGGCTTTGGACCCACCAGGTTAACCTCCCCAGGATTTCACCATCTGCCACCGCTCCTCTGAGGGTCTCCCTCATTGCAGGAGCCAGGACCCCCACGCTGCAAAGGGACTCCCCAGAGCACAGGACCACGCGCCCAGCTGCCTTCTGTATCAGCAGGTTGGGAAAAGCGTAAAAGCTGTAAAGGTTCCCTCCTAGCCCTCAGGGGCTTCGGACCCACTGGGTTAACCTCCCCAGGACTTCATCTGCCACTGCTCCTCTGAGGGTCTCTCTCGCTGCAGGAGCCAGGACGCCCACACCACAAAGGGACTCCCCAGTGCTCAGGACCATGTGCCTGGCTGCCTTCTGTAGCAGTGGGTCGGGAAAGGCATAAAAGCTGTAAAGGTCCCCTCCTAGCCCTCAGGGGCTTCAGACTCACCAGGTTAGCCCCCCCAGGACTTCACCGTCTGCCGCCACTCCTCCAATGGTATCCCTCGTTGCAGGAGCCAGGATGCCCACACTGCAAAGGGACTCCCCAGTGCTCAGGACCACGCGCCCAGCTGCCTTCTGTAGCAGTGGGTCGGGAAAGGCGTCAAAGCCATAAAGGTACGTTTTGAGCCCATCAACTTCCAGGCACTCCTTGGGAGGGGGTGCTCAGCATTCTGGTTGCTGTAAAGAGCCTTTGGACCTTAACTGGACTATTATCAAACTGATTTTGTACTGTTTGGGCGCCCGCCCTGTTCTTGGAGCGGGGCTAAAGACTGAAAAGAGTGCCTTTTTTGAAATCTGCTCTGTTTTCTGCATTGCCTCTGCGGAGTGTACTTAAACTTTAAAAGCTGCTGTTTCACTTATTTTGCTGAGTCCGCTCCACCTTTAGTGGAGTATCTCCCTCACTCTGATTCTTTGTGTTTAAAGTGATTACAGGCCTTTTGAAATGTTTGCACTGTGGTAGTTTCTGTCCATGCAATGCTTACAGTTTAAGCCTGGCTAAGTTAAAGTGCTAAGTCCTCTCATTGTTCTATTTTTTCTCTGTCTCTCTCTCTGTCCTGCCATCCCCCTCCTGCCCTCCCAAAACTCACCTAATCTACTCCCATTTTGACTCTAAACACCCAGTTCTTTTGTTTCTCTTCTGCTCCCTCCCACTGCTTGCTGATACTTAAATCCTCTCCCTTCCTTTGCCCTCTAGGTCCTCCCTAGCCCTCAGGGGCTTCAGACCTGCTGGGTTAACCTCCCCAGGACTTCACCGTCTGCTGCCGCTCCTCTGAGGATCTCCCTCGTTGCAGGAGCCAGGACGCCCACACCGCAAAGGGACTCCCCAGTACTCAGGACCACGTGCCCGGCTGCCTTCTGTAGCAGCAGGTCGAGAAAGGTGTAAAAGCCATTTTTTCATACCCACCCTGGGTGGGCCTTTACTTATATAGTGTTCCTTTTCATCATATGACTAACAGCCCGAGTCTATATTAGCTCGTTATCTTGAATTGCCGTTAAGGGGCTGACAAATAAACTTCCATATTTTTCACTATCCTGCCCAACCTGAAGTAGTTCATTAGTGTTTTTGGTGCGGCATCTGTTGTCTTCGGGTGTTGATCTTGTCTCGCTCCTACTTGACCCTTATTATCAATCTATCCTGTTCCTTCCTAGTTTTTCTCTACCACTGTATAAACTCTCACCTGACTTTGTGTTTGGGCTGAGTCTCAAAATCCTGAGTTTCTCTGCACTTTTATACCCCAAATCAGGTGCTATGACTTGCTACCAGCTGCTTGGAAGGGCCATTGGCCTTATCATTCTACTCAGCCTGAATGTCTCATCTTTTTCCTTCCCATGTGGCTACCAAGGGAGGTGGGGTGACCAAAAGAACTTTTGCTTCTCAGACCTTCTTACTGCCAAGCCATGGCCAATGACCTATTGGCATTTTATCCTGTTCTCCAAAGGTCTTCCTTACAAAGTACTTGCTGATCTTGTAAAATTGAAGCATGCGGTCATTTTTATTTCGGTCTTCCACCCGGTTAGGCTCTGCTTCCTCACCTTTTTTTACTGCTCCTGCTATCTGGTGATATTGAATCCAATCTTGGACCCCCTGCTCACTTCACAGCAGTCAGTGCATTGGGGTTGTCTAGTAAAGGTATCCTTATTGCACACATGAATATCAGAGGCCAAATATGGCACAAGGATGAGCTAAAGGCATGCATTAAGGACTATAATCCAGACATTCTCTGCCTTACGGAAACATGGCTGAAACCTAAAGTATCAGACTCTCTCTGCACTATAGCCAACTACACCCTGATCTGGAGAGATGGGGCAGCATCAAAATGTGGTGGTGGTGTTGCCATCTATTACAAAGACCACCTCTCCATAAAAACTGACCATCACCTGGCCATGACCACCTCATGTGAATACATCCGTGCCATTGCTGCATTAGGAACAAAAAAACTCCACATCGTCTGTGTCTACAATCCCCCTTCTGAGGGTGTGGCTGGGCTCCAGGACCTACTCGACAGGTCCCTAGCAAATATAAAAAATAATGAGGTTATAATCTTAGGTGACTTTAACCTGAATTGGCTGGGGCCTAATCATAGTTCCCTGGCATCAGTGGCAAGTAACCATAGCCTACATCAGTTAATGACTGAACAAACCAGGACAACAAATCCACTGGTTACAGGTATTCTGTTACACTGGATATGCACAAACCGCGTTGAGCATGTGTATTCATCTGGGATCTTAGCTGATACCATAACCGACCATGTGCCTACTTTCTGTTTATGGATCACACGTGCCCCTCCCTCTCTCCCACCTCGCTATGTGACTTTCACAAACTTTGCAAACCTAGATGTAAATGCTTTTCTTCAGGATGTATCCCTTGTTGACTGGTCAGAGATCTACTACACAAACTGTGTTAGCGAGGCTTTGCAAATCTTCCTCCACACATTCTTGTTTGTTCAAAATCAACATGCTTCCAAGGTCACCAGGACAGTCAGAGGTAAACATACCAGGTGGTTACACAAGGACCTGCTATGTGAGCTATGTAAAAGGGACCACTACTGGATGTGCTTTAAACAGTCTGGGTCCATGACTGATTTTAACACTATAGGGCTCACAGAAACCTCTGCAAGAAGAAAATCAGGATTGCGAAAAGTAAATACTGCAAGGACCTGCTTACCAGCTCCGCATGTGGCTCTAGGAAATTCTGGGCACACATCAAATCCTTTCTCAGCGCATCCCAACACAGCATGCCACCCAATATGGTACTAAATGGGTCTCATTGTAATGACCCTGTCACAATACCGAATGCTTTTAATGTGATGTTCTCTGATCTGACCATGTATACCTCCTCCTTTAAACCCCAGGCAAATCATACTCAGCCCCAGGTCCTAGGCAAGTCACCGTGCCCCAATACACCTCCCTCTATATCTCCACATATCCCGCCTTTCTTTTTTAAGGCTATAATGTCACTGGAGGTCCTCAAACTTCTTAAATCCATATCTGACAATACCAGTGTAGGGTCAGACCTCCTTGAGCCGTGCTTTCTTAAGCTTGCTGCTCCTTATATTGCCTCTCCTCTAGCAAAAATCTATATGCTGTCCCTGTCCTACTGACTGCTGAGGTTGGTACCTTACATCTGGAAAATAGCTCGCATAATCCCAGTCTTCAAGAAAGGGAACAAGAACGATATAAATAATTACTGTCCAATTGCTATTCTATTGGTTCTGTCCAAGCTGCTCGAAAAAGCTGTGGCAAATCAAACAATTGAATTCCTCACAAAATTTAAGGTGCTTTCAGATACCCAACATGGTTTCAGAAAGAACCATCACACCTCTACAGCCTTGCTAAAACTTACCTCTGATGTACTTGCGAATATGGACAAGGGGTACCTTACTGGTGCCATCTTTATCGACCTAACCAAGGCTTTTGACCTGGTTGACCACCCCTTACTCCTGGATGGGCTGCTTAATGTGGGTTTCTCCTCTCTGACTGCAGACTGGTTTAACAGCTAGCTGTCTGGTAGATCTCAAATGGTGAAGTTTCATTCTTCGATATCTGACTGCATCAATCAAGGTTGGGGTACCCCAAGGCTCTATACTGGGGCCGCTTCTTTTCTCATTATTTATTAACAATGTTCCTGGTGCCCTGGTAAACTGCTCATCCCTATTATATGCTGATGATCTTGTCATATATACTAGAGATACCAAATTGATAACCTAAATTCTGCCCTCTCCTCTGATTTCAAGAACATTCAAAACTGGCTCCACAACCATAGATTGGTCATGAATGCCAAGAAAATGAAGGTCATGCTTCTTGGCTCAGCTGCTAAGCTCAGAAAGTACAGCTATGTAAGAACTTACCGTAACAGTAGATCTTCGAGGGAGGCTCTTGCAGTAAGTAATTACATATAGGACTGATGTCAGCAGGTGGCAGGACCCCACGGAAAAATTTCTAGCTAGCAGTCCCTGGAGGACTGCCCCACGCCAGGTGACCCAAGCGCCAGGAGATGTCGCATAAAGGCGGTCTCTGATGCCTGCCTTCCAGTTCTTTCCCGCCACAGGCCAAAAGAGGCCGGACAAGAGAGGAGCGGATATTTCCCTCAATGGAAAAGGAGCTGAAAAAGCTTAGGGGGATGGAGGGCTGGAAGGTAATACCTACTGCAAGAGCCTGTCTTGAAGATCTACTGTTACAGTAAGTTCTTACGTAACTGTACTATCTTACTTCAAGAAGGCTCTTGCAGTAGGTAATTACATATAGGACTGAGTCCCAAGCAGTCTGGAACAAGGAGAAGCACTGGGGAGGAGGAAATCTACTCCAAGTAGAACCTCTAGCTGTGCAAGCCTTAAGAAAGGAGGCCTTGTAGGACAGCCAGCCCGAAGCCTGCTCTATGGCGAGAGGCAATATGCAAACTGTAGTGTTTTGTAAAGATGTGGATGGAGGTCCAAGTGGCGGCAGCACAGATGTCTGCCACTGACACTTTCCTGAAACAAGCCGCTGTGGCAGCTACTCCTCTGGTGGAGTGGCCTCTTACTTGACCCGGTAGGGTCTTGTTGTACTTGTCATAACAGAAAGTAATGCAAAGAGCCAACCATTTAGATAGGCATTGCTTAGAAACAGCATTGCCTTCTCTTTTGGGTGCAAAAGAGACAAACAATTGATCGGTCTTCCTGAGATCTTTTGTTCTGTTAGTGTAGTATCTCAGAATCCGGTGAATGTCCATAGTATGGAGTAAATACTCCCCTTGATTGGAGTACTGCATAAAAAAGGTGGATAACTCTATGGACTGGTTCAGAGTAGACTCCTGCTACTACCTTAGGAAGAAACTTAGGGTTAGTGCGCAGAGCCACACATTCCTTGTGAAAAATCAAGTATGGAATTTTACACATCAGGGCCTGGAGCTCAGAAATTCTCCGAGCGGAAGTAATGGCCACCAGGAAGAAAGTCTTCCATGAAAGGAACTTCAAGTCTGCAGAAGCTGCCGGTTCAAAGGGAGGCAGAGTAAGTTTCTTGAGAACAAAGTTCAAATCCCAAAGAGGAGCAGGAGTACGTCTAGGAGGTCTCAGATGAAGGACCCCTCTAAGGAAAGTCTTAGAGACCTCCAGTTGAGCAAATGTCCTGTCTGCAAAGGGGACATGATAGGCCGAGATGGCCGCCATGTGGATTTTCAGAGAAGAATGACTAAGACCCAGGTCGAAAAGATGGCGTAGGTATTCCAGCAGAAGTCCCGCTGAACAGGAAAAGGGTTCCACGTCCTTAGAGGCAGCCCGGATAGTGAACCTTTTTCCACTTCATGGCATAAGTAGATCTAGTAGAGGGTTTTCTAGCTTCCACCAAGATCTCCACCACTTGGGGAGAAACCCCAAAGTGGGATTGAGCTACATCTGCAGGAGCCATGCATGCAGCTGAAGAGATCTGAGGCCTGGATGGACCAGGGTCCCCTGATCCTGGGTCAGCAAACCTCGTGATAGAGGAAGATGAAGAGGATGATCCTCTGAGTATTGTAGTAGAAGAGAGAACCAAACTTGCCTGGGCCAGAAAGGAGCAATCAGAATCATTTGTGCTCCTTCTGAAGCTAGTTTCTGTAAGACTCGTGGGATAGGCGGAATTGGGGGAAGGCATAGATGAATCTGTCCTTCCAGTCTAGAGACAGAGCGTCTCTCCAGAAAACGCCTCACTCTGGAATGAGTGAGCAGAAGACGGGAAGCTTTGTGTTTAGAGGAGATGCGAACAGGTCGACCTGTGGTGTTCCCCAAAGTCGGAAGATACCTTCTAGGACCCCTTGGTCCAGTTCCCACTCGTGAGCCAGAGCAGATGAGTGACTTAGCTTGTCTGCCAAGATGTTGTCGACTCCCGGAACATGAATTTCCATGAAGTGAAGGTCGCATTGTGTTGCCCAATCCCAAACCCTCATTGCTTCCCTGCAAAGACGGTAGGACTGAGTCCCCCCCATTTGTTGATGTACCAAACTACGCACATATTGTCCGTCTGAACGGCTAAGTGACTGGGAAGAATGTATGGGTGAAGGGCTTGGATAGTGTACAACACTGCCCGAAGTTTGAGCACATTGATGTGGAGTGTCTGTTTGAGCTTGGACCAGGAGCCCTGGGTCCGATGGTGACCTAAATGGGCTCCCCAACCTTCGCCCGAGGTGTCTGTGGTTAGAGTCTGGGAGGGGGGAAGATGAAAGAAAGGAACTCCCCGAAGCAGGTTCTCTCGAACCATCCACCATTGTAAGTCTTGGAGCATCGGCGAGGAGACCAGAACTGGGTGATCTAAGTCGTCCACTAACTGATCCCATTGGGAGCCGAGTGTCCACTGAGAAACTCTCATGTGAAGCCAAGCGCGAGGAACTGTCGGGATAGCAGCCACCATAGCCCGAGAAGGCAAAGGACCGACCTTGCACTGACCCACCTGCGGCTGGACAACAGACTTATTTGAGTCTGAAGGTTGGACAACCGGTCCAGAGGCAGGAAGGCCCTGCCCATGGTCGTGTCTAGAATCGCCTCGATAAACTGTAGTCTCTGAGATGGGATCAAGTGAGACTTGGAATGGTTGATGGTAATACCCAGGCAGACAAAAACCTGCTGGGTAAGGGCGAGGCAGCGCAGGAGTTCTTCCCTGGATGAGGCCACCAGGAGCCAATCGTCCAGGTAAGGGAAAACCTGCATCCCCCCGAGTACGCAGGTAGGCCACCACCACCACAGCCAGGCATTTGGTAAATACTCGGGGAGCCGAGGATAGGCCAGACGGAAGTGCCTTGAACTGGTAGTGGCCCCCCTGGAACGCAAAACGAAGATATTCGCAATGAGATGGGCGAATGGAAATGTGCAGGTAAGCATCCTGCATATCCAGAGCACACAGGCATTGTCCCGACCGAAGGAGGGGCAGAAGGCTCTGCAACGAGAGCATTCTGAACCTTTTGTATTCCACAAAGAGATTCAGGGAACTGAGATCTAGAATGGGTCTTAGATCTCCGGTCTTCTTTGGGACCAGGAAGAAGTGGGAATAGTAACCCATCCCTTGAAGATGGAGAGGGACGGGTTCTTTTGCTTCTTTCAGTAGCAGAGCTGAAATCTCTTCCTGGACCAAGAGAAGATGTTCCCGGTGAATATGACGACTTTGGGGGGGGGGCGAGGCAGTTTCTGTAGAGTGTCCTTCTGCGATCAGCTGGAGCACCCAAGAATCTGATGTTATCCTCTCCCAGCCCAGAAGGTGGAGGGAAAACCTCCCTCCTACCGGTTCGAGGAGAGGAGTCAGGTGGTGTGGGGCAACTCTGCAGCTGAAGCACCTGCTGCTTTTTTGGGCGGGGGGGTTAGCAGCTGTGGGGGCCCGACTTTTGTGGCCCACTTTCCCTGGGGTTTCGCCTTGCGCCGATTCCGTCTGCGAAAGGGACGGCGCTGTGGCTGATGGGGATGGTACATGGAGTCAACAGACTTTATTGCCATCCCCGTCTCCTGCAAATCGGTGATGATATCCTTGACATCCCCACTGAAAAGCAACGACCCCCGGAAGTGCGCTTCCTAGATAGCGGACTGCACTTCCGGGACCAACCCTGACACACGGAGCCAAGCGTGACGCCGTAAGCCTACAAAAAGCTGAGCTCCGTTCAGCAGTGTCCACTGCATCATAGGTTGCATGAAGCATGTGTCAACTGGCCAAACGTGCAGAGTGGACAAGATCGGCCAACTCCTGCTTGACCTGAGAGTCCGGCAGGGAGTCAAGTTTGGCTTCCACCTGAGTACGAATGGCCTTCTGGTAATCCCCCATATGACCTACATAGTTCAGGGCCCTAACCCCCAGCGTGGAAGAAGCAAAGATCTTCTTACTATACTGGTCCAGTAGGTGGGATTCTTTATCAGGTGGAGATGAGCTAAGATGCTTTGGATTAGCTGATTGGCCGTGAGCGGCGCTAATCACTACCGAGTCAGCACGAGGGTGAGAATCTAAGAAGTCAACACCCTCGGGAGCCAGGTATAGCCTATTCGACTTCCACGGAAGTGGGGCTAGAGCCGACGGCTGCTTCCAAATGGTGGTAACGAGGTCGGCATGAGGCTCTATCCAGGGTGGCACCAAAGTGGGAGCTCTCACAGGCAGATCCAGATGCTCGGCGAGTTTCAACCACTGAGAGTCTGATTCCAAAGAATGCCACTGATGAACCTCCTGGATTTTGCGTAGCAACTCCGTAAAGGAAGGATCTTCCAGAGGAGACTTCAGAGGAGTCCTTGGCCTGGGCTTTGACGGAGAGCGTGGCTCGTCGTCCCTTTTGGAGCAACCATTGGAGGAATCTGAGGAGTCCGAAGGGGCAGAGGAAGAAGAGGAGGAAAAAGACTCCCTTTCCCGACCCGGGGGAGGAACGGACCCCTTGGGGAGCCCTCGAGGAAGTGTGTCCTACCCCTCTCTGGACCCAGAGGGATTAGCCCTGGTGTCCGGAGGTGGTAAGGGAGTGTGCTGCCATGGACATACGGGAACCGGGGTTGGCACCATTGTCGGTAGGCGGCTCTCCACCTCCCTGGTGAGCTGAGCTTTGGCCTCAGCCCACCAGGAGGCCAGAGTCTCCTGCAAATCCACCGACGGCTGCAGGGGTGGTGGAGGAGGAGGAGGGGGATAAGGGTATGGATATAATCCATACAGGAGTATCCAAACCCGTCGGCGGAAAACCCAGCTTCGGTATTGTGCGGCCGGGTACGGCTGCGCCATGGTACTGTGGTGCCGGATACTGTGATCCTGGATACAACGGCGCCGGATAGGACGGAGGGTATCCGGGAGCCGGAGGAGCTGCCGGAGCAGACAGCCCGGCCGGCTGCCTTACGGGTGGGTCCAGATTGGAGGGCCCAGAGGGCGGAGGGCCTGGCGTCGGGGCGACATTTTGAGCGGGATGTTGGCCGGAGTCAGTAAAACTGGCATCAGGGCGGAACCCCAGCATCGCCCAGGGATGGAGGGGAAAAATCCCCGGGGTTGGGCTGGGGGGACTTAGGGTCCCCAGAGGGCAGCGAAGTCTGCAGAGAACTGGGGACAACGGACGTGGGAGGGTCCGTCATCGGTTCTTTCACCGACCGGACATCGGGCGAGCCGACATGTGGTTTTACAGCGATATTCCGGTGGGTGCCGGAGGAGCTGGCATCCAACTTATGGGACCCTTTGCCAGAGGCTGACCGAGAAGAAGGATCAGCCTAGTCCGGCAGGAGAGGTGCTGCATGCTGCCCCGAGGGGTCGTTCTTCTTACTGGCTTTCTCCAAGCGGACGTCGGAGGAGCCGACGTCTGGCTTACTGGAGTCGCCCATGCCAGTAGGCCGCGAAACTACGGCTGAACTGGGGGCGGAGGCCTCCAATTGCCCGGAGGTGCCCGAAAGGCCCGGCGTGAGCCAGATGGGCGTGGCTGACTGCCTCGAAGCCTCCGGTATGCTGTCGAGGAGCGGTCCCCGAGGGATGTTACCTGAGGCCACGGGCGCATCCTGAGGGAGACGCGTGGAGGAGCCCTCTTGTCCCGTGCCTCTCTTGTCTTTCTTCTTCCGATGGCCTTTGGGGGAAGTGGACGCCTGCCTCAGTTTTTTGAGCTCCTTCTCCATCAAACTCATCTTTTTCTTCAAGATGTGGGCTTCCAGGGATTGCTGTCACCTTGTCCGGGTAGCCATGTTGAAGCTGAGGCAGTGCTGGCACTTCTCGACTGGGTGATCGGGGCCTAGACAGAACAGGCACAGAGAATGGCCGTCCTTTCGCGGGAGTGTGGTGCCGCACAAGTCACACTTAGATTTGTGCTTGGAAGGTGTAGGGGACGACATACACAGACGGATGTACTGACGATTGTCAAAAAAAAGGCAATATATTTGGTAAAAACCGACGAAGGGAGGCTGACGAAGCGAAGAACTTTTCCGCGAGGCGCTGCACGAGCTAACGGCAGGAAAGAACTGGAAGGTGGGCGTCAGGGAACGCCCTTTTATGCCAACATCTCCTGATGCCGGTCACCTGACGTGGGGGCGATTCCTTGCCAGGGACTGCCAGCTAGAAATTTTTCCGTGGGGTCCTGCCACCTGCCGATGTCAGTCCTATATGTAATTACCTACTGCAAGAGCCTTCTCGAAGTAAGATCTGGTCCTTCATCCCTGACAGTACATGACCTAAGAGGAACCGTACTTGAATCTGTGTCATCCTTCAATTATCTTGGGATTATGCTGGACTAATCCCTGGACTTCAACCTACATATCCAATCCACCTGCAAAGCAGTAAATAATAAGCTGAGGGGTGCTTACAAGACAAGCTACATGCTAACACCATGTGCTAAATTGCCATTGCCACGGGGATCCTTATTCCTTCCCTCACCTACTGTACTCCTGTCCTTGCGGCTGCTCAGAAATCATCCCTTCTGAAGTGGGATGTTACTTACAATAACATATGCTGATATGCATCCTCGGCCACAAGACTAAAGCACCGTTGCCATCTATATGCTGACCTTGGGTGGCTCTCCCCCTCTGCATCTAGGCAGTACTACCTGGGCTCCCTGACTGATTCTATCCTTAGGCTAAATGTACCGAAATCTCTGGATGTGCTTCTCACTCCTATAACCTCTACTCTTGGGCTTTGGTCAGTGGACAAATTGCTTCTAAAAGTCCCTAGATGTCATACCTCGAAAGGGACTAGTGCTTTCGGGCATATGGCACCCAAGCTTTGGAATACTTTTCCCTTGGCACTCAGGCAGACCGAGACCCATAAAAAATTCAAGAGTGAAATTAGGGGTTATCTATTGAGTACTGACTCCTGTGCTTGTTTTGACCCCACCTGATTTAGTATATACTCTTGCTTACTCCTTAGTTATGACACCTACGCTTGCTGCCCTACCTGACTTCCGTCTTTGTACCTTTTGTTCCCGACTTGTACTTATTTGTTTCTTAGGGCCTCTACTTCTCCTCACTATTTCTCTCCTCTTCTCTTCTTGCCACTTGTGTGTCTCTATTTTGTGTTTCTTTTATTCAATCTCTACCTCTCTCTTCTATTCTGCCCCTGCCGCCTCCACTCCTACCTATCCTCCTGTTCTTTATCCTTCTCTGTATGGCTTAATTATCTCTACCTGTCTCTGTCCTGATATTTCTCCCTACCTATGCTCTTTTTTCTACAATGCTATACCACTAGGCAACTATCTGGTTGTCTGTATTGTTCGATGAATTGTACTTTTCTCCTCGCTACTATCTCACCACACATTCACCTGCTTTATTTTCAGGCTCTACATGAATGTGAAATTGTATGAAGTTGAATTCTTATTACAGGTTACCTCTATTTTCTGCACCCCTGTTAGCACTAGTGTTTTTACACTTTCTGTACTGTGTTTTGCTACCTTGGAACTCTATCTGCTTAAACTGTTGTCTGTATTTGTTTTTCTATGTCTCTGTACTCTCCTGGGTCATGCCTGAAAATAGTCAGTTTTGGCTAGTGCACCTACCTGGTAAACAAAAACTAAATAAAATAAATAAATTCTGAATTTCAGTAGCTTTGATATTTTCATTGACATAAAGGGCCACTCCACCCCCCACCCTTTTTTGCACCACGGTCTCTTCTGAACAGTACATAGCCAGCTACTGAAGTCTTCTAAGTGTGGCTACTGGTAAACCATGTCTCATTAATGGCTACTATGTCCAGTTTAGCCTCTGTCATTATTGCCTGCAGGTCTGGGATCTTGTTTCCCAGACTGCAAGCAGTTGTGTACATGATTTTCCATTGGCCAGCTTTCGGTGTGTTAGTTGTTGGGCGAGGTCTGGCGTTTCCCCTGTGCATCGTATGGGGAGCCGGACGTTTTTCCTTACCTGGTGATGCAAATGAACTGCAAACATGCTGAACTCCTGTTTGACCACTAGCTGAGGGGGGAGAGGTGTTCTTCCCATTCGATGTATCAGGTGCTGCACCCCCTCCCCATTTGCTAGTTTAAATATTCTGCAAAGATGTCAAACATCTGTCCCAATGCACTGACTCCCTCCTTAGTCAGATGCAGTCCATCAAATTTAAAGAACTTTCGCTCCCAAAACTGCTGCCAGTTCCCGACAAATTTTTGTCCTTTTTCCTGGCACCAGCCCTTCAGCCACATGTTTCGCTGCCCTAGCGCCCCTTCTCTAACCTTCTGTCCATCTGCCCCCCCCCCCAGTCCCAGACTGGCAGGATCTCAGAGAACGAGATGCCGGATGAAATGGATAATGGTTTGTCACTCAGCCTGGTCAGGTGTTCCTTGATCTCCACAACTGACCAGCTGGTGAGATCATTAGTCCCTATGTGTACCAAGACGTCAATTTTTTCCTCCTACTTCCTGTACAATTTTAGCAATGTGGTCAGTGTCTCTCCACACTGATGTACCCAGGAGACATCTGACCATTACCCCTGGCTGGAGATAGGTATCGACTCCCTGAATCATGGAGTCTCCTATGATCATAAGTTTTTTTGATTTCCTTTTTGCCTTTTTTTTTTGTTTTGGTTCCTGTTTTGGGCGAGTTTTGTTGTGCTAGCTCCTGTGCTGCAGTGCCCTGCTCTGCAGTGTCCTCTGCCCCTTTGTTTGATTTCAGAGATAGAGGCAGATACCTGTTTGTAGTTTTTTTATGGTTTGTGGAGGTTTTATGCAGGAGAGCACCAAGTGATGGGGCACCCGATTTGCCCCTCCTAACCACCTGCCAACCTCCCGGACCAGCTAGTCTCTGCAGCCGAGGTGCTTCTGTTGGATGTTGGGAAAATGGCGGGCGGTTCTTATAATATATTTCCTCCTGAATATGCGATTTGAGGCGCAAAATCTCTGCCCATGCTGCCTGGAGCTGAGTCCTTAGATCTCCAATGGCCCAGCATGTAGGACAGTGTCCTAAATCCTGTAAAACTGCCCTTCTGAAAAGTGTCCTGCAGTACCTGCAGTTAATATCTATTCCAGATAAGTTGCTGGGTTTATAACCTGGTCAGAGTAATTAGAAGGAAGAAAATGAAAGCAAAAGTTTGATTTTATACAACTTGTTATAACAAGTAAATTACTAGTACCCCTGTAAATGAGGTCACTGTGTGGATACCCCTCTGATCCGCCCCTTCCTGCTTTGCTACAGGAAATGTCACGACTGTGCTACCATATAAAAGGAGTGTAGTGTGGCGTGGTTGGGGATGGGGTGGGTGGCTGGACCCTTCCCCTGCCAAAAAAGAAGAACCATGGATGAAAGAAACAGTGAGGTAAGAGCAGAAACAATCAGCCAGCAACAAATGCAGTAGCCCTGAAAGCTTATCCTAATGACAGATAAAACTGTAATACCTGTAAAGCACCACCTGTAATAATTTCACAGAAGATATACCCTGTAAGAAACACTTTGCTACAGAGAAAAATAAAGCAGTAACAGAAGATATACCTTGCAAAAGACAATTTGAATCAGAAGAATACAGCAGTAATCTGTAAGCACACACCTGTAGGCACACCCTGTAATAATGCAGCAGAAGGTATACCCAGCAACAACAATTTGAATCAGAGAAAAATAAAGCAATAAAATATTAGCAACAAACAGTAACAATCCCTGTGAGTACAAAAGAAAATAACACACAGTAAATCTGCCTAGGCAAAAGAAGCCTTAATCCTTGTTCTTGCTCTGGTAAGGTTCTTTGCTCTGTCCTTTCAAGCAACCTAGAAGAAAAGAGCTCAGGTGAAGCTAGGTGCCTTTGCCAGCAAACCTAGTTTTCCACCTGTGGGAGACCATACGCTGACTGGCACAGCCCACCTCTCACCTCCTTGGCTGGCTGCCAAATGGAATGACATGGAGCATGCGTCCAATGTACAGTACAGGGTACATGTCTATCCCCTGTATTGTACAGGGAGGGCGGACTGTGTACTGTACAGGGTGCATGGTCCATGTACAGTACACAGGCTGCACACTCTGTACAGTACACGGTCTGCACTCCCTGTACACTACTGGAGATGCATGCGTGCCATGTAATGTACATTGGACATGTGCTCCATGTGTTCCAATTTGGTGGACAACAGAGACGGCGAGAAGTGGTCTGTGCTGGTTGCAGTTACTGCTGCTTTAAACATATTCAGGAAGGAGAAACAGCTACACCTACACTGGGCAGCTTTTTTTTGTTTGTAAAACAAAAAACAAAATACCCCCACCTTTCAAGCCCTCCAACGGTGTTCACACCACTTCATCCACAGTCCACCCACCTGTAGGGTTTGATTTTTTTTTTTAATTACTTTAACTCTGGTAACATAACAGAAGAAAACACTGGAGTTGCATGTTAAGGTAACCATATAACTGCCCGGCCTCCTCCCCCACACTCACCCAGCCAGCACAGCACAGCAGCCCCTACCAAAGCAGGCATAATCAGGCTCAGTCCGAGTCAGGTGGCACACAGGAGAGATGCTAGACAGCACAGCACTGACTGACTACAGACAGTAGACAGGACCAGCACAGTACAGCAGAGAAGACCACCAATAAACATAATTATAAAAAGGGTCTGATAAATAGAGCTTTCTGATTGGCTGCAAACATTCTAACAGCCTTATGTTAATCTTTTATTAACATACATGTAGAGCCTAGCTATATGCTGAACAAGGTTTAACACTGTTTAAAAACATGTTTTATTATAATAGCAATAAAGGCACTTCAGGGATTATGTTAATGGTCAGTTAATCACCTTCTAGGGGCATGTGGCACTCAGCTACACCTCGTGCCACAGTACACCCCTAGAAGGTGATTAACAGACCATTAACATAACCCTTGGTCATGCCTTATTGCTTAATAATTAAAATTAAACATCACCTACCCTTGCTTTCTTGCACACTAGGGCTATGTTAGCTAAAGTTGAGAAGCTAATTGTGCTGTTTTGCTGTGCTGGTGGTCACTGGAAGAGGTGTAGAGTCACTGGCCCACTCCAGTCCAGACATACTACACTACAGGAAGAGAGAATGCCTTGCAGATTGCAGCAGGCTTCTTTTCCTGGGCACTCCCTGACCCTGACTGGCTCCAAAGTAAATGGCCACTAGTGTGTGGCCTCTACCAGCTCAGAACCACCCTGACAGTGCAGGTTGGAATTCCCTTCCACCACCTCCTCTGTTTATTGCAGCCATTTTGTGCATAGCGTCCCCCTGTGGCATGAATATTACTGTTGCTGCCCCCCAATCACTATTTACTACCACCCACGACACACCACTGCAGCACCACCAGTAACCAGACTCAGTCCTACCAGTTAGTTGTTGCTTGCAGCCACCGCCTCATAATCAGTCCACTGTCCTCTCCTCTCTGTTCCAAACTTTTCCAGCCTCTGAGTCCAGGCAGACAGTTCCACAGGCTCACTCAGTGCTACCCGATGCTCCAACTGACTGACCCAAATTCAGTCACTCACAGCAAGTGGCCCTGTCCCGCTGCATCATTCAATCTGATAAGGACTCCCTCCTGGCCTGACCGACTCCCGAGTCCCACATGAAGCAGGCAACTTGAGGCATTGGGCAAGTAAAGCAGCATCGGGCAGCTCCTGGACGAGGCAGGCAGACCTGGCAACATTCAGAAAGGCAGACAGGAGGGAAGGGATGCACCAAACATGACAGCACCATGGTCTTGATGCCAGTAGTCAGTCTCCCGCCTGCTCGTCCTGACTTCTCACTCGCTATTGGCGGCAGTGCATTTATACTACTTCTGGGTGCGGTGACTGCGGTCCATCACTTTCTCCCTTCCTGATGTAACTCAGTCCTGCTCCTTCCAGTTTTGGTCAGGCCAGTTTGTGAAACAATGCCCCCCCCCGCCACTCTGACTGTTACCCTCACTCGCCTCTCTGTCTGTCAGTCTCTCACGGCTCTCACCGGTGAAACCCAAACCCCCCCAGCACAGCAGGCTTCTGAGTCCCTCCTAGCCCACAGCAGGCAGCAGCAGCAAGGTAAGGGGCTGAGTGTTGGGGGTAACAAATGTGATCACTGAATTGTTGGGGGGGGAATTGTGCCCTCTGTACCCCCTATAATTACACCCCTGGGGCAGGATTCACTAAGATAGTGAAATTCCCGCTGCTGCGGCAAAACGTCAGCGCCAAAGGGTGGCCCCTTGCAGAGCCACAGGAGTCCCGCAGATGCGAGTATTCACAAAGGTGGAGCCGGATTACGACCAGCTCCACGAACTACAGCAGCTTGAGGGTGGTGTCACCAGGGAGATCGCCGCAGCTGCGGAAAGATGCTACGGCTGGTGGGAGCAGCCGTAACACCCTCTGCAACTGCTGCAGCTGTGAATCGCAACCAGCGCAGCTGCAGGTGATTTCAGTCCGCAACAGCAGTTGCGTAGTGGGACTTGGGTCCCGATAGCTTTGTGAATCCTGCCCCGATGTGTTGCACAGTTTCCACGCATGCTCGTAACTTCGGTAATTTTTAATATTTTCACTCCAGTTTTCAACATTGAGCTGAACCAAGATTTAAGGTGAGCCAGGTAGAAGCAGTTACGTGAGGATTGTTTTGAAAAATACTATTTCAGGTTAAATGTTGCTTGTTTTTTTTTTTGTGTGTTTTCTGAGTTGTGGGACACTGCGGTTCAGTGGGGGATTTATCATGGCGGCATTTTTGTTTTGATTTTCGGGGTCAGATTGATCTTTGGGCAGAAGTGACTGGCTGGCACTTTTGCCTGTTGGATGACAGCAGGATTTACACATTGTAAATTGTGCCAGCCAGCCAGTCATGAAGCAGTATTTGTTAAGCCATTGTATAAGTAATTACACTTAGAAAATAGGCCACTGTATTATGTTTGGAAAAAATAATAATGTTAACTCTTAGGTGTTTCATTTCTTTTTGTAGTAAAATAGTTCCTTTGCCTACATTAGAATGCTATATTTTTTTGCCTTTGGATCTGGTTGTTATGGACACACACACACACACTCAATCAGGAGTTAATCTTTCACTCCTTCCCCAAGGCTCCTAGCTGTGAAACACTAGAAACAGAGGGACAGTGAACTTAAAGCAACTGCCCGAGCTACATACTGATAAAAAAAAAATGATTTGCCAGTCGCTCGCTCCATTCATCGCAATCCCCCTCCTTCTCGCACTCTGAATACTGCCCATATGTCAGATTGCCAGCGTGTCTCCTCAGGTGCCTGCCTGCCATCCATCTGACACTGACACACACACACGCACACCTTCAGAAAAGTAAATATGGAATGTGGATATTTTAAAACGTAATGGCAGTGCGAGATTTCCATAACCTACTGACCACACTGGATGCGACTTTGCAATTTTAACAGCGAACAGAACGGAAACTCACCAATGCCCTCACTAGATGGCAACCTTTTTTTTCTCAGTTCTGCTCCAGTTTAGAAGATGTTAGCTATCTGCAGTATAGAGACTGAAAAAGAGTACCGGTGCCTTCCACACAGTAGCACTACTGGAGATAGTGCATTTAGTTTAGCTGTTTAACCAGGTATAGCACACTAAGCTGAAAGCTTTTTTACAGGAGCGACCTGGGAGCACAAGGAGGTTAAGTGACTTGCTCAGGGTCACACAGTATGCAAGTGGGATTCAAATCCAGGTCTGGCTTGCTGGATGTCACCAAATTTGCAGCTCAGAGCCTTAGACCACTGCGCTATACTGACTCCTAGTGCATGTGCTCTCTATGTCTCTAAGAAGCAGAAGCCGATCGGACTGACTCCTTTTTTTCTTTCATTTCTTCATTTGTTTTTAATGTGTACCTACTATTTATTTAATTTACTTATTTGCATTTAAGGCAGATTGGGAAGGATTCACTAGCTGCCAATTCGCCCACTAAGAGACAGAAAAAAATGGCAGCAGATTAAATTTGAAAATTCCAACTGGCCCCAAGATTTCAGTGATTGAGTTAGTTGGAAATGGCACTTATTCTAACCCAGGCTCTGTTTAATAGATGCCCACCTTACTCGAGCTATCAGCCAATCAGAGCCTGGGATTTTTCTTTTTTTGATTATTCCTTTTCTGAGTGCCTTACCTCCTCAGCTAGGGTGGTCCTATGGTTCCCCATTTAGGCCTTGGCTGGCAGCTCCTGCATCGGGCGCCATGCCTGAGCTACCACCTCCTCGTCTTCACCCTCTCTTAGGCCATGTCATGGACCCATCATGGAAGACCAAGGGGTCAGGGTCAGAGGGAGCTCCTGGGAGTGACCGGTGTAACACTACGGCCAGACCTTCCTGAGCGCTGAAGGATTCAGCAGTTTTTTCTGTCCTCTGAGTCCCACACAGCACAGGTATGCAAGGACACCAATGATGCTGTGGTACGCGCTCCCATGCACTGCACGTTGTACGTCTGCCCACGCCGACCCTTTCTTGCACCATGACTCACCCTAACCCCTAGCCACAGCCAGGAGCCAGCATGTTCGCGGGTGTCCCTCCCCACCCTCCCCAGAGGAGGAGGAGGAGGAGAGCAGTCCCTAGGATGCTCAATCCTCCTCCCCCCGGCCAACTCCCAATGACTTTTGTCCATTCCCGAACATAGGTCGGCCAAGGCACGAAGTGCGGCGTCCAGCGCCTTAATCCTCAGTGCCACCGGGACGGCAACAGAGCCCGGGATTTTTCAAGCCCATTTTCTAATCCCAGTTTTATAACTCCATGCACACTGTGACTTCCCAACCTGTAGCAGGTCCCGATACAGCAGGAGTTAACCCCTTTGAAATCGTAAGCCCCCCCCAAGGGGGCTTACACTAGATAAAGACCTGCTGAGGAGTATACAAGGTCATAAAATCACTGTTTTAAAAATGATCATTCAGAACCTTATGAGAACCTGAAAAAATATTCTGATAAGGTTCTTGTACAGGAAATGGCACAGGTTCTGGAAGATACTGAACTTATTAGAAATGGTTCTCTCATCTCTGATTGACAGATGTGTACACAGTTGGATGCATGCTGCAGGAAATCTCAGTTGATTGTCATAAATTGGCAAAGGGGAGTGGGGTGGGGCAGCTGCAAACTAGGGGTGCTAGCTGCACACTCGAGTAGACTTAGATAGACCGGGTGGTCTGTTTCCGCTGGCACATTCGTATGTTCATAAGGGTTTCACAAAAAGCCTCTGCTGCATCCCCAACAGGATGATGGATGCAGGGGGTGCTGCTGAATGCAGCTGTGTCACCTGCGGAGGAACTTTTGGTACCCCAGGCGCTCATTGACTATGTGCCGAGGAGTTAAGAGGGCCTAAGCAGAAAATTTTCAGAGTGAGGCAGCATGACAACCGGTGCATCCAAGCCCTGTTTAGCATCCACTCTAACCCCACCATGGGTGTCTTCTACCATGTACTGAGGAGTGGTGGTGGGATGTTGCCTGGCTGTGGATGGGACCCACCGGGGGGGGTTAAGCAGTGGGATCAGCGGAAAGTGGTGGAGATTTGGAGGGATACAGCTGGACCCAATGGGGGGGGGATGGTAGAAAAAATTACTTACTATAGTAATCTTGTTTCTTCCCAGTGATACTCATGCATTCATAACTTTCTGCAGTGTCCCTTTAAGCCAGAACTGCCTGGAAAGGATAGAACACATGCAAATGATGGAATTCTTTGCATGTGACAACTATTCAAATGCTGCCTTGAACTAGCTGCCTTAGTTCTAAAACCCCTCAGATTTCCTGGACGCCTAGAAAGGTAGGCCCTGAAGAACTATGAATACTGAATAGTATTAAAGAGGGACTATGGTCACAAATTACTGGCATCAATAAATTCAGAATATGGATCAACATAGCCCAAATCACCCTCATGCCAAAATTGAGATCCCTAGGTTACTTCGTTTCAAAGTTACAAATCATTTTACAACCCTAAATTCTCTGCCTGTTCAAAAAAGCCAGTTTCAGTGAAGAGGTGCTGATGATGTCATCTCCTGAACTCACAGTCTAACCCTCCCTGCCAGCAAGCTTACAGGACCTGCTTCTCCAAAGCCTAAAAACTACGTGCAAATTGTTTTCTCCAGTAAACAGGCAGCACCATTCAATACCCTCCATTCCTTCCCCCTAACTCCTCTCCCTCCTCCCCACTCTCTGACAAAACCCAGTGGTGGCTTCCCGCTAACTCCCTACCTTTTCTTAGATCCCCATCCATGGTTTTATGACTAAGCCATCTTAGGCAGTGCCCGCCATACCCTTAGTGTTAATTTGTTAGTCTCCCTTCCCAGGTTTATATTGATACCAGCTTACTATGTTGATAAGATTTCTATCTTATAGTTTTACTGCTGACACTGTAAACAGCCTGTTCAATCGCTACTTACTCAGCGTGTAACCTCCAACTATCCTTGAATGTTAAGGAACCTGTTTTGATTGTTATGTAACCTGTCTTGTATATTTGTCTCTTGTTCACTCGACATGGAACCTTTGTAAAACAGTCTTCTGGCTCAAAGGTGTTAAATCTGCAATCAAAATAAATAAATAAAATAAACATTGCTTTAAAACCTATGTGTGTTTCAGGTTTTGTAACAAAGATGACCAATTCATATTTTTGTTTTTGGTGCTTTTTTGTTGTGGTCCTTTTCTCCTGGGTTGCTGGATATTAAGTCGCAGCACACTAATGTGAGATTTGCAGACTGGATGTCTCTGATGTGGAGAAAGGCTGTGATCATTCACACCTATCATTCAATTGAGATGATATTTCAGGATGACCCTTTAAAACAATTATTCCATCACCCTGTAAATGGGGGTGGGCGAGGTAGTGCTGTTTTGAAACCTTACTAAGAGTTTCTTTGCAGTAGCCAGCTCAATGCTTAATCAATCAACCAATCAATATTTTATTCATCATCAAAGTATGAATGAATGGGATACTCAGCTGAGCAGAGCTCATTTTCTGTTTTCTCATTGACAGGCTGTTACTTGAGCTATAGTCAGGCTCTTCTGCATTGTACTCCACATTACAGTGCTTTTTTTTTTTTTCACCAGGGCTAACACTTCCACCCCTAATAGGAATTAACACATATAAGGTCCCTATTAAAGCTTATTGTAAAGCAGACACTGACAAACAGCAATGCAGTTACCAGCATTGCAACACCTGTAGCAATACAACTTCCAAATAGGCACTGCAGAGTAACACTTCACCTGGTATCAGCAGCCTGGAGGCATGCTGACAGCATCCTGCAACTCTGGAAAATGAACCGCACCAAAAAGGCATTAAAATACAACTTTGTTACAAAATCTGAAAAACATAGATTCTATGGCACTAGTTTTAGAATGGTGCTGCCTGTTTTACTTGTGAAAACCATTGCAGAATGATCTTTTAACTTTGGAGAAACAGGTCCTATAAGCTTGCTGACAGGGAGGGCTAGACTGTGAGTTCAGGAGATGACATCATCAGCACCTCTTCACTGAAACTGGCTTTTTTGAACAGGTAGTGAAAGCAGAGTTACAAAATAGCCCATAACTTTAAAATGAAGTAACACAGAAACCTAATGTTTGGTATGAGATTTACTGGGGGCATGCTTATTCTAATTATGCAATGTAGCGTTTTTGGCCTGAGTCCCTCTTTAAGAATCAATAATCAAGAATGATAATGGTGATAGTTAAACCCATAACCCCCTAAATAAATCCTCCAACTGGAAGGAAAAACAAAACAGATACCCCCCAAAATGTCAGTCACCTGAAAGAAAGGAGAAAACACAATATAAACCTTGTTTACCAAAATTGTGCCAGAAAGTGGTATATATACCCCTGAGAGCACAGTATGCAGGAGTGCATAGGCTAAAGGTTCTAGATGGGGAGACATGGTGGGAAGTTATGAATATCTGAGTATCACTGGGAAGAAACAAGATTACTATGGTAATTCATTTTTCTTCTAACCCCAGTAATATTCAGGTATTCCTAACTTTCTGCAGACTACGAAGCAGTACCTTTGGAGGTGGGCACAGAACCTTATTTTGGAAACATACTTTGCAAGACTGCTGTGCCAAGTCTAGCATCACCCCTGGACTGAATATCCAGGTTGTAGTGTTTTATAAAGGTGTGTACTGTTTTCCAGGTAGCTGCTTTACAGATGTCAACTAGTGGAACATCTCTGGCAGCTACTAAGGTAGCAGCTGCCCCTCTTGTGGAGTGGGCCCTCAGTCCTGTTGGAGGCTCCCTTCCAGCTTTAGTGTAACATAACTGGATACACTGGTCTATCCATTGAGAAATGAACCTTCTCGATGCTGGGTTACCCTTTCCCACATCCTCTTAAGTCAGGAACAGCTGTTTTCTGTCCTACCTATGGTCCTTAGTGGCTGTCATGTAGTAGCTAAGAGTGCTCTTGACATCCAGACTGTGAAGTCTTCTTTCACCAGAGGTGGAGTGCTCAGTGAAAAACACAGGTAGGGTAATGGATTGGTTAAGGTGGAAATCAGAAACCACTCTATGGAGAAATTTCCTGTTTGTCCTCAGGACTACCTTGTCCCTGTGGAATGAAATGTAGTCCTATTCAATGCAGAGAGCCTGAAGCTCACTGATTCTTCTTGCAGAAGTCACTGCCACTAGGAAAACAGTTTTCCATGTGACATACTTTAGATGAGCTGAGGACCTGGGCTCAGAAGGAGGTCCCATGAGCTTAGCTATGCACACATTGAGGTCCCATGCTGGCACCGGTTCCCTATGAGGGGGATGCAGATGGGCCAAGCCATTGATGAGCCTCCTAAAGATAGGGTCTGAAGTTATCGTCACATTTCTTCTAGCAGAAATGTAAGCAGATGCTGCAACCAGGTGAATCTTAAGGGTGCTGGGTTGCAGTTCCAGGGAATGTAAATAAGAGAGGTAATCAAGAGCAGCTGGAACCCCACCCTTTGCTGGTACCAGCTCCCTGGCTGAACACCAGATAGAAAACCTATTCCATTTTGAAGCACAGGTTTTCTGAGTGGAAGGCTTCCTATAACCTCTCAGGATGTCTAAAACAGCTTCAGAGAGGTATAGACCTACATATTCTAGGTCTTCAAGAGGCAAGCTTTGAGATTGAGAGACCTGAGATTCGGATACAGGAGTCTCCCCTGGTTGGAGGTTAACAGGTTGTGCCTCCGAGGGAGGTGTATTGGCTTGGCTACAGACATGGAGAGCAGAAGAGAGTACCATAGCTCCCTGGGCCAGTCTTGGGCTATCAAGGTCATTGATGCTGACTGGGACCTGAGCTTGAGCAATAACCTGTACATCAGAGAGAAGGGAGGAAAAGCATATGTGTTTCCCTGACCAGTCCATGATCAGAGCATCCAGGGGAAGTGTGCCCAAATCTGGTGGTCTCCAACATTATTGTGGCAGGTGGTGGTTCTGGTGGGATGCAAACATGTCTATCTCCGGGGTGCCCCACCTCCTGAAGATTACTTCCACCACCTGCCTGTTTAGGGCCCATTCGTGATGGGCCTGGTTGAGTTGACTCAGAGCATCTGCGAGGGTGTTGTCCATTCCTGGCAGCTGGACAGCCTGTAGGGAAACTCCCAAGGAGTAAGCCAGGCTCCAAATTTTCATGGCCTCTGTGCAGAGAGGACCCAACTTGGTGCCTCCCTGCTTGTTTATGTAGTACGTTGTGGTGGTACTGTCTGTTCTGACCTATACCACCTTTCCTTGTACCAGTGTTATGAAGGCTTTTAGTGCCAGAAACACTGCTCTGAGTTCCAGCAAGTTTATGTGCTGGAGTGACTCTGCACTTGACCAAGTGCCCTGGGTTGTGTGGTCCCCTAAATAAGCACTCCACCACAGTAGAGATGCATCTGTTGTGAGAACAACTGATGGGGACTCTCATTGGAAAGAGCTGCTTCCCCTTAGGTTGGATTTCTTTTTCCACCACCGAAGTGCTTGTAACAAAATTTTTGTTAATGGAATCAGCTTTGAGAGAGGATCTCTTCTCTGGCACCAGTGTGCCCTTAGGTGGAACTGGATGTCTTTCATTTGGAACCTGGAACCTAGGACTGTGCCTGTTTTTTTTCTTGTGCAGACTGAATGAGTTTGCAATCAGCTGGAGACTTCTTACCCTGTCCAGAGGCAGGTAGACCCTGCCCTGCAGGGTGCTGATCTCTGCTTCTATGAACTGCAGCACCTGTGCAGGTAGGACTGATTTTTTGTGATTTAACAAGAACCCCATGGACTCCAGGGGCCCTTGGGTGGTCTGCAGATGTTGTCTGACCTGGTCTGGTGATTTTCCTACCACTAACCAGTCATCCAAGTATGGAAATACTGTGATGCCCTGTCTTCAAAGGTGTGCCACAACCACTGCCTAATGCTTTGTAAATACCCTTGGGGCCGAAGTTAGGCCAAAAGGCAGGGCTGAAAACTAGTAATGGCCTGATGGGAATCTGAACCTGAGGTCTTTTCTGTGGGACTCCCTTATGGGGATGTGGAAATAGGCATCTTTTAGGTCCAGTGATGCCAACCAGTCTCCTTTTTGGAGTGTTGGCAGAATCAGTGCCAGAGGTACCCTTTTGAACTTTGTTTTTTTTCAAATGCTTGTTTAGTACCATGAGGTCCAAGATAGGCCGCCACTCCCCATTTTTCTTTGTGGTAAGGCAATACCTGGAACAGAAACCCTTTCCTTTCTGCTGAACTGGGACAGGTTCCACTGCCCTTGACAGCAGCAGGTTTTGAACCTCTGCCTCCAGCAGCTTTGTTTCTGCAAGGGAGGGTGAACTGAACACCCTGGTTCTCAGAAGAGGAAGGGATTTGAAATTCAGAGACACTCCCTGACTCACTACCTCCAGAACCCACTTGTCTGTGGTAATCCTCTGCCAAGCCTCGAGGTAATGAGGCAGTCTGCCTTAGACAGGTAGAGAGGAGGCAGCCTGCCAAAACACACCAGGGTGTTTGTTTACTCTAAGGTTGAGGTTGGGTTTGAAATCCCTGCATGGAACCCCTTCTGCATCTACCTCTGAAGTACCCTTGCTAGGGGTACTGTTGGTATTGGGGTGCAGCCAGTGCCTGGAAAAAGAGCCTAGTGTGAAAGGACCTGCCCCTGCCTCCCCTTCCATAGGGTCTGGTGGATGGTGAGGCTTTCTCCTTAGCAGAATTGCCCTTGAAGGTGCCCTTGTATTCATCCACCTTCTTCATATACGCCACTGTTGATTCACTGAAAAGTGAATTTCCCTCCAAGGGGAAGTCCAGATCCTTTGTTTGAGTATCCTAGGCAAGATTTGTAGCTCTTAGCCAGGCAAGCCTACGTTGAGCAACAGTGTTTGCCATCCACCTGGCTTCTGTATAATTTTTATCAGCAGCCATTTGGGACTGATACTTGGCTGCCTCTAAGCCAAACCTGGCAGTTTCTGCTAGGTCATCAGACAAGGGTGAAGGAGCTTTTTGTGCCATGGCCAGTACAGACTGCCATCAAGACTTCTGGCACTGGGCAGTGTAGGCCTGGAAATGTGCCTGTCTAATAGCCAGGGAAGCTGACAAGTATCCTTTTTTGGCCATACTGGTAATCTTCCTGGGCTCCTTATCTGGTGGATGAGAAGCCAGAGGCACCTTAGCCTTGTCACATGCAGCTACCTGTACCACCCCTTGGTGGTCAGGGTGGGAAAACAAAAACTCTGCCCCTTCCCTTCAATTGGTACTTTTTATCCAACCTCTTATCAAGAGGGGGGACAGAATTAGGGGTCGGTAACGTCTTCAATGCATCTTTCTTGAAGAATTTATCGACAGGCAAGAGGAGTATCTTTGTGGGGGTTAACCCCATCATTTCAAGGTATTCCACCTCTTCTTCATCCTCTATTTCTTCTCTCGTGATGATATCCAAGGCCATTTTCCTCAGAAAAGTAAAATATGAGGAATAATCCTCAGTGGTTCTAGGAGGAGAACCGAAATCTTGCTCAGGGAATACCTCAGGCTCAATAGGTTCCCCTTCCTCCTCCTCACATTTACCATAATCCTTTTCCTCCATAAATGAGGATTTACCTTTGCTGCCAGTCTGTCCAGCTGAGGCCTTAACAGGTAGCTGCTGGCCAATGGGAAAAAGACCCTGTAAGGCCTGTACCACTTTAAAGGCCTGAGCTATTTCTTGAGGAGAAGGCAGAGCCAGAGCACCCACGGAAGTCCCCTTTCTCTCAGTTAGGGGTTCTGTGTACTTTACTTTTTTTGTCTTTTTAGAGGGAACTGTGGAGTCCGCCAGTTCAGCAAGCCTCTTAGTGCCCTTGTCACCCGTCTCAGGGGTTGAGGCAATTATTGTAGTGGTTTCACCCACAGCAGAAGAGGGTATCGGCTGGTCAGAGCCAGAGGGACCCTTAGGTGGAGGAAGTTTTTCTTAAGCTGTTCCAGGCACTTCTCCACTGTGTTTTCTGGGAAGGTTTTATAAATATCACAATCTTCCTTAAGGTGATCATAGCCAAGGCAAGCCACACATAAACTATGTTTGTCTGCCTTAGCAAACACTTCCCCACAAGCAGAACACTTTTTAAAACCAGGTTCACCGGTTTTCTTTTTAGGTTTCTCTGACATTTTATCGGTAACCGACAAAAATGTTAACCGTTAAGTAATTTTAAAGTTTAAGCAAAAGTTAGCGGTTGCGGTCAGTTCCAGAACCAATAGTGAACCGATGGGAACCAGAACTGATGAAGAAAATGAACCGAGACTAACCGTTCAGTAACTGATAATGCGGTTACAAAAAATAAATATATAAAATAAATTTAAGCTAAACTAATGGGGGCTTTTAGTCAGAAAACCCCGAAGATAACTAACATAGAAACATAGACTTTGACGGCAAATAAGGACCACTTGGCCCACCCAGTCTGCCCATTTCCCTATCTATTGGATAAGCTGCAGATTCTAGTTAACCAACAGCCTACTTCCTGCAATCCCCCACTATAATTGCCTTATGTCTGTCTCATGCATGTTTGAATTCCCCCACTGTTTTAGACCCCACAACCTCTCCAGGAAGGTGGTTCCATCGTCCACCACTCTCTCATGAAAAGAATTTCCTCACATTACCCCTGAGCCGTCCCCTCTAACTTTAAATTGTGCCCCTTGTTCTTACACATCTCTTTTCTGAAATATGCTACCCTCCTGGACTTTGTTGATTCCTTGAGGTACTTAAAAGTTTCTATCATGTACCCCTGTTCCTCCTTTCATCAAGGGTATACATATTAAGCTCTCTCAGTCTCTCTTCATATGGTTTCTGATGTAGACCCTGCACCATTTTAGTTGCCCTCCTCTGGACTGCTTCCATCCTGTCTATGTCCTTGCGTAGATGAGGTCTCCAAAACTGCACGCAGTACTCCAGATGGGGTCTCACCAACTGTCTGTATAGAGGGATAACCACTTCCCTTTTTCTACTTGTGATGCCCCTCCCTATGCATCCCAGTATCCCCTGGCTCTCCTTACTGACTTCTCACATTGCTTACCCACCTTTAGGTCATCTGATATGACTACACCCAGATCCCTTTCCATTATTGTTGTTGTTAGTACCTCCCCTGCTATTGTGTACTCTTCTCCTGGATTTTATTTCCATGTGCATTACTTTGCACTTCTTTGCATTGAATCTAAGTTGCCATATGTCTGACCATTCCTCCAACCTTGCCAAGTCCCTTCTCATCCTTTCTACCCACCCTTGTGTATCAACTCTGTTACAGATCTTTGTGTCATCCGAAAGAGGCATACCTTTCCTTCCAGACCCTCCAAATGTCACCTATAAAGACGTTAAAGAGGACTGGACCCAGTACTGAGCCCTGAGGTACTCCACTAGTAACCCCCTTTCTTCAGAATGTGTTCCATTCACTATTACCTTCTGTGTCCTGTTGTGCAGCCAGTTTGTTACTCAGGCTACCACCCTGGGACCCACTCCCAGGCTGGCTAACTTGACTATTAATCTTTTGTGTGGGACTGTGTCAAATGCCTTGCTAAAGTCCAGGTAGGCCATGTCCACAGCCCCTCCCTGGTCTATTACTTTGGTCACCCAGTCAAAGAAATCGATTAGATTCGTCTGACATGACCTTCCTGCTCTGAATCCATGCTGCTTTGGGTCCTGTGCCCCGCTGGCCTCTAGGTACTGAACAATTCTTTCTTTCAGAAGTGATTCCATCATTTTCCCCACCACTGAGGTCAAACTAACAGGTCTGTAGTTTCCTGCTTCTGCCTTGCTCCCACTTTTGTGAAGGGGAATCACATCTGCCCTCCTCCAGTCCTCAAGTACCACCCCATCTTCCCAAGATTTGTTAAAAAGTGTGGTTAGTGGTGTCACTAGGTCCTCCCTTAGCTCTTTTAGGATCCTAGGGTGAATCCCATCAGGCCCCATTGCTTTGTCCACCTTGAGTTTTAGGAGTTCTTTCAGTACTCTTTCTTCTGTAAATGGACTGAGCGCCAACCCCACTATCCAGAGTGCTTCTACTGTTTGGTTTAGGTAACTCCTCCTCTTCTTCTTTTGTGAATACTGAGCAAAAGTATTCATTCAGTATCTCTGCTTTTCACTGTCTCCTCTGCCCACCTCCCTCTCCTTTATTAATCTTCACTATCCCTCCCTTAACCTTTCTATGCTCCCTAATGTACCTATAAAAGGTTTTATCCCCCTTCTTAACTGAGTTGGCTATCTTTTCCTCGGTTTGGGCCTTTGCTTTTCTGACTGCCTTCCCCACTTCTTTCTGCTTTAATTGATACAGTTCCCTGTCATGCTCCATCTGTGATTCCTTATACTTTTTGAATGCAGCCTTTTTCTCCTTAACCTTCCCTGACACCTCCCCACCAGTTATACCGAACCGGGAGAAACCGATAAAAATACTAATATAACGCTAAACTAGGTTTATTTACAATTAACAATAAGTAAAAGGCAGCAAATGAAAGAAAAAAAATACTTACATATATTTTTAGAAGTTTCTTCACGTCACAGGAACAAGTTGAAGAGTGAGACTCCGAGCGACTAGACTTTACAGGTGGAGAGTGAAATTTGAGGGATTTTAGAACTAAGGCAGTTAGTTCAAGGCAGCATGTGAATAGTTGTCACATGCAAAGAGTTCCATCATTTGTATGTGTTCTATCCTCTTCGGGCAGTGCTGGCTTAAAGCGACACTGCAGAAAGTTAGGAATACCTGAGTATTACTTGGGTTAGAAACACTGCATCAAGTGGGATAAAATGTAAATTCCAAAAGGAAAATCCTGGCCATGTAGTCAGAGTAGACACTGACAGAGAAGCAGAATGACACGGACGGCCTGCGACCTACCAATCGAGGTACCCTATCACCACTTGACCCAGTGCAGGGGTGTCAGGGCCTGGGGGCAGACGAGGGCATGCGGGGATGAAGACAAGGGCATGCCAGGGTGCCCTAGAGACAAAGGGCTGAATTTTCAAAGCCCCCAAGGACTAGGTCCTCCTGCACAGCTGACGCTGCGGGATCAAAGCTCTGCACCTGTGGAGTTTGGCATTTTCAGTGAGTACAACTGCAGGGGACATTACACCTGGTCCCGCAAGGCATAGCTTTTCTTCACAGCTGCGTTGAAAAATTGGCTGCAAGCTGCCATTATCATGGAGCTTGTCACAAACCAGTTCCACCTTTAAAAAGTGAAAACCCACTTGCACCAGTTTTGTCCTGCAGTTGTGGGGATTTCAGGGGCTTTGAAAAACTAGCTCAAAATGTTTATGGATAAAAATAAACCCCCTCAGATGCCAATCTCTAAAATATTTTTAAGTCCCTTGTTTTTTTTTTTCATTTTTCATTTATTCTTTGGTAACCGGGTAAAGGCTCTGGACCAAAGGTCCCTTTTCAGGCCCGACCTGGACAAAAAAAACATACAAAAATACACAAATACAATCAACAGCAATACAAAACCAAAAATACAAATTACAAATTGCAGTTAGAAACAGATTTATGTAATAAATAACTTTTTAACTTTTGTTTAAAAGTTAAAACAGAGGGAGCAATCCTAACATCAAGTGGGAGTGAATTCCAATACAGGGGTGCTGCTATTGAAAAAGCTCTAGAGCTTAATTTAAGCTGAGACCTGGGGACAAAATATAGGGGGCCGTCAGCTGACCTCAGACTGGGAAGCAATTCTCTCATTACAACAAGATCAGAAAGAGGAAAAAGGGAGCCAAAGTAAAAACATTTATACATCAGGCAGCCAACAAAATATTCTATTCTGCAACTAGAAGAAAACCACCCCAACCGAGAATAAAGATTACACCAATGTGTCCTATTGGGGGCTCCTAAAATAAATCTACAGATATTATTATAGGCCACAGTTAGTGTTTACATTTCTTTTGTACATATGTTATAATATAAACAAGAACTGTAATCAAAATATGGAAGAAGAGAACCAATAGCAATTGCTAATCTAGTTGCTTGTGAGAAGAATGACTTGAATTTGTATAACACCCCTATTCTTTGATTTACTTTCTTAACCATTGACCGAATCTGAGGTGAAAAGGTCAAACTGGGATCCAATAGTGTGCCCAAATACTTAAACTGAGACACTTGTTCAAGCAGACCACCCCGAAAATCAGATATCCTCAGTTTTGGGGTGTCCACCAACATAAATTGTGTGCCAAATAACATAACTTTTGTTTTAGCCGAGTTCAAAACCATAGCATTTAAAGTAAGCCAAGAACAAACGGCACCAAAATCCTTTTCTAGGGAACAAGAAAGTTCAGACACAGAATTTGACTGAGCAGAAATTACAAGATCATCTGCATAAAGCAGTGATTCACTAAACTTACAAACTCCAGGAAGCTGATTAATAAAAATAGAAAATAACTGGGGTCCCAAAATGGACCCCTGAGGCACACCACAATTAATTGGCAAGACATCAGAAACCACAGAACCTACTTGAACATATTGACACCTGTTACTGAGATAATCATAGAACCAAGATACAGTGACATCAGAAAACCCCAGATCTTTCAATTTTGTGCAGGGCAAACTGAGGTCAAGCAAATCAAAAGCCTTGGTTAGGTCCATGAACACCGCCCCGGTCATCAAACCCTTCTCAAACCCACATAGGATGGTATTTGTGAACCCAACCAAGGCCATGCCCATACCAAAGTGCTTATGGAACCCATGTTGTTGCCTTGACAACAAATCATGGGTAACCAAATAGGCATCAATTTGCTTAGCCACTAAACGCTCAAGTAGTTTGCTAAGGGGATTCAGTATTGATATTGGTCTATAATCATCCATGGAAGTAGCACAGCTCTTTTTTGGAATTGGAACCACCTTAGCTTTCTTCCGGGACAGGGGAAAACACCTGTAGTCAATGACATTAAAAATATAACAAAGAGGATCCGTAATAAAGGGGATAGCCAATTTTAAGAAGCGGGCATCCAACCCTTCCCCACAGTCAGCCCCTTTATTTGGGAGAGACTGCAGAAGATGAAAAACTTCATTTGATGTTACTTCCTTAAACAAAAACCTGGGTCCATCTACCAAAGGAACAGAAGAAAAGGATTTAGTATTACCAGCTTGAGGAAAAAAAGATCTAAACTTGGAAAGATCTGAAAATTTAGAATTCAACAATTTAACAATTTCGGGCAAGTCACCAATTTCTTTGTTATCAACATTTAACTTCTGGATGTCAGATTTTGATTTAGGAGAAAGTAAAGAATTTACATTATTCCAAAACTTCTTTGGATCTGCCCAGCTATCTTCAAAGCAATCCCTAAAATAAGCTTTTTTAGCATTTCTAACAGTTTCGTAGGTTTCATAGGTTTGTACAAGCGAGTAGACTAAAGTCCATAATGCTTGCCCATTTAAAATTACTAGCGATTTTGGCAGAATTTAGTTGAATCAGTCATCACTGAATCTAGGTTAAATTTAAAGCGGTCCATGCTTGGGCTATCCACCACTAGAACCGGGAGATTATTCCAAATTGAAATGGATCTTATACTGAACCAATTTTTCCTTCTTAGAGTATGCCACATACTCATCAATAGTTGTTTATTATGTTTCCAATTACTGGCTCTATATTCGGACTCATTTAGACCTAATCTTGTTCCAAGGACAGAATCCCTTAGTGTACTGTAAATGAGACACAAGTCTCCCCTCAGTCTCCTATACTGTAAAGTATACATGTTCAGAAGTTATTGCCTTTCATCATAAGTCTTTCCCTCCATGCCCGTAATAGCCCGGGTGAATCTTTGCTGGACCCTCTCAATTTTTAAGATGTCCTCCTTAATGTAAGGGGACCACACTTGGACACAGAATTCAAAGTGTGGCCTAACCAAGGCAGTATACAATGGTAATAGTATATCCTTTGAGCGGCTGGCTACATGTCTAAAAGTACAATTTAGGTTCTGGTTTGCCCTGTTTACTTGAGTGGTGCAATGAGTTCTAAATTTTAAATCAGGAGTAACCAATACTCCTAGATCTTTCTCTTGGGTGGTTTCTTGTAATATTTCAGACCCCACTTTATATTGAAAATGTTGGTTGTGAATACACAAATGCATAATTTTACATTTAGCATTATTCAGGACAAGCTTATTAGCACAGGACCAACTTGGGATTTTATCCCAAAAAACCTGCAGAGCAGATCTTACATTAATGTTATTGACTATGGTGCCTATACAACAATTGTCAGCAAATGTCAACATCCATATAGTATCATTTTCAGTTTTAAGGGTGGAAACATATACATTAAATAGACAGGGAACCAACACAGATCCCTGGGGAACACCGCTAGAGACTGGGGCCCAATTTGAAAAGTCTCCATTTATAATGACTCTTTGTTTCCTACCATCTAGCCAATTAGCAATCCAGTTTATAACATTATTATTAAATTTGAATGCCTTTAACGTGTCAAGAAGCTCGAAATGTGGTAACTTATCAAAAGCTTTGGCAAAATCTAAAAATACCAGATCCACTGAATTTCCCTGGTCAATTTCATAAGTGACCTTGTTATAAAAGGTTAGTAGGTTAATTAGATAAGATCTAGACTTGGTGAATCGATGCTGAAGATTATCAGTTTGCTCACTATGACAATTTGAGAGACTAAATTCCGAAGTCCACGGTAGAGAGCCATTGAAACTCTACTGGGTGATAATTTAAATTTAGTCCAAGCACTATCCCGCTCCTTAATTAATTTCTTAATGCTGGGACCAAACTATCCAGTAGGAGAACCACTACACCGAATGGTCTGCAAAGGGAAAAGGGATTCCTGAATGGGAAGAAGTTGGCTGCAAAAAAAATCTAGTGTCTTATCCACATCTGGAATACAGTCAAGAAATGACCAATAAATTATCCTTAAAGAAGAATATAACAGGGAATAATCTATCCTGTTAAATGATCTAGTCTGAAACACAGAAGGAGGGGGTTTAAGACAGCGAAAATTTAGGACACAAAAGGTGGCCATGTGTTCGCTTATGGAATCTGCCAAGACACCAGAGGCCCCCACTCTCCCCACTCTATTAGTCAATACCCAATCCAACAGAGACTGATTCTGTGAGATGGGATTGAGACGGGTAAGCACATTTATACACTGAGTCAGTCCGTAAGAGAGAAGAAGAGATTTGAGCCTCATGGTGTCATTAGCCCTCCAATTCAAATTCATATCTCCAACAACAACAGAATCACTCTGCTTTAAATAAACTTCACAAACATCCAAGAAATGTTTAAGCCCTTGAAGACCACATTGAGGGGGATTATACAAACAGCCCACATTTAACTTCTTCTTTCCTCCAAGAACAAATTGCAAAACCAACCAATCAGTATCACACTCCAAGTACTCACTAGACCTTAAAAAATTAATTTCTAAATGATCCCTATAATAAATCAGGACCCCGCCACCCTTTTTTTGATCTTTACGGTCTACCCTAAAAATGTTATAACCCCCAATATGACACACATTATCGGGCACCCCTGGCTTCAACCACGTTTCTGATAAGGCAACAATATCAGGCAGATATAGAGCAATGAGCTGTTCGATTTCAGCAATCTTAGGGATTGAACTACTAACATTCAAATGGATAATTTTAAATCCATGTCAGGATTTCAAACAATTATTCAAAGACGATGCTTGAGAGGAAGACACAGAATCTAAACAGCAAGGCCCTGGATTTGGTTCAACATCACCAGAAACTAACAACAGAAAGGTGGTTGAAACACAGTTGCCCAGTTTAGAACAAAGTAACATGCCATAGTGCAAACAAGTGAAGTAACCCCTATTCCCACATTGTCTTCTGGACATAGGGCTACTCAACAACAATTGCCACGAGTCAGTAACAACAGCTACAACTAAGCAATTTGAAAAGGAAAAATCATTTCTCTCATATGAGGCAGTGTTCCCGGCGACAAACCTATATAATTCAATATGATCCACAAATGCCAACCCCCCCAAAGAATATACACCCAAATAGGTAAACACTTAGCATCCCACATTATTACCATAACATACTTACAACACCGACAGTATTATAATCTAACACTCCCACTCCCCTACTTCCCTCGGACTCCCTTAGACTCCCCTGCACTTTATACATGCTGCCCCGCACCTCGCGGCACTTAAGCCCTGCGTTTGGCAAGTGAGATCTTTAAACACCTCAACC
Source organism: Neoceratodus forsteri (assembly GCA_016271365.2). Classification (NCBI taxonomy): domain Eukaryota; kingdom Metazoa; phylum Chordata; order Ceratodontiformes; family Ceratodontidae; genus Neoceratodus; species Neoceratodus forsteri. Next base: position 330,644,699 of record JADMNL010000026.1, on the reverse strand, counting down.
CCACAGACTGGGCTGCTACCACCAATTGGGGGGGAAGGGATGAAGCTAGCAACAGGTAGAAGAAGCTAGTCAGTATCTAGCAACAGGGCTATGAGCAGGGTGCAATTACTGAAGTGGCAGCAGCTGTACTTAATCGGCTCCACTCTTGGAAGGACAGCTCAAACACCCTGAACAGTACACTTAAGGACCCTTTGTCAGCAGCACACAAGTAATCACTTTGTAAACAGCAGTTCAGCAGGGATTCAAACCAGCAGTGCTAAATATTAAAATCTCCACGGCATTAAAATGCACCCCAAGACCGTCAGCAGGCTTAGTTAATTCCCAAAGTCAATAAGGGGTTTAGCTGAATCACACTCTAGCAACATGAGCTCACACAGTCTCCGAATAAAATGGAACACAATGCAGCGAAAATAGTTATGGTTCCTGTAGTCTCTCCAAAGTCCCACTGCCACACAGCTCAGATCCCCCAGGAATACAGCAGCCTTCCAGATGGAAATGTGGACTATAGGGCTCTTCCTGTCATAGTGACCAGATATTCTATATGGTCCACTGAGCTTTTAAAGTGCCAGGGGGGTTGAGGGGAGCCTGCCACACTCCCTTAGACTCCCCTGCACTTATCGCACTTTCCGCACCTACATCTCTTCTGGCCTACCTTTACCATTTTGTTTTAAAATACCAAAAGTTGCCATTTTCCTTTCAGTGAAAATGCCCCAAATCAAGAAATTCTTGACATAGAAACATAGAATTTGTTGGCAGACAAGGACCGCTTGGTTCACCCAGTCTGCCCCTTTCCCCCTGCCTATATATTCATTGCAATAGAAACATAGAATTTGTCAGCAGATAAGGACTTCCAAGAAAAATGTACCCCAAATCTATAATTCAGTTCTTCTAAAGTATAATCTTATAGTAATCCTAAAGAGCTTGTGACAACACTAGAGGAGACTTGAGATAACATATTTGCACACAATTATGGTTATAGTGCACATATTCTGAATGTAGTCACATCTCTTTCTTTATTACTATGGACGCACACTTGAAAAAAGGGGTTCTTGCAGCTTAAATTTCATCGGGCCCTCTGCCTGCACATGATGTCATCATCCTCTATTTATGAATCACAGTTGGTTGGCCTTTACACGATTATGATGTCACAATCAGGAGATGATGTCATATGTGGACAAATGGCAGAAGTGAATAAGAGTCCAAAGGGCAAGGATCCTGTTTTGACACAAATACTAGAGAATGAGGGAAGATAAAACAGGAGAAATAAGAAATACCACAAGAACTGTATATCATTTCCAATATTTTTCTAGAAGCATCACAGGTTCTTTAACGCGCCAGTATTTGTTAGTCGGCAAACAAAGTCCTCATTTAGTTGCTTAGCTAAAATGTATTTCTGACATCCTTAGATTCCTCCTCGGTATATTTTTATTTCCCTCAGATATTTTTAAAACAGTTTTTTATAACCAATTTTGTAATTAATGACTCAAGCCATTAAAGATGGCCACCACTCGCAATTGAGAAAGTTCTCTTCCACTAAGGTTGCCTTTTGAATGCACAGATTGGCTTCATACTGTGGATGTGGTAAGATGGTCAGATTCCTACCACATGTTTTGTGATGGTAAAAATCATAGCACCACTCCAAGAAATGTAATTTTTTTCATGGAAGTCGAGACACAGAAGTGAGAACCGTTAAAAACTTCAAAATCTCATATCTCAGTTCAGGCAAGAAAGAAAATGAGAAGACAAATGAGCATATTGATTTGCCAAAAATACATTATTGCTAAAAAGAGCTGCATGGTGCTTTAAGGACTATTACTAACAACATACTGTGTTCTCTTTCATACAGGGTGTAAAAAGCCTCCTAACAAAGTAGGTAGACCTCTCAAAACCCAGTTTTACTAACTGACCTTTACTCAATATCGCTGAATATGCTTTACTAAAAACAATTTTGGCTTATGCTCTCAGAAACTGCATAATATTTGAAGGTGAAAGCGATTCAAATGTCCGTCTGGTGTCTGGTGACCTGAGTCTGGGCGTCTTCAGAGGTCCTCTGCAATACAACGTTTGGAAGGAAATGAAATACATCATAAAACCTGGTAAGAAACATAAATAAATAAATATGTACTTAAATGAAAACAAATAGAATTATTCTTCTTAATCATGATTTATTATGAGTTGTTCCTTGTTTTATATGGTTCTCACCATTCAAAGTTTCCATCCTATAACAACACTGATCTGATGACTGAACAATGGCATTTCAGGGTGTGGATGCTACTGTTTCCCTTTGGAGGAAAATAATACCCTTGTACTGTAAAAGTGACTGGTTGGTGTAAATAAAATGGTAAAATTGAGTGCCTTCAGATTTAAGTACATAAGGCAAGCAATAATACCTGACAGGGTGGGCAATATTGGGCAATACTGGACTGCCCAGAGGTGTAATAAGGCCCGATGCTGCAGGCGGAGGGGAGGGCCTTATAGCCTCTGGAGGGTCCGGCATTGCCCATACCGCCCAACCTGGAGGGTATTATTATTGCGCTTAGAAAATGAGTCCGTGTATTATATATGCTTGAAAACAACTAAATTGTATGATTAAATGTTAAAATTCTAAGCTGTTTGATTCGATGTGTGATAAAATAGTTTATCTGCTTGCATTAAAATACTAACATGTATGGGGAGCCCTTATTAGTAACTGAAATCGAGCAGATTACAATCTTATATTGTATGGTGGAATGTTGACACCTTGTGAAATCAATCTTTTTATAAGGCTGTTATACCATCAATGTGACGTCACTATGTTGTTAACCTATCGATGGTACGTCACATCGATGGTATAACAACGGGGATCGCTTTGCGCATATGCACTACACTACCCGACAGCATTCCAGAAATGGCCATGGAGGTGAAAGCATGACCCGGAAAGGCTGCGACGGTGACTAAAATTACAACAGTAAGGATCCTGCTGAATTTTTTAACTAGAAATGTGTGACCATACACTATAAAATATAATGTATGGTCATACACCGGCAACCAGTTTGAATAACCAGCTCGAGGTTGCCATGGCAACATAAACCTCTTGAGCTTCGCTCTCGATGTTTACATGGTCACCATGGCAACCTTTCGCCGGTCAACAAACCGGTTACCAATGTATGCCCATACGTTATCTTCTATGTTTTTTTTTCCTTTACATAGGGACGTTTGTCCTACTTGGGGCTCTGTAGATGTTAGTTTGCAGCTAGTTGTCAAGGTTACCCCCTCCCGGCTCATTCATCCGCACACACACACACTCACACACTCTTTCAGTTTTCTCTCTCACTCTCTCTCTCTCTCTCTCTCTGTTTATTTATTTGTTTTTGTTAAGAGGGCTGCAGTGGGGTGAGAGTGATGGTAATTTTCAGATTGACATCTCTGGCTCCAAGATTTACACTTCATTCTCCAGTCCAGGCAGGCAGTTTTGAACACTTGTGCCATTTTTCTTTTTGTCTGATGTTGTTCCCTGTTCCCCTGTCCTGCTCTCCGATCCCAGTGGACCAGGATGAATGTGGCCAGAGCAGTTACCAGGTGTTCTCCACGATCGAGCTGGTGAGGAAGATCACCAAGTAAGTAACACTCGGCTGTTTACAGGGCTTGCCACTTTGCCAGTGGTTTTGATGGACAGTGTGTAGGAGAGTGGCCATAAGGGACCAGGTAAAGAGTGAGTGCCCTAGTATACCGCTCGCTCCTGGATGAGAGGAGTGTTGTTTCCTTCATGCTGTGTCCTGGTGATGAAGAAACACTGCTGGGTTGGGACAGTTAAACATACAGGTGGTTGCCTGGATGGCAAGGGACTGAGTTGCGTTGAGAGCTAACAGCGCTCTGTACCAGAATGAAAATAGTCATTTTTTTTTAGCAGTTATTGTTTTTTTTAATATAGTACTGGTAGTTTGTGGATTTTAAAAGGTATGGTTTCAAGAACATGTCCTGCCGTGGGGAAAAATAGTGGAGATCGGCCTGTCTGCTAGTTTACGGTTCGGTTTGCAAGCAGTACTAAATGGCGGTTAGCTCATTTGATAATTAGGGGTGCCCAAGAATACCCAACCTAACTGGGCACCCCGAACTGGCTATTGTTTTTCAACGGGTTCTATCTCTAAGTTAATGTACCCCCCGCTATGGCTCTCAGCCAATCAGGGAGCTCATAGTATCCAACCCATTTTCTAATGTGTATTATGTGACATGTGTATTGCAGAGTTTGTCACATTGTCTCCTCTCTGTCATTAAATTAATCATAACGCCGTTGTGGAACTCAGTTTCACTTTTGCAACAAACTAAGCTCAAAGCTGCACCTTTTGTTTTAAAATCAGTAATTATACAAAAATAAAATGAGTGACAGAATTACTTTTTTTTTTTTTTTTGAAACAGCCATGGAGTGTATTGCTTTACAGATCACTCAGTCTTTACTCTTACGGTTTATTGAGAAACACACCCCTCGAATGTGTAAAAGAACTAGAATAATAGACAGGAAAGGATTATTATAAGGCTTTATAACACTTTTGACCATTTTACAAATGTTATCAGTGTAACATTCCACTCCGGGGGGTGTCAGCACTGTAATAGCCTCACTTCCTGGGTGGCTAAAGGTCCTCAGCTGTGTTTCGGGCTGCACAACCCACCCAGGTCATTTGGTTATTGCAATATTGCCGCACACCCAACTGTGGATTCTTCCATACATAATACCAGTGCATAATGCATGCCACCATTAGTCTAATGCCAGTGTTCTTCTGGTAACCAGGTAAAGGCCCATTAGACATAGACTCATTTTCAGGGGTGACCCAGGAGCATGGGGGGGAGGTTAAGTGGCTTGCTCAGGGTCACACAGTATGCAAGGGGAGGTCGTGGAAATCAAACCCAGATCTGGTAAATGTTCCAAGCTGATTCACAGCTCATTACTCTAGCCTCTAGACTACACTGTGAGCCCCAGAGGCTTATACTGGCACTTCTTCTAGGGCTGGGGTGGTCTTAATCAGTCTTTCTCATATAATGCAACTTGCATTTTGTGGTCATATTCTTGGCTTTCTCATCAGCTTGTCTGCCTGGCTCACCATCTCTATTCTGGTGCACCTTCACACAGCCTCGAGCAATGGAGCAGGCACCTGGCCATGCACAAGTGATACAGAACAACAGTGCAAAAGTGCACCAGAGTGGAGGAAGTGAGCCAGGCAGCCAAGCCAAAGAGAAATCCAGTAATTTAAATCTACACGAATAGGGGCTCTTTTTACTCTTCAGCTTTTGTTTTATTTGCTGGACAATTGCATTAAATTAATACATGAGTCACTGTAAATATTTACTTTTGAGGCTGGGCCCAACATCACTGTTAAAATGACAGTGCAAAGAAATGGGGCAAACAATGTACCCTACCTTTTTTCACCAAAAAAAGATTCCAGGCATCTTTCAGTTATATTTGGTTGGAAAATGTTCTAGATCTAACACAATTTGAGTACTATAAATGTTTTAATTTAGGTTTTTTTTCTCAAGAAAAAAAGATAGTTAACACATCAGGCTTAGAAATGCCATTGTAAACCTGTCAAGGGTTAGAATAAAGGAAACTTGGGGAGTCATGTGATGCAGACGACCTGGTAGCAGCACTGATTCGAGGCTCCCGCTCTAACCTTGCCATCACTAGCTAAAATATCATTTAAATCCCAATTTTGGCTCCTAATACTTAGCTAGCAAGAAGATCCTGCCTTCAACACTTGATCTGGATGAAATCTGCATCGCCATCGGAGTTTCTCGCTCTGCAATGGAAGCTGAAATGAGGAAGGCCCAGCTGAAGCATACACCTCCTCCCTCACCGGAGAAAATGCCAAAAAAACTGAAGGTCCAAAGTGGGCAGCCAAGCAAGAACACCACGGTGACCACCCAAATGAACCCCCTTACGGAAGATCGCTTCCTTCAGGAGCTTCTACCCTTTTGAGAGACTCTGCTAGAAATTTCATCAGAAATTAAGTCTATTAGAGGGGATATGGCCGACCTCACTAAATGCATGGGGGTCTCGGAAGCCCACACCTCTTCCATAGAAAGATGGAAAGAACGAATCAACCCCCAGATTGTACAACTCAGACAACAGGTACTGCGGCTACAACTAAAAACAGAAGATTTTGAGGGGAGAAGCCGCAGGAATAACATCCTGATTCTAGGGCTACCAGAAACAGAAGAAAGCACTAACACGGTGACATTCGTTCAAAGGCTACTCCTGAAGATTGTAGGGCCATCCCCGCTCAGCGCTATTCACCACATCGAGAGGGCGCACAGGTCACTTAGGCCTAGACTGCAACCAGGAGCACCCCCTCATCCGATAATTCTTACGTTTCTAAGTTATGTTGAAAAACAACACGTCATTACTAAAGCTAAAGAGTTGCTATCTATTACCTGGGAGGATGCTAGGTTGAGAATAATCCAAGACCTGCCTTTTGAAATAAGGCAAAAGCGTACAGCATTTCATCCAATGGCCAGCAAAATAATAGTGGCTGGCATTTTATTTAAGATGATCTGCCTGGCTAAACTGCAAGTCTCCATCAATGACAACTGGCTCTCCTTTGAGTTACCTGTTGAAGCAGCAACAAACCTGGCAACCAAGCTACCAGAACTGTTCAAGAATGGCTGATACCAACTTTAAAAGTTTTTTTGAAAGCTACTAGCGGATGGTTTTCCTCTTTGGTTCAGTGAATAATAGGGTAGTCAAATGTTTGTGAAAGTTATTGATCTGTACCTGAATAAGGATCCCTGGTTCTGGTCTGGGTAGCCCGTTCTTCTCCTTAATGTGGCAACACAGGGACATGACCACGAGGGGGGGGGTTGTGAGCTGATGCGACTCCTGGGAAGAGGGAACTTAAGGTACAGGTACAAAGAACTGGAAGGGGGCAGGATCAGTTGTGTTCCAGGACAGTAGCTGCTGCTGTTTTCACAGGGTTCTTGTGGATATTACTTGGTAGGTTAGTTCTTTTCTTTCTTGCTTCTAAGGGGCTAGCAGGGTATTGTTCTGGGGGATCCTGGATGTTTATAAACTGATTTAGTGGCTGTAAGTGGGGCTCTTTTTGTGGATGTTTCACTTTGTAACAGGCTGCACTGGTAGAGGCCTATTTCTTCTGAGTTAAAACCTGTTTGGTGGGATTTGCTTGGAGATGGTTCTTTAGCTGCAGGGCTTGGAGGGGAGACACAGGGCTGATACACTCTCTCTTGTCAGGTGTCTGCCCAAGATCCGCCTCCCACCCCTCCCTCCCAAGTCTGCAAATTTATAGGGAAGACCTGCCCTGCAATTGGAGGAAAAGGCTGCTGGTGCAGCTCTATGTAGTTCTAGCCACTGGGGTTGGATTTAAATGCCGGAGAGAGGAGCTTGAGGGTTGTTCATTTTCCTTACATGTATAATGTTGTACTGCACCTAGTAACAGAGTTACTGGTGTACAGTGGGACTGTCTCTAGGATTAGTGGGAGACCTGATTAGCAGTAGGGTATCTTGGAATAGGGGAACCTGGTGGCTCACCCAAGGAAAACTATTTGAAAGGGATGGAGCCACATCATTAGGGCTGGCATCTTTGGGAGGGTAGTGGGGTGCACAGGCTGTGGAGCAGCCATGATACTGGACTGGGCTTGAAGTTTGGTGGTTGCCCAGTGTGCTACCAGCTGGCACAGCTTAGGGAGGAGGTACGGGGATGAGGAGAAAGTTGGGGAAGGGGGGTGGTATGGTTGGGGAGGGGCCTGGAAATCTCCCACAGGGTTGTACCAAGCACTGGGGGCGGGGTATGGGAAAGGAGTGCAGGAGAATACTCAGGGTCACATAGGGACCCTGGCAGAGGAGGCCAAAGGACACTGCCAAGGAAGCAGGCAGGTAACTGGGGACCCTCACAAAGGGAGACGGAGGACAACATTCTCAGGAAGTAGGCGGATAGCCAGTGCTGGACAGAAGGAAGCAAGGCAGGGAGGTGGATCAGACCTTATACTTAGTAACCGCTTCAATTCTCTTCTTCTGCTCAAGGATGGGGGGATGTAGCCACAGCAGAGGTGGTTAGAGACGGAAAGGGTGTGGGAGTGGGGGCAGGAGGCAGGGGCAGATAGAAGAACAGGGGGGACCTGGAATGCAGGAGAATGGGGAGCAGTAAATCGGAGCAGGGGAAGAGGGAGGAAAGCACAAGGAGAAGGACCAGTTGGGAGGAAAGGTAAAGAAGGACCAGAAGTACAAGGATGATTCAGTAAAGAGAGCTGAGGGTTAGGCCAGGGGAGCACGACGAGCAAGGAGGAACTAAATGGAGACAGGAAGGAAGGGAGGATGAGCCAGGCTAGTTTAGCAGATGGGGAGAAGGACCAGTTGCGAGCAGTGAGGGGGGAATTAACAAGGTACAGAAGGATACTCAGGAGGAGGAGGAGAGGCATAGGATTGGAGGGGAGGAGTGGCCAGGGTAATAAGGAACGGTGGCATGTGGCACCCAGATAGGGGAGGAACAAGGAGCCAGCTGGGTGGAGGGGCTGGTAGAAAGGGATGAGGGACATGGAAGGGGGGAAATGGAGGAAAAGGAGTGGTCAGAGTGCTCCTGCTGGGGATTCTATGATCAGGGGTATCAAATGGGATAGGAGAGGAAGCCTGGCCAGTTAGAACAAGATGCTCCCTGGACTAGACGGTGCACAGGGCTAAGCACGAGGTATTTCAGCTGGCAAGGACTGTGGGGTTCCCCAGACATACTGGTCCACCTGGGCACAAATGACATTGAGGAAATAGCGAGCTAGAGATACAGGCAAGATTCAGGAGCTCGCCAGGGTCTGTCATGACATAGGATGCACAGTTTCCTTCTCAGAAATCCTGCCAGTGCCAAGGGCTAGTGGGGAACACAAAAGAAAAATTAGGAGATAAACCAGTGGCTCAGGGGTGGTGTGAGGCCAGAGGGTATGGGTTGATGGCGGTTTGGGGGAGACCTGGGAGGATAAGGAGCTGTAGCTAGAGATAGACTACATCTCAATTTGGAGGGGAAGGGAATCCTTAAGTTGAAAATGGAGGAGTTCATTGGTGAAAAGTGGGGTTTAAACTTGTGAAGGGGGGTGGGATGGGAGAAAAGGCAGTCAAGGGGATGCCGATAAAGGAGGGACTCTGTCTCCACCCCCCTGGGGACCAGGAGGATTGCAGGAAAAGACCAACTGGCAAAGTGCAGACCAGGAGAAAACAGAATTCCCAAGGGAACACGAGCAGGGGAAATGAAACTATAGGGAAAGGGTGGAAGGTAGTCCTGCTAAATGCCAGGAGCTTGGGCAATAAAATGCCTGAGCTCCAGGCGATGTTAACTGAGGAGCAGTGGATGTGGCAGCGTCACTGAGACTTGGGCCACTGCAAGACATGACTGGGACCTGAACCTGGAGGGTTACACTATGTTCAGGAAGGACAGGGGAGGGAAGGGGAGGAGGGTAGCAATGATAGTCAAAACTGCATTGGCATAGGGGAGTTGAGGAGGCGGAGGGAACTGTGGAGGCGATTTGGGTCACCTTGATAACAAGGGGGCAAGAGAGTAAAATAGGAGTGGTGTATAGACCCCTGCCCAGGCGGAGGAGCTGGAGGAAAGTCTGGTGGCAGATGTTGGGAGACACTGCAGACTGGGCAGAGGAAAGGTGGTGGTGTTAGGGACTTAAACATGCCAGGAACAGACTGGGAGACTATGACATCCTCTGTGACCAGGAACAGAGGTTGTTGGATGTCTTCAAGACGCTGCTCCTAACTCAGCAGGTGAGGGAACCGACCAGGAGGCACGGGTACTGGATGTGGTCCTGGCAGACAGTGATCAGATTGGGGGCCTGGAGGTAAGGGACCCATTGGCGGGGAGTGACCATGCCACGGTCTGGTTCTGCCTGGACCTAGGAGGGGTAGAAGGCTGCACAAAGATGGAAGTAACTGACTTCAGGGGGGTGGATTTTAAGGAAATGGGAAGGATCCTTAAGGAGCATTTGGATGGGATTGGGTCAGACATGGACGCTGATAGTAGGTGGGAAATCATCAGGAGAGGGGTGCAGGATGCTACCAGCACCTGTGCAAGAGTAAGACGAAATGCGGTAGGGCCCAAAATCCTGTTGGTGGACCAGGGAGGTCCAGGAGGTGGGCGGGGAAAGCAGCCATAAGAAATTCATGCTCAAGGAGTGAAAGGGATCGAGGGAGTATGAGCTGTTGGCTGAAGGGCCACTAGAGTGGTGAGGGTGGCTAAGGCAAGGAAGGAGCAGAACCTGGCCAGGGAAATTAGGAGAGGAAAAGGTGTCTTTAGATACATTGGGGAAAGACGAAGGGTGAAGGGCAGATTAGCAGGATTAAATCAGGAGAGATGGGCACAAGACCCAGAGGAGCAGGCAGAGGTACTAAATGAGTACTTCACCCCAGTTTCACCAGGGAAATGGGATGCTGCATCATACATGGGAGGAGACAGAGATAATGAGGAGGGGGCCCCACCAATCGGCAGGTCTGGGGAGGGGGGCATCACTGGCAGGTGGGGGAGGGCTAAGCAGGAGAAGAGGTACTGGAAGTGAAATCACAGCAGAGAGTGAGGAACTCAGCTCCCTTAAGACGGAGAAAGCACGGGCCGGATAAATTACATCCTAGAGTGCTGAAGGAACTTGCAGATGTCCTGGCGAAACCCCTGGCAGAGCTACCATCTCTCTGAGGACAGGGTGGGTGCCCCAAGACTGGAAGGTGGCACATGTAGTGCCCATCCACAAGGGGGATCAAGGGAGCTGGCAGGGAACTACAGGCCTGTCAGCCTGACATCAGTGGTGGGCAAGGTGATGGAGGGCATTGTCAAGGAGAGGCTAGGGGGGCCCTGATAAGTCAGGGTGCCTGGACGATAGACAGCATGGATTCATCCCGGGAAATCGTGTCAGACAAACCTGGTGGAGTTCTATGACTGGGTGACAAGTGCCTTGGACCTGGGTAGACCAGTGGATGTCCTCTTTCTGGACTTCAGCAAGGCATTTGACTCTGTTCCTCACGTGGGCCTGTTGGATAAACTAGGAGAAATGGGGTGGAAACCAGATGATCCGATGGATAGAGCAATTGGCTCCAGGACCCGGACCCAGAGGGTCGTAGTTGGTGGGATAATCTCTTCCCAAGGAGGGTCATTAGTGGGGTCCCACAGGATCAGTCCTGGGCCCCTTCTGTTCAACACCTACATATCTGACATAAGGACAGGAATCAGGAGTGAGGTGAGTCTCTTTGCAGATGACTCAAACTGGGGGCAGTGGTGGATGGGGAGGAGGGAGGGTGGCCTGCAGGGGATCTGGAGGCTCGGAAAGATGGTCTAGAAAGTGGAAGCTGAGGTTTAATGCAGGGAAATGCAAGGTACTCCACCTGGGGCCAGAAACCCAGGCCAAGTGTACACCCTGGGGGAAATACTACAAGTCTCAATGGCTGAGAGGACCTGGGGTGGTGGTGGATGTCAAGATGAACAACTCTGAGACTTGTAGGAGGGCAGCAGCCAAGGCCAACAGGATGCTGGGATGCATCGCTAGGGGATCACCTCCAGAAGGAGGGAAGTGATACCTCTGTATAACTGCTTGGTGAGGCGCGCACCTGGAGTACTACGTGCAGTTTTGGAGGCCACACTTAAAGAGGGACATTAACCTCCTGGAGAGGGTCAGGAGGGCAACCAAAATGATTTGGGGCTTGGGGACAGGACCTATGAGGAGAGGCTCGAAGAGCTAAATATGTACACTTTGGAAGAGAGAAGGGACCGGGGGACATGATAGAGGTCTTCAGGTACATGAAGAGGTAAATAGGGGAGGAACAGTGAGGTGCTTGAAGGAAGGAGGAAGGGGCCACTGAGGGCATGGGTGGAAGCTGGAGGGGGAAGATTCAGGGGAGAAAGGAGGAGGTGCTACTTCACTGAGAGGGTGGTAGAGCCATGGAATGCACTACCTAGGGGGCTGGTGGAGGCAGAGACAGTGGAGGGGTTCAAGAGGGGGTGGGACAGGTACAGGGGAAGGGTTCAGGAAGCAAAATCCAATGCAGCAAGAATATCCGGAACTGGGAAGAGAGAAGCCAGAGAAGGTGAGGGGGACAGCAAGGTCAGCACCCAGGGTGGGGGCTGACCAAACGAGCAGACACGAAAGGCCATTGGGCCTATTCTGCTGGCATTTTAGTATGTTAGTATGTTAGTACAGGGTGGAGTTCCTTCGGTCAGGTTTCCATACCGGACCACTGCCTGGTACGGATCTTCTATTCTTCCCCCTGAAGCCTCAGCAGCCTACGGATCGGCAACAAACCCTCCTGGACAAACAATCATCTGAACTGTAAATAAAAAAGTTTCCTGTTTGTTTTGCTAGTACTATGTGCTGCCAATATTTTGTTACTGTTTAGTAGATAGTGGGAAGAATGGTACTGTCTCCCGAAATATGTCTGCCATTAAACATGGGGTGGTGAAGGGAGAGAAGACTATATCTTAAACTAAGATGGCCAAGTAAGATACGAATACACAGAGTGGAGATTCTTGCCTTCCTCCATTGCAATATCTGAATTAAGGGCAAATTTGGCAAGTCCTCCACGTTTAGCTCACTGGGTATAATTTGGATTGTGGAGCCTTTTGCTCGCAGGACTTCTTTATTTTATCAACACCAGTTGAGTGATTGTGGATGGTGGGGGGGAGGGGAGACCCGAGTCTATGCAAGCTCCTTGAAGCTGCATAGTGTTTCAGTTAAGGGGGATCCTGCTCCCCAATGCACCCTCAAGTATATATGTTTTGGACTACAGTATTTTTGTTAATTATTGGGGCAAATCCATGCTCTGGGGCATTTTCTAATCTTCACAATATTAGAGATTTGGTAACATATGGGAGGTAGTCAGGAGCTGGGGTAAGAGTCCTGAATCTTTTATAGAATCTGACCTTGAAACATGGTCTTCTGTATAGAGTTACTAGGGAGGGAGGATGGGCGGGAGGTGGGTAGGAATGTCAAATCTGATCTCACTTAACAGGTCAAGTACTTTATCAATGGTAGGATTTCCGAATAAGGGATTCTTAAATGGGCTGGGGGGTGGGGAGACACATATCAGTATCATAAAGGGGAGTTTAAACTACAGAATTTGGAGAGTGGGGATTGTTGGGGGGGGAGGGAGGTTGGAGTGTGCCCTAAGGTTTATATTCTTAAACATGTCCTAGGTACCATAAATGACGATGATAACAGTTAAAATAATAACTTGGAATGTCAGGGGAGTCAGGGACCCTGTGAAAAGACTTCAGATGCTTAAACACTGCACTCAACTTAACACAGGAATTATCTTTCTACAAGAAACCCACCTTTTAGAGACCGTAGCCCTATGGTTGCGCAGGCAAGGAATCTCACAAGTCTTTTCAGCCGGAAACTCCAAGTCAAGCAGAGGGGTGGTAATTTTGATCAAACATACTATTTCCTTTCAATTAGAACTCTCTATTAGGGATCCCAACAGCAGATTTATACTGACTAAAGGTATTTTAATGGGCAAATATGCTATTTTGGGTTCAATCTATGGTCCAATAGGAGGGGACCCTGAATTCCTTATGGCTCTGGCCAACACAACTGCCTCACTTTTACCCACACCTCTGATTTTGGAGGGGTGTGGAATTTCCCCTCCCACACAAGATCTGGACAGCTCACACTCAAATTTAAAGCCCTCTTCGGCATCTCAAAGGGCACTAAATGATTTTACAGATCTTCAGGGACTCTGTGATCCATGGCGTATTTTTAACCCCTCCCATAAGCTTTTCTCATTCTTCTCCCTAATACTCTAATCATGGTCCAGGCTGGACTATATTTTACTCAGTCTCCCACTTATGAAAGGTGTCTGTCAAACAGGTCTGGAACCGATAGTCTTATCTGATCACGCAGCAGCGTGGATGTTATTAACATTGGATCCCCTCAATCAGAGGGACACAATCTGGAAATTAAACACCCAGCTGTTAAAAGACAACTCTATAATCACTAAAATACAATCCCTTATCCAATCCTTTATGGAAACTAATCGAGGTTCAGTCCAAAAAGAGGATATGTTATGGGGTGCCCTAAAATGTTATCTTAGGGGGGAGTTTATCAAGGCAGCTTCATACCAGAAAAAAAGCAGGGAGAAGGAGGCCCTCTCTCTTCTAGCCCAAATAAGATCAATAGAACACTCCCTCTCCTCGTCTAACTCCCCTGACTCTCTTGTTGCCTTGATATCCCTCAGGAATAAATATGCGGACTTGATTCAGGAAAAAGCGGAGTACGCACTTTTAAAAACTGAATCTCATTACATCGATCAAGGTGAGAAGGCAGGCAGGCTTTTAGCCTTAAGATTACGTAAGCTAGAGTCTTCCCAGTCAATTCCTTCCATTATGGCACAAAATGGTACCGCTATAAACTCCCCAAGAGATATCACCAAAGTTTTTTAAAAGTTTTACCATTCTCTATATGGTAAAAGATCTCACACACCATCCATTTCGGATACCGAGACTTACCTAGATTTCTTGAACCTACCTTCTCTCTCAGAACAACAGCGCTCCTCCCTGTGTGCTCCCCAACCCTTACCAAAGAGGAAACAGCAATCAAAGACTTGGTTTCAGATAAACCCCTGAACCAGACGGCTTTCCCTTTAATTTTTATAAAGCCTTTTCTGCAGATTTAGCCCCAATTTTGCTTAGATTATATAAATATATACTATCAGTGGATTCTCTAGACCCATGCTTATTGGAGGCTACAATAGTTCTGCTCCTTAAGCCAGATAAACCACAATCACAACCTTCTAGTTAGTGCCCGATCTCTCTCTTATGAATTACAACATCAAAATACTAACCAAAATTCTCTCCTGTCATATTAAAGCAGTATGGAATCTCTTGTTAAGCCCCGAACAGGTGGGTTTCATACCCGGTTGCTCTTCTGTGGACCACCTTAGGAAACTGAGCCACATTTTCCAAACTGTTCAGTCTTCCAAACTCCCCATGACCCTAGTCTCACTAGATGCTGAAAAAGCATTCGATAGAGTAGAGTTAGAGTTCCTTTGGTTAACACTAAAGAAAATGGGCTTCTTTTCTCTTCTCTTTTCATCCAGTGGCTCCAGTCCATATACTCTTCACCTTCTGCCAAAATTAATTGTAATGGGGTTTTCTCTACACGTTTCCCCCTTTTTAAGGGGACTAGACAAGGCTGTCCACTCTCACCCTTTCTCTTTAATTTATATTTGGAACCCCTTCTTCACAATATTAAATCATCACCACTGATATAGGGCATTAATGTATTTAATCATACTTTATCGCTGTCAGTTTATGCAGATGACATTCTTCTCCATCTCGAATCACCTGTTTCTTCTTTAGAGAATACCCTACAGGAAATAGCGCAATTTAGTCAGTTCTCCTACTACAAGCTTAACCAATCTAAAACTGAAATATTTCCCCTAGATCATCTCACTTATAGATCTTGCTTTGAAAGGTTTGGCAAGAAGTGGTCCCTGCAGTCCATTAAATACTTAGGTATTTTCCTAGCAACAGACTCCCTAAAGTCCAAGAAAGTGAACTTAGAGGACTTGGTGACTTCTATTCAACAAGATCTCCTTAGATGGGAGTCACTTCCATTGTCCCTGTGGGGTAGAATAAATATCATCAAAATGAATATTCTTCCCAGATTATTTTACCCCTTGAACATGTTACACATTTGGCTTCCTCAATCATATTTTCATCAGATACATTCAATTATTTCCCATTTTATCTGGTTAAATAAGCATCCCAGATGCTCCTTTCACAAACTGAGCCTTCCTAAGGAATATGGTGGTTTGTGCTTACCTAACTTACTCTTCTATTACTGGATCAGCCACCTGTCAAGAATGGGTAGGTGGCTAACCACATCCAATGATGAATATACACCGTCCTGGCTTCAGATTGAAAACCAAATCCTTTGCTCACATAACTTGAATGCTTCAACTATATTCTTCTCTGCAGAGAAATCACTTCCACCAGAGTTGCGTTTTTCAGTGATAGGTATCTCACTAAAGATTTTTTCCCAGTGTAGTTCATTCTTCAAGATTTCTCCATCCCAAGATGTGGCCCAACCGCTCATCTCCAACCCAGTATTAAAATTGGAGGCATTTGTATTACTTCAGGCTGGCTACCTCAATTAAGAGAAACAAAGATAGCAGAACTATATTCCCAGACTTCTCTTCTTTCCTCTACTGACATCCTGAAGAAATACAATATACCCCATATACATATCTTCAAGGTCTTCCAACTAAGACACTTAATAGGCCAGTTGTTTGGTACTGCTCCTAAGTTATCCAAACTGGACATGCTACTAACTCAGATCCGTAACCTCTTGAACCAACCTCATTGCATCTCCCTGATTTATGCTAGTCTCTTAGCCCTCAAACACCCAGAACCTCTACCGCGCTCTAAGGTATGGGACTCCCTGCTACCGGACTTAACTATTAATTGGACTCCAATTTGAAAAGACCTATATATTTACATCACCCAGGATAAACTCAGACTTACCCAATATCATTACTAAATTAGATGTGTTACACCCCTGCTAAACTATTTAAAATAGGGCATCTCCCTAAGTCTACTTGCACCAGGTGTGGTAAGATGGAAGGAATCTGGTACACATTTTCTGGTACTGTGAAAAAGTAGTGCCTTTATGGCAAGCTATCAAATCAGGGTTTTATTTAACTCTAAAAATTGAGTAGCGTTTTGCTTATAAAAGTGCTAAAACATTGTGAAAATGCATAGCACCTACATCGCTGTGTTTAACAAACATAACACTTCTAGAAAACCTATATAACTACTTTTTGAACCATTAGTATTGTTGCAAGACAAAAACTGCTAATCAATTATTTAAAACCCTGCAAATCTAGACTGGACCCCTTGTTAGGCCTCGAAGAACTTTTTACAGTAGAAGTTTGCCTGCTGGGAATGTATAAGGATGTAAAGGTCAAAGAGCGCAGATTCCATATGGCTTTGTTCTCCATAGTGGTTAAGAAACTGGTACTCAAACACTGGCTGAACCAGTTGTTGATATCATATACTGAGTGGATAAATGAACTCACTGTTTGTCTTAGAATTGAGTGCTTGATTGCAAGTACAGGTAATAAGCTTCATCTTTTTGACAAAAAATGGGGCTAGTTATACACTCTATACCTGCATTAAGTACCTATCTCTCATGGACTCCCCAGATGACTTTTTATAATCTCAGTAGATCCATTATAATACAAGGAAGGGCACACTCTGGGGGGGTAGTTAACAGTGGGAGAGAAGCGGAGTGGGGGGATCACTGGGGAGGGAAAGGGGGTTGGTTAATGTCTTGTTTTATCTGAAGTTGACTGTTTGTTGTATACAAGACTACTGATTTTGTTTTGTAATGAAAAGTCAATAAAGAATTTGAATTTCAAAAAAAAAAAGAATAAAGGAAACCCCACAGTGCACAACATAGAAGGTGCCTAGAAAAGTAGAATTTACAAGTATGCTAAAATTTTTATTAATTGTAGCAGAAACTAGTGTAACCCCCCACCGGCCCCTTATTTAACTAGAAGACACACCTCTCACCACAACAAATCTAGGGGGAGAAAGAGAGGGGTGGGGTTACATATGATACACAAAAGAAGAGAATGAAACCATAAAAATGTTTCTTAACTACTGAAATGTGTCTGATTGCACACCATAGACAAGATGGGACCAATACAGAACACAACTAAGTGTGGTACTACTACCTGGCACACACCAGGTGGGACCAATGCATGGCCAATAACCCAGGTCTCGGGGAGAAAATGTTTACTCACGGCTATGCTAGGTTTGCACTTCTGGACAGGGGTACCCAAAATAATTACACACAGGAAGCAATAACAAAAATGTCCATACCAGGTTGGGATTCTAGAGTGTGGCTTTATTCCAAAATACACGTAGGAACAACACAAAGCAAAGACAGACCCCCCCAGAGTTACACACAGGATACTTGCAGACATTTAGGGCACAAAACTTCAAGAATTCCCCCATTTATCACAGGACAGTTATCAAAATGTGGACTAGCCACCAGAAAAATGCACTTTCCTTCAACTAAGCACATCCGGCCAGTACTTGGACACTTTCCATCGACTAGACACATCCGACCAGTACTTGGACACGTCCCATATTGCATAGGATATGATGTTTTTATTTTTTTATTTTTTTTATTTTATTTTATTTTAGCTTTTGTTGACTGGGTAAGTGCACTAGACAAATCCTGCCTATTTTCAGGCACGACCCGGGGAAGGGGATACAGATGAATGCCAACTGACCTTGAACCAGGATGTGGTACTAGACCACACAGAACACTAGAGGCTCAACACTGTAGGACCCACATACTAGGGGTAACTGAAGAAAATCCCACTCACTGGGGTAAAACTGTAGAAAGTCCCACTCACTGGGGTAAAACTGTAGAAAATCCCACTCACTGGGTAAAACTGCAGAAAATCCTACTCGCTGGGGTAAAACTGGAGAAAATCGCACTCACCCACTCACTGGCGTAAAACTGTTTCTTTAGGCATTGGCCACATGCACTGACAGGAAACACAGGTGCCCTTCAGAACCCAGAGAGGTAAACTGGTCATGCCAGATGAGGGGGGTCTCCCACCTTTTGTTTCCTAGTTCATACTCAGCCATTCATTTGGTAAATACACCTCACACACTTTAAAACACTGTAGATGCTGTCTTGAAATGTATATCACACTTAACATCATACAAAAACACCATTGGGGTGTCAGAAGTAAAAGCTCGGTCACACGGACAGTCACATACTGGACTCCACTGTGGGTAGACAACTTTTAAGAAAGTCTAAGGTGACAAGGTCCCTTTGTCAGAGAACCCACCTTTAAAACTGCAGGTACTCCTAGGCAAACTTCAAACAAACAAATGTACTCGCAGAAAGTTGTCATACATAGGAAGCTTCACAAATCCTGGAAGGACCAGGGGATTGCCCCTGAAATCCTGCTCCATCCTTCCTAGGATGAAGCACAGGAAAATCCCATAGGAGACAGTTTCCACCACTTCAACAAGCTGGAAAAGGCTGTCCTCCACTAGGGGGAGAAAGAAAACAAACAGGAACACTGCAGCTCTATGTCAGAACTGCTACAGGAGCTGCAGCTACACTCTGCAGCCTTCAAGATGACACTTCACTAGAGAACGAACTTCAACATTCTATCTCCCTCACTCACAGCTACTGGAGTGTGGCTTATGCAGCTGTGAGAGTTCTGAATGACATCACCTCCCCAGCTCTCAGCTGTGACTGAAAACAGAGAGGGAGAGAGAGTGAAATCCATTTACTAGATTTTCACGAGCTGCCTTCCCTGCCTACCACTAATTCTAACTGGATTCTAGTAACCCCTGGGAACAAGGGGGTTATACCCACCCTCAGCCAGGAAAATGACTGTCCCCAGTCATTATCTTACCTGGCACCAGACCATCCTACCCTATGTGTTGACTACGGGGAGGTGGTGCTACCTTCTCCCCTACAATGTGCCAAGCACAGGCAGACAACACTAAGGGCCCAGAGGCCACTGGCTGATGCATCAGCCCCTACTCTAAGATCTTACTATGGAGAATCAGTGGCTCTAGGAGAACTGTCCAAAACATGCCCTAATAGACCAGCACTGCAGCCCCTATGGCCGGTCAGGACCACAGCCTGTCTATCCCCCTAGCCCTCTAGGAAAAATCTATCTATCCAAAGCACCCACAAGGGGACCTCCCCCCCCAGGGTACCTGCAAATCAAAAACACACCAGGGAATTAACACTATACCAAGCATTACACTCCCACACTCCCCCACAAAGACACCTGTGGAGAATAAGGTTAACACATGTCAACAACTACACAATATCCTAAAAACAGTCTAAATCATACAGAGGAACTCCGATGAGCTCCCCAGATCCTATTCTGGTCTTCTCTTCTTTCTTCATCAGGAACACCTGAAAGAGAAAACACAAACAAAACACCCCAAATCTGCATACCACAGTACCAGAACCCCTCCATCAAACACTAGAGAATCCCAAAAAATATTTTATAGAAAAGTATAAAAGTAGAAAATTAGTAAAAAACACTGACAGTATATACAATACAACACTTTAGGGGGGATGGAATGCCCTAAAAGTTCCAACTAGTGACAAAATGTTGTGCCCGAAGGCAAGATCCATTAAAGAGTCTCTCCTGGGCCGGAGCCTGCTGAAGCACAGTCCTTGAGCACTGTAGTCCAAAAGGGAGCATCTTTGTGGACAGTTCAAACAGTTTGTGGAAATCTGCCAGGTGTAGGATGTGTATTGCAAAGTCAGTTAGATCATGGAAAAGTTTGGACTTACCAGTCCCTTGAAGATCGAACAACAAAAATCACCTACTTCTCCAGATGAAGACTCTCCCTCTCTGTCGGCATCATTTAGATACAGCTGGGTAATGTCTTCTGGATAACAGTCTATAAAAACAAGAAAACAGCTGGGCTGATATCATCTCGGAAATCGAACCATGGAACAGGAACCAACAACTGGCTGATTTTATCTGGTGTACCAGGCAATGAATCAGGAAAACAGCTGGTATGAGGTCATCTGGAAGTCCAGGCGATGAAACTGGGAAGGCACACTGCTGGGCTCACTAATCTTGGATGCACCGTGGATCCTGAAACACCAGTCTGGCAGAATCTATGGATATGACAACTGCTGGATGGCAGACACTTCCCTGTCACTGCTCTGCTTCCCTCAGGGTAGGCATGGGTATATTTGCAGGGAGTGGCACCATTAAGGGTAGTACCACTCTGGGTCAGGTGCAAGTTCTATGACCCCATCTGGTCGTTCATAGTTGATGTTGTGGAATGTCTCATTCCCTGCTTTGTCTACAAATTGTACAGTGTCCATGCACAATGTCCTGCCCAATTTCCAGAATTTCAGTGTATCACTGACAACTCTATCTCTGACACTAGGGGTCGCACCTGTATGCAGATTCTTACTCGCCTCCTCCAATAACCAGGCTTTCCTGTTCTGCTCAATTTCCTCCCAGACTCTAAGAGGAAAGGTAAGAAAGGACCTCCCATATATGCCATCGGCCCTCCTATGAACCAGTCTCTCCTCCTTACTACTCTTCATCAGTACACGGCCACTGGCATGGCTTGGGGATGGCCAGTCCTGGTTCAGCCAGTGCCACATACTCAAAGAATGAAAGAACTTGTCCACAACCATCTGTACAGGCAGGGCAGTGGAGTCACCATCCTCTCTCTCTCTCTGGCTCCTCCGAGGCAAGAGCTTAAGGCCACTCACTGGGACCCTCAACATGAAGATACATATCCTCATCCTCACTTAGGACCTGGGCCCAGGAGTGAGCAGTCGTCCTCACTCATAAGACAGTCCACTCCTCGCTGGGTGTGGAGGTAGATACCTCCCAATCCAAAGTTTCTCGAAATTCATCCTCCCCAAATAGGCTAGGACTAGGACTCTCTCTCCATGAGTCCAGGGATCCTTCCTCCACACTGTGCATAAGAGACACAGGTGAGGAAACATCACGAGATGTCTGCCCTTGCAGTAAATCCACACTCTCTTTCTTTGTGTCACACTCTGTGGGGCCTCCCCCAACAGGTTCAACCTGGTGCTGTGTGCTGCTACATGCAGGGTTTCCTACTTTGGTCCAGGTGGGAGCCAGACAAATTTGTGGTGCCTTGGACAGATCATACTTCACTAGGCAAACAGAACAATGAGGAATTAAAAACATGTCCATTCCAGCCTTGAGACTCATTATGCATACTCTCACAGGGTAGTTGGGAATTGCAACATGGGGAGGCAATCCTTCACCATAGAAAACTTGCTCTATTTCCTTTAGTTTGGCAACCTCCTCTGCTATCATATCTTGGGCATGATCTGGGTAGCAGGATTGTCCTGAAGCCATGTCTGTAAATAAGCACATAGAGTTCATTGTTACTGCAAATTTACGATACTCTGAAACAGTCTATCAAAATGGCTGCTGTGTTTACATTACTGCCCCACCCTGTAATGTCAGCGGCAGCACTCCTGTTGCATCAAATCTGTCTCTGACTCAAACAAACTGTGCATCGGACCTTTCTGCTACTGATGTCTGCTCAAACTGTAATGATTGCACTGCTTTAATGTTTCTCAGCACATTCATATGATTTCTGGACTTTATGATTAGCACTCAAATCACTTTTTACTCTTGCTTGAAGTCACTAAAAGCCACAGTATTTCTTGACACAGGATTGCCTGTTTGTTGCAGCCGCTCATACAACTCAGTCTCTCGTTTGCTCAGAACATTATACTGTTGCCGAATCCATAATACATGCTCACAGTCTATGCTCAGAATTCTTGTTTGTTGTGTTTTAGGTTTCAATTCACAGTCCTTCTTTGCAAAACAATCACACTGTTCACACACAGATCCAGCTGGCTTTTAAAAAATCACACACAGTTTGAGGCACAGATATTTCTGAATGGTACTCACTGAAGCAGTAGCTGGCTTGCTCCGGTGGAAATTCGTGGCCTAAAGTCAATCCTGGAAGGTCTCTGGGGTGAAACTGGCTGGCAATCCCACCGATCGTTACTACGAACACCATACTTTCTTCCCAGATGGTCAGATAATGGGTTGAGCCCGAATTTCAACAGAAAACATCTGTATTTACAGATTTAGAATGTTCACAAGCCCCTCTATGGTTTCTCCTGGCTGACCAGCTCGCATACCACTGGCTTTCTCCTTCTCGAACACTGGGCTGCATTTTGAAGCTGTCTAAGGGGGTGGGAATGACTGCAGTCACACCAATCACTCAATGGCATGCAAACGAGTCTCTCTCTCTCTCTCCTCACGCTCTTCCTCCATGGCGATCATCGAGCAGGGCAAAATTTAAACTGCAAGCTGAACTTTTTTTCCCTCGGCTGAAATTTTGCGGTGGGAGTGCCGTTTTTGACCATTTCTTTCCTCTGAATTTGCCTATTTCTTTAGCGACACCTCAATTTACACATCAAGCACATGACAGTTATAGAGCACACTTTTCTCTTTGTTTCCCAAAGTCCACAATACTTTCTGTCAATAAAAAAACATGAGAATAAAGTTTTGTAAATGCTCTATTGATGCAGGACAAGGGCATACCCATTCTGGCTTTACAGTCCCTTGGTAAAGGTGGTACAAACACACAGCAGCACATACGGATGGCACTTATCCTAGGCAGATCCTTTTGCACAAAGCCTCCCTTCCAGTTTTTGGGTTACCACACTGCCAGACAGACAACACGCTAGCCATACCCCAAGCAAGCTATCTAATGTTTTCTCCCAAAATTAAACACGTCGTAGGATGAGCACCAATTTTTGTAGCCCCCCACTGGCCCCTTATTTAACTAGAAGGCACACCTCTCACTACAAGTTTAGCGGGAGAAAGAGAGGGGTGGGGGTTACATATGATACACAAAAGAAGAAGAGAAAGAAACCATAACTATGTTTCTTTACTACTGAAATGTGTCTGATTGCCACCCATAGACATGATGGGACCAATGCAGAACCCAACCAAGTGTGGCACTACTACCTGGCACACACCCGGTGGGACCAATGCATGGCCAACAACCCAGGTCCCGGGGAGAAAAATGTTTACTCAGGGCTATGCTAGGTTTGCACTTCTGGACAGGGGTACCCAAAGTAATTCCGCATGGGAAGCAATAACAAAAATGTCCATACAAGGTTGGGATTTTAGAGTGTGGCTTTATTCCAAAACACACATAGGAACAACGCAAAGCAAAGATGGACCCCCAAGGGTTACGCACAGGGTACCTGCAGACATTTAGGGCACAGAACTTCAAGAATTCCCATTTATCACAGGACAGTTATTGAAATGTGGACTAGCCTCCAGAAGAACATACTTTCTCTCGACTAGGCACATCTGGCCAGTACTTGGACACGTCCCATACTGCATAGGCTATGATGTGGTACTAGACCACATAGAGCACTGGAGGCTCAACACTGTAGGACCCACATACTGGGGTAACTGTAGAAACTCTCACTCATTTGGGGTAAAACTGTAGAAACTCCCACTCACTGGGGTAAAACTGTAGAAAATCCCACTCACTAGGGTAAAACTGTAGAAAATCCCACTCACTGGGGTAAAACTGTAGAAAATCCCACTCACCAGGGTAAAACTGTAGAAACTCCCACTCACTGAGGTAAAACTAGAAAATCCCACTCACTGGGGTAAAACTTAGAAAATCCCACTCACTAGGGTAAAACTGTAGAAAATTCCACTCACTGGGGTAAAACTGTATAAAATCCCATTCACTGGGGTAAAGTGTAGAAACTCCCTCTCACTGGGGTAAAACTGTAGAAAATCCCACTCACTGGGGTAAAACTGTTTCTTCAGGCATTGGCGACATACACTGACAGAAAACACAGGTGCCCTTCAGAACCTCGAGAGGTAAACTGGTCACTCTAGATGGGGGGGGGGTCTCCCACCTTTTGTTTCCTAGTTCATACTTGGCCATTAATCTGGTAAATACACCTCACACACTTTAAAAAAACACTGTAGCTGCTATCTTTAAATGTATATCACACTTAACATCATACAAAAACACCACTGGTGTGTCAGAAGTAAAAGCTCTGTCACATGGACGGTCACATACTGGACTCCACTGTGGGCAGAAAATGTTTAAGAAAGTCTAAGGTGACAGGGTCCCTTTGTCAGAGAATCCACCTTTAAAACTGCAGGTACTCCTAGGCAAACTTCAAACAAACAAATGTACTCACAGAAAGTTGTCATACAAAGGCAGGTTCACAAGTCCTGAAAGGACCAGGGGATTGCCCCCAAAATCCTGTTCCATCCCTCCTAGGATGAAGCACAGGAAAATCCCATAGCAGACGGTTTCCACCACTTCAACAAGCTGGAAAAGGCTGTTCTCCACTAGGGGGAGAAAGAAAACAAACTGGAACACTGCAGCTGTATGACAGAGCTGCCACAGGAGCTGCAGCTTCGCTCTGCAGCCTCCAAGATGACACTCCACTACAGAACAAACTTGAACATTCTATCTCCCTCACTCACAGCTACTGGAGTGTGGCTTATGCAGCTGCGAGAGTTCCAAATGACATCACCTCCCCAGCTCTCAGCTGTGACTGAAAACAGAGAGGTAGACAGAGTGAAATCCATTTACTAGATTTTCATGAGCTGTCTTCCCTGCCTACCACTAATTCTAACTGGAATTCTAGTAACCCCTGGGAACAAGGGGGTTACACTAGCTTTTTTGAAAAAAAAAAAAACATTTTTCATTGCACTATGGCTTGAAAGTCTAATTTTGATTGGGTGCTCTAAGAATGTAATACCTGCCCAGAGGGGGCTAAAAAATGAATACAGGCTGTTGTCGTGTAACTGAGATTAATACAGGCTGTTGTCCTGTAACTAGGATCTATACAGACTGTTGTCTTGTAACGGAGATTGATGCAGGCTGTCATCATATAACTGAGATCAATACAGGCTGTTGTCCTGTAACAGAGATCGATACAGGCCATTGTGCAGTAACTGAGATCAATACAGGTTGTTGTGCTGTAACTGAGAGCAATACACACTGTTGTTCTGTAACTGAGATCAATACAGGCTGCTGTCCTGTAACTGAAAACCATACAGCCTGTTGTGCTGTAACTGAGATTGATACAGGCTGCTGTCCTGTAACTGAGAGAACTATAGGTTGCTGTCCTGCAATTGAGATCGAGAACAGGCTGCTGTCCTGTTATTGAGATCGATATAGATGGCTGTGCTGTAAGTGAGAGAGATATAGGCTGCTGTGATGTAACTGAGATCAACAGATGCAATTGTCTCGTATACAGACTGTTGTCCTGTAACTGAAATCAATACAGGGTGTGGTCCTGTAACTGAGATCAATACAAGTTGTTGTGCTGTAACAGAGATCAATGCACACTGTTGTTCTGGAACTGAGATCAATACAGGCTGCTGTCCTGTAACTGAAAACCATACAGCCTGTTGTC
Source organism: Neoceratodus forsteri (assembly GCA_016271365.2). Classification (NCBI taxonomy): domain Eukaryota; kingdom Metazoa; phylum Chordata; order Ceratodontiformes; family Ceratodontidae; genus Neoceratodus; species Neoceratodus forsteri. The sequence goes on along the minus strand of JADMNL010000026.1, from coordinate 330,618,755 downwards.
CTGTAACTGAGATCTATACAGGCTGTTGTGCTGCAACTGAGCGTGATACAGGTTGTTGTCCTGTAACCGAGATCAATGCAGGCTGTTGTGCTGTAACCGAGATCAATATAGGCTTCTGTAACTCAAATTTATACAGGCTGCTGTCCTGTAACCAAGAGCACTACAGGCTGTTGTGCTGTAACTGACAGTGTTACAGGCTGTAGTCTGTAACTGAAATCAATACAGGCTGCTGTCCTGTAACTGACAGTGATACCGGTTGTTGTCCTGCAATTGAGATCAATGTAGACTGTCATCCTGTAACTGAGATCAATGAATTCTGTTGTTCTGTTGTAACTGAGATGGATACAGTCTATTGTCCTGTAATTGAGATCAATACAGGCTGTTATTATGTAGCTGAGAGAAATATTGTTGACCTGTAATTGAAATCAATACATGCTGTTGCCATGTAACTTAGAGAAATACAGACTGTTGACCTATAACTGAAATTGATATAGGCTGTGTTGTGGTCTAACTTAAAGAGTTATACAGGCTGTTGTGCTGTAGCTGAAAGTGATACAGCCTGTTGCGCTGTACTTACAATCATAAGTGCCCACAATTCACATGCACCCCTCACCAGTGTCAGAACCAAACTCAAATCCTGTCGCTGGTTCTCTGCCGACCTTAAATCCGCACTGCTTGCCAGAGACAAACTCTGGAAAAGGGCAAGAAAGACAAAGGACCCAAATGACTGGCTCAATTCAGAAAAGCCAGAAACTCCTGCACAAAACAAGTAAGAAAGCCAAGGCAACCTTCTACACAGCTGAACTAGATGCCTCCTATAACAACCCTTCCAGGTTCTGGGGTACCATAAAAGGCATCCTAGGTCAAACCTTCACCCCTGTCTTACCATCCAAAATTCAATTAAATAATATTGAAATCACCGACAAGCAAAATATCTTGAATGCCTTCAATGACCATTTCACTACAGCTGGCCTGGCTTTCACCTCTCCTGCAAACCTATTAAGATCATCTCTAAACCCACAATCTACTGAGAGTCAAAGGTTGCTTCCACATTCTCATTCAAACCAATATTGTTCAAAGAAGTAGAAGACCTCCTACTCCAACTAGATACCACCAAAAGTGCAGGTGCAGACTCCTGGATCCCTACTTTCTAAAAGTAGCACTGTATGCCTTAACCGCCTCTCACCCACCTCTTCAATCTATCACTTGTCACTGGTACTATCCCTCAATATGGAAAACAGCTCAAGTGTTTCCATTACTTAAGGCAGGTGATCCCATGGACCTCAATAATTATAGGCCCATCTCCATCTTACCAATACTATCCAAGATGCTTGAGAAGCTGGTAAACTCTCAGTTAACTGCCTACCTTGATACCAACAATCTCATAAATCCAGCTCAATCTGGGTTTAGATCTATGCATAGCACCATCTCTGCACTAGCAAAAGTCACAAATGACTGGCAGACTGCCCTAGACAAAAAGAATAATACCTGTGCTGTGTTTCTGGATCTAAGCAAAGCCTTTGACACTGTGGATCATGATCTTCTAATCACCTCACTAAACTCCATAGGCCTTGACTCACTCTCTATTAAATGGTTCAGATGCTATCTCTGGAAGGCTACAACTGGTAAAGAATGATGGTGATCTATCTACCTAAGCCACTCCTAAGAGGTGTACCGCAAGGCTCCATCCTGGTCCCATCCTTTTGCCATTTACATCAACAATATTGACTCCAATCTTCTTTCTAATATCCACCTTTTGCAGATGACACTGTACTTTGTGAGCGATCCTCACCATCAAAAGCCTGTGAGCTCCTACAGTCTCAATTCTCTCCTCCAGCATAACCTATTAAAAAGAAATTATTACTAAATGCTAAGAAAACCAAAGCTATGTTCTTTGCCCACAAGAACTGTTCTTCCACTATCCCATCATTCACCCTCCCACAACTCTCTACCATCCTTGGTGAAAATCTGGAATATGTTGACAAATTCAAATACCTAGGAGTATGGATAGACAATAAACTAGACTATACTACCCACGTTGAAGAGCTCCTGAAAAGCTAAGACAAAGACTTGGTCTATTCTATAGAATCAAACACTACCTGACCAAAGATTCCAAACAAAGATTAATCCTTGCATCATTCATGTCCCTCATTGATTATGCTGACTTCCTCTATGGTCATTGCTCCCTCTCCCATCTAAACAAACTAGACACCCTGTATCATAGAGCTATTAGATTCATTACTGACCTTCCCTCTAGCACCCATCATTGCTCTCTCTACAATGCAGTCAGCTGGACATCCCTGCAACATAGAAGAAGAAAAAATGCTGCTATCTGGATCTACAAAGCTCTGACAAACAAACTCCCTTCCTACATCTCAGACTGCTTCAACAGATCACATCCAGGCCCTACAGCTTGAGGATCAACAAACTGATCCTGCTGAAGATTCCTATCACCTGCACCCGTATGGAAGAGCTGCAACCAGTTATTCCCTGGCACTTATCTGGAATTCTATCCAAAGACATTGAAAATGGAAACACTGATCCCCACATCCTTCAAAAGCTGTACACCAGCCTAATCCCAGATTCATGCAACTGCTTCCACAAGGCCTAGTCCTCCCACACCCCCACCCCCACACCTCTCTCTCCCACCCCTTCTAAAGCTCCTCCCTATTCTTCTATCATTGCTCTGGTCCTTTCCACATCAAACCTCAAACATATATGCCACCCATGTACCATTATCCAAGCCTTATCCCTACCAGACTGTTTGTTTCTCACCTTTAATAGGTTTTTGGTTTACTGTCCTTTGCCTTGTATATATGTAAATAATTGTACATCTATCTCACTCATAAATGTTTGTATTTGTGCTATTTCAATATCATGCTTTTGTATACACTCTGTAACCTTTTTTGTTATGACCACTCAGGTCCATCTTGTAAATGAGCTATGCTCAATGATGTTCGACTGAATAAATAAAGATTTTGATTGATTGATTGATTGATTGACTTAGAGTGATATAGGCTGTTGCGCTGCAACTGAGATTGATACAGGCTGTTGTGCTGTAACTGAGATTGATACAGGCTGTTGTGCTGTAACTGAGATTGATACAGCCTGTTACGCAGTACTTAGATTGATACAGGCTGTTGCACTGCAACTGAGATTGATACAGGCTGTTGTGCTGTAACTGAGATTGATACAGCCTGTTGCACTGTACGTGGATTGATACAGGCTGTTGTGCTGTAACTGAGATTGTTACAGGCTGTTGTGCTGTAACTGAGATTGATACAGGCTGTTGTCCTGTAACTGACATCAATACAGTCTGTAGTGAAACACAGACATTGATGGCAGATAAGGAACACTTGGCCCACCTAGTCTGCCCATTTCTCTACCTATTGGGTAAGCTGCAGATCCTAGTTAACCAACAGCTTACTTCTTTCTAGCCCCCACCAGAATTGCCTTATGTCTGTCCCATGCATTCTTGAATTCCCCCACTGTTTTTGACCCCACAACCACCTCAGGAAGACCATTCCTAGTGTCCACCAACCTCTCTGTGAAAAAATACTTCCTCACACTGCCCATGAGCCATCCCCTCTCTGTCTTCAAATTGTGCCCCCTTGTTCTTGCACATCTCTTTTTCTGAAACTTTGTTGATTCCCTTGAGTTACTTAAATGTTTCTATCATGTCCCCCTTTCTCCTTTCCTCGAGGGTATCCGTATTAAGCTACTTTAGTCCCTCTTTGTATGGCTGCTGTTGCAGTCCCTGCACCATTTTAGTTGCCCTCCTCCAGACTGCCTCCATCCTGGGGCCTCCAGAACTGCATGCAGTATTCTGGATGGGGTCTCACCAACTGTCTGTGCAGAGGGATAACAAATTCCTGTTTTCTACTGATGATGCCTCTCCCTATACATCTCGGTATCCTCCCAGCCCTTCTTACTGCCTTTTCACATTGCTTGCTTACCTTTAGGCCATCTGATATGACTACCCTCAGGTCCCTTTCCATTTTGTCATTGTTAATACCCCCCCATTGTGTACTCTTCCCCTGGGTTTTTGTTTCCCAGGTGCATTACTTTGTACTTCTTTGCACTGAATCTGAGCTGCCATACTTTTGACCATTCCTCCAACCTTGCCAAATTCCTTTTCATCCTTTCCACCCCCTTGTGTATCAACCTTGTTGCAGATCTTTGTGTCATCTGCAAAGAGGCATACTTTTCCTTCCAGTCCCTCTGCACTGTCACTTATAGACAATAAAAAGGACCGGACCCAGTACTGAACCCTGCAGTATCCCACTAGTAACCTCCCTTTCTTTGGAGTGGACTCCGTTTGCTATTACCCTCTATGTCCTGTTGTCCAGCCAATGTTTTATTTATTTATTTATTTAAACATCAGTTTACAACCTTTGAGCCAGGGGCCCATTTACAAAGGTACCTCGTCACATAGAGGACATGGACAGTGGCATGGGAGACAACAAATAAAAACAGAAACAGGCTCAACAGATAAAACAGGTACAAAGCAAGTGTCATTCAAGGTTACAGTTGGTTCAAAAACAGAAATGAGGAATACATGGCTAATCAGGCTAGCAGAAAAAGGGGTTAGTGCTTGGGAAGGGGGAGGGTGGAAGAAAGTATAGGGAAGGAGGTAAGGAGGAGGGGATGGAGAGCCGCTCAGTGAGCATTGTCAGGCTTTTTTTTTTTTTTTTATACTTTAGCGGCAGCGGCATCTGCGTGAGAGGAGCAGGTGATTTCTGAGTCTATATTTAAAGCATGCTAAAGAGGGGGAGTCTGAGACATCGGCAGGGAGGGAGTTATACCAGGTGGCCGCTCTGTAAGGGAACGCCCTTTGGCCATGCGACGTCCTAGCTCTTGGAATGACCAGGGTTGTTTTGTCTGTGCTGCGGGTGTTCCTAGTCAGTTTAGCTTGGTGGATTGAGTTGGATATGCCAGTGGGGGATAGGCCATGGAGGGCTTTAAAGGTGAGTTGGCAGGTTTGGTACATGAGCCGCTCATCCAGGCTGGGTATGGAAGCCAAGGAGTAGAGCAGACAGGTGTGGGTAAGTCTAGGCGCTCCGGTTATCAGCCTGCAGGCTTTGTTCAGTGTGAGGCGAATCTTGTTTATGGCCGTCTGATCAGCAGCCCCATAGACCAGAAGGCCATAGTCGATGAGTGATATGACAGAGGAAGTGACAGCTAGCGGAGGCGACGAAGGAGGGGGCATTTTTGTGTTGGTAAGAATGCCCAACCGTGAGTTGGTGGCAGAGTTCAAGGTGGAAATGTGGCCATGGAAGGAGAGGGCAGGGTCAAAGATTATTCCAAGATATTTATAGGCCTGCACTTGTTCAATGGGGATATTGAGGAGGAGTGGACAGTGAGAGGAAAATTGGGACTTATTTTGGGGTGGGAGAAGAGCATGGTTTTGTTTTCTTTAGGTTGATTATGAGTCGTTGTTCAGAGAACCAGGTTTCAGCGGAATTGTAGGCTAGCTGGAGAGAATTCTGAAGTGAAGAGGGGTTACTGTCAGAGGCAATGAGTACTGCATCGTCAGCGTAGAGTAAGATCTTACCTCCACATTTGCTAGGAAGTGAGTTGAGGAAGAGGGAGAATAGTAAGGGCCGAGGATGGAGCCCTGAGGGACTCCAGAGTGGATGGGGCAGGTGTTGGAGAGAGTTCCACCAACTTTCACACATTGAGAGCGGGCTGAGAGATAACTGGCGCACCAGGTGATTGGACTAGTTGCAAAGCCTAGGTGGTCGAGGGTGGTTAACAGGAGAGGATGCGATACGGTATCAAAGGCTTTAGACAGGTCAATGAAGACCGCACCAGCAATGGAGCCAGCATCCAATGATGTGTGGAGGAAGTTGGCGAACTCCAGGAGAGCTGTAATGGTACTATGTCCGGCTCTGAACCCATGTTGCTCAGGGCAGAAAATATTGTATTTAGAGAGGTAGTCAGAGATTTGTGTGGCCACAATTTTCTCTAATGCCTTGGAGAGGGGGGGCAGGATTGAGATAGGCCGGTAGTTACTTGGAAGAGTCCTGTCACCACCTTTGTGGATAGGGGTAACTGTGGTGACCCTCCAGACAGCGGGAAATTGTCTGAGGCAGAGGGATTTGTTAAAGATGCAGGTAATGGGCAAGATGACCTGGTCCAGGACCTGACGTAGGAGACAGGGGTCAAGGGAGTCATTACCGATGGTGTTATCCTTTAAGGCTTTAAGCAGGTGTGGTCTGACTTCTTGTGCGGAGACACAATGCAGGTGGAACAAGGGGCGTGTGATGGATGGTGCAGACCTAGGGGGTGGAGGACTGAAGAAATTGCTAGGGAGCACTGAGCTAAGGTCAGTAAAGGAGTTATTGAGATGAGTGGCAATGAGGGCAGGATCAGAGGATATAGTACCATTGATGTTAAGAAGAGAAGGAGGGGGGACTTGGAGTGTCCAGTTAGCTGCTTGACGTTGTCCCAGAAGGACCTGGGGTTCCCCCAAGAGGAGGTAAGAGAGGCTTGATAGTAAACGGCCTTAGCTTTGCAGATAGCCCAGGTGCACCTATTCCGAGCTGCAGCATAGGTCTGCCGGTCTGCAGGGTGGCCAGTTGCAAGAGCAAGGTGCCACAGGTTGTCCCACTGCTTTAAGAGCAGTCTCAGGGCAGGGATGACCCAGGGGGCATGCCTTACTTTAGCCCTACGCGCAGTTATAGGTGTGAAGATGTCACAGGCAGTGTTGAAGGTGTTGACATAGAGGGCCAGCGCCTTGTCAATGTTAGGTGAGTTTAGTAATGGAGACCAATCTGTATGCGCAAGGTAATGTTTTAGGTCTTTTAACCCACCAGGCCTAAGCCGCCTTCGAAAGGTGGTTTGAACAGAGGGCTTGGGCAGAGAGGTATCCCAGTTGAAGAGAACAGGGCAGTGGTCACTAAGGCAGTCAGGGAGTATTTGGATATTGCGGATGCAGCTTGGTCTGTTGGTGAGGACCACATCTAGGAGTGTGCTAGAGCCCCTTCTGGGGTTAAATCTAGTTGACTGGGATACTAGTTGGTTTACATCAATAGCCGCAAAAGCCTCACGAGAGGAGGAGGATGAGGGGCAAAGCCAATTAATGTTCAGGTCTCCCACCAGGATCTGGTCGGCGGGGCTGGGTAAGGAGGTGAGATAGTCAATTAGTGGGTCCAGCACCTGAGACTGGTTCTTTGGAGGTATGTATGCTGTAGTCAGAAAGATAGGACCCCTTGAGGGGTCGGGAGATAGTTTTAATGTTAGGGCCTGGGCCTTATGGGCAAGGTCAGGGGGAAGGAGGGCTAGACCAATGAGAGGGTCCTTTACATAGATGGCACATCCCCCACCTCTCCTACCGGCCCGGTCCAGCCGGTGGAGGGTGTAGCCAGGGAGAGAGACCTGGGAGTTAGAGGTGGAATCGGACAGCCACATTTCAACCAAGGCAACTACATCTGGTTTATGAACCATCACCCAGCAGTGTAGAGAATCCAGTTTTTTAAGGAGGCTACAAATGTTCATAGATGCGATACGAAGTCCAGAGGATTTCAAGGGGGGGCCAGAGTTGCCAGGCCCCGGATTGGGATGGATGTTGCCAGTCAAAAGCAGGAGGAGGAGGAGTGCTGCTCTTGGGAGTAGGTGGCAGAAGGTAAGTTTCCGACGACTGAGGTAGGGGGGATGGGAGGGCGTAGAGGTACTGGGGATGGGAAGGGTAGCACAGATAGGGAATACAAGCACGATAAGATGCCCGAGGGGGCAGGGGGGGTGAGTGAGAGGGTGCCCATAGGACCATAGATACATAGAGGAGCAGATTGGGTGAGTGAAGCCGGGGGGGGCAGGGGGAGAGGAGTGGTGTATGGCAGGAAGATAAATGGGGGCATGAGAATAGCTCACCAGCGGGCATCTAGCACCCCTAGGAGAGGTAAGGAGAATTAGGATGAGGGGAAGGAGAGGGAAGGGAGTCAGCCGGAGAGTGATGGACATAAGTCGTGAGGGGTGAGAGTCTCTGGGAAGAAAATAGTGGTAGAGAGAAAGACAGTGGGATAGGATTTAGGTGGGTGGTACAGAGGTAGAATTGAGAGTTGGAAGCAGTGCCCACTAGTGGTCAGCAGGTATAACCTGCAAATGGGAAAGTGGGGACTTAGGTACAGGACACACAGGATGTGATGTCACAGGAAGTGACGCGCGACACCCGAGCTAAGATAACCACAGCCGGCCCTGGGTGGGTGGGTGGTGGTTTTACCCAGGCTATGTCCCCGGGACCCACTCCCAAGCTGGCTAATTTGTTAATTAATCTTTTGTATGGGACTGTGTCAAATGCCTTGCTAAAGTCTAGGTAGGCCATGTCCACAACCCTTCCCTGGTCTACTACTTTGGTCACCCAGTCAAATAAATCTATTAGATTTGTCTGACATAACCGTCCCACTGTGAATCCATGCTGCCTTGGGTCCTATGCCCCGCTGGCCACTAGGTACTCAGCAATTCTTTCTTTCAGAAGTGATTCCATCATGTGCCCTACCACTGAGGTCAAGCTAACAGGTCTGTAGTTTCCTGCCTCTGCTTTGCTCCCACTTTTGTGAAGAAAATCACATCTGCCCTCCTCCAGTCCTTAGGTATCACACCATCCTTCCATGATTTGCTAAAAAGGGTAGTAAGTGGTGTCACTAGTTCTCCCCTTAGTTCTTTTAGAATCCCATCGTGAATCCTGTCAGGCCCCATTCCTTTTTCCCCCTTCAGTTTTAGTTCTTTCAGAACCCTTTCTTCTGTGAAAGGACTGGTATCGACCCCCCTACCCAGAGTGCTTCTATTGATTGGATTAGGTATCTCCCCCATCTCTTCTTTTGTGAATACTGAGCAGAAATATTCCTTCAGAATCACTGCTTTTCTCTGTCACACTCTGCCCACCCACCCTCCCTTTATTAAGCCTCTCACTATCCTCTTTGGTCTTTCTTCACCCTAATGTACCTATAAAAGGTTTTATCCCTGTTCTTAACTGAGCTGGCCATCTTTTCCTGGGTTTGGGCCTTTGCTACTCTCACTGCCTCCCTACTTCCTTCTGCTTTAACTGCTACAGTTCTCTGTCCTGCTCTTTCATGTTTCCCTATACTTCCTGAATGCCATCTTTTTCTCCCTAACCTTCCCCACCACCTCTTTTGAGAACCACTGTGTTTTTTTCTTTTGTTTGGATTTGTTTATTTGCTTCACACAAAGGCTTGTTACCTCTGTGATGGCAGTTTTGATGTTTCCCCATTGTTTCTCCACCCCTCCTCCTTGCCTGTTTGCTAGTGCTTTTCTGGGGCACTCTCCCATCTTGTCAAAGTCAGCCCTACTAAAGTCCAGTACCCTCACTTTTGTATGGCTTGATCCTGCAGCTGAGTTTATTGTGAACCACATTGTTTGGTGGTCACTTGTTCTCAGATGGCTACCCACTTCTAGACTGGAGATCCTCTCTCCATCCCCGTTTGAGAGAACCAGATCTAAGATTGCTCTTTCCAGAGTGGGTTCCAGCACTAGCTGTCTGAGGCATGACCCCCGTAGGGCATCGAGAATGACCCTGCTCTTGGATGTGGCTGCAGCAAAGGTGCTCCAGTTAACATCTGGTATACTCAGGTCCCCCATCAACAATATATCCCCTTTTTCTGCCATCCTAAGAATGCCTTTTATCATTTCCTTGTCCATTTCCTTCCCCATAGACGGGGGTCTGTATGCAACCCCTGTGCAGATTGTGGTGCTATTTCCTGACTCCAGGGGACCCATAGTGCCTCTTCTCCTCTCTGTTTACCCTTTAGTTCCATTGCCTTGATTCCTTCCCTTACGTAGAGAGCTACTCCTCCTCCTCTTCTACCCTTCCTGTCCCTCCTGTAGACTGTAGACTGTAAACCCTGGTATGTTGACATCCCAGTGATGGTTCTCTGTGTACCAATTTCTGTGACTGCCATGATATCCAGGTGTCCCTCTTCCATCAAGGCTGCCAGTTCAGGGAGCTTGTTACCCAGACTACGGGCATTGGTAATCATTGCCCTCCATTTTTTGATGGCACTACCCCTTTTAGCCCCATTCCTGTCCTTACTGCCATTGCCTTTTTGTCCATTTACCCCTGCCATTCTCCTTATCGACTTCCCTATTTTGGTGCTTACCTCACTCACTACCCTGATTTTTTTGGGGGGTAGGGATTTCCCTGTTTCTTTTCAGTGTCTTCCCCTTGACTAGTTTAAATCCTTTCCAATGAAGCATTTAAACCTATCACCTAGGATCCTGGCTCCCCTCCTGGACAGATGCAGACCATCACACCAGTAAATGCCTATATCCCTCCAGGTGGTTCCCCAGTCCCCAGTGAAGTCCAAACCATGAGCTCTACACCAGTTTTTCAACCATTGATTGAATCCCATGGTGTTGAGCACCCTAGCCTCACTCATGCCATAGACAAGCAGCACTTCTGAGTTGGTTACCGTGTGTGCTACTTGTCTAAGGCTCCTCCCCAACTCCCACAAACTCCTGCTGCACTGTTCCAATCCCTTTCCAAGCCAGGTCATTTGTCCCTAGGTAGACAATGACATCCGGCTCCCTCCTGTGTGCAGCTGCTCCCGCGATCCTGAAGATTCATTCCCTGTCCCTCCAAGCCATGGGGCCAGGCAGGCACCTTACCTCCCTGCCTCCCTCCCAGTTCTACCCCCCCAAGAACTGAGTCCCCCACCAGGAGTTGTTTCCTTCCCCAGTTGGGTCCCATGCCACCCTCTGTGGGTCTCCTCTGTGGAGGTTCCCTGCATCCTCCTTGGTCTCCACTGCGGGTGCCTCCATAGGGGAACCACACTCTGGCAGAATGGCGTATGAATTGGACAAGGAAATGACAGAAGGCATCCTTAAAATGGCAGAAAAAGGTGAGATATTGTTGATGGGGGACCTGAATATGCCAGATGTTAACTGGAGTACCTTTGCTGCAGGCACATCCAAGAGCAGGGTCATTCTTGATGCCCTACAGGGGGCATGCCTCAGACAGCTAGTGTTGGAACCCACTCGAGAGGGAGCAAACTTAGACCTGGCACTCTCAAATTGGGAAGGAGAAAGGATCTCCGATTTAGAAGTGGGTAGTCATCTGGGAACAAGTGACCACCAAACAGTGTGGTTCACATTAAACACAGCCATAGAGTCAAGCCATATGAAAAGAAGAGTATTGGACTTTAGGAAGGCTGATTTGGGAAAATGAGAGAGTCCCTCAGAAAAGCACTAGCAAATAGGCAAGAAGGAGGGGTGGAGGAACAATAGGGAATAATCAAAACAGCCATCGCAGAGGCAACAAGCCTTTGTGTGAAGCAAATCAATAAAACAAAACAAAGGAAAAAAACACTATGGTTCTCAAAAGAGGTGGCAGGGATGGTTAAGGAGAAAAGGATAGCATTCAGGAAATACAAGGGAACACAGAAGGAGCAGGACATAGAACTTTATCAATTACAGCAGGAGGCGGGGAAGGTAGTCAGAATAGCAAAGGCACAAACTGAGAAAAAGATAGCTAACTCTGTTAAGAAGGGGGATAAAACCTTTTGTAAGTACATTAGGGAGCGAAGAAAGACCAAGGGAGGGATACAGAGACTTAATAAAGGGGAAGGAATGTGGGCAGAGAGGGTGACAGTGAAAAAGCAGGGATACTGAATGAATATTTCTGCTCAGTATTCACAACGGAAGAGATGGGGGAAGTACCTAAACCAAACAAGAGAGAAACTCTGAATAGGGGGGTTGATACCAGTCCATTCACAGAAGAAACGGTTTTGAAAGAACTCTTGAAACTGAGGGTGCACAAAGCAATGGGGCCTGATGGGATTCACTCCAGAATTTTAAAAGAACTAAGGGTAGAACTAGTAACACCACTGACTACTCTCTTTAACAAATCATGGGAGGATGGGGTGGTACTGGCAGACTGAAGGAGGGCAAATGTGATTCCACTTCACAAAAGTGGGAGCAGGGCAGAGGCAGGAAACTACAGACCAGTTAGTTTGACTTCAGTGGTAGGGAAATGATGGAATCACATCTGAAGGAAAGAACTGTTGAGTACCTAGAGGCCAATGGGGCACAGGACCCAAGGCAGCATGGTTTCACAGCAGGAACATCATGTCAGATGAACCTAATAGATTTCTTTGACTGGGTGACCAAAGTAATAGACCAGGGAGGGGCTGTAGATATGGCCTACCTGGATTTTAGCAAGGCATTTGACACAGTGTCACACACCATATTTATATACAAGTTAGCCAGCCTTGGAGTGGGTCCCAAGGTGGTAGCCTGGATAAAAAACTGGCTGGACAACAGGAAGCAAAGGGTAATAGTAAACGGAGTCCACAGTGAAGAAAGCAGGGTAACTAGCGGGGTACCACAGGGTTCAGTACTGGGACCGGTCCTCTTTAATGCCTTTATAAGAGACATTGGAGAGCACCTGGAAGGAAAGGTATGTCTTTTTGCAGATGACACAAATATCTGCAACAGGGACATGATAGAAACTTTCAAATATCTCAAGGGAATTAACAAAGTACAAGAGGGTAGCATCTTTCAGAACAAGAAATGTGCAAGAACAAGGGGGCACAACTTGAAAATAGAGGGGGGATGGCTCAGAGGTAATGTTAGAAAGTATTTTTTCACAGAGAGGGTTGTGGATGCATGAAACAGCCTTCCTGAGGAGGTTGTGGAGTCAGGAATAGTGGAAGAATTCAAGAATGCATGGGACAGGCATAAGGTAATTCTATGGGGGATAGGAGGAAGTAAGCTGTTGATTAACTAGAATCCACAGCTTATCCATCAGGTAGGGAAATGGGCAGACTAGGTGGGCCAAGCGATCCTTATCTGCCGTCAAATTCTATGTTTCTATGTTTAATTGTGGAGAGATACAACTGGAGAGGTGCACCTCCATTCCACCACCCTCACCCTACCTGAGCCCACTATAGTCCAACCGCTCCTCTTTCTTGGCAATCTCTGAGGCAGCAGCGGCGGTCCTGGTGGACCCTGCGTTGGAAAGGAGGTCCCCCAAATCCTGGCCAACTCAGCCTAGACACGAATAACCTCCTCCCTCAGCCATGATAGGTACCTGCAGATGGGACAACACTGCATCCTCTAGAACATCTCCCAGAAGACTGCCGCTCCACAGCCACTGCACTGCACCACTCCTATCGTGTCTTATTTGTGGCCCCTCAACTGTTGTTTTGTATACTTATTCTTTCCTGTGCTCTAACTGAGATCTATACAGGCTGCTGTCCTGTAACTGAGATTGATACAGGCTGTCATAACTGAGAGAAATACAGGCTACTGTCCTGTAACTGAAATCGATACAGGCTATTGTCATGTAGCTCAGAGAAATACAGGCTGTTGTCCTGTAACCAAAATTGATACAGGCTGTTGTCCTGTAACAAAGATCGATACAGGCTATTGTCATGTAGCTCAGAGAAATACAGGCTGTTGTCCTGTAACCAAAATTGATACAGGCTGTTGTCCTGTAACTAAGCGCGATAGAGGGTGTTGTGCTGTAACCGAGAGTGGTACGGCATGTTGTGCTGTAACTGAGATTGATACAGGCTGTTGTGCTGTAACTGAGTTTGATACAGGCTGTTTTCCTGTAACTGAGAGCAATACAGGCTGTTGTCCTGTAAGTGAGCTCGATACAGGCCATTGTCCTGTAACAGAGATCAATACAGGCTGTTGTCCTGTAACCGAGATCAATACAGGCTGTTGTCCTGTAACTGAGCTCGATACAGGCCATTGTCTTGTAACAGAGATCAATACAGGCTGTTGTCCTGTAGCAGATCAATACAGGCTGTTGTCCTATAACTGAGACCAGTATAGGCTGTTATGCTGTTGTAACCCCTAGGGGGCGCTATCCCAAGGGCTACTACCCCTGCCTGCTCTGACGTTGACAGGTTGAGGGGCCTGGATCTGATGGCGGATGCCTCCACCCAGAGGTTGTGGTTGGAACAGCCTAATACACCTTGGTTACAGCCCTCTGGGTCACTGCAACCCCCCTTTCTTCCCACTAGTGGCCCACACAAGTCAACCTCAGTACCCTTTTCATATACACTTACCCCCAGCTTTGGTTCAATCAGCTTGGCTCTGGGGACCCCCTGTAAAGTAAGATGCAGTTATACAATAACCACTGTACAGTAATTCAACATAGACACACAGTTCAGCCAGTATGCCTCTGCAAAACAACCAATCTGATTTATTTAGGGGGAGATAACAAGAACTAGGGGAGATCAGGTTAATTAGCTTACCACTCTAACACACACACACACACACATATATATATATATATATATATATATATATATATATATATATATATATATGGCACTGTGCACAGACCAAACCTATAAGTCACTGTCTCTGGGTACCCTGGCCATAGAAGGCTAGCCTCTCGATGCAGCTGGTTGGGGGCTGACCAGAAAAACAAGCACTTGATTCCTAAGAGGATTAAGTAGAGCCAGCAGGCTCAGTTCGTAGCCAATAAAGCAGCCAGACAAATCTTGCCCTCACTATGAACATCTGACAGGGAGCTACCCTGATTTAGTACTCACGACTCCAGCCGAAGAGAGCTCTCACACCACTCGAAGGACCGAGCCTGGAATTCAGACACTTCTCCACACATTTATAAGAAGAGCAGAGGGGTACCATACCAGGCAGCTGCTGTATACTCCCGATCGCTTTCACTGCAAACACCGGGCCTACCGACGCAGCTTCACTTGTCCTGACAGACCGAGCGCAATTGAAGCAGATTCTCCAGTGCTCTGGGGTGAGCCTGGTGAGTAGCCCTAGCGCACAGCCTCCTCTGACTGTGGCCTGGTGGATTTAGTCCGAGCTGCACGGCGATATCACCGCCCGACTCTGGCCTTCCACATGCGCTTCCCGCGTGAAAACTCAACAGCGCAAGAGCCCAGAGCTCCTTCCTCACTCTCAGCCACAATGACAATCACTCTGGGCAGTTTGGGCAGGGTACTCAGTTCGGGGGTCACCCGATCCCACTGGTGGGATGCAGATGCCATTTACTCACTACTGCCCTCATTGGTGCAGAAAAGGCGCCATAGTCCAGACTTCACTTCCCAGACTTACTAGCCATATCCCTATTGGTCAGCCGGCTCCATTAAGAGTCCTGATTCTGATTGGTCACTATTTACTCCATTTTAGATACCCCCTTGTACAAGCCACTGGAGCCTGCGAGCAGGCAGCTGTTAAAGAGACAGTACTGGAGGCTTCAAAAGAAAAAATTACTCACCTTAGTAATGTTGTTTCTTCTAATGGAGTCTTGCTATATTATAGACATTAGCAGTTTGATCCAGCTCTAGAACTGCCCCGGAGGTGAAATGGTTAAAACCATTCCAAAATAGAATTTTGGCATGAGAGCAGCTCTATCTGTGTCATTTCAAACTTGAACTGTCAGATCTTTATGAGCCAAACTCACTAAGGTCTGTGTGGAAGCTGTAACCTACACTAGCCAAATGGCTACCTAAATAATAACAACTATTGATGGTCCCAACACCCAAGACTCAAGTCAGGGGACCAGAAATACTAACACCATTCTAATAATATGAAAATGGAACATAAGTATAATAAAACACACACACGCGTACACATACACACCCCCAAAGTCCCAAAGGGGACAAAATGCTAACATGCTAAATGCAAAATGCTAGGACATAAGTAGTGCCCACACTAAGTTGCCCTCACCCCACTAAGTAGAGGTTCTGAGAGGGGCAGGTTGGGGGGGAGGTCTATAATATAGCAAGACTCCATTAGAAGAAACAACATTACTAAGGTGAGTAATTTTTTCTTCAAACAACATGAAGTCTTGCTATATTATAGACATTAGCAGAATACACAGCAGTACCTCCATGGAGGAGGGGCAGAATCTACTTAGGGACTAGGCTCTGAAGAACAGCTGTGCCAAACCGAGCATCTCTCCTGGCCTGGACATCCAGGGAGTGATGCTTGGTAAAAGTGTGTACCGTTTTCCAAGTAGCAGCCTGGCAAATTTCTGATAAAGGAATGTCTCTGGCAGCAGCTAGAGATGCAGCTGTACCCCTGGTAGAATGAGCCCTCAAACCGGGGGCTCTGCCCAGTTTCTGATAACAAAATTGGATACAAGAGACAATCCACCTGGCTATTGATCTCTTAGTGGCAGGTTTGCCTTTCCCAACTTCACCATAGGTAAGGAAAAGTTGGAGGATTCGAACCTGTGACCTTTGGTACTCTATATAATAACTAAGAGCTCTCTTAACATCCAGGCTGTGCAACCTCCTCTCACCAAGAGGAGTGATCAGTGAAAAATACTGGAAGGAGATAGATTGATTAAGATGGAAATCTGAAACCACCTTAGGCAAAAACTTCCTATTAGTCCTAAGGACTACCTTATCCCTGTGGAAAGAAATAAAGTCAGTCTCTACTGACAGGGCTTGCAATTCACTTATGCGTCTGGCAGAAGTGATAGCCACTAGAAAAACAGTTTTCCAAGTTAGGTACTTAAGCTCTGCAGAAGACAGAGGTTCAAAAGGGGTTGCATTAACTGGGCAATGCAAACATTAAGGTCCCAAGCAGCGGCCGGTTCCCGAAAGGGAGGATTAGTATGGAGTAATCCCTTAAAAAACTTGGAAAACACAGGATGAGAGGAAAGAGGGGATGACTTTCCTGCTGACACAAAAGCAGATACAGCTGCCAAATGAACTCTCAGGGTAGCTGGTCTGAGACCCAAGGAATTAAGATGTACCATGTAATCTAACAACGTGGCAAATCAGCAGATTCTGGGAAATATTTTTCCAGCACACCAAATGGAAAACCTTTTCCATTTAGAACTATAAGTAGCCTAGTGGAGGCTTTCTAGAAGCCTTTAGGATCTCAAGAACACCCTGAGAGAGGTGTAAATCAGCAACTCTAACTCCTCAAGAGCCAGGCCTTGAGGTTGAGGATTGAGGTCCGGATACCAAACCCTTCCCTGGGCACAAGTCAACAGATTGTGATTCCTGGGGAGGCAAGAGGGAAGATGGACTGTCAGAGACAGCAGGAGTGGTTACCAGGCTGCCTGGCCCAATCCGGGCAATCAGAATCACCCTGCAAGGCTGAGATCTGATTTTGACTAGTACTTTGAATAGGAGAGGAAGGGGGAAGCATAGAGGAACTTCCTCCCAATCCAGAAGAAGGGCATCCAGGGAACTGAGCCCAGCACTGGAGGCCTGCAACAGAACAGAGGAAGTTTGTGATTGTCTGGGGCTGCAAAGATCTATCTGAGGGATGCCCCACCTGGCAAAAACTATCCCCAGCACTTGAGGATCCAGGGACCATTCGTGATGGCCCTGGGAAATCCTGCTGAGGGCATCGCTAGGACATTGTCCTTCCCTGGAAGGTGAACTGCTATGAGGAAGTGTTCAGGAATAGGCCAGAGACCACAACTTCATTGCCTCAGTGCACAAGGCCAAGACCGAGTGCCCCTCTGTTTGTTGATGTACCACATTGTTGTGGTGTTGTCTGTTCTGACTTGTATCACCTTGTTGTGGACAGATGCAGAAAATGCTTGAAGAGCTAAAAAGACAGCTCTGAGTTCCAGAAAATTGATGTGGAGCAGAGATTCCTGGGGGGACCAAACTCCCTGAGTGGAAAGGTCGCCCATGTGGGCTCCCCAACCCAGAAGGGAAGCATCTGTAGTGAGAGTCAAGTCATGAAAAGGGGAAATGAAGGGGAACCCCGCTCTTAAATTGCTCTTATCCTGCTACCACTGAAGAGCTAGGATCAAGGTTCGAGTCACTGGGACCAACTTGGAAAGGGGGTCTCTTCTCTGAGACCAAAAGGTTCTCAAGTGAAACTGAATGTCTCTCATCTGAAATCTGGCTCCTTGCACAACAGCTGTGGATGCAGCCATGTGCCCCAGGAGCTGCAGAAAGTGTCTTGCTGGTCAAGAGACCTGCAGAGTGAAGGAAGAGGCCAGAGCCACTAAATTCCTTACCCTTTCTGGAGGAAGAAAGGCTCTGGCTAGCTTTGTGTCCATCTCTGCCCCTATAAAGGTGAGTACCTGGACTGGTTCCAGAACCGACTTTGGTAGGTTTAGCAAGAAAACCCAGGGAGGTGAGAAGCTGCTGGGTGACCTGCAGGTGAGATTTTACCTGTTCTGGGGACTGGCCTACAATGAGCCAGTCGTCTAGATAGGAAAACAGCAATCCTCTGCCTCCTTAAGTGGGCCACTGCCACTGCTAGACACTTTGTGAATACCCTTGGAGCAGAGGTAAGGCTGAAGGGCATTGCTCTGAACTGGTAATGACCTGAGGGCAGTTCGAATCTGAGGTACCTTCGATGGGATCTTCTGATTAGGACATGGAAATAGGCATCCTTGAGGTCCAGGGAGGCTAGCCAGTCCCCTGGCCTTAGGGAAGGTAAAACCATTGCCAGAGTTACCATTTTGAACTTTGGTTTCAAAAGATGCTTGTTCAGATATCTGAGATCTAAAATGGGCAGCCATTCTCCTGTCTTTTTTGGGGTAAGGAAGTATCTGGAATACAGACCCCTGCCCTGATGCAGGGGAGGAACCCTTTCTACTGCTCTGAGAGCTAACAGGATGAGACCTCTGTTTCCAGAGCGAGGTCTCTGAAGCACTTGCAGGTAGAAAAGTCTGCTTCTCAACTTGGGAAACTTTTTGAAGCTGAGAACCAGACCCTGGCTACTAATTCCAGAACCCACTTGTCTGAGGTTAAAGAAGCCCAATTCTGACTGAAGTAAGCCAGCCTGCCCCCCACTGGTACAGGAGAATTGGCCCAGGGCACCCCATCAGGGTGCCTGTTACGCAGGAGCTTTAGGCTGGGGGGTGGGAGCAGGTCTGCCCACCCCTCATCTGCCCCTGCCTCTGAAGAAGCCCCTCTGAGCATAGGCAGAGGAGGCCTGAGTCTGGTAGAAAGGCCTGTGAAAAGACCTACCCCTACCCCTGGGGGCATGCCTTTGAGGAGTGGCTTGCCGCTCCTTAGCCTGGGCACTCTTGTAAGTAGTCCTATATTCATCCATCTTTTTCATGTAATTCTCTGTCTGCTCTCCAAACAGAGAATTTCCCACCACAGGAAAATCCATAGCCTTAGTCTGGGTATCCTGTGACAAACTAGTACACCTGAGCCAGGCCAACCTACGAAAAGCTACAGATGTGGCCATGACCCTAGAGAAAACATCATTAACATCCACAGCAGCATGAAACTGAACCTTAGAGGCTTCAATGCCATCAGCAGCCACCTGTTCTAGTTCACTAGCCAGCTGGCCCTGGGTCTGCTTGGCTAATTGCATAACAGTATCCCTTCTAGATTTCTGATACCTAGCTACATAAGCCATATAATTTGCTTGCCTGAGTCCCAGAGAGGCTGCCATATACTGTTTTTTTGCCATGGCATCAATCTTCCTGGAATCCGTGTCAGGAGGATGTGAAGCCAGGGGAATATTAGCTTTATCACAGGCAGCAGCCTGAACTACCCCAACATGACTGCATTGCTGAGAAAGGAATTCTGATTGGGGTCGACAATGTATACCTTCTGTCCATCTTTTTATCTACAGGAGGCACAGAATTAGGAGCTTTTAAAATTTTAATTGTTTGTTTCCTAAAAGACTTATGTAAAGGAATAGACAATCTCCTAGACTCTGAATATCCATCATTTCTACAAAATCAGGCTCCTCTTGCTCATCCACAGCCTCTTCTAAAGGAAGCTGGAGGGTTTCAGCAACTTTTTTATAAAACATGAAATGAGATGGGGACTCAGACAGCATAGAGGGAGATTCTAAAGGTCTGTCTGGGGAGATGTCCGGTTCAGTGGGCACACCCAGACCTTCCCAGCCACATTCATACCATTCATAATCCTCCTTCCCCATCTCTGGTTCATAAAATTCCTCAATATCATAATCCTGAACCACTGGGACCGGACGAACCGACCTTTTACCAGATAGTGGTGGTTCGGACGGACCCTGAGACAGTGACTGGACAATTTGTATGGCTTTTGCTATCTCTGCAGCAGTTGGAGAAAGAATTTTGGACTCCAGACCTGCTGATTTTCTTGTTTTCTTTACTGGAATTGGTTCCTCAGAACCAGCTTTTCTTTGCCGAGGAAGTCTCGCCCTGGTCAGAGGGCACTCCCTCTGGTTCGGTTGGCACCGAACCGGCTGGCCATCCGGTCAGCGACTTTTGGCTCTCTTTCCTGAGCCTGCCCAATCTTTTCCAGGGTGGCTGCAGGAAATTCTTACATACCTGGCAGTCTGACTGGAGGTGGTCAAACCCAGACAATAAACACATGTGTGTGTGGGTCAGCCTTGGCAAAGACTTCCCCACAAACATCACAGTGTTGAAACACTCAGGCGCGGTTTTCTTTTGGTTTTCAGACATAATGCCAGCCTAACCAAAAACTTGCCCTTTTTAACGGCAGTGCCAGGCAAGACACCCTTATCTGTTCCTAACCGTGTCACGGTATTGGAAAAACGAATAAACTGCTTTTAGAACCGATAAGAACCGGAACCGCACTCTAAAATAGTAATTTTTAGTTTTAAATGAGTTTTAAACTCACTGATCGGTTCAAAACGAACCGATAACTACAAGTTCCACACAGACAAAACCTTCATTTACTTACGGTTACCACAGATAGAGCTTGAACCGAATGGTTTTGGTTAAAATAAAACTATTCTCGGTTTAATCCAACCGAGGAAACACTTTTTAAACCGAGAAATGAACCGAGCAGAAGGAGAAATCTCCGAGCGCCTGTTCACTGAGGCGGAGTAAAGAATCTGACAGTTCAAGTTTGAAATGACACAGATAGAGCTGCTCTCGTGCCAAAATTCTATTTTGGAATGGTTTTAACCATTTCACCTCCGGGGCAGTTCTAGAGCTGGATCAAACTGCTAATGTCTATAATATAGCAAGACTTCATGTTGTTTGAAGCACTCACGAAGCCCACATCTAGCGGCATTACCCCGAACACCAGTTAGACAGGGAGCATTTAGGCACACTCCGGGAAGGTTTTTAGGAACCCCCATTTGTAGGGGGATTACACCGTAACTGATTGATACAGGCTGTGTTCCTGTAACTGAGATCAACAGAGGCTGCTATGTTGCAACTGAGATTGATTCAGGCTGTTCTCCTGTAATTGAGGTCAGTACAAGTTGGTGTCCTATAACTGAGATCGATACAGACTGTTGTAAACAGGGTAGCAGATGTATTCCGACTATACAACGGGGGACAAGGAGCAACCAGGGAATTACAGACCTGTCAGCTTTACCTCTGCAGTGGGTAAGTTGATCTAGTCACTGATCAAAGAGGACTTTGTGAACTACCGAGACAGCAATGGTCTACATGATAGTATACAGCATGGGTTTGTGGTAGGGAGGCTTTGTCATATCAACTGGATAGTTTTCTTTGACTGGGTAACAAAGATGGTCGATAAGGGTCACACTGTGGGTTTACTCTACTTTTATTTCAGCGAGACTTTCAAATCAATGCCACACAAAAGGTTGCTGAAGAAGCTGGAGGACCTGGGCACAGCTAGGATACAGATGAGTAGGAAACGGTTTGAAGGCGAGACAACTGAGGGTGGTGGTAATCAGGGCCATATTGTAAGAGATCGAAGTCATGAGTGGGTTGCCCAAAGGATCTGTCCTGGGTACAGTCCTCTTCAACATGTTCATCAGCGACACTGGAGAGGGCATTCGGGGCAAGTTGCGTCTCTTCACAAATGACATGAATGTCTGCAGTAGGGTAGACAGTGACGAAGGCATTAGGGAGATGCATAGGGATCTGCAAAGGCTAGAGAGCGTGTCTAAGGCTTGGCAGTTGAAACGTAACATCAGAAAATGCAAGCTTATACACCTAGGGGACAAAAACGTAGGATAGCGCACTGGATTGGAGGAGTTTAAATGAGTACCATGGCAGAGGAAAAGTTGCTGGGAGTCATTATTAGCGACTCCCTCAATCAATCAAGCCAATGTAACAAGGCGTATAGTAAGGCTGCTAGGACGCCGGGGTGTGTCAGAAGGGTATAACTGACAGCAGGAAAAAGGAGGTACTACTACTTCTATTTAGGTCACTGGTGAGGCCACACCTGGAATACTGTGCTCAGTTCTGGAGTCCTCACCTAAGGAAGAACAGGGACAGGCTGGAGATGGTGCAACGCAGGTTGACCAAGATGATTCAGGGTCAACAGGGCACATCTTACGAAGATCATCTTAAGGCACTGAACATGTACTCACTAGACAGCTGGTGAGTGAAGGGGATATAATAGAGACCTTCAAGTTCCTGAAGGACAGAAACAAGGTGAACTGCAGGGAAGTATTTAGCAGGCACACAGAGCAAAGAATCCACGGTCATGAGTGGAAACTGGTGGTGGGGGAGAGGGTTAAGAGGGATGTGAGGAAGTTCTATGTTACAGAAAGGGTGGTGGAGCCATGGAACAGTCTGCTAGCAGAGGCAGCGGGTGCCAAGACCGTAAATGGTTTCAAGCATGGCTGGGAGAGACTGATGGGTTCGGTGGTTGCTCAGGTTGGTAGCAGTAGGGAAGAGAGCAGGGGGTTGGACTGGGAAGGATAAAATCCTGTAAGGACAATAGGTTCTGGAGCAGACAGGGAACTCTGGGCAGACTAGATGGACCTTTGGTCTTTTTCTGCCATCCTCGTCTATGTTTCTGTGTTGTGTTGTAACTGAGCTTGACACAGGCTGTTGAGTTGTATCTCAGATCGATACAGGCTGTTCTCCTGTAACGGAGATCAATACAGGCTGTTGTCCTGTAATGGAGATCGATACAGGCTGTTGTCCTGTAACGGAGATTGATAGAGGCTGTTGTCCTGCAACGGAGATCGATACAGGCTGTTGTCCTGTAATGGAGATCGATACAGGCTGTTGTCCTATAACTGAGATCAATACAGGCTGCTGTCCTGTAACTGAGATCAATACAGGCTGCTGTCCTGTAACTGAGCTCAATACAGGCTGCTGTCCTGTAACTGAGATCAATACAGGCTGCTGTCCTGTAACTGAGCTCAATACAGGCTGTTGTCCTGTAACTGAGATCGATACAGGCTGTTGTCCTGTAACTGAGCTCGTTACAGGCTGTTGTCCTGTAACTGAGATCGATACAGGTTGTTGTCCTGTAACTGAGATTGATATAGGGCGGCTGTTGTGCGGTAACTGAGAGTAATACAGGCTGTTGTCCTATAACTGAAGTCAACCACTAGGAAGACAATTGGATCATGGAAATCTCAGACCATGTGTTGCTTCCAAGAGGGATATTTATTGTTCTACAGTTGTGATTCAAAGATGATAAATTGATTAGTTATGTGAATCTCACCTTTAACAGATGTTAAGACTTACAATACGTAGCTACATTTAAAACTTAACTTTCAGTGGATCTTGAAACAGCTTATTTCTGACAATTCTTGTGTACCACAGCTATTTCTGGACTTTCTGATTAAGGCTTAGACTCAGCTAGATAGTGGCTAGAGTTTTGAAGTTAAGAATTTTTTTTTCTCTTGTTATTTTGTACATTATCTTTGCTGGTGTTTATACCCACTTGAATCTTTAATTGAAACTGTAATTTCTCTTTGTTGCTAATAATAATGTTAAAAAAATTATGCAGCTGTATGCAAATTACCAGGTTTGACTGAAAAAACATCAATCTTTTTGCCAACCCCCATAGCATGATAGGCTGAGGCACGGGGTGCCAGACAAGCTACCACCCTGTGACCCGGATTCAGGAATGTACCAGCGTCACTCAGGGGGCAGCCAGGGAAAGGTGGATTGAGTGTCCACAGATGGTTCTCCTTGGGGAGAAGGGGAATGCCCATTCCACTGCTTGGTTACCACCTAGTGGTGGCTACATGGTGCGGCAGAGGCCATCTCTCTGAGGGTTGGGTGCAGTCACTGACTGCTTGTGGCATTCTCATGCTGCTCATCAAGTGCCACAACATGGGCTTCGAGCTTGGGGAATGGGGCAATAATAGGACAGAGAAAAAACAACCTTGCAGGATGAAACCTGCCAGCTTGCTGCAGGCCCCACGCCACAAACAGAGTACTGGGACAAACCAGGTAAGTTGTGGAGATGGTGGGTGAGAGGGCTGGGTGGGCTTGGTCTGAAGTGGGCTGGCAGTGACAGAGGGACACAGATACATGATGGAAAAAAAACATTTTTTTTTTTTTCATTTCTGTTTTCTCTGACTCTCAGGCCCCTCCTGTATCCTCAGGCTCTATGCCCAACCCCCAAGCCCCCCTCCCCGGTCGCGGTCACCTATATGGAGTCCTGGCTGTTGCTCCACGGGTGGGGTCAGTGTGTGGGGTCCCCCTGAAATTCTGCATTTCATCAGGCAGACGCTGCAATCTGGTAAGCGATGGGGGCCTTTGGAGTTCCCGTTGGCCATCATACTGGAGGTTCCTGGGTCATTTTCCTTGGTTTTCTCTCCTGGGATGTTGCCTTCATGGACGTCAATGCGAGCCCGCATGAACCCATGTGCATATGACCGCCCACTGACATTAGCAATGTCCCCACTCTCCCATCTGCCTTTCAACTGCACTACCACCCGTGGTCACCCTGGTGGCAGTACTGCAGTGGAGCATGGTATCCTCCTCCCCTGGAGGAGGTGCACATCCTCTGGGATGCTCAATCCTCCTCCTCTTGGCCGGCCCTTAATGACCCGAGCTCATTTCTGAACTCAGGTCGCTGGTGTCATAAGAAGTAGCGCTACTGCTGCACTGATGAGCCATCAAAAAACAAAATTCTTGGCCGGCCTGTGGTGCTGAGGGTTGAGGCGCTGGTCACTACACCTCGGGCCACTCCAGCAACCCGGGTTCAGGAACAGACTCGGGTCATCGGGGTGAAGGCACCTGGGGGGGGCAGAGCAAGATCAAGTGTTGGCTCTCCCCTCCTGGGTGAGTGGGCTGCCCGTCCGTAGTTCTGCTGTCACCAGATGGAGGTCCGGTGGCAGGTGCAGGGAGTAATGAGTGACTGGTAGGGTGGAATGTCCCATAGGACATGACATGCGCATTCCTCCACACGTGTGTCACATCGGGGACATGCGGAATCGGGACTGGGGAAAAAACTGACAAAAAGGCAATAAAAGTATGGAAAAAAAATCTTTTGATGGTCAGAAAAGGTGTACTCCTTCCTAGTCAGTGGTTGTCCATGTGGTGAAGATGCTTCTGGGCCGCATGTTTTAAAGGGCTGGGCATGTCCATCACACATCTGGACACAGCAGTCAGGGCCATTTTACAAACCACATCTGATTAATTACAATCCACTGTGGTTTCTGGCAGCATGCACCCAGTGCTGTGTACTTCTGCATCTGGGATTAAATCAGACTAGACGATAAAAATAAATGATCCTAGCCAGTCCATCACCACCGTGGTAGCATGTAGCTCACTATATTAGTGATCTGAGTTTGTAATGGAGCTCAGGTCGCCAGGGACCAGGCGAGGGAAGAAAGATTTGAGTATCCCAATGGTCGCTGTGTCCTTTGGGGGAGGGAATTGGTCCCACACTGCTAAAACTGCCACCTGGGTGATCATAGGGAACAGTGGAGAAACACAGAGGGTGGGAGAACGTCGGATGGTCACACCTGCCTACGTGTGCTTGGGGCTCCATGAGTGTTAATGTCCTGAGGGAGTGGATAACCAGGAAACACCCTGGTGCACACAGCATATCCCATGGTACTCTAGGGCCCAGACCCTTGCTATCAGCCTCCCCTCCACCATGGATTTTTCCTGCCTCCAGAACAAGAGAGGCAAGGACTGGGTAATGCTAGAGATGCAGGGGGGATGGGGCTAGACATGACCCAGGGGAGGAGGCATAAAGAATAAGTTTAAAAAAAAAAAATGGTTCTTCCTAGTCCACTTAATCCGTGGGCTGCAGCATCCAGCAATGGCTGCACAGGGACTTGACATCACTGGGTTGACAACAGGTCAAAATGCAGTGGTCTGCTGCATACTGTTCAAAAGGTGCCTTAGACACAAGGCAGTACATAGTTATAAAAATGCAACCCCATGTGTCATCAAGTCTGCCTCAATCTAGCTCTTTCCATCTGCATATTATCGCCCAGAATCAAGCCTGTCTAGCGCAAGTCGACCTGGAAACTCTAGTCCATGCCTTTATTATTTCAAATTGGTTACTGCAAAGCTCTTTACTGAAGGCTATCTGTGGGGTTGATCTGTTGCCTGCAGCTAGTGCAGAATGCCGCAGCCTGTCTTATTGTTGGGAATGTATGGTCTAAGCATATCACACCAGTGCTGGCGTGCATTGCACTGCCTGCCAGTTTGGTGGCATATCAAATTCAAGATATTTTGTTGACCTACAAAGCTCTGGGCCCTGGTGATTTAAAAGACCTTCTGTTTGAACACAACCCCTTCCACCCCTGGCATTCATCCGAAGTGAGCCTTGTAAGAGTCCCTCACTCCTGGTTGAAAGCTTCAGGAGGCAGAGCATTTGGGCTCATGTCATCATTATTGTTGAACTCTCTTCCCCTAGATATTCAGGGAGCCTGATCAGTAAAGACTTCTAAAGTTTTATTTAAATATATATATATATTTTTAAATATAATGTCAAATTGTTTTTAATTGTTAAGATCAATAATTTATATTTATATATATATATTTTTTACAGTTATGTATTTTCCCCCCGGGAGTCCTCTGCATCCATCTGACATCCTCTTCATGCAGGCACCTGGTATGAGACCCCCTTCCCTTGACTCCAGGACTTACCCTTCATGGCATGAGGTGGGGAGCGACTCGACCCATCGGACCGGATGTAGTGTTCGGGGAGATGCCTTCCCGGGCCGTTGCAGAGGGGAATCACTGTTATCCTCAGAGAGGACTTCCATTTTTTCTTCTTTTTCCTTGCCCCCCGAGGTTGCGGCATGCAATGGCACCAGCGGCGGTAGTGCGCACAGACCCGTGCGCACCCCCGCCAAGCACCTACCACAGACTCTCGCCCACAGTTTCAGTGCTGACGTGCCACCCCCCAGGCTCTGCTAGGTGGCAGGCAGTCTCTGAGCACTGCAAACCCCCCTCCTCGGAGAAGGAGTGCAGTCTTAGGGACGCTCGATCCTTCTCCTCCCTGCCAACCCCCGGTGTCCCTTGTCCGTTCCCGAACACGGGTTTCTGGCATGATGCGTGGTAAGGCATCCAGTGCCTCAGTGCCACCAGGCTGGCACAATAAGTTATATTTTTGTAACCTGATTTTCTGTAATTTGTTGTGTTTCCTGATTCACTGTATGTGACAGAGCTTTGTGGACTGGAGGCACAGCCAACAAATTCTCTTGCCCTTTGCTTACCCCATCGTGTCTCACTTTTTGTGGAAATAAGGAAACTTTAAAAATTTCTTTTTGCATTTACAGCTCCATCTTTTATGTTCCTGGACCCTGAAACAGCACACCCGAACCTTATTCTCGCTGATGGCTTGACCAGTGTAAGATACAGTCGAACGAGACATTCGCACCGAGAGAACTCAAAGAGGTTTATGTCGGTGCTTTCTGTCCTGGGATCTGAGGGATTTGCAACTGGGAGACTCTACTGGGAGGTGGTAGTCGAGAACAAGACTGAGTGGTTAGTGGGTATGGCTCAAGAATCCATCAACAGAAAGGGAGGAAGCACTCATAAACCTGAGAGTGGATGCTGGGCTTTATATCTGGGGAACAGTAACAAATACAAGGCTTTGAACTCGCCTCCTAAAGTTCTCAAATTGATGACGAAACCCCAGAAAATTGGGGTGTATCTGGACTATGAGGGAGGGCAGGTTTCATTTTACAATGCTGATGACATGTCCCACCTCTACACCTTCACTGACACTTTTAAGGAGAAGCTCCACGTGTACCTTAACCCTTGTGATAATGAATTTGGGTTTAACGCAGAACCACTGAAACTATTTCATCTAAAGCTCTAGCAAGACCTGATGCTTACAGGGATTTTTTTCTAGGTTTCTGCAATCCAGTTACCAATGGCATTCATATCTCGTTAGATTTCTCCCAAATTTGAATTTCTGGGTAGTCCATTCTTTGTTACTGAATGTGGTTGAATAAAACAGACTCTTTTCCCCTTAGACGTTATAAGCGGGCTGCCCGATAGCCCAGTTGGTAGCACGTTGTGCACCCATGCAGATGACCTGAGTTCAGCAACAAGGTTGAGGAGCCGACTGGGCAGCCCAGAGGCTGGTGAAATACTGCTGCGTGGCCGTGCTCCCAGCCCGGGGAGGGAAGACGTCATGCTACATCGCATTGGCAATCCCTGAGTTGGGCCAGGGAGCTTCCTCTTCTGCAGGGATGCCAGTGCGTGTTGACACCTGTAGGAGCATGCCCGCTGCCAGCACCTGGGCCCCCTGCTGAATCTGGATCACAGCTCCAGGAAGGGGGAGGACAGCCTTTCCATCTTCCCTCTTTTGACCCCGCCAAAGGAGAAAATATACATAGTGGGGTTTGCCGGCAGGTGGGTCCAGTGGAGATGGTGGCCAGTAGGGGTGCAGTAAGGATGGGGCTGATGTGCTGCCTAACACTGTGTTCGAAAAAAAATTATGGAAAAAAAAATACTTCCTCTCTTCCCATTGCCAATCCTGCTTCCAAATCATAAGCCCTGTCTTGTAACATTATATTAATTTCCAAGGCAACAAGGTGTGATATTACTAGCAGACAGTTACAACTTCATGGCAGGTACAAGCCACTATAACATAAGGTTTATGGAAAATTATCCTTTTTTAAATGAAGATACCTGCAGTGATAAGCAATGGAAGAATTGTAAATTTGAATTTTGGGGCAATTTAGCATAACTGAGTTGTAATGATACCAACAGCTAATATTTTGCTGGAAATCAGACTGGACCCCTCTTTTACTTTTTTTGTCGATTTGCCAAGATTCTCCCCCTCACCCACCATTGCTCACTGTACTTTGCCCGTTCACTTGCTCTCTTGATGCCAAACAGCTTTCCCATTATGCCTCCTGCACATCCAGATTCTGATTTGGTTTCCTTACCTCATACCTTGAATCCCAACTGTTCTCTCTCCCTTCTTCCTCCTATCCTCTCTGTAGTAATGTTTCCCACTCCATCTGTATTCCTTCTAGAAAATCTGCTGTTGTTCAGACTACTTTCTCATACCCCTTTCCTAAACTCTGCTCCTCCATTTCCCTGTCAATCCACCCTGTCTCTTCTGCCTTCTCACTTAAGCCTCTTCATAGTGACTTTTCCACTTGTCTATGCAATTGTCTATGGCTCTCTGCCTATTAACTTCCTTCCCCCCACAAATACTGTCCTTGCAATTTTGCTCCACTGATCCCTAGGCTATACCTGTATGAACAGTTTTCCCCTTGCCTATCAAAATTCACCGATGATGGAACACACCTTACAGTATAAAACAGGCTCTTATCATTTGCTCTTCAGGCCTACGTCATGGCATCTGACTGCCTCCCCCGACTTAGGCCGATCACCTTACCGATAAGAGTTGTGCCAAACCTCTGTGGATTGTATGCCTCTACTGTTATGAATCAATGTCAAAACTGTAATTATTGTACCTGTATATCAGTTAATACCTGTGTACTGTCTTTTCACCATGTATACCATGTAATTTTCACCATGTGTACCATGTAGGGAGGCAGTATAGCGCAGTGGTTTAAGGCTCTGAGCTGCAAATCTGGAGACCTGGGTTTGAATCCCTCAGCCCCTACTTGCAATACTGTGTGACCCTGAGCAAGTCACTTAACTTCCCTGTGCTCCCAGGTTGCACCTGTAAAAAAAGCTTTCAGTTTAGTGTGTCTCGCCTGGTTAAACAATTGGAAAAAAAAAACCACGTACTACCATTAATGTCTCTCCGGGTCGCCCCTGAAAAAGGGACCCTCGGGGGCCCAGCGGGCCTACCCGGTTATCAAAATTCAATAAATAAATAAATAAATAAATGTTGACCACTTTGTGCTCACAGTAAACAGAAGACTGGGAGCCTTGTATCATAGCCAGGTCATCCTCTCGGCTGTTGCGAGATGCCTCATAGTGGCAAGTGCAGTACTGTCACTAGTTGACAATAGCCCCCCTGTCTATGCTACTGTCTGCGACTCAACTCTCAGTAGACAAAATCAGATCTGCAATAATGCTTGTTGCTTTGTGCTTGGGGCTGACAAGCGCTCCATAGCTGCACCCTCTACACCCAAATTGGTTACCTCTACCTAGCAGAATTAAATTCCAGACATGTCTGCTAGCCAAGAAAGCGCTACTGGGTCTAACCAACCCAGCCTTAACTGACTGCTTCCACCCTGTCATCAGTCTCTACACCAGGAACGTGGCTCAGAATGCCCTTGAACTGACTTTCTGCCACACTCAGCTGGGCAAGTGTTCATTCACAGTAAAGGCCGCTGGCTGGTTAAATGAGCTACCTGATACCTTGCTCAATCTACCTATGCTTGACCAGTTGAAGAGAGCACTACAGCCATGACAGTTCAATGCAGCTGTAACTGTTGACCTCCCTAACCAAAGTCCCTCCCTGTATACACTTTGAACTGTGTCAGACTCTGGCACCACAGCCAGGTACCATTACTGTGCTTGTTCTACACTGATTCTGTTTACTGGCCTTATTGTGAAATTATGTGCAATTAATCTAGCCAATTTATTTGTACTTGTCCGACCATACTTATACTTTCTGACTCCATTCCACTGGAACTTGCTTATTCACAAAACTAGTCAGAGCAGACAAACATTTTCTGTCAAGGCCACATGGTGGTTTAACAAACTCCCATAGTGGATCTCCCCAAAATTGCACTATTTAAGAATTCCCTAAGAAAGGAACTTGCATTGAAATCTGCTTGCCACCGCTTTTTATGACCACCTACCTCTCGTTATAATGTTGCAACTTGATTGCCCTCTGTCTAATCTCTATGCTGATATACCGGTTGCAACTCCAATGTCTGTACTCAACCTGGCTCTCCTTGAGTGGGTGAAATCTTGTAGTATACACCTTACCTTTGCCAATTCATCTATTTGTCACTAATGTGGCTCATGTGTTTCAGTGTTTTGTATACCGGTTTGTTACTGATGTGGAAGTTTTGGAAAAGATCACTTGTTCTCAAAGGTGTTATCCAATCCTCAAATAAATAACTAAATCAATGCAATTTGTTATGTTGTCTTGTAATCTGTGTTACTGACCTGGAACCTTTGTTACAGAACACAAGCTCTAAGACATGCTTTGAGATTTTAAAAAGATACAATAAATAAAAAAAAAAAAGTAATTCATTTTTATCTACTACCTGTATTCCTTGCACTGTTTTGCCTTACAATGGTTATGATTAGTCTCCATTGATACATTGTATTGCTGTATGCAGCTACTGTTCCTGTAATGTTGTTAATACTCTGCGGTTTTTCACTTCGTGATCTAGCTCCAGTTCTCCTCACCCCCAAGTGAAATCGTGAAATGAACTGGGAGCAGCTCACTAGGTCTTTCCTGGTGGGAAGGAAGGAAGGAAGGAAGGAAGGAAGGAAGGAAGGAAGGAAGGAAGGAAGGAAGGAAGGAAGGAAGGAAAGAAAGAAAGAAAGAAAGAAAGAAAGAAAGAAAGAAAGAAAGAAAGAAAGAAAGAAAGAAAGAAAGAAATCTTAGGTCAACCTAAGTCTAGATTTTACTAACATACTAACATACTAAAATGCCAGCGGAATAGGCCTAATGGTCTTTCGTGTCTGCTCGTTTGGTCAGCCCCCACCCTGGGTGCTGACCTTGCTGTCCCCCTCGCTTTCTCTGGATTCTCCCTTCCCAGTTCCGGATATTCTTGCTGCATTGGATTTTGCTTCCTGAACCCTTCCCCTGTACCTGTCCCACCCCCTCTTGAACCCCTCCACTGTCTCTGCCTCCACCAGCCCCCTAGGTAGTGCATTCCATGGCTCTACCACCCTCTCAGTGAAGTAGCACCTCCTCCTTTCTCCCCTGAATCTTCCCCCCTCCAGCTTCCACCCATGCCCTCTAGTGGCCCCCTCCTCCTTCCTTCGAAGCACCCTCACTGTTCCTCCCCTATTTACCCTCTTCATGTACCTGAAGACCTCTATCATGTCCCCCCGGTCCCTTCTCTCTTCCAAAGTGTACATATTTAGCTCTTCGAGCCTCTCCTCATAGGTCCTGTCCCCCAAGCCCCAAATCATTTTGGTTGCCCTCCTCTGGACCCTCTCCAGGAGGTTAATGTCCCTCTTAAGTGGGCCTCCCAAACTGCACGCAGTACTCCAGGTGCGGCCTCACCAAGCAGTTATACAGAGGGAGTATCACTTCCCTCCTTCTGGAGGTGATCCCCCTAGCGATGCATCCCAGCATCCTGTTGGCCTTGGCTGCTGCCCTCCTACAAGTCTCAGAGTTGTTCATCTTGACATCCACCACCACCCCCAGGTCCCTCTTAGCCATTGAGACTTGTAGTATTCCCCCAGGGTGTACACTTGGCCTGGGTTTCTGGCCCCCAGGTGGAGTACCTTGCATTTCCCTGCATTAAACCTCAGCTTCCACTTCTAGACCATCTTTCCAGAGCCTCTAGGTCCTCTGCAGGGCCACCCTCCTCCTCCCCATCCACCACCGCTTCCCAGTTTCGGTCATCTGCAAAGAGACTCATCTCACTCCTGATTCCTGTCCTTATGTCAGATACATAGGCGTTGAACAGAAGGGGCCCAAGGACTGATCCCTGTGGGACCCCACTAATGACCCTCCTTGGGGAAGAGATTTTCTAAGGGATCCACTTAGGATCCATCTTGGCTGTGACCAAAAGCAGACACATTTGCAATGAAAAATTATACAGATGCATGTGTAATATATGGGTGTCATTTTTGCTCAATAAGGACTCAGTGATATCAAAAATTTATCATACCATCACTTTGTCCTCAGCAAGTCATAATAGTTATTGTTTTGACATCAGATCAATAGTATTATGAGATGGAATGTTTAGAGTTTTCAATATATTACAAAAAAATACAAAAAACATAAGAAACCAGCAGTAACCAAGCTTATAAAATGGGAAGAGAAAATCCTCAAATCTGATTGGTTATTACCTGTGCATCAAATCTGTTCGATGCACAAGTAATAACAAGGGCTGAAAAGGTGGACCACAGTACAAAAAAGAATATCAATATGCCATTGGAATGTTCAGCATTTGAAATGCTGCCATTTTTTAAAAGCGTTTCTGATAACAACGGTAATTTAAAGAACAGGACACATAAGCCCTATAATTACTATAGCTGCCAACTTTCACTAGTTGATGTAACTGTTCCCGAAATGTTACCTTTTAAGCTAAATACATACTGCCTTCATGTTCTGATTTCTTACTGTGCCTCATGCAGCTAGGTTCACTCCCACTGTTGCCAGTCCCACAGTTTAAGCAACAAATAAAGAAATAACAAAGAAACAGTTACCTCATTTTTTTCATCTTTCTTATTTTCTGTGAACCTTTTGTGGGGGGGGTGAAGTGCAGATGGTACCTCCCCCATGGCTGTTTGCTATGTCTGTGGCTGTAGGTGCTCGCTGCGGCTTCTCCATGACCCCCACCTGCACCTGCAGTGATGCTGTCATCATTAGGGCTACATTACTTGATTTTAAAGTTGTAATTTCCGCAGATGGCATCCTCTCTAAAGGTGTCGGGGAAGCAAGGCTGCCCGAAGGAAGGTAATCTCAGTCTGTTGTCTGCAATTATACGATTCCTTCAGTATTGCAGTTTTCCCTAGTGCATTTCTTAGACTTCACTGTACAAGTCAGCAGGGATAAAAAAAAAATGACTTAAAAAAAAAGGTCAATTACAGCATAGCAAATAGCATTTCACTTCTACAAACATATCCCTGTGGGCTAATATAATTCATCCACGTTTTGTTCGACATTAGTGATTTAGTGCTTGGCAGTGTACTACTATCTCTGATCACATCAAAAACATGGTCTCCAAATATAGTACTGTAACTCCTAGGTGGCGCTATCCCAAGGGCTACTACCCCTGCATGCTGACTAGTAGCAGGTTAAGCGGCCTGGGTAATGAAACGGGTGCCTCCACCCAGAGCTCAGGGTTGTTAGTGGTCAAGCTAACTTGGGCACAGCCCTCCGGGACACTGTAACCCCCTCTTTCCCTTCTAGTGGCCTGAACAATATACACTAATTACTTTCACAATGACCCTTATTCACCAGGTAATTACCCACACTGTTTGCACTTACTATCAGGGCTGGTTCCTCTAGCTTGACCCTGGGGACCCCCTGTAAAACAAGGTTTAGCACAGCAAATAACAACAGTACAATACTCTTGGCACAAACTGGAACCACAGTCAGGTTAAATGCAAACAAAGTTAAATTTTATTTATTCAGGGGACTTGAACAAGGGAGAGGCATAATCAGGTTGATTTGCTTAAAAGCTATATTAATCAGACAGTTATGCATGCAGTTCAGAGTCCCTACACAGTCACACACTCTGGGTACCCAGGTAGGAAAACGGTGGGCTAGCCAGGAATATTGCAGCTGGTTGGGCCCTGTGATGGAAGAAAGCAACATGCACAACACACACTAATTGTAATCCGGAGCCGGAGGGCTCAGTTCGTGAAAGAAAAGGCAACAAGACAATCAGATGGCAACACTTTTAGATTTAGCTGTTGTTGCAGGGAGCTACCCTGATATTTACTCATGATACCCAATACTTGACACAGGCAGGATAAAATCGAGACTGCAGGCTGTTGAGCTAGAGTGCCCGGAGAAGCAGGCCCACACGAATCACCGAGGCGTCGTTCCTGTTCAAGGCGTTGAGCAGGGGGATGATCCCCAGGCCGGTCTCTCGTCGATGACTTTCTCTGCATAGTAGGTATTCTGGCTGGGCCAGTGTAGCAGGGCACAGGCAAACGGAAATGGATATGGATTCAGTCCGTGGAGCTGGATACAGCCTCCAGCAAGAAAAAAACACAGTTCAGACACGTAGTGGGGAACCAAATCATGACCCACTACTAGCACACAGCACATTCACACGTAAAGAAATTCCACTGTACCAGACAAATGGCTCTTTGGTCACAATTACAGAGTCTCTGCACAATCCAGGAGTTAAGCGGAAGCTGGAAGTCTTGACAGGCCGATCGCTTTCAGCAAATCTTCGGTCTTCTTCAGGTTAAAGCCCGGTCTCAATTCAGTGGCTTAATTCGCTGTCCAAGTTCGGATTCAGTCCAAAAAAAGGACAAGTTCCCTCTCAGGAACAGCAAGCAGGCATGCAGGCCAAAACTCAGGCCTTTCCACAGTTCTCCCATGTGAAACCACTATGGATTGCTGCATGAACTGTCTCGAGCTGTTACTTCTTCACTTCTCAACTCAGATCTAACTGAAATTGCAAGCACTGTGGGACTTTCCTCAAGATCCAAAAGGTTCAGTTGGCTGCTCTGTCTGTCAGTCACAACGAGGGCTCCCCCTCCAGGTTATTTTAGGCACCAAAAGCCCAAAACTACAATTCCTACAAGTTTTGGCCCCACCAAGCTCCTGTAGGCAGGCTCCATTTTAGAGTCCCAAATGTTCTGTTTGGCCCGTTCTGCAGTCCAGGACCAAGATGATGGAAACAAACAGAACTGTCCATGCTGCAAAGAAGGCAGGTTAGAACAAACTGCAATATTATTACTACTCTAATAAATGATCAGCAAACAAGTACATCTTCTAACAGAGCTCCCTCTCAGATTAATTATGACTGCAATCCAGGCAGCTGTTAAAGAGACAGTACACAGAGGCTATACAGGCACTCTCTGCCAATCACATTAAAACTGCTAAAATGGAGGACACCAGCCTGGCAGTGAGCATTTAGGCAAGCTCAAGGAAGACTTTTCGGGAACCCCCATTTGTAGGGGGGTTATGGTACACTACACACATATACATACACACATACACACACACACACACACAATAAGAAAAAAATTACTCACCGCAGTAATCTTCTTTCTTACAAGGGGTCCTTCAGCATCAGTAACTTTAGCAGTGCAACTGCCCCAGAGGTATGCCTTTAAGAGAATTTCATTAAAATGAACTCTGGGCAATAGCCTATTGAAAAGCAGGAAGGGGAGTGAGCTGAGTGAGAACTGCTGAAGGCTTTAGAATTTTTTCGAAGGAAAAGGAGGGCACATGCCCTGAAAAAGAATCAACAGGATTAAAAAAACATGCAAATGTCCACAAAAGTGGAATAGGAACAACAACAACAACACGAGTTAAAAACGAATCAATAAGAGACTCCAAATGTGGTAAAAGGTGATAAAGAGCCCTTCTCCGACAGGTGAACCGGGAAGGAAGGGTAGGAGCTTAATGATGCTAAAAGACCCCTTGGAAGAAAGAAGATTACTGTGGTGAGTAATTTTTTCTTCTTGCCCCAGGAATCCTTTAGCATCAGCAACTTTTTTGCAGACTACCGAGCAGTACCAAGTTGGAGGTGAGCAGAGAACCTACTTAGGAAAGAGCTCTGTAGAACCGCCCTGCCAAATTTGGCATCAGATCTGGTCTGCACATCCAAACTGTAGTGTTTCACAAAGGTATGCATAGATTTCCAGGTAGCTGCTTTGCAGACATCCAGTAGGGGGCTGTCCCTCGCTGCTGCAAGCGAGGCTGCAGTGCCCCTGGTTGAGTGGGCCCTGAGCCGCACTGGAGGTAGTTGACCAGCTTTCTCATAGCAGAATCTAATACAAGAGACCAACCAATGAGAAATAGTTCTCTTGGTAGCTGGTCTTTCTCTACCTACATCCCCATAGGTGAGGAACAACTGAGTGGAAGAGCCTCTGGACTGACTAGTATGCTGTAGGTGGTGAAGATGGCTCTTTTTACATCCAAGCTGTGGAGATTTTGCTCGCCAGGACTGGATGGCTCAGTAAAGAAGACAGGCAGAGTAATGGACTGGTTCAAGTGAAACTCTGAAACCACCTTTGGCAGAAATTTCCTATCTGTCCTGAGCTCAACTTTATCGTTGTGAGGGATGATGTTATTTGGTTCAGTGCACAGGGCCTGTAGCTCTGAAATCCTCCTGGCAGAGGTAATGGCTACCAGGAAGACTGTCTTCCAAGTTACAAACTTGACATGGGCAGTGGACATATGCACTAAGGGTGAATTCATGAGCCTATCTATGCAAAAGTTTAGGCTCCAAGGAGGAAGGGGCTCCCTGACTGGAGGCTGGAGGTGGAAGAGGCCTTAGAAAAACTATTTAAAAATGGCATGGGAAAAAAAGTATTTTTTTCTTTCCCACTGAAAGGTAGGCCGAAATTACCATGAGGTGCAGCTTGAGGGAAGATGGTTTCAAGCCTAATGCTTGTAAGTGTACCAGGTAGTCTAGCAGCTGAGGGTCTGAAGCTAAAAGGGGTTCAACCTTTTTGCTCTTGCACCAGAGGGAAAACCTTTTCCATTTGATTGCATAAGTCTTCTTAGTGTTCGTTTTTTTAGCCATCCTCATTATCTTAAGGACCTGCTCAGAGTACTGCAAGGATGAAAACTCCTCAAGAACCAGGCCTTGAGGTGAAGAGAGTGTAAGTCTGGATACTGTACTTCTGACTGAGGAAGGGACAGCAGGGGGAGAGTTGGAGGCAGGTGAATGGGCCTGCTGCAGGACATTGAGAGGAGAGAGTACCGGGCTTGCCTGGGCCAGTCTGGAGTCACCGGGATCATTGATGCAGGCTGTTGTCTGAGTTTCAGCAAAATCCTGAGTATCAGGGGAAAAGGGGGAAAGCGTATAGGAAGCTCCCTGACCAGTCCAGGATCAAGGCATCTAGAGGAAGTGTTCCCAGAACTGGAGGCCTGCAACAGTACTGAGGAAGCTGAAAATTGAGGGGCGAGGCAAATAGATCCACTTCTGGTGTGCCCCACTGCCTGAACACTGTGGCTAGTACTTGCTTGTTCAGGGTCCATTCGCTCTGGCCTTGACTGATGCAACTCAGAGCATCTGACACAGTACTGTGCTTGCCTGGGAGGTGAATAGTTGAGAGGCTGACTCCTAGGGAGAAGGCTAGAGACAAGAGCTTCAGAGCTTCCAAACAGAGTATTCCTGATTTGGTACCACCCTGCTTGTTTATGTAAAACATTGCAGTGGTGTTGTCTGTTCGAATTTGAACCACCTGCCCTTTTATGCTGGGAGAGAAAGCTTTGAGAGCTAAAAAGATTACTCTGAGTTCCAAGAGATTTATGTGTAACTGTGACTCTTTGAGAGTCCAGGTGCCGCTTACTGAGGCACTGTCAAGACGTGCTTCCCCGCCATAAGAGAGAGGCATCTGTTTTGATCACCTTTGTGGGAAGCGGAGCTTGGAAGGGAACTCCTGCCTGTAAATTTGCAGGGTTCTTCCACCACAGCAAGTTTTGGAGGAACTGCTCCATCACGGGTATCAACTTTGAAAAGTTGTTGCTTCTCTGAGATCAGCGAACTCTGAGGTAGACTTGTAGGAGTCGCATCCTGTACC
This sequence comes from Neoceratodus forsteri, assembly GCA_016271365.2. Classification (NCBI taxonomy): domain Eukaryota; kingdom Metazoa; phylum Chordata; order Ceratodontiformes; family Ceratodontidae; genus Neoceratodus; species Neoceratodus forsteri. Next base: position 330,580,420 of record JADMNL010000026.1, on the reverse strand, counting down.
TGACTCCTGGGACCACTACAGTCATAGAAACCATGTATCCCAGGAGTTTGAGAAAATGTGTGGCTGGGCTTGGCTGTCCCCGGACAAAAGAATCTGCCACTGAAAGGAAACTCTGAATTCTTTCCAGTGGGAGGAAAGCATATCCTTTCTGAGTGTCCAGCTGGGCCCCTATGAAGGTGAGCAGCTGGGCTGGTTCCGAGTGAGATTTCTTTAGATTTACTAGGAAACCCAGAGACTCCAGAGTGAGTTCTGTAAGGGAAAGGGACTCCTTGAGCTGGCAAGGGGACTTTTCTACGATGAGTCAGTTGTTCAGATAGGGGAAGAGAGCAACTCCCAGTCTCCTGAGGTGTGCTGCTACCACTGCGAGGCTCTTGGTGAAGACTCTTGGGGCCGAGGACAGACTGAAGGGCACTGTGGCAAACGGATAGTGACCCAGAGGAAGTTTGAATCTGAGAAACTTCCTGTGAGATCTCCTGAAGGGTATGTGGAAGTAAGCATCCTTTAAGTCTAGGGAGGCTAGCCAGTCTCCCTGCTGTAAGGACTGTATGATCAGTGATAGAGTGACCATTTTGAATTTGGATTTTTTTCAGATGTTTGTTTAAATATTTGAGATCTAAAATAGGCTGCCACTCCCCAATTTTCTTCTGTGTCAGAAAATACCTGGAATAGATGCCCTTGCCCTTCTTGTGGGTGGGTACCCACTCCACTGCTCATAAAGCCAGAAGGTTTTATACCTCAAATTCAAACAGTGGAAACTGTGTAGAGGACAGAGGTCTTGACACCTGGGTATGCTTGAGGTCGGGCATCTGCTTGAATTGTAGTGCCAGATTCTTCTCCACTATCTCCAGCACCCACCTGTCTGACGTAATGAGGGACCAGTGCTGAAGACAATAGGAGAGTCTGCCTCCCATTGGAAGCAGGGCGGCGACTTAAGCATTCACATCAGGACTCAGACTGCGAGGCAGTCGGCTGGGTAGAGGTGGCTCTTCTTTAGCCCCTTCTGCCCCTGCCTCTGGAAGGCCCCCTGTACTGACCAAAGTCAGATTGGGGATAGGGACTGTAAGGCCTGGGAACAAAACTTCTGCCCCTACCGCCCCTGGGACAGGATCTAGGAGGTGGTAGGCTTAGGTTTGGACAAGTGGCACTGCCAGAAGGCTTTGTACTCATCAACCTTTTTCATGCAGTTAGTGGTTCTGTAATCAAACAATATGGTTTGATCACATGGGAAATCCATGGCCTTGGGCTGGGTGTCTGTGGTTAGACTGGTCATTCTAAGCCAGGCGAAGTGTAAAGAAATGGCATGGGCCATCGCCCTAGAGGCTGCATCACTGTTGTTGTCTGCCATGTGGAATTGGTACTTGGTAGCTTTCAGGGCAGTTTTTGTCATATTCACCAGCTCCTACACCACAGAATCTGATCCATTGCAGGCAATGGCCAGGACAGACTTCCACAGGGCTTTCTGATAGTTGGCTGTGAACGCCATGTATGAACAAAGTCTGAGAAGCAGGGAGGCTGTGTCATACATTTTCTTTGCTATAAGGCCAATTTTCTTGGAGTCCTTGCCTGAAGGAAAGGGGGACAGGGAGAATCCAGCTTTCTCACAAGCTGCCTGCTGCACTATACTCTCGTGGCTAGGGTGCGCAGACAGGAACTCGGTACCATTTCTAGACAATTTATATTTTCTCTCAATCCGCTTGTCAACTCCTGTCACCGAATTGGGGTTCTGAAGCACTTTCATGGTATTTCTTCTGAATGCAATATAGATAGGGATGACCAGGGTCTTGGGGTTTGAAAGACCTCTAATCTCCCTATAATCTTCATCTTCATCGATATCCTGGTTGGGTTCCTGTGCAGGGAGGTCCAGGGTGTCTAGCATATTTTGTATAAATGTAAACATAGAGGAAGGATCCTACTGGTCACCCGGGGGGGGGTCCCCAAATGGAAGGTCCAGGGACTCATAAAGACGTTCTTTGTCATCTGCGTCACCCTCACAGTCTACAGAGGCGAGAACTGTGGAAGAGTGCTTGCCAGCCCCGGTAAAGATGGGACCCATCTTTTGAAGAGTCTGGAACAGTTGTCATGCTTTTGCCATATCTTGCACTGATAGAAGATCCTGCTCAGGCTTTGGTTGTATGTGTTTTGTTTTTTCTGTATGCTTTAAGCTGTTGTCTTGCTATTGGCTTTCCCAGGAGCAACAGGAGCATTTTTGTCTTGACAGTGTTTCTTTTTAGCCACTTCATCGGCAGCTTGATCAGGCTTCTTTTTTCATCGGTTTTATTATATTTCAGTTTGTGAGGAGTTTCATCTTTGGAAGCTTTATTTTTTGGCTGGGTTCTGGTGGGTTCGTCAGCACCTCTGCTTACATTTTTTTTGTTAGTGCTTTTAGATGGCCCCTCATCGGAAGCCTTTGATTTATCCTCAGCCATAATAATCAAAAGTTTGTTTGCTATGTTGCCAATTTGAGCAAAGCAAAACCAAGTCCTGGACCTTACGAACTGAGTGTAGGTTTCTGTAAAATTCCACTGGCCAGTCCTGTCCCAGTTAATCAACTCTGTCAATTTTAAGTGTCTTTTTTTTTTTTAGTACTGGGATCTATACCAGTGCCAATCTTAATAGAATGCCCAGTAATATTGATCAGCTGTGCACAGGTTTCTGTTGATTGCCACTGGCCAATCCTGTGACAGATGATACCTCAGACCCAGTTTTTTATTAATAAATGGGTTTCTCTGTAATTGCCAATCCTGAGAGAAAACCCCAGGCACTGTTGAAGTCTGAATTCCAAATGAGTGCCTTGTGGTAAAACCCGTGAGGTCCGAGTTAAAAAACAAGGCAACTGTCCCAAATTTGATGATTCATTCAATAATTAGTTCTAAAAAGGGAGGAACCGTCGAAATTAAGCACCTGCAATAAAATCACATAAGAAATGAATAGTCGTGGTAAAAAATAAAGACAAAATAGTGCGGTTGCACTAAAAATAGAAAATTTGAGCGGTGCTAACGAAATTGCAAAACTTTCGCTCAGCACACTACAGAAATAGATTTATGAGGAAAACTTTACGTAGATAAGCGCTAGGAGGCTGTCAACAAGGAAAGTTGAGAGGCACCTCAGGGGCAATGTTGCTCAGTCTCGTGGAGAAAAATTTCTGAAGCCTTCAGCAGCTCTCTCTCAGCTCACACTCCCTCCTGCTTTTTGATTGGCTATTGCACAAAGTTCATTCTAATGAAACTCTCTTAAAGGCATACCTCTGGGGCAGTTGCACCTAGACAGCTAACTGTTAAAGTTACTGATGCTAAAGAACTCCTGGGGTAAGAAATAAAAAATGATGTCGCTGAATAACAGGCAGAAGGACTATTTTATCATAAGTTCTCATAGGAAACTCTAATCTATATACTTATAAGAAGATTTTTTCTAATTCACAAAAAAAAGTAGCCCATTTTATTTTTTTGCTGTTTAATTTTTTATTGTCATTTTCTTTTTCTTTTACAATAATGAAAACAACTTTATCCAAAAAGGAGAACTGTTATAGAGTTGTTGGTTACATAGACAACTCGACATCAGAGCATATGAAAGATAACTACTACCAATTAACAGGTACTTGCCCCGATACATGGGACTCATAACTTTAAGGTGTTGGAGAGGCAAGGCTTCCATGCACCATACTTTTACATCATGGGGCTCTTTGTGGCTTTGGGTGTGGTCTAGGCTTCTGACAAACCAGCTAAAAAAACAAACACAAAAAAAACACTATTCTATATACTATTCAGTGCAATTATATATAGTTAGGGAAAGCAATACAATACATCATATTCATACATTCATGATGACCTAACGAATCTCCAGTACTGTCGTGCTAATATGTAGGACAAAGAAGACTGTAATGTAATGGAATGGAATAACAACTATTCAACTACATATATGAAACCACTATTACAACTGCAATGTGTACACAGCCGAATACTGTATACCCATGATAACCTGTATCTGCTAATGTTCTACTGTTTAATTATTATTGTATTGTTATTCCTGGGTCGGCCCTGAAAAAGGGACCTTCGGGGCCCAGTGGGCCTACCCGGTCATCAAAATTCAATAAATAAATAAAATAAGTCAGTATAATAAATCCATTTGCATATTCCTGATACCTAGCAACTGTCCTGGTTATAAAATCTTTCAACCCACTCCGGTTTTGGGGGTGGCATATCTGGTAAAGGGGGTCCAACATTTTTCATAGATTCCTAGGGAATTATTTATCAGGTGGGAGAGTTTGTCCATACTGGCAATATGAACCATAGAAGTGAGAAGCTCTTGAACACTGAGATTCACTGTAGTTCTCCATCTACATACAAGGAGCCACTTTGCTTGCATGGCCCATAGGGCTAGCCAGCGATATTCTAGCTCTCGAAGATGGGGGGTTTCTGATTTCATACCCAGGAGAAGTAGGGGGAGGGACCGGGGAATGTGTTTCTTCAGGACTTTAGCCCCTATCTCACATACATTATCCCATGTCTGTTGTATTAGAGAACAGGACCAAAGGATATGGAGCAAGTCTCCAGGTTGGGAGTTACACCTCCAGCATAAATTGGAGCTTAATACCCCTGCCTTATGTAGTACCACCAGTGTACAGTACCATGAATGGAGAATTTTATTTTGTATTAATCTGCTCCTTGCATCTGTAAAATATTTTTGGGCCCCTTTCCAGCATTCTTTCCACTGTAGGTCCATAAACTCAAGATGCAAAGTCCCCTCCCATCTCTGCTTGGACTTCTCGGTTTGACTGGGCAACGTGTCCCGGAGGGTAGCATAAATGGAGCTAGCCAACCCCTTCTCTTTTGTTAGCTAAAAGGGTACATTCTGGGTGTCTCCTTTTGCTATGTGGGACATATATTTCTGGGGTGTACTACGTATTTGTAGATCTTTCCAGAAATCAAAGGTGGGAATTGACCATCTGGCTTGCAGGTTGGCAAAAGAATCTATTGCCATAGAGGATGGAGCAAGTATATCTTCCAACCTGACGATACCCCTGTCTGCCCATCCAATACACAGGGCTTTTATCAATACACAGATTCTCGTTTCCCCACAGTGGAGTTAATTTGATTGGTGCCAGGTCCATTTTCAACGTTCTCCTTATTTTTACGCAGCATTGTAAGGAGGCTCCTATGGTGGGGTATACTTTAAGGTTTGTTGGGGGGTTATTATAGACCAGAAGTGATAAGGAAATCTTCTGATTTACAGCCTGTTCTATATCCACCCATTGAGGTTGGGGAATGGTTCCTACACCCAGCCAACGTAAGGATTGCGCCATATGAAAGGCCCATTTGTAACCTTCAAACCAAGGAAGACACCACCCACCTAGGCTCCAGTGTGCCCTAACTTTGCTCCTGCTGTACTTGGGGAGGTTTCCCTTCCCATAAACATCTACCGACTGCCTTATCTATCTTCTGGATCCAGCTCTGTGGTAGAGAAAGGGGAATATGTGCCAGGAGATAAAAAATGTTAGGCGCTAAAATCATTTTAATCGCAGCTATTTTGCCTGCTAGGGTTAAATTGAGTTTAGTCCATCTGGACATATCCTCCTGTAAGTCCAATACCAGGGGATGGAGATTGTATTCCCATAATTTAGAGAACTCAGCAGAGAATCGACTACCTAGATATATGATACTTCCCCCACCCATTTCAGACCGGTATTTCCCAGTACTGTCAGTTGACACCTAGAGTTAAGAGGGAGGACTTCCATTTTGGTGGGATTAAGCTGAAGGCCTGACAGTTCTCTAAAGTGGTGTAAGGTATTGAGTATAGAGGGTAGTGCCTCAGGCACATCTGCTGCAAGGACCAGAAGGTCATCTGCATAGAGAAGGGTAGTATATTCCCTGCTATCAACAGGGATCCCCTTGATAGACTTGTTATCTCTAAGAGTAGCAGCTAAAGGTTCCACAGCCAGCACAAATAGCAGGGGACACAGGGGGAAGCCTTGTTTAGTGCCACGGGCTAGCTCGAAAGGCAGGGATAAGGTTGAATTAGTCAGCAATCGGGTTGATGGGGAAGTATATAGAGCTGTTACCCAAGAACAAAAGCGAAGGCCGATTCCCAGTTTCACCAAAACAGCATGGAGATAGTCCCACTCCAAGGAGTCGAACACCTTTTCAAAATCTATAGCTACTGCAGCTGCCATGGTTAACAATTGAGAGGCGATTTGGGTTAAATTAATCAGGGACCTGAGATGGTCTGCACTATACCTACCAGGGACAAAGCCAACTTGGGAAGGGTGTATAAGCTGTGGTAATAGGGTACTAATCTTAATGCCATGGCTTTAGTAAATATTTTACTGTCCACATTAAGGAGTGAGATTGGGCGGTAACTACACAGGGAAGTGGGGTCTTTCCCTTTCTTGGGCAGCACTGTAATAACCACCTCTCTTAACGTGGGAGGTAAAATCCCTTGCATTTCAGCTTCGACATAAGTTTGTTGAAGAACTGGAGCGATAATGTCAGTCAAGGCCTGCCAGAACTCCACTGAATAACCATCCCCACCCGGGGCCTTCCCTGGTTTAAGAGAAAGCAAGGCCTTCTTCACTTCTTCTATGGTTAGTGGGGCATCTAGTTGTTCAGCCTGCTGCGGGGTTATAGTGGGAAGGTGTAGTGAGTGAATAAAAGAGTGGATTGCTTGTGGGTCTGCCTGTCTAGAAGTGTCATACAAGGATTTATAGTATTCTGCCATAACCGCATTTAATTCCTTACTTTTGGTGTGCATTACCTCTGAGGTATCTCTCAGCCCGGCTCTGTAACGGTCCATTTGCTGTTTCTTCAGCCTATAAGCTAATACCTTCCCCCCTTTTCCCCCTTCCCAATATTTGTGTTTCAATCTCAAGATGGAGAGTTCAGCTTTCCTTGATAAGAGAGAATTTATCTCCATCTCGAGACCTACTACCTTCCTACGAAGGGAATCCTGCCCGGCTTTCCCTCTTTGTTCCCTATACTGCTGCTGTGCTACTTTAAGCTCCTCGTCTAGGTCTTTCAGTTTTTGCTCCCTATGTTTCCTTCTAGCTCCTGCATAGGCAATGATCCTACCTCTCATGGTAGCTTTGAATGCCTCCCATCTGACCCCGGCTGTGGTATCCTGAGCTGGGTTATCTTGAAAAAACAGCCATGCCTCCACTTTGGCCCAGTCCAAGAACTCCGTATCTTTTGTTAGCACGGGGTCTAATCTCCAAGAGGTGGAGGTAGGAGTATGTGGGCCCCATAGAATGGTCAGTCGAACTGGAGCATGATCCGAGATTACTATGGGGAGTACACTGGACTGTATAGCTTCCTGTGTAATCTGGGGTGAAGTTAACAGAAAATCGATATGGCTATAAGAGTCATATACTGGAGAATAAAGGAATAATCCCTTCCCCTGGGATTCAGTACACGTCACATATCTGTCAGTCCTTGGTCACTCATCCAGTTCAACAGGGCTGTCCTTCCTTTCCCATGTATATTCCCTTTTTTTATCATGGTTTTGTCTATCATGGGATTAAGCACTAAATTAAAATCCCCTCCCAAAATAGTGGACGTGTTGTCTTTATTCATATTAAGGAGAGTTTGAGAGGTCTGATGAAAGAAAGCTGAATCATCTTTGTTTGGCCTATAGATATTCCCCAACAAAATAGGCCCTGTAGGGGTCTGAAAAATACCAATTACCCACCTGCCCTGTGGATCGGCCCTAGATATGATGAGAGACCAGTGTAGCTGCTTATGTATTAAGATAGCCACACCACGCTTTTTCGTCCGGGCTGAGGCATGAACCTCCACTCCCACCCAGTCTCTCTTAAGGAGCCTATGGCCCTTTCCATTAAGTTTTGTCTCCTGCAGGAAGGCCACCTGGGCCTTAATCTGCTTCAGATATGACAGTACCTTCTTCCTCTTCACTGGCGTATTCAGCCCCCTCACATTCCAAGTAATACAGGTTAGTTCAGCCATAATCATAGCCCTCAGGGGGTAGTGGGGCATAAAATAAATATAAACCATCAGTGAAGGAGAGAAGGCAACATTCTAAAACAGTTGGATGAAAGTGGCCTATTCCAGATTCTTGTTCCAAATGTAGAAGGCCTTCTAGGACCACCCTGTCATGTATAAACGGTCTACCTTTGCTTAGGATCTTCCCCCTGTCATCTATTGGCAACCGGGTTTCACTTAACTGCTCTTTAAATGTATGCTGCCCCTTAATCCAAAACACTAACATATACAAAAACCAACAGTTAAACATATTTACATCATGCACTTCTGTGCTCCGTTGGAGCCACCCTGCATATATGATCCCTTGCCGCTCTTGGAAAGGCCAGATCTGCAGATTGGCTCCTGAGGATGTGGCAGTCAGGACAGAGTCCGACATATCTTCCTTCTGTTTCCCAAATGGTATAACAACTGGGGGGGGGGGCTGCATGCAAAAATAATATGCATCAACCTACAGCAACTTTGAATATATTCTGCATTATGTAATGACCATTTAGTAAACAGGAAACTGTTTCTGGGGGTATATCAGTATTGGAGGGAGCTTAGACTGTGGTCCCCTTGCAGCTAAAAAGCTTCCTGTACCCGCAGGATGTAAGGTACAACTATAAAAGAAAAGGGGGAACCCTTATTCCAGCGACTGAACTACCATTAGGTTCTGTTTGTCATGAAAATAGCACCCCCAAGGCGTCCATCCCATCACATCACTGATGGCCCAGAGCCACCACGGCAGTGAAGCACATTCCTGGGCATCCCCATCAGGTTAGAAACTCCCAATCTAAAGAATAAGCAGGATCGAGCCTTGCACACAGCAAAAAGACTACGTCAGCTCTCCATAATCTCTGCAATGTGCATCGAAATGCATGTTTATCAAGGCCAGAGGTGCTTCCATCAATTATTTCTACCCTTATCTCTTGCCCTTTGCCCCAGCATCCCCTCTCCTGGGTAAATACTCAAGGGGTGTTAACTATGGCTTAGAGATCAGTGTACCCTGGAGGGGTATATGTCCCAATGTCTTGAGATCTCAAAGCCCAAATGGCTGATTTAAAATTAGCCCAGCCGAGGGGCAGTAACAACAGAATAAAAAACCCCTGCCTTGCACAGCATGAATACACATTGATTACTTATCTAAAATAGCTCAGGAGGTTGCTTCAGTGATCTCGGGGCTCTGAACACTCGTCGACACTGCTTCTGCAGCCTGGTTTCCATCGCGGTCTTTGGGTCCATGTCGCCTCTGCAGTTGAATTCTTCCTCAGTCGCTATGTTCTTGTTGGTTTGTGGGGCTGCTTCCATCAGGGGAGTCTCTTCACATAAAGGATCTCTGGAAGAAGGTGAGGGGCATCTCAGCACTTTGTATGGGTTTCCTGGTCATGTACCACACTAGGGTAGTACTTGCATCACGCTGTTTTTCCCGATCTGCCAATTCTGAGTAGAGGCTCGTTCTAATATGGGGATGCTGTCTGCGCCTATGGCTATCCATCCTTTGCCATTCTTTCCTGCTGCATCAAGGAAGCCCATTGAGGGCCTCGGGCTGAGTTTCGGGATCTGTCAGCATTCCTTCAGATTCTGGGGGATCTGAGCAAGTGGGAGGCTTGGGGGAATCACCTGGGTGCCTCATCAGAAACTCTTCCAGGGCTACTGGCATCTCAAAAGAAAGTGGAACCCCATTATGCATTATACTCATCGTGGATGGATACCTTAGAGAATATTGGATCCCCATTTTCTGCATCTTGTGGTGCACTTGTGTATATTCTGGTCTTTTATGTAATAGATCCTTTGAAAAATCTTGATAAATTGAGATCAGATGTCCCTGCCAGCTTAAGCAACCCACTTCCCTGGCTGCTGTAACAGTGCCTGCCGTGTGTTGTATGCTAGTAGTTTAATTAAGATGGCCCTAGGCTTGCCCCCTTTAGCCAGCATTTGAGTGAGAGTCTGGTGCACACATTCTATCTCCAGTCGGAAATCTACTTGTAAGCCCAGGATTTCAGGAAGGGCCTGCTGGAGAAACTTAATAGTATCACGCTTTTCCACTCCCTCTGGGAAGCCTAACACTCGCAGATTGTTTCTTCGGCTTCGGTTTTCCAAATCGTCAACTTTGGCCAGAAGTGTATTAATTTTACTTTGTTGGTCCCTCGGCGTTCCTCTAATCTCTTCAATCACCGATTCATGCATCAGTGACTGCTGCTCTATTTTTTTTATGCGCCCGGTCAGATTTTGAATAGCCGCTGTTGTAAGGTGAGAAGCTTCGGTCACCTCGTCCATACGATGTAAAAGCTTCTCGAAGAGGGCATTAAAATAAGCGAGGTCGAGCGTTGGGCCAGGCACCACCACCATGCTGCAGGCCATAGTCGTTGAAAGGGCTCTCTTCATGAATCTCGGCTGTTTCACCACAAGAAGGTAAAATTAAACACCCAGAGCCTAGCGTTAATAACTATTGCCGTAATTCACAGTCTTTTATCATGCTGGGTACAGGCAATTTTGGATTAATTCCTCTGCATGCAGCGACTTCAAATTTAAGCTGCCATTCCACTCACTGGTTAAACCATGCCCCTGTAGCCATTTTATAAGTGCAGTAAGACACTCCGGGGTGTACACTGAACAGATGTTACTGCACTTCCTGGGGCTGATGGCACTTGGCCTGTGGCCTCGTGCCTCACTACACCCCTGGGCATGTGGTAATATCTGCTCAGTGCACACTCCATTGTGTCTTATTGCTTACTTGTCAATTCATTCTATCTCAGGATTCTGGTGACATCATAAACCACTCGCGCTTTGCTCTATTGGTTTACTATGTCTCCAGAGTCCCTCAATGGAATTAAAACCTTCTAACTGATGATTTCCTATCTGTTATTCTATCAGTGTCAGTCTGCTGCAGTACATCCTGACCTTTGGTCACAAATGGCGGATCTTTTGAAAATAGCTGTGGAGCAGCTTGGATACAATCAGGTGAACACATACGTAGGTGGATCTCACATTTGTGTCTTTGTCTGACCCCTAATATATTACCTCCAGTTTTAAACAGTAATTATAAATTGAGGAAACACTGTCAGCTAATCAGAGCACTTCCTTTCCCTGTGCAGTAGAAACGCCTATGTTCCTAGTAAACAAAGTGTGAATATTTACAAGGGGGAAGATTTCCGCCCTTCAGGGAAGTGAAAAACATATCCTGGGGTCTTTCCTGATGTAGTTTAAACCCCCACTCACATTATAAAAGAGCACGGAGTTGTTGAAATGTTAAGAGCGGCATATTAGCAATTAGTGGTAGTAAATGACAAGGTCACTGATGGGCAATGAGTGAGACATTTTCCGCACTTTGAATGAAAGAGGTACAAACTCTATAAAGCTGATCCTGAAAATCGGACAGGGCCATTGAGGTAGCAGGTAACGGTCCCTAGGTCAGCAACGATGAGGGTACCGAGGCTGACACTAGCACTAAGTAAAATATTTATTATACCTGTACAACTGCATAAAATTGCCAGTCTGCCACTTACAGAATTTTCTTGAAATTGCACCAAAATCTGGTAAAATGTTGCCAATTTTTGTTTATCCAGATAGTGCCATGTTTCCCCAAATTATGCATTTATTTGTTGCCCAGGTGCCATATGCCAGGGGGCTACCCCCCTTTCCTGGTGTCCCTTGTACAGGTTAAGAGGCCTGGGTCCTGCTATGGTGACAACTGAGGGTTCATTCCCAAAGATAAAGTTAATAGCGAGGTGCCTCCACCAAGAGTACATTTTAAGTGGGCCAGGTATCCGCTTGGTACAGCCCCCCTGGGATACTGTACCTCCTCACCTCCCCAACCAACCACTCTGCATACTGTATCCCCAATAACCTTGATCCAGCATAAACTATATATCTCAACAATAAGCACATGCACTAACACAGCAGTTTCAACAAACAAACTCACGGCTTTATTCGGGGGAGAAGGACTAGGGAAGGGATACCGAGACAAAGGATGGGTGTGAAAGGAAGAAAGGTTAGTGAAATGTTTAACAACAGCAATACCTTTTGGGCCCACAGGCCAAGCTCACTACCACTGGTATCAGTGTTCTCAAACTCTCTCTAGGGGTACCTCCTAGGCACAGGCCTGGTCGGTGCTGTGGGTTGGCCAGTTGATGGGGCCCTGAAATATTTGCAACAAGCTTTGTTTAAGAACAAAAATCAAATTTCCCTTATCCCTCTCCAGGAATCAGGTCCTGGGTACTCACTGTTTGTTGATCTCAAAGACCTAGAGTATGGGGCTCCTTGTTCAATGCAGCACAAGGCAGAAAAATGCCGACCTTGGTTCCTCTAACAGGATGGAACTTGCTTGAGGATGTTGCAGCTGGTCACCTTGAATGTAGTTCTGTCCATTTATCACCTTCAGCCGCTTCTGGCCCATTGCAGAGCTCTGTGGCAGGACAACGCCAGCCCTAGAAGGCTCAAACCTGGGAGTGGTCCCACAGCCCAGCTCCCCCAATGAATTCCAGGTGCCCTAGCACTCCAGCAAGCGCCAGTGACCTCCTGAGATGGTGAGTCCCACTTGGAAGGGGTTAGCTGATTCCCTCCCTGGCTCTGGGTGAGAATTCCTGAATGGTGAGTGTCCTGCAGTCCCTGCACTGAGTTTGAAACAACAAGAATGCACAGGCAGTCACTCAAATAAAATCCAGTGCCAGTTGGAGTGAGTGTTAGCCCTAGGTCCAAGAAGCACAGGTGCAATCAAATAGGGGAATCCAAGCACAACAGGCCCTGCACACCAGTCTGCACTTTCCAGTGAGACAATGTCTGCAACCTTGTCTTCAGCTGCAGCTGGGACTCAGCTCTCAGCCACTTTAACTCGTTCACTCAGGACATGTACAGCACCTGGCTAGCACACCAACGTCCAGAGATGCTTTGCCTCTTCCGATTTACAATTGCAGTTCCACAGAAGCAAACAACCTCCCAGCAGCAACTGTAGCACTCAGATAATCAGTACAGTCCTCTCAGTCAATTCAGCCTACTAGTGCAGGGTTTCTGCAGCATCTAGTTTCTCTCAGCAATAATTAACTTCTCAGTACCTGGGGAATCAGGATCACAGTTCAGTCTCTTTCTCCCTTTCCCCTTCTCAGTCCAATGCTGCAGAGAGCAATCTCCCACCCGTGCCTGGGAAAGGCCCCTGAACTCCACAATCCACTCTCACAGGATACTCCTGACTCATACAGAGCCTAGGAACAAACTGAAGAAATTCCAGAAAGTTCACACAGTTTCAGCTGAAAATCAACAGTTCTGATTGGCTGATGAAGCCTATCACTAATTTAATCTGCAGTTAGGTACATCAGATGATGCATTGTCTATGGAAATACAACCAACAAATGAGTCACATAGGCAATATTATGTACTAGGTGACTCAATAATTAAATACACAGACAAAATTGTGTGCAGAAAAAATAAACACACTATAGCATGCTCATCATTTTGTGGAGCAGGAGTTAAGAACATACATACCATGTGCACTGATATCTTACATAACTCAGGTCCAAATCCACTTGTTATAATTCACACTGGCACAAATGATCTAAAAAATTATCCATTGAAGAAATCAAACAGGAATTTAAAAACTTGGGTAAAACATCAGAAGAACTTAAATGTGAGATACACTTTTCTGAAATACTACCAGTACCAAGAGCTAACTATCAAACTACAAAAAAGATCAAATGTATAAACAAATGGTTGCATAAATGGGCTCTTAAAGAAGGGTATCAATCTATTCTTCATTGGGAAAAATTCTGTGACAACCCATCACTGTACTGTTGGGATGGACTACACTTAAGCAAGTAGAGTGCTTACAAACTAGGAAGAACTTTTGAGAATATCATTAATCAGTCTTTAAACTAAATGCAAGGGGGGAAGATGGAACCCAAATAAGACCCAACCACAATAACTTAAAATTTAAGAAACTTAAGATTTGGAATATTAATGCCAGAAGCCTTAACAATATTAAATTAACGGAATTAAAAATACTTATAAAAAAATACAATATAGATATTGTTTGTGTAACTGAAACTTGGTGGGATGAGAGTAGTAATTGGTCTAATAGTATTCCTGGGTATCAACTTTTCATCAAAAATCACATAGATAGGAAAGGAGGTGGTGTTTGTTGTTATGTTTCTGATCATATTCAGTGCCAAGAAATAGAAATATCTAACACCTCTGAAAGAATAACTGAAACTTTATGGATAAATATAATATTTTCCCATTTGCCTAAAATAGTATTAGGGATTTGTTATAGACCTCCAAACAGTAATATTAAGTATAATTGCAATTTAATTGATGAAATTGACAAAGCATGTAGCCTAGGCGACGCTTTAATTCTGGGAGATTTTAATGCGGCAGGCATCACTTAGGACCAAATGATGGGAGTTACTGTTTTTGAGAAATCTCTGGTTGATACATTAGTATCCTATGGCTGTCATCAAATGGTTGAACTTCCCACCAGAGGGAAAAATATTTTGGACCTAGCAATAACAAATTCTAAAGAAAGAATTAGTAATATAGAAGTTATCCCACACTTAGGATGTGACGATCACAAGATTATAGAATGCATTCTTAATATCAGAAAACCAAAATCAAAGGATCTTTTTTAGCATTTGACTATAAAAAAGCCAATTGGATAAAAATTATTGAAGCATTTAATAAAATCGATTGGGGGGCATCATTTTGTGAATTGGATGTTAACTTAATGTTGGACAAATTAAAATCAAAAATACAAGAAATAATAAATTACTTTATCCCAAGGCGTACAAATAAAAATAAAAAAGGTGTTATTCCCTTATGGTTTAATAAAGAAATCAAGTCTCAAATAAGTAAGAAAAATAAAGCCTTTAGAAAATATAAATCTCATCCATCACAAAATAATCGAAGCAAGTATAAGATTCAACAGAGACTGTTGAAATCTATAATTAAAAAAGAGAAATGAAAACTTGAAAATAAATTGGCATCTAATAAAAACCATAAGGCTTTTTATGCTTATATCAATAACAATAAGCAAACTGAGAAAAGGGTTAATTCTGTGATAGTCAATGGAAAAATAAAAGATAATAAAAAAGAGATTGCGAATAGTTTTAATAATTTCATGTCAGTCTATCAAGTGAATAAATCCAATGTGATCACCCCTAGTGTAAACAACTTGGAGGTTTTTAGTATCAGTCAAGACATGGTACTTAAGGAATTATCAAAATTACGAGTATCCTCCTCCTTAGTACCAGATAACATAGAGTCTGTAGTTTGGAAACATCTTGCTGATGTGGTTGCAAGTCCTCTGACCTTCTTGTTTAACAAATCTATTTTGACTAGCAAGATTCCACTTGACTGGTGAAGTGCAATAGTTGTCCAATACATAAAAAAGCAAATAAATCAAATATTGCCAATTATAGACCAATTAGCCTCACAGCAATTTGCTGTAAGATCTTAGAGAGTTTGATTAAAAATAGAATAGAGAATGATATAGTTGTATAGGGCTTACAGGACACATCTCAACATGGTTTTAAGAAAGGACTTTCGTGTAATACCAACTGACTATCGTTCTGTAATCATGTTAGCAGTAATTTAGATGATGGGAAACCTGTAGATGTAATCTTCTTAGATCTGGGAAAAGCATTTGATATGGTACCACATAATAAACTTATATAGAAATTGTCCAACCTAGGTTTAAATAAATATATAGTGAGATGGATTGGAAATTGGTTGACAAACAGAAAACAAAAGGTTAGAATAGATTCTGTTCTCTCAGATGAAGGTTGTGTCTCTAGTGGAGTCCCCCAGGGTTTGATGTTGGGTCCAACTCTATTCGGTCTATATATAAGTGATATGGGTTATGGTCTGGATTCGGTCATCACTAAATTTGCAGATGATACAAAAGTAGGTGGGGAAGTTTCATCCTTATTAAAGCATTAAGAATTAAGTGATAGCCTTAAGAAAATTGAATTATGGGGTGAGACAAATAATATGAAATATAATGAGACCAAGTGTGTAGTAATACACTTTGGTAAAAGAAATCCTAAATACCAATATTTCCTTAATGGAGAAACTATAAAAAATAGTAAATGTGAAAAAGATCTTGGAGTATGGATAAACTCACAATTATCCTCAGGTTCACATATAATCAAGACAGCAGGAAAATGTAATAGTATTATCCATTCCATTAAAAAAGCCTTTATTTCTAGGAATAAAGACTGTGTTCTGAAATTATATGGGACATATGTCTTACCACACCTAGACCATGGATCTCCAATTTGGAGCCCTTATCTCAAAAAAGATATTACACAGGTTGAAAGAGTTCAAAGAAGAATGACTAAATCCATTAAAGGACTAAAAAAGATGGATTATAGCGAAAGACTCGTGAGTTTAAATCTATTTTCTTTGGAGACCAGAAGAACTAGAGGTGATTTACTACTAATGTATCAAATTATGAGAGATACAGTATTAATGGAACAATGTAATATAAAAAGGATTCAGAAAAATGTAAATTTAAGATCACATGATAGAAAAATAGTCATACACAGAGTACGAACTGCCAGGCATCAAAATTTGTACAATATACGTACTCCAATGATGTGGAACAATCTTCCTGGGAATATAGTGGAGTCTTCAGCATTAGACATATTTAAAAGAAGGTTAGATGAATATTTACTACATAAGACCATCAACTAATAAACCTACTATGAGTGGGAGACAATTAAATAGGCGTTTTGCCTACTTTGTCTATACATACCAATTTATATCCATAAAGATCAATATTTCTTGCTTGTTTATTGGGGCATGATCTAGGTGCCTGAATTAGTCCCCTCCTTTTCCAGGAGTCTTTTTGTCCATGTTTTGGGTGCCTAGATCACCGATTGGCTGCAGGAAAAGATCAACGTGTTAACAAGATGTCAGACGCCAGTCTGTCTAATGCAGTGCAATACAGTTCCTCGGGATCCGAGGTCTGGTGCAACCCAGCACATTACTTTATTTGTTCACACACCCCACCGGATTATGGCACCAACTGTCCCCTGTCCAACAATACTACTGATTAAAGAATAACCCCTGTCAAACAGCTGTCACTGCTGCCAAAACTCTATCCCCCTAGGCAGCAGGCAGCAACCTCATTAATATTCATGGCACCACTCATTAATATTTATGACCCTGAGAGGCTCCCTCCATTCAAACTTTTATTTTACTACAGTTATGGGCTTCTGCTCGATCCCCATTAGGTCCTCTGTCCCCATGGAAATGAGGAGGGACACCAGGACCATAAACACACACCTTGGCTGACCACAAATCGGGTGGTCAGCACTTAAATGTGCTTTCCCGTGCATGCATGATCACCCGCTTGCTCCAAATGTCAGGGAGCAGTGGCAAGCCATGACCAGCCTTCAAGCCCAAAAATGGGCCACAACTGCACAGGGGCCCGATTCACAGAAAAGATTGGCGCCAAGTTGCCGCCCGAACTGGCTTGTGCCACCATAGCTCTGTTTTATTGACCCTCGCCCTATTCTAGAAGGGCAGGATCTCTACAGTAAAGTCCTGTGACTTGCGGCACGGTATGCCACACAGAAGGCGTACCTGGCTAGTATGTCGCAACCCGCTGCCTCTAATTGCAAGTGCACCCCCCACCTGTGCCCCGACCCCCGGATCGCCCGCGTCACCTGCCCTGATACTCCAGTGCCCCCCAACCATAAAATTATAGATCATCCCAGTTTCCCTAGTAGTCTAGTGCCCCCCGAACTGTACGTTAGTACAACAGAAATAGTTCCCGTTTCCCTGGAGTTAGTAGTCCCCCAAACTGTGCAATAATAAAAACAATTTTGATCCCTGGGTTCCTTGGTTGTCCAGTTCTCACTCTAGTTGATGCCAGCTCATTTCACTCCCACTGGCCGCCTGAAGTTGATGATTGGCTACAGTTTCATTTCCATGGTTAGCCGCGCTATTGAGTGCAGTATTAGCGCCACTGCACAGACGTGCTCAGAAATTAATCTCTTGAGTGTGTCTGTGCAGTAGCACTAATACTGCACTCAGTCAGTGGCTGGCCGTGGAGGTGAGAGGTGGCTGTGCCAGCTACGGGCTGGGGCTGGGTGGGGGCTGTGGGCTGGCACAGCTGGGTGGGGTGGAGGGACACTAGACTACCAGGGAAACGGGATCGATATTTCTTTTATTATTGTACAGTCTGGGGCCACTCACTACCAGGGAAACGGGATCATATTTCTTTATTATTGTACAGTTTGGTGGGCAACTAGATTACCAGGGAAATGGGGATCGTTATTGTTAAATTATTGTACAGTTGGGGGGGCACTAGATTACCAGGGCTTGCTTATTGCCGCATATGCGGCAGGTGACTCACGGTTTGGGGCACGGGTGGGGGGATGGCAGCACCGCCCTGCAGGGCTTCTGCCAATGGCTGTTTCAGGGGGCTGGGAGTATGGGTAGCCCTGTGGGGCCCCACTGGGGTGTGCTGGGCATGGGAGGGAGGGAAACTTTGCACTGTCTGCTGGACAGCCGATGGATCTACAGGACCCCCGGGGTCGTCCGTAAGTTATACCAGCTAAATGCTGGTATAACTTACATTGCCGGATCTCCTCCGGGGGTTCTTATAGAATCCTGATGTGGGCACATTGTGGCTGCCCTTCTAGAATGGGGCACAACTGCTGCCGTAAACCCCCTAGCACCACATCGCAGGAAGTTTATGCCGCGTAACAACTGTTCGGCACAAGTGATCTGTGACATGTTGCAGGCCACTTTGTAGAATCGCGCATGTCACTACTGCTGGCATAAGTTGCTACGTGCGCCATTCTGCTTGGTGCAACTGCTGTTACGCCAGGCGTAACCCTTCCAGAATCAGGCCCAGGCTCCTCAGATTGATCAGAGTGTGCCCCAGGACACCAGGAAAAAGAAAAGGAAAGGAAAATCCCCGGGGCAATTCAAGTAAGCCCCCAGAGTGGGGTTACATGTAAAAATGTGAGTTCTTAAAAAACAATTTCAGCAAATAGCACCATTTTTTCTAGACTGTAGTTTTTAAAATGCGACTTTTTATGTTGTCTTGCGCGTGTGCAAGCAACATCTTGTGGTAGTAGCACATTCAGAGGTGTGTCAGTATTGGCGAATGCAGGAAACGCTTTAGTGGATGTGTCCCTCAGTCACCAATCAGCAAGCATGCTAGTGATGACACAAAACTCCAAAGACAGCCAAAACCTTGAAAGAAGTCTGCCACTCCAATGAGGTGCAGTTTCCTCATTGGAGCGTTGGATGACAAGGCTTCGTTATGTGCTTTTCTGGTAAAACACTGCAATAAACATGGTGGCTCCTGCTGCCCGCCACACAATCCCCACAAAGCTGACATCAGGGATGCCCAATCCCTGCGTCAGCATGCCCCCACAGTTCAATTTGTTTGCTGACGGGGGTGCCCAATCCCCATCGGCATCATGCCCCCCGCACCCCACACACTTTCTTTGCCAATGGGGTGCCCAATCCCCATCTGCATCATGTCCCTCCCAAACTTGTGGCACACTAGGAGCCCACCCCAGTGTGCCCCAAATCATTTTTTTTACCTGTAAATCAATAAACCCATCCCCTGAGGTGCAGTTTCTTTTGTTTTACCTGTTAAGAAAAAAAAGGTCCCTCATCATTCCGCTGCGCTTCCTCCCCAACCTGCATCCACCCTCTGCGCACCCCACCTCCCTATACCCCTCCCATCACCCCATACTCATTTCCGGAGAGCCAGCGCTGTGATCTTCTGTGGAGCGGGAACACGTCTGAACTCTTCAAAAGCCGACCAGGAACTGAACAAAATGCGGTAAGCTTTATAATGGCAGGCAATGGAGGGGTTTCATCTTAGGTGGCTATCTCAGCCATTTTTGGGAATTCTGGTACCAGATTTTCAACATGGGGTTCTTGGGATCCCACCTCACGAATAGATGCACAGTCATCTCGTTACCTGTTCCCTAAAGGTGATTTTGCGGTCACTGCATGGAATCACCTTTCAGGACCGATTAATGAAACAACAGTGCCACTGTTCATGAGGTGTGGTCCCAAAAAGTCAATGTTGCAAATCTGGTGAAAACATTCTAAAAAATGACTGCATTACGAACGTGCGTTGTGCAGTTTCCACGCACGTTCGTAACTTCGATAATTTTTTATATTTTCACTCCAGATTTTCAACATTGCCATTTTTTCACACCTCCTCATGAACATTACAGCTGTCATTTTTTACATCCTGCCCAAGATGTGTTTTTGCACCTGTGGCGCACAATGGCGCAGTCGGTGTGGGAAATCAACTTTTGAGACAGATTAACAAAATCACAGTGCTACTGTTTATGAGAGGAGCTCCCAAAATGCCTATGTTGAAAATGTGGTTAAAAATCCCCAAAATAATTGTGTTACGGGCGTGCGTTGCACAGTTTCTATGCATGCTCGTGACTTCACCAATTTTTCATATTTTCACTCCAGATTTTTAACATTGCCATTTCTTTTACACCTCCTCATGAACAGTACAGCTGTCATTTTTCACATCCTGCCTAAAATGTGTTTTTGCACCTGCAGCTCCAAATGGCGCAGTCGCTGTGCAAAATCACCTTTCAGCTAACGAACTGATAGTGCCACTGTTCATGAGGTGGGGTCACAAAAAGCCCATGTTGAAAATTTGGAGTGAAAATACCAACAAACACCTAGGGCGTTAGGGTTTCCAACCACATCGCTCCATCCTGTAGAGACTGACAGGTGTCAGTGGTGTGACTTGGGATCGTCGGCTGTAATGCTCACACCATTCCTCCCCCACCCTGCAGCCAGTGACAGGCATCGAGGTGGGCCTTGGAGCCTTCTGCCCCAAAGTTCACCCCTTTCTCCTATACTGCATCCATCTCAGCATATTTCCTGATGGAATGCGGCGAGCGTAAGGCCCAAAGACCCCAAGGCACATTGCGAAACTTGTCGGAGTCTGCAGGGTAGGGTGAGGTGAAATGGTGTGAGCATTATAGCTGACGACCCAAAGGCACACCCCAGTGCCTGTCAGTCTCTGCAGGGTGGAGGTGGGGTTGGCATCAGTTCAATACTTCTCTGCCATTCCTATTATGCATCTCTCTAACTCCTGTACTACCAGTGCCAATGCCAGCAAGACATTTGGCATTGACAAATGCTTGTTTAAAAAGGTGCAACTTCAACCAAAATTGTGCAGTTTAAATACACTGTTCTAGTTTGCCAAATTGCACCAAATTACACAAAATATGTGCAATTTCACAAAAAACATGTATGAAACATATTTTTCTAGTTTTTACCAGCACTAGTTAACACATACACTTCCGAATGTGGATGGAGTCTCACTCAGTTCTGGTCAGAATTCATTAACAAGGCAGCTGACTAATGTGCCTCAAGGCCATATTGTCAAATGGTTGTCCTGATAAGTGGGGAAGGGTCCCTTATCTCCTTTGCTTACAAGGGAAACTCCCTTTGAAATTGTTGGAGTGGTACAGTGGGAGGTGTTGGCATCATCTTCAAGCTATGCTGACTCAATAGGCTCTTTTGCACTGTGCACTGCAGTGAGTGGTGCAGAGCAAGTAGAAAGAATGTTACCTTATGTGTGTGTAAAGCTGCTCCACACCACATCCAAGGGGAGCGTTTGTTGTCCTGGCATACCCAGTTTGTGTATGTAAAGCTGCTCTGCACTATATCGAAAGGGAGCATTCATTGTCCTGGCGTACCCAGTTTTCCTGGGTTCACTGTCATGGTTTACCACTTTGCATAATCGGGCTGCTGTGTAACCATACTGCACCCCTCACATAGATGCAGCCTCACAGCAAGCCTCGGGCTCTTGGCTGGCCAGAAGCACAGCAAAAAATGGCAAAAGAAAGCCACAAGACCACTGCAGAGCTGCTATGTGTAAAGGAAAATGGCAGCAATACAGATGGAGTGGCGTGAGTGGTTGGAAACTGCAATACTTTGAGAAGGGCTCCATGTAAAAGAGGCTAATGTTGCCACATAATTGTGGAACTAGCTCTCCTAGAAAGTCTGTTGGAATGGAGCCAAGGGAAAATGGCATGGATGTTCTTATTGCTCCCTGCTGGAAACCTGAGAGGCCAAATTTTTTTTCTTGCGATGTTAGGTTCAGGGTGGCTTTGGTAAGCCAATCAGGTGCTTTGCTTGAAAGGGAGGTTATGTGATGGTGTTGTAGCTTCTTTACACCCCTCATACCCAACCCCCTATTTTGTCATGGGGCCCCTTAAAGCAGCAGTGCAATAAATATTTTTCTCAAAATGTGCGTTTCAGCAACAGATAATAGAGCAATTAGCACACCTGTTAATTCTACTTTTCTAGGTACCTCCTACGCTGTGCACCATGACTTTCTTTTATTTTCTTGATCTTACCTTCAGGTCTACAATGCTCTTTCTAAGACAAATGTGGTGTCCATCTTTTTTTTCTCCCTCAAAAAAAATAATTAAAATTTATAAAATACTCAAGAGTTTTGTGGAAGTAAACATGTTAACACCAAATAAAACTGGAAGATGCTTGAAATCTTTTAACAGTAAGAAAAGTGGGGTCTAATTATTTGCTCAGTTTTGTGGCACTGCGCAGGCTCTGGCTGTTGCTGCTGCAGATTATGAGCTAATCAGCAGCTGTGAGCTACAGTGCAGGCAGATTAAAGGGGGTCCGGGCTGCACTCTGAGGAGGGAAATGCATTCTTTTTTTTTTGCTCCTTCCCATGCTTGGACTGGTCACTCCTTTGGGTCACCTAGAACCCCACTGGCACTCTATCTCCACCGACAACTACTACCCCACATTTGCAGCCCCCCAGGTGTAACCATTCACCAGGTGGCCGAGGGGAAGGCACCAGTGGGGGTGGCCAGCACACTATTATTTACCTTCTGCACAGGTGCTATTGAGGTAGTCCAGGCTGCCTGGGGCTTTGTGGCGGCGGGGGCCAGCAACTGTCATCTAGCTGGCCAGGGAGCACATTTCCTGTTTTCTCCCCTAAGAGTGTGGCATGCCACTGATGTCAAAGCGTATGCTGACATCTGTCATGTTCCTGTGCAGCTGGGGCCCGACGCATTGCAGCTCCCGCAACCTCTGCCTGGAATCAGCAAGCGTTCTGCCGTGGACCCTCCCCCCCCTGGCAAAAGGCGAGCAGTCATTGGACGCTCAAACCCCATCCCCCCGGATGGTCCTCCAGCGTCTGAGTCCATTCCTGAACCCAGGTCACTGGTGTCGCGAGGGGAAATCCAACCACTGCATCAACAGGCTGGCTGCTGGATGATGTATTCTGAAGCTGAGCTATGTTCCCGCTAGCCACTCGCCACATCACTACCGGCAAAAGCTTTTAGCATGTGGCTAAAATTTCTAATGATTTTTAAAGTTACCCAAGCCACAGAGGCTAAAACCTTCTGTTCATGCTGTTTTTAGCATTAGCATAGTACATGGTTTAGAATAACTAATTTGGCAGTGTATATTGTGGTGTGGCTCATGATTTCACATAGTGGCTAAACAGTCTGGGGTCACTTTAGCCACAGTGGCTAACATTTTGAAAATCCTAGGGGCAACGGAGGCTGAGAAAACTGTCAATTATATAATGGGTAGGGAAAACACTGCATTCTGATTGGCTACCTGTCATATTCAATTACAATACTACCACCCCCCCCCCAAAAAAAAAGGTCCCCTGTACCATCTAGAAATTTCACAGTCAAAATTGGCAGCCTGAATTCTCTGCTCCTAAAAAACAAACTAGATTGTCAAACATCAACCAGGCTCTGGATTTTTGCATCCACAATTTTTTAAGTGGTCTCATTAAGCATGCTCACCTGAAACAAAGCAGGGTCCGAGGCAAATGCTCATACTGGCTGGATCATGAACTAAAGAAAGAAATTAATGAAACTCAGTGACAAGGCATGGGGTCAATTCAAACTTTCAGGTGAGCACACCAGCTGAAATACAGGACCCTAAGGAACAGTTGCAAAAAAAGAGCTCAAAAAATGCAAAGAGGCTTTACATCAGGTCCCTCCAAGCCGCAAACCTGTCCAACCCTAAAAACTGCTGCAAACAAATCAATTACCTCCTAAAGGGATGTTCAGCTTACACTACCCAGAGTATCTTAGACAATGGTCAACTGATATATGAACCTGAGGCTCTGGCTAATGCCTTTAACAATTTTTTCACTAACCTGAACAAATATATTGATATCACACCTAGAAATATGAACTCTCCATGCTCGGATACTCACCCCAGTCCCCATTTCCAC
The DNA here is from genome assembly GCA_016271365.2 of Neoceratodus forsteri. Taxonomy (NCBI): domain Eukaryota; kingdom Metazoa; phylum Chordata; order Ceratodontiformes; family Ceratodontidae; genus Neoceratodus; species Neoceratodus forsteri. The sequence goes on along the minus strand of JADMNL010000026.1, from coordinate 330,556,225 downwards.
TCCCACCATATCTCTCAGAAAGAAATCCTCACTCTTTCAAGATCTTTCAAATCAGACGGTTCTCCAGGCTTTGACAAACTGGAGCCCAAATTTCTGAAACTGGCCGCCCCAATTATAGCAACCCCTCTCAAGAATTTATTTAACAAGTCCCTTCTTCTTGGCCAATTCCCCACAACATGGATGATGGTGTTGGTAGTCCCCATCCATAAAGGAAGTGCTAAAGATCTGGTGGAAAACTATCGAACAATATCCATACTTGGTGCACTTGCAAAAATGTTAGAGAAGCTGGTGTATAACCAGGTCCAGGATTACACTGAATTTTAACTACTTCTTGATGTGCAGCACAATTTCAGGAAAAATCACAGGACTGACACAGCCCTCATCAGGTTTACAACTGAACTACTCAGAGCAATGAACCAAGGTCTAGCAACAGAAGCACTATTCCTAGACCTAACAAAAGCATTTGACCTGGTTGACCACAACCTCCTTATCAACAAACTCGACCATCTTGGACTGTACACTCATGCCTGCAGTTGGTTTTAACACTACATACAGGAGAGGATACAACTGGTAAAATGTAAGGGAACTACATCCGACTTGTAACTGGTTAACCTAGGAGTCCTGGTCCCCAAAGGTCCATCCTTGGAACACTAATGTGTTCTATTTTTATAAACAACATGCCCAAACACTGCCTTGGGGCTAACATCCAACTCTTTTATTTATTTATTTAGAACAAATCAGAATTAAAACCCTTTGAATCAGAGACTGCTTTGCAAAGGCTCCACATCTACGGTATCAAGGAACAGTATAAATGATAGAACAACATAAGATTAAGACAATACAACGACTACGAAACATAACAGTCATAGTACAGGATAAACATAGTATGTCCACATAGAGTACAATTATCAAAACAGAATTAAAATATATACAGGAATGTAAAATATATACAGGAATGTACAGTGTAAGTCGGTAGCCAGGGGAACAGCCTGAGCAGGGGGTAATCATAGTATAGCCACACAGGGTACAGTTGTCAAAACAGCAGTAAAATATACACAGGAGTATTCAGTGTGTAAGAATATGTTGCCCAGGGTCAGATTAAGGTGTGAAACAAAAAGCCATATGAATTATCTTGACAACGCAGGTCACACCACATACAAGATAAAAAAAAATGGGGTGACTGGAGAGGAAAGAGCTACAGGTTAGGGGGGGCAGACAGCGGAGATATTGTTCAAAGGAAGAGAGTGAAGTAGATTGTTGGGCGGGGGCATCATGTGCAGTCACAGACAGAGGAAGAAAGGAGTAGGCCTTTGAGCTTGGCTTTGAAGAGGCCAAGTTTAGATTTAGCAGAGATGTCAGTGGGCAGTTCATTTAGCCAGTGAGGGGCCCTGTAGTAGAAGGCACGCTGACCTAACCACGTTCTGCAATGAGGTACAAACACTGAGGCTTTGGTGGATCTTTTCATCACATAGGGCACTGGGGCAAGTTGTATAAGGCTATTGAGGACAGGGGGTAGAAGGCCACTGGTGACCTTCTTGGCTGTGAGGCAGGTATGATATTTTAGCCTCCGCTCAAAGTTCATCCAGTAGGCTATCTGATACAGGTCACACATGTGAGTCTGTCACACCCTGTGCCGGGAGGCTCTGTTGAATGCAACTTTGACCCTGTGGAGAGCTTTGTGGTCGGCAGACCCATAACAGACAATCCCGTAGTTAACCAAGGAGAGAATGGAGGCGGTTACAGCCATGCAGAGTGCCACAGGAGGCAAACACTGTTTGTGCCTATGCATGTTGACGATGCAATTATTTATATGAGCTCTAAGGATACTAACCAAATAAATCTAGACCTCAATGCAGACTTCAGAATTCTGGAACAATGGTTTCTGAACAGCAAACTGGTCCTAAATCTGAAGAAATCGAAGGCCATGCTATTTGGCCTCAGACACTTGGGTGTTGAAGGAAAAAACTTCTCAAACTAACCTCAACCAATGGCACTAGGATGGAGGTCTGTACGTCTATAAAGTATCTTGGCATACATCCTGAAACTAACCCTGAAATCGCATGTGGAAGCAATAACTAAGTCTCTTCATCAAAAAACTGGACTACTATACAGACTAGGTGGGCACCTTAGCAACAAAGCTTGCTTTGCTATTGCTACAGGAACTCTTCTCCCCGTTCTACCATATGGTGCTCCCATCCTACAATGACTCCGAGGGACTGAACTTGCCAAACTTAGAGTCCTTTATCATAAAGTTGCTCACTTTGTAGCTGCTGCTCACGGAGTCACCCCTGAGACCACCACTGTGGTGTTCTCACTTCACTCAACTGGCCAGCACTTGAAGCGAGGTTTGCCTACCCTACCATCTCTGGGCTATCGGGGACGCGGGCACCTGTGTCCTTTATGCACATTTTGTGCTTCGGGATGCTTGCCCACCAGCCCAAAGAGTCCCTGAGACTCTCCACAGCACAGGCCCCAGGAGTCCTGAGTGGGCCGTGTACTGCGCATGCGTGAAATGTGCAACTGGTTTCTTTTTTCCCCCCCTTGCCGCCTGGTGATTTTGGCACCCTGGAGAGTGGCGCACACCACCAGATGAGGTGGGAAGGGGGGAAATGAGGAGAAGACCATGCAAGCAGCAGTATTTGGGAGGCGCACGTGTGATCAGTTCCCCCTTCAAGCCACCTGAGCCTTGGTTCTGCCAGGGTAGAGAGAGAGAGAGAGAGAGAGAGCTAGAGGAGCACTTAACAACAGGCTCCTCAGCCATTTTGCCATCGATGGGTAGAAAACGTGGCAGGAGAGAGAGAGACAGAAAGCAGAGAAAAGAAAAAGCTTTCTTATATGTTTAAAAGCAAATGCGTGGTCGGACAGAACGCCCAGTCACTCGAGTAGATGAAGGAGGCATGCGGGTGCAAGCTGCACACATTCCCTGGAGGCACCCGTGTTAGACTTAACAGAAAAGGGTACATTTTTTTATTTACAATTATTTTAGGCAGTTTACGGCATTACGACTATTTCTGGCAACGGTTTAGTGAGCTTAGGGTTTACTGTGTCTTTTTTTTTGTGCTTTGTGCAGGGCCAACTTGCATTGTTCCCAGGAGAGAAGGAGAGTGAAGAAGCTGGGCGGGGAAGCCTCATGAGCAGCATGTCGCAACGAAGCCTTACTGATTATTTTGGTGGAGGACAATCCTCCACACCAAAGGATTAGGAACAAACAACATCATCCTCTAAGAGTGACTTACGCACATCTCAGGAGACAATTGACATTGTGAATGCTGAAACTGATGATCAGTCTGAATAGACTGCATCTGCTAAAAGCAGCAAGAAATGAAGGTTGTGGAGGGACAGCTGAACAAAGTTATTTCCATGGCTTGTAAAGGAGGAAGCAGAGGGGAATGTTGTTGGGAAGTGCAGTTGGTGCAAAAAAGGTGGCAAAAGCAATCCATTTGCCACAACTGGCACAACAAATTTGCAAGTGTCTGCTTTCTACAGACATGAAAGAATCCTAGAACATTTGCTGGTGCAAACTGGAAAGAAAACAGCAGAAAACAACATCTGCCAGTGGCATTTGAGAAGCAGATCTTGGGTCCTGAGGCAAAGGATGACAGTAAAGTTGCTCAGTTAATGACAATGTACTACCTTACTAAACAAGGGCAATCACTCAACAAGTTTGAAACACTGATAGCTCTGCAGATGAGGAATAGAATCTTTTGGGATGGGGCACAGGGTCATGGCAGCAGCTGTTGCTTGAGGATTGACACAAATGTTGATGTGTTTGTCAATCCACAGAAACAAAATGGCTGTCCAGCCTTGCAAGACAGTGGCACAATCTACTCTGGGATGCAAGATATGACATGCTGGACTCCATAAACAAAGTCCTACAGGAAGAAATCAAAGCTCACTTAGCAGGTTCTCAGTTCCTTGGGGTAATAGTGGATGAAACCACTGATGCAACCACAAAGCACAGGCCAAAATTCATTTGATTGACTACTGCAATACCTAATGGGAGGGCAGACACAATTGTGGCAGAACTATGTGTGTGTACTGCTAATGCAGTTGACACTATCAAGATCATGACATTAGCAAGTGACGGTGCCAGCGACATGACTGGAATGCACAGTGGGGTGGGTGCAAAGTTAAGACAGCAAGTTAACCCAAGGTTGATTCAGATTCATTGTGTTGCCCACAGACTGGCATTGGCAGCAGGTCAAGCATGTCGGGACAACCCTGTATTCAATGACTATCAAGTAACCATCAAAAATGTGTACAGATACTACAGCAGCTCTGCAGTACAGTGCAATGCCTTGCGTTTCATCCAGGAAACTCTCAATGATGAAAATATCAGATATCTGTCTCTAAAAGAACCTGCAAGTTTTCGGTGGCTGTCACTGCATACTACGGTTCAAGCAATTCATAGATCATACCCTGCACTTTTACAAGCCCTAGAGCATGATGCAGCAAAAGGTGCGGCAGAAGCAAACGGTCTTCGCACAAAACTGAAATCAGTCTGCTTTATCTTATGCACTTCTTTTTTCATGGATGTCTTAGATGTGGTGAATAAACTGTCTTTAGTCATGCAATGGGACAGTGTTGACATTTTGGTGGCCAGCAGCACGATAGAAGCCACGGTTACTAGACTGCAGCAGTTTAAAGGGCAAAATGGGGTAGAGCTACAGAACACATTTCAGGTACTCAACCAACGTTTTGGCTTGTGGCAGGATCAAAAAGTGAATGACAAGGCATCACTATGAATGTAGTTAGATTGTATCATCTAACTAAGCCCAAGTCATCATTGGTGGGTGGGAGCTGGGAGGGGGGTTTCTGCAATGTTTGGTGGGTGGGCATTGCCTAGGAGTCTGAAATGGGGGGTCTGATTATAATTGCATCTAAAATGTCAATGTGCAGGAGAGAATGAAGGAGAAGTATTTTGGGCAGGAGGTGACTGACTGGGAGACACAGGTCACTGTCAGCAGTAACTGTTAGTATATATTAATGTTTACATCTTCTTACTGTCAGTACCTAATCTAATGGCAAACTTTGTTTGTAGCAGTTTGGCAAATAAATAATTGGGCAAATGCACTGCAGCAGTAGAAATTCCAACTCAATGTACCAGAACTACAAAACTGTAAGTACATTTTTCTCACTGTAATTTGTGACAGCTCAACAGTCAATCAACAGTCACACAGGTGATTATTTTTATGTGATCATTTACTGCTGTGGTTACTTAGCCATCACTGGTACCTTGTGGGAATGCAAAACAACACTGTCTGCTGAAAAAAAAAAGATGCTGGCATTATATTAGCAACATAATGATTCAGGAATATAAAAAAAACATGGGTATATAAATAAAAAACATTGAAATGCACTTAGACTCGTTCCATTCATTTCAATGGGGACTCCAAAAAATTTCACGAGGACTCCCAGATTTTTCGTCTGGACCCCCAATTTTTTTTCAAGAAAGTCCGGGACTCTTCAACAAAAAATCCTACTGAGAGCCCTGCATCTGCCATGCCTTTAAAATGATTAAAACAACTGCCTCCCCCAGCCTTAGTGGGCTACTCCAGTACAAAATTCACAAACAGGAGTTACAATCGTCTATCAGCCCCACCGTGGATGTCCCTAGACTAGATCTTGTGCAGGTGATTGGGCCTTCGTTATCTCCACCTCGGTCCTCTGGAACAGCCTACCATTGGAAGTGACAAGCTGCGCTACCTTGAACACCTTCAAAGCCGCCCTGAAATCTCACATGCTAGTGGCTAGTAAATGTGGCTCCAACTGATGCCGTAGAGTCACACCTTAGTTTTTCTGCATGACCGCTAGGGTCAGTTAACCAATGTCATGTAATCCTATCGAAAATATGTTTAAAGGTGACCTGCAAAGAAAGACTGCAGCCCGCTCCCATTCCCGCATACCTTAAAATGCTGCTGTGGGAGTCAGGGGCTGTAGTGATCTTAATTTTTAATCCAGCGTGTTTTTTGTTATAAAATGCCTAAACTTTCGGCCGAACATGGAAATGCCGCGGGTTCACAGTGAAGAAAGGAGGGTAACTAGTGGAGTACTGCAGAGTTTGGTACTGGGACCGGTCCTCTTTAATGTCTTTATAAGTGACATCGGAGAGCACCCGGAAGGAAAGGTATGTCTCTTTGCAGATAACACAAAGATCTGAAACAGAGTTGATACACAAGGTGGGGTGGAAAGGATGAAAAGGGACTTGGCAAGGTTGGAGGAATGGTCAAATATGTGGCAGCTCAGATTCAATGCAAAGAAGTGCAAGGTAATACATCTGGGAAACAAAAACCCAGGGGAAAAGTACACAATGGGGGGGTGAGTTAATAACAACAACAAAAATCGAAAGAGACCTAGGAGTAATTATATCACATGACCTAAAGGTGGGCAAGCAATGTGAGAAGGCAGTAAGGAGGGCTGGGGGGATACTGGGATGCATAGGGAGAGGCATCAACGGTAGAAAACAGGAAGTTGTTATCCCTCTGTACAGACAGTTAGTGAGACCTCATCTGGAGTACTGCATGCAATTCTGGAGATCCCATCTCCGCAAAGACATAGACAGAGTGGAGGCTGTTCAGAGGAGGGCAACCAAAATGGTGCAGAGTTTGCACCAGAAGAAATATGAGGAGATACTAAAGCAGCTTAATATGTATACCCTTGAGGAAAGGAAGAAGAAGGGGGACATGATAGAAACTTTAAAGTATCTCAAGGAAATTAACAAAGTACAAGAGGGTACCGTCTTTCAGAAGAAGAGATGTGCAAGAACAAGGGGCACAATTTGAAGACAGAGGGGGGACGGCTCAGAGGTAATGTTAGAAAGTATTTTTTCACAGAGAGGGTTGTGGATGCATGGAACAGCTTTCCTGAGGAGGCTGTGGAGTCAGGAACAGTGGGAGAATTCAAGAATGCATGGGATAGGCATAAGGCAATTCTAGTGGGGGTAGGAGGAAGTAAGCTGTTGATTAACTAGAATCTGCAGCTTATCCATCAGGTAGGGAAATGGGCAGACTAGGTGGGCCCAGCGGTCCTTATCTGCTGTCAAATTCTATGTTTCTATGTTCCTATATGAGTGGGCACAAAGAGTCATGGGTATTATACCCATTTAGTGATGTCGCTACCACCACTGCTCTTATTATAGTAGCAGTGGCAGTACTTATTATGTTTAATGTATGGCTTAGAAGGGGGTCTTCATACATGTAATGTTACTTATAACAACAACCTGTCCAAGTGCTGATGTAAATAACATTACATGTATAAAGACCCCCATATAAGCCATATATTAAACATAATAAATTACCGCCACTGCTACTATAATAAGAGCAGTGGTGGTAGTGACGTCACTAAATGGGTCTAATACCCATGACTCTTTGCGCCTGCTCGTATGGGAACCTGTGGCACTTCAGTGTTCAGCCAAAAGGGACCCCACCTCATCCCCGCTCGGGAGGGGGTTAAAACGAAGCTCCATGGGAGAGCGGGGCACATTGGAGGCTCGCTCCAGGAAGCCCGTCTTCCTGGAGCCGGCAGGTGTTTTTTCCTCTTTTCTCCCTCCTACACAGCGTGCGACCCCTGATGTCATGGTGCAAGGCGCCGATGTCCATGCTGTGCACCGGCCACCCATCCCCTACAATTGGGGCTTGCAGTACTCCGAGCCTCCACTCGGAGTCAGGCAAGTGCATGGGCATTGGCCTCTTCCCTCCCCGGAGAAGGCGAGCTGTCATGGGACATTCAAGCCTATTTCCCCCCGGCTGACCCACCAGCACCCAAGTCCGCTCCCAAACCCGGGTCGCTGGCATGGTGTGAGGTGTGGCATCCAGCGCCTCAACCCTCAGTGCCACCGGACTGGCACATTACTCTTTCTCAAATGCACAACCCAATGACAACACAAATATTCACTTTGTAACAGTCACACAGGAGTGTGGTGTGCATATTTATGGAACACATACAAGCAGAGGTGAGAAAGAATTAAGTGCCTCCGCTGCGACTTGAACCCAGGCCGCCCATAACACCATCCTGACTGCGTTAACCAGCTGTGCCACTGAGACAACTGGAACCTGGGCTGTCTCTGAGCACATTATTCTTTCTCAAATGCACAACCCAATGGCAACACAAATATTTACTTTGTAACAGTCACACAGAAGTGTAGTCTGCATATTTATGGAACACATACAGACATTTTATTTTTACTATCCTTAACCCATTTTATAAGCGTAAAAAGACATTCCAGGTTGTTGGCAATAGTGCTCTGAATGCACTTCCAGGGGCTGAAATCACTTGGCCTGTGGCCTTATACCTCACTAAGTCCCTGGGCAGGTGTTTATGGCACTACAACCTGTCACATCTTATTATTTATGAGAAACAATGAGAGCTGAGAGAACGTGAGAGAAATGAAAGAGAGAAAGAGACAGAGGGAGGCTCACAAAGAACTGCCAGAAACAGGGAGAAAAGCTAATGTAGTTTACCTGAAAGAGGATGAAAAACAGAACACATGCGCATAGAGAAACAAGCATAAAGAGCTGTCGAGAGAGAGACAGAGAGAGAGAGACAGAATTGAGAGGCTTTGATTAAGACTGGGAGCAGGGCTTATGAGTTCCCATTTTGGTTGTATTTATGCTGAAGTAAGCAGCTTTTGTTTGCTGTTTCGGTGCTGTGGTTTTATGAATGCTGAAGAAGGCTGCCATATTTTCTTGTGTAAATAAAAAAAACTGTTACACTGAAGATTAAAGATCGCACAGTGCTCCATATTGGGTGCTCCCTGAAAGGTCTCACCGGGGGCAAGGATCTGCTGTTCAATCTCACACATAAATCCTCTTTATGTTATTTGGTAACAGTTTTTCATTTTTAGTTTTTCTTGTTTCTTATCGATTCATATGTAGGCCCTCTAAATAGCCTGTCAATATCTTTTTACTTTGCAGCGAGGGTCTTTAAAGTTTTAGTTACTCTTTTCAACGGGCCGGTTTTATTCAGGAGCTTGCTCCTATGTCCATGTCCTTGCCTAGTGCCGTTTCAAAAACGGCACCAGGCAAGACACACATGAATCAATAAAAAAAAAAAAAAAAACGGTTACCAAATAACATAAAGAGGATTTATGTGCAAGACTGAACAGTAGATCCTTGCCCCTGATGAAGCCCATAGTTGGGTGAAACGTTGGGCCACAGGGGATCACTATGTTCATAGTAAAGCAACAAATAAAAGGAAATATATTTTATATGAAACAAGTGTGGCTGGTTGATAAACAACAAAACCTTTTCTCTGCATCTTGGAATCCGTAATACCAGCCCTCAACATAAACTTTTAGGACTTATCCGTAACCAAAAGGTACCTAACCAACGGACCTTCTCTCCCTGAAGGGCCTAGCCATCCACTGGCAAAGGCTACACTGTCAGTTTAGGCACTGATGCCCCTCGACTGTTTTGAAATCTATTTTGTATATTTTTTATTAACTATTATACAATGGCAGGAAAGAATGCTGGGCTTTGATTGATCCATCTGGGACTGGACTTGTGATGTTATCCCAGCATTACGGATCTAGTCCCAGCACACACATGATCTTATGACATCAGTAAAAAAATCACTGTGCATGTCATTGTTCTCCACTCTTCTGTCACTGCAAGCAGCTTCAGAGGATTCATTGCTCTTGCAGTTGCAGCGCAATTATGTCTGAAAGCCATGAAACACAGCAACATAGAAACTGACAGCAGATATGGACTGCCAGGCCCATCCAGTCTGCCGTAAACCCACCCTTTTTTGCGGCCTCTGACCCTACATGGTCAAAGGCTTTCACCTTTCCTTCCTACCTCTAGAGTTCCCTTATGCCTGTCCTATGCATGTTTGAATCCCCCCCTGCTATGGTTGCTCCCACCACCTCCTGTGGCAGACTATACCATGCATCTACCACCCCTTCTGTGAAGTAAAATTTCCTCACATTTTCTCTTATCATGCCCCCTTGTTCTAATACTTCTATATTGGAATGTGTCACCCCCTTGAACCTCATTTATGCCCTTAATGTACTTGAAGGTTTCTGCCATGTCTCCTTGCTCCCTCCTTTCCTTCAGTGAGTACATATTGGGGTCTTTTAATCTCTCCTCATATGTTTTCTGGTGCAAACCTTGTATCATCTTCATCACCCATCTCTGAACCACCTCCACCCTGTCAATGTCCTTACGAAGATACAGCCTCCAGAATTGTACACAGTACTCCAGATATGATCTCACCAGTGTTTCATACAGTGGAATCATCACCTCCCTCCTTCTACTAGTTATGCCTCTGCCTGTGCCTATCATGTCATCAGAAGTGATAACCCCCAGATCCCTTTCTTCCTTGGTGACTGTCAGCACCTCCACCCCCAATCCTGTAGCTCTCTCCAGAGTTTCTGCATTCCAGGTGCATTATTTTTACACTTCTTTAAATTGAATTTCAGCTGCCACACCTTGGACCATTTTTCCAGTTTCCTTATGTCCCTTCTCATCCCCCCCCCCCCCATCTGGAGTATCCACCCTGTTGCAGATCTTGGTGTCATCTACAAATAGACAGATCTTTCCCTGTAGATCTTTGACTATGTCACTAATGAAGACATTAAACAGGACTAGTGCAAGGAATGATCCCTGAGGTACCCCACTGGTCACCTCTCTCTCTCTCTCTCCCTGGACTGAATCCCATTTACCACCACCCTCTGCCTTCTGTGTGCTAACCAGTTTCTAACCCAGTTTACCACCTTGTGGCCTATGCCAAGACTATCCATCTTGTTAACCAACAATCTCTGTGGGACGATGTTGAAGGCCTTGCTGAAACAGAGGTAGGTGATGTCTACCACACCCTTCTTTTTTTGGGGGGGGTCCTGGTCACTCTTCCCCCTGTATTGGAGGATCCAGCCCCTCCGCTCCACTCTCCACCCCCTCGTGCCTGGATTTGTCCCCCCGGGTGGGGCTGCTGGGCTAGCACCCCCTCCCTAAGGAACACAATCTTGTACCCAGGCTTGCCCCCCCCCAAGGGTGGGGCCACAGGGAGCGGGACCTCCCCGGTGGATACTGATCTCTGTGGGAACAGTGGTGGAGGCGGGGGCCATCATGAGCAGGTCCAGGAGTTTTTTAGAATGTGGATATTCCTCTGGGGGGTGGGGACATGCAATGATACCAGCATCCGCACCCCTCAGCTTGTGGCGCTGGCAGCAGCAGCAGTGCCCCCAGATTCTGCCAGAGGTCTACATTGTGCCAGACACTCTACCCCCCTCCTCGGAGAAGGACAGCAGTCCTTGGCATGCTCAATCCTTCTCCCCCCAGCTGGCCCTCCAACTCCCAAGTCCATTACCGAACCCGAGATGTTGACGCCACAAGCAGACTCCTTGCCGCTGCGCTGGCAGGCCGGCGAGATCCACCACTCCCCTCTGATTTACCTTCTTCATAACCCAGTCAAAGAAATCTAGCAGGTTGGTTCGACACGATCTTCCTGCTGTGAATCAATGCTGCCTCGGATCCTGGGCTCCTTTGAATTCCAAGTGTCCAACTAACCTTTCTTTAAGCACTGCGTCCATGATATTCCTCCACTACTGAGGTGAGGCTGACCACCCTATAGATTCACGCCTCCTCCCTGTTACCATTTTTGTGAAAAGGGACTACATGTGCCCTCCTCCAGTCCTCTGGAACCTTTCCTGTGTTTAGTGACCCAGTGAACATGGCTGCCAGAGGCGCTGCTGGCTTCTTTCGTAGTTCCTTTATTATCCTTGGGTGTATGGCATCTGGTCTCTCTTTGCTTTGTCCACCTTCAGTTTTGTGAGCTCCTCCAAGACTCTCTCCACTGAAAATGGACTAGTGTCCACCTCTTCCCTCCTATGTATCTGTTGCCCAGTTGCAGTCCCTGACTCTCCCCTTCTTCTGTGAATACCGAACAGAAGTATTTATTCAGTATTTCTGCCTTTTCCTAGTCTCACTCCATAGACTGTCCTTCTTCCCCTCTAATCCTTACAACACCCTCAGCTTTTCTTCTTTTGCTGATGTACCTATAGAAGGCCTTGTCCCCTTTTTCACCATCTGTGCTAACCTTCCTTCTGTTAATGCCTTTGCACTAACAGCCTTCCCCGCTTCCTTTAGACATTTTGTTACACCACCCTGTCCTCCTCCTTTTGAGTCTCATACTTTCTGAAACTCACCTTCTTGGCCCTTACTTTCTTTGCCACATCTTTCAAGAACCATAGTAGTTTTCTCCTTCTCGTGCCCTTGTTTCTTAACCCTATGCATTGGCGTGTCACCTCCACTATAGCTCCTTTGGGGTGTTCCCACTGCTCCTCTACACCCCTTCCAATCTCCCTCCTTGCCAGGGCTTCTTTGATACACCTTCCCATCTTAGCAAAGTCTGCCCTCTTGAAATCTAAGACCTTTGCCTTTGTGTGACTTGTCTGTGTCCCTGTCCTAAACCACACTATGTGGTGGTCGCTGGACCCCAGTTGACCACCTACCTGGACTTCTGTGATTCTGTCCCCATTGGTCTGTACTAGGTCCAGAATCACCTCATCTCTGGTAGGTTCAAGCTCTAGCCACCTGAGGCTTGCACCTTGTATGGAATCCAGGATGTCATGACTCCTGGTTGAAGTACCTGCCAGTATGGTCCAATCCGTGTCTTTCATGTTGAAATCTCCCAGCAGCAGTACCACCCCCTTTTTTGCCATCTCATGCATTTCATCCATTAGCTCCCTGTCTACCTCCTCCCCTTGTTGGAGGCCTGTAGATCACCCATTCCATTGCCTGGCTCAAGGGTGACGGACAGCGCCTCGGCCTTCCCCTGTCTACCCTGTACCTCCATTGCTTTTGTATCTTCTCTAACGTACAGGACCTCCCCATCCCTTTTTTTTCACTCCCTCTGTCACTTCTGAAAGGAGCATAACCTGGAACATTTGCAGCCCAGTCATGATCTGCGGTGAACCATGTCTTTGTTCTTGCTGCTATGTTCAGATCAGCCTCTACTAGCAAAGCCTCCAGGTCTGGGATCTTATTTCCTAGGCTGTGGACATTTTTAACCATTGGTTTCCATATTTTGCTGCCTGCACCCCTCAATATTCCTGTATTTGCCCATCTTTTTTTTCCCCCTAACCCAGGTTTCTTTCTTGTACTGCCTCCCTTCCCCTGTCTTTTCCTTCATGTCTAGTTTAGGCGTCCTTATCTGCAATTTACATTCCTGTTCCATATTACTGGCTGATTTAGCTTGTGTGGGTGGTCTGCTCATGTTTCTCTGATCTCATTGCCTCCCCCCACCCTTGGCTAGTTGAAATGCTCACTAAGGAAGCACCTAAACTGCTTTTATTGAGGACTGCTGTCCCCTTCCTGAATGGATGTAGCCTATCACCCTTGTACAGGGCCACATTGTTCCAGGACATCTGAGACATTTCCCAAATCAGTTCCCTCTGTTGTACTTGCTGTTTTATAATTAGCTTAGTGAATGACATCTCTACAATCAGATTCAAGACAGCTCTCGCTCTACTGGCAGTCCCCACTCACAAACAGAAATGTTTACCACAGTCACATTATTGTTTTTAAATAAGGAATAAAAAATGTTAATTCAAAGTCATTATGACCGTTTAACAGAACTCCCACCCACTGTTGTGGCACGCCCCCGTTAGCTAAAGTGAAAGCCATCATTGCAATCGGCTTCACATCTCCCAACCCCCACTCAGTCACACTCACCAACAGCTTCAGCCCATTGCGTGCCTTCATTGACTGCATTCTCTGTCAACAAATGACACAGAGATAAGAAGAGAACCACTAGACAACACAGAACATCATGACAACAAAGAAAAGAAAAACCTCTACAAAATAAAAGGGGGGGGGGTAGGGCCAGGGCTGACTAATAAGAAACACAGTGAGAGAGAGAGAGAGAGAGAGAGAAATATATGTAGAGAGAGGAGGGGAGCAACAGATACTGAGAGAAGACAGGGGCACAACATTGGTAAAAGCACCCCCTTATGGACAAATGACAAACTGTGGACTCCTTTTTATTACATGTACCTCCACCTACAAACAATTAGATAAAAATGCATTTCAAACCATTTTTTTTGTTTACTTTTTTTGTTTAAAACAATGAGCCATTGCATAATAGGAATAACTACTCGAGTTTATGCTGCTGATAACATCACTTGGGATGGATGCACCTGACCTGTAGCCTCATGCCCAACCACCCAAGTCGTGATGTTATACCAGCACGACCCACAACCTGTCATGCATTATTCTTTTATTATACCTGCCCTTTGTTACCTCATTTATCTTGCAATAATTGCACCTTGTTACATGTTTGTTCTTTGTACCTGGCAGACAGGTGCGGCCACACTCTGAGGTTGTTAAAACAGCAGTGATTTGCAAAAAATAAATAGGTGCAAGGCAAGTAAATGTGTGCTTCACCAGCTTTACTTGGTGAAACATCAGGCCACCTAATATAGTGACTGTTGTCTTGCTTAATGCAATGCCTTGTATTTTGGATGTTTTGCTATACATTCTTTAATGTGTAATTAGAAACTTTCCACACACATTTACTTGTCTTGGACCGGCTTCTTTTTTGGGAAGTCACTGTTGTTTTTAGCAACTTCTGAGTGTGGCTGTACCGGTCTGCCGTGTATATAACTGGTATTAGCCATCCCTGACTTTTTCCTCTGGGTCCTGCCCCGGTGCACAGGTGTGTCCACTTGCCTTTTGTATTCTTTGTACCACTTTGTTTCTTTCCCCTTGGTCGCACATGGAAACAAGCTCTGCCCCAGTGTGCCTTTCACAGTTACCAACTTTCAAACAACTAAATGCACAATAAATTAATACATTTCTCGCTCTGCATATTATTGTACTCGAGTTGGTTATGCTTAGCCAATCATTGTTAGTCGCTACAACTGCTGCTGATCTACTGTCATTAAAAAACTAGGAACCCCCTAAAAACTAGGCACTAGACCAAATGTAGATATCCTAGAATTTAAAATTCTTAAATAAATTATCTGCATGTCTGCATTTTACCCCATGCATCCCCCTAGGTCATACCTGGAACTGAGTTACTGCAATGTGTGCGTTTTCCTGGTTGCATCTTCATACTAAATTGAGCAAACCTCACCTACTGAAGGAATCTAACACTTCAGGAAAAGTCAGTCCAGCCTCTAAGAATAATGTTCACAAACCCTGGTGCCCCCCAGTGCAGAGAATGCAATATCCATCTAGTTCAAAATAAAATTTGGCAGTGGGATGCAGCCTCCAAGAAAGTTAACTGTTAAAAAAAAAAAAGTAAGGTAAGTCAGCACAATTACAAATTATACAGAAGGCATTGCAAGGCAGTACACTGCATTGTGACATGGCAAGAAATGATACAGCAAAACGGAGCAATGTGACTGGTGGACAAAGCACACATGGTACAAAATGAAGTGGGCATGAATTCCCAAGTAATGCCTGCTTTATTCTGCAGTACTGTAACTGTCTACATCAGAATCGCTGTTAATTTCCCTATGTTGTCACCACCCACCCACTCGCCCTGTGGCAATCGTTTTTACTCAAAGCAAAGTTGCACAGCAGGACAATGTTGTCCACACAAAGAACGTACCAAAGTTTTCCTTAGAGCGGAGCTGTGGAGGAATGCGTCCATTCAGTTAGCATGCTTGCCCCTTTATAATCGATATTCTGACTTTTGGTGTCCCTATAGTTGTTAAACTCTGTCCCTGCCTGACTGGTGGGGAAGCCAAGGGATCATGGTTCAAGACCCACTTTTGTCCTTAGTTCTAATGCTGTCCCCTGATACCAGCTGGCTTGCATTACTCAAATTAGTCTCAGTGTCAGAGAAGGTTGGTTGAATAGCAAATCCTGCACTGCAGGGACTGGGCTCAGTAATCAGTAACATCTGGCCCTGATTTAGAGCGAGCTGAACTTGCTGCTCAGTAACCAATCCCAGCTGAGGGTTGCTCCTGTGGGGGACATGGTGCCTGCACAGCTGCGAGGGGCCGCGTGTTTAAATTCCAGGGGCGGAGAGCTTAGTTCCAGTGCAAACTATAATGGCACCTGGAACCTGACTAAGTGTGAAACTTCAACAATTACATGAAAGCACTCGATGAGTTGGCACTGGTAGCTGCCGCTCTGTTTCCAAAGCATACAGTCTGCATTTAGTAGTAATGTAAAGGATGTATTCTTTGTCCTCTGTATGTACCGATCTGCGCTGCAGTAAAATGGCTTAGAAATGTCAAAAAAATAGTACTTTATTAAAAATGTTTGTTTGTAATTTTACACAAAAGACATGGTTACACAAATTAACCATTCTGGTATCCCTGAATTCATAAACAGTGGACACCAAGGTTTCTCGAGTAGATTACAAATGTATTGCACATCTGCTTCAGCTCTTAAAATAACCTGTTGCAATAATCATTGATTTGCTGTGCAACGAAGCATGTTCATTTTGTGCAGAAATAAACACCACCATATTAATAAATGTGGCTCCATTCAAAACTGACTTTTATTCTTTATTTGCATGATATAGTAGCATAAAATATATGTCTCTCTACACAAAATGTTGTCAGCTATGTTAGCCCATGCTTGTCAGGTTACAAGCGCATTATTCCACTCCAAAGTCGGGTTTTACTAGGGAATTAATGTCTGGTTGGTGGTGGAGGCACTCAGCCTGCGCCCCCCACATCAATTCCCCAAGTAGAGCGCTCCTTTATCAGATTAATGTTTATGTGATTTGTCTTTCATCAGAGTTAGGGTCACATGATCACACTACAAGTTTAAGTCACAGTTGTTTCTTCGTGCAAAAAAGTGCCACTAATAAGCCCAGCACTGCCATGGCTTCTTTCAACATGCAGTCTGTGGCCCTTGTAGAGGATTTAATTTGTTTAATTTGCCTGGGAGTGTTTGACCATCCGGTGATTCTGGAATGCTGGCACAACTTCTCCAAATCCTGTCTCGATGAGTTTTGGGACAGTGAGTGTTTCCCCCGCTGCCCGGAGTGCCGAGGTAAATTTCCAGACAGGAAGTACGCCATGAATCGAGCATTGTCTAATCTGGCACAGAAAGCTCGCAGCTTGAACCTGGGGCAGAAAGAAGACAGAGCTAACCTGAGCCCAAAAGGGACAAAGCCGGGCCCAAAGGTAGAAAGCTCAGTCCAGCTCTGTGAGGTACATGAGGAGGGACTGAAACTGTTCTTTGAGGATTGCCAGAGCCTCATCTGTCTCGTCTGTAGAGACTCACGGAAACACTCTGGCCACAGCTTCTTACCAGTTCAGGAAGCAGAGCAGCAGCTGTTGCAGGAAAACAAGTTACTGTTGCTTACTAAGGCACAATATATTCAAATGTCTAATGTATTACTTAAAAACACATACATTTTTTTAAAGTACCAGTGCAACACAAAACTATCTTTCCAAAAAAAGCTAGTTTCAGCTACATGTAATACAACTAGTAGTATGCCGGTCAAAAGTACTATTCTAAGTACCTCCAATACTGCATGTGAGCGTTTATTTTTAATTTTTTTTTTTTTGTAACTTTCTCTGTAGTATTGGATCATGTGGCTTGTCAGAATTTACCACCCTACTCAACTGCGCGTGCCTGTTACCATGAGGCATGCACACTGCAGGAATAGGAGGATAGCGAATCCTGCGCATGGTCTTCCCGAGGAACGGGTTTAAACTGACAAGTACTCTCCACTCTGTCTCGTCTGTCTGTGGGTCTCAGTTTATACACTACTGAAGTTGACTGTGCCGACATCCCCACACCAAAAGAAAATGACTAGGTCGGCTTTCTGAAAAAATCTTTCTTGTAGGCGAGGCTGCAAACTTTGTTTTGGGTCTGATTTTGTTTGTACAGCTAATCCTGTCTGTGTGAATGTATTACGGGCAAAGCGACTGAAAACCAAAAAGATAAAAAAAAAATGTGGTTTTGTCTGCTTTAGCGGTCAGCTAATCTCTTTGCTAGTAATTAATTTGCACAGGCAGCAGCAGTCACAATCTCAAGAAAATAAAAACATCCGTTTTCCTCATCTGTGTCTTGACATTGTCTGCAACTGTGGGCTTAGCTCTCTTATCTCTCTACTATCTGACAGAGTTTAATTTATAGGCTGAATTTTTGAATTAAAAAAAAAAAAACTTGCTGACTTTGTTTATTTCCTGACCCTCAAAATTGAAATCTGGATTTAGTATTTGTCCTATTGGTCCTTGCAAGAACAGATTCAGAAGCAAATGATTTGATACCTTTTAATGAATCAACATATATGTAATAACATATAGGATAGTGCATGGGGAACAGTTGACAACAGGGCTATTCTTTCACCGAGTTGGCACTATGATGACGGATTACCTCGAGAGTGCAGCTCGAGAGGTAATCTGTCGTCATAGTGCCAACGAGGTGAAAGATTAGCCCTGTTGTCAACTGTTCCCATGCAGTCTTTCTTTATAGTGTATGGTGGAATGTCGTTTTTTGGGGGAACAAAAATCAGTACAGCATGTTTCTGCTTCAAAACATTTTACTGGGTTACTAGAAGGAAAAAAGAACTTTACATTTTGAACGTTTTAATGCTAAACATTAGTACTGCCGCCAACATTGCTGCTTTCGCTATGTGTCCTGTCTAAGGAGCGAGCCCTAACTGTCAAATGCTGCTCAAAGACACAGTGTGTGATGTGCGCAGTGCAGTAGAACAAAGAATTGTTCTGCTGCACTGCAAACGTCACTAGTGTAGGAGAACAAAATTTCGACAGTGATGGATTTCGGTGGAGAACGACTATCCACCATACACTATAAGAACAAAGTGCTCTAGCTTTCAGACCAACCAGTCCCTCTTCAGAAGCCTAATGGCAGTTGTTTAGAAAAAAAACAATACTTTTAACATTTGGATCATACAGAAAAACCGGAAAAAAATCCCCATTGGTTTAAAATACTCATTTAAAAAATACAGATGATGTCAGAGAAGTTTAACAGTACTATATTACCTTCAGCTAGGAAGGTCCCAGGGTCAAAGGTGCTTGGTGCAAAACACATAAAAAGAATCCTACTGCATATAAATTTAATTGACATGAGATAACACTGCTGGAGTAGATGACTCTTAAATCAAGCTGTGAGTGTCACAGTGTGTATAAGGATGTAATTACTGAAAAGCAAACCCCACCCAGATTAAAGACATACTAAGATTGTCTTAGGACCCCAAGAAGTTTCAATGCATGCATTATAGACAAGAAATTTCTGGTAAAGTTATCTTAAAAACATCAATGCACACTGTATGATGTGTAAGACTTAGCTGGACCTATCACCCAACTATACTATCCACCTAGATGTCATTCCGCATAAACTTCAGAAACCTCTAGTATAGTGACAGGACTTTATAAATGATAATTGACAGTATTGGTGTCAAACAGAAAACTCTAGTTGAGGACCACCAAGGAATTAAGACCATGTAGCCTGACATGTACTGATGTCAATATACACTGAGATTTTAACAACTTGATGTACCAAATGGCCCGGATATTCAAACTGTGCCAGGCTGTGGCACAAGCCTGGGTGCAGCTCAACTTGTTGCGCAGGGGTGTGGCCTGGGTGATATTCAACAGAGCTGCGCTATGGCGCAGCAGCTTTGAATAGCGCACCCTGGCCACCCCCACTGTGCATGGTGCGGTAGCACTGTGCCAGCGCAAGTGGCCAGAGTGGAGCATGGAGATGCGCTGGCACAAGTGCCATTGCGCCATGCACAGCACCTGCGATATTCAAAAGGGGACATGCAACTGGGGCCATAATTTATGCAAGGCACACAGGGGGCTATTTGCATCTCATTATGGCCCCGTTTGCATGCCATTAGCATGAAGGTGTGCTGATCCCTGATGACTTGCACCTGGCGCCCTGCCAGGCAGCAGCCGTCGAGGACTGACGCTCCCTGCAGCCCGATCCCAGGCATTCCTGTACTATAAAAAAAATGCCCAATATCCCTGGTGATCCAATGGACCTCTATGTGTCTGATCGCGGGCATCAGTACAGTCCCCCCCCGTCCAATATCCCTGGTGATCCAGTGGACCGCACTGAGCCCGATCGCGGGCATCAATAATAGAACCCCCCCCCGTCCAATACCCCTGGTGGTCAGTGGATTCACTGAGCCGATTGCAGGCATCAGTAATAGAACCCCCAAGTCCAATATCCCTGGTGGTCCAGTGGACGCACTGAGCCGATCGCGGGCATCAATAATAAGACCCCCAAGTCCAATATCCTGGTGGTCCAGTGGACCAATCGCTGCCCGATCGCGGGCATCAGTACCTCATCAAATACTCCTACTACCTGGTGGTCTAGTGTACCCCCACCCCACCCGTCCACTGGGCCCCACTGCCCGCTCCCCATCAGCGGTGGGTGGCAACACCACCATGCCGCTTTTCGCCGACTGACAGCTCGGTAGGGCTGCACGCCCATTAGTTCACGCGCCGGAAGCCAATGGGCGTGCAGCATATACTATCTCAGTCCAGACCGAGTGTGTTGGTGTACGGGCGCCCATTGGCCTGGGCGCCAGAACCATCGGGCGGCAGCCCCACCGAAAGCCGTCAGTCGGCGAGGCTTGCAGGCGGGTGGGTGCTGCCCACCGCTGATGGGGAGCGGCAGTGGGCCCAGTGGACGGGTGGGTGGGGCGCACTAGACCACCAGGGTAGTAGGAGTATTTGATGAGGTACTGATGCCCGCCGATCGGCAGCGATTGGTCCACTGGACCACCAGGGATATTGGACTCTGGGGGTTCGGTTATTGATGCCCGCGATCGGCTCAGTGCGTCCACTGGACCACCAGGATATTGGACTGGGGGTTCTATTACTGATGCCTGCAATCGGCTCAGTGCAATTCCACTGGACCCCACCAGGGATATTGGACTTGGGGGGTCCTCATTACTGATGCCTGCAATCGGCTCAGTGCAATCCACTGACCACCAGGGTATTGACGGGGGCCGCTCCAGGGATGCGCATGATGGGGCATGGGGGGGTGCCGCCAGGTGCGGCAGGAACTCGGATGGCCATCCACAGGTGTCAGCTGCCATGTTGTGCCCTGCAATGCAGAAGCTCACCTGTGGGTGGCTATCACTTGTTCCTTTTTTTTTTTTTTTGGCTTAACTTTGTGCAGGCGCAGGTAGGGGTTGCGCATGCATGACTCTGCACATCCTGGGCTGAATATCAGGCTGTGCAGGTTAGGCATAAGCATGCCCCTCTACCTGTGCCTGCATACATTACTGATGCACTCCGGGGCATCGGGATTTGTGTGGTGCACTTTTCCCGTTTGAATATCGCACTGGGGTGCATCTGTAGGTTGCGCATGGCACAACCCTTTTGAATATCTGGGCTGAAGTGTCTAAGGAATTTGAAAAAGAGATAAAAATGTAATTTCTCTCCTCCTCCTCCTCCTCCTCCTCTTCACACAGACAAGACACCCTACACCACCCCACATCCCTATTATGTTGGGGGGGTAACTAGCTTTAATGATATATATATGTATATATATATATGTATATATATATATATATACATATATACACACACACACACTCCTAATGAACCTTTATTCACATCAGTCACTGCAATTGTTCCCCAAAGGAATTCAGCTTGTCATGAAATCCTAAGTAAAAGGGCTCATGTATCCTAATACCTACAGAGCAAAAATGTGACACTATTTAATTAATTCATTTATTTATTTATTGAAAATGTTTTACCAGGAAAAACACACTGAGCAAAAAGATGCTCGTCTCACGGTGTGACCTGGGGGAAAGGGTTACAGAGGAGGCAGGTATACATACAATAGTTGAGTTTAGCAGTAGTGCAGTACGGGTAATGTACATGGCTTGGAGGGATTACATTTGAACTTGTTGCATAAGGAGAACAGTGCAGAACAATGATCATCAATGACAGGGTATACATATCATGGGTTCAAGGCTGGGTAAGGACAATACAGAGCATGCACATCAGGACAGGGTAACGTATCATGGGTACACAACGAGGCAATACATGAATTACATAAGTGCCAGTAGCAGAACTAGAAGGAATTTGGGTGCCAGTAACAACTTGAGCTGCAGTGGGATGTACCAAGTTGACAGTAGGAGTTAGAAAGTGAAGATGGGGGGTAAAGGGGGAGTGGACTAGTAAGCATTATGTGCCTAGGGGGTTAGGTTTAGGTGAGATGGGAGGAAGGGAGAATGGTGTTGGTAGCTGTGGGTAAGGCAGAAGAGCGTACGTTAGATAGGAAGGGGGGAGTGAAGGGAGATGTTAGGAGTGAGAAGAGGGAGTAAGAGTGAGTGTAGGTGCGTAGGGCAGTATATAAGCCAGACAATTAGGCGATGGCCAGGCCGCTGGTCAGGCACTAGGGGGCAACAGGGGGAGAGAAGCTAACAAATGGGAGGAGGTCAGGGGCAGTTGCAATTTGGTGCGAAGAAGTTAGAGAGGGCAGAGGATAGGGAATATTTGGATGAAGAATGGCGGATCTGGGCCGGCAGACCATTCCAGAGCTTAGTGAACAGGTAAGGGAAGGCCGATTGACCGGCGGTGGTCCTACGGTGGGGGATGCCTAATAGCCTCGTGTCAGTGGACTGGAGGGCGTGGGTGGGGGTAGGTGGGGAAGATAGGGAGGATGTGAGATAGGGCCGGAGCGAACCGAGCCAGAAGTTGGAAGCGAATTTAACACTATGAATTAGGCGTCGGTTGCTCATGGATTGCAGGGCCAGCGAGTGGTAGAGTTCACAGTGATGTGAGTGGGGGGGCATCGAGGGCAAAGCAGCTGAACGCATTAAAGAGGGGGTCAAGTCCAGCTAGGGTGGTCTTTGAGGCGGAGCTGTAGACTACATCACAGTAGTCGAAGGTGGGTAGGATCATTTTCAGGGCTAAATCTCGTCTGACAGGTAGCGGGAGACAGGTGCTGTTCCTGTAGAGGGCACCCAGTTTTGGGTGCAGTTTTGAAATGGTGGCATCTACGTGAGTGGAAAAGGAGAGGTGGTGATTGAGCCAAACCCCTAGATACCTGAAGGAGGGCAGTTCTTCAAGGATGGTGTTGTTCAGGGTGTGGAAGATCGGGGTGAGTTTAGATAGACACTGTCTTGTGCCAAAAGACATAGAGACAGTTTTCTTGGCATTTAGGGAGAGTTGGTTGGTATTGAGCCAGTGTTGGATTTTGCTGAAATCAGTTTGAAGTTTGGAAGTGAGTTCTTCGTGGGTCCGGCTGGAGGTAAAGAAGACTGTTTCGTCTGTGTACATGTGGATCGCTGTGGAGGAGCAAGAATTTGGCAGGTCATTTAGAAGGATGGAGAAGAGGATGAGGCCAAGAACTGAGTCTTGGGGAATGCTGGTGGTGATGGGGTGTGGTCAGCTATTTTAGTGGATTGGGTTCTATTTAGTAGGTAGGCACTGAACCAGTTTGTGGCAGACGCTGCTAACCCAGCCCCTGATAGGCGGGATAGTAGGAGACAATGGGATACCGTGTCGAAAGCTTTAGCTAGGTCAATGAAAATAGTGGTAGTGATTAGCCCTTTATCCATCCCAGTGAGGATGGAGTCCGTGAGTCTTAGTAGGGAGGAGGTGGTAGAGTGGTGTTTTCTGAAGCCGGACTGAAATGGGGTGAAGAAGTTAGTTTCTGAGAGAAAGTGGGAGAGCTGGGATAGAACTAGGTGTTCCTGTAGTTTGGCGAGGGCGGGGAGGAGGGAGATGGGATGGTAATTAGTAGTGGAGGAAGGATCACCACCTTTTGGAAGGGGTAGGACAGTGGCATGCTTCCATTCTGAGGGGAGTGACTCGGTGGTGAAAGATAGATTTAGTAGGGCGGCGAGGGGAGTAGCAATGGCGGGGGCAGAAAGGAAGAGGAGTTTGTTATCGAGACCATCAGGGGATTTGCCTTTGGAGTGGTTCAGGGAGTGAAGGGCATCTAAGGTTTCGGTTGGGGAGATGGGTCTGAAGGAAAAGGGATTCCTACCAGTTGGTAGGGTGATAGATGACTGGGGGGCGGATGTTGGGTTTTATCTAGATATACTGTATTATGTTGCAAAAAGGGTTGACCGTGTCTTTTTAACTGATTGTGCTCAAAATAAAATCCGGTGGTAGGTGGATACATTACAGCAGCAGCATTTCTTTGTTGACAAACAATGTTATAGTATATGGTTTGGACTTATTATGTATGGAATTCGATGGCTGCCCCAATGTTATTGTCCACGTCCTAAAAGTAGTTGTGCACATTCCAAATGTTGTGCACATTCTAAACCATAATGTGCATGTTCTGCAATCAATATTCATCAGCCCCTAATTAATATTCATGCCCTCATGGGCTGTCCACCACCTGATTGGCTGAAATAGCCCAGTTCAAACAGAAATGAAAACAAACATGGCGGTGCAGTTTAGCGAGTGGTTCGCTGAAATAATTGGGACACGGACTGCCTACTCAGCTCTCCTTCACAAAGAAAGTAATTTGGCATTTCTTTTTTGTTGTTTTATTTAATGTACTGGTTGCTACCAAGTGACTGCACCGACAGACTTCTCGGCAGTCTGAGCTGCCAATAGCAAGCAGAAGTACAAGGGGACCACACCAACCAGCAGACCGTGCCGCCAACAGCAACTACAACCAGAAACACAATGTATGAAACCTTGTAACATTAAAACTGGCAAATTTTACTTTTTTTTTTCCATCAAGAGGAACCATATACTATAAAAAATAAACCATGGGCGAGCATACACAACTCACCTTGTGTTTCCATCTCGGGGTCAGATACCAGCATGACGGACCTCTCGAGCTTCACGTTCGAGGCACATACGCTGGTATCTCTACCCCTCGGTGAAAACACAGGCTCATTGTGTATGCTCGTCCATGCTTTATTCCTTATATCTTATAGTTTTTTGAGCAAAAATGTACTTCTGACATTCTTAGATTCATCCTCCATGTAGTTTTTGTAGCTAATTTTGTAATTGACGACTCATGCCATTAAAGAAGGCTGCCACTCACAACTTTTAAAAATCTCTTCTGCTGAGGGTCCCTGTTAAATGCAAATACTAGAGCCATGTTGTTGATGTATTTGGATGGTGCTGTGTTTTCTGATAGTCAACAGCACTGCACTGTACCAAGATTTTTTTTTTCCTGGAGAACATGAAATGGGAGCAGGAAATTTAAAAAGCTTCAATATGCCATAGCTTCTTTCAGGAATAAAAAAAAATGTGTAATAGATGCTTTTGCCAGGACAACAATATTGCTGAAATATGCTACATGGTGCCTATAAAATACTGCTGCTTTAATGGAGGATCTAAGAAAGTTAACTAGGTTAAAAGAAAATGCAAGGTAGTTGCTAATTGTACAGAAGGCACTGCAAGGTAGTAAACTACAGTGATTTGTCTTTCATCAGAGCTCAGGTCACATGAATGCAAGTTAAAGTCAGTTTGTTTCCTTGTGCAGGAAAGTGAAACTAACAAGCCAAGCACTGCCATGGCTTCTTCCAGCATGCAGTCTGTGGACTTTGTGGAGGATTTAATCTGCTCAATTTGCCTGGAAGTGTTTGACCAGCCAGTGATTCTAGAATGTGGACACAACTTCTGTAAGTCCTGTATCGATGAGGTTTGGGACAGTCAGGGTATCCCCCGCTGCCCAGAGTGTCGAGGTAGATTTCCAGGGAAGAGTTACACTGTTAATCGAGAGCTGTCTAAGATGGCAGAGAAAACTCGCAGCTCGGACCTGGGACAGAAAGAAGATGATGCTAACCCGAGCCCAAAAGGGACAAAGCCAGTTCTGAAGGCAGAGAGATCAGTCCAGCTCTGTGAGGTACATGAGGAGGGGCTGAAACTGTTCTGTGAGGACTGTCAGAGCCTCATCTGTCTCGTCTGTAGAGACTCTCGGAAACACTCTGGCCACAGCTTCTTACCAGTTCAGGAAGCAGAGCAGCTGCTACTGCAGAAATATGAGGTAAGTTGCTTGCTGAGTCACAGTATGCTCACATTTCTAATGCATTACCTAAAAATACACACATTTTAAAGCAGCAGTGCACCACAAACTGTTTTTCCAAAAAGTGAATTTCAGATACAGTTACAACAAATTTCAGCATACCTCTCAACTGTCCCTGTTTTTCAGGGATGTCCCTGATTTTGACTCAAAATTTTACTCTATCCCTCCTAAAATTGGTATTTGCGTGGCTAAATAGTGGGGATTGTAAGCACAAAATAATGTCAAAGTTACAGACGTGTTCTACTTTAGAAAATGCATTTTGCACTAAGTCCCATATTCCACCAGCTTTCTGGGTGGATATCTTTAATTCTAAAGATGTGTCCCTGATTTTGGTCCTTTGTCCCTGATATTTTTATGCCTTGTCCCTGATTTATGAGGCAGAAGGTTGAGAGGTATGCATACCTGTCTTATCTATTTTTACAGGTACTTCCTATGCTGCACGAGACTTTAACCCTTACCAGCTCTACAGTGCTATTTCTAGGCCAAATGTGCTGGCCATTTTTTTTCTTGAGAAAAAAAGAAAATTAAAACATTTATAAAATACTCAAATGTTGGTGGAACTAGAACATTTTACCACCAAGTAAATCTGGAGGATGCCTGGAATCTTTTATAGTGAAAAAAGGTAGGATCATATTTTTTACCCAGTTTCATTGCACTGCTGTCTTAAGTAGGAGGTTCTAATCTTCGCAGAGACTGACGTGGATCAGGGTCATGTTCCGGAGCACTGTACTGTAAGTTGCTGGGCAGCTCCATTTCTAATTACTGAGATATTATCAGTGTCAGTGACAGAGCTGACAGTATCATAAGCGCTGTTTACACAGCTGCCACTTTTGCACTGGAGCAAGTCGAGCACTGGGGTTGCTCCGGTGCAAAAGCAGCCATGTGGACTATTACCCGATCATGGTAAGTTGTTTTTGTGCCAGTTCTGGAACTGCTGCATTCCCAGGAGTGCAGGTCGGAGCTGCTGGTGTAGGCAGCTGTGTGGACAGGAGGCACCTCTTGTTCTGATGTAGCTCCAGTGCCTCCCAGCCCCGTCCTCTAACAGAGAGCCATCCACCCCCCCCCAGTGACAGCCCCTCCCTAGCATGCCTTGAAACAGCACTGAGAGGGTTTGTGTAAACGCAGAAGGCAGCGGCCTCTGGAGGTCAGGGCAGCACTGGCATGGACCACAGCCCTACTGAAAGTAGCTGTGTAAACATGACTATAGTTTAATTATTCAGCTACACAAAGCAGAGTGCCCCATACCAAAAAAGCTTTATCTATCCAGCTGGATTATCTACATATGAAGGCAAATGACTGTGATTTCTTGCAGGGAATGACTTGAGATGCCATACAAACACTCTTTTTAAAAACAAAAGACACTTTCCTTTAGCATTTTCTTGATACTCAGGGCCCATTAAAATATTTAATATTTCTGATACAGCCTACCAGTGGGTGGAAAGACTTTAAAAAGTCTCCCTCTTCCCCAGGTAGCCAGAGCTAGTCTCATACCTACCACCCCTGTTACCCCACTACTCCTTGTTCCCCTTTTCCAGGTGGCCAAATCTAGTCTCAGGACTCCCTCCACTGCTGCTCCACCATTCCCTGTTCCCCTCCTCCGGTTACAGCAAACTCACCTCTAGAATTCTGCCAGCCTCACTCCTTGTCAAACGGCATCTTTTTAGAACTTCCCCCTTAGCTGTTCCCCCCATCCCATGGCAAATAGGGGCAACTGGCCCCTTCATATGCAATAAACCACGACAGAGTGTGGGTTACTATTCCTGAGCCACACACCCAGGTGTGCACCTGGATGGCATTGTGGCTCAGGAATAGTAACCCACACCCTCGAGTGGCTTACTGCACCTATAAAATGAGGCCACTGTAAAACAAAACAAAAAATTAAGAAAAGTAAAAAGCAGTGTGGTTTCTATTCCTGAAGCTCACAATTTAGGAGCCTTTTTTGCTAATCAGGAAGCAGGATTTTGCCTACTTATTTTATAAAGTATCTTAAAGGAGAAGGGAAATAGTTTTAACACAGCCAACTGCCGTTTGATATTCCTTTCCATGCCAGTTATGTATTCTGATATGCTTTGACCAATTTTGGATAAGTAGTCTAGCTTTGGTGTGCTCTCAGAGCTGCATAGAGTTCCACTGCCCTCATCAGCTACTATTTTTTCTTTTCTTATTTCTAGGACATTCTGTGACATCAATATAGAGGATAATGTATGGTCCTCTATGGGTAACCGGTCTGTTAACTGTTGAGAGGTTGCCAGGGTGACTGTGTAAACCTCAAAAGCGAAGCTGGAGAGGTTTACGTCGCCATGGTAAACCTCGAGATGCTAATAGTGACCGTTGCCCATAGAGGACCGATACATTATTTTATAGTGTATGGTCCCACTTAAAAGTAAAACGGCTTACTTTCTTGAAACAGTCACCGCGCTGCTGTTCAGTCATCGCTAACCACTGTTCATCGTCAGTTCCCTGTCTAAAAAAAGGCGCACACGATCGCTGTTGTTAACCTATCGATGTGACATAGCATCGATAGGTTAACAACATTTCTACGTCACATCGATAGGTTAACAACCTTAGGAAATGATGATTTCCTAAGGTTAACAGCTTTCTACCATACACTATAATACCATTCTATGCTGTTCATCTAATGTATCAAATAACCTAGCTGCTTTGTTTGCTACGTCTTTGTATCTTTGCTGTCCCTAAAGTATCTGAGACGCTGCCCTGACTCCCAGTTTAACATATGTTATTTCTCTAGGGTGAACTCAAAATGGTCTCATCGGCACTTGAATCCCAGCTGAAAGATCTCAAAGACATGCAGAATAAGCAGGAACAGAAGATAATAGACACCAAGGTATGCAAGCAAATCAACTGTATGCATCTCTTGAAACTTGTGAGACCTGTCAAAATTCTTTTAAAAAATCAAATTGAAGAGAGTTTGGTTTTATAGCACCTTTCATAGACTCTCAAAGTGTTTTACAATGCAATGTGTTACATACTGTTAGTGCACAGACTATGTGCAGAAAAATCTGATAACTTTCAGGAACTCAGCAACCTAAACGAATGCTGAACCATGCCATGGTGGGGTCAAGGATGTTTAATTCTACTGGAGCTGCATGGAATTTCCAAATTCTTCTTCCTCTGGAATTTGGTAGTTTGGGAATTCTGCCTAATTCTGCAGCATTGTAAAATTCTGAGTGTGCATTGTTTTAGTTAAACTACGGACTCATAAACCTCAGATTCATTTTCTGTTCTGTGGAATATGTGGAATTCTGCAGTTTTACATAAAAATGCTTTTTTTGAATTCTGCAGAATCAGAAAAGAAATTCTGAAAAGCATTCCAGAAATGGAATTGCCATTCGCACGAATTCCGCTTGCAGAATTCTTCATTTTGCACAACTCTTTAGTTCTAACGTGAAAAACCACCAGACAGTGGCAGGAGGTACTAATGTTAAAAGTCTCCTCTGAAGGGGGCAGTACCTCCACTTGTACTGCAGTCCTCTCCCTCAGGCTAACTTACAAAACATCGAAAATGGTAGTTTACTCACCTGCTAAAGGTGATTATAGGAGCACCTTCTTACAGCACTCCGAGTCTCAACACATGGGTAGTTAGCGCTCTTCTCATAGGCTGATGCACAAAGGAATCCCAAAATTTTGAAATCCGATCCCTCTCCTATCCTTGCTGTTCCCAGAATCCTCAGTATGATACCTTCCAAAGTTCATTTCTCTCCTGAAAGTAAACTGTTAGGCAACCAAGAAAAAACAGAGGACACCCTGCTCTCTGGGTGGAATAATACACAACACGGTGATGTTATATTGAAAGCAAATGTTTACTACGTACTGTTGTTATAAACATTTGACACCCTGTTACACAGCTACTGACTGTGTGGGATGTATGCGTTATAACTGTATACATTAAGAAAGCGAAAGTTTCAGATACATTCTTAGATGTCTCACTCTATATGTTTAGTTTAACTGTATCACTATATATATATATATATATATATATATATATATATATATATATATATACACACACACACACACACATGTTCCTCCGCAATGGGTGGGAGATACGGAGTGCTGTAAGAAGGTGCTCCTATAATCACCTTTACCAGGTGAGTAAACTACCATTATCTATCGCACCTTCTTACAGCACTCCGAGTCTCAACACATGGGAAGATTGCACAGCAGTATTAGACTTTGTCCTGGGTGGGAGGAGGAACTGGGATCAATGCTGCCTGAAGCACTCTGCGACCAAACTCTGAGTTACCCGTTAATCCTGTGTCTAACCAGTAGTACCTGAGAAAGGTATGGGGACTCTCAGGTTGCTGCCTGGCAAAACTCTCTGACCGACGCAGAGTTGCGTTTCACCCAAGATGTGGCAACTGCTTGAGTGGAGTGGGCTCTGATGTTAGCTGGAGGGGTGTTACCTCCACTCCTGTAGGCCCTTGCTATGGCTTCCCGTAGCCATCTAGCAATAGTGGATCTGGAAGCTGCCAAACCTTGTTTATTGCCTTGGAGTAGAACAAACAACCTGTCTGTCCAACGGAGATTATCCGTCCTGGTCAGGTAGGTCTGAATTGCTCGGACTGGGTCTAAGCTGAGTAGGATTTCCCTGTGAGAGTCTCCTAACTGGTGGTTGAAGGTAGGGACTGAGACCTCTTGGGACGTGTGGTAGGTGTTGGCCAACTTCGGGATAAAGGACGGGATGGGTTGGAGTACGACCCTGTCAGGGAAGAAACAGATAAAGGGCTTTCTACAAGATAAAGCCTGTAATTCGCTAGTTCTCTTGGCTGATGAGATAGCTACTAGGAATACAGTCTTCATCGTAAGTACAGATAAGGGGATGGATTCAATGGGCTCAAAAGGTGGGATGGCGAGAGCGTCAAGTACCAAATTGAGTTGCCATGGAGCTGTCAGGGGTCTTGGGGTGTGGTTGATAAGAGTTGCGGCTTTTAGGAAAGCTTGAACCAAGGGGTGAGCTCCAGGCAAATGTCCATCAGTTTATCCTCTTTTGGCCCCTATTGCGGCCGTCTGTACCTGCAGAGATGAAGCTGACAACCCCTTTTCCAACCCTTTTTGCAGAAACTCTAAGACGTTCATAATACTACATTGCGAAGCCTTCAAGTCCTGGCTTTTGCACCATGAAGTAAACACCCACCAATGTTTGTTATAGGTCCTGTTGGTGGAATCCCTTCTTGCTTGTACCAAGGTGTCTACCACCATACCCGATACCCCTAGTCCTAACAGTTTAGCCCTCTGAGTGGCCAAGCCGTCAGTTTCAGAGGTAGAAGGTTTTCATGCCAGATCGGGCCTTGCCTGAGTAAATTGTGTTGGCAAGGTAACCTCATGGGATTGTCCATTAGCATTTTCCTGATCAGGGTGTACCAGGTTCTCCTCGGCCAGTCTGGGGCTACGAGGACTACATTGCTGCCAGTGCTTCAGATCTTCTGTAGCACTGCAGGTAGCATGGCTATTGGGAGAAATATATACGCCTTTCTGAATGTCCATGGGGTTGATATGGCATCCACCCCTATTGCTCTCTTGTCTTTGAATATGGACATATAGTTCGGGAGTTGGGTGTTGGTCACTGAGGCCATGAGGTCAATGTCGAAGGGGCCCAATTTTTTCTGGAGTTCGTGGAAAATTTCTGGATGAAGTTGCCATTCCCCCTGTTGTAGCGTTTGCCTGCTCAGCCAGTCTGCCCTTGTGTTTAGGTTGCCTGCTGGGTGGACTGCTGTGAGACTGAGTAGGTTCTTTTCTGCCCATCGCAGTAGTATTTCTGCCTCTCGAGCCATGGCTCTGCTTCTTGTTACTCCCTGTTTGTTGATGTATGGCATCGCTACTTGGCTGTCGGTGCGCACTTTTACGTGGTGTCTTTGGAGTTGACCTTTGAAATGTATGAGGGCCAGCTGGATGGCTTTTGTCTCTAGTATGTTGATTGGGAGTTTTGCTTCCCTGTTTGACCATTTCCCTTGGATGGACTGTCTGTCCAGAACAGCACCCCAGCCTAGCAGGCTTGCGTCTGTTTCCCAGGGTTCTTGTTGTATCTCTCTCCAATTGTGCCCCTTGTGAGAAGGTGTGTGGGTCCACCCACCAACGTAGAGATTTCCGCACTGCCGGTGGAATAGTTACTCTCTGGCTGTAATTTTGTCGACTGTAACTCCAGTTGTCTAGGAGTAGTTGTTGTAACTGTCTCATGTGTAATCTGGCTTAGTCGTGCAAGTCTATGCAAGCTGCCATGACCCCCAGTAGCTGCATGAGGTGCCAAATGGTTGTTTCCTTTCTTCTGCATAACTCTCTGGCAGTGCGCTGTTAATGTGTGGATGCGTATCTGAGATGGCCTTACTATGCCAGTCACTCTGTTGAACGTTGCCCCCAAGTGGTCTAACACGGTGGTCGGAGTCAGGTGGCTCTTTGCTTTGTTGATGAGCCACCCGTGTTCAGTCAGTAACTGTTGAGCTCTGCGTGTTGCTGTCCTTGACTGTTGCACTGTTCTCACCCATATCAACCAGTCATCCAGGTATGGGATCACATGAATGCCCTCTGTGTGTAATTTTGCCGCTAGGGGTGCCATCACCTTGGTGAACAGTCGCGGGGCCGATGCCAATCCGAATGGCAGGCATCGGTATTGGAAGTGGTACCCCAGAATGCTGAATTGGAGGAACCTTTGGTGGGAAGGTCTGATAGGTATGTGTAGATAGGCATCCTTCAGGTCTATTGAGGTTAAGACGTCTCCCTTGCGTATCGCTGCGATGGTGGATCTTAGAGTTTCCATCTTGAACCTCTGGTACCGGACAAAGTTGTTCACAAATTTTAGGTCCAGGATAGGTCTGAGGTCTCCGGTCTTCTTTGGGACTAGAAAGAATACGGAGTAGATGCCTGCGAATCTCTCTTGAATTGGAACGGGCTTTATGGCTCTGCTGTGTAGCAGTTGGTGAAGGATGGTCCGTACTTGCTGCGAGGTCGCTTTGTCCCTGGAAACATGAGATTCTATATATCTGTCCTTTCTTGGGACTGAGTTGAATTCTATGGAATAGCCCTGTGAGATGATCTCCCTGACCCATTCGTCGCTGATTGATTTGGTCCAGGTTGTTGCGAACTGCTGTAGTCTTCCTCCCACTGCATCCATTTTGCCCTGGACCGGTGGATTCTCATTGGCGGAATCCTCTGTTTGATTTGGCTGGTCTGAACCCTTGCTTGCCATTGTAGTGGGAGCCTCTGCCCCTGTTGCCTTGAAAGTTCTGTCTGTTGCTTAAAAAATTTGGTTTGAATCCAAAGGAACATCTATCCTGTCCCTGGTGGCCTTGCCCCTTTAGGCTCTGCCTGAGAAATGATGGAATTTATTGTTTCGAAAGGACGGTAGAGTGGCTCGCCCTCCTTGATCCCTGTCATCCCCTTTCTTTACTGTGAACTCATCTATTCTGGGTCCAAACACCTTGTCTCCAGAGAATTGCAGTTTCATGACCCTAGACTTGGACTCTTGATCTGCGTTCCACAGCTTCAGCCATACCTGTCTCCTAGCTCTATTGATGGAAGCTGCTGACCTAGATGCCATCTTAAAGCTGTCAATCGTGGCATCGGCAATGTATTTCATTGTTTGGATGGCATAGTCCATGGTGGCTCCATGGGCACTTGTTTCGGGTATGTCGAGTTGGACTGCCTCTAACCATTGGAGTACCGGCCTTGCTGAATAAGTGGCGGCCATGGATGCTCTCATGTTCATGATCATCATATCATGAACCTTTCTCACAATTTCATCGACCTTTCTGTCCATGCGGTCTTTTAGGGCCAAGGCTGGTTCCGAGGGCAAAAAGGTCTTGTTGCTAAGGGACGCAACCTCTGCATCCATTCGGGGGAGCAGTTGCCCAGAGTTTCTCTCTATCTGCTGGAAGTGGGTACCGTCTCTCAAAGGTCCCCTTTTCCCTAGTCTTAATGGGATCTGGTGCATCCCATTCCTTGGCTAGTATGCTCTCTAACGCTTGGCATACTGAGAAGAAAGTGGAGGATTGCTTCCTCTCCCTAACCAGGGGATCCAATCTGTTGTCCGGCTGTTCCACCGGCTCATCCATTCTGAGCATGTGACATACGACTCTAATGAGTTTGGGAATGGCTTCAAAGGAGCATAGATGTGTGGCCATGTCCTCCTCTTGTTCCTCCTCCTCTTCGTCAGAGTGCTCATCTTCTGACACCTCTGGCGAGTCATGTGAAATAGGTTCGCCCCTGGGGTGCTTAGGATGGAGGGTGTTGCTGGGTGACCTGGGTCTTTTATTTGCTCCCAGGGAGTTGATTCTATCCAGGAGTTTTGGGAATAACGACGCCTTCGGAAGCAGTGGATACGTTATCGTTTAGGGGATTTTCGTCTGTGGAGGCCGAGTTGTGGGTGAACTCCCTAGCCTCAGAATCCACCATGCATAGAGAGCATAGTTCTTCCTGGTCCGAGGTGAGTAAGATGTTGGGGCACTTTCTGCACAATCATCTTACGGTGGACATGGTTCTGAAAGACATAATGTTATTGGACTTGTTCAGGGGATGTGTGGCTAAAAGTCATAATCAACTGATGAAATACAGAAAAACCTGACTTTGTTCCCCTTGGAGAGCCCTTTAAGAACACTGAGGGTTAAATCCACCTTAGTTCTTTAAATACCAGCCCATTATTACTTTATGGAGTAAGCAGGCGAAAAGACAGGCAAAACTCTCATAAAATGCGGGTATCTGGCCTTTAATATTGTCCACTGGTTAACCTGTGGGTCTTTTGCCTTTAAAATTGGTTTTGTACTGTGCAGTCAACAGTAGGTGTCACTGTGCCTTTAAGAGGATAGTGGCCACGTTGCGGGTGCCATTTTGAAATGGGGAGATGGTGCCACCATTTTGAGAAGGTCTTCCTTCCCTAGAGCTCCCTCGGGAAGTTGTGAGATTTCGAGAATAAATCTCGCGATGTTTCCTGGCAAGATGGTGATGGGGAAGGCAGGGGAACTCGGGAGACGCATCAGGGAGCTTCTAAGGCATTACCAGGGGCTTTGAGAATGCAGACCCCGCAGTTGGAGCATGAGGAGATCCAGAGGGCTCCTCTGAACCTCAGGTGAGCTTTCCTCGCATTTTTGCCAAAAACGGCTGTAATTCTGTTACTCAAGGGCACTTAAACGCTTTTTACACAGCTGGGAAGGCCCAAAAGGTGGTCACGGTTGAACAAGGTGAACCGAGACCCCTCGGGCAATTGGAGCACCCCCACAGCAACGCAGGCAGCCTCAATCCTTTGTCGGCTGAATGAGACAAGCCAACAAGGAAGGTGGGGGGGCTCCGGTTACTCGCTGGACAAGTGCACTACCTTCTCCTCCTCAGTTGAACAAGGTGAACTGAGGGGGAGGATTAACTGTATAGCCATGATTTGAGTCTTTTTCTGTTTAAAATAGAGTAGCTTCTTTGGGACTAGTTTAAAACACACACGAGCAAGCAACAACATCAAAACTTTGGCTACTTCTTGGCCCTGTGCCTCGGAGACTGATGTGTCTAACAGAGACTAGTTTTGTAAATTCAACTGATTTAGTGGTCCTTTTACTAAAAGGGACCTGTAAGAATAACTGTATGCCTTTACAGGCACTCTGGGATTTCAATACAGCTTTAAAAACTGAGAAATATTAAGCTTACCTTAGGGCTTGTCACAGAGCCAGATGAAAACGTGACCAGCCTGGGAAGATGCACAAAGAAAAACTGAGGATTCTGGGAACAGCAAGGATAGGAGAGGGATCGGATTTTGAAATTTTGGGATTCCTTTGTGCATCAGCCTATGAGAAGAGCGCTAACTACCAATGTGTTGAGACTCGGAGTGCTGTAAGAAGGTGCGATAGATAATAGCAGTTTAAAGGAAAAGTACATGGCAACAATTTTAAAAATACAGGCTGTGCATTATGTTTCTTTTTCTCTTCTAGTGTTTGATGTCCTGTTACCTGTGTCTGTGGCAAGGTTTTTTTTTTGTTACTTTTCCCTGCTAGTTGTATGGCCCCTGGGGGTTGCCATGGAGGCTTCTTTTATTGCCTTAAATCTGTTGGAATTTTCCCAGACAGGGAGGTAGCCAGGAAATTCAAATGTGTACTCAGTGCTGTCCACACTGCTACCCCCATGTTACCATTTTTCTACCCCATGGCATTTCATTGGTAGTGTTCACCCCCCTTCCCAAACACACTCACACACAAAACACACAAGCATTGAACCACTGATGGAAATAATATTTGTGTATTACAAATCTGGGTGGTTTGTAAAAATGGGTTTCACTGTCGGGTGTGCTATTAGTCACTCCTGGCATTTAAGGGAGATCTGCATTCATTAACACAGTATACCAGCATAAAATCCTGTTGGATATTTAATATGTTTCTGTATTATGTTCACAGCTGAATTCTTGTTTTATCTGAAATAGCACTACAATTGAAAGTTCATAAAATATTTAGTGCTGCTATGGTACTAGTACAGCTCTAAGAAGGCGATGTATTTAAAGGTTCTGTTCTCTCCAATAATGCCCCCACCCCTCCCCCGATGAAATGTCACAGTGGCATGAAGTGCCAAAGCATTGTGTTGAGGTTTGCTGATGAAATAAAATTATTGTACGCTATGATCTATATCATCTCAAGTGTGCGTGTTTTTTTAATATCATTTGTTCACTCCCCCTGTGACAACACTACAAGAAGGACAGAACACACGCCCTGTATCAACAAAAAACACATAGATATTAATAAGAGGGGTAAAATAAACTTAAATAAAAATAAACAGCTCAGAACACAGCTATCATTGGTGTTTTCCACAAAACTTTCATGTTCAGAGTAGAGAAAGAGGAAATAGACATGAGGGTGAGCAACAGCTGCGGAACCCCACAGCCTGAATGTGATAAAAATTTGTGTGGATTCCGATGTATACCACCCTCCGAAGGGCTTCCCTGCTGGACTGGCTCCAGGCACGGGCTCCTGCACTGCTGGGGCTCCTGGTAACACTTGCCAGACTGCAGAACTAAGGAACCACTCAAAACAAAGATGTAGCGGCACAAGATAACCTGGAAAGAGCTCGGAAGGAATTTGTTTGCCCCTCCAGTCCTGTCACACACCATCTCTACAGCTTATCCTCTGCAGGGTCTCCCATGCAGTCCCCCACCACTGTCACCACCATGGCAGGACCAGGGGGGAGTGGCCAAGCCCTTCCAGAACACAGCCCTTATGAAGGAGTGCCATAGTCAGTGGTGCAGGGCCTGCAAGAGACCAGGGCATCATCCTACTTTGTTCAGGGGGTTGTATGCCTTAGGTGTTCACCTATGAGAGCTGTCAGCATGCAGTGGAGCACAGCACCTGCACACGGAGGTGTACACTCACACATCAGCACTGAGGCTGGGTGCTCCCAAACCATCTGCATACCAACTGTGCTGCCATTGGAAGATGTCTGCTCCCTGCAACAAAGTGCAGGGGGGAGACATCGTCCAACACAGGAGGAGTATAAGAATGAGGAGTCATGATATGAAATTGGAAGGTAACAGGTTAAGGTGAAATGTGAGGAAGTTTTCTTCACAGAGAGAGTGGTGGACACATAAAATAGGCTGCCACAGGAGGTCGTAGGAGTGAGCACAGTGCAGGGATTTAAGCATGCCTGGGACAGGCATAAGGGAACCTTAGAGGTGGGAAGGAAGGGCAAAAAGTCAATGACCAGGTGGGGTTAGAGGCTGCAAACTAGTGTAGGGCTTATGGACAGACTGAATGGGCCTGGCGGTCCTTATCTGCCAACAATTTTCTATGTTTCCATCCAGCCTCTGCTGGTCAGCAAACAAAAAGTGGGATGCAAGATCTGCCTTCCCTGAGAGAGGAGAGCTATCCTTGCGGATGCTCAGTCTTCCATCTCCTGCCAGCCCCCGAAGGTTTTGAGTCCATTCCCGAACCAGCCTTGCTAGTGCAATGAACAGTAAGGCTATTGCTGTGAAGCCAGGCCAACTTTGTCATGCAATGTAAAGTGACTTTCCAAATGTCAGTGGGTACAGAAGGGGGTGGTACCTCATGAGGGGCTAAGGGGTTGGTACCTCAGGAAGGGCTAAGTGCAACTAGTGAAGTGTTTGTTGGATGTCTCTGTCACCTTCCCAGGGAGTAGTGCAGAGGGTGTCAGCAGTTCTCAGTACAGGGGTGTCAGATTGAGGGGGGAAGGGTGAAAAGGATGTGAACCTGTTTAAAATGGTTCTGAAATTGATCATGAAGTCATTCACCTTAGCTGCATGCAGCTGTTTAGTGCAAGCGCTACAGAGTTGCCTATATTTAGAAAGATCTATGGGGGAACCCAAGGCCTTCTGAGTAGCCCAGGCTACATTACAAACCCTGCCAAGGGCAGTAAGATCAGCCATGGTCCAGAGGAGATGGTACCCCTTCATTCTGATTCAGAAGGAGGGGAATATGTTTACCCCATCCCTGGAAAATTTGCTGGGGAACTAATGCAAAACTTCATTAATGTTTGGAGGGACTTTAGTGGGGGGCCAGTAAATACTGCAGAAGTCTGCAAGTGGAGCAGGGAGGTCTGAATTGCAAGGATAGTAGAAGACAATGGTCCAATGGAGGGGGGACTTTAGGTCAGTTATTTTTTCTCACAATAAAGGTGAGCCAGTGATCACTGAGTGTATACCCAGGAGGGCACCTGCTCTAATAATCTGATGAGTGCAGGGGTGAAGGATCCACTCAATGATGGACAGATTTGGAGCCCTATGGTTTAAGTAGATGGCTTCATCTATGAGCTGTGTGATGTGCAGGGCATATAATTCCTGGAGGAATTTCATAGAAGAGGAGCATAGCCAGTTTGTGTGGAGGTTGCTGGAAGAACTTTCAATAAATGGAGCATTCCATACCAGGGTGTGGTAATAAAATTTGACTTGTTTTTATCCCGCCATGCTTTTTTATATAATTTTTGAGATACATTTTTTTTACACCAACTTATAAAAAGTGAGTTTCAAAGAGGCAAACCTAGATTTATTTTTGTAATAAATAAAATAAATGCACAGTGGATTACATTTCAGTCTAAGTCATTTTTAGCTTGTTGAATCTGTTGTTCTGTAGTCCAGTTAAGAACCCAAAATGGGTTCCCCTGATAACTTTGCTGCAAAGAGCCAGTTTATGACACTTCCTAGAATGAGGGAACAGAGAGAGGATGTGTTAATTTGAGTTAGGGACTGGGATGACAGTGTTTCAATTTTTTTGGTCATTTTACATATTGGATGTACTTGAAAGGACAAATAAGTCTGCTGTTTGATGAAGTGACTAAGCCTGCTCAGGTGAGAACAGATCTGAGGGGTCTGCATTAGTCAATGCGAGATTGTAAACATGTGCGCGAGCAGAACTGTGACTCACGGCTTTCACATAGACAAAGCAGAGTGTGCTTATTGTTTCAACCAGCTGGTTATAGCAGCGAATAATAAATGACTTTAAGATTTTATAGTTCTTCCCATTTGTTTGCCCTCCTTTAGAGCCACATGTGATTTTTTTTTTTTAGCCCAAGTATCCATATTGAGTCAGACATGTCTGGGTAATGGATACTTTCCCCCAGACGGTAATAATGGATAATTTACTGGGATTATCATTTGTATATCTTTTTTTCCCCTCAAGATGAAATTTGCCATAATCCAAGGGATTCAAAAGACAATATGGATTTTAACTGGGCATCTTTAAGTCCAACATCTGACCTAGAATCCCAGTATGGCCTCTAGATGAGTCTGTCCACCAAAGGGATCAGATACAGGTACAGCAGGAATGACTGCCTTTGAACACTTTACCCCTCATAAGTGGTCACTGGAAAGAATTCTGTGCACAGTGGTTAAACTGGAAATATTTAGGTGAGGGAGCTCTGACCTCTGGAGTTGTAGGTGGTGGAATTGTCACCTCTAGGTGATGAAACTTATTTATAGTACTTAGCAAAGATGACAGAGGTGCAGGAACTATCATGCAACTGTGTAAGGGACATGGTAACTGAGTTCCTATGCAGCTCTTTTTAACACATCAGTATTATTTTCAGAATGACACCCAGGTCCTGGAGCAGCACATTACATCAGAGTTTGCCAAACTGTACCAGTTCCTCCGTGAAAAGGAAAAACGACTGATCCAGCAGCTCAAAGAAGAAGAAACTGAGATTCTTAATGAGGTGGAGGAAAGCCTAAGGAACATACAAGAGGAGACCAATGTCATTCAGAAGGCAATATCTGATATCCAGACACGGCTGGGTCAACAGGGATTGGGCAAGTTTGCTCTACTTAAGGTTAGAAAACTAAAAAATACCCCATTTACTTTACTGTAGTAAGACGTCATAACTACTGAAATGTAGTAGAAAGTAGTAAACCTTATTGGCAGTATAGCCTAGAGGTTAGAGTAACGAGCTGTGAATGAGCTTGGTACATCCAGCAGACCAGACCTTGGTTTGATTCTCACAACCTCCACTTGCATACTGTGCGACTCTCAGCAAGTCACTTAACCGCCCAGTGCTCCTGGGCTTACCTGGTTACCAAAGACTAAATTAAAAAAAATATATATATATATTTATATATATACATATATATACGTCTGTGTATATACATATATATATATATATATATATATATATATATACACACACACGCACACACACGTAGCTCAATTACAGCAAGCTCATCTTCAAGGAGATCCTTAGAGCGCCTTACATATGCTACAGCATACAAATACATATTACTACATTTTAAGTGACGATATACAACAACAAATTCTCTAGACAAGAGATACACATACATATTACAAATAAAAGAAAAAACTCATATACAAACATGTTATAAAATAATGCAATATACAAGATATTGCACAGGGGAGTGCTACCCAAGAAAAGCAAGGCGTAGCGTTAGATGGCAGATTTATTAGTGCATCAACCAGTTCACCTGTCATACTGGTGAACTGGATTTTCTGATGCTCGGCGAGATAGCGACATAGTGGTGTTAAGCGCACTTACACACCTCCAATGTGAGTGACTATACTAAGTATAGTGGGTGCAGGGGCAAAGCCCATCTCAGTATGGGGTGTGAGGCACAGTCCCCTGCAAACAGCCCATATATGTCTCAGGGCATTCAATGCAGTGGGGGTTGGGTGGCACAATGGCCGGGTGTGATGTTCACTGTCAGCATTGTGCTGCGATCCTAATGCTGGTCGACCTTTTTCTTGTTGCTTCAACATGGGCGAACAGAAAATGAAGACATTTGCTCTTCAGTAGAAAGACCAACTCATATCCAAATATAATTTTTTTTGTAATATAATTTTTTTTTGAAAACTTAAAAAGATT
Source organism: Neoceratodus forsteri (assembly GCA_016271365.2). Taxonomy (NCBI): domain Eukaryota; kingdom Metazoa; phylum Chordata; order Ceratodontiformes; family Ceratodontidae; genus Neoceratodus; species Neoceratodus forsteri. Next base: position 330,515,027 of record JADMNL010000026.1, on the reverse strand, counting down.
ACAAAGGAGCAAAAAGGGGGAAAACATATGATGTGAATGAATAAATTCATAAATGTTAAGCCTTAAAATTAAATTCTTCTGCTATGAGTATTAATTCATACCACGTTGCATGTTTTGTTTCTTTTGCTACTTTGCATGTTTAAGGTTTTCAATAAAAATTATATTGCAAAAAAGGACTGTTTCAGTCCCTATGGAGAACTGAAATAAATGATTGGAAAGACACCCCCATCACAAGACTGTTGTTTATTAACCTTCTTAGCTGTGATGGTTTTTATGTAGAGCTTGACATAGATTTCGGGGAAAGTGTCAAAACTGGTACTTGTAATTCCAAGAGGGTGTCCTTTTGGTATTTATCAGGGTCAGCAAAAGTGTTGTCAATGGTGACCCGGTCAGTTATTTCTGTATCACCCTATAAGAGTGTCTAGTAGTTCAGTTTTTCTTGTCATTTACACACTTTCGAAAAGGCTTTAGGGTTTTTGAAACTCGGTTTGGTGTCATTTCAGGAATTGGGTTTATGCTTCCCAAATTTCTTTTTTTTACATTTGTTTCTAATGGTCCTGTATCTGCGCCAGTCACCATCAGGCTTTAGAGTTTTGTGCAGCTTCCAGTCCTGATCCCACTCCTTGACTTCAGTCATTACATGTTTCCCCATTTATTGTTGGCCAAACAAGGGCTTGAGCAGTGGGAGATTCAGTAGTCTGCAATGCATGTTAGAGATTTTTTCAGCTCTGAACTTTTGTTTGTTGGTCCTGCTATCCTCCTGCTGTCCTCCCAGGGGTACGCACAGTCCTTTGTGATTGTACTTCAGCTTGGAAGGACAACAAGACCAGCAAACAAAAGATCAGAGCTTATAAAAATTCTTGACATGTGCCTTAGACCATTGAATCTCCCACTGCTGCACCCCTGCTCTGATGTCAGCTGCAGGTGATTGTGGGATTTCTGGTTACAGCAAATGTCAACTTGGCAGTCAGTAGATTCAGCCTGATATAATCCAGTATACAGCAGTAAACAGTAAGTAAAAAAAAAAAGGTTTTTGCACACAAAGTGCAAATTGGGACCATCCCCTCACTTCTGCAATTAACATTCCGATTTTGAAATTTTGTAATTCTACTTCCGATGGAATTCTGTGGAATTCGGTGACATTTTTGAAATTCCACAGAATTCTAACAGAAGAAGAATTTGAAAATTGCGAACATATTTACTACAACTATACATACAGTATGATCAGAAAATGTTAATTATGAACAATTACATAAAAAAATGCCTGTTGCTGTTGCTCTTTCCCTTGCTCTGTCGCATTCTGAGCAGTTGTTTTCCTGTCTGGGGAAATATAAAAACTACCTAAGGACCCCATCATAGCTAAAAAAAACACTTGTTAAAGTCTCTCACCCACTCACTTATCCATACAAGGGGGTGGTTCTAAAGATTACAAGTGACCCCCTTCTCCCAGGTGGTAGCAGCAGCAGAGCCTCCAGTCCACAACTGGGCATTTGTGTGATGCTGAGGACATGGTAATCCTGAAAGAAAAAGCCCAAATTATGCCAAAATAAGAACATTTAAAAGGCTTCAGTTAAACTCTTTTTTAGCTTCCTTATGCTCTTTGTAGGCCGCCTCCCCTTTTTCATTCAATAAATACCAAAAGTAATTGGGCTGGATTTTCGTACGCATGTCAGGTACTTGCGATATTCCCAGTGCTAATGCCAATACCTCAGTCCACCTTTAATGTGCTCCACATATCGTATGCATCTGCCATGACTTGGGGTGAAATGGAAACACCATAATGACATGTGCAGCAGTATTTGATGCATGCATCATGATTTTACCATAAACAGCTCAGAACGGCCATAAATGTGGCCCAGCATATGAAAACAGTGTTGAAATGTTGTGCCACGTTTATGATGCTGCAGGTGCAGCCCAAAATCAGGACCTGCACTTGTGGCACTGCAGTTTAAAATCCAGCTCATAATAATATTTATTATCTAAACAGTCCCAAAATCATGGACTCCATGAAGTCCACTAACAGGTTGCTTCCCAATCTTTAATTCTGTTCTTCTGAAGTATAATATATTTTTTTCTGAAAGACAGTTACTAAAAGTGTTTTCTTCTCTTTTCATACAGGGTTCAAAAGGCCTCATTAAAAAGTAGGTATACATCTCAGAGTGACAACCTATTTTGTTAAAGTGACATTTGCTCAAAAAACAATATTAAAATGCTGGTGTGTGTGCACCTAGGAGCTGTATAGTAACACAAGGGGATGGTGATTCCGAAGGTCGTCTTATGTCTCATCGCCAGAGACTGGGGGTGTTCCGAGGCCCTCTGCAGTATCATGTTTGGAAGGAAATGAAATCCATCATCAGTCCAGGTATAACAAATTAATCCTTTCCACGGTCATGAGTGCCAAATATATATTGCATTTTATGAAGTGTTTCTTGGTACGTAATAAATTTATTTACTTATTTTATTTTTAAATTTTGACCAGGAAAGACATTGAGCTACAGCTCACTTCCAGGTGCCCCTTGGGAACACAGTGAGGTTAATTGAGTGACTCAGGGTCACACAGTATGCAAGTGGGGGTTGTGGTATTCAAGCCCAGATCTGTTTGATTTCCAGGCTCACAGCTTCAAGCCCTAACCTCTAGGATATACTGCCTCCCCTAATAAATAGCAGGATCCCACAGAAAATGAGATGATGCATATCACCTGGGCTGTCCTGTGATCATAATTAAATAAAATTGTGTGATTAGGGCTTGTTGATTGTGAAAGGTCACCCAATATAACCTGTGAACCCATTTGAAATGGCTGTGTTGTGAGAGGTCGTGGAGTCAAGGATCGCTGGGAAGAGCTTGGAAGCCAGGATTGCAGGAACCTGTTACAGGTTCCTGCTGGTGAGTGAGTGTGTGACTCTGGAGGGTGAGTGGTGCCTGAACTTGCGGCGTAGGAAAGTTATGTACTGTGTACTGCGATATTCTGAATGGAGCTCTATTTTGGATGTTGATGCACCGATATGGTGTTGCCCCCAGTGATTTTGTTCATTTGATTCTTTTTGGGAGTCTGGTCGCGGCGTGATGACAAAAGGAGGATCTATAGTTTGCTGCTGAATAAGGTTGTGCAGCTAGAGACTGGACAAGCACTCTGTTGTTGGCTGCTCCCTTGGAAGTGTCAAGTTGCAGGATTGAAGGACTTAAGGAACTAGCCTGGTTATTCCTGGGGTGGGTGCGGGGTGCTGCTGTTTGTACCTGGGGGCTGGGAGCATTTGCCGGAGGTTGATGTTTCTTGGGGCTCCGGGGGATGCTGGAATAACCTGGCAGAGGCCGGGCTATGTCTGGCATCCCATATAGGGAAGACAGCATTTATCTCCGCACCCTCCTACGGTCTAACTAGTTTTCACTAGGTGAAGAGTGCTTCCTCCCTGGCGGTTCACGCCAGGCATATGAAGATACTGACTCCGTAACAGTACAAACTTTATTATATGGGGCTTATGATCAGACTTTATTAAGCTTACGGACTTTTTAGGCAGGGTTTAAAATGTGTTTATATGTGGATTTTATGGTTATATATAGTGAGAGTGTTAATATTTCTGGGTAGAGGAGTTTTTTATCTCTTTTGTTTTGTTTATTTTATTTTACTTTGTTTATTATTTTATTTTACTTATAAGTATATGATTTTGTATGGGTCTTGATTTGATTATATGATTTTATTTTATTCTATTGTAATTTAAGATAGGTTGTTTTGCCGTCAATAATGTGTTTGATGGGGCTTACGACGGTCAGGTGCTATTCTCCCGCTCTGCTCCGGGACCTCCGTCCCTTTTATTGTCCTCGATTACACGATATTGCCTTTAACAACTGCTGGAGAGCTGGGATATTGAGAAGACATTTAGGGAATCGATGGATTGGGCAGAGTGGGAGAATGGAGACGGGTGGGCGGATAGGGATAGTTGGGACAAGGAGACACCCTGGGGTGAAATGGAGTCAGGAGAGAGGGGTTCTCCTTGCCTGATTTCCATACCCAAGGGCTCCACAGATTGTGGGCAGGTACTGCGATCCTCTCCGAAAACTCATCCAACTCGAATGGTGTTATGTAATGCCAGGTCGATTAGGAACAAGACTGCTATTATTGCAGATCTTGTTGCAACATCTGACCTGGCGTGTATTACCGAAACTTGGCTGGATGAAAATGCAGGTCCTATTTTAGACTCTGCTGCTCCAGCTGGGTTCTCGGTAATGCACCGTCTGAGATTGGATCGTAGGGGTGGGGGAGTGGCCATCTTTTTTTAGATCAGAGCTGAGTCTTGTGGAGGTGCCAGTGGGTAACACCAGATCCTTTGAGTGTATCCTGGCAGCAGGTGCAGAGCTCAGGATTCTCCTCATTTACCATCCACCCAGTGATGGTGGTGAATTCCTGAAGGAGTTCGCAGACTTCATCGTTGACATGGCACTGGAGTTGCCTAGATGGTTAATTCTGGGTGACTTCAATGCCTGGGTCGACGATGAACTCGCACTGTGAAAGAACTTCCTCCAACTTATGTCTATGTTGGGCTCTGTCGAGGTAGTTACCTCTGCTACCCATATAGGTGGACACTCATTGGACCTGGTGTTCCTAATGGATTTGGATGTCTCGCATTTGGAGGTGGAACCAAATGCGTGGACAGACCATCACACCATAAGATTCAGTTTTGGGGCACCCCTAATAGGCCTATCCCTACGGAGATGGTCCAGTATCACCTTTAAGGAGTAAATCCAGAGGGCCTAATGGCGGTACTGGACCTATCAGGTATTCGGACGAGCATGGGTCCAGGGATTATGGATGTGCCTATAATAAGGCGGTGACCGGGGCCTGGATCAGTGCTCCTATTGCATTCGCCCACTCACTCCAGCGCCCAAAGACTCCCTGGTTTGATGAGTCTTTGAAGGAGCTGAGAGAGAGGGCGAAGGCTAGAGAGAGCATGGCGGAACCGGCCTGTATGCCGACAAACTTAGATTGATGGATCATTATGTTATCTATCAATCGGCAATATCCCGTAAGAAGTCAGAATTCCTGTCCAGGAGATTGCTGCTCGCGAGAAACCGAACCGGCTCAACTCTTTCGGACTGTTGACAGATTGTGCAATCCACTCTGTCTACAGTCTGGAAGAAATTTTCTAAATAAAGTGTGATGAGCTTGCTTCGATTTTCTCTGATAAAATTGCGGCATTAGGGCGGATCTCAGCCAGGTTCAATCTACAAGGGCTTGCAGTGGTCGGCGAGGGAAGCAAACACCTGTGTCACCTGGTCTGACTTTGGTAGGCGGAATTCATGGACATTATGAGGATTGTCCAGACTGTACGTCCAACCAGCTGTAGTTTGATCGGCCCTCGCCACTTTTATTAGGTTGCGAGATATTATCTGTCCGATCATTGCTGAAATCGTCCGGAAATCTTTGAAGCAGGGATCTTTCCTGAACCCCTAAAGGAGGCGGTCGTTCGACCACTCCTAAAAAAACCTTCACTGAATCCGGACTGTCCAGCTAACTACAGACCTATCTCTAACCTCCCCTTCTTGGGTAAGGTTATTGAAAAGGTGGTTGCACTGCAACTGGACGACCATCTTATAAATCATAATGTCTATGATACTCTTCTATCAGGATTTAGGAAAAGACATAGTACTGAGACTGCTCTTGTCCGGGTTCTAAATGATCTCCTGATAGCGAGGGATCAAAAGGCTTGTACTATTCTAGTCCTTCTTGATCTCTCTGCAGCTTTTGACACTGTGGACCATGGTGTGCTTCTGGAACGCCTGCAGTTCCATTGTGGACTGTCTAGTACGGTCCTACAGTGGTTTCAATCTTTTCTCACAGGGCGGAGACATAGGGTTATCACTGGAATTTATTCCTCTGATGCCGTCTCCTTGCCTTGTGGGGTTCCGCAGGGTTCCATTTTGGCACCCATGTTGTTCGCTGTCTATATGCTGCCATTGGGAGACATTATTAGGCAATATGGCTTGGGTTTTCACTGCTATGCAGATGACACCCAGCTATATTTGTCCTTTAGCCCCGGGCAAGAAGATGCAGTCTCTAAACTTAACAACTGTCTATCCGAGATCAGTGATTGGATGAGTGCCAGCTGGCTAAGGTTAAACCCGGATAAGACTGAGGTGTTGGTAGTGGACCCAGGTCATCGTGAAGGCGGGTTGTAGGGCTGGTCTTCCCTCGGCATATGGATCGATGGGGCCCAGCTCTTGACCTCAGACAGGTGCGTAACCTGGGGCGTTATTATTGACGACAGTTTGACGCTGAAATTTCAGGTGTCATCTGCCGTCAAATCCTCTTTACCATCTGAGGAATATCGCTCGGTGAAATACCTTGTTCCTCCGGCTGACCTTCCGACATTAGTCCATGCCTTTGTTACTTCTTGACTACTGCAATGCCCTGTACCTAGGGATGCCGGGGTTGATATCCGCCGCTTGCAGCTGGTGCAGAACGCTGCAGCCAGGCTTTGAGGGGACATCAATGAGGAATCATATTACGCCTGTGCTGCGAACTGCACTGGCTGCGGTTCAGTGGCGGATCACCTTTAAGGTCGGTTTACTGACCTATAAAGCCCTACCGAACAGGGACCGCGATATCTGCAAGATCTGCTTGTTCCTAACTCCCTCCACTCACTCCGATCCACCGACGTAGGATTGCTAGAGGTTCCCAGGGTTCGCTTAAAACATCTTAAGGAACGAGCGCTTTATGCTGCCCCTACCCTGTGAAATTCTCTACCTCATCGGATAAAGCTGCCTGACCGTTGAAAGCTTTAAATCAGAACTGAAAACCTATTTATTTCAAAAGGCTTATGGGGAGTAGTTATTGCACTGCATTGAAATTATTTTTATTGTTGTTTGTTATGCTGTATGCATGTTTTATATGTATTTAATTATTGTAAAGCGCTTTGATTTTGAAAAGCGCTTAAAATAAACTTTTACTTACTTTACTTTACTTACTTAAAATCCCTTTCCCTTGCGTATAAAATCCCACATGTATTTCATAAATCCAGTCTTGTGCTATCAATTGGTCCAGGAGTTGAGTGGAGGGTTTATGTATGTTGCTATCTGTGAGGGGGATTGAAGAGGCAGAGGTGGTTACAGCTAGATGCCAGGGATGTTTGGACAGGAGCACTTGCCTTCACATATAATTCTTTAACTTTAAAGGCAATTGTACATGTTAAACATGTGTAGAACTGCATGTAAAGGTAAGCACATCTCCCGATTATGCTGGCACTCTACAAATAGCACTGCAACCCCATTCCATACTTTGTGTCATCAAAGCGTCTCATCCATCCTTCAGATGAGACATTAACTGAGGTCCCTTCTGCCCATCTCTGGTCACCGTCTAGGTGGAAGTAAAAGATCCCATGGCACTTATCGACAAAGAGCTGGGAAATTTTTTATTGCAACTTCAAATTATATAATAACAAACAATGTTGATACACATCAAAGAATACAAAAATAAAAGAGAATCAAAGAAGTATTTCAGTCATACTATTCAAAAGGATTGTACAAACTGTTTAGAAAGAAAAAAAGAAAAAACTAAATGCAAAATAACATTAAATCATATCTATCCTCTCTCATAAATATTTTATAGTCTGTTACCTTAAAACTTAGAAAAAAAGATTTGGAAAATAAAACTAATCTTCAAATAGTTAATGCATGCTATCTGTACACTCCCCCCTCCCTTCCGAAGGAGTAGGGGGAAATGTTGTTTTCCAGTTTAAAGCAAATAATAACAAACAATGTTAATTTACATTCAATATTATATAAATAAAAATCAGAAGAGTACTGCAATCATATTATTCAAACCTAAATAAAATGCCAAAATATGTAAAAAAAAGGAAGAACAGCTAAATGTCAAGTAACTTATTACATCTTACTTGTCTCCATTCTTGAGTTTATAAGATAAAAAAGTATTTCAATCATATTTTTATCACATAATTTTCAAAGTCCATATGCAACACAATACAATTTTGAAACTACAGTATGTACCCTCTCCCCCACAAAAGAGCAGGGGAATTTTTTTTTCCTTTTCCTAATACCATAAATCAAAATATTTGTTACTATTTATGTTAAACCACACATATACAAATATGAAAAACATATTTTTCCTAAAAGGAGAGCACTTAGTTCCAACCCGAAGTATTACCCAGTGTCTAGCCATGTCATATGTTTCCATCACTTTTTGTAAAAGAGCAGAGGTAACCCTTCTATATCCCTTTTTTTGACTGACTTAAGAGTCATGTACCATGCAAAATAGTTGGTCAGGTGTAATATATTGTTGCTGTAGGGACCACCTACACCTTATTCGCCAGATCTGATATTTTATACAACCTAATATAATGTGCATGGTGCCCACGTCATATTTCTCTCATGACCTAGGGAAGATTCCTAATAGTAGTATGACTTTGGCAATTAATGTTAATGGTGAGGTAGCCCATCTAGTCAATACTAGGGACCAAAATTGCATGATAAAGGGACATTGGAAATATAAATGTTCCATGAAATCTATGGAGGCAGTACAAAGATTTGTACGAGGACAAACCCTCTCGTCCGTCCCTTTATGCTTGAGATTGCCTTTCACGTTAAGCTTGTCAAGTGCTCCTTACCGAATTACATCCCACATAAATGGTGGTTTACGGGGTTGTGTCGCCATTGCCTGAATCTGTTATAACTCCTGAGTTGGTCTCTTCCCAAAGTCTGGGGATAGAAGAAAGTATGTTTGTTGTTAAGTATTTGTACATTTCTCTTCTATTGTTCTGAATTACCATGGCCTTTGGAACGTTCCATAGTTTTAATTTACTGAAACAGGATTGGAAATACCCTGGCAACCCTGAGATGGGTTTCTGTTTTGGCATGACCATATCCCACTTCCAATCCAGTAACCATGGGTGTATGTGATCCATTACCCATGAACTCCAAGTGGTTTGTCTGTCTTGTATCATTGGATGAATATTTATGCATAAAAATATACAAAAGAAAAAGGTAATTGGGTTAACCATACCCAGGCCCCTTGATCTATATCTAAATAAAGAATGCCTCTTTATGGGGTTTAGGCAGCTGCCCCAAATGGCCTGGAAAAAAATGCTTAACAATGTGGTTTCTAGTGTTTTAGGTACTAGAAAAGTAGCCACTAGGTGCAGAAATATTCCTGTTAAAAAAGGTTTTACTATGCATGTCCTTTTTTTTTTTTTGGACATCTTCCATTTACTCCAGACCATAATTCAATTTCTGGCTTCTTTATCTGCACATTTTCTATGAAGAAGGATGCAATAAACTAAGTGTGATATCCTGATTACCAGTCCAATGTGTGGGTGCTTATCTACTATTTTTTATTTCGTATAGGAAAAATACATATTTTCTTGCTTCCATTAGATGTTGAAAGTCTTCTGCTACTTCTGGATAGTCTAATAAAGCTAAATTTAATTTTCAGTATCCCAGCCTTTTGGATGTATCCATACTGCATAGTTTGGCTGGCAGTATAGCCTAGAGGTTAGAGGAACGAGGTGTGAATGAACTTGGTACATCCAGCAGACTCTGAGGAAGTCATTTAACCAACCAGTGCTCCCAGGTCGCCCCTGAAAACAGGCACCTGTGCCTAGTGGGCCTTACCCGGTTACCAAAGACTAAAATAAATAAAATATGGTGATACCAAAGAGGCCATGGTCAGATGTGGCAACTGGGGTTACTGCAGGGTTTCTGTGTTGCAATGTGGGAGATATACACCAGTAGTCAATGCTAGACTTCCTGTTTCCTTGAAAAAATGTATAGGGTGCTGTATGATCTGTGCATAGAAATGCATCTTGTAACCCTGTAAGGTGTATTAATTCATTTAGAAATACTGAATCACAGTATAATTTGGCTGTTTCTGCTACTCTGTCTGACACCTCTCCGTTTATATTAAAATCTCCCCCAAAGAGAATATTTTATCTTGTGAACAGGTAGGGTTGTATCAATTATAGTAAAGAAATTCTTTCCGTTTTACTTTGTGGTGCATATAAATTAATGAGGCGAAACACTGAGGTCTGTATTCTGATATCTAATAGAAGAGCTCTACCTGGTAAAATCTCTACTATTCCAGTTACTGTAATTGAAGGACTAAAAAAAACATATACTTATACCAGAACATAGAACACCTCCCCTCCTGACCAGTAATGTGGCCCATAACCAGACCTCTGAGGCAGTCTCAAAGTCTTCTGCTGTATATAATCTTGTATCCTGAAAGAAAACAAAATCATATTTAATTCCTGTAAAGATATCAAAAGTGGCTAATCTTTTTCTTTCAGACCTTATGCTATTGACATTTAAGCTAGCTATTCTAGGGTCATACAATGCTGTTGGTAGAAGATGAATACAGTCAAGTTGGTGCTGGTTTTTGCCTTGCACTCCTCCTAATGCCTACCCTTGGCCCCATGCATTTTTTAATTTTTCCCTGTTTTTCAGAAGTGTTCGCTGTGTCTGTCTCAGAAGCTGGATCTTTCTGGGAAGAAGTCCTGGTTGCTGTGTCAGAGTCTCTGTCATCCTCTTCCATGTCATTTTGCAAGGCTTCATATCTATTGGAGAGAACTACTCCATCTGATGTGAGAGGAGTATCCCCCACCGTATTTGGGACCCCTGTTCCATTCACCACTTGGAATTCTATATCAGCTGCCACTGGCATCGGGGGAAGGGAAGGCATTACTACAGAATCTGTACTGTTTTGAATCTCTGTAGCTTTAGGGTTAGCATCCGTAGAGGGGCCAGCTGTGTGATCCATGGTGGTAGTAGTAGTGGTAGGTTTTGATGGTCTTAGGGGTAGTGGTTCTTCCCAAGTACTTGTACCCTGGGGGTGGGGCTGTTTCTGCCCTTCTTGGAGGATGTGGACCCCTACAGGACCTTGGACCAGAGGAATCCCTTGCAGCCCTTGCTGCCATTAGGATATAAAAGTTGTGCATAGCAAAGTCTGAGTCTCCGGTATTGTGTGCCGCCCATGGGCAGTCTGTGAAAGTATGACCTGGTTCATCACAAAAATTACAGTTTGGTGCATTTTCCCATTCAAAACCAGAGTGGCCTAGCTCTCCACATCGAAAATATTGTGTTTTATCACAACTGGAACTTGTGTGATGTAAGGAGCCACATTTGTGACATTTTCTGGGCTGACCAGGGTAGGATATAAATCCTTTGTCTCTCCCTAGGTAGGAACAATTGGGTAGATGTTGGTAGTCATCATTGTTTTGAAAAAGCTTTATTTCTATCCTCCAGCCACCATTCCAAAAACCTTCACTGTCCAAAACGGGTTCAGGAGACCCTTGCACATCACAGCGTTTCTCCATCCAGTATAGAATATCTGTGATGTTCACCTCCTCATTTCGAAACAGTACTGTTACTATTCGAAAGGATTGTTTAGTGAGGGGGATGACTTGAAAATGAGACCATAAGGGGTTTGTTTTCAACAAAGTATATTTGGTCCAAAATCTCTCCAAAGTATCAGGTATTTGAAAACTAATGTCAAATGTATGCTCGCCTGGAGCATGTATCAGCACGTAAACGTCAGCAGGCGTGAAGCTCAATGATTGTTTTAATAATATTCTGCCAACGTAAACATGATCTGGTAGTTTATCCATGCCTCCCAAATACTGGAGGAGGATGGCATTATACCTTTTTGCTTGTTCTACTGGCTTAGAAAATAGCCCAGCATATGAGCACTTTTGCTGTTGCTGTCAATGTGTTTGCTTAGAAGTCCCTTCTTCCTCTGGTTCTACACCCCCTCGCCTCCATAATTTTGCCTGAAGCATTCTCAGAAGTCTCTGGTTGTGCATCAAAAGATATATCCTGTGAACCCCTTGGGGAATAAGAAATTGTACCTGTGTTTGTAGCCTGAGTGTCCTGAGGATCTGTGTTCTGCTGGAGATCTCCTCCTGGTGCTTTCTTGGCCTGTTTAGTGTGAGTTTTTTCTTGAAAGCTGTGTAAATCAAATTCTTGATCCACCACCCATGTTCCTCTTGCATCTTGTTTCCACCCTGATTGCAGTAGAGCAGTTTCTGGCATCCAGGATCCATCTCCTGGTGTTTGGTGCTGCTGTTGAAGTGGTCGGACAACTTCCTTTTCCTGTGTTGCAGTCATAGCGCTCCCCGCTCCTGATCTAAAAAACCAAAACCTTGGGGAGAGATTGCTCCGATATGGGTGAGTTCCCTTCCAGTCTTTTGCATTTCTTTTCCTCTAATAATTTAGCCTTGGCTTCCGAGAAGTCTTGCTCTGCTTTCTGCATTTGCTCCATCAATAGGGTTTTTTGTTTTTTTTAGTGTTTCCTGTAGGAGTCGTTCCTCCTCCTCCTCCTCCTCCTCTTCTAGTTCCATAGCATTTTCTGTCAACTGTGTTCATGTAGCATTGGTTTGCTGAGCCTCTATTTCGGTGTCGACTGCACCTGCTGAGGTCTCTGCCATGCAACCTGTCTCCTCCATCTCAGTCTCAGTTCTGAGCTCCGCCATTGCTCTCACCTTCGGGACAGTGCCCCCTACCACAGAGTAGGGGAATTTCCCCGGTGTCATAGCCTGCATTCCCCCTGTCAATAAACTGGTCCATGTAACCCACCTCCCGGGATACCCCTCGGAACAAGCTATATTAAAGTAGTGTGCCTTTCCTGGTCAAAAATGACAAATAAATACAAGCATTTGTCAATGCCGAATGTTTTCTTGCTGGTATTGGCATTGGTACTGCCTGATTTAGAGAGATGCATAACAGGAATGGCAATGACATATTGAACTAATGCCAACCCTCACCCCCATCCCCACCCTGCAGAGACTGACAGGCATTGGGATGTGCCTTTGGGTTGTGGGCCATAACGCTCATGCTATTCCACCTCACCACACCCTGCAGACACTGACAGGTGTCACGGCGTGCCTTGGGGATCTTCGGCCCTTACGCTCACCCCTTCCATAAGGAAATAAGCTGAGATGGGTGCAATGTAGGAGAATGGAGTGGACGTTAGGGCTGAAGACCCCAAGGCACACCTCGATGCCTGTCAGTGGCTGTAGGGTGGGAGTGGGGGTGGAATGGTGTAAGCATTACGGCTGACAACCCCAAGCCACACCCCTGATGCCTGTCAGTCTGTACAGGGTGGGGCGTTATGGTTGGAAACCCAAATGCCCATGGCGTTTGTTGGAATTTCTTCACCAGATTTTCAACATGGTCTTTTTGGGACCTCCCCTCGTGCACAGTGGCACTGTGATTTCATTAATCTGTCCCAGAAGTTAATTTCACACAGCGACTGTGCCATTCTGTGCCACAGGTGTGAAAACACATTTCAGGCAGGATGCAAAAAATGACAGCTGTACTGTTCATAAGGAGGTGTGAAAAAATGGCAATGTTGGAAATTTGGAGTGAAAATATTAAAATTGGGCAATGTTATGAGCATGCGTACAAACTGCGCAATGCATGCTTGTAGTGCAGTCATTTTTTGGCGTTTTTTCAACAAGCTTGCAACATAGGCTTTTTGGGACCCCACCTCATGAACAGTGGCACTGTCATTTCATTAACTGGTCCCAAAAGGTGATTCTGTACAGCGACCGCAAAATCACCTTTCAGGACTGAGAAACAAAATTACAGCATCAGTGGTCATGAGGTGGGTCCCCAAGAACTCCATGTTGAAAATTTGGTGCCAAAACTCAAAAAAAAGACTGAGATATCAACCTAAGTTGACCCCCATTGATTGCCATTATAGGGCTTACCATGATTTTCTTCAATTTGCAGCTCACTTTTGAAGAGTGCAGATGTGTTCCAGGTCCACAGAAGATAGCAGTGCCAGACCTTGGGAGATAAGTATGGGTGAAGTGGGGTGTGCAGAGGAAGGGCACGGGTTGGGGGAAGGGGTGGGAATGACATGGAACTGTTTTCAATTTTTTCAGGTTTAAAAAAACAAATACATCGTGGGACTGTTTTCTTTTTTACAGGTGAAAGCAAAACAGACTTCGGCAGACTAGTGGGGGATCAATGCCGACCCAGGGATTGGGCACCCCGAGATTGGCTGACAAAAAGGAGCATAGGGGGCATGTCCGACACTGGATGTGGGCATCCTGATGTTGTAAAAAAAATAAGATGTACTTTGGCACACTGGGGTGGGCTCCCAGTGTGCCACAATAGTGGGTGTATGTGTGTGGGGGGTTGCTGACATGGGGGTTGGGCACCCCGATGTCAGCTTTGAGGGGAGTGTGTGGTGGGCGGCAGGAGCCACCAGTTATGCATGGCGGGGATCATTTATTTCACAGGGAAAGGCACACTTAGCAAACGAGTTGCTCTAAGTCCAGCCATGCGCATTAATGTGCACTGTAACGCACATGGCTGGAATTTGCCTGGTTGCCGGGGGGTGGGGTGGAGATCTGCCACTGCAATGACGAAACTGTCCATGACTGGAGCAGCAGATTTCTTTCAAGTCCCATGCTAACTCTGAAACTGCCATCATCGGCAGCTTCCCTGTTGATTAGTGGCCAAGGGACCAACCCCTGAAAGCGTTGTCTGGATTGGCCAAACACTGCCACACTTCTGTAATACTCTACTGTCCTCAAAATGTTTCTTGAGTGCTGCACACGCAAGCAAACATAAAAAAATGAAAAAACATTAATTCTTTGGGGTGGGGTTGTGGCTGACCATGCTGGCTTGGCTCAGTCTCGGAAGGGAAATTGTAGCCAGTGTAAATTGAATATTTAAATAAGCCATTTATTTAAAAATTCACACTTTGGCTCCTTCACCTCCTCAGGCAGGCAACTTCTTGGAATGAGATGCCCAACCCGAGGGTGTTAGCTGCTCTTTAAGGTACATGTGGTAGGGTGGGCAGAATCTCCAGATGCAACAGAGGTGCAACATAAATGCGTGTCTCATTTTAGTGGATGCACATGCTATAACCCCAGTGTACATCAGCAACCATTTCTTTTTTATTTATTTAAACATTTGGTGACTGGGAAAGGTACAGTGAGCCAAGGCTCATCTCCAGGTGCGACCCGGGGGACAGGGAACATGGGAATCACAATTTATGCAATAGGGGTGGAGATGAACAGAGTGTGATAAATCCGTTTATCTGAGTAACTGTGTACATAAATTTCATTTATGTATACAGTGCTTATGTCATCAGCCATTTATCTACACAGTGCTTATGTCATTTAGAATGTTCGGCCTCAGTAGCAGTATTAACCATATTCAAATGCGAATAACTTTAAAACGAAAAATGATAGCATGGTATTGTGAGCACAAAAGTTGTTCAGCACAGAAATATCTACAAAATGAGTGGTGTTTATTTATTGATACCTATTAGTTTTTTTAATAATTAGCAAAAACACAGCAGAAAAATCATATTTTTTTTTTCATTTTGTCCGCAATCAAATGTAAATAACTTTAAAGTGAAAAATGATAGCATGGTACTGTGAGCACAAAGTTTATTCAGCACAGAAATATCTACAAAATGAATGATGTTTCATTTATAGATACTTTATAGTTTTTTCAGAATTAGTGAAAAACAGCAGAAAATTCAGTGTTACTGCATGGCATTGTGCCTGGTGCATAGGTCAGTTCCAGGCTGTAACCTGACTGCATCGTTGGGTACGTGGGCATCCTGCCCAGAAGTGTCTCCTCCCTAACCCACCCATTTTTACTAAACTTTAAGAATCCAGGGATTCCCTGGATCCATGGCTCCGTTCACTCTTTCCCTGGTAGTCAAGTGGACATTTTCTATGAGGTGCTTTCCCAGCTGTGTTTGGCCCTGGTGGCCCAGTGGGTCAGCCATTAACCCCAGCATCTATGGGTTATTCATGGCCCGCAGGCAGAGCCCAGCCACTGGACTGCTGCATCAAGTGATAGGGCTGTGGCCCTAACACCTACTGCTTTTTATAGGCAGTGACCTGGACAGAAACAAATGGTTACTACCTAGTATGAGAAGGACACCACACCTTTTTCAGTTTCCCTGTCAGTCACTTAAATGGTGACCCTGCCCGCTTCCCCAGTTGCTTTCAGTGTGCTTTGTGAGCACTTGCGAGAGAGGCAGTGACCCTATTTGCGTAATGGGGCTTTAACATCAGTGGTGCAGTGATGATTAGCATCACCTCTAGCTACAGTGAATGAAGCTCAGAGATTGTTCGAAACCCAACTGAGTAATTAGCATATAGCTTGCATGGAATTAATCTGCAAATCATACAAGGTGCTAGGTATGAAGTGAGGCTAAAGATCAAGAACTTGTTTTGAGTTCTAATAAAAGTGCCAGTGTACTGCCTACAATTAATATTCACTTTTAAAAGCAGCCAACTATTGCCTTTTACGCCTGAGGTAATTTTTCTTACCCCTTTGGTTAATGAGGTTTTTTTTACAAGATGTTGGTAGGAGTGATATGTAGAGCAGCACTGTGCCTGGCAGCTGACATATCCTGCATTGTTGTCGCCATTACATCACCAGTACTGTGACCTAACTGATGGTGATATCACAGCTGCTCAGGGAGAGCCACTCAGTAGCTGCCAGGCCAGTCATCTGTGCTGTCACTGTCAGTGAGGTCACTGAACTGATGATGTCGTGGGAGGAATAGAACTGGATATGTCAGCTGCCAGGCAGAGTGCCGTCCATTATATTCAACATCATACTATCACATAGAACACTTTCCAATGAGTTGCAGGAAAAATAAAAAATACTTCAGAAATCAAAACGACTACTCCTTAATATTTGTAACTTTTGTCTTTCTGCTAATTTTGATTTTACTGGATCTTTAAAGTCCAAAAAGGATCTTTGTCTCCTAATCTGTGGTATTCAGTTGAAGATGATATCATGTGTTGTACTGCAAGCCTCAGACTGTGGTACCTTAATAATGCTGGAAAATGTAAAAAATCTCTCTTCTTATTTACAGTCCCAGCATCTCTGTTACTGGACCCTGAAACTGCAAACAGAAGACTTATTCTCTCTGAGGACCTGACCAGTGTGAGATACAGTGTCACACCTCAGCAGTATTCTGACAACCCAAAGAGGTTCATGTATTTCTTTGCTGTCCTGGGAGCAAAGGGAATCAGATTTGGAAGGCACTATTGGGAGGTGGTAGTAGACAACAAGACTGAGTGGTATGTGGGTGTGGTCCGAGAGTCCACCAAAAGGAAGGGATTAACCCTGCATACACCTGAGGAGGGATTCTGGACTTTATACCTCAAGAATCGTGACACATACAGGGCCATGGATTCGCCCCCTGAAAATCTCAGCCTGAGGATGAAACCCCAGAAGATTGGAGTGTACCTGGATTATGAAGGAGGACAGGTGTCCTTTTATAATGCTGGTGACATGTCACACCTCTACACCTTCACTGACACCTTCACTGACAAACTACACTTGTACTTGAACCCCTGTGATAATGAATTTGGGTCCAACCTGGAACCCCTGAAATTATTTCATTTAAAGCTCTAGCAAGATCTGACGTCTAGAGCATGAGAATTTGTTTTTGATAGATGCATCAACATTTCTATTTGACCTTACCATGCATGTTCTAATGGGAGCGGTGAGTCAACCTAGGCAGATCCAGATGTTAGAACTCTAGTTATTGAACATGTGACCCAAGTCACCACAAAACAATAGGTATTCAGGGTGAGGTATTTTTATTTACAGAAAAATCCAGATATGCTAAAAACATCAGAAACCAGTGTTTTGTGGCATGAATAATAGCTACCTTTTTTATTTCTTTATTTGTTGATCAGAAAAGAAGGAATAGACAATATTGCCTGTTTTCAGTTTCATCCTGAGAGGTTGTTGGGGGGAGGTATGAAGATGCAAACTATTGAACAATAGCGACTTGTAAGTGACTTTTTAGTGAATGGAGGAAATTTGGCTAGGACCTCAGAGAAATTCCCACTGCCAACAGGTGAAGGAGAAATCACGTTATACAGCTCGTTCTTCAAAGTTCTATGGGGGAGCCAGTTGAACCCTATGAAGGCAGCAGTATGTATTAGTTACCAGGTCATTTTAATTATTTTCTATTAAAAACACAAATACACAGTTTTATTGCCACCCTCTTCCCCAGAATTAATTCCCCCCCCGATATATTTTTAAAAGTTTTCCAAAAATTGTTTTTGGGGGAGAGACCCCCCATGTGCACCTATGTTTACAGGTGATGAAATAAGGTGCTTTTTCAGGTTCTGATAGGAAGGAAGCTGGAATGCTTACAGAACCTCGACCAAGAAAATGTTAGTGTGCCTTACCTGCTAAAACATTTTTGTACTGAAATTAAAGAGCTAGTGTACTGCACGAAACCTAATATTAGTTTTTTAAAGCAGTCAGCTATTACCTTTTATACCTGAGGTACTTTTTCTTATCCCTTTTGTTAATGAGAAGATTTTTTACCTGATAGTGGTATGTGTGATATGTGGAACAGCGCCCTGTCTGGCAGCGGACATATCCAGCATTGTTCCTCCCATTAAATCACCAGCATTGCAACCTCACTGACAGACAGTGATATCAGAGCTGCTCAGGGAGAGCCATTCAGTAGCTGCCAGCTCAGTCACCTGTGATGTCACTGTTAGTGATGTCACTGAGCTGATGATGTAGTGGGAGGAACAGAATTAGATTATATCAGCTGCAAAGCAGAGTGCTATTCATCACAACCAAGATAATACTATCAAATAGGAAACTTTTAATGAATTAAAGGAAAAAAAGAATATTTAAGAAATCAAAAAAACTACTTCTTAAAATTTGTAACTTTTGTCTTTTTGCAAATTTAGATTCTACTTGTGCTTTAAAGTTCAGAAAGGATCTTTGCCTGCTAAGTCGTGATTCTTCAGCTGGAGATGCTGTCATATGTTATCCTGCATGCCTCAAACTGTGGTACCTCAATAATTCACACTGTTCGAAAACCTGTGAAAAAATCTCTTTTCTCTTTTACTGTCCTACCTTCTCTGTTACGGGACCCTGGAACTACAGACACAAACCTTATTCTCTCAACAGACCTGACCAGCATGAGATATGGTTTCACAATTCAGCAGTATTTTGACAACCCAAAGAAGTTCATCACTGAGCTCACTGTCCTGGGATCTGAGGGATATCATGTGTTATCATGCATGCGTCAAGCTGTAATACCTCAGTAATTCATAGTGCTAGAAAACATGTAAAAAAATCAACAGCAAACATAAGACTTATTCTCTCTGAGGACCTGATCAGTGTGAGATTCAGTTTCACATCTCAGCAGTATTTTGATAGCCCCTAAAAGTTCATGTCGGGCAACCAACTGGCTCAACTCTCTTGGCAGCGATATAGCGACTGCTCCAACACTCGGCCTCTTCAAGTCCAAGCTGCGCCTCTCACTGCTTGTATTCTGCGATTGTCCATCTTAACATTACCACCGTTCCAACTGCACATGCCCCAGCACCCAGCACTTACAATCAGTCTTTGCACCCCTAGCACCTTGCATATCAAATTCCCTTGACAGGGCCCCCTGGCTGCACTGTCACCCACCCTCGTCCACCTCCCTCCCCGCATCTCCCCTCCTGCCCCTGCCCCAAACACCTCTCGTACTCTCCCTTACCCCTGCACCTCATTCCCCTCTTGATCTCCTACCCTCACTTCCCACCCCCACCCACCCACCCCTTCCCTTGTCTTGCCCATAGCTCAAGTCTCTGTACTGGAGCTGATGCTAGCCATCCAAAGGATGGCAGACAAGGATGAGGTAGTACTGGTTGGAGACTTCAATATTCCAGAAGTGGACTGGAGCATCCCAGCAGCAGTATCAACTAGGAGCAGATTTATCCTGGACTCCCTTCAGGGTGCCTTCCTCAAGCAACTGGTCATGGAACCAACTCGGCAGAAGGCAATACTGGACCTTGTGCTCACAAACAGGACAGTGTGATGGGGGTAACAGTGGGGGAGCACCTGGGTAACAGTGACCACCAGTCACTGTGGTTTGAAATCACAGAAAGAGCAGAACCAAACCACACAAAAACACGTATCCTGGATTTTAGGGGGGCAGACTTTGGGAAAATGGGAGATACTTGAAAGAGGCATTAAGGGAATGGGACAGGAATCAGGGGTTGAGGAACAGTGGGCAGTAGCTTAAAATGGGGATTATAAGAACAACGAATTATATGCATTAAGCAGGTTAGCAAGGGGAAAAGGAAGGAGACCATTATGGTTTTCAAAGAGGTTGCAAAGAAAGTGAAAGCCAAAAGATTGCATTCAGGCAATACAAAAGACACAGGCAGAAGGGATAGGGAGAAGTACCAGGAGAAGCAAAGGGAGGCAGGGAAGTCAGTAAGGGAAGCCAAAGTTCAGACAGAAGAACACATTGCAAAATCAGTGGTTAAAGGGGACAAAACCTTTTACAGGTACATAAGTGAAAAAAGAAAGACAAAGGGAGGGATAGTGAGACTGAAGGGGGAGGATGGGAGCCGCGTGGAGGATGACAACAGTAAAGCTGACATATTGAACAGGTATTTCTGCTCAGTCTTTACTGAGGAAGAGGGGGGTAATGGGTCTGAAGGGAGTACAACGGGTGAGAATGGTGCAGAAATGGACACAAGTCCCTTTACATGAGAAAGGGTCCTGAAGGAACTGGAAGTAATAAGAGTTTATAAAGCAATGGGGCCAGATGGGGTGCACCCCAGGGTCCTAAAGAACTAAGAGGTGGTGGCTGAACCTCTGGCTATCCTGTTTAGCCGATCACTGGAAACAGGGGAGGTACCCAAAGACTGGAGGACAGCAGATGTAGTCCCCTTATACAAAAGTGGGAACAAAGAGGAAGCAGGGAACTACAGACCAGTCAGCCTCACCTCGGTAGTGGGGAAGATCATGGAAGCACTACTGAAGGAGAGATTGATGGAACATCTGGTTGTCAATGGATTGCAGGACCCAAGGCAGCATGGTTTCACCAGGGGGAGGTCATGTCAGACCAACCTCGTTGAATTTTTTGACTGGGTGACTAGGTAGGTGGATCAGGGGAGGGCAGTGGACATGGCCTATCTGGACTTCAGCAAGGCCTTTGACACTGTTCCACATAGAAGACTATTACACAGACTGGGGAATATGGGTGTGGGCAGGACAGTAGTGTGGTGGGTAGGTAACTGGCTGGGTGGCAGGACACAGAGGGTGGTGGTAAATGGCTGTCACTCCACAGAGGGAAGAGTGACCAGTGGGGTACCACAGGGATCAGTACTGGGACCAGTCCTATTCAACATCTTCATCGGTGACATTGCGCAGGATCTAGAAGGCAGAATTTCACTGTTCGCTGATGACACAAAGCTGTGTAACAGTAGACACACCAGAGGGTGTACACAGAATGAGAAGTGACCTGCAGAAACTTGAAGAATGGTCAGGGGTTTGGCAGTTGAAATTCAATGCAAAGAAGTGCAAGATAATGCATATGGGGCACAAAAACCCTGGCACAATATATCAATTGGGGGGTGAGGACATAGCATGCACCAAGCAGGAAAGGGATCTTGGGGTTGTCATCTCTGATGACCTCAAGGTAGGGAAACAGTGTGACAAGGCAGCAGGTAAAGCAAATAGGATGCTGGGATGTATAGGCAGGGGCATCACCAGCAGGAAAAAGGAGGTCATAATTCCGCTATACAAGACACTAGTGAGGCCCCACTTGGAGTACAGTGTACAGTTCTGGAGACCATACCTACTTAAGGACATAGACAGGGTAGAGAAGGTTCAGAGGAGGGCAACAAAGATGGTGCATGGATTGCATCACAAGTCCTATGAAGACAGGTTGAAGGAACTGAACATGTACTCCCTGGAGGAGAGGTGGGAGAGAGGGGATATGATAGACATACAAGTATCTTACAGGGAGGAACAGGGTGCAGGAAAACACTATTTTTAAGTGAAAAAGATGTTCCAGGACTAGAGGCATGGGATGAAGTTGGAGGGAGGACAATTCAGAGGAAACATGAGAAAGAATTTCTTCACAGAACGGGTGGTGGACAAGTGGAACACCCTGCCAGAGGAAGTGGTGGGGGCTGAAACAATCACGGGATTTAAGAATGCATGGGATAGTCATAAAGGAATTCTAGAGGTCAGGGGTAAGGGGAAACAGACTTCTAGGAAAACAAACTGAACTTACTAGCTCAAATGGGCAGACTGGGTGGGCCATAGGCCCTTATCTGCCGACACTGTCTATGTATCTATGTATCTATGGTTATTACATGTCTGTAAGTCAAGAATATATGTTTGTAACTAAAAACGATGAATGCTGCACACTCTGACGTGAAACCTTTGTAAAAGAGCCTCGGCTCAAAGGTATTGTAATCCTAGACTGAAATAAATAAAAAAAAAAAATACTCGCTGTCCTGGGATCTGAGGGAATCAAGATGGGACGACACTACTGGGAGGTGGTAGTAGAGAACAAGAATGAGTGGTTAGTGGGTATGGCTCAAGAATCCATCAACAGAAAGGGAGGAAGCACTCATAAACCCAAGAGTAGATGCTGGGCTTTATATCTGGGGAACAGTAACAAATACAAGGCTTTGGACTCGCCTCCTAAAGTTCTCAACTTGATGACTAAACCCCAGAGAATTGGGGTGTACCTGGACGATGAGGTAGGGCAGGTTTCATTTTACAGTGCTGATGACATGTCCCACCTCTACACCTTCACTGACATTTTTAAGGAAAAGCTCCACTTGAATCTAATCCCTTGTGATAACGAATTTGGGTTTAATGCAGAACCACTGAAACTGTTTCATCTAATGCTCTAGCAAGACCTGATGCTTACAGGGATTATTTCAGGTGTCTGCAATCCAGTTACTAATGGCATTCAGATCTCATAAGATTCCCCTCAAATCTGAATTTTTGGGTAATCCATTGAATTAATAATGGCTGGAATGCTGGTCATTTCCAAGGGATTAATGATGATTGGGGGGATGGGTGGCCCGAGACACAGCCAAGGGCCACCACACCCAGCTAGTCATTAATCTAAGGAAATGACCGGCTTCATGGTTGTTATTGTGACAATTTTCATTTTTACTGTTTATTTTGTAAGTTTCTTAAGGTTGCAAGTGATCAGCTGAGTGTCTCTGCCGTACCGGTCATTTCTAAGAGATTTCAGACCAGCACAGCAGCCAGTCAATGAGTTACTTTAGCTCATGAATAATTAATTATACAATGGCAAGAAAAAATCCTGGACTCTGATTGGTCAGTCTTGGGCTGGCCCCATGCTGCTATCCCAGTACAACATCACGGCTCTAGTCTCAGCCTCGCTGTGAACCTGCAGATGAGCTTGAGCACTTTGACCATTTGCTTGATTATTTCATCTGCTCTTAAAAAACCAAAATATTTTTCCACACAAAAACATCTTTAAAATTATTTTTTTATTCTGGAGTACAATGAGCCATTGTATAATAGCAATAACGCCCTCCAGGGTGTGTGTCGTTTGGGATAATGTCACATCTCAGTTGTTGGATGCACTCGGCCTGCGGCCTCATGCCCAACCACCTGAGGCGTGATGTTATCCCAGCACGACACACACCCTGTCGGCCATTATTGCTTAACTAGACTTATAATCTTTGTTACTGTACATATTTGCATGAAACAGGCTCTTTGCCCCTTACACTTCGTCAGTAGTACAGTGGGTAGAGAGTTGTGCACTTGTGCCAGTGACCTAAGGTTAGGAACAAAATTAGGGAGCTGGCTGGGAAGCCCAGAGGCTGGGGAAGTACTGCCACTTGGCAGTGTGCCCAGCCCAGGGAAGGAAGATGTCCAGCTATGCTGCACTAGGGACCCCTGAGTTGGGCTGGAAGCTTGCTCCTCCAGAGGGATGCCAGTGGATGTTGTGGTCTGTAGTGGTTACCTGACATTAGGGGAGGTGGAGGGGGGAATGGGGAAACAGTGGTGCAGCCATCATATAGCCCTGTCTGCTTGCCTCCAGACTGCACCATCACCTGTCCTCCCTGCCAAATCTGTGTTGAAACTCCAGAGAGGAGAGGACGGCCCTCCCATTTCACATATTTTGACCTCGCCACAGGAGAAAATATATATGGGAATTTGCCGGCAGGTGGATCCAGGGAAGGTGGTGGCCAGTCAGAATGCAATATGGATAGGGCCGATGGCTGCCTAACACCAAAGGAAAAAAAGCTTTACTGAAAAGAAACAAAACACTTCATCTGTTCCTGTAGCCTTTCCTGCTTCCAAGTCATAAGCCTCTCCTTGTGACATTGTAATCATTTCCATGGCAACAATGTGTGATGTCACAAGCATACAGTATGACTTAGTGGCAGGTATAAGTCACTAGAACAGATAATGTTTATGGAACATGATCCTTTTTTTAATGAAGATGCCTACATTAATAAGCAATGGAGGAATTGTAAATATGAATTTTGGGGAAATTTAGTGTAAATTAGTTCTTTCTGTTTTTTGCATAATATGTTTATTGACTTTTCAGTTACATTAAAAAACACATTACATACAACAACACTGGACTCAGAACATAAGACATACATTGCATCTACTATTCACTATAATATATATTCCTCTTTTTAAAAACTGATGCACATCTTAAAAATGGACAATCATTGAGAACTACAAAATGAAATGAAATAAAAAAAAGAATTAACAACATTACAAATCATGTTAACAACAATCAATTCACTAATCCAAGCCTAAAATACTACGTCAAGTTGTAGGAAAATGTATCAATTACATACAATTTAAAGACATAGGTTCAGGGGTTCATGGTAAATCATTTATACCTATGTGATCTGTTCTCTCTTGCCCTTCTCCTGAGCTTAAACGTCCCCACTCTAACTCATTGTATTTTATGGGACCCCTGCCTTCTTTAATGTATACCTACTTGGAGGACCCCCATCTATCCTAGCAAACCTATCCTCAGCACCTCAGCCTGTCCTGGCGAGAGGGTTGCCAGAAATGGCTCCCACACTATTAGAAAACGTTCCTCCTTGTTCTTGACAATATATGTCAGTCGATCTAGAGCTAAGACCTAGATGGCCAGAGCCTTCCATTGTTGAACTGTAGGCGTTACAGCTGCCACCCAAGCATTCAAAATACAATGCCATGCTAATACCAACATTACTCTCACCCACCTGGTTTAAGGCACCCATTCCTCCAGCTCAGTGTTGTCCACTCCTAATAGTAGGCATTACCTCAACCTGCCTGCCCCAGATCCTACCAACCTCCATCCCCTCCCAGAAACTCTGCAGCTTTATACATGACCAAAAGTAATGAAAATAGGTTCAATTTTTCCTGTTATACCTTCCACATATAGGGAATACTTCAGGATAATATTTCTGTACCATACTCGGGGGGACAAGAGAAGCCTGTGGACAAACTTATAAAAGGATTCTTGGTATTTATTACATATAAGAATCCCTTTATGAAGTCTCAAGAACAGAGCCCAGTTCTGATCCAAGAATACCTTCCCCAGATCTCTTTCCCATAGTCTCCTAGTGTTAGATGTGTAATCTGGGAGGTGTTGTCTTCCAGGCGTGCTGCCCTGCTTATTAATTTCCCAGTTTCCAGCCTGGTGCTGAGGACCAGATTTTCCACACTGATCAAAGGGGAGTCCTCATGTCTACTTCTGTCTGATTTTTTTTACATAGTCCCTGGTCTGCAGAAATCAGAGCATAAGTGTCCCAGGGATCTCTCTGTCCTGCCTCAGTTCCTCAAACAAAGGAAGTTGTCCACATCTCCACAGATCCATCATGCATCTTTTGGCCCAAGTCTCCTGCAATTTGAACCATCTGTTCTCCAGGCCTGCCAAGAACCCTGGATTCCCCACAAGGGGAAGCAGTAAGGTCTCCTCCTGCCCCGCTCTCATCCACTTTAAAAAATCTGCTCCCATCCTTCTAAGACTGAAACCACCAAAGAGTCCCAGCTCCTTCTCTCTTATTTGCCTTCTGGCCTCCTATTCCAAGATAAGCCAAAAGTCTAAATGGTCCTGTCTCCTCTTCCAAGTCCACCCAACCTGCTGCTGGGGGTCTATTAACCAAGTCCCCTACAACTCTGTATTGCATGGCCATAGATAATTCTACAGATTAGGCAAATTTAACCCCCTCTTTGTCCCCATCTGCCTCTAGTCTACGCATACTCACCCTAGGTCTCTTTCCCCATCACAGAACCCTGAGAAAACCTTCTCTACTCTCTTAACGTTTCTCTTAGTTAGGCCCACATGGAGAATCTGCATTACATATAGGATCCTGGGCAAGATATTAATCTTTAGCAAGTTGATGCAACCCAACCATGATACCGGTAATTGTCTCCACCTATGCATGTTCTCCTCCGTTACTTTATACATCGGGGTATAATTAAGACGATACAATGTACCCAAGTCATATCCTACTTGAATACCTACGTATGTAAATGCCTTTGAGATTTTTTTTAGGCCACATGCCCTATCCCCATACCTTGTCTCTGCTTCTCCCCATAGCATCATTTCTGATTTACTAACATTAATTCTAGGGACATGGATATGTTGTTCATCCACACTGTCTGGCGGGTTCCTTGCTGCTTTAAATCTTGCGGAAGGTCTTCAAGCTGGCTCCTCCACCCACCCACCGGGTGGTAAAACTCTGGCTCCGCCCCATGACACCATATCTTCCTTACCTCTTGGAAGCTCAGGTTCCCTCCTTAGTGCTCTGCATGATAGACTGGATCCTAATTCTTCGGTTTGTCTGAAACTCGTTTTAAAATTTTCAAGACTTCGGTCTTCCTTTTCCCTCACGGCTGCGGTGGAAAAATCGACTCCTGGTTTTTGGCGGTGCCCTTGTGGGCAGAAGATGTCCAGGATGGACCCGCACTCCATGTGTGTTTACTGCCTCGGCCTAGAACAGGCCCACAGGCCTGCAGTCCTTACGCTGTTCTCAATAGCGTCCTGGAGGACCGCTGCCGGTTGAAAAGCTAGGGCACCCCGAGAAGCGCTACCCACTGGTAAAGTCGAAGGAGGCCAGTTGAGTGGTTACCGTGGCAGCTGGCTTGGCTGAGGAGCTTGAGCAGATGATCGCCCTCGAGGAGGAGGAGGCCCAGGCTGCATCTTCCTCCTCCTCAGTCGCGGCATTTATCCCGCTCTCTTTGGGTACCTCGTATTCTGCTTTGTTCAAGGAGCTTTGTCAATCCCTTTCCACAAAGGGAGAGGGGCCATTGGGACATTCCTCTCAGTCCAAAAAGAAGGATTCTAAGGGTAAGTCCCATCGTCGGCATTCATGGGAGCGGGAGCGGTCCCCTTCCCCGGACAGCCAACTGTCGACTTCGGTCGAGATTGTGGCTAAGGCCGCTGGCTTCACGGCGTCCCAGTCAGGCCAGCCGTCTGAGACACCCATCGACGCGGTCAAGATTTTTCTCGACCCTTTGGACGGGCTGTCGACTGGTGAAGCCGACAACCCTTCTTCGCCGTTTCCCCCAGTGGAGACCAAGGATCTGCCTGTGCCTCTGGTGCAGCAATCCCCGGTTAAGGTGCCCAAGCTGAGGGAAGAGTGGGTGTCCCCCGCTCCTTCCCAGACCCGTCCTCGGAAACACTGAGGATCTCAGTCTCGGTCTTGGACCTCTTCTTGGTCCAGCCGATCCTGCCGACATCAGCGGTCTCGGTCTCAGCACTGAGGTAAGCAGTGCCGCCGCTCATCCTCATCTTCCTCCTCGGAAGAGGAGAGGAGTCGGTGCAAATTGCGTCAACGCTATGAGGACCTGATGTGGCAGCAGTTACTTTTGTCTAGGAGCAAGTCGACACCGACGCCTTCCCCGGCCATCAAGTGGCTGTCACCCGAGTGGCCGGAAAAACCCTCGCTGCAGTCGAGATGCCCAAGCCTGGGCCAGTTGTTCGGCCAAAACCTGCTGCCCCACCGATTGTGGTGGAACCTCCGCCTCCACAACCGAAATCGGGGGCTCCGACCAAGGACTCTCAGTCGGGTCAAGGTCTGCCCCACAGGTTGTCGGTCACCCTCACTCCTGACTGTCCTCAGCAGGTGGAGGGTGGCTCAGGCCCTAGGCAGGTCTTCATGGACTCCTCGGAGTCCGACGATGACTCATCCCTGTTCTCCAGGCTGGTTGACCTGGAGTCCTCCGGGGGCCAGTCACTGGATGAAAGCCCATCGTCCTTCATGGGTTTGCTTTGGCTCATCTTGGAGTCCACCAGGATGCAACTCGAGCCCTTATCCAAACGGGCCAAGTATCCCCTGATGGAGATTCTGGACTAGGGGATTCACCCACAGAGGCCTTTCCGGTGGCTGAGGCCATCGTAGGCCCAGCCTTGGAGCTTTGGCAGTGGCCTGCTTCCTGTCCTGCACCCTCGGCCTGGATGGCCAGGAAGTATGCGGTCCCTACTGGCTCTTTGCCCGGGTTTTCGGAACATCCCTCTGCCGAGGGGTTGGTCACTGACAGCATTTTCCGGCATTCCGGGAATGCTAGGGACATGGACAAGCCCCCCGACAAGGAGTCCAAAAAGCTGGACTATGCTGGGTGCAAGGTGTATGCTGCGTCTTCCCTTGGCCTCTGCCAGGCCAGCTCGGCCGTCCTGATGGCATACTTCTCCCACGCCCTCATGGGCTCCCTGGGTGAGGTGATCCCTTATCTCCCAGCCGACCTACAGACCACGGTCCAGCAGGTTCAGGACCAGGGTAGGGCAGTGGCGAAGCAGCAGCTCCAAACAGCTCTGGACATAGGAGACTCCTGTGCCAGATCGGTTGTGGCCACGGTGGCCATGCACCACAGAACATGGCAGAGGATCTCCACCTTCACAGCGGATACTCAGCACAAATTGGCGGACGTCCCCTTCTTGGGGACCGACCTCTTCGGCTCCGGAGTGGAAGGTCACCTCCAGCGGATCGAGAAGTCCAATGCCACTCTGGACTCGGTCACCTCTGCCCAGAAGGACAAAGGCCGCCGACAGCAGCAGCACAAGTCCTTTCACCCTTCTGCATCTGCGGCACATCTGGCCCAACTGCACCAGGACCGGGGCCAGCAGGCTCATGCTTGGCATCTCAAACCCAAGCCCGCGGCTTCCTCTAGTAGGAAGCAGGGAGGTAAAAGCCCCGGAGGTCCCTCGGCCAGTCCCTCCTCCAAGCCTGCCCAGTGAAGGGTTGAGGGGTGTCGCCCCCAGCCAGCCTCATCACTCCCCCCTGGGTTTCCCCCATGGGGGGACGGCTCCGCCACTTCCTTTCTGCCTGGTCCGCTATCACCATGGACTGCTGGGTGTTGGAGGTGGTAGGAAAGGGCCTGTCTCTGGAGTTTGAGCAGGCTCCACCCTTTCGAGCCATCGCCCCTCTGGGGGCCACAGGCTCCGCAAACTCACTGTCGGCCCACCGTGCCGATTTTGCCCTGCTCCTCAAAAAAGAGGTGATCAGGAAGATGGCGGATCCCCCTCCAGACCCGGGGTTTTGTGTCCAAGTATTTTCTGGTCCCAAAACGGACGGGGGAACTGGCACCCCCATTCTCGACCTGCATGACCTGAACAGGTTCCTAAGATCCCAGACCTTCAGGATGGTCACTCTGGCTCAGATTATCCCATCTTTGGAACAAGGCATGTGGTTCTGTTCCCTGGACCTCCAGGACACATTCTTTTTGTGTCCCAATCTGTCCATTACATCAGAGATTCCTCTGCTTCAGAGAGGAGGGATCCCTCTACGAGTTCCAGGCCATGCCCTTCGGCCTTTCCCTAGCTCCCAGGGTCTTCACCAAATGCATGGCAGTGGTGACAGCATTCCTGCGGCACCAGAGGGTCCAGGTGTACCCCTATCTGGACGACTGGCTGATTGCAGCCCCCTCCAGAGCGGAGGTGGAGTGGTCCAGAGATCTGGCCCTCCAGGTTTGCTCTCAGATTGGCCTCCTCATCAACGAGGCCAAGTCAGAACTCATGCCAAAGCAGGTGATACATTTCATCGGGGCACAGCTCGACTCTCTTCAAGCCAGAGCATGGCTCCCAGCGGACAGGGCTGAGGTTCTTTCCTCCTTTGCCCAATCATTTCAGGTTGGGCAATCACGCCCTGCCCGGGACTTCCTGCACCTCCTGGGCCTCTTGGCGGCCTGTACCAGTGTGGCCCATTGGGCCCGCTGGTACATGCATCCCTTTCAATGGGGACTGGCCAGCCAGTGGTCACAGCACTTTGATCCACTGGATCAGCTAGTGACAGTGACCCACGGGATGTGGAACACTCTCCAGTGGTGGACTGTTCCAGCACATCTGCAGGAGGGCATCCCATTTGTCCACCCCGAGTTGACATTCTCTCTATCGACCGATGCCTCTCTGATGGGTTGGGGTGCCCATCTGGGGGAGCACAGAGCGCACAGCCTCTGGTCCCCTTGGGAGTCCCAATGCCACATCAACCTGCTGGAGCTTCGAGCAGTTCGTCTAGCTCTCACCACCTTCGCTCCGTTTCTATGGGGTCAAGTGGTTCAGGTCCAGACAGACAATACCACGACCATGTACTACCTAAACCGCCAGGGCGGGACGCGCTCCATGCCTTTGTGCAGGGAAGCTCTCTGCATTTGGTCTCTCGTGCGCAGCCTGGAGGTGGATCTCCTCACCATTCACGTGGCAGGAGCCTCCAACACCCTGGCCGATGCCCTTAGCTGGATAGGAGCTGCATCTCACGAGTAGTCTCTCCTGCCGGAGGTAGTACAAGATCTCTTCTCCCACTGGGGTTCGCCTCAGGCAGACCTGTTTGCCTCCAAGGAGAATGCAAAGCTGAGACTGTTTCATGCCCGGCCCCCTCAGCAGGGCTCGCTGCAGGGGGATGCCTTCTCGAGGCCATGGACCCCAGGCCTCTTCTATGTCTTTCCCCCATTTCCCTTGATCCACAAGGTGCTTCTCAAGGTGAGGAGGGACAAGGCACAGGTGAGTCTGGTAGCCCCAGACTGGTCCCGCCAGTTCTGGTATCCAGATCTCCTCAGTCTCAGCTCCAGGCTCCCGAGGCAGCTTCCAGCCCCCCCAGACCTGATCTCAGTCAATCAGGGGAAGGTATTCCATCCAGACCTTCAATTCCTGCACCTGACAGCCTGGTTTCTGAGTGGCTAGAGTTCCAGGCCTTGGGTCTTTCCGACGAGGTCCTCAACATCATTGAGGCATCCCGTAAGGAGTTGACCAGAAAATGCTATGCCGGCAAATGGAAGAGATTCTCCATTTGGTGTCAGGGCAAGGGCCTGGATCCTTCCTCCTGTTCCTTGGCAAGCATTCTGGACTACCTGTGCTCCCCTTTCTCAGCAAGGGCTTCGGTCGATGACCCTTAAGGTGCACCTGGCAGCCATCTCTGCTTACTGAGTGCAGGCCGGGAAGCAGTCGGTGGTGCAGGAGAAGCTGGTCGGGCACTTCTTCAAAGGCCTAGATCACATATCCCCTCCGGTGCGAGAACCTCCACCTCCGTGGGATCTACTGCTGGTATTGGCTAAGCTCATGGGCAGGCCATTCGAACCGATGCACAGATGTGACATCTTTCGCCTGTCATGGAAGACCGCCTTCTTGGTGGCTGTCACGTCAGCCAGAAGGATGGGAGAGCTCCAGGCACTTTCCATCGGGTCTCCCTTATCTGGTCTTCAACAGGTACAAGGTTGTCCTGAGTCCCCACCCGAAATTCCTTCCGAAGGTGGTGTCAGAGTTTCACCTTAACCAGGTGTTGACTCTGCTGGTTTTCTACCCCAATCACACCTCGGAGGCCAAATATAGGCTCCATACTTTGGACCCTAGAAGAGTGCTCGCTTATTATAAGGAGTGGACGGCTGAAGTTCAGGGGAGAGGTTCACCAGCTGTTTGTCACCTATGCTGAAGCCGCACCTGGCAGACCTGCAGCCAAGTGGATGATAGGCAGGTGGGTCACCTCCTGCGTAGAGCTCTGCTATAGGTTGGTGGGCATGGAGCCTCCCAGAGGGATAAGAGCTCATTCTACCCACCATACCACTGCATCGGTGTCTGCTTCCAGGGACATCCCTATCCAGGAAATCTGCAGGGGCTGCTACCTGGAAGTCAGCACACACCTTCATCACCCATTACCACATCGACCTTGAGTCACGCCGGGATGCTGGTTTTGGGGCCTTGGTTCTCCAGTCTTTATTCCCTAAGTAGGGGGTTGTGCCTTGCCTCCCTCCTCACGGAGAACTGCTAGGAGTCTGCCAGACAGTGTGGATGAACAACATATCCATGTCCCTAGAAATACAGGTTACTCACCTGTAACAGGAGTTGTAGGAATGGTATATGTTGTTCATCCATACGACCCACCCGACCTCCCCAGCTTCAACGCACAACCTGAGCTTCCAGCAGGCTACATCTGGCATTATGGGGCGGATCCGAGAGTTTTACCACTCAGGTGGGTAGGAGGAACCAGCTTGAAGACCTTCCAGCAAGATTTAAAGCGGCAAGGAACCTGCCAGACTGTGGATGAACAACATATACCATTCCTAGAACTCCTGTTACAGGTGAGTAACCTATATTTTGTACCCAGAGAAGGTGGCAAATCATGCTATCATCTCAAGTAATAGGGGGCTAGATCCGGCCGTTTCTCGTACATACAGTAACATATTGTCTGCATACAGGGTGACTTTATGAGCCCTACCCAATTTGCTCATCACTCCTCTTATTGCTGTATTGTCCCTGATGCCCACCGCCAAAAGCTCTATGGCCAAAGTGAACAATAATGGGGAGAGGGGTCACCCCTGCCTTGTGCCGCTATGCAATGCAAATCTCCCCATGAGTGACCCATTAACCAAGACCCAGGCATTTGACACACTATAAATCTTCTGAACCATTCCCATCGAGCCATTCCACCAGACCAAACCTTCTAAGCACTTCAAGCAGGTATTCCCACTCGAAACAATCGTATGCCTTCTCAGCATCCATGGTGAGGACAGCCTGGCAGTGTACCAGGTGAAACGTTAGTATTTTTTTAAGCCACTTTTGTACTTGTCTGCACATTTATAAACTTTGGAGTTATATTCCGTCTGTTGTCTATTTTATTGCTGTATGGGTGCTTACATATTCACCGCTCTCATTCATTAGTATAGCACCACACAAATCCTGGTGCTCCTCGATTTTCTTTCCTTAAAGTCCAAGAGGGTAGCATCTTTCAGAAAAAGAGATGTGCAAGACCAAGGGGACACAATATGAAGGCAGAGAGGGGGACGGCTCAGGAGCAACGTGAGGAAGTATTTTTTCACAGAGGGTGGTGGACACATGGAACAACCTTCCTGAGGAGGTTGTGGGGTCTAAAACTGTGGGAGAATTCAAGAATGCATGGGACAGACATAAGGCAATTTTTGTGGGGGGGGGAAGGAAAAAATAGGCTGCTGGTTAAATAGGATCTGCAGCCTATCCTGTAGGTAGGGAAATGGGCAGACTGGGTGGGCCTAGCAGTCCTTATCTGCCGTCAAAGTCTATGTTTCTATGTTTCACTACTCACCACCGACCAAGTCCACACAAAGTATCAATTCATAATACTGTTTATTCAAGGCAAAAAGGAGTACTGTTCCCTTAACGTGCAGAAGACCCAGCCAGGGAGGGGAGGCAGAATCCCACAAACTTTGACCGGTTTCGCTAAGACGTCATCACTTTCTGATGATGCCTTAGTGAAACTGGTCAAGGTTTGTGGGGGCCTGACTTCTCTCCCTGGCTGGTGCTTCTGCATGTTAGGGGAACAGTACTCCTTTTTGCCTCGAATAAACAGTATTATGAATTGATACTTTGTGTGGACTTGGTTGGTGGTGAGTAGTGTTTGACTTCTTGTGTTCATTTGGTATTTTTTGTCAGTAGCACACTCAGCTGTGGGGTGGCTGTTTTGCTAAAGGAACTTCTTGCTATCATAACCAGTCTATTCAAGATCTCAAAATTCAAACGGGTCCTCAGGGCTAATGCAATATTACCCAGAACTCAGGATGCCACTGCCTTGACCCAAACTGAACAGCCGTGCTGTTAGCATTTGTGAAACTACTTTGTACTGTGCAATTACCTGATCTTCCCACAAATGTGTTAATTATACTGTATTATATTGTGTCTTGCAATTACCTTATTTATCTGTAAATGGGTTATTTGTCTATATTATAGTGTATCATACTCATCATGTCTACCTTATGTAACTACTATTAGCCCCGTAACGAGGCTCCACCTGAGCTAACTAATCTGAACTTGTATTCTGGAACTTTGGCAAATGAGCATATTGTGCTCAAAGGTTGTTTCTGATTATCTGTAATAAACAATAAGCAATAAAACTATCTATTCTCCTGTCCTTCTAGAGCCAATGATTTTCTGTTGTCAAAAAAAATGGGCAATTCTATTTGGCAAAATTTTAAAATCCATTTTTTCTTGAAATTTGTGGTAAATCAGCATGTTTAGTACAAAAATGTGCCTCAAAATTGAGGGTTTCGCACAAAAAACAACTGGTGCAAATTGATTTTTTTTCATAAATAATTGACTCCTCAGTGCTGATTTAGAAATGGCAAATTCATTTTTTTACTGGTGTTTTTCATTGACAATGGAAAATCTTTGACCCTACCTTCCCTGTTACTATCACCCTGAGTAACCACTATACACTTCACACTGTCTCAGGTGTATTTGAAACCCCTTTTGGTTTTGGAACCCACCACCTTGGCAGGCAGACTGCTTCTGGGATCCCCCACTCTCTCTGTAAATTCAGACTTTCTTATATCCATCTTGAATGAGAGCACCAAGTTTTCCCGTCGGCGAAAATGCTGACCTCCCCCACAGTGATGGCACAATACCGACGCAGGTATTGTGCCACCTCTTGACTAGTTTTTTCTGTGGGGGGCTGCCCCCTGCACTCCCCAGACTCTAAGATTACAACTCCAGGTTGGAGCTGGTCCGGGTAGAGGGCGGAACACAGGGGGAAGGCAAAATAAGGAAAAGCGGACCATACACCTGAATGTCGCCGTAATGGTCCTTTTTCCTTGTTTTGCTGTCGGGATGTAGACGAAAAGGGGTAATAAGTTATTGAATTTCACTTCCATTAGTTTCCACTCATGCCCCCATGTGCTTGAGCTTTTACGCATGCTAAATAGTTCCTTACAGTTCCCATTGTTTATTCCTTTCAGAAACTTGAAGATCTCTATCATATCTCCCCTCTCTCATATAATCTCCATCTTTGTAAGATCTACCCTGTTGATCCGAAGTCATCTTGGGCATTCTTTCTTGTACTGTCTCTAGCCTGCCCTTATCTTTCCTGAGGTGAGGACTCTAACACTAGGGACAGTACTCTAGATGTGGCCTCACAAATCATCTGTTAATAAGTAGAAATACCTCTTCTCTTCGGTATGCCCCACGTATAGCAACACCAACACAGCAAACTACAACCCTGTCAGCAAGATTGACACTTTGCTGACAGGCTACCGTGTTGGTGTGCCTGAGACAGGGGCATACTGTCTCCCGGTCTTGCACCCCACCCTGAATCAACTCTGACTGGAATTGATATTCCTAAAGACAGGGGCCCCCGATAAAAAAGTGGACTGAGAAACACACAGGAATTATGTTAATCACAACTTGCGGTCGACATAATTCCTGTTGGCAAGATGCTGGTCAACAAGAGGGTTGTCAAACTGGCATCATACAGCCCTTTTCTGCTACTGTCAATTTCTCTTCTGCTGCATCTCAGTATCCTATTTGCCTTACCACAGGCCTTGTTGCACAGGCTTGAGTGTTTAACAGAATTCTCAAACTGTTTTAAACAGTAGATTAGTCTCCTGCTCTTCACATAAATGAAAGATTAGTTTTTGGCAGTTTTGAGAAAATGAATCCATGGTTTCTGTGGACTGCAAAACATGAATCATGGTTTATGATACCATAAATCACTAGTCCACAGAGTACATAAGTCACAAACCACTGTCAGGGTTTTGGAATGCGGTGGAATTTCTACAGGAAACAGAATTAGAAAATTCAGCAGAGCTCTACTGATAATGTTTTTTTTTTATTTGGTTTGTGGGCTTCAGACTCTGATCACTTTGTTCCTTGTTCCATAAAGTCAGCTCCACTCCCAACTGTGATATTTTTCTCCTTCTCGTGGGGATTCTGGATTGCTTGGGCCATCAGACATTTTGGGAGAGTTTTGTCTATGAGTGGATTTGTGATAATTTCTACAGTTTTGTAGATAGGAACCAGTTTGAGTCCCTTGGCAGCATTGTGGGTCAAATTGGGGTAGCCAGGTGGTCAGTGGCCACAAAAAAAAATGATTTTGCTACTAGATTTTGAAAGTTGCCAACCAACTGGCTACATGCCTGATTTCTCAGACTTTAAAAATTATAGCCACTAAATACATTGATTTGGCTTCCAGGTTTTGATAGTTTGTAGTCAAGATGACCACCAGCTCCAAACTGATTTGTTCCACCCTGCATGGCAGTCAGTTTAACTGTTCATGCCATTGCTGACTTTTTGCATTGATGTCATACTGTTGCTGAAAACAAGATCAGTATTGATCAATTTCTCAAAAGCATTTGAGCTCGTTGATCAAAATGTCTGGATACACGTGTTATTTGATTGTGGCTTAAGTCCAGCATTAGTTAGACAGGTACATGTTTTTTAATGAGCCAACCACACCCAGAGTGTTGAAACTTGTGATTCCTTTTCAGAATGGGGAGTGATTAGATGAGGATAATCCCAGGGTCATAGGCTAGCTCATTTCCATTTTGTTAAATCTTAATCAGTGGTTTAAATGCGGTTAGTGAACAAATCAAATATGTCGGCGATACCACTATTATCCTATTTATAATAACTGGTGTCCATTTTTTCCATAAACAAAGTAATTTATAATTTGCTGCTATAACCAGCTGGTTGAAACAATGAACATGCTCTGCTTTGTCTATGTGAAAGCCATAAGTTGTAGTTCTGCTTGCGCACATTTTTGCAAACTTACATTGACTAACTGCAGACCCGTAAGAACTGTTCTCACCTGAGCAGGCTTAGTCACTTCATCAAATAGCAAGCTCATTTTCCTTTCAAGTGCATTCAGTATAAAAAACGACCCAAAAAACTGAAATGCGGTCATCCCAGTCCCTAACTCAAATTAACACATTATCTCTCTGTTCCCTCATTCTAGGAAGTGTCATAAATTGGCTCTTTGCAGCAAAGTTATCATGGAAACTCATTTTGCTTTCTTAACTGGACCACAGGACAACAGATTCAACAAGCTAAAAATGACTTGGACTGTAATGTAATCTACTCTGCATTCATTTTATTTATTATAAAAATAAATCTACGTTTGCCAAATCGAAACTCATTTTTTATAAGTTGCTGTAAAAATGTATCTCACAAATTATATAAAACAAAGCATGGAGGGATAAAAAATTCAAATGTTATTATCACACTCTGGTATGGGATGCTCCATTTCATGAAAGTTCTTCCCATTGTTTTGCACCTCTTTCAAGCAACTTGTGTTTTTTTAGACCAAGTATCAATATCGAGTCAGACAGATCTGGGCAGTGGATACTTTCCCCCAGTGGTAATAATGGATAATTTACTAGGATTATAATGTGTACATGGATTCTGGAAAACTCACAGGTGCCATCTTCATTGACCTCACTAAGGCTTTTAACCTTGTGGACCATCCCCTGCTCCTCTCCACTCTCCATAAATTCCACTTCTCTACCCCTGTTGTGGACTGGTTCTGTAGCTACCTGTCAAACAAGTTGCAAGCTGCTAAATTTAACTCCTCCCTGTCCAATACATCTACTATCAACCTTGGGGTCCCCCAGGGCTCTATCTTTGGGCCCCATCTGTTCTCAATTTTTATCAACAATGCAGCTGAGGTTCTGAAATCCTGCTCAGCTATTCTCCATGTTGATGTCCTGATCATCTCTACTAGTTCTTCTAGTATTGCCAACATAAACACATCATTTACTTCAGACTTCAATAAGGTCTTAGACTGGCTACTAGATCATAAGTTTGTACTAAATGAAAAGAAAATGAAAGCCATGCTCCTAGGTTCCGCACCGAAGATTAAAGTCTATTCTAGTCTGCTGGAGGTTCTTCACCCAGGAGGATTTCCACTTGAAAATGTTACTTCCTTCAAGTACCTTGGGATCCTGCTGGACCAGTCCCTGGATTTTAATCTTCACATTCAGTCCTCGTGCAAAGCTGTAAACTCGAAACTGGGAGTAGCTTACACAGCAAGCTACATGCTTACACCCTCAGCCAAATGAACAATTGCCCAAGGTATTCTACTCCCAACCCTTACTTATGGTGCTTCTATTCTTACCTCTGCCCATAAAACCTCCCTACTAAAATGGGACATGACTTGTAACAATATATGCCGATTTTCCTCTTCATCACCTTGATTCAAACATCACAGCCTTCTTTATAAGAATCTGAATTGGCTCTCACCCTCTGCCAGTAGACAATACTACCTTGGATCACTAATAGACTCAATCATCCAGGAAAAAGAAAATCCCAGCTTGCAGCATTGCTGGTCCCTCAAGCATCCTCCCATGGCCTGCAATCAGCTGACAAATCCTTGCTCTATATTCCGAGATGTCGAACGACTAAAGGCACAGGGGTCTTCCAGTGCTCTGCTCCCAGGCTATGGAATGCTCTTCCACTCAACCTCCAGCTGTCTCAGTCTCACTTTGGATTTAAAAGTGAATATCATCATTATCTATCCTTAGCTGATTCTTGTACATGCTTTGACCCAACCTGAAACTCCAGAGACTTACCAGTAATGTCACCCCTACTCTAATCCAGCTCCAAGACTGTCTCCTCTTCCTCTCCCCATATTTTTCTCTTTGTAAATAACTTCTTGACTACTAGCTCTCTTCCTTCTTGAACCTTGTTGCTGACCATCCACTGTTGTTTTGCCAATTACCACCCCGACCTTCCTTCTGTCAGTCTTTCTTTTTATGTTTGAACATTCCTCACATTTCTCTCTATATAACCTTACTATCTTATTAACCCTTTCACTCCAATGGTCGGGTCCGTGGTTTCTGCACTTATTATATATCTTACTGCCATTATCTGTATAATGCTTACCATTTTTTTTGTTGTTTCTACCCAGTGTATTTTGTAGCACTGCTGTACTGTTCCTCTATTTGTATTATTGTACCCATGTTGCTGTTATTCAACTGTTCTCATTTTGTTGTACTCGCCTGGGTCATGCCTGAGAATAATCATTTTATGGTTGATGCACCTACCCAGATAACAAAAACTAAATAAATAAATAAATCATATTTTCCCTCAAGACAACATTTGCCATGATCCAAGGGATTCAAAAGATAATATGGATTTTAAATGGGCATCTTTAAGTCCATCATTTGACCTGGAGTCCCAGTATGGCCTCTAGATGAGTCTGTCCACCAAAGGGATCAGATACAGGTACAGCAGGAATGATTGTCTTTGAACACTGTTTACCCCTTATAAGTGGTCACTGGAAAGAATTCTGTGCACAGTGGTTAAACTGGAAATATTTAAGTGAGGAAGCTCTGACCTCTGGAGTTGTAGGTGGTGAAACTGTTACCTCTAGGTGACGAAACTCGCTTATAGTACTCAACAAATATGGCAGAGATGCAGGAACTATTATGTAGTTTTGTAAGGGGTGTGGTAACCAAGTACGTATACATCTCTTTTAACACATCAGTATTATGTTTTCCTTCCATCCTGTGTTAATTCCCTTCATATACTTAAACGTTTTGCTCATATCCCCCTTGCTTCTTCTCTGCTCAAGTGAGTACAGCTGTAAGTCAACTATTCTGGTTTCCTATGACTCTTGGTATAAACCCTGCACCATCTTTGTAGCCCTACTCTGCACTGCCTCCAGTCTGTTGATATCCTTCTTCAGGTATGGCCTTCAAAACTGGACGCAATATTCTGTGTGTGGCCTGACCAGTAATCTGTAGAGTGACATTATCACCTCTCTTTTTCTGCAGTTATATGCCTTCCAATGCATCCAAGGATGTAATTTGCTTTCTGTGCTGCCCTTTTACATTGCTTTCTCATCTTAAGGTGATCTGTAATGATTACGCCAAGATCCCTCTCCACCTGTGTTACTTCAAGCTGGTGTCCTAGTAGCATGTATCCCTTCCTGGGGTTTCTTTTACCCAGATGCATGACCTTACATTTTTTGACATTGAACTTCAATTGCCAATTTGTGGACCATCCTTCTCACCTATTCAGATCCTTTTCCATCTTCAAGACTCCCTCTTGGGTGTCCACCCAGTTGCAGAGTTTTGTATCATGTGCAGACAGGCATATTTTCCCCTCCAGCTCATCAGCGATGTCACTGATGAAAATGCTGAACAGGATGGGGCCTAATATTGACCACTGTGGCACTCCACTGGTCACCTTGCCCTCCTCTGACTGAGCTCCATTAACTAAGACCCTCTGTGTCCAGTTGATTGTCTTCTAAGTCCTGAATTCTCTAGCTTATTCATAAGCCTTCTATGGGGTACAGTATTGAAGGCCTTGCTAAAGTCTAGGTATACCACGCCCACTGCCCCTCCCTGATCCACTGTTCTGGTCACCCAGTCGAAGAA
The DNA here is from genome assembly GCA_016271365.2 of Neoceratodus forsteri. Lineage (NCBI taxonomy): Eukaryota > Metazoa > Chordata > Ceratodontiformes > Ceratodontidae > Neoceratodus > Neoceratodus forsteri. Next base: position 330,474,655 of record JADMNL010000026.1, on the reverse strand, counting down.
TTCTATCATGTTTGTTAGGCATGATTTTTCTGCCATAAATCTGTGTTGCTTGGGGTCAAGCTTTCTGGATTCTTTTAGGTTATCCACTATTCTATCTTTCAGCAGGATTTCCATAAGTTTGCCTACCACTGAGGTCAGACTGACTGGGCGATAGTTCCCATGCTCTTTCCTGCTTCCACTTTTATATAAGGGTACCACCACAGCCTTTTTGCAGTCTAGGGGTATTGTGCCACTTTCCAGTGACTTATTAAAAAGGTCAGTGAGTGGTGTTGCAATTTCTTCTTGTAACTCCTTTAGAATCCTAGGGTTGATTCCATTGTGTCCAATTGCTTTGTCTACTTTTAGTTTGCTAAGCTCTTCTAGGACTCTTTCTCTTGAGAAGTGGAAGTCATCTGCTGTTCTACTGTTGCACACTGCCTTTCCCATAGCAGGTCCGCCTTGGTCATCAATGGTGAAGACTGAGCAGAGAATTTGTTTAAACACTTCAGCCTTGTCTTCATCCTTTTCAACTATCTGTCCTTTAGTGGATTTTAGCCTGATTATCCCACCCTTCCTCTTTTTTTATTTCGCTTATGTACCTAAAAATGTATTGTCCCCCTTTGTTACTCCCTGCACTATTTTCTCCTTTGTCTGGGCTTTGGCTATCCTAATAGCCTTTCGCATTTCTCTCAGATTTGATATGTAATGCTGCCTGTCTGCTTATACTACTGGATGGCCCTTTGTGTTTTACTATTTTTGCAATTTCTTTGGAGAACCACAGCGTTTTTTTTCTTCTTTTTGACTCGATGTGCTTTGTGCACTGTTCAGTAACTTGAAGTAAAGCTGTCTTCAAGGCTTCCCAGCTTCTTGCCTTGTCCCATGAGTTGTTGATTTCCAGCAAGTTTCTTAACTGGGTTTTCATGGTGCTGAAGTCTGCTTTGCGGTAATCAAGTATTTGAGCTCTGTGTGACTTGATTCTGCTACCCTTTCCATTGTTAACCAGATTGACCTGTGGTCGCTGGTTACCAGATTTACCCCTTTGGTTACATCTGAGATTCTGGTGCTGCTTGTTAGCACCAGGTCCAAGATAGTCTGTTCTCTGGTGGGGGATGCAGCAGATGATTAAGTCCCACCCCCTTCAGGGCAAGTAGGAACTCTTTGCTTTGTTCAGATAATGCTGTGAATGAGGACCAGTCTACATCAGGTTAATTGAAATCCCCAACTAATGACAGGTCTCCCTTGTGGGCAATCAAGAAGATGTTTTCCAAGAGCTGCTTATCTATGTCAGAGTCTTGGGAGGAAGGTCTATATATGACTCCCACTTAAATGAGGACTTTGCTCCTGTTCTTAGGGTGACCCATAGAGCTTCTGGTCTTTCCTGTTTTGCTTGGACTTCTATTGCTGAGATTCCTTCTGTTACATAAAATAACACCCCTCCCCCCCAATTTTCCAATGCGATCCTTCCTAAAAAGTGTGTAACCTGGTATAGCGAGGTCCCAGGTATGGTTCCCCATAAACCAGGTTTCCATGACTGCTACTCAGTCTAATTTGGCTTCTGTCATTAAAGAGGAGAGGTCAGAGATTTTACTTCACAGATTATGTGCATTGACACACATAGCCCTCCATCCCTATTTTGTGCAGCATGGTGAAGTAGTAGAATCGTTATGCTGTGTATCAATATTGCTCCTCTTGTGCCTGTTATGCTTATCCCATTGCCTGTTATGGGAAGTGTCTTGATAAGTACTGGTTCTGAGATCAATAAAAGAGACCTGTGTTGAGCTATCTGTTGGTGGGGGAGGGGCTCCTGACATCCTTCTTGCCACAAGGTGTCCTTGCTGCTTCTCCCCACTCACTAGTTTAAATGGTCTATGTGCACGTGGAGTTTTATGATTGTTCACATTCTGGAGAATGTGCTGATAAAGCTTTCAGTTTGACTCTGATTCCTTTTTTCTTTTTAAAAAATTAAAAACAGTCTGCCCACCGTACCGGTGTTACCACACCTAAATGTATTTATTTACAATCCTTAATCAACTCCCTCTACATCTTTCCTGGACTTGGGAACATCCTCAACTCAAGGCGCTTTTACACACATGCTGCTGTGCCAAAACAAGTGTTATCTGTGTAGCGCCAATACAGCCTGTTCAGCTCCATGTCCTGATTACACGAGTGCCATTAAAGTGCACAGCGATCCTTACCAGTGCAGTCTTCCTTGCGAGATTACCTGGGGTGGGTGCAAGAGGTAGCGCGACCTGCACTAGTGGCCATCACATGAGAGCTAGAGCTAGGGTTGTAGTGCCGGAATGGACTCTTTACACTGTACTCTGTAACGGAATATTTTGGGACAAACCACCTACACCATGGAGTTCGGTTCAGGCAACCATTCATTTTTAGAACAGAACAAATGGTGTTTACACAACACTGGATAGAACGGTAAGGTCCTTCCATAATGTTTATTCCATTGCAAGACTGCCAGTGTAAAAGTGTCTTCAGTCCAGCTACTAAAAGATGCAGTGGGATGAGAGGAAACTATTGCATCATGAGTAGCTGCACTGTTTGGGTGTGTTCCTAATGTTCAGGGAGTATGCAATAAGAGTAAATGAAGGATTTGAAACAAAACAAGATTGGGTATAATTATACCATTAGCATGCATTTCAGCACCCCCACCCTTCAGAAATGGACAGGCATTGGGGTGTGTCTTTTGGTCATCACCCATAAAGCTCACGCTACTTCACCTCACCCTACCCTGCAGACACCAAGTGTTGAGGTGTGCCTTGGGGTGTTTGGGCTTTACACTCACCCCACTCCATAAGTCCAATTGTAGAACTGAACGGAAAAGTGTGACTCTTGCTGGAATTTGAACCCAGGACATCAGCAATCCATGCTTTAGCTCTTAACCAAATGAGCTATGAGAGTTAAGCAAATTAAGGCCCCTCAGTTTTCCCATGTGAATCACACGTACGTTCCTTTCTGGTGTTGCAATGAACAACCAGGAAGCCTTTTTACAGACTCAAATAACTCCTCCTCAGTCTCTCCCAAGTGCAGTATATGCCACTGTAAGGCAAATTTAGAAATCCAATTGTAGAAAAGAAAGGAAAAGTGTGACTCTCACTGGAATTTGAACCCAGGACCTCAGCACTCCATAAGGAATATGCTGAAATGGGTGCAGTGTAGGAGAATGAGGTGAACTTTGGAGCCAAAGAGTCCAAGGCACATCTTGATGCCTGTCACTGGCTGCAGAGGGTGTTGGGGGAAGAATGGTGTGAGCATTACTGTCAACAATCCCAAGTCACACCTGTGACACCTGTCAGTCCCTACAGGGTAGGGCATTATGGTCAGAAATCCTAATGCCCTAGGTGTTTCTTGGTATTTTCATGCTAAGTTTTCAACCTGGGCTTTTTGTGATCGCACCGCATGAACAGTGATACTTTCAGTTCATTAGCAGAAATGTGATTTTGCACAGCGACTGTGCCATGTGGCACCATAGGTGCAAAAACAAATTTTGGGCAGAATGTGAAAAATGACAGCTGTACTGTTCATGAGGAGGTGTAAACAATGGTAATGTTGAAAATCTGGAGTGAAAAAATGAAAAAAATGGTGACGTCACGAGAGTGTGTAGAAACAGCGCATCTCACATCCATAATACAATTATTTGGGGGAATTTTTTACATCAGATTTTCAACATAGGCATTTTGGGACCTCCAAATTTTGGGACCTCTGCTCATGAACAGAGCCACTGTGATTTTCTTAATCTGTCCTAAACGTTGATTTCGCATGGCGACCATGCCCATTGTGTGCCACAGGTGCGAAAACATCATTCAGGCAGGAAGTGAAAAATTATAACTGTTCTGTTCATAAGGCAGTGTGCAAAAATTACAAGGTTGAAAATCTTGAGTAAAGATATAAAAAATTGGCGAGGTTACAAGCATGTGTAGAAACTGCGCAATGCACCCTAGTAACGCAGACATTTTTTGGAATTTACTCACCAAATTTGCAACATGGGCTTTTTGGAACCTCTCCCGATGAACACTGTCACTGTGATTTTCTTTATCTGTCCTGAACATTGATTTCACACAGTGTCCGCGCCATTGTGCGCCAGATGTGCGAAAACACATTTTCGAGCAGGATGTGAAAAATGACAGCTGTACTGTTCATAAGGAAGTGTGGAAAAATGATGATGTTGAAAATCTGGAGTGAAAATATAAAAAATTCTCAAACTTATGAGCGTGAGTGAGAACTGCGTAATGTGCGTTCATTACACAGTCATTTTTTTAACAAAACTTGCAACATAGGCTTTTTGGGAGCCCACCTCATGAAGAGTGACACTGTTGTTTCATTACTTGATCCCAGAAGGTGATTCAGTGCAGTGACCGCAAAATCACCTTTGTGACTGAAAAACGACACGGCAGTGACTGAGTTCATGAGACAAGGTCCCAAGAACCCCATGTTGAAAATGTGGTGCCAAAATTTGCAAAAATAGCTGAGATATCCACCTAAGTTGAAACCCCCATTTATGCAATTAGACAGCTTACCGGCATTTCTTCAGTTTGCGGTCGGCTTTGAAGAGTGCAGACATGTTTCTTTTCCACTGAAGATCATTGTGCCAGGCTCCAGAAGTAAGTATGTGGTGGGGGGTGCGGGGAGGTGGGGTGCACAGATGGTGGGTGCAGGTTGGGGGAGGGAACCGGACAGCTAGGGACTGTTTTCTTTGTTTCAGGTTATAAAAAAAAAAAGAAAGAACACCATGGACCATTTTCCTTTTTTACAGGTGTAAGGAACAGTTTGGGGCTGTTGTTAGCCACACTGGGGTGGGCTCCCAGTGTGGTACACAATGGGGTGGGGCTCCACGCTCCCAGTGTGCCACACAATCTTTGGGGGGGGTTAAACATGCTGACAGTGGTTACCTGGCATCTCAGTCGGCATGTGTGTCTGTGTTAGGGGAATGATGCCGAGGGGGATTGGGCACCTCCTCAGCAGACTGGGGACAGGGCACTGAAACCAATGGGGATTGGGCCCTCCATCGGCAAGCGTGTCTGTGTTTGGGGGGGGGAATGATGCCGAGGGGGGATTGGGCTCCCCCCTTGGCAGACAAAAACAGCAAAGGGACACATATGCCGATGGGGATTGGGCTTCCCATCGGCAAACGAACTGGGGAGGGGACATGCCGTTAGGGGGATTGGGCACCCCTGAAGTCGGCTTTTGCAGGACTGTGAGAGGCAGATGGTGACAGCCACTACCATGTTTATTGAAATGTTACACCAGGCCAGGCACACCCTGCAATGAGGGGGCACTCCCTCATTGCAGCGGCAAAATTGTTTCAAGTTGGTGGTACGCTTCTGAGCTGCTGTTATAGACAGTGTGCTCATTTATTTTTTAATAATTTTTTTATTTAGTTTTTGTTGATCGGGTAAGTGCACTAGACAAATCATGCCTATTTTCAGGCACGACCCAGGGGAGGGGTCTATAGATGAATGCCAACTGACCTTGAACCAGATTAAGCTGTTGGTGGTATTTTTAGTGAATGAGGGAAATTTGGCCAGGACACTGGGGAAATTTCCCTACTCTTTTCAATAAGGTGCCCTGGGATCTTTAACATCTACCTGAACTACCACTAATCCAAGCAGATGGGACCTCGGTTTAACATCTCATGTGAAAGGCGGCACCTCAGAAGTGCAGCACCCTTCTCATGCTGCACTACAGTGTCAGTACTGGGATTTTAACAGAAGTGCCAGTTGTGGGAACTGAACCCACAGCCCTCTGATCTCCCAGCCTCAGAGGCGAGTGTGCTACCTACTGAGCCACTGACACTGCCACAGAGACAAACCCCAAAAAGCAGTGGCGGCATCGGCCACAACATAACCACACCGCCACAACCTGCTACTCCAGCAAGCTGTCACAACATGCTTCTTGCGCATGCGGGCAAGCAAACATAAAAAATATATTCTGTTGCGGTTACTTGTTGAATGTAAATACTAGTAGATTCATACTGTGGGTATATTTCGAAGGTGCTGTTGTTTCTAATGGTCAACAGTACAGCACTGTACAACAAATTTTATTTTTTTTCCTGGATGGCATGTCGTGGGAGCAGGACATTTTAAAAACTACCTCTAAAATCCCGTAGCTTCCTTCATGAATGAGAGAAAATATAAAGAAAACTGTGTAATGTATGCTTTTGCAGAGCAACATTAGTGCTGAAAAAACCCTACATAGTGACTAAACCATATTGCTGATTTAATAGAGTCACTAAGAAAGCTGTCTGTTTAAAACAAAATGTAAGATAGTTTATCTCAGTTACTAATTGTATAGAAGGTAGTTAACTACAGTGGTCTTTCATCAGTTAAGGTCACATGATTACACTGCAAGTTAAGTCGGTTTGTTTCCTTGTGCAAGAAAGTGAAACTGACACGTCCAGCACTGCCAGGGCTTCTTTCAACATGCAGTCTGTGGACTTTGTGGAGGATTTAATTTGCTCAATTTGCCTGGAAGTGTTTGACCAGCCGGTGATTCTGGAATGCGGGCACAATTTCTGCAAGTCCTGTATTGATGAGTTTTGGGACAGTAAGTGTATCCCCTGCTGCCCAGAGTGTCGAAGTACATTTCCAGGGAGAAGGTACACTGTTAATCGAGCACTGTCAAATGTAGCAGAGAAAGCTCGCAGCTCGGACCTGGAGAGGAAAGAAGATGAAGCTAACCCAAGCACAAAATGGACAAAGCCTGGTCTGAAGGCAGAGAGATCAGTCCAGCTCTGTGAGGTACATGAGGAGGGACTGAAACTGTTCTGTGAGGATTGTCAGAGCCTCATCTGTCTCATCTGTAGAGACTCACGGAAACACTCTGGCCACAGCTTCTTACCAGTTCAGGAAGCAGAGCAGCTGCAAACACATGAGGTACATTGCTTGCCTAGGCATAATGGAGTTTGCTCGTATATACTCACATTTCTAATATGTTACTTAAAAATATATACATTTTAAAGCAGCAGTGCAACACAAACAATTTTTCCAAAAAGCTAGTTTCAGCTGCAAGTAATACAAATATTAGCATGCCTGTCTAATCTACTATTCTAGGTACCTCCAATGCTGCAGGTGAGGCTTCTATTTTATTTTCTGAAGCCTAACTCTTGCCATGTCTACAGTGCCATTTATAAGCCAGATCTGCTGGACATGTTTTTTTCTTGAGGAAAAACTAAATTAAAACATTCATAAGACAGTGAAATTTTGGTGGAACTAGAAAATTGCACCACCAAGTAAATCTGGATGATGTCTGGAATCTTTTATAGAGAAAGAAGGTAGAGTCAGATTGTTTCCCCAGTTTTGCTGCACTGCTGCTTTAAGTAGGAGCTTCTGTTCTTGACAGAGAAGGATGTGGCTACGCGTCTCATTCACAGAGTACTGTACTTATAGTTGCTGCGCAGCCCCATTTGTAATTACTGAGATATTGTCAATGTCCGTGACAGCGCTGTCCTTGTCATATGGGGCCATTTACACAGCCACTTTTGTGAAGCAACAACTTTAGCACTTTTGCCCCGGTGCAAAAGTGGCTATGTAAACAATTACCTGATCACGGTAAGTTATTGGTGCCACTCCCAGGGCTGCTGCATTCCTGGGACTACAGATCAGAGGCAAAGAGAGTGCATAGGCTGTTCTGTGGACAGGCTGGGCCTCTCATTCCAACGTAGCTCTAGTACTTCCCAGGCTCGTCCTCTAACAGAGAGCCCCCCCACCCCCCTAATTACGGCTGCTCCCCAGCATGTCTTGAATCAGCACTGAGAGGGATTGTGTAAATTATTTATTTAGTTAGTTAGTTAGTTATTTATTTGTCAGTGGCTCAGCAGGTAGCACACTCGCCTCTGAGGCCGGGAGATCAGAAGGCTGTGGGTTCTAGCCCCACACCAGGCACTTGGGTTAATATCCCAATACTGACACTGCAGTGCAGCATGGGGGGGGGATGCTGCACTCCTGAGGTGCCGTCTTTCAGATGAGATGTTAAACCGCGGTCCCATCTGCTTGTTCTGGTGGTAGTTCGATCCCATGACACTAATCAAAAAAAAGATTAAGGGAATTTCCCTGGTGCCCTGGTCAAATTTCCCCCATTCACTAAAATACCACCAACAGCTTAATCTGGTTCAAAGTCAGTTGGCATTCATCTGTATCTCCCTTCCTCGGGTTGTGCCTGAAAATAGGTAGAATTTGTCTAGTGCACTTACCCAGTCAACAAAAACGAAATAAATAAAGTTGATAACTGGGAAAGGCACACAGAGCCAAGGCTCATTTCCAGGTGTGACCTGGGGCAAGGGAGAAGGACATAGCATGCAAATTAATACAATGTGGTAAATAGTAAATGTGATAAATGTAGAAGGCAGTGGACTCTGGAGGTCGGCACAATGCTGCCATGGACTGCAGCGCTACTGAAAGCAGCCGTGTAAACATGGCTAGAGCATACCTAATCAGCTACACAGAGCAGAGTGCCCCTAGGCCAAAAAAGTTTTATTTGTCCAGCTGGATTTCCTGCATATGAAGACAGATGACTGTGATTTAATGCAAAGAGTGACTTAAGATGCCATGCAAACACTCTTTTTAAAAACAAAAGAAACTTTTGGTTAGCATTTTCTTCATACTCAGGACCAGTGGAGGAAAAGTGTACAAAAAGCGGGGAGTCAGAATTGCATAGAACACCTCAGCCTGGGGCACTGTTATATTCAATGTCTGACCCTTCAGCTACAAAAGTGAGGGGTCTCCTGACCCCCCCGATCCCCTGGCTCTGCCACCTATGCTCAGGACCTATTGATATTCAGTATTTGTGATACAGCCTACCAGTAGGTGAAAAGGCTTTAAAAAGCCTACACTCCCCCAGGTGGCCACAGCTAGTCTCACAACTACACCCACTGTTGTCCCACCACTCTGTTCCGCACTCCTGGTTATGGAAAACTCATATCTAGAATCTTACCAACCTCATTCCCTGTCAAAAACCACCTTTTTAAAACTACCCCTTTAGCTGCCCCCCCCATCCTATGGTAAATAGGGGCAACTGACCCCTTTGTAAGCAATAAACCATAGCAGGGCGTGGGTTACTATTCCTGACAGAATGGTAACTCACACTCTCAAGTGGCTTACTGCATCTATAAAATGTTGCCACTATAACAAAAAAAAATGCACAGCAGTGTGGTTCCTATTCCTGAACCCACAACTTTGGAGCCTTCTTACCAATCAGCAAGCAGGATTTTGCCTACCCATTTTACTAAATATCTTAAACCCCACACCTTGACTTGGATTCATGATGAATGATGATTCTTTTTCCATAATGCTTTTTCTCCTTTGACAACTGGGGGGCTACATCAGCCCAGTCCTTGTTAACTGGAACTGCAACCCACCTCCCCAAGGACTCACTTGGACCTGAAGTTCACTGTGGATTACCCTGGTTATAGAGTCGTGGGAAGGACCCTCCCCTGAGACACACATCCAGAGCTAAACATGGCATTACGGGCAGTGGCATGGATCCAAGGCTGGCTGGCAGGGCTTCACACATTTCCAGCTGCCATTTTCGATGTTCTGCCCTTGGTCCCCTGCAACAACACAGACACTGGTGCGTACAGTGTGGAAGCATAGAAGCACTGCATCAAACTGGAGCTCCCTCATTCATGTTGCTTTGCACTACTTCCAAGTCTTTCTTCACCTAGTGGCAATCAAGGGCCGAGCTAATGAGCTTCCTCTCCCTGGGAGAAGAGAGCAGTCCATGGGATGCTCAAGCTGCCCCCCCCCCCCATTCAACCCCAAGCAATCTGAATCCATGCCTGAACGTGGGTCACCAGGGTGGTGAATGGAAGCACTGCTGAAGAACCAATGGGCTGGCATATGAGTGCTGATTCTTGATGGAAAGGGGGAACGGGGAAAGGGGAAATTGTTTGATCAGGAAAGGCCCACTAAGTCGAAGCTTGTTTCCAGGTGCGACCTGGGAGCACAAGAGAGTTAAGTGACTTGCTCATGGTCACACAGTACACAAGCGGGGCCTGTGGGATTCAAACTCAGGGCTCCAGGTTTACTGCTCAGTGTCCCTAACCACTGTGCTATACTGCCTCCTGATGGATATTTATTATGTATTATTGAATTTTGCAGCAAATCATTGTACATATTTAACCTCCGCACATGTTTATCATTGGATTGGGTGGTGGGTTAGGAAATGGGTATTTCTACAAAGATGATGTCAGTCAAGGGGAAAGGTCATAGTGCTGTGTGGAATTAACATCTGCTCTCACTGAAATTCAGCAGAGTTTCATAAATTCCCCATAATTCCAAGGAATTCCTTCTGAAGCAGAATTCTTTTTTTTTTTTTAAACTGTTTACATAAACCGTGGAATACGATTCAGCAGTTTGCTTAAACCACATTCTTTTTCCACAAACCATGGAATAATATCCCAGTGATTAATTAACATTCCACACATTACATAGAAATGCAGTTCTAAATTCCATGGAATGAAAAAAGAAATTCTGAAAAGCATTTCAGAAGCAGAAGTTAACTATTGTTCCCAGCTACTCTGTTGGTAGAATTCCACATTCCCCCAGCTCCAAAAGGTCAGGCCAGCTGCAAATAGTCATTGGCCATAATGGGGAGACCACTGGGGGAGGGGCAAAAAAAGATGGTAAGTGGGTTGTAGGGCACTAGCCCTGGACACCTGTGAAGGGCTGGTGGACTTTTATTTCTTGTTTTTTCCCCTTCCCTTTTTTAATTCCCACATTGAATACCATGAATAGTGTGCAGTAGTTATTTATTCTGAGTAATTGCTGTGCCATTATTGATCATTTTCATGTAGTGATATTCAGTGCTCTCAGAGCCCAAGTAAAACCCTTTAACTGGGCCCATAAGATAAAACTCCCTTTAATTAAAAAATAATAATTGAAATGTTTCTACTCCTCATCCTCTCCAATTAAAAAAATTATTACGTGTACAGTAGTTTTAACTTCCAGTGTTCGTCTGCTAACCATGAAAAATCCCCCTCTCACACTTACCAGGTAGTAGACCTCTGTTGCATAACCTGTCAGCAATAAAATCAAGATCTTTGCTCAACATGATACCGTGTGTGTGTGTGTGTGTGTGTGTGTGTGTACATTCTAGCAGTAGCAGAGCTAGCCACATTCTGTTGTGCAATCATCTACTGCGGCAAAACATACACTGACAGCCAAGCTGTTCATGTTGTAAGAATCCAAAGCTGCTGTAACAGCAGCATGAACAGAAATTGGTACTTTATCAGATACTATGACAAGTACTCTACTAGTGGTTCCATGTCAAGGTGTGGGAAGCAGAGATAAATTCCACTTGGCAGGAGCATGGTCAAGTGATACAAGTTCCAATATTCATGATGTAGTTAGTACAAATAGTAAACATGTCCATTAACAAACTGAATTATGACATTTAACATACGATAGTGACCAACGTTAGTAATACGGCAACTCTTTTACAATTAGGTAAATCATATACTGTACACTGTTGTTGCTGGATCAGAGCAGTTTCTTTTCCCCGCTGGTTAATTAGAAGATTGTTTACCTGATGCTAGTAGGTGTGATATGTGGAACAGCACTCTGCCTGGCAGCTAATATATCTAGCTCTGTTTCCCCCCACTACATCATCAGCATTGTGACCTCACTGACTGTGACATCACTGCTGGTTAGGAAAAGCCACTCAGTACCTGCAGGTCTGCCACCTGTGATGTCACCGTCAGTGAGATCAGAATGCTGATGATGTGTTGGAGGGAACAGAGAAAGACATGTCAGCTGCCAGGCTGAAAGCTGTTCCACACACCTAGCACAACATTGTCACATAGAAAACTTTCTAATGAACAAAAGCAAAAAGGAAAAAAATACTTCAGAAATAAAAAGCTACTACTGATTACTTCTTAAAATGTGTCTGTCCATTTTGGTTCTACTAGCCCTTTAAGGCTGTGACTGTTCTTGTGAATGAAGACTCTAAGGATTGAATTCCATATTCTGGGGGCTTTTTGAACTGCCCCAATAGTCCCTGCCCAATTAAAAAAAAAAAAAAGCACAATGCTTGTTGTATAGCATATACAAAGAAAATCAAGGAAATGACATGCCTGCAGTTCAGCCCCTATCATACATGCACGGAGTGGCCAACTCCTACCATAAGACAGCAGTTCAGCAGCAGGGCACATAACTGGAAACAACCGCAAGGCAAAAACGGTTTAATGTTTTGAAAGTAGCTTAAATTTAAGTTGTGCCATGTGCTGCATGAGTTGCATGGATATAGATACTTAAACATTGTTGACAGATATAGGCCCCCAGGCCCATCCTGTCTGCCCACTCTACCTAACTACTCTGCACTGTCCCTACTGCTTGTCTCAACCCATAGTCTGTGCCCCCAACCCCCCTCTGACTAATCACACCTGTCTGCTCCAACCCCCAAGCTGTTTACTGATTTGGACATTATCACTTATTCTGGTAGCTTTTCCACTTGTCCGCCACTCTTTCTGTGGAAAAGGGTTTCCTGACATCTCTCTCTTGAGTTTTTCCCCTGATAGTTTGAATAAATTCCCCTTGTCCCTGTTTTTGAGTTCAAGGAAAAACTTTACTTGACATTCACCCTGTTTATCCCCTGCAGGCAGTTGTGTGTTTCTATCACGCAACTTCTTTCCCTTCTTGAGGGTGTACATGCCCAAGTCCTGCAGTCACTTCTCGTACGACTTGCCTCCAAGTCCATGGACAAGACTGGTTGCCCTTAGCTGCACTGCTTCCACTGTGTCACAGTCTTTCTTCAAGTGTAGACTCCAGTACAGTACCTTGAGCAATACTCCACATGGGGTCTCACCAATGACTTGTATGGTAGGAGGATTACCTCCCGGCCCGTGCTGTTGCTCTCCCTCCCTTTGCATCCCAACATTCTGTTTGCCATTCATGCAGCTCTGTTACAGTGTACTGCAAATTTTAAGCGTTCTGGTATTATGACCATTAGGTCTTTTTCCTCCTTGGTACATTCCATCACCACCACCACCACTCCCATTTCATGCTACACTCTTGGGATTCTTTTCCCAGTGTGCATTACCTTGCATTTTTTTTGCACTGAAGCACAGCTGCCAGCTGTAGTGTAACCAATTAAACAAGAGACAATTCCCCAAATGCCTCGATGCTTCGAGCACAAGTTTTATTTATTTATTTAAATCTCAGATTACAAATACTTTTGAGCTAGGGGCAGTTCATTTACAAAGGTTCCACATCAAAAGAAAGGGTTACAATAAGGTTGGGAGGTATAGACAACATTCATGGTATCATCGGAGCACAGCAAGTCAACTGGTAACTAAGTGGGAACAGTGCTACACACTCAAGATTACAAGCAAGCATTGAATACCATAAGGTACATTTGAAGCAACATTGTTAATCAGAGGTGGGGGGGAGGAAGAGGTAGGGGAGATGAGATGGCAGAGTCCAGATAGAGAAAGAAAAGAAAATATGGCAGCCAGAGGCCTTGTCGTAAGGTGAGAGGGAGGGAAGGGAGGCTAAGGTGGGACAAGGGGTAAAAGAGGAAAAAAGGCGGATGAAGGGGAAGAAGATAAGGGAGAGTGAGGACCAGAGGGCCTGGTATAGGTCCAGGAAGGGGGGGTCAGTGGGATAAGAACAAGGAGGGGGTGAGGTATGGGAGGAGGTGTCAGGGGAAGGGGAAATTGTTCTGTCAGGAGAGGTGAAACAAAACAGGAAGACAAGTATGAGCCTCAGAGAGTGAAAAAAGTGGTATAAGGGTGTCTGCAGAAGTGAGAAACTAGGTGTAACAATCACAAGTGCTTTCGGTTAGGAGATGCTGACGAAGCATAAGTTTAAATTGGGACAGACTAGAAAGACTGCTCAGTTGGTTGCTTAGATTATTAAACCACAGGGGGGCTCTGTATTGAAAGGATCACTGGTATTGAGCAGTCTGACAGTGGGGTACTAGAAGGAGGTCAGAAACTGAGATATGTGTGTGTTGGGTCTCAGGGGATTTGTTTAACAGGCAACCAATGCTCAGGGTAGTAATCCAAGTAGAGCTTTTTTGGACAGGAGGCAGGTTTGATATTTGATCCTGTTATTTAGTTGGAGCCAGCCAGATTTAGCATATAACTCACAGGTATGAGTGAGGTGCGCAGCACCCATAACTAACCTACAGGCTTTGTTCAGGGCCACCGTGAGTCATTTAAGAGATGTGGAGGTTGCAGCACAGTATATAATTAGACCATAATCAATGATTGAGAGGACCGAGCTGTGAAGTGAAACCTTCAGGGCTTCTTGGATAAGACTTCGTCTGTGTCTGAAGAGGAGCCCAATTCTGGTATTAGCATCTCTGGCAACATTTTCAATGTGAGGCACAAAGGTAAGGTGACTATCCAGGGTTAGACCTAGGTATTTGAAAAGCTGAGTTTGTTCAAGAGCATCTCTGCAGTTGTTGGTGATAGTGAGTTGATGGGCCTTAAACTTATTTGGAGAGGATGAAAACAGCTAGACTTCAGTTTTTTTGTAGTTTAGCACCAGTCTGTGATTATTAAACCATCTCTCTGCTTCTGTGAAGCCTTGTTGAAGACTGTTTTCAAGAGTGTTGGGATCCAGGTGGCTAGTAAAGATGAAAACGTCATCTGCGTAGAGGAGGGTACACTGGTTGCAGACAGCTGGAAGGTCATTCAGGAAAATACTGAACAATAAGGGACCCAGGATTGAGCCTTGAGGTACCCCTGATCAGACAGCCCTCCGCTCCTAAACTACATTTGATATCCTCACCTTCTGCAGTCTATCACTGAGGTAGCTTCCGAACCACTTCAGGGTGTTTGGGGCAACACCAGTTTTAGAGAGTTGGCCAAGCAACAGTGTGTGATTCACCATGTCAAAGCCTTTTGTTAGGTCAACAAAGGCTGCACCTACAATCTTGCCTTGGTCGATTACCTGTTGTATGAAGCGTGTGCATTCTAATAACGTTGTGGTAGTACTGTGCCCCTTTCTAAAGCCATGTTGTTGTGGGCACTGGATGGAGTATGTGTCCAGATAAGCACCAAGCTGGTTGGTAACAATTTGCTTGAGCACCTTGGAGAGTGGAGGGAGAATGGATATAGGCCTATTTACCTTACTACCCTGTAAGGAATGATCACCGGTTTTATGCACTGGAGTTACGATGGCCGTTTTCCAGGCATCAGGAAATTGTCCCAGTGTAAGAGAAAGGTTTAGAATCTTAGTTATATTAGGAGAACTTCATCTAGGGTTAGGGTGATAAGCTTAAGGTCTAGTCCGTCACTACTGTGTCTTGCGTTTCTTAGGACCTTAGCTAGTAGTTTTCTAACCAGGTAGTACGATACCCTTTTAAAATAAAAAGGGGGGTGCTCAGGACTGTTTTCATCACTGTGGCTTACTCAGTGTTTCATTTCCAGCCATATACCCTGCTTCTGAACTGCTGTATGGCAGAAACAAACCTGCATCATTTACACACTTCAAAATAATTCCAGCTTAATGTAACCCTGGAGCCGAGTATGTATTGGCTACTTACCCCTGCCTGGGTAATCGCAAACCAGGTTGAAGGGTCTGGGTTCCTATTTTAGATTTTAAAACTGGTTCTTTCCCAAGATAACATTTTTGTGCAGTGGTTTCTCCTAGAGTATACTTTTTAATGGGTCTGATAAAACCTGGTATAACCTCCCGGGATGCTGTACCCACCCATAGTACCATATTGTCACCCCACACATGGACTATTAACCAAAACCCCATGTTTCAACATTTTGGAATTAAAGGCTGTCTCTAATAATGTGGGCTATTCATGATTGGGGTGAGAACTACCTGCCAATGTTGGGTATCTCACCTACGCAACTCTGCACCCATGGCAGATTTGTGCAGGGGACTGTATTCACCATCACCAGCCTCTGCACATCTATGGACCTGCCCCCCTGGCATGCAGAATCTCTTGGGGTGGTTGGGTGTGGAGCGGAGTACCCAGGCAGGCAGTCAATCAGCTGCCTGTCCAGGGTCCCACCACTGGATCACTTGCACCTGCTGTGGGCCATGTTTGCATCTGGCAAGCAGTGCACCAACCGCACCAGGGAGTATGTACCAGTTTACTGCCCCCCGGACAACCCAGGAGTGCCCCGATGGCAGGGGCATCCATATTGAGGCATCCACAGATCCCTGCCATCACTGCCACAGCTGGTGGTCACCACCCAGGGGCAGGTACCGGGCTTATGGCTGCCCTAGAATGGCATAGCCATTCGCACCCTTGCACA
This sequence comes from Neoceratodus forsteri, assembly GCA_016271365.2. Lineage (NCBI taxonomy): Eukaryota > Metazoa > Chordata > Ceratodontiformes > Ceratodontidae > Neoceratodus > Neoceratodus forsteri. The sequence goes on along the minus strand of JADMNL010000026.1, from coordinate 330,458,451 downwards.
GCAATCCACACCTTACAAAATGCCGCGGAGTGCTGGCACGATCCCCACACCACCCCCCGGCCCACCGTGGTATACAGTTACATGATCAGCCAGTGTATCAGATACGTGGGGCATTTGTGGGTTCTGAATCCTGCACAGGGGGTGCAGTGGGTGCAGACAGGTGTGGGGTGGCTATGCACTGCATTCAAGTGGTGCGTAGCTACTCCACACCTTCATGAATAGGGCCCAACATACTCAGACACCAACATTTATAAAAAATGGTTAACCGACATTTATTTACACGGTGTGAGAGTTAGAAAAGGGTAAAAGGAAATAGAGGTTAAGAAACCAGTTTTTGATTGGCACCTCAGATTGCCATTCTTGGCACTGCAACCAATGTAATCATTTCTCATTTTAAATTCAAACCCCTTTAGCACATTTGACATCTACCAACCTTCTGATGGATTCAGGTCTTAGATACTATCTAGCTGTTTTAGATGACAAATACACATTAAATGCCTACACTGGTACCGGTCCCCAGTCCATTATAGAATCCCGCAATTCTGTACTCTAAACCTGGGTACCCAGCACTAAATTATTAGATGCAGGCCTGATAAGGTGCAGCTGGTTGGCCGGCGTTGGAGCACTTAAGCAAATTAGATTTTAATCAACATTTTCCTTTTCTCAGTAATTCCCAAATTAAACTCTGTAGTGGACAGGTAGATCCCATATTTTGGAAACTTATAAATTAGACATTGAACTTGGCACAAACATTTTCACAAACAATTTACAGTCCCTTTCCTTTGCAGACCAGGGTCTGCATACTCATGGTTTGCAGTCATCGTTTGGGCAAAGACAAATCGGGCTGTACAAGGTAGTTTTAGGTAGTCACAGCATGTAGGCTTTGACTCTTGTTGCTGAGATGCAGGGCAAAGGTTTGCAGCCAGAACCCCCCTCTTCTCTCCTCTCTCCTCTCCTCTCCCCGACTCGACTGCAGGCTCTTGCAGCTTTGTAGACTGGAACTTTATCAGCTTCTTTGAAAGTGAGCCTTTCTCTGGGCTTGAAGTCACATCTCTTGAATATTCTGGAAACAGAAAACCAGGCTGGGACCAGGGCCAGCATGCCTGAAACCCTCACATCTAGGCTATGCCCCTCACGGGGAAGTGTGTGTATATGTATGTATATATATGTATATATATATATATTTTTTTTAGTTGTTTAACCAGATATAGCACACTAAGCTGAAAGCATTTTTACAGGAGCAACCTGGGAGCACAAGGAGGTTAAGTACTTGCTCAGGGTCACACAGTATGCAAGTGGAAGCTGTGGGATTCAAACCCAGGTCTGGCTCTGCTGGATGTCACCAGATTTGCAGCTCAGAGCCTTAGACCACTGTGCTATATTGTCTCCCTAATGGCATATGGCAGTGCCTTGACAGGCACACTACCAGGCTGACTCCCAGACTGATCCAGAACAGTCTCTCTTTCTCTTCTCTGGCATTCAGTAGCTTTGACCATCTCAGGCATTTTAGTTTGCTTTAAATAATCACAGTCACTTCAGCCATTCGGCCAACATGGCAGACATCGTTCTTTCATTCATTCAGGATAAGTCTCAAAATGTGGGTGCATTCCCCCCGGGCAAGGGATGACTCAAATTTTGCATAGTCTCTTATTTTCTTTTTCTCCTTATACATTTTAACACATTAATTTGACTTGAATTTTCCAGCCACATGGCTAGCACAGCTGCTGTGTCTATTAGAATTCACAGACTTTTAGGCAAAAACTCTTTATCCTGTCTTCCAGAGGCAAGCACACAAGCTTAACAAATTGACTTACTTTTCTCAAGTTTCTCACAAGCCATTCACAGTTGTTGTTGCTAACTGTGGTTTGGCAGCTCCAAACTGAACTTCACAAAGCCCTCACAGGCAAGTTCTGGAAAGCTGTGAACTCAGGACACTTCTCTTTAATTCCTGTAGGCACCACTAAACAGTCACCCAAGCATTTCTGTTACTGGACCATCTATGGACATTTCTTGCAGACAGATGTCCACCCTATACAAGGTGCTGATCACACACAGGGTGCAGACAGATGAGCCATGCTATACAGGGCGCTGATCACATGTGTGGTACGTACAGATGTCCACCCAATACAAGGCGCTGATCACAGTCAGAGTGCAGACAGATGTCCACCCTATACAAGGTGCGGATCACACGCAGGGTGCAGACAGATGTCTACCCTATACAAGGCGCTGATCACACGCAGGGTGCAGACAGATGAGGTACCTGTACTTCAAGTAGACGTTTACTCACGCAGGTTTAAAATGCAGCTTTCCATTATCCAAAGTCACAGGCTTCATCAGCATTCTCACTGCTGAGGCAAAAGCATTTCTTGCAGCCCTCTCACAACTGTAGGCAGGAATTCATGCAGCTCCCTCACAGATGAAGTTAGTTCAAGTTTCTTCCCCACATTTTCCCAAAATGTGGAAAGGCAAAGACTAGCCATGGGGAACAAATATCTGGCAGCCCCCAGGCTAACGACTCCAATTCCTTGCAGACACATTTCCCTTAGCAAGGGCCAGAGCCCCCCTCCCTGCAGAGGGGCTCCCATTGAACTGACTACAGGCCCATTCTTAGGCAAAGGGCTGGAGCACCCCTCCCCATGGAGGGCCTTGCAACGTACTGAACTCAGCACTAAGTCTCTTGGGCATCTTGGGGGCATCCAGAAGCTCCTGATTGGCTGATTCACTTGTCTGTCACAAAAATATTATTCATTAGGCTCCCTCGATGCCTGATAGGTTCCCTGTTTGGGCACCTAAATGTAGTCCCTGCTTTTCCCTCACAAGCCTCTGGCATAGTCCCATAAGTCTCTAGCACACCTCCTGAGTCTCCAGTTGGCCGCTGATAGGTCAAAGGCTGAAATCATGGCTGCTGTTAGATACAGTCCCCCTGCAGTCCATACCTTGTCCCATTTAAAAGTTCTGGTGCAGCCAGTATAAATGTTTTAATTATTGCACCCACAGTTCAAAAGTACTCTTGATGCCCTGTTAAGCATTCACATTATTGTACATTTACTGAAGATCCTGTGCCTGTCACTACTGCTGAAATATACAGTCCCCAGGCATCAGGCAGGCTCCCTCATTACTATTAATGCAGCCCTCATCAATATTCATGAAGGGGGCCCAGTGCTTCTTTGGCACTGTCATTTGAAACTTTAAACAGCTCCTTTTGTGACTGCTGATTGGTCACCAGTCCCCTTACTGCCATCAGGGACTGGGACCCCACATGAGGCTGCCACTCTACCACAAATTGCGGTAGAATTTTGAAGCACACATTGTGCATGCGTAGGCTACCCACCAGCTCTGGAGAGCAGAAGAATGGTGGTGGCTCATGATTTAGCTCCTCCGGCCCCTACTAAAGCCTGTGAACTTGCTGAGGTGAACTTAAGAGTACTACGGGGCTCGTCCATTGGTGTTGAAACACCAGGGAGAAATGGGGGGAACCCCACAAGCAACTGAGAGGCAAAGGGAGACACTTGGGAAACATACAGCTTCTAAGGTAATCCCCCACAGGGGTTTACAATAACATAAATCTGTGTTACATGAATGGTCCCTCTTTCCCATAAAAAAGCCAACAAATAGTTCCCTGTATACAGTACAAGACACTTAACTGGAATGCGGACAGTAGGGACATCTGCTTTATTGGGACGTCCCTCCAAGAACCGATTAAAAGGTCATTCATTTCAATGGTCATAGGGGTACCAGATGTCACAAAGTCACTCCTAAGGTTCAGGTACTCTGAGTTCATGGTGCCCACCCAACAGTGCAACCCATGACAGGGGGAAAACAGGGGATAACCTCTTCATGTCCTTCTATAGTGCTCGCTGAGTTCACAACTGGACACTCGCCACAAAGTCCCAGGGTTTCCTTTTTACTTTGGATAAATATATAATACCAGTCTTGAGTCTTGCAGCCAAACATGAACCCCTTTCAGTTGTCACACAAAGGGGGAGGATCCAGGTTTACAATCTATTCGAGGTAACCTTGTAAGCCTGATTTTGTCTTCTCCCACTGGGCATGAAATAACCTGGTTCAAATCCCCACAGATCATTTCTTGAGACTTTTGTAGTTCCCCTATCTTTACCCAGTTTCCCTTTACAGGATCCTTATTCGATTGGTAGCTTGTGGTGGCACCCCTTATTAATAACAGTTTGGTCCCAGATTATTACTGAAGATCCCCAAATCACACACACAATATAAAAATATCACTCAGGTAGGTTTCTTAAAAACAAATGTTTTTACTAAACTACTTAATCATACTGTTACAACAAAAAGTTTTTGAAAATGTGGTCACTGAATAACACAAATAAAAGTGGAAAATATACATAAAACAAATGCACTATAAACTTTAATCTAATTTCTACCTTAAATTAGTAGTGAATTGAAATCCAGATGAATAAGTGCAGTCTCTGGTTCTTCGTCTGTCTCTCTGTTGTGGCAGTCTTGCTTCTTGTGTGTCAGAAGAGTGTCCTTTGAAAAGTGAGCAAACCAACGCTCTGTGGAGGGTCTTAAACAGGGATGGCCGTCCCAGTCTGCCCATAGCTAGTGGCCTTATTTTCGTTAGGCCAGAAGATGTCACTCTTGGTTTTTCCAGATTTTAAAGAAATGATTAATTTCCTTATTTGGGTTCTCAAATCACCACTTCCTGGCACAACTAAAACAAGCATTTGTCAATGCTGAATGTTTGCTTGCTAGGATTATCATTGGAAGTACAGGAGTTAGACAGATGCAGAATAGGAATGGCAGTGAAGTACTGAAGTGATGCCAACCTCACCCTCACCCTGCAGAGATGGACGGGCACTGGAGTGTGCCTTTGCATCATTGCCCATAACGCTCATGGTATTTCACCTCACTCTACCCTGCAGACGCCGACAAGTGTCGGGGTGTGCCTTTGGGTGTTCGGGCTTTACACTCACCCCATACCATAAGGAAATATGCTGAAATAGGTGCAGTATAGGAGAATGAGGTGAACTTTGGGGCTGAAGAGTCCAAGGCACACCTCGATGCCTGTCACTGGGTGAAGGGTGGGGGTGGAATGGCCTGAAGCGTTACTGTCAACAGTCCCAAGTCACATCCCTGATGCCTGTCATTCCCTACAGGGTAGGGTGTTCTGGTCAGAAACCCTAATGCCCTGGGCATTTCTTGGTATTTTCACTCTAAGTTTTCAACATGGGCTTCTTGTGACCCTACCGCATGAAATGTGACACTATCAGTTCATTAGCCGGAAGGTGATTTTGCACAGTGACTGTGCCATTTGGTACCACAGGTGCAAAAACACATTTCGAACAGGATGTAAAAAATGACAACTGTACTGTTCATCAGGAGGTGTAAAAAAAAATGGTAATGTTGAAAATCTGGAGTGAAAATATAACAAAATTGGTGAAGTCACGAGTGTGCGTAGAAACTGCACAATGCACACCTGTAATGCAAATGTTTTGGGGAATTTTTACACCAGATTTTCAACATAGGCATTTTTGGATCTCTGCTCATGAACAGTGGCACTGTGATTTTCTTAATCTGTCCTGAACATTGATTTCACACAGCAACTGTGCCCATTGTGTGCCACAGGTGCGAAAACATGTTTCGGGCGGGATGGGAAAAATGACAGCTGTACTGTTCATCAGGTGGTGTGCAAAAATGACAATGCTGAAAATCTGGAGTGCAAATATAAAAAATTGGCGAACTTACCAGCGTGCGTAGAAACTGTTCAATGCATGCTGGTAACACAATCATTTTGGGGAATTTTTTTCACCAAATTTGTAACATGGGATTTTTGGGACCTCTCCTTATGAACACAGTCACTGTGATTTTCTTAATCTGTCCCAAACATTGATTTCACATAGCGATTGCGCCGTTGTGCGCGACATGTGCAAAAACACGTTTTGGGCTGGATGTGAAAAATGACATCTGTACTGTTCATAAGAAGGTGTGGAGAAATGGCAAGGTTGAAAATCCGGAGTGAAAATATTAACGAGCATGCATGGTAACTTAGAAACACAGAAGTTAATGGCAGATAAGGACCGCAAGGCCCATCCAGTCTGCCCATTTCTTTTTCTACATTATGAATGTGCCATCGGCCTTTGCTCTGACAATGGCCTATTTATTCATACTCATCTGTATTGCTTCATTATGCCTATCCCATGCCCGTTTGAAGCCCTGCACTGTATTCATATCCACCACTTCCTGAGGTAGGCCGTTCCATGCATCCACCACCCTTTCTGTGAAAAAGAACTTCCTCACATTACCCCTTAATCGGCCTTCCTCTAATATCATGCTGTGTCCTCTTGTCATGTCATTTTTCTTATATTGAAACGTTAGACTCTTTCACCTTGTTAATGCCCTTAAGGTGTTTGAATGTTTCTATCATATCACCTCTCTTCCCCTTCTTCGCTCTAGGGTATACATATTGAGCAACGTTAATCTGTCATATGTTTTCTGATGCAGTCCCTGCATCATTTTGGTTGCCTTTCTCTGGACTGCCTCAATTTGATTAATGTCCTTTGAAGGTATGGCCTCCAGTACTGTATGCAGTACTCCAGATGGGGCCTAACCAGTGTCTTGTAAAGAGGGATTATTACCTACCTCTTCTGACTTGTGATACCCCTACTAATACACCCTAACATCCCCCTAACCTTACCTACTGCTTTAGTAGTCTGTTTGGATGATTTCAGGTAATCAGTGATGATGACGCCCTAGTCTCTTTCTTCCCTTGTGACTGCCAGCAACTCCCCTCCCAACCTATATGTGGCTTCAGGGTTTCTCTTCCCTATGTGCATGATCTTGCACTTCTTCGCGTTAAACCACAGTTGCCACTTTTCGGACCATTTTGCTAGTTTATCCAGATCTCTTCTCATTCTGCCCACCCCATCAGGATCATCTACTCTGTTGCAGATCTTGGTGTCATCTGCAAACAGACAAACCTTACCCTCCAGTCCATCTGCAATGTCACTGATGAAGATATTGAAGAGGACTGGCCCCAGGACTGATCTCTGAGGTACCCCACTTGTGACTTGCATCTCTTCTGACTGTATACCATTTTTCACCACTCTCTGTTTTCTACCTGTCAACTGGTTTGCCACCCAGTTGATCAACCTCTGACCCACCCTAAGCCTACCCAACTTATTAATTAATCTTCTATGTGGAACAGTATCAAAAGCTTTGCTGAAGTCAAGGTAGGCGACATCAACTGCTCCCCTTTGGTCCGCCACTCTGGTTATCCAGTCAAAGAAATCTATCAGATTAGTCTGACAGGACCTTCCTTCCTTTTGTAAACCCATGCTGTCTTGGATCCTGTGCTCCTATGGATTCCAGGTGTTGCTCTATTCTTTCCTTAAGAAGTGCCTCCATAATCTTGCCCACTACTGAGGTAAGACTGACTGGTCTATAGTTCCCTGCCTCCTCCCAGTTAGCACTCCTGTGGAGTGGGATCACATGAGCCCTTCTCCAGTCTTCTAGGACCTCTCCTGTGCTCAGAGACTCCTAAACAGTTCTGCTAATGACTCTGCGAGTTCCACCCTTAGCTCCTTTAGTACCCTGGGATGTATGCCATCAGGTCCCATTGCCTTGTCCACCCTGACCTTAGCGAGCTCTTGTAGGACCCTTTCTTTTGTGAAGGGACTAGTGCTTACCTCCCTCCCCCCTCCCCCCGTGTCCATGGTGCTGAGCTGTGGGCCCCCCCACCTTCTCTTCAGTAATTACTGAGCAGAAGTATCTATTTAGGATAGGTGCTTTTCCTTGGTCCTCCTCCTCACACGCCCTCTTATCTCCTTTGATCTTAGCAATACCCCCTCTGGACTTTCTCCTTTCACTAATGTATCTATAGAAAGTCTTGTCCCCTTCTTTTACTGTTTGTGCTAGTGTTTCCTTGGTTTGGGCCTTTGCCTGCCTTACTACCTTCCCTTAGCGAAGTTTGGTATGCCTCCCTATCTTCATCCTGCTGTGTTCCCTTATATTTCCTGAAGGCCAGCCTTTTGACTCTGACCTTTTCTGCTATTGTTTTTGAGAACCAAAGTGGTTTCCTCCTTCTTTTGCACCTCCTTTTCTCTCTAACACAATGGGATGCTGCTTTAAGTATTGCATCCTTAATGCTTGCCCACTTTGCCTGTACCTCCCTCACCTGTATTTCTTTTTGCCAGGGCTAGCTTAACTCTGTTGGCCATCTTGTCAAAGTCAGCTCCTCTGAAGTCCAATATTTTTGCCTTAGAATGGGATGATTTAGTTGTAGTGGCCAAATTGAACCATACCATGTGATTGTCACTGGCCCCCAGGTGACCTTCTACCTGGAGATCTGTGATCCTTTCCCCATTAGTCAGTACTAGATCTAGGATAGCCCTGTCTCTTGTGGGTTGTTGTACCAGTTGTTTGAGGCCCTCCCTCTGCAGGGAATCCACCATGTTTATAGTTCTGGCAGATTTTCCTGCTGGAATTGACCAGTCTGTATCTGGCATGTTGAAGTCTCTCATTATCAGAACCTCCCCTTTAGCTGTTATGTTTTGTATATCTTCTAACAGTAATGTATCTATGTCCTCCCCCTGATGTGGGGGCCTGTAGACAACCCCTGTTCTTATGGCTGTCCCATTTCCTATTTCCAGGGTGACCCACAGTTCTTCTAGTTCCTTATGTGTATTCTGAATTTCTGTAGCTTTGATATTTTCATTGACATATAGGGCAACTCCACCCCACCCCTCTTTTTGCATCTCAGTCTCTTCTGAGCAGTACATAGCTAGGTACTGAAGTCTCCCAAGTGTGGTTACTGGTAAACCATGTCTCGCTAATTGCTGCTATGTCCAGTTTAGCCTCTATCATTATTGTCTGCAGGTCTGGGACCTTGTTTCCCAGACTGCAAGCATTTGTGTACATGATTTTCCATTGGCCAGATTTTGGTGCGTTAGTTGTTGGGTGAGGTCTGGTGTTTCCCCTGTGCATCGTATGGGGAGTTGGACCTTTTTGTACAATGCACTCTTGTAACACAGTCATTGTTGGGAATTTTGTCACCAGATTTGCAACATAGGCTTATTGCAAGCCCACCTTATGAACAGTGACTCTGTCATTTTGTTAATTGGTCCAGGAAGGTGATTCTGCGCAGTGACCGTGAAATTACCTTTCATTACAAAATAATGACATGACAGAGACTGAGTTCATGAGGTGGGGTCCCAAGAACTCTATGTTGAAAATTTGGTGCTAAAAATTGCAAAAATGGCTGATATATCCACGTAAGTTGAACCCCCATTTATGCCATTATTTAGCTTACTGGTGTTTCTTCAGTTCATGGTCAGTTTTGAAGAGTGCAGACATATTCCCATTCCACTGAAGATCATTGCGTCGGCTCTGGAGGTAAGTATGGGGTGAGGTGTGTGTGAGTTGTGGGTGTACAGAGGGTGGGTGCGGGTTGGGGGTGGGGCTTCAGTAGACAAAGAGGGACTGTTTTCTTGTTTACAGGTTTACAAAAAAAAAAACTTTGCAGGAAGGTTTTCTTGTTTTACAGGTACATTGGACATGCTGGAGTGGGCTCCCCGTGTGCCACCGGTATTTTTGGGGAGGGTGGACTGCAGCAGACAGGAATTAGGCACTCTGTTGGCAAAGAAAAAAGGTCTGTGTTGGGGGTCATGATGCCAAGGGGGATCGGGCACCCAACTCGGTAGACAAATTATGGGGGGATATTATGCCGACGGGGATTGGGCTCCCTCATTGGCAAATGAACTGGGGAAAGGGCATGACAACAAGGGGATTGGCCCCCCCATATTGGCTTTCGTGGGACTGTGAGAGGTGGACAGTGACAGCCACCATGTTTATTGAAATGTAACACCAGGCAAGGCACACACTGCAACAAGGAGGTGCTCCCTCATTGTATCAGCGAAATCCTTTCAAGTTGGTGTCACTCTTCTGAACTGCTGTCATAGACAGCGTGCTCATTTTTTAGTGCCACAGAGACAAGCCAACCAAAGCAGTGGCAGCATTGGCCACAACATGACCGCACCTCCACAACCCTCTTCTCCAGCAAGCTGTTACAACATGTTTCTTGCACATACATGCAAACAAACATAAACATGTAATCAATTTGTGGTAACCTTGCTGACACTCCTGTCTAAAACCATTTTTCCTTTTGATCGTAAAGGTTTATGACAGGGGAAATAGTTTCTCTCCTTCTGAGATTTTATTACACCAGTTAGCTAACCAGAGACTTCCATCCCCTTTGAAAATGTAATTTTCAGCTTCCTGGCTAGTAGCAGTTTTTCTGGGTCACATAGGAATGTCACATGTTTTGCAAGACCTTTTCTCATTTCCCTGTGACCTTTTCAGTAATCCATGCACTCCTTTTAAAAAATCTCATGGGCATCTTCTGTGGCGATCAGTAGCAGACTGAAAGGACTGAACTGGCCCAAATGTCTGGTGTGATGAGCTAGCCAACTGCCAGTCATTATTTGCAGATATATTACTGTATATTATTTTGGGTGTATCAGCCTGCTTTCTGGGTGCCATTTCCTGCCTTTTCACAAGCCTATTTCACACACTGTAGCCTTCCACATACTAAAAAACACATCAGTAACCAATTAAGCCATACACTGGGTCAAAACCTATAACATGAACACTATAAAAAAGATCAGATCAACCACTTAAACACCTGCAAATCTCAAACCTGCACAAAAATCCAACTCCAGTTCTCTGAAATGCACAACACATCATAACAAGTTCTAGCCAGAGCTGATAGGGCTGTGAAGAGCTACCAAATGACCAACATTGTTTTCTTGTTGGTTCCATGTAGTGCTGTTTAGTCACAATCATCAAAAACTGGCATGCTGCTAATTCAGTCCGCTTACATTTATTTAGCCAGAGTACATGCTGGTGTGTGTGTGTGTGTGTGTGTGTGTGTGTGTGTGTGCACCCACAGGGGTGCTGGAAGATTGTAAAGGTGGGGGTGCCAAAGATAAAAAGACACTTGTTGCATTATAAAGGGCCGTTTTTCCCAACCTGGTTTCTATATACAGTAAATGCACATTTATGACGATAGTAATTTTAAAAATACCTTTATACCATATCAGAATATTTAATATGTAATATTAAGGGTTCTGCTCATGTATAACAGTTCCAACTTGTATTTTAAAGTTAAAAAATTGAGCCACAATGATACATTATCCTATTAGACAGCAATAAAACACCATCCAGTTGTACAGAAAACAGCAGTGCAATTTAAAACGAGAGATAAAACTGTAAAATATGCTAACAATGGTTTACAAATTGTATCGGTTATCATAAGCAAGATAGTTTTGCTTAGTCTTTTACTATAATCATGTATTGCAATATCCATCAGTTAAAAATGGTCTGTGGTGTTGCAAAAAATGTTCAGGATGGAGTTCCTTACCGTTTAGATAAAATACCTGACATTCCTTATAAACGGGGCCCCTACTGCTCTGCTGCAGAATTTTCTGATTTCTGCGGCAGGTCTCCTTGGCTTCTGCGGCAGCATTTTCTGATTTCTGCGGCATGATTTATTCATTGCTCTGGTAGAACGCAGTCCAGCAATTGGCTAAATATGATGTGATGTCATCGATGACATCACATGTTGAGCACAGAGGAGGGGCTTCAGGATAAATGAGATGGGAAAGAAAGCCTGACACTGCAGAACAACAGTATATTTGAATGAAAATTCACCATAAACAATTAATTCTGTGGCACTATATATATTCTGCAGCATGATGCAAATTCTGTGGAAAATTCCACAACCACAGAATTGCAGAATTCCAGGGGCCTTGCCTATAAGCTTAGTTAAAGGAGAACTGCACTGAACCTGTGAGTAATGTTTTCTGTAGAAGTTTGTTTATATAGTGGGTCCCCCTCCTATTTCTGCCCCATTTTTACTGGCCTTTTAGTTAACCCAGTGGATATTTAAGCAATAAGGCACAACAGGGTGTGCGTTATTGTGTAATAACGTCACTCCTGGGGTGGGTTGAAGCACGAGGTGAAGCCGAGTGCTTCTGCCACCCCAGGAGTGACATTATTACACAATAACACACACCCTGGAGTGCCTTATTGTTATTACACAATGGCTCATTTTTTTAAATGATAATAAAAAGTGAAAAAAAATTATGAAATTTTTATTTATGCATTTAATTTTTGTTAGAGGCATGAATTATAGGTACAAGGAAAAGTAGTCCAGTAGGTGGTGCTAGTGCTTCATGCTGACTTCCTCCCCCTCAGTGTTTCTGTCAGTGCGGGTTTTACTTACAGTGCGTGCCCCCCCACCTCCCCACACACACACACACACACTTGTCCATGGCCACATAGTTTAAGAGGCAGTTGTGGTGCTTACTTTTAATTTGATTTTCGATTTCTGTGCATGTGGGAACAGCAGACCGCTAAGGACCGATTGTGCGCATGCTGGTAACGTTATGAAGAGGGCATGGCTGGAGGAATTCATCACGATACTCCTTTTTTGGGACAGGAAGTGTATTTTTATATTTTTGTGAGTTCCTTTTATTGGGTCTGCTACTGTACTGGACAGATGACGTGTGTTTCAAGTGAGCGGCGTCATTGAACCGTGTGACTGGCAGTTACTGTCGTCACGGTTCAATGAAGCCGGTCACTTCAGAAAGAAAAAAACAGCAAAAACGTGAATGGCAGTACTTTTGTATCCTACTTTACTGTGACTGCTTCTGTTGTTGGTGGAAGTGGTGTTTCGGCATGCTGATGTTCTTGGGGGGTGAAATCATTTAAAGCGTGCCAACCAGAGCTGCTGTAGCAGCTTGGGAGAGAAGCATGATTTAATGCTTTGTAATGCAATCATTTGTGTGCCTGGACTTAATACAGTGATATTATTGTTCAATAACATCATTGTCCCAGGCACACACTGACCAATCAGAGAACGAGGAATTCTCTTGCCATTGTATAATTAAGCAATAATGAACGATGGGGGTTACGTTAATGTTCTAGTTAATCACCCCCTGGGTGTAGGTGGCACAAGGTGCAAAGTGCCATAATGATTCAGGGGTGATTAACTGATACGTAAGCCCCAGAGTTCATTATTGCTATTATTGTAATGGGTTAGGAGTTAATGTAGTTTGAATAATTTTTTTAATTTGTTTTGCTTATTTTGTATGAAATTAACATAAAATAGTCCCTCTACCATGTTAAATTTAATGAGATTTGGTTTGCTGGATGTGATCTGGATCTTTGTTGGCTACATTGCTAATTGTAAGTTGCATATTGTTCAGTTATGTGCCATTCTTTAGATCTTAGATGGCTTTCCTATTTTTTTAAATGACTGATTATCCACCCTTTCCTGTGATGCAGTGTTAAATGTGTTGCCATCTTGTCAGACAAATGGACATTCTATGCACTAGCCTGTACACAATTCCTTGTATTTGTTTAACCATTTGTCAGAAAAAAAAGAAGATGTGATAGCAATAATGTTATGGGTCAATTTTCTTGCTTGTGTGCTTTTTACTGTCTTTGTTGGGTAAAACATTTCCTATTTTTATGGTAGCCCGAGACCAGCTCAGTGGACCGAATGCAAGCTAATCCTTCAGTTGCAATCCAATATTTGAATACAGACAAAGATCCACTGTTTCCTTGCCCTGTCCCCACCCCAATTCTCTGCCCAGTCCATCTCTAAGTGACCCTCTCCGGCTATTCATACGGCTTACATGGAACACTCAGCTGGAAAGAAAAAAAACTTACAGTGCTAAACAGGAAATGCTAGCTGTCTCCATCCAGCTAACACTTTAAATCTCCTGTCACTGCCAACATCTTCTTGGAGCTCCTGGTATTTAAGCAGTACGGACTGAGAGGGTGCTGAGGGGTTAGGTGAAAAAACAAAATTGCTAGGCTATAGGACAAATTGAGGAAGTCTTGCTTAGGTAGCGGACGCATGGAATGCTACAGTGTATTAAAAAAAAAAAAAAAATGCCCTGACACTCTGTCCATTGCCCGACTCGAACCTGGGGATTCTGAGATGAACAGCACAAATCATGAACGCGAGTAACATGGAAAACTGCTCAGTCCCACAATGGTGCCTGTAAACTGCGCCCATACTGAATTGAGACTACACTGAGGTGTTAACGGCAACGGAAAGCTGATACTGGCCCGTCCATCTCTGGAGCCCATGACCGTAGGCCGAGTCGATGTTGATTCAGATAAATAATAAAAAAAAAAACCACCACTGCTGCTGTTAACTCAACACATCAATACTGGACTCCTTTTGGTAGCAACCTGCAGCTGCACATTTCTTGAATGGTGTGCTGGGTATGAGTTCTGCAGGGGGGATCAGTGTGCTTCGAGGTGGTGTAGCTGGATGGAGTTGTACTGTGGCTCCATAATTGTGCATTGTCACAGATCTAGGTGCTGCACTGGGGGGTGGGGTGCGATGGATTTCCTATGGAATATACTTAAAACACCGGGCAGAAAAAAAAATGGTTTCATTAGTTTGCGATATAGATGCCAGCAGTGTTGGGGCACAGCATATCTGCAGTGTTTCTTTGTAATTCCATAATTTTAATCCTCTGTATGAACTTCACTGTTACAAAGAATGATTTTCAAAAATGTATTTCGAGTATTTCATGTAAAAAAAAAAAAATATATAGGATACTGAGCTAAGACAGACGGGTGATTTCACGTTTTCACTGTTATGTTTTTTTGCAAACTAACATTTACACTGGCCAACACATCTATCAGGGGTACATAATGGCGGCTGTACATTCTACCAATGGAACTTGGGGGGAACTAGTCCCAGCCAAATTAATACTCTGGTAATTAGGCTGGACAAGTACATTAATAAGGAGATTAACATAAGGCTATCAGAATGCTGACAACCAATCAGATTGCAGCTTTCATGATAGCCGTATAATAATTAAGCAATAAGGCATGACTAAGGGTTATGTTAATGGTGTGTTAATCACCTTCTAGGGGTGTACTGTGGCCCGAGGTGTAGCCGAGTGTAGCGAGACCATTAACATAATCCCTGGGAGTGCCTTATTGCTATTATAATAAGAAATGTTTTTAAACCGTGTTAAACCTTGTTCAGCATATGGCTAAGCTCTACATGTATGTTAATAAAAGATTAACATAAGGCTGTTAGAATGTTTGCAGCCAATCAGAAAACTCCATTTCTCAGACCATTTTTATAATTGTGGGTTACACACAGCTGCAAAGTGCCACCTGAGAATTGTATGATGTTGTTTATGTCCCCATGAACCTAAGCATTCTAAATTAGAACACAGATGGACTGTACCAACAATGTAAGTGCTTGACAAGATCATACTGTTCTAAAATGATCAGTGCCAGCAGTGTGTGAATCAGAAACACTCACTGAATTTACCAAAAGGCCAGTTAAGATTAGGCAATAACAGAATAAAAACTGGTATTTTAAAAAGTAACATCTACATCCACAAAAATGCATGTTTGTGATTCAAGGCAGTTCTCCTTTGAGATATTAACGGCCCAGTCTAAATTATTCACTATTTATGGGGCTGGCAGTATAGCATAGAGGTTAGAGTAATGAGCTGTGAATGAGCTTTGTACATGCAGCATTCAGATATGGGTTTGATTCCCACAACCTCCATTTCCATACTGTGTGACTCTGATTAAGTCACTTAATCTCCCCCATGTTCCTGGGTTGTCTCTAGAAACAAGCACCTGTGCCTAGTTGGCCTTACCTGGTTACCAAAGGAAGGAATGTATATATTTATTAAATTACATTTATAAACTGTAAACAAACATTAAACTCCAGTACATAAATTCCATATCCATGCAATAACCAAGGAATATACCAGCCAAGTCTGGGGCTGTTACTATAGCCTTAGAGGTTATTTTTTTCCCATTTTGTTTAGTTTTCAAACTGCCTGTAGGATGGAAACATAATAAACACTTTCACACAGACCTTCTGCACACACACACACACACACACACACACACACACACACACACACACACTTTCCACTTGACACTTCGGACTCCAGAAACAAACAAGCACGAAGCACCTCTTTTGTTCTATGTGTGCCTAGACAGCTGGACTTAATTAACCTTGTCATGCTAGAGGAAGATTAGGATGATAAACCAGTGGCTCAGGTAGTGGTGTGGAGCCAGAGGGTATGGGTTGATGGGGGATTGGGAGGAGACCTGGGGGAATAAAGGGCTGTATGCTAGAGACAGGCTCCATCTCAATTCAGAGGGGAAGGAAATCCTTAAGTTGAAAATAGAGGGGTTCGTTAGTGAAAGGTGGGGTTTAAACTTGTGAAGGGGGGAGGGGTGGGAGAAAAGGCTGTCTAGGGGGATCCGATAAAGGAGGAACTCTGTCTCCACCCCCCTAGGGAATTGGAGGAATACAGGAAAAGGCTAACTGGTAAGGTGCAGACTAGGGGAAGACAGAATCCCCACAGGAACACGAGCAGAGGAAATGGAAGTATAGGGAAAGGGTGGAAAGTAGTCCTGCTAAATGCCAGGAGCTTGGGCAATAAAATGCCTGAGCTCCAGGCGATGCTAACTGAGGGAGAGGTGGATGTGGCAGTGGTCACTGAGACCTGGGCCACCGCAGGGCACGACTGGGACCTGAACCTGGAGGGCTACACCATATTCAGGAAGGACAGGGGGGAGGGAAGGGGAGGAGGGGTAGCAATAATAGTCAAAAACTACATTGCCATAGGAGGAGTGGAGGAGGCGGAGGGAACTGTGGAGGCGATTTGAGTCACCTTGATAACAAGGGGGGGCAAGAGAGTAAAAATAGGAGTGGTGTATAGACCCCCTGCGCTGGTGGAGATGCTGGAGGAGAGTCTGGTGGCAGATGTTGGGAGACACTGCAGATTGGGAAGAGTGGTGGTGTTGGGGGACTTACACATGCCAGGAACAGTCTGGGAGACTATGACATCCTCGGTGGCCAGGGAACAGAGGTTGTTGGATGTCTTTCAGGACTCTTTCCTAACTCAGCAGGTGGGGGACCGACCAGGGAGGAGTGGATACTGGATGTGGTCCTGGCAGACAGTGACCAGATTGGGGGCCTGGAGGTAAGGGACCCGTTTGCAGGGAGTGACCATGCCACGGTCTGGTTCTGCCTAAACTTAGGAGGGTTGGAAGGCTGCACAAAGACGGAGGTAACTGACTTTAGGGGAGCAGATTTCAATTAAATGGGAAGGATCCTTAAGGAGCACTTGAATGGGATTGGGCCAGACATGGACGCTGACAGTAGGTGGGAAATCATCAGGAGGGGGGTGCAGGATGCTACCAGCACCTGTGCAAGAGTAAGATGAAAATGCGGTAGGGCTCGAAAACCCTGCTGATGGGCCAGGGAGGTTCAAGAGGTGGTATGGGGAAAGAAGGCGGCCTATAGGCAATTCAAGTGCTCAAGGAGTGAAAGGGACCAAGGGGAGTACAAGCTGATGGCCAGAAAGGCCACTAGGGTGGTGAGGGCGGCTAAGGCAAGGAAGGAGCAGAACCTGGCCAGGGAAATTAGGAGAGGGAACAAGGGGTTCTTTAGATACACTGGGGAGAAATGAAGGGTGAAGGGGCAGATTAGCAGGATTAAAACGGGGGTGGGCACAAGACCCGGGGAGCAGGCTGAGGTACTAAATGAGTACTTTGCTTGCAGTTCACCAATGAAAATGGGGGGCTGCATCATACATGGGAGGAGATGGGTGAAACTGAGGGGGACCTCACTGATTGGCGGGTCTGGGGAGGGGGCATCACTGGCAGGGGGAAGGCAAAGCAGGGGGACGAGGTAGCAGAGGTGGAAATCATGGCAGAGAGAGTGAGGGAAGCCCTCAGGTCCCTTAAGATGGAGAAAGCACCAGGGCCGGATAAATTACATCCCAGAGTGCTGAAGGAACGGGCGGATGTCCTGGCGAAACCCCTGACGGAGCTCTTCAGCATCTCTCTGAGGACAGGGTGGGTGCCCCAGGACTGGAAGGTGGCCCATATAGTGCCTATCCACAAGGGGGATCAAGGGAGGTGGCAGAGAACTACAGGCCCGTCAGCCTGACATCGGTGGTGGGCAAGGTGATGGAGGGCATTGTCAAAAAGAGGCTAGGGGGGACCTAGAAAAGTCGGGGTGCCTGGACGCTAGACAGCATGGATTCATCCCGGGAAAATCTTGTCAGACAAACCTTGTGGAGCTCTATGACTGGGTGAGTGCCTTGGACCTGGGTAGACCAGTGGACATCCTCTTTCTTGACTTCAGCAAGGTGTTTGACTCTGTTCCTCACGGGGGCCTGTTGGATAATCTGGGAGAAATGGGGGTGGGGAACCAGATGATCAGATGGATAGGAAATTGGCTCCAAAACTGGACCCAGAGGGTCATAGTTGGTGGGATAGTCTCATCCCCAAGGAGGGTCATTAGTGGAGTCCCTCAGGGATCGGTCCTTGGGGCCCCTCCTGTTCAACGCCTAGGTCTCTGACATAAGGAAGGGTATCAGGAGTGAGATGAGTCTCTCTGTGGATGACTCAAAACTGGGGACGGTGATGGATGGGGAGGAGGGGAGGGTGGCCCTACAGAGGGGATCTGGAGGCTCTGGAAAGGTGGTCTAGAAAGCAGAAGCTGAGGTTCAATGCAGGAAAATGCAAGGTACTGCACCTGGAAGCCAGAAACCCGGGCCAAGTGTACACCCAGGGGTGAATGCTACAAGTCTCGATGGCTGAGAGGGACCTGGGGGTGGTGGTGGATGTCAAGATGAACAACTCAGAGACTTGTAGGAGGGCAGCGGCAAAGGCCAACAGGATGCTTGGATGCATCGCTAGGGGGCTCACTTCCAGAAGGAGGGAAGTGATACTCCCACTGTATAACTGCTTGGTGAAGCCGCACCTCAAGTACTGCATGCAGTTTTGGAGGCCACATTTAAAGAGGGACATTGAACTCCTAGAGAGGGTCCAGAGGAGAGCAACCAAAATGATGTGGGGCTTGGGGGATAGGACCTATGGGGAGAGGCTCGAAGAGCTAAATATGTACACATTGGAAGAGAGAAGGGACCGGGAGGACATGATAGAGGTCTTCAGGTACATAAAGGGGGTAAATAGGGTAGGAGCAGTCAGGGTGCTCCAAAGGATGGGGAGGCAACTAGAGGGCATGGGTGGAAGCTGGAGGGGGGAGATTCAGGGGAGAAAGGAGGAGGTGCTACTTCACTGAGAGGGTTGTGGAGCCATGGAATGCACTGCCCAGGGGGCTAGTGGAGGCAGAAACAGTGGAGGGGTTCAAGAAGGGGTGGGACAGGTACAGGGAAGGGTTCTGGAAGCAAAAACCAGTGCGGCGAGAATATCCGGGACTGGGAAGGGAGAAGCCAGAGAGGGAGAGGGGGGCAGCAAGGTCAGATCCCAGGGTAGGGGCTGACCAAACGAGCAGACACGAAAGACTGTTAGGCCTATTCTGCTGGCATTTTAGTATGCTAGTATGCTAGTTTATGCTTACTTTTTTTGTTTGTTTTTTTAAAGGGCAAGCTCCTTCAGGCCAAAAAAAGTGATGGGGCTACAGCCCCCCCTCACCCTGCAGTTCGTTTGTGTGCCCATAGGAATGAAATATCTCGCAGACTGCAGTTCCACTGTCCGTAATCTGACACTAGTCTTACTTTCAGAGGTTCAGTATTTTTTCAAACATATATAATGAGTTAACCCCTAGGTTGCTGAAATAAATAGAATATATCTTTTAGACTGAGCTGGATAGATGATAGAAGCAGTAGTTTAAAAAGTTTTTTATTACTATCCTGAGAAGTTCTGAGGCACAATACAGTAGCATCCCCCCCTTCCTTCATATGCTTTTAACATAGAACAGCAAAACTCAGAGGGGGAGTGCACTATTTTGTAGCTGTGGAGGAATACTTCCAAATATCCAAAAAGGGAGTTCCAAGATCAGCCATTGTAGAGCTACAATCTGATCGATGACAGAAGGGCTGTAGGCTCCGCCCACAGCCCTAAAAATGACACATAGTCATGACACACCCCAAACAGTAAAGACAGAAACTGCACGCTCACAGTTCATAAGAAAGTTTTTCGTGCAACTGTGTGATGACTCCAGCTCATGTTATAAGGGACTGCCTGTGACACCTTCTCCTTTTATACTGGAACTCCCAAAGTCCCCAACAGCATTGCACACATGCTAATTTCCATTGAGTCATATGTGTGTGTGTGTGTGTGTGTGTGTGTGTATGTGTATGTGTGTGTATATATATATATATCTATGTGTGTGTAAAAAAAAAAAAGTAAATGAGCACCCACCACTTGCATAAACTCCAGGAAAGAAGTTTTACTTATAAAAACATTTTTATTGTTAGAAAATGTGCAAAATATTACTCATAGCTCTCAGTAGTGGTAAAACCACTTACAACACCATGAGGAGAAAACTACTACCGTTTCACAAGGTTGAGTGATGAAGCAAGGGGGCAACCTTGTGAAACGTTAGTAGTTTTGCACATTTTCTAACAATAAAAATGTTTTAATAAGTAAAACTTCTTTCCTGGAGTTTACGCCTGTAGTGGGTGCTCATTTTCTGCTTTTTTAATATGTAAATTTTATTAGCTAGCACCGCCACTTCATCCTGGTGCTACCTTTTTCTCTTTTTGAGTCGTGTATGCATTCTTGCACACTCACATGGATTTATGCACACGCGACCAATGAGACAAGGTTCCAGCAGCTGCCTTTGATGTCTCCTGCCTCCTGCCTCAAGGGTAGGTTTGACACCTCCCCGTTCTTACGTTCGCTTGCACGCATGCGCAAGGAACGTTTTGGGAGAGTAGCACACTTTGGAGGTGTGCCTCTCCCTTTCAATCCAGTGCTCTGTTGAGCAGGCGTGGCGGTCCTGCACCAATGGGTGCAGGAGCTCTGTATGACAGCGGTGGTCCTCTGCTTCAAAGCAAACCACCGCTGCCATACTGAGCACTGTGTCATGCCATCCCTCGGCCATGCGCCCACCCGCCAAAGGCCATGCCACCCCAAAACTTTGGTGCCACACTGGGAGCCCACCCCAGCTGGTAAACATTGTTGCCGACAGGTGCCCAATCCCTGTCGGCTCCACGGCCCCCTGGGTTATTTCTGCTGCCACGCCTGGGAGCCCAGCACCCCAGCGGGCAAACGCTCGGGTTTAGCCGACGGGGTGCCCAATCCCCCATCGGCCTCGGCCCCCGGCAGTTTTCTCGACGGGGTGCCCAATCCCGCCAGCTCCTTGGCCCCCAGTTATTTTTCTGCCATGCTGGGAGCCCACCCCAGCATGGCAAATGTCCCACATTGTCGCTTTTTTTTTTACAAACTGAAATAAAAATGGTCCCACGGTTCGCCTCCCAGCCCCCACTCCCACAACTCCACCCACCCACTGCGCCACCAGTTTTCCCCACACCCCCTCACCCCATACTTACTCTCCGACTTGCACGACGATCTTCGTGGACCGGAACACGCCTGCACTCTTCAAAGGTGACCGCGAACTGAGGAAATGCCGTAAGCTGTATAATGGGCTAGATAGGGGGTTTTAACTTTATTGCATATCTCAGGCATTTTTTGGAATTTTTGCACCAAATTTTCAACATGGGGTTTTTGGGACCCCTTCTCATGAATGATGTCACTGTCATGGCGTTATTCGGGCCCGAAGGGTGATTTCGCAGTCACTGCGCAGTCACTGCGTGAAATCACCCTTCAGGCCTGAATAGCACCATGACAGTGACATCATTCATGAGAAGGGGTCCCAAAAACCCCATGTTGAAAATTTGGTGCAAAAATTCCAAAAAATGACTGTTTTACGAGAGCGCATTTTCGCAGTTCCTACGCATGCTCGTAGGTTTGCGAATTTTCAATATTTCTACTCCAGATTTTCAACATTGCCATTTTATCACACCTTCTTATGAGTAGCACAGCTGTCATTTTTCACATCCTGCCCAAAACGTGTTTCCGCCCATGTAGCGCCCAATGGCGCAGTCGGTGTGAAATCAATGTATGACACATTAAGAAAATCACAGTGACACTGTTCATAAGCAGAGGTTTTAAATGGCTGTGTTGAAAATTTGGTGAAAAATTCCTAAAATGACTGTTTTGTTAGTATGCTATGCAGTTCCTAAGACGTCAGAATTCTATGAATTTTCAATATTTTCACTCCAGATTTTCAACATTGCTATTTTACCACACCTCCTCATGAGCAGTACAGCTGTCATTTTTCACATCCTGCCCAAAACATGTTTCCGCCCATGTAGCGCACAATGGCGCAGTTGGTGTGCAAAATCAGTGTATGGCACACAGTAAGACAATCACAGTGACACTGTTCATTAGCAGAGGTTTTAAAATGCCCATGTTGACAATTTGGTGAAAAAATTCCTAACAATGACTTTTTTATGAGCGTGCATTCCACAGTTCCCACGCACGCTCCTAGGTTTGCGAATTTTCAATATTTCCACTCCAGATTTTCAACATTGCCATTTTACCACACTTCCTTATGAGCAGTACAGCTGTCATTTTTCACATCCTGCCCAAAACGTGTTTCCTCCTATGTAGCGCACAATGGGGGTAACAAAAAGGTCATGCTGACAATTTATTGTGCAAATACCAGCAATTCCACAGGGCATTAGGGTAAAGCACCATACATGCCAAACACCACTGCAAATACCTGCAAGCGAACGTTCGGCATTGACAAATGCTTGTTTCCCCTGGATGGTCCAGTTTTCCGAAGTCCTCTCCCATTCTCTGGTTCTGTAATGATGCAGTCCTTTGTTTGTGCTGCCAACCCAAGAATGCATGAAACATAGAAACATAGAAACATAGACTTTGACAGCAGAAAAGGACCACTTGGCCCACCCAGTCTGCCCATTTCCCTACCTACTGGATAAGCTGCAGATTCTAGTTAACCAACAGCCTGCTTCCTGCAACCCCGCACTATAATTGCTTTGTGTCTGTCCCAAGCATGTTTGAATTCCCCCACTGTTTTAGACCCAACGACCTCCTCAGGAAGGCTGTTCCATGTATCCACCACTCTCTCTGTGAAAAAGAATTTCCTCACATTACTCGTGAGCCGTCCCCCCTCTATCTTTAAACTATGCCCCCTTGTTCTTACACATCTCTTTTTCTGAAAGATGCTACCCTCCTGGACTTTGTTGATTCCCTTGAGGTACTTGAACGTTTCTATCATGTCCCCACTGTCCCTCCTTTCATCAAGGGTATACATATTAAGCTCTCTGTCTCTCTTCATATAGTTTCTGATGTAGACCCTGCACCATTTTAGTTGCCCTCCTCTGGACTGCTTCCATCCTGTCTATGTCCTTGCGTAGATGAGGTCTCCAAAACTGCACACAGTACTCCAGATGGGGTCTCACCAACTGTCTATAATAGAGGGATAATCGCTTCCCTTTTTCTACTTGTGATGCCCCTTCCTATGCATCCCAGTATCCCCCTGGCTCTCCTTACTGACTTCTCACATTGCTTACCCACCTTTAGGTCATCTGATATGACTACTCCCAGGTCCCTTTCCATTTTTGTTGTTGTCAGTACCTCCCCTGCTATTGTGTACGCTTCTCCTGGGTTTTTGTTTCCCAGGTGCATTACTTTACACTTCTTTGCATTGAATCTAAGTTGCCATATGTCTGACCATTCCTCCAACCTTGCCAAGTCCCTTCTCATCTTTTCTACCCCCTCTTGTGTATCAACTCTGTTACAGATCTTTGTGTCATCTGCAAAGAGGCATACCTTTCCCTCCAGACCCTCTGCAATGTCACTTATAAAGATGTTAAAGAGGATTGGACCCAGTACTGAGCCCTGAGGTACTCCACTAGTAACCCCCCTTTCTTCGGAATGTGTTCCATTCACTATTACCTTCTGTGTCCTGTTGTGCAGCCAGTTCGCTACCCAGGCTACCACCCTGGGACCCACTCCCAGGCTGGCTAACTTGATTATTAATCTTTTGTGGGACTGTGTCAAATGCCTTGCTAAAGTCTAGGTAGACCATATCCACAGCCCCTTCCTGGTCTATTACTTTGGTCACCCAGTCAAAGAAATCAATTAGATTAGTCTGACATGACCTTCCTGCTGTAAATCCATGTTGCTTTGGGTCCTGTGCCCCGCTGGCCTCTAGGTGCTCAACAATTCTTTCTTTCAGAAGTGATTCCATCATTTTCCCTACCACTGAGGTCAAACTTACAGGTCTGTAGTTTCCTGCTTCTGCCTTGCTCCCACTTTTGTAAAGGAGAATCACATCTGCCCTCCTCCAGTCCTCAGGTACCACCCCATTCTGCCATGATTTGTTAAAAAGTGTGGTCAGTGGTGTCACTAGGTCCCCCCTTAGTTCTTTTAGGATTCTGGGGTGAATCCCGTCAGGCCCCATTGCTTTGTCCACCTTGAGTTTTAGGAGTTCTTTCAGGACTCTTTCTTCTGTGAATGGACTGGTATCAACCCCCCTACCCAGAGTGCTTCTATTGTCTGGTTTAGGTAACTGCTCTCATCTTCTTTTGTGAATACTGAGCAAAAGTATTCATTCAGTATCTCTGCCTTTTCACTGTCTCCCTGCCCACCTCCTCTCCTTTATTAATCTTCACTATCCCTCCCTTAACCTTTCTATGCTCCCTAATGTACCTATAAAAGGTTTTATCCCCTTTTGACTCATGCTGGCTATTTTTCCTCGGTTTGTGCCTTTGCTATTCTGACTGCCTTTCCTATTTCTTTTCTGCTTTAATTGATACAGTTCCCGTCGTGCCCTCTGTGATTCCTTACACTTTTGAATGCAGCCTTTTTCCTTAACCTTCCCTGCCACCTCTTTTGAGAACCATAGTGGTTTTATATCCGCTTTGTTTTCTTTATTTGTTTTACACAAAGTCTTGTTGCCTCTATGATGGCAGTTTTGATTTTTCTCCATTGTTCTTCCACCTCCTATTTGGCCATTTGCTAGTGCTCTTCAGGTGTTCACCCATTTTGCCAAAGTCAGCCCTTCTAAAGTCCAGTATCCTTGTTTTTGTATGGCTTATCTCCATGGTTGTGCTCATTGTGAAGCACACTGTGCAGTGGTCGCTTGTTCCCAGATGTCTACTGACTTCTAAATTTGTGATCCTCTCTCCATTTGAGAGTACCAGGTCTAGTATTGCTCCCTCCCGAGTGGGTTCCAGCACTAGCTGTCTAAGGTCTGCCCCCTGCAGGGCATCGAGAATGACCCTGCTCTTGGATGTGGTTGCAGTACATGTCCTCCAGTTAACATCTGGCATATTCAGGTCCCCCATCAACAGTATCTCCCCTTTTTCAGCCATTTTGAGAATGTCCTCTATCATTTTCTTGTCCATTTCCTCCCCTTGAGACGGGGTCTGTATACAACCCCTGTGCGGATTGCAATGCCATTCCCCATCTCCAAGGTAACCCAGAGTGCCTCTTGTCCTCCCCCTTTACTTTTTAGTTCTGTAGCTTTGATCCCTTCCCTTATGTATAGAGCTACTCCACCTCCTCTTTTGCCTTCCCTGTCCCTTCTGTAGATTGTGTACCCTGGTATGTTGACATCCCATTCATGGTTCTCGGTGTACCATGTTTCTGTGACTGCCACAATATCCAATTGTTCATCTTCCATCAAAGCTACTAGCTCAGAAAGCTTGTTTCCAGACTACGAGCATTAGTAGTCATTGCCCTCCATTTAATGTTGGCTTGATCCTTTTTCCTCCATCCCTGCTCTTATTGTTTTATCTATTTTACCATTTACCCCATCCTGCCCTGTGTTGAGCTCTGTACCTTAGTGTTTACCCTACTACCTGCCTGTTTTGTGGGGGAGGCTTGACTTTTCCTGCTTTTATCAGTACCTCCCCTTATCTAGTTTAAAAGCTTGCCAAGGAAGCATTTAAACCTGTCACCTAGGAGCTTGGTCCCCTTTGTGGACAAATGCAGACCGTCATACCAGTATAGACCTTTATCTCTCCAGGTGGACCCCCTGTCCCCAATGAAGCCAAAACCTTGTGCTCTGCACCAGTTTTGCAACCATTCATTAAACTGCATGGTGTGCAGTACCCTAGCCTCATTCCTGCCATGGACTGGCAGCACCTCTGAGAAGGTTACTGTGCTTGCTACCCGTCTGAGGCCCCTCCCCAACTCCACAAATTCATTCTGCACTGATCTCATGCTTAGCTAGGTCATTTGTCCCAAGGTGGACAATGATATCTAGTTCTCTGTCCTGTGATGCTGCTTCTACAATTGTGAGGATTCACTTCTTGTCCCTCCAAGCCATGGCACCAGGCAGGCAGCTTACTTCCTTCTCTCCCTTCCCTAGTTCTACCCCCCTAACAATTGAGTCCCCTATCAGTAGCTGTTTCCTTCCCTGTGGTGTCCCTTGCCACCCTTTGTGGGTCTCCTTGTGGATGTCCTCAGCATTCTTCTGGGTCTCCACTGAGGGTGCCATCATAGAGGGACCTTGCTCTGCCAGAATGGCATCTGATTTGTGTAGAGGTACAGCTGGGGGCTTCGCTGGTCCACCACCCGCACTCCCTCCCAGAACCCACTGTGGTCCTACTGCTCTTCATACTCCAAACCCTCTGACTCAGTGGTTGCGGCAGTGGTGCTCTTTGGGAGGGGGAGGCCTCCTTAGTCCTTGCTAGTTCAGTCTGGAGGTGGGCAACCTCCTCTCTCAGAGCTGACAGTTGCCTACAAATAGGACAGCAACACAGTTTCCAGAATGTTTCCCGGAAAACTGCTGCCCCACAGCCAGTGCATTGCATCACTCCCCACATGTCCCGCTCCCTTATTCTATACAATATGTAATTATATATGTGTTATTATTTGTTTTGTGTAACTACTCTTTATGCACGCTGCAGGGTTATTAGGAATATGACAGTTCTGCCCCAAGACCTGTTGAGGAAGTGATGTCAGAACTGTGGGCCATGAGATGAACGTTTTCCTTGGTTCAGCTGTACTTGAATGCACAACAGCCCAGCGTGCGCGTAAGAGCACCATCCATCTGATATCATTCAGATGCATACTAATCAGGGAGGCAGGGCAATATAGAGGGTACGAGTGGTTCTAGTGTAAGGCCAATTAGATGCAGCAATTTGTGTCTCCATGTGGCAGGAAAGACCAAACAAAACAGGGGCACTGTCTGTCGCCCTATAAATCAAGGCTACATTTAGCGTGCGCTCTTCAGATTGATGGAGCTGAGTAGGAGAGTGCAGCCTACAGTGAGTGACAGTGAGGAGATAATAGAGATGGATGGAGCAAGACCCCATCAGAAAGTGCCCCCCCCCCCAGCCAGCAAGAGAACCAAGAGCTCGGGCATAATTTCTAGAGGCAGCTGGCCTGACTCCAGCCAAACTACTCATCAGTGCAAGCAATATTACAGAGCAGACAGTGTTTGAGCAGGAAGCATCAAAGAACTCTG
Organism: Neoceratodus forsteri; assembly: GCA_016271365.2. Taxonomy (NCBI): domain Eukaryota; kingdom Metazoa; phylum Chordata; order Ceratodontiformes; family Ceratodontidae; genus Neoceratodus; species Neoceratodus forsteri. The sequence continues at coordinate 330,431,144 of JADMNL010000026.1, read as the reverse complement.
AAGGTAGACCAACTGCAATCACTGATTTGAAGAACTCTATGGCATGACACCATTATTTATTATTTAAAAACGTGTTCCCCTGTGTGTAGGCAGAACTGTGGGTCAGAATTTATAATTGTAAACCAAATCCAACCATGTTAGAGGCTTTTCCCCCTATATTCCCCTGTTATGTTTCCAGAGAAGAAGTCCTCATGCCTGCCAGGGTCAATGATATAATTTACTGTTATAATCTTTCCTATCCAAGGATTTTTTTCTCCTGATCAGTTAATATTGTAGGCAGCAGAGCAGGGAATCCATGTGAGTCATTGATATTATTTAAACTATGTGGCAGGGGCTCTAAATCATGGGTGTAGGCAGGCATACTCCAAGCACTCCGTGGTGTGCAATTCTATTTAAGGGGGTTAGCAAATAGGCTCTGAACTGCTTCCTTTTCCCATGAAAACTAACTAAGAAAATATTGAACCTTTCTGTAATTTTATTCATAGGAGTCAAAACTAGAAGGACTGGTCACTAATACTCTCTTTACATCCCAAGGACAATACAACTTTACAGGCTCTGGGCTGGTATGTGGGTGTCTTAGGGAACAATGCATGGCATTTCTAGTTACCCATGCATGGCAACAACCATTGTCATGGGATACAAAAGTTGTATTTATTGTGCCAAACAAAGCAACAAACACGTCCTGGTGTATGTTTGTATATTGCTTGACTACACCCCGGGGGCAGGAGGGGTAGCTCACCCTAACAATGGGGGGGGGGGAGCAGTGAGTCCACTTGGTGTGCAGATCTGAAATCCCTGGCTACACCTCTGCTCTAAATGTTGCTATTGTTGGCTTTTTTGATATCATAACACTTACAACAATTATTAAATAAATATTGCTCATTTTGTATTGAGGTTGTGACTGGTGATAATATTGGATCTGTAGTAATGTACACCGCTACAGTGAGATACTGGTACATTACAGAAGTAAGCAATAGCCCAGCCGTTAAGGTTTCTGCAGGTAAAATTTTGATAGATCATATGAAGCAGGAAGGGTGAAAGGGGTTGTGGCCATGGACAAAGGGGAAGGGCCAGTGCAGGAGTAACTTGGTCAGGTTTTGGCCCACTTCAAAGGTGGCAACCCTACTCAAGGAGGGAAGGTACCTCCTTCTGTTGTATGACCCCCCTCGCAATGACCTGGGGGGGGTGTCATGCAGGAAGGGATGGCACTCTCCTTATGAAATAAAGTTATGTCAGGGGCCGGCCCAGTGGCACTGAGGGTTGAGGTGCTTGATGCCACACCTTGCGCTATGCCAGTGACCCGGGTTTGGGAAAGAGCTCGGGTCATCTGGGGTTGGCAGGGGAGGACTGGGATTGATCATCGGGAGACAGCTGTCCTAGTCCTGGGGTGGGCTGGGGACTCTACACCACGCTGCGGTGACCCCTCGGGACACCCGGAGGTACCGCATGTGGCAGTGTAATTGAGGGGGGACCACGGCGGACATCTGCACATATGTGCGTGGATGTCATTGCACATCTGTAATCCCAAATGGGGAGAAATTTGGAAAAATGGCAGCACGGGTCCGTGGCAGCTTGATAGCCACAGCTCCACTGGCCGACGATGCCTGGAGGCATGTGCCGGTACTGGTTCCTCGCCAGGCGTGGGGGCTATGGGGGGTCCCTGTCACAGGTGTAGTTGCATCTGCCAGCTGTGCATGTGAGCTTCGGGGTCGGCAGCGGAGTGGAGCAATGGCTGGATGTAGAGCAGGACTGCGGCTACAAGGAAAAAGTGTTAAATGATAAAAAAAATAAAGTTATGTAAGCATGCAACCACTCATTCACCATGTGATGCAGAAGCCAAGCGCAAGGCCAGCAAGGAGGTTCCAAAACGAGGGGAGGAGCTCATCTATCACTCCAGCCATGATAGGTGCAAGACCAAGTCACTCCACAGAAGCAAGTCATGTGGGTGGGATAACCAGTCAGGTGTGTCTATGGGGCAAAGAGGCAAATGTGGGATAGATAAAGTCCTCTTACCCACCATGCCCAACTAGGCTGCCTGGCATAACGTTTCCTCACCCCCTTCTCCCTCTAGTTTCTGGGGCACATAGAGTAAGTCATTCATCTTTGTGGTCTGGTTCCTACAGAGGTCCCATTTGCTGTGGACAAATCACAGGCTACCAGTCTGGGGGCCAGCATCAGGAGTGAGCAAAGGCAGAAATGATGTGTCAGCCCCCAGGAAGTTCCAAGGGTGGGAAAGGGACATTGAAGGTGATGAATGGAGGTTCCCAGGTCAGGCCCCAGGTGCTAGGAAAAGACTGTATAAAATAAATTAAAGCAAGGTATTCCCTGTTTAAGAAGCAAAAGTGTTTAAGATTTGCAAGGCCCCCAAATTTCATGTTCAGATGCATTGAATAACCTGATTGCTTTTATTGCTAAATCTACGCATCTGTTCTGTCCCTAAAGAATCTACCTTATGCTCCTGGTTTAACATGTCTTATTCCTCTAGGGTGAACTCAAAACGGTCTCATCTGCTCTTGAATCCCAGCTGAAAGATCTCAAAGACATGCAGAATAAGCAGGAAAAGAAGATAATAGACACCAAGGTATATACGCAAATCAACTGTATGTATCTCCTGAAACTCACGAGACCTGTCAAAATGCTTTAAAAAATCAAATCAAACAGAATTTGGTTTTATAGCACCTTTTGTAGACTCTCAAAGTGTTTTACAACACTGTTTGTTAGATACTGTTAGTGCATGAACTGTGTGCAGGAAAATCTGATAGCTATCAGGAACTTGGCAACCTAGACAAATACTGAACCATGCCACAGGGTCATGGATCTGTATTTCTACTAGAACTGTGTAGAAATTCTAAATTTTGCCTACATCAGAATTCCACAAATTTTGAGAATGTTGCCTAATTCTGCAGTATTCTAAAATTCTGAATGTAGATTTTTAAATTAAACTATGGATTCATAAACCACATATTAGTTTTTATCCCATGGAATAAGTAGTCTGCACAATATTATTCCATAGAAAGGCTTTTTGGAATTCTGCAGAATTGAAAAAGACATTCTGAAAGTCATTTTGGGTGCAGAATTGCCTTTCTGTATAAATTCCTTCATTAGAATTCCACATTCCATGCAGTGCTAAATTCCACCTGTAAAACCACCAGACAGGGGCAGGAGGGACAAATGTTTAAAGTACCATCTAAAGGGGGTGTTACCTGCACTTTTGTGGCAGCCTTCTCCCTCGTGCTAACTTGCAGAACATAGAACGTAGTAATTTAAATGCAAACTACATGCAGAAATGATAAAAATGCATATTGTGCATTGGGTTTGCATTTCTCTGGTAGTTTCTGATGTGATGTTCCCTGTGTCTGTGGCAAATTTGTTTTTTCGTCTACTTTTCCCTGCCAGGTTTATTGCCCCTGCATGCTGCCATGCAGGCTTCTTTTATTGCCTTTGGTCTATTGACATTTTCCCAGAATGCCTCTGGGAATTGTATCTGTTATCGGTTTTATTATGAACCAGTGACAGCACTTAACAAACAGCAGTCACCGCTTAGAGACATCTGACTTCAGCTGGGGAGGGAGAGCAAACACTTTTTCAAAGCGGTTAACTTTCACAAGCAGCTGCAGTTGGGTGTTGTGACTAAATTATAGGTGACTCTTAGTTCTGGTCCTAGGTCTAATTGACATTATCCTTAGAGGCATTCTGGGAAAATTCCATCAGATCAAGGCAATAAAATGAGCTTGCATAGATACCTCTGGGGCCATAAAATTGGAGAGGAAAAGTAAACAAAAACAAACAATTTGCTACTGGCACGGGGGATCGAATGTCAGAAACTATCAGATAAACAAAAAAGTAATGCACAACATGTGTCTTTATAACGGTTTGACAGGAAGGGAGTCTAGCTTCATTGTGCCTATGTCTGCCTAGCACCCTGCTTGTTAGCAAGGATGCAAACACACTAATTTATGCAATATGCATGTAACCCCCCCCCCAATAAGTGGGTCTTACCTTGTCTGCCCTGAGTGCTGCTCATTCCTCCCGCTGTTTCCCACTGCCAAGTCCCAGGTCCTGGAGTGTCCCTTAGCCTCCATCCGGCCCCGCATGTATTTCTATAGGCCTTTGGGGCCAGAGGAGCCAAGCGGCCATCTGTGCATATGCATTAGTGCCTGGCTGTCTTCTTGCTGCTGTAGCAGCCAAATCTTTTCCTCTCTGGTGTTCTCAACCCCCAGGACATGTTAGATGAGGTCCAGACACATGGAGGAGGTGCCCTAAAAGTGGCTAGGATGTTTTCATAAAGAGCACCAATGAGCATTGTCAGTTGGGTACATTTATAAATATTATTGAGGCTGGCATTAATAATAATGAGCTGCCTGCTTGCTGCCTGGGAGGACTGCTAATCAGCAACAGCGATAGGCTAATGGGAGCATCTTAAATTATAATGTTGCAGCCGGATGTTATAAGGCAAAAGCTGCTACAGGGCAGTGGGGCAACTGTACAGAAAGACAGTGGGCCTGATTCCAGAACAGTTATGCATGTCGCAAAGTGACATGCGCCAAACAAAATGGCGCAAGTGGCACTTCGCACCATGCATTACGACAACCAGTGTTCCAGAAGGCCTGCCTCTGCCAAAGTTGTTCTATGCCACTGGTTTTGCAATAAATCCCCTGCAACATGGCGCAAGGGGGTTTATGGCAGCAGTTATGCCTGATTCCGAGAGGGTGATTGTCAGAACAGCAAATGTGCTACTCCAAGACAACCCCCGGAGTACATTGGTCTAAATACATTTTAGCCTACAATACAGCCTACATCCACTGGGGTTGCACCTCTGTGCCTGGTGCCCCAACAGCCACCCCCCATGGTCCCACTTAAGCTCCCCCACCTGTTCCCCATTGGCAGGAAAGTCCTCTGTGGGCTGTTGGCACCAAAACCATGCCTCCATCCCCCAGTAGTGCCACGCAGGGCAGAACATGTCATCCCCCTACAGTCCCCGAGTATTGCCCCGCAGGGAAGTTCACATCCCCCGTTCCCCAAGCCCTGATCCCCAACCCGCCCACTATTGGCATTCATGCATGCCAGTTCATCTGTAGTAATCCACTGACCTCATCCTCACCCAGCAGTAGAAACCATCTCACTAACACCTGCTACCAGTCGACGATTGGTACAACCCACCTCTTACCTCCATGGTTAGTGGCAATTCCCACTGAGCTCCATCCGGAGTTCTACTACTGTATACAGTATGTGCTCTATAACTGATGGAGCATGTACTGTCTACAGCAGTATGGGTTCCAAGAGAGCTCAGTCGGTGGCTGGAGGTGAGAGGTGGGTTGTGCCACTTGCCAACTGGTAACAGGTGTGGGGGGTTGGGGTGGACTGACACTGTGAGGTGGGGAATGGGGGCCACAGGACTACCAAGGATCACTAGTATGCATCAGTGGCAGGCATGGTGTGTGTGTGTGTGTGTGAGTTTGTGTGTCTGTATAGCCCTGTGATGCTGGACAATTGTTTCAGAGTACAGGCCTTGGGGGGGGCACTGTGTTTGGGGCTGGGGCGATGGGACCTGCGCCCTGTCAGAGGGCATTGCTGTGGCTTGCAGCACCCTGTTGTGGCATGCCTTCCCTTTGGCACACTGCTTGTGGTGCTGCAAGTCACAGGACATAGCCACCAGGGACCCTGCCTGTTCCGGAATCTGGCACAGGGTCCCTGGCGTATCGGCATATGTCGCTACTCACAAGTGCCGCCGAGTTCTGCCATATGTCTTGGAATCGGGCCCAGTGTATGTGGGCTGCTGGGACACTTTGAAATGAGGACTTCTGTATAAACTGTATGGGACTGTGTGTTCTAAGTAGCCTTCTTTGCTACTTTGACCCCCCAGTGCCAGTCAATCAGAGGTTTAGGCACCTAAAGACAGTTAAACTGATGCTGGGAGAGTTGTGAACCCTATTCTAGGCGCCTAAAACTGATAACCAATAAACAATCAAAATGAGCTAATGTTTAATAATTTCTTTGATGGACAGCATGATTCAATCAATCTGAGGCTGGGATTTTCAATGTGAAACCTGAGGGGCTTTTGCAGTTTGGAGCAGTCTGGCTTGAGCTTTCATCGAGTCAAGAGGGCTCAGACTCTGTGTTGAAAAAGGATATGGCAACCTGTCCAGGGCTTTTGAGTCAAGTGTCTGGAAAATTAGAGAAAAGGTTTAAAAACCTGTCCAAGGGTTTTTGGGTCAAACGTCTGAGAGTTGGAAAAGGGTTTTCTTCTGCCCAGAGAACCAGCGATTCTGCAGCTGATCCTGTAGTCATCTGAGGAACCCTGATCTTGTTAAAAAGGGTTTGTGGAACCATGCGTGCCAGAGCCTGAATTTTGCAAACTTGATCTCGAAGCTAAAGGACATTGTGGAAAAGGTATCCAGTGCTTGGGGACCTGCTTCTATTGCTGAAAACTGGCTGTATAAACATGGAGTGCCACTTAAGAGACTGTATGCTACTAGCCAATAGCCACTGGAATGATGGAATTCCATGGGACCATTGCTGTTCCACGGAGCTGCTAGTCTCAGTCCAGGTCAGAAGTCAGAGACTGCAGACCTGCACAGCCACAACATGGAGCCAGGTAGGGGAACTGTTAACTCTTGTCGAGTGGGGTGGATCCCGATCCACCCCACTGCAGGGGGCCATGGGCACATGCCAGAGTGTTAGGGCACTCTGGACCCATTTGGGGAGCTGGACTGTGGGGTCACTCCTAGGTTTGAGATCTCTGTGGACCAGGAAGCATTGCGTTGTGCTCTTATTCTGAAACCTACTAGGCAGGTTAAAGGTGACAAGTTGCTAGACTCTGCAAGCAAGTCCAAACGTGACCAGCATCTGCCTCATACTTCAGGCCAGTTGTTGCTGTCCATCCACTTGCTGCCCCAACTGAGGAGTTGTATCCTGCTTGCCCGAACCTACTATGCCAGTGCCTGCATCCCAGTGTCTGCAGAACTGTGAGTAACCCAGGGCTTGCCCTGCCAAAGGGGTTTAATACAAAGTTGTCAGTCCAGTTAAAATGTACTCAAAGGGCTCCAACACCAGCCAACAAGCAGGCCTGCGCTTGAAATCTGGGTACCCAGTCAGGACAGTAGAAGGGAGTTTACACTGGTACCAGTGGGGGGTGGGCACTGTTAATGTTTTGGCCTGTGGGCCTTGCCAGTTCAAACAAATCTACACTTTTTATGGTAATCCCTTTTCCAGGTATCCCCTTTCCTAGCCTTACCCTTAGCAATAAAGCTGTGTTTTGTTCTTGAAATTCGTGTCGTGAGCATATTATTAGCTACAGTCATTAATTATATGTGATTTACAGTATTGCCAAACACAGAGGAATTCAGTGTGTGGAGTGACTGGAAGGGGGGGGGGGGTAGGTACAATGTTCCAGGGGGTTGTACTACTTCATTACCTAGCCCACAGTTACTTTACTATGGGTGGAGGCACCACGCTATTTACTATAACTTTTGGGAAAGAACCTCCTATTGCTATCAAAACAGAACACAGGCCCCTTAACCTGTACAGTAGTCAACAGGCAGAGGTAATAGCCCACTGGCATATGGCACTTGAGCTACATATGTGGACACAACTCCAGTGCCATAAAACATTTATCTCCTCAGATATGTAATAAATTTTAGCATCAAGAATTCATCACACATATGTTGGATAAAAACAATCTGTCAATCTTCCTCCCCTTAAAACAAACAAACAAAAAAAACCACCAGCTCATTAAATATACAGGACATGAATGGGTACATGTGTGATACATTATTTATCTGGAGGGCTGATACTCGAGGTTCAATGTGGGGGACTAGCTCCTCCCACATCTCCAATAAAGGCCAACCTCCCTCAGTGGTTCCCCGCTTAGCGCACCGTGAAGCACTTGCCATTTCACGGTGCTCAGGACTCTTGCGTGGCTCATGAGCGCTGTCTCATCATATCTCTCCCTGCTGTCTCCTGCCATCCCTGTTCTGTCTTTGGTGTCCGTTTCCCCCTCCCTCTCGTTTCATTTGCCTCCCCTCCCCCCCACTCCTCGCTTTGTTTTTGGTTTTTATCTGCCTTTGCCCCCCAGCATTCCCATTGCTCTGGTTGTAGTTTCCTTCCTTCAGTGCCTGTTCCCCCACTTGTTCTGCTGTTCTGTGTTCCTTCCCTCATTGTTGTGTCCCCCTTCCATCTCTCATTTGTTTTTTCCCCCGGCTCTACGACCTGCTGATCATCCCCTTGCTCCTTCCAGCTCGATTGGTCTCTGCTGGAACTGACCCCCCTCTGTGTCTGGTCCAGACTGTGCCTGGTCCAGAACTCTCACTCCCTTTGGTGCAGTGCTTCCTCCTAAAACATAGAAACTTAGAAGTTGACGATGGATAAGGACTGCAAGGCCCATCCAGTCTGCCCATTTTTTCTACCTTATGAATGTGCCATCGGGCTTTGCTCTGTCAATGGCCTATCTATTCATACTCATCTGTATTGCTCCCTTATGCCTATCCCTTGCTTGTTTGAAGCCCTGCACTGTATTCATATCCACTACTTCCTGGGATAGGCTGTTCCATGCATCCACCGCCCTTTCTGTGAAAAAGAACTTCCTCACATTACCCCTTAATCAGCCTCCCTCTAATCTTATGCTGTGTCCTTTTGTCTTGCAATTTTTCTTATATTGAAGCATGTTAGACTCTTTCACCTTGTTACTGCCCTTAAGGTGTTTGAATGTTTCGATCATATTACCTCTCTCCCTCCTTTGCTCTAGGATATACATATTAATCTCTGTTACTCTGTCCTCATATGTTTTCTGATGCAGTCTCTGCACCATTTTGGTTGCCCTTCTCTGGACTGCCTCAATTTGGTTAATGTCCTTGTGAAGGTGTGGCCTCCAGTACTGAACGTGGTACTCCAGATGGGGCCTAACCAGAGTCTTGTAAAGAGGGATTATTACCTCCCTCTTACAACTTGTGATACCCCTACTAATACACCCCAACAACCCCCTAGCCTTACCTACTGCTTTGGTAGTCTGCATGGATGACTTCAGGTCATCGGTGATGATGATGCCCAAGTCTCTTTCTTCCCTTGTGACTGCCAGCAACTCTCCTCCCAACCTATAGGTGGCTTCGGGGTTTCTCTTCCCTATATGCATGATCTTGCACTTCTTTGCATTAAACCCCAGTTGCCACTTTTTTTTTATCTATTTTTTTTCCCCTCCAGTTGTGGTCTGTGAAGCCTCTCTCAGGCATCCTGCCTGTTCTTGCCCTGCCTGAAATCTTCCTACCAGAGTCTCCTCTCTCCTCCCTCTTAGCCTACACAACTGGCACCCCCAACCTCACCCCTCCGGGGTGAAGATGCCCCCCCCTTGGGTGCCCTATACAGTCACTCTCCGGCTTGTGGGTGACAACCGGGTGGAGGACACTGAAAGGCCAGGCAGGATAGATCTGGCAATGGGTATGCAGGCAGGTGCCATCGCCTACTCCACAGACCGGTGTTTTCCCTGTTCTGCTGTGCACTCCCCTGTCCTGTGTACGTGTTGCCCTGTGTGCTGCACCACCCCCAGTCTCCACCGGGAGCCGCTGGCATGCCGAGCAATGTCCCATCCTCCCCCCTAGGGAGGAGAGCAGCCCAGTGGGTGCTCAATCCTCACCCACCCCTGCCGACCCCTGGCACCTGAGCTCGCTCCCGAACTCGGGTCGCCGGCATAACGCTAGGTGTGGTGTCCAGTGTCTCAACCCTCCACGCCACTGGGCTGGGCTCCCAGTAGCCACTCTTCCAACCATTTTCCTAGTTTATCCAGATCTCTTCTCATTCTGCCCACTCCATCTGGACCATCTACTCTGTTGCAGATCTTGGTGTCATCTGCAAACAGACAAACCTTACCCTCCAGTCCATCTGCAATTGTCACTGATGAAGATATTGAAGAGGACTGGCCCCATGACTGATCCCTGAGGTACCCCACTTGTGACTTGCATCTCTTCTGACTGTATACCATTTACCACCACTCTCTGTTTTCTGCCCGTCAACCAGTTTTCCACCCAGTTGACCAACCTCTGACCCACCTGAGCCTACCCAGATTATTAATCAACCTTCTATGTGGAACAGTATCGAAAGCTTAGCTGAAGTCAAGGTAGGCGACATTAACTCCTCCCCCTTGGTCCACCACTCTGGTTACCCAGTCAGAGAAATCTATAAGATTAGTTTGACAGGACATTCCTTTTGTAAACCCATGCTGTCTTGGATCCTGTGCTCCTAGGGATTCCAAGTGTTGCACTATCCTTTCCTTAAGAAGTGCCTCCATAATCTTGCCCATAACTGAGGTAAGATTGACTGGTTTGTAGTTCCCTGCCTCCTCCCTGCTATCACTCTTGTGGAGCAGGATCACATGAGCCCTTCTCCAGTCTTCTGGGACCTCTCCTGTGCTCAGAGACTCACTAAACAGTTCTGATAATGGCTCTGCTAGTTCCACCCTTAGCTCCTTTAGTACCCTGGGATATAGATTTGTGATGCTGGGCCAGCTGGTTATGATTGTTCTATGATTTTGTAATACAAAAATGTAGTGTGTGATTGTCTGCCATGAGACATCCTGTACTCCTGGGATGCCCCCCACCCAGATTTCAGCTACAGGATGGTAACCTGAAACCAAGAGGTAATTAAAGACTAGAGAGACATAATTAACGGTCTCCTCTTTCCCTGATTTAATTAAAGCTAACCAGTTACCAGGATATAGGGCTCATAAACTTGTATCGTGTCTTAGAGGAAGAAAACATGTTATATCACTAGGGTTCTAAAATGTATGACATCCTTTGATCTTTGGAAAGCAGGAAACCACACAAGATCAAAGAAAAGGGCTTAATTTAAAGACTGTCATGATTTTGGAAAATTAGGTTTTGCTGAAGTCACAGTATTTAATATACCTCTTGATAGGACATCCTGTTTTGTATAATTTTTATAATCTGAAAGGAGGAACTAGATGACATCATGGGAGGGGTTGAAACACAGCATTTGAAATTGTATTCTGTGTTTTCAACAAACAAATTTTTCTTGTGGGCTCTTAGAAAACAACATCTAACTATATGCACTGTAAGAAGGTAATACATTAGCTCGGAAAGTCTAATTGTATTGTGGTAGGAGTTTATGTTTGTAATTTTTCCTTGTTTTCTTTTAAGTGATTGTATGCTTTGTGATATATTGTTCTGTGTTTACATTTTACATACTTTTATCCATTTTCTAAGTAAACCTCTTATTTTAAAGAGACTGCCTGGTGTACCTTCAAAGTTCTTTCTTTTGCATGTGAAGTATAGATGGTTAAAGTTGACAACTATTCATAAGCTTAATGGTGTTACTGAACTGGAAAAGGGTAAGAATACCTAAGGTCTTTTCATAGAATTTTAAGGATTCATTTTGAATACCTGGTTAGGTGCCCTTAGGTGAAAGATATCTGGCATATCCCGAAGAGCAGAATTATCTGAGCCTGTACATTTGGGTATGCTAGCATAAGGTTCACAGTTTGAATCCCCCCAGAACTTAAGACCAAAGCTGATTTCGACACACAAACAGACAGGAGGGTTACCTTGTTCTGTTACCTGTTCACAGTACTGTGCTCAGAGGTTAGCACTGTGGGAGCAGAGGGCCTGATCTGCTGAGTGGGGTTGAGACACCCTGGGATGTATGCCATTACATCCCATTGCCTTGTCCACCCTGAGCTTATCAAGCTCTTGTAGGACCTTTTCTTCTGTGAAGGGACTAGTGCACACCTCCCTCCCCCCGTGTCCATGGTGCTGAGCTGTGGGCCCTGCCCTACCTTCTCTTCAGTAAATACTGAGCAGAAGTATCTATTTTGGATAGATGCTTTTACATGGTCCCCTCCTCACATGCCCCTTATCCCTTTGGTCTTAGCAATACCCCTCTGGACGTTCTCCTTTCACTAATGTATCTATAGAAAGTCTTGTCACCTTCTTTTACTGTTTGTGCTAGTGTTTCCTCAGTTTGGGCCTTTGCCTGCCTTACTGCCTTCCCTTCTTTCCTTAGGGAAGTTTGGTATGCCTCCCTATCTTCATCCTGCTGCGTTCCCTTATATTTCCTGAAGGCCAGCCTTTTGGCTCTGACCTTTTCTGCTACTGTTTTTGAGAACCAAGCTGGTTTCCTTCCTCTTTTGCACTTCCCTTTCCCTCTAATACAATGGGATGTTGCTTCAAGTATTGCATCCTTAATTCTTGCCCACTTTGCATGTACCCCCTCACCTGTATTTTTGCCAGGGCTAGCTTAACTCTGTTGGCCATCTTATCAAAGTCAGCTCCTCTGAAGTCCAATATTTTTGCCTTGGAATGGGATGATTTAGTTTGGCTACTGTGGAGGAATAGCGAATGACAGAATAGCAAGGGAGGATTGGAAAAAATGGTGAGCGAAGGGAATAGCAGTGGGACGGAAAGGGAGAAGAGGGATGAGCTAACTAGGGATGTGGTGCATGATGCCACCAAGCTACTCATGTAGCATAGTGGGTAGGGATACCAGCTGCAGTGGTGGTGGCCCCAGGATCAGGACTTCAGACAGGTATGTCATTTAATTTTTGGCAAGTTACTGCTTTCCTCAGTCCCTTATCTTTCCTCCGGTGTCCAACCCCCCCCCCCAGACATGGTTATTAAAGTTTGGGTGGGGTGGGTGCTTGAACCCCATAAAGGGAGATGTGGGGGCCACAACACCCCTGCATTAAACATGTAATCAGATATGCGCCAATTTAGTATTCGACGTACATAGCTGTATGCTGTATTTGTGTTCACCACGATGTACTTGCTCTTCTGCAAGTCGCTGAAAAAGATTCACTCTTGTGACATGGAACCGTTGGAGGGTGGGGATAACAACACTAACCACATACTGCTCTGTATATTGCACAGGACACATGCAGCGTGCATAACAGTGTAAAACACAGAGTTATAACACTAATGTGAAACTCCTAATCATTTACCCTGTCTGTAAATAGCTGCAGTTCAAGAACGTGAACTACTGACAGTCCAAAATATAATCTCCCTGACCCTCATGCAACTCAGAATGCTGATGGGGAAGGGGGTTGTCTCCTTCAGCCCATCAGCTGCCAAAGTCCAGATTTCAGAAATAAAGCACAACATGGTAGTACAGGTTAAGCCACTTTATTCAAACACTTCACTGAAAAGATTTAATTCACAAACTGTTATGAGCACCACTAATGAGTGGGGATGCCATGGAGCTGCTCCATATAGTGCCCACATACAGCTGGGAATGCTGTTGGGGTTGGGGAGGGTTCCCTCAGCCCGTCTGCTGGAAATATGTAAACTTTTCCAACTAAAAACATAACACGGTCACTATGGGGTAAGATACTATTTTCACAAGGCACAAGAAAAATATTTTAAATAAAAAATGACAGAGAGCAGTACTAAGAAAAACACCGATCTTCAGTGAAACGAGTGGGGAAGCCATGGAGCTGCTCCATTTTTACGGGCATCAGCCCAACACCCGCAGCTTGTAAAAATGAGGAAACTATGCAGCCCCTGAAGCGCACCATAAAATGAGTAAAAAGCTCAAAAACGGGACATAATTCTCAATTAGGCAGGCATGCAAGTGAAGAACAAAATCACAGCAGATAGCAAGTTATTTTTTTAACAGACTACTGAAGATTCAGTGGCCAAGCAGCAATGAATAGGTATAAATTAAACATAAGAAACTCATGATACATTTTGACACCTGCAGAGTATAGAGTATAGCGTTAAGAGTACCCCATAGGCACCCCCTCTGTATACCACAACTGTAGCACAATACCTCAATAAGCTTCACAACAGAGATTGTAATAGTCACCAAACGAGGCACTCAGCTTCTTAAATAACCACTTGCATCCACTCTATATCGTTTATATCGGAGGCAGTACAGCTGGTGGGTTAAGGCTCTGAGCTACAGATATGGAGACCTGGGTTTGAATCCCATAGCCACATAGATGCATACTGTGTGATCCTGAGCAAGTCACTTAACTTCTTTGTGCTCCCAGGATGCAACTGGAAACAAGCTTCAGATTAGTGTGCTACTCCTGGTTAAACAATGTTCCCCCTATACTGCTTAACAGAATAATATGTAGTAGTTCTGACATTTGACAGGAGCTACTTACAGTAGCTATTATGACTACCTATAAGACATAAAGTGCATACCACACAAGTTCGCTCAAATATCGGGCTTAATGATACAAGGTACACAATATGTACAGTACAGTGTATAGACAGTATCCTTATTCCTTACCCTACTCACATATGCATAAAAGAACACTTAATACCATGATCTTTTAAGGAAATGTTTTATGCATTAATTGAGACACAGAGTGAAGTGTCAGGACTTCCATAATTTTTTAAATGAGTAACAGTGCAACAGTACTAGCACACAAACACGCATGCACGCACACAACTCTCGTTTTAACTGTGTACTCAGATTACAGAGAAAGGTGATACTCAAAACATAAAAACAGTAATCTTAAGTACCCAAATAAATAAACTTAGTAAACCAAAATGAGTCTGCATCGAAAAAAATCAGATCACTATTACAATATATTGCGTGCTATAAGGATTAGATTAGCATTTGAGTGCAGGATACCGTACCATTTCCTTTGATTGTCATCTAACATAAGCAGACCAAATCTGAGCTTGACCATCATGCCCAATGATCATTCAAAAGACAGAGGGGATGATATACAGGTTATGTTTAAAAACTTATGCCTCACTTGCAGGGTTTCACCTTTTGCACAAATTTTTAATGCCCACCTGCCGGCGTTTTTCCCCTGGACTTTGCTGTCAGAATTTGCTTCCCTCTGACTGCTGCAATGCACATGCATGACACTGGTATATCTGCACAGCTGATGAGGGTAGCAAATTCTGATAGGTGGCACAATTTGATACTACACCAGGAACACGTCTGCACTCTTCAGTGCTGACCGCAAACTGAGAAAATGCCGGTAAGCTGTATAATGGCATAAATAGGGTTTTTTCAACTTTGGTGCATATCTTGGCTATTTTGGGGAATTTTGGCACCAAATATTCAACATGGGGTTCTTGGGATGCCCCCTCAAGAATTCAGTCACTGTCATGTCTTTATTCAGTCCCGACAGGTGATTTCATGGTCACTGTGCAGAATCACCTTTCTGGACTGATTAACAAAATGACAGTGCCACTGTTCATGGGGGTCTCAAAAGCCTATGTTGCAAATTTGGTGAAAAAATTCCAAAAATGGATGTTTTATGAGCGTGCGTTGCTCAGTTTCCACGCACGCTCATACCTTTGTGAATCTGTAATATTTTTTTTTCACTCCACATTTTCAACATTGCCATTTTCCCACACCTCCTTATGAATTGTACAGCTGACATTTTACATATCCTGGCCAAAATTTGTTTTAACACTTCAGCGCACAATAGTACGGTCACTGTGGGAAATCCATTTTAGGGACATATTAACAAAATGACAGTAACACTGTTCATGAGCAGAGGTCCTAAAATGCCTATGTTGAAAATTTGGTGACGAATGTCCATAATGACTGTGTTACAAGCATGTGTTGCGCAGTTTTCAAGCGTACTTGTAACTTTGCAAAGTTGCAATATTATCATGCCACATTTTCAACACTGGCATTTTCACACCTCCTTATGAACAGTACAGCTGTCATTTTTCACATCCTGCCCGAAATATGTTTTTGCATCTGTGGCGTACAATCACGTGGTCGCTGTGGGAAATCAACTTTTTTTGAAACAGATTAACAAACTCACAGTGCTACTGTTCATGAGGGGAGGCCCCAACACCTATGTTGAAAATGTGGTTAAAAAAAATCCCCAAAATAAAATAATTGGGTTATGGACGTGCGTTGCGCAGTTTCTATGCATGCTCATGACTTCACCAATTTTTCATATTTTCACTCCATATTTTCAACGTTGCCATTTTTTTTACACCTCCTCATGAACAATACAGTTGTCATTTTCCACATCCTGCCCCAAATGTGTTTCTGTACCTGTGGCGCCAAATGGTGCAGTCACTGTGCAAAATTACCTTTCAGCTAACAAACTGATTGTGTCGCTCTTCATGAGGTGGGGTCACAAAATGCCCATGTTTATAATTTGGAGTGAAAATACCAAGACACGCCTATGGCATTAGGGTTTCCAACTGTAACACCCCACCCTGTAGAGACTGACAGGCATCAGGGGTGTGACTTGGGATCATCAGCTGTAATACTCCTGCCATTCCACCCCCACCCTGCAGCCAGTGAAATGCATCGATGTGTGCCTTCAAGTGTTCAGTCCCAAAGTTCACCCCATTCTCCTATGCTGCACCCTCCTCAGCGTATTTCCTTATGGAATGGGGTAAGTATAACGCCCAAAGACACCGAAGCACACCATGACACTTGTCAGTGTCTACAGGGTAGGGCGAGGTACAATGGCATGAGCGTTATAGCCGATGACCCAAAGACACAACCCAACACCTGTCAATCTCTGCAGGGTGGGGGTTGGGTTGGCATCAGTTCAATACTTCATTGCCATTCCTAATATGTGTCTCTAACTCCTGCACTACCAATGCCAATGAGACAACATTCGGCATTGACGAATGCTTGTTTACTGTATTTCACTTCTCTGAATGTATCTTTAAGATAGATATGATTTTTAACCAAGTTATTATTTTTGTTGATTGAGCTAATAACTTTAGAAGGTCAAGTTTAGACCTCTTATCTATGAAAAAAAACTAGCATTACCTGCTAGGTTTCATAGCATTATTTACTCTACTCCCTAAGACTCAACTGTCTGCTAACATAAAAGTTAAAAGCCGCCTGATTAGAGACAGACAGACTGTGAAGCCAGGTGTTGTGACTTCAAGGTTGTGACTTAATTAAAACACATAAATAATGGGGCCAAGTCTTAGGTTGTCAGCTTGTAATAGTATAGAAAACAAGCATGGGACGGCAGTGGATGCATCTGAACCATGCATAGGAAGCATTGCTAGGGACTTGGATTGACAAGATAGAAGCTGAACTTCTCCTATATAAAGCCACTTGCCAGATAGAGTGATAGAGGGGGTCTTTTCTTTCATTAGTCGGCTCGGCATCGGGACCAGCTGCAGACAGAGGATTACCCTCAGGGCTTTATTAATCTGAGAAATGGTTTGAACTAAAGGTGGTAAGATAGCTGCATTTTTTCCTGGCTTTATAATAAAGCAAGGGCAGGGTGACTTGTTTAAAAAATTATTTTCTATTTGTTAAGGAATACATCACTATTCCTAGTTGTGATTATTTGCTTGTTTATTCATTCTGCGTGAGTTGCTGTCAGTCATTTTAATAAATAATCATTCCTTAGAAATGGATATAACTAATCATTTTAAAGTTGTAGAAAATGAATTAGCTGACTGTCAAATAAAAAACAGAGATTTCAATGACCACTGCTATATTGGTCACTTGGGTACACTAAAGTTAACCATAAAGGCTTATAAACATTTGTTGATTTGTACAGATTCTGAGTGTCCTGTCCCAATTCACAGAATAATTGGTTGGTGTAAGCTAAATTCTGGGTTGGATGATGCTGAGACATGTAAAATTTATAATTGCCCTAGACGTGGTAATTTAGATTTAAACTGCGTAGTTGTCAGAATCTTTGCTCAGTTGGGAAAAGACCATTATCCTTCTCCCTGTACCCACAAACACCAAAATCAGGTGGACTTTGATGAGTTAAGTGTATGAGGGTAAGATACTTCTAATCAGTAAACAGGATCAGGACATCATAGAGGCAGGGGATATAATTGGCTCAGAACATCATGAAATACCAGCCTTGTGCATAGCTACTCCAGTGAGGTTATACCCTAGCAGAAATCAATTATTGGCTATGTCTGCTTCTCCAGACAGTCATGAGAATCGAGAAACTGACTTCCACGTACACGGAGAAAGCTTAAAAAGTCACACCCTTGAAACAGCTCCAAACCTGGGCAAAGCAACATACAGTGTTGAAATTGTTGCATTAAAAATTATTTCAGTAAATTGGTATACGTGGTTACAAAGAAATTAATTATTTAAATTGGTCAGAACCATTCAAAAATGGCTTGACTAGTTTAAAGTAAAGGAAAATGCAGAGATGTGGACAGGCTGAACAAATGCAGTGTAGTAGGGGTATGGATACAGTGTGTGTGTGTGTATATGTGTGTGTGTATGTGTATGTATGTGTATATATATATATATATATATATATATATATATATATATGTATATATGTATATATGTATGTGTATGTGTGTGTGTGTGTACATGCGTGCGTGCATGAAGTACCTCATAAACTCTTTAACACAGCCTGATATATACTATTTCATTGATAAAAGCGATTTGTTTCTAGGCTTAAACATGAGACTGAGCACCTGCATGTGCACTGGTATTTTAATTCCATAAATTTGAGTAAAACATGGGCATATGTAAAAAGATGACTGGGGTGGGCCCTGTCATTAATTTCGCTGGGGCCCCCCCCAATCCTAAAACTGGCCCTGTTGTCAGTATAAGCAGAATCTATGTGAGCCACATTTGAAGCAGTGTTAGAAGGTGGGTAGGCTAAGAAGAAACCACATCCACCACCAGTAGTAAATGTTTTTTTGATCAGCTATATAGCTATTACAATGAAAATGAAAGTACATACAGTCTCACAGTTCACATATATTTACATCATATATACACAGGCCAGGATATTCAGACTGCACCAGGCAGTGGCAGAAGCCTGGGTGCAGTGCAACTGGGATGCGCCGGGGCCAAGGCCAGGTGATATTCAACAGTGATGCACTATGGCGCAGCACCATTGAATATGACACAGACAGCTCTCTCACTGAGCATGGCGCAGTGGCACTCCACCAGTGCAAGCCACAGATAGGGATCATGGGGATGCACCAGTGCAAACGCAATAGCGCTGGGTGCATCACCCGCGATATTCAGCAGGGGGCATGAAAATGAGGCCATAATATATACAAGGTACCAATGGGGCCATTTGCATGTCATTATGGCCCCATTTGCATGCCTTGCACAGGGCAGCCTGGTGAATTGCGCCCAGCGCCCTGCACAGAGTGACATGTGCAGTGGGGATCCTGGGGAATCCTCCACCCCGTAGCCGTGATCTCGACTGAACACCGTATATCATTTCCCTGGTAGTCTAGTAGAACCCCCTGCCCGTTGCTGTGTTCACCTATAATACAGTAGAATAAATTCCTGGTAGTCTAGTGGTACCCCCCCACCCTCCTGTGTCCCTGATCACCCTAAAATACTGTAGAAAGAAGCCCTGGTAGTCTAGTGGTACCTCCCCGCCCGTTGCTATGATCGCAGTCCATCTCTGTATATCATTTCCCTGGTGATCCAGTGGCACTCCCACCCACAGAGAACCCCTTGCCCATCCTGCTGTCCCCCCCCATTGTCGGTGGGCAGCTGCAACCCACCCGCATACAGCCCGCTGAATGCCAGGTACAGTATGGGCTGCAAGCCCATTGGTCCACAGTGTGGACCAATGGGCTTGCAGGGCATATTGTGTTGATAGTCCCAAATATATGAATGGAGTCATTCACATATTTGGGACTGTCTAGTACAGTATGCCCTGCAAGCTTATTGGTCCACACTAGGACCAATGGGGCTTGCAGCCCATACTGTACCCCTGTTACACGCTGGCAGCCAGGTTGTATGCAGGCAGGTTGCAGCCACCCACTGATGATGGGGGTGGGGGAGGTAAGGGTCTGTGGGTGGGAGGGGTGGGATGCCACTGGATCACCAGGGAAATTATATATGGAGATGGATTGCATCCCAGCAACATGTGGGGGTACCACTAGACTACCAGGGCTTCTTTCTACAGTATTTTACAGTGATCGGGTGCATGGGAGGGTGGGGGATACCACTAGACTACCAGGATTTATTCTACTGTATTATATGGCAATCCGGCAACGGGTGAGGGCGTCCACTAGACTACCAGGGTTATGTGGGTGCTTGCGGACGGTGTTCTGGTGTGGAGGTGGCCACTCAGGCTGGTGGCTGCTGTGTTGCACCCTGCAATACAGCAGCCCACCTGTGGGTGGCTGGGATTTGTTCCCACTCTCATGGGCTCAACTTTGAGCCCCCATGTGGCGCAATGCAGGGTTGTGCCAGCATATGCACCACTTCCCTGGCTGTATATTGGGATGTTTTGCATATGCATGGCATGCCCCCTGATTCATGCCATTACATTGCCTACGATGCATTGGGATTTGTGCTGCACCTGGCAGCCTGCTTTCAGTATCCCGGCTGGGGCACAATTTTGGGTTGCTCCAGTGCAACTCTGTTGCGCCATGTGCAACCCCTTTGAATATCCAGGCCACAGAGAACAAATTTCCAGCATTCTGTTAAATCGAATCGAATTACAATAACTCAGCACTAATTTAATACAAAAGGATCCATAAAGATAATAAATTATTGTTTCACCATTTCTATCTGTCTAATTCTTTTGATGGCCATAAACTATTTTGTGAGTGTTTCAACCACCCAGGAATCTGCTGTATGAATTAAAATGGACGTTAAGGTACTTGTATCAGTCTCATATAAGTTACTAATAAACAGACCTAACCAATATTTTCTTTCTCTGACGTACCAAGGGAAGACTCGCATTACATGAGATAAATTTTCTTTCTCTCCCGTCAGACAGTCACATTCATCTGACATCAGCATACCCTTATTGTGATGCAATGCTAACATATTACTGGCAAAATGCTCACATTTATAAGTAATGAAAACTTGCCTGCATTCTGTATTATCCAGTTCTAATTATTTTCAACTAACCAAGGTGAATAACATGACTTTCTAATAATTTCTAAATTTATGGTATTTCAGAAGTTACCAGTTTTCTTTTAAATATATTTCTTGTAGTGCGTACTTAATTTGATTTTCTTATCAACTGCATTTTTTAATGCCATAAGTTTTTGTTTGGTTAATAGGTTAGTCAGAGGGGTAAACCAAAATTTCTGTTTATAACCATGAGAAAACCAGGATTCTTTTTCTTTTAGGCACTGTTTTTGGAGAGAAGTATCAGGAAGGTTAGTAAGTCTTACCCAGTAATTTACGAGAATCTATTAAAGCTTTCATATTAGATAAGCCTGTTTCAGCTCTGATATAAGTTGATGGGCATGAATGCCCTAGGCTCATAATATTTCTCATAATTTTATAACAGGGACTCGTAAATTTTTTGTTACTATTATTTGGTTTCCAAATCTCTGTTCCACAGAGTAATTGTGATTCAAATTTGGCCTTACTTGCTACTACAATCCCCATTATTGAAAATCCTCCACATTCAAATTTAAACCTCATTAGCCCCCCCTTTAGTTTTTGTAAGTTTCTTTCACCAAATCTGCATGTGATTTGCACAAACAGCAGTTAGCTTAATGCCTAAATCGGTACATAATGATACTATCTCAACTTGTTAATTCCTCATTTTCCAATTACCAACTGCATCTCGTTTTCCCAAAACAACTATCTTAGTTTTGTCAATCTTTATTTTCAGGTTAAGTTCCTCTGCTCTTTCCTTTAAAAAAAAATCCATCTTTTTTGTAAACCTACTTTAGAAAGTGAGAATAGCACTATATCGTCAGCGTATGCTAATGCTGAGCATAAGGTATCCTTAATTTTAGGTGAGTCGGCTATTACATCTGTAAAGTCTTTTAAAAGATTGTCCAAATCTAATGAAAATAAAAAGGGGGGCTAAAACACAACGCTGGCAGACACCTTTATTGGTCTGAAAAGGATATGACAATTCCCCTCTAGGACCTAATCTAATTTGTGCCCATGTGTTATTATATAGACTAGCAATAATGGCAACCAAGTTCCTATCAATCACTCTATTCACTAATTGCTCCCACAATTTCCTTGATAGAGAATCAAAGGCGGATGTAAAAGCAACAAGTATTGTATACAACTTTTGTTTTCTTAAAAATACATATTTTTCAATAACGTGCCTTAAAATAAATACATTGTCTAGTGTCGAGTTCTGAGCCCTGAAACCTGCCTGCAGGACTGATAAACCTCCCATTATCTCTACTTGGACTTTGTCTTGCCAAAATAATTTTTGAGAGCATTTTTATATTAATATCCAAAAGGCCAATTGGCCTATGAATTGGGAGAATATTTGGCCCATGCCATGTTGTAGGAAAATAAGTAGAAACAATACACTTATTAGAAAAAACAGTCACACCAGAGGCCTGACTCACATAAATATACTTTGGCTGGAATGCTGTCTGGACCAGCTGCCTTGTTTCTGTTGAATGTATTTAAAGATAGAAAAACTTCACATCACAAATTATAAACTTGAAAGTATTCATAGCAAGTCTATGGACTACTAGAGAATCTGTTAATGTGGGATCAAAAAAATATCTGGGAGAAAAAAATCAACCCTGGTATGTTCTAGGATGTATGAGTCTACAGCCAGTTTGTAGTTACTTGTCACCTTGGCCAGCAGGGTTCAAACTTTTTTTATCTTTTGAGTTTATAACTTCAATCACCTGTGCCCATTGCTTACTAAAATATGCCCTTTTTACATTCGCATGCGCGCATGCGCAAGGAACGTTTTGGGAGAGTAGCACACTTTGGAGGTGTGCCTCTCCCTTTCAATCCACTGCTCCGTTGAGCAGGCGTGGTGGTCCTGCACCAATGGGTGCGGGAGCTGTGTATGACAGCGGTGGTCTTCGCTTCAAAGAAAACCATTGCTGTCATACAGAGCACCGCGTCACGCCGCCCCAGCGTCAGCGCCCCCCCCAAAGCTTTGGTGCCACTCTGGGAGCCCACCCCAGCGTGGAAAACGTCCCACGTAGTTTTTTTTTTTCACCTGTAAAGCAAAATGGTCCCACAGCGCTTCTCCCAGTCCTCCCACAACCCGCACTCACCCACTGCGCACCCAGCCTCCCCACACCCCCTCACCCCATACTTACCCCCAGAGCTCGGCACGATGATCTTCGTGACCGGGAACACATCTGCACTCTTCAAAGTCGACCGCGAACTGAGGAAATGCCGGTAAGCTGTATAATGGGCTAGATAGGGGGTTTTCAACTTTATTGCATATCTCAGGCATTTTTTGGAATTTTTGCACCAAATTTTCAACATGGGGTTTTGGGACCCCTTCTCATGAATGATGTCACTATCATGGTGTTATTCGGGCCCGAAGGATGATTTCACAGTCACTGCACAGTCACTATGCAAAATCACCCTTCAGGCCTGAATAACACCATGACAGTGACATCATTCATGAGAAGGGGTCCCAAAAACCCCATGTTGAAAATTTGGTGCCAAAATTCCAAAAAATGACTGTTTTATGAGCGCAGTGTTATGCAGTTCCTACGCACGCTCGTAGGTTTGCGAATTTTCAATATTTCCACTCCAGATTTTCAACATTGCCATTTTACCACACCTTCTTATGAGTAGTACAGCTGTCATTTTTCACATCTCACCTAAAACGTGTTTCCGCCCATGTAGCGCACAATGGCGCAGTCGGTGTGCAAACTCAATGTATGGGACACATTAAGAAAATCACAGTGACACTGATCATGAGCAGAGGTCTTGAAATGGCTGTGTTGAAAATTTGGTGAACAAATTCCTAAAAATAACTGTTTTAAGAACGTGCGTTGTGCAGTTCCTATGCACGCTCGTAAGTTTGAGAATTTTCAATATTTTCACTCCAGATTTTCAACATTGCCATTTTACCACACCTCCTTATGAGCAGTACAGCTGTCAATTTTTCACATCCTGCCCAAAACGTGTTTCCGCCCATGTAGTGCACAATGGCGCAGTTGGTGTGCAAAATCAATGTATGGGACACAGTAAGACAATCACAGTGACACTGTTCATTAGCAGAGGTTTTTTTTTTTTTTAATTCATTTAGTTGTTTAACCAGGTATAGCACACTAAGCTGAAAGCTTTTTTACTGGAGCGACCTGGGAGCACAAGGAGGTTAAGTGACTTGCTCAGGGTCACACAGTAAGCAAGTGGAAGCTGTGGGATTCAAACCCAGGTCCGGTCTGCTGGTTGTCACCAGATTTGCAGCTCAGAGCCTTAGACCACTGCACTATATTGCCTCCTATTCTTTAAAATGCCAATGTTGAAAATTTGGTGAAAAAATTCCTAACAATTACTGTTTTACGAGCGTCGCGTTACACAGGATTCAATCATGCTAATCTAGGTTTGCGAATTTTCAATATTTCCACTCCAGATTTTCAGCATTGCCATTTTACCACACTTCCTTATGAGCAGTACAGCTGTCATTTTTCACATCCTGCCCAAAGCGTGTTTCTGCCTTATGTGCGCACAATGGGGGTAACAAAAGGTCATGCTGAAAATTTATTGTGCAAATACCAGCAATCGCACAGGGCATTAGGGTAAAGCACCATACGTGCCAAGCACCACTGCAAATACCTGCAAGTGAACGTTCGGCATTGACAAATGCTTGTTTCCCTCTTAGCATAACTTTGTATTTACTTTTCTTCTCATTTAGTGCTTTTAAGGTTTCTCTGTTATAATTTTTTTGATTTGTATTCATAATTTGTCAATTTCGGATTTAATTTTTTTGCATTCTTTCCCATCTCAGGAATTGGTGGGTTGAACTTTTCATGTCCATTTAAATGATCTTTCTAGCTTTACCTTCATTTCTGTAAACAACTTTTCAAATTCCAACATCAGTTGATTGATGCCCATAGACCATAGGTTATGTAGCTTATTAGTCAAAAATGAGGTACGAATTACGGGTACAATATCTGTTTCAGAATTATGGGACCATATCACTGTCTTACCAGATCTGATTTCTGTGGGAGCACGACAATTCGCTCCCGCTATATCGCTCCCTGACATTTTGCTCCCGACAGTTCGGCCGGACAATTTCCCTCCCATTTAAATTTGCTCCCACGTCATTTCACTCCACAGTAATACAGCATAGTAACTCATAGTAAGCATAAGTAATTGTACACTCTCACAGTCACATGAATCAGAATTACATTACCCTAAAATCAAACACAAAGAAGGTGCTTATGTCCCTGTTGTTTATATTATACATAGCATGAAATATCTGAATAAATAAATATCATTTTATTGTTCAGCACACAATTTCTGATTGTACTTTTCTTGCCTGGAATATGAAAAGATTTGTAGTGCTGGCTGAAAAGGTGGCTAGCTAACGATTATTGCGATCTGGCTGGTTGAGTAGCTGATGATGGTACTGTAGGCTCACAGTGCTGCCATGCTATGGGAGGGAGTGAGGGAAGATGCGATATGGTCTGTGAGGATACCTATAGAACAAATGCACGTAGAAGGCAAATTTACAATGGAAACAGCACCAACTGTCACATTTCAGCCATTGTGAATACAGAATTAACTGGAGTCTTATTTCTTGCGAACATGATTGTACCTGTGGGTATGAACAGTTTACTATTTGAAATCTATCTTAAAATCAGTATGACAGGAGGAAAAGTGGATAGGTTGTGTTAACCAGTGTTTCACAAAAAAATTGGTTTGTCCTGACACACTGTATTCCAATGCAATGCAGTTGTTGTATGAATTTGTTATGAGAGTAGTTAGTGGGAGTGTAATTTACAGGAGTGAAGTTAACGGGAGCAAATTGACATCGGGGTGAGATGTTGGGAGTGAAATGTCGGGGAGCGAGATAGTGGGAGCGAAATGACATAGACCCGGTTTCTGTAAATGGTAAAATTTAATTCTCTTTTAGATGCCTGTATGAGCCTGTCTGGACAACCACCAAAGGCCCCCCCCCCCAGATTTACAAGTAATAAAGCACCTGTATACCCATAAGGACAATTCTTGGAGAAGCCCATTGCCCATCACTCCTAATGGTCATCAACCAAAATAATAGAGGACTTAGAAGAGAGAGGCCAAGCCCCCTTTGAAGACAAATCATTTTTCAAACTGCAGAATGGCAACTGTCATTTATTTAGAGGGTGGTGCTACAGAAGACCTCCAGTCCAATGCAGTATGGGTCCTGAGAACAGGTCACATCTCTGACAAGTAGAAGCAACTGTCACTGAAGAGCAGAGGAGAAATTTCTTTGAAAATACAAAAGGTCACTGTCCACAGACTAAACAAAGACAGAAAATAATGTACCATTGCTCTGTCATTATGATGGCATTTAGCATGTTGGGGAACAGCTTCCTGGCCT
The DNA here is from genome assembly GCA_016271365.2 of Neoceratodus forsteri. NCBI lineage: Eukaryota > Metazoa > Chordata > Ceratodontiformes > Ceratodontidae > Neoceratodus > Neoceratodus forsteri. The sequence continues at coordinate 330,405,001 of JADMNL010000026.1, read as the reverse complement.
GCTAAAGGTCACCAAAATGCACCATTTGACTTCATTTTTTCAAAATCTTCCCAGGGGAGCGTGCCCCGGACCCTCCTACAGGGGTTTAGATTTTGTGACCGTCCAAAATTTTGGTTGCATGACGTCCCTGGTCTGTAGTTCCCTGCCTTCTCCCTGCTGCCACTCTTGTGAAGTGGGATCACATCAGCCCTTCTTCAGTCTTCTGGGACCTCTCCTGTGCTCAGAGACTCACTAAACAGTTTTGCTAATGGCTCTGCTAGTTCCACCCTTAGCTCCTTTAATACCCTGGGATGTATGCCATCAGGTCCTATTGCCTTGTCCACCCTGAGCTTAGTGAGCTCTTGTAGGACCCTTTTCTTTTGTGAAGGGACTTGTGCACACCTCCCTCCCCTCTGTGTCCATGGTGCTGAGCGGTGGACCCTGCCCTACCTTTCCTCAGTAAATACTGAGCAGAAATATCTATTTAGGATAGATACTTTTCCTTGATCCTTCTCCACACACTCCCACTTATCCCCTTTGGTCTTAGCAGTACCCCCCTCTGGACTTTCTCTCTTCACTAATGTATCTATAGAAAGTCTTGTCCCCTTCTTTTACTGTCCGTGCTAGTGTTTCCTCAGTTTGGGGCTTGGCCTGCCTTACTGCCTTCCCTGAAGGAAGTTTGGTATGCCTCCCTATCTCCATCCCTCTACATTCCCTTATATTTTCTGAGAGTCAGCCTTTTGTCTCTGATCTTTTCTGCTACTGTTTTTGAGAACCAAAGTGGTTTCTTTCTTCTTTTGCTCTTACTTTTCTCCCTAACACAATGGGTTGTTGCTTCAAGTATTGCATCCTTAATGCTTGCCCGCTTTACCTGTACCCCCCTCATCTGTATTTCTTCTTGCCAGCTTGCTAGCTTAACTATGTTGGTCATCTTATCAAAGTTAGCTCCTCTGAAGTCCCATATTTTTGCCTTGGAATAGGATGATTTAGTTCTAGTGGCCAAATTGAAACATACCTTGTGAAGGTCACTGGCCCCCAGGTGACCTTCTACCTGGAGATCTGTGATCCTTTCCCCGTTAGTCAGTACTAGATCCAGGATAGCTCTGTCTCTTGTGAGTTGTTGTACTAGTTGTTTGAAGCCCTCCCTATGCAGGGAATTTACTATGTGTCTAGCTCTGGCAGATGTTCCTGCTGGTATTGATCAATCTATATCTGACATGTTGAAGTCTCCCATATGAAGCGCAGTCTGGCTTTAAAAAGCCCAGCCAGACCACCAGAGCTAAGGAGAGCTGTTTTTGCTTTGGGAGAGTAGGTCGCAATCGGCGACCGGAGCAGAGGAGAGCTCACGACAGTTGGCGGTGAGAGATGGAGCTGAGCAGGTCGCAATCGGCGACCAGAGGAGGGCTCACCACAGTTGGCGGTGAGAGAGGGAGCTGAGCAAGTCACAATTGATGACCAGAGGAGGGCTCACCACAATTGGCAGTGAGAGAGAGGGAGCTGAACCATGACTAGAGGGTGCAGATTGGCTTGGCCGTAGCTGAGGGGGCCAGCCAATTGCATAGTGCAGTGCCAAGCATGGTCTGGCTTTAAAAAGCCCAGCCAGAGCACCAGAGCTAAGGAGAGCTGTTTTTCTTCCTGCCCACCCTCACCGACCCTGGCCTCTATTAAATACGGATGAGAGGAGGAGCCAGACACACAGTGATGACTGTCTTAGGCTAGAGAGATAGAGGAGTGGCCACTGGATTGGAAAGGCGGCTGGCTGAGTGGGGAGCCTCACTGAGGGAAAGACCTGTAACTGCTACTGTTTCTGCTTGTACAGGGCTGTTCTAGGACACCATCACAAAGGAGCTGGAATTACGGATCTTAAATGTTTGGACTCTGCATATCTGAGGTGGACAAAGGAACTGGGTTGAGCACACTTAAGCTTGGGGACTTGGACTTTAAATTGATGACTATGGATTATTAATACTTCTTTAACTTGGTGACTGGAATTGGTAAATGCATATTGCCATTGGTTGGGATGAGGAAGGGGAAAGGATCTGGAGCCTAATATACAGTGGGTTTGTTTTGGGACTGTACTGGCTACTGTGATTTGGTCAGGTTTTGGGACGATACTGTGCTACTGTGATTGGGTCAGGTACTGTTCTGTTCAGTACTGCGTTGTTAGCCATTAGGGTTGATAGAGTGGGGGGCTATTGCCTTTAGGATAAGCTTTCATGGTGATAGGGTTAGGTACTGTTCTGCACAGTGTTGTTGCCTTTAGGGTTGACAGAGTGGGGGGGATATTGCCTTTAGGTTAAACTTTTTGCAGTGCTGCTGGTTCTCACAGAGCTGCCAGTTAAAGTGTTAAAGGGGCAGCTGGTTAAAGGGGCTGATATTGGCATATCCTAAACTGGTGACTGAGTGCCACAAAAGAAGAAAACAACAAAGAGAAATGGGACAGCAGCAAAATGGGAGGGACGACACAGGGAGAGGGTTCTTTGGGAGAGTGGTGGGGTGCAGCAGATGTGGGGCCGCCATGGTTCTAAACTGGGCTTAGATGATGGGAGGAAGTGTAATGTGTAAGCAGCTTGCACAGCTCAGGGAGGAAGTGGCGAGGCTCAGGTGGGTGTTAAATGGGGGGGTGATGGGGAGGTGGGGTAGAGCAGCAAGGATGGAGGGGTGGGGGTAGAGCAGCATGGATGGTACCAGTCGGGGAGGGGGAAACTGGGGGGATCCACCGGAGGATCAGATATAGGGTTCGTGAAAACAAGGGTTTGGGGTGAGGGGGATGGGAGAAAATTCAGAGGGGGGGTATATCAGTAGTGGTACATGATTGTAGTAAGTCCAGAGGTGGGATGATGCCTGAGCCAGGAGAAAAGTGGTCAGTGGGGGATCAGAAGGAGTGGAAGACAGTAGGCTTAGGAATTGGCAGACAAATTCCTAAATCTCAGGGCCATACCGGCATAGAAAATTGAGTATGGGAGTGCAACTAAAGAACAGCTTTGTCCCCCTTGATATCCTAGTCAAGGACCTTGGGGAGGGATATGACTGAGAGGATCTGTCAGAGAACCTTGAGGAGGAAAGTGACTAGGAGGAGCCATCAGTGGCCGGAGTGGGGGCAGGACGGCTGGTTGATGACGAATGGCCTGTGATCTTGGGTGCAGGGGAACTGACTGGGGTAGGGCCAGACCAATTGGGGACACACCAGTGGGAGACACGAGAGGACCAGAGGCATGGGACGAGAAGCAGAAAGGAGGCATTGGCAGAGCTTGGGGCAAGCTCCTTGAAGGCCTCAAACCAACATGGGGGTATCCAGCAGGAAAGGAGCAGTAGTAAGCAGTCAGGTGATGTGTCGGGCAGAGTGCAGGAAGGGGGAAATCTGCACACAGGGCAGGCGGTGAGGAGGGACTTCCTCAAGGGGGATACGGTGTTCAGAATTTTCTGCAATGGGGGTAAACCAGGAGCAGGTAGAGGGAAATCAAATGAGGGGCTGTTGAAGGCTGGCGAATGCTCACACAGGGATGCAGGCAGGTGATGTAAGGCCACAGGAGATCAAGAGGCAGTAAAAGGGAAGAAGGGGTATGGGGGGGTCTGTGAGAAGGCCAATGGGAGAGGGTGAAGGGGGAAAATTGCTGGGTGAGGGCAAACATTGGGATAGGTTGGAGGATGGAAAGAAAATGCTGAGCAAGGGCCAAAATCAAGACAGGTTAGAGGGGGAGGATAGGGAGGCCAAGGGAAGCCGGGCCCCAGGACATAAACTTGGAGGTCTAAGGGACACTCAGGAAGCAAGGGGGCACTAGGGTGGCACTGTTGGAGGACTCAATCAAGGGAATCAGATGGGGGAGAAATGGAGCAAAAAGCAATGCAGTATGGGTGCAGTGTATGCCAGGGATGACAACGCTGGAGATGAGGCACCATATTCCTTCTTGGGGCAAGCAGCAAGATGAGAGGACACATCTGGTGTTTCACCTGGGCACAAATGACTTGGAGGGAAACAGTCAAATGGAGGTACAGGCAAGATTTGAGGAGCTTGCCAGATTCTGTAGAAACACAGCATTTCCTTCCATTTCCTTCTCAGAGGTGCTTCCAGTACCAAGGGTGAGCACACCCAGGAAAGAAAAAATAGGGGATTTTAATAAAGGCTACAGGGGTGGTGCAGTCAGATGGGGTTCGGATGGATAGGCAACTGGGGCTCTACGTGGAAAGAGGAGGGGCTGTATGCCCCCAACAGGCTCCACCTGAGCTCTGCAGGGGCAACTGTACTAAAGAAAAAACTGGAGGACTTCATAGTACGGAAGATCAATTTAAACTAAGTGGAGGGGGGATGCAGACAGTGCCATCCTTAAGGGAGGAAGAACAGAGAGGCTGTCAGCCTTCGCTTGTGATGAGGCAGTCATAAAGAAAACAGTTAGCAGCAAGGAGGGGTTGGATAGTGAGAAGGGGGCGATGGGGCTAGATGGTGGAGAGTTTTGGTTGCAAATGCCAGGAGCCTAGGGAATAAACTGGTTGAGCTGGAAGCCACCATGGTGGAGGAGGATCTTGACATTGTAGCAGTGTGCGAGATGTGGTGGAATGAGCACCATGCATGGGAGACAGTGATTCCAGGGTATCGATTGTTCAGGAAAGATCAGGAGGGGAAAAGGAGAGGAGGGGTGGCACTATACATCAAAGAAGAAATCGGGGCCATGGAAGGGCAAGAGGAGGTGGGGAATGGAGATAATATGGGTCACCCTAGATAGGAGGAAGGGGGGAAAATCCGCATGTTGGGGTTGTTTACAGACCTCTATGCAAGGGGAGGAAGGGGATAGACACTTTGTAGAATCAGTAGTGAAAATGGCGTGGGGGGGAATTTTGCTAGTGGGGGACCTGAACCTCCCTGACATCAACTGGGAGGCCCAGACAGCAGTCTCTTCAAGGAGTAGGGGCATCCTAGAGGCTATACAGGGCATGTTCCTGCAGCAGCGGATCACTGAGCCCAGTAGGGATGGGAACCTGTTGGACATAGTCCTCACAAATGGGGACCGTGTGGAGGAGGAGGAGGAGGTGGTTATGGGGGAAGAGCTAGGTACCAGTGACCACAAGGCTATCAGGTTCAGTGTGAGAGCAGGATGGGAGAGAAATAGGATGAAAACCAGGGTAATGGATTTTAGGAAGGCTGACTTTAGCAAAATGAGGAGGGTGGTCAGTGAAGAAATGACGAAGATGAGGGACACACAGAGTGTGGAGAAATTATGGGCAGTGATTAATGGAGGGGTAGAAAAAGCCATGGACATATGTATTAGAAGGATAGGTAAGAACAGAAGATGGAGAAGACCTCTACGGTTCATTAGGTAGGTGGTGAAGGGGGTCAGGGAGAAAACCAGGGCATTCAAGAGGCACAGAATGACAAAAAAGGCTGAGGATGGGGAGTTCTACAGGGTAAAGAGGAGGGAGGCAGCGCAAAAGATAAGGAGGGTGAAGGAGGACACTGAGGAGAGGATAGCCAAGAAGACAAGGAGGGGTATAAAACCTTTTGGTAAGTGGGTGATAGAAGGAGGGCACAGCAAGGAATCGGAAGGTTAAGGGGAGACAGTGGAACAATACTGGAAGGGGATTATGAAAAAGTGGAGGCTTTAAATTACTACTTTGGGTCAATCTTCACAAAGGAGGGTGAAGGCAGAGGGCCAGAATGGGAAGGGAAGGGAGAAATTCACAGGCAGTTGGATTCAATGGAATTCACAGCTGACAGTGTAAGGGAAGAACTGGGTAGACTTAGAGTGAACAAGGCAATGGGGCCTGATGGTATACACCCAGTGGTACTCAAGGAGCTGAAAGAGGAGCTGATGCCACATCTGATGAGGCTATTTTACTTGTTCTTGGACACAGGCGTCATGCCAATGGACTGGAAGAGGGCAGAGGTGGTTGCACTATACAAGGGAGGAAGGAAGGACGAGGTCAAAAACTACCGTCCTGTCAGTCTCACCTCAGTGGTAGGGAAGGTAATGGAAATGTTACTGAAGACTAGACTGGTGGAATACCTGGAGATAAATGGCATGCAGGACGAAAGGCAGCATGGCTTCACCAAGGGTAGGTCCTGCCAGACTAACCTGATAGCATTTTTCGATGGGGTGGCGCAAATAGTGGCTTGGGGGGCAGTGGATGTGGCCTATCTGGATTTCAGTAAGGCCTTCAACACCGTTCTGCATAGGAGGCTGGTATGTAAGCTGGACAGATTGGGGGTGGGCCAGAGGATCACCAGGTGGGTAGAAAATTGGCTGAAGGGAAGGAGTCAAGTGGTGGTGGTAAATGGGACACATTCCAGGGAATGGGCAGTGACAAGTGGGGTGCTGCAGGGGTCAGTGCTAGGACCATTACTTTTTAACATCTATGTTAGTGACCTAGCGGAGGGTCTGGAAGGGTGGGTGTGTCTATTCTCAGACAATACAAAGGTCTACAATAGGGTGGATTCACAAGTGGGAGTGGAGGCCATGAGGTGGGACCTGGAGAGGTTGGAGCAGTGGTCAGAGACATGATAACTACAATTTAATGCACAAAAGTGCTCAGTGATGCACCTGGGGAGGATAAACAAGAGGATAACTTACTCTCTTGGGGGGTGGTGATCAAGGAAAAGGAAACTGAAAGGGACCTAGGGATTATGGTATCAAACAATCTTAAGGTGGGGAACCAGTGCAGTAAGGCAGTGGGCAAGGCAAATGGTATGTTGGCCTGCATTGCGAGGGGTTTTACTAGCAGGAAGAGGGAGGTGCTGATGCCATTGTACAGAACCATGGTAAGGCCACATCTGGAGTATGGGGTGCAGAGTGGACAAATTGGTGCTAGAACAGAATTGGGTTGTTTGTGTATTCCTGAGAGCATGCCTATAAACATGAGGGAGCACATGCACCTGGTTACGGTAAATGGGGTGCAGACCCATGCGTTAAGGTAAAAAGGGGATTTGGTTGGCCCTGAATAGCTTATACCTAATCGGCTTTCAACAGTGAAGGGATTCATTGGGGAGGAAAAAACTGCCACTTCCTAGCATTCTCTTGGACTGTGGTGAGACAGGAGAGATGATGCAAAAAGTGACAGTGGCAGATAACCTCCGCTCTGGATGTGATAATAGAGAACAATCTCCAGAAGGGGGTGATGTGTGCAGTTACTCATAGTCAGAGGGCAAAGGCTGATTGTAGTTCCCTGAACCCCATAGAAGCACCTGTGAAAAAAATTGGGAGGCTGGTTCCCCAGCCTGTGTCTCTTGAAATGGAGGGTAGGAAAGGGAGGTAGGACTTCCCCAGGTAGCTGTTCACATGTTCACAAGACAGCTACAGAAGGTTACTCCATGGAGGGAGGGTTAACAAATGGTCAGAAGGTTAGGGATGGCAGTGACCCTGAATGCCCCAATGCTAGAACTATGAACCCCAGTTTAGGAACTGAAGGGAACATGTCCCTTGCCTTGGGAAAATGTGAAGATTCTGCACCAGCTCAGAGAACTGACCCTAGTTTGGAGAGGCTGAGAGCTTGTGCAGAATCTGACAGGACACAGGGAGGTGATGTAAGGCATAGGGTATTTTTGGATAATGGACTGCTGTACACGCAGGATGTGAGGACAAAGGGCTTGCCCTCAACTCAGCAAACTTTTACAACTAACAAATTGATGCCAACAACATTGACAGTTCACACTAAAAGTCCACCCAGTACCCCGGCACACTTTCCCCCGGTCCTGCACTCCCTCCCTGAATCAACTCAGATTCAGCTTTGAGAATCCCTAAGTTGGGGGGGGTGCGGGGCCAGTGTTCCTCACATGGGGGGTTCAAGGAGCAAAACCCCCCCTTTGTAAAGCAACTGGTTCTTCGAATGGATTTATGTCAACCACAAATTGCAGTTGACATAACTCCATTGCTGTAATGTTGGTTGACAAACAATTTGTTGAACTGGCACCATAGAGCCAGGACAGAAGGAGGGGTGATAGGCAGGCAACTTGTCATTCCCCAGAGGTACTGTGAGTGGTTGTTCAAGATTGCTCATGAAATATGCATGTCTGGATATCCGGGCATTGTGCACACCGCACAGTGATTAGCACAGAATTTTTATTGGCCCAACCTCACCCAGCAGGTGAAGGAATATTGCAGTTCTTGTCACCGGTGCCATCAAATAGAGAAGGCAGGAAGTAAAACCAAAGCTGCCTTAATTCCCTTGCCCATTGTGGAGGAGCCATTCCAGAGGGTAGGAATGGATATCGTGGAACCTTTGAGTACCCCAAGCTCCTCTGGGAAGAAGTTTATCCTGACGATGGTCAATTCTGCTAATATCTATTCCAATTATACCACCCGATAGTCAGATGTAGTCACCCTCTCCTCACTTAAGACCGACAAAGTGGCAGACACCTTGCTAGGGATTTTCTCCCTTGTCAGGTTTCCGCAGGAGGTTATTACTGATCAAGAGGGGGACCTTCATGTCGGACCTGATGAAGTTTTTGTGGGAGAAGTGTGGGGTTGTGCAGAGATGCACAAAATCTTATCACCACAAGCCAATGGGCTTGTGGAAAGGTTTAATGGTACCCTGAAAGCAATGCTCCAAGTATTTGCTGAACAGCATGGGAGGGACTGGGAGAAATACCTTCCCCACATGTTGTTTGCAAACAGTGAGGTGCCCCAAGAATCGACAAGGTTCTCCCCCTTTGAACTCTTATATGGATGTAGGGTGCATATGTCCCTAAGCTTGATCTGCGAGGACTGGGAAGGCAAGCATGCCATCCAGGGAACTCCCATAGTGGAGTATGTCAAGTTTAGGGAGAAGCTGAAGGAGTTTATGGGGCAGCCCAAAGCAACCTGTCTGCTGCCTGACAAACAAAAAGTCTGGTACAATTGCAGAGCCAGAGCTCATATGTACAGCGCAGGTCAGGAGATCATGTCCCTAATCTTGGTCCAGAAGGACAAGCTGCAAGCCAAGTGGGTGGGACCATACAAGATAGTCCAACAGGTAAATGATGGAAATTATATTGAGGAATTGCCTGACAGGAGACATAGCCATAGGATGTACCATGTCAACATGATGAAGCCATATGCAAATAGGGTTGACATGGTATTTGCAGTGTGTAGTCCTGGGGAGAGGATGGATGAAGAGGACCCCCTTCTGGACTCGCTAGAGAAAAGCAAGTGGGAGTCCTCTGTGGAGACAATTAAACTGTCATCCCATTTGACCCCGCAGCAGACCCAGTAGATGAGGGGTGTTTTAGAGGACTTTGCCGCTTTGTTTACTGCAAAGCCGGGATGTACCCCCATAGCAACACAAAACGTAGATACAGGGATACAAGCACCCATCCAACAGACAGCCTACTTGGTGTCTGAGGCTGTCCTACAGGATATTAGGAAGAAGGTGGATGAAATGCTGGATTTAGGGGTAATCCAGAAACCCCACAGTCCCTGGGCCTCAGCCACAGTCCTCATTCCCAAGCCAGATGGTTCTACTTGCTTCTGTGTGGACTATCGTGGACTCAGTGCAATCACGAAGTCTGATTCTCACCCAGTGCCATGGACAGACAAACTACTGAACCACCATTGACTTGACAAAAGGGTATAGGCAGGTGGAGCTTACTGTTGGAACTAGGGAGAGAAATCGGCCTTAATCACTGCAACAAGCTTATTTGAGTTCTGGGTAATGCCTTTTTGAATGAAAACGCCCCTGCCACCTTCCAAAGGTTGGTCAACCAAGTGTTACATGGTACTGAAGAGTGATCAGTGGCTTATCTGGATGATACTGCCATCTTCAGTACCAGCTGGAAAGAACACATATCCCACCTGAAGGAAATCTTGGGCAAGATACAAAATGCAGGACTCATTGTCAAGGCTGAAAAGTGCCAGGTGGCTATGGCAGAGATGGCATACCTAGGCCATGTAATGGTGCAGGGGTAGCTTTTCCCTAATAAAGCAAAGATTGAGGCCATACAGGCATGGCCTATGCCTGAAACCCAAAGGTTAGGAACTTTCTGGGGACTGCAGGGTACTATCGAAAGTTTGTACCAAATTACAGTACTCTGGCAGCTCCCCTATCTGGCCCGCTAAAGAAAGGAAAGCCCAAAAGGGTAGAATGGGAGCCAGCCTGTGATCGAGCCTTCACATGGCTAAAGGAGACACTGTGCAGTGCCTCTGTGTTGGCTAGTCCAGATTATTCTAAGCAATTTGTCATCCAGACCAGGGGTTTCAGCAGGCATATGCACTGTAATCAGGCAGGGGCAATAAAAAGATGAAAGCAAGGACATTGTGAGTCACATTGTGTCTGCGTTGTGCTGAGCACTTTTGCCTTTGTTGTTCACTATGGGGCACTGATGCCTCCAGCCAAATACACAAACAAAAACAACTTACCAGGTAGGCAGAAAAACAAAGGAAGGAGGATTACAGGAAGAAACTGATTACTTGAACTCAGACATGGCAAAATCAGTTTTGAGTACAAGTTTAAAATTCCTGGCTACATGCCTCATCCAGACAGCTGCCCGAGATGTGGGGATTGAAGCAGTCCTCAGTCTGATCTTGAATCAGAGAAAAGATCACCCAATAGTGTCCCTGAGTAAGAAGCTACTTCCATGAGAGCAGGCCTATTCCACAGTTGAAAAGGAATGCCTTGCACTGGTGTGGACCCTGAAGAAATTAGACCGTATGTTTACGGGAGACGCTTCAAGGTACAGACCGATCACATCCCTCTGGTGTGGTTGAATCAAATGGGTAATACAAATGGTCAACTCTTAAGATGGAGTATTGCCCTACAGATCTATGATATGACCATTATGCACAGAACAGGGCCAGCCAATGCAAACACAGATGGCCTGAGAATCATACCATGCATAAGGAGGGAGGGATGTTGTAAGCTATGCCCCTGCCAGTCAGATGGGCACGTGTGTGGTGTTATGTTCTGTTATATTCTTGTACATGTTCAAAAATACCACATGGTAAATGCCAATGTGAAGAGAAGGGAATGTTTTTTTTTAATGGCTGATAGTCCTGTAACCTGCAAAACAGCTTGCTTGTCAAGAAGCTAATTATTCAGTATGCCAGCTGGAGAGATGGTGGATTAACAAGATAAAAGGCAAATAATAAGCAGTCACAAAGGTAAAAATGACACTTATTATGTGAAACAGCTAACTGTGGGCTGCCACACACTGGGGTGTGCGGTTTTGGCACAGGGGCTTTTCCCTTTAACTGTGCCCTTAATAGTTTGTGGCAATAATGGCTTACTTACATAGTTACTTAGAAAAGATGGAAAGGGCTAGTGGCCCATCAAGTCCATTTCCCACTCTCATGGGTAGTTGTTGTCAAGGTGACTGTTGCCTTAAATAATTATCAAGTTCATATTTAAACTTGTCAAATGTTGAGATGTTAACCCATTTCTGTGGCAGTCAGTTCCAAACTTTAGTGGCCCTTACAGTTTAAGAGTGGGCACATTTCTTACTGTTGCTATAAGGGACTAAAAGTTGTTTGCTGTTTGACCTCAAGTTAAATCACCTATCACTAAAGGATATACCATTGTTGCATAAGTTATGGTTCCTGTAATGTATTAAATAGGAGCAATATATCACCCCGTGATCTTCTGTCTTCTAATGAAACCAGGTCCAAGGCTGCTATTCTTGCCTCGTATAACATGGTCTTAAGTCTGGGATCATTTTGGTGGTTCTCCTCTTTACCCCCTCCAAAAATCGTATGTCTCTTTTCAAAAATGGTGACCAGTACTAGGAACCATAGTCAAGATGTGGTCTAATGTATGTCCTATACAGTGGGAGAATACACTGCTCATCTCTAGATACAAAAGTTCTTTTAATAGTATAAGTCAATCTGTTTGATGTTTGAACAACCTTCTTACAGTGGGTGGCTGATGAAAATGATTTGTTAATCATTATTCCCAGATTACGTTCAGTGTCAACAGTGTTCAATAATTGACCATTCAGCACATATTCAGTCGTGGGGTTATTTCCACCTAAATGCATAACTGAGCATTTACTTGTGTTGAAGTCCATGTTATTAATTAAGGCCCAACTTTCAATTTCTTTCAAATTGTTTTTTAAGCTAAGTTGTTTGGACTCAGAATTAACTTTCCCAGCCAATTTTGTATCATCAGCAAATTTGTTAATGTGGTTTTTGAGGTTGTTGCCAAGAAGAGCACTAAACAATCAATGTGAAAGCAAGCCACCGATGAAAAGATTTAACGATGTCGGCCCCACTATCAATCCCTGGGGGACCCCACTGCTCACATCTCCACTATCAGAGAATTGTTTTATTTTATTTTTTTTATTTAGTCAGTCATAGGAATTACAACCCTTTTGAGTCATAGACTCATTAACAAAGGCTCTGCATCAGCATAGTCATACATTTAGAGATAGTACATTAACGGGACATCACATTTCAAGTAATTACATATAATAGCCAAGGTGGCTAAATGTCTATACATGTAGTAGCTAGGGTATTGATATTATTACAGTGGAACAATTATAATACAAGTGCAGTCTCTGGGGCATTGTTGTATAGTAGTAACAGTGATCTATACAATAGTGAGACAACACAGTTGTAAGGAAGTATTTACATATAGTAGCCTGGGTGGCTGTTGACCTATACATTTAGTAGCTAGGGTATTGGTATTAGTACAGAAGGTATAGTCACAGTGTAGGTGCAGCTTCAAGAGCATTGTCATATAGTAGAGACAGAGATCAGCAGCAAAGATGTCCTATACAGTTAGTCCTATACAATTGGTGGCAATGTCAACGGGGAGTGGCCATAGTGCAGCTCTGTGCAGGTCAGTTAGGAGGATTAGCAGCTGCACAGGCATTGGCGCAAGGAGAGAATATGTTTTTTTAGGGTGGTCTTGAAGTGTCCTAGATTGGGAATGGAGGTTATGGCTGGGGGGAGCTCATTGTACTAGGCGGGAGCTCTATAGGGGAATGATCTCTGAGCAAGGGCGGTTCTGACCCTGGACACGGTCCACAGATGCTTGCTGGCAGAACGAGTGGTCGCAATCCGGGAACATGAGAGTAGTGAGGCTGAGACCCCCAATGGAGTTAACCCTAGGTGGATTTTTTTTGTGAGGAGATAGGATTGATATTGTAGTCTTTCCTCAAGGGTGAAGATGTTAGTAACAGCGTAGAGGGTGCAAGTATGGGAGCGTTTGTCTACGCCTAGGAGTCACACTTTGTGTGATATTAAGTGTTAACCTCCTATTAGCACATGTTGAGATCTAAGTTCCAACCAGTTCTTAATCCATCTCAATAGATACTGATTAAATCCCATGTTGTCTAATTTCTCAATTAATTTGAAGTGTGGCACTTTAACAGAAGCTTTTGAGAAATCCATCAGAATGGCATGGGGTCATAATGTCACAAGGCATTACAGTGAAGCACTATACTGCGCTACCAATACAGTGTGGTATATTGTAACCTTAATTATTGTATGTCTTGTGGGGGGATCTGCCCCAAACCCCACCAACTTAGATAACTAACTCCTGGGGGGGGGGGGAGTAACACAATATCGCACAAAGTGTGAAAAATAAAAAAAAATTGTTTTGCATCTGGGACCAGGAATTGAAGCCTGGTTCACAGATGCACTACCTTCCTTGCTCCCTGTGGCTCATCCCGTCGAGCCACGGCAGCTGCTCAACAGCCCCTCCTCCCAGCAGAGGTCTTATCCTCTGCCTGGGAACAGTGAGGGGATACACTACCGCACATATAGCCTTTTGAGGTTTTGCACCCTCTTGCTCTTCCCAACCGTGCTCTTCCTGTTGCGTGGTTTTAACATGTGCAGTACAGCACACGACAAAGGGACCCGGTAGGGAGCAGAACAATATCCACTGAGTTTCCAATGTCTAAACTCTTACTAATATTTTCTTAAAAAGAAATCAAATTAGTGGTACATGACCTCTGTGTTCTGAAACCATGTTGAGTGTAGTCTATTAATCCAAGAGAGTGTTGCTCTGAGTTAAAACATTGTTTAAATAGTTTTTCCAATGCTTTGCAGACATGAGAGGTAAGACTAATTTGTCGGTAGTTTGCAGCTAAGCTTCTACTACCTTTTTTGTGAATTGGTGCAACTGTAGCATTCCACCAATCGGTGGGAACATGTCCACTGTTAATAGATTTATTAAATATATTGTGAAAGGGTGACACAAGCCTGGTGATAGCTCCTTAAGTAGTTTTGAATGGATTCCATCAGGACCTGGGGGGCAGTTACTGTTGAGTGACTTCAGAACAGTTAGAACCGCATCCTTTTTAATCTCTACAGGACCATTATTTGACACAAGATGTGGTATGTAGTTTCCACTTTCTTCTCTGAATTCCGTTGTAAAATATGTATTAAATGTGTTAGCTATATGTTGTTTATCTTGAATTACTGTCCCACCCTCTGATAAGGAATTTATAGATTTGGGCCACCATATTCAAAAGTCTCCTGGAAAATTGCACAAGTGCCTGCATTGTGCAGCTGAGATGTGCTGTCCCCCAAAAAATGCAATATTCAGAAGATGCGCTGGAAGATGCTCTTGTGCATCTCTGGCTGAATATACCAAAAATTTGCCATTGTGCATCTGGACATGAGCAGCGCAGCAGGGCAGATTTGAATATGGGAAACCGCACTAGATAGCCTGGGATAGTGGAGCAGAAACAGGGAGAGCAGCGCTAGGCAATGGCATATGTCAGATGGCCGGAGCTGCAACAAGGCAGGACAGTGGCACAGTAACAGTGCAAACATAGGTAGAAGCACAGCCCCCGGGGCACAGTATGAAGCACCAAATACAGATCACCAACCAAGGGGTGTACCACACACACTGGGCAGAGCACACACACGGGTATGGATGTGGTGCCACAGCACTGGCTGTGCCAATGGAGAGTGGAATGGCTAGACGGTTAGACAACAGGTCTGATGTGGTGAGCAGGGCAGATGTACTAGTCAGAGTGGTGGCATATTGTGCCACTGGTACAGCGCCACACATGCAGGGGGCTACAGGCCACACAGGGGCAGACAGCAACAGTGACACATGGTTACCGACAGCACAGCACACCAGCACAGGGACCGTGACAACGGCAGAGCAAGGCACAGCACCAGCACATGAGACCAGTATATGGGGAAACAAGGAGCACTGTCGTGGACCCCACACAGGCAGGCCAGGGGAAACTGTAAAAAACACAGTGGGTGCTACACCTGGGGGACAGTGCATAAGTGTGTGCAGTGGCAGGGAAACACATGGACAGTGATAAGCAAGTGACTGTGGGTCACTGGTGCCACACAGCAGGTGACGATAAGAACCAGCAAAGGAAGGACCACATACCCAGGCACAGTCAGGATAGAAGATTTACACAGAAACACAGATACAAATACATAGAAATGTGACAGCAGAGAAAGGCCCCACAGCCCATCTAGTTTGCCCAACACCTTACCTCCCCCTTCTGTTGTTCTTCCACCCTCTTTTCCCAACCCCTTAAATCTATCCCAAGTCCTCTTGAACCCTTCCACCATTTCAGCTGCCACTACCTCCTCCGGCAGCTTGTTCCAGGCCTCCACCACCCTCTCCATGAAAAACTGCCCCCTGACATTACCTCTGTATTGCCCACCTTCCAGTTTGAGGCTATGTCCCCTCGTGTTCTCTCCCTTCTTCAATTTGAACAAGCTATCACCAGCCACCTTATTTATTCCCTTCAGATACTTATAGGTCTCAATCTTGTCCCCCCTCTCCCTTCTAGTCTCCAGGGGGTACAAATTCATCCCTCTCAATCTTCTCTCATAGGGTACATCCTGCATCCCTCATACAATTTTGGTTGCCCTTCTGTGTACCCTTTTCCATCAACTCAACATCTCTTCATAGGTGAGGCCTCCAGAACTGCACCCCATACTCCAGATGTGGCCTGATCATGGTTCTGTATAACAGCATTAGCACCTCCCTCTTCCTGCTATTAAAACCCCTCACAATGCAGGCCAACATTCCACTTGCCTTTCCCACCACTGTGCTACACTGGCTGCCCACCTTGAGATCACATGATACCATAATCACCAGGTCCCTTTCCATTTCCTTCTTAATCACCCCCCAAGGCAGTAAGTTTCCCTCCTATTCCTCCTCCCCAGGTGCATCAGTGAGCACTTTTGTGCATTAAACTTCAATTTCCAGGTGTCAGACCACCTCTCCAGCCTCTCCAGGTCCCATCTCATGGCTTGCACCCCACTAGGTGAATCCACCCTATTGCAGATCTTTGTATCATCTGCGAACAGGCACACCCGTCCCTCCAGACCCTCTACTAGGTCACTAACATAGATGTTGAAAAGTACTGGTCCTAGCACTGACCCCTGTGCCACCCCACTGGTCACCACCCATTCCCTGGAATGTGTCTCATTTACCACCACAGTCTAACTCCTTCCCTTCAACCAGTTTTCCAACCACCTGGTGATCCTGAGGTCCACCCCTAGTCTATCCAGCTTATGCACCATTCCACCATGCAGAATGGTGTCGAAGGCCTTATTGAAATCCAGATAGGCCACGTCCACCGCTCCTCCTTGGTCCACTGTCTGTGTTACCCCATCGAAAAACTCTATCAGGTTAGTCTGACAGGACCTTCCCTTGGTGAAGCCATGCTGCCTGTCATCCTGCATGCCATTTATCTCCAAGTATTCTATCAACCTGACCTTAAGTAGTGTTTTCATTACCTTCCCCATCACTGAGGTAAGACTAATGGGACGGTAGTTTTTGACCTTGTTCTTCCACCTCCCCCTTATGTAGTGCGACCACCTCTGCCCTCTTCCAGTCTGTTGGCACCACCCCTGTGACCAAGGACAAGTTAAACAGCCTCGCTAGATGTGGCGCCAGTTCATCCTTCACCTCCTTGAGAACCCATGGGTGTATTTTATCAGGCCCCATTGCCTTGTCCACTCTAAGTCTACCCAGCTCTTCCCTTACTCATTCAGCTGTGAATTCTGCCACACCCACCTGCCTGTGGCTGCCATCTTCCCCAGCCTGTCCTGGTCTCCTGCCCTCTCTTTCCTCCGTGAAGACTGAGGCAAAATAGTTATTTAATGCTTCTGCTTTTTTTGAAATCCCCTTCCAATAATGTTCCACTTTCCCCACTTATCCTCCTAATCCCATGCTGTGCCCTCCTCCTTTCTCCAACGTACCTAAAGAAGGTTTTGTCCCCCCTCCTTGCCTGCTTCACTATCCTCTCCTCAGTGGCCTCCTTAGCCCTCCTTATCTTTTGCCCTGCCTCCTTTCTTTTTTCCCTGTAGGTTTCCCTGTCCTCATCCTTTTGTGTCCTCCTGTACCTCTTGAAAGCTCTAGTCTTCTCCGTGACCCCTAAAGCCACCTCTCTAGTGAACCATAGAGGTCTTTTCTGTCTTCTATTCTTTCGTACCCTTCTTATACATGAGTCCATGGCTTTAGATACCCCTCTCTTGATGGCTGCCCATCATTTCTCCACCCCTGCACATATCCCCTATCCTCAACATTTCTTCCATAACTACCTTCCTCATTCCATGAAAGTCAGCCTTCCTGAAGTCCATTACCTTGGTTCTTGTCCTAACCCTCTCCCTGCCCGCTCTCACTCTGAACCTGACAGCCCTGTGGTCACTGGTACCAAGCTGTTCCCCACCTCAATCTCCTCCACACTGTCCCCATTTGTGAGGACCACATCCAACAGGTTTGCACCCCTAGTGGGCTCACTGACCCTTTGCTGCAGGAATATGCCCTGAGAGCCTCTAAGATGCCCCTGCTCCTTGCGGAGATTGCTGTCTGGGCCTCCCAGCTGATGTCCGGAAAGTTTAAGTCCCCAACTAGCACAATTTCCCCTTTCCATGCCATCCTTGCTACGGATTCCACAAAGTGTCTATCCCCTTCCTCCCCCTGCATAGGAGGCCTATAGACTACCCCAATGCGCAGGGTTTCCCCTGTCCCCTGTCTAGGGTAACCCACAATATCTCTGTTACCCCCTCCTCATTCTGCCCTTCCATGGCCCCAATCCCTTCCCTGACATATAATGCCACCCCTTCCCTCCCTTCCCCTCCCAATCCTTCCTAAACAAACGATGCCCTGGAGTAACCCCCAGGTGGCGCTATCCCAAGGGCTACTACCCCTGCCTGCTGGACTACCAACGGGTTGAGGGGCCTAGGTTCTATAGCGGGTGCCTCCACCCAGAGGTCAGGGTTTGTGATGGTTAGTCTAGTTTGGTCACAGCCCTCTAGGACACTGAGACCCCCTTCTAATCCCTCTAATGATCCACACAATACACAGGAATTATAGTACCAATACCCCACATGTACACACAGTTCAATTATAAGGTACCACTTACCCTCGAGATCGATTCTGAAGTCCGTCTCTGAGGACCCCCTGTAAAATAAGGTTGATCAACATAGACAAACCAATGCAATGCCTGCTATATAGGTACTGACACTTCAGACAGTTTAAAGTCAATAACATCAAATCTGGTTTATTTAGGGGGAGTGAAACACAGGAGGGGGAGATCAAGCTGATTGGCAGAATTAAATCACAGTACTGTGCACTCATACAGGCTTTTAAAAGTCACACTCTGGGTACCCAGGTTGGGGGGAGGCTAGCCAGGTCCATTGCCCGGGGTTGGCCGGCAGGTGCAGATGGATAGGGCCCTGTAGGAAAAAGATATGCACAACACCCAATTGTAATCCGGAGCCGGATGGCTCAGTCCTTGCAGAAATTAAATAAAGAAAATCAAATGAAACACTGGTGACTGTAAACAGGTCACAGGGGGAAGCCCTGATTTGTACTCACACTACCCCAAGCTGAGAACCTGATGAAGGTGGTTGTTCTGGATTGCCAGACAAACAAGGCATGGAGATGAGATTCTACTGGCCAGGCCCAACTGCTTTGACTAGCAGACAGATTTAGTCTGATTAAATTCAGTTTGGCTTTCCGCATACAACACACGGTGAAAAGAGAATTGGAATAGCTATCCCTCACACGCATTCAACACATTTGTATGTAAAGGAAATGACTATACCAGGCAGCTGCTCCTAAGTCCCGATCGCACTTACTGCAAATACCCGGGAGTTCACGCTGCAGCTTCAGTTCCTGACAGACCGAGCGCGATTCAGCAATTTCTCCAGTCTTCTGTAGGGTGAGCCTGGTTTCCACTTTTCAGCCTTCCTTCCTTTCAGCCACCTCAGATTCAGTCCGATTCAAGCTTGTAATGGCAACCGACCCACTTCAGGGCCTCTCACGTGCTTCTTGCATGAAACTACGCTCTGCAGAAGCACAAAGCTCCTTCTCTCCTCATGGTCACAACTGATCTGATCTCCCAGTCACAGGGCAGAGCATTCTCTTCAGGCGCCACCCAGTCCAGTTGGTGTACTCAGCTGTCAATCACTCCACGGCTCTCTCAGTTGGTGCAAAAAGGTGCCAAGGTTCAAGACTACACTTCCCAGAGCTACTAGATATGGCTTCCCTTTGTAAGCCGGCTCCCAGGAGAGTCCAAATTCTGGCTGGTCCAAACAGTCTCCATTTTATAGCTACCCTAATCCCATTGGACCCAGCACAGCTGTTTAAGTCCGAAATGGAGGGGCAACACACACAAAGTCCCATCTGCAATAAAGGCAGGTTAGACAAACTACAATATTACTAAGGCTTTAACTGATTACAGGCTAGCAGTTATATCTTTCAGATAGGCTCCCTTTGCGACTTCCGCGACCGCAAAATGGAGCGGTTACTCCGCAGTTCAGGCAGGATACGAGCAGGGAAACACCAGACCCCCCAGGAAAAGCATTAGTTATGTCTGCAAGCAGACAGCTTTTAAAGAGACAGTATGTGGAGGCTCTACTAGCACTCACAGTGCCATTCTAACGGCTTAAACGCAGAATGCCAGCAGGCAAGGGATACACTTAAGCAAGCTCCTAGGAGGCTTTTAGGAACCCCTATTGGTAGGGGGGTTACACTGGGATCACCGTCTACCAGGCGTTTTGCTCGTTCTACCGAGTCTCACTCACTGCTACAGTGTCTAGGTTCTCCTTCATCATGGTGGCCTCCAGTTCTCCCATTTTGTTCCCCAGGCTCCTGGCATTTGCAACCAAAGCCCTCTAACATATAGCCCCATCCCGTCCTTCTCTGCTGCTAACTGCTCCATTGATGAGTATTGTGACTTTGGGGGGAGGCTGATAGCCTCTCTGCTCTGCCTCATGTAAGGATTGCCCTGTCTTTAGCACCCCCCCTTATTTAGTTTAAATTGAACTTCCTTGCGATGAAGTCCCCCAGTTTACTCTTTAGTACAGCTGCCCCTGAAGAATTCCAGTGCAACCAGTCTTGGGCATACAGCCCCTCCTCCTCCCATGTAGAGCCCCAGTCACCTATCTAGCTGAACCCCATCCGACTGCACCGACCTTGTAGCCAGTTGTTGAATGCCCTTATCTTCTCCTTTCTGGGTGTGCTCGCTCTTGGTACTGGCAACACCTCAGAGAAGGAAATGGAAGGAAAAACAGTGTTGCTCCTACAGAACCTAGCGAGTTCCTCGAACCTTGCCTGTACTTCCATCAGACTTTTCCCTTCCAAGTCATTTGTGCCCAGGTGAAACACCAGATGTGTCCTTTCATCCTGCTGCTTACCCCAGGAAGGAATGTGATGCCTCACCTCCAGCGCCATCATCCCTGGCATGCACTGTACCCATACTGCATTGTTTTTTGCTCCCTTCCTTCCCCATTTTAGCCCCTTAATTATTGAGTCCCCCAAGAGTGCCACCCTGCTGCCTCCTGCTTCCTGGGTGTTCTTTTGGCCTCTAGCTTTGTGTCATGGGGTTTGGCTCCCTTTGAACTCCTCCTCATGTTCCATCCTGACTTGGTTTCTGCCCCTGCTCATCTTTTGTTCTCCATCACCTAAACTATCCTGATTTTTACCCACATCCAGCATCTGTCCCTCTTCACCCTCTCCCATTAGCTTTTCCTCAGACCCCCCCCCTCCTCTTCATCCCTTGTACTTCCACCTGGCTTCCTTCATCCCTGCAGACCCCTCCTGCATTACTGCTTGAGCATGAGCCAACGTCACCTGACCCTCCCTCTATCTGCTCCGGCCTTCCTCCATCTGCATCACTGTGCCTCTTCATCCCTTGTACTTCCGCCTGGCTTCCTTCATCCCTGCAAACCCCTCCTGCATCACTGCTTGGGCATGAGACAACTTCACCTGCCCCCCTCTGTCTGCTTCGGCCTTCCTCCATCTGCATCATTGTGCGAGATTGTGCCAACTGTGCTTGATCCCCTTCCAACTGTTCCTGTCCCGCCCGTCTCTGCAGAAGGTTTTGAGCACCGTACCCCACTTGGGAAAGCCTTCCTCCTCACCACCTGCCCTGTCTGCATATTTCTCCTCTCCTGCACCCTGCCCAGTGCATGTCCCAGCCTCCTACTGCAGCTTCTGCCCTGCAGGGTTTCCTCCCATTCATTTTTAGCCTCCCAGGAGCACAGCTCCAGCTCTTCCAGTGTTTCCTTCCTGCCCCTTTTCTTATGCCACAGTTCCCCTAGTGCCACCCTCTGGTGTGTCTCTAATGTGCCCGTGCAGTCCTCCACCCCTTCCTCTGCATGCAATGTGCCTGCCCCCTCCTCCCCCCCTTCCACTGCACCTGAGATCTTTCCCCTCACGTCCTCCAGCCGCTCTGCCCCCCCTTCTCTGATGGCCCCTGCCGGACCTCTTCCTCCAAAATGTCCTCGACTAGGATACCTAGGGGGGCAAAACTATTTGTTACTTCCACCCTCTGGCCCATTTCACCTATGCCTATGTCATCCTTCATTCTGGGCATCGGTCTGCCTTTTCCTGAGCCTACTGTCTTCCACTCCTCCTGATCCCTGGCTGACCCCTTTTCTCTAGCTACAAGCATCATTTTTGTGCCTCCAGACCTCCTGCTGTCAGTACCCACTGGCCCCATTCCTCCTGTCTCAGGTGTCCCTGTCCCAACTCTGGACTTTTTGCTGTCTGTTACCACCTCTGGTCCATCCCCTCTGGCTCCCCTTCCATCCTCTCCCTCCCAAGCCCTTGACTTCTGGAACAGTGTATCTGACCCTCCAGTGAATCCACTTAGCCCTTCCCACTCCTTCCTTGGCTTATACCGTCCCTGTCTCTCTCTAACCCCTTTTTCCAGCTTCCCCCCATTTAACCCCCACCTTAGCTTCACCACTTCCTCCCTCAGCTAAGTGAGCTGCTTACACATCATACAACCCCCCATCCTCCAAACCCAATTTAGGATCATAGCTGTTCCATGGCCACTGCACCCCACCACCCTGCCAAAGATCCCCCTCCCTTGTTCACCTCTCCCTCTGTGCTGCCCTACCATTTCTTCTGTGATACTCAGATACAGTTCTAAAATCACATCTTATGTATTTTTGGACCCCCGACCCTCACCCCCTCCTCAGCCCCAACCCACAGTCAAGACTTTTTAGAAATAATAAAGCATGTGCAAACCATAGGCGTGAAGAATTAATAACCATAGTCAACCAGTTCAAGTCCAAGACACCAAGTTCAAGTCCAAGTCCCCAGCACCACCAGCATCAGCAGTCCAAGATCAAGTGACCTGTAGACCTGTGACCCGTTAGCTCCTCCACCTGTAGATCTGTGACCGGTTAGCTCCTCCACTTCATATATGGCTCCTCCTCCCCTCTGTATTTAATAGGGGTCAGGGAAGGGTGAGGACGGGAACAAACACAGCTCTCAGCTCTGTGGTCTGGTTGGCTTTTTAAAGCCTGACCACCTTGGCACCTCTCTCCCAGATTGGCCCGATCCTACACCACGGACTGCGGTTGGCTGGCTGTCCCTCCTTCAGTCACCGAACTGCAACCTGCGCCCCTTACTAGTTCAGCTCCAAACAGCTCAGCTCTCCTTCCTCTGGACTCTGACTGTGACCCCGCTGCTGACTGCAGCCAGCTCTCCGCTCTCCTTTCTCTGGTCGCCGACTGCGACTCACTCCCCCGCTGCTGACACAGCTAACAAACACAGTTCTCAGCACTGCAGTCTGGCTGCCTTTTTTTAAAGCCTACCACCTTGGCGCCTCTCTCCCTGATTGGCCAGATCCTACATCATAGTCTGTGGTTGGCCAGCAGTCCTTGCTTCAGTCGCCGAACTGCGACCTGCGCCCTTGCTAGTTCAGCTCTAAACAACTCGGCTCTCCTTCCTCTGGTCGCCAACTGCGACCCCACTGCCGACTAATAACAGCAAGAGTCAAAAATGCAAAATGGAAATACAAACACAGCAAATCCAAGAGAGAAAATAAGCAGAACAACAGCAACAATAAACAACCATAAATAACTATGTACAAGTAACAATGGGGTGGGGTGCAGAGCAGGGCAGGGAACAGATAACGCGGGGAGGGAAACTATATACAAGGTCAGGGCAAGGTTGCAGTTGTGGGGGCAGGGTAATAAGGGCTATACACAAGAAACAAAGTCCAATCTGGCCACACAGGTGTAGTGCCCCCTGCATTGCTGGGACCACCCCCTGCGAGGGTGCCTGGGTCTGTTCATGGCTCTCACTGTGCCCTGGACCACCCTCATGATGGCCCCTTGTTGCTGAAACATGGCTAGAGGCAGCTCCTGTGTGGTGTTGAACCTCCCAGCAGCAGTAGCCATCCATGTTGCCTCCCATGATGTGCTGCTATACCCTGGGCATCAGGTTAACCTATGGGTGGGAAACCTAGAACATGGACTCATTGCCACAGCCCACCCAGTCATACACAGCCCCCCTTGGAATGGAGTGAATGCACATGCCAGAGGATGGGTGGGCCCCTGCATAGGGCCACCACAACACAAAGCACACGACAGACTGGTGACGTGCCATGTAACAGTGCCACACAGAGCATGGGATGTGGCATGGGGAACAGGTTCTGACTATCTGTGCATGCACTGGATGTCACCAAGGGACATGTGGCCATGCCTCCCACAGTGTGTGGTCCCGACTACCACGTGTCCCATGTGTGTGTAGGCCCAGTAGTGGCACCTTATGGGCACTGATGAGTACCCATGGTCCTGTACAGACACACTGGATGGAGACCACCACACAGGAGCCAGGTGCACAGCGGAGCTGCTACACAGTGCAGCAACACCAAACCATGTGTGCAAGGCCAGCACCACATGGGCATGCACAACAAGCAGGCCGTGGCCCGAGTGGGCAGTGCTAACACACCCAAACCCACAGAACAGCAACATGCAATACCAGATGCACACTCACCTGCAGCACGGCGTGACACACCCCTGAATGCACCACACACATTCCCACTGGTCTCTGCTCCATCAGTGGCCTGGCTGTGGGCAAAGCGCTGGGTCTGTCACCACTCCTCCCGACCTGCAAGGGGGACAGAAAGGTGAAGGCACGGCAAGCATCATGCAGAACCACACTGTCCCCCCCCCCACCACCCATGGGCCCGACAGTGACACGATGCAGCACGGTGCAGCACACTGTGCAACCTGGTGACAGGCAATGCATGCAAGGGTATCACCATGGATGCAGCAACACCACCGTGGCCCGCCATGGCCCCCAAGGCCAGACAGTAGCTCGTACAGCAGCATGGCCCTCGCCATGCACACAGGGCCAAAAAACCCATGTGGGTGGTGGCACCTGCCCAGCCACATAACCGTCACCCCCCTAGTAGCAGGCAAGTACTGCATGCATGCAAGACATACATACCTGGGCATGGCACTGCACTCCTCTAACCAAATTGATTCCAGTGACTCAGACTCTGGTCCAAGCTCTCCAATGGTGGTTGGATCAGGACAATCTCAGACAAGGAGTCCCATTCATCAGTCAGACTAATTCAGTGGTGTTAACCACAGATGCTTCTCTCCTGGGCTGGGGTGCTCACTTAGGAGCCCTCACAGCACAAGGGGTGTGGTCCCCTCAGGAGTCCCTTCTTCATATCCATCTTCTGGAACCCAGGGAAGTATTCCTGGCTCTCCAAGCCTTTTTGGACTCAGTAAAGAACAAGGTGGCTCAGGTCAGGATAGACAACACCACCACCATGTGGTACATCAACCAGCAGGGAGGCACTCGGTCTATGGCCTTGTGCATGGAAGTTATGAAAATATGGTCTCTGGTTTATACCCTTCAGGCATCTTTGGTAGCAGTCCATCTTCCAGGGAAGGACAATGTGCTAACAGATGCCCTGAGCAGTACATCTCAGGGCCATCACGAATGGTCCCTGGACCCCTTCATATTGAAAGTAATTTTCTCCTGGTGGGACACTCCAAAGATAGATCTCTTTGCAGCCCCAGACAATTATCAACTTCCTCTCTTCTGTTGCAGATGCCCAGTCATGGGCACAGTTCCCCTGGATGCTCTGGTTCTGGATTGTGTGTGTGTGGGGGGGATTCCTGTATGCTTTTCCTCTGTTATTCAAGGTTCTGGTCAAGATTTAGGTCACAATCATGCAAGGTGATCCTGATTGCACCAGATTGGGCCAGACAGCCTTGGTATCCTCTACTGATGTCCCTAGCAGTCCATCTTTCCTTATCTCTTCCCAAGAAGCACAATCTGTTAACCTCCTCTCAGGGAAGGATCTGGTACCCCACCTTCGGTCTCTCAACCTCAGGGCTTGGCTCTTGAAGAGTTAGAGTATGCAAGTCTGCATCTGTCTCGGGGGTTCTGGATAGTCTTAAAGCCTTTCAAAAATCTGCCATCATAGAAGCTTATAATTCCAAATGGAAGAGATTCAGCATTTGGTGTTCCAATAAGGATGTCCTACCAGATACTGCTGATCTGGCTACAGTTCTGGATTATATGGTTCATCTAAATGGCCTAGGCCTTAGGCCAGCCACTCTGAAAGTGCATTTAGCAGCTGTCTCTACATTCCTGTCAGTGGGGAAGGTCTTCTCCTTGGCATCTCATCATGTCTTTTGTAAGTTTTTTTAAAGTTTGGTCCATACCAACCCTCCCTTTAGGGACCCTACCCCTGCTTGGGATCTCAATGTTTGCACTGCTCAGCTTATGCAACCCCCTTTTGAGCCTTTGGCTTCAGCAGAACTCAAGTACTTGACTTGGAAAACTGTTCCTGGTAGCTATAACGTCTGCCAGGTGTATTAGTGAATTGCAAGCTCTGTCAGTGGAGCCAGATTTTATCTCATTCCACAGAGATAAAGTGGTCCTTAGAACTAATAGGAGGTTCTTACCCAAAGTGGTCTCAGATTTTCATCTGAACCAGTCCATGTCTCTTCCTGTGTTCTTCACTGATCATTCTTCTTCAGGAAAAAGAAGATTACACAATTTGGATGTTAAGAGGGCACTTAGCTACAACATTGAACATACTAAGGCAATGAGGTTTGACTGTCCTCAATTGTTTCTCACTTATGGTGAAGTGGGAAAGGGTAAACCTGCTACTAAGAGAACTATTGCCAGGTGGAGTGTCTCTTGTATACAATTCTGCTATGAAAAGCTAGGCAAAACACCTCCCTCAGGCCTGAGGGCTCATTCGACTGGGGTACAGCTGGTTCTCTGGCTGCTGCCAGGGATATATCTTTACTTGAGATATGTAAAGCAGCCACTTGGAAAACTGTCCATACTTTTACCAAGCATTACTCTCTGGATATCCATACTAGGAGTGATGCTAGGTTTGGAACAGCAGTACTGCAGAGCCTATTCCCAAAATAGGTTCGATACCCTCCTAGATGGTAGTACTGCTTGGAAGTCTGCATATGTCAGAATACAGCAAGACTTCATGTTGTTTGAAGAAAAAATTACCTTAGTAATTGTGTTTCTTCTAATGGAGTCTTGCTGTATTCTGACCTCCCCCCTGCCTTCCCTCTCAGAACCTGTTTTTGGGGAAGTGGGCTGGCAGGTACAGTGTTGCACCTCAGGAGTGTACTTGGCACTCCTCCTTTTTAGAAGGGGGAGTGGGTTATTGCTATATTGTTTTTGGTAGCTATAGGTTGGTTCACTACCTGGTTGTTATTTTGGGTTCTCGACTTGAGTCTTTTGGGGGAACCAAAAATGTGTTGCCTGTTGGCTATTTTCTTTACAATTTCCACTTAAGTAGGGTAGTTAGTTAGTATTGCTCATAAGAATCTGACGGTTACACTTTGAAGTGCTGCAGACAGAGGTCTGAACCGAGCTCAAGCTCAACGTTCTATGCTCATGCATAGAGTTAACTCTTTCCTCTCCGGGGCAGTTCAAGTGCTGGGGCTAACTGCATATGTCAGAATACAGCAAGACTCCATTAGAAGAAACACAATTACTAAGGTGAGTATTTTTTTTCTTCCTGACCTCCCTCCTAAACCTCCCACCCTCCAGCTTCAGACTATGCCCCCTCATGTTATGGTTGCCACTCAGCTTAAAGAGACTCTCCTTATAAACCTTATTTATCTCTTTCAAGTACTTGAAGGTCCCAATGATGTGTTCTCTCTCTCGTCTGTCTTCCAGGGAGTACATGTTCAGTAACATGACATGAAACATTGATGTAATCCCCTTCTGTTGCGGGGGCGTGCTACTTGTTTGATGTTCTTTTAAACAAGAAATGTATGTTATGCATTTTTATCAATTAAATGCACCTTTTATCGTATCCTAGCATTGGATTTCTCATTCCTTGAATGTTCAGTTGAATATTGCTTTTTGCCGGTACGTGAAAAGTTTGACCTCTGTTAATTTACTTGGCATTTTCGTCTCATGAGATTTAAAGCGGGCTGATCACATTAATGATATAGTATGTAGGACCAATAAGAGGATTTGCTATCTTCTGAATGTAATTTTTTTCTTAAATATAAATGGAAATGGATCACTGAGAAAGTCCAAATGGAAAAATTTGTAAATAGCTTTATTCTATGGTTTGTTGAAACTTTCAGACCCCAAGGGTACTTCCCCTCTTTTCAGATATGTACTGTAGGACCCCTACTTCTCCTTTTAGAGAAAGGTCTTCCCATTTTTGCCCTTCTTTACAGCCACACATGTTTTTTTTAGCCCATGTATCCATATCGAGTCAGCTAGCTCTAAGTAGTGGATACTTTTCCTCGGATAATAATGGATAATTGATCGGGATGTTAATTTGGGTACCTGATTTTCTGTTCTAGCCTAAACGTGTCATAATCCAAGGGATCCAAAAGATAAGATGGATTTTATGTGAGTAGCTTTAACATCCAAGCCAAAGAGTCCCAGTATGGTCTCTAGGTGAGTCTATCCACAGGAGGGATCAGATATAGCAGGACTGGCCATTTTAACAAAGAAATATAGAAGTTGATGGCGGAAAAGGACTGCAACGCCCATCCAATCTGCCTATTTTTTTTTTTTTTTTTACCTTATGATTATGAATGTGTCATTGGCCTGTACTCTGTCAATGGCCTATCTATTCATACTCATCTGTATTGCTCCCTTATGTCTATCCCATGCCTGTTTGAAGCCCTGCACTGTATTCATATCCGCCACTTCCTGAGGACGGCCGTTCCCATGCATCCGCCACCCTTTCTGTGAAAAAGAACTTCCTCACATTACCCCTTAATCAGCCTCCATCTAATCTCATGCTGTGTCCTCTTGTCTTGCTATTTTTCATATATTGAAACATGTTAGACTCTTTCATCTTGTTAATGCCCTTAAGGTGTTTGAATATTTCGATCATATCACCTCTCTCCCTCCTTTGCACTAGGGTATACATATTGATCTCTGTTAATCTGCCTACTGGGTCATAATGTTGTATGCTTAATAGAATACGACATTATAGCTAACCTGAAACAGCACTGTCCATGATGCAATATCACGTATACTGCTGTTCGCGGTATTGCACCATTCACACAATCCCAGGCAGAGGATAAGACCTCTGCTGGGATTGGGTTCCACCAAGCACCTGCTGTGGCTCACTGGACTGAGCCATGGCAGCAGGAACCCAGGCGCTGCGCCTGGGAACAGGTTTGATACCCGGTCCTAGACATTTTATTTTTTTCCTGAAATTGTGTGCTCCCTGAGGTAACCCCACCCCCCGGAGTTGAGAATCCTTGGTGGGGGGTTCAGAGGCAGCCTCCCATAATGGGGGGTGTGGTGGGCAAAGCCCCCACAGAAAAAATACTTATACCGCATGGCATAAATTGCACTGTATTGGCAGCACGATTTTGCCATGCAGCATCATGTCTTGCGACATTATGACCCCGTGCCATTAATCTGTCCTCATATGTTTTCTGATGCAATCCCTGCACCATTTTGGTTGCCCTTCTCTGGACTGCCTCCATTTTGTTAATATCCTTGTGAAGATGCGGCTTCCAGTACTGCTCGCAATACACCAGATGGAGCATAACCAGGGTCTTGTAAAGAGGGATTATTACCTCCCTCTTACTACCTGTGATACCCCTACTAATACACCCCAACATCCTTCTAGCCTTACTTACTGCTTTAATGGTCTGCTTGGAAGATTTCAGGTCATCTATGATGAAGATGACTAAGTGTCTTTCTTCCCTTGTGATTGCCAGAAACTGCCCTCCCAACCTATAGGTGGCTTCAGAGTTTCTCTCCCTATGTGCATGATCTTGCACTTTGCGTTTAACCTCAGTTGCCACTCTTCTGACCATTATGTCAGTTTATCCAGATCTCTTCTTATTCTGCCCACCCGACCTGGATCATCTATTCTGTTTCAGATCTTGGTGTCATCTGCAAACAGACAACCCTTACCCTCCAATCCATCTGCAATGTCACTGATGAAGACATTGAAGAGGAGTTGCCCCAGGACTAATCCCTGAGGTACCACACTTGTGACCCGCATTTCTTCTGACTGTATACCATTTACCACCACTCTGTTTTCTGCCTGCCAACCAGTTTGCTATCCAATTAACCACCTTCTGACCCACCCCGAGCCTACCCATCTTATTAATCAATCTGCTATGTGGAACAGTATCAAAAGCTTCGGTGAAGTCAAGGTAGGCAACATCAACTGCATCCCCTTGGTCCATCACACTGGTTACCAAGTCAAAGAAATCTATGAGAACAGTTTGACAGGACCTTCCTGTTGTAAATCCATGCTGTCTTGGATCCTGTGTTCCTATGGATTCCAGGTGTTGATCTATCCTGTCCTTAAGGAGTTCCTCCATAAGCTTGCCCGCTACTAAGGTAAGACTGACTGGTCTGTAGTTCATTGCCTACTCCCTGCTACCACTCTTGTGGAGTGGGATAACACGAGCCCTTCTCCAGTCTTCTGGGACCTCTCCTATGCTCAGAGTTTCACTAAACAGTTCTGATAATGGCTCTGCAAGTTCCACCCTTAGCTCCTTTAGTACCCTGGGATGTATGCCATCGGTCCCATTACCTTGTCCACCCTGAGCTTATCGAGCTCTTGTAGGACCCTTTCTTTGTGAAGGGACTTGTGCACATCTCCCTCCCCCCCCCGTGTCCATGGTGCTGAGCTGTGGGCCCTGCCCTACCATCTCCTCAGTAAATACTGAGCAGAAGTATCTATTTAGGATAGTTGCTTTTCCTTGGTCCTTCTCCACACCCTCCCTCTCATCCCCTTTGAGCTTAGCAAGCCCCCTCTGGACTTTTTCCTTTCACTAATGTATCTATAGAAAGTCTTGTCACCTACTTTTACTGTTTGCGCTAGTGTTTTCTCGGTTTGGGCCTTTGCCTGCCTTACTGCCTTCCTTGCTTCCCTTAGGGAAGTTTGGTATGCCTCCCTATCTTCATCCCACTGCGTTCCCTTATATTTCCTGAAGGCCAGACTTTTGGTTCTGACATTTTCTGTTACTGTTTTTGAGAACCAAAGTGGTTTTCTCCTTCTTTTGGTCTTGCTTTTGCTTCAGGTATTGCATCCTTAATGCTTGCTCATTTTGCCTGTACCCCCTCACCTGTATTTCTTTTTACCAGCTTGCTAGCTTAACTCTGTTGGCCATCTTATCAAAGTCAGCTCCTCTGAAGTCATATATTTTTTCATTGGAATGGGATGATTTAGTTCTAGTGGCCAAACTGAAACATACCATGTGATGGTCACTGTCCCCCAGGTGACCTTCTACCTGGAGTTCTGTGATCCTTTCCCCATTAGTCATTACTAGATCTAGGACAGCCCTGTCACTTGTGGATTGTTGTACCAGTTGTTTGAGGCCCTCCCCCTGCAGGAAATCCACTATGTGTCTAGTTCTGATGGATGTTCCTGCTAGTATTGACTAATCTGTATCTGGCATGTTGAAGTCTCCCATTATCAGACCCTCCCCTTTAGCTGTCATGTTTTGTATATCTTCTTATTTTTTTCCTCCCCGCCTCCTACCCTTGATCAGCCACTCCTTCGGGTCCCCCAATGTCCCTCAGACTGCACGATCGCCCTCATCCTCAGTTACCACTCACATCAAATTGTGACCCTCCCAAGTAACCTGGCGTATCCCTTCGCCAGACGGGTCCCTCTCCTCTGAGGGGGAAGGCGCTGGTGGGGCTGGCCAGCACATCTGTATTGGCCTGGGGGTGTCAGTAAGTCAGTGGTGTTGGTTGGGAGGCCTGGCGGCAGTCAGGAACTGGAGGGACCGTCATCCGGTTGACCAAGGCAGTTTTCTGGTTTACTCCCCAGGGAGTGGAGTGCCACTGACGTCTGCCACTCCCCAAGCAATTTCACCTCTGGTGCCTGTACTGTGCCTCCAGCCTCTGCCAGGGGCCAGCATGTGCCGAGGTGCATCCCCAACCTCCCCCCGGGGAAGGCGAGCCATCCTGGGATGCTTCTTTCCTTCTCCACATTTGTATATCTTCTAACAGTAATGTGTCTATGTCCTCTCCCTGGTCTGGAGGCCTGTAGATAACCCCAGTTCATATGGCTGTCCCATTTCCTGTTTCCAGGGTGACCCACAGTTCATCTGGCTCCTTACATATATTCTGAATTTCTGTAACTTTGATATTTTCCTTGACATAATGGGCTACCCCCCCCCCCCCTTTTGCACCTCGGTCTCTTCTGAACAGTAAATAGCTATGTACTAAAGTCTCCCAAGTGTGGTTACTGGTGAACCACGTTTCACTAATGGCTACTATGTTCAGTTAAGCCTCTGTCATTGTTGCCTGCAGGTCTGGGATCTTGCTTCCCAGACTGCAGGCATTTGTGTACATGATTTTCCATTTGCCAGATTTTGGTGCATTAGTTGTTGGGCGAGGTCCGGCATTTCCACTGTGTCTCCTATGGGGAACCAGACCTTTTTGCTTACCTGGTGATGCAAATGAACTAGAAACATGCTGAACTCCTGTTTGATCACTAGATGATGGGGAGGGGTGTTCTTCCCGATCGATGTATCAGGTGCTGCACCCCTCTCCTCATTGGCTAGTTTAAATATTCTGCAAAAACATCAAAAGTCTGCCCCAATGCATTGACTCCCTCCTTAGTCAGATGCAGTCCATTAAATTTAAAGGACTTTCACTCCTAAAACTGTTGCCAGTTACCTACATATGTGTGCCCTTTTTCCAGGCACCAGCCCTTGACCCACATGTTTAGCTCCTCTATCTCCCCTTCTCTGACCTTCCATCCATCTGCCCCCCTCTCCCAGACCAGCAGGATTTCAGAGAAGGAGTTGCCAGATGAAATGGATAACAGTTTGTCTCCAGTCTGGTCAGGTGTCCCTTGGTCTACACAACTGACTGGCTAGAGAGATCAGTAGACCCTATGTGTACCAGGACTTCAATGTTTTCTCCCATTCCTGCGTGATTTTAGCAATCTTGTCAGTGTCTCTCCACACTGATGTACCTGGGAGACATCTGACCATTACCCCTGACTGGAGGTAGGTATCAACTTCCTGAATCATGGAGTCTCCTATGGTCAGAAATGTTTTTTTTGTGTTGCTTTTCTTTTTGGTTTGGTCCCTGTTTTGGGTGAGTTTTGTTGTACTAGCTCCTGTGCTGCAGTGTCCTGCTCTGCTGTGTCCTCTACCCCTTTGTTTGACTTTGGAGATAGAGGCAGATACCCATTTGTAGTTTTTATATGGTTTGTGGAGGTGATACTTTGGAGAGCATTGAGTGATGGGGCATCTGATTTGCCCCTCCTACCCACCTGCCAACCTCCCAGACCAACTACCCTCTGTGGTCAAGGTGCTTCATTTGGATGTTGGGAAAATGGGAGGAAGTTCTTATAATATATTTCCTTTGAATATGTGATTTGAGGTGCACAATCTCTGCCCGTGCTGCCCGGAGCTGAGCCCTTAGATCTCCAATGGTCCAATATGTAGGACAGCATCCTAAATCCTGTATAACTTCCCTTTTGAAAAGCATCTTGAACACCATTTACCCTTAACAAGTGGTCACTGGAAAGAACTCTATGCACAGTGGTTAAACTAGGAATATTTAGGTGAGGGAACTCTGACCTTTAGATTTGTAGGTGGTAGAACTGTCATTTCTAGGTGATGAAACTTTCTTTTAGCACTCAATAGCAAAGATAACAGATGTGCAGGAACCATTATACAATTTTGCAAGGGGTGTGTTAACTGAGTTCCTGTGGGTTCCTGCCCAATTCAACTCCTGACTATGCAGCTGTTTTTTAATATGTAAATGTTGTTTCAGAATGACACCCGGGTGCTGGAGCAGCACATTATATCAGAGTTTGCCAAACTGTACCAGTTCCTCCATGAAAAGGAAAAACAACTGATCCAGCAGCTCAAGGAAGAAGAAACTGAGATTCTTAAAGAGGTGGAGAAAAGCCTTAGGAAAATACAAGAGGAGACTGGTATCATTCAGAGGGCAATATCTGATATCCAGTCATGTCTGGGCAAACAGGGATTGGGAGATCTTGCTATACTTAAGGTTAGAAAACTAAAAAAAAATGTTTAGTTTACTGTAGTAAGATCATAATTACTGAAATGTAGTAGTAGTAAAATTTTTCATTCATGCAAACAACTTTGTTTATTCACCAATTAGGGTTAAAGCAACACACGTAGGGAAATGTGGTGTTAGGGTTCCCAACCCTAACATCCCACTTCCACCCTGCAATCAGCAACAGGAAAAGCCATAATGATTTGACCTCTCTTGCATCTTCGTAAATCAGGTGTGGGGTGTACCTTTGGGTTGTCAACCCTAACGCTCACCCCATTCCATCAGTAAATAAGCTGAGATGTGAAGAATATATGAGAATGGGGTGAGCGTCAGGACTGACAACCTGAAGATGTAACCCACGCTTGATTTGCCATTATGCCAAAGAAAGGTCAAACTATAATGTTATTTCCTGTTGCTGCCATCAGGGTGGTGTTAGGGTGCTATGATTGGGAACCGTAACACTTTATTTCCCTAGTTTTGTTGCTTTAACCTGAACTGGTGCATAAACAAACATTTTTTGCAATGAATTTCCTTACTTTTTGAGCTAGTATAATCATATCCCCAGTTGCCTCTGGGAACACACTCATCAGGTGTGGAAGCACAGGACCATCTGGGCTCTATGCTTCCATTTCTGCCAAAAACAGCAATTTATTTATTTAATTGTATGGCTTGTTAAAGTTCCAGTGTTATCCTATGGGAATTTAGATTTTTGTTACTTTTATGATTTTGTTTATGTGGCCCATATTTTTTTTGGGGAGGATTCTGTGTTATTCTTCTAGTACTCAGTAAGACCTTTTGTTTGATATATAGATTGTCCCTTACATCCAAATATTGAAGGAGTTATGGCTTGTTGAAATTCAAATGTGGCAAAAAAATAGTCCATGGTCTTTTTTCATATGAAGGGATCCTTTTTCATATCAAACAAAGGACCCATATAAAGAAAGGATCCCTGCATATGAAACATGAATCTGGGAAAAAAAAAACGAAGTCCAAAATTGTTTATCATATAAAGGCATCCTTTTTTCTGTATGTACAAAACACCATTATGAAAGAGGATCCCCTCATACGAAAAAAGAATAATAAAAATATAAAAAATAAAAATAAGTCCAATATCATTTTTTGGATGTCAGAACCCTTTTTTCATATGAAAGAAAAAAGAACACAAAAAAGGATCCCTTCATATGAAAAAGGAATTGGAAAAAAAAATAAGTCCAAAATCTTTTTTCATATGAAGGGATCTTTTTTCATATGGGTCAATCCCTTTTTTGTATAGCCATATGAAAAAAGAAAATTGGTTAATGAAAAAGGATTTTAAATCTCTAAAAAATACATTTCTGGGTCATGTATCCACAAAGAAAAGTACAGAATCTACATAATGGGATCCTGATGAGCAAGATACATATGTTGGTGTGCATGCAGGATGTAATTTTTGTGGGTTTTGAATTTTATTTTTGAAACAGAAACAAGGTGGTGGCCATATGGATCATATTCTTTTTTCATTCCAAGCAGCTGTCTAAAAGATTGTACTTAGCATGCTCAGAACTGAAATTTTAGAATATATAACTTTATACATAGAAACATAGAATGTGGCAGAAGAAAAGGACTGCCAAGCCCATCCAGTCTGCCCAGTGTGCCTAGCATACCACTAGGACTTCGCTATTGCCTTCCACCTGCCCCCTCCCTAGATCTAACAGACCCTTGTGTCTATCCCAGGCTGTCTTGAATTCCCCCACAGTTCTTGCCTCCCCCACCTCCTCTGGGAGTCTATTCCAGTTTTCCATCACCATCTCTGTGTAGTAGAATTGTCTGCGGTTTCCCCTGAACCTCCTTCCTACTACCTGCAAATCATGACCCCTTGTTCTTGACTGCTCCCTTAGCTGGAAGATGTCCCCTATTGGCACCCTGTTGATACCCTTGATATATTTGAAGGTCTCAGTCATGTCCCCCTTTACCTTCTTTGCTCAAGGGAGTACATGCTGAGGTCCTTCAGCTTCCTCATAAGACAGATGACCAAGTCCTCTTACCATTTTTGTTGTTCGCCTCTGGATGCACTGCACTCTATCCACATCCTTCTTGAGGTATAGAAACATAGAATTTGACAGCAGATAAGGACCGCTTGGCCCACCCAGTCTGTCCATTTCCCTGCCTACTGGATAAGCTGCAGATCCTAGTTAACCAGCAGCCTACTTTTTCCTACCCCCATCCCCTAGAATTGCCTTATGACTGTCCCATGCATGCTTGAATTCCACCACTGTTTTTGACTCCATGACCTCCCAGAAGGCTGTTCCATGCATCCACAACCTCTCTGTGAAAAAGACTTCTAAATTATCTCTGAGCCGCCCTCTATCTTCAAATTGTGCCCCTTGTTCTTGCACCTCTTTTTGAAAGATGCTACTCTCTTGGACTTTGTTGATTCCCTTGAGGTACTTGAAAGTTTCTATCATTCCCCCCTCTCCTCCTTTCCTCGAGGCTATACATATTAAGCTTCTTTAGTCTCTCTTCATATGTCTCCCGGTGCAGACCCTGCACCATTTTAGTGCCCTCCTCTGGACAGCTTCCATCCTGTCTATGTCTTTGCAGAGACTGGGTCTCCAGAACTGCACGCAGTACTCCAGATGGGGTCTGACCAGCTGTCTGTACAGAGGATAATAACTTGTTTTCTACTGGTGATGCCTCTCCCTATGCATCCCAGTATCCCCCAGCCCTCATTGCTGCCCTCTCACATTGCTTGCCAACCTTTAGGTCATCTGATATGACTACCCCCAGGTCCCTTTCCATTTTTGTTGTTGTTAGTATCTCACCCCCCATTGTGTACTCTTCCCCTGGGTTTTTGTTTCCCAGGTGCATTACTTGCACTTCTTAGCATTGAATCTAAGCTGCCATACATTTGACCATTCTTCTAACCTTGCCAAGTCCCTTTTCATCCTTTCCACCCCACCTTGTGCATCAACTCTGTTGCAGATCTTTGTGTCATCTGCAAAGAGACATACTTTTCCTTCCAGTCCCTCTACAATGTCGCTTATAAAGACATTGAAGAGGACTGGTCCTAATACTGAACCTCATGTACCCTACTAGTAACCCCCTTTCATCAGAGTGGACTCCATTTACTATTACTCTCTGTGTCCTATTTTCCAGCCAATTTTTACCCAGGCTGTCATCTTGGGACCCACTCCCAGGCTAGCTAACTTGTATATTAATCTTTGTGTGGGACTGTGTCAAATGCCTTGCTAAAGTCTAGGTGAGGCCATGTCCACAGCCCTCCCTGATCTACTACTTTGGTCACCCAGTCAAAGAAATCTATCAGATTTGTCTGGCATGACCTTCCTGCTGTGAATCCATGCTGCCTTGGGTCCGTGCCCTCTGGCCTCTAGATACTTGACTATTCTTTCCTTTAGAAGTGATTCCATCATTTTCCCTACCACTGAGGTTAAACTAACAGGTCTGTAGTTTCCTGCTTCTGCCTTGCTCCCACTTTTGTGAAGGGAAACACATCTGCCCTCCTCCAGTCCTCGGGTACCACCCATCCTCCCATGATTTGTTAAACAGGGTAGTCAGTGGTGTCACTAATTCTACCCTTAGTTCTTTTAGAATTCTGGGATGAATCCCATCAGGCCCCATTGCTTTGTCCACCTTCAGTTTTAAGAGTTCTTTGAACCCTTTCTTCTGTAAATGGGCTGGTATCAACTTCTGTATCCAGTGTGTTTCTACTGTTTGTTCTAGGTACCCCCTTCCTTTGTAAATACTGAGCAAAATATTTGTTTAGTATCTCTGCCTTTTCACAGTCTTCCTCTGCCCCCCCCTTTATTAAGCCTCACTATCCCTCCCTTGGTCTTCCTTCGCTCCCTGATGTACCTATAAAAGGTTTTATCCCCCTTCTTAACTGAGTTGGCTATCTTTTCCTCGGTTTGGGCCTTTGCTGTTCTGACTGCCTTCCCAGCTTCCTTTTGCTTTAACTGATACAGTTCTCTGTCCTGCTCCTTCTGTGATTCCTTGTACTTCCTGAAAACTTTCTTTTTCTCTTGAACCTTCACTGCCACTTCCTTTGAGAACCATAGTGGTTTCTTACATCGTTTAGTTTTGTTTATTTGCTTCACACAAAGGCTTGTTGCCTCTGTGATGGCAGTTTTTATTATTCCCCATTGTTCTTCCACCCCTCCTTCCTGCCCATGTGCTAGTGCATTCCTTAGGCACTAACCCATTTTGGCAAAGTCAGCCCTCCTAAGGTCCAGTACCTTTGCCTTTGTAGCTTGACTCTATTGCTGTGTTTATTGTGAACCATACTGTTCGATGGTCGCTAGTTCCCAGATGGCTACCCACTTCACATCTGTGATCCTCTCTTCATCTCCATTTGAGAGAACCAGGTCTAAGATTGCTCCCTCTCGAGTAGGCTCCAATACTAGTTGTCTACAAGCATGCCCCTGTAGGGCATCTAGAATAACCCCACTCTTGATGGCTGTGGCAACTTCACTCCAGTTAACATCTGGCATATTCAGATCACCCATCAGCAATATCTGCCTTTTTGCCATACTAAGTATACTTTCTATCATTTCCTTGTCCATTTCCTCCCCTGAGAAGGGGTCTGTATCAACCCTGTGCGGATTGTGGTGCCATTGCGTCTCCAAATTTACCCACAGTGCTTCTTCTCCTCCCTGTTTTCTTTTGTTCTGTTACTTTGATTCCTTCCCTTATGTAAAGAACTACTCCTCCTCCTCTTTACCCTCCCTGTCCCTCCTGTAGATAGTGTATCCTGGTATGTTTATGTCCCAGTCATGGTTTTGTGCGAACCATGTTTCTGTGACTCGCACGATATCCAGATGTTCCTCCTCCATCAAGGCCACTAATTCAGGAAGCTTGTTACTCAGACTATGTGCATTGGTACTCATTGCTCTCCAATTTTTGATGGCTTTACTTTCTGTTGCAGCATCCCCCACTGACCTTTCTACCTCGGTCTTTTTCTCATTTAGTACCCTGTTTTGTAGGGAGAGGCTGGGATTTTCCTGCTGCTCATCAGTGCCTCCCCCCTTGACTAGTTTAAAAGCTTGCCAATGAAGCATTTAAACCGATTGCTCAAAGACTTGTTCCTTCCTGGACAGATGCAGACCATCCTGCCAGTATAGGCTGGTGTCCCTCCAGGTGGAACCCCAGTCCCCAATGAAGCCAACCCTGTGCTCCACACCATTTTTTCAACCACTCATTAAACTGCATGGTGCAAAGTACCCTTGCCTCACTCATGCCATTTACAGGCAGCACCTCTGAGAAGGTTACTGTGTGTGCTACTTGTCTTAGGCCCCTCCCCAGTTCTAAAAAGTCCTTCTGCACTGCTATAATCTCATGTTGAGCCAAGTCATTTGTCCCTAGGTGGACAATGACATCCAGCTCAGACTCCCGTGCAGCTGTTCTCGTGATCCTGAGGATGCACTTCCTGTCCCTACAAGCCATGGCACCAAGGTATGGCCTCCAGAACTGGACCCCATAGTCTAGGTGAGACCTGACTAGCTGCCTGTACAAGGGCATTATAACCTGCCTCTTCCTGTTAATTATTTCCCTGCCAATACATCCTTGCATCTTACTGGCCTTTGCCACTGCCTTCTTACATTGCTTAGCCACCTTCTTGTCCCGTGAAATGATTTTGCCAAGGACCCATTCTAGCTCAGTAATCTCTAGGGCATGCCCGCCCATACAGTATTCCATGCCTTGGTTATTCTTGCCTAAGTGCATGATCTTGCATTTTTTTTGTGTTGAAGGACAATTGCCATTCCCTGATAGAAACATTGAACTTTGCAACAGATTCATATTTTGCAGCAAACCAGTGAAAGGCACAAATGAAAGGCATCACTTTCAGCCAAGCCTTTTCTACCCTGAAAATTTCAGACCAAAATTCCAAACCATCTGGGTGCTAGGTGATGACAAAAAAAAAAAACAGGAAAAAAACTTGATTTTTTCACTGTTTTTTTATCTGCTTCTTGAAATCTGCACAACCAACTGGAACGAAGCTTGGCACATCAAGAAACTTATGCCCCAAGACCGTGCATGCAAATGCTCTTGCAAATCTGTTGAATGGTTGCAAAGCTATTAAAGTGCAATGTTTGAGGTTTAACATAGAAACCCTTGCTCAATCATAAATATATGTCTCCACAGTTAAAATTCCATTTTTGAAATTTTTGAATTCAACTTCTGATGGAATTCTGCACCAAAATATTACTCTTTAAGAAAGCTCTAAAGAAAGAAATCACCCTCAACTCTACCTGCCACTGCTTTATCTGACCTATGATCTGTGTTAACTGGCTGTCCCAGATGGGCACTGTCTGTATACTACACACTACTGTTTCCTCACACCTCTCTGCCTCTGCTTTACTGCTGCACCAGACTTTCACCACCTACTCAAGCAGACTGTCCTATTATTGCTGTGATGAATCCTTTGATCCCCATGTATCTTCTGTAGAAATTGTAAACATATATTTTACTATTAAGTGTGTTTTATACCATTATGAATTTATTTCATTGTACCAATTGTGCAACCTTTCCATACATGACGTGGCTCTAACAGAGCTGAGTATATCTGTTCAAATCCTTTTGACATGGAACCTTTGGAAATGAGCACTTATGTTCAAAGATCTTCTCCAATTTTTCAAATAAATAAAAATAAATAAATTAGGCTCACTTTCTGAAATTCTAAGGCATTTCAGCAGAAGCAGAATCTGAAAATTCTGCACAGCTTTATTACAAATATGCACACACTACAATCAAAAAACATTAATTGTAAACAATTTCATGCAAAGATGCCTATGTTGTTGCTTTTCCCCTTGCTCTGCCATACTCTGAGCAGTGGTTTTCCTCTCTGGGGAAAACATAAAAATACCTATGGACCCTATCTTAGCTAAAAAAAAAATCACATGTTAAAGTCTCTGACCCATTCGTTCATCCATATAGAGGGGTTCCGAAGATTGAAAGTGACCTCCATGTCCCAGGTGGCAGTAAGGTCTGCTGCTGCAGAGCCCCCAACCCACAATGTGTCATTTATGTGATGCTGAGGACATTGTAATCCAGAGAGAAAAGACCAAAATGATATAAAACCAAAAAAGCATCAGTTAAACTCACTTTTTAGGTTCCTAATACTCTTTGTGGGCCTCCTCCCCTTTTTCTTTCAATAAATACCAAAAGTCATGGGGCTGGATTTTTATACACATGTCAGGGACTTGAAACGTTCCTGATGCTAATGCCAATACCTTAGGCCACCTTTAATGTGCTCTACATATCATATGCGTCTCCCATGACTTGGGGTGAAACAGGCACCATATAATGATGTGTGCATCAGTATTTTATGTCAGCAGCATTATTTTACCATAAACAGCTCAGAACTGCCGTAAATGCCTCACAGCGTATGAAAATTAGCATTCAAACATGACGCATTTATGATGCTGCAGGTACAGCCCCAAAATCAGAACCTGCACCTGTGGCATTGTTGTCAGAAATCCTGCCCATAATAATATTTATTAACTAAGCTGTCCCAAAATCCTGTAATCCATGAATTCCATGAACAGGCTACACGCCAATCTATAATTCTGTTCTTCTGAAGTATAATATTTTTTAAAGACCGATGCTAAAAGTGTTCTTTTCTCTTTTCATACAGGGTACAAAAAGCCTCATTAAAAAGTAGGTATATATATCTTGGCGTCACAACCTATTTTTGCTATATAACATTTGCTCAATAACCAATGCTAAACAAAATACCGGTTTGTGCACCTAGGAGCTGTATAGCAACGCAAGGAGATGGTGATCCTGAAGGCTGTCTTGTGTCTCATTGCCAGAGATTGGGGGTGTTCCGAGGCCCTCTGCAGTACAGTGTTTGGAAAGAGATGAAATCCATCATTAGTCCAGGTATAATAAACAAATGAAGCCTTTCCAGGATTGTGAGGGCCAAGTGTACATTGTATTTTATGAAGTGTTTTTGGTGCGTGATAAATCTGTTTACTTGTTTTATTTTAAATCTTTGACCAGGAAAGGCAGTGAGCCACAGCTTACTTCCAGGTGCTGTCTGGGAGCACAGGGAAGTTAGCTGACTGGCTCAGGGTCACATGGTATGCAAGTGGGGATCTCCAGGCTCACAGCTTGAAGCTCTATCCTATAGGATATACTTCCTCCCCTAATAAACAAGAAGACTCCACAGAAAATG
This sequence comes from Neoceratodus forsteri, assembly GCA_016271365.2. NCBI lineage: Eukaryota > Metazoa > Chordata > Ceratodontiformes > Ceratodontidae > Neoceratodus > Neoceratodus forsteri. Next base: position 330,363,222 of record JADMNL010000026.1, on the reverse strand, counting down.
AGATGATGTATCTCATCTGGGCTGTCCTGTGATCATAATTAAAAAAAAATGTTTGTGTTTAGGGCTTGCCCATTGTGAAAGGTCACACAGTATAACCTGTTAACCAGTGTAGAATTAACAAACTGAATTTTCTTTATACATTAAACCCTGAATGTAGTTCATAAATTTAGGCTTGCACTGTTTGTCAATTGATTCAGATGGTTGCTGGTCCAGGAGATGAGTGGAGGGTTTATGTCTGCTGCCATCCATGAAGAGGGATTGGTGAGATAGGGTTGGTTACAACAAGATGCCAAGGTGCCAAGGATACTCTAACAGGAGCATTTGCCTGCACATACAATTCTCTGGCAGCATAGACTAGAGGTTAGAGTAATGAGCTGTGATTAAACTTGGTGCATCCACCAGATCTGAATTTGATTCTCACAGCCTCCACTTGCATATTGTGCAACTCTGAGCAGGGTCACCCCTGAAAACAAGCACTGGTGCATAGTGGGCCTTACCGAGTTACCAAAGAAAAACAAAAAATAAAGAAAAAGGCAGCCGTACATGTTAAGTGTGTAGAATTTCTTGTAAAGGCGGGCGCATGCCCCAGTTGCACTGGTGCTCTACTAATAGCACTGCAGTCCCATTTCCTACTTTGTGTCATCAAAATGTCTCATCCATCCTTTGGATAAGATGTTAAACTGAGGTCCCTTCTGCCCATCTCTGGTCACTGTCCAGGGAGAAGTAAAGGATCCCGTGACACTTAATGATGAAGAGCAACAGAGTTTCCACGGTGTCATGGCCAGCATTCCCCAGTCAATAAAATAGGCCCGTGCAATCCCTCTCCCCCCCAAGATGCACCTTGAAACAAGCTATATTAGCAAAGTGTGCCTTTCCTGATCAAATATTATAAATACAAAAAAACTGATTTTTGGGGGTAGGGCTGTGGCTGACCTTAATGGCTCTGCTCCAGTAGCGTAGCAAATTCCCAGAGGGCCTGGGTGCAAGGCGAAGTTACAGGGCCCCTCCCCGGTTTTGAATAAACATCAAAATTATGATTTGGGCCCCTCAAACCTCATGGGCCCGGGTGCCACTGCACCCCCTGCACCCTTGTAGCTATGCCCCTGCTCTGCTCACTCTCAGAAGTGAGATTGTGGCTAATGTAAGTTAAATATCTAAATAATCCATGTATTAAAACATTCACACTTTGGCTTATTTACCTCCTCAGGCAGGCAGCTCCTTGGAATGAGATGCCCACCCTGAGGGTGTCAGCTGAGCTTTAAAGAGGGACTCTGGCCAAATGTGCTACACTGCAGAACTAGAAAAAGCATACCCAAAATAAATCTCATACCAAACATTAGGTTTCTGTGTTACTTCATTTTAAAGTTATGGGCTATTTTGTAACCCTCATTTCACTACCTGTTCCAAAAAGCCAGTTTAAGTGAAGAGGTGCTGATGATCTCATCTTCTGAACTCACAGTCTAGCCCTCCCTGTCAGCAAGCTTATAGGACTTGTTTCTCCAAAGTTAAAAGATCATTCTGCAATGGTTTTCACAAGTAGAACAGGCAGCACCGTTCTAAAAACAGTGCTATAGAATTGTTTCTGGTTTTATAACGAAGTTGACAGATTTGTATTTTAATGCCTTTTTGGTGTGGTTCATTTCTCCAGAGTTGCAGGACACTTGGTCAGCATGCCTCCAGGCTGATGATACCATTTGAAGTGTTACTCTGCAGTGCCTGTTAAGACACATTGCTACAAGTGTTGCAATGTTGGTATCTGCATTGCTGTTTGTCAGTGCCTGCATAACAATAAGTTTTAATTGGGGCCTTATATGTATTCATTCCTACTAGGGGTGGACGTGTTAGCCCTGGTAAAACAATCATTGTAATGTGGAGTACAACGCAGATGAGACTGACTATAGCTCAAGTAACAGCCTGTCAGTGAGAAAACAGCTAATTGAGCTCTGCTCAACTGAGTATCCCGTTCAGTCATACTTTGATGATGAATAAAATACTGATTGATCGATTGATTAACTGATTAAGAATTGAGCTGGCTACTGCATAGAAACTCTTAGTAAGGTTTCAAAACAGCACTCCCTCTCCCACCCCCATTTACAGGGTGATAGAATAATTGATTTAAAGTGCCATCCAGGTAAATCACCTCAGTTGAATGATAGGTGTGAATGATCACAGCCTTTCACCACATCAGAGATATCCAGTCTGCAAATCTCACATTAGTGTGCTGCGACTAAGCATCCAGCAACCCAGGAGAAAAGGACCACAACAAAAAAGCACCAAAACAAAAATACATCAACTTTGTTACAAAACCAGAAACACACATAGGTTTTAAAGCAATGTTTATTGAATGGTGCTACCTGTTTTACTGGAGAAAACCATTTGCACATAGTTTTTAAACTTTGTAGAAGCAGGTCCTTTAAGCTTGCTGACAGTGAGAACTAGACTGTGATTTCAGGAGATGACATCATCAGTACTTCTTCACTGAAACTGCCTTTTTAGAACAGGCAGAGAATTTAGGGTTGTAAAATGATCTGTAACTTCTTAACAAAGTAACCCAAGGATCTCGATTTTGGCATGAGGGTGATTGGGGCCTATGTTGATCCATATTCTGAATTTATTGATGCCAGAAATTTGTGACCATAGTCCCTCTTTAATGCACATGTTGTGGGGTGGGGAGAATCTCCAGCTGCAACAGAGGTGCAGTGTGAATGCATGAGTGGCATTTTAGCAGATGCACATGCTAAATCCCCAGTGTACATCTGCAACCAGGTTGCTGCATGGTGTTATGCCTGGTGCATAATTCATTTCCATGCTGTAACCAACTGCATTGTTGGGTACATGTGCATCCTGCCCAGATGTGTCCCCTCCTTAACCCACCTGTTTTTACTGGATTTTATAGGTCCAGGTTTGCCCTATATCCATGGCTCCATTTACTCTTTCCCTGGTAGTCATGTGGACCCCCTCCACCATCTGCCTTCCCAGCTATGTTTGGCCCTGGTGACCCTGTGGGTCAAGCAACTAACCACAGCATTCATGGATCACTGGTCACCCCAAACAGAGCCCAACCACTGGACTCTTGTATGAAGTCACAAGGCTGTGGCCCTAACACCTCCTGCTTTTTATAGGCAGTGACCTGCGGAGACACAAGTGGCAGCTGCTTAGTATGAGAAGGTCACTATACCTTTTTCAGTTTCCCTGTCAGTCACTTAAATGGTGGCCCTCCCTCTTCCACAGTTGCTTTCAATGTGTTTTATGAGCACTTGGGAAGGGACTGTGACCGCTTTTATGCAATGGGACTTTAACGGCAGTGATGCACTAAGGGAACACACTAATGACCACTTAGCATCAGCTCTAGGTACTGTGAATGAAACTTGCAAGTTGTTCAAAATCCAGCAGAGTAATTCGCATATAGCTTGCATGGAATTAATATGCAAATCATGCAAGGTGCTAGATAGGAAATACACAGATACACAGAAATGTGATGGCAGACAAAGGCCCCATGGCCCATCTAGTCTGCCTAACACCTTACCTCCCCCTTCTGTTATTCTTCCAACCTCTTTTCCCAACCCCTTAAATCTATCCCAAGCCCCCTTGAACCCCTCCACCATTTCAGCTGCCAATATCTCTTCCGACAGCTGGTTCCAGGCCTCCACCACCCTCTCTGTGAAAAACTGCCCCCTGACATTACCTCTGTATTGCCCAGTTTGAAGCTATGTCCCCTCGTGTTCGCTCCCTTCTTCAATTTGAACAAGCTATCACCAGCCACGTTATTTATTCCTTTCAGATACTTAAAGGTCTCAATCATGTCACCCCTCTCCCTTCTAGTTTCCAGGGGGTACAAATTCAGCCCTCTCAATCTTCTCTCATAGGGTACATCCTGCATCCCTCGTACCATTTTGGTTGCCCTTCTCTGTACCCTTTCCATCAACTCAACATCTCTTCTTAGGTGAGGCCTCCAGAACTGCACCCCATACTCCAGATGTGGCCTGACCATCCAAATCATCACCATCTGAATCAGCCAAATGAGGCTGATGATTGGGCACTTGTTTTGGGTTCTAATGAAAGGGCTAGTGTACTGCCTAAAATTAATATTTGCTTTTAAAAACAGTCAACTATTACCTTTCATACCTGAGGTACTTTTTCTCATCCCTTTGGTTAATGAGAAGACTTTTGTACCCGATATCGATGGATGTGCTGTGTGGAACAGTGCTCTGTCTGGCAGCTGACATATCCTGCATTATTCCCCCCCATTACGTCACCAGCACTGTGACCTTGCTGATGGTGGTATCACAGCTGCTGACAGAGAGCCACTCAGTAACTACCAGCTCAGTCACCGGTGATATCAGTCAGTAAGGCCACTGAACTGATGATGTAGTGGGAGGAATGGAACTGGATTTGTCAGCTGCCAGGCAGAGTGCTGTCCATTACATTCAATGTACTACTATAACATAGAAAACTTTCCAGTGAGTTACAGGAAAAAGGAAAATACTTCAGAAATCAAAAAGACCACTTCTTAAAATGTGCAACTTTTCTTTCTGCTAAGTTTTATTTTACTGACTCTTTAAATTAAAAAAAATTATCTTTGCCTCCTAATCTGTGGTTGTCCAGTTGGAGAAGATATTAGAGATACAGGGAATACAGGGGAAGGCAGAGATACTGTTGGTCACCCTGGAGATGGGGAATGGAGCCGCTATTGGCACTGGAGTGATCTACGGATCTCCAGCACAGAGGGAGGAATTAAATAAGGCACTGGTGGATGCCACTGGGAAGATGGTAGAAAAAGGGGCAGTGCTGCTGGTGGGGGGACTTCAGCCTGCCAGATGTATATTGGAGCCTCCCAGCAGCAGCTTCAGCTAGAACAAGGGTATCCTGGGCTCTCTGCAGGGGAGGTTCCTCAGGTAAGTAGTTAGTGAACCCACTTGTGATGGAGCGATACTGGACCTGGTACTCGCTAACAGGGACAGTATTGCAGACATCAAGGTGGGAGGCCATCTGGGGAACAATGATCAGCAGACAGTGTAGTCCAATATATTTTTTTTTTATTTATTTATTGGAAACAATCAGAATTACAAACCTTTGAGTCACAGACTCTTTTGCAAAGGCTCCACGTCGGTTACAAAGGGTGGAGGGAAGACAGATACAGTAGAGAACATACTTGAAACAGACAGAATATATGGAATTGAACCACAGAAAGGTGAGGTCCTGGATTTCAGGAGGGCAAATTTTATAAAGATAGGTGAATGCCTCAGGGATGACTTGGCAGAGGAGGATCATCTGGGTGAGGTGGATCTGTTCTAACGGACAAAGCTAAAAGGGAGCATAGTAAAGGCGATAAACCTCTGAATCAAATACGTGATCAAAAGCAAGAGTAAAAGGAGACTGCTGTAGTTCTCGAAGGGGTGACTGAAAAGGTAAAGTCTAAAAGAGCTGCGTTTAGAAGGCATAAGGAGATGTAGGGAAGGAGTATAGGGAGGTGTATTAAGGGAAACAGAGGGTAGCAGGGAAGGCAGAAAGTAGAGCAAAGGTGCAAACTGAAGAGAAAATAGTCCAGGAGGTAATGTACAGGGACAAAACATTTGGGGAATTTCCTCAAATAATATATTGGTTTTGGGGGGCCCCTTTTTGACTTGGATGTTGATTTGGAAAAAGGGCAATTGCTTGAACTCTATTTGGGACATGGGCCCCCTTTGTTCTTCCTGGGCTGCATGCATATGGAGTATATTTGGTTGTATAATATATTAGGATTCCCCACTATTTCGTATCTAATGAGGGGGTGTCCTACATAGATCCTTGTTAAGAATAAGTATGGCTTTTGGATTCGTTGCTATCTCTCTGTGTAATATATGTATTATGAGTGTGTTTTCACTTGGTAAATGCATAAATAAACAATTAAAAAAAAAAGGTATGTAACTAAAAAAAGAAGACCACGGGTGAGATTGTAAGGTTGAAAGGGGTACGATGGACTGTACAGAGAGGGACCAGGAAAAGGCAGACATCCTGAATTAATACTTTTGCTAAATCTCCACAGAGGAAGGAAAAGAGAAGGGGCCACAATAAAGTAACAGAAGCTTTGGAGGGAGAGAGGGAGGGAGAGAGGGACGTGGACACTAGTCCTTTTTTGGAGGAGAGAGTCTTGAAAGGATTCACTAATCTGAAGGTGGACAAAGCAAGGGGGCTAGATTGGGTGCATCCAAGGGTATTGAAGGAGCTCAGGGAGATACTTGCTGCACTTCTGACAGTTCTGTTTAATGGTTCATTGGAAACAGGAGTGGTTCTGGAGGACTGGAGGAGGGTGGATGTAGTCTCACTGCACAAAGTGGTAACAGGAAGGTTGGCAATTATAGACCAGTCAATCTGACATCAGTGGTGGAAATGTTAATGGAATCACTGCTGAAGGAAAGGGTTGTGAAATATCTTTAATCTAGTGGGTTGCAAGACCTGAGGCAGCATGGTTTCTCAATGGGGAGGTCATGTCAAATGAATCTGATAGACTTTTTTGACTGGGTGACAAAGGATTTGGATCAGGGCGGAATGGTGGACATGGCCTACCTAGATTTGAATAAGGCTTTTGACATCATTCCACAAAGGAGATTAGTAAGCAAGGTGGGTAGTTTAGGAGTGGTCCAAAGGTGGCAAACTGGATAAGAAATTGTTTAGGTGATAGGCGACAGAGGGTGGCAGTAAATGGAGTTCACCCCAAGGAAGGGAGAGTGACCATTGGGACGCCTCAGGGATCAGTGCTGGGACCAGTCCTCTTTAATGTCTTTGTAAGTAGCTGCAAGGAAAAGTCTGCCTCTCTGTGGATGACACCAAAATGTGGGGGCACACTTCAGGTGGGGTGGAAAGGATAAGCAGAGACCTGAGAAAACTAGAGAAGTGATCAAGGGTGTGGCAGTTGGGTTTCAATGTGAAAGAGTGCAAAATAATGCACTTAAGGTACCGAAATCCAGGGGTGGAGTACAAAAAGGGTGGAGTGGTATTGACTGTCACCAAGCAGGAAAGAGACCTGGGGTAATCATATCAGATAACCTAAAGGTGGCAAGACAGTATGATAAGGCAGTTGGGAGGGCTAGTGGGATGCTGGGTATCACCACTGGAAAGAGTGTGGTGGTGTTGCCTCTGTATAGATCGCTGGTAAGACCCCACTTATAATACTGTGTCCAGTTCTGGAGACCACATCTTCAGAAGGACATACATTGGAAGGGGTCCAGAAAAAGGTGGCTAAAATGGTGCAGTCTGCATCAAAAGCCATATGAGGACTGAAGGACCTCAATATGTACACCCTGGAACAGAGGAGGGAGAGGGGGGATATGATAGTGATTTTAAATACTTCACATGGGTAAATTAAGTTAAGTATGGAAGCTTCGTTCAGAAGAAAGATGCTGAAGAACAAGGGGACATGCTCTGCAGCTGGATGCTGGTAGATTCAGGAGGGATGTGAGGAAGTGCTGCTTCACAGAAAGAGTGGTGGATTCCTGAAACAGCATTCCAGCAGAGGTGGTGGGGCAAAAACAGTGGTGGGGTTCACAAATGCATGGGATAAACACAAGGGAATCACAGTGGAAAGGAAGAGGGAAGGAAGAAGGAGCTGTAGATCAGCTATGGTCTGCAGTAGTAGTATAGGTAGAGAGGAATCAGCAGGCTGGATGGGCCAATTGGTCCTTATTTGCTGCCAGATGTTATGTTTCTATGTGATATCCTGCATGTCTCAGACTGTGGTACGTCAATAATTCACAGTGTCAGAAAATATGTAAAAAATCAATTTTCTTATTCACAGTCCCGGCTTCCCTGTTACTGGACCCAGAAACTGCAAACATGAACCTTATTCTCTCTCAGGACCTCACCAGAGTGAGATACAGTTTTACACGTCAGCAGTATTTTGAAAACCCTAAGAGGTTCATGTCTCTGCTCGCTGTCCTTGGAGCTGCAGGAATCAAGTCTGGAAGGCACTACTGGGAGGTGATAGTAGACAACAAGACTGAGTGGGCAGTGGGTGTGGTCAGAGAGTCCGTCAAAAGAAAGGGAGTAAGTCTGCGTACACCTAAGGATGGAGCCTGGATTTTATACCTTGATAATCGAGACACATACATGGCCTTGGATTCACCCCCTCAAGTTCTCAGCCTGACAATGAAACCCCAGAAGATCGGAGTGTACCTGGATTATGAAACAGGACAGGTGTCCTTTTATAATGGTAGTGACATGTCACACCTCTACACCTTCACTGACACCTTCACCGACAAACTACACTTGTACTTAAACCCCTGTGATAATGAATTCGGTTCCAACCTGGAACCCCTGAAATTATTTCATTTAAAGCTCTAGCAAGATCTGATGTCTATGACACAAGAATTTGTTTTTGACAGGCGGATCAGCATTCTTATTTGGCCTTGCCATGCATGTCCTCATTGAAGCAGAGAGTCATCCTAGGCAGATCCAGATAGAAGACTAGTTATTGGACAAGCGACTCACATCAAATAACTAATCAGATTCAGGTATTTTTATTTAACCCCTTAAGTGCCTAAGGAAGCACACTGTACATCCTGAAATTTATTTCTGTATTGCTGACTGATTTGGACTTTTTTTAATTATATTTTAGTTATATAGCCACGGGATATCATATACGATGAACACAGTATAATAAAAACTTTGAAACGCTATAGAGAAGAAACAAACTAAATAAGAAGAAATGTATGGTTATATAATCAATGTACTTTTCTTTTAAATAGAAGAGAAACAATGCCACTAGATAGCACTGTAGAAAAAGGAACTGAACAAGCCCGCTATACAATGTATAGGAAGTAATCTAGAACTGTTGAAACTGTATTCACCTCTATTTAAATAAATATTTATAGTAACATTTCCTTGGCAGTGAAGGGATTAAAAAAAAATCCAAAATATGCCCCAAACATCAGAAGCTAACATTTTGCAGCATGTGTAATAGCTCCCTTTTTTATATTAGTTTTTGTTAACTGGGAAAGGAGGAACAAACAATACTGCCTGTTTTAAGTTTCATCCTGGGAGGTGGTGGGGGTATGAAGATGCCAACTATTGAACAATAGTAAGCTGTAAGTGATATCTTAGTGAATGGGGGAAATTTGGCTAGGTCCTCAGGGAAAGTCCCACTGCCAACAGGTGAAGGAGAAATTATGTTACACAGCTTGTTCTTTAAAGTTCTGAGAGGAGCAGGTCAAACCCTATGATAGCAGCAGTATTTGTCAGTTAACAGGTCATTTTTTTTCAGCAATAATGATTTTTGCTTTCTTTCATTGCTGGACTAAGATATAGGAATTTAGACGTTTTAAAAAATGTCCGCTCCCGTGACATGCCTGTCATAAAAAAATTAAAGTATGTTGGTGCAGTGCTATGCTGTTTACCATCAGAGATAGGGGGCAACAGCATCTTTATACATCCACAGTAAGAATCTGGTATGTACGTTTAACAGGTTACCTCAACGGAAGAGAGTTTTAAAAATTGCAAGTAGCAGCCATCTTGAATGACGTGAGTCATTGAATATAAAATTAGCTACAAAAGGAGTTTTAAAAATATCTGAGAAATTTGAAAATACACTTAAGAGGAATCTAGGGATGTCAGAAATACATGCTTTGCTAAAAAAGCTATATGATAAAAGTTTTTCCGACTAACAAATACTGCTACTTTAAACAAAACATTACATATTTATTATCTATGCTAAATCCCATACTCATTTTAATTGTATGCTTTTTCAGTATAATCAACTAATTGTTATCCAGGTTCAGAAATCATTGCTACTTTGGTTTATAAGGCCAATGTTCACAGTTGTTACAGCAGTGGGAAAAGGAAACACTGGGAGTGGGGTTCAGAAATCTGCTTTTCTTTCAGAGCATGTATGGGGAGCTTTTCTGTAAAATAAGGATATGGAAGAATATATATAGCTCAAAAGCAGATGACAGGTAGAAAACTACTTTATAAGCATGTAATAGGTAATCATTACTCTGTGATATTGACCTTTGACAGGAGTTCTGCAGTTTCTGAGCCCTTGTTACTCAGACAGATAACAGAACAGAGAATTCTTGCAAACATGAAACATGTGGAATGTCTTTTGGTATTATTGTTGCCATTCTAGAGCAGACTAAACATAAAAGACAGCCATAAACACAAGTGCTTGCAAGATAAGTACTGTTCCTTACTACAATGTGTGAAGCAGTTAGAAACAATGCCATATTTATACTTCAGATGTTCCTTCTTTCAAAGTTTCTGGTGATTGGTGGCAACACAGTAGAAAGTATTTCAGATAATAACTTGTGATATCTTGATCACAGGAGAATTGCAGTGGGTATCGAAAAAATGGCATACGCGAACTTTAATCATTCCATTAACATGTTTTAAGTGGGGCATCTGGCAAAACACGTGTCAGTTCTTTTTGCAACAAAAATAATCCACACAAAAATAACTTTTAGATACTGCAGTCTAGCCACAGAACTAAAGACAGTATATTGTGAAGAATATCAAAAATTGCCAAGAAATTTGCCAAGTTTTTTTCCAATTTATTTCCTTACTTTTTGAGGTCGTATAATCATATCCTTATTTGCCTGTGGGAATGCAGGGCACTTTGGGCCCTGTGTTTCCATCCCTCCATAGATGTATATATGTATGTAGCTGTGAAAGCACAGGGCCCTTCGGCCCCTGCACTTCCAGTGACATGTCAACAGTGACCAAATTGTCACAACAGCCATATTACTACCCCACCTCATGTACACAGTGCAGAAAATGTTTGACTCCCCACCAAAACATAACTTCACACAACCACAATGCCATTCTGCACCACAGGAGTGAAAACACATTTTGGCCAGGATTTGAAAAATGACAGCTGTGACATACATGAGGTAGTGTAATAGGAATACTATGTTGAAAATATGGGGTAAAAAATATTTAAAATTTCCAAAGTTATGAGCAAGCGTAGCAAAATTGCAACAAATAGTCATAACTATGGCATGTTTAATAATTTTGACCCCCAATTTTTCAACATAGCCTTCTTATGAGCTCGACACATATACCTGGTACAGAACATTTTCAAATACAAACCAAAATGTAATTCTGCGCAACTGGAACGCTATTCTGCACCACAGGTGCAAGAACACATTTTGGCCAGGATTTGAAAAATGGCATCTGTTACATACATGAGGTAGGGTTATAAGATGGCCAATTTGAAAATATAGGGTGCAAATATTAAAAATGTCAAAAGTTACAAACGTGTGTAGTAAAATTGCAACAAATGGTCATAACTGCTATTTTTCATAATTTTGACCCCAAATTTTCAACATAGCCTTCTTATGACCCCACCTCATGAACACTATGACTCTCATCACACAAATGAAAAGTGAAAAGTGGGGTTTAAACTTGTGAAGGGGGCGGGTTGGGAGAAAAGGCTGTCAAGGGGGTGCCGATAAAGGAGGGACTCTGTCTCCACCCCCCTGGGGACCAGGAGGATTGCAGGAAAAGGCCGACTGGCAAAGTGCAGACCAGGGGAAATCAGAATCCCCATGGGAACACGAGCAGGGGAAATGGAACTATAGGGAAAGGGTGGAAGGTAGTCTGCTAAATGCCAGGAGCTTGGGCAATAAAATGCCTGAGCTCCAGGCGATGCTAACTGAGGAGCAGTGGATGTGGCAGCGGTCACTGAGACTTGGGCCACTGCAGGACATGACTGGGACCTGAACCTGGAGGGTTACACTATGTTCAGGAAGGACAAGGGGGGGAGGGAGGAGGGTAGCAAAGATAGTCAAAACTGCATTGGCATAGGGGAGTAGAGGAGGCGGAGGAACCGTGGAGGTGATTTGGGTCACCTTGATAACAAGGGGGCAAGAGAGTAAAAATAGGAGTGGTGTATAGACCTCCTGCCCTGGCGGAGGAGCTGGAGGACAGTCTGGTGGCAGATGTTGGGAGACACTGCAGACTGGGCAGAGGAACGGTGGTGGTGTTGGGGGACTTAAACATGCCAGGAACAGACTGGGAGACTATGACATCCTCTGTGACCAGGGAACAGAGGTTGTTGGATGTCTTTCAAGATGCATTCCTAACTCAGCAGGTGAGGGAACTGACCAGGGAGGCGTGGGTACTGGATGTGGTCCTGGCAGACAGTGACCAGATTGGGGGCCTGGAGGTAAGGGACCCATTGGCGGGGAGTGACCATGCCACGGTCTGGTTCTGCCTGGACCTAGGAGGGGTAGAAGGCTGCTCAGAGACGGAAGTAACCGACTTCAGGGGGGCGGATTTTAAGGAAATGGGAAGGATCCTTAAGGAGCATTTGGATGGGATTGGGTCAGACATGGACGCTGATAGTAGGTGGGAAATCAGCAGGAGAGGGGTGCAGGATGCTACCAGCACCTGTGCAAGAGTAAGACGAAAATGCGGTAGGGCCCAAAAACCCTGCTGGTGGACCAGGGAGGTCCAGGAGGTGGTGCGGGGAAAGAAGGCAGCCTATAAGCAATTCAAGTGCTCAAGGAGTGAAAGGGATCGAGGGGAGTACGAGCTGATGGCTAGAAGGGCCACTAGAGTGGTGAGGGTGGCTAAGGCAAGGAAGGAGCAGAACCTGGCCAGGGAAATTAGGAGAGGGAACAAGGGTTCTTTAGATACATTGGGGAAAACGCAGGTGAAGGGCAGATTAGCAGGATTAAATCAGGGAGAGATGGCACAAGACCGGGGAGCAGGCTGAGGTACTAAATGAGTACTTCACCTCAGTTTTCACCAAGGAAAATGGGGGTGCTGCATCATACATGGGAGGAGACAGATACTGAGGAGGGGGGACCCTTACCGATCGGCAGGTCTGGGGAGAGGGGAGGCATCACTGGCAGGTGGGGGAGGACTAAGCAGGGAGAAGAGGTACCGGAAGTGGAAATCACAGCAGAGAGAGTGAGGGAAGCCCTCAGCTCCCTTAAGATGGAGAAAGCACCGGGGCCGGATAAATTACATCCCAGAGTGCTGAAGGAACTTATGGATGTCCTGGCGAAACCCCTGGCTGGAGCTTTTCACCATCTCTGAGGACAGGTGGGTGCCCCAAGACTGGAAGGTGGCGACATAGTGCCTATCCACAAGGGGGATCAAGGGAGGTGGCAGGAAACTACAGGCCTGTCAGCCTGACATCGGTGGTGGGCAAGGTGATGGAGGGCATTGTCAAGAGAGGCTGGGGACCTGGATAAGTCAGAGTGCCTGGACGATGGACAGCATGGATTCATCCTGGGAAATTGTGTCAGACAAACCTGGTGGAGTTCTATGACTGGGTGACTAGTGCCTTGGACCTGGGTAGACCAGTGGACGTCCCCTTTCTAGACTTCAGCAAGGCATTTGACTCTGTTCCTCAAGTGGGCCTGTTGGATAAGCTGGGAGAAATGGGGGTGGGGAACCAGATGATCAGATGGATAGGCAATTGGCTCCAGAACCGGACCCAGAGGGTCGTAGTTGGCAGGATAGTCTCATCCCCAAGGAGGGTCATTAGTGGGGTCCCACAGGGATCAGTCCTTGGGCCCCTTCTGTTCAACGCCTATGTCTCTGACATAAGGACAGGAATCAGGAGTGAGATGAGTCTCTTTGAGGATGACTCGAAACTGGGGGCGGTGGTGGATGGGGAGGAGGGGAGGGTGGCCCTACAGGGGGACCTGGAGGCTCTGGAAAGATGGTCTAGAAAGTGAAGCTGAGGTTCAATGCAGGGAAATGCAAGGTACTCCACCTGGGGGCCAGAAACCCAGGCCAAGTGTACACCTTTGGGGAAATGCTACAAGTCTCGATGGCTGAGAGGGACCTTGGGGTGGTGGTGGATGTCAAGATGAACAACTCTGAGACTTGTAGGAGGGCAGCAGCCAAGGCCAACAGGATGCTGGGATGCATCGCTAGGGGATCACCTCCAGAAGGGAGGAGTGATACTCCTCTGTATAACTGCTTGGTGAGGCTGCACCTTGAGTACTGCGTGCAGTTTTGGAGGCCACACTTAAAGAGGGACATTAACCTCCTGGAGAGGGTCCAGAGGAGGCAACCAAAATGATTTGGGGCTTGGGGGACAGGACCTATGAGGAGGTTCAAGAGCTAAATATGTACACATTGGAAGAGAGAAGGGACCGGGGGAACATGATAGAGGTCTTCTAGGGTACATGAAGAGGGTAAATAGGGGAGGAACAGTAGGGTGCTTCAAAGGAAAGAGGAGGGGGCCACTAGAGGGCATGGGTGGAAGCTGGAGGGGGGAAGATTCAGGGGAGAAAGGAGGAGGTGCTACTTCACTAAGAGGGTGGTGGAGCCATGGAATGCACTGCCTAGGGGCTGGTGGAGGCAGAGACAGTGGAGGGGTTCAAGAGGGGGTGGGACAGGTACAGGGGAAGGGTTCTGGAAGCAAAATTCAATGCAGCAAGAATATCCAGAACTGGGAAGGGAGAAGCCAGAGAAGGCGAGGGGGACAGCAAGGTCAGCACCCAGGGTGGGGGCTGACCAAACGAGCAGACACGAAAGACTGTTAGGCCTATTCTGCTGGCATTTTAGTATGTTAGTATGTTAGTAAATCTCACCGGAAAGGTGATTTTGTCAACTGCCCGCAGAATCACTTTTCTAACTGGAGTTGCATAATGACAGTATATGGTTCATGAGGTGAGGTCTCTGAAAGTCCGTATTGAAAATTTGGGGTGAAAGTCTCTAAAACAGCTGCGTTATGAACAAAAGTTGAAACCCCCATTGAAATACATTGAAGTGCTTTTACCATAGTTTCTCATACTGTAGTCACCGGTTCCAGCAGCAAGACGTGTCTTTGATCAGCAGAGTGGATCTTGAACCTGGGACCTCATCAGGTAAGTAAGGATCTGTGGGGGCATCATGAGGGTTTTGGGGAGGTAGGTGCACAGTGGAAGACTGGGTGAAGGTAAGGGTGAGATCGGCAACAGACTTTTTTTTAAAGGTAAAAAAAACCATAAAAGACATCAAGGGACAGTTTTCTAATTTTTAGGCAACAAAATGGACAAGGGAGGGTGGGGGGAACCACAAACCACCAATGATGAAAACAGGCATTGAAGGATGGGGGTGCCACTAGACACCAGGGATAAAGCTGGGAGCCATTTCTACCCCCCAAAAAAGGCGGTGGTGCAGGATTATACACAAAAATATACCACATATCTTAAAACAGAAGCCACAACTTCTATTAATATTGTGTATTTTGGCCTATGGCTTATATTTGAGGGTGGCTTGTATTCAAAAGTGGCTTGTATTGAAACATCCAATTTTTAACATGTACAGAATTTGACCAAGTATGTTGAATAAGGTCTACCTCATAATGAAATAAACCTAAACATTAACTAAGAGAATATGAAATAAATTAATGGTAACATTTAAAGAGATTAAATTCATAGAGAGATGATACAGCTAAACAGCAGGTGATAAGAAACTTTATCAGTACACTAGAAGTCCAGTCTGAAGACATGATTAGAAGTTGGCAATGCAGCAGTGTGTATATATAAATATATATATATATATATATATATATATATATATATATATATATATATATATATATATATATATATATATATATATATAAATATAAATGTATGTGTGTATATATGTGTATATAAAATAAAATAAATATTTCAAAACAAATATACATATACAGGGTGGAGGGTGCCACTAGACACCAGGGATTTTATGATGGGTTCAAAGGAGAACCGAGTTAAAAAAAAAGGATCCTTGTTCGTCAGAGCAAAATCCTTTTTTGTTCCATTCCTCTATCCAAAAGAGTGAACTGAACATACTCAGAACCCAAACTTTTAAAACCGAATAACTTTGGATTGGATTAATAAGTTTTCACCAAACAGATGCAAACAATATCTATGTGGCAAGCACTTTCTACCTTGAAAATTTCAGACAAAAATTCAAAACTGTTTGGCCGCAACACAATGACAAAAAAACTGCAAAAAAAGATGAATGTCAGTGTTTTGTCACTATGCACAGCATGAAATCCACCAATCTGACCAACACACAACTTGGCACATCAAGAGATCTGCCACAGGAGACTGCACATGCAAAACTTCATGGAAATCCATTAAATGGTTGCAAAGTTTGAGGTTTCACATTAAAGTGCCTACTCAACCCTAACTATAGTGGCGCTACTGCATCTCTATAATATATATATATATTCTACACTACCACTATTTTAATGTGTTATTAACACCTTAATAACAAATACCTAACAAGCACTATGTTGTATTATATATACTACACACACACACATACACACACACACACACACACACACACACCACACCCACACCCATACACACACGCACACACTACTGCTACTACTATCTTAATGTGTTATTAACTCAACCCTAACTTAAGTGGCACTACTGCATCACTATAATTTATAGGGGATACATAATGTGCAGGAGTGGGATATGGAAAATATTCTTGTGTGAAAATACACAGCTCACGAGGCAGGAGTGAGAATATTTTTCATATGCCATGATCTGCCCATCATGTGTGTGATTTATACCACAGGGGTGAGAGCTGCAAGAAAATCTTTTCTGAGTCTGTGTGTTTTCTGCTCATTCTGTGTGTGTTGTCAGTGTGTGTGTGTGTGTGTATGTGTTCTGAATGGACTAGGAGTCAGAAACACAGGTGAGTGTGTTTTGCAAAGCTAATTGAGTGAGTCAGAGGCTCCGTGAGAAAGACAAACTGCTGCAGGTAGCACTGAGAAACAGAACCTGCTTTGTAAAAGACTTTCATTTAGAATTCAGGTTGTTTTGAAGCAGAGATCAGCACAGCAATGGGCTAGTAATGTTAGAAACACAATGGGACATAGGTGAGAGTCTTTTGCAAAGCTAATTGAGTAAGTTGCAACTTCAGTGAGTAAGAGAAACTTTTTCTGAAGCAGTTTCCTTTAGAATGCAAACTGCAGTGCATTTATCCTCACTCTGGTGACATCAGCAGCGTATGGATAAATGTCGATATTCTCACTCTGCTGATGTCATCAGGATTTATCCTCACTGCAGTGGAAATAACACAGGTTATCCTACTGAGAAAACTCTCACCCCTGTGGAATAAATATAAATATATATATATATTCTATACTGCCACTATTTTAATGTGTTATTAACACCTTAATAACAAATACCTAACAAGCACTACATATGTATATATATATACACACACACACACACACACACTCATGCACACACACACACTACTACTACTACTATATTAGTGTGCTATTAACTACACTTAATTTCTCTACAAAGTCTTCTTGAGGAGTGTTTTGGTTACTGAGCTAATCCCAGCGCATGAGCTGAAGCGAGGCAACAAATCATACTCGAGGCTTTAAATTAAATAAACTTTGACTGTGTATAAATTGTGACAAGGAGCAGGAAGAGGGAAGCAGGAAGGGGTACTGTTCTGTAGTCCACAGGGGCAGCAGTGGACTACAGACTTGACAAAACATTTGGAAACTTGTATTTGACTGAGGGGAGGACACACTACACAGCAAAGGTGTTGTCCTTGGACATTATTGTAGTTTTGAAACTGGGGAACTATTTTTTAGTTTCAAACTACTCGCAGGACCGGAGTGATGCACTTCCGGTCCACAGGCACTTAAAAGAAGCAGCGCGAGCTCGATCATGCATAGCAGCGCACAGAGAGACGTGTGCATCGGTACGTGTGTCTTGCATGTCCTGCAGGATCAAGGGGACAGGGCAGCACTCTAAAGTAAGGGATGATTACAGTCAAGTTAAGAGCACACCACAAGGTGGCATTAAAAAATAATAGTACTAAAAAATGGATCCTACCAAGGACGTAGGAAAAATGTTAAAAGTGATGAAGGATAGACATGAAATATTTCAATGTGTAACATGCCAAATGTATACAACTATGCCAGCTAACATTTCTCAGGAACAAGGAATGTGTAAAAACTGTAGACAAATTTTACAATTAAATGAGGATTTAAACAACATTCAAAGGATACTGACGAAAAGGAATGAGGCAGAGGTACTGGGAAGATTTGGTGCGGAAGTTGTGCAAACAGAGCAACAGGGAGAAGCTACACAGGAACAAACCATGGGGGTGCAAGATATGGCTTGGACACGGGTCACAAAAGTGACACAAACTAAAAGGAGACGAGCTCTAGGTAGTTAAGAAATATCTCTTTATAACCCGTTCACCATATTGGCAGAAGACAGCAGTGGGGGAGGTGGCAGATAAAAACAGCATGGAGCAGGAGGCAGAAAACACAGAACACACCCAACCAGCAGAGGAGGAAAAACAGATAGATAAAAGTGTAATTGTCATAGGGGACTCAATACTAAGGAGGACATACACCATAGTTTGCCAAGGAAATAAACCAAACATCACGGTTAACTGTTTGCCAGGTACAAGAGTACAGGACATAGCAGTAAGACTGCCTAAACTGTTGAGTACTACACTAGATAGTTAAGTTGTCGTCATACATGTGGGGCTAACAACATCAGATGTGACGATGAAAAAGACGTAGTGGTGAAAATATGGGAGTATGTACATCAGGTTAAAATGGCAGGGCAGGTACCAGTTATATCGGGAATACTAACTAGGTTAAAATGTACTATTGAAATAAAATCACACAATACAGTGAGTAAACATCAGGATAGCACATAAATGTGCTGAGGGGGGAATATCCTTTATTGTTACTTGAGGAAACCTTTTATCAATAAAAATCATTGTTTAGCTCCTATTGTAAATTATGCTGCCATTGTAACTGATATTGCTTCTGGGACAATAATTTCTAAGAAATCTACTTCAATTGATTGCTAAATTTGCTTTAAATTATTCTAAATTGTCTCATCATTGCAAAATTTTGAAAGAGATAGGTTGGCTTCCGGTTTCATTGAACTTCCATTATTATGTAGCTAAATTCGCACATAGAATTGTTAATTCTGGAGTCCCACAAAAATTGTGTAACCTGTTGAGGCTGTATAATGAGGGCTACTTTTCCAGACATAGGACAGATGGTTTGGTTCTCAAAATACCATTTATGAGAATTAAATGTGGACAGAGAGCCTTTGCTTATGTAACCCCCCTGCAAATGAGGGTTCCCAAAAGACTTCCAGGAGCTTGCTTGAATGCTCCAAGCCTGAATGGTGTTTGGCATTTAAGCCATTTATCAGTGAGTGTTTTTAGAGACTCTGGTACTGTCTCTTTAAGAGCTGTCTGCTTGCAGACATAATTAGTTTGTATGGGGGCTGTGTGTTTCTTTGATTGAGTACCACTCAGCTGCTGCCAATTCACTCCATTTTGCAGTCACTAGGAGTGCAAAGGGAACCTGTCTGAAAGATGTAACTGTTTGCCAGAAATCATTTACAGTAATAATGAAATTACAGTTTGTCTAACCTGCTTTCTTTGCAGTCAGAACTGTCTGCCTAGTTCCCCATTCTGGTTTTGAACTGCTGAACTGGACCAATCATGTGGGGTAAACTAGCTCTAAAATGGTGCCTTGGACCTAATCAGAACTTGACTCATAATCTGAGCCAGCCACAAGAGGATTGTATGGGCAGTGACTCTGGGAGATGTATTTGACTTCGTGCCTTTTTGGACCAAGAGCAGCAGTCTATTGTGAGTGACAGCCAATCCAGTCAAGAACTGGGAGGAACTCAAAGGAAGTGCCCGTTTGTCTGTTGGAGTTTCAGTTTAGATCTGGGAGTGAAGGAAAGAAACCCTGTGCTCCTTCAGTGCCAGTTTCAGTCAAAAATGTGTGTAAGGCCCAGAGTTCCGGTCTGCAGCTTGTGTAACTGCTTGTTAGGACTGAATCAGCCCTGTGAAAAGAATCAAAGGATCTCTGAGAGTAGAAACCAGGCTCACCTGTAGAAGACTGGAGAAATTGTTGAATTGCACTCGGTCTGTCAGGAACTGAATCTGCTGTATGTTCTCCCGGTATTGTGCAGTAATTGCGATCGGATAGAGAAGCAGCCTGCCTGGTACAGTATTTTTTTTGCCATATAAATGTGTGAAGAGTCTCTTGGAGCTCAAGAGTAGCCCTGCTGACATTGAAGGACCCTATCTTGTTTGGAGGTCGTGAGTACTAATTCAGGGTCGCTCCTGTTGAATTGCCACAATAAATCCAAATGGAATCACTGTACTGCTGACTGTTTAAACTAATTTTTCTTTTCTCTGTGGAAAGGGCCCCTACCAGCTGCCACGGTTTGGACTAGCCACTAGGGCTTGGGTACCCAGGGACAGTAACTGGTAGGGATAGGCCTGTGCACAGAGCCATAGGTAGATAGTAAAGTGATAAGCTAATTAACCTGATTTCCCTGTCCTTGTTATATCCCCCAAATAAATCAGAGCTGCTTGTTTCAGCAAAGTTATACTGCCTGAGGTATTTGTCTATGTTAAAGTACTGTACTGTGATTGTTGCACTGTATCTTATTTCACAGGAGGTCCCAGTGCGGAACTAGTCCTGGGGTAAGTGTATACGGTGAAGGTAATTCTGATATATTGTGTGGGCCACTAGTGGGAAGAAAGGGGGGTTGCAGTGTCCCAGAGGGTTGTGACCAAGTAAGTTTAACTATTGCAAACCCTGACCTCTGGGTGGAGGCACCCGCCATTGGATCCAGGCCCCTCAACCTGTTAGTGGCAAATCAGGCAGGGGTAGTAGCCCCTGGGATAGCGCCATCTAGGGGTTACACTTATATTGCTCCATCTATCTGGAACGAAATTCCTTGTGATATAAGACAGTTGCATTCTGCTAAAGTGTTTGCAGATGAATTGAGGATGTTTTTTGAATTACAATTTAATTGTAAATGTTTTTTATGATTAATTCATTATTTTCTTTTGAAATAAAGACATTTTTGGTCTGCTATATTTGTATTGTATATGTATGTCTTTTGTATTGTATATGTATGTTTTTTTTCATGTGGGTCGCACCTGTAAAAGGAACTAGTTTTCCAGTGTGCTTATCCGTTAAGCGAATAAACAAACAAACAAAATGAGGCATTATAAACTAAAGATGGCTTGCATTTGAGTAGAGTAGGGACTACTTTACTGGCCACTGGTATTCAAACTGCAATCAATAAACATTTCAACTAGGTAAGAGGGGAGAAACAATGAAAGTAACTCTAAAAGAAAAACACATGTGGATAAGCCAAGTGAACACACAAATCACACAAAGAGAGGCCGCAGACAGAAACACACTAAATCCACCCTGAGTTGTATGCTTGCAAATGTCAGAAGCATCCAAAAGAAAAAAGGAAGAATTTGAAGCATTGCTTACCCTACATAGAGACACAGACATCATTGGTTTAACAGAGACCTGGTGGCCTGCTGAGTATGAGTGAGGGAGAGATATACCAGGATGTGCACTCCATTTTTTTGGATAGGATGGATCAAAAAAGGGGAGGGGGTAGCAGCATACAGTATATATATCGAAATAACTCAAAAGTATAAATATCTCAAAGAAAATTAAAGAGGTTGGCACACATACAGAGACCTAATAGAGAAGAATAGAACTAAAATCTAACACTTTTATTATACTAGGAGTTATTAATAGAACCCCAGGTACAGAGGATGAGATTAGTCATGTCATAAACAAAGAAATAATAAAGGCATGTGAAATGGGAAAAGTGGTCATAATGGGTGATCTAAATTATGCAGATATTGACTGGGAACAGGAAATGGCCAAAAAAATATTAGTAAGACGTTCTTGGTCACAATAGACCAGCTAGGGCTCACACAAAATGTAGGCCAGCCTACAAGGGGAGATCACATTCTTAATGTTATACTAACAACAAAGGAATTACAGATAAATAGGTGCACTGTGGGACCACCCCTGGGTAGTAGTGACCATAATAGTGCATTTTGTGTTATCAAATAATACACACCGATAATAAAAGGATGTAGGGAAATCTATAATTTTAAAACAGCTGATATCCCAAATATTCAGAAGGATCTCCAAAGAATAAACTGGGAAGCAGAATTGGTGGACAAATCAATAAATCACATTTGAGATGATATCAAAAATCACATAAAAGAAATACGTGATAAAAATATCAGAAAAGTACAAAAGAAACAAAGGCTATACAGAAAACATAAAGAAATGGGAACACAGGAAACTTGGGAAGAATTTAAAAACACAAAGAAACAATGTAAGACATTAGTAAAGAAAAGTAAACAGCGAATGGAAAAAAAAAATAGGGACACCACAAAAAGACAATATGTGGGAACTTTATGGATATGTAAACTCCTTGCGTAAAGCCAGCAATAATCTTTGTTTAATATCAGTCTAGGATAAAATCATAAATAAACCAAGGGAAATGGCAAATGTTTTCAATGAATACTTTGGCTCTGTTTTCTCAAAAAAACTAAACAAAGGGCAAATAACAAATATAACCATAGAACCCGGTCTAAACATAACAGAAGAGATGATAATAGGAAAAATAAAGGGATTTAAAAAATACATGCTCCGCAGGACCAGATAATATATCCAATACCATACTTAAAGTACTTTCTCCAACAATAGCCATACCACTGAAAATTATTTTTACCAAGCCATTAATGGAAAGAAAAGTACCAGTGGACTGGCTGATGGCCAGTGTGGCACCAATACACAAGAAGGGGGACAGACCACACAAACTATAGACCGATTAGCCTGACGTCAGTGTTGGGTAAATTGATGGAGTCAATTATTTTGGATTACATAAATACCTAGCACAGTTTTTGTAAGGAGAGGTCCTGTGCTACAAATCTGCTATGTTTTTATGAAAAAATGTCGGCAGCTCTGGATAGAGGGCAGCCTGTGGACTGTATATATTTGGACTTTGCTAGGGCTTTTGATAAGGTACCCCATCATGAGATCATTAAATGTTTGCAAGATCATAATATTGGGGAATAGATTATAGGTTGGGTGGATGCATGGTTGAGGCACCGGACCCAGAGAGTTAGCATAAATGGGTATATGTCGGAGGCAGTGTTGGTCACCGGTGGAGTCCTTCAGGGGTCAGTGCTGGGCCTGCTGCTGTACAAGATGTTTATGGATATGTGGGAAGGGACTGTTTAAATTGGATCAGTAAATATGCTGATGACACAAAATTAGCTGGTATAGCCACAACTATAGAAAATGTAAACTCCATCCAAAGAGATCTGGATAACATTCAATGTTGGATAAATAAAAGGGGCATGAACCTGAACCAGGAGAAATGCTGTGCCATACACCTTGGAAAGAAAAATAATAAACATGATTA
Organism: Neoceratodus forsteri; assembly: GCA_016271365.2. NCBI lineage: Eukaryota > Metazoa > Chordata > Ceratodontiformes > Ceratodontidae > Neoceratodus > Neoceratodus forsteri. The sequence continues at coordinate 330,340,021 of JADMNL010000026.1, read as the reverse complement.
TGTTCTAAATGGCCAAAGCTTAAGAAAATCCGAAGAGGAAAAGGGTCTTGGAATTATTATCAGTAGCAAGTAACAGAAGTGAGGCAGTGGTTATGCCTCTGTATAGAGCATACATTAGGCCAATATTGGACCATGGGAGTCAGGTATGGGGACTCGTATCCAGAGGTGGGGTGAATGCACTCGGGAGGGTGCAGCGACGGGCCACAAAGATGGTATTTAATATAAGAAAAAATCCATATGAGCAGAGACTGGAGAATTTGAGGTTAATGTCACTGGAAACTAGAAGAGTGAGAGGGGAATCTATTAATTTGCTATGATTTAATACACAATAAGGATAGGTTACAGGAACTAAACCTAACATTTAAAAAGGCAGAAATCCATGCCAGAGGTCACCCCTTACAGCTCAGAGGTACAAAATTTAATACGAATAGAAGGAAGACTTTTTTTAAACAGAGGGTTGTGGGACAGTGGAATGGTCTGCCCAGGGAGGTGGTGACCAGTGATACAAAGGAACAGTTCAAAAGAAGGCTGGACAAGTATATATTAGAAGGAACTAGAATAGTATAATATGGGTAAATGGGAAGGAGCAAATAATGGGCCTTTTGGGCATTTCAAGCTCCTAAGACCTTAGTATGAACCTTAGTATAACACACTATTAACACATTATTACCCAACACACAACAAACCACCTCAAGAAAACATGTAACAAGCCCCATAATAACACATGCAACAACCACCCTACTCCCTCCCAAAAACACTATGGTAAATCATAATACACAGCAGCAAGTGTCCAACCAAATGCATTATATAAAATAAAAGATGGCAAAATCTAGCATACTTGCTAAATAATACCATATTGGTGTTGAACAAGGTCATAAAGGCCACTTGGCCTTCAGACTCATGGCTTTATAGCTTGTTTGACCTCTTGGTATTATTTGCTTGTATACCACACTTTACCATCATTTATTCTATATTTAATATATGGATCTTCAATTTAATAGGTCTGTAAAGCATACAAAAAAAATCCGGTAATACCCTCAAAAGTTCAGTGATAATAGTATTGTCAATCACTGGTAATACTATAGTTTTATACTGATAATAGTATCGTTGCAAGCTTCCGGAAAGATACCTCCTTCCCCCAAGTCCTAAACGTGCCTCCTCATTGGCCGTTTTTCCTGTGTGGGTGAGCAGAACAGTTTAAAAAACATGGCGGTGCTTCTCTTGCTTACTGAAAGTGAACTCGGCCATCGCACTTCTTGGTTTTTATTTGATGTTTTCCCCTCAGCAAATAAAAATATCTAGTTGATCCTGTCATTCTGGCCCTGAAGAGTAGGTAGGATATCAATAGTGAAAAAAAAACAGGCAGAGGGCGGGAACTGTCACGAGTGATCACTCAGCTCAACACACAGCGTAGGACAGTGCAGTGGTCGACCAATACAAAGTCAGTTCACTGAAATGGTCGACCGCTCATTAGAAAAAAACGTTGCTTCCATATATTAAATAAAATAACCAATAGGTTTGTGTGTCCATTACCAGGGAGTTCTGGCATCTCGAGGTTCTGGACACATTGGAACCTCTCGAACTTCACTCTTGAGAATCATGTGTCCAGAACCTCTCAATGTTATTGCTCCCTGGTAATAGACACAAACCTATCGGTTATTCTCTATATAATACATACAGCATATAATTAGTGATGGATGTGGTTTTGTTTTTCTCTATTCTAATTTTTTTCTTATATTGTGGTACAAGGGGGTATGGCTACATCGTGATGGTATTTTGTTGACTATATTATATGATTATTGTCTTGTATGAGTTATTGTCTTCAATAAAAAAAAAATTCCCTACTCGTTTCAGAAAGTGCCATGGGATCTTTAACGCCCACCCAAACAAGTAGAAAGAGCTCTGAGAATTCTTTTACTTGCTTCACTGCACTTCTACTGCACTGAGCAACCCTATTGGCTCTGACCAGAGTTTGTTTAAAGGGTACCTAAACAAGCAGTTTTTTTAAAAACTGCAAACTCCAAAATCTGGCTTCATAGCAAGGTTAATTAAAGGCTGCTGTTTACATTTATGTTAAAACTGCATTTATGTAAATAACATAAATGCAGTTTCAAAGCTTTTGTAAAATGTAAACATCAGCCTTTCACTTTCAAAAAACAGCCTTGGTTTCTCCCTAAGATGTCTGCCAAGTGTGTTAAGTGATGAGTCATGATGACATCATTGGACTCAGAGACAGAGATCCACTTCTATTTCTATAGTGCTAACTAGTTCTTCTTTCCCTCTTTGTTTTGAATTGTTGTACCTGAATGATCGACACCATGTATTAACTCATGGATTATTTTGATCAGTACATATGTTAGGCTATGATTTTGTTCATTTTGTTTACTTTAACTTGCGGAAAATGTTTTGCAATCCAGCTGACTTTTTCTTTGGCAAAATGCATTACAGTACAACACTTCAAATACCTGATGATCTATTGGTTATATGATGCACTGAGTTTTGTTTTTAGTTAACCAGGAGAGACACACTAAGCTGAAAGCTTGCTTGCAGGTGTGGCCTGAGAGCACAAGGAAGTTTAGTGATTTGCTTAGGGTCATACAGCAAAGTACCTGTCTTGTTCAGTTCCAAAGCTCATGCTCTCTTGTTAATCCACAAATAAGACATTCTTCTTCCATGTGAACCCCCTGCACAAAGCCTGCCCTCTGGTGAATACCCCACCATCCGTACCCTGTCCTTAGTACTGCCTGGGTCCACATATGAACTTGCGGTCTCATGAAGAGAATTATCACATCTCAGATTGTAATGTTGCACCTCAGAGAGCTGTGCACACCTATACTGATATGCATCATCAGCTGGCACTGTTAAAAATGCCTCCCAAATCACTCTCCAGTCCACATTCTTAGTGTTTGACTTCTGCGCTCAGAGTAAACATTGAGTGGATCACCACCCTTCTGCACAGTGAAGGTAGTATGTACAGTTCCGGTTGTATTTTTTTTCCCACCTCATTAACTAACAACTAGGTCTTCCTGGAGAGCCAAGCAAAAAGTATCATGACCCATCAGAAAAACTGCTGTTCATGCCCACATTGGGCTGCACTTACAATGGATAACAATATTATTGGTAAGAGCTGGCCGGTGGCGCTGAGGGTTGAGGCTGGGCGCCCACACCTGCAGCTGCGCGGCGACCGGGTTGAGAGCGGACTGGGTGGCTGGGGGTCGGTGGGGAGAGGGAGGATCGAGCGCCCCAACGGATGCTCTCCTCCTCAGGGGTGGTTACCAAGAGCGATTGGCGCTTCATATTCTTCCATAGCCGGCGGAAGCACCGGCAGAGGGGGTGGAGGCGGCTTCGCCGCGGAGCCGGGAGGGGGACGTCACGGGCGCTTGAGGTTCTGGCGGGTGCAAGCACGCTACCACTGGGACGGACGCCCCTTAGCGCAAGGCGCCCTGGGGAGTGGGGACATCGGGAGAAAACCGAAAACACTCTCCGCAGCCCTAGATGAAGTCCGCCTAAGTCCTACCGGACCACCTACAGGACAGACCCCAATGTGCGAGGAGAGGAGGATGGGCACTCTAGGGGCAGATCCCTAAGGTAGGTACCAGGGGACATGAGCGGACGGAAGGAGGGGGCACCGGAGGCAGTAAGGAGGGATAAAGACGAAAATAAAAAAAAAAACAATATTATTAGTAGGAGAGGCATACTAATACATTGAGCGAATCTACCTGACTTCCAGTGTCAGTCTACTCCTTTACCTGTGATCTGCAGAACCCCGCAGGACAGTTCCCAGCAATTCTTCTCCAGTACTTTTCTGTGCTCTGCTCCACAATGCGAGTTGGCTGGCTTCCACCCTTCCAAATCTTGAATGAGCTACACACAACTCCCTCAATACTGTCCTAACCAACGTCAACACCCCCACCCGAGGGTAATCTCCCTACACTGAATTCAAGTAACAGTTTAGATGCAGCCCTGCCACTCTGAGTATTTGTCATCACTGGATACTCTCATCCTCAGTCAGGTAGTGATCACGATGCTGGCAGCCCCACATATCAGATCTCACAGTGATCTGCTCAGCGTCCTCCTTCATGTCTTCAACTAACCAAAATATAGCTGCACCCTATTGGAATGGCCTCTTCAGTCCCTCTCTGGCATTCATTCTTCTCACCTGCTCCCCACACCAGAAACTGGTGAGTTTACTACCCTTCTGCATCATGAATATGTTTACTACAATCTCCCATCGTATATTTACATATTAATAATAAACATGATCTTCTGGTAAGCCAGGCTGATAGCAACATGGCATAAGTGGAAAAATGTGCTTTCCTACCCATATGAGATCTAAGCCACCTATGATTAGGCACTATTATATGACATGCATAATGACATGCGCACCCATCATTTAATAGTGCCTAATCAAAGGTAGCCTAGATCTTTTAAGGATAAGAAAGCCAATCATTCCCCTTGTTCCCTGCTGCTATGAGCCTGACTTACTGGAAAGATATGTTTATATTTGATATGACAAAATAAAACAGGGACTGTACTGCTTGCATTCATGATGCAGAAGGGTGATGAGCTCACCAGTTGTTGGTGGGATGAGGAATAGTGAAGAATGAATACCAGAGGGGGACTGAGAAGGCCATTCTTACAAGGTACTGCTATATTCAGGGAAGGGGGAAGACAGAAGGAGAGAAATATGAGCACATTACTATGAGAAATAAGAGTGGGGCTGCCAGCACCTTGATCACTACCTGACCCCGTTGTCCTGGCCAACATTCCCCTTCCCATAAAACCAGTTCATGCAATTGTCCAAGGCTGTGTGTGGATATTAATGTGTGAAATGGCTGCCACTACATGTTCAGTCACTTCGCTACCAGTCTAGTATTGCTTGTAAAACACTTTGAGATACAATGTGCGTGAAAACCACCATATAAATGCTAATTCTTATTATTATTATTTCCCATAGAAAAAGAAAAGACAAGCATATATTTGAGTTTCGAGAAAGTATGAACTCTAACATTGGACTTCACAAGAACTTTGCTGCAAAACAGTGGTGGTTCTAGGGGGTGGTGAAGGGTGTGGCTGCAAACCCCCCCCCAACACATAGCAACATATTTGTTTGCTGCTGCTGCATTTCACTCTGTTGAAGAAGTCTGATTTATTGATTGTACAAATGTTTATATTCAGACTATGGATTACATTTGTAGCTTCTGTCAAAAACGTACTGGAAAGAATAATAGCAGAAAATATAAAGTTTTAATAAAAATGTTAAAAAGTGCATATTAAGCATGTACACCACCCCAGCACCCCCATTGTAGCATCCTGGATCCACCATGACAACTAGACCACCAGGTTATTCAAGATTTGTACTGCACTGTGGTTTGCCACAGAGAAAGTCAGTTGGATTAAAACACATTTTCAGCATGTTAAAGTAAACAAAATGAGTAGAACCATAGCCTAACATGTGTATTATACAAAATAATGCACATGGTTTTGACCGTTTGGGTGAAAAAAATATATACAAAGGGAAAAAAGAACTAGTTAGCACTCTAGAGAGCCATGTATCTCTCTGACTTTGGCTCAAATGATGTCATCGCATAACACACGTGGCAGCCATTTTAGGAAGGAGGTAGAACAGTTTTTTTTGGAATTGGAAGGGTGATTTTACAATTTTCAAATGCTCTGGAACAACTTTTAGGTAAATTATGTAAATGTAGTTTTAGCATTAATGAATACAGCAGCCTTTCCTTTAGTCACCTACAGAGTCAGATTTTTGAATAGTTTGTTGTCAAAATGTTGTTTAGGTATCCTTTAAAAATCATTTATATGGTTGGCCCACAAGTGTAATGGTAGAGCTACCGTCTGTAGGACCAGCGACCGGGGGTCAGGTGTGACAACTGGAGCTGGAGGGCAGCTGGGGACAGGAGTACTGAGCATCCTGGCAACAGTTCTCCTCCTCTGGGGAGGGTGGGGGAGAAGGACTGCAGCAACACTGACTCCTGGCAGTGGTTGAGGACTGGTGCATAGTGGCCTGGAATGTAGGGGACGGCAGTGCAGACGTTGGACATATGGCACACAGTTGTGCATGTTGCAGCGTCTTAGACATCATTGCATGCCCATGCCAGGGTCACAAAAAACAAAATAAAGGGGAAGAAGAAATCGTCCGGCACGCATTAGGTCACTGCTTGCTGGTGTCACACCAGATGCATCCAGGATACTCCCTCCAAGCCTGACTCACCAGGAACTCCCCAGCATGCACAGTAAGTATCAATGGGTAAGAAACCAGAGCTGTGTGCAGGAGGAAGAAGTTGAGTACAGGTGCTGTGGCCTTTGGGGCACCGCAGGGCATCAGGCTGAAGTGGAATCAATTGCCCACAACCCTCACAAAAGAGGTAAGAAACAATAAGTGTAAAAAAAACCAAACAATCATTGACATTATGGTCCCTGAAGGTAAAATGGGATACAATAGGTTTTTCAACATCTCCATTCCTGAGTGCCCTATAATGTTCCTTAAATGATGGTATCCCATTTTACCTCCAGGGACCATAATGCCATTGCTCTTTCTGTTTGTGTCCTTCAGCAGGGTTTATGGGATGCTGAGCAAAGAAGCAACACAGAATCAATCCAATCATCCGCCTAGGCTTCCAGCTGCCTTCTGGTTTAAATGACAGATCCTATTTTCTACTAATATCTTTCAGCCACCTTATAGTTTACCACTGTGGTCTGTCCTTTTCACCCCCAACCCTTGTCATATCTTTGCTTGCATATGTGCATGGTACGTTTGCACGTGTAGTTATGCCTTCACACATTTCCATCCAATGTGTGTTTGTGTGGGCCTGCTTGCATTCAAGCTATGTGATCATATCTATTTTAATTTTCTCCAGATGTCTCCATCTCTGTCCCCTTCCCTCACCTTTGGCCCTGTCCACACTACAATTTTTACCATGTTTTAAATTGTTTCAACTCTGTTAAAATGGTTTAAAAGTATTTCCTGCAGATTGTTGCACAATAAAACTGTGCTGCAATCTATGTTCACAAACTGTGTTAAAACCTTGTTTGGAGCAGGGTTTTAGCATGGCTTTAGACTAGCATGGTTGTCTTAAGCCATGTTAACAGAAGTGTGGATGCAAACCATGCTGTAACACAGTTTAAGGCAATCACCACCACACATCACTCTCTGTTTTTGGGCTGCCAGGAAGAAAAAAAAGACTCACACACATTGCTGAGCTGGCAGTGAGCTTCCAAACTGAACAGTGCAATTCTTCTCTGAACCCATTGCCATGCCCAGTCATAAGTAGCCTGGCATGCACTGTGGCATCATGCACTGGAAATCGAGCAGGCAAGCATAGTGTCGGAGCACATTGTTGACGCGCCGATGATCGTGCTCAAGCATGGATATTAAAATGTTTTTAAAAAAATCTTTCAAAATTAGTGCCAGTGCAGACAGGGCGTTGTCAGCTTTCAGCCTTCTTACCTGGTCTTGTTAATTAGTCCCCACATGAGGGCTCCTCAGCTCATTCACTCCTACTACACCTTTTCATACCCATCATTGCCTGTTTGTTTTCCAGCTTCTGTTCTTACCTTGCCTATTATCACTTTTTTTCCTAGATCCGCCTCCCCCTATTTTCTTTCCTCACATTTATATCCCTTACCTCGCCTTACCTCTTTACTAACTTTGCTTTTTTCTCTTTTAGATGATTCCTGAAGAAGACCTAAGTTCGAAACATCGATTCTAAGTCTATTTTCAGCGTGCATTTATTATTGCCATTTTGTTTTGTTACAGAAAACTGAGAGGTTTCATGCTATTAAATTATTTCAATGCAAAAGGACAAAGAACAGCATAGCTGTAGCACCTTTTTACGCTTCTGGGAACTGGGAAGCATCTCTCCCAGCCTCTCCATAAACAATCAAGTTTCCGGGCAGCTCAAGTAGCCTGACCATGGACTGGGAAAACTAAGAGGGGAGATCAGTTGCTGGAGTGGGGGGGGGGTAGGGTGAGGCAATTTGCAAAACAGCACTTAACCAACATGACTTTCATAGACACTGTATCCGAAAGTGTATTACAAGGGACAGGAGTTCCATACTAGCAGTGCAGGGAATGTAGAATAAAATACAATTTATAGAGTCCAATGAGGCCTGACAAGGAATAAAAAAAAAAATATGGCCTCCTCTCCCAGCTACCTGATGGATCTGTTAGACAGTGAGCCCGGACCATCAGGAAATACAGAATATCTGTCCCCCCTTCCCCAACAAGCTTCTGGGCCCAATATTTTACACATTGGAGAATAACGCAAATCTGCCCCCAGCAGCCTGATCAATCCAGTGCCCAGCCTAACCCATCAGGGAATAAAAAAGTGAATCCCCCCCCAACTAACTGACTTGCCCAATACCCAATCCAGTTCCTCAATCTCATAGATTTCATAGACTAGAATGAGCAAAAAGGCTATCGCCTATGTTATGCTCGCCCCGATATCAGGAGGAAAATTTCCATTTATGTCCTGCATAATAGTCATTAAGTTTATATTTAAAATCGCTCATACATGTACTGCCCACCAACTCAGGAGGGAGGCCATTCCAAACATTTATGACTCTCTGGTTGAACCAGCATGCTCTCCTCACTGTATTAGACCTTTCCCCCCTTAGTTGTAAAATGTGAGCTCTTGTATTATAATATTGTTCTCTACATGCAAGGCCCAGGCAGTCTCACAGGTCACTATTGTTAAATGCTACAAATATGAGGCATAAATCTCTGCTGAGCCTTTTGTAGTTCAGTGAGTACATCTCCCAGAGTCTGAAGTCTCTCTTTATACTGCAGATCTCTAATCCCCTTATCATGTGCATGTATATATGTGTATATAATGTGTGGTTGGGCCTTCATCTCAGAAAAAGCCATTCTGTATTGCCACATATACAATGGTAGCTAATCAGCATATTATGATGCCAATTAGCTAATTACACCATATTAACATGTTATTAATACCTTAATAACACATTAATACCTGACAAACACTAATTTAATATATATTACCTACATATATTACCACTATATTAATTTATAAACATGTTAATAACACATACTGTGCTAATAAGCTATATATATATATATATATATACATACACATATATGTAGAATTACACATATATAAATTACCACTATAATAATGTGTTATTAATACATTAATAACACATTAGTACCCAGCACACTACAAACCACCCCAAAGAGCACATGTAACAAGCTCCTTAATAACACATGCAACAGCCCCCCTACCCCCTCCAAACTCTATAGTTATTTATTTATTTGTTTAAAAATTGGTAACTGGGAGAGGCACACTGAGCCTAAGCATAACTTCCTGGTGTGACCTTGGGGAAAGGGAAGGGAAGCGGTTGGGTAGAAACAAGTCAACAGTCAGGTTACAGTGTAAATATGGCATAGCAATAATTAAAAATAAAAAGGAAATGAGATAAACAATAGTACATTGGCAAAAATTTGTAAATCATGATACGCAGCAGTCAAGTGCCCAACCTAATGCATCATATAAAATAAAAGATGGCAAAGTCTGGCATACCTGTGAAATAATACCGTCTTATTGTCGAACAAGCTCATAAAGGCTACTTAGTCTTTGGACTCATGGTGTTATAGCGTGTTCGACCCCTTAATGGTATTATTTCCATGTGTACCACACTTTACCATTGTTTATTCTATATACAATACATATGTACAGTAATTAGTGGTGGATGTGGTTTTATTTTTTTCATTTGGAATTTTGTTTCTTATATTGTGGTATAAGGGGTACGGCTGAATGGTGATGGTATTTTGTTTATTTATTTATTTGTTTCATTTTTGTTTACCGGCTAGGTGTACTAGCCATAGAAATGACTATTTTCGGGCATGACCTGGGAGGCTACAGAGTGGAATTACATAAAACACGGAAACAAAACGAGGTTTTACAGTAAAATACAAGCAAGGTGATGAAAGCAAGGTATAAAACTGTGTGATTTATGACAAAACATGTGATAAGGCAATTTTTTGGCAGGCGCAGGACCTAGATCACATGCTTGCAAGGAACTATCAGGTATACTGATCTGGGAAAATTACAAAATAATATACGGAAGGCAGATCCTTAGGGGAGAAACATATTCACACGGTTTGGAAGATAGAACACAGAGTATTGGAAGTAGGAGCTTTTCGGCAATTATTACAAAGATCTAAGGAGTTGAGAATTACTTATACAGTAGTAGAACAGGGAAAGGGGTTTGAGATAACAAGCCAAAGAGGAGAAGAGCAGCAAGTTTGGAGGGGAGACAAGTAGGCAAACGGGGAGGATTAAGTGAAAGACATTAGGTAGAGAGCAGATCAAGTGCACAGCAGTGAGAGTAGGAGTGGTGCTAAGGGGGGCTGAAGCAACGGCGAAGATTAGAGGAGATAAGGTAGCTATGGAGTTCCTTTTTAAAGACGTTATGTGATGGTGCTTGGCAGATAGCTAAAGGGAGGGAGTTCCGTATCTGAGGAACATGGTGGGTAAAAGCACTGATGCCTTTGGTGGTGTTACTTTTCGGGACACATAGAAGGGATTTTCCAGCTGAGCATAGGCCATAGCTGGACATCTGAGGAACAAGTAGATCAGCTAAGGTTTTTGGAGTTTGAGACTGTATAATACTGTTGACTGCTGACCCAAGGGAATAAAGTCTAGCAGCATTCTGTTGACTATCTTATATGATTATTGTCTTGTACAAGTTATTGTCTTCAATTAAAAAAAAAAAAAAATTCCCTACTGTTTTCAAAAAGTGCCATGGGATCTTTGACACCTACCTGAACAGGTAAAAAGGACCTTGATCAATGTCTCATCTGATGGACAGCACACCGTGATTGTACAGCATCCCTCTTGTACTGCACTCAGATGCCAGCATTCATAGAGTGGGCCCAATCTTGGAGTGGGATAAGAATCAGCAGCCTTCTGGGTCAGATGCAAAAGCACAACTAACTGAGCCACCCTGCCACCTGTCTTCATAATTTTTATTTATTTTATTTATTGAGAGAATCGGAATTACAATCCTTTGAGTCATAGACTCTTTTGCAAAGGCTCCACGTCAGTACAGAAAAGCACAAACATTACATTAATAACAGTAATACATAGGTCACTCAGTACCGTGTATTTACATTACATATTAGTTACCGTCTCAAAGGCCTGGGAAGACCCTGAGTCACAGATATGGGTAGTTTGTGCAGTAACTGTATTTCAGATGCACCTAAAAAGCTATTAACTTGTCATTTCTTTAAAGATTCCTATTTTGTAGGCATCATTTCCAAAAGAGACAGTAAATATGTGGATTTTTATAATACTCTTATCTGATTTGCATTCAGTGTTAAAGATTCAGATTTTCTTGAAAGATGGTGTTATGTGTAGTTACTTGCTAAACATCTATTACATCCAAACTTTTTTTCATAAAGCCTTTTTATGGCTGTGTGAACGGGGCTCCTCAGATGTTATGGTGTCATCTGTAAAACAGCACTGTGGAAGCACGTGACCGGACTACTATCCAGTGTGCTTCCACAGTGCTCTGGCAAATGTCCAGTTGTTCTTTTTATGCGGCCCTTCCCCTCTGCTGGCCACATAAGCACACCCCCTTCACAAGACACTATTTTTTCTTCCACAACTACAGAAGTCATAGTCTCTGTGTCCAAGATGGCAGCTGACTCAAACTGCGCATGCGTGAGTATCATGCATGTGCAGTTCTGTCAGGGGTCAACCTTAACTTTTTTTTGCACTAGTCAGCCGGGCTAGTGAACAAGAGATTGCACTAGCCCATAGAAGTTTGCAATAGCCCGCAGTTAGTATGGTTAATAGTGATTTGTTGAATGAAAGGCAAATAAAATCTAATTTTTCCTGCCAACAATCTGGACACCTACCACCTGATTTTGCACTGTGCCTTTAACTGCAAACCGCACATACACTATCTCAGCTTCTGTGACTGAAGAGTCGGTGGTTCTGTCACTGATGACTGAAATTAACTTTGTTCCCATAATTTTTTCTCATAGTGCCATGTGTTCAACCTCGGCTACATAGTGGATAAAGTTGCTGAACTGGTATCTAGCTCTTTCGTGTCATCCAGGCTGCACATCCACACAAAGTTTGTGAAAGGACTTCCTTTCTTAGCAATTGCATGGCATGTGCAAAACAGTTTATCCAGATGGTTAAGCGTTGCTTCATTCATGTTCTTCAGCATTCCCTCCACATTTCTTGTCCCTGGATTAGCAGTGTTGTCATCGGCCTTTTCCTTTGCCCTAGCATGAGCTTCACTGATATTATGGGACGAGACAGAATCAAGCCGGAAGTTATCTGTATTGAAACGAAAATTATTGTTATTGCCCACCTTACTCAGCTGTATTTCATGTTTGATACACAAATGGCAGAATGTCAGATCTTTTACATCATCATACTCCAACCAGTCATATTTTTCTAGCCGACATGGCTGGAACAGACGGCTCCGCTTTGTCTTTTCGTACTCGTGATCTTTTATTTGTCTTCATCAGCGTGCTTTCTATTAATGTCAGCTGTGTTACTGACTTTTTTTAATATATTTCCACATTTTCAGATTTGTAGTTAATAAAGTTGTGTTGTGAAAAGGTGTATGTCTTTTTCTTACCTTTTCCTTTCTTTTCCCACCCTGGCCACAGATCCCAGAAATGCTTGATTGTCCCAGTTCTATTAAAAAATGTTCACCAAAAAAAAAAAAAAAAAGTAAAGATAAATTCAACAGTTTTAACCCATACTGTTATTTATTTGTGTTCTTTGGCAACCACGTAACTCCCGTTGGACACAGGACCCATTTACAGGTGTGGCTCAGGAACACAGGGAGGTTAAGTGGCTTGCTTAGGGTCACACAGTATGCAAGTACAGGCTGTGGGAATTTAAACCCAGATCTGCTGGATGTACAAAGCCCATTCACAACCTGTTGCTCTCTCTGTTAAACACTCTCCACGTTTCTTTTCCATGACAGTCATGTATTGTGATATGCTTTGACCACCTTTTTGATAACTGAACTATCAGGACTTGTGGTATCCTCAATACTACAATGTGTTCCCTTTACCTCATCAGCTAGTGCTGTTTCTTTTCAAATGTCTAAGACATCACATTCCACAATTTCAGACACACCATTCCATGCTATTTATTCCAATAGCCTGTAAAGGTGTAGCTAATATCACGGAATGTTCAGGTTGGTAGTATAAACAAGCATTTGTCAATGCCGAATGTTTGCTTGCTGGCATTGGCAGTGGTAGTGTAGAAGTTACAGAGCTGCGTAATAGTAATGGCAGTGAAGTATTGAACTGAAGCCAACCCACCACCACCCTGCAGAGAGTGACAGGCATTGGGGTGTGCCTTTGGGTCATCAGGCATAACAGCCACGCCATTTCACCACACCCCACCCTGCAGACACTGACAAGTGTCACGGTGTTCCTTGGGGTCTTTGGCCCTTATGCGCATCCCATTTCATTACGAAATATGGTGAGATGGGTGCGATATAGGAGAATGGGGTGAAGTTTGGGGCCGAATAGTCCAAAGCATACCTCGATGCCTCTCACTGACTGCAGGGTGTGGAATGGTATGAGCATCACAGACAAGAATCCCAAGTCACACCCCTGATGCCTGTCATTCTCTACAGGGTTGGGCGTTATGGTTGGAAACCCTAATACCTCAGGCATTCATTGGTACTTCACTCCAGATTTTCAACATGTTTTTTTTTTGTGACCCCACCTCATGAACAGGGGGAATATCAGTTTGTTAGCCGAAAGCTGCTTATGCACAGTAACTACGGCATTTAGCACCACAGGTGCAAAAACATGCCGAACAGGATGTAAAAAATGACAGCTGTACTGTTCATGGGGAGGTGTAAAAAATGGCAATGTTGCAAATCTGTAGTAAAAATATTTAAAAAAATGGTGAAGTCACGAGCGTACATAGAAACTGTGCAACGCACACCTGTAATAGAAACATAGAAGCATAGAATTTGACGGCAGATAAGGACCGCTTGGCCCACCTAGTCTGCCCATTTTCCTACCTAACAGATAAGCTGCAGATCCTAGTTAATCAACAGCTTATTTCCTCTTACCCACCCCTAGGACTGCCTTATGCCTGTCCCATGCATTCTTGAAGTCCCCACTGTTCTTGACTCCACGACCTCCTCGGAGGCTGTTCCATGCATCCACAACCCTCTCAGTGAAAAATATACCTCACATTACCCTGAGCGTCCCCCTCTATCTTCAAATTGTGCCCCTTGTTCTTGCACATCTCTTTTCTGGAAGATGCTACCCTCTTGGACTTTGTTAATTCCTTGAGGTACTTGAAGTTTCTATCATGTCCTCTCTCCTTCTTTCCTCAAGAGTATACATATTAAGCTCCTTTAGTCTTTCTTCAGATGTCTTCTGGTGCAGACTCTGCACCATTTTGGTTGCCCTCCTCTGGACAGCCTCCACTCTGTCTATGTCTTTGCGGAGATGGGGTCTCCAGAACTGCACACAGTACTCCAGATGGGGTCTCACCAACTGTCTGTACAGAGGGATAACAACTTCCTGTGTTCTACTATTGATGCCTCTTCCTATGCATCCCAGTATTCCTCCAGCCTTCCTTACTGCCTTCTCACATTGCTTGCCCACCTTTAGGTCATCTGTTATAATTACCCCCAGGTCCCTTTCTATTTTTACTGTTGTCAGTATCTCACTCCCCATTGTGTACGCTTCCCCTGGGTTTTTGTTTCCCATGTGCATTATCTTGCACTTCTTTGCATTAAATCTGAGCTGCCATACATTTGACCATTCCTCCAACCTTGCCAAATCCCTTCTCATCCTTTCCACTCCATCCTGTGTATCAACCCTGTTGCAGATCTTTGTGTCATCTGCAAAGAGACATACTTTTCCTTCCAGTTCCTCTGCAATGTCACTTATAAAGACATTAAAAAGGACGGTCCCAGTACTGAACCCTGCTGTACCCCACTAGTAACCCTCCTTTCTTCACTGTGTACTCCATTTACTACTACCTTGTGTCCTGTTGCCTAGCCAATTTTTATCCAGGCTACCACCTTGGGACCCATTCCAAGGCTGGCTATCTTGTGTATTACTCTTTGTGGGGACTGTATCAAATGCCTTGCTAAATCTAGGTAGGCCATGTCCACAGCCCTCCCTGATCTACTACTTTGGTCACCCAGTCAAAGAAATCTATTAGATTCTGTCTGACACGACCTTCCCATCATGAATCCATGCTGCTTTGGGTCCCAGCCCCAATGGCCTCTAGGTACTCAACAATTCTTTCCTTCAGAAGTGATTCCATCATTTTCCCTACCACTGAGGTCAAACTAACTGGTCTGTAGCTTCCTGCCTCTGTCCTGCTCCCACTTTTGTGAAGAGGAATTACATCTGCCTCCTCCAGTCCTTGGGTACCCCATCCTCCCATGATTTGTTAAAGAGAGTAGTCAGCGATGTCACTAGTTCTACCCTTAGTTCTTTTAGAATTCTTGGGTGAACTCATCAGGCCCCATTGCTTTGTCCACCTTCAATTTTATTAGTTCTTTCAGAACCCTTTCTTCTGTAAATGGACTGGTATCGACCCCTCGCCTTCAGAGTATTCTCTTGTTTGGTTTAGGTAACTCCTCCTCTTCCTTTGTGAATACTGAGCAGAAATATTCGTTCAGTAACCCTGCTTTATCACTGTCACCCTACCCAGATTCCTCCTTTATTAAGCTTCAGTATCCTCCTTTGGTCTTTCTTCGCTCCCTAATGTACCTATAAAAGGTCTTATCCCCCTTCTTAACAGAATTGGCTATCCTTTCTTCGGTTTGGGCCTTTGCTATTCTGATTACCTTCCCAGCCTCTTTCTGCTTTAACTGATAAAGTTCTCTGTCCTGCTCCTTCTGTGTTTCCTTATATTTCCTGAATGCTGCCCTTTTCTCTTTAACCTTCCCTGCCACCTCTTTTGTGAACCATAGCGGTTTTTTCCTTCGTTGTGTTTTATTGATTTTTTTTACGCAGAGGCTTGTTGCCTCTGTGATGGCTGTTTTGATCACTCCCCATTGTTCCTCCACCCCTCCTTCTTGCCTGTTTGCTAGTGTTTTCTGAGGCACTCTCTCATTTTCCCAAAGTCAGCCCTCCTAAAGTCTAGTACTCTTGCTTTTGTATGGCTTGATTGTATGGCTGTGTTTATCGTGAACCACACTGTTTGGTGTAATATAATTAGGTTGGGGATTTTTTACAGCAGATTGTCAACTCAGGCATTTTGGTGCCTCCGATCATGAACAGTGTCACTGTGATTTTCTTTATCTGTGCCGAACAATGATTTCCCACAGCAACCACGCATCTCTGCGCTGAAAGTGTGTAAACACACTTCAGCCATGTTGTGAAAAATGACAGCTGTACTGTTCATAAGGAAGTGTGGAAAATGCCACTGGTGAAAATCTGGACTGAAAATATTACAAAGTCACTAACTAACGAGTGCGTGGAAACCGCGCAATGCTCACTCGTAACACAGTCATTTTATGGACTTTTGTCACCAAATTTTCAACATAGCCATTTAGACCTCTGCTCATGAACAGTGTAACTGTGATTTTCTTAATCTGTCTAAACATTGCTTGCACACCAACAGCACCATTGTGCTACATGTGCGAAAACACATTTTGGGCGGCATATGAAAAATTGCAGCTGTACTGTTCATAAGGAAGTGTAATAAAATGGCAATGTTGAAAATCTGGAATGAAAATATTAAATTTGCAAACTTATGAGCATGCATAGGAACTGTGCAATGCACGCTCGAAAAACAGTCATTTTTAGGAATTTTTCACCAAATTTTCAACATAGCCATTTTAAGACCTCTGCTCATGAACAGTGTCACTGTGATTTTCTTAATTTGTCCCATACATTGATTTCGCACACCGACTGCGCCATTGTGTGCTACATGGGCGGAAGCACATTTTGGGTGAGATGTGAAAAATGACAGCTGTACTACTCATAAGAAGGTGTGGTAAAATGGCAATGTTGAAAATCTGGAGTGAAAATATTGAAAATTTGCGAACTTACGAGCCTGCGTAGGAACTGAGCAATGCACGTTCATAAAACAGTCATTTTTTGGAATTTTGGCACCAAATTTTCAACATGGGGTTTTTGGGACCCCTTCTCATGAATGATGTCACTGTCACTGTCATGGCATTATTCAGGCCTGAAGGATGATTTCACACAGTGACTGCGAAATCACCCTTTGGGCCCAAATAACACCATGACGGTGACA
Organism: Neoceratodus forsteri; assembly: GCA_016271365.2. NCBI lineage: Eukaryota > Metazoa > Chordata > Ceratodontiformes > Ceratodontidae > Neoceratodus > Neoceratodus forsteri. The sequence continues at coordinate 330,322,760 of JADMNL010000026.1, read as the reverse complement.
TCCTTCATGAGAAGGGGTCCCAAAAACCTCATGTTGAAAATTTGGTGCAAAAACTCCCAAAAATGCCTGAGATATGCAACAAAGTTGAAAACCCCCTATCTAGCCCATTATACAGCTTACCGGCATTTCCTCAGTTCGTGGTCGGCTTTGAAGAGTGCAGACATGTTCCCGGTCCACCGAAGATCGTCGCACCGCGGTCCGGAGGTAATTATGGGGTGAGGGGGTGGGGAGGCAGGGTGTGCAGTGGGTGGGTGCGGGTTGTGGGAGGGCCAGGAGACTACGTGGGACCGTTTTTTCTTTACAGGTTAAAAAAAAAGGGACGATGGAGCGTTGCCATGCTGGGGTGGGCTCAGCGTGGCACAAGAACGGTTGGGGGATGTTCAGCTAGCGAAGATTGGGCACCCCGCCGGCCTAAGCATCGATTGCCACACTGGGGTGGGCCTCAGCATGGCACTTAGTACTGGGTGTGGACACTGGAGCCGACGGGGATTGGGCACCCCGTCGGCTATATCATTAGTTGACATGTTGGGGTGGGCACCCAGCGTGGCATTTTGGAAGGTTTTGGGGGTGGCAGGGGAAGCAAGAGCAGATGGGGATTGGGCACCCCATCGGCTATACAGTTTGTGCGCGGCGGCGTGGGTGGGGGCGTGCACGCTGCAAGGCATGTGTGTGTGGTGGGGGAGCTGCGCATGAGCAGGCGATATCTTATCACTGCTCACTCAAGCGTAGCTCCCCCTTTGAACTGTATGCCACTGCATTTTGGAGCTTGTCATAGACAGCTCCAGCATGCATTGGCTTACAGGGGCCGCGCCTGCCAACACACTGACTGACTTGGAGGAGGAAGTGATACACCTCCGAAATCTCCGATGATGGCACTATTTTTCTTGCACATGCATGCAAGCAAACATAAAAATGAGAGCAGCAGCTGCTGAGGACTTAGGAGAGAAATAATCAACATAGTGACAAACAAAATAAAAATGTGAAAACTAATTTGAAAAGGTGGGTCTAAAACACGAGAATATCAGAAAAACAGCAAGCATTTGTCAAAGCCGAACATTCGCTTGCAGGTATTTGCAGTGGTGTTTGGCATGTATGGTGCTTTACCCTAATGCCCTGTGTGATTGCTGGTATTTGCACAATAAATTGTCAGCATGACCTTTTTGTTACCCCCATTGTGCGCTACATAGGCGGAAACATGTTTTGGATAGGATGTGAAAAATGACAGCTGTACTGCTCATAAGGAAGTGTGGTAAAATGGTAATGCTGAAAATCTGGAGTGGAAATATTGAAAATTCGCAAACCTACGAGCGTGCACGGGAACTGTGCAGCGCACACTCGTAAAACAGTCATTTTTAGGAATTTTGTCACCAAATTTTCAACACAGCCTTTTTAAGACCTCTGAACAGTGTCACTGTGATTTTCTTAATGTGTCCCATACATTGAGTTCGTACACCGACTGCGCCATTGTGCGCTACATGGGCGGAAACACGTTTTGGGCAGGATGTGAAAAATGACAGCTGTACTGCTCATGAGGAGGTGTGGTAAAATGCCAATGTTGAAATCTGGAGTGAAAATATTGAAAATTCTCAAACTTAAGAGCCTGCATAGGAACTGTGCAACGCACGCTCGTAAAACAGTCATTTTTTGGAATTTTTGCACCAAATTTTCAACATGGGGTTTTTGGGACCCTTCTCATGAATGATGTCACTGTCATGGCTATTCAGGCCCAAAGGGTGATTTCACGCAGTGACCGCAAAATCACCCTTGGGGCCCGAATAACGCCATGACAGTGACATCATTCATGAGAAGGGGTCCCAAAAACCCCATGTTGAAAAATTTGGTGCAAAATTCCAAAAATGACTGAGATATGCAATGAGGTTGAAACCCCTATCTATCCCATTATACAGCTTATCGGCATTTCCTCAGTTCGCAGTCGGCTTTGAAGAATGCAGACGTGTTCCCAGTCCACTCAAGATCGTCGCAGAGTTCCAGAGGTGGTATGGGGTAAGGGAGGTGTGGGAGGTGGTGCGCAGTGGGTTGGTGCGGGTTGTGGAAGGAGGACTGGGAGAAGCGCCGCGGGACCATTTTTGCTTTACAGGTGGAAAACAAGACTACGTGGGACATTTGCCACGCTGGAGTGGGCTCCAGCATGGCAGAAGGATGGTGGGAGCGCCGAGGAGCCGACGGGGATTGGGGCACCGCGTCGGCAGACGACGCTGGGACGCTTGCCACACTGGGTGGGCTCCCAGCGGGAAGCAAAGATTTGAGGGGGGCGGCGCGGACGCTGGTGTTTGTGTATGACAGCGGTGGTTTTCTTTGAAGCGAAGACCACCACTGTCATACACAGCTTCCACACCCATTGGTGCAGGACTGCCATGCCTGCTCAACGGAGCAGTGGATTGAAAGGGAGAGGCACACCTCCAAAGTGTGCTACTCTCCCAAAACGTTCCTTGCGCATGCGCGCAAGCGAACATAAAAAGGAGCCTATTATAGCATATAAAAGTATAAAAACTGTTTCCTATCATAGCAGTAAATGGCCATACTTAAAATTCAGAGTTAAAAAGATTAGGTTGATTTACTGCTAATGGTCTTAATGGCCATAGTTTACACCTCCTAGACAGACTAATTTTACAAACAGAGGCCTGTGACTAGTGACATCAGAACCTTTTTTGTAACCTAGACATGCATGCAACAGTGAATGATTTGGTACAATCAGTTTTAATACTATCTGAGCACTCAAAAGGGACCAAAAACCGGACTACATTTAATGAAAACCGGATGACCAGAAAAGAACCCTGAAAACCGGATTATCCAGTTAACTACTGGACAGGTGGCAACCCTAGAACTGTGCTGCTCCTGGACACAGTCACAAATCTGCCTGCCATGAGTACTGAGCTAAGCAAGGAAAGGAGAAGGAGAAAGGATCTTTACCAGCAAAAAATAAAAGCAGTAGTTAGTATAAAATGAAACAGTTTATAAATGCACTATTTATTTGCTGAATTTTGTTGACCAGGTAAGCCCACTGGGCCTAGAAGTCCCTTTTTCAGGGGAGACAGGATATAGATAGTAAGCAACTGAAATTGAACCAGATTAAGCTGTTGGTGGTATTTTTAGTGAATGGGAGAAATTTGGCCAACACACCGGGGAAATTCCCCTACTCTTTTTCAATAAGTGCCATGGGATCTTTAGCATCCACCTGAACTACCACCAATCCAGGCAGATGGGAACCTCGGTTTAACATCTCATCCAAAAGACAGCACCTCAGAAGTGCAATCCCCCATGCTGCACTACAGTGTTAGTATTGGGATATTAAGCCAAGTACCAGATGTGGGAACTGAACCCACAGCCCTGTGATCTCCCAGCCTCAGAGGCAATTGTGCTACCTACTGAGCCAGAGCCACTGACACTGACATGCACAGACATCTATTTTTTTAATTTCACTAATGCTAAGGCAGCACATAGTTAAACCTCCATGAAAAGGACCTGGCTTTAAATTAAATAAGTTATATTTATTTATTTGATACCCAGGTTGAGAATGGAACTGCAGCTTTCCACAAGAGGAATTGCACTAGCCCAGCCAGTCAAGTAACAGAGATTCTGCACTAGCCCACAGCAATCTGCACTAGTACCCAGGCTAGTAAATGAATGTTAAGGTTGACCCCTGAGTTCTGTCAGCACCTCCATCTCGAGTATGAAAGATTCTGTTGCAGAGAGCGCTCCGAGCATTTTTTTACTCGCTCTTGCTGCATTCTCGACACACTGAGCAGCCTTATCAGCTCTGACCAGAATTTGTTTAAAAATCATTGACATTATGGTCCCTGGAGGTAAAATGGGATACAATCGGTTTTTCATTGCCTCTATTCCTAACTGCCCAATAATGTTCCTTGAATAATGGCATCTTATTTTACCTACGAGGACCATAATGTCATTGATCTTTCTATTTGCCTCCTTCAGCAGGATTTATGGGATACTTACCAAAGAAACAACACAGAACTAAGCTTATAAAATGGGTTGCATAAAATGTATAACCCCATTGGTCCACTGGGTGTAAGTGGCCATTGATTAATCCCCTGGATACCCACAGTTGACATGCCGTTCCTCTTTGTGCACTGCACCAAAATCAATGTGAGTGACAGTTTCTATGGTAACATTCGCTGAGGCAAATCAAAAGGTTAGGCTCCGTGTTTGAACTCACACACACGTGAACAGGGCAATTATGAGAAAACAGTAATAACATTTAAAAAACGAATGTATAATGAGTACAAGAGAATTGAAGGCCACACAACACACCACCACCTTTATTCAACCAGGGATATTATAAGCCGATACTGCAGTCTTTTTTTTTTATTGTGAACGTGGTCCATGTAAAAGCAATACGTACTGGAGCGCGTACACTGAACTGAGGCAATACACTTATAGCGGGTACATTTGTGCTTAAATATTTTGCCTGATGTAGGAGATGGACATTGCAACAGAAAAAGCTTATTAATAGCACTGTTACTCGATATTTACCCTTCTACCTGCAGCCATACTTGTAACCCTGCCACAATTTAAGTCCAGATAGCTTACATGTTGTTAATATCTTATTTATTTAACATTAAAAGATCATACTTTATTGCTTTAAATTAAAAAATCTGAACCGTATCATAAAGAAGGGAAACAAAGTAAACACATAATGATTTAAACACTGTAGCCCAATGGTGTGTCCCACTGTGCTACTCCTACTTGTGTCCAACGAAAAACTCCGTGATTCGGGTTTGTACAGTCTTGGTTTTACAGTAGGGTCTCCAAGTTTCTTCGACCTGCAGTAGCATATCCCACTTTGGCTGCACCTCAGCATTCTGCTCCGTGGCCCTCTGTAAAGTTAGCAGGGCCCATCGAACATCGTGAGCATTAACAACAACCTCCTCTTCCATGCTGACTGCCGGATCCTCCTCCGCATAAGTGTCCACCCCTCCTACTCGCATAACCCCAAGCTCCTCCTCTATGTCATCCATTTCTCTTTCAGGTGGAGCCCCATTGTCTCTGAGGTGACACAGTTCAAGAAACTCATCTGTGGTAAGTCCGTCAGGCACAAGCAAATCAGTCGGATCAGTGGCAATGGTTGAGCGACTGGGTCTTCATTATTTTGCACAACAAATCCATCTGTTTTAAAGCACCGCTGGATTGTCTGATTGGAAACCATGTCCCAAGAATGTTTCAGCATGAGGACAGCATCGATCAGTGAAATTGTTTTTACACACTGGGCATTGTTGAGATCAGGGTTCCTATCCAGCTGATCCAATAATTTCTCATGCATTGAGTGTACATAATGTTGCTTTAGGCTGTAAATTATGCCCATGTCTAGGGGCTGTATGAGGCAGGTGGTGTTTGGTGGAAGAAACACCAGTTTAATGTTTCTTAGTCCCTGGACATTCAGGTAGCCTGAAAAATTATCCAGGATCAGCACGATCTTGCACCTCCTCAGCCTCCTGTCCCACACCATAACCCATTCTTGAAAAATGCCACTGGTCATCCAGGATGACCTGTTGGCACGATAAAGGACAGGCAGGTGATGAATGCCCCTCAAAAAGCATGGATTTGGGGATTTGCCATGATAAGAGGCTCAAATCTTTCAGTGCCGTCCATATTACAGCACAGCATAACTGACATTCTTTCTTTTAGTTTTTTAAACCCCAACAGAGGCTCACTTTTGAACACAAGCATGCCATTTCCCACACATCTGTAAAATAGCCCAGTCTCATTGCAATTGAACACATTTTTGGGCTCATATCATGCCAGTAGCCCAGGGAGGACATTAAGAAGCAACTGTTCAGTACTTGTTTCATGTGAATTTTGCTTCTCCCCATGAACCCTTTGGAACCCAATGTTATTGGGGGTTTTCCATCTCTGGAGTCACCCCTCAGAGAGTTTGAAATCCTCACATCCGAGGGCGGTGGCTAGCTGTTGAGCTTTTTGGGCAAGTAAGGGGCTGCTTATCAATGCTGTCTGCCATATGTATTTGAAAACCATCTAATGAGAACGACTTCTACCACTCCACCTTTCCCTTCCCATTTCCTCTTTCAGTCAGTGTTGTGGTTTTCCTGCCACTCAGTGTGCAACTGCTCTTACTGTTTCAAAAGATCGACCCCTGTTGATTTCGGCAGGCTGAGCTGCAGAACCAGGTCGTGCTGACTCATTTTTGGCAGTTTGTCTATATTTTTGAGAACTTCAAGTTTCTGGCTCAATGACATAGCATTACGCTTTCCGGCTATCATGGTGGACTAGCAAGAATAGCAAGACAAGCAAGTGGAGCGAGGTGGCAGTGTACTCTTTAATCATGCAGACCTGTTAGCCTTAATTGGTCATTATTGTAACTGCTTCGCTAAGTGGTTGATAGCATTAAGCACAGCTTGAAGATGGCTTGCAGCTCAGTTATCTGCCTGCTGTAGCATGAGTGCCAAGATTGCTATAAGCACATGATTTAAAGTGGCAGTACATAAGAAATGGTAGATGGTTTTATCATTTTGCCTGCTAAATGTGATTGCCCTCATCAACCATGGGCGTTTTAAGTGAAATGGACTGTAACACCTGGTTAGACCAGGTAAATAATTATAAACAATGTTCAAATCAGCCATAAATAGATGAGTCAATTGAGCTAGGGCTGCTACAAATTGTTTTCCTATTCAGCACAATCTCAGTCACTATGGTACAACAAATACTGCTGACAGACTTGCGGTGTCGGAACTATCATCCACAGGCTAACAAACTGCCAGGATAAGTCAGAGCACACAACACACTGTAGCGATTACACAGAGTGAATATCATTACAGCTTCCAAACTGGTGTAAACCTCCCCCCCCCTTGGGGCTTACTAGATGCCGCCTCTGTTGTTGTGCCGCCTTGTCCCCAATCCAGTATGGTCCCCAAGTGCTCCTGCTGGCCCTGTTGTTGCCTCTTCATGCTGTGGGGGCTGGCAGAGTGAAGCCAATTATTTTAATCTGTAGCTGCACGCTGCGGTGAGCTGCTGATCACCGTGCAACTGCTGTGTGAGCTGCTGCAGTCGGTTCCCTCTCTTCTCCCTCTTGCACATTGTGGAGCGCTGCAGTGCTTGAAGTTGAAAGCTGCTCGATGCACATTGATCAGTTGTACCCTACCAGTCAACCATTGTAATTATTCACAGATTAATATATATAAAAAAAAACCTTAAATGACTCCAATTGAAAATTTCCTGCCAAAGAAATCTCACTCTTGCAATACTGCCTTCCAAACTTTTGAGACTTGGGAAGCATTCAGCCTTCTCTCAAAACTAGTATGGCATTCAAAATTGGACTCACTGTAGTTCTTAATTTTCACCCAAGGGTTTGAACTGACTTAAAAATTATTCAGTGAATTAAAACATCAAATAAAAACATTAAAACAAAATGTTGCAATGTGTTTACTTAAGGTCGGGAAATCTCATCCTGGTTCCACTTCTGCATTTTATTTCCAGACGTAAGGGACTACCTTCCACGTCGGAGTGATGCAGGTAGAAATCGTGAATTAAAAATAAAAAAGTGTAAAACTTTGTTACTTTTTTTAGACTTACAGTATTTTAGGCTTTCATTTTATAAGTGCAATAACCCATGACCATCCGTGAGTATACTAGGCCTTAATGCATGGCTCATGTGGTTGGAGGTCACTCTGGCTGCACCCTCATGTCTCACAATGCACCTGAGCCATGCATTAATGCCTAGTATATCCATGGCTGGTCGTAGGCTCCCAGCTGACTTCTGGTTTAAATGACAGACTTAATTTCTACTAACATCTTTCAGCCACCTTATGGTGTATCACTGTGGTGTGTCCTTTCACCCCACTCCCTGTCATATCTTTGCTTGCATATGTACATGTTATGTTTGCATGTATGAGTATGCCTTCACACATTTCCATCCAGTGTGTGCTTGTGTGGACCTACTCACATGGGCATCCCAGCTATGTGGGCATATCTATTTTCATTTATTGCAGTTGTCTCTGTCTCCTTCACCCACCTTTGGCTCTGTCCACACTACCATTTCTACCATGTTTTAAATCATTTTAACTCTGTTAAAATGGATTAAAAGTATTTCATCCAGATTGTAGCACAATAAAACTGTGCTACACTCTATGTTTAAAAACTGTGTTAAAAAACATATTTGGAGCAGGGTTTTAGCATGACTTTAGACCAACATGATTACCTTGGTGTCAGTGGCACAGCTGGTAGCACACTCACCTCAGTGGCTTGTAGATCAGGAGGCTGTGGGTTCTATTCCTCCATCAGGCACTTGGGTTAAATCCTGATACTAACACGGTAGTGTAGTATGAGGGGGGTGATGCACTTCTGAGGTGCCATCTTTTGGATGCAATGTAAAACCATGGTCCCATCTGCCTGTTCTGGTGGTAGTTCAGGTGGATGTTAAAGATCCCATGGCACTTCTTGAAAAGAGTAGGGGAATTTTATTGAAAATTGAAATGCATTACAGTCAAAAACAAAATATACAAACATAACAGAAAAAATGCAAAAAAACCCCACTTCTTTAATCAATTATATGCCATAATAATTACAACGTATATACGGAATAAACAAAAACATAGTTAAATACACCATGTGTCACAGTGAAGCCATAGATATCTAACTTTTTCAGCTGAAAAATGTGCCATATCTTATTGCATAGTTCTACCCATAGCTTTTCTTATATTAAACAAAATTCAGAATGAGAAACTACTCTTTGTTGTAGTACATACATACATCGGGCCTGCCATATGAAATATCTAAGTAGAACAAAAATTAACACTGTATCAGCATGATATTTTGCAAAAGCATTGTCTGAGGGTCCAAAAAAGTCTCATAATCTAACTTAGAAAACCAAGGCTCATGCCCTGTTTCAGCAAATAATTTCCAAAAGAGTTGTATGTATGTACATGACAAAAAGAGGTGGTGGTGTGTTTCCAAAGTTTGCCCACATCCCTCCCTGGGGCAGTAATGATCTATAAGTTGTTTGTGCTTATTATTTGTCTTAACGCTCAATTTCCTATGCGTGGTTAACCAAGTACAGTCCCACACAAAGGGGGGGATTCGGGGGTTGGTTAACTGATGTAGTACTTACTGTTTCAAAAACACTGGGCAACCTGGAAAATCTATTTCTGACTGGCATTCTGACAGCAAAATGTGGTTATATAGTGATTTTCTATGTAGTGTCCAGAGGTTAGTGGGAATAAAAGCCCATTTTAAAAATAATTTCATGCAATCAACCCCATTCTGAGGCACTAATAATTTGGCCAAGAGTCTCGGCTTTTTGTCCTCCCACACAGGGAGGCAGGGCTGAAGTCAAGATTCTACCAAGCCCTTCCAGGCTAAATTTCCTGGTTTCATGACATGCCTCAAATTGTAGGCAAGGAATAAACTGTGAAAGAATGCGACAGGGTGTATCATGGTCACCCCACCTTTATTTACTGGACGGTAAGTAAATTCTCTTTTGATGGTGTTCAAAGGAGATCCCCAAAAGGCTTGGAAAGACATGCTATATAAACAAGTAACAAGTCCTGGGGATAACTTAAATATAGAAAAACCGGTATTGATAATATTTTAATGAGGACAACTCTTCATTTTTTTGAGATTTGCTGTCCCTTCCAGCTATTAACTAGTCAGTTAGCCTGACCCAAATTATTTTCCCCAATTTAGAAGGGAAATATCTCCTGGCCCAAAATCCACCCTTAAGATTGAAATGGGACAATTTGAAACTTGTATGCCATTTATGGAACCTCTGAGAGGTACAGGTGTGGACCCTATGGTGACTCCTTTACTTTTTTTAAGTATTTATTTTAGAACCTGACAATTCAGCATTGTTAGAAAATACTTCAGGTAAGGCAAGAGAGAACTCATTTGGAGTCACTGTTATGACTAAATCATCGGCATAAACCATGACTTTAATTGGAGGGATAGTAGGGGAAACCATTATCCCCGTATTGTCATTATTTGCTATAAGCATGCAAATCAGAATTTCAATGCCAAATACATCAAATACGGAGCCAAGTGGGCATCCTTGCCTTACCACTTTACACACCCTAATTTTATTCCAAAACCATCCATTGACATTGGTTATAATAGAGGCCCCACTATAAATCTGCTTGATCCAGGAAACAAACTTATCTGGTACTCCAAAGGCTATAAGAGTAGAAAATAGAAACTGATGTGAAAGCCAATCAAAAGCCTGTTCCTGGTCTAGGCAAAGAACACTACCCCGAAGCTGATTATATTCTCCTCTGAAAAAAAAGTTCTTTTAAAATGATCAAATTATCCTGCTGCCTCCTGCCCGGGATAGCACAGGTTTGAGGTGGGCTAATTAGATAATGGGTTACTTGAGACAACCTGGATAATATTATTTTGCTCAAGATTTTTGAGATCTGTATCCAGCAGACTGAAGGGGTGCCAGTTGCCAATAATATTCTTAGGCCCTTATTCATGCAGAAGGACTACAGTGGCTTCCTGCATACAGAGAGCATAATTCGAGGACTGTAAAATGTGGTTAAATAAAATGACCAGGGATGGGGCTAAGTCATCAAAAAAGGTTCTGTAAAACCCTGTCTCTAATCCATCTGACTCTGAGGCTAAGTGTAAAGGCAATTGGGAGACAGCAATTTTGATTTCCTCCTGTGATACCTCTACAGTCAGAGATTCAGCATCTTGTACAGAAACCTGAGGTAAGCTAAGAGAAGTTAATAGCTCCTGAGGATCTAACACTAGTGAAGGCCTACCAATGGGCTGCCAGTATAGCCTAGAGTTTAGAGGAACGAGGTGTGAATGAACTTGATACATCCAACAGACCAGACCTGAGTTTGATTCTCACAACCTCCATTTGCATACTGTGTGACTCTGAGCAAGTCACTTAACTGCCCAGCTCTCCTAGGTTGCCCCTGAAAACAGGCACTCATGCCTAGTGGGCCTTACCTGGTTACCAGCGACTAAAAAAACAAACAAAAAAAAAACCTATCTGTCATATAGGCGCTACTGCTAAAAGATCTGGGGCGGGGGATGCACTGGTTGTCCTGAAGGGGATATAAGTTCAGTCAGGATTCTACTTTCCACCCTCTTATTACATTCTTTATAAGGATCTAAGGAATTATTTTGAATGCAAGTTCCAAATTGTAATTCCTGTTTTAGGGATTTAGCCCTGTCATACTGAAGATCGGCCATGTGCTTCTTGGTATTACTAATCAAGGGATCATATTCCTGTGTAGATACTTCAGCCTGTGAAAAACGACATTGCAGGTAAACAAGAACTAAACTAAATAAATAAATTAAACTGTGTTAACAGCAAAGTGGGTGAAAGACGTGCTGTAACACACTTTATGACGACTGCCACCACACATCAATCTCTGTTTTTGGACTGCCAGGAAGGGAAAAAAGAAGACTCACAGACATTACTGTGCTCGCAATGAAGTCACAAACTAAACAGTACAATTCTTCTCTGAATCTGTTGCCATGCCAGTCAGGAGTAGCCTGGCATGCACTGCAAAATCATGCATGGGACATCCACCAGACAAGCATGATGTCAGAACGCATTGTTGATGCTCCAATGACCATGCTCAAACACACATATTAAATAACAGGTTCTTAGTATGGCCCCCCCCCCAACATATAGCAAACCTTACCTGGCCCCAAGTTGACTCCCATAAAACATTTTATTTATTTTGGCCAGGTCTGAGCAATCTATTAGATTGTATTTTTATCCATGTAGCCGATCATCAAAATGCTGCAACTTCCCTATTCTGAGTCATGCCCCCATGCTAGCATGTTTCCTGACATCAGTACATGGAGAGTGCGGAGGCATGCTCCCATAGACAATAGGCATTTTTTTAATTTCATTTTTATCTACTTTTTTGATTTATGACAAATCAGGGCCACCGCTCAACTAATGAGGTTCTTGCTACATCACTCATGAGAGGCAGAGAGGTCACAGACCTCTCATGAAGATAAAAACCATATGACACTCTCACACATAACATATCCCCTATTTATTTTCACTGGGGTTACTGATATAGTGTATGATGGAACCCTATTACCTATAGAAACCTATCACTAGAATTTCCTTGTTGTGCTGCAGCAGTGACATCAAGATGCTGTTGTGTTCTACTGAGGACATCACTACTGCAGCACAACAGATTTGAATGATCCTGTGCAGCAACATTGCTAGAGTCCCAGCTGCCGTTATTAGCACTGTGAAAAGACATGTCAATTTCAGTTACAATCGCAGTGCTAATGACACTATCTGCAACGGCAGCTGTGGTTTTCTACATGGTTGCTCAGCGGGGTTATTTAATTCAGAAGGGCAGGATACATGAAAACCAAAAGCAAAGCCTCTAATACCACTCACTGACCTCCTGAATACCCAAACCACTTAGCACTTATGTCTGCAGTGACCAATTGCAACATTATTCATTTTAAATGACATGCAGTGTTTGACACTACTGTTCTACTATAAACCAATGATGCAGTGTCAAGAGATTGAAATATAGAGAATATTTGATGGGCAACCATGCAAAACCAGTGTATTCTGCCAAAGGGGGATTCTGCTTCCCTCTTACCTTGAGAGTGAAGCTGGAGAGGTCTGCTGGAATCAGAGCTTCAAGGTGGCAGAACACATTGGTTGTGCAAAGAGTTGCTAATCCAGTATTTTTTTATAGTGTATGGTGCCCCTAAAAGTAATTTGAAAATCTCATCTTTTCTTAAAAAGAAAAATAAGTTTTTTCTGCTGAGTCTTATTCTGAGATTTTAGGCTGGTTGCTAGGGTCAGTGGCGCAGTCATTAGGGACCAGACATCCCTACATCTCTAGCATGGGCTTCCATTGGTTGTCAGTTGTATTTGGGAGGGAATTAAAAAAAATGGCATCCATATTTCTTGCTAAATTAGAGGACTTACTGTGAAAATTGTGTTTGATTTTGTGAGTAATTTAAAATATCTGGTTGATCCTACATGTTTTGTTATTTTTTGTATCTGGTTGATCCTGCACCTTCAGGATTTGTTTGAGTCATAGGTTTGAGTGATCGTGCCTCCACCACCGCTGCTCTGGTTGATCCTGCAGTTTCCATTGCTTGTGGCTCGTGCACTTTCCAAACAGCTGTAACTTTGTTGTACCCCAGAAGGGTACTATCCTGTTTCATGACCTTTGAACTGTGGTACAACAACATTTCGGCTGAGATGGAACTAGGGTTAGAACCACATTCCACTATATACTACAAATTGATTTTGAATGCTGATAAAGATAGATGTGCTAAGACAGTTTATTTTTAATTCCTTTTTAAGGCATGGTTTCCCATACACTATAAATGATTGTATATGGGCAGGTCTGTGTCTGAATCTTGAGGTTTCCATGTCAACCAGGATACCTCTCAAGCTGCTCTCCTGAGGTTCCTGGTTGCCATAGAAACTTTTCGAGTCAGACAGAGGCTTGTTGTGCATTGTTGCCTATACACAATCCTCTATGTTGTCATCAGTTGCTATGAAGTAACAGCCACACTATTTCAGTTGTTACTTTCCGCTTTCCGGTACAAGATCTGCACATGCACACAGTTCCACTGGTGATGCCAGCTTGGGAATGGCAGCATGCCAGTTATTGCAACTATGCTTGCACAGATGCTGCACATGCACAATTGCATTGCTGCTGCCATCTTGCAGATGGCACTCAGCAGCGCTCACTCTCCGGGGCTTTGCAAGCTCACCACAGCCGTATTGGCTCTGGCTAGAGTTTATTCAATATTGTGACTACCATTATTAGGGCTATACTTTTGTCAAGGCAATTTGTGGATAAAATCATGGTATTGTCATGGTCAAAATAACAAAAATTATGGAACTCGTAGTAAACATCACAAAAAGTCACTGTGTGTTAAATGAATTATCTCCAACTATGCAACTGGTTAAGTAAAATAAAAAGTCTAACTTGCATTGTAAAGCTTGATGTAATACAGTCTTCCCCACCTCATTTGCCTTTATGAGGTTCATAGGCCATGAACACTGGGCTGGATTTTCAGAGCCCTTGAAAATCTCGCAGCTGTGGGAAAACCCTGCACAAGTGTTGCCACTTGTGGAGTCACGGTTTCCCTCACAGCTGTGGTGTTTTCAAAGGTGGAGCTGATTTATGACAAGCACTGTGATTTGTGGCAGCTTGCTGCTGTTTTTTCCTCACAGCTGTGGGAAACTGTTATGCCCTGTGAGGCCAGGCATATCATCTCCCGCAGCTGCAGCAGACTGAAAATACAAATCTCTGCAGCTGCGGAAATTTCAGACCACAACTGCAGTTGCAGGGTGGGACTTACTCGGTTTACTTGGTGTATTTGGGACAAAAGAAGGTGAAAGCCCATCGGGATTTTCCCCCACAATATATGTGGCACATTAGTTCATAGCATAGTGTATAGGATCCATTCATCAAGGCTAGATTTAAATACATCAAAAGATGGTGAGTCTACAAGTTCTTGGGACAGAGAATTCCATAATCTAGGGGTCCTTAAAGTGTAAAAGTGTAATCGTTTATTTGTATTAGCTTTAGCTACATTAATTTGTTTGTTATGTAATCTGTGAACAATACGTCTATTACAGAATTGTAGTCCAAATTGTTGCATAAGTTCTTGAGACTGTTGAACTTTGTATAGTAATAAAAGATCCCCTCTTGTTCTCCTTTTCTGTAGTGAATGTAAACCAGTGATTTGCAATCTTGTGGCATAATCTTTAGAAGCTAAATGGGGAACCATTTTAGTTGCTCTTCTCTGGACCTTCTCCAGAACCTGAATGTCCTGCAATAAATATGGGCTCCAAAATGGAGAACCATAATCCATATAAGGTCTTACATGACTTCTATATAGGGGAATAATACATTCTTTAGTTTTTGTAGCAAAAGTACGTTTTATGCGTGTAAGTAATTGATTGGAAGTTTTTACTGTTTTGAGACAGTGGTCTCTACAGGTCAGTTTATTACTAATTAATATGCCTAAATCCCTTTCACAAGCAGATACTTTCAGTGGAATATTATTAATGGTATAAGTCTGTAAAGGATTAGATAAGCCAAAATGTAAAACTGTGCACTTGTCAATGTTAAAGTGCATATCATTTTCCAAGGCCCATGCTTCAATATGCTTCAAATCATAAATAAGTCAGAGTCTATTTGATAGCGAATCAACCGTCCCTCCTAATTTAGTGTCATCTGCAAATTTTGACAAGAAATTAGCAGATTTGGTCTGCATATCCGAAATAAAGATGTTAAATAATGTGGGTCCAAGCACAGATCCCTGAGGGACCCCACTTGTAACATTTCTTTCCACTGATAAGGTACTTTGAATTTTAACCTGCTGGCTTCTATTAGTCAACCAGTTGTTTATCCAATTTACTAAAATGGTAGAAAATCCTATTAGTTGTAATTTAGTAATAAGTTTATTGTGAGTGACTTTATCAAAAGCCTTACTATAGTCCAGAAGAATTACATCTTGAGGAATACTACAGTCAAGACTCTGGCTAATATATTTATAAAAAGTAATTAAGTTTGTAGTGCATGACAGGCCTTTTTTGAAGCCATGCTGTGTCATATCATTCAATCTTAATAATGCCATTTCTTTTTCAAGAAATGCCTTAACAATTTTTTCCATGACTTTTGATAAAACAGATGTTAAACTAATAGGCCTGTAGTTTTCCGGATTAGATCGATTTCCCTTCTTAAAGATAGGGACCACGGTAGCCTTATGCCAGTCATTTGGAATCAGACCCTCTTTCAGTGATTTATTGAATATAATAGTTATGGGAAGTGCCAAAGCTGTAGGTGCTGCATGTAAGAACCTAGGATTAATTTTATCTGGACCAGGGCTTGAAGTTTTATTTATAGATTTAAGTGCTATTAATGTATCATCTAAGGAAATAATATGATCCAAATTATTAACTGCAACAGTGGGAGTTGTGGCTGAAGTGACCTTGGGGGTAAATACTGAACAGAAGTAATTATTAAAAGAATTGGCAATATCTATATCCTGGGATAATATAGAATTATTAATCATTAAAGGCCCAATTTGTCTGGAACTCTTCTTATCATTAAGGTAAGAATATAGTGATTTATGGACATCCTTAGAATGTGCTACCCTGAATTCTATATTTCTTTTGTACAAAAATATTAAGTTTTTTAGTTTATTAACTGCTTGTTTGTACTTAAGTGTTATATCTTCCTTGTTGTTAATATTTCCTTGTTAAAGATTTTATTGTTATTTCACACAGGACACACAAACAAAAATATGACATTGAGATGTTATATGCAACCATACCGCCACACTGGTATGGACATCAGAAATACACACATGATGGATACCAAGAAAAGAAATAGAAAGCACTGTCATAGGTAATGATCCAACCCTACCTAGGCCCTCCCACCAAATAGAGTGGAAGCCATGGGTTGTTAACTGACGGAACCAAAAAAAAAATAACAATAGCATATAGGGCCCAACACAGCATATGGTAAATGGGTTTGCATCCTGGATCAGGTCTAATACTAATTGGAACTATATACACCATAAACAGGAAAAACAAAAAGGCAAACTGATTCTGAGATAAAAAAAAATACCTTGACAGATATGAAAGTAAAACGGGAAAGCCTATAAACTCCAGACCAGACAGGGGCCTCTCAGGAATTACTGACCACCTAGGATTGGACATTGTGACAGTACTTGGAATGGAGATATGGTTGCCACCGTCTGTCAAATTGGACCAGTGAGCCCCCCACAAAACTAGAGAGCCTTTCATATATAGCTCCTTGGGCTACTGCCTGGAGGAACTCTCGGAAGGATGGGACCTCTGAGGACCGCCACCTCATTAAAATAAGCCTTTTGGCTATCGCCCCACAGCAGTGACCCACTGGGCCCCGGACAATGCTTGGGTGTATGAGGAAGGCAACCTATAAGGAGAAGAGGGGATCTGATACTACTTGAGGGAACAGGAAAGCACACATATCTTGAATTGTTGTTCAGAAATGCTAGAGATAGGGACACTCCCAAAGTATATGAAAAAGGTGGGCACCTTGATTGCCACATCTCCAGCAGGAGTCATGCTGGAGAAGCCCCATCTTTTTGAGTTTAACCGGATCCCTATACCACCTATGGAGGGTTTTGCTCATAATGAGATGGGTATGCCCATCCCTACATGACATATGTAATCTCACCCAAGCATGGTCCCATTGGAGCTCGGAGATAGGAGAATGAAAATCCTTTTCCCATTGGGCTTTAGCTGACAAGGTAGGATTTGCAGTGGCACCTCTAAGGACATTATAGATCACACTGGCTCTGTTCCTAGGGTGACATAACCAGAGTGTAATAGGGTGTGATCGTGATTGCTACCCTTTATCTTTAGGAAAATTGGGTAGGTGGGTGATGGCATCTCTAATTTGGAGATATCTCCAAAAATGAGAAGTCGGGAGGTGGTATCTGGATCTTAATGCCTCAAAAGTATCCTTTGAACTAGAATCTGGGAGCAATAAATCTTGATCTAAAAAGATACCCTGCGATTCCCAAGCTTTCCAGGGATCATACTACCACCCACTACCAAGGCATGATTGTTCCATAGGGGCATAAACCTCCAAAGAGTTAAATCCTGGCCTAAAAGAGTTAGAACTGTTTGCCAATATTGAATGGATAGTAGAATGGGAGGAGGAAGATTTAAGGGGAGATTTTTTTTACTATACAGCGCCACCGCAGGAGAAGGGGGCCTGTAATAATGATGCCTCCAAAGGGAGCCAAGTAGGTGAAGTAGGACCAGTGTTAGAGAACCGTAAAGTGGTCTGGGCCAAAACAAAGGCCATGTGGTACCCCTGAAACCATGGAAGTCCCCAACCCCCCTACTCCAATGCTGACAAAGTTTAAGCTTACTAAACCGTGGTCGGGAGCCCTCCCAAAGGAAATTACCAATGACGGCATCCAATTTTTGAAACCATTTCGAAGGAATAGGTACAGGGAGATGGGACAGGAGATATAATAACTTAGGGGCCACCATCATCTTGATGGAGTCTATTTTCCTGGCTAATGAGAGCCTTAAGGCTTTCCAACGAGCCACGTCCTCTTTAATCGACTCCACCATTGGAGAAAAGTTGGCTGTGAGCATTTTGGGCAAATTAGGGTGTAAGATGATACCCAAATACTTTATACCATTAGGGGACCATTTGAAACCTGAGGCCACAACGTCTATACCAGAGGGTATCGAATTGAGAGGGAGGACCTCCGTTTTGGTATGGGTGATCCTAAGGCCTAATATTCCACAGAATACATTCAGTGTATGTAAAATAGGTTGAATCACCTGTGGAGTGCATTCTGTAGTGATCAACAGATCATCGGCATACAAAAATGTCTTAAAGGTGATGTCTCCCATCAGTATTCCAGGGATAGAGGGCACTTCCCGAAGCGCGATGGCCAGGGGTTCAATGGCTAAAATGAACAGGAGGGGGGAAAGAGGGCAACCTTGTCTTGTACCTTTCTGCAATTGGAAAGGCATTGATAGATTGCCAGTAGTCAAAACTCTAGCCAGGGGAGAGGCATATAGAAGTTTAATCCAGGAGAGAAAGCCGGGTCCTATCCCCATTGAGGATAGGGTATGGAACAGATATGACCACTCTATTGAATCAAATGCCTTTTCGAAGTCAACGGCTAGAGCGACAAGGTGTTTTTTGACAGTTAGGAATAGTGCATTATTGAGAGGAGAGTTCTGTGATGATCAGACCCCAGATGCCCCTTAACAAAGCCAGCTTGGGAGGGATGAACCAGCCCTGATAAGAGAGGCTCTAGTCCGCTGGCAAGAACCTTGGCCAGGATTTTGGCATCCGCACTGATGAGGGAAATAGGACGATAACTACCCGGGGAAAGGGGGTCCTTCCCCTTCTTAGGGAGTACAGTGATAGTGGCTTCCCTTAGGGACGGGGGTAAAGTTCCTGTGAGTAGGGAGTACCTAAACATCCGGACTAAATATGGAACAAGGTTAACACCTTGAACCCTGTAGAAATCAATGGGGAGTCCATCGGTCCCAGGGGTTTTATGAAGATTCATGGATTGAATAGCCCTATCCACTTCTTCCACAGTGATCGGGGCTTCCAACACTTTAACATCAGATGGGGGGAGCTTGGGGATGGGTAATGAATCCAGGAATTTTTGGATGGAGGGCTGACTAGGGGGGCTAGGGGAGGCATATAACTGCCTATAGAACTGAGCCATAATGTCATTGACCCTCGTGTGGAATAACACGGGCCCCTGCAGATCCTTTAAGGCATGTATCCTCTTGACATTTGCTGCTGTTTAAGGTGATATGCCAGGAGTTTACTAGCCTTTTCCACCTCCCAAGGTGTGATGAACCCGCCTAAGATTCAGTTCAGCCTGGCGGGTTAGGTGAGCATTCAGGGAAATTCTGGTACTCGCCAGTTGTGCGAGTAGAGACTGAGGTGGGGGATTATCTTGAAAAGATTTATACTGAGTTTCCAGGAGATATAGTTGTTTTTCTAAGGCCCTCTGATCTGCCTCCTGACAGCATCTCCTAGCCGAAGCAAAGGCCATTATCCCCCCCCCCCCACCCTTATTGTAGCCTTGAAGGCTTCCCATAGGGTAATATCCGAGACCTCCCCATTATCATTGTTAGAATAACATATTTGGCAATTGCAGGGCTCAGCCACTTCTGAAAGTCCCCATGCTCCAGGAGGAGGGGGTCCAAACAGCAGGAGGAGGAAGAGGGGTGGTCCTGTCCCAGTTTAACCTGAATTTCCAGAGGGGCATGGTCTGAAACATAAATGGGGTGCATAAGAGAGGTGGACACCTTGTCGAAGAGTCCAGTGGAGAGTAGCCATAGGTCGAGTCTACTGGACGAACCATGCATCTGCGAGAAACATGTATAACCCCGCACCCCAGGGTGTAAGGCTCTCCACGCGTCCAGCAGACCATGCTCATCCATTAGGTTCAGGAGGGCTTTTTTTGGCCTATGGGGTTCGGGGGGCCTTATTGCTTCTATCAAAAGAATGGTCGAGCACCAGGTTAAAATTGCCCCCCAATAAAATTGGGACTTTGTGAGTGTTAAAATCCATGAGGGCCTGGTTAACCATATGAAAAAAAAGGGGACAATCCTGGTTAGGAGCGTATAAATTAACTAGGACTAATGGGTCTTCTGGCATCTCCATTTCAGCCATGATCCATCTCCCCTCTGCATCATGGGTATGTCTTTTAACTTTCCACCCCAGAGATTTATGTAGAAGTATAGAGACCCCACGCTTGTGAGAGTCTGCCACACTGTGTAGCTGTTCCCCTACCCAGCCCTGTCTAAGCTTCCTCGCTTCCGCTGAGGAGAGTTTCATCTCCTGAAGGAGGACTACTGAAGGTCTCAGCTTCTTCAGATGGAGCAAGGCTTTCTTCCGTTTAATGGGAGAATTAGTCCTCGGACATTCCAGGAGATAAAGTTAGTCTCCATTTGACCTGGGTGGGATCATGGCAAACCCTATATGCATCCACAAGCACCAAGGCCAGAGACACAATCCCCCAGGATGGGAACCCTTTCTCTTAAAACAGCCTTGATGGAAATTGGTTGAAATCTCAGAATTCAGCATGCCAAATCTACTAACAGCATATATAACTACATATTTCTGAAAAGGGCTCAATAGGCCCTGAACATTAACTACAAACATCAACCATAACTTTGAATAACCACAAATGTAAGAGACCCTCTTCCCTCCACCTCCCACCCCAAAACCCCTTCCCTCTAACAGATCAGCTCTTGCTGCACGCAACGACTGATTTACAGCCCAGATACCAGCAGGAATCACTGGGAGGTAGGTAGTTATCTAACTACAGCGAGAGAGGAAAAGGGCAACCCACTGCCCAGAAGATTCTCTACACAATATCCCACCAGTACAGAGTACCTGCACCATCAATTTGGCTAAAGTAGCCACCCTCCACATTAAATTTACTTCACAGACGTTTGATGGACTATCCCCCCCTGCCCCTACCAATCGCGCCATACAGTAGTTACAAACTGCAGGGCTATAAATAGCTAGAGGGTCAATAGGGAGAGGCTGCCACGTACTGTGCATGACTAGCTGTCACCTAGTCATGCCCACTCTAAGGAGAGATAAAATAAATAAACGACCAGAGAGGGAATCCTTTCTCTGGATCCTTGCCCCCCGGCAATAAAACCAGGAACGCCCAGGTATAATGGGCCCATACCAGGGGCTAGAGAGCACGGCTGACCGCGATACTACTATAACGAGAGAGAAAAAAAAAGGAAAAACACAGAGAGCAACAAGAAACTGTCCCAGTCTCATTCAGCCCGCAGATTTAGCGGGGGTAGCTGCAGAGCAAAAGGGTGTTGGATAAGTGGAAGCCGCATCCATGATGGTGGAGGTCTCAGGAGCAAGCGACTCTGCAGCATCTGCCCAGGAGAGCGAGCATGCAGCATGGGATTTAGTACCCTTAGAAGACAGTCTAGGAGGTAAAGGTGGGTCCAGCTGAGATCCATCTGACGGAAGGTCCATTAAGGCACGAAACTGATTATTGCTCATGTCAGGCTGTATGGAGGAGCATGAGGCCACGGAGTCAGGACTGCTACTGCGACTCTGGGAACGGAGCCAGGGGTCTTATCAATATGGGCCCCATCGAGATGAGCCCTCCTTCTATTTTTCTTTTTGCTCCCTGGGGATTTCTGAGGGGCAGAGCGAGAGGGGGTCCTGGGCTGTAGGGCTGCAGGTTGGGTGGACCCAGAAGGGGAGGTTGTAGAAGCTGGCACAGAAGTCTCCATAGCAGTAGTCCCCGAGTCCAGAGATTCCTTGAGTACACCCTGATTCAGCTTAGGAGCCTGAGATGCCAAGAATTTCTCAGCGGCTGATGGACTGTCAAATAGTCACAGCGAGCCATTCAAAATAATGCGGAGACAAGCTGGGTATCTCAATGAATACTCTAACCCCAAGTCAGCGCAGGCCCGACGTGCTGCAGTGAAGAGCCTGCAGCGTGCAGTTAGTTCCTGGGAGTAATCCGCAAAGATCTGGATCCTATGGCCTTTCCACATAAGCTCTTTTTTTTGGCTTGCCAGTCTAGTGATGGATTACCAGTCCTGGAACCGGAAAAAGTGGGCCAGTATGGTACGAGGACGATCTCCAGGGGCCAGGCAGAGTGCCAATGTTCTATGAGCTCTATCGCTCTCCGGAGGGTTTTCAGAGTGCCAGCCCAACAGGGGGGAAGCTCCTTTTGTAAAAAGCAGATAACATCAGGTCCTTCACAGCCCTCAGGAAAGCCCACAAATCTCAAATTGTTCTGTCTACTACGGTTTTCTAAATCCTCCACCCTGGCCCATAACTGATGAATAAGCCTATCTTGGTCCGGAACTCGTACCCCGGTTCACCGGCAACTGTCTTCTGCCTCTGAAAGTCTGTGTTCTGTTATACAAGCCTGTTGCGATAACTCCATTATGTCCGCAGTGTTTTTCCATGTGGCACTGTCCAGATTATCCATGCGATGCAAGATTTCGGCAAACATCTGCCGTATTTCTGCCAGGCTGCCCTCTGGATGTGAAGTGGAAGGAGAAGGCTCCATTTTAACGGTAGGCCAGGCCGCCAGACATGTAGACAGGCGACGGAAATACTAGGTACTTCCTGAGCAGGGCGGGGATCCAGAACGGAGATACCAGAGGGCAAAACATTCTTTTAGCCACACGGAACAAGAGGAGTTGCAGAAAGCAAGTATGAAGCGGGTTTAACTTGGGTATGCGGTGGGGATTGCAAGCGCTCCTTGCTCAGGCGTCCATTAAGCTTGGTGGCTGACCACGCCCCCCCCCCGTTGTTAATATTTGAGTTTTTGAGTTTTTTAAATAATTGTTCCTTTTTCTTGATCGCTGTTTTGATATTTTTCTTAAACTATAGGGGACTCTTGCTCTTGGAATTATATTTTTTTTAAATCTGGGACAAATCTACTTTCCATTTCCAGAATGATGTTTTTAAGGTAAATCCAAGCTTCCTCACATGATAAAGGTGAAAGAATTTCATATCAAACTATATTGTTTAACTGCTTGTTAATGGCATTAAAATCAGCCAAGTTTTAATTTTTAAATAGAGAAAAATTATGGGGCAACTGATATTTATAGGTCAAAGAATATGCAATAGCGTAATGATCATTGCCACCTAGAGGCTCCAATAAGGAGAGATTGGATATGTTATCAAATAGATTTGTAATGACAAGATCCAAAATGTTGTTACCTCTTGTGGGTTCATTTACAAGCTGTTCCAATCCTAAGTCAACTAGTGTAGATGTAAAATAATTTTCTATATGGTATTACTGGAACAAGTATGCCAATTTATTGAGGGCATATTGAAGTCACCCATTATAATTATGTGTCCTTTGTCAGCCATTACTGCAATATATTTAATAAATGTTTCTGTATATTCATAATCCACTGACGGGGGCCTATAGCAGGTACCTACAGTGATTTGAGGATACCCTTGGAAATGAATATTAACCCAGATACTTTCTGTACTTGTTTCATATAGAGTCTGATTGGAGGGAATATCATTTCATATATAAAGACAGACCCCTCCACCAATTTGATCTTGATGGTCTTCATGGTAGCGATTATAGCCTGGAATTTCCCTAATCCAGGCAGTGTTAGAATTCCACCAAGTTTCAGTAACTGAAACAATGCCATAGTTATGTAATTTACATCTGGCTTCTAATGCTGCCATTTTAGTCAAGTTTAGAGACCATGCATTACAAATTTTTTTGCGTTAGAATTTACCTATAGATTTTATATGAAGAACCTGACACCAAATGGGACATTTTTCCAAAACTCTTGGGACAAGTGAGTTTTTGGCAAGAAATGAGTGCACATGTCTAAGTGTAGTACACTTGAAAAATACCTACTTCCACCCACCTCAAAATGAGCAATTCTGTTTTTTCTCAACATTTTTGTGAAATGTTATGGACTCAATCTAATGGGCAAGACCATTCAGAATGCATCACAAAAAAACAAACAAACAAACAAAAAGTTACTAACGTACAAAATAAAATCATTGTATTGAACATGAAAGTTCATCAGTGGCACACACAGGTCAAAAGAGGGTGTGTGCAGGAGCAAGAGAACCCAGTGTGACATAAGACCCTATACTTACCCCCTACCCCTCTGAATGCTTTTGTTCCAATATATTTCTAAGAGTTCTCCAAACTGGGGCTGGCACCCTCCCAAGACCCCCTCCCTGCGTTCACCTATCTTATCAAGAAATCTCTGGTATCCAATAATCACATGGTCTATATCAAATGCCATACTGAGCCAATGTCATGAACAGACCCTGAATGAGCCGAGCACTCAGTGGTGTGAAGTGCTTCACAGCCAAGGAAACTCCACTGGCAAAGCACAATAACCATCCGTCCTGAAACATGCCAGCAGCAGAGGGTTTAGAAGGTCCAGATGGAGGGAGGGGCTGTAGGTACCTTTTGTCATCTGGGTCGAGTCCATTTAATTGCCATCACTTATCTGCCACTTTTAAATTATGGTCCTGCTGTCTCATGAAATTAAATGACATATTCTGAACCAGGCCATTGTATATTCCACATACACCGCCTCAGTGGTGGGCAAGATCATGGAGGCACTGCTTAAAGAAAGGATAGTGAAGCACCTGCAGTCCGTCGGGGCCCGGGATCTGAGGCAGCATGGATTCACAGCAGGAAGGTCATGTCAGACAAATTTGACAGACTTTTTTGATTGGGTTACGAAGGAAGTAAATCTGGGGGGGTGGATGTAACCTACCTTGATTTCAGCAAAGCCTTTGACACTGTCCCACACAAAAGGCTGGTTAACAAAATGAGTAGTCAGGGCATGAGGCACATGGTGGTAAACTGGGTTAGGGACTGGCTTACAGACAGGCAGCAGAGGGTGGTGATAAATGGGATCCAATCAGGGGAGAGGAAGGTGACCAGCAGGGTACCACGGGGATCAGTCCTTGGACCAGTCCTGTTTAATGCCTTTATTAGTGACATTGGGGTAGGACTAGAGGGAAAGGTCTGCCTGTTTCCAGATGACACCAAGATCTGCATCAGGGTGAACACTCCAGATAGAGTAGAAAGAATGAGTAGGGACCTGTATAAGCTTGAAAAATGATCTAAAGTTTGGCAAATAAGATTCATTTCAAGAAGTGCAAAATAATGCACCTGGGAAGAGGGAACCCTGAGGAGTGCTACAGGATGGGGTAGAGAGTTTTTGCCTATTACAAAGGAAGAAAGGGATCTAGGGGTTATCATTTCTGATCACCAAAAAGTGTCTATGCAGAGTACAAAGTACTGCAGGGAGGGCCAGTGGCATGCTGGGATGCATAGGTAAAGGTATCACAAGCAGAGGGTCAGGTGGAAGGTAGTTATGTCATTGTGCAAAATGCTAGTGAGGCCCCACCTAGAGTTCTGGAGGCTGCACCTTCACAAGGACATTGACAGGGTGGAGGCCGTACAAAGAAAGGTGACTAAGATGGTACAAGGATTGCACAAAGAAAACATGAGGAGAGACTAAAGGACCTCAATATCTACTCACTGGAGGAGAGGAGAGGAGAGATCGGGGGGACATGACAGAAACATTCAAGTACCTTAAGGGCATAAACAAGATGCAGGGGGAGACATCTTCCAGTATAAGAGATGTACAAGAACAATGGGGCACGACATGAAATTGGAGGGTGGCAGGCTAAAGGGAAATGTGAGAAAGTTTTTCTTCACAGAGAGGGTGGTGGATGCATGGAATAAACTACCACAGGAAGTGGTGGGGGCAAACACAGTGGGAGGTTTTAAACATGCATGGGACAGGCATAAGGGTACACTGGTGGAGGGAAAGAGGGGGGGATGCCATTGACTAGATATGGTCAGTGAAAACAAACTAGTGTGGGGCTTTTGGGCAAACTGAATGGGCCTGGCGGTCCTTATCTGCTGACGATTTCTATGTTTCTAGATGCAGAATCGGCAAAAGTTAAAACATCCTAGTATAGATTCCCAGTTCCACCACTGGTCAGTACTGTATGCCCCTTCATTGCATATCCAGAATCTTCAACAGGACGGGGGGGGGGGGTCATGAAATTCCATTTCCACCAGAATGCGGTGCAATTTTGCAGCTTTTGTGGAATTCTGTGGAATTCTGCCCGCTCAGAATCCATAGAATTCTGCAATTTGTCAGTGAAAAATAATGCAAATGTGTTGTTTCCATTGAAGTTTCTACTTTATGAGTAGAAAAAACTGCAGGAAAAAAGTCTGTTGTGCATGAACTTTAGTAAAAACTCCACCGTTTACACTGATTTCATTTTACAGTATTTATTGAAAACTTTGGAGATTACCTTTGCACACAAGTGCTCATTTACAAAGGTTCCACATCAGACATAGTCACAAAAAAATATTACAAGTACAATAAGCAGTTTCAGAGGAAATGCAGTCGAGTCAGGCTCTAAGCCTGTAAGACAGAACAATTACAGCACATACAGTTTTGAACAAAGCCATACAGATCGTATAAAATGTCACCGGTTATGTACAGACAGAAACTGAATAAAACAGTTTTTTTTTTAACTTTGTTTTTCTGTTTATAATAAAGGTACATGGCAATCCACATTTGTTTAGAATAACAGTAGCATAGGATAGCTCCAGTATTGATTAAATTATGAATACAATGTGTGTGACAGTGGATAGATTGTTATGTAAAACCTTCAGTTAAATAGTCGAACAGACTAAGCTTTTGAGTTATCAACCCTATTGAATTAGACAATTAAGTCACTCTCTATATTTACCATCTTTCCGTGGTTACAGCACAAAACCATTACGATTTGTCATTATGTGCATTACTCATCCAATCCATCCGTTAGTAAATGAATCAAGTTGATGTTGCGACTTATGAGCTAGTTTTTGTAAATGATATGCCGTGATCATAAGGTCTCACTTGTGTTTTACAAATCAAACGGTTTAATGGTTACGGCTGCATTGGCTGCAAATGCAGACACAAAGATCTCTTAAGCTGCCTAGTCTTGGGGAGATTCAGCAGGGTATCACACAGTTCATTTAACCAGTTAGTGGCCCCGATGGCAAGTGACCGCTTGTCCAGCTGAGTACACCAGAAAAGAAGGCTTAAGGATATTCGTGGCCATGTTCCTGGTGTTGTATTGTTTGGAGATGTGCAGAAGACATTTATTAATGCAGGGGTGTTAGGCCTAAAAGTGCCTTTTTTTTGCTAGCAATCAGGTATGGAGCTTTATTCTGCAGGGTAAAGGTAGCCAGTTAGTGAGTGCTTAAAAGGTACAACCATGAGTGTGATTATCTGCACCAAATGCAAAGCGGCACACCTTATGTGAATCAACTTTGCTCTGTTTAGCACTGCATCACAGGCAGATGCATTTCTAGAATATGAGTACATTAGGGGCTTGAGCCCCCTTCCAAAAATTCCTAACCAATAGGCTGGGGGTCTGGGGCCACCAGGCTCCCAGAAGCTTTGGGGGGAAGGTTATGGTATGCATTGTATTTTGAGGCTTATTCTATACCCCCTTACATTACAAATCTGCCATGGAATGTATAAGAAGTATAAGGTATTTCTTTTAGCAAAAATGTAAAATAAAATAATTTTTAGCTTATTGAACATTATATGATGTTTGTTAATAATGTTCTTTCCTATAATATAATGTATTCCAGTTCTGTGACTCCTTAGATACATTCCTGCACAGACTGTGTATGGGTCGCTTTCCTATCCCCAACAGATGCATGTGTGGCTGGCAGCACTGGGTAATGACTCGGATTCAGGTGCTAAGAGGAGGAGTGCCCAATAGGTCAAAGGCACACAGTGATTACTTAACGTTTACATTTTTATTCTTTGGCAATCACGTAAGGCCAGTGGGTACAAGGCCAATTTACAGGAGCAACCAGGGAGGTTATTTAACTTGGTCAAGGTCACAGAGCATGCTCATGGAAGTCGTCGGAATCAAATCATGGTCTTCTGGATGTAGCACGCTTGTTGCTCTAACCTCTAGGCCGTAACTCCAGCCTTTACTATATTATACACAGAATTTAAGAATGAAACCAATGCTGTTGTCTAGTCTTCCTAAAACATATGCAGCTCAGCTGATAATATTAAGAATTGAATTACTGGTGATAATTAAATTCCTAGTTCAGCTGCCTATCAGATGTATTGCTTCTCCTCAGTCTGTATGAATTGATGCTGGAGAGTGCTGTTTACTTTGTAAGTAGTATTCAAACATCCCTAATGGCCAGTGGTCAGGCTGTCCCTGGCTTGGCGTCCCTCCTTCCCTGTCCTACACAGCTCAGCAGCAGACCCCTTCCTTCATTTTTTTGATGAAGAAATATAATAAATTGTCATAGAAAAATGGAAAATGTTGACAGAAAAAGACCATTGGTCCATCAAGTCTGCCCCGTTTTATCCTGTCCTACCCCAAGATCTGTCAGTCAGGGTTATTGTTTCGACTCTTTAATTAAGTTTGCATAATTGTTTTTCTTGGTCTCACACGCTCGAAACAAGTATTATCTTTGTGAAAGATGACAAACTCAATATCTCGGACTCAAACATTTTGCATCTGCAGCTGCTCTCTGAGAATTATCATTCTCTCTCTCTCTCTCTCTCCTGCTCTCTCATCTCATGCCGACTATTGTATATTGCTACGCTTCCTTTTTGTTTTGTAAATACAAAGGCGCAAAGTGTACAATCAGTGCACAAGCACAGTACATCTGTCCTTTTGTCTTCATTCTTTCCTTTCCAGTCTTGGAATGTGGCCTTCTCCCCCATCAGAATTTAAAGCAAGCTCCCACCCAGGCCAAAGTTCCAAACCAAACTGGGGGTCAGGTTATTTATAATGAATCTGTTTTTCACAATCAGATCAGAAATGCTTTTGTGAGCCTTACTGAGTAATAAGCCTTAGCCATGAGTTTTTATATTTAACACAGAAACATAGATGATGTCAGCAGAAAAACTCCTCATGGCCCATCCAGTCTGCCCTATATTTCCCTGCCTACAGCTACACCTTACTCAGTCTTCAGACTTCCCCATGCCTTACTTTCAAGATCCCCTTGAGCCTGTCCCATGCATTCCTGAATCCAGTAGCCATTTTAGCCTCTACCACCTCCACTGGGAGGCTGTTCCGTGCATCCACCACCCTCTGTGTGAAAAAGTTATTTCTTACATTTCCTCTGAGCTTCCTCCTTCCGCCTTCACAGTGTGACCTCTTGTCCTTGAGAATCTTTTTCTTTGAAAAATACTGCCTTCCTGTACACCATTTTTACCTGTCAGGTATTTGTATGTTTCTATCATATCCCCCCTTTCCCTCCTTTCCTCTAGGGAGTACAAATTCAACTCCTTAAGCCTTTCTTCATACGACATTTGATGCAGGCACTGCACCATTTTGGTTGCTCTCCTTTGTACTGTCTCCATTCTATCTATGCCCTTTGGAGATGGGGCCTCCAAAACTGGACACAGTATTCGAGGTGTGGCTCACCAGTGACCTCTACAGGGGTATCACTACGTCCTTCCTTCCTTCTACTGGTGATTCCCCTGCCTATGCAGCCCAGCATCCTATTAGCCTTCCCCACTGTTTTGTCACACTGTTTAGCTACCTTCAAGTCATCCAAAATAATTACCTCCAGGTCTCTTTCCTGCTTTGTGACTGCTAATTCCACTCCTCCCAGTTGATATGTTGCCCCCACGTTTCTGTGCCCCAAGTGCATGATTTTGCACTTTTTTTGTGTTGAAACCCAGCTGCCAGACTCATGACCATTCTTCCAACTTATGTAGATTGCTCTTCATTCTTTCCACACCCCCCGTGTGTCTACTCTGTTGCAGAGCTTTTTGCTGTCTGCGAATAGGCATACTTTCCCTTCTAGACCCTCTGTGATGTCACTAATGAATATATTAAAGAGGACTAGGCCTAGTGCTGACCCTGTGGCACCCCATTGGTCACCCTTCCTACTCCAGAGTGGACGCCATTCACTACCACCCTCTGACTCCTAGCCAGCTCTCTACCCATTTAACTATTCTAGTCCCTACTCTCAGGCTCTCCAGTTTGTTTATCAGTTTCTTGTGTGGAACAGTGTCAAAGACCTTACTGAAATCCAGGTGGACCACATCCACAGCTCCTCCCTGATCCACTTCCTCAGTTACCCAAAGAACTCGATCAGGTTAGTCTAGCAAGACCTCCCCCTATTCAAACCATGCTGCCTCGGCTCCTGTAGACCACTGGCAACAAGGTATTCCCTGATCCTTTTCTTCAGTAGTGATTCCATTATCTTGCCCACCAGTGATGTCAGGCAGACAGGCCCGTAATTCTCTGCTGCTTCCCTATTTCCACTTTTGTGATTCTAGTGGAGTGGGAATACATCTGCCTTCCTCCAGTCCCCTGGCACCTCCTCTGTTTTTAATGACAGGTTGAGCAAAGCTGCCAGATGTACAGTCAGCCCTTCCTGAGTTCCCTCAGTATCCTGGGGTGTATCCCATCAGGTTCCATTGCCTTGTCCACTTTTAATTGTGCTAGTTCCTTAAGGATTCTATCATCCACAAAGGGACTAGTGTCCACCTCCTGTTCTTTAATGCCCTTATTCTTTACCAGTGGCCAATTTCCCACTCCCTCTTCCATAAATACTGAACAGAAGTACTTGTTCAGTATGTCAGCTTTTTGGTGGTCTTCTGTCACACACATCCTTCTTTCTCATTTCAGCCCTACTACCCCTCCCTTGGTTTTTCTCTTCACTTATGTATTTAAAAAATGTTTTATCTCCCTTTCTTACTAATTTTGCAATATTTTTTTCTGTTTGTGTTATTGCCACCCTAACAACCTCTCCTGCCTTCCTTTGTTTCTCCTGGTAACTCTGTGTATCCCCCTCTCTCTGTGTTCTTTTGGACCTTCTAAATGCCATTTAGTTTTTGCTCTGACTACTTCCACTACTTTTTTTGAGAAAAAAGGGGGGCGTGTGGAGTAGGAGTTGCTCCATTCAATGGCCCCTGTGCATGATGCCAATGTGCCGCATGCACCGGCACATTGGCATACACCAAAGTGGGGGCACTGCAGGTCCTTCCCACATGCCACCCCAGCCCATGGATCTATAAGGATGGCTGGGGACAGCCGACCGGGCACCTGCCTGCCCCGAGCTGGTGGTGCACATCATGGCCTCTGCTGTCATCGGTGCACCACAGGTGCAAGGGATCTGCTAGCGGACCAGGTTCGGACATCCCAGTGGATGAGTGACCAGTCTGTGGAAATGTCCTCCACATGTCTGCATGCTGGGGGGTGGGGCTGCGGACAGGTGGCAACCGGTAGTGAATACTGGGCAGTGCACACCTCTCCACAAGTGTGGAACTCCGCAGGCAGGTAACGTGCCTCCAGCGCATATTACCCACCCATTTATGCATAGGGCCCAGTGTGAGTAATGTGAAAGGATAGACTGGACTTGGAACAGAGGGGGGAGAACTCATCTGACAACTGAGTGAGTGAGTGAGTGAGTGGGATTCAGTGTGGGCTGATGTCACTGGTAGACAATATAATATTCACCTCATCAAGGTGAGGTGAGGCAGTCCTCTCCAGCCGACACTTTGCTGTTGTGGTTAAGGGTTTCTAGATTTTCCTCAAAGTGAAACATCCAAGGCTGAATGCTCCCCATGGTTGATGGCAGCTGTGAGCCGTAACATTTGCTAAAACAAGCACAGTGACCAGGGCCTTAGAACTTGACCTATTTTCTGCATGTGGCAGCTGTTTCCCTGTTAGGATACTCCTAATGGCTGTTTTGCCTTGCCTTTGCCTGTGGTAGTCCATGTTCTTGAAACCAAGAAGCAACAGCATGCATAAAATAGAGGAGGTTTTAAGGCTCAGCAGCAGCCACTGTGGGTGTGCTTTAAATTCATTTGTTTTCCATTGGTTTGTTGTTTCACAGCCAGTGAAAATACTGACTTGCAGCCGCCAGCCTGACGCCCAGCATCATCATATCAGTCTTCCAGGCTCCCTCAAACACGCGCATCTGACGGAAATATATTTAAAAAAAGAATTAAAGTAAAAAAAAAACATTGTAAGCACCGATGGAGAAAACTGATGGCAGCAGGGTGAAAGTCTGCCTACTGGGTCATAATGTCGCACGCTTAATAGCGTATGACATTATGGCTAACCCAGGACAGCGCAGTATGCAAGTGCTAATGGTACAATACTGCGTATACTGTTGTACATGGTACTGCACCATTAGCGCTGTCCCAGGCAGAGGATAAGACCTCTGCTGGGAGTTGGTTCCACTGAGCAGCCGCTGTGGCTCACTGGACTGAGCCACAGCAGCAGAAACCCAGGCGCCTTGTCTGGGACTGGGTTTGATTCCTGGTCCCAGAAACTTTTATTTTTGGTTTTTTACCTTGTGTGCTCCCTGAGTTAACCTCCCCCAGAGTTGAGAATCTTTAGTGGGAGGGTTCAGGCACAGCCCCCATGATGGGGGGTGAGGGCGAGCTCCCCACAAAAAAAAAAAAATACTAATGCCTCATGGCAGAAATTGCACTGTATTGGCAGTGCGGTTTTGCCATGTGGCATAATGTCTTGCGACATTATGGCTCCGTGCCACAGTCTGTTAAGTCAGACCAAAGTGATCTCCCTTGGCTTGTTTTCTCTTTCTCTCTCTGTTTCTTTCTCTGTCTCTCTCTGTCTCTCTCTCTCTCTTTCTCGCTTCTCTCTCTCTCTCTCTCTCTCTCTCTGTGATAGAGCTTATCATAAACAGTCACATATGGTGCACTGCACAGAGTGCTGCCAACAAGTCACAGAGCTGATCAGATCAGAGTTGAGGAGCAGCGTGGTACATCAATGCACTAAAGAAAAGAAAAACAAGTGTCTCATAAATCATTTGGGACTACTGCTGCAAGATTAGCAGCTGCAGCCCCAAATACTCCTGCCAGTGATGCCTCTGCATGGATGTCTAATATAAAACTGGCAGTTTAGCCTAGAGGTTAGAGTAATGAGTTTGGTACATCTAGCAGATATGGGTTTGATTCCCACAACCTCCATTGGCATTCTGGCATACTATGAGCAAGCCACATAACCTCGCTAGTGCTCCTAGGTCATCCCTGAAAATAGGCACTTGTGCCTAATGTGCCTTTCCTAGTTACAAAAAAACAATGTTTGGAAGTAGAGCATTCTGATTGGCTGACAGCATTCTAAGAGGTCTACGTCAATGGCTGGAAATGCTCATATGCAGTAGAACAATTAGAATTTTAACTTTAAAAATATTTCATCTTGTAGCACAGAATATTGTAGTAGTAGCATTCATTAAATCAGTCAAGGGGGGTCAGGTTACCTTTGCCAATCTAACCCTAAGGGCATAAGTCACTCAGCTATGCCTTATGTCTCAATACCCCAGTAGAGATAGATTAAGGGACAGTAACCAAACCCCTGAGCATACCATAGAGCTTAATAAATCACCCCCGGGGTATAATGTAGCATAAGGCATAGCCAAGTGCCACATGCCCCTAGAGGGTAAATAACTGGCCAGTAACATAACTCCTGGGGGTACCATATTGCTATTATGGTAAAAATGAAAATTTTAAGTACTATTTTACATCGTTTAGCATGTGATTGGGCTTTACATATATGTTAGGCAACAATTAGCATACGGCGGATGATGTGCTTATAGCCAATCAAAAAGCAGTATTTCTCAGGTCCTTTTTATATTATTTTATATGCAAGGAAATAAATGCCAGAAAAATACAGTTTACATCATCTTTGGTAAAAAACAAAACAAAAAAAACACAGATTGCATAGTTGTACTGTACATTAAAAACCATTCAAATGCTGTTTGGCTTAATTCACTAGATTATGCAAAAAACTTCTGTAGAAAAGTTTGGAAGCAGGATGGTGATTCTGTGGGGATTTGCTGGCAAAACTTATAATTTTGCACAACTCAGGTCTTTACTCAAAGGGAACAGAGAGATGTGAAAGGGCATCATAAACCAGTTGCTGCACATGGTGCATTCTGACTGGTCGACTGCAGTCTAAAGGATTGTAGTAATGGTGAGAGATCTTCCAGTTAAAAAAGAAAAGAAAAGAAAGAACATGAGTGGGATTTTCAACCATCCTGCTACAGGCACAAGTCTCGATTTTGTTGTGCGCCTGCAATAGGGTAAACATGGCAAAATATCCGGTTGCTATTTTCAAAGTGTTTTGCTGCTGCTTTACAGCAAAATGATGATGCATTTATCAAATATAGGGATGTTGGCTGCACACTCGAGCAGACGTAGATAGACCGGGACCTGGTGGTCTGTTTCTGCTGGCATATTCGTATGTTCGTAAATATTAACCCATACATCATCATAGGGCTTCCATTTTTGCCACTGATCATGGCAGATGTGTACAATAGATCGACAGCCTGTTAGGTGGTCGACCATGTCAATGCAAGTGTCACGGATGCGGCACAACCATTGCCGTAAGTCAGTGATGTAATGCCTGAAAATCCCGCCCTCAGATTTTAAGCTATAAAACCTATTAAAAAAATACATATTTCAGTTTAATAATAGCATTGCAGCCCTCAGGTGGTTAAGTTTCCTTCTTGTAGTCTAGCGCTAATGGCATAAGGCACTCAGCACCTCCTCATTCCTCTTGTCCCCCCATTATTAGATTATGAAATGGAAATGCAGCCGCTGGCCATGCTTTAATGCCCAAAACATAAAGTGGTTTCCTTGAAGTGAAGTCCTGTTACAGCCTGGAGACAGATTTCAAACAGTCTGAGAGTCAGATATACATCAAGATGATGGCTGACACAGTTGCTCCTAGATAGAAAGTCCAAGTATGGCTGACTGAAAAGAAAGAGAGACAGGATATCATGGTCAACTGTAGCAGAAGGCAAACTATAAGTTTTAATTCATTTATTAATTTAACTAATTTATTAATTTGCTAACTGAGTGGATAAACTGGACTAAGAATTAGTCCACTTTCAGGTGTGAAACAGGTCATATGGAAAAACACATACAAATATAGTACTGTACAAGCAACAAAAGAACTTATAAAATGGGCCTTGAAAGTTATCTAGCCTCATTGGTCAAAACCTGCCACATGACAACTGATTATTTTTTGACAGTTGCACACCTCACCTGAAGTACATTATTTTTTTTTTACAAATAAAACCCCATTTTATAAGAAGGATAACACATTCTAGGGTGTGATCATAAGAGAAAAATGCACTTGTAGTTGTGGCACTCGGCTATGCCTTGTGTCTAACAACACTCTAAGGTGTGCATTATTCCCTGGTAACTGTATGCCCTGTTGTGTGTTATCCCTTACATATGAACATTCAAACATACAAAGGAGCCAACAGAAGAAGGCTATTTGGTCTATCTAGTCTGCTTGTATTTCAGGGTCCACAGCTTGAGTTACTGACCCTGCATCCCCTCCTACCGTTCCCAACCTTTCCATCTACCCTACCCATCATCCTTATCTTTGCTCTCTGCCTATCCCAGCCTCTCTTGAAGCTGCTCACCATTTCCAATGAGACCACCTCTTCGGGCAGCGCATTCCAAGTTTCCACCACCTGCTTCTTGAAGAAGTGCTTCCTGATCTCCCTCCTAAACCTTCCCCTCCAGCTTAAGACTGTACCCCCTCATGTTATGGTTACCACTTAGCTTAAAGAGATCCTCCTTATCCACTTTATTTAGCCCTTTCAGGTACTTGAAGGTCTTAATCATGTCCCTGCTGTCTCCTGTCCTCCAGGGAGTACATGTTCTGTGTCCTCAACCCCTCCTCATATGCCTTACCCTGCTGACCCAGTATCATCTTTGTAGCCCTCTTCTGGACCTTCTCTAGTAGGTTTATGTAATGTTAATGTTTAATGTACATATAGCTTAATGTTTAATTTGTCTATTTTGTTAATAGTTTCTGAAAAACATCCATCATGAAGAAACACTGAATGACTTATTGAGAATGTTGAACCATGTAAAATGAATCAATCCGCCTAGCATCATTGTTTCCAATTCTAATTGTTATTATACTTAGCTACATTGTGCTGCTGTAAGGTATTCCATTCTGTATAGTGTATAACTGAATGTGCAGTATATGTATATTTGTATGTCTATGTATGTACGTATCTGGAACTGTTCTTTGCTTCTGTTGTACTTTGCTTGATCCCAAGCCATTTTTTCTCTTCTATGTGTTATATAGAGAATAATATATGGGGTGGTGTGTGTAACAAGAATTTTACACTCATTCAAGGTGTTGGATGCCACATAAACCCCCAGAGAGAAACTCATGGGGTTTATCTAGGCATCCAACACCAAAGGTAGGTGTGAAATCTGAGTTTACACACCACCCCATGTTTTATTTTATATCATTGCTGGCATGCACTTTTTTGCCACAGCAGTTACGTAAAACAAGCAAAGATTGGTCTTTGGCAGCTGCAGACTTTGGTAGGGATTCAGCGTGGCCTGCAGTCTGCCAGGTTCACATTTGCCGTTAGTGTGTGCCCCAAAAGAAGAAGACCACTGTTTGTTTAGTTTAAACAAATTATTTTTTGCCAAATGTTTTACTTACTGTCGACTGGCAGTTTCAGCGTGACTTACAGCGTTTGTGCCATCCGTCCAGTAAGGAGGTGGAAAGAGAGTCTGGTGCATGCACAGACACAGGAAAACCTGTTGCATGTTTGCCATTATAAACAGCTGGTTATAACAGCAAATTATAACCAGGTTTCCCTATGGGAAAAGCGATGGTCGGTAATTATACTGTGTTACAGTAAACTCTGTTGTATCCTTCCAGGACATACCTGAAAACAGGCATTTACTTGCCTAGTGTACTCTATCTGGTAATTAAAAAAAAAACCCTAAATAAAATAAATAAATGAAACTAAAAAAGAAGAAGAAAGTAATGTTCAGGAATCCTCGAAATACAATATTTCAATGCAGAATAATCGGAGCATAAAAGTGTGAATATTGCAGCAGTTAATACCTACTATAGTAGATAAATGATACTTACTAAATAATAAGATCTGTGTTAGAAATTATTCCTTATGTTCTGACAAAAATATTTCATTCCAGTTTTCAGAGGGAGATGGCTCATTAAAGCCAGATTGCAGACTGAAGAGTATTGTGTATCTTTCCAACTGAAGAGTGACTAATCTTTTCATTAAGTGCCAGCCTGTCCACGTATTACTCCATTCTGATGCAAAGGGAACTTCTCAAGTCTTACATTTTGGAAGGATGTTAGGTCCCAGACTAGCGGCCATCACTCAGTACTTTTCATGTCTAGTAAGATATGATATTTCAGAGCAGTCGCCCAAAATAACAATACATGGAGAAAAGGGAGTACTGTCTTCAAGAATATCAGATGTGGGAACGAGCCTGGGTTGCTGGGGGTCAGCAGGGGAGGGAGAGGATTAAGCATCCAGAGGACAGCTCTCCTCGCCTCTCCTCTCCCGGGAGGGACAGGGGTCCCGAGTCGGTGCTCGGTTGCCTTCTGTCAGAGGCCAGAGATGCAGCAAGCGTTGACGACGCAGAGAAGGAGCTGGGAAGTGGCAGATGCCGGTAACATGCCTTGACATCAGGGCACCAGCCACTCCCCAAGAAGCAGGGAAAAACACCCTTCAGCTCCGACGG
This sequence comes from Neoceratodus forsteri, assembly GCA_016271365.2. NCBI lineage: Eukaryota > Metazoa > Chordata > Ceratodontiformes > Ceratodontidae > Neoceratodus > Neoceratodus forsteri. The sequence goes on along the minus strand of JADMNL010000026.1, from coordinate 330,285,187 downwards.
AGATGGAGCACCAGAGCTTGGCCTCGATCTGCGGCCACCTGCCTGGCACCTTCCCGACCAATGCTACTGACTACTCGGGGTGTTAGGGACCCACCTCGTCCCTGCCCGGGGGGTAAACCAAGGCTACAGTACATGGGCAATGGAGGATTGTCCAGGCAGGGTGGACCGCAGAGGGATGACTCCCTGGTGTTTCCCGAGGAGACCAGAGCATGGGGGCGGAGAGGAGGAATAAACATGAGAAAAAAATATATATATATATCAGATGTGGTATTAATTATCTCTTGCCAAATGCCTTTCATACAAGGGAATGACCACAGCATACAACTCAGATGGACATTATCTTCTAGGTGTCTCTAGCAGTGGCACTTCCTGTCATCTGACAGACCAATGTGATGACACAGATTGTTCAGTCCACGCATCCTTCCAGGTCAAGCACACATCCTGTTCTCACACTTATACAACCAGATGACTGTGTTATGGTACTATTAGATTTTTTTAAAATCTGATGGAACAGAATTCTACAGAATTTCAAACAATTCTGCCCAGGAGAACTGGATGGTTCAATGGATTGGTAGCGGGGTAAGCAGACTTTCACCTCTAGGTCATGGGTTCAAATTCAGCACAAGACGGTAGTGGTCAAAAGCCAATATCAACTGAAAGCTATTCAGTGGCCTATGTGAAATGAGTTGTGGTGGTCTCAGTCCCGTTCCCAGTGGACAGGTGTCCACGTCACAAAACCACTAGCACAACTGGCACTAACTGCCATCCCTGTTCACAGTCTCACATGAGATACCAAGGCTTAAATGGGCACAGGGCCTGAACTACCTTCTCACCTAAGTGGTGGTCCCTTCATTGCAGAGTTGAGGTACATCAGCAGGGCAGTGTGGGGAAGCTTACACTTTGATCACCTGTGCTGTATCTGCCATGTGGCTAAACAGAGGACTTCAGGTTCCAGCCCTTTTATTCCAGCACCTTTCATGAGCAATAAAAATTCACACACAGAAAAACCAAAATAAAAAAACTTGAAAAAAAGAACATTCTGTCTAATTTCACATAATTTGATCTGTAGCAGAATCCTAAAATGTTGAAAGCAGAATGTTTTTGTGGCTATGTAATCCACAGTGTACATAAACCAAGGATCCTGTTTTTGCAATCCACAGAAAACTATTCAGGGGGTTACATAGAACTGAATGGCTTTTCAGAATTCTGTGGAAATTAATCAGAAAGTCTGAAAAGCATTTGTAAGCAGAATTGCCATTTTGCTCAAATTCCGCTGGCAGAATTCAACATTGTGCACACTCCTACTGTATAGAGAAAGTCTTGATCTGTGTTAGGGAGGGGGGATGACCAGGCTAGCTAGGTGTAAGTTATTGGAACTCTGGAGACACCACCATCCTCTGTTGCTTTAAAGGGACACGCACCTGGAAATGCACTATTACCAGCTCAGTATGTCTTTCCTGGTAAAACATTTGCAATAAATAAATAAATTATTCATGAGGTGTTGTTGTCTTTTTTAAATGTTTTTAAGTTGATAATAAGGTGTCAATGGTTAATTAATAGTGTATATGGTACTTGGAGGGACACTGTCAACCATTTTAATGTATTAATGGCATTAACAAGGTGAAAGAGTCTAACATGTTTCAATATAAGAAAAATAGCAGGACAAGAGGACACAGCATGAGATTAGAGGGAGGCCGATTAAGGGGTAATGTGAGGAAGTTCTTTTTCACAGAAAGGGTGGTGGATGCATGGAATGGTCTACCTCAGGAAGTGGTGGATATGAATACAGTGCAGGGCTTCAAACAGGCATAGGATAGGCATAAGGGAGCAATACAGATGAGTATGAATAGATAGGCCATTGACAGAGCAAAAGCCGATGGCACATTCATAAGGAAGAAAAAGAAACAGGCAGACTGGATTGGCCTTGCAGTCCTTATCCACCATCAACTTCTATGTTTCTATGTTTCTATTTTGTATAATATTTATTTTTACTTGAAATCCCATATTTTATGATTGCCTACCTTCTCTAATATTCATTGATGTTGCTGGTTAGCTTTTCTGCTTCCTTTTTTAGTAGAACTGAAATGCTTGCTAATGCTATAATTATACCCAGCCGTGTTTTGTTTCAAATCCTTGATCTACTCTCACTGCACACTTCCTGAACATTAGGAACACCCCCAAACAGTGCAGCTACTCATGATGCAATAGTCTCCTCTCCTCCCACTGAATCAGGAATGGCTAGACTGTATTGAGTGTACCCAAGTCTAGGAAAGATGTAGTTGGAGTTCATCAAAGGAATATAAACATATATGTTTTTGGTCATAAGTCTCCGAGGAAGGACTTAGTTGGTCTGAATGCTTAGACATTGCTTTCTTTCTGTAACATCTATGTTTAACCAATAAAAGGTATCTAACCATTTGCTTCTGGATCTGTTCTTACAAGGACCAATACGGCAACTAATCTATTCATGTACGTCTTTGTATGGTAACACCAGTATGGTGGGTAGTCTGGTTTTCACTTTTTCAAAGAAACATGCATTAGAATCAAACTGCCAGTTACATCAACAATCACTACAGAAAGTGACCAGTCATAACGTGTTTTTAAACTGGAGACACTTTAAAGCTTAAAGGGGTTGATAGCGTCTCTTTAACCACATTCTGTCCATGACTGCAAGCCATGAAGCCACCTATTAATGATATGGGTGCAGCCATGGGTTATTATATCCAGCAGTTCAACCAAGATGTGCAAAGCCTATAAATCCAGGTAAGTCACATGATTTCTTTCTCATTACAATGTATGTACCGTGTGTGTATGTGCGCGCTTTTAATGATCAAAATACTTTTCCTCTATAGATCATTTTTGAGGAAGGAGACTTAAAGGTTAAAGTCTCAATTCTAATTTTATTTTTTAAACTTGAATTTTGCTGAACATGATTTTTATAATTGCTTTGACGGCACTGCGTGCAATATACCGTGTATATCACTACAAAACTTATGTAAAATCCATTAGCCTTTTCATTTATTTGTAATTTTTGATCTGGAAAGGCACAATAAAGCTGTGACAGCTCATTCTTGGGTGGCTCTTGGGGAGGGGGTTACTTAAGCAATACTGCATGACAGGGTGTGGGTTGTGCTGGGATAAGCTGTAACTGAAACCTGGCTAAAACCATCCACACCTGACTCTCTCTGCTCCCTTCCATCCTACAATCTATTTAGACTTGACAGAGCTGTACCTAAAGGGGAGGGGGTACAGCTATCTATTTCAAAGAACATCTACAGGTCACTGCTGTCAACTTAACTAACCCAGGTCACTGCGAGGCACTTCATGTCCTACTCACCCTCTGTACCAAAAAGCTACATATCGTATGTGTCTACAATCCCTCCACAAACTGCCTAAAAGGACTAGATGAGTTATTGGAACAAATCTCAAGCCTTGCAGGGAGGACTGAAGTCCTTATACTAGGGGATCTAAACATAAACTGGCTGGGCGCCAACCAATCCAACCCTCTGACCAAACTGCAGAGCCATAACTTGTACCAGGTAATATGTGAACCTACTAGAGCCTCCCCTCACTCCAACACAAGCACCTTACTTGATTGGATAATGGCCAACCACCCTGAAAATGTAATTGCCTCTGGTGTACTACCAGATGCCATCACTGATCACTCTACAACCTACTATATCTGGGGAAAGAGGAAACCTGCCCCATCAAATCCCCGTTTCATCACCTTCCACAACTACGCAAACTTTGACTCACAGCTTTTTCTACATGATATTGCCACTACTGACTGGTCCTCCATCCTTACATCAAACGATGCCCAAACTGCCCTCAATCTATTCCTGACCAAATTCCTAGCGCTCCAGGATAAACACTGCAAACTTATAACTTGGAGGGTAAAATATAGGCAAACACAATGGCTCAAATCTGACCTGCTCTCTAAACTAAAGCAAAGGAACAAAAGCTGGCTCCGCTACAAAAGCTCAAGGCTATCCTCTGACCTAAATACCTACAGGGCCCTATGAAGTTTCTGCCAAAAGAACATCAAAAAGGCAAAAAGCCAATATTGCAAGGATCTATTTACAAACTCCTACAGTGACTCAAAGAAATTCTGGTCCCATATCAAATACTTTCTGGGTCAGAATTCAGCATCCACCCCAAACGACATGTTACTCAGCGGCATACACTGCAATAATCCCAGAACCATCGCAAACTTTTTCGACAGTAAGTTCTCTGACCTAAGTAACTACACCTCCTCTTTCCCTACCCAGTCAAACATGCCTACCCCATCAGATGTAAATGGCCCTTATTTCTTTTTCAAGGCACTCTCAAGGTGTGACGTGCGTAAATTGCTAAATAATATCTCTGATTACACTGTGGCTGGCTCTGACAATTTAGAACCCAAGCTGCCAAAGATAGCCACTCCCCACATAGCTGCCCCTCTGGCCAAGATGATCACGCTCTCGCTATGCCAGAGCTATGTCTCTGACATTTGGAAGGAAGTTAGGGTTACCCCTGTTTTCACAAAAAAGGTGATCGTAAGGATCCCTCAAATTACAGACCAATATCCATCCTGTCAGTCCTCAACAAAATTCTTGAGAAACTGATTGCCGGCCAAACAATTGATGTCCTCCAGAAACATGATGTACTTACCTCGGCCCAGCATGGCTTTCGTAAGGACCATAGCACCACCACCGCACTTCTCAAACTCATATCAGATACACTAGAGGCTATGAATTCTGGTCTTCTCACTGAGGCCATTTTCATCGACATGACTAAGGCATTTGACCTAATTGATCACTCCATCCTCCTAGCCTCCCTTGGATCACTAGGTTTCTCGATAAACATTGTAAAGTGGTTTGGTAGCTACCTATCCAACAGGTTCCAAACTGTGAAATACAACTCTACCCTCTCAGACAAGGTCACTATAAACATTGGGGTGCCACAAGGATCCATTCTCAGGCCTCTGTTTTTCTCTATCTTCATAAATAACATCACCACCAACCTACATATGACAGAGTCCCTGCTCTATGCAGATGACATTGTTCTATATGCCAGTGCAAAAAACACTGAAGACATAAACAGTAAACTCCCTTTTGACTTTCAGCTCACCCAACAATAGTTGCCTAGTCACAAACTTGTACTAAATGAGTCCAAAACCCGAGCCATGCTCTTTGGATCAAATACCAAACTCAAGCAAGCCCATCCACAATTTAAAGTTTTCTCCTCTAATGGCTTAACTATCAAGGTAGTGGACTCTTTCAAATATCTTGGTGTCACACTTGACCCATCACTAAATTTCGACCTACACATACAATTTACTTGCAAGCAGGTAAACACTAAAATTGGCATAGCATACTGTACCAGTTATGTGTTTACTCCCTCATCAAGGCTTGCCATGGCACGTGGCATCCTACTGCCCTCACTTACTTATGGAGCTGCTACATATACCTCCGCATGAAAAACAAGACTTCGGAAGTGGGACGTAACGTACAACAACATTTGTCGCTATGCGTCCTCCTCACATAAACTGAAACACTGCTGTCTCCTTTATTCAGAGCTGGGATGGCTTCCTCCGCTTGAGCTATGGCTTTATACCTATAGGTCTGTCATAGACAATATTGTCAGGCTACAAATACCCAAACCCCTTGCGGCCTACTTCCAAATCAGAACACCCTCCTACGGGCTGAGATCCTCTGACAGTGCTCCCATCTTCATACCTAGACACTATACCTCTAAAGGTGCAAGTGCTTTCACCTGCCATGTCCCCCAATACTGGAACTCCCTCCCTTGAGCCGTGCGTCTAGCACCATCACATGCAACTTTTAAGGAAAAACTGCATTCCCATCTTGAGTCCTCCTGCATGTGCAGCTGTTTCAAACCCCCTTAGCTCTCACCTCTGCCCTACCTAGTCTCTCCCTGCTTTTGCTGCTTTTACTCTACTATATTAATAGCACTTCCCCTCCACCTGTCTGTCCTACCTCCTACTCCGACTTGTCCCCTATCCTCTTCCTGCTTTTTCTTCTATCTCCCTTACTCTTATACCCCCTAGTTTTTCCCGACTGTCAACCCCCAAATAAACACTATAGCATTTACAATGTATCTTGTTTTCTTCAAAACACAAATGTTATGTAATCTGTATTTCTGAATATGTTTCTGTTTATTATTCCCATCACACTGCTAATTGCATCTACCCTGTCAGTAGCTACCTTCTTTCTTTTGCATACTACCTTTCTCACACTGTAAATACTTTCGACCTTATCCATAGCCACCGTTCCTTTCTCTATTTACCCTGTCTGCTGTTGTCAAACATGTCGTACTTGTAATGAAATATATGCTATTGTCAATTTGTCGTACTTGAAATGAAATATACTGTATGTTATTGTAAACTATGTTGTACTCGTCATGAAATGTTTCTGTATGCATTGATGTACTGTACCGTCCCGGGTTGTGCCTGAAAATAGCCATTGCCATGGCTAGTGCACTTACCCGGTAAACAAAAACTAAATAAAATAAAAAAAATGCCTGGGTGGTTGGGCATGAGGCCACAGGCTGAGTGCATCCAATGTCCCAGAAGTGAGATTATCCCAGCACAATCATACACCCTGGAGAGCATTATTGCTATTATACAATGGCTCGTTGTTATACAAAATAAAAAAAAAATTGTAAATGTTTTTAGTAGAGTTTTAGTGTGGCAGTATATCTTTCTTAAAAGACAATAACAACAATCATCATACAAATCAATACAGTGAGGTTGTGCTGGGATAACCTCACTGTGCCAGGGACACACTGACCAATCAAAGTCCTGGAAAATTTCTTGCCATTGTATGATTGGAGTTTTACTGCCTGTGTGAATGATGGCCAGAACACTGGGGCTTGGGGGTGGGTAACTTACTTTTATGATAGCCCCCAGTGGTGACACTGTGTAGTTTTCCTGCATTAATAGGTGTACTGGTCTTAGGTAAAATGGAAAGGGGATGATTCTGTTTGTAGAAGAAGAGAGCAGGATTACTTGATATTGCACGTAACCTATGATTTTAATTGTTAATTGATTTTAATAACACATTCCACTACCCTTAAAAGTTCCTTGGGATCTGTGACACTCACCAGGATAGCCAAAAAACAGTTAGAAGACACCTTAGTCAAACATTTCATCTGAAAGAGTACCTCAACAGTGCACTCCCCCAAAATGTGCAGAAGGGTACTCAGCTGAACATGTCATCCAAAGGAACATCTCAACAGTGCACTCTTCCAAAGTGGGCAGAAGGGTACTTGGTTGAACACCTCACGTGAAGAAGCACCTTAATAATATATTCCCCCCAAAATGGGCCGAAGGGATCTTGGTTTAACATCTCATCTAAAGGGGGACCGCAACAGTGCAGTCTCCCCAAAATGAGCAGAAGGGACCTCAGTTTAATATTCATTCATTCATTCTTTATCATATCATATTTAAAATATCATTCAAAGGAGCACCTCAACAATAATGCATTCCCCGCAAATGGATTGAAGGGATCTTTGTTTAACTTCTCATCCAGAGAAGTGCCTCTACAGGGTCTGTCTTCCCAAAATGGGCAGAAGGGTCCTTGATATAACATCTTATCTGAAGGGATTCCTCCATAGTCATTCTTCCCAAAATGGGCAGAAGGGTCCTCGATATAGCATCTTATCTGAAGGGGCACCTCCACAGTCCATTCTTCCCAAAATGGGCAGAAGGTACCTCAGTTTCACATCTCATTGGAAGGAACATCTCAACAGTGCACTCCTCCCAAAAATTGATAGAAGGGACCTCATTTTAAAATCTCATCCAGAGGAATGCACCAAGAGTGCACTCCACCCAAAATGGGCAGAGGGGACCTCAGTTTAGCATCTTGTCTGAAGAAATAGCTGAACAATGCACTCACTCTAAAACAGGCAGAAGTGACGGTGGTTAACATTTCATCCAAAGAAGCACCTCTGCAGTGCACTCTTCCCAAAATGGGCAGAAGCGACCTCAGTTTTACAACCCATCTGAAGCAGCATCTCAACAGTGTGACCCTGTCCAGAGGGGGCAGAAGTGACTTCAGTTTAACATTTTATCTGAAGGAACACCTCGAGAGAGCACATTTCTCAAAATGGGCTGAACTCCTCAACAATGCCCTCATCTCAACATGGGCAGAGGGGAGCTCAGTTTAATATTTTATCTGAAAAAGCACTGCAACAGTGACCTCCTCCCAAAATGGGCAGAATAAACCATGGTTTAATATCTCATCTAAATGAACACCTCAAAATGAGCAAAAGAAACTGTGGTTTAACATCTCATCTGAAGCAGCACCTTGATCATGCACCTCCACCCAAAATGGGAAGAAAGGGCCTTGGTTTAAAATCTCATTCAAAGGAATACCTCAGCTGTTTGCCCCTCTCCCAAAATGGTGCAAGACACTTCTAGTTTTACATCTCACCTGAAGGATCACCTCAATAATGCACTCCCCAAAATGGGCAGAAGGAACTGTGGTTTAACATCTCATCTGAAGGAACACCTCAACAGGGTACTCTGCCCAAAATGGGAAGAAAGGGCCTTGACATAAAATCCCATTCAAAGGAATGCCTCATCTTATCACCCTTCTACAAAAATGTGTGGAAGAGACCACAAATTAACATTTAATCTGAAAGAACACCTCAACAGTGCATGCTTCCCAAAATGGGCAGACGGAACCATGGTTTAATATGTCATCTGAATGGATACCTCAACAGTGCATGCCACCCAAAATGGAAAGAAAAGACTTTTGCTTAAAACCACATTCAAAAGAATACTTAAACTATTCACATCTCCTCTTAAATGGGAGTGGAGAGGTTCTTGGTTTAACATTTTACCTGAAGAAACACCTCAATAGTGCACTGAACCCCCTGGCATGAGTAGATGGGACCTCAGTTTAAAGTATCATCTGAAGGAATGCCTCAAACGTGCTCTCCCAATAAAATGGTCAGAAGAGACCTCAGTTTAACATTTTATCTGAAGGAACACCTCAGTAGTACACTCTTCCCAAAATGGATAGAAGGGAATTCAGTTTTACATGCCATCTGAAGGAGCACCTCAACAGTGCACCCCTCCTCCAAATGGGCACAAGGAACCTCAACGTAACATCATCTGAAGGAACACCTCATCAATGCACTTCTCCCAGAAATGAGCAGAAGGAACATTGGTTTTAAAATCTCATCCAGAGGAACACCTCAACAGTTCACCCCCTTCCCCCACAAATGGACAGAGGGATATTAGTTTAAAATGTCATCCACAGGAACAGTGAACTCCACCCAAAACAGGCATCAGGGAATTGGGTTTAACATCTCACCCAAAGGACCACCTCAGCAGTACCCCCCCCCAAACAACAGAAGGAACCTCAGTTTAACATTCCATCTGAAGGAACGCCTCAACAATGTACTTTCCCCTGAAATGTGTAGAAGAGACCTTGATTTAAACTCTCAGAAGGGTCACCTCAACCATATTCCCCCATGCTGCCTTACAGTGTCAGTATTTATTGGGAATAAGCCCAGATGCATGGAATGGGACTAGAACCCCAAACCTTCTTATCTTTTAGCCCTAGATGTAAGTGTGCAATGTACAGAGCCACTAACTTTGCATCTATAACCACTCATCCTTCATTATTATAGAGGCAGAGATACCATTAGAATGCAGAGTAGGAAGGAAAAAACGAGATACAATACATTATAATGACATCATGGGCTTGATTTTTGAAGGTGTGAGATTGCTGCGAGCCCAGACTGCATCAAATATGTGGTGCACCGAGCCTGAGGCAAGCCAGAGGGATTTCCAATCCCTTGCATCAAATCAATGCTCACTAGATCAACTGTCATTTCTGCAGACCCCTAACAAGCAGCTTATAGCCAAACTTTGCAGGAAGCTACCATAAAGCGGGTTGACTGTTGCAACTGCACCCAAGAGTGCAAAATCAGGTGCGGTTGTGGCATCCAGCAATGAAGCAGCTGCAGCAACAGCTTGACACAAGCCCTGCATCACCCTTTGACAGTACAGCCCTGTACCTTCACATTTCCAGTTCCTTCCTGTTTCTTGCTGCCAGTTTAGAGGAGATATCACTTCTCTCAGTCCGGGTGCATTCATCATATATGATTTGTTTGTTTTGTCTGCGATTGGGTGTTAAAGCTTCTGGTTCCAGTGGGAAGCAGTAGTTTTAACCCCACTTTTTTAACCTTGCAATTTGCATACATTTGTAATAATTATTGACAACATGCATACAAATTGCTCATTTGCATATACAGTACGTGTTCAATAACAGATATATCTATGGAGCGTTTCCTTTTTTTCCTATGGTTTAGAAACAGTCAGGTTCCAGGAGGTTTTTATTTAGGACTGATTTACATAGAAACATATAAACTGTCAGCAGATAAGGACCGCTAGGCCCATCCAGTCTTCCCGTAGGCACCATACATTGTATGTGGCCACTGACCCTATGTGATCAATGGCTTGTCATCACTCCCTCCCCTCTCAAGCTTCTCTGGTGCCTGTCCCAAGCATGCTTAAATCCCTCCACTGTACTTGCCCCCACTACCTCCTGTGGCAGACTATTCCATGTGTTGACTACCCTTTCTGCATAGGAAAAACTTCCTCACATTACCTCTCAATCTACCCCCCTCCAATTTCATATTGTGCCCCCTTGTTCTAGTACTCTTTCTACATCGGAAAAGCTCCCCTGACTGCACCTTGTTTATGCCCTTGAGGTACTTGAAAGTTTCAATCATGTTCCCCTGCTGTCTCCTCTCCTCCAGTGAATACATATTGAGTTCCCTTAGTTTCTCCTCATATGTTCTGTGGTGTAAGCCCTGCACTATCTTTGTTGCCCTTCTCTTGATACTCTCCACCTTATCTATGTCCTTGTGCAGGTGTGGTCTCCAGAACTGCACAAAGTACTCCAGGTGAGGCCTTACCAATGTTTTATACAATGGCATCGCTACCTCCCACCTCCTGCTGGTGATACCCCTGCCTATGCACCCCAGCATACCACTGGCCCTCCCTGCCACCTTTGTACACTGCTTTGATACCTTAAGGTAATCAGAGATGATAACCCCTAGGTCCCTTTCCTTTTTGGTGACAGTCACTTCCTCCCCCACCAATCTGTAGCTCTCCCCAGGGTTCCCTCTACCCAGGTGGATTATTTTGCACTTCTTTACATTGAACCTCAGTTGCCACATCTCCGACCATCTTTCAAGCTTCTGCAGGTCCCTCTTCATTTTCTTCAGCCCTTCTGGAGTATCCACTCTGTTGCAGCTCTTGGTGTCATCTGCAAACAGGCAGACCTTTCCTTCCAGTCACTCTGCAATCTCACTAATGAAGACATTGAACAGGACTGGTCCTAGTACTGATCCCTGTGGTACCCCACTGGTCACACCCCCCTCTCCCCATATTGTACCCCATTTACCACCACTCTCTGTGTTCTGTCTGTTAACCAGTTCCTAACCCAACTCACCACATTGTCTCCCTTGCCCAGACTACCCATCTTGTTAATCAGCCTTCTTTGTGGGACGGTGTTGTAGGCTTTGCTGAAATCCAGCTAGGTGACATCTACTGCCCCTCCCTGATTAAGTTCCCTAGTCACCCAATCAAATAAAAACTATTAGATTCATTTGACATGACCTTCCTGCTGTGAATCCATGTTGCCTCAGATCCTGAGCACCACTGGATTCCAAATGTGCCACTATCCTTTCTTTCAGCAGTGTCTCAATGATCTTTCCCACCACTGAGGTGAGGCTGACTGGCCTGTGGCTTCCTGCTTCCTCTCTACTGCCGCTTTTGAGCAATGGGACTACATGTGCCCTCCTCCAGTCCTCTGAAATGGAACCCCTGTTGAGTGACTCTGTGAACAGGGCCACCAGAGGCACTGCTAGTTCCCTTCACAGCTCCTGGTGCAAACCCTGCATCACCCTTTGATTTGGCCTGCCCCAAGGTTGCAGCCCATGTGCTAGGGCTGCAACCTGTTTTTGTTTGTTCTTGCATTACATGTCTGTGTATGGGGTGGGGGGAGGCAGTATTGCATGCATTTGTAAGCATCAAATTAGGTGCTTGGTGAGAGAAATAAACAACACAGTGAACATACTTGCACATTGGTACCTGTGCATTTCACACGTACCCATGCATGCTAGGTATCCTTTGATGCAGCCAGTCCTCATGCCACCCGATGTGATGGTGGTTACAGAATGAGGAGGAGTCACATATGAAGGAAAATCCCGACTGCAATCATTGGGATCTGAAAGAGAAATAAAAACATCTGAAATTAAATATACAGCTCATACTAGCACCAACGTTCCATTATATGCTCCTGTTTAACTCTCGTGGTTCGATTTTCAAAGGTTGCTGCAGGGCTTGCAGAAAGCCCTTCATCAACCCCGTTCTTTGGTGCAATTGCACCAAACTCCTTTGACACAATTGCACCTGATTTTAGTATATCGGGCACAGTTACAACATTTCCCACACTTTATGGCGTCTTGCACCAAATATGTGGCATGAGCCCCATAAAAACGGTCCACAGCATTCTACAAGTTAGACCAGGGGGTAGCAGGTCTAACCTGTGGTATTTGGTGCACTCAGGTGAAAATTGTGATCAGTGCCAGGAGAATGCTGCACGCTCTGAGCGCTGTATGATCGGTGCACCAGCGGATTGCGGCATTCTTGGGCTTTTGAAAATTGAACCCCCAGTGTCGATCCTTGCTGTTTACTGTTGCTTGGAATTTTTTAAAATTCAGAAGGAACCGAATTCTGCAGAATTTCTGAAAATTTCACTTAGTTCTGCAGAACTCAAACTCCAAAATTTCGAAAGCAACGTAATTTTTTCCAGGTTAGTAATCCACGGTTTACATAAATCGGGGATACCTTTTCTGCAATCTTTACCTTATCCACAGGAAGTTATTATATGGTTCGCATAAAAATGCTTTTTGGAATTCCACAGAATTCAAAGAGAAATTCTGACACGTGTTTCGGAAGTGGAAAAGCTATTTTTTGAGAATTGCACTGGCTGAATTCTGCATTCTGCACAGCTCTACCAAATTCCAGATCACGCTGCTGGACTTTTTTTTCAACCTGTGTACTTGTGAGCTATTAAGATATGGGGCTCAGAACTTGTATAGTCAATCAGAAAGCAGGACATTTCCAACCTGTTTAAGAACCTGGCATTAGTCCTGATTTACAGTGTCCCATCAGGTCTCAGACCAATTTCTGTTGCATTTGATTTTGTCGATGTCAAAAGAAGAATGATGTTGAGTGTTGGGTGTTCAAATTCAGCAGGGCATAAAGGGAATGTCAATGAAAACCCATGACTGTTGCATTTAACAAAACAGAGCACCCTTATAATTCACTTTGTTTTAACCCTGCTGCTCTGCTCGTTCCTAGGATCCCACTCAAGGCACCCCAGGGCTTCCACAAGCACCCCCAGCCCTCAGACCCAGTGGCAGCACCATTACAGGAACAAGGGTCCTGCTCTTAGCACCTTGGGGCTCCAACAAGTGCCCCCAGCCCTCAGAACCGGCGGCAGCACCACTGCAGGAACAAGGGTCCTGCTCAAGGCACCTTGGGCTTCTAAAAGTGCCCCCTGCCCTTGGTTCCAGTGGCAGCACCACTGCAGGAACAAGAGTCCTGATCAAGGCACCTAGGGGCTTCGACAAGCACCCCCAGCCCTTAGGCCCAGCAGCAGCAGCAGCACCACTACAGGAACAAGGGTCCTGTTCAAGGCACCTAGGGGCTTCCACAAGCACCCTCAGCCATCAAACCTGGTGGCAGCACCACTGCAGGAACAAGGATCTTGTTCAAGGCACCTCGGGGCTTCCAAAAGCACACCATCCCTCAGACCCGGTGGCAGCATCACTGCAGGAACAAGGGTCCTACTCAAAGCACCTCAGGGCTTCCACAGGTGCCCACAGTCCTCAGATCCAGTGGCAGCACCACTGCAGGAGCAAGGAGGCCACTTGGAGCATATCTTGGCATCTGGCACCATTTTTGAAAATTTCTGAGCAGTTCAGAGAGCCAGAATTGTATTCAATGGACTGTTTCTGCATTTCCTTTAAACTTTCTCTGTGTGGGGTAGATGGGGTTCAAATGTGTATTGTGGGACAGACAAGGGGTATAAATCCCAGTCCACTGTACAATGCAGAACAAACCTTCTCCATGTGGGGTAGATGGGGTTAAGAGGCATATTGTGAGACAGTTACGATGTATTAATCTCAGTGTACTGTACAATGCTTGGCAAACCCTTTCCATGTGGGGGTAGCTGGGCTTCAGAGGTGTATTGTGGAACAGTTGAGAGGTATGAATACCTATGTACTGTACAGTGCAGGACAAACCTTTTCCATGTGGGGTAGATGTGCTTCAGATGTGTATTGTGGGACAGCTGAGAGGTATGAAACCCAGTATACTGTACAATGCAAGACAAACCTCCATGTGGGGTAGATGGGGTTCAGAGGTGTATTGTGGGACAGCTGAGAGGTATGAATACCAATGTACTGTACAATGCAGGACAAACCTTTTCCATGTGGGGTAGATGTGCTTCAGATGTGTATTGTGGGACAGCTGAGAGGTATGAAACCCAGTATACTGTACAATGCTTGGCAAACCTGCATGTGGGGTAGATGGGGTTCAGAGGTGTATTGTGGGACAGCTGAGAGGTATGAACAGTATACTGTACAATGCTTGGCAAACCTGCATGTGGGGTAGATGGTGTTCAGAGGTGCATTGTGGGAAAGCTGAGAGATATGAATCCCAGTATACTGTACAATGCTTGGCAAACCTGCATGTGGGGTAGATGGGGTTCAGAGGTGTATTGTGGGACAGCTGAGAGGTATGAATCCCAGTATACTGTACAATGCTTGGCAAACCTGCATGTGGGGTAGATGGTGTTCAGAGGTGCATTGTGGGAAAGCTGAGAGATATGAATCCCAGTATACTGTACAATGCTTGGCAAACCTGCATGTGGGGTAGATGGGGTTCAGAGGTGTATTGTGGGACAGCTGAGAGGTATGAATCCCAGTATACTGTACAATGCTTGGCAAACCTGCATGTGGGGTAGATGGTGTTCAGAGGTGCATTGTGGGAAAGCTGAGAGATATGAATCCCAGTATACTGTACAATGCTTGGCAAACCTGCATGTGGGGTAGATGGTGTTCAGAGGTGCATTGTGGGACAGCTGAGAGGTATGAATCCCAGTATACTGTACAATGCTTGGCAAACCTCCATGTGGGGTAGATGGGGTTCAGATGTGCATTGTAGGACAACTGAGAGGTATGAATCCCAGTATACTGTACAATGCTTGGCAAACCTCCATGTGGGGTAGATGGGGTTCAGAGGTGTATTGTAGGACAGCTGAGAGGTATGAATCCCAGTATACTGTACAATGCTTGGCAAACCTCCATGTGGGGTAGATGGGGTTCAGAGGTGTATTGTAGGACAGCTGAGAGGTATGAATCCCAGTATACTGTACAATGCTTGGCAAACCTCCATGTGGGGTAGATGTGGTTCAGAGGTGCATTGTGGGAAAGCTGAGGGATATGAATCCCAGTATACTGTACAATGCTTGGAAAACCTCCATGTGGGGTAGATGGGGTTCAGAGGTGCATTGTGGGACAGCTGAGAGGTATGAATCCCAGTATACTGTACAACGCTTGGCAAACCTCCATGTGGGGTAGATGGGGTTCAGAGGTGCATTGTGGGAAAGCTGAGAGATATGAATCCCAGTATACTGTACAACGCTTGGCAAACCTCCATGTGGGGTAGGTGGGGTTCAGAGGTGCATTGTGGGAAAGCTGAGGGATATGAATCCCAGTATACTGTACAATGCTTGGAAAACCTCCATGTGGGGTAGGTGGGGTTCAGAGGTGCATTGTGGGAAAGCTGAGAGATATGAATCCCAGTATACTGTACAACGCTTGGAAAACCTCCATGTGGGGTAGATGGGGTTCAGAGGTGTATTGTGGGACAGCTGAGAGGTATGAATCCCAGTATACTGTACAATGGAGAACAGCACCTTCTCCATGTGCTATAGAGGTGTTTGTTTTTAACTTTCTATTAATGCTCCCCCGGCTCCCTACACACCACATCATTGGGAGTCACCTATACATCTGTCGTGCTCTTACCTGCCCATGGTGTTCCCCCATGGAACCTTGGTTATCACCCCCAGCTGGGGACGCGGCGGGGCCTGTACACCCCTAGTCTTTCTTGTTGTTGTCAGGACACCAGGGAGATAGAAATTGGGGATCTGTGCCAGTGATCCTTCTTCCTGGGGTTCAGGAAGCTGTTTTTCTGCTGTTTGTGGGCATGAGCAAATTGAGACAATTGGTAGAAGAATGAGCCACTCACCCAATGTATATAAATTTCCTTCAGTTATTTTATTTATACAGAATTTCTTGTTCTTTCTTTAATTAGAAAGTGTAGGAACACAGCATAAATATCTCTTAGGCATTTCAGACCATGTCCTTCCTCAGTAAGATTGTGCTATATCTAAAATAAATATTATTTAATAGAAATTCAAAAAACGTTCAAAAAATATGTAAACATACACTTTTATGTTGAGACTATCGTTTCTCACCATAAGCACCACTCAGAGTTAATTGCTTTTCAGCTCATATTGAGTCCTCACAGGTAATTTATCTGTAAAAATACCCCACAAATAATAAGCACTCAGCAACATATTCATAATAAAAGGATTAATTACTCACTCACAAATAGTTCCTGGGTTTTATACTAACAAACCTTCACAAAATGAAACAAGTAATCAATGGGGAGGAATGTAATATAAACAAATCAAAAGCCACTCCAAATGGTACATAAGTAACCAACTGTACGCATTGGAATATATAAAACACATACCCCTATCAAACAGCCAATCCATACTAAGTAAACCAGCACAATAAGTGCGGACAATGTACCTGACAATGCCTTTTGGCTGCTCCACTGTCTTCTAGTATTTTCCTCCTCAATCCCTCAATCCATCCCAGTTAGCCCCTGCCCTGGCTACCTCTCCTCACCATCCTCTGGCAGTTCTCAAACTACCTCCCCCTGCTTATCTGTACCCTTTCTGCCCACTTAAATATATTGTATTTCGACTGATTATGTATTGTATTGTCACAGCCTGTTGTGTTTGTATTGCTTTCAAAGTTGACATGGAACCTTTGTAAAAGAGCCAGGGCTCAAAGGTATTGTAATCCTAGAATTCCAAAAAAAAAACAATAAACAAAAAGTGTCCTGTCCAGATAAACTAGAAATTATCCATTGGAAAAGCCTATTCTATTTCCTATTTGGATAGCACTAAACATCTGTCAAATTTTTTTCAAAGAGGAATAAAATAGACATATTATTTAAACAGTGAACAAATGGTATTTTGTGAGTTTGGTTATAAAAATGAAAAACCTTAGTGGTTTTAAAGATACAAAACAAACGCTGTAATTTGAGGCATGGTAATACTTGGTGTATCGGTTGAAGAGATGTTACCTACAAAAAGCAATACTAGAATGCATTTGGACCAAAATGTTTGAATGAATGATGAGGGATTGATGTTTATTTCCCTAAAGAAATGCCTTTTTATCTTTTTTACAGCATACAGGAACCCATATATGTAACCTAGGTATGCTATACAATATCGTCTTTTTAGAATTAACTGCAGGATAAATATGTTGGTAAATACTGCTCGATGGGACTTCAAGGATATAGAAAAAATTGGTTATTTTGTTAATTTGTGATACGAATCTTTAGTAGGATGGGCTGAATTTGATGTACCAGGATTAGGAGTTAATACATATGATTGTTAATAATAATAGACTGATTGATTGATACCTCATTAAGAAATTGATTACCTGTTTCATTGATGATGGTTTATTAGTATAAAACCCGGGAACTACTTGTGAGTGAGTAATTAATCCTTTGTATTACGAATATGTCACTGTGTGCTTATTTGTGGGGTATTTTTACAGATAAATTACCAGAGAGGACTCAGTATGAGCTAAAAAGCAATTAACTCTGAGTAGCGCTTATGGTGAGAAACTATAGTCTCAACATAAGTGTGTATTTATATATTTTTTGAACTGTTTTTTAGAATTTTGATTAAATAATATTTATTTTAGATACAGCACGATCTTATTGAGGAAGGGCATGGTCCAAAACGTTTAAGAGATATTGATGCTGTATTCCTGCACTTTCTACTTAATAAAAGAAGGAGAACTACTGTATAAATAAAATAACTTAAGGAAAGTTATATACATTGGGTGAGTGGCTCATTCTTCTACCAAATGTCTCAATTTGTTCATTTGCCTTGTTGGTAGAGAGCTACTCCCTTTCATTATTTTTCACTTTTGTTTTTACCGAGGCTGGTTGTATTGGGACTTTTTCTATTTGTGTTTGTGGACATGACCCATGCCATGCCATGACATCTAGGCACACTCGCCAGCATCCGTCACACCCCCTCCTGTAACAGCTGGTGCTTGCTGTTCCTCCAGCCTCTGCCGGAGGTCAGACAAGTGCCAAGCCACATCCCCCTTCCTTCCTGGAGAAGGCGAGCAGTCTACGGCCACTCAAGCCTCCCCTCCCAGCCAGCCCTCCAACTCCCCGGGCACTTTCCCAAACCTGGGTTATCAGCGTTAAGAGCAGTAGCGCTACCGCTACACTGGCAGGCCAGCTTGGAATAGAGGTGTTCTGAGTTGTAAATGAGGGATGTCCCTTCTAATGCAGAACAGCTGGGAGGTTATGCCAGTGTACTATGTGGGACAGCATTTTCTGTATGTGGGACAGAGCACATCTATGTAGTACAACGTGGAGTCTGTCCTCTGTGAAATGATTGGGAAGGACTGCATGAATCCCCGAGTACAATATGGCGAATGGCCATCTCTATGTGACATCGTTATCATAATGAATCATGGTGCATATTGGGTGGGGGTGGGGGGAACACAGTTCCAGGAGTGAAATCACCCTTGCATAATGTACCTTTATTATGCACTGCATACACCCACAACATAATAACTGGGTAATGCCTGAAAAAGGTGGCTTGGTGGTAGTGCACCTATCTGATTATCAAACCAAATAAATGAAAAGTCCGATTCCAATACAGGAACAAAAATGGGAAAATGCTTCTGTGTCAAATGTACCCCATAATGTCATATAGCTGACTAAATAAAGTACAAATGCAGCACAGAATAATGAAACGTGTCCCCTTACTCCTGTCAGGTACATATATTTGATCTCACATCAAAGGTGAGGTGTTCTTTCTGTAAAAATGTTTCTAGTTCCAATACTGGCTAAAACAAGGGATGTCCTCCCTAATGTATGACAGCTGAGAGCTATGAGTCCCAGTGCACAATGTGTGGCAGTGTCATCTCCATGTGGGACGGGGGGACACAGGATAAATGAGAGACTTTCTTCCTCATGTAGACAGATGAGAGGTATGAATCCCAATGTGCAATGTGAGACAGTACTCTCTGTATGTGCAGTAGAGGAGTTCTAAGTGGTTAAATGAGTTACGTTCCACCTAACATGGGACATTTGACAGGGAAAGCATGCAGAGTGTTGGATATGGACTGGAACGGTTAAACAAGGAGGAGATAACAAACCAGGATTATTGTCCTTCCAGGCACTGAGGTCAACCTTCGGAATCTCACTGCAGTTGACAAAGCCCTGTAGGTTTGGCTTGAATGCAAACGCATCCGGAGGTACTGTCTGAATGCGGGTATTATCACAGATGATCCGAGACAGGCTCACATTCTGCAGTGTGTTGCGCTGTTCCGGAGTAAACACATCCTTATTTTCCCACCAAAACCTGGTTACCAAATAGAAAAACTTGATTATGATGTGAAAAATACAAAAAATAAAATCAGAAAACAAAACACTATGATTTACCTACACTCTACTCTCCTGAGCCCATTATTCAAGCAACAATGTTATTCCATTCTGATGGTCACTGCAACTATTTTATTTTACTCTTAGTTAGCAATTTATTTACCCATTTTAATAATGACACCATTTTTAGCCAATCAGGATTGTTTATTTCTAAATATTCCAGGTACTTTTATAACCATAAGGGAGAGACACAGTAAATGTGTACAGCCGTGAATTAGTTCAGTGGCCTACGCAGCCAGTACAGTGTTATGCTTGTGCAACTTTTTTAGTTTGGTTTTGGTCATTCGCACTCTATTCCAGAGGAATTACCACCCTGTAGGGGTACCAAAGGCAAGGAACCCTCAAAGAAGGTGCCATGGGACGATTCCCATGGCTAAAGGTATCTTAGGAGGATCCTAAGGAGATAAGTGCTGCCACTGGAGGAGGAGGGGAGGATGGTGGGGCAAAGAAAAAAGTGCTTCAGAAGGAAGCTGAGAAGAACTGTTTGTATAGCACAGGAAGTGGGAGTGGCTGGCTGCTTGTCCATTGAACTCCAGGCTAAACCTTCTAATTGAATGGCCTACGCAGCCAGTATAGTGTTGTGCTTGTGCAACTGTGTTAGTCTGGTTTTGGCTGTTCGAACTCTCTATTACAGAGGAATTACCACCCTGCAAGGGTACCAAAGACAAGGAACCCTTGAAGAGGGTTCCACCCCCTAGAGGTGCCACGGGACAATTCCCATGGCTAAAGGTACCTTAGGAAGGATCCCCAAAAGAAATGTAGCACAATGCATACCCCAAAAAGAATGAGGCAGCATGAAGCACAGAAGCAAGCAGTAGCTGTGATGTAGGAGGAGATAAGCATCATACAGTTTGATAATGTAATGAGAGGCTCAGGTTGACAATGTAATGAAATGCCCAGGTTTGCATGGCATGATTCAGATGGGTTGCGTTGAGTATGAGGAGATCTCTGAGGGGAGAGGGAATGACAGGGACATCATTCACCTCCATCCAACAGCAGAACCTACCTAAAGAAACTAGGGGACACTACTATGCTAACTAACAGTTGTGACCTGAGGCAACGGAGGAGAGGGAAAAAAACCCTATGAGGAGGAAATCTCTGGGGATCCAAGGCATAGGTTGCCTTCCCTCCAGGCTTGGGATATTTTATTTAGTGATGGCTCTGCAGCTGCAATTTGGAAAACCCAATTAAAGGGAGGTAGAAAATATTCCAATTTTGAGGAAGGCTCTCACTCAATCCCGCTAGTGGGAATGCCGTGAAAAGTTGTGAGAGTATTCTGGAACATGATTGGTAACCAAGGCAGGAGGAGGAGGAGAGCCAAAACTGCTGAGGCACTCACCTGGCCTACTCGCCCTAAACACAAACCATGTGAACCAGAGGCAGTCATGGGGAGAATAGCTTTGAAGGGTCTTTCCGAACCTGCTCAGGCAGCTAAAGGGGCCCCCGTGAGAGCCCCACCCCATCAAGCTGGGTCTTAACTTTTACAACTTGAGGTGCCATCAGTACAGTTGATGACTGAAGGTCCACCTGGAGTGAGGACATTCCCAGCTGCAGCCAACATCCCAGACGCTGAAGCCGAGGGCATGATGCAATTCAGCTGACAGATGAGAAGGACCCTACTCCAAGCTTCACATGCTCAAGTTGTGGACTCATGGTGCACAGCGGAACCATTGGCAGCAGGAAACTCTGCACCAGAATGGTATGGCTGGCATGCCCCAAAAACTGATAGAACTGAAAAGCTGGTGAGCAGCTGAATGAGTACTGGTGTGCTGAGACCTTAATGAGCATTGAGTGCTGAGACCTTGCAAAGGTTGAATGCAGAATTGAGTGCAGCAGACATCCCAGAGGCTGAAGCTGAGGGGATGGCGGTAGACATGAAGCAATAATTGCGTAAGCAAGAGTCGGCCTGCATGTAGGCCAGCAAACAGTGTAGCAATAGGCGGACCTGCATGTAGGTCTGCATAACATAGTAGCAATGAAACATCACTGTAAATAGTTGAACAAGCCAGCCAATCATCCAAAAAGCCAATAAGGTGGCACAAACTCTGAGACTTTATCGGTGGCAGAGACAAGATTTTAAACAGAAAATAAAAGGAGGCACAATGCTCTGAAAGCAGTTGTCACCAGGCAGTGCAGTGAAGCTGCTGCAATGAGGTAAGTAGAATGAGTTGAGACAGCATGACTGAGCTGTATAACTAGGGTTCAGAGTAAGCCTGAGTCAGGTGAAAACAATTGAGTATGCAACGTGAAAGCAGCTATGGTTGAGCTGAAACATACAGATAATGGCTGCAGTTGCATTGTAAGTAATTTGAGAGTTGTGAGTAACTGAAAGCAAATAGTGTGAGCTCTGGAGCAGCAGTATGCTAGGAGTTTAGAAACAAATCCCCAAAAGACAAAAACAAAACACAGAAACATGGAAAACGGAGAACAAGGCCCAAAACAAAAAAACACACAAACAGAAAACAAGGGAGAAAGACAGAAAGAAGCATGCTGCCAGAGGCAAATACAAACCAGAAACAGAAGAACAAACGCAGAGTCCAGCAAAGACAAACAGAAGCAGCAGGCGGGAAGGGGGTAGGCCCTAGGGTAGGCCCCAGCTAGCTGCAGAGGACAAACAGACAGAGCATCCAGCCAGCAAAAAAGAAAAAGTGCTTCAGAAGGACGCTGAGAGGAACTGCTTATATAGTTCAGGAAGTGGGAGTGGCTGGCTGCTTGTCCATTGAACTTCAGGCTAAGCCTTCCAATTATAGGGGTCTTGCCATTTGTGTTGCGATAAATGTGTTATTCTACTGCAATCCATTGTGTATTTGATATATACGACACGATTTGTAACATTTCTACTGGTATTTTTACATTGTTTTAGGTTAAAACAGCCTTCATTTCCACTGTCATTTCTCGATGTGGCCCATGGTTCTCTGTGCTCTATTTCCAGATTCTACATTGAAATAACATGTTCGAAGTGAAATAAATTGTGTTCTAAGTGAAATAAATGGTGTTCTAAGTGAAAATAAATATTTAACCCCAAATAACATGATTTATTTATCCAATTTATTCAGCACTGGTGTGGTATGCATAAGTATATCTAAGAGCACCCAAAATGCTTATTATACAATGGCAAGAAAGAATCCTGCATTCTGATTGTTCAGTGTGTGCCTGAGACAGTGCTGATATTGCAGTATAGCATCACTGTCATTGATTAACATTAGCTTTGCTTGCTGCCCTCATAGTGCACCTTTAGCTTTTTTTCCTCTTCTCTTAAGAAACTCACTAAAAATCTACTAAAAACATTTTTTTTTTTGCATCATTTATTTATTATTTCTGATTTTTTTCCCACGAAAAGGGAGGGAAAAAGGAAAACAAAAGGAGACATACATCCAATATATATACATGCAGACATACACAACATAAATATAGGTATGTAACCTGTTAACATAGTAACAGTCAGATCCATTTCATCATTTTACAACAAATTCTTTCCACTCAGCAATCCATAGAAGACAATTCTGCTAGATTATTAACCCAGGTGACATGGAGTCGAAGCCCACCATAATACATTTCCCAGTTGACCCCTCTCCAGGTACCATCGCTTCAGAACCAGCCCTCATTAAGTGTAATACTTTCCGCAACATTCAGAGATGAGAGATATGGTTGCCAAACTCTATAGAACAATTCCTCTTTCCCCTTAGTGGCATACGTCATACGTTCCAGAGTTATGGCCTGTATTACCAGGGTTTTCCATTGTGCAATAGTAGGCTTTGCCGCCGTGACCCAGGTATTCAAAATACAATGCCTAGCCATATATATATTAACAACCTAAGCCGTTTATGTACGGGGGACCACTCGCCTCCCTCCGTTTCTTCCACCCCAAATAGTAAAAAAAGAGGAGACATGGGAAGCCATCGGCCTCCAATCCTTCGCAATTCCGCTATTATCTCTCTCCAAAATATCTGCAAAATTGGACAGGCCCAGAAATAGTGATAATATGAAGCCGGGTCCTTATTACACCTGGGACAGGTGGGAGAAACAGCCGAATTGTACTTGTGAACCACCATGGGCGAACGGTACAGCCTATGACAAAACTTATAATAAGATTCTTTATACTTATTACACATCAAGACCTCCTGATGCAGCTGAAGCAGTGTTGTCCAATTATCTATAGAAATTAGTGATCCCATATCTCTCTCCCACAGCATTCTAATATTTCGCTTTATCCAGAAACCATGTAGTGCTTCTTTAGCCACTCTCTGAATGGTACCCTTAGGTTTTCTTTGCCCGGTCATTATTAAATATTCAATCATTTCCCACTGAGGTATAGATCCCCCAAGCCT
The DNA here is from genome assembly GCA_016271365.2 of Neoceratodus forsteri. Classification (NCBI taxonomy): domain Eukaryota; kingdom Metazoa; phylum Chordata; order Ceratodontiformes; family Ceratodontidae; genus Neoceratodus; species Neoceratodus forsteri. The sequence continues at coordinate 330,260,989 of JADMNL010000026.1, read as the reverse complement.
ACCAATAGATTTAATATATGTCCTCACTTGGAGGTAGCGAAATAAATGCTGGTGCCCCAGCCCCGTCCTATCCTGTATGTTCTGGAATGAGTCCAGTACTCCATGTGTAAATAGTTGTTTAAGGCAATTAATTCCCTTTAATTCCCATTCTTTATACCCTCCATCCCCCCAGCCTGGGAGAAAAAAGGGGTTCCCCCTTAGCAGGAGGAGTAACGTATTCTCTTGCCTGGGGCCTCTCAGTTTAGTCATCTCCTTCCAGCTGTTCAACATAGCTATAACCAAGGGGTTCGGGTTGGGGAGTCTCTGATATGCCTTCAATCCCCCCAGGGACAAGTATGCTGACACTCTCCCCTCACATTCCCTCTCCTCTAAATCTAACCAGCCCGCTTCCCTAGGTCTATCTATCCAGTCCTGTATATATCGACACTGCATTGCCCTCTGGTAATTACTTAATTCCGGGAATAGTAAACCTCCTTTATCTATAGGGGCCTTCAGCCACGCTAAAGCTGTCCTTGGATGTTTCCCTCTCCAAATAAAATCTGAGAAGGCTTTATCCAACTTTCTCAAGTCCGTACTCTTCAACCCAACATGAAGCATTTGCAAGCTGTAAAGTATTCTGGGCAGCGGGTTCATCTTAATAAGGTTTATCCTACCTAGCCATGTTATGGGGAGATTTTTCCATCTAGCCAGGTCCACTACAACATTTTGCACGAGTGGGGTATAATTCAAATGATATAAGTCTTCTAAATCCCTTCCGACTTTGATACCTAAATAAGTGAAGGCCGACTATCCGTAAGCCCCATTTTGATTTCTGCGCTGTCTGTCCCTCCTCTTGCACTCCAACCTTCAGTTCCTCCGATTTATCTAAATTTAGTTTATATCCAGAAAATTGTGAGAACCGATCAATCAGGTTCAGGAGGGCAGGCATGGACTTATTGGGCTTAGTCACATATATCAACATATCATCCGCATAGAGCGAGAGCTTGACCTCTCTACCTCTCTACCTCTCTTCCCCATAACTCCCGAAATATTTGGATGCCCCCGAATAGCTATGGCCAGGGGTTCAAATACAAGAGTGAACAGAAGAGGGGAAAGGGGACATTCCTGCCTTGTACCTCTTTCCAAATCAAAGCTATCCGAGAGGGTCCCATTAGTTAATACTCTTGCCCGAGGGCTTTTGTACATCTGCCGCACCATACCTGTGAACCATTCACCCAGACCAAACCGGGTCAAAACCTCAATTAGGTATTCCCACTCCACTCTGTCAAATGCTTTCTCTGCATCCATCGACAATACATGCACCCCTACTTTATTAGCCTTTGCTCCCCAAATAACATTAAGGAGAGTCCTCATATTGTGATATGAGTACCTACCCCGAATAAACCCGGTCTGGTTTGGATGAACGATCCCAGGCAACAGGCCCTCCAGTCGGGTGGCCATAATTTTGGCTAGGATCTTGGAGTCACAGTTCAAGAGGGAGATCAGTCTAAAGGAGGCACATTCCAAAGGATCCTTCCCCGGTTTATGAATCAGGCAAATCGTGGCTTCTCCCCATGAATGGGGTAAACCTCCTTTTTTCTTTCACCTCCCTAAAAACTGCCTCTAGGTGACCTACTAAAAACATTTTTAAACATTTTTTTTTATTTTGTATAACATCGAGCCATTGTATAATAGCAATAAGGCACTCCAGGGTGTGTGTTAATGTGTAATAACCTCACTCCTGGGGTGGTGGAAGCACTCAGCTTCACCTCGTGCTTCAACGCACCCCAGGAGTGACGTTATTACACAATAACACACACCCTGTCATGCCTTATTGCTTAAGTAATAAGCAGTCCTGATTGGCTAAGAATGATATCATGATTTACCACAGTAATAAGAGGGTGTGTTCAAGTTCTTTGGGTAAGAGAACTGCAAGTTTCTTCTTATGTCCTTTGTGTGCCAGCACTCCTCTAAAAAAACGTAAGAATGCACTTGTGTTTTTTTTTTTTTATATTTAAACATCGGTGACCGGGAAAGGTGCACTAAGTGAAGGCTCGTTTCTAGGTGTGACCAGGGAAGAGAACAGAGAGGAACAGGGAAGGATGGTAATACAGCAGCTGACATGGGAGCAACATACATTTATTTATTTATTTAAGATTTCGGAGAATGCCTTTGAGCCAGGGGCTCTTTTACAAAGGTTCCATGTCATGAAACAAGGACAAGTAGAAAACAAAACAACGTAAATGAATTACAAAACATACCTCAAAGTATACAACAGTGAGCTGCCAATGTGGTTGTCTAGTATTGTGATGTGAATGCATTAAGCAACAGGACAGTGTACCCAATATTGTACAATGTATGCCTAGGGAAACTGCATGAAGGGATAGGGCAGAAGCAGGAGATTACAGGTGCAGAAAGAATCACTGTTTACTAAAGTGAAGGAGGGAGGTGAAAAGTATCTCAGAGAGCACTGTCGAGAAGGGGAAAGGGGAGAATAAGAGGGTAGGTGGGGAAAGGGAGTAGAGAAGCTGGGTGTAAATGTGGGGTAGACAGAGAATAGTGAGAGGAAGAAGGGCTAGGGGTAATATGGGAGGTTGGGGGAAGGGGCAAGAAAGGGGTGGTAGTGAAAGGAAATATGCATTGTAGGGGAACAGGGAGTTAGAGGTGGGAGACGGGAAGGCAATAAGTGTAGAACTCGAAAGGAAGAGGGATGGATGAAAAAGGGAGGCTATGTTAACTAACAGCAAGCAACAATGATGGGGTGGGAAATAGTATGAATGGGGGGGTAGAGAAGGTGTTGAGGAGGTATATAAGGGTGGGGTGGGGAGCATGAAAGGGAGCAGACCTAGAACAGATTATGTGACGCAATCACAGCAGGCAATGGACACAAGGTGTTGGCTCAGTTTACACTTAGAAGTGCCCAGCATGACAATGTTGGTGATTTCTGGTGAAAAGGAGTTGAACCAGTTTAAGACTCTAACTTTGTGGGGGCACTGATCTTGTGTAGTCAGGCAGTGGAGTATGGAAAATGTTAGACTTTCTGAACTTCTAGTTAGGTGGGGACCACAGTGAGGGGTCAGTATAGACTGAACCCTAGGTTTCACGAGACCTATTGAGGTCTTCTTTGCTAGGATGCAGGTCTAGTACTGTAGTCTGTCCATTAGCTGGAGCCAGTTTGCCTGCTTGTAAATATCACGTGTGGGAAAGGTGGGCGGCTGAAGTAAGGAGCCGGCAAGCCTTGTTAAGGGCCAAGGTTATGCGTCGGAGTGCGGTGTCAGTGGCTGATCTGTAGATCACAAGCCAATAGTCAATTATGGAGATTACTGAGTTTTGAGTAGCAAGATTTAGGGTTTCATCTGTAAGGTAGTGCTTATGCCTGTATGCCTCTATAACAGCACTATGCTGGTATTCGCAGCTTTAGTGATGTTATCAATATGTTTGACATACGAAAGCGTGCAGTCAAGGATCACATCCAGGTATTTAAACAGGTCCACCTGCTCCAGGGCAATGCCGGTGCTGTTGTTTATTATTGGTTCTCTGTCTTTATGCTTGTTGTGGGTTCCATGGAATAACATTGTTTTCGTTTTTTTGTAATTAAGGATGCCTTTATGTGACTTAAACCTGGCTTCAACTTCCGACAAACTTTTCTGCAGCAGATTCTGTAGAAGCGAGGGATCTGAGTGGCATGTGTAGATTACTGCATCGTCTGCATGCAGTAGAATTCTATCATGGCAGGAGGCAGGGAGTTTGTTCAAAAAGATGCTATATAGCAAGGGACCCAAGAGAGACCCTTGAGGAACTACAGAACATATTGGATGGTAGAGAGGGATTCATCAATTCTAACCTGTTGGGTGCGGTCACTGAGGTAGCTTTAAAACCAGTGGATATTGTCAATTGAAAGGCCTAGGAGGGATAATTGTTTGATCAGCAAGGAGTGATTGACAGTGCCAAATGCCTTTGTCAGGTCAATGAAAGAGGTGCCGACCAATTGTCATTGATTAAGGGCATGGTGGATGTAGGTGGTGAATCTGAGGAAAGTGGTGGTGGTGCTGTGCCCTTTTTGAAAGCCATGCTGCTGAGGACATTGCAGGTTATATTTATCCAGATACTTGATAAGCTGATCAGCAACTATCCACTCTAAGGCTTTGGGGGGGGCTGGAGATAGGCTTGTAGTTGCTAGGTAGGGTCTTTTCACCACTTTTTATGAATTGGAGTCACCACTGCAGATTTCTATTTTAGGGGGAATTGGGAAAGCATGAGGGAGCGGTTAAGGATTTTGATAAGTGGGGACAGGGCTTTGTCAATGATGAGGGTAAGAAGTTTTAGATCTAGGAAGTCACCACTATATCTGGGCCTCCTGAGCACTTTAAGTAAGTGCTTTTTAGCTAGACCTTCGGAGATTGCTTTGAAATAGTACGGTGGGTGCCCCTGTGTCATTCTTGTTTTATCAGAGGTGGAGTCGAAGAAAGCTGAGGTCCATGAAAGTAGCGTTTAATGCGTTAGTTATGGTTACATGATCCAAGGTGATGGTGCATCTATGTTGAGCATTGAGGTGTTACTTTAGGGTCTTTTCCAGTTACTTCAGTTAGCATGCTCAAGAACTTTCTCCCATTTTTCCATGTGCTGGCTAGGGCGCTCCTGCAGTAGTTGGCTTTCTCGAGGTGAATTTCTCTAGTGCAGGCATTCCTTACTGTTTTGTAAGCCAGAATGTTGGCCTGAGTGCCTGATGCCTTAACTTGGTACCAGAGAGATACACAGATACACAGAAATGCAATGACAGAGAAAAGCCCCCACGGCCAATCTAGTCTGCCCAATACCCTACCCCCCTTCTGTTATGCTTCCACCCTCTTTTCCCAACCCCTTGAATCTATCCCAAGCTCTCTTGAACCCTTCCACCGTTTCAGCTGCCACTACCTCCTCCGGCAGTTTGTTCCAGGCCTCCACCATCCTTTCCTTGAAAAACTTCCTGATATTACCTCTGTATTGCCCACCTTCCAATTTGAGGCTATGTCCACTCATGTTCTCTCCCTTCCTTCCTCAATTTGAAGAAGCTATCACACTCCACATTGTTTATTCCCTTCAGATATTAAAAAATCTCAATCATGTCCCCCCTCTCCCTCCTAGTCTCCAGAGGGTACAAATTCAGCTCTCTCAATCTTCTCTCATAGGTTACATCCAGCATCCCTCATACCATTTTGGTTACCCTTCTCTGTACCCTCTCCATCGACTCAACATCTCTGTGTAGGTGAGGCCTCCAGAACTGCACCCCATACTCCAGATGCGGCTTGACCATAGTTCTGTATAATGACATTAGCACCTCCCTCTTCCTGCTATTAAAACCCCTCACAATGCAGGCCAACATTCCATTTGCCTTTCTCACCACCCTACTACACTGGCTGCCCACCTTGAGGTCACGTGATACCATAATCCTCAGGTTCCTTTCTGCTTCCTTCTCCTTAATCCCCACTTCCCCAAGGGAGTAAGGTTCCCTCCTATTCCTCCTCCCCTGGTGCATCACCGAGCACTTTTGCACATTAATCTTCAATTTCCAGGTGTCAGACCACCTCTCCAGCCTCTCCAGGTCCCGCCTCATGGCTTACACCCCACTAGGGGAATCCACCCTATTGCAGACCTTTGTATTGTCTGTGAACAGGCAGACCCATCCCTCCAGACCCTCTGCTAGGTCACTAACATAGATGTTAAAGAGTATTGGTCCTAGCACTGATTCCTGTGGCACCCCACTGGTCACCGCCCATTCCATGGAATGTATCCCATTCACCACCATCTTCTGACTCCTTCCTGTCAACCAGTTATCCACCCACCTGGTGATCCTGTGGTTCACCCCTAGGCTATCCAGCTTATGCACAATTCCACCATGTGGAACGGTGTTGAAAGCTTTACTGAAATCCAGATAGGCCACATCCACCACTCCTCCCTGGTCCACTATCTGTGTCACCCCATCAAAAAACTCTATCAGGTTAGTCTGACAGGACCTTCCCTTGGTGATGCCATCTGCCTATCATCCTGCATGCTATTTATCTCCAAATATTCTATCAACCTGATCTTAAGTAGTGTTTCCATTACCTTCCTCACCACCGAGGTAAGACTAACGAGATGGTAGTTTTTGACTTCGTCCTTCCTCCCCCACCCTTATGTAGTGCGACAACCTCTGCCCTCTTCCAGTCCATTGGCATCACCCCTGTGACAAAGGACAAGTTAAACAGCCTTGCCAGATGCGGCACCGGTTCCTCCTTCACCTCTTTGAGAACCCTTGGGTGTATTCCATCAGACCCCATTGCCTTGTCCACCCTAAGTCTACCCAGCTCTTCCCTTACACCTTCAGCTGTGAATTCTGCCACACCCACCTGCCTGTGGCTGTCACCCTTCCCCACCTTGCCTGGTCTCCTACCCTCTCTTTCTTCCGTGAAGATCGAGGTGAAATAGTAATTTAATGCCTCCACTTTTTCAAAATCCCCTTCCAGTATTGTTCCTCTTTCGCCTTTATCCTTCCAATCCCATGCTGTGTCCTGCTCCTTTCTCCAACGTACCTAAAGAAGGTTTTGTCACCCCTCCTTGCCTGCTTTGCTATCCTCTCCTCAGTGGCCTCCTTAGCCCTCCTTATCTTTTGCCCTGCCTCTTTTCCTTTCTTTTTTCCCTGTAGGTTTCTCTGTCCTCATCCTTTTGTGTCCTCCTGTACCTCTTGAATGCTTTAGTCTTCTCCTTGACCCACAATGCCACCTCTCTAGTGAACCATAGAGGTATTTTCTGTCTTCTATTCTTTCTTACCCTTCTTATACATAAGTCCATGGCTTTATATACCCCACTCTTGATGGCTGCCCATAATTCGTCCACCCCCTGTACATCTCATATCCTCAACATTTCTTCTCTATCTTCCTCATTCCATGAAAGTCAGCCTTCCTAAAGTCCATTACCTTGGTTCTTGTCCTAACCCTCTCCCTGCCCGCTCTCACTCTGAACCTGACAGCCCTGTGATCACTGGTACCAAGCTGTTCCCCACCTCAATCTCCTCCACACTGTCCCCCATTTGTGAGGACCACATCCAACAGGTTTGCACCCCTAGTGGGCTCACTGACTCTTTGCTGCAGGAATATGTCCTGCAGAGCCTCTAAGATGCACTGCTCCTTGTGGAGACTGCTGTCTGGGCCTCACAATTGATGTGTGAAAGGTTTAAGTACCCAACCAGCACAATTTCCCCATTCCATACCATCCTCGTTACTGATTCTACAAAGTGTCTATCCCCTTCCTTCCCCTGCATAGAAGGCCTATAGACTTCCCCAATGGGCAGGTTTACCCCCTGTCCCCTGTCTAGGGTGACCCACATTATCTTTGTTTCCCCCTCCACATCCCACCCCTCCATGGCCCCAATCCCTTTCCTGACATATAATGCCACCCCTCCTCCCCTCTCAAGCCTTCCTAAACAAACGATACCCTGGGATCACTGTCTCCCAGGTGTGGTGCTCGTTCCACCAAGTCTCACTCACTGCTACAATGTCTAGGTTCTCCTCCATCATGGTGGCCTCCAGTTCACCCATTTTGTTTCCCAGGCTCCTGGCATTTGCAACCAAAGCCTTCCAACATGTAGCCCCATCCCTTCCTTCCCTGCTAACTCTTCCCTTGATGCATGTTGTGACATGGGGGGAGGCTGATAGCCTCTCTGCTCTGCCTCCCGTAAGGATGACCCTGTCCTTTGCCCTCCCCTTATTTAGTTTAAATTGAACTCCCTTGTCATGAAGTCCCCCAGTTTACTCTTTAGTGCAGCTGCCCCTGAAGAGTTCAGGTGCAGCCTGTCTTGGGCATACATCCCCTCCTACTCCTCCCATGTAGAGCCCCAGTCACCTACCCAACCAAACCCCATCTGACTGCACCAACCTTGTAGCCAATTGTTGAAAGCCCTTATCTTTTCCTTTCTGGGTGTGCTCACTCTTGGTACTGGCAACACCTCAGAGAAGGAAATGGAAGGAAAAATAGTGTTACTCCTACAGAACCTAGTGAGTTCCTCAAACCTTGCCTGTACTTCCATCAGACTTTTCCCCTCCAAATCATTTGTGCCCAGGTGAAACACCAGATGAGTTCTTTTATCCTGCTGCATACCCCAGGATGGAATATGATGCCTCACCTCCAGCAACATCATCCCTGGCATGTACTGTACCCATACTGCATTGTTTTTGGCTTTCTTCCTTCCTTCCCCTTAATTATTGAGTCCCCTAAGAGTGCCACCCTACTGCCCCCTGATTCCTGGGTGTCCTTTTGGCCTCTAGTCTTGTTGTGTGGGGTTTGGCTCTCTTTGACCTCCTCCTCTTGTTCCATCCTGACTTGGTTTCTTCCCCCGCTCGTCATTTGTTCCCCATCACCAAACCGCTCCTGATGTTTATCCTCCCCCAGCATCTTTCCTTTTTCACCCTCTCCCTTTAGCTTTTCCTTTGATCCCCCCCTTCTGTATCTCTTCATCCCTTGTACTTCCTCCTGGTTTCCTTCATCCCTGCAAACCCCTCCTGCATCCGTGCTTGAACATGAGTCAACTTCACCTGGCCCCCCCCTCTATTTGCTCCTGGCCTTCCCCTGTCTGCATCACTGTGTGAGATTGTGCCAGCTGTGCTTGATCCCCCTCCAACTGTACCTGTCCCTCCCATCTTTGCAGAAGGTATTGAGCACCATGCCCCACTTAGGGAAGTCTTCCTCCTCACCATCTGCCCTGTCCGCATATTACCCTTCTCCTGCACCCTGCCTGACACATGTCCCAGCCTCCTACTGCAACTCCTGCCCTGTAGGGTTTCCTCCCATTCATTTTCAGCCTCCCCTGAGCTCAACTCCAGCTCTTCCAGTGCTTCCTGCCCCTTTTCTTATGCTACAGTTTCCCTAGTGCTGCCCTCTGGTGTGTCCCTAATGTGCCAGTCCCCTCCTCCTCCTCCCCTTCCCCTGCATGTGATGTGCCAGCCTCTCCCCCCACACACCTGAGATCTTTCCCTTTGCTTCCTCCAGCTGCCCAACCCCCCCTCTCTTGTGGCCCCCACGGACCCTTCCTCCCCGATGTCCTTGACTAGAATCCCTAGTGGGGAAAACTATTTGTTACTTCTGCCCACTGGCCCATCTCACCTATGCCCGTGTTGTCCTTCATTCTGGGCATTCGTCTGCCCTTTCCTGAGCCTACTGTCTTCCACTCCTCCTGATCCCCGGCTGACTCCTTTTCTCTAGCTACAGGCATCATTTTTGTGCCTCTAACCTTCCTGCTGTCCATTCGCACTGATCCATTTCCTCCTGCCCTGGGCATCCACATATTTGGGGTACCACAGGGATCAGTGCTGGGACCGGTCCTATTCAACATCTTCATCAGTGACATGGCGCAGGACCCAGAAGGCAGAATTTCACTGTTCGCTGATGACACAAAGCTCTGTAACAGAGTAGACACACCAGAGGGTGTAGACAGAATGAGAAGCGACCTGCAGAAACTTAAAGGATGGTCAGGGGTTTGGCAGTTGAAATTCAATGCAAAGAAGTGCAAGATAATGCATATGGGGCACAAAACCCTGGCACAATATATCAGTTGGGGGTGAGGATATAGTATGCACCAGAGGAAAGGGATCTTGGGGTTATCATCTCTGATGACCTCAAGGTAGGGAAACAGTGTGACAAGGCAGCAGGTAAAGCAAATAGGATGCTGGGATGTATAGGCAGGGGCATTACCAGCAGGAAGGAGGTCATAATTCCACTATACAAGACACTAGTGAGGCCCCACCTGGAGTACAGTGTACAGTTCTTGAGACCATACCCATGTAAGGACATAGACAGGGTAGAGAAGGTTCAGAGGAGGGCAACAAAGATGGTGCATGGATTGCATCACAAGTCCTATGAAGACAGATTGAAGGAACTGAACATGTACTCCCTGGAGGAGAGGAGGAGAGAGGATATAATAGAGACATACAAGTATCTTACAGGAGGAACAGGGTGCAGGAAAACACTATTTTAAGCGAAAAGATGTTCCAGGACTAGAGGGCATGGGATGAAGTTGGAGGAGGACGATTCCAGAGAAACATGAGAAAGAATTTCTTCACAGAACGGGTGGTGGACAAGGAACACCCTGCCAGAGGAAGTGGTGGGGGCTGAAACAATCACGGGATTTAAGAATGCATGGGATGGACATAAAGGAATTCTGGAGGTCAGGGGTAAGGTGCAACAGACTTCTAGGAAAACAAACTGAACTTACAAGCTCAAATGGGCAGACTGGGTGGGCCATAGGCCCTTATCTGCCGACACTGTCTATGCATCTATGTATCTATGTATCCCTGTCCCAACTCTGGACTTGCTGCTGTCTGTTATCACTTCTGGTCTATCCCCTCTGGATCCACTTCCATCCTCTCCCTCCCAAGGATGGTCTCAGGATTTCATTTGCTCAATGAGGTTAAGAGTAATCCATGGGTTATTGGCACCCTTGGTCTTACGTTTTATGTAGGGAGCATGGACATCACAGGCTGAGTTGAAGCTGGAAATAAAATATTCAAGTGTTGTGTCCATGTCAGGGGCTGTGTCAAGTGGTCACCAGTTATGTTCCCACAGAAGTATTTTGAGGGGCCTTAGGTGAACAGGAGTCAACTTTCTGCCATTAATAGGTTTTGGAGTGGGTTTGGTGAATTTGTTAGACCAGGTGCATAAGATTGGAGAATGGTCACTTAAGGAGTCTGGGAGAATTTCCATTTTAGTGATATGATCTGGGTGATTGCTAAGCACCCAGTTGAAGTAGTGTATTGGTCACTGTTCTGTATTTCATCCTGGTGGGTGATTGAACCATTTGCAAGAAGTTAGTGGCAGTCAATGCATTCTTATAGTTGTTCACACTGGGGGCCAGCCAGTTGACATTGAAGTCCCCTAGCATGATAACTTCCATGTTCTGATCTAGGAAGTTGATACACTCAAGGAGGGGAGTGTAAGCCCTGATTAGTCAGCTTGGGTGCTATATAGACTGAGGTCACAGTCAGGACCTTATTATGTGCTCCAAGCAGTACCTTGGTGGCAAGAACCTGAATGTCATTCCCAGAGTTGGGCAAGGTCAGGACATGTCCCATGAGAGACTCGTTTAAGTAGAGAGCGCAGCCACTGCCTTTCTTGGCTAGCCGATCTTGCCTGAAGACTGCGCATGCATTCCACCTTTCAGACAAGTCATGAGACCCAAGGCCATAAAATATGTCAGACGGGTACTTGGCAAAATCAGGATAGGGAGTGACCTAGTTGACATGAAGCTAGTAGCCTTAACCCTAAATGAGTTAGCAGATCCACTCACTAAGGTTTTTAATGCATCCCTAAGATTGGGCGTTTTCCCCGACACTTGGAAGTCAGCTCTTGTCACCCCTGTTTTCAAAGCCAGTGACAGAACTAAAACTGCAAACTACAGGCTAACCTCTATCCTTCCCCTCTTGTCAAAAGCACTCGAAAGGGTAGTCTCTGATCAGCTCACTGAGTACCTACCAAAGTACAGTCTACTCTGCTCACAACAGAATGGCTTCCAAAAAAAACACTCTACACTTACTGTTCTAGTCAAATATATCTTCCAGCTCTATGATGCCACAGTGGGGTCTTTATTTATAGATCTCACTGAGGCATTCAATTCCGTTAACTATCACCTCCTCCTTAACAGCCTGTTATCTACTGGCCTGTCCCCTGACACGGTGGCTTGGTTGGCAGCTACCTGTCTCAGAGAACCCAACGTGTCAGAATAGGCAACACACTCTCAGATTCTAGGGAAGTAAGCCTAGGAGTCTCGTAAGGCTTCAGCCTTGGTCCACTCCTATTTAGCCTCTTCATTAACATCCTACCCTCTTTCTGTCTGGCACACATTGTACTGTACGTTGATGATGCCGTAATAGATCTGCCTCTGGCAAAGACCACTATCTCCTCCAAGCTAAGGGACAACTTCCATTCCATGTGCTTGAATCAAGGTTCAGCCACAATAAAACTCCCGCTCAACCATATAAAGACAAGGAGCACGCTGTTCAGAGTTTCCCAGAACAAAATGAAGTTCCCCCACTACAAATACAAAGCCTTGAGGGAGACACTCTCGAACAGGTGTTCACTTTTAAATACCTAGATGTCTACCTGGATGACACTCTCAGTTTCTCCCATCATATTGACCATGTTATCAAGTCTGCCAACATGAAACTGGAAGTTCTTTACCGTTAGACAATCCATGATACCTGCTGCCCTGAAACTTGCCACAGACAGCTCGGTCCTGGCCTCAGTAGATTATGGCCTACTGAAATATGGGGCAGGCTCTGAGTCAGCTCTCAAAAGTGTAAAAATTCTCCTAAACAAGGCCTGCTGACTGACCCATGGAGCCAATCTTCTAACCCACACCTGTTCCCTCTACGCTGATACAGTGTGGCTCCCACTCCAACTTAGAATTCATCACCAGACCTGCATGCAGGTAAAAGAAGCCATGCTGGGGCTTATGTCTGAGTCTGTTACCAGAATCTTTACGAAAGCTCAATCTTCAAAACACACTAGAAGCATGGCTAAAAGGGGGCTCCAGGTGCTTTTTAAGCACACTAGTATGGCCCAGAAATCCCTCTCCTTCCAGGGTCCGAAGTAGTACACTGAGCTGCCGACTATCCTCACTGAGTGTGCCAAGCTTAGCCAGTTCAAAGCAGGGCTTTGCTTTCATCTAGAATCTGAAAAGGTCTGTCGATGCTTTACCTAACTTACCACAGAGAGCGCAACCGGCTCAAACCTCCCCCACCTTCACCTACTCCCACCGCCTCCTTCCCCCTTGTTCTCACCCCCACCAAAACCTCTCTCCTCACCCCACTTCTGCCTTCAAGTCTATTTGCAGAATGCCCCCACCCACCCACCCCTCCCACCTGCACTCTCTCACTTCCTCCACTGCTTATTGCTGCTGCATACTACCAACAAAGCTCTAGCTTGGCAGCCCCCCGAATCTTGGTCTCTGGTGATCTCTGTTTCTTCATGCTTACCTCTTCAGCCAGGTTTCTGTCCTCAGCTCTTCGTTAAATAATACCACATTCAAATCATACTGCTAGGTTTTAGTGGTAGCTCTCTTTGTTTTAATGTAACTTTTAGCTTACATAAAACCTGATCTAGCTATCTGTACAAAGCGGCATATGTGAAACAATGTTTGTATTCTCTTTTTTTAATGTTCTGTATATTGTTTTTGACTGACTTGGAACCTTTGAAAAATAGTCCTGGACTCAAAGGTTTTAATCCTAAACTTAAATAAATAAATTAAATTAAATAAATAAATATCTGGGAATTGTAACTGCAGAATCAGGGATCTTAGGGGAAAGCCACATCTCGAGCACTGACAGGATGTCTGGGTTGCGCTGGGAGACCCAGGCAGGAAGGGTATTAAGTTTAGTGAGGAGGCTGAAGATGTTTATGCTAGCCAGGGAGAGTGTTCCAGTCCTGTAGGTACCCTTGGACCCAAGCTGTGGGGGTCCAGGGTTGGGGTGAATGTTGCCCAAGATAAGCAGCATCAACAGTATTTGGCATTTTAAAAGAGCTTTAAGGTAATTCCTATGGGGGTAACATGGCCCTTATTTTAGAGGGTTCTTTCCCAACCGGTCATTGTATAGAGCAAAAACCAGTTAATAAAAGTGATGAGCTAAGAAGCATAGAAGCATTCGCAGCGGATTGGAGCACCGTCCAGAAGTGAAGGGGTCTAGGAGAGGGTAGACTAGTGCAGATCAGGTAGTTAAAGCTTGTAGTAGTCCCGTAGCAGACAATGGTATTCATTTAGGTGTACAGTGGACAGATAGTGTTGGGGTTCACCTACCATGCCAGTGTGGGTAAATAGTGCAAAAAAGGTAAGCAAGCTTGGCATGAGACAGGCTGGTAGCATTTTAGAACCTGAGACTGGTCCCAGATTAGTAATGTACAAGATAACTGAGGTCGTCCTTTAAGACAGGGGAATGTCTTGGAGTAGCAGCCAGTGGGGCAAAGGTGTAAGAAGGAGGGCGGGATTTAAGTGGATTTAATAGCGGTCGGGCCCAGCGTGAGCGGGTGGGACAACAATTCAGGTAAAGAGAAATACAGGGAGAGAAAAATATTGAGACAAGCAGGGTCCAGGACTTGAGTGGTGAGTGCCAATCTGGTAGTGCCTAGCCATGCAAGTGACCAATCAGGGACAGCCAGCTGGAACGTGCCAGAAATTGGAATTGCACCTTCCAGATGGAACCATATCTTGAAGAGGGCTTCCCAGGGTGGCAGCAGAAGAAGCAGGTGGCAGCAGGATTGGAAAGCCGCAATGCCTCGGAGGCCAATGCCCAATCAAGGGCTTGCAGCTGGGGCAGAAATAAAAAAAGAGAGATTAGTTTGACAGTGGCAAACAGGGGCAGGAGATGGACAAAGAAAGGACCGCTGACAGCAGGAACCACAGGAAGTCTGAGGCAGCAGGGGAAAACAAAAGAGGAGCTTAATCAGGAAACTGGGTCACAGGATAGACAGCAGAGAGGAGATGCAGGGGGCAGGGTGGAGCAACGCCACACTCTAACGGGGGGGGGAGCAGAGGAGGAGAAGATGCCTCTAGTGAGAGAGAGAGAGAAGCAAGAATTGAACATTTTACAGCAGGCATAAGCAGTGCAATTCATAAACAAGGGAAATTAACACAGTTGTGTGACTAAAACTTATGGATTAACCTGATAGTAAAGCTATAGCTAGTTACATGCAGTTGCTACGAGGTAACCAGCTCGAGCAGTAGCTAGCAGCAAATTCCAACATTTCTAAATTAGAAACAATACAAAGTTAAACTTCTACACAGTAAATTCAGCTAGCAAAAAAATCAGGTAAAGAGAAATACAGGAAGAGAAAAATATCAAGGCAAGCAGAGTCCAGGGCTTGAGTGGTGAGAGCCAATTGGATAGCACCTAGCCACACAAGCAGCCAGTCAGGGACAATCAGATGGAGAGCTGAACATTATACTGCAACAACTTATAAGTTATAACCATAAGAAACACAGTAACTGTACATATAAACATATATAAGAAGGTGTGACAAACTAATAGTACTAAAATTCAGAAGTTCCAAGTTCAGTTGGCGTAGCCCATTGCCACACCAGAGGGTTCTCTAACATTCCGTAAAGTAGTACATTTTTCTTCTATCTACCTATTTTTAATTAATTAATTAATTGATTAATTAATTAATTAAAAGTTGGTACCTGGTAAAGTCACACTGAACTGAGGCTCATTTCCAGGTGCGACCAGGGGAAGATGGATTGTAGGGAGTAAAAACTTACACAGCAAATACAGATGCAGCATTACATTACAGGATTAATTGGTATATACAGAGTTCCATTTTGTAGCAAGAGACATCTTCAGCATGATATGTAAGATGTTTACATGTACAGCGCAGTAACTATAAGGGTTTCTTCTCAAGTCTTTTGTGTGTCAGAACTGCTCAGCTTTGCAATTCTTTAACCCAAAGAACACAAGAACGCATCTTAACTACTTATCTAGTTTTTATTGAACAGGAAAGCCCACAAGACAAGCAGTTGTCATTTTCATACACAATCTAGCAGGTTATACCCAGGAAGAACAGAATGATAAATGACAGCACCATTACATACATACCTTAGGCATATTCAGTCTCCGAGTTATGGCGTACAGCACAGAGAGGACAAAGGCATAAAGTTAAAGAAGGTCCAGAGGAGGGCTACAAAGATGACAGTGGATCAGCATGGTAAGGCATACTAGGAGACATTGAGGGCACTGAATATGTACTTGGGACCTTCAAGTACTTGAAAGGGATAAGTAAGGTGGATAAGGAGGGTCTCCTTAAGTTGAGTGGCAACCATAACACGAGGAGCACAGTCTTAAGTTGTAGAGGGGGAGGTTTAGGGTGAAGGTCAGGAAGTACTTCTGTACAGAAAGGGTGGTGGACACTTGCAATGTACTGGCAGAAGAGGTGGTCTTATTGAAGACAGTGGGCAGCCTCAAGAAGGGCTGGGACAGGCAGCTTCAAGAGAGGCTGGGATAGGCAAAGGGGGAAGGTAAGGATCATGGGTAGGGAGGATGGGAGGAGTGGGAGAGGGGGCAGGGACAGTAGCTCAAGTTGTGGACCCTGCAATATGAGCAGACTAGATAGACCAAATAGCCTTCTTCTGTTGGATTCTGTGTATGTCTGTATGTTCATAAAAACAGTGTACAAAACATGAATGATTTATTTGACTGGGTGACCAGGAAATCTATCATGGTGGGGCACTGACATGTCCTACTTAGACTTCATCAAGGCGTTTGACACTGTACCATATATGAGTCTCATAAATGAAGTGGGCAGTCTGGGAGTGGATCCTAGGGTGGTAAACTGGGTAAGAAATTGATTAATGGAGAGGCAGCAGAGGGTGGTGGTAAATGGCACTCACATTGGAGGAGGGGAGAGTGACCAGCGGAGTACCGCAAGGCTCAGTCCTAAGACCAGTCCTCTTTAATGTCTTCACAAGTAACATTCTGAATGAGCTGGAAGGGAAATTATGCCTCTTTGCATATGACTTCAAAATCTGCAACAGGGTGAACACTCTGGAGGTGGTGGAGAGAACGTGCAGAGACCTGAAAAAAAACTCAAGGAATGGTCAGCAGCATGGCAGCTAGGTTTCAGTGTGAAAAAGTGCAAAATCATGCACCTAGGGCACAAACATCTGGAGGCAGAGTATAAAATGAGGGAAGAGGTACTGATGATCACAGAACAAGAGAGGGACCTTGGAATAATCATATTGGATGATCTCAAGGCAGTGAGGCAATGTGACAAGACAGTAGGAAGAGCCAGTGAGATGCTGGGGTGTATGGGGGGAGTTAGTGCCAGCAGAAAGAGGTAGGTAGTGTTATCACTGTATAAATCATTGGTGAGGCACTAGCTGGAGTACTATGTCCTATTCTGGAGACCACATCTCAGGAAGGACAGAGACAGGGTAGAGGCTCTCCTAGGATGACAACTAAAATGGCACAGGGGCTGCATCATAAGGCCTATGAGAAGCGACTGAGGGATGTCTGCATCTACACCCTGGAAGAGCGGAGGGAGAAGGGGTCATGATAGAGACCTGTAAATACCTCATGAGGGTGAACACGGTACAGAAAGGGAGTTATTGTTCAGAAGAGAAGGTGCACTAGAACAAGGGGGCATGCAATGAAGCTGGACGGGGGAAATTTAGGAGGAATGTGAGGAAATACAGTAGGGAAGTGGGAGGGTAGCCAGAGATCAAGTAGGGTCTACAATGACAGTATAGGCAGGGAAAAATGATGGGCCAAGTGGTCCTTCTGTACCAACAAATTTTTTGTTTTCATGTTTCTACAAATGCCCAAAATAACAAACGAAATGAACACAGGGGAAAAACAAGATTTATTAATTGTATTTATAAAGTTGGCAACCGGGATGTACACTATGCCACATGACCCCTTTACAGGCACAACCTGGCATTTAAATGATAAACACATCATAAAACAAACACATCACATGAAATAAGTATACATATTATATTCAAGTTCAAGTTCAAGTTTATTGCAGGAAAGACTCCGTTGAGCAAGCCAATTCACAAGGAGGTCCTGAGGCACATACACATACAGTTTGCAATTACATAGACAGGAGATATAAAATGTAGAACAACAAAGAAAAAAAAATATATAATACAAGAGGTATACACAATAGAAGTCCTTATGCTATATATGCAGGTTTATATACATTAACAGGTATATATAGCATATATATACATACACCTATATATAGGTGTATGTAGGTATCTACATTAACAGATAAAGTGATGAGTGTGTCTTACAGGATACAAAAGTTATCTCGTGCTGTTTGGGGCGAGAGGACTGCGAAGTGAAGCAGAGCAGTTCTGTCCACCTAAAACAGCTTGAGATAACCTTCTTAGCCCATAAGAGACACCTCGCACTGCACGTATTAATATATTTTGAAGCACTAGAACTGCCTCCAGCCCCCAAGAAACAGTTTAGAAATTAAATGTTGCTGAGAATGTTCGACATATTTGTACCTGTTTTGTTGGTTTTCCCCCCCATTGAATATGGTAGTGGTATATTCCATGAGTGGTTATTACATTCTTACACTGCTTACACAGCGTGTAATGGTTGCTGCTTACACACCGTAGAATCGTGGCAATGGGGACTGACTGCAGATAAAACATTTTTATTTATTTGAAACTTTTGCCAGCATGCGTTAGATTCTGCAATCCGATAAGGAGTTGACTGTGGATAAAACATATTTATTTATTTAAAACTTTTGCCAGCATGTTTTAGATTCTGCATTCAGAAATTAAGCATTGATTGCTCATTTTATAAAATGCGCTTACAATTTCTCATTCAGTTCTGTGGCAGAAGAACTGCTCATTTCATAAAATGCACTGACAATTTCTCTGGAAGTTTTGTGGCAAAATGCATTTATTTTTTTTTTACATTGGGATTCCTCTCACAGCTGATTCTGCCATGGCAATTCTGACAGGAACAGTGTGACAAGCCAGCATCACTGTGGCGGGAATCAGCCGTACAGAGGAGCGCGAGGCAGCAACTGTATGCTATAAGAAGTGCAGCAATGCTGTCCTCTGATTGGCGGAGGCAGTTCCACTGCTTTATAATACAGTATATACAGTGCAAGCATTCAATACAGATTAAAACAAGCATTTGTAAATGCTGAATGTTGCTTGCTTGTATGTGCTGTTTAGGTATTTGGAAGTGATAGTACCATGCCAAAGAACTGTCATGTGCCCCCCCCAAGACATCCACTGTGTCTTTCCATTCAGTATTCATGGAAGAGGGGGAGGGGCAAGGGCCACAGCAGTACAGCAGTTGCCAAGGGGGTGAAGAGGTGTACAATAGTACATTCACAGGTAAAAGAGTCCTGCAGGAGCTCACTAAATTGAAGGTGGACAAAGCGATGGGACCAGATGGCATACACCCAAGGATATTAAGAGAACTGTGAAAGGAGATAGCAGTACCCTCTGGCAGCCATGTTCACTGAGTCATTCAACATGAGTGAATCGGAGGAGGGCACATGTGATCCCTCTACACAAGTTCAGCAGCAGGGAGGAGGCGGGGAACAATAGGCTGTTCAGCCTCACCTGAGTGGTGGGGAAGATCATGGAGACATTGCTTAAAGAAAGAATAGTGGGGCATCTAGAAGCCATCAGAGCCCAAGACCATAGGCAACATGGATTCACAGTGAGGAGGCCATGTCAGACAAATCTGGTTGATTTCTTTGACTTGGTGACAAAGGAAGTAAATCAGGGTGAGGCAGTGGACAATGCTTACCTTGATTTCAGCAAAGCCTTTGACACCGTCCCACATAGGAGGCTGATAAACTAGCTGAGTAGGCTGGGCATGGGGGAAAGGGTGGTAAACTGGGTTAGAAACTGGCTAACAGACAGGAGGCAGAGAGTGGTGGTAAATGGGGTGCAGTCTGAGGAGAGGGGGTGACCAGTGGGGTGTTGCAGGGATCGATCCTGGGGCCAGTTCTGTTCAATGTCTTTATTAGTGACATTGCAGAAGGGCTGAAGGGAAAGGTCTGCCTGTTTGCAGGTGACGCTAAGATCTGTAACACAGTGGATACCCAGAGGGGGTGGAGAAAATGAGGAGAGACCTGGAGAAGCTTGTAAAATGGTCCGAGGACTGGCAACTGAAGTTTAATTCAAAAAGTGCAAAATTATGCACCTGGCACACAGAAACCCTTGGGATGCTACAGGATGGGGGGGGGGGTTGCTGACAGTCACAAACAAGGAAAGGGACCTGGGGGTTCTTATTTCAGATGACCTGACAATGTCAAAGTGCTAAGGCAGCTGGGAGGGCCAGTGACATGCTGGGATGCATAGGCAGGGGTATCACCAGCATAAGAAGGGAGGTAGTGATGCCATTATATAAAACCATTGTCAGGCCTCACATGGAGTACTGTGTGCAGTTCTATAGGTCGCACCTTCGTAAGGATATTAACAGGCTGGAGATGGTCCAGAGAAGGGTGAATAAGAGATTTATGAGGAGAGATTAAGGCACCTCAATGTGTACTCACTGGAAGAGAGGAGGGAAAGCGGGGATATGATAGAAACATTCAAGTACCTCAAGGGTATAAACAAGGTGCAGGGGGGAGACATTTTCCAATACAGGAGGAGCACAAGAACAAGGGGCATGACATGAAATTGGAAGGTAGAAGGTTAAGAGGGAATGTGAGGAAGTTCTTCTTCACGGAGAGGGTGGTGAACATGTGGAATGGTCTGCCTCAGGAGATGGTGGGAGCGAGCACTGTAGATGGATTCAAGCATGCTTGGGACAGGCATAGGTGAACCATAGAGGTGCAGCAGCGAGTGGGTCAGAAGCAGTAATCCAGTACAAGGGCTTAAGGGCAGACTAGATGGGCCAGACAGTTCTTATCTGCTGACAATTTCTATGTTTCTATGTCTGTCTCTTCCTCTTATGAATTGCAGACAGAGAGACAGAGAAGCATATACTGCTTGCATGTGCTGTTCCCCACTATGTCTTCCCTAACACACTACTATCCACAGACACACAGAAAGAGGACACAGCACACATTGTCTCGTCAATGCTGCTCCCAGTGTGTGTGTGTGTGTGTCTCTCTCTCTCTCTCTCTCTCATAGGGTGGGTCTACAGGCAGACAAATAACGTACACAAAAGCAGCAGTTTAGGTTCAACCCACTGTTTGGTGGGATGTTTATTACTTCATAAACAATTTACAGCACCAAAAAGTAAAAATTAAATACAGAAAACAAAATAATCAATGGTAATTCCAAAGACTTCTCTTCACTCACAGACTGAAACTTCCCTCCAGCTAGGTCAGGAAGAACTGACCCTATCTAACTTGCCATCGGGAGAGGTAGGGTTGATATACTCGCCTCCTTGGTCAGGGGACCCAGTATTCTTTTGGAACAAAGTAAAATCAGTGAATAACCTTTCAAAATAGTGTTCATTAGCATAACCTTGTTTTATACATCAATACAAACTTTCATCTGAACTTTTTATACAATAAAAACTCTGTATAAAGGATTTGATACAAACAACAGTCACCTAACATTTGATTGACAGTTTGCCCTCTTTAAATATAGACCACTAGGGACCGCTCACTCCCTATAGTGGCTCTCATTCTGCTGTAGAGCTGCTAGCAAGCAGACCTCCTCTTAGCTTCCAAGGTGCAGCTCAGCAACAGCATTCTGGTAACTTCCTTGTTTGTTTAAGTGTTTCAGTTCTTTCTAGGTTTGCAGTGACAAAACCTTCTTTGGTTTACCAGGACACAGAAATGTTTAAAACACAGTAAACCTGTAACCATTTCTTCCTTTTTCAGGTGTTTTGCAGCACAGGAGTTAGTTTGGCTTCAATTGTGGTTTGAAATCTCCAAACATATTTTTAGGGGCAAAACAACAGGCTGCAGCTCTGCTCTGTGTTTCCTTAAACAGAGGCAGCTTTTTATCAACAGAAGCTAAGCAAACTAACTTAGCTATTCCTTTTGTTTCAACAAAAGGAGCACCAAATGGTGTTTTTAAAAGTACAGAGACTTTTAAGCAGGAACACTGCTTGGGGGTTATCTACTAAATAAAGTATTTTCTTCAGCCTATCTTTATAATATAACTACCTGCAATTTATAAATGCCTTTTAAATCATAATGTGCTGCTTGTGTAACGAAGTGTTCACCAGCTCAGGAAACTCAGGGAGACATGAACAGACAAGGACCAGGAAATGAAGAGAAATTTAAACAGCAGGGAATTAAGAAGGGGAAGAAGGAGATTTTGTAAGGAGGTGGCCTGCCTCCATACAGAAAAACAGGGACAGCATAAAAAGGAACAGGAAAGTGGTTGCAACCAGAGGTCTAAGAAGAGAAAAAGGTCCCAAGTCTCAGTGGCAGGGACAGACCCTGTCACACTCTCCCTGTCTCACTTTCTCTATGTTGCTCTTTCTCTAAGCATCGAGCTCCATTCTTGAATATCGGGGCCCAGTTGTGCTCTTTCACTGGGATGGGGGGTTGCAGAATGGGACACAGAGCACTTCTTGTATGGGAGGTAGGAAAACAGCACAGAGGTTCAGAGAGAGAGAGAGACCGAGACAGGCAGAGAGAGACAGCGAAAGAAAATACAAACTGTAGCACTGTTCTGTACCAGGTAGCACGAGGAGGCCACAGACAACAACATCCCAATGTTTTCTCTCTTGCTGTCTCACAGAACATTTCAGCCATGGTGCAGGTGCAGAAGAGTGATGCTGCTGTCTCTTACTCTCTCTATTGTCTGTGTACTGACGGTGAGGAATGGGCAATGGGGCAGCCACAGTTGGGGGGGTGCCAGGAAAGGAAACTCTGGGTGGCCACTGTCAGGCTCACTCTTTCTCTCCTCTGTTCTCCTGTATTACAGCCTGTTAGAGGGCTCCATACCGCTGATCATTGCTTCCACTGTTTCTGCGGACAGAGACGTAGACAGAGAGAGGTGCAGCACATTGCTGCAACCTTGGTACCTACTATCTCCCACTGTCTATGGCTCTCTCTCTCTCTCTCTCTCTCTGCCTTACACGCCAGACCGCATGGCTGCTGTCACTCTCAACTACCTCCTTGCCCACTCGGACTGCTGATTATCTGCAAACTGGACAGGGTAGTGGCAGGCAGAGCACACACAGACACTCTGTCTACGAGCTCACAGGCTAAATACTCTGTTCCTATCAGTACTGTAATCATGTTGTTCCTTTTGTATTATGTATATTTGTGTATTATGTATATTTCTATTTAACTGTACAATTTTCCCTGCCGACAGCAGGTCCACCTTGTAAATGAGCTTGCTCAATGGTGATCACTTGGATAAATAAATAAATAAAGATTTGATTGACACAGCTGCCATGCGCATCTCGCTGTCTTGCACTGTGTGGTGTTTCTGTGTCCCCTAGCCACAACTTGTCACATAGACATGAGATTGCCATACTATTGCCTGACATTGTCTCTGTCCCCATTGCTCTCTCTCTGTCTCTCTCTCTCTCTGCGTCAGACTGCACAGTTGGACCACTTCACCTGGCTTGTCCCCATTGCACTTCACCAACTTGGGGACATAATCTGTTTGTGCCACTGGACTGCAGTCTGAAAATGCAATCTGACTGCACACAGCATGGAGTGGGGACTCAGAAGCTACAAATTGTGCAGGACGGTACTGATTTCACTGTGAGCTTGGTGCTCGGTGGTCTGCAGGCTGGCTGGGTGCGTACACAGAAGTTTTTAAATGTGCTCTGGTTGCACGGAGGTCTGCATTATCGCACTGTCAGGTGCTGCCACACTGCCAATCAAATCCATTCAAAAGAAGAATTGTACGGATTTGCTTTAAGAAAAAAAGTGTATTCTTAGAGCCGAGGGAATATTTGGAGCACTACCGGAGTATTTTGCTACTCACAAAATGCATGCACAGTCTGAGTCGGCCATCCACTCTGGCTCTCTGAGCGTATCAGGTTCCAGCTCTTACAGCAGCACTTGTCCCATGGAGCACTGTGCAGCTTTGTGATGCATCGTTTAAGATAAAGCTTATCTGGTTCCTCCCATAATTTGTGAGGCTGATAGCAGCACAGCTTAGCCAGTCATTTTAGCATGGTCACTGGAGCCTGGCTTGAAGAAATGCAAAACACGAGGAGACAGGAGAGTCAGAGGGACAACAAGGGAGAAATGAGAAATGGGGAACACATGAGACAAAAGGTGTGTGCCGGAGAGGAGGGAGAGACAGCAAGAAAAATGGAGCGATGGAGGGAAGGGGGACAGCTTTATGTATATGAAATGGAAGAAGTGTGCTCTCATTGGAGAGCTTCGTTTGTTTCAAGTACACAAAGTTTCCATCCATAAAATGTAAACCATTGTCATACTTAGCTTGCATGATAATTGGTCTGTCAAGGATGAGTGACACACCTCTGCAATGCTGTTCTCTGTAGCAAAACATTTCTTGTGCAAGCGCAAGCAATGTAAAAAGGAAGAAAAAGGCAGACAGTGGATGTAATTAAGGAAGAGTCAGTATTCTGAAGCTTTGATAGGTGGAGGAAGGGAAGGCCCCCTGCCCCTGAAGCCACCTCACAGTTCCAACTGATACCAATATATTTGCTTGCCTTGCAAATGAACATAAGCATTTGTCAGTGCCGAATGGTTCCTTGCAGGCATTAGTAGTGGAAGTACAGGAGTTAGACAGATGCAGTATAGGAATGGCAGTGAAGTATTGAACTGATGCCAACTCCACCCCCACCCTGCAGAGATGGACATGCATTGGGGTATGCCTTTGGGTCATCGCTCATAACGGTCACAACATTTCACCTCACCCTACCCTTCAGACACTTACAAGTGTCGAGGTGTGCCTTGGGGTGTTTGGGCTTTACACTCACCTCATTCCATAAGGAAATATGCTGAAATGAGTGCAGTATAGGAGAATGGGGTGAACTCTGGGGCCAAAGAGTCCAAAGTGCACCTCAGTGCCTGTCATTTGCTGCAGGGTGGGTGGGGTGGAATGGTGTGAGCATTACTGTCGACAATCCCAAGTCACACCCCTGATGCCTGTCAGTCCTTACAGGTAGGCGCTATGGTTGGAAACCATAATGCCCTGTGTTTTTGGTATTTTACCCACGTTTCAACATGGGCTTTTGTGACCCCACAACATGAACAGTAACACTACCAGTTCATTAGCTAAAAGGTGATTTTGCACAGTGACTGTGCCATTTTGCACCACAGATGCAAAAACACATTTTGAACAGGATGTGAAAAATGACAGCTGTACTGTTCATGAGGAGGTGTAAAAAATGGTAATGTTAAAAATCTGGAGTAAAAATATAAAAAAAATGGTGAAATCACGAGCATGCTTAGAAAGTGTGCAATGCACACTCATAATTATTTTTGGGAATTTTTACATCAGATTTTCAATATAGGCATTTTAGGACCTTCGCTCATGAACAGTGTCACTGTGATTTTTTTAATCTATCCCAAACACTTTTTTCCCGCAGTGACCACGTTATTCTGTGCCGGAAGTGCGAAAACAAATTTTGGCCAGGATGTGAAAAATGACATCTGTACTGTTCATAAAGAGGTGTGGATAAATGCCAATGTTGAAAATCTGAAGTGAAAATATTACAAATTCAAATTAAATAAACTTTATTAGCGTATATCTTTTACAACCATACAACACATTAATTATATATACAGTTGCAACGTAGAGAGAACAGATAAAAAAAAAATAAAAGGTTACATATAATGTTGACAATCCCTATGTAAAGTTATTTTATAGATTTCTATCCTCTATAATATAACGCCATTTAGTTTACAAAATATTGGGATAATGTATAAAAAGGAAAGTAGAAAAATTGAAATGGAATAAAAAGAAGTGACTGATTCCTTAATATTTAACACAACTGATTCTACTTATTCTACCCTCAACCCTTCTCCCTCCACCCTCCCAACCTCTATCCCTATTACCCCCTTCCCACCCCCGGTACACAATAACATTGTAACTTACTGAGGAGAATTACACAACTCTACTCTAATATTTAGATTGTTAAAGACAACTAATACATATAGCTAGTTAGACTGTCAATAAAGTATGCAGAGGGGCCCACACCTCACTATAATAATGTAATCTATCTGACATTTGGGCTATAGTTTTTTCCGCCTGTAAGGCAAAGAGAACCTCCTTAATCCATTCAGTTCTGGAAGGTATTGTTTGATCAAGCCAGTGTCGTAAAATAATTGTTTTTGCTCACAAGGATATCATAGCCATATGCTTACACTGCTTCCCAATTAATACAGATCCATAATTACCTAAAATACAAATTTCAGCCATAAATGCCTCGGAAAGGCCCGAAAGGGGATCTAAACTATCCTTGATAGCTGCCCAAAAGGGTACTACCTTGTTACATTCCCACAGTATATGTAGTAGATTACCAGGCAACACCTCACACCTAGAACATAAATTTGAGGTAAGTAGCCCCATTTTATGTAATTTAACCGGGGTATAATATAAATCATGGATAACAAAAAACTGTAGTAGACTATATCTATCCCATCTCACGTCCCAGTATAAATGCTGCCAAATGCTATCCCAGGGCCTCTCCTCTGGAGCAGCAATCGGCAACGCCTGATCCCACACATACCGTGGATGACAATTTTGTAACTCCAATTGTTCTCTCAAAAGATGATAAAAGTAAGATATAAAATGTGATGTGGGAGGAACTGAGACAGCTTGCAGTAATGGTTCAGATGGATATTGATCCCAGGGCTTCAACCCAAAGTGTGAGTGAAGCATGTGAGATAACTGAAGATATTTGAATACATAGTTAACCGGTATTTGATATTTATTTCTTATCTCCTGAAATGTCAACAAAAGATACTCGCTTAAAAGCTCAATCACTTTAATATTAGGGTGGAAAGGCCAGAATTTTTCATTTAGAGGCTTACCTCCTATCTTACAGTTAGGATTCCTAAAAATTTGGTTGTGAGATATCTTTCTCTGAGGATATATGAAATTTTGCATTTATCCTAGTAAGGACCTGTAGAGTAGTCCCAATTGGCGTATAATATAGAGCTCTGGGTATATTCTTATGTTTTGCATAGATAAGAGTACTGATATCTATACCATGAGAAAAACATAAATCACTTTCGATTTGAAGCCATTGAGGAACATAGGTGTGACAGCCCTACACCAATATCCCTTGATTCCATCTTAATATTACCAAGCATGTAATTGCATAATAATAAAGAAGGAAATCCGGTAGTTGCAGTCCACCCTTAACTTTGCTACACTGGAGTTTTGCAATCGCTCTTCTAGTTTTTTTTTTTTTGCCCCAAATGAAATTAGCAATTATACGATCCACCTGTGAAAACCAGGATTTGGGGAGAGACAAATTGGTCATATAGAGGGGGTACAATAACCGGGGAAGAATATTCATTTTTACGTTCGCTTGCGCGCATCCGGCCTCTCCTTTATAATCCAGTGCTCTATTGAGCAGGCGTGACGTTCCTGCATCAATGGGTGTGGAGTTGTGATGACAGTGGTGGTCTTCACTTAAAAGAAAACCACCACTGTCATACCAAGCACTGTGTCACGCCGCCTTCGCATGTTCTCCCCGCATCAGCCGCGTAGCTTTTGGTGCTACCTGGGAGCCCACCTCAGCGTGGCAAACGTTGTCGGCCGATGGGGTGCCCAATCCCTGTTGGCTCCATGGCCCCCGTTATCTTGCTGCCACGCTGGGAGCCACCCAGCGTGGCAAATGTGAAGTGTAGTTTGCCAACAGGTGCCTAATCCCCGCCGGCCCTCGCTTCGGGAGTTTGCCGATGGGGTGCCCACCCCGCCGGCTCGCCCCCAGCCATCTTCTGCCATGCTGGGAGTCTACCCTAGCGTGGCAAATGTCCCACGTTGTCTGTTTTTTTGTACCTGTAAATGGAAAACGTCCCACGGCGCATCTCCCAGTCCTCCCACAACCCGCACTCACCCACTGTGCACCCAGTCTTCCCACAACCCTCACCCAATACTTACCTCTGGAGCTCTGTGTGATGATTCGTGGACCGGGAACACGCCTGCACTTTTCAAAGCCGACCGCGAACTGAGAGGAAATGCCGGGGTAAGCTGTATAATGGCTACAGATAGGGGTTTTCAACTTATTGCATATCTCAGGCATTTTTGAATTTTGCACCAATTTTCAACATTGGTTTTTGGGACCCATTCTCATGAATGATGTCACTGTCATGGCGTTATTTGGTCCAAGGGTGATTTCAAGTCATCTATGCCAAATCACTCCTTCGGTCCTAATAGCGTACATGACAGTGACATCTTTCATGAGAGAGGTCCTAAAACCCCATGTTGAAAATTTGGTGCAAAATTCCAAAATTATTGTTTTACGTAGCGCATTGTGTGTGTCTCACGTCAGAGGTTTGTTTAATTTTCAATATTTCTGTACTCCAGATTTTCAACATTGCCATTTTACCACACCTTCTTATGAGTAGTACAGCTGTCATTTTTCATATCTCACTCCAAAATGTGAGCTTCATTTAATATGTAGGCACACAATGGTGCAGTCAGTGTGCGTAAATCAATGTATGGGACACGTTAAGAAAATCACAGTGACACTGTTCATGAGCAGAGGTCTTGAAATGGCTATGTTGAAAATTTGGTGAAAAATTCCTAAAATGACTGTTTTACAAGTTGCATGCTAACAGTTCACGCTATACCTGTGAAGTTTGCGCATTTTCAATATTTTCACCACATTTTCAATATTGCCATTTTACCACACCTCCTTATGAGCAGTGCAGCTGTCATTTTTCACATCTTGCCCAAAGCGTGTTTCCGCCCATAGTAGCACACAATGGCACAGTCGGTGTATGCGAACTCAGTGTGGGCACACATTAAGAAAATCACGGTGTCACTGTTCATGAGCAGAGATCTTAAAATGGCTATGTTGAAAATTTGGAAATAATTTCCTACAAATAACTGTTTTACTTAGCGTAGTGTTGTGCAGTTCCTACGCACGTCAGAAGTTTGCTAATTTCCAATATTTTCACTCCAGATCTTTCAACATTTCCATTTTACCACACCCTCCTTATGAGCAGTACAGTTGTCATTTTTCACATCCTGCCCAAAACGTTTTCCGCCATGTAGCTCATAGTGGCAGTCGCTGTGAACTCAGTGTATGGACACATTAAGAAATCGCAGTGTCACTGTTCATGAGCAGAGATCTTAAAATGGCTATGTTGAAAATTTGGGAAAAAATTCCTAAAATAACTGTTTTACGAGCGTGCGTTGTGCAGTTCCTACGCACGCTCGTAAGTTTGCGAATTTTCAATATTTTCACTCCAGATTTTCAACATTGCCATTTTACCACACCTCCTTATGAGCAGTACAGCTGTCATTTTTCACATCCTGCCCAAAATGTGTTTTGCCCATGTAAGGTCAATGGCACAGTTGGTGTGCAAAATCAATGTATGGTACACAGTAAGACAATCACAGTAACACTGTTCATTAGCAGAGGTTTTTAAAATGCCAGTGTTGATATTGGTGAAAAATTCTAATAATGACTGTTTTTTAGCCGAGCTGCATTGCACAGTTCCCACGTCCTTCTGAGGTTTTGCGAATTTTCAATATTTCCACCCAGATTTTCAACATTGCCATTTTACCACACTTCCTCATGAGCAGTACAGCTGTCATTTTCACATCCTGCCCAAAACATGTTTCTGCCTATGTAGCGCACAATGGGGGTAACAAAAAGGTCATGCTGAAAATTTATTGTGCAAATACCAGCAGTCGCACAGGGCATTATGGTAAAGCACCATACGTGACAAACACCACTGCAAATACCTGCAAGCGAACGTTCGGCATTGACAAATGCTTGTTATTACATTGATCCTTCCCCATAGAGACAGTGGAAGTGTGACCCAGTGGTTAAGATCTTTTTTAATTTCGGATAATGTTTTATCCAAATTATGTTGTTTCATTTGCAAATGATCTGTAGAAAGATATATTTCCAAATATTTCATATTATCTTTCACCCATTTGAAACCTGACTGGGTCACTTCTGAGGAATAAGTATAATTATTTGGAGGCATCACCTCCGTTTTATCTATATTAAGTTTATCATTTGAAAACTTTCCGAATTGCTCAATGACAGACAAAGCTGATTCTATTGAAGTAGAAGGATATGAGATATGAAGTAGTATATCGTCTGCATAAACCGATAACTTATATTGCTGAGATCCAACCGCGATACCATGGATTAAGGGGGAAACATTAGTATGACGAATGAGTGGCTCCAGATATAGATTAAATAAAAAAGGAAAAAGGGGCAACCCTGTCTGGTTCCCTGTTTTAGAAGTATAGTGTTCGAGAGTATACCATTGCAGAGAACACGGTTGCTAGTCGGTATACAATACCTTTTACCCATTGTATAAACTGTTGCAGAATATGGATTTAGACATGATATAAAACAGATAGTCCCATGATACTTGATCAGTTCTTGCATCCAGGACACCATGGCAGCAGGCACTGAGAGTCCCTGGACAGAAATAAGATGACTAAGCTCCGTGATATGGTCCGAAGATATCTATTAGCTACAAACCCTACTTGCTTCGGCTTATTAGACACTGCCATACTGGCCAGTCTGTTGGCTAGAACCTTTGCCAGAATTTTAATGTCCACATTTATTAGATAAATAGGGCTGTAATTAGTAACATAAAGAGAATCCTTCCCCGGTTTCAGCAGGACCACCACTGTTGTTTCAGTAAGTGAATAATCCGAAATCCCATGTTCATAAATATAATTATATGTGTCTAGCAAAATGGGGGCTAATTGTGTTTTATAGACCTTATAGAATTCTGCAGTATATCCATCCAGTCCCGGGGTTTTATTCAGCGGTAAGGCATCAATAGCTAAACATATTTCTGACACCAGTAAGGGAGCTTTTAAATATTCTATTTGCTGATTATCTAGAAAAGGAAGTGTTACATTTTGTAGAAATTGTTCCACTTTTAAAGGATTAAATGAAGTACCGGACTGAGAATACAAATCAGAGTAGTACCACTGAAATCGACGAAGGATATCCTGAGGAGAAGTAACTACCACACCAGCCTCATTATAGATAGAGGGTATTATTCTGTCCACGGCTTGAGCCCTTAAATGAAGAGCAAGAAGTTTGCTTGCCTTATCTCCTTTATCAAAGTACTTGACCTTAGCTTTTTGGAGGAGGTATTCCGCTTTGTCTGTCAAAAGATAATTATAACGATCCCTAAGAACCTCCAGCTTCATGAGGGAGGTTTGAGTCGGAGAAGGGGGAAGTAAGAGCTCTACAGCTCGTATCTCCTGGAGAAGCTGGGATGTTATCTGTGCAGTTATTTTCTTTCTAATAGTAGCTAGTCTAATTATTTCACCTCTGAGGGTACACTTTAATGCCCCCCAAAGAACATCTAGTTTAGGCATGGAAGGCGCATTATTGTTAATAAATGTTGAGATAAAATTTTGAAGATGAGATTGAAGATGTTTCGACTTCAACAATTCGTGGTTAAATCGCATACTTTATCTCGGATTATGTTAGGTCCTGAACTCCAGTGTAGCAAAGTAGGATGGCGGTCTGAAATAACTTTAGCAAGATATAAACAGGATGTAACTAAAGAGAGATGCCCAATATCCACCAAAAAATAATCTATCCTAGAAAAAGAGTTATGGGGAATTGAGTGAGAAGAATACTCTTTTCTGGAAGGAAAAAGAGCCCTTAAGGGTCGTGACTAGACTGAGAGTATCCATCATCTCTCGAATAGCTAATTGCGCCTGGGATAGAGCAGAGATGCAAGCACTGGACCGATCCAAAATGTTACAAAAGGCCAGGTTCCAGTCGCCTCCCAGTATCAAGGGATACTTTGACCACGGTATCACGCGTTGCATAATTCGGGTAAAAAACACAGGATCTTCCGAAGATGGACCATAAATTGAACCTAGTATCAGTTCTGAATGTCCAACTATAGCTTTAATTACTATAAACCTGTGTTGTGAATCTACTATTGTATCAAGCAGACGAAAAGGAAGTCTACGGGCTATAAGTATAGCTACTCCACCCCTGTGAGAGTTTGGAGCTGTACCAATGACTTGTCCCACCCAGCTCCTTCTAAAAAGAAGTGTCTGGGAGGATGGCAAATGGGTTTTCTGAAGAAATGCTATGTCCACTTCTAACTTTTGCAAATGCAAAAGTATTTTTGTTCTCTTTGCTGGAGACTGGGCACCCCTCACATTCCAAGAACATATTTTATATGTTGCCATATATATCTAA
The DNA here is from genome assembly GCA_016271365.2 of Neoceratodus forsteri. NCBI lineage: Eukaryota > Metazoa > Chordata > Ceratodontiformes > Ceratodontidae > Neoceratodus > Neoceratodus forsteri. Next base: position 330,229,250 of record JADMNL010000026.1, on the reverse strand, counting down.
CCAATTCTAGATCTTTTACAGAAGTAAATAATATCTTTATAGTGTATTCTCCCCAGTTTAAACTGCCTATACAAAAATATGTGTAGCCTTACCCCTCCGATACCCCATCCCATACAATAGCATCCTCCCCCGAGATAAAAGCCCCACCAATAAACGTAGTCCAGAAAATAGAGAGCCCAGTATTTCTCCCAACTTAACCCACTACCCCTCACTTCATCCCTCTCCTTTCTAGCCACAGCAAAATAATAGAAGACTTCTTTCGGCTGCAACAGTATTCTACCAACCTCTGACCTTGGCCAGGTAGAAATAAACATATCAAAACCTAAAAATCAAAAAGTATGTTAATATATTAGCTATAGCAACCCCCCACCCTTTTTTACAGCACTTGATGTTTTATGCTTCGTTAACAACTACTATTCAACTCCCACTCTGTTAACCAGCCTAAGAGCATGTATGCTAATGAGAGTCCAACCGACAAAATCTACAACAGTCTTTTAGTCAGAAACTATTTAGTATTATATTCCTCGAAAAAAGAACAAAAATAAGCGGCACTTTGTTATTAAGCGCCACTAACATAAGCAGACCGCTTCTTTTTTCCTCCCGTTCAAACACAACTACTTGCATCTTCCGGATCTCTATTTAAAGATAGAACAACTAGACCCTTCCAGTTTACACCATATATATGGATCTAGGCAGTAATTTGTGTTCTTCTCAACAGAAAAAGAATATGGCACTGTTGGTCCAGTGGTATGCTGCCCTCTAGTGACCATAATGTCACGTCGCTATTTAGCCCATTAGTTAGATTTATTCATTCAAACTAGAGATAAAGTCTCATTGCATCCCAGTAATCTTCAATGAGGAGGAAAAAGATCTGGGAGTAATGACTGTAGAACTGGCAGAGCTTGTGATGCTGATTCAAAATTATGCCAAGATCCAGATATAAACACCGCCATTCGTGATGGATATTGGACTTTGTATTTTATGCCTGCAGCAATAAATTTGGAAACCAGCGGGTGATATTCTGCCCTCCGTTGTCTGACCGTAGCAGGCAAATCCTGTGCAAACCGAAGTTGCTGACCTTCCCAGAGCACCTGTTGCAAACCTCTAACTTTTCCCAAAACATGGGTCTTGTCCAAATAATTCAGGAATTTTATTATTAGTGGCCGGGGTGGCTTGTCAGAGGCAGGCTTTGGTCTCAATGAGCAGTGTGCCCTCTCTATAATATATGTAGTATTATTTGGTGAAGGTCCAGTAATCTTAGTAAGCATTTTTTGCAGAAAGAGGATAGGTGTTGAACCCTCCGTTTCCTCTGGAAGGCCGAAGATGATAATATTATTTCTCTGACTTCAGCCCTCCAAATCCTCTAACTTCACTTCCATTTTATGGAGATGTTGTCTTAACATATTGATCTCCGGATCTGTCTTGGCTTTCCATCCCTCTAAAGAGGAAACTTGAGCATTGGTATCTGCGATTGCCCGATTAGTATCTGCTAGCTCCCCTTGGATGGACTTTAATTCTGTAGTAATTTCTTGTAGTGTCACTTTAAAAGGATGCAACTCTTCCAAGAATTTTTTTCTGTGAGAGGCAAGGAGGCAGACGTTGTAGCAAGTGTTTTAGCAGACGTTCCGGTATGGCCTTTTGATCTCTTCGGGCCCTTCTCCAGTGATTGTGGGGGCGTATGAGAAGGGGGCGCCTGGCGCATTTCAGCTTCCATCACGGAGATAGGCCTAGCTTTCCGACCTGTGGTAAACCACTGCAATACTGTAACTTCCCGGAAGGCTGTTACTACTAGCCTTATTAAGATCAATCCCGAGATTAAAGCGATTGGTAAACAGTAAGAAATGTACTTATTCGAGCAATTTTTCAACAAAACGGCTGATTGTTGGGCAGGAGCCAATGAGTGGTGCTGCTACTCGGGCATGCTCCTCACATAATCTCCCCAAAATATTACAAATTCATGAAGTTACATGGGTGCATGGAAACTGTGCAATTCACACTCGTAACACAGTCATTTTATGGACTTTTGTCACCAAATTCTCAACATAAGCATTTTAAGACCTCTGTTCATGAACAGTGTCACTGTGATTTTCTTAATCTATCCCGAACTTTGATTTCGCACACTGACCCTGCCATTGTGTGCTACATGTGCGAAAACACATTTTGGGTAAGATGTAAAAAATAACAGCTGTACTGTTCATAAGGAGGTGTGGTAAAATGGCAATGTTGAAAATCTGGAGTGAAAATATTAAAAATTCTCTGAGTTACAAGCATGCGTAGGAACTGCGCAATGCACACTCATAAAACAGTCATTTTTGGGAATTTTTTCACCAAATTTTCAACATAAGGTTTTTGGGGGCCTACCTCATGAACTACAACACTGTCATTTTGTTACTCAGTCCCAAAAGATGGTTCCATGCAGTAACCACAAAATCACCTTTCTGGATGGAATAACAAAATGACAGTGACCGAGTTCATAAGGTGGGGTCCCAACAACCCCATGCTGAAAATTGGTGAAAAAATCCCTAAAAATGGCCGAGATATCCACTTAAGTTGAAAAAACCGTATTTATGAAATTATACAATTTACCAGCATTTCTTCAGTTCACGGTAAGCTTTGAAGAGTGCAGATGTGTTCCAGTCCACCGAAGATCATTGTGCCGGGCTCTGGAGGTAAGTATGGGGTGAGAGTGTGTGTGTGGGGAGGTGGGTGTGCGCAGAGGGTCGGCACGGGTTGGGTGAAGGGGTGCCACAGACAGCGCAGGACCGTTTTCTTTGTTTTTATAAGATAAATAAAAAAAAGAGACAAAGGATACCGCAGGACTATTGGCATTCTGGGGGTGGGCTCTCAGCGTGCCACCTGAAAGTTTGTTGGGGAAGTGGAGCCATTGGGGATTGGGCACCCCGTCATCCATACAGTGTGCTGGGGACAATGCATGAGCTGAGGGGGACTGGGCACTATCTTGGCACACAACAAATGGGGGGCTGCATCATGCTGATGGGGATTGGGCTACCCCACCAGCTAATGAACTGGGGAAGGGGCATGCCACAGGGAGATTGGGCACTCCCCATTAGCTTTTAGAACTGAGAGAGGCAGGCAGTGGCTTTCTGTAAGCTTCGTGGGGACTAATAGAGGCTGACAGAAAAGCCGTTACCATGAGGACACCACACAATGCAGTTGTAATTGGCTACTTCAGTCAGGGATGCCCCACAGCAAAAACAGTTGATTGTGTAGTGACAGGGTGCTCCCTGATTGCAGCGGCCCAGTTTTTTTGATCATAGTGGCATGCTCATTAACTGCCATCATTGACAGCATGCTCCTCTATTTGCCAAGGCAGAGACCAGCCCCAGAACAGACTGCTGCTATTCAGCACAACACTGCTGCGCCTCCACAACCCACTTGTGAAGGAAGCTGATGCAATGTGTTTCTTGCACATGCTTGTAAGCAACACAATGATCACAGCTTTTCAGAGAAAGCCATACAGACAGGACTTAGTATAACTATAAGAGATACAGGAACTATACATGTGTAACCACCTAGTCCCCTGGGGTTACTAGAATCCCATCACTGTCAGTGCTAGGTAGGGAAGGCAGCTGGTGAATAACTAGTTAAATGGGTTTTTCACCAGCTCCCTCTCTGTTTATTTGGTCTCAGCTGAGGTGAGAGAGGTGGTGTCATTTAGAACTCTCACAGCAGCATACGCCATGGAAACTGGCTGTGAGTGGGGAGTTTTAGAATCTTGGGTTAGTTCGAGTAGAGAGTCTGTAGTGAGCAGTTGGAGGAGTGAGAGCTGCAGTGTGGGCTCTTTCAGGAGAGCCTATTTTTCTCACCCTAGTGCTGAGAAACATCTGCCTGCCAAGAGAAGTGGTGGAAACCATTGTCTAGAGCAGATGTTCATGATTTTGCATCCCTGGAGAGATGGAAAAGGACTGCCAGGATGGATCCAATGGGCAATCCCCTAATTTGATCCAGGACTTTGAAGCTGCCTCTTTGTTTACCAGTCGTGAGTAATCTTTGTGCTTCCCAGGAGGACAGTACCTGCTTTGCTTTTTTGGGATGTACTCTGATAAAGGGAAATATACACCAGACCTGATCTAATTTGAGACTGTTCTCCTGTTTTTAAAGTTGGCTGACAATCATGGAGTCCCCAGAGAGCCCTGGCACATTGTTCAGGACTTTAAGTCTACACTCAGAAATAGTGTTTTTTTTTTCGCAGGATGTATAGTTCTAACTGTTTTACTAGAAATTGTTGAGGTGTAACTCGGAAAGAATGGCTGGGTATGGATGTGGAAGCGAAAGATGGGTAGCCCCCCATCTGGGGTGACCAGTTCAGCACTACAGCTTCTGCAAGGGCACCTGCTTATTCAGGACATGGTGTCCAATGCCTAAAGAGAAAGTTTACCCCCTGGTGTGGGTTGTGCTAATTTTGAGCACCACTGTGCTCCGTTGTGGCCAGTTGCCACACTGAAATGTTTAAATCCTATGCCATATGGGAAATGTGCTCAGTCATTGTCATCGCCACTAGAAGAAAATGTATGTTTTCAGCTGAGACCATTGCCACTGAAGAGAATTCAAGGTCCTATGTCACATGGGATATGTAGAGTTTCTGTCCGCTACAGATTTCTGTTAGAAACATAGACTTTGATGGCAGATAAGGACCGCTTGGCTCGCCTAGTCTGCCCATTTCCCTAGAGGATAAGCTGCAGATCCTATTTAACCAACAGCCTATTTCTTTCTACCCACCACGAAAATTGCCTTATGTCTGTCCCACGCATTCTTGAATTCTCCCACAGTTTTATACCCCACAACCTCCTCAGGAAGGCTGTTCCATGCATCCACTACTCTCTCTGTGAAAAAATACTTCCTTATATTGCCCCTGAGCCGTCCCCCCTCTATCTTCATATTGTGTCCCCTTGTTCTTGCACATCTCTTTTTCTGAAAGATGCTACCCTCTTGGACTTTGTTGATTCCACTGAGGTACTTAAACATTTCTATCATGTCCCCCCTCTCCCTCCTTTCCTCAAGGGTATACATATTAAGCGCCTTTAGCCTCTTCTCATATGGCTTCTCTTGCAGACCCTGCACCATTTAGTTGCCCTCTTCTGAATTGCCTCCATCCTGTCCATGTCCTTGCGGAGATGGGGTCTCCAGAACTGGATGCAGTACTCCAGATGGGATCTCACCAACTGCCTGTACAGGGGGATAACAACTTCCTGTTTTCTGCTGGTGATGCCTCTCCCTATACATCCCAGTATCCCCCCAGCCCTCCCTAATGCCTTCTCACATTGCTTGCCAACCTTTAGGTCATCTGATATGATTACCCCCAGGTCCTTTCCATTTTTGTTGTTGTTACTACCTCCCCCCCATTGTGTAATCTTCCTCTGGGTTTTTGTTTCCCAGGTGCATTATTTTGCATTCTTTGCATTGCATCCAAGCTGCCATACTTCTGACCATTCCTCCAACCTTGCCAAGTCCCTTCTCATCCTTTCCACGCCTCCTTGTGTATCAACCCTGTTGCAGATCTTTGTATCATCTGCAAAGAGGTATACTTTTCCTTCCAGTCCCTCTGCCATGTCACTTATAAAGACATTAAAAAGGACTGGACCGCCGGCCTGTCGGCGAAGCGGTTGGATTTCCGCTATGACGCCAGCATTCCCGGGTTCGGGAACGAAATCCTATCACTGGAGGGCCAGCTGGGGGGAGAAGGATTGAGCGTCCTACGACAGCTCTCCTTCTCCGGGGGCAGGGTAGGGGATGAGTCCGGTGCCTGCTGGCTCCTAGCGGAGGCTGGGAGTAATGCAGGATGCACGGCCCAATGTGGGTTGGGGAGGAGCGGACGTCGGCGTTAGCCTTGACGTCACCACGCTGCTGCCCACAGAAAATGGGAAAACTGCTCGCTGCCCACCAAGATGATGGCTCTCCATTCCCAGAGCGCCCCCCAGTACCTGGCCAGAGCCTCCTGTTCCTCAGCAGCATCCCCGGGCCCTAAAATAAGTACGTGCTGGGGTCTTCCCCTCTCCCCGGTGCCCTTCCCCCTCGGAGGAGGGGGACCCACCCGGTGATAGGGATACACCGGGATATCCCAGGGGTCGGCTGCGATCTGAGGATCTGAGGAGGGCTGGCAGGGTCAGTGGGGACGAAGGGAGCTTGTGGAGCCCGAAGGAGTGGAGGGCATAAACACATAATGCAAAAAAAAAGGACTGGACCCAGTACTGAACCCTGCGGTACCCCCACTAGTAACCCCTCTTTCTTCAGAGTGGACTCCATTTACAATTACCTTCTGTGTCCTGTTGTCCAGCCAATGTTTTACCCAGGCTACCACCCTGGGACCCACTCCCAGGCTGGTTAATTTGACTATTAATCTTTTGTGTGGGACTGTGTCAAATGCCTTGCTAAAGTCTAGGTAGGCCATGTCCACAGCCCCTCCCTGGTCTACTACTTTGGTCACCCAGTCAAAGAAATCAATTAGATTCGTCTGACATGAACTTCCTGCTGTGAACCCATGCTGCCTTGGGTCCTGTGCTCCACTGACCTCTAGGTACTCAATTATTCTTTCCTTCAGAAGTGATTCCATCACTTTCCCTACCACAGAGGTCAAACTGACAGGTCTGTAGTTTCCTGCCTCTGTCTTGCTCCCACTTTTGTGAAAGGGAATCACATCTGCCTTCCTCCAGTCCTCAGGTACCACACCGTCCTCCCATGATTTGTTAAAAAGGGTAGTCAATGGTGTCACTAGTTCTCTGCTTAATTCTTTTAGAATTCTGGGGTGAATTCCATCTGGCCCCATTGCTTTGTCCACCTTCAGTTTTAGGAGTTCTTTCAAAATCCTTTCTCCTGTGAAAGGACTGGGATTGACCCCCCTATCCAGAGTGCTTCTGTTAATTGGATTAGGCACCTGCCCCACCTCCTCTTTTGTGAATACTGAACAAAAGTATTCATTCAGTATCCCTGCTTTTTCACTGTCCCTCTCTGCCCACCCACCGTCTATTCTATTCAGCCTCAATATCCCTCCCTTTGTCTTTCTACGCTCTCTGATATACCTATAAAAGGTTTGATCCCCCTTCAGAATTGAGTTGGCTATTTTTCTCAGTTTGGGCCTTTGCTATTCTGACTACCCTCCATGCTTTCTTCTGCCTTAACTGGTACAGTTCTCTGTCCTGCTCCTTCTGTGTTTCCTTATGCTTCCTAAATGCTATCTTTTTCTCCCTAACCTTCACCGCCACCTCTTTTGAGAACCATAGTGGCTTTTTCTTTCATTTTGATTTGTTTATTTGCTTCACACAAAGGCTTGTTGCTTCTTTGATGTCAGTTTTGATATTTTCCCATTCTTGCTCCACCCCTTCTTCTAGCCTGTTTGCTAGTGCTTTCTAAGACACTCTCCCATCTTGCCAAAGTCAGCCCTTCTGAAGTCCAGAACCCTCACTTTTGTATGGCTTGACTCTGTAGCTGAGTTTATTGTGGACCACACTGTTTGGTGGTCACTTGTTTCCAAATGGCTACCCACTTCTACATCTGAGATCCTCTCACTGTCCCCATTTGAGAGTATGAGGTCTAAGATTGCTCCTTCATGAGTAGGTTCCGAAACTAGCTGTCTGAGGCATGCCACCTGAAGGGCTTTGAGAATGGCCCTGCTTTTGGATGTGGCTGCAGCAAAGGTGCTCCAGTTGACATCTGGCATATTAAGGTCTCCCATCAACAGTATCTCCCCTTTTTCTGCCATCCTAAGTATGCCTTTTATCATATCCTTGTCCATTCCCTCCCCCTGACATGGGGGTCTGCATACAACCCCTGTGCAGATTGTGGTGCCATTTCCAGTCTCTAAGGTGACCCACAGTGCCTTCTCTCCTCCCTGTTTACTCTTTTGTTCAGTTGTTTTTATCCCTTCCCTTACATAGAGAGCTACTCCTTCTCCCCTCCCTGTCTCTCCTGTAGGTTGTGTACCCTGGTATCTTAACATCCATGTCATGGTTCTCTGTGTACCATGTTTCTGTGTTTGCTATGATATCCAGGCATCCCTCTTCCATCAGGGCCACCAGTTCAGGGAGCTTGTTGCCCAGACTACGGGTGTTGGTACTCATTACCCTCCATTTCTTGATGGCCTTACCCCTTTTTGCCCCATCCCTGTCCTTATTGCATTTGTCACTTTCTCCATTTACCCCTGTGCTTTTCCCTATCAACATCTCTATGTTGGTGTCTACCTCACTTAGTACCCTGATTTTTTGGAGGGGGCTAGGATTTCCCTGCTGCTCTCCAGTGCCTCCCCCCTTGGCTAGTTTAAATGCTTGCCAATAAAGCATTTAAACCTATCACCTAGGATCCTGGTTCCCCTCCTGGACAGATGCAAACTATCACGCCAGTATAGGCCTGCATCCCTCCAGGTGGACTCCCAGTCCCCAATGAAGCCAAATCCCTGAGCTCTGCACTAGTTTTTCAACCACTGATTGAATTCCATGGTGTGGCGCACTCTAGCCTCACCTGTGCCATAGACAGGCAACACCTCCGAGAAGGTTACCATGCATGCTATTTGTCTAAGGACCCTCCCCATCTCCAGAAATGCTTCTTGTACTGCTCTGATCCCTTTCTTAGCCAGGTCATTTGTTCCTAGGTGGACAATGACATCCAGCTCCCTCCCCTGTGCAGCTGCTCCCGCGATCCTGAGGATTCACTCCCTGTCCCTCCAAGCCATGTTGCCAGGCAGGTACCTTACCTCCCTCTCCCCTTCCTCCCCAGTTCTACCTTCCTAACAATGGAGTCCCCCACCAGGAGTTGTTTCCTTCCCCTGTGGGGTCCCATGCCACCATCCTGCGGGTCTCCTTTGTGGAGGTTCCCAGCATCCTCCTTGGTTTCCACTGTGGGTGCCTCCATAGAGGAACCACACTTTTCCAGAATGGCACAGAAATTGTGGAGAGGTATAACTGGAGGGATGTGCCTCTGTTCCACCACCTTCACCCTCCCTGAGCCCACTGTGGTCCAACCACTCCTCTTTCTTGGTAACCTCTGAGGCAACGACAGTGACCCTGGTGGTCCCTAGGTGGGAAAGGAGGTCCCACAAATCCTGGCCAACTCAGTCTGGAGATGAACAACCTCCCCTCTCAGCCAGAGAGGTGCCTGCAGATGGGTTCTGCCATTGCCTTGTGCCACAATGTGTAAACCCTTGGGGGTCCACCTCTGCATTAGTGTACCATCTTTGGAATAAAGTCACACTCTAAAACCCCAATCTGGTTTGGGACATTCATGTTACTGCTTCCTGTATGGAATTACTGAGTACCCCTCTAGAAGTACAGACCTAGCATAGTCCTAGCAAAACATTCTTTCCTCAGGACCTGGGTTTATTTGGTCACATTTATAGTTTTGCTTTTGTACATCCCCACCTCTTTTTGACCTCTAGAAGTAATGAGCTTGGTATTCATTCACAAAGCCAGGGATGGTACCAAAAAGTGTTCATAGTAGTTTGGGTGCCCAGTCGAGTGTACCAAGGGGTAGCTTACTGTGCAGAGTAGCAGGGGGTTACAAAAAATTGGGGCTCATCCAAGGATGTTTTCTTAATTTGAGGAGAGAACTAGAAACTTTTTGCTGAGGGTACAGTTAGCGTTTGTCTGTCTGGTAGCATGGTATCCCAAAACAGAAAAGGAAGCTTTGGGCAAAAGTATTTTGCCCAGAAAAGTACCATCCGAATGTGCTGCTTGCGTGCCTGCTAGTACAGAAAGAACAGAGTGCTGCTTGTGTGTTTTGTCAACTTGCAGTGGACAATAAAGCCTTGAAGTGTATGTCCTTGTCTCTGCATCAAAAATGTTTACAGAACTTTTAACTTGCAATTTTCATATGCCAAAAGTAGTGTGGACTTTAGGAAACAGACAGAAAGTTTCATGTGTTTTGTGCACAAATTGGGGGAATTGCTAAAGAAATTGCCAGAATCTGTGGAGAAAATGGTGCTCCCGCTGCTGAAATTGCAGCCGGGGAAAAAAGTTACAGTTTGCAGTTTAAATTTGCTCCTGCTCAATAATCTCCTTGAAAGAAGACCGAGCAAGAAGAGCGAGAGGTTTATTTGCATGGCGTCGAGTAATTGGTGTGACTGCAATCAGTCCCACCCCCAGCCAGCTTCTGTGTGCAGCTGAGTGTTGAGAGAGAGAGAGAGAGAGAGAGACAGAGAGAGAGACAGAGAGAGACACAGACAGAGACACAGACAGAGACAGACAGACAGACAGACAGACAGACAGACGTGCAAGCTGGACAGACCGGGATCATGATCCAGTGAGGGGCTTGTGAACGTTCTAATCTGTAGAAAAAAAACTTTTGCTGTGTAAATTCGAGCTTAACCCATTGTCCGACTGACTGGAAAGTGAGCATGGGTTCATGGCTATGATCGTCGGGACCGCCAGCCCGTTTCACCCCAGCGGCCTTCCCAGGACTGGCACCAGGCCAAAAATTTCCACCAGAGAAAGCCAACTACTGAATTCAGTAAGTAAAACCAGCTAACTGAGCATCCAACTGTGTGTGATTTTCAAGCCAGCTGAATATGTGTGCAAGCAGTGTGATTGTTTTGCAAAGAAGGACAGTGCATTGAAACAGAAAGGCAACAAATGAAAAATCTGAACAGAGACTATGGGCATTTATAATGGGTTCAGCAACAGTAAAATGTTTCTAAGCAAGAGTGGGACAGTGAGTTGTATAAGGGAAGGATGCTGCAAGCAGGCACTGCTGTGCAGTGGAAATACTGTGAGCTTGTGAGTAACTTTGAGCATGTGTAAATAGTTATTTGATTTGATGCTGATCGCAAAGTCAATTTAAATCATATAAACGTGCTGAAAGATACAAGCAGTGCAACTGATTACAGTTTTGAGCAAATTCAGTAGCCAGAAAAGGTCAGAAACACAGTTTTAGAGTCAGTGAACAGATTTGATGCATGAGGAGTGCTACCGCTGCCATTACAGGGTGGGGTTCGCAATGTAAACACAGCAGCTGGGAGCCATTTTGTGAGACAGCAAAGAGACTAGTGAGCAATTCAGTAACAACCAACTTTTGTATGTTTGCTTGCAGACATGGCTTTGGGAGCTCCCTGCTATCTGGATCATGCCCGAGCTATGATCGCAGATGAAGTGGCAGCACTAAGAGAAATAGAGAGAACTTTCTATGGTGAAGGGTTGCCTCCAGATGTATCAATCCCTAGCTATCCAGTGAGACTGTGCATTATGTGCCTCAAGGCTAGAAGGGATGTGTTTCTGATACCCCACTGTCTGGATTGCCTTGTGAAGTGGGGTATGAGCAGGGGGTGCAGCACCACAGAGGACATCACAAATTTATTAAGCTCCTACATGGACCACAGTAGGAAACTCTGCAAGTAGCAGCATGCAGCACTAGGTTGAACCTGTTGGGGGAAACCTCATAGAGTGTGGCACGGAAGGAGAGAGCAATGTTGATCTACTGCAAGGGCAGGCACAGAGAGAGGTTTCCATGCCTGTGTCTCAAATGGACAGTGCAACAGAAGGACCTGTTGACCCATGGAAAGAGGGTCCAAGTCCTAGCCTGTTAGGGGAGGACAAACTGCAAGAGACACTGAACTGGGAGGTGTCTACCTCCATGCCCAGTGAGCAGTGGACTATCTTGGGAGTGAGGACATCTGTTCACTCCTGGGCTCAGATCCTGAATGAGGAAGAGGATAATGAAGATATGTATCTTCATGTTGAAGGTCCCCGTGAGTCACCTCAAGCTATTGCCTCAGAGGAGCCAGAGAGAGAGAGAAGAAGGCTCCAGTAACCTGTCCACAGAAATGGTCGGGGACAAGTTCTTTAAGTATTCAGCACCGGCTCAGCCAGGACTGGCCACCCCCAAGCTGGGCCATAGGCCCACAAAATTGTGTAGAGCAGCAAAGAGGACAGACCGGTATATAGGAGGGCTGATGTCATCTATGGGCAGTCCTTTCCCACTTTTCCTCATAGAGCCTGGGAGGAAATCGAACAGAGCAGGCAATCCTGGTTGTTGTAAGAGGCAAGCAAAAATTTGTACTCTGGTGTGGCAGAATGTGTCAGGGATAGAGTCATAAATGATCGCCTTAAATTCTGGAAATTGGGCAGAACTCTGTTTACGGACACTGTGTGAATTGTGGACAAGGCAAGGAATGTCTTTGTTCCATTTTTTACTTTTTTACTTTTGTACTTTTATAGAAAAGTATTTTTGGGATTCTCTAGCATTCAGATGGAGGTTTAGGCACTGTGTGGTATGCAGAATGTGTTTATTTTTTTCTTCTCTTGCAGGTGTTCCTGAGGAAGAAAAGAAGAGAAGAGAAGAAAAGATGAGGATGCTGGAGCTCAGCCAAGTTCCTCTTTTTCTTAGAGCTTTTAGAATTGGTTGAGGTTAACAGGGTGTTAACATGTTTTTTCTTCACAGGTGTGAGGTTGTGGGGAATGTTTTGGGAACTATAATGCATTGCATGTGCTGTTTCCTAGTTATTTCCATTTGCAGGTACCCTGGAAGCTAGAAGGGAAGGAGGTTCCCCATTGGGCAGCCTGGTCAGATAGATTTTCCCTACAGTGCTAGGGGGCTAGACAGGCTGTGGTCCTGATCTGCAGTAGGGACCTTGGTTCTGGTCTATTAGGGCATGCTTCAAGCAGTCTTTATGGAGCCACTAAATATCCATAGATAGATTGTAGGATAGGGGCTGAAGCCTCTGTGTCTTTAGTGTTGCCTACCTGTGCCTGGCACATGGTAGGGGAGGGCCTGATCACCCCCCAATAGGTAACACAGAGGGTAGGATGGTTTGGTACCAGGTGGAAAAATGACTGTAGACAGTCATTTACCTGGCTAGGGGTGAGGATAACCACCCAGTCCTCTGGGGTTACTAGAATCCCATCAGTGTCAGTGCTAGGTAGGGAAAGGCAGCTGGTGAATAACTAGTTAAATGGGGGTTTCCCCTACTCACTTTCATGTTTACTTAGCTTCAGCTGAGATAAGAGAGGTGATGTCATTTAGAACTCGCACAGCCGCATAAGCCATAGCTGGCTGTGAGTGGGGAGTTTCAGAATCAGTTGTTAGTGAGTAGTCTGTGTAGTCAGTTGTCATTGGAATGTGGAGCTGTAGCGTGGACTCTGAGAGGAGAGCCTATTTTCTCAACCTAGTCCTGAAATACTCCAGCCTGCCAAGAGAAGTGGCGGAAACCATTGTCTACAGCAGGATCTCCTGATTTTCATTCCCGGAGGGATGAAAAGACTGTTAGGAAATGGATTCTAGGGGCAATCTCCTTTTTGATCCAGGATAATTTGAAGCTGCCTGTACTGTTCCAACTGTGAGTAGCTTTGACTTTGTGCTGCCAAGAGACAATACCTGTGCTTTGGTGTTTCTCTGGTTAAAAGGGCAAGGTACACCAGTTCTGTTTTGAAAATGAAACTTTGCTAAGTTTAAATTTGGCTTACAATTGTGGGGTCCAGAGGCAGACTGTTTCACATTGTTCAGTAATTTAATTTCTCACACTCCCAGAGCAGAGTTTCTTAAATGCTGGATGCAAAAGTTCATTCAAAGATGCATTTACCTAAGTGTGTTCAAGATGTGTAAGGTGTAACTCTGAAAGCATGGCTGGGTATGAATTTGGGAGTAGAGATACAGTGAATTTAAATTTCGCCACTGAAGTGCCCGCGAAATGGGAACTTCACATTGTCACTCCACTACACGGAGTGACCAGCATGAAATGCCCACTTCACCTTTTGATTATTACTTCGAGTTGTCATTCAGCCTTAACACGAATTAAGGCAGAGTGACAACAATATTGGCAGCCCCCCCACACACACACAGTCACTAGAATTAATGTGCATCCCCAAAATGCTACTGTTGTCTTGTGTCCAGAAAATTCCCCACTGCTGACGAAGTGAAATGAGAGCATAACAAGAAATGCAAAGTCTCCCAGAATTAATGGCACACTCAGTCATGTGCTCAGTGGTCACACACAGTCACCAGAATTAATGTCCATCCCCAAAATGCTACTGTCTTATGTCCAGAAAATTTCCTCAGTGCTGACGAAGTGAAATGAGAGCATAACAAGAAATGCAAAGTCTCCCATAATTAGAGATGCAGTGAATTTAAATTCTGCCAGTGAAGTGCCCGTGAAGTGGGCTCTTTGCGTGTCGCTCCTGGAGAGATACTGCAAAACAGGCTTACATGCAAGTAATTAGTAAAAAAATTAATTCTGTGATTCATGATGTGATCGTGAATCGTGACTGCATTCATGACCATCAAATGTGAATTTGCTTTTTTTGGAGTTGGAGTTGATGAATGTCTGGTGTGAGATAACCAGTTATATGAAACTGTATGGGAATGCAAATGCCTACGGCTGTACTTCCCTGATGACCTGTATCACAAAGCTCCCCAATTTGGAAAACTCATATCAATGAGTACAGTGGTGAAGCCTGGCAAGATACTATAAAAACAGGCTTACATGCAAGTAACTAGTAAAAAAAATGTGTGATTCATGATGTGATCGTGAATCGTGACTGCATTCGTGACCGTGATGATGATGAAGAACGTGATTTGTATCATGAGTGACTTGTGATGATGGCCCTGACATAATAACACATATTAATGAGTAAAATTTTCATGCAGAGAGAGATATACACCGCACCACACCAGTACTCTGAAGGGAAAGCCAAAGAAACAACTGTGTCTTAAGTTACAGATTGAGATTGGATCCTAAAGAGATGCAAATGCACAGACAGATTAAGACTGCACTGCACACTGAAGAGATGCAGACGCAAAGGCATAACACCACCTAACCAGTGCTCACTTTCAGAAATCCAAATCTGGAAAAGAACACCTTTTGCTGGTTGGGGGGGTAGTGCACGGCAGTAACAGTTCACTACCAGTAAAGATACCACAAAACAATACAAAAAATTCATGCAGGTGTGGTGGATAGCAGGTTCACACTGCTGCAATTACTCTGTGGCACAATAAAAGGTGTCGGATTTAATGGCAAGCATCGCGTGCACACACTCACACACACCACAAGTAATGCGTATCAAATTGAAAACCATTAGTTATACAAACAAATGTTTTAAACAAACTGAAATTATACTCTGCTGCACCACAACAATCAGCAAAAAAAAAGTCAAGAATTACTGAAAATATCACTGTGTGTACATTAACACAGTTATACAAGAAAAATATAACCAAAACAGAAAGACTGCCTTTTTTCCCCAGTTAATCTACCTGCACCACAGATATGCCCCTCCTCCAAAGCACACTTCACAGTACACAGACTAACTTCTAAATTAACATTCAAAATCCACACACAAACCATAAACACTCAATGATATGAGACCAGAAGGGTTTCCTACAATTGATGTACTAAATTTTGAGAACAAAAATGACTCAAAAAGGCATTTTTAACAGTTTTTAGAGGTTCTGAATCACAGAACTTTGAGAAGAAACTGTCTCCAGCTACTACTACATACACATACACTACCCAGGTCAGAACTGAGGCTGTGCAGAACAATCTAGAGCTCATGTGACCTGCAATCTCATGAATCACTGCAGAATTCTCCTTGGAGCTCAATTCCAATGTGAAGTGATGCGAAATACATTGATTTCAATGTATTTCACCTTAAAATTGGTGGAGAAGTTGTTTGGGGAAGGCAGAATAACGCAAAGTCATTGGTTTTAATGGACTTCACGTTCCTCGTTAAAACGCAAAGTACTCCACTGCGTTGAAGATTACTCCGCAGATTCTACGTTACTTAAGTGAGTCGCTCACTGAGCTGAATTTAGCGACTTCGCCCACCACTATTTGGGAGCTAAGGGTGGGCAGCCCACCATCTGGAGTAACCAGTTCAGGAATACAGGTTCCATAAATGTGCCTGGTTACTTTGGACATGGTGGCCAATGTTTGAAGAGAAGTTTACCTCCTGGAGTGGGCTATGTAGTAATGAGCCCCTGTGTGCTCAGTTGTGGTCAGTGCAACTTGAAGAAGTTTTAAAGTCCTATGCCATATGGGAAATGTGTGCTCAGTTGTGGCCAGTGCTACTAGAAGAAAGGTTCATGTTGTGGCCAGTGCCACTGAAGAGAATTCAATGGCCTATGAAAGATGGGAATTTTCAAGTTCCAAAATTATTGTGAACTTTGAGGAACAAACTCAGATATGTGCCCTAGAAGTTTCATGTGCCTTGTGTGTAAATTGGGGGAGTCGCTAGAGAAATTGTCCAGAAACTGTGGTAAAAATTGTCAAAACAGTGCTTCTGCAACTTAAATTGCAACCGAGGAAAAAAGTTACAGTTTGTACTTTAAATTTGCTCCTGTTCAATGATCGCTGTGAAGGAAGAGCAAGCGTAAAGAGAGAGAGAGAGAGGCTCATTTGCATGGTGTCAAGTGATTGGAGCGACTGCATCCAGTCCTGCCCTCTGGCCAGTGTCTGTGCACTGCAGAGTGTTCGAGGAGGTAAGAGAGAGAGAGTAGTGTGCGAGCTGGTCAGACCAGAATCAACCCTCAAAGGGCTTGTGAGTGTTCTAAACTGTAGTAAACAGACTGGTACTGTGTAATTTCAGGCTCAACCCATTGTCAGACCGACTGGAGAGTGAGCGAGGTGTTTGTGGCTATGATCAGTGGGACCTCCAGCCCATTTCATCCCAGAGGTCTTCGCAGGATCGGCAACAGGCCAAAAAGTTCCATTGGAGGAAGCCAGCTACTGAATTCAGTGAGTATGCCAAGTTAACTGTCCAAACAAACTGTGTGTAATTATCAAGCCAGCTGAATCTGTGTGCAAGCAGTGTGATTTTTTTGCAAAGAAGGACTGTGCATTGTTAGAGCAAGTGCAACAAAGAAAAATTCTCAGCATAGACTGTGAGCAGTGATAATGGTTTCAGCAATAGTAAATTTTTCTAAGCAAAAAGGGACTGAGAGTTGTATAGGGGAAGATGCAGCAAACAGGCAATCTTGTGCAAAGAGAGAGACTGTGGGGCTTACAAGTGACTTTGAGCATGTTTAAATAGTTTTCCTAAAATGATACTGATGGCAAAGTCAAGTTAAAAATCACATGAATGTGCTGAAATGTACCAGCAGAGCAACCGACTGCAGTTTTAAGTAAATTCAGTAGCCAGAAAAGGTCGGAAACACAGTTTAGAGCAAGTGAACAGAGTTTGATGCATGAGAAAAAGTTACCAATGCCATTACAGGGTGGGGTCAGCAATGTAAACACAGCAGCAGTGAGTCATTTTGTGAGACAGTATGTGTCTAGTGAGCAATTCAGTAACAACAAGTTTGTGCATTTGATTTCAGACACGGCTTTGGCAACTCCCTGCTACCCAGATCATGCCCGAGCTGTGATTGCTAAGGAGGTGGCAGCAATAAGAGAAATAGAGAGAACTTTCTATGGTGAAAGGTTGCCTCCAGATATAGCAATCCCTAGCTATCTGGGAAGACTGTGCATTCTGTGTCTAAAGGCTGGAAGGGATATATTTCTGATACCCCATTGCTTGGACTGCCTTACAAAGAGTGGAATGAGCAGGGGTGCAGTTTCAGAGGGGACATCAAGAATTCAATTGGCTCCCACATGGACCTGAGTAGGCAACCCTGCCTGCAGCAGCACGCAGCCCCAGGTTAAACCCGTTGGGGAAAGTTCTTCAGAGTGTGTTACAGAAGGAACATGTAAAGTTGATGTTGATCCACTGCAAGTGCAGGAACAGAGTGAGGGTTCATAGGTTTCATAGGTGTGTCAGAGCAATTTATTAGATCAAAGATCCATATACTCGCCACAAAGTTAATTATACCCAAAGATTTTATTACTAATCTAATACCTGCCTAGTGTAACCTTAAATTCTTCTATTGTTTTACTAGCCACTATTTCAATCGGGAGCACATTCCAGACCTTTGAGACCCTAACAGTTAGCCAATGCTTTCTCCTAACTGTATTTCCCCCTTTCCTTATGTATTTGTAACAAGTGAGCTCTAGTATTGTATACCTGTTCCCTCAGAAGCAGATGTAATTGCTCTCACAATACTGTGTCATTTAAGGCCCTGAAGATAAAACACATATCTCCTCTCAATCTTCTAAATTCTAGGGAATATAAACCCAGGGATTGCAGCCGATATTCATAGCGCAGGCCCTGTACCTACTTTATCCTGTGCGTGGCCCTTTTTTGTACCCTTTCCAAGGATTTAATATCTCCCCTGCCCCCAGGGGCCCACATTTGAGCACAATACTTAAGATGCAGACGCACCAATGAGGTGTACAAAGGGAGCAGCACCTCTTTGCTCTTGCTATTAATGTGTTTGTGTATGCAATATTGGATGCTGCTAGCTTTTTTAATGAGTTGATTGTAATGAGGTCTGAAACTGAGATCGTTGGTGATTTTAATGCCTAGGTCACTTTGTTCGTTTACCACCTTTAGAACTAAGTTCCCCAGACTATATTGGTAATTTTTATTCTTTCTCCCAAAATGCATCACAGTGCATTTGTTGATATTAAATACTGAACCGTGTTCTTGGGCCCATGTTTCCAGGTTTGCTAGGGCAGATTGCAAGGCATCAGCATCCTCCCTGATTTTCACTACATGACCAATGCGGGTATCATCTGCGAATTTAGAGAGCCATATATCCAGTAGTGGGCTCATAGATCCGATATACAAATTAAACAGAGATGGACCAGAAACTAAGCCCTGCAGGACCCCACTAATCACATCCACCCAACTGGAATACCCCCCTTTTATACAGACCCTCTGCTTTCTGTTTGTCAGCCATGACTCGATCCAAAGAGTAATATTTCTTGGTAAACCCAGCTTGATCAAAGCATCAATCAGTTTATCAAGGGGAACTGTATCAAAAGCTTTGTCGAAATCCAGAAAGATGATATCCACTGGTTTCTCCTCATCCAAAGCTTTATTTACCTTTCCATAGAACTCTAGGAGGTTGGTCTGACAAGACCTCCCCTTTACAAAGCCATGCTGTGTTGGGTCCATTTTATCCGACGTGTTGGAAATTAGCAATATAGTCCTTAAGGAAATTTTCTAATATTTTCCCCGGTATCGAGGTCAGACTGATCAGTTTATAGTTACCAATCTCATGCTTTGAACCCTTTCCATGCCCGAGTCCCAGATGGACAGTGCAACAGAAGGATCAGTGGACCCGTGGACCTAGGGTCTGAGTCCTAGCCTAGTGGGGAAGGACGAATTGCAAGAGACATTGAACTGGGAGGTGTCTACCTCCACACCCAGTGAGGAGTGGAATGTCTCAGGAGTGAGGATGTTTGCTCACTCTTGGGCACAGATAATGAGTGAGGAAGAGGAAGATGAAGAAATGTGTTTTCATGTTGAGGGCTCCAGTGAGTCACCTCAAGCTCTTGCCTCAGAGGAGCCAGAGACTGTTGGAGAAGGTGCTAGCAACTTGCCCACAGAGATAGTAGGGGACGAGTTCTTTCATTCTTTAAGTATGCGGCATTGGCTCAACCAGGATTGGCCACCCTCGAGCCAGGCCATGGGCTGCAGACCTGTAAAGAGTAGCAAGGAGGAGAAACTGGTACATAGGAGGGCTGACGCCACATATGGGAAGTCCTTTCCTACCTTTCTTCACCAAGTCTGGGAGGAAATCAAACAGAACAGGCAATCCTGGTTGTTGGAAGAGGCAAGCAAGAATTTGTACTCTAGTGCAGCAGAATGTGTAAGGGACAAAGTCATAAGTGACTGCCTTAAATTCTGGAGAATGGGAAGGACTCTGTTTATGGACACTGTGCAAATTGTGGATGAGGCTGGTAATGAGACATTTCACAACAAGAACTTTGAATGCCCAGATGGTGTCATAGTCCTTGCCCCACACCCTGAGTGGTACTATCCTTAATGGTGCCACACTGTGCCCAGCATGCCTTAAGGAAGCGAACAGTGGCAGGCCAGCTCTTCTGGTGTTCTAGGATTCTTCAGGTATATCCAGATTCATCATCCCAGCAGTGTTCCTGTTCCATTGTTTGGTTTCCAGAGGATATCATCCCAGAAGTTTTTCTGTTACATCGCCTGGCCGTCCAGATGACATTACCCAGCTGTTTTCTTGTTCCATTGTTTCATTTCCAGAAGACATCAGTCCAGCAGTTTTCTTGTTTCATTGTTTGTTTTGCAGAGGACATCAGCCAACAGTATCTAAAGATGCCATCTGGTCTGAAGGGAGAGGGTCCTCATCTCATAGAAGTATGGCGATCCTTTGTTTTCATTCTTTAAGGAACTGGTAAGACCAAACTTTTTACTTACTTTACTGTTTGCACAACACATCCTACATTTGAAGACTGTCCTCATAACTCTATTTGCCTTCAAAGACTCTCCCCATGGATTGCAGTACTATACAGGCCCAGTCCTATCCAAGAACTGTTCTTCAGCATGCTTTGGCCTAGGAGAGTCTCTTTAATGGACCATGCCTATGGGCTTCAGTAATCTTGTCACTAGTTTTGAACTTTGTAGGGCCTTCCATCCTCAAATGTGTTGTATAAATGTCTTCTTTCCATTTGTTTTACTTTTGTACTTTTATAGAAAAATATTTTGGGGTTCTTTAGTGTTTACTTAGGTTCATACTAAGGTGATGAAGGAGCTAAGAGGCTTGTAGGCCCATGATTGCTCCCACTGAATTAATAACAACTAATTTTATGACCAGAAAGAATGAGTTTGCCTAGGCATCACTTAAATTCAGATTTAGTTTTGCTGATGATAGCCTCAAGGGAGAGTTTATTTCAGGGGTTCACAATTCGAAATGTGAAGAAATATTTACGACCAATCTGATTAAATTTTTTACTGTATAACTGCAGTGGGTTACTTCTCATGTTTTATATATACATTGTTTTAAAATTCAAAGCCCAAGACAGAAAGCAGATATGGGACCTGAATAAAATCATACATGAAGCGGAGGTCACCTCTTAGACACCGAGTGGTTAATGGCATAAGTTTTAAGATTTCAATTATTTTGTCATATGGCTCATTGCATAGGCCAGTAATATGTTTTGTATATTTTCTCTGAATCCTTTTCAATAGAGCAATTTCTGACTTTTTCTACGGGCACCAAAGTTGGGAGGCAAACTCAAGATGTGGTCTAACATATGCCCTTTATAGGGGCATCATCATCTTACTGTCCCTGGATTTAGTGTTTCTTTTGATTGACCAGATATCTCGATTTGCTTTATTAATTGCCTCATTAATTTGAGCAGATTGATGAAAGTCATATGAGATAATAACCCCCAGATCCTTTTCATTAGAAGTGATTTTTAATGTTGTTCCACCTAATGTATAAGATGCTAATGGGTTTTGAGGTCCCAAAGGCATTATCTTACATTTGTCAACATTAAGTTTCATACCACACTTTGTTACCCATCAAGTTATTCTAGCTAGATCTTTTTTGAATTGCATGAGTCTGATCTGGATTTGCACAGGGGCCTCCAATTTTGACATCATTTGCATACTTTACTGCTGAAGAAATACAGTTCTTAGTTACTGTAAATCTGCAATAAATGCTTGGAACAGGCAGGGGCCCAGGACAGAGCCCTGTGATACACCGCTTGTGACCTTGCTGATGTTAAATAGCTGACTGGTAATTAGAACCCTTTGTGACCTGTTGCTTAACCAATCTGAAACCCAGTTAATTATAGTTTTATTGATAGTAGTGTTTTGAAGTTTAGAGACAAGAGCCCAATGTGGCATGGCATCGAATGCCTTGCTAAAATCAATGAAGATAACGTCATACGGTATCTTATGACCGAGTTGAAAGCTAACTTACTCAAACACATATGATTGGAGAGACAGCTACAACCTTTTTTAAATCCATGTTGTTCGGTATCAAGGCTATCCAATGCAGGGGGCAATGAAATCCTTTATGATACTTTATAATAACTTGCATATAGGAGATGTTAAACTGATTAGCCTATAATTTCCCTGGTTGTTTCTCAGTCCCTTTTTATGTATGGAGATGATGTAAGCAGTCTTCTAGACGTCAGGGATAAAGTTGGTAGATAAACATTTTACAAGTAGTAGCTTTAGTGGATGAGTAACTGAATCGGCTAATATATAAAGGAGATGCCCAGCTATTCCATCTGGGCCAGTACAGGTTTTGCCTCTTAGGGCTGACAATTTTTCTAGGATATTGTCTTCGGGGATATATATAGGATCATCTGTTAATCTTGTTTGCATAACATCATTCCGTTTTGACTGAAAAATATCACAAAACATAGTGTTAAAAATATTGCCCATTTCAGTGGGTTCATGTATCAAGTTATTATTCATTAATAATGGCCCAACTTGACAAACCATTTTTTATGGGACTTAATATACAAATAAAAGGACTTACTATTATTCTTATGAGCTTTATTGGCGAGATTATATTCCCATTTTGTCTTAGGTTTTTTTAATTCTGTATTTACATTTTTTTTTTTTTAAGTAGGAGGCCCAATTATTTTGAGTACATGATTTTAGATAGATTGAATATTTTAATTTTTTTTGTTTATTGAGTTTACTTAAGTTAGGGAAATAACATCCCCATTATTATTGTTCAGTGCTAATTTCATTTTAGGTAAATCAGCTTTATTATAACTGAACATTTTTGTGTAACAGTTAGTGTAAGAGAAGGTGTTTTCAACTGTAAACTGAATAGCGTTATGGTCTCTATTACCTATTGGTGAAGGGTCTATGTGATAATGGCAGAAGCCTAAAGGCGATCACCGTTATCGTGAAGTCAAAGTGCTGAAAATCTTTTTCAGCACTCTGACCCCCTTGGCGCACAGCAAAATGGTGCTGGGGGCTTAATTTGTTAATGTTTTCTATAGGGGGGCTTGGTTCCCCACACCGAACTACTAAAGGATTGTCAACTCCGGGGGGGTGGGGCATGTCGGGGGGGTGAAAACATAAACAAAAATGGTTTGGGTCAGCTGCAACAAAAATGCAGCAGTGCCCATACCAGAACCCAATACCCTATGGACCAATGCCAGCAACCCGCCCACCATGCCACAGGGTCAGCTTGGCAACTCACTGCGGCACCACCCCTCACATCCCCTGCTGCCCCTCACTGTACGTTCCCACTCCCACCCCCAGTGCATGTACATATAGCAACATCCTGTCACTATACTCGCCCACCCCCCCATCTGGCCACCCTACCATCATGTGGCCGTCCCTGCAATGTGCTGGGGTCATCACCGTTATTGTAGGCACCCTTCACCCAGCGCCAATATCACAGGATACCTTGGTGAACTAATGCTTATATTTAATACTTCCATGTTCTCATTATATATTACTAAGTCCAAAATTCTTTCAGCCCAAGTGGGATGATGAATACTTTGAATAAGATAAGTTTAGGTAGAGGTTTAGGCACTGTGTGGAATGTTGTCGATTTAGAGCCCCCATACCCTTCTACCCCGATAGTGATGCCCCTCCCATCCTTCCCTCTTCCTGTATCCTTCTCTCCTCCAGTCACCACCCCTCCTTCCTTACTAGCCCCCTTCTACCCTTTCATCCTTGCTATCTCTTCCCCTCGCTGTTGCCATCCCTCTCATGCCCTGCTTGTCCTCCCCTTCGTATGTTCCTGCTCCCTTTCTCCCATAGCAGAGGCTCAAATCTATTCCTAGTCGATACCCTCCCTACATTACTTCCCTGGCTTCCCTCTACTTGTTCCCCTCTGTGCCACCCCTGGTCCCACCCATGGTCCCTCCCTACCCGCAGCCATCTGCTCTCTCCCGTGGTACTCCGTGGTCTCTTCCTCCCAACAGGAGGCCCCCCTCATCTCGAGCACCCCCTTTCTTCTCTCTCTTTTCTGATAGTGCCTCTGATACTGGGGTTAGTTTCAGTCCCTAGTTGTTCTTCCTCTGTCCCCCCTTGCCATCCCCTATTCTCCCCTAAGCCAGGATGCCTAGCATACTCATCTGCCCTGCTACTTGGACTCCTCCCTAACCTCCACAGTGCCTCCCTCAAACTAGCCAGTTATCTACAGACCATACACCCCCCATCCTCCAAGCCCAGTCCAGGATCATGGCGGACTCACACCCTGTACACCCCACCACCCTTCCAAAGATGCCCGCCCTATTGACATGTGGCACCTGCCCCATTCATGCCGCCATCTTATGTTATGGGCTCTTACTCCCAGGTTATGTATCCTACTACAACTGTTAGGCCCCTATTTACTCAAATTCCTGTCCCCCCCATCAACACTAGTCCCCCAACTGGCCCCTTGCCGACTGGGGTAATTCAGTCTCAAATCTCATCCGTTAGATACTGTATTACTGTAGCACTCCTAAAGCTTCCTTGTCTGTTTTTCACCCCCCTTAGCTACCATACCTTTTGTTCTCAGCTCTCATATAGTTTCACTTAGCCCAGCTAGAAATCCTATTGCATTCCAAGTATTACTCAGCTCAGTTAGAGAAATAAACAGAAGAAATAAATATGTATTATTACAGCAATCCTAACAGTATAGTTCAGTACTTAGCTCAGTTAGAGAAATAAACAGAACAACTAAATCTGTATTATTACAGCAATCCTCAAAGTATCCAATCATTGCTTTATCTCCACCCCAGTGACCCTGCTGTAATATAGGACCACAGAGGAACCTGGGCGGAGGTGGGCAACTCTAAAGTCCCAGCAGAGCTCCCCTTGAGCTCGCTCACTCCCTTTCTTGCCGCTCGTTCTGTTTCTGCCAGCGCTGCAGGCTGCCCTTTTGTACTGGGTTCCTGCCTGTGTTGGCACCTTTTTCTGACCACAATGAAGTTCACAGCTGTCCGACAGAGCTCCGTTGAGCTTGCTCACTCCCCCCTCTCACTCACTCCATCTGTTTCTCCTGGCGCTGCAGGCTACCCTTTTGTATTGGGCTCCTGCCTGCATTGGCACCTTTTTCTGCCCACAAAGACATCTGCAGCAGTCCTAACAGAGCTCCGTTGAGCTTGCTCACTCCCCCTCTCTCACTCATTCATTCTGTTTCTCCTGGCGCTGAAGGCTGCTCTTTTGTGCTGGGCCCCTGCCTGCGTTGACACCTTTTTCTGCCCACAAAGAAATCCGCAGCAGTCCTGACAGAGCTACGTTGAGCTCGCTCACTCCCCCTCCCTTACTCGCTCATTCTTTTTCTCCTGGCACTGCAGGCTGTCCTTTTGTATTGGACTCCTGCTTGCATTGGTGCCTTTTTCCGCCACAAAGAAATCTGTAGCAGTCCTGACAGAGCTCCGATGAGCTTGCTCACTCCCTCTCTCTCACTCGCTCATTCTGTTTCTCCGGCACTGAAGGCTGCCCTTTTGTACTGTGCTCCTGCCTGTGTTGGAACCTTTTTCTGCCCAAAAAGAAACCTTCAGCAGTCGCGACAGAGCTCAGTTGAGCTAGTTAACTCCCCCTCTCTCACTTGTTCAATCGTAATCTGTCCCAAACACTGATTTTCCACAGCGACCGCATATTCTGCGCCCGAACTGAGAAAACACATTTTGGCCAGGATATGTAAAATGACAGCTGTATTTTTCATAAGGAGGTGTGGAAAATGCCAATGTTGAAAATCTGGAGTGAAAATATTACAAATTCATGAAGTTTCAAGCATGCGTGGAAACGGCAATGCACGCTTTGTCTCCACCCCGAGACCCTGCTGTAGTATAGGACCACAGTGGACTCTGGGAGGAGGTGGGCAACTCTAAAGTACCAGCAGAGTCTGCTGAGCTCGATCACTCCCCTCTCTCACTCACTCATTCTGTTTCGCCAGCTTGCAGGCTGCCCTTCTGTACTGGGCTCCTGCCTGCATTAGCACCTTTTTCTGCTCATGAAGAAATCTGCAGCAGTCCTGAAAGAGCTCTGTTGAGCTTGCTCACTCCCCCTCTCTCACTCGCTCATTCTGTTTCTCCCAGTGTTGCAGGCTGCCCTTTTGTACTGGGCTCCTGCCTGCACTGGCACCTTTTTCTGCCCACAAAGAAATCTCCAGCAGTCTCGATAGAGCTCTGTTGAACTCGCTCACTCCCCCTTTCTCACTCGCTCATTCTGCTTCTCCTGGCACTGCAGGCTGCCCTTTTGTACTGGGCTCTTGCCTGTGTTGGCACCTTTTTCTGCCCACAAATGAGTTCACAGCTGTCCCGACAGAGCTCCATTAAGCTCGCTCACTCCCCCTCTCTCACTCACTCACTCCTTCAGTTTCTACTGGTGCTGCAGGCTGCCCTTTTGTACTGGGCTCCTGCCTGCATTGGCGCCTTTTTCTGCCCACAAAGAAATCTGCAGCCATCCCGACAGAGCTCCGTTGAGCTTGCTCTCTCTCCCTCCCTCTCTCACTTGCTCATTCTGTTCCTCCGAGTGCTGCAGGCTGCTCTTTTGTACTGGGCCCCTTCCTGCATTGACACCTTTTTCTGCCCACAACGAAATCTGCAGCCTTCCCGACAGAGCTCCGTTGAGCTCACTCACTCCCCCTCCCTCACTCAGTCATTTTGTTTCTCCCGGTGCTGCAGGCTGTCCTTTAGTACTGGACTCCTGCCTGCATTGGTGCCTTTTTCTGCCCACTACGTAATCCATAGCAGTCCTGACAGAGCTCCGTTGAGCTCGCTCACTCCCCCTCTCTCACTCATTCGTTCTGTTTCTCCCGGCACTGCAGGCTGCCCTTTTGTTCTGGGCTCCTGCCTGTGTTTTTGCCTTTTTCTGCCCAGAAAGAAATCTGTAGCAGTCCTGACACAGCTCAAGTTGAGCTCGTTCACTCCCCCTCTTTCACTCGCTCGATCTTAATCTGTCCCAAACATTGATTTTCCACAGAGACTGCGCTCTTCTGCGCCAGAAGTGCAAAAACACATTTTGGCCAGGATGTGAAAAATGAAGCTGTACTGTTCATACGGAGGTGTGAAAAAAATGCCAGTGTTGAAAATCTGGTGTAAAAATATTACAAATTTGTGAAGTTTCAAGGATGTGTGAAAACTCCGCAATGCACACTTGTAACACAGTCATTTTCTGGACTTTCATCACCAAATTTTCAACATAGGCAATTTAGGACCTCTGCTCATGAACAGTGTCATTGTTATTTTCTCGCTTTATCCTGAAAACTGATTTCCTACATCGACCGCGTTATTCTGCGCCGGAGGTGCGAAAACACATTTTGGCCAGGATGTGTAAAATGACAGATGTATTATTCATAAGGAGGTGTGGAAAAATATCAATGTTGAAAATCTGGAGTGAAAATATTACAAATTTGCGAAGTTACGAACGTGCGTGGAAACTGTACAACGCACGCTCCTAAAACAGTCATTTTTTTGATTTTTTTCACCAAATTTGCAACATAGGCTTCTTGAGTGTCCACCTCATGAACAGTGGCACTGTCATTTCATTTATCAGTCCTGAAAGGTGATTCTGCACAGTGACTGTGAAATTGAATAACGTCATGACAGTGACTGAATTCATGAGGAGGGGTCCCAATAACCCATGTTGAAAATTTGGTGCCATAATTCCCAAAAATGCCCGAGATATGCACCAAAGTTGAAAAAACCCTATTTATGCCATTATGCAACTTACCAACATTTCTTCACTTCACGGTTGGCTTTGAAGAGTGGAGATGTGTTCCCGATTCACCGAAGATCATTGTGCCAGGCTCCGGAGGTAAGTATGTGGTGAGGGGGGTGTGTGGGGAGGTGGGGTGCACAGAGGGTGGGTGTGGGGCCACAGAACTCAATGAGGGACCATTTCTATTTTACAGGTTTTAAAAAAAGGAAGAAAAACCCGAAAAACATCGCAGAACTTTATTTTACAGGGGCATTTGGCACACTGGGGTGGGCTCCCAGCGTGCCACCTGAGTGGTTTAGGGGGGCTGTAGCTGATGGGGTATTGGGCCCCCGGCACATAACAATGGGTGAGGAGAGCGAGGATTTGGCACCCCCGGCACACAAACAAATTGGGGTGGAGGACATTATGTTGATGGAAGTGGGTCCTTGTCGGCAAATTGAACTGGGAAGGGGCGGACTGAAACCAATGGTGATTGGGCCCTCCGTCAGCAAAGAAAGACTGTTGGGGGGGTGCATGATGCCAAAAGGGATTGGGCACCCCCTCAGTACACAACAAATGGGGGAGGGGGTTACAGTATGCTGATGGGGAGTGGGATCCCATGTCAGTAAATGTACTGGGTAAGGGGCATGCGGACAGCAAGGTACCACCCTGCAATGATGAGTCACTCCCTCATTGCAGCCAAATGGCTAATGCTGCAATTATGAGGCAGCTCCGACTGCAGCAGCAAAAACGTTTCAACTTGGTGGCACTTCTGCAGAACCAGTGTCATCAGGACACTGGGCCTGAATTGATCCCCCAGTGCCAAGCCCCCAAATGCAGTGCCGTGGTTGGCTGCCACAGTGCTGCACCTCCACAACCCGTTTCTCTCCTAAGCTGCCACATAATGTTTCTTGCTCATGCGTGCAAGCAAACATAAAAAGAAAAAGACAAAAGAGGGAAAGCCTCCTCCAGTCAGCCTAAAAATTCACTTAACATAAGTGAAGAACCAGTTGATTCATCCATAACAGACCTGCCTAACAGTAACAGTAATGAAGAGGTTATTGAACCATCTTCTAAAGATTCTCAGGGCCCAGAGAAACCTGCAGCACCTAAGCCAGAGTCCCTAAATAAGGGAGCAAGTGAATAATTTCCACCATTCTGGGCACACAGGCTGATGCATATTGATACTTTGAACCAAAGCCAGGAAAGCCTCAAGGTGTTAATATGACCTTACATAGGGTATGGGTGAGAACTGGACTGCTGGAGGTGGACCAGACCAGATCAATAAAAGCCAGACTGGATGGTCTGGTCAGAGCAGCCAGACTGGGCATATGGTGTGTGAATTGTTGGCAGTTCATTTAGTATGATCGGCCCAGCTTTTACTGATCTTGTCCATTCCCTCCTGGTGGGTCTGACTTTTATTGGTCTTGTCTGGTCTGCTTCTGGTGTCTGGTTTTTAACCATGCCTGGGACTTGGTAAAAACTGGACTGCCAGATCTGGACCAGACTAGATCACTGAAAGCCAGGCTGGCCAGACAGACTGAACTGGCAAAGTTTGAACAACTTATGTCCTGTCCAGCCGTTCTCTGTCTTTTTACTGATTTTATCCAGTGTGGTTTCAGCAGTCTTGTTTTCACCAAGTCCACCTTGACATACCATTTGCACCACTTAACATCTGGAATATCAGCTGGCATAATTAAGCCAGGGGACACTGGAACTCGGGGCATTCCACCCTCTGCCCACTGTTGTCCAGCTTTGTGCATAGCCATGAAGAGTGGTGGCAGAATGGGGAAGCCTTGTGCACTGCCATATTAAACAATTACAACTTACACCTGTGTCAGTCACATTTTCATATAAATGCACTGAGAAATGAGGAATGGAATGGCTTGGAATTCAAGCATTTTTTGGAGTATGGGGCTAACACAACCAAGCACAAGCTTTTCATTTGAAGTGCATTCTGAGTTCTGATGGTGATTGGACCACTCTGGGGACCTCTGTCTATTCCCCACAGAATAGTCAAAGCACCAGTGGTACAGAGAGGCAAATTTGCTAGTGTGTTAACAGCACAACCCCTTCTTTGAGGAGTTAAGAAGTTCATACAAGGGTTAAACTCGCTCTGTTCTTGGCTATTCTGGCTATAAAATACATGATTACGTACCAATTTGCTGTTTTATTTTATTTGTACTTAATGGGACTTGCCAACTTTGTACATTTCTAATCTTTTTGAACTTTTTTATTCCAATTCCCCAACGTCCTTGTCCTGATAATAAAACAGTATATATGTAATCCCAAGTCTGTGTGTGTAAGTATGTTATTTATTTATTTATTTTTGACGGTCGGATTTACAGCCTTTGAGTCAGGGACTCATTTACAAAGGCACCTCATCACAGGGAGGGTAGACATGGTTACAGTGTGAGATACAACAGTGGTAACATACAGGTGCAATACAGATAATGAAAGAACATAATATAACAGTGGTTTACAGAATAAAGTTACATGCAGTAAATAGCAATGGTATAAAGGATAACAATAGTAGAAGTCACAACCCTGGTCATACCGGGGAAATAACTATGTGGGGGAGGGAGGAATCAGGGGTGAGGAAAGAAAAGAAAAAGAAAAAAAGGGGGGCAGTCCAACGGACATTGTCAAGGCTATGGGCCAGAAACAGGGAGCGACCCCAACATTAGGTTGATTAAGGGCAATTACAGCTTCAGGCACCAAAGAGGTGGTTACAGAGAACAACTTTAAAGGGACCAATTTTGGTAGACTTAGTGACAGAGGGTGGGAGGGAGTTGAATGATGTGGGAACACAGTAGTAGAAGGACCTTTGGGTTAAGGAGGTCTTGGTACAGGGCACCGGAAAGGTGGCCTTAACTGAGCTACAGGTGGCAACAGATGAGGATGCAAGCCATAGGGACGTGGTGATCTCTGGGGGGGAGAGTCCTAGCTGGGATTTTTTGGCAAGTAAGCAGGATAGTAGCGCAGGTGCTCCTCCAAAATGAGCAGGTTGGTGGTGGAATAGAACAGGCAATTATGGGTGCAGAGGGATGTGCCAGTCAAGAGCCTGCAGGCCTTGTTTATCGAGGTGTGGATTCTGGTGAGGGTGGTATTGTTAGCCGCAACGTAGATAGGTAGGCTGTAGTTCACTAGGGACAGGATGGAGGAGTTGATGGCCAGTCGGAGGGCAGTTTGGTGGAGGCAATCTCTGTGGTGATAGAGAAGTCCAATCTGAGAGTTTATGGCTGAGGACAGGGTGGGTGTGGAATGTAAGAGCCGAGTCGAAGGTGATGCCCAGGTACTTGTAGGATGACACCTACTCGAGAGGGTGTAGCATTACTGGGGAGAATGCAGAGAGGGGCATTTTTGGCCTTATTCTGGTGTTGCGAAAAAAAGCATAGATTTGTTTTTTTTTATGTTAATGACCAGCCAGTGGTCAAGGAACCCCTTTTCAGCTTGGTTGAATGTGTGCTGCAGGGATTCCTGTAGAGATACGGGGTCAGAGTGGGAGGCAAGGGGAACCGCATCATAACTGTATATCATTTGCAACTGTTGTGCTTTTAATGCATAAGTATTTTGAGAGGCATCAAGCCACCCCAAGCAGAAGCAAGACACCCACTGGAAATGAGATGGGGCATCTCAGCTGAGCTATCCTTTTTTTAACTGCACTTTATTCTGCATTCTCAGCCAGCTCCCATTAATCTTTACCGCATGCCCAGCCCCGATACCCACCATCTCTGGGACATACCTCCACTCCTCAGTGCCCCCATGGATACCCCCCATGGGATACCCCCCATGCCAGGGAGCTGGATCCTTACCTCCTGCCAGGGAGCTGGATCCTTACCTCCCTGGACAGAGTTGAAGCTTGGTCTTAAGAGCGGGGCACTCAGTTAGCCGTGCAGGGCCTGAGGCAGGTGGAGGATGGCATCCTGCATGGTCCGGAGGGATTTTGCTTTTCTCTAGGTACTGGCCCCACCCACAGATGTCAGGAAAACCAGACCAATGTGGTACATCATGCCAACGACGTTCCCCTCCCTGGCGATAGTGCATCAGAGTCTGTCTCCCACCCCTGGAGGAGGGAGAGTCCATGGGATACTCAGTCCTTCTCTCACAAACAGCCCTCTTATGACACAGACTCATTTCTAAACCCCAGTCATTGACATCACAAGCAGTAGCACTATTGCTGTGCCAATGGGCCAGCTGCTCCCCCCCCCCCCCAGTTGGTGAGCAGCACAGCACTCTTCTCACCTACATGGCTACAGACTGGCTGAACTGTCAATATCAGTTTACAGTATACATTACAAGCCCATTGGTTGAGGTGAGAAAAGGGCTGTGCTGCTCGTTGAGCTTGGGGCTGTGCTGGGGTGGGGAGGGTGGGATGTGGTTACCGGAGCAAGTGGGGGGTTGGGGCACCACAACACTATGGAAAATGTGTCAGTGTAGCATGGTGGGAGATCGGGATAGGAGGGGTGGTGGACATTATACTACTGAAAAAGGTATTTATTTTTCATTAAGAGGGTGATCAGGGACCGGGGGGGGGAGAGACAATATACTATGGAAAAGGAAATTAATCTTTTTAATATGACAGAGATTGGACTATGGTGGGGGCACTACATTCAGAGACTGTGACTGTGTGGGGCATGGACTGGTTGGGGGGCCATGCTAGACCACACAAAGGCCATGCAAATGAGCCTTTAATGGGCATGCTAATGGCCAATCGCGCCAAGCATGCCCAATGGGCTTATTTGCATGGCTACTGTAGTGAATAGCAAGGTAGTGCACGTGCACTATTGTTGCCTGCCCATTCTCCTGGCTGGATGTGGGGGCAGCACTACTGTGCTTCCTGGTGCTTTTCCTGGGTTAGCGCTGCCCCCACCTTGCCCCTATTCCCAATGAGATAGCACATGGTACTATCCCACTGTGAATAGCAGGATTGCCCTGTGGTGCAAATGGGAGATTCCATGCAAACGTTTGTGTGGAACTTTGCCCATTTTAGTGAATCCTGCCCCAGAGCTTATATAAACTCTAACACATACTGCAGACTATTGACTGTCCCCCTGCTGCCTACTGCTCTGGTGTCAGCTGCAAGGGATTCTGGGATTTGTAGTAAAAAAAATATGTCAACCAAGAAGTATGCAAACTTAGTCTGATACAATCTATTGTACTACAGTAAACAGTGAGTGAACCAAAATGTTTTTCCAGACAAAGTACACACTGGAACCAGCCCAACACTTGAGTGTGGGTCCCTTAGTGCTGACTGTTCCCCTTTAAAAAAAATTCATTATTAGTCTGGTACTGCATGGAGCAGCTCATTATGCTTCCATCTCGGGGACAGGGGCTCCCATGCATGCCACAGGATCCCTACACTGGTGCCAAGTGGGGACCAAACAGATTGCAGTAGTCAGGCACGACATTATAGGTTGATTGGTGAACAGCAACAACTGTGGCATTGTCATGGAAATTGCTTAAACAGCAGCTTCCTTGTAGCTGCCTGCCCCAGCCCATTCGATAACTTACCCAAACAGACAGCTACCAATGAAGTGTGACATAAAAGTAATTCATTTGGTAAAGTTATATTGCTCGTAAAATTAAAATCCAGCAGGCCGGCAAACAAGGACTGACTTCCTGGTCTGCAAACCACGCCTCCATGTCTGCCAACTCAGCCCTTTTTTGTGATGTCACAAAATGAAGGCTGCATGAGAACACCCAATTCATTTCTATGGGGCTGATATTTCCAAAGACATTTATACTCTTTATAGTGGGATTTTAGTAAATTATAGTGATCAATCAACTATTATACAATGGGGTATGAAAATCCTGTAACCTCATTCGTCAAAACACATCACATGACTGTGATAAATCCTCCAGTATACCCACTGTAAAAGTTTTATATCACTACAAAAACAAAAGCACCAAGTTGAACATTGTATAATAGCAATATACCATGACAGGGAGTGGGTATAATGGTGGATTTACCACTTCTGGTGTGGTTAAGTCACTTGGCTGCGCCTTGTGACCGAACCACCCCAGGCGTGGTAAATCCACCATTATACCCACTCCCTGTCATGGTATATTGCTTAAATATCGACTAATGTTAGTTGATCGATTGCTTTGATTTACTAAACTCCCACTGTAAAGGGTATCAATATCTTTAGAAATATCAGCCCCATCGAATTGAATGGGACGCGCTTACGCAGCCTTCATTTTGTGACATCACAAAACAGGGCTGCGTGGGAGAACATTGAGGTGTGGTTTGTGGACCGGGAAGTCAGTCCTTTTTTTGCCTGTCTGCTGGATTTTAATTTTGCAAGCAATATAACTTTACCAAATGAATGGCTTCGTTGGCAGCTGTCTGTGTGGGTAAGTTATGGAATGGGCTGGGGGAGGGCAGCACAAGTAATAGTAAGAAGCTGCTCTTTAAAGTCATTGTGTTGTGATGGGCAATGCCAGAACTCGTGGAGGTTTCATAATAATTGGAAAAATCATGGGGTTCATAACTTCTGTGACAAAGGTACAGGACTAACTGTGGGTATGCGAATCCATGTGCATATTTGTGTCGGGGGTTGGGGTAAACTGATCTGGTATTCTTCAGACTTTTTTCCTATTAAAATTCGCAAGAGTAAGATACAGGATACTGGAGTGAGGAGGCAAGCTACAGGAGTGTGATCTAGCAGAGTGCACTAAACAACATGGGGCTGCACCATTTATTTCATTATAAATCATGACATCATTCTTAGCCAGTCAGGACTGTTTATTTGTAAACATCTATGGCACTCTTATAACCATACTAGGGTGTTTCATGCAATAGTTGTAAAACTGTGAAGTTCTAAGTCGAGTTGGCAGAGTCCATTTCCAACAAAGGGGATTCTCTAATATTCTGCAAAATAAAACATTCTAATTTTAAATCAAAATTACCTTGTTAAAGCAAATATGTTTAACATGATTTATAATATGTTTACATGTACAGTTCTTGTGTCTCTTGGAGGTTATGAGAGTTTCTTCTCAACCCTTTATGTGCCAGAACTGTTCAGCTGCATTTTACGGTTCTCTCACCCAAAGAACTTGAGAATGCCCTCCTATTACCATAAATTATGGGTAAGAGAAATACTGCACTGTGATTGGTGGAATCCAGTCACATAACAGTGCTGTTATTCCAGCATAACAGCACAGGTCAGAAATGCTTAACTTTCTGAACCTCATTACTTGGTCCTAAAATAAAAAAAATCAGGGAAGCCATTTTATAATTGTAATAAGGCATTCCAGGGTGTTCGTAATTGTGGGATATTGGCACTTCTCAGGTGCATAAAGACCTTGGCTTCACCTCGGGCTTCACTTACCAAGGTAAGATGTTATCCCACAATAATGCACACCCTGTCATGCCTTATTTCTTAAGAAACATAGGGGATATGTGATGGGTGCTCATGGGATATATTTATCTTCATGAAAGTTCAGTGGCCTCTTGATTTTCATAAGTGGCAAAGCATATGTGGTTTGTATACTATATATTAGCATTTTAAGCTTGTGTCATTTTATTAAAAAGTAAACGTTTCCCATTTCCATAGTTTCTGGGAGCACTTGGCTTCACGGACCACAGGGTACAGGTGGTAGAATGAAATGCGAATTGTGATGCACCGACTAGCAATATACATTTTGTGATGTACCCTATTGTGGCGATAAAAAACGTAGATAGTTGGTGTTCTTTGTTGCAGATAACATTTTTATTTAGCATAAAAAATGCTTATGTATATTGTGAAAACAGTAACTTTACACATAGACATATACTGTACCTCTTCAACTTCCAGAAAGGGGTGAAATCTGGAAATGGTAGATGTAGTCCCTAACTCAGATTCCAGGATCACACTTTTATGAAGAACTACTTTCAAGTTGCTGACAACTCCTTGTTATCATGACCTGAATCCCCAAAGAATGGGCACACTCGAACTCTTTTTAGCATAGTAGCAAGCAGAAAGAGGTGAAGTAATTTAAATGCTGATAAGAATTGAGAATAGCAATATGTAGGATTCATGAATAATACAAGAGGGCAGGTACTTTTCAATTTGACTCCTGTTAAAACACACACACACACACACACACACACACACACACACACACCCTAAAACACTGCACAAAGGATAATGGGTATTCATATCAATGTGAGTGTATGGGAGAGGTAAGTGTGCGTGTGTGTGTGTGTGTGTGTGTGTGTGTGTGTGTGATGAGATGACTTGTAACATGGCTGAGGAAAATAGTATAGCTGCACTGGCTGAAAAGGGACAGGTGATCATGGATTAATTCTTAATCAATCCACGGTTGCTCTTGCAGTACCCTCATCAGCCACAGCTGAATAGCATAGCACACAGAGGGAGCAGAAAAGTTTTTTTACACTGTGTCCTGGGGTCCGGGGCAGCAGACAGCAGGGAGACAGGAGGACTGCTGTGTTCCTAGGACAGGGTTATCGGGAGCAAGGTGTTTGAGGTGTCTCTCATGGTGCAGTACACCAGATGTGGGGGGGGGTGGCAGAGGAGTGGAGCTCGACTATTGGTGAACACCTATTACAGCAGAGAACTTCATAAACTACAATAACCTCGGCCTTCCTACAACTCAGTCCCTCACAGAGATATGTGTTCTCCCTGCCCACTCCTGATAGCCATGCTAGTCAACAAAAAGCAACACTGTGCTTACTCCCCTAGACTGTGAGGTTCCTTTCAGCTCAGCTCTGTTTTCTATCCATGTCTGTGTGTATCGGAGAACTCCCCTTCAGGTATGCAAACCCTCACTGCTTGATTTCTGATGGCATTTTCAGCCATGTTGGATGGACCCATAAGTCAGATCAGACTGGGCTTCCACGGAGTCAAGGTGGATAATACTGAGTATTACAGCAGAGAACTTCATAAATGGTAATAACCTTAGCCTTCCTGCAACTCAGTCCCTCACAGGGATGTATGTTCTCCCCAGCCCACTCCTGATAGTCGTGCCAATCAACAAAAAAACACACTGTGCTTACTCCCCTAGACTATGAAGTTCATTTCAGCTCGTGCCTGTGCATATTTCTTATGTGTCCAAGTGTCTGTCCCATCACTTCACCTCTCTGCAGCTTGCATTTGCAACTCAGTCATGTTACAAGTGCATTAACCCACTCCAGAGTGAGGTTCTACTTGAGAATTAATCCACGCCTGGGTGGTTGGAGGCACTGACTGTGGCCATGCCCCAACCCCCCGCAGATGTGGATTCATTCTCAAGTAGAACTACGCTCTTTTGTGGGTTAATGCTTACTTGGAAATACTTCAGCTGGTACTACAGTCTGCTTAACATAGCACTACTCAGGCCTCTCCACAGCAAACTCACACACATTTCTGTAACTACAATCTTTAAAATCTGCAAAACAGTATGCATGACTGCAATAGATGAGAGCTATCCCTCGCAACCTAAAAAGACCACTTACCTTATATTGGAATCCTCAAGATGAGGCTTCATTCTTTGTTAAAGAAAAATAAACTTTTAAGTACCGGTGCACAGATGCTTCTCTCCATGCATCTGCATGCTGACAGTGCAAGATTCCGATGTATTTTTGACATCACCAGAGGGAGAGGAGGCAGAGTAGAGCCATCTATAATCGGAGTGTATTGTGCTCCATTGATGGCAGTGACTCTGTCCAGGTACCCATCTCCAACCAGAGGCTCCACTGGTCTGTCTCTTCATGGTGGCGGTGGTAAGGATGCAAAACAAGGGGCTCGTAACACTAAAAGCCTCCAGTGGGACAGTTAGAGCCACCAACAACCCCCTGCCCCCGACGTACATAGCACAGGAAATTCTGTCTGTTGACTGGTGAGGTCAAAGGTGAAGTTCATCTTCCATTGCAGTTAATTCCCCTCTTGAAGCCAGAACCTCTGTTGTGATGTCACAGTTTGTTGCCATGGGAATAACTCTGATGCCACCAACAGAGTAGTATGAGATCAGGTAGGGAATGAGTAACTAAAACACAAACAGATGACCTCTTAAAGGGAAATATGTATGCTCAGTGGCCACCATAGTCTGCAAGTTCGTGAAAAACTATTTCAAATGAAGTATTGGGCTCATTTGTAGCTGGAAGCACTCCAGAGATAGAGATGATGGAGTCTGTACAATGTCAATACAAACAGCACAAAAGAGACTGGCCCGCTGGGCCCTGGGGATGAGGAGCTGGATGCCACACTTTGCACTGCGCCTGTGACCCAGGTTCAAGAATGAGCCTGGGCCATCAGGGGTTGGCAGGGGAAGAAGACTGAGCATCTGGAGGACTGCTTTCTTCTCCTGGGGTGGGTTATGAGTGACTCCTCGCTCAGTGGCGATACCTGGCAGAGGCTGGGGGTTTAAGCCCAAGAAGTGGATCTGGTGACTGCAGATCATCTATGGGAGGACCCACACCTATACCATTGCATGCTGAGCCAAGGGGTGGAACAAATAAGGAAAACACACCCTGCCTTGGGGTAGGGCGAAGGTGGGATCAGTGGCCAGATCCCATGCGCGGCGCTGAGCCTCTACACCATGTGTACCTCCATTCTCTCTCGTCCTCCCCAGTCGCTCATCTAGATTATAGATAGAGCACCAGAAGGAGATGGCTGTCCCACCCCAGGGAGTTCAGAGTCGGGGAGTTGGGCAGCTAGGTGAGGGAGGAGTGAGAAATGCTCACCGGAGTATGAGGGTGGAAGCTTCAGGCAGGCAGCAGAACTGAGCGCCATGTAGCCACACCAGAGAGAGGCCCCTAAGGTAGGAGAAGAAATAAAGTTAGAAAAAAAACCAGCATAAAAGAGAACCACTCAGCTTCTATATACTGTACCATGCAAAAATGAAAACAGTCAAAAACAAAACACATGGCACCTGAATGCAGTGAAAAAGATTTAATACCATAATAAATACCAGACTGCATTGTGCAGGATATAAAGTGCATTTACAAAAATTTCCGGCTGCTGTATACCTGATCTGGTTTCACCTATAGGGGCTTTCTCAAGGGACCCTTGAGAAAGTCTCTGTAGGCAAAACCAGCCAGGTCAGGCATACACCAGCTGGAAATTTTGTAGACACAGTTTATACCCTACACAACGCTGCCCAGTATTTATTACGGTATTAAACCTTTTTCACTGCATTCTGGTGCTGTGCATGTTGTTATTGTCAGTGTATCAATACTACACTGCAGCCATTTGTGGAACGTTGTGATGTCACTGAGGAACAAGCTGTGTTTGACTCAATGTAGTTAGGCACAATTTGTCCCTCAGTAATACCACTGTACTCTAAAAATGACTGCAGTGTAGCATTTATATTGAACAAATTCAGTCATCTGTATGTCTGGTGTACTTCTAGCTACAGATTAGCCCAATACCTCATCTGAAAGAGCTTTTTGTAGTCTTCCAAACTATGTTGGCCACAGTGCTTAAATGTGTGTCTTTAATGAACAAAGATCCTGTTTTCATGCAAATGACCACAGCAATTAATAATGGGGAGAAGAACTATATAATTTATATAAAAATATAAGCTGAATTGTATCCAAATATTATGCTTTTCAAAGTTCTTCTGGAAGGGTCATCTGAGCTTTAATTTAGAAAAAGCTTATTTTCTTTTTAGAAAAAATATGTTGAAGTGGTGAGATCTAAATCGCCCCCAGGGGACATGTGTATATCTCTAGGGGACATGTGTATACCTCTAGGGGGAGAAATCCAGAACTATGCTGTAAAATCTGAGTCCCACAGTTGAGGAGGAACATGATACTCGGACAGGCTCTGCATCTAAAACATACCACTGCTGTTCATTATTTTATGTGCTATAAGAAAGTTTAAGTCTTCTTTTACCTGTCCCCATCCCGGAGTTTTGCAAACTGTTTTCCAATCAGGCAGGCGATAAGCGGCCCCACTTTGCCTTTCTCCACAGGGGGTTCTGACAACCCCCCGATCCACACGTCCATGTTGTCTGGATTTCCATACAGATCAACAAGCCTTTGGGCCAGCCCTGTGTTGTTGAGGATGTTCGCCAGCTCTGAGACGTTGAGGGCCCGTGACAGATTACAGAATTGTCTCCAATCATTGTATCCTGGAGGAGCACAAACCGGAATTAAAACCTCATTTGAGGAAAAGTGCTGAAAAGAAAGTCACTGATCTTCAGATCCTGGGTTCACTGCTTTTAAAAGACAAAAACCTCAATAAATAAGCACTGAAACCAAGGTTATTCAGCACGGAGGGCTGCATCTTTGAGGAAAAACAACGAGAGGGTGTGACACTGGAAGGGGGTAGTCTAAGTGGAAATGTTAGGAAATACTTTTTCATGGAAAGTGTGGTGGATGCTTGGAATGGCCTGCCCCAGGAGGTGGTGGGAGCAAGCACAGTGGGGGGATACATGCATGGGATATACATAAGGGGACCACAGAGTGGGGAAGGAAAGGCAACAGCCAATGACCACGTAGGGTAAGAGGCAGCTAAGAAAAGGTAGGGTACATGGTCCTACTGTATCCTTATCTGCGATCAATTTTTATGTTTCTAAGAACATCGGCAGTAAAGCATGAAATTACACGTGCCCTTCTTATGCAAGACATCATGGGTAGAAATGGGAGGACCAGCCTAGAGTTAGATCAGGACCCACCTTAAAATTATTCACCTGGACTCGACTCTGGAAATTAGAGTAATTTGTGACTTGACACTGATGTCACCCAGTCCAGTCCACTAACCAGGTTCAGATCTGACAATGACCTGAATCCCATCCAGTCAGGATAATGTAAGTCATTTTGTAGCTTAATTTTTGAAATAAAAATGAGAAATTGATGGGGAAAAACAGTAGGTAACCATTTGTCCTGTATAAAAATAAATTGTTTTAAAATGTTTAGTTTACTGGTGTTTAACTGTTTTATTGATTTTTTTTTTTTGTAATATGCTTCCCCTGTGTTAAATAGTACCCTGTTGCTGGGGTGAATGTGATGTGTTGCTAGGCAGATTATGCCCCCCCCCCCATGTTACTGGGGTGTTTCTTTTTTTTTTTATTATTTTTATAGACTGAGAGCCTGGTAGAGTTGGAGTTGCTGCTCAGTTCCTATGCCTCCATAATGAGGAATACTTCTCTGATATGAACAACAGACATGCATTTATCAAAGTTATTTTCTAAAGTTAAACAGGCTTGAACCAAAAGTGTCTCATCGAGTTTGGTACAGGACATACTAATTGTTCTCTCTCTCTCTTATCCCTCTGTCTTATCAACACTAGGCCCGTCCATCCCCTTATTCTTCCTTTCCCAACCTCGGATAGGAGCTCACTACCCTGGGTTGTGACATCCTACCATGCCCCGTACTTTATAGCATTCAATCCCGGGGCTCACACATACTCCTTTTCTCCATCCACCTTCTCTACATCCCGCTTTACCAACTCCTCTGTGCACCGTGCCTCCTAGCCTTTTTCTTCCCTACTCCTCCTCTTCCCCTACCTTCACCTCTACCTGGTGTATATTTTTATTTTATTTTTTTCTTCCATTACTTCCTCCTGCAACCTTAGATAACCTGCTTTATCTTCCTATAGACACTTCTATGTATGTAAATACCATGTAATCTGTACAATATCTGTATAATTCTATGTACATATGAACTTCTTTTTCTTCCTCTCTGTAAAGAGTATTATCTGTATTGCCTTGTAAATACCTGTGTTGACCTGTATATACAATTGTTCATGCTCCACCCAGGTCCATCTTGCAAATGAGCTTCTGCTCAACAATGAACGCCTGGTTAAATAAAGACTTGACTGATTGATTGACATGCAGGGATGAAACGTACATTGGCACAGATAGATTTGTCAGGCACTCCAAATTCTTTCAGCAGGAATACAAGCACCAAAAATCTGTGGAGGATGCTATGACAATTCAGGCCACATCTGACTGCGACCATCGCAGTTAAACCACGTTGGTCGTTACAGTTGATGGCTGTGCCGAGTTTGTGAATGGCACAGAGTCAGCACTTGAAGTGACAGGTACTGGGGTCGAGCGGGAGGAGGAGGAGATTGCAGGTTGTCTTGGAATGAGAGGTGACATCTGTGGGGGAATGTGGGGTGAGGGGATCTCGGAGAGCAGGCAGCATGTTGGCTGCAGAGCGCAGGGTAGAACATTATTCCTGAACACAGAAAACTGTGGCAGGGGCAGCGCTGCTCATA
This sequence comes from Neoceratodus forsteri, assembly GCA_016271365.2. Taxonomy (NCBI): domain Eukaryota; kingdom Metazoa; phylum Chordata; order Ceratodontiformes; family Ceratodontidae; genus Neoceratodus; species Neoceratodus forsteri. The sequence goes on along the minus strand of JADMNL010000026.1, from coordinate 330,187,705 downwards.
TGAGACTGAATACAGCATGACAAAAAATGTATAGTACAACAGTGTAACCTAGGTGATTACGGGAGAGAGAGTTTAAAAAGCTGTTGTAGAGCCGATGTGTTTATCTCTACAGCAACACAGCGGCAGTTGGTATACCGCTGTTTACTGGGGTCAGTTGCCATCTTTGTGAGTGCTGAATTTAAAAAACATTGGAGTGGGGGGGCATGGCTTGCCCAGGCAGAAGATGGCTGGTTAAATCTGTCTCTCCAGAGGAACTACAGAATCTAACCTAATCCATCCCTTTACAGACCATCTTTTCGGTGTCACCCTTGAAAATCTAACAGACAACAACATCTTGATGTTCTTTTGTAAGTTATTTGACACTTCCTTGTAACCTAACTTGGCTGTTTGTCTTAACCCTGAGCTGGGCCCACATATCTCATCATGGCTGATTCTAGCCTACAAATGAACTCCTTAGACAGAATTGAGGCAATGTTTTCAAAGCTAATTGAAGACATAAATGATTTAAAAACTACAACTCAGCAAAATGCAGCCACATTACAGGCATTTGATACTTGTATTACCTTGGCTGAGAATAAATCTGCTACCAATGAGGACTCTGTTCAAGAACTCCAAGCAACCATAAGAGAACAGGACCGCACTATAAAATCCATGCAGGACAAACTAGATGACTACGAAAACTGCAACCACAGAAACAATTTGTGTTTCTTTGGTTTTCCAGAGGGGTCAAAACTCGGGAACACTACTGCATTGCTGCTTCATGTTCTCCTTGCGATGTTATAATGGACCTCCCGACCTGCAGCTAACAATCGAATGTTTGCATCGCTCTTTATGTCCTAGGTCCAGTAAAGATCAGAGGCCTAGACTGATAATTGCTCGCTTTCTCAATTTTGCACACACAGTGCTTATTTTAAAACACTCAAGAGAAATAGGCAACTTAATATGGCATGATTTTAAAATATCCATCTTCCAGGATTTTTCTAAGGAGCTCTCTCTGAAACAGAAGGCTTACAACTATCTAAAACCTGTACTGCACCAAAGGGAATCAGATTTGCCTTGTGGTACCCTTCCACTTTGAGGCTATTTCTGGGATCATCCTATAAAGACTTTAATACCCCTGAAGCACTTGACAATTTTCTAAAAATGAATCTGAATGCTCCTACCTCTGAGATCCCCATGGCCGAGGTCCATTCGCCTGCTCCACCACTATCTACACAGAGTTACATTGCAGCCGCACGGCCCAGTGCAGGAAACCCGACCCAATTGTCTGTTAATGACTCTCTGGAGACCACAGTTTCCATTCCTAGGCACTCCAACAGGATTAAAGGCAAACTATCTGCTGGACCTCGCTCCTTCAATCATTCACGCTGCCCACCCAACAGTCTCTCCAAATCTTTACCTAGCACGTCCTCTCAGGTGCAGATTAATCCCTCCATTCCCCTCCACAATAAGTTTGCCCTATTATCCGAAGAGCTCACGTCCTCGCATGCCGATATAAATGGGCAAGTTACTGAAGACCAGGTTGCTGATACTGGGGAAACACTTCAGGGCAACCTTTCAGCTGATTCCTCTAGGGTGGAGGTAGTTGCAAGTTCACCTCTTAAAACACTCGAACCGCCCAAGAAAAAACACAAAGCAAAATCTAAAAATAAATCTACCAGGACTTCTAACAGCTCTCACATGTCAATGGTAACTTGGGCAACTTAAACTACTTTCAGCTCATTTAACCCACCTCTGGGGCTATGTCTCCAGAGCTCTGTGTAGTTTGAGACTAGTTGCTTTGTTTTGCCACATATTGCGCTGTACTGCCTATGCCATCTTGTTACTATCCCTTTCTGCAGGTACTACTTGTGGAAGGCTGTACATCACAATTGATCACAGTTTCAACTTTGCTTTATTCAACGCGAGATAAGTACTAGCTTTGGCACTTTTGGCACTCTGGCACTTTTTGCATGGTCTGATTTTGTATCTGTACTAATTCTGTGCAGCAACTATGCCTAGCAACCATTCCATTTAGGCATTCCTTACTGAATTTCAGTGCTTTATGGCAGTTAGTGCAATGTTGCTCAAGATGTTGCAATGTTGCTAATATACTATCTTGGTGATTTATTGAAGCTGTGGCACACCTATAATGATTTTCTCTAAATAACCATTATTATCTTTTTTGGCATATTATAATAATTTTAAAAGATACTCAATTCTACGAACCTAACTTTAATTATTCACCCTTTTCGGTAATCTGGACTTGCCAATCTAGGTACAACATTACATTTAAATGCTTTTTTAAGCACTGTCTTATACATACTGCCAGCAATTTTTGGTGTATGGACATGAAACGATTCCTGATACTGTACACTCCACTCCGTATGCTATATATACTCGAAGCCTTTTAATATATAGGAACCTTCTATCTTGGTCTCTTTTGAAGAAGGAGCTCACTGGGTTTAATTTTGGACCTGGTCACTCCCTCTTTAATTCTATGAAGGCATTGTTTGAGTATGGTATAAGCATTAATAATTGATATTATTGCTACCTCTGTAACACCTAAGCTGGTTCTCTTTGTACCCTATTAAATTCCCTTTGCCCTTTGGCACAGACATTTTGAATAAACCTTTCTGCTCTAAATCTTATAATTTAATATAAGCTCCTTCTTTTTCTTGATTCATTTTGATATACTGAAGCTTTAGTAACTGTGCATATTACCTTTATGGAGGGCTTTGCTGAACATAGTTACCCTGTCTACCTCTTTCAATCTTTTATGTGTCCAAACATTACTTAGCTCTCATGCTTCTCTGTGGCAAGACTGGTCTCTACTATATGCTACACAATTACACATACAATATAGGTTGACGCACCTATTACTTGTATATGTGCAAGTTATTACTAGGCGGTTTGGTAATTTCACTGTTTGCTTTCATATATATATATATATATATATATATATACTGTATATACACTATATAGGATTGCTGGGGTTTTTGTACCTTGTTGAGGTTAATTATATGGTTCCTTCCTTGTTCTATGATATATTATCTCCTGCTTGAGCGTATATTGTGAATTTACACCTATTGTTGTTTATAAGGTTTAGATCTGGGAGTATACAGCTATGCTGGCTCTCTCAATCTACTTCCATTACTTATGCCCAGATGTGTGTGAGAGAGTCTCTGGGTATTGTATACTGACTTATATCTCCTCACATCTACAAAAAATAATTTTTCTTTTTCCATTGTTGTGATAGCGATATTCTTGTTGATGTTAATATAATGATATTGTTGTTATTAATGACTTTTCTTTCCTTCCTCTTCTATTCTACTTTCAGAAAGATATCTGTGCCTCTTATGCTTGATATATTCTACTTTTGATGGCTCAAATATACCTGCCACCATCTGTATATACTGTAAGTACTTTCTCCACTTGTACTCTGTTCTTCTTCTGCTTTAGTTACCAGTTCCTTCCCATTCCTGTGATTAGTCCTTCTTCTTAATATTAATATTATGAGTGACATACTTTTATACACATGGAATGTAAAGGGACTTAACTTTCCTTGTAAGCGAAAGCAAATTCTTTCATATCTTCAAAAAATATAAAGCACAAATCGCTTTCCTTCAAGAAACAAAATTATTAACAGAGGATGTTTGTAGGCTCAAGAAATATTGGGTTGGTCAAATTTATGATACATCTTATACTGCTAAAAAGAGAAGAGTTGCCATTCTTATACATAAGAGTCTTAAATGGTCTCTTATAAGCTCCCTCTTCAACAATGAAGGTAGATGGGTGATGGTCAAATTAAATACTAATTCTGGCCCTCTTCTACTTGTCAATGTCTACGCACCTAATTCTGACTCCCCTGAGTTTTTTTACAATTTAGCTCAACAGTTTTATCCTTTAATATGGATAATACACCAGTTATTCTCGGAGGGGATCTTAACTTAGCTTTAGAAGCCAGCATTGACAGAAGTAGCCCTACTACAGATGCCTACCCCAGAACTATTAAAGCCCCCTCTCTGCTTATGTAGGACATTGGATTAGATGATGTTTGGTGCCTTCTCCATTCCAGAGATCAAGACTTTACCTTTACTCCTCTCTACATAAAACATATAGTAGAATTGATTACTGGCTAGCCTCTCCTATTATAATGGAAGAAAAAAAAACCTATTGATTCATCCATTTCTCCCATCATAATTTCAGATCACTCTCCGGTTAAATTCCATCTTTTGTGGGGCCCTTCAGTACCCAAATCTACTTTCTGGCGGTTAGATCCTCTCCTTCTTAAAGATCCTGATTTTTTTACCCATGATTAAAGTAGAAATTCAGGACTTCCTCTTTCATCATACTCCTATTGAATCTTCTATGTCCTACTGTATAGGAAGCTCTTAAAGCTACAATTTGAGGGAAGATTATTAGCTATGTTGAATATAGAAAAAGGGTATGAGAGCAACAATTGCCTGATAATGGAAAAATCTCTTAAAGCCAAAGAGAACCTATACTTCTCCTCTAGCAAACATCGCCCTGATTCTCAACTACATCTCAAAATTCTTCAAATTAGAGTCAAAATAAACAACTTAATCTCCCGTAAAACTGAATTGGCCCTTTTTAAATTTAAACATAAGTTTTGGGAACGTGGTGATAAAAATGAGAAACTCCTCTCTTACCAGCTCAAAGCACAGCAAATGGAACGTCATATTCTAAGTCTTAAAGATGAACAAGGCAAAATTCATTTTGATAACCTATCCATAAATCATATCGTGACAACCTTTTACCAAAAATTATACTCTAATACAACCCCTCCATCTGCCATACTAATCCAACAATTCCTTAAAACTTTACATCTCCCCCATCTTTCTTCTCATGAAGCAAATTCCTTAGATGAACCCTTCTCACTACAAGAAGTTCAGAAAGCTTTGTCCTCCCTGAAATCTGGTAAGACCCCTTGAAGTGATAGATTTCCTGTTGATTTCTATAAAATGTTCTCCGATACTTTATGCCCCCTTCTTCTTAACATTTATCAAGAAGCTTCCATTACTGACAAGCTTCCTCCTTCTTATACTGAAGCAGTTATAACCCTAATTCTTAAGAAGGATAAAGGTCCCACACACCCAGCAAGTTACAGGTCAATCTCTCTGTTAAACATGGACGGGAAGATATTTGCTAAATTATTAACTTCCTGACTTGAACATTTGATCCCCAAGCTGACTCCCTGCTCACAAGCCGGTTTTATTAAATACAGATCTGGATCTGATCACTTACGTTCTCTATTCAATCTAATTTATAAAGCCAAATCTCTCAATCCACCAGCGGCAGCCATAGCTATTGATTTTGAGAAGGCTTTTGACTCTTTAAATTGGGACTATCTTTATCAAGTTTTATCTCATTTTGGCCTCCCGCATACTTTCTGCTCTTGGATCAAATTATTATATAACTCCCCTGTCGCTAAGGTGCTTACTAATTCCATTCTTTCTTCCTGCTTTCAATTGGCAAAAGGAACCAGGTAAGGCTGTTCCTTATTGCCCTCCCTGTTTATTTTAGCCATGGAACCCCTAACTACCTGTTTACACCAATCTGCTGGCATTAACATCATTCCTGTGGGAAACTCAAGATATGTCTCTCTTTCATATGCCAATGACCTTTTAATTCTACTTGAGAACCTGGATGAGGCAGGACCCCTATTGGTTGATTTATCTAGCAAATTTACAAATACATCTGGCCTTGCTTTAAATTATGGTAAGTCAGAAACTCTGCCTCTTAATGACCACTGTAAAGTTTTTATGAACCTTCCTCTTGGATTTCGATGGTCACCGCAATGCATAACATATCTAGGAATCAAAATAACTAGTAACATAAAAGAAAATATGGGATATTAACCATAATCCTCTATTGGATAACATCAAAATAATTTTGGATAGATGAACGTTTCTTAATCTTTCCTTCATGGGGAAAATTGCTGCCATTAAAATGTCCATATCCCCAAAAATGTTCTACCTCTTTACCAACATCCCTTTAGTTCTACCATCCTTCTTCCTTTCTAAAATTGATATATTGATAGGCAACTTTATACGGGATGGAAAAACTCCAAGATAAACTTCGATCTCATTGGAAAAAAGGTGGATTTGGACTCCCTTGGTTCAAAGGTTATCTTTGGGCTTTCCAGGTGGCGCAAACCATTAAATGGTTTCAGAAACCTTCCCCCAAATCTCCACTCTGGATAGCAATGGAATCCACACTGTGCCCTGGAGGAGTTCTTACTTCCTTTATTTTTAATCCCCTCTCCTCTAAATTAAAATCTCACTCAACTATATCATCCTCTGTTCTCTATCAAAAGTTAACCCACAAATTTCTGAAATTCAACCCGAAACCCACTGCTCACACTTGAAAATCACCCAATTTTCTGTTGTACATGGAGGAATAATGGTATTTTTTTTCTCGGAGATATCTTGGACCTGAACTCACTCACCCTCAGAACGTTCTTAGACTTACAGGTCAAATGGAAACTTCCTAAACAGGACTTTTGGAAGTCTTCACAAATTCAATCAGCCTACAACTCTATCTCTAATTATATATACAAACACACTCTCCTAAACTCACACATCTCGCACTGGGCTAATTTATCTGCAAAATTAAGCAGTTCCATTTACAAAGACATTATTTACAATCTTCCTGATCAGTCCATACCAGCTAAAAATAAATGGAGCACTGCCCTAACTACAATATCTCAGATACACAATGGAGTAAATGTTGACATCTTGCACATAACACATTTAAAGATACTCACAGCTCTCTAATACAAATTAAGATCTTGCATCTTTGGTACAGAACTCCTTCGGTTCTTCAATGAATGGGCCTACTAAACAATAATAACTGCTGGCATTGCAACCAGGCTAATGGAGATTTACTTCGTATTCTATAGTCCTGCACTCCCATTAATAAGCTATGACATAAAATCTATCTAGTTGCTTCCAAAGTCATAGGACAAAAATTTCACTTTGATCCAAAACTATTCCTTCTAGGCATCTTTACCCCGAATAACTCTTCCCTTACACATGCACATTTTAGATGGCTAAACATACTTTTTCTCTTGGTTAAACATCTAATTCTTATTAAGTGGAAATCTACTCTTGTTCCCTCCCTTTCCAATGTTCTTCAAAGCCTTTCTCAGTATGTCTCACTAGACTGTCTATCCCATGTTATTCATGACCTACTCATCGTATATGACCGGTGTTGGCAGGATTACTTTAAATATATTGAAAAGTTTGGTTCTTAAGACACTAATCCTTAAGGTTTATCTAGCTTTTTTTTAACTCTTTTATTTTGTTGTCAGATTAGGGTCTCTCTGGCACTTCATGCACAGATATCTCTCTTTTCCCCTTTTTCTACCCTCTATCTTTCTCTCTACTTCCCTTCTGCTCTTCTTTTACCTTCAACATACATTTTTCTTCTAACTATATTCCTCCTCTGCTGTATACTGTTTGTATTCTTATAGATATCATAATGTATTGAAAGCCTTGCTATAACCTGTTCCTGCATTTATTTCGTACTTAATTGTCCTCTTTGAATTCATAATATCTTAATGATTGTAACTCTTCTGTTCACTACCCATGACATAATTAAGACTAATTCTTATCAAGTATATGCATATATAAGGCATCTTCATTATACTGTATCTAACCTATACAATGTGTTTTGTTAAGTGACACCTTTTGTATTTGATATGAGGACTCTCTTTCATTATATATGCTTGTATGACTTTTTATATACTCAACTTTAATAAAAAGATAGAGTGAAAAAACAAGCATTGGAGTGATTTCAGGGACAGTTCAGATATGACAGCTGGCACCTTTTCCCATGGGGTGATAGTAGGATTTACAACACTGAAAAGATGCCAGCCAGCCAATCAGAGTGCTTCATTTTCATAGATTTTAGGTACCCCATTGTATAATTTTAAATATTAAATGGCATAAACTGAAGTATTATTAAGGGAAAGAAGAGGCAACCTGGCTATGCTGTTTGATCTAGTTCTGATCTGCCACTGACCCAGTTCAATACTAGTCTGAAAGGTTTACCTGGTTTGACAAATTAAAGAAAATCAGAACCTTTTAGGAAAAGATCAGAGTCACTCCGTCAGCTGTGACCCGGTTCTGATTCTGACACAGAGTCCAAGTCAGAATCAGAACTTGGTCACAGCTGACACCCCATCCCTAATCTTGGGAGATGTATGCAAATCACCATGATGACAGTTGTGCTGGCTATGCTTAATGCAGGACTGTAAGGAGCTGAAAGGCATCACAAATTGACCTACAAAGGTTGCAAACAACCAATGACAGACACATCTCCTTGTCCTACATAGCATTCATCAGTGTGATACAGCCATTGTAATGCTATGTGGAAATTTCTGATTCCAACAGAATGGAATTCAGCAGAATTTCAGAAAATTCAGAACAATTCTGCAGAATTCCATCAGAACTGGAATTAGTAATCCGTGGTTAACATAAAAATAATCCATACATTTTAAATAAATAACTTTTGGAATTCTGCTGTGCTTTTTTTTTAATTATGAAAAAACATTTCGGAAGCAGAGTTCTCTTACCAACTTCATTTCACTGGTGGAATTCAGCATTCCGTATAGCTCTGAGCCACTGTCACACCCCAGCACAGGAGGTCTGTCATCTCATGCTGTTCCTCAGCCTGTTTAATGATTTTTTTAATTGCAATTATAAAATGGCTTGAAAAAACTCTCGAAATGTTATTGGCCTAGACACATCACCTATGCTTTAAATCTCTATGAACACATGGTCAGGTGTGAGTCTCATTATCCTCCCCCAAAAACCTGCTTAGAGTCATTTTATAAGTGTAATGATCCCCTTCAGGGTGTACATTATAGAATTTTAATGCATGGGGCATAAGGACACCCGACCTTTAGTCTTGGGCCTTGCTACACCCCTGGGGTGTGCATTAAAATCCTATAATCACACCCTGTTATGGCTTATTACTTACAGGTTTACCCATAATGGAACATAAACATTGCTTCCTCTTTTTTTTTTTTCAAATCTAGCTTTTTCTTCTTCTCCGCTACTGTCCGTACAGTCCTCAAGGCTTAGGGGTGTACACTTGGGGTGAAACCCTAAACTCTCCATCTGTCAAGTAGGGTATCCAGTGAGGATGGTGACTGAATATGAGCAACCATCAAAATGGCTACTCATATTCAACACTTTCCTCCTGGGCTACCCTGCAAGGGTAGCGACCCTACGTGAATGTGAGGGTACTAAAGGGTGACAGGAAGGGGGGATTGTGAGGGGAAGGGGAGGGACAGGGAAAGGGTTTTGGGAGACTGGTACACCTGCTGCCTCCAAACTAGCTGTGTGGCATGGTGGTGTGGGTGGCGAGCTGTGGCACAGCAGGTACCAGGTTCTGGACTGGGGCTAGGGGCATGGAAATTTTGCAACTGCCTGTGTCAGCAGGATCAAGTTTTTTGCCCAACATCCAGATTATGCCCCTCCCCAACATGCACCCCTTGGAGTTGAGAATCTAATTTCAGGGGGCTGCAGGAGGCAAAGCTCTCCAGGAGGGGGGGCACAGCCCCCCCATAAAAACACTTTTTAGTTTTCTAGATGTTGGGTTGCTTGGGAATCTATATGGCTGTTTTGCTTTTCGCTGATATACACTTGCCATAATAGCGATCGCTATTTTGCGATTACTATTATGACATGGAACCCTCCAATAAGGATCTAAATTACGGATGGAAGAACAAAACATGGTTCTGAAGTCCTTAAAATTTCTGGTAATCCATGAAAAATTCTAATAGCTATCTGAGCCATATCAGGACTTTCATTCAAAGTACAAAAACTGCTTTACAAATGATTTCCACCCATAAGCTGTTGTTTGCAAAGGGAAAGGTAGCTATAAACAATGTGCAGTGGTTCTACTATAAATATAATTACTGTTATATAGCTAGTTATTACCCCCAGTGTAGCACCACTGTGAGTTTCAGCACTTAATAAAGGCTGGGCACACTGTGTCCTTTCTCCTCTTTTAGTCTCCTATCTGGGTCTTTCCACCTTGACCAGCCTTCTTACTATACAAAGACCTGCTTGGGGAGTACATTAAGCTCCCAGATCACTGCTTTAAAATGATCAGCCCCTTATCTGAACATGAAAAGTAGATGAGGTTCTTTTAGTGAACATATCCAAACTTGTTTCCCATACCTAGTCCATGGCGCTGTTGCTCTGATGGCAGCATGATTTTCTCCCTCCAGATTGTCGCACCTTTGCCATCCACCTCCCTGGGCACCAAGTAATGTCCAGCTGCCAGACCTGTGTGCACATAGGTGACTTCTGGGGGAGCAGACTCACAGGCCCTCCACAGACGGCAGTGAGGCACCACAACCTGGCACCATGCATAATCAGAGTGGCCCACCAGAATACCTGGAAATTTCTGGTGGGCCCCTCTGTTGGGTACCTGGCTACCTTCTGAATTCTGAAAATCTTTGCATTTATCATCTGTTTTCTTCTTAGAGTATTTTTGGCACTGCTAGTAAATGTAAGAGACAAACACAGAGCTAGTGTGTCATGTTTAAGTGCAATACTGACATACATGAGTCACCCTGACCCCTCTCTTAATGATTTTCCATGTCCGCGCCTGGATCTACTTTCCAGATGGGCCTCCACTTGACAGATGGCAGAGCCTCTCTGTCCTCTGCAGCCTTCTTGGGCCACCTGACAAGTCACTGAGTCTCTCCTGAACCAGGGTTTCCACCACCACAGCAAGTTTTAGGAGGTCCTTGGGTTTCTCCTTTTTTTTGTCATGGTTTACTTTCTACTCCTATCTCTGGCCATGCCCCCTCCCACTGTCCTCCCCAGCCCCTTCACCTGGCTTCTCCTGGATTTATCCTTCTTCTCCCACTTCTCCACAGCTTACCCCCTCCTTGTGGCAGGTGTTGATGTGGCTTTCCTAACTTCTACCACATACTGGAGCTGAAAAAAGGAGATGCATGGGTCATGGGCATGGGTCCTGTGGGAAGTCAGTGACATACTGTCTGCCTGGAGCTTTTCTCGTTCTGATCTCATCTCCCAGCAGCCCACTGGCAAGAATGCGCAGCTGCATGCATGGAAGTGGGTGTATTGTGACATCAACCAGCATTCTCCAGACTAGAGATATGGTGAAGTAAAACTTTGCTGGCAAAGTTAATTCGAAGTACTGAAAATTCTTTCATGAATTTCATGAATTTCTGTGCTCACCCAAGTGGCAGCGTTGAAGTGGAGCAGTGATCCAAAAGGGGAGCTGCACACAGTACAAAAGTGCTGTAATAATACTTTAAATTGATCAACTCAGTGACAGCAGGAATACAGCATTAGCAATCGTATGGGATGCCCCAGAGTGCCCCAGCACATCGCTTGTGAGAACTTCGCCTGGGTATTATTACAGCACTTTGGTGCTGTATGTAGCTCTTCAGAACTGTTTTGTAAATTTGCACTTGCTTCAACTCTCGGTCACACTTGTGCTCACTCTTCAGTTAGAAAATGGGTGCACCAGTTTTTATAAAAATAAACCATAGACATGTATGGAGGAGTTTTTTTGTGTTTGTTTGTTTACATACCGAAAGTGTGTGATGATCTCATAAGCCTTTCAAGCTTTACTCTCAAGGTTTATTGTCAAAGTTTGTGGGCCTTCACATACCTCAGCTGTGTTAAAAAAAAAACAACCTTAGACCTCTCACCTACCTATGCATTATTTTATATTATACAATGGCTGGATCAGAAGTGGCATGGCTGTGCATTATATATGGACTGTATATGGTCTCTGGAAACCTGCAGTGCAGATCAAGTGGGCTGCAATTAGAACTGAGCAAAACGGACCCACATATATATGTTAATATTTTTTTAAATTCAAACGGTGTGCAAAAACCACTGTTTCCAGGAAGGAGAGATTGTATAAAATATCACTATTTTCAAATACAGAGCCCATGCGTTGAGCAGACTATTGCTGTTTTGCTTGAAATTTGTTTTTGTTTTTTTTTGCACAAAAGTAGTGATTTACCCTTGACAGTGGAGGTTATTGTGTGAAATGTATTTTGAGTGAAAGTGGGTAATCTTTGTGCTGTTTTTGTGGGTGCAAGAATACGGCCAGATCCTTTAAATATTCACGATAATACTTATTTTGCAAAAACAGTGGTTGTGTGATTTTTGCACAAGTAGGAAAAAATGGCCAAATCCTGTCAATATTCACGACAGTACTTACTGTGCAAGAAACAGGATCTGTGCAATTTTCACAGATGCAGGAATTTGGCCTTCCAATATTGACAATAATACTTACTGGGCAAAAACTAGGTTTGCACCGTTTTGATTTGCAAAAGAACAACTGCACAGTTCCAGTTGTAATGGTGAGACATTCAGTTGCCGGGGAGGAGAGACACTAGCCACACAGTGTTGGTTCATTCCCCCCCACTTGGTTAACCAAGCAGCAGCCTTGGCATGAGCCCTTATAGCCAGAGGAGGGGTCCAGCACCATGGTGCTCCCGATCCTCAGAGGGGGGTAGGGGGGTGAGGGAACAAAACAGGTATAACTTGGTAAGGAGGAAAAAAAACAAGCATTTGTCAATGCCGCATGTTGTCGGGCTGGCATTGGTAGTGCTGGAGCTAGAGACGCATAATAGGAATGGCAGTGAAGTATTGAGGAGATGCCAACCCCACCCCCACCCTGTAGAGAGCAACAGGCATTGGGGTGTATGTTTTGGTCATCAGCTATAACGCTCATGCCATTGTACCTCACACTACCCTGTAGACACTGACAAGTGTCATGGTGTGCTTTGGGGTCTTTGGGCATTATACTTACCCCATTCCATAAGGAAATATGCTGATGTTGGTGCAGTATAGGAGAATGGGGTGACCTTTGTGGCCAAACAGTGCAAGGTGGGGGTGGAATGGCATGAGCATTACAGCTGATGATCCCAAGTCACACCCCTGACACCTGTCAGTCTGTACAGGGTTGGGTGCTACAGTTGAAAACCCTAACACCGTAGGTGTGTGTTGGTATTTTCACTCCAAATTTTCAACATGGGCTGTTTATGAGTCCACCTCATGAAAAGTGGCACAATCAGTTTGTTATCTGAAAGGTGGTTTTGCACAGCAGCTATGCCATTTGGTGACACAGGGATGAAAACACATTTTGGGCAGGATGTGGAAAATGTCAACTGTATTGTTCATGAGGAGATGTAAAAAAATGGCAATGTTGAAAGTCTGGAGTGAAAATAAGAAAAATTGGTGAAGTCATGAGCATGCATAGAAACTGCACAACACACGTCTGTAACCCAAGTATTTTTGGGAGTTTGTTAGACACATTTTCAACATAGGCATTTTGGGACCTCCCTTCATGAACAGTGGCACTGTGATTTTGTTAATCTGTCCCAAAAGTTGATCTCCCACAGCGCCACATGTGCGGAAACACATTTTGGGCAGGATGTGAAAAATGACAGCTGTACTGTTCATAAGGAGGTGTGAAAAAATGCCAGTGTTGAAAGATTGGCATGAAAATATTGCAAATTTGAGAGGTTACAAGGGTGAATGGAAACTGCGCAACACATGCTTGTAACAAGGTCATTTTATGGACGTTCAGCACCAAATTTTCAACATAGGCATTTTAAGACCTCTGCTCATGAACAGTGTCACTGTCAGTTCCTCAAACTGTCAGGAAAACTGATTTCGCACAGCGACTGCGCTATTCTGGGCTGGATGTGTGAAAACACATTTCAGCCAGGACATGTAAAATGACAGCTGCACTGTTCATAAGAAGGTGTGGAAAAATGCCAATTTTTGAAAATCTGGAGTGAAAATATTACAAATTCCTGAAGTTACATGCATGCGTGGAAACTGCGCAACACACGCTCGTAAAATAGCCATTTTTGGGGATTTTTCTCTCCAAATTTGCAACATAGGCTTTTTGAGAGCACCCCTCATGAACAGTGGCACTGTCATTTTGTTAATCGGTCTCGAAAGGTGATTCTACACAGTGACCTCAAAATCACCTTTCGGGGCCAATTAACATCATGACAGTGCCAGAATTCATGAGGAGGGGTCTCAAAAACCCCATGTTGAAATTTGGTGCCAAAATTCCAAAAAATGCCTGAGATATGCATCAAAGTTGAAAAAACCCTATTTATTCCATTATACAGCTTATCGGCATTTCTTCAGTTCGCGGTCGGCTTTGAGGAGTGCAGACGTGTTCTCCGGTCCACCAAGATCATTGCGCCAGACTCGGAGGTAAGTATGGGTGAGGGGGTGGGAGGCAGGGTGTGCAGTGGTGGTGCGGGTTGTGGGAGGGGCAGGAGACCATGAGGGACTGTTTTTTTTACAGGTTTACAACAAAACAAAAAAACATTGTGGGACTTTTGGGGGATTTGGCAAGCTGGGGTGGGCTCCCAGCGTGCCACCTAAGTTTTTGGGGGAGTTCTGTAGCCAACAGGGATTGGGCACCTGTCAGCACATACTGGGGGAGACATGGGCTGAGGGATTGGGCACCGAATGCAACAAAAAAGCCGGGGGACATTATGCTGATGGAGTGGGCTCCCCCATCGACACAATCAACGGGGATGGGGAGAAACACTGATGGGGATTGGGTCCCCCCCGTCAGTAAAGAAAAACTGTTGGGGGGCCGCATGATGCTGGCGGGGAGTGGGCTTCCCCATCGGCATTGTGACAGGCGGTTTGCCTGAACGTCGGGAGGCATGTTGTGGTCACGTTGCATGAGACCTTCGCTCTCATTGCAGCGGACCATTTCTTTGTTCTCGTGGCCACATTAGGGATGCGTGAGGTCAGAGCCTGCTGCTGGCTGATTGGGGAATGAGGGATGCGCCTTCTGATGCGTGCCCTGCATTCACCTAACAGTGACTGTGCCTCCAAATCTGCTACTACTACCGCAAGACGTTGGCTGCGCAAGTGCGAGCCAACATAATGAGCAGTTGACACACATGGTCAACTCTCCAATTACAGTGTTCTACAATGATTTAATCATAAGTGCTGATTCAATCAATCCACACTCAGGATTTTTCTGCACGTGAGGCACTCACAACCACAAGGGGGCATCCTGTGCACAGTTTGAAAAATGGAAATATTCCACTGTTGAAAAGGGGAGGCCAGTTTTCTTTGTATATTTAGAAAGGCATTTACTTTTTGCCTACTATATATATGGGTTATGCAACATACTGACTCAAAATATGAAATATATCCTTATGTTTATGGGGCAGGAATATAACTCAAGAGTGGTGGAGACATGGCTGAGTTATAAAAGTCCTTCCCCTCTCATAGTCCTTCCCCTCTCACAAGAGATGATAAACTGCATGAATTGTGAGTTGTTCATTGCATATTTGATTTATACAACATCAGTTTGCTAGCTATAATTTTTAAATTGACTGCTGAATGATTTAACTATTTCTTTTTGAGTTCAACAGCTGACTTCAGCAATGCATCAAGCTATTGTGCTGTATTTAGCATAGTCAAAGCTACTCTCTGATTGGTTTAGTATGCATTGTGATGTACCCAAAAGGACAATATATCATTCGTGACATGCCCAACTCACAAGATTAAATGATAGCTTATGAGTTGGGTATAAGATATCATTTTTTGTATCTTGTCAGTTTTATTTCTACTGGTGTAGACATTTATATACTCAACAGGAGTGGGGTAAAAATGACAAGATAAAAAAGCTCTTTTAGCTAGTGACATCGGTAGCAACAACATATCAAATAGAGGATTGTGCATGAGCAATTGTACACAACAGAGCAGTTTATGATCAAAGGGTTGCCATGGTAGCCTGAGACCTTGAGAACACAGCTTGAGAGGTCTGTAACCACAGCCACCTTGAGACTGAAAAACTGCCTTGTTTGCATATAGTTGTCCATTCATAATCTTTTATAGTGTATGGGCAATCATACTTTTGCTCCAGTTTCAACCCCCAAGCACTTTAAAAGTGCCTTAGTACTTCAAGTGCCACTCACTTCCTGGTCTCCTCCACCACTATGGTCAGTTCATCGTGCATGCATGATGACGTTCGATGTTGCTGTGCTGTACTAGTGATGTACTCGGTGCAGCACAACATCATCGTTATGTAGTCAGGGCAGCACAACAATGCTGTTTCAGGCATGCATTTCCCTGCGGAACAACATTCTACCATACACTATATAGAAGATAATGTATGGGCAACCATACACAACAAGACTGTCTCTGCATTGAGAGTTTTTTTTATGGCAAACCAGGAACCTAGAGAGCAAAGATCGAGAGGTTCCCTGGTTGTCACAGAACACCTGAGATGCACAAACAGGCCTGTCTTTGTATGGATGCTATATATTATCTTTTATAGTGTATGGATATCCATGCCTGTCTATTTCAGATACTGTGGTTCCTTTCAATGAATTGGGGGTTTAGGAGCAGACACTTGAGGGTTGGGGGCTGGCTCAGAGTACTTATTCAATGAGCTACAACTTTTTCTGTAAGTTCAAGTTTAAAAAAAAAAAACAGCTTCCAACTCGATTGGCTAGAGAAACACAGCTATGTGTCCACATTCAAAGTTGTGCTGCAGTAGTGACATCACTACTGCAGCTCAACAACATAATGATGTCACTACTGCAGCACAAGAAGCATATTCTAGGCATGGAATTCCATGCATAACAGGGTTCCACCATACACTATATATTTAGTACATATATTTAGCCCCATAGCTGTTTTCTTCTATCCAATCGAGGTGAAAGCTGTTTTTTTTCACTTAAACTTACAGAAAAAGTAGGACCAGCAAACAAAAGACCAGAGCTTATATAACCTCTAACATGCACTCTAAGCTATTGCATCTTCTCACTGGTGCCTACTGCATTGATGTCATCTGCAGGGGATTCTGGGATTTGTAGTAACAAAGTATGGCAGCCTACAACTAAGAAAAATTAGTCTGATGCAATCTACTTTACTGCAGTAAACAGTAAGTAAACCAAAATGTTTCTGCACACAAAGTGCACAAAGGGAACCCGCACTTGAGTGTGGGGCCCCTTAATAGTGATTGTTCCCCTTTAAGGCAAAGTGAAGTGGAATTCATGTGGAGGCAATGTTCATGAATGTAGGCCAGACATTCTCTCACAGCTGTGAATGTTTTCCCCTCTTACCACCTAAGAGAGCTGCTAGAACTGCCCACCTTTGTTTTGCAGCAGTTCTATCATGCTAAGAACATGTGAAGAGTGGTGCCGTGTGGAATTTTCAAATTCCCATGTAATAGAGTTCTGTAGAATATTGGAAAATCCTGTGGCATTCAGTCAGTGATGTATGTTCATCAGAGCCACTTGTTGCAGGATAAGAGTGGTTTCACATATCTTCTGTGTGAGAGAGAGAGAGCAGAACACAAGTGAAACCACTTGCACCTGCAGTGAGTGGTGACGGGGTACGTAATAATATATTATAGATCAAGGGAGCGCTCAATATTATTTAAAAAAAAAAACTGTCCTGAAATGTGTCAGTTTCCAGGGCTTCTGTGCATGAGACGCTCTTTACAGAATAAGAGCATCTCACATGCAGGGAAAAGGAGGCTCTGATTGGTCAGGAGCACTACCTTGATCTACATTCCATAAACTGCATCTTTCTGTTCCATCATCTGCTGAAAATTATGCCACAGTTTGCATACACCGTGGACAGTTATTCCATGGACTACAGAGAAGTACTTTTCAGAATTCTGCATAATTTACATATAAATTCTGAGAAGCATTTCAGAACCGGAATCGTCATTCTACTTGAATTCTGCCAACACAATTGCATTTCTTCACAGCTCTAATTAGGACCCAACGCACTGAATCATCTTCTCAGTGCAGGGTACCTTTCTGCAAGCATCATGTATGTACTACCTTACAACTAACCTCTATAAATAATCCAGAAAGAGAGATTATTTTCCTGTAATATACTGTATTTGGTGTGAGGCCTGAATGCCATATACAAGGTAGTGACAAATGCGCTTCAAAGATGTGACTTCCAAAGTCAGTCTGGTACACCCACACAAGAAAATTTGTGATACAGCAGGTAAGTTATAATATTGAGAAAGGTTAGAGGCCAGTCAGAAAGCCTGTTTAGCCATTCCCTTGGTCCAGCATCATGACAGATGAAAATGGAACTTGTTTTTGCAAAGGACTCTAAAGTGAGTGTGGCTGTCACATATGCATTATAATTATGTGTTATTAATTATTTTTATATAATAACTGGGGACCGCTTTTTCCCATAGGGAAAGCGGGTTATAATTTCCCATTATAACCCGTGGGTTATAACGGGTCTGAGCGTGCGCAAAGAGCAGTGTTCCGCTCCTCCTCATGAGACAGCACGTCGTAGTTCGACGCCAGTTGGAATCTGTAGTAAGTTAACTTAACGTATAAACAAAATAATTGAAAAGACCGCTTCCCAAAGTGGCTAAATTCTGACAGGTTGTATGACGACAAGATTTTTAGCACACGCTGCAGACTGCATGAAAGCCGACCAACTGCACGGTGCCATGGGGATGTCTTTATTTTATATAACTGCTGAGGCAAAAAAGCGTTCCCCAGCAATCATATAAAATAAAAGCTGGGGAGGTCTGTGAAACTTGAATGTTAGACACTCCCTTGGTGTGGGATGCCTGTACAAACTGGGGTTTATGTGGCATCCCACACCTTGAGGGTGTCTAACATTCTCGTTATAACCACCTCCCCAGCCGTTATTGTATATTTAAATGGTTGATAACCGGGAAAGGCACACTGAGCCGAGGCTCATTTCTAGGTGTGACCCGGGGAAGGGGAAAGGGCTATGAAGCAGAAGATACATAATAGATACATGCGATAACTATACAGCTGCATAAGTTATACAGCAAAGTATTATACATTCAGCTGGACTGTATACAAATAGTATCACACATTTCTGAGGATTAGATTACTAGCCACAAAAAACATCTGGCATGAGGCTGGGCCTGTGAGTGGCTAGGAGCAGGTGTAGGTGGGGAGTGGAAGTTGTCAGATTTAGTATTTGAAGCAGTTGTGTGAGAGTGAGTTTCTTAGGAGAGGTGGAAGTTGGTTCCGTAAAAAGGGGAGTTTGCAGGTGAAGGCAGATTTGCCAGTGGATGAGGAGGGTCTGAGGAGGGAGAAAGAATGGAAATCTCTTAGGCACAGTGAGTATGGGGAAATGGCAGCTGGTGTTAGACTCTTTGCCAGGTAAGGTGTGAGCAGGTTGAACCACAATTTGGATTTTGGTTTTATTCTTTGTTAACCGGGTAAGGCCCACTAGGCACAACTACCTGTTTTCAGAGGGCGACCCGGGAGCTTTGAAATGGTTAGGTTACTTGATCGGAGTCACACAGTATGAAGGAGATAGCGTGGCTGAAGTGACAATGGGATAGGGGTAGTATCCTGAGGGAAGAAAGGAGAGTGCAGTGGTAGGTTCTGAGACGGGAATTTGTTGCAAAGCAGCAGAAAGAGGGAGGCAAGCCTGGATAATGAGGAGGAGGAGGGGCAGTGCCACACACTATGTCAGAGTAGTTGAAGGTGGGAGCGATCATTTTTGTTAATAATATGCATCTATAAGGTAGTGGGAGGGCATCACAATTTCTGTATAGTATGTCTAGCGAAGGCAGAGCTTTGGTGTGATGGCATTGATGTGATTTGAGAAGTTTAACTGGGGGTCTAGCCATATGCCTTGATATTTGTACATAGAGACAGCAATAACAGAGACAAAGATAAATCAGAACACCGAGGCACTATAGCTCTTATCCCTGGGCATGGTATGCTCTTGTTCAGGACCATTAGAAGGGAGCACTCCACTTCAGTACAATGGGGGCATGGGGGAGGATGGCACAGAAAAAAAAAAGTCTTGTGAGGTTTGGGCGGATCAAACGCTCAGCTTCACTTTGTGGCCCTCTTGCTCAAACTTCACAATTAGAGTCTCTTGTACCATAAAAGACATCCCTCAGAAGCCCGATTAACTTTTAATATATTGCACAGTAGTACATTGTTACCTGGAAGGGCATGGTCCCGGCCACGCTGCAGATTGAGAGAGGCTAGGTCTAGAGCCAGTGCACTGGTGACTTGGAAAAGCTTCTCCCGCAGTTCGTTGTTCATCATCTGATCTTGGGTCTGCAATTTTGCAGGAAAAGCAAGCAGCCCACGGATGATGGGATCGATGCCCCCTAAGATGCAAACAGAAATCACGGTAGTATAACATTCAAACTCCACTAGAGGGAAATATTTTACTTCTTGCCTTGGACAAGTAACTTAGCCTCCAATCCTTTAAACAGAATTTTACAAATGGCTTGACACCATTACAAGACTCCACCCTTTGACAAAGGATTGCTCAGATGTGGAGTGCTGGGGTACTCAGTGCAGTTCTCTGTAGCTCTGTTGTTTTATACAATTACCTGCAGTATTATCCTTTTTGCCTGTGGGTTTACCTCATCACTGGCAATTTTTAACTTCAACTCAGCTAGTTGCTGTGCCAGCTACTGGCACATGCTGCATCTAAAGAAATACAAAATCACACATACCCCGTGCTGGAATTACAGGGGGGGCTTGGCCCCCTAGCTCTGAAATGAGCTCCGGTAGCTCACGTATCACTGCCATTGATGCATAATGAGAAGAGGGGCTCAATTTAAAGATAACACTATTATAGCCCCCACCAGCTCTCAAAGGTCACAAAGTGGTAATTCCAACATTGCACATACCACAATAATGCAAGGCATTGTGGATGTATATGCAAATCACCATGGAACTTTAGACTGGCTCTGCTTTCAACAGGAATTCATGATGACGCAGGGCCTCTCACACAATCTGCAAAGGCTGAGAACAGAAGACAAACAGAAGCCTACATTTTCAAGATGCTTGCATATACTGTACATCCCACGATGCTATGCATTATGAAGGTATGTGTGTTTCTGCATTTTTCTGAAACCTGGCTTTGTTGCCAATGCCCTTTTTGGGTAATACCTGCCTCAATGCTTTTGTGCTGAGGTTTCTTTGTCTGCATTATCCTTTTTTCCTGCCTGTTTGTGGCACCTCTCTCCTTGTGGTTTTACGTAAAAAGCTAACTGCTGAAATGCTACTCAAGGAACTTTGTTTCTCTTATGCTTAGAAAGCGCTCCGTTACACCACTGAAAGCGATTCACCAGGTGCCCTGTGTGAGCTGATGACTTGGATCAAATCAAAACTGCAGTATTTGTTAGCAGAAACAAATGTCATCAAATTGTTTTTTAGTAATATTAAATTTATGTCAGAAATATCACTATAACCATTTTCTTTTCATTTTGTGTTATGGTTCATTCCTGAAATGAGATAAGGGGTTTTGAAGTTTGTAAAAAAAAAAAAAAAAAAAAGCTTTCTGGCCACACCCACTATGACTAAATTAATTTCTTAGTATAGTGTATAGCAGAACATTGCTCTATATAGAAATCTATCCTTTTCAAAACATTGTTGTACCACAGTTTAAAGGCCATGGAATGTGATTGTACCCTTCTGAGGTAGATCAGCGTTCTAGAACCTCTAGAGACTGCATAAGCCAGTTTCATTGTGAAAGAGAAAAAAACCCACAATGCACACATTTCGTACAATACAGTACTACACACTATAAAAAAATACAGGATGAGCAACTTTATGCATAACCAGTGTGTTCTGTCACCTTATGGTTCTGATTCCCACAGACCTCTCGAGCTTCGCACTTGAGGTGAGGCAGAGTCAGAATCCCTCTGTGGCAGAACACACTGGTTGTGAATAGTTGCCCACCCAGTATTCTGTATGTGGTGCTGCACTGTTTCTCATCCAAAATGTGTGCCAAAAGTGTCCTAATACAGCCACCGTATGAATCCACTGGGTAAAGTCAAAAAGCAGCATTGTGGTAAGTGATGTTTAAAACTTGCTAGTGACAGCCATCTTGAATGACGGCACTTACTTACTGTAGAATTAGTAAAAAAGAGTAGCTTTAAGAACATCAAAGAGTAGCCGGCCCAGTGGCTTAGAGGGTTAAGTCACTGGCACCTTAGCTCAAACGATGCTGGCGACCCGGGTTCAGGAATGAACTCGGGGCACCAGGGGTTGGCAGGGGGAGGATAGGATCACGTGTCCGAAGGACTGCTCTCCTATCCTGGGGTGGGATTGAGGATGACCTTGTTCGGCAGCAGCCCCCATTGGAGACTGGAGGCACTGCATGAGCGGTGCGATAGGGAACCCAGAAAACTGAAAATACCCACTTGGTGGCTGCTGGATGATGGCTGTCCAACCACTAACACCTCAGATGACTTCAATGAGCCTCCTTTCCCTCAGCAGCATCCCTGAGCCCTATCAAGAGTGCACTGGAATGCCCCCCCCAGTGTCTTCCCTCTCAGAGGAGGGGGACCTGCCCAGTGAAGGGTTACATCCAGGATATCCCAGGGACCAGCTGCAATACAAGGGGTTGGAGCAGCTTGAGTAAGGTCAGTGGGGGTTCAGTGGGACTTGTAGAGAGCCTGAAGGGGTGGGGGTCACCAGAGCAAGAAAGGGGAGTAAACAGATTATGCAAAAAGAAAAAAGAACATCAAAGAGAAATAAAAATATACTGATGATGATTCTAATTATGTCACAAATATATTAATGGTAAAAAAATTATACGATAATTTTTTTCCGACTAACAAATATTGAAACTTTAAGTAGAGTGCTGGGCTAAGTTGTGTCAAGCTGGGGTATCATGTGGAGGTTTGACTTTAACTGGCTCATCTGTTTTGGTGTGCCTTTCTTTCCTCACTAGAATTTAAATAAGGGAAAGGGAACATTGTTTAACCAGGAGTAGCACACTAAGCCGAAGCTCGTTTCCAGATGTGACCTGTCATAATAATAGTAATAGTAATAGTAGTAATAGTAATAGTAGTAATAGTAATAGTAATAATAGTAATAGTAGTAATAGTAATAGTAATAGAATGGAGAGGACAGCTGATTTGTGGAGAAGGATGTAGTCAATGTCTATTTTCAAGATGTTAAATTCCATGATTTTCAGCAGTGATTGCTCATCTAATTTCTGGATTTTACTGGGATTCTACTTAGGTTGCTACCTATATCATTTTGGACTGGATAATCCAATGTTCGGGATCCATATCAAGTTGTTGGGTATTTTTCTCAGAGGTAGTCATGTTTTTGAGCCATTTTGAGTGCTCATGCACACCTACTCTTGCAACAGATTATATCAAGGGCTTTACAGAATTCTCAAATTCCACTTCTGTCAGAATTCTGTTCAAGTTGGAAATTCTTCCTAATTCCATGGAATTCTGTCAGAAGCAGAATTCCAAAATTTTGAAAGTGGAATGTCAACTGTGGTATTGTATTCCATAGTTTAGGTAAGCCACAAGTTAGTTTTCCACAAGCCACAGAATATTCAGTAGACTGTGTGATCCACAGACCACTATTCCATGGTTTACATAGAACTGCTTTTCAGAATTCTGCAGAATTAAAAAAAGACATTCCAAAAAGCATTTCAGAACCAGATTCACCATTCCACAGGAATTCTGCTGGCAGAATTCTGCATTCCACTGAGCTCTAATTCTGCCAAATTGTTCAGTGTTTTGGCTGCATGTCCTGATAAGAAGGGAGTTTGGATGTTGTACATCACTTCTCTTGCAGAACCAGTCAATCTGAGAGGTGTAAAGTACGGTATGTATTTTAGGATCATTAGCAGTAGACTAACCTAATCCTTTCTGCTTTGCATGTTAAACATGTTTTTACTGCTCCACTAATTTCTTTCCTGACAATAGAAATTACTTTGGAGGAGGACTGATTGCTCCATTTCCAAATTGTACATTAAAAAATGTACTTTTAAAAACAAAATGCACAATTGCAACAAATAGCAACATTTTTTTCCGAACTGTGTATTTTAAAACAAAATATTTTTTTACAAACTTCGCAATTTCAACAATTGCATCTTTTAAGCTCATTCTTCTAATCTGTGAAATTGCACAACATTACATGGCATTGGTGCATTATGCAAAAGGGGCACAAAAAAAAATGTTTCTAATTTCACCCATCTCTAGTCTATCCAGATGGACACAGATATGACTCTAGTTTTCCAAATATGACTCATTTTCAAAATCCTGTTCTACAATAACACTTTTCTGACCTAGTAGATTATAAGGTGGCACAGTGTATGAGGCATCTGGCATCGAGGGAAAAGGAGGGAGAGGGAGGAGTACAGACAGCAGTGGTGTGCATGGGGGAGGGGGGAATTTCAATGCAGAGTGGCAACATGAGTTGGGGAGTTGCTCCAGTCTGGCAAGGGTTGACTTGGAAGTGTTGCTGTAGAAAGTGTTGTGATATTTAAATATAGGAAGGATCATTTATTTTGTTTTTATTGACAAGGTATGTGCACTAAACAATTCAATGCCTTTTTTGCAGACATGACTCCGGAGGTTACATAGGGACAGGATCAGTAAACAACAAGTTGCAGTTCAGCAAAGCTGCATGACATTGATAACAGCATATATAACAAATGACATAGAAAGGTAGTATATAGGTAAGCGAAGAAGGTCAAGATTACAGTGCACTGGAGGAGCAGGCCAACTACCTGTTAATGAAACCAGATGATATAGATAGCCTAAATGAGACACTGCAAAGCAAGTCTAGGTAGCAACGAGCAGACTAACATTTGAGATAGAGGTGCATCAACCAATTAAAAAAGAAATAGAACTCAAGACACAAGACCATACACAAGACTTAAAGAGGTGACTGGTTCTCTGCATGGCGAGAGAGAGAGAGATGCTGACTTTGTTTCTATACAGCGCTCCCAGTTTGGGGTGAAGCTTGTGGAGGATAGCATCAACTTGTGCCAAAAAGTCCAGGTGCTGGGCCAGCCAGACCCCAGGGTACTTAAAGGAAGGAATATCTGCAAGCCCAGTACCAATCTGGGTGTGGAAGGAGGGGGAGGGGAGGGAGTATAATGTATAAGGTGTTAGCGCAACCACAGCTGGAGTACTCTGTTCAATTCTAGTTATCATTTGCAGTAGAGTGAGGACACTAAAGAGACTGTGAGATCACAAGCAATTCTAGCCATGAATTTCATGTAATCCAGATGACAAGTAGGTGTTTTTGTTGTAGTATTAGTCACTGCTAAGAAGCTCAGGTCCAACCATGTGAACCTGTAGCTCCATGGTTAGAGCACTGGGATGGTATTCTGGGGACCTGGATTCAATTCTCAGTAGGACGCATTTCTTTTCACTACAGGTTGTGACCTGTGTCATCCAATTAGCCAAATTTCATTAGACATGCTTAGCTTTGCTGTTTTAAAGGCAACAGGGAACTATTTTTTACATGGTTAACTGCCCTTCCACCTTCCTTTCCATGCTGGTTATGTACTCTGATAAGCTTTAATCAATTCTCGATAAATGAATTATCTAGTTTTAGGATGCCATCAGATCTAGTTCGGGTTCCACTCTCTTCCCCAGGTACTGCTCTGTCTTTTCATATTCTTAATACAATCTGTGACATAAATACCACCATTCTGTGCTATTCACATGAATGGCCTGGAATGGTGTTATTGACGTCATAGAATGATCAGGCAGCATGAAAAGAAAGTGAAGCAACTGCTGAGAAGAGAGGGAATGAGGGTAGTTACAAAGGCAGCAAAATTAAATGATTAATTTAACAAAAAGCTAAAAAAGAACATATCAAAATATTGGATAGACATTAAAAGGACAACAGGAGGGCATGTAGAAGTGTAAAAAAAAAACTGTTTTCTATCTCCTTTAAACTTTGTAGAGGACCACGATATTCATCCATTGCCTCTTTCATGTTTTTAATGAATATTTGCATGTTTCTATAAAACTCAGAGATTTCATTACATATCAAACATCCCATGTTGTGTTTACAGCAGTGTCCATGTGTACACTATGTAGGAATGACCATGAATGCCTTAACAAAGAGAATTTCAGAGTATAAAAGTAACATTAGATGGAAAAATGAGAACTCTGTGATCGTCAGGCATTTTACTGAACAAAAATGGTATTCAATTAGGGTTCTTTAGTAATGGAAAAGTAAAAATGCCTACCAGGGCTAGGGGCTGGGAGATAAAGATGTTGTTAGCTAAAGGTTGGTGTATAGAGAAGTTGGACACATTTTATTCCTAGTATGGAGTGAATGACAAATTGCATTGGCTAGTATTATTATGAGGTTATCTGTGTTAAAATAGGTAGGCGATAGGATTTGCCAGAATGTGGTTGTTCCACTTTTAAGTTTCTGATTTATTAGTCTGTTATATATATTGCAGATGACCCTTTCCCAGAGACCCACTCCAACATCCAACCCAGCACCAGTCTCTAGGCTCCACTCTGAGAAGCTCTTTATCCCCCCTTACAAATTCCTTCTATTATTATTTTTTGGTCTTTGGTATTCTCATCGTTGGGTAACATGACAGGGAGGTCTTTCATATATAGCTTAAGTATCGTACTTCATGTATTTTTCTTACGGTTTTACTAGTATATTTAAACTAATCTGTATAGCTTTTTAATTTTTCAATCTGTATGTAAATGGATAAACAGAGTCTGGAAATGGTGAATGTGATTCACTGTGCAGATACAGAAGAGTAACAGAGCCTGCCTTATGGTAGGAATGCTCGTATGGTTGGAGTTCCGGCTGGCACTGGCAGTTCCCATAGCAACTGCAGTCATGCAATAGGCTGGGGGCGGGTAAGGGCAATGTGCATCTGCATGCACATGTGTCATGGTGTCATGGTGTCATTTGATGCACTGACATCGGTGATGTGCCCCATTTCTACTCAGCTTGGCGCTTAGCTAGCCCTATAAGAATGGCAGTGTGTAAACAGGTAATTGCCGGCCACTGTTGAGAAAGGATGCAGAGAGCGGAACAAGGATCTTTCCTATAAAAAAGGGCAACACATAGTTTAAATGAATTTTGAGTAAGTGCAGAATTAATAAAAATGCTGTATACACACACACACACACACACACACACACATATATATATATATATATATACTATATATACTTGGTTGGGGACTGCACATTAAGGAGCATTAAACTTGTAAGGTGATTTCTTGTTAGATATATAAGGGTATACAGCGCATGTGAGGGCTTTCTGTGCACAAAATTCAAGCAACTCAGAAACCTTGTGCACATTCTAAAGTTGTGTGTGTTCTAAAAACCTTATTGTGCATGTTCTATCTTTAGCTGCAGAAGTGATTCCCTCGCACCGACTCCTGCCATCTGGTTTCACTTTCTCTACTCACTGTTATCTCAGTGTTATCCTAACCGCTGTAAGAAAATAAATAAAAAAGAATGCCAGCCACAGCTTTCTCTTTTTTTTATCTTTGTTACAAAACTCTGCTAATAACGTCAGCTGCCAAACATCCCCTAACCGACAAGTAGGAGCTTTCCTTTTTGCTGTTTGCAAAGGACTGCTAAAATCTAGTTAATCTTGGACTCATAACCCTAAAGAAAATTAAAAAAACGAAGAACTTACTTGAATATTCAACAGTTAGACAGTTCCTTTATCTGTTTCTAGCTTAAACAACTATTACAATGAATGCGTCGTTGCTGCTATTATTAGTATTACAGTAAACCAGTTTCACGACTCTGTAATAGTGTTGTCTTTATTTTTAAAAGCATACACTATAACAAATAAAATATAGTTGACCGTACACAACTTACCTTGTGTTTCCAGCTCATGGCTGAGATACCTCCGCTCTCGAGGTGCGTATGTTGGTATCTCAACCCCTTGATGGAAACATAGACTCATTGTGTATGGCCACCCATATGGTTATTCCTTATATAATATGCAGTAGTTAGTCTAAATACTGAATGTAGAATGTAATGAATTTTCTGTTTTAGGTCTTAAGAGAGACCACATGAAAAAGAAAATGGTTAGAGAAACTGTGGTACGTTTATTTGAATCTCTGAGATAATGATGGATTTAGACATGTGAAGTTAAGCAATATTTTGGTGCCAGGGAGAAGTGCTAATAAGATATTGAATATGTTTATTATTTATAGTGGTTAGATAAGCAAATAAAAATGGAACCGAGAAACAAAAAGACACAAGACATTAGTACTGTTTCATTTTAAGAGGCAAAGTTTTAAAATAATATATCACAAATTAAAGGTATTATCCTTTTCATTTTCATTTTGTAAATGTACAGAAAGTTAATGTTGGATACCTTTTATTAAATAGAATTATTTGTTTTATAACAAATAGACTACTGTTATTCTAACCGCTAGACAGCACAGCCTACAGTAATGAGTTGTGTGTACATCCAGCAGATCTGGGTCTGATTCCCACAATCTCTGCTTGTATACTGTGTGCTTTTCAGAAAGTCACTTAAAGGGAAGATCCCCTCAGGCTGTTTTTTTTTGTTTACCTGTGTAGTTTGCAGGCATGAACAAAGATTGTTTCTATTGCAGCCTTCTAATTTCATCAGGCTTTAAATGTAAATTAAGTTCTTTATGTCTGGTGTTTTTATAACGTATGTGGTTGATCCTGCATTTCTCAAGTCACTCTGCTTGTATGCTGTGTGGTTGGGGAGTGTATGAGTGTCAGCGGGAGTGTGGTAGGAGGGCAGATAACTCATGGCTTGCATTAACTAAAAAGAAAACGATTTGATTTTCAGTTTGACTGGTGCTATGAAGATGGAATTGCACCACAGAAAGTGGCAGATTATTTAGATGTAGTGAGGAGGTGAGTTAACTCTTTTGATAATGAGCGCAGTCAAGTTGTGTGATGGCTGTTGCGAGCGCGGGATTGCAGCTAAAAGATGTAATAGTAAAAATGCTCAAAAAAGGTACTGTTAAAGAAAAAAATGATTGTGGGAATATCGGTGTTGGATATAATGGAGTTTGCCCTTTAAGGGGCAGACCAAGTTGTCCTGGTTCACCCCCTCCCTTCACCTGAGGATGGTGTGCTCAGAGTGGGGAGGGGGGAAGGAAGGGAGGGGCAGGGGACAAGAACAATAGGCAGGCAGCAGGAAAGGGAGGGGCAAACGGTGGTACATAATGGCCAGCACAGAGGTGGTTCAGCCACTTTTGCTGAAGTTTTGATCCAAGTGAACTAGAGCATGTCGGATTGGCATATTACTTGAGGAGGTTGGTACACTAGGAATAAAGAGGTAAGACAACAAAAAACTATGTTGGATTGATAACGTGGAACAGTCTTTTAAGATGCAGAATGAGCAATAGGTGGCTAGCAATACAGGCTGCCATATCAAAAAAAAAAAAGAGACACGGGGGAATGAAATATGGGTTTATTTGTGGTACAGTTGCAACATTCAGTGATAGCAGGATTTGATAGAGAACAGCTTGTGAAGGGCTAAACAGAGAGGTGGTTTGAGGGGTAGACTGGGGGCACTGGGCCTTGCCT
Organism: Neoceratodus forsteri; assembly: GCA_016271365.2. Taxonomy (NCBI): domain Eukaryota; kingdom Metazoa; phylum Chordata; order Ceratodontiformes; family Ceratodontidae; genus Neoceratodus; species Neoceratodus forsteri. The sequence continues at coordinate 330,158,365 of JADMNL010000026.1, read as the reverse complement.
GGAGGAAGAGCTGGCCACCTGGGTGCTGTGGTTTGAGTCACTACCTGCAGAGGGAGTGGGCATAGGACCAGAGCTTGCTAGGTGCATGCATGGCTAAAAAGGTAGTGAATTGGGCTGTTTGGTGTGGTAAGGGAATAAGCTGCATGCAGCGGTGGTTTGCCAGCTGAGGCTTAGCATGAGAAACAACCGAAGAGCCTGATAAGGGAGGAGAGTGAGGGGAAGCTGAACTAGCATTGTGGCACGGAATAGCAAGGTCTGCAGCAGTGAGGAGCCAGCCGGTGATGCCGCTTGACCGGCGATGGGCCGGGAGAGTCAAAACAGAGAAAAAGTGTGGTCTGGGGAGGGATCAAGAGACCTGGAGGGAGGGACAGATGTGGCAGCACAAGCGTTGGCTTGCGGAGAGAGCGAAGGGGCTGGGGCTGGGATGGGGAGCCAGCACAGTCGGCCACGTGGTGTGACGTCACACGCTGTGGGGGAAGCCCATGAGATGAACAGTGCACAGGGGAAGGGTGGGGGCCAGGTGGTGGCTCTCAGAAGCAAGTGGGTTGTTTTATGCTGAAAAGAGCATCGGGCATGTTGGAGCGGCCTAAAAAGAGGGATAAGGTGGAGCCATCTCGGACGGCCACATGGCATGACATCACAAGCCACGGGGTGAGGCCACAAAGATGAACGGTTGCTCAAGAGAGGTAGGGGGACCCAGTGGAGGCTTTCAGACAAGAGGTACAGGGGTGAGCGATGCTATGGGGGGGTTGGGGGTCTGCTAGGTGCCTGTGAGTTGGGAGACTAGGAGGCAGCTGACAGTGGCATAGGTGCAAGGGCCTAGTCGGGAGGACGGCAGACACCACAGCTGAGCAGTGTCTTAGGAAGGGACTGAGAGTGGAGAAGGTGCCAGAGGGGGAGGAAACAAGGAAGGGCCTGGCGTGTGGCTCAATCGCTACCGCATCGAGGAGAGGGACAATGAGGAGGCCTAGAGGGCCATGTGGGGAGGCCAGTGGTCCCAATAAGAGGGGGGATAGTAGGTCAGAATGGCCACAAGGGATGAGTGCAAATGCCCAGAGCGGGTGGCATGACACATCGCCTGGTGGGAAGTGGGGCAACAAGGCCCAGGGGAGTCCTACAGAGATTGGAGGTTTTTGGGCATGTGAGAGGAGAATGTGAGGCCTAGAAGGCCACATGGAATGATGCCCAAAGTGCAGGAGCGGACGTCATGGTGCAAGGCCTGGCAAAAAAGGGGGTGACATGGCCCAGGGGAGGCCTACGGGGAATGCAACACCCCCATATAGGTGCACAGGAGTAGGGGGTCTTGCAGACCCCAACAAGGAGGGGTGGTATAACAAAAAGGGAGGGCAGTTTAAAAAAATATATACATATAATATATACACATTTGATAGATACACATCACATAAGAGCATACAGGGTAGGGACAGGGGGAGCCCCCTTTTAAAATGCAAGGTTATGGCCAGCCCATTGGTGCAACGGTGGGATTTTCACTTGCGACGCCAGCGACCCGGGTTCGGGAACGGACCCAGGTTGTCAGAGGGATGGCCGGGGGAGAAGGATAGAGCATCCTGTGGACTGCTCTCCTTCTCTGGTGGGAGGGTGGGGGAAGCACTCGGAGCACTGAGGACTCCTGGCGGAGTCCGGGAGATCTCACCCTGCAGATGCTAATCTCTCTGGGAGGCGGGGCGGATGCTGGCATCATTGCACGTCCCCGCCTCCATGAGGAAAAAGACAGAAAATATAGGCGGTTGAGGGCCACTGTCTATAGGAAGCCGTTCCAGAAGACCTCGCATATCCACTGTCGCTCCGGGTCCCTCGACCAGATACTAGTTCCGTGATCACGGAAGACGTGACCATGGCCCCACCCTCCGGGGGTAAGCTGGGGTGACTGGGGGACCCCAGCAGCCATAGATAGTGGCAGAGGCTTCCAGGGGCCGTGACCAGGGCTGACAGAAATTGACAGGGTCCTGCCAGGAAAAAGAAGAAAGTAAAAAAAAAAAAAGTGCAAGGTTATTTCAGGCAAAGCGATTAATGGGACTTTCAATTTTCTTGGTTTTGGGCAGTTATCTCTACAGCTTCCACAGACCAATACAAGGAGATGGCACCGAAGAAGAGCAAGCCATCTAAAGAGGATGCCTACAAAGCCATAGTGGAGCTCGTGGAGAAGGCAAACAGACTGTGGCTGATGGTGGAAGGAGGTGAGCCAGGGAGATCTGGGGAGAAACAGAAAGCGGGGAAGGGAAAAGAGGGCGACAGGAAGAGGCCAGCAGGGAGGCCACGCAGCCCTGCCAGGGTGCGGCCCCCACTGGGGGTACCTTCCAGAGCGTCCAGCCCAGTACTGCTGCAGCCCCTTGTCCCTGTCCCATCAGTACCTCCCCAAGACCAGGTGGTGGTTCCCCCAGTGGAACCCAGACCGGATCCCCCGAGCTCACCAACCCTTCCACAGCCAATAGTACAACTGGACAATTCAGGGCATCCCGAGTCCAGCAGGCCACAAGAAACCAACAAGGCCACAGGTAATGTAGCCGGGGCAGTAGGAGAAAGCATAAAAGAGTACATAGGTCAAATTATTGCAGTGCTCGGGACAGGAGGGTTGGGTCAAATGGAATCTGTGCTGGCGGAGTTTAGGTCAGATTCAGCGGCAACAGAAGGGGATGAGAAAGGGTTGGAGAAGGCAGGTAAGGGAACAAGGGTGATAGAAAGCTCGGGAATGTGAATGGGGAGCACGTACCACTGGCCACGAAAGAGAAGATATGGAAGGGTGAGTATGTGGACATATTTGCATTAGTGAGCCAGGAGGCAGCAGCAAAATTCAAGGAAACGGAGAACATCGGGAAGAGTGAAATGGCGGCAGCAGTGGTTTTCTTGGGCAGGAAAGAGGAGGACAAGTTTACCAAGGGAAAGACGTGGGATGGATGGTTTGTAGGTTTCGCCACATACTCAGCTATAGTGCTGTAAAGGAAACCTGAACAGGGCATTCCATTGATCACTTATTCCCTGATAATAAGACGAGCAAAGGTGAAAGGTGGGGTAGGCTGGATATGTTACAACAAATTCTTCCAGCAAAACATGACGACTTATGGGGACATAAAATGGGATACGAAACAATTAGATCTGTGGACGGATTATGTAACCAACTAGTCCACGCCAGAAGGGGAGATGGGAAAAAGGGGAGGGGCACCTCAGAGGTGTTGCTGGGGTTACAATAGGGCATTCTGCTCTTTGCCCCAATGCCATTTTTAGCATGCCTGCTCAAAATGTGAGGGAGCACACCCAGTGAGTAGATGCAGAATGACAGGGGCACAAGGGACACAAGGGGCAGGGAGGCAAGGCACAGGCCATCAGTTTTTTTGAGAAGGACAGGGATATAGGGGGCAGGCTTGGAGTAAGGGGAGGAGAGGTAGAGGGCACGCAGGTAGAGGGAGCCAGAATTATTAACTACAGGGAACGAGAAAGTGATGGGGATGGGGGTATAATAGAAATGAAGGGGAGAGGGCAGGTGATCAGTTCCAAGCAACGAGAATGCCCATTAAGACAGCAGTATGGAAAAAGTGGCTAAGAAAATATCCCGATAGGGAGGTGGCAGAGTCACTTAAGACAGGGTTTGAGATGGGCTTTCCGTTAAAATGTGAAGGCCCGAGATGAGCAAGAGAGACAAATAATTTGGGCTCAGTGAAAGGAAAAGAGGATATCTTAAGAAGAAAAACTGAGAAGGAAAAAGAGGCAGGTAGAGTAGAAGGGCCATACACTACACCTCCGCTGCAGAATATGAGAATCTCTCCATTAGGGCTGGTCCCAAAAAACAGCAGGGGGAATACAGAGTGATTCACCACCTGTCATTTCCAGAGGGGGACTCAGTGAATGATTTCATAAGTGAGGAACATAGTAAAGTGAGCTATGCCACATTAGAAGAGGTGGTGCAGATCATCCGAGCGACTAATGATGCCTGGATGGCCAAAACAGATATAGAGTCTGCATTCAGATTGCTTCCAGTTAGGAGGGAAGATTGGGACTTATTGGGCTTTAAGACTGGGGATCAATACTATTTTGACAAAGCAATGCCCATGGGGTGCTCCATAGCATGTGCAACATTTGAAGCATTTAACACCTGTTTACAATGGATATTTCAGAAGCAGAATAGATATAAGGCTGTAATACACTACCCGGATGATTTCCTTTTAATAGGCAGTGGGAGGAGAGAGACAGAGAAAATGTCGGCCAGCTTTCATGAGTTGTGCAGACAGTTAGGGGTTCCACTGGCACCGGATAAAACAGAAGGTGTGGTGTGAGTTTTAAACAACAGGGGAGCCAGATCAGAAACGGCAATACGGGTTTTGAGACAATTAATTTTAAGGGCCCTGCAATTGAATATGTCATTCAGGCCCAAACACATAGAAGGGGTAAATAATATCCTAGCTAACAGCCTTTCCCATCTGCAGCTGGACCATTTCCAGATGCTGGCACCAACAACAGAGGATCGGAAAACATCCATACCAACGCACATGTGGGACGTTGGTGAGAGGGAGTAGAACTGCTGTTTCACAGCTCATGGGCACCACAGACTTTAGGGGCCTATGAAGGAGCATGGCGGTGTTCCAAACATTCAGGGCAACACACCACATGGAGGTAAGTGGGTGATTCATGGAGGAACAGTTAGGGAAGTTCACAGTAGATCAGTGGGAGAGAAGAACAGCTCACAGCACAATGGAGGTATACCTAGCGGGGATTAGCTTAATCTGCAACCTTAAGAAATGGGGGGACCCAACAAAGTCAATGCTAATCAGGAGAATGATGCAAGGATGGGGAAGGTTGAAACAAAGACCCACGGATAGTAGATGACCTATAGGGGAACAGTGGCTTGCAAAATTAAAAGGGGCACTACTGGCAATTTGCACATCAAAAGACGAAGAGCAGTTATTTCACACAATTTACCTAGTAATGTTTGCAGGGGCCCTGAGAGTGAGCGAGGCTGTGGGACATGGCAAGAAAGAAGAAGGAGGGGTGGAGTGGGAAGATATAATCTGGGGGCTGAAGGAGATACACATGCTAAACAAGAAATCAAAAACAGATCAAGGGGGGAAAGGTTGCATGGTGACCCTGAAATCCCAAGAGGAAGACACAGTGTGCCCAGTAAAAGCTTTGTGGGCTTACGTCGCAGAGTGTAGGTATAGAACAGGGAGTTTATTTGTGCATGGGGATGGCAAAAAAAGGTCACCAGTTATCAGGTCACGGCCATGCTCAAGAAAGGCATGCGATTCTTGGGTGAGGACCCAGGCAATTATTCCTCTCACTCTTTTTGAATAGGGGCTGCATCACAGTGGGCAGCTGCAGGGGAGACGGTGACTAAGATGTTGGAAAAGGGGCACTGGCGGTCCGTTAGTTACAATAGATATATTAGGGCACTGCAGTACAGTGACTAACATATCATCTGTGTTTGTTTTCAGGTACAGGACCACAAAGGTGGTGGGAAGGCCAAGAAAAGGGGGGCTACGAATGGGAACTAAGAACATATTTTAAGTAATATATTCTGCTTAAATCCTTTAGGAAGAGGGAGGATCAAGGAAATATGGATCTGTGGTCACTCCTACATTTATTGGGCAGAAAAGAGAGTAGAGAGAAAGCCTGGGGGAAAACAGTTATACCAGGATGTGAGAAAATGTAGGTTGGTTTGGTGTGGCATCCGAGGGATGAGATGGGCACAGCTGCTTCCTACACTAAGAGAGATGAAAGAGCGGTGACCAGTTCCAGACCTAATTATCTTACATCTAGGGGGCAATGACATTGGGGGAAAACCATGGGTGGACACATACATGCAGGTAAAAAGGGATTTAGAGAAAATACAGCAGTGGTGGCCAGGGGTATGCCTGGCCTGGTTGGATATGATCCCGAGAAGGGTCTGGAGACATGGACACAGCCATAGAGCTTTAGACAGGGCCAGGAGGAAAATGAATAGAAGGGTAGGAACACTGATGAAGAAAATGGGAGGGGGGGGCAGGTAATACAGCGGGTGGTGGAAGAGTGGGTAGAGGATTTCTACAGGTCAGATGGAGTGCACCTGTCAGATCTAGCCGTAGATATATTTAAAACAGAAACGATGAGCTTTATAGAATCATGTAGGAAACATGCAGACAGTACAATATAAAAAAAAAAAAAGAGAAGGAAAAAGATGGAGGTCCCCTATCCGAAGTTATGGGGAAAGCCAGCCATCCAACGCAAGCTGGAGACTGGCTAATGGGAAAAGGGGGGAGGGGAGGGGGAAAAGAAAAGGAATAGGATGAAAAGAAGAAGAAGCTGAAGGAGGAAAAGCAGTCTCGGGTCTCACCGTTACCTAACAGGAAAAGAGAAAAAGAAGGCACCCAGGTTTCCACCTGGGGGAGCGAGAAGAGGAAGACAGAGGGATGATCAGAGATTAATATATGGATGCAATAAAATACAATTGTGAAAAAGAGGCAATAATAAATGATGATGAGATGGAAATGGAATTAAGAGATATAATAAATTAATTGCCAGTCTGAGCACAACAACACAGAATGGTCTCTGTCTTTTTGTGAGGGAAAAGGGGGGAATCTGGGACAAGTGGATATTGCACTGTGTAGTTTATGAGAGGCTGTTTGGGTTAAGAGGACCTGGTAATCTTGGGACTGTGAATATGTGACTGTGACTGTGGGGCAGCAGTCTTCCGGGAGTCTTTCTGGAGGCTGAGATGCTGCCTTATTTGCAGACAACTCTCTGCCCTGAGGGAGGAAGTTGCCCATCTTCAGGCCACACTGGACAGTAGGAAGGGAACCTTCCCCCAGGCCACACTAGACAGTAGGAAGGGGAACCTCCCCATCCAGGGAGCACCAGAGCCACCACCACTCCTCAGAGGTTGCGAAGAAAGCACAGCAGTTGGACCACAGTGGGCTCAGGGAGGGTGAGGATGGTGGAACAGAGGCACACCCAGTCAGTTGTTCCACTCCACAATCCATACACCATTCTGGGGAGCATAGCTCCCCTATGGATGCACCAAGAGGAGACTAAGGAGGCTGAGGACAACTGTCACAAGGAGCCCACAGGAAGGAGGCAGAGGACACCACAGGAAAGAGCAGCTCCTGGTGGGGGACTCAATTATTAGGGGGATAGAACTGGAGGGAGCAGGGAAAACTGAAGTAAGGTGCCTGCCTGGTGCCATGGCTTGGAGGGACAGGAAGCGCATCCTCAGGATCATGAGAACAACTGCACAGGTGTCTGAGCTGGACATCATTGTCCACCTAGGGACAAATGACTTGGCTCATAATGAGATTAGAGTAGTGCAGGAGGACTTTGTAGAGTTGGGGAGGGGCCTAAGACAAGTAGTACACACAGTATCCTTCTCAGAGGTGCTGCCTGTCAATGGCATGGGTGAGGTGAGGGTACTTTGCACCATGCAGTTTAAAGAATGGTTGAAAAAATGGTGTGGAGCACAGGGGTTTGGCTTCATTGGGGACTGGGGTTCCACCTCGAGGGACACCAGCCTATATTGGCAGGATGGTCTGCATCTGTCCAGGAAGGAACAAGTCTTTTGAGCAATCGGTTTAAATGCTTCATTGGCAAGCTTTTAAACTAGTCAAGGGGGGAGGCACTGATAAGCAGCAGGAAAATCCCAGCCTCTCCCTACAAAACAGGGTACTAAATGAGAAAAAGACCAAGGTAGAAAGGTTAGTGGGGGATGCTGCACTAGAAGGTAAAGCCATCAAAAAATTGAGAGCAATGAGTACCAATGCCCGTGGTCTGGGTAACAAGCTTCCTGAATTAGTGGCTATGATGGAGGAGGAACATCTGGATATCGTGGCAGTCACAGAAACATGGTACACACAAAACCATGACTGGGATGTAAACATACCAGGATACACTATCTACAGGAGGGACAGGGAAGGTAAAAGAGGAGGAGGAGTAGCTCTTTACATAAGGGAAGGAATCAAAACAACAGAACAAAAGGGTAAACAAGGAGGAGAAGCAGCAGTGTGGGTAAATTTGGAGACAGGCAATGGCACCACAATCCGCACAGGGGTTGTATAGAGACCCCCTTCTCAGGGGAGGAAATGTACAAGGAAATGATAGAAAGTATACTTAGAATGGCAGAAAAAGGGGAGATATGGCTGATGGGTGATCTGAATATGCCAGATGTTAACTGGAGTGCAGTTGCAGCAGCCACTTTGAAGAATGGGGTTATTCTAGATGCCTTACAGGGGGCATGCCTTAGACAACTAGTATTGGAGCCCACTTGAGAGAACAATCATGAGACCTGGTTCTCTCAAATGGAGATGGAGAAAGATCACAGATGTAGAGTGGGTAGCCATCTGGGAACTAGCGACCATCGAACAGTATGGTTCACAATAAACACAGCAATAGAGTCAAGCCATACAAGGCAAAAGTACTGGACTTTAGAAGGGCTGACTTTGCCAAAATGGGTTAGTGCCTAAGGAATGCATTAGCAAATGGGCAGGAAGGAGGGTGGAAGAACAATAGGGAATAATAAAACTGCCATCACAGAGTACAAGCCTTTGTGTGAAGCAAATAAATAAAACAAAACGATGTAGAAACCACTATGGTTCTCAAAGGTAGCAGTGAAGGTTCAAGAGAAAAGAAAGCATTCAGGAAGCACAAGGAATCACAGAAGGAGCAGGACAGAGAACTGTATCAGTTAAAGCAAAAGGAAGCTGGGAAGGCAGTCAAGAACAGCAAAGGCCCAAACTGAGGAAAAGATAACCAACTCAGTTAAGAAGGGGGATAAAATCTTTATAGGTACATCAGGAGCGAAGGAAGACCAAGGGAGGGATAGTGAGGCTTAATAAAGGGGAGAGAGGGTGGGCAGAGGGTGACTGTGAAAGGCAGAGATACTAAACAAATATTTTGCTCAGTATTTACAAATGAAGAGGGAGAGTACCTAAAACAAACAGTAGAAACACTCTGGATACAGAAGTTGATACCAGCCATTTACAGAAGAGGGTTATGAAGAACTCTTAAAACTGAAGGTGGACAAAGCAATGGGGCCTGATGGGATTCATCCCAGAATTCTAAAGAACAAGGTGCATAGTGACACCCTGACTACTCTCTTTAACAAATCATGGGAGGATGGGTGGTACCCGAGGACTGGAGGAGGGCAGATGGATTCCTTCACAAGAAGTGGGAGCAAGGCAGAATCAGGAAACTACAGACCTGTTAGTTTAACCTCAGTGATAGGGAAAATGATGGAATCACTTCTGAAGGAAAGAATTGTTGAGTATCTAGAGGCCAGAGGGCTGGGACCCAAGGCAGCATGGATTCACAGCAGGAAGGTCATTCAGATGAATCTAATTGATTTCTTTGACTGGGTGACCAAAGTAGTAGATCAGGGAGGGGCTGTGGACATGGCCTACCTAGACTTTAGCAAGGCATTTGACACAGTCCACACAAAGATTAATATACAAGTTAGCCAACCTGGGATGGGTCCAAGATGACAGCCTGGGTAAGAAATTGGCTAGAGAATAGGACACAAGGTAATAGTAAATGGAGTCACCTCTGAAGAAAGGGGTTACTAGTGGAGTACATGAGGTTCAGTATTAGGACGGTCCTCTTCAATGTCTTTATAAGTGACATTGCAGAGGACTGGAAGGAAAAGTATGTCTCTTTGCAGATGACACAAATATCTACAACAGAGTTGATGCACAATGTGGGGTGGAAAGGATGAGAAGGGACTTGGCAAGGTTAGAGGAATGGTCAAATGTATGGCAGCTTAGATTCAATGCTTAGAAGTGCAAGGTAATGCACCTGGGAAACAAAAACCAAGGGGAAGAGTACACAATGGGGGGTGAGATACTAACAGCAACAGAAATGAAAAGGGACCTGGGGTAGTCATAGCAGATGACCTAAAGGTGGGCAAGCAATGTGAGAGGCAGCAAGGAGGGCTGGGGGGATACTGGGATGCATAGGGAGAGGCATCACCAGTAGAAAATAGGAAGTTATTATCTGTCTGTACAGACAGCTGGTGAGACCCCATCTGGAGTACTGTGTGCAGTTCTGGAGACCCAATCTCCGCAAAGACATAGGCAGGATGGAAGCTGTCCAGAGGAGGGCAACTAAAATGGTGCAGGGTCTGCACCAGAAGACGTATGAAGACAGACTTAAGGCGCTTAATATGTATAGCCTCGAGGAAAGGAGGAAGAGGGGACGTACTAGAAACTTCAAGTACCTCAAGGGAATCAACAAAGTCCAAGAGGGTAGCATATTTCAAAAAGAGGTGTGCAAGAACAAGGGGGCACAATTTGAAGATGGGGGCAGCTCAGAAGTAATTTAAGGAAGTATTTTTTCACAGAGAGGGTTGTGGATGCATGGAACGGCCTTCCAGAGGAGGTTGTGGAGTCAAAAACAGTGGTGGAATTCAAGCATGCATGGGACAGTCATAAGGCAATTCTAGGGGGTGGGGGTAGGAAGAAGTAGGCTGCTGGTTAACTAGGATCTGCAGCTTATCCATTAGGTAGGGAAATGAGCAGACTGGGTGGGCCAAGCGTTCCTTATCTGCCACCAAATTCTATGTTTCTATGTTGAGGGTGTTTCTTTTTTATATAGTATTGTAATTGAATGGTTAGAATATGGTGTGTGAATTGGGTGTGAACAGGAGATTTTTTAGAGGATAAAAATTGTTTACAGATAATTAGCAGGATTTTAAATAATTGATTGGCGGTTTTTTTCTTGGGACAATGCTAACTGTACAGAGGTTATTTATATAGGTTTTCTAGAAGTGTTATGTTTGTTAAACACAATAAGGGAAGTGCTATGCATTTTCACAATGTTTTAGCACTTTTATGAGCAAAACGCTAATCAATTTTTGGGGTTAAATAAAACCCTGATTAGGGTGCTTGTGCACTGATAGTGTGGGCTGGTGAGGTTGGAGCTATTGTGCTGGATACAGAGAGGTACAGTATGTCGGGAAAGTGAAAGTAGGTAGGTGGTGCCGGCAAGAGGGGGGAATGATTGACAGATGGGGTAAAATAAACATGAGTTATAACATTTATTTAACACTAGTGGAAATAAATAGGGGAATATGTGATGGGCACTTATGAGATATGATATTTGTCTTCATGAGTGGTCAGTGATCCCTTGACCTTCATAACTGGCCAAGCCACGAGTGAGGCCAGAAGAGATCATTGACCTCAAATGAAAATAAATATCGTATCTCATCAGCACACATCACATCTGTGGTTTATAGAAATACGTTTGCATTTTTTAGGGCAACTGGTAAAGAAAGAAGTTCTAACGGCTTTGTGGTGTGTGTAATTTTAGCCCATTCAGTGAATGAAGCTGTGACTGGCAGGGAGCCCGAGCTACGGTATCTATGGGAACTGGTGAGTTAGCAATAGTTGTGCTCTTTCTATTGTATACTGGAGAGTAGAAACTTTGTTGGGCTTGGACGTTATGGAAAGAGGTGGTTCGTAGACATTATGTGGATACACTAGTTTAGTCTGTGTTTGTAAATCAATCAGGAAGGACCTACGGTTCTCTGGAGCAGGACATGGGAGCATTTGGAGCCAAGGAAAACAGACCTTGGACCCGGGCGGTATTCAAAGTGGAGTCCGTATGGTGAATGCAGATTTGGTCTACTGCACTGTTATCAGAATAAGTAAAATACCAGAGAAGCAGACTGATGGTTAGGATTTCATTTTGATTAATTTAAGGGGATTGGAAATGGGAATGGCCATTTTACAAGTGGCAGCTTCATAATGGAAGTTAGAGGACTGGAAGTACTGCGAGCTGCCATTCAGTGACTGTACAGAATGTGGGGCACAAGTGGCTCACACAGAACTGTGTTGTGATGTACCCAAGTAGCTAGATAAGCTTAGTGATGCACCCTACAATGAAGCTAACACATTTACCTAGCTACTTTTCATTTTCTGTTGTGGATAGCATTTTTAGTTCCCTAAAAAATGCTAATGTATACTGTATAAATACATTTTTGTAATGGATATTGTGTCCACACCTATTGCATAAATCCAATTATGCAACAGAATAACACTGATATTTTTGGATCCACTTTGCAAGGTAATATTGCATTTTTTGTGTATGTTGCTGTTGATACCTAGCAAAGCCAGAAACTTCACAGTCAAATGCTAATCCAGTTAGAGAACAGCATTCACATTACTGAAGTCATTGCAGGAGCACTGTTCAGCACTGAAGCCAACAGCTGAAATCAAAGAGAAACATTTAAATCTTTGTACAGACCATTTTAAAATAACAAGAATATCAATATTGTATAAACCGAATATGCACTAGGCTGATTCAAATTATACAATTTATCATAATTTGTGAGGGGCATACCTTTTATAACTAACTTTTGACTCTGCCATGCATGAGTTATGTTCTTGCCTCCCCCACTTTGCAAGATACATTGCACATTTTATATCAGCTTCTTGCATGTTGTCTATGTACCTTAACATTCCAATCTCCATGGGTGTTGTATAAATCTGATTTTACTGTACATTGCTAAAATTATGTGCTACCTTCCTCTATGATCCTCCAGGAAGCAAAGAAGGAATTGTGCAGGAGGATGCTGGGATACTGGAGATTCTCTGAATAGTTTTCATTCAAACGATGTAGGATTGGTTGAATTGTGACATGTCCAAAGCGGAAAGCAGCTGTAGCAAAGACGTTGGCGACTCTAGGGTCGATGGAGTCATTGTAGCCAGTGTAGTTGGGAAGGAATTGCTTCATGGCCTCTGTGCCAATGACTAGAGGGACATAGTCTCTGTAGTTTATGATCTGTAGATTATGGAAAGGGGAAATGAGATTGGTATGGCATTATCCTATCTTCCCACTGAGCTGTGTGAAACTGTAAGGCCCCAGAGTGCCAAAATACTGAAGCTTTCTCAGAACTGGTATGAACATCAGGATCATTTTGATCAGCCTGGTACCAACAGATGTTAGTGGGTGCTGGGCTAGTAGCTTCCCTCTGCTGGTCAGATCCTCTCATAATCTGCTTATGTATCTATATTCATATCAGAAAAAGGCAATTAGAAAATGCCCACTACCCTTCAAACCTAGACAGTTCTTTTTTTTGTAAAGGTAACTGTAACACGGACATACAGTATATACATAAGTTTGATGGAGCATATGTGTGGCATAGTTTGGAAATATTTCTGACATATTCATCACGTGGGTAGAAAGGGTTAAAGGAATGTCACAAGAGCAGGGCAAGGTTAAATTGTGATTTGTTTTAAAGGTGACAGGAAACAGTTTTACAGCTCTAGATACCCTCCTGTATCCCTTTAGTGCCTATTCAATGGGTTCTATGTGATAACGGTGATTGTGGAAAGGCGATTGCCATTAGGGTGAATGTACATCTGTGAAAATCAATTTCGCCGATGTACACTCATGGCACAGACCAAAAGGGTGCCGAAAACATAAGGTTTTTTTGGTTTTGCCTTGGCACCCCCCCCCACTAAAGGATTCTCAACTCCAGTGGGGTGCACATCGGGGGGGGGGGGTGAAAACAAAATAAAAAATCCCGAACCAGCACCAAAATACCAAAGCGCCCAGCATTGAACCCGGCACCTTCCCAACCCTAGCCTGCCACAAACCCACCATGTCACATAGCCAGCTTGGCAATCCACCGTCACGCTACACCTCACAAACCCTCCCTCCCCTTCTGCCATTGCATGGCATGCTCACTCACCCCCACGCGTATACATATAGCGATATGCTATAGCCATATTTGCCCCCCTATCCAGTAGCCCTGTAAACAGGCACTGCTTTTGAGTTGCCCTTGTTGTAAGTGCTCACTAGTGGATGCCCTTATCACAGGATGACTACCCAATGCTATGATATGTTTTGGCCTTTTTGGTTAAAATAGTCATCAAATTGTTTGCCTTTGTCACTACACTGAATCCTCTTCTCCTCAGCAGTTGCTGTTCTGTCTTTTAATACTGCCTGATCATTTTATGACATCAGTAACACCATTCCAGACACTTCAGATCAATAGCATGGAATGACTAAGAAATGTGAAAGGAAAAAGCAGCTGCTGTTGAGGAAAGTGAACCTCTATGTAGATCTGAGGGTGCCCAAAAGTGAGATTATTTATTTATCACAAATTGGTCAGATCTTATCACAATACATAACTGGCACAGAAAACGAAATGGGAGGGCAGTTAACTATGTAAAAATTGCTTCTGATATGACAAAGTATGGGGGAGCAGAGAAGATGGCACTGTGAGGAAGGAGTAGTTCTGAGCTCCCTCTAAACTTTTCCAGGTTAAAGCAAAAGGATAATAGGAACATTGAATTTAATGCAAAGCTGTGCTTCAGAAGTAAAATAACTGTGAAATACCTGCATATATGGGGCCCATTTCCAAGTTACGTTATGCCTGGTGCAAGGTGATTTATGCCAAAGCCTATGGTGCAAATCGCACCATGCACCATGCAATACGCAAGTTGGTATTCCAAGTTGTGGCTTGCCGCAGGTGAGTTGTCAAAGGTGGGCTATGCCACCCACTATGCCCGTAACCCACTGCAGCATGGCACAAGGGTGGGTTACAGCAGCACCTGTGTCCTATACTGGAAGGAGCGCTGCCATAACCAAGTTATGGAATTCCCAGTCCCGCATTGGATCAACAGGTTAGACCAGCATGGAGGTGTTCTAAGAGGTATCTATCCTGTCAAACAACATATGCCCCCCACAGCAGCACGTATCACATAGTGCCCTTCCCCCATGGACCCCCCAGCACAGTGATGCCCCTGATGTTTGGGTAGGCCCTGGGTCCATTTTATGCCATGCCCCCCCATGCACCTGTGCCACCTGGCCAGGCCCCCCTGGCCCCAGAGGACTGTGGGGGCATTATGGGGTGGGGGGCTCCAGAGGCAGTTAACTGTGAGCTATGACTTACAGCACTGAGGTCCATTGTGCCAGTCCCGGGGTGCAAGCCTGTGGCTACTGCAAGTCATGGGTTGTAGGTGGTGGGGACCCTGCCTGTCTTGGAACGGGACACAAGGTCCCCGGTGTAGCTCTGCATGGCACAACTCGCATACACCCACGAGTTTTGCCATGCGACTTGAAATCAGGTCCATGGTGCTTTCCTGAAGCAACGTTTAATCCCGGGAACAGCACGTTTCAAATGTGTGTGGTGCTGGTTGTGGTGAGCGCAAGCCGATGATGACTACATGGCTGAAAACCTTGCTGGCGTTTAGAGCATGCTTCCCCAAATCAGAGCTAAAGCCTAAGGCTTTGAAAAGAGCAGAAAAGGAGTGGACAGGGGAAGTACACCTACACAACAAAAGCATAAAACTCCCAGGCAGGACACTGCTGGGGAAGGGGAAACTAGAACACTCTGGTAGTTTTCCTTTGCTGAAACTGAGGAACTGAAACTTCATGGGCCCCTCAAAGGCAGCGAGAGCTGAATCTGATATGCAGCCCCAAAGTACTTTGAGTTTGGAAACAGCATAGCAGCAAGGTGGAAGTATGCTGATATTTCCTATAGCTGGCTTGGAAACCCCTTTAGAAAAAGCAGGGGAGCTGAATCAGAAGTGTGAAATACCCAGCAGCAGTAGAGTATCTTTGGGTAGGAACCTGGAATATGTGGAACTGCTGGAGGAGGATTCTGAGAGGGAGAATGGCTGTAGGAATAGTGATAAGGGGGATCACCAGAGCAGAGGTTCCCCGGGGGGAGACGAGAAAGGTAATAAGGCATTAAAAAGCAGTGACACAAGTATTAGAAAATACAGGCCAGAAATCCCTACAGGGGAAAACTTGGGAATACAAGAAAACACTGTGAAAATGAGAGGAGTAGAAAATCAGGAAAACAAGCAGTAATAATCAGCTAAACTCCCCACAAGTAGTCTACAACATAAGAAACAATTAAATGACCAGGATCCTGACTTAAACAAGAGAGATAAATAGTTAAATCTTGTTTTTGACCGAGTGTGTGTGTGTGTGGGGGGGGGGATGCAGAGCAGAGATCGAGTGAGCAATAACCCTGACAAGGGAAGTGAACAGCGATACAAAAATAACTTAAAAGGGTAGAAGAGTAAAGAGAAAAAGAATGAACAAGAAGATTGGGAAACATTAAAAAAAAAATTAAGGAAACAAAAGTTGTAATAAATGTTGCATCAATGAAAGGAAAGGAGCAACAAAAAAAGAGGCTAAGAGGGTGAAAGTAATTTGGATGAGGAGCAAGAAAACATACAAGCAAGTAATTTTCTGAAGGACGGGTTCACCTGATCAGATGGAAAACTATATGGAATACAAGATGAAATGAGAACAGTGAGATTGGAAGTGCAGGGATTAAATAACAGAATGGCTCAGTTTGAAGAGAGAATTTCAATATTAGAGGAAAGCACCAGCATTAAATAATTAGGCTTCCTCGAAGGAAGACTGATATACTAACAAATCTGTGAACATTTCCTCACCAAACTCACTGGTAGGAAATATCCAGAGGAAAAAAAACAGAGCTGCAGAGAGCTCATAGATCTTAAACAAAGTCAAATCCACAGTATAAATATCCTCAAATTATTTTGTAAACTTTGTAAAATACCAAGAGAGGGAAAGTGTCTTACTTGCTGCAAAAAAAAAAAAGAAAGAAAACCTCTGATGTACATGAATAATCAGATATTTATATTCCGAGAATTGGGTCCTAACGTTCAAAGAAAAAAGAATGCTTATAGGGACATAAAATGGTTCCTTTTGGAAAAACATATTCCGCTCTCTCACCCTACCCCAACCACTCTGAAGATTTTCCATGTAGATAAGGGAAGGACATTGGCTCCTTCCAAAAGGATGAAGATGATGGGCCCAATTCTCGTATGGGGCTGCGTCTGGTGCAAGCTGCGGCAAACAGCAGCTTGCACCAAAGCCTCTTGCGCCAGGGACCCTGCACCACATTCTGGTACAGGAGGGGTCCTAGCGACTAAGACCCGATGCTTGTTGCAACCTCAGCCATGTGGCATCCACATGGTGCACAGGAGGGTTTGCCGCAAGCCCCTTGGACCATCCTCTGCACAGTCCGTTCATTTAGGGACTAGCTGTGGAGGTGTGCGGAGGGCTGTGCCAGTCCCCTGCTCTGTCAGGGGATAGGGTGGGCACTACCTGTTTGGGTGGGGGGTACAGGACCTGCAGTGCATGGGCATATGCCATGCGTCTGCATGGTGGGAACACTGGGGTCTGGTGCATAGTCGGGGGGGCCACGACAGGGATCCGGAGGGGGACACCACCCTGTATTGCCAAGGGGGGCACCTTATGGGATATGCTTCATATGGGGTGCATGTGGGGTACATTGGAGTTGTGGAGGTGTGACCCGCAGCACCTGTGCTACCACAGTTCACCCATGGGAGTGATGTCTAAGTCCCCTTATGCCAACCCTGGCTGGTCTAAGGGCACTTAGAATTTCTCCCACTAGTGCTGTCTGTGAACAGCGCAGTCCATCTAGTGCCATAACACAGGCAGTGCAGGTCGCGGGGCTGACGCAAGCCCTGTTTGGGGCAGGCAGCCTGTGGCTGATGCAGGCAACCTATATGAATTGTGTGGAGGCAGCCCTGGACGCAAGGTGCACCTTGCACCATATCTGTTTGGTGCATGCACCTTGTGTCAGAAGCAGGGCTTTGTGAATGGGGCCTGATGTATTTAAAGAATTGTAGTTAGGAGCCTCTAGAAGCAGTCCAGAATCAGAGAAAGGACCACCACAATCAAACTGATAAGTGGTAGAAAAGAAAATGCTCATGGAAGTGGAAGTTTTGGGAGAAATGGAACACAGAAATAAAAGAAAGCAGGAATGCCAGAACAGGTGAACATTAAAAAAAAAATTGTAATGGATGTAGTTATATACATAGAAGTACAGAAAAAGAATACTTTGGGCCAGATATTCAAAAGGGTTGCGCCATGCGCAATAGGGTTGCGCCTGCGCAAGTCCAAAATTGCTCCATTCTGTGATATTCAACAGGAGACAGTTGTGCCACTGAAAACATGCTGAGCAACAGCGCAATGCAAATGAATGCATGCTGAACTGGAGGGGGAGGAACCATGCATAAAGTGCACAGCCCGATATTCAGCCGGGTTGTGCAGGTGCAACCCCCAACCTGCGCCTGCACAACTTTGAGCCCAAAAAAAAAGGATCAAGTCGAGGGCCACCCACAGGTGAGCTGCTGCATTGCAGGGTGCAACACAGCAGCTGACACCTGTAGCTGGCCCTTCGCCCGTGCCCCGCGGCCCAATCATGGGCAAAAGGTATAAAATCCCACCACCACCCTCCACTGGCCCGATCGTGGGCATAGCTTAAATTCCCCACCAGCCCGATCGCGGGCAGCAATATATCTCCCCGAACACATCCCTGGTGGTCCAGTGGACCGATAAGCCCGATCCCAGGCTGGAGTTGTCAAACACCCCCACCTCCCGAACATATCCCTGGTGGTCCAGTGGACCGAAAATCCCGATCATGGGATTGAGTTGTCAAACACACCCCACCTCCCGAATATATCCTGGTGGTCAGTGGACCGAAAATCCTGATCGCGGGATGGGTTGTAAACCCCTCGAACACATCCCTGGTGACCTAGTGTCCCCACCCACCACCCACGAAGCCTCACCGCTTCTCCCCACAGCTGGTGGGTGGCAGCATCCACCGCCTGCCGCCCCTCCGCCCACCGACTGACTGCGGTGAGGGCTGCACGCCCGTTGGTGCAGAGCAAAGAGCCAATGGGCATACGTATACCATCCTGAACAATGATCCAGCATGCCATTGGCTCTTGCTCTGCACAATCGGCATGCAGTCCTACGGGCAGTCAGTGGTGGCACGGTGGGGTGGCAGGTGGGTAGGATGCTGCACGCCGCCGCCGCGTAGGGGGAGCGGGGTGGTGGGGCTTCAGTGAGTGAGGTGGGAGGGGGACACTAGGTCACCAGGGATGTGTCTGGGGGTTATGACAACTCCACCCCCGCGAACAGGGATTTCGGTCCACTGGACCACCAGGGACATATTCAGGAGGGGTGGGTGTGTGTTTGATAACCCAAGCCCGTGATCGGGCTTACCGTCCACTGGACCACCAGGGATATGCTGGGGGGGAGACACATGCCTCCGCAATTGGGCTGGTGGGGGATTTAAGCCATGCCCCCTCGATCGGGCCAGTGGGGTGGTGGTGGTGGGGATCGGCACTCTTTGCCCGGATCGGCTGCAGGGTGTCGGGTCCCCGACGGCTGCTGCCTGGCAGGGGTGCCAGGTGCAAGTCCTCAGATCGGCGCACCTGCATGCCAATGGCATGCAAATGGGGCCATAATCAGATGAAAAATTGCCTCCCGCACCTTGCATGAATTATGGCCCCATTTGACGTCACCTTTGAATATCGGAGAATTGCGCATGGCGCAATGGTACTAGCCACCGCAAGTTGACTTCTTTCCCTCCTGACCACTTGGTGGCGCCAAGTTCCACTGCACCATGCACAGTGGCTGTGGCCGGGGGGTGATATTCAAAGGAGTTGCTCAAGGGTGCAAATCCTTTGAATATGGCTCTGGCCACACCCCTGCGCAACTATTTTGTGCAGCGCAAGGGCTTGCTCCACAAAATAGCGAAGTTTGAATATCTGGCCCTTAGAATATAAAACTATAGAATAGGGGGATAGGAGCACTTAGAAATGAAGAAGGCATTGTTTTGAAATTTGAAGTGGGATATGGGGTCAAATGGAGGGATTTCTCTCTGAAGGGGATGGGAAAGGGAAAGGAAAAAGGCAGCCGGGAAAGGATAAGGCACTTATACTGTATACTAACAAAAGGGGAATAACACATATGAGGACAAGTGAAAACACTGTTTTTTTTCTAATCGAGATAAATTATCAGCTTAATATAAGGATATCACTTTTCTAGGCTTTTATCTAGACAGAGAAGGATTCCATGCCCAGAGAATGGAATCAGGGGGCTGGAAGGTACTACAATGGGTCTTGATGTCTCTAAAGTGGATTATAAGCTGAATGTATCAATGGTGGACTTTGTGGGATGTTCTTGTTTGGCTCTAAGAGGTCAGATCTATTAAATGTAAGAAATAAAAATGATATCTTGGATTATTAATGGGATTATAAAGCCAATAAAACAGAAAAGAATGAT
The DNA here is from genome assembly GCA_016271365.2 of Neoceratodus forsteri. Classification (NCBI taxonomy): domain Eukaryota; kingdom Metazoa; phylum Chordata; order Ceratodontiformes; family Ceratodontidae; genus Neoceratodus; species Neoceratodus forsteri. Next base: position 330,138,304 of record JADMNL010000026.1, on the reverse strand, counting down.
AAATCTTGTAAGGACAAGGAACGTTGATCGCCTGCTGCTGCAGGAAACTCATTTTACAGAAATGGAATTTGAGAAATGTAAGAAATCATAGTGATTTTATATAAGATAAGATATTTTATATAAGATTATATAAAAAAATTATATGTGAGTTATAATAGCAAAATTAGGGGTGTGGTAATTGTATTTCCCCAAAAAGTAAAAAAAAATTAGATTAAAGTTAAATATGAAGATCAAGGGGGTAAAGCTGTAATATTTTTATTTATATATTGAAATGTTTCACCAGGAAGGCACACTGAGCGACAAGTCACTCATCTCCCGGTGCGACCTGGGGGGAAGGGGTACAATAGGAATGAAACATTAAACATTCAAGCTACAAGATCAATATTAACATACAGTTCCAAGGCAGGTGTTACAAGAAGTGGTACAACAGTGTTGCAGACAATAGATGGAAATAGTGTAATAAGTGCCGGGTTAATAAGTAGACAAGTGCTTACCTAAAAGTAAAGAAAAAGGAGGGGGGCAGGAAAGTGAGGGAGGGGAAAGAGTCATGCTCAAGTTACACTCAAGTTACAAAATCAACATTAACATACAGTTGCAAAGCAGGTGTTACTAACAGTATAAAACATGGTTGTGCATAATATGCAAAAAAAGTGATTCAATAATAAATGCCGGATTAGTAAGTAACAAGTGCTTACATATAAGAAAAGGGTGAAAGAAGAGGGAGGGATGAGGTGGAGGGATCTAGGGGGAAGGGAGTAGATGAGGGATGCATGCCCCTGGAGGGTAGGAGAGGGACCCGTAGAGAGCATTCAGCATACCTTGCATTCTGTGAGAGATCAAGTGAGGCCAGTAAGTGGGAGCACTTTGGAGAAAGGGGAGGAGAGGTAGAAATTAGGTGATGGTGGGGGGGCTAGGGTTTCTCCAGGGCTTATAGGAGGGAATTAGGGAGTGATATGGCAGGAACAGCTAGGCATAAGGTAATTCTTGAGGGCAGAGCTGATGGAGTAGACAGAGGATGAGTGCTGGATTTGAGGGGGAGTGAATTCCAAATTTTGGGAAGGTGGTGAGAGTAAGCGGATTTGCCGATTAGGATGGATTTGCAGGGGACTACCAGAGTTCGGGAGTCGGTTGATCTAAGGAAATGGGAGGATGAGGGGGTTGTTATAAAGGAGGAGGTTAGATAGGAAGGGAGCTGACCTAACCAGTGCTTGGAGGTTAATTTAGCACAGTGGGACAGTCACCTATTTGTAAGAGAGGGGAAGGATAGGGCATGATAAAGATTGCAGTGGTGGGTGTGAGGGAGGGCATCCAGGGCAAAGTGGCAGAAGGAATTGAAGACGGTGTCCAGTCTGGCCAAGGAGGATTTAGGGGAGCACCATAAACTATGACACTGTAGTTGAAAATTGGCAGTATCATCTTCTGAACAAACTCACTCCTAGCCGTAGGAGGGATGCAACTACGGTTCCTGAAAAGGGCATGAAGCTTGGGGTGCAGTTTTTTCTGGATGGCATCAAATTGTCCAGAGAAGTTTAAGTGTTGGTCCAACCAAACACCAAAGTACCGGAAGGAGGATGCATCCTCAAGTAAAGTCCCATCAAGGGTGTGGCAAGTTGGCAGGGATGGAAGCCTAGAGAGTCTCTACCTTTTGCCAAAGGTCATGGGGACAGTCTTCTTGGCATTGTGGAAGAGTGTGAGGAAATATGTCATGTTTTGTGAATGTTAAATCAAATGAAATTACCATAGCTAGCATATTTGGTCCTAAAGAAGATTATCCTGAGATTTCACAAAATATTTTCTTCAGTTAGCAAACTTTCCTACACCTTGTATGACAGAGAGTGATTTTAATACAGTCTTGAATCCAGTACTGGATAGGACTGGGCCACATTATACCCTGTGAAAGGCTACAAAATTATACTGAATATAATGGAAGCCCTGAATTTAACAGATTTTTTGGCAAAATTAATATTTCAATGTATATGAATTTTATTTCTTATCAAACAGATATCCAACTCATTCTAGGATAGATATGATCCTGGGCAACAGGTTCTAAATCAGGAAGTTATAAGTCTTTGTTTATGAATGTGCACTGTTATTCAGTCATTCGGCCATTATAACAACAATAGGAGAGAGTAATAAAAATGGAAATAGACACTAGGTGATGGACCTATTATGTAAAGGCTCCTATTGTTTGAGATAATAAATAAAAATGTTCAGACAATTTAATAAAGTAGTCAATTTATCTCTCAATATAATATGGAACTCACTAGAAGCTTTTGTAAGAGGACAAATATGTTACACAAATAGAAAGACGAAGGAAAGAAAGGAAAAAGCAATATTGCTGGAGAAGAAAATTAAAAGAGCAGAAATTAAGCAATTATGACTGAACAGCTGGTCATTTCCTGGAGATTAATGAGCAGCTGGGGGGGTGCACCAAGGGCCAACCCGCCCCAGTTGGTCATTAATCAACAGGAAATGAACGGCTGTGAGGTCATTAGTGCGATAATAAGTCTAATCGCAATAATGATACTTTTTAAATTGGTTTGTGTGCATTTGTTTTTTGTGTGGCAGCATGTGGTCGCAGTGCACTCTGACAGCCATGCGTCTCCTAACGTCTCTCAGCGATGGTGATGTGCTGGTGTCAGAGTCGTGATGTTTCTTCGCGGTTCCCTCATGTTTTTTCAGTATGCCTTCCCGATCGATAAATCATCAAGTCCCTTACAGATAGTGTACACTGATGGCTGTGGTAAAAAAAAACTCTTCTTGTTCTGCTATGATGTGCTTTCTGCTGTGTTTCTGCCCCGCCGGTTATTTCTAAGAGATTTCAGACCAGCAGGGCAACTAATCAATGAGCTACTTCAGCTCATGAATAATTAATTAGACTTATAAAGAGGTATATACATACAAGGAGGGAATCTGATCTTAAACAGAGGAAAGAGCTAAAACAAAATTATAATACAATAATGAATGAAAAGACAGAGAGATTAATACTTTGAACATGGGCTAAATAGTATACACAGTCACATAAATCAGGGACAATATCAGCTTATTTCAGAAGGAAAAACAGAAAAAGTCATAAAAGAGATCAAGAATCAGGGTAAATAGATAACTAACCATGATAATATAAATCATGAATTTAGAAATTATGAACATTTATATGCATCTGAAATAAAAGAAATCACTCAAGCTGTTATGAACAAATTCAATATTCCACAAATCAGTATCCAATGCAAGCTCAGTCTTAATGATCTAATAAGTGAAGAGGAGGTAGTAAAACCAATAAGGAGGTTTAAAAAGGGTACGGTTCCTGGCTTAGATGAGCTACCAGTGGACTTTTACTATACAGTTATTTAAAATTTCAGAACTGACACTAGAATTGACAGAACTCTCTAATTCATTTTTAAAAGAAGGTAATCTTCCAGAAAGCTTTCAAGAGACACGTATAATAATCTTGCCAAAGGAAGGGAAAGACCCCAAATACTGCTCCTCACATCATCCAATTTCTCTGCTGAATTCGGAGTATAAAATTTACACAATAATTCTGACAACCAGATTGAAAATGGTATTACCTTCAGTTATACACAATGACCAATCTAGATTTGTTAAAGGTACAACAAGTTTCAATATTATCAGAAACACAATAAACATACTAGCTATGGAAAATGAAAAGGAGGCATTGGTTACATATCTTGATGCAGAAAAAGCTTTTGACATGGTGGAATGGTCATATTTGATCTGAATAATGGAAAAAGCAGATCTGGGCTTAAATCTCATAAACTGGGCCAGATTCATTTGTAAATCACCCATAGCAAATGTTTTAATAACCCACGATACCTCACAGAACTTTAAATTAGAAAGGAGTATGAGACAGAGCTGTTCCCTCTATCTGCTTCTTTTTGCCTTAGCTATAGAACTTTTGGCCATATTAATAAGAAATCATAGAGATATAGAGGAGTATGTGGCAGGTGGCAGGTAATTAAAGATTTCCTTATGCATGGATGATATTTTACTATACCTGAAAGAGCCAGGCAAGTCAATAAATATTATCATGATGGTCATTAACAAATTCGGGTTAATATCTGGATACAAAATTAATTGGAGCAAATCCAAGACAGTTTTGATTAATCCCACTGTTAACCTGGCACCATTTCAAAAGTATTCCTTTAGATTTGAAAACAAAAAATGAAATATTTAAGAACTGCACTAGCTCAGCCAAAAAAGAAGTTAGTGGACCAGAACATATACCCAATTATTATCAAAAGTAGAAAATATGCTGGAGAAATGAGTGGATTTACCACTAACATTAATTGGAAGAGTTCAAGAAATCAAAGGGAATATACTTCTAAAAATTCTGTATACTCTACAATCAATCCCCATTTCTATAAACAAAAAATGGTTCATAAAGTTGAAAAAATGACATGGAAATTTCTATAGAAAAATAAAAAGGCAGGAATTAGTGTAAACAAACTTAAAGTTCCATACACAGAAGCAAGGCTAAAACTCCAAGACTTCAAGAAATATGACCAAGCGGCCTTATAGAACCTAATTAGAGAATACTATGTAAGAAAGACACCATGTTGGGTATGTTGTTTGTTATTTGTTTGTTTGTTTGTTCAGGGTTGAAACCATTGAGTATAAACTCATTCACAATGGTGACGTTACAAAAATACACACATACATAAAGAAATAAATACACAATTAATTAAAACAGCTGCAAGGCTTTTGCGAAGAATATAAAAAATGTTTCAATGCAAAAATGGAAGGAGGCTTACTTATCTGTTTTCTAAATTCAATTGGAAGACTGTTCCAACAAATTGGTACGTAATAACTAAAAAGAGATTGGGAGCACCTGTTTTTTGATAAAGGAACAATCATTTCTGTTACACCAGAATTTCTCAATGAGGGTTAATATTTCTAAAGCGTATTCTTTCCCCAAGATATGTTGGAATAAGTCCCAAACCACACTTACACACAAAAAGCTGCTTATGAACCTCCTGTCCACTAAGTAGAGACAACCACCCTAGTCATTTATACATTTCGCAATGGTGCATAAGTTTGGGGCATTTTAATACCAATCTGTCTAACCTGTTGAATAAAATGACCAGCCTGGATAGCCGGTCACTAGTTGCACTGTTATATAAAATATCACCGTAATCTAGGAGTGGCAAAATCTGAACTTTGATAATCAGGTTTAAAGTTTCTGGTCCAAATCAATTTTTGTTTCTATATAGAAAACCCACCCACTTACTAACCTGAGTGATAAGATTATCAGCATGTGTATTTCCAGAAACCAATTTATCTAACCAAAACCTCACGTACTTATAATGGTCAACAGACTCCAGAATCGTACCAGTGCTGTCTAAAATTACTAAATCAGATTCCCCTTTTAATTTGGAAGCTGGCCCAAATAACATACATTTAGTTTTTAAAGTATTTAATTTTAGTTTGGACCTTGTAAAAAGGACTGAAGAAGATCAAAACTGTCTTGAAGTATGTTTTGGACATCAGAAATGGTGGAACGAGATAAATATATGATGGTGTCATCTGCATATAAATGGTAGTAAGAGACCCCTATGTAGTTGCTAAGATCTTTTAAGTAAACCAAAAACAATAGGGGGCCCAAGACAGAGCCCTGGGGTACACCTCTTAGAACTAAGAGAGGGGCTGGTTCAGTGCCATTTACTGCAGTGACCTGGTGTCTATCGGTTAAATATGAAATAAACCATTCCAAAGTCAATCGACACATCCTAACCTCACACAGTCTTCGTAATAACAGTTGATGGTCTACCGTGTTGAAGGCCTTGGAGAGATAGACCAGGATAGCACCAGTAAAACACTGGACATCACTTGTGCCGATCTCATCCAAGACCCCTGACATGGCCATTACAGTCCCATGTAACTTTTGAAAACCAGATTGATACAGCACCAACAACTTATTCCTTTCCAAATATTCCATTAGTTGCCTGGCCAGCAACATTTCAAGTACCTTAGTAACTAAAGGCAACATAGAAATAGGCCTGTAGTTGGATAGGCGACCAGGGTCACCCCCTTACAAATGGGGAACACCCGCGCCGACTTCCAACCCCCAGGCAAATAACCCACTTTAATGGACCAGTTAAATAAGTAAGCTAACGGTTCAGCTATATGAGTTGCTACATATTTTAACATAATTGGTGACAAACCATCTGGCCCACAACTTCCACTTAAATTCAATTGTAAGAGTATTTCTGGTACCTCATAATTTCCTATTTCTTTAAAAGCAACCTGGGGCACACCAGTACAACTTGAATCTCGAGGATTATGTAAAAGGCTTGGGAGAGCTATCAAAAAAGTTTCTGGAGTCCACAAAGAATTTGTTAAATCTATCTGAAAGTGCAGACTCTCTTTCAAACGTTTCCTCATTAGATAAGTGTATTTGAGTTTTAGATTTAACTTGTCCATTTAAATCGTTAACTAAACCCCAACATTTTCTAGTGTTCCCAGCAGATTCAGAGGTCTTGACTTTAAAGTAATTTTTTTTTAGTTTCTCTTACATTAAACACATACATATTTCTTGCTTTCCTATATATTGCCAGTCCCGCCACATTCCCTGATTTTCGTGCCTTTTCCCATGCTTTATTTTTATCATGTTTCATTTTCGTTAATTTAGAAGTGTACCATAGTGCTGAATTTGATTTAGTCTTTCTAGATTTAACAGGCATGTGTTTATTACACACTTGACGAAACTTGACCAGGAGATAATCCCAGACCAAGTCCAAATCGGGAATAAGCTCTAAGCAATCCCAATTTATGCTATCAAGATCAGCTATAAATGCAAAATAATTGAACTTTTTAAAACACCTAAACCTCAATAATCTTGGTGGACCCTTAGCCTTTTCTTGGCCCTTTTATGCAAAAAACAATATTATGGTCACTAAATATGTCAGCAGCAACCCCATAGCAATTATAACTACATAAGCAATTTGTTAAGATCAAATCAATCAGAGAAGAATCATCTGGCCTGTGTACATTAATGCGAGTGGGCTCTGATATCAATTGTACCAATCCAAGGCCCAATGCAATTTGTTTTAATTTTTTGGGATTTAGTTTGATGCAGCCAATCTGCATTAAAGTCATCAAGAATCAGTAACACATGAGAGAACATGAAGGGAATTAGGACATCATGTATAGCATTTAAAGCTTGCATAGATGACTGAGGTGACCTATATCCTCCAAATAACAGAAGCAGTTTCCCTGTACCAAATTTAAATTCCAAGGCCAAATATTCACAGCTAACAGGGCCTATATTATAAGCCAGGTGAGTGGGGGAATACTTCTCCATATAATAAACCATTATACGACCACCACATTTATTCCTGTCAGCCCTTATGAAATTGTACCCTGGTATTTTTAAAAGGCTAGCACATGAAATAAGGGCACCATCCACCATAATAAAATAAACAGCTGTGTTTATTGCCAAGGACAAAGGGCAAAATACAAAAACTGCAGTCAAGTACCAAGTAGGTACGACAAACTCCAAAATGCCTGAACGGTTTCACGCATGTGCGCTTCCTCAGGGACAAACCCGCACCTCAAGTGAATCTCTTAAATACCAAATCATTTAACAAGATAGTAATCAAAAAGCAAAAATAATAAAGCTTAATACAATAGAGATATAGGAACAATTTCTGATGTTTCAAAATAGGGGTCAGTATAGCCATTAAATATTCTTGGTAGTTATAAATGGCAATTTACATCTTAATTCATTTAATTTTAATTCAATTCACCCCATTATGTACTTTTGATTCAAAAATGTACATAAATATTTTTAATTTTAACACATCAGAATAGCCATGATCTCCAGCACAGAGAAGTAAAAAAGTGTGTCAGAACATTATTTAGAGGGCTGACATAGTACATGGAGAGACAAACTATGCAGACAGCAATTCAAAACCATCAAACAAATTTAGATATCAAAAAAGAATTAATTTAAACTCTCTGTTTTTCTCAATCTGCAAAAATCATGCCATACTGAAAAAACAGCAGCAGCAGGGGAAGATCTTATTCATTATTAATTCAGCAATAATGCCCGACAGGGTGTGTGTCGTGCTGGGATAACATCATGCCTCCGGTGGTTGGGCACGAGACCACAGGCCGGGTGCGTCCAACGACTGAGGCGTGACGTTATCCCAAACGACACACACCCTGGAGGGCATTATTGCTCTTATACAATGGCTCATTGTTATACAGAATAAAAAAATAATTTTAAAGTTGTTTTGTGTGGAAAAATATTTTTGTTTTTTAAGAGAAGATGAAACAGTCAATCAAAAGCTCAATCAATAAAAGCTCATCTGCAGGTTCACAGTGAGGCTGAGACTAGACCCGTGATGTTGTACTGAGATAACATCACAGGTCCAGACCTAGACTGACCAATCAGAGTCCAGGATTTTTTCTTGCCATTGTATAATAATGGATATAGAATAACTCAGACCTACATAACTATATAACTTTTTTGTGGCCTTTCTGTGAACGTTTCAGGTAGGGAGAAAGGTCAAAGTGATCATTCAAACCTGGAGCAAAAATAGCCCCAAGTTGGAATGTCCAATATTATTCTTTGCATAATAGCAAATTCTCAAGGTCTCCACCTCTAACACCAATTTTTACCCTCACAATTCCTATGAATCTGAAAGAGTGCATCCCTGTAGATGATCTTATGTGCTTGGCTAAAGCATTTTTAATGTCCCCTCATCGTATTTCACTAAGATGCTCACACAGTCTCTGTTTTAAGGTGCGAGATGTCTTCCCTACATAAAAAGATTTGCAAATGCATGTTGCTAAATAAACTACGCAAGTGGCAGAGCAATTTATGAATTCCCTTATCTAGAACATCACATCAATATTAACTGATGTAAAATTCTGAGTTTTCTCTATTATTTCACAAAACTTGCAATGACCACAGTGAAAGCAACCAGTAAGGGGTGGGGGAGCCAATTTTGTGATTCTCTAGTCACTGGTTGTAAAGAATGTACCAAGTTGTCAGATACATTTTTAACCCTTTGGTACTCTGTATGTGGTAAAGTAAGTAAATTAATTATTTTTTGATATCTAAATTTGTTTGATGGTTTTGAATTGCTGTCTGCATAGTTTGTCTCTCCATGTACTATGTCAGCCCTCTAAATAATGTTCTGACACACTTTTTTACTTTCCTGTGCTGGAGATCATTGCTATTCTGATGTGTTAAAATTATAAATATTTATGTACATTTTTGAATAAAAAGTACATAATGGGGTGAATTGAATTAAAATTAAATGAATTAAGATGTAAATTGCCATTTATAACTACCAAGAATATTTAATGGCTATACCAACCCCAATTTTGAAACATCAGAAATTGTTCCCATACCTCTATTGTATTAAGCATTATTATTTTTGTTTTTTGATTACTGTCTCTTTAAATGATTTGGTATTTAAGAGATTCACATGAGGTGTGTGTTTGTCCCTGAGAAAGCGCGCATGCATGAAACTGGTCAGGCATTTTGGAGTTTGTAGCACCTACTTGGTACTTGGCTGCAGTTTTTGTATTTTGCCCTTTGTCCTTGGCAATAAACACAGTTGTTTATTTTATTACAGTGGATGGTGCCCTTATTTCATGTGCAGAAATTATCATTTCCTTGAGGAGCACGGCAGCTAGTGGAGCATGCTTTTCTATTACTGCAATTTTGCCTTTTTCAGCGTGTGCTCACCGCGACATCATTTAGTACACAGTGAGCAGCTTTTATTATTCCCTTTCTTTTATATTGGGTTAAACTATTCCTGTCATGTCCTCTAAAATTGAGGACCTGCATGTAGGTGCTACAGGTATATACTCCCTTAGTACAGCCGTTTTTTCTGGCATTGGTGAAGATAATCTGTTTTTGAACATAATCCCTGAGTCGGACTCAGCCCTGGCAGATGATCTGCAGAATATAACTGGTGCAACAGGTCAGACTGAAAATCCAGTTAGTATTTGCATGACCTATTACGAATTCGAAAAAGCTAGAGCTAAGAGGAAGAAGAATTTACTGGAATCTGACTAGCTTGGAGGCTTATCAAAAGATAGGCCGTCTACCATGGGGGCTGAGAGTACTAAAATGGCCTGGGTACGGCCTTGATCGGGTGACTTTCAAGAATGATTGGGAGAGTCAAATGCAGGCAGCATCAGAACTTTTCCAACTCTGCATTATTCATGACTATAGGAATCAGCAAACAGAAGTACAGTCTTTATTGGGGCAGAAAGAAACAGCATTCTTAGCCTTCAAAGAGGATCTGGAATTTGTTGAACTAGAGAAAGAATTAAAAGTGGCAATAATAAAGCAAGATAAATGTATACATGCTGTAAAACTATGAAAGTTTGAAAGGGATAGACTTGACTACCTAAATAAATGAGTATTTACTTGGAAGGGCTCAGAATTTGCATTGGGACAGAACAAAGGCCAGAAAAAACACTTCGTTTACAACAAAAATTGTCGTAAGTCTATACTTAAAAAAAGCAACACAAGCTTTCACTCTACATTGGATTCAGATTTAGAATCATCTGAGGAACTTTTTTTAGATGAGAAGACCATACAAGTGGAGAATTCAGAACAACTCAGATGCTGTGTATGTCTGGTGTATTTTAGCCCCGTAGAATGAGAAGGGGTGGGAGAAGGAGAACAAGAAATATAAATTGCTACCACACAGAACAAGAAATGACTTGGAGGAATGGGAACAATACCAAAACAGTGGAATGGGGGAAGAGTAAATAAATATTATTAATTTGTCTAGTGCGAGTCAAACACATGACAAGATATCTATTCTTAGTAAAGGACTTAGTTTTGTCCCTACATGCACAACTAGCAAATCTGATATAATTTTGGATCTGAAAAAGTTAACCAGAAAGTTAAGTTTTAAATCATTCTACAACAAAAGGAAAATGGGGCTAAATGCTGAGATGTCTCTTCCATAAAATGATTTTGGTGTGACACAAATAATACAGATTCCATTGGAAGGTTCTGGTGACTCAATGGATCTAATGAATTTAAGTGTACATGAAAATGTAGATACAGAACCACAGGAAACTGAAATACTGGAAGAGAATACCACTTAAAATAACTTTTGCCCAGGATCCATTTTCACCCCCACTTCACCAGCTATCTATACCTTTGAACAGGCTTGTCTTACTGAAATCAATAAACTTTATGAGGAAGAAAACAGTAGACATTCCTGCAATATCTCTCATCGGGAAAAGATAGCGTTGAAGGAATTGGAGGAGAACTCCTCTATAACAGTAAAACCTGCGGACAAAGGAGGGGCCATTGTTATTCAGGATACAGTGGATTATTTTGCAGAAATAAGGCACCAACTCTCAGATCCCCTTTTTTATAACCCTGTGTTATCTGATCCAATTCCTTTGTTTAAAAGAAATGTTGATGCCACACTGCATAAAGCACTACGAGATAGAATCATTACACCAAGTGCCTTTTCATTTCTTCAAGTCACCCAGCCAGTCCATGCCACCATCTACACTCTGCCCAAGGTGCATAAAGGTCTGCAGTGCTCCCCTGGATGGCCCATCGTTTCAGGTATTGGTTCCCTTACTGAAAGACTATCACAATATGTGGATTCACATATCTGTGATTTGCTACCTAAGTTGCCATCATATAGAAGGGATACCATCGAGATTTTGGGGATCCTAGAGGGCATGCAGATAGAAAAAGAGTAGATTCTGGTGTCTATGGACATCGAATCATTATATACTAACATACCCCATGACGGGGGCCTTGGTGCACTGCGTATGTGGTGGTATGAATGTACTGGATTGGGAGAAGTGCAGATTGATTTTTTGATGTTGTTGGCTGAACACATTTTAAAATATAATGTGTTCTATTTCCGGGGGAATACTATCACCAGGTAAAGGGTACAGCCATGGGGGCCACATTTGCCTCAAACTATGCAAACCTTTACCTGGGACAATGGGAAAGAAATGTGATTTATGATGTTAATAAAAATCCTTCCTTTTACAACATTGACCTCTGGAGGCACTATATCGACGATGTCCTGATGGTGTGGCGCGGTAGTGCAGCAGAACTTGATGAGTTTGTTAAATATCTACATGAATCCAATTGCAACTTAAAGTTTTCTTTACAGCAAAGTTTAGTTGAAATTAATTTCCTGGATCTTTGTATTATCAAAAATCCGAATGGAACTTTTAAGACAGATTTATTTGGAAAGCCTACAGATCGAAATACATTACTTTTGGCTTTGAGCTGCTACCTGCGCCACACCATCAGGAACATTCCACGATTTCAATTTCTACGTGTAAAAAGAAATTGTTCTGAAACTTGTGTTTTTGAAATGAAATTGTCAGAGATGTCAAATAGATTCAGGGTGAGAGGGTATAGTACTGATGACATAGCTAATGCTGAAAAATATGCCATAGAGATTCCAAGAGAAACACTTTTGGAATATAAATCTAAGTCAGGCCCTGAGTCAAATAAGATCAATTTTATCACTACATACGGTACAAATTCTAAAAAGGTAGAAGCCATTGTGTGAAAACATTAGCCCATTCTTTATACAGATGCAGCATTGGGCGAAATAGTGGGTACTTTACCACATAATACAGTGTACCAAAGGGACAAAAATTTATCTGACCACTTGGTACATTCTTTACAACCAGTGACTAGAGGATCACAAAATTGACTTCCCCCACCCCGTACTGGTTGCTTTCACTGTGGTCATTGCAAGTATTGTGAAGTAATAGAGAAACTTGGAACTGACGTGACATTCATGATAAGGAATTCATAAACTGCTCTACTACTTGCGTAGTCTATTTAGCAACATGCATTTGCAACTCTTTCTATGTAGAAGACATCTCACACCTTAAAACAGAGTGTGTAAGCATCTTAGTGATATACGATGAGGGGACATTAAAAATGCTTTAGCCAAACACATACGTTCATCTACAGGTATGCACTCTTTCAGATTCATAAGAATTGAGAGGGTAAAAATTGGTGTTAGAGGTGGAGACCTTGAGACTTTGCTATTATGCAAAGAAGCATATTGGACCTTCCTACTTGGGGCTATTTTTGCTCCAGGTTTGAATGATCGCTTTGACCTTTCTCCCTACCTGAAACATTCACAAAAAGGCCACAAAAAAGTTATATAGTTATGTAGGTCCGAGTTGTTCTATATCCATTATTAATAATGAATAAGATCTTCCCCTGCTGCTGCTGTTTTTTCAGTATGGCATGATTTTTGCAGATTGAGAAAAACAAAGAGTTTAAATTAATTCTTTTTTGATATCTAAATTTGTATGCTGGTTTTGAATTGCTGTCTGCATGGTTTGTCTCTCCATGTACTATGCCAGCCCTCTAAATAATGTTGTGACACACTTTATTACTTCCCTGTGCTGGAGACCATGGCTATTCTGATGTGTTAAAATTAAAAATATTTATGTACATTTTTGAATCAAAAGTACATAATAGGATGAATTGAATTAAAATTAAATGAATTAAGATGTAAATTGCCATTTATAACTACCAAGAATATTTAATGGCTATACTGACCCCTATTTTGAAACATCAGAAATTGTTCCTATACCTCTATTGTATTAAGCGTTATTATTTTTGTTTTTTGATTACTGTCTCTTTAAATGATTTGGTATTTAAGACACTCACTTGAGGTGTGGGTTTGCCCCTGAGGAAGCACGCATGCGCAAAACTGGTCGGACATTTTGGAGTTTGTAGCACCTACTAGGTACTTGACTGCTGTTTTTGTATTTTGCCCTTTGTCCTTGGCAATAAATGCAGTTGTTTATTTATTACGGTGGATGGTGCCCTAATTTCATGTGCTACAATTATTATTTATTTGAGGAGTATGTCAGCAAGTGGAGCCTGCTTTTCTGTTATTGCAATTTTTAAAAGGCTGTCAACATGTTTTTTATCTAACCAGGTTTGTGAGAAAATCATAACTAAACGCTCATGGCCAGTAGTAAACACCCTAATTAAATCTAGTTTCGGAATTATACTTCTTACATTTGAATGGATAATTAATAAACCAGTGTGATTTATAAAGTCATTGGCTCAAGGACCTGGGTTTATACCAATATCCCCACTTTGAAGCAACATTAAAAAGATACATATTCAATTCATAAAATACCCCTTAGGGCTTTAAGTTTTATTGGGGTGCAAGGTTTCTTAATCTCTTGACCCACCCATGTACCTAGCCTGACCCCTAAACAGCACTTTCCCATCATTGCCCGAATTTAGTTTTGAAATAAATTCAGGCAATTACTTGACTGTTGACCATGTAGTTGATGCCTTGATATATTCAATTCAGAACAATCCTGAGTTACACGACAAGTTGACAAAACTCATCCATTAAGTTGTATGTCCCAACCAGGGCGACAGGGTCCATCCACCTCCCATTGTTGAAACCCAGCCACAAAAGATGCTAATGCTTACTATAAAACCAGCCCCATAACTTACTTACTAAATATACTGTGCTACAGTACTCGGTGTTTCCTTTTCCCAAATTTCTTCTACCAAGAGGCACTTGTGCCATGGCGAGCACGTTCTGGCGGCACAAACTCGAATGTCTGCTCGAATGTCAAAGAATTGCTGCTGAGCCTCCTTCCAACCAAGCAAATATAAAAGTCCAGGAACAGTTGAAAATAAGTACTGAAATTTGTTCCACAGTCTGTAGCGCCTTTTCTGTGGTTTGCTTGCTAAGCCCTCTACGATGTCCCAGGCAGAAAATGCAGCTCTCACCTGCTGCCAATACTGTACAGGTGCCTTCAGGAGCGTTATGGGAGGCATGAGCTTCTGTAACTGAAAGTGCCTCCACCCCCAGCAGTCTGCTCGAATGTAAATGGCTTGCCACTGAGCCCCCTTCCAGCTGAGCAAATATAAAAGTCCAGGAATGTTATGCAACACGCATTACAAAGTACTCAACTCCAAGACAGCTACTGTATGAAAACATGAAAAAAAGGAAAGGATAATGATTACAAATTAACTGACTAGACCTGCACTAGAAACATGGGGCCCAATTCCAGGATAGCATATGCCAGCGCAAGCCAAGGTAAACCAAACCCCATGGCGTAACTCACAACTTGCACCATGCATTATGCCATTCCCTATTTCAAAAGGTGCCTTGTGCTATGTCGGCTGTGGACTATGCCAATCATGGGATATGCCACCCACTACGCTGCAACCCACAATGACATGGTGCAAGCATGGGTTATGGCAGCAACTGTGCCCTATTACATAGGGGCAGCTGCTGTAACCCACTACCACAATTCCAGGAGCCACATTGGAAGAGCTAACTTAGAACATCTCAGAGATGCTCTAAGGGGCATCCATTGGTGCCATCCAGCAGATGCCCACTTCACAGTGCTGCAGCAATGGTCCTGCTGTGCTCCCCATGCCCCCATGAACATGACCATGCCCCCCACCCCATGAATGTCAGGGACCCCTGGGGTCCATTCTTCACTGTGCCCCCTGGACCCCTGTGCCACCTGTTCAGCCCCCCATGCCCCAAGGTGTGTGCCATGGTGTTCTGGGGCAGGGATAGCTCTGGGGGGGCAGTCTGCAGTGGGCTGTGACTTGCAACATGTGGGGCTGTTATGCCACGCCCATGGCATTAGCCTTTGCATGGCACAATTTGCAAGTCATATGTGCCGGGACCCTGCCACTTCTGGAATATGGTGCAGGGTCCCCGGCATAGCAACAAATGTCACAACTCGCATACGCCTGTGAACTGCGACATTCATCCTGGAATCGGCTTCATGAACAGAGTATCATAAAAAATGAAAGAAAATTTGAGTATAAATATAGACCCCCCCCCCATTTACCAAAATTATAATCATACACCATTACTGGGCATGGAGTAGAAGAGATGGGCAGATACAGAAATTAGGCATTTAAAACACTTATATGATTAAGAGAATTTCAAGTCAGTTAACAGATTATGGAGAAATACAGTATTAACCAAAATTATTTTTTCATTTTTCTATAAATAAGAATGGATTATAGCAAAGAATTGGGGCCTTGATTAATGACAAAAAAAACAAAAATAAAAAAAGAATATGATTCCTATTCAATCCCAGTTAGACCATAAGCAAACAATAAAATAATTTCTAAAACTTATAATTTCCTTATGGCAACTGAACTTAACAGCAATCAAACAAGAAATACATGGGAAAAAGAACTGAAGATCAAAATAACAGACTACAGGTGGGATGAGATGATATAGAGAATAAAACTAACAGTCAACAATAAATTGGATCACTTTATTATCGTTCATAGGCTTTATTATACTACACATCTGCTTAACAAAATGAATAGTTCGATTTCCCTCTCATTAAATAGATGCAGATACTGTAACAGGACATAGGAATATGTCATAGCACTATGTAAGGATATTATTACACTTTGGATGACATTTTTGACACAATAAATAGAATACCAGAAATAAATATTAGACTAGAAACTGAACTCTGCTTATTAGGTACTAACTCCAGATAAAATCTCCCAACATAACATCTTAAAATATTTATGAATATAGCTTTACTTCAAGAACTAGGGCAGCATTCACAAAGGGGATGTGCCCAGTGCATCCGAGATGCGCCGATGCATCCCCGACTTGCGCACTGGTGTGATTCTGGCAGAGGATCGATGTACTGGCACATTCCCAATGCATCAACACATCACAGATGTGCTGCATACTGCCCAAAATTATACGTGGTGCATCTGGAGGGGCTGTGCAGGGGGTGTGCCAATGCATTTGGTGCGCAGTCCCCTTCGTAGCCCAACTTGGAGGAGCATCCTTGTGGCAAGTCCGGAGATGCACCTCCTAAAGATAAGTCTACAACAGGTAGACTTATGTAGATTGCCATCTACAGATGGGATGCTGTACTGCAGACAGCAGCACAGCAGCCTGCCGACTCTGGCAGTCCAGTGTGCCCCCTTCCCTGCCCGTGTCTCCAGAGATATGCTGCGCACTGCGTCGATAGTAGAAAGAACACAGGACCCCCAGCCCATGTTGCCATAGCCATGCTGCACACTGTGGCTGTATAAGTGTCGAAAACCCCCCCTCCTGCCTTCGAGGTCCATGTAACCATGCGCTGCACTCACTGGCGGTACTTTTTAATACCAGAGAAACTCCACCTTGCCCTCAACCCCATTCCATGCCGCACACCGCGGCAGTAGATAGTCATACATAGTAAGCCCCCTCCACCCCAACCTGCAATCACAACTGATAGCACTCGAGAAGGAACTCCTGTAGGCCAGCAGACCCCCCACCCCACCCTGCTCCTACCATTCCTGCAGGTCCCTTCAGTTGGCAGGCAGCACAACCTACCCTCATTCCATCACAGCTGCCCGCCAACTGAACTGTCTGGGACTGACAGCTACTATACTGCTGAAAGCCTACTGGTGGACCCTGTCGACCAATGGGGTACTGTACCCTGTCATTCATAACTTTATGAATAACAGATTACAGTACACACTGCAAGCCGATTGGTCAACAGGGTCCACCAATGGGCTTACAGAACTACTGCAGCTGCCATTAACAGACAGCTCTGTTGACGGGCAGCCACGGTGGTGTTTGGGTGGGTTGTGCACTGCCTGCTGAACACCAGGACTGGCTGGGATGGGAGAGCATGGTGAGGAGAGGGTACTTGAGTGGATGGGTGGTCCATTGGACCACCAGGGATTTATTGGAGGCTCTGGTCCCTCTTCGATCAGGTAGTGGTGAGGGGGCAGCACATTGTATATTTCTACCACAGTGAGCTGCTCTGTCATGGAGCCTCAGGCAGGGAGGGGGGTTCTTGGATTCCTCCTCTACCACCACAGTGAGTGGCATAATAATGAAGCCTCAGCTGGGGGGGTCTCATATTCCTCCTCTATCATTACAGTGAGTGGCATAATAATGAAGCCTCAGCTGGAGGGGGTCACATATTCCTCCTCTATCATTACAGTGGTGGCATAATAATGAAGCCTCAGCTGGGGGGGTCACAGATTCCTCCTCTATCATTACAGTGAGTGGCATAATAATGAAGCCTCAGCTGGGGGGGGTCACAGATTCCTCCTCTATCATTACAGTGAGTGGCATAATAATGAAGCCTCAGCTGGGGGGGGTCACAGATTCCTCCTCTATCATTACAGTGAGTGGCATAATAATGAAGCCTCAGCTGGGGGGGGGGTTCATAGATTCCTCCTCTATCATTACAGTGAGCAGCATGATAACAGAGTCTCGGGCGGGGAGAGGGGGTTCACAGATTCCTCCTCTACCGCCGCAGTGAGTGGTATAATAATGGAGCCTTGAGCAGGGAGGGGGAGTGGCACTGACCTGACAGGGGTGCTGGGAATGTGGCTGTACTGCTGCACATGCAAGGCACCCAGCGCTTTCCTTCAGGCACTGCCCTGCATGGCACATGCAAATGGGGCTATAATGACATGCAAATGGCCCCATTGCACTTTGCATGTCTAATGGCCCCATTTGCATGTTGTTGGCTCTGAATGGCACATTTGAGCACAGTGTATCATGAGATGCACTGCCCCATTGGTTTCCCAACCAGTCCAGGGGGCTGTGCCGGCACATCCAGGACTGGGCATAACTGTGGTATTCACAGAGGGGGATGCACTGGGGCATTCCACGGCACATATTCTGTGAATGCCACAGTTGGTGCTCAGCACATCTCATTTGCACAGAGGTATCCGAAATGCACCAAGCACAAGGTCTTTGTGAATCCTTACCTTAGTGTACTGCCTAAAACTATTATTAGTTTTTAAAAAGTCATCTATTACCTTTTATATCTGAGGTACCTTTTCTTTTTCATTTCACATATCTTCAACCTGGATATCCCCTCTTAAACACCTCTGACTCCCTTATCTGAGTCCATATCCTCAACCTGGATACCCCCCTCATCTGCCTGAGCTTTCCTCCTGTTTTACCTAACCTGGCCCCCACCTCCATCCCTTGCCACTGCCCCTTTAGCTCCTCTGACTCCCTACCCTCCATACTCCCCCAACAACTCCCCTTTCCACTCACTCTCCCCCAAATATTCTCCTTCTCCCAATCCCTCTCTCTCTAATCTACCCCTCACCTGCACTCTCCTCCCTTTCCTTCTTCTGCCCTTTCCAATACTCTATGTTGACATGCCCCCTTGGGGCAGCTATGCAACACGTTGCTAATTGGGAAGCCTCATTCACACTCTCTCCCATTTCTTTCTCTTACCCTTTCTGATACTCCATCTTGACTGGCCCCCCTGGGGCAGCTATGCCATACGTTGCTAACTGGGAATCTCCTCCTGCTGTTTAATTTCATTTGACTAGGTTACTCAGATGTATTATTTATCTATTTTCTGTATTACATAGCAATCTTATGTTTTGTGTTAGCTGTCAAGTTTTTGTTATGTCGCTGCTGTTTTACATACTGACGTGGAACCTTTGTAAAAGAGTGTATACTCACAGGTTGTATCCAAATTACCAAATAAATAAATAGAAACAAAATTTGCTGATGATGTAGTGGGGCGGACAGAGATAGACACATCAGCTGCCAGGCTAATATGTGTTCCACACATCCAGCACAATATTATCACATAGAAGATTTTCTAATGAGCATAAGGAAAAAGAAAAATACTTCAGAAATAAAAAGTTACAGCTGGCTAATTCTTTAAATTTGTAGTATTATCTTCTCTGCCTGTTTTGGATCCACTGGCTCTTTAATGTAAGAAGATGTATAACAAGATGTTGGAAAAGCAAGGAACCTCTCATATATTTTATGTGGAAAAGGTTATTCTTGGATTACAAGTCAATGGAATGCCTCCATTATATGAGTCAAGGCAATATAAACACTTACAATAAAATATGGAATCCAGTACAGAGGTTAATTGATTTGTAGTTGATCTAAATATAAAAACCTTTTACAGTAACCTCTTAATAGTTTAGATGTAGGTACTTAGATGTTAATATAGTTAGGAATAGACTGGGGGGGTGTCAGGGGAGTCATGATGCTTTCATACCATGGTACTAACTGAATGGCTTTTGATCTATATCCCACCGACAGCTGGGATAAGAGACATTCAATAACCCATGTGATATAATGGTATAATTTCTGAACCCTTAAAGAAATAAAAAAATGAAACAACAATATTTTTTATCATCTTGAAAGAGATCTACTATGTTAACTACACAAAGATTTGCAGCTCAAATGCCTCAATGATTCCAAATGCTGGGGATGTAGATGTTTTAAAAATATTCTTGTAGTTAATTTATAATCTGACTCGTAAAATTGCTTCTGCTGGGAATACCATACTTCCTGGTTAGTAGAACCACCAAGGACTTGCATCCGCACACAGCCACGTTTTTGCACAATCCTAGGGAGAGCGTGGGGACGTGCTCCATTATAGTCTATGGGGGTGGCTTTCTCACCATTTTTAAATATAATAATGGTAATCTGATGATTAATCAGGGGCACCGGTGGACTAACAAGGGCCTTGTTAGTCCATCAGTGCCCTTGATTAATCTCCACATGACCATCATTACATTTCAAAACTGATGAAAAGCCACCCACCCCATAGACTATAATGGACAAATCTAAGTCTACAAACGGGCTGTGTGTGGCTTAGTCTCAAGAGGAATTTCTACTAACTAGAAGCATGCTGATGTTCTGGCAGAAGAATTTTACGAGTAAAATAATAAATTAACTGCAAGAATATTTTTTAAAACATCTACATCCCCAGTACTTGGAATCTGTTGGGAACCGATACATGAGGTGCCATAGGTTTTCTTGGTAAGTCTCTTTAAGAAGCTGTAGTCCATGCAAGGGTACTACAAAAGGGTATCCAGTCAACTTAGCATGGGAAAAATTGCACCACAAAAACCACACTGTGAAAATATCATTGTGAAAAACAGTGAATGGGATAAACGAGTGTTGGGATGTTATCACACATCCCTGACTGTCAACCTCCCAGGGTTAGTACTAGTAAATCCCGCCCCCCCCGACTATCACCCTCCTGGGGTTAGTAATAATAAATCCCTCTGACTTTATCCCCCTTCTGAGTTGCATCCCACTGGAGTTTGGAATAGTAAATCCAACTCCACCAACTTTCTCCCCCCAAGTTTTGTCCCTCCCGACCCATGGTCACCCGTTCATGTTGAATTGCCAATGCACAGTTTTTGATATCTGCGTTTTGTCTGTGCAACAATTGACTGTGTTTTTGTTGGCACCATATTGATCTAGACTCCTACAAAAGGTCCCTATGGTTAGTAGGTTACTATCTGAAAAGAAGGACAGTAATGAGCTTTGAGTACCCCCTCTTAGCATTTGAATGGTGATAACAAGACTGGGACTACTGTCTCTGATAACTCTGCTTGATCATTTGACTGGAATGTCTGAAGAAGTCCAGGCTTCCGAGTGGCACTCCTGTAGTGTTGGTGCCTGGTCCAGACTAGAAGGGGTAGCTAGTTCTGAAGGGGGTGATATCAAATTCATATCTACCCAAATGGAAGATGCAATTAATTTGTGGACTGATCTCAGCCAGTTTTATTTTTCAGGACTAACGGGACTTCTTGAATGAAGGTGGACTGACCATGATTGAGCAACAGGGATGTGACAGGTGGGTCGGTCCCTTGAGAGGTTTACCCTGGGAACACATCTCAGGCTCCTTAGATTAACTTGGGTGAGCAGAAAGTATTGGATGTCCACCATAAGAAAAGGGAACATTCTATATCAGCTGTATCTCAGGCTTTAGTGGCAATTTAGCTCCTAAAGAGGAATAAACCCAAAAGTTGATATAAGATCTGTTAGATTTTAATCTACAGACCAGAGAGTTTTTTCTTTCTGTAAACTGTCTGCTTAAACGGTTTCTTTTTAGCATTCCCTTGTGTGTTTTATCCCTTTATATATTACTGTATATTCTGTAACTGTGTAATGTAACTATTAAATATTTTTATGAGTAATATTCTCTGACTCTGTCATTTTTTGGTTCAGTTGATATTGATTTTTAGTGTAGAAAACTGATAGTAGGAGCACCAGGATACGTGTGGCGCTATAATTCAAAATAGTCAAATGGAAGCAAAAAAAGGAGAATGAGCACCCACAAAGCAATAGAAACACACGAAAACGCTGTACATAATTAAGCCATAGCATTTATGTAACAGACGTGCAAAAAACAGACAAACGGTGGCTAATACAAAAAGATTAACGTTTCACCTGGTACTCTGCCAGGCTTCATCAGAATAAAACAGTACCATTAATACATGTCATTTAAACACAATTCAGAATTTATCATGTGACGTAAATAGACCAATCACCTATATGGTTAAAACCTATTACACATGTTTAACTGTTTCATGGCCAATCCTACTAATTTCATCCTATGACATAGATGGACTAATCACCATTTTAATCAAGTTTTATTCACATTTTAACTGTTTCGTGGCCTGATTTATAGACATCATCATTTAATACTAATTCACCACAATTAAGGTGACATGGCCTTACACATTAGACATGATTGCACTTATTTGAAAAATAAGTAAATAATCTTGGAAACCTCAATGGTTCAAAGCCCATTCTCAAAAGAATTTAACATGTACTTAATCAACATGTTATAATAATTTCTTTCAACACATTCTTACATGTGTGCAGTGTACTTAAATATTTATATTGCATTCTTTTCTTTGTAGTAAATGCATTTATTGCAATAGAAACAAAACTTTTTCATTTCACATTTTACTTTTTATTTATTGCCATTATGGCTATGGGCATAAAAACAGAGGTTCCCAGGTACCTTTATTTTAAAAGTATGGTTAAAGAAAGGCAAAATCTAACAGTTCATCAACGGGGCAAAATCCATTAAAACAGTGGTCAAGCATTCAGTTTATAAGTTATTGGTCATTTCAGCACCTATTTTTTTTAAAAAGCTGAAAAAGCTATACTTTCATTAAGTCCTTATCTGAATGTGCTCCCAGAGTAAAAATCCAAAAACTCTCCCTTTGTCCTATTTTTAGTGTGCATTCCAGTCTTCCGCTACCAAAGGGCATGACTACCTAGTATAAAAGTAACCTGTGACTGGTACAGAGCAGTGAGAGGCTCCGGGGATGACTAAAGGGGTAGTACTTTGCCTAAAGTGAAGGCGTTACACTGAGTGAGCAGTGTCTAGTGGAACTAGAACCAGAATGACATACCTTAATAGCCAGTTGGTGGCAGCTTTGAACTACAAGGAGCTGACGGGGCATCCAGTCACTCTTGGGTGTAAGTTAATGATTAACCACTGTAGGGTAGAAAGTTGCCACTGTAACAGAAACCTTATTTTCTCACATTTTAATATAGTTGAAAACTTGGGCTGCTATGAAGTCTACTTAAAGCAGCAGTGAAATGAAATTTAGCAAAAAAAATGTTGTTACATCTTTTTTTCCACTATAAAAGATTCCAGGCATCTTCCAGTTTTTTTTTTTTTGGTCAATTTCTCTAGTTCCACCAAAATATGAGTATTATATACATTTTTCAATTTAGTTTTTTCCTCTCAAGAAAAAAGATGGCCACAACATTGGCTTAGAAATGCCACTGTAGTCCTGGTAAGTGTTAAGACTGAGAAAATAATTAAAAAAAAATTATACAGTGGCAAGAAAGAACCTCGGGCTCCGATTGGTCACTGTGAAACTGGACCGGTGCTGTTATTCTGGCATGACACCACAGATATAGTCCCAGCACACAAATGGCCACATTAATAACATAAAAGAAATCACTACGCTGTCAGTGTGGTCAGCTTCACCATGATCACCTTCATGGTTTCACCAGCCCCTGCTCGTCACCCCGGCTGAAAACAGAGTGCATGACACAGCGCTTCAGTTAATTTTTTTCTTCTCCCAGTATCACTACAAACAAAGGACAACTGTACTAGAAGGAACAATAAAATCAGTGTGGGACTGCTACCATTGGCTTCAACACTATGCTGCCATTCCCATTAGGTCTCCCTGCCCGCCCCGAACAAACTGATGCGGTCACTCAGTCAGCATGTGTATTGAAAAGCACACTGAGATTTAAATACTCACAGTTTCACTTCTTGTTTGTCTTCTGCCAGTACAAAATAGTAAACTCACGCCAACTGTACTGGGAAAAATCATGGTAAAAGCCAAAGTAAAACCACCAATCTCAATGCCGAGCAGACGACGGGGGTGGGGGACTTTCGTGCATCACAAAAATAAAGAAAAAATGGATCCAGAAGGAATGAGTCAAACTGAAACTGAGGTCTTAACACAGCGTCGACGGGGGTGGGGACAGCTTTATAGGTTGGGGGAGACACAGAGGCTAGATCATAAAACAACTGTCCACAATGGAAACAGCATTAGGGAAGCAGAGCGACAGAGTCACAGTAACACCACAGCAGCTCCACTCACTTAAAGCACAAACCTGTAAAGTAGGTCCATTGCAACAAAATGATATGGTGGTACACGAACCTGAAAAAATGGCAAATATCCTAAATACCTTTACGTGTTTTTGCAGTGTGTTCACAACCAAAACAAAAACACATACTAGTAAGGAAAGAATGCAAGGGAACTTTGTCGAGGTTAATGAAAAAGAAATAAGTGAAAAAATAAATAAAATCAAGGAAGATTGTTCCTCAGGCCCTGATAACATCACAGGCAAAATGATTAAACTAATGTCAAAATAGTTGCTACATCCTTTAAAAAACTCTTTGAAGAAAGTCTGAACACCGGAGTTGTACCTAAAGACTGGAAAACTCCCAACATCATACCTATCTTTAAAAAAGGTGATAAATCAAAAGCGGAGAACTATAGACCTATTAGCCTTACATCTCTAATTGGTAAAGTGCTAGAGAATATCATAAAAGATAGGACTGAGTTGCAGCTTGAAATCGTTGATGACTCCCAACATGGCTTTGTGAAAAACAGATCCTGTGTATCCAATGTTCTCTGTTTTTATGAACAACTCAGGAAAAAATTGAACTGTGAAATACCCCATGATATTATTGTTATCGATTTCAGCAAAGCTTTTGATAAAGTACCACATGACTACATAACTGTTAAACTTTTAAAAACAGAAGGGTGGAAACACTCTATGCCAACTGGATTCATAATTGGCTTGAAGGAAGGACACAGAGAGTTATAATAAATGGCCAGCACTCAGAAACATCCCCAGTGACAAGTGGGGTCCCTCAGGGGTCAGTACTCGGCCCCTATATTTTTCAGGTCTTTGTGGCAGATCTAACTGATAACACAAATAACGACAACATAGAATCTGCAGATGACCTTAAACTCTGGGTTAAATGTGATACATCTGAAAGTATTATCTCACGTCAAAAAAATCTGGATAATATTAACAACTAGACTCAAACCTGGGGCATGAAATTAAACATTGAAAAGTGTAAGATCATGCATCGAGGTCCAAAAAACAGCAAGCATCAATATACCCTAGGGAATATGCCATTAACATATATGGAAATGGAAAAAGACCTGGGAGCCTTTATCACTAATGACCTAAGCATCTCTAAACAAACAAATGAGGTTATAGGAAAGGCAAATAGAATTCTACGGAATATAAAAATAAACCTAGCTTCAAGACAGACAAAGGTACTTCTTCCCCATTTACAGGGCATATGTAAGGTCACACATTGATTATTGCTCACAATTCTGGACATCATATAAAAAAATAGATATAGTACACCTGGAAATAATATAAAGAAGGTTCACAAAACAAATTCATGAACTCAGAGACATGGAATATCAAGATTGTCTCGAGTTATTACACTTAATGTCACTTGAGTAGAGGTGATACAGGAGGATATGCTGCTTTTACGGGATGTCATAAATGACCCTTATCTGTTTACAGAGATGGGATTTTCTTATAAACAGGATAAGATAGAAACCAGGGGGCATCTGCTCCAACTACATAGGTGCAAGTATAACACCAACAACTGAAAATACTTCTTTCACAGAGGGTGATAGGAACCTGGAATGCTCTTCCACAGGAGATAATCATCAGCAAAAATAAGAAGATTTGTAAAGATAATCTCGACAGGTGGCTACTCAATAGGAGCTCTGATTATTGATATGGGACATTGGATGGAAAACATTATGGGCATCCCTGCCTGCAATTTTTCTGTAATGACCTCAGTATGAAGTGAATTAGCACAATTTTTTTAAACAGTATACTTACCCATAGGAAAAAAACACCAAAAATAAACTTCTGAAAGTACCTTTTCATCTTTGCTTTTTGACAAATGAGCCATTGTATAATAGGAATAATGCACTCCAGGATGTGGGTCGTGCTGGGATAATGCCATGTCTGGGGCATTGGATGCACTCGGCCTGCGAGCTTGTGCCCTACCATCTCAGGCATGGCATTATCCCAGCATGACACACACCCTGTCGTGCATTATTCCTTTAATAAAACCTCATGGTGCACCACAAAATCACATTTTGGGACCATGTAATGAAATGACAGTGACAGTGTTCTGAGGTGGGGTCCCAAGAACGCAGTGTTGAAAATGTGGGGTCAAAATTCCTAAAAATGGCTGAGATAGCAACATAAGTTGAAACCCCCCATTGACTGCCATTATACACGCTTACCTTTGAGTCTTCAGTTTGCCAGTTGACTTTGAAGAATGAAGACGTGTCCCGGTCAGGAGAAGATGATAGCACCAACCTTCAGAGGTAAGTATGAGGTAAGGGGACAGTGGGGATGAGGGAAGGGGGACTGGGGCGATGACAAGGGACTGTTTTCCTTTTAACAGGTAAAAAAAGCCATTGAGGGATGGTTTTCTTTATTTTACAGGTTTATAAAAATATAAATACATTTATGCACACTGGGGTGGGCCCCCAGTGCGTCACAATAGTGTGTGTGGGGGGGAGGCATGCTGACATGGGGATTAGGAACTCCAGTGTTGGTAAAGGATATAGATGTGTTTGGGGAGGTGCATTTGACAGCGGGAGTGGGCATCCCCGGTGTCAAAAACATAAGAAACACAACTGAAAATAATTATTTCAGCACACTGGGGTGGGCTCCCAGTGTGCCACATTAATGGGAGGATACATGCCAGCACGGGGATTGGGCACCCCGATGTCGGCTTTAACAGAAAACCACTACATGGCTAATGTTGAGGGGGGCACAGAGAAGTGAGCACTAGGAGGAGAGGGGAGAGAAAGCTGCACCACGGCTACTGCTGAGGTGGGGGGAGACAGTGAGAAGTGAGCACTGAGAGAGAAAGCCACACCGTGGCTAACTTTTCAGCTTTTGGGGTGGGGGTCAGAGGAGCAAAGACAGGCTATAACTGCAGCCATGTGCATTACTGTGCACTCTAATGCCAAATGGCCGGAGTTTGGTGCACAAATACATCAAATGCAAAAAAAAGGTGAATAACGGGGTTGGGGGAGCTGTTCGTCTGAGTGTAGTTGGTCAGTTCAGCTTTTTAGATGCTGTGATAGTAAGTGTTGTGTGAATGTTAAATTGCACAAGTGGAATTCTATATGCCTTTCCAATTGTTGTACCATGAATATTGTACATTCAACAAACGTACTACCGTAAGCAAACTTTTTTCCAGCTTAACTAGATACTAGGATACACTGACATCCAGCATGCATACTAAATTTCAGGTCTGCATCAGCGACATCAAGGACGTTCCAAACATCCACATTTTTAAAGTTTTCACAAAATGTCACAGTAAAATGTCTAGTAAACTTATAAACTCCTGTAAATTTAAACTTTTTAAGCCAATTTTTCTATTTTGTGTAGTTGTTATGGCCCTTTTAAAAAGGTTATGCATGCCAGTTTTCGCAAAACTAGCACCAAAGGTGGCCGGGTCAGAAGCAGATACAAGTATTTATGAAGTTCCACCCCCTAAATAAAATGTCAGATTTTGAGCCTCTATACTTTTAAAAGTACCATTGCACATATCATGATATTTGGAAGGTCCTGAAGACTACTTAACATAACCATTCATGCCTCATGTCATGTTTCAAACTCTATAGTTGGCTGAATTATGATGACCAAATCAATTTAAAAAATCTATGAAATTCAATGGAATTCTGTTGAATTTCACATGTTTCCATCAGAATTTGATGATCCCACTCCAGAATCCTTGATGATTTAGTAAGCCAATGGGGCAGTATACCAGACTGAGGATCCATGACACCGGCATGACAACCCCGACTGTGGTGTCTGCTACAGCAGCATGAACCCATTGACAACCCCAACTGTGGTGTCTGCTACAGCAGCATGAACCCATTGACAACCCCGACTGTGGTGTCTGCTACAGCAGCATGAACCCATTGACAACCACGACTGTGGTGTCTGCTACAGCAGCATGAACCCATTGACAACCCTGACTGTGGTGTCTGCTACAGCAGCATGAACCCATTGACAACCCTGACTGCGATGCAACCCCCAACCGACCAGCAACATCGTGACACGCAATGCGGGGGATGCATAGCCCCCCTGCACCCCCCATTAGATATCTAACTCCATGTCGCACAGGCAGTGGAGTTAAATATTTAACCCCCATTGCCCTAAAGTGTCTCAATGCAAAACCTTCATCGCTGCCGATTTAGGCGCGGTGGGGGTTTTGCTGTAGGGAATTTGCTGTGCGGGGGTCGCAGTAGTGGTGGAATACCTCAGGCTGAATGAACTAGTGTGCAGTTTCCTAAGGGACTTGTTGGTTGTTGTTTCTAGCCTTATTGTTGCAGTCGTTTGCTTTGCTTAGTTGTTGCCCCGCTATTGTTGCCGTTAGTTTCTTTCTCCTACTATGTTTTGATTTTTTTGTACCATCAAGGAGTTGCATACTAAACTGCCTGTAACAGTTATTTCCTCTGCCCCCCCCCCAACTGGCTCATGTCTGGAAAGGAACTTCAGTTTAGTGTGCCTTTCCCAGACACCTGTTTTCAAATAAATGAACAAATAAAATAAAATGATGGTTTCAAGTGCATAACCTTAACATTGTTACAGCCACAGCATTTCTGGGGCAACAGAAAGGAAACAGAAAAAAGGAAGGGGATACAGGGAGATAATGGAAAAAGCAGAGAGGAAAAAGAATGGTACTGTAATAGGACTAAGAAAAAGATGCTTTATGAGGAGAAAAATCAAAGAACAGAGGGAGCAGGTGCAGTTTCTGAGGGATGAAATAAAAATTGCAGATGAGGGCTGGCCCGGTGGCGCTGAGGGTTGAGGCGCTGGACGCCACACCTCGCAACACACCAGTGACCCGGGTTTGGGAATGGACTCGGGTTGCCAGGGGTCGGAGGGGAGGAGGAGGATTGAACATCCCAATGGATGCTCTTCTCCTCCAGGGGAAGGATCGTACGGGTGCTTTGTGTACCTGATGCTCCGGTGCCGGTAGAAGCATGGACTCTGGGGTATAGGTGGCTCTACGGAGTCGGGGAGGGGAGGACGTCCGGGACACTTGACAATGGCGTGCGTCAGTACGCCATCTGTCTGGATGTCAGTCCTGTGTGCCGACGTCCTCAGGGTTAGAGGGAGCAACAGGGGAAGAAAAATGGAAAAACACCCTCCCATCCCTGGATGACGACTGGTCCACACCCAGGATCCTACCCACGGGCAAGACTCCACTGTGCAGACACTCCAAGGGAGGAGGATGATCGAGGTAGGAGTTGACCAGGTACTCTAGGGGCAGATACCGTGAAGTAGGTCCACTAGGGAGATTGACCAAGTCTGAAGGAGTATGGGTGAGAGGGCAGTAAGATGGGATAAAAAGGAAAGTATATATAAAAAAAAAAATTGCAGACGAGACTTCATGTCTCCGGTGCTGATGAGAATGCAGATGATTGGGGAGCTGTCCCCTCCCCCCACATCATCCCCATGCACACAGCAGATTGATTTTAGTGGAGGCAAAGTCCTTAATCGAGCCCCCTTCCCACTCTTCCTACCAATACTGTACTGCTATTACATCATCAGATGAGAATTCGTTATGATGGTGAATTCTCAACTGATGATGTCATGATCTCATCTGTCCCTCGGAAACTGCATCTGAGCTGAAAAGAGAAAGGAATAGAATACATCATGCCCATGTTGTTTCACAAAGGCCCTCTTGCTTTCAGTTTTTTTTTTCCAGAGGAAGCACTCAAAATTCTGCCTGTTACGAACATACAAAAACTGCCAGCAGAAGGCCTTACTGGTATATTGAGTCTGCTCAAGTGTGCAGCTCAATCTATTTTATTGGAGCTGCCCCACCCTCCTCTTGCCTCCCAGAGCAAACCTTTGCCCATCCCCTTCCTCCCTCCATTTGCCACTTTCATTTTTAACCTGTCCTACTCCCTCTAAAACTTCCCACTGTTTTCAGGGATATCACTTCTTTAGGCAGTTCATTCCACGTTGACACCACCCTTTCTGTGAAAAAATGCCTCCTCATTTCCTCTTTAAATCTGCTCCGCACAAGTTTCAGACTGTGGCCCCTAGTGGTCCCCTCCCTTTTTAAATTGAAAATCTCCTCCACTCCAACCCTGTTTATACCCTTTAGATACTTGAATGTTTCCATCATATCCCCCCTTTCCCTTCTGTCTTCCAGGGAATACATATTGAGCTTTCTTAACCTCTCATCACATGGTTTGTCCCCCATGTCCTGTCTCATCATGATCACCCTACACTGGACCCCCTCAAGTAGTCTGATGTCCTTCTTTAAATACGGGCACCAGAACTGCATGCAGATATGACCTGTACGAGAGCAGAATGAACTCCTCCCTCCTGGAGATATGTTGAGTCCTTGTTAGAGCCATGCAGAATGGGAAATTTTCCCAGAGGAATTTGTGTGGAATGACAGTTCTGCTTCTGAAATGCTTTTTGGAATTTTTTTTTAATTCTGCAGAATTCCAGAAAACACTGCTACGTAATTGGACATACTTTAAGAGTCAGTTTCAACACAACTATGGGTTAGGTAATCATTAATTACATGCAACAGGGGTAATTAGGCTGTAGTTGCATGTAACTGCACTGCAGTTGTAATGTAGTTACAGTGTAGTTACACTGTAGCTACAGTGCAGTTAATGAAACTTAAGTGTTACTGTATAATGTTCTGTGTCTCACCTAAACTACAGAATAATTCTCTGTGGATCATATAAACTGCAAAATAACTATCCACAGACTGCTGAAAAAGAATCCACAGTATAGGCACACCGCAGATTACCAACACGAGAAACCAATCCACTCCCATGATTTCATAGTTCTGCTATGGATGGAATTCTACAGGAGTAGGCAGAATTTTCCAAAATTCTACAGAAATATTTTCCGTCAGTTTGAAAATTCAGCACAGCACTATTTCTTGTGTATATTTATGTAGGATTTGCACCAGTTTCTGGGTCTTACCTGATGGAAGGCTCCCATTATTTTCCTGGCTTCATGGTAAATAGTGTTTCCATTCCACTGGGGGTTTAGTGCCTTTAGCTCCGTGGCCAGCCGGTTGTGCTCTCGAAGGAAAAGTGCATGCATGCTCATAAGGCCCATGTGTTCGTTGGCTCGTCCGTCACCTTCGGCAACAGAAACAAAGCTAAGTTTAGCCAACTGATCTCACTGTGTCGTATGCCCAGTCACACCAGACCAGAGACATATCCTCTCTCTCTTTAAAGGAACACTGTCAACCCTATTAGGCCTCAAAGTGTCCCTAGTCAGAAAACACATTTTATGATTGTTTATATTCTTTAGAGAATGTTAACAGAGCTGATAGTTTGATTCAGATCCCTTATTTCTTTTAAAATGTGAAAAACTGACTGCCCACCATAATGGTGCTACCACACCAAAACATGTTTGTTTACATTTCTTGACCAGCTCCCACTGAATCTTTCCTGGACTCAGGAGCACA
Organism: Neoceratodus forsteri; assembly: GCA_016271365.2. Classification (NCBI taxonomy): domain Eukaryota; kingdom Metazoa; phylum Chordata; order Ceratodontiformes; family Ceratodontidae; genus Neoceratodus; species Neoceratodus forsteri. The sequence continues at coordinate 330,106,477 of JADMNL010000026.1, read as the reverse complement.
CCCAGCACAATCTAGCCACTCATTATGCAGTGGGAGTAGAAGAGACTATTGTATCATGAGTGGCTACACTGTTTGAGGGTGTTTCTAATGTTCAGAAAGTTTGAACTAAAGTTGTGTTTACACAGTGGCATTGGGACCGCAGCAACCCAAGCACTCACGTTGCTGCGGTGCAAATGCCACAATGTGGACACTTAACAGATCATGGTAAGCCAGTCCCTGATGTGCTCTGTACTCCCAGAAAGTCTGGGAACACGTTTGGAAGTGAACGGTTTAAGCAGCCATGTGGACAGGCTGCACCGCTTAATCCCATGTGCCAGATTCTGGGGGCATCTTTTCCTTTTTAGCAGCAGACCACTTCTTGGCTTGCAGCCCCTTTCCAGCACGTCTTGCACTAGCACTGACAGTGGCTGTGTAAACATAGATGCTGGGCATCTTTTGCTCTGGGGCAGGGTTGCAACGTTCCCCAGAAGGAGCAAAGTCAGTGTGTAAACAAATCTTAAGAGTAGTTCATTAATTTGAAGCAAAACAAAACTGGGCATAGCTATACATTACCATGCATTTTGGTTCTAATAAGCAAAGAGGCAGATAAAACAACCAGATGAATTTTAGAAGAAGTAAGCAATCATATAATGTCAGTTTTTACCTAAAAATGATGTGATGCAAAACAGATTGACAGTGTCCCTTTAATTTTTCCTAACATCAGTGCCCCTTGTTAGAGGGATAAGAGAACCGTCCAGGGTTTTAATGAGAACCCTATAGATTTTAAAATGTTCTACTTTCAAAACAGTTATAAAACCTAGTCATTTGTGTACATTTGCATGTAAGTTACATGCTATTTTGCAAGCATAACTATATTTTCTTCCAAAGCTAATGTTATGAAATGGATTGTGAAAATCCTCATATCTGATTGTCCAAGACTGCATTCAGTCAGGATATCTCAGGACATAATCTCAGTCTGAAAGTAGGTCCTGCCATCAGGGCATGGGGTCATCCCGTCGCAAAGAACAATAGCATGGCTCTATACCGCGCTGTCAAAACAGTGATCAGAAAAAAAACCCCAGTAAAACACTTGTTTTCTGTGAGAGGGCTGTGGGGGGCTCCATACCCCACACACTCCATTATGGGGGGCTGTACCCCTAAACCCCCCATTAAATTAACCTCCTCCGGGGGAGGGGTAACTCGGGGACAGGGTGAAACTTGACCAGGGGGAAGAAAAAAAATAGACTAACGAGAACTGGGAACAGAACCCCAATCCACAGCCACTCCACTGTCCTTCAGTGCTGATGGCTCTTCTTCCTGAGCCATGGCAGCTGCTTGGCTCATCCCCTTTCGGCAGAGCTCTTACCCTCTGCACCAGGGCTCTCCAGCAAACAGCTACAGGGTCACTGCTACCACTCTACATGATTTGTGTCATGCAGCACTGTGTACCCTGTAACTGTTCTTCCATGCACTGTTACTGTTGGTTTTGCCCTGCAGCATCCCATATGCAACGTATTGACCCAGTATGTGCCATTAGTCATGAAATCAAAATGGATGCAGTTCATAATCACAATAACAAACTGCAAGGTGTGCGATGTCATGGGATATCATCCCTTCTCAAGGGATTAAAGCCACTTGATCTATGGCCTTGTGCCTCACAATACACCTAAAGCATGATGATATCCCATGATATTGCACACATTTTCATGTATTATTGCTTAAATCACTTGGAGGGTCATTTTTCCAAACTCTGTTCTCCCCTATTTTAGTACTACCCACTCCATACTGTAAAAAGGTGTTCAAAGCTGGTAAAATTAGCTCTGAGAATTTACTGTAATTCATGAAGTGCAGCTTGATCTGTAAAATGTGGAATTCCATCACAAAGTGTGTAATTTTGCCTGCAAACAATGGAATTTCACAGGAATGGCAGTATTTGCCAATGCATGGAGGAATTTCATGCTCATGGGTGAAATTCTACCATTTCCAGGTGAAATTCTGCAGTGCGCAAATGAAATTCTGCATTTCACATTGAAAATGTTGTGATTTCAGGCATAGTTGAAGTTTCTGAGGGCAGGGAGAACTTCATGAAACTCTATGTATTTTGGCCACTTCATGGCAACTTTCCTGGCAAATTAAAACTTTGCTACATCTGTACTCCCACATCTCCTTCAGTCCATCCACATGTCCTCTGGGCTTCAGAGGGGATAGAAAATGTTACTAATGATGAACAATTAACATGTAAGTAGCAAATACTTTTATGCAAATACAGATACTGAGGCATTCCTACATGTGTCAACAATGCTGCATAATGTATACCTTGAGTGACACACTAAGGAAGCAAAATACAATACTTGGACAAATACAGAAATGCTTCTGTGTTAACTAGAAAAGAATACATAGGCATCTGTGTACTATGAGTTTTTTTGCACACCTGAGGTGTGTGATGACTCATAAACATCAAAAGGGAAGCTTGAGAGGTTTATGAGGTCATCCCACACTGAGAGTGTATAAAACACCTTTCTAAGCATGTAGATTTCCTTTTTTTTTATATTTGAATTCTTCATCCTCTGAGCTCATGGCCCTGCCCCTTCAGTCCTCTGCCCTGCCCCATCACCATAGAAACACAGAACAGTGATGGCAGAAGGAGGCCAAAGGTCCATCTAATCTTCCCATTTGTTTGCATGGACCCCTACTGGGCTATGCCTGCTAGCACTGAAGTCTTACTCAAGATGAGTCCCCACCCTTGACCCTGTGTAGCATGTGTGTCCTGTCCCAACCAAGTTTGAAGGAGGTGATTGTTTTATCCCCCTCCACCTTAGTGGGTAAACTAGTACAAGGTGCCACTACCCTCTCAGAGAAAAAGATCTTCCTGACATCATGTCTCAACCTCCCCCCTTTGAGTTTCCAGTTGTGTCCTCTAGTATTAGAGTTGTGGGACCTAGTAAACAGTTCTGAGTATGGCACTTTGTTGATGCCTTTCAGGTACTTAAATGTCTTGATCATGTCCCTCCCCCTTTCATCTGGCATCCAGTGAGAATAATCAAATCAAATCAACTTTATTTATATAGCGCCTTTCAGAGCCAAGGCGCTGTACATAAAAACATATACATAATATAAATTAAAACAACATTAAAATATGTCAACCATAATTAAATAAAAGCTAGACTAAATAAATCTGTTTTTAAAGCAACTTTAAAATTATCGACGGTTGGGCATTCTCTCAACCAACGAGGTAGAGAATTCCACAGGGTTGGTGCTGAAAAGGCAAAAGGATGTGAACCTGATGTCTTCAATCGAACTCTGGGAATCTCTAGCAATCCCTCATTGGTAGAACGGAGAGGACATAGGGGGCAATAGGGAATCAGGAGACCTTTTAGGTAACCAGGTCCCTGGTCATGTAGGGCTTTAAAGGTTAGTAAACCAACCTTAAAGGTGATCCACCACCTAACAGGCAGCCAGTGCAGCTCGCGGAGCACCGGTGTAATATGACTGTTTCTGGACGTCCCAGTCAAAAGCCTGACCACCGCATTCTGCACCAGCTGCAGGCGGCAGATATCAACCCCAGGTAGCCCTAGGTAAAGGGAATTGCAGTAATTAAGATGGGCAGTGACAAAGACATGGACCAGTGTTGGAAGATCACCTGACGGAACCAGGTGTTTCGCCTGGGTGATATTCCTCAGATGGTAAAAAGAGGATTTGACAACAGCTGATACCTGAGATTTTAAGGTCAGTCCATCATCAAAAATAACGCCTGGATTACGCATCTGATCGGAGGTAGGGAGCGGCATACCACCAAGTAACAAATCTGAGGGTTGTCCAGCTCCCAAACCTGCCCTCAGATGACCTGGGTCCACTACCAGTACTTCAGTCTTATCTGGATTCAGTCTCAGCCAGCTGGAATTCATCTAAAGTCTGATCTCAGCAAGGCAGTTGTTTGGCACGGAGAATGCATCATCCTGGCTGGGGAGAAAGGGCAGATACAGCTGGGTATCATCTGCATAGCAGTGAAAACCCAGACTGTGTCACTTGATGATTTCTCCCAATGGCAGCAAATACACTGCAAACAACATGGGAGCTAAAATGGAACCCTGAGGTACCCCACAAGGCAGGGAATGAGCGCCAGAGGAATAAATTCGGTGGCAACTCTGAGACCTGTCTGTGAGGAAAGAATGAAACCATTTGAGGACTGTACCAGACAGCCGACAATAAACCCGCAGGCGTTCCAGCAGCACACCATGGTCTACAGTGTCAAATGCAGCAGAGAGATCGAGAAGGACCAGAATGGTACATGCCTTTCGATCTCTAGCCATTAGGAGATCACTCAATACCCAGACAAGGGCAGTCTCCGTGCTGTGCTTCTTCCTAAAACCAGACTGGAGAGTATCATAGACATTGTGAGTCATAAGATGATCATCCAGTTGCAATGCAATCGCCTTTTCAATAACCTTACCAACAAATGGCAGGTTAGAGATAGACCGGTAGTTAACTAGACAATCTGGATCCAAGGAGGGTTTTTTAAGGAGTGGTCAAATGACTGCCTCCTTGAGGGTGTCGGGAAAGACTCCTCTCTCCAAGGACTTCCAGACAATGTCAACAAGGATTGGGCAGATAACTTATACACATCCTACTAAGAGGGGTGTAGGGCCCGGATCCAAACTACAACTAGTTGGTCGCAATATCTGGATGATCTTTACAATGTCACTGAACTCCAGCCGGCAAAAGTCTGACCAGACAGACTGAGTACATGCCACTTCCCGTCAATCACCGCAATCCCCCATAGGAGAGGTCAGACTGATGCCAGACCTGATGCTGACAACCTTATCTGCAAAAAACTGAGCAAACTCCTCGCATCTTAGCTGAGAAAAAGCTTCTCTGGGCTGGAGACAGATGGGATTGCACAATCTGTCCACAGTCCGGAAAAGCTGAGCTGGTCAGCTCTGTGCAGCAGAAATCTCCCTGGACAGGAATTCTGCCTTCTTATGGGTGATTTCTGATTGATAGCCATCATAATGTGCCATCAACCTAAGCCTGTCAACATCATTGCCGGACTTCCGCCAGCCTCTCTCCAACCTTAGGCCAATTCGCCTTAACTCCTACAAGGAGCCATCAAACCAAGGGCTCCTTGGATGGAAGGTGAGAGGCCGAACACGAACAGGAGCAATTTTGTCCACAGCATCTCCTACAGCCTTATTATAGGCTAGTACGAGAACATCTGGACTCATGCATTCACCCGGCAAACCCGATAGATCCAGTACCACCATTAGGTCACTGGGGTGAATACTCCTTAAAGGGCGGTACCGAATCATCTCCATAGGGGCAGACCTATTGGGGGGCCCTGAAGTTGAACCTTATGGTGTGATGGTCAGACCAGCTGACTGGTTCCACCCCCAGATCAGTGATCTCCATACCCAAAAGAAAGATCGGATCCAATGAATGACCCCCTACATGGGTCGGGGAGGTAACCACCTGTGTTAGGCCCAGCATTATCATCAGCTGGAGGAGATTTTGACCAAAATGCGAGAGTTCTTCGTCGACCCAAGCATTGAAGTCACCCAGAACTATCAGTCTGGGGAACCTCAAAACCAAGTCGACGATGAAGTCTGCTATCTCCTGCAGGAATTCTCCACCGTCACCTGGTGGACGGTAAATGAGGAGGATGCCACAACCTACACCCTCTCCCAGGATATATTCAAAGGATCTGGTAGTTCCTAATGGCACATCCACAAGGCCCAGCTCAGTCTTAAACATAATGGCCACACCCCCGGCCCTACAATCCAACCTTGGACGGTGTATCACCGAGAAACCGGTTGGAACTGTCAGGGCCAATATAGGGCCTGGATTTTCATCCAGCCAGGTCTCAGTGTTGCAAGCCAGATCAGTTGATCCAACAAGATCAGCTATAATAGCTGTCTTGTTTTTTATAGATCTGGCATTGCACAACACCGCCAAGGTAGGATGAGTGTTGAGGAAGACTTCGGCACCTGTCCATTAACATCGGAACCCTTGGGTATGGGAACAATACAGGAATAACCCCTATCCTGACCCATTTCACCCCAGGGCATCTCCTGAACCCCAAAACCCCAATCCGCCCACCCCCCTCCTATCCCCCAACAGGCCCAGCTCTCCACCTTTGACCTACTCTTCCTGAGAATGCCCAGTGCACAACACCTAAAATAGGTGTCAGATGACAATGGGGGGCATTCAAAGGGGCGTAATTCCCTAAGCCTGGTGGAGGAATAACTCCCAACCATCACTGAACCTCCCCAACACATTATAAACAATATAACAAGAAAGAAAGAACAAAAATAATAAACAAAAATAAACCTATAAATATCAAATAACCAAAAATAATAAATCACTCCTTCACTCTTTCTCACAGAGGAAGGAGTCAAACAAAAACACTATTACACATTAAAAGAAAAGAAAAAAGTAAAATGAAATCCCAACCCAAAATATAACCCCCAAATAACAATAAAACAATTTCAATAACTGCCAACAATTTTAAAAAATAATAAATCCAAACTAAAAAACTTCAAACAAAAACTACACATTTAACAAACAGTAGTAAAGTCAAATTTGTAGAAGTTCAAAGAACAGTCCCCAGAATCTCTTTTCCTTTTTTAAATCCAAAGACAAAAACAGAATCAACTCTCACTTGATTCAGTTCGTGAGTCCCAAAGGAAAATATTTTTGGCCTTAGAGTCTCTCACACCCCAAAGCCATAACCCAGTTTATACTAATTATAAAATGATTTCCCAAACCACAGTTCAATAGTGCAGGTTGGATAAGAATAACAGATAAAATTCAGGGTACTCTCACCACCCAGTCCGAATTACAGAACAACCAGAAACATGAAGAGAAATGAGGCTTGCCACAGTTCATGTATTACTGTAGAATCTTCCCGACACAGTCAATCCTGAGAGAATAGATCAAATAACTTCAGCTCTTTCAGGCATTCCTTGTATGGCAGGTCATGTAGTACCTTTTCTTCACCCTTGCCTCTTGAAGTTGTCCCTAATTACCCCTGCCAGTCCTTTCAACCTCTCTATGGCCTCAGTTACTCACAATCTGCCTTTACTTGATCCCTAATGTGGCCTTGTTTCCCTGGAATGACACGTTATCCTAACTACCCTGCATAGGTAACTACAGATGCACATATAATCTTCTATGTCTGCATGGCATAAATTCTTATAGATGTGTTTAATCCCTATGGAAATGTACGTCTCTCCCAACTATTTGTACATGCTTACTTAACCTGTTATTTTATATGCCTACTTATATTATTTATGTCTTACCATGAATGTCACAATTGTTTTTAAATGAATATTCACTTTGTAGAATGCTTAGGTTCCCCAAGTCACCACTGAAAAAGGTACTATCTTGTCTCAGAGAGCTTACCCAGTTATCAAAATTCAAATAAAATAAATAAATAGTTCTGTTATCATCTTTGTTGCCCTGCTCAGGACCATCTCCAGTCTGTTGATGTCCTTCTTTACATGTGGGCCCCAAAACTGGATGCAGTACACCAGATGAGGTCTCACCAGGCATCGCTAAAGAGGCAGTATAACAATTCTGCTCCTGCTGTCAAAGCTTCTGCTGTTGCTCTCTAACATTTTGTTGCCCTTGCTGCATGCAGAGTTACACTAATTGGTTGCCTTAAGGAACTCATGAATTGACACTCCTTGGTCCCTGTCCTCTGATAAGGTATTAAGTTGCATTCCTTTCAACCAATATTCCCTTCTAGGGTTGTTTTTGCCTAAATCAGCACTTTACACTTCTTTGCATTAAAGCCAAGTTGCCATTGGTTGGACCATGCCTCAAGGTTTCCTAGGTCAGCTTGAAGTTTGCTGACGGATTCTGCAGTATCCACCCTTCCTCTCAATTTAGTGTAATCAACAAACAGCGTTAATCTGCCATTTATGGCCTTACCTACGTCACTAAAGAAGATATTGGAAAGCACAGGACTGAGGACAGAACCCTGGGGAAGCCCACTTATAACATCTCCCTTCCCTGAACCCACTCCATTGATAACCACCCTTTGGCTTTTCTGAGTTTAACTAGCAGATGTTTGTGTGGAACGAAGTCAAAGACTTTACTGACGTCAATAAAGCAGGTCCACTGGGTGCCCTGTGTCTAATTCAGTGATTAGCCAATTGAAGAATGATATGAGATTCGTCAGGCATGACCTTCCGGCCCTGAATCCATGTTGCTTGGGGTCTTGGAGGTTGTTTATGTCCAGGTAATCAATTATGTCTTGTTCTGCAGCTTATCAATTAGGTAGGGAAATGGGCAGACTGGGTGGGCCAAGTGGTCCTTATCTGCCGTCAAATTCTATGTTTCTATGTTTCTAATCAGTGTTTCAATCAGTTTGTACACCATGGAGCTCAGTCTAATGGGTCTGTACTGTAGTTTCTAGGCTCCTCTTTACCCCCACTCTTATGCAGGGGGATCACAATGATGTTTTTCCAATCCACCAGCACTACCCCAGTTTGAAGGGAGAAGTTGAATAGTCCGGACAACGATTCTACTAGTTCCTTGGCCAATTCTTTTAGCATCCTATGGTGAATGCCATCTGGGCCAGGTGATTTATCTTGATTTAGACATTCGAGATATTCCATGACTCTTTTGGTGGTAAAAGCTTGAGTTCCCATAACTCCTGGTTTGCTCAAAATGCCACTTACTGGCATTGACCCATCTCATTCCCTGGTAAAGACTGAGCAAAAGAATTTATTGAGAATTTCCATCTTTTGCATATCATCTTTGACTATTGTCTCAGCATCTTTAGTTTCACCACCCCTTTGCATCTTCTTTTTTCCCAGATGTAGCTAAAAAACTGCTTGCTCCCATTACTGATGTTGTCCACTATGCTAAGCTCTGTGCTTTCCTTGGCTTCTCTTATGGTGCTTTTGGCTTTTTTGCTCAATTCCAGATATTCTTCCCAGGAGGTATTAGTAGGTTTTGCTTTATGGTTGAGAAAGGCTCTGCATTTGTCTCTGTTAGTTGCCTTGACTTCCATGTTGAACCATGTAGGGTTTTTCAGCTTGTTCTTTTTGGTTGTTGTCCTTGCAAAGGTGGTTGTGGCATCCATGATTGTTTGTTTACCATCCAGAGGTCGTTAACATTGGAAGATTGCACAATAGCCTCTAGTCTCTAGTCGGTGAATTCTCTCATCTTAGCAAAGTTTGCTTCTTTGAAACTGATTACTGATGCCTGAGATTGGGAATGAGAAGCTCCTAGACATACAGTGAACCATACAGTGTTGTGGTCACTGTTTGCTAGGGGGTTCCCTTACAGATGTAGTGTCCACTAGGTCAGAATTAGTAAGGACCACATCTAGTATTGCGTTAGCCCTAGTGGGCTTACCTACTAACTGCACAAGTTGGCAGTCTTGTATAGCCTCTACTATGTTTTGGTTTCTAGAGGATTTGACAGTAGGGACAGACCAATCAATGTCTGCTATATTTAGGTTCCCTACTACAATAGTGTCTCCCTTGGAAGTGACCCCTTGATTTCTTCAATCAGTTAGTTGTCCAGGGCTTCAGAGTGATTGGGTGGTCTATATATTACTCCTACATAGACTTTCTTTCTGAAGGGTGTACCAGTATGAAACCATAGGGATTCAACACCTTCTTTCTTTATACTGTCAAGTGATGTTGCCCTTAAATCTTCTTTTATGTAAAGCGCAACCCCACCACCACCCTTTGAGCCCTTTCTGCCCGCTTTAAGAAAAAAATACTCACCATTGTAATCTTCTTTATTCCAGAGTATTATTCAATATCATTAACTCTAGCAGTCAGCCTCCTGGATTGCACTGCCCCGGAGATGAATGGAACTTTATGCTAATAGTGGAACACTGATTGACTCATGCCACCATTCAAACCTGCTGCCCTGTCAACTGTAAGTGTTCTTAAATTCTCAGATTTCGAATAAGCATGTGCCTACTGTAAGTCTCATACTATGCTATCCTAACAGTGGACAATAAAGTAATAATAACATTTTGATTTGATCAAACCCCCAATTTTGATCCCTTAAGTTAACTGGCAATGTCCAGAAAGACCAATGAAATAGGAACTGGGCCATCTGGTTTTAAAAATATTTTGTACCAGTGAAGGCCAACAAGCACATAGTACTATCTGTACTCATCTACTGATTGGTTCTGGAAGGGGAGGTAGGGTGGGAGAGTTAATGATATTGAAGAATACCCTGGAAGAAATAAGATTACTACAGTGAGTAATTATTTCTTCTAACCCCAGGTATTCAAAAACTAGAATAGTCGAAACCACCTTCCTCCCACTCCTAGACTACACAGACATCTTATATGGACAGGGAACTAGCACCTCCCTTTCCAAGCTAGACACCTTATATCACTGTGCCTTAAAATACATTACTGGTGCTCCCTGCTCTACGTGCCACTGCTCTCTCTACTCTCCAGTTGGATGGACATCTCTGTCATTCAGGCAGCAAAGAAATACAGCAACCTGGACTTTCAAAGCCATCACCAAATTGCTTCCTCAATATGTCTCTGACTGTATGCCTATCAGTGTGCCTGGTAATTATGCCTTAAGAAGCTTTTTATATTGACTACTCTGTGATTATGTTTTGTATCTTCTTATACTGTTTTACTTGTCTCGATTATACAAGCTAAACCAATAAAGCTGACTTAATTTAAAAAAAGAAGCTTATCATATAATAATAATAACACTAATTTTATTTATATAGCACAATTCTATAGTCAAAGTGCTGTATGTACAAAAATATCATTAAACAAACAATTCAATAAAATTTTACAATTAATTAAAAAGCTTCAGTTGAAATATCCCACAGTCCATAAACGTGTCAAATGCTGAATGCCTGCTTAAACAGATGTGTTTTTAAGCTGGTTTTAAAGCTCTCCACGGTCCTGCACTCTCTAATCTGATGAGGTAGAGGGTTCCACAGGAATAGGGCCACGAACACAAAAGCCAGGGCACCAGATGTTTTCAACCACACCCTGGGAACCTCTAACAACTCCTTGTCAGATGAGCGGAGAGGGTGGCCAGGGCTGTAGGGAATAAGAAGCTCTTACAGGTAATTTGGTCCCAATCTGTGCAGGGCTTTATAGGCCAGAAACTCAACCTTGAACGTGATCCACCACTGTATAGGCAGCCAGTGCAGATCGCAAGGCACGGAGGTAATATGAATGGAACATAAAGTCCCAGTCAACAATCATGCTGCAGCATTCTGCACCAGCTGCCAGCGGTGGATGTCAACCCCCAGAAGCCCCAGGTAAAGGGAGTTACAGTAGTCAAGGTGAGAGGTCACAAGGGCATGGATCAACTTAGCCAAGTCACTGGACGGAACAAGGTGCTTAATTCTGGTGATGTTCCTAAGATCTTAAAAGGAAGACTTGATGACTGCCAACACCTGCACATGCAGTGTCAGCCCATCATCAAGAACCAGCCCCAGATTTCATACCCATTCAGAGGCAGGTAGTTGTATACCCTCAAGCCAAAGCCCAGAGGGTAAACCCACCACCAGCCTCTCTATCTGCTTCCCCGGATCCACAATCAACATCAATGTCTTCCCAGAATTCTTTTTTTCTTTTTTTTTCTTTTATGCTCTTTTTGTCCCCCAGGCTGCCAGCCCTTTGCCTCTGTCCTGCACACCACTCTACCTTGTCTCAGCCATCCTTCCCCGCTACCCCCCGGACTTACCCTCGAGACCGAGCCAGTGCCCCTGATCCAGTCCATCTCCAACAGGAAAGGTGATGTCTCCCTGGCTCCCCCCCAGGGTGGGGTTCAAGACTGGCTGGTGCCACAGAACTAGTATTGGTCGGCGGAGGCAGCTGAGACCATTAAGGTCCTAGTGCCAGGCACGCATCATCCATGGTGGCATGAGAGCATTTTCTTGGACTGCCCCAGGGATGGGGACATGCAATGATGCCTGCATCTACCCCACCACTCATATTTGGTGCCGGCAGCTTGTGTTATGCCTGTTTTCCACCAGCAGTCACTGAAGCACCAGACATGCTCCTCTGCCTCTCCCGAGAGATGGAGATCAGCCCTAAGGGTGCTCTATCCTTCTCCCCCCTGCCAGTCTTCTGGCTCCCCAGGTCCATTCCCGAACCTGGACTGCCGGCGTCATAAGTGAAAATTCAACCACTGCGCCGGTGGGCCAGCATAGTCTTCCAGGAATTCAGTTTCAACCAGCTGGACTTCATCCAGTCATTGATCTCCGCCAGACAGTTGTTGAACATCGAGACCCCCTATCCTGGTCTGGTACAAAAGACAGTTAGAGCTGTGTATCATCAGCATAGCAATGAAACCACAGCCCATATCATCTGACAATGTCTCCAAGGGGCAGCATATGTACTGCAAACAACATAGGGGACAGCACTGGGACCTGAGGGACCCTGCACGGCAGAGAGAATGGATCAGAGGAGGAAAAAAAAAACAGATTCTACCCTCTGAGACTTGTCAGCTAAGAAAGATTGAAACCATCTGAGAACTGAACCAGCCAGGCCACAGATAACCCTCAGGCACTCTAGCAGAACCCCATGGTCCACAGTGTCAAATGCTGAGGAGAGATCCAGAAGCACTGAGATGAAATGGCGCTTCTGATCTCTCACCATCAGGAGATCACTGAGCACCCAAATCAGAGTGGTCTCTGTACTATGTCTCTTCTGGAAGCCTGATTGGATAGGATCATAGAAATTGTGGTTGGTAAGATGGTTCTCCAGTTACAGCACAACCACTTTTTCAATCACCTTCGCAACAAAGGGAAGGTTTGAGATAGATCTGTAGTTGGCACAGCTGTTTGGGTCCAAAGCAGCTTTCTTAAGAAGCGGTGTCACCACTGCATCCTTCAGGGAGCTGGGAAACTCACCCGAATCTATAGAGCATCAAATAATCTTTGCAAGGACCGGGCCGATGGACTCCATACACCCCAATTATAGGGATGTAGGGCCTGGATCCAAACTACAGCATGTTGGCTGCAAATTCTGGATAATCCGCATGATGTCCACTATCTCCAGCTCGTCAAAAGATATCCAAGAAGCGTGGGGAGAAGCGACCGTACTCCGACCGCTGTCAACCCCCATAGAGGGCGATGGACGGATTTCGGCCCTCATGTCAGTGACCTTATCCTCAAAGACTTGAGCAAACTCATCACACTTAGCTTGTGAAAATGCTCCTTGAACCTGTAGACAGGTTTGGTTGCACAGCCTGCCCACGGTTTGAAAGAGCTGAGCTGGTCAATTCTGAGCAGCAGCAATCTCACCGGATAGGAACTCTGCCTTCTTATGTGTGATTGCTGATCGATAGCTTTGATAATTATCTATCAATCTAAGGTGGTTGGCTTCAAGGGTCGATTTCCACCAGTGATGCTCTAACCTTTGTCCTACACATCTCAACTCCCCAAAGGTCCCATCAAACCAAAGGGATTGAGGGCGAAAAGAGAGAGAGGGTGAACACGGACTGGTGCAACAGAATCCAGAGCCTCAGTAATAGCCTTATTATAGGTCAGAACTAGACTGTCTGGAACCTCATCTGCCCTCAAAACTCCTGATAGGTCTAATACCGCCAGAAGACCTTCTGGGGTTACACCCCTCAATGGGCGGTATCTGACCATCTCCAAAGGGGTAGACCTATAAGAAGGGCTGGAGATTGAATCTTACTGTGTGATGATCAGACCATATGATTAGCTCCTCCACCAAGTTGGATGGCTCGATCCCCAGGAGGAAGACCAGGTCAAGTGAGTGACCTTGATTATGAGTGGCAGAGGCAACTACCTGTGTGAACCCCAATGAACACATAAGTTGGGGGAAGTCTTGGCAAACTGCAAGAGTTCATCCTCAACCCAGGTGTTGATGTCATCCAGGACCATCAGCCTGGATGACTCAAACACCATATCGATGATGAAGTCTGCTACCTCCTGCAGGAACAATTTCTCACCTCCAGTTGGATGGTAAATGAGAATGATCCTGCAGCCCACACCTGCTACTACAGTAAACTGAAATGATATGGCCCCTTCAACTGGCACACCAGTAAGGCCCAATTTTAATCTAAAACAAACGGCCACCCTTCCGCCCCTGCGGTCAGATCTCAAATGGTGCATCACTGAGAACCCGGCTGGGACTGCTGAATCCAGGATGGGGCCCGCATTGTCATAAAGCCAGGTCTCGGTGATGCACACCAGGCCTACTGTCCCAACAAGATCAGCAATAATCACTGTCTTGCTCCTAATAGATCTGGTGTTGCATAACACCACTCAAGTCGGATGGGGTTCTGGGGCTGACCGAGCTATCTGCCCAGAGGTACTGGGGCCCTCAGGTATGGTAACTAGATAAGGAGAACCATGGTCTAGAGACCATTTTGCCCCAGGGTGTCTTCTGGACTGTACAACCCCAATATGGCTCCCCCGCCCCCCCTCCTCTGAGGTCAAGGACCCCCAACCCACCTCTGCTTCCTGCATGTAACAGTTACCATCCCCAAAGTTAGAATCAGATTTGGTAGATTATCCATTAGTTTTGCTCTGCCTTCCCTGTGGAACCAACTTAAAAAAACACTGAAATTTGCCTTCCCCATAAAATTTTCCACATTTAAAACCTTATTTAGACAGTCCTTCAGTGAGACATGCAAGTGCAATTCCTACCGGATTGAACCTAGGGTTCCCATATGCGTCATACTCTCCCTTAACTCACTGTGTATAATCTCTCTAACTCTCCTATCTCTCCCATTCCCCTTCCCCTGGTGTGTCTCTACCTCAGCCTATCTCCCTCTTCTGTACTTTCTATACTTAACTGCTGCTCCTTTTCTCTGGTTATGGACTATGTTGCAATCTATATAAAAAGAAACATGCATATATATATATATATATATATATATATAATGCATTATTCCAGTTTTACCCTACTTATATTGATATTTTGTTTCCACCACAAATTATGTATTCCTTGTTATCTGAAATGTTATTTGTTATGTATACCTTGCATAGGTCCACCTTGGAAATGATCTTCAACTCAATGGTGTTTCACCTGGTAAAATAAAGATTATTGATTGACTGATCTTCAATATCATTAACTCTAGCAGACTATAAAGCAGTACCTTTGGAGAAGGGTCAAGAACCCCATTTAGGGAACAGACTCTGCAGCACTGCTGTGCCAAACCTGACATCACTCCTAGACTGGATGTCCAGGCTGTAATTCTTTTTTTATTTTATTTATCAAGTCTAGGATTACAAATACCTTTGAGCCATGGCTCTTTTACAATCGTTCCTCATCAGAGAAATAAAAATTATGGGGAACATCAAGACAGGCATTACAACAATGTGGACATTGCAAACAGAGTACAGATTAATACAGTTCAAAGGTAGCATTGTAACAAGGCAGCCAGCAGTATTTGTCAGAGAAAATAGACAACAGATAAGAAGTGCCAGAGTCATAGGGAGAGGGAAGAGGGTAGGAGGAGAGAAGGAATGTAAGAAGGGTGGCAAGAGGCTGAAAAGTGCAGCATTGGGTATACCAAGATGTGAGGGTAGAATCCAGTTGGGGGGGTAACTAGAGCAGGAAGGGAAATGGAGAAACAAGGTTAAGTTGGGCAGTCACAGGAGCTGTTGGTAGTGAGATAGTCCCAGAGCCTAGTTTTAAACATACCAATAGTTGGGGCAGAGGAGATGGTTGGGCTGAGGCCATTGAACCAGAGTGGTGCTCGATAAGCAAAAGAGCGTTGTCCCTCTGAAGTGTGACAGTGGGGGACTTTCAGTAGCTGTAGCATGGATCTCCTAAGGCACCATTTGTTAATTTGGTGTTGTAACAGAGTTGAGACCCCAGAAGGTGCAAGGCTAAGGTAGATTTTTTTGACCATGGAGCAGGTGAGAAACTTTCTGCAGTTTGATAGTTGGAGCCAGCTGGTCTGAGTGTACAGGTCACATGTGTGGGTGAGACGATGAGCACCAGTGATGAGCCGACATGCTTTATTTAAGGCAGTTGAGAGGCGTGTAAGGGTTGTAGTTGTGGCTGAGCCATAAATGATGAGACCATAGTCTATTACAGAGATCACAGAGCTCAGGACTGCAACCTTCAAAGCTTCTGGCGTGAGGTGTGGTCTGTGTTTGTAGAGGAGACCAAGCCGTGTATTAGCAGCTCTAGCTACATTATCTACATGAAGTCCATAGGAGAGATTAGGATCAAGCTGAATCCCTATGTATTTGAAGGACACCACCTGATCTAGAGTGTTGCCCTGGGTGGTGGAGATAGCCAAGTGGTGTAGCTTGTGTGGGTTATGAAAGCTGCAGAAGAGCATAGATTTGGTTTTCTTGTCATTGAGGACCGGTTTATGATTAAGAAACCATGTCTCTACAGAACTGAAACCAAGTTGAAGGTTGTGTTGAAGAGTTGCAGGATCTTTGTGAGTGGAGAATACAACAGCATCATCAGCATATAGTATGATCTGCTCAGAGCAGTGGTAAGGGAAGGAGTTTAAGAAAAGGCTAAAAAGGAGGGGTCCCAGTATGGATCCCTGTGGGACACCCGAGCGAACAGGCAGGGTGTTAGAAAGAGCGTCCGCAATTTTTACTCTCTGTGACCGGTTTTCTAAGTAGCTTTTAAACCAGAGAAAAGAGTCAGGTGATAGCTGGGCATTCAGTAGTTGGTGTATTAGTAGTCCATGGTGTACTGTATCGAAGGCCTTGGAGAGGTCGATGAAAACGGCCCCTGTGAGAAGGCCGTTGTCAAGGGATTTGTGCAAAGCTCCAGTGAACTCAAGAAGGGCTGTGGTGGTGCTGTGACCTTTCTGGAAGCTGTGTTGTTGTGGACAAGGTATATTGTATTTATCCAAGTAGTCAGTAAGTTGATCAGCCACGATGCGCTCAAGTGCCTTAGAGAGTGGGGGCAGTATGGAGATAGGGCGATAATTTGAGTGAATCGTCTTGTCCCCACTTTTATGGACTGGTGTCACGGTGGCTGTTTTCCATAGGTCTGGGAATTTTCCACAGCTGAGAGAGAGGTTTAGAATTTTTGTTAATGGATGAATTACCTCATCGAGGGTGAGCAACAGAAGCTTAAGGTCCAGGGTGTCACTACTAGATCTAGATTTAGAGATAGCTGCAGTAATATAGTGGTGAGCTTCATTCAGCCTTACCTTCCTGAAGTAGAAGAGGGGATGGTTAGACTGAGGGGCTGAGGTATTTGGGGAGTAGGCCCTGTTTTCGAAAAAGTCATGGGGTAGAACAGTACTAAGGTCTGAAAAAGCCGTGTTAAAGATGTTTGTGATCACCTTGGGGTCAAGGGTTGAGGATCCATCAACCATTAACATGCCGGAGAGGTTTTTGGCTGCTTTCCTGTGACATCATTGATATTGTCCCAGAAAGCAAGACCATTTTCCCATGTATTGGTGAGAGCGACTTTGTAATAGGTGGATTTCATTAGCTGTATGGCTTTTGTGCAGGCATTTCGTGCTTGTTTGTAATTTTGGATGTCCAGTTGTTTGCCAGTGGCCCTGACAACTGCCCAGAGGTGATCCCTTAGTTTCAGCTGTGAGAGAAGAGCCGCGGTGACCAACAGGTTAGAGAGAGATTTTGTTTTGGCCTTTTAGCAGGGGCAAGACATCATGAGCTTTGTTGAAAATTGAGATGAAGTGATCAAAGCCAAGTTAACATCTGTTGCTTCATAGATGGGTAGCCAGTCTTGTAGAAGCAGGTGCTGTTTGAGATGTGGAAGTTTTCCATGAGGAAGGACTCTGCTAGCGATAATTTTGGGAGGGAGCTTAAGGAATTTGTTAGACCATGCACACATGACTGGGGAGTGGTCACTGAGTGAGTCTGGGAGAATGGTCATACAAGAAATCCTTGTGGGGTGAGTGGTGAGGACCCAATCCAAGAGGGTACTGGTGCCAGTCTTGTAGTTAATCCTAGTAGGGGGAGTTTACCATTTGTGTGAGGTTAGCAGCTGAGATGGAGTCTTTATAGGCACTGGCGCTCGATGCTTACCAGTTTATTTTGAAATCCCCTAGCAGAATAAGTTCAGCTTCAGAAGGATGAGAGTTAATAAAGTTTAGGACATCATTGAATCCATATTTAGGGTCCCTGGGTGGGATGTATACAGAGACAATAGTCAGGGCTTTATGATTGGGACCTAGGACGATTTTTATTGGCAGAATCTGGGCTGAGGCAGAAAGTGATGGAGTTGCTACAGGGTGCCAAGACAGGGAGTCTTTGATATAGATTGTGCAACCACCACCTTTTTTGGATATCCGATCCAGCCTGTGGACATTGTAGCCCTGTATTGTTACTGCTGAGTCAGGAACTTTAGGTGTCAGCCAAGTTTTCACCACTGCAAGGATGTCAGGGTTGTGTTGGCATATGAAGGCTAGGACTGCATCCAGCTTTGGTAGTAGGCTGCAGATATTAATAGTTGCAAGGATAAGGGCACCTGGAGTTTGTGTGTGGCCTGAGCTTCTAGGGCCAGGATTGGGATGGATGCTGCCTAAGATGAGAAGAAGGAGGAGTAGGAGTTTTAAGGAGCAGAGTCGCAGCTCTTTGAGAGATAGTTTTGATTGTTGTTTCCTGGAGTAGAAGTTGCAAGGTTTCAGGCGGTGTCCCATATGGACTGCAAGGTGGTACAGTGTAGAGAGGTGGCCACACTTATTGAGAGTAGTGGTCGGGTTAAGTAACCAGGAATATCCAATGTGTGCCAAGCACAAGACTCGAGTGGAAGTGGAGAGTTCCTCTTGGCAGCAGTGGAAACCAGAGTGGGGTGGTGGGGGTGGGGGTGGCTAGGACCCGGGAGAGAGAAGAGGGGGGCCAGGGCAAGGAGGAAGAGGAGGAGAGGTGAGAGAAAGGCAGAGAGAGACCACATGGCTTATGTACTAGATAGAGAAAGAGATAGAGATATAGCCCTCTAGTGTTGACATAGTGCGACTTACATAAGGATTCTTATAGAATCGGGCCCTTGTTTTTTAAAACATTTAATAAGCAACAGCACCTTTCTTGTGGGTGTTAGCCCATCATATCCATGAATTGCACCTCCCCCTCATCCTGTTCAGGTTCATAAGGAGTGAGGTCCAGAGCTTCAACCATCTGCCTCACAAAAGTAAAGTGTGAAGAGAATTCTTCAGTTGTCCTGGGGGGTGGGATTCAAACTCATGTTCAGGGGAAATTTCTGGTTTGATTGGCTCATCCTTCTCATATTCCTCCCCAAAATCATCCTGGGAGATATCCATAGCCTCTGTAGAGGACATAGTGGGACAGTGGGCTCTGAGAAGGTGAGGATGATGGAACAGAGGTGCACCCCTCTAGTTGTACCTCTCTACAATTCATATGCCACTCTGGCAGAACAAGGTTCCTCTATGATGACAGCCTCAGTAGAGATCAAAATGCTGGGGACATCCACAAGGGAGACCCACAAAAGGGTGGTAAGGGACACCACAGGGGAAGGAAACAGCTTCTGGTAGGGGACTCAATTGTTAGGGGGGTAGAGCTGGGGCAGGGGGGAAGGAAGGTAAGGTGCTTGCCTGGTGCCATGGCTTGGAGGGAGAGGAAGCGAATCTTCAGGATTGCCAGAGCAGCATCATGGGAGAGGGAACTAGAAATCATTGTCCACCTTGGGACAAATGACCTAGCTAGGCATGAGATCAGTGCAGTGCAGGATGAGTTTGTGGAGATGGGGAAGGGCCTCATACAGGTAGCAAGCATGGTATCCTTCTCAGAGGTGCTGCCGGTCTAGGGCATGGGTGAGGCTAGGGTACTGTGCACCATGCAGTTCAATGAATGGTTGCAAAACTGGTGCAGAGCACAGGGCTTTGACTTCATTGGGGACTGGAGGGTCCACCTGGAGAGATGTAGGTCTATACTGGCACGATGGTCTGCATATGTCCAGGAAGGGAACCAAGCTCCTAGGTAATAGGTTTAAATGCTTCCTCGGCAAGCTTTCAAACTACCCAAGGGAGGAGGTGCTGATAGGAAGCAGGAAATTTCAAGCCTCCCCCCAAAAAACATGGCAGGTAGTAAGGTAAATACCGAGGTATAGAGTTTGACAGAGGGAAGGACAGGGGTCAATGGAAAAATAGACAATGGCAATAAGGGCAGGGATGGGGGGAAAAAGGACAATGGCAACATTAAATGGAGGGCAATGAGTATCAATGCCTGGAGTCTGGGAAACAAGCTTCCTGAGCTAGTAGCCCTGACAGAAGAGGAACACTTGGATATTGTGGCAGTCATGAAAACATGGTACACAGAGAACCATGACTGGGATGTCAACATACCAGGGTAACCAATCTACAGAAGGGAAAGAGAAGGTAAAAGAGGATGTGGAGTAGCTCTCTACATAAGGAAAGGATTAAAGCTACAGAACTAAAAGGTAAAGGGGGAGGACAAGAGGTACTATGGGTCACTTTGGAGACTGGGAGTGGTACCACAGTCCGCACAGGGGTTGTACACAGACCCCATCTCAGGGGGAGGAAATGGATAAGGAAATTATAGAAGACATTCTCAGAATGTCTGAAAAAGGGGAGATATTGTTGATGGGGGACCTGAATATGCCAGATGTTAACTGGATGACATGTACTGCAGCCACGTCCAAGAGCAGGGTCATTCTCAATACCCTACATGGAGCATGCCTTAGACAGCTAGTGTTGGAACCCACTCAGGAGGGAGCAATATTAGACCTGGTACTCTCAAATGGAGAGAAGATCACAGATTTAGAAGTATGGAGTAAAAAATCACTATGGTTCTCAAAGAGGTGACAGGGAAGGTTATGGAGGAAAAGGTAGCATTCAAGAAGTATAAGGAATCACAGAAGAAGCACAACAGGGAACTGTATCAGTTAAAGCAGAATAAAGTGGGGAAGGCAGTCAGAATAGCAAAGGCCCAAACCGAGGAAAAGATAGCCAACTCAGTTAAGAAGAGGGTTAAAGCCTTTTATAGGTACATTAGGGAGCAAAGAAAGGTTAAGGGAGGGATAGTGAAGATTAATAAAGGGGAGAGGAGGTGGGCAGAGGGAGACAGTGAAAAGGCTGAGATACTGAATGAATACTTCTGCTCAGTATTCACAAAAGGAGAAGAAGAGGAGTTACCTAAACCAAACAATCAAAGCACTCTGGACAGGGGGGTTGACACCAGTCCATTTACAGAAGAAAAAGCCCTGAAAGAACTCCTAAAACTCAAGGTGGACAAAG
This sequence comes from Neoceratodus forsteri, assembly GCA_016271365.2. Classification (NCBI taxonomy): domain Eukaryota; kingdom Metazoa; phylum Chordata; order Ceratodontiformes; family Ceratodontidae; genus Neoceratodus; species Neoceratodus forsteri. Next base: position 330,085,349 of record JADMNL010000026.1, on the reverse strand, counting down.
CAATGGGGCCTGCCAAGACTCACCCCAGAATCCTAAAAGAACTAAGGAGGGACCTAGTGACACCACTGACCACCCTTTTTAACAAATCATGGGAGGATGAGGTGGTACCTGAGCACTGGAGGAGGATGGATGTGATTCCTCTTCACAAAAGTGGGAGCAAGGAAGAAGCAGCAAACTACAGACCTGTTAGTTTGACCTCAGTGGTAAGGAAAATGATGGAATCACTTCTGAAAGAAAGAATTGTTGAGTACCTTGAGGCCAGTGGGGCACAGGACCCAAGGCAGCATGGATTCACAAAAGAAGGACATGTCAGATGAATCTAATCAATTTCTTTAACTCAGTGACCAAAGTAATAGACCAGGAAGGGGCTATAGATATGGCCTACCTAGAGTTTAGCAAGGCATTTGACACAGTCCGGCCAAAAATTTTAACAATCAAGTTAGCCAGCCTGGGTGTGGGTCCCAGGGTGGTAGCCTAGGTAGCAAACTGGCTACACAACAGGACAGAGAAGTAATAGTAAATGGAACTCACTCTGAAGAAAGGGGGGTTACTAGTGGAGTACCTCAGGGCTCAATACTGGGTCCAGTCCTCTTTAATGTCTTTATAGGTGACACTGCAGAGGGTTGGAAGGAAAAGTATGCCTCTTTGCAGATGACACAATGATCTGTAACAGGGTTGGTACACGAGGGGGGTAGAAAGGATGAGAAGGGACTTGGCAAAGTTGGAGGAATAGTCAGATGTATGGCAACTTAGATTCAATGCAAAGAAGTGCAAAGTAATGTACCTGGGAAACAAAAACCCAGGAGAAGAGTACGCAGTGGCGGGGGAGGTACTAACAGCAACAAAAATGGAAAGGGACCTGGGGGTAGTCATGTCAGATGATCTAAAGATGGCAGGCAATGTGAAAAGGCAGTAAGGAGAGCTGAGGGGCTACTGGGATGCATAGGGAGAGGCATCACAAGTAGAACAAGCTCTGGTACAGCCACTATGACTGTGAATGCATTAACTAGATAAGGGTGTTTCATGGGCTTAAACATAAACATTTATTTATTTATTTAAAAAATATCAGATTTACAAACCTTTGAGTCAGAGACTCATTTACAAAGGCACCTTATCAAAACTAATACAACGACAGCACAGTTAACAAGTCCAAAAACAATGGCTCAGAGAGTAGACAGTTATAACAATCATTCACTGGAGATACAAGGATAACAGTAGATAAACAGATTTCATAGTTTAGGCACACAGGCACCACATCAAGAAGACCAAAGCAGTTCAAACAATATACAATAGCTAAAGCAATAGACATCAGGAGTCAAAGAGAAGCCCAGAGTGTTCACGTGAAGACTGCTGCATACACTAACTGAATCAAAGTATAGTACATTGAGAAAGGGCATATTTAAGCAATAAGGCACGGCAGGGTGTGTGTTATCATGTAATAATGTCACTCCTGGGGTGGATTGAAGCCAAGTATTTATTTATTTATTTGCATGTATTTATTTGATCCACTGGGTCAGCAATATTTGCACAAGCTGTGCCCAGTGCAGATTTTATAGCACTGGTCCTCGTCTGGTGATCTGGGTTTTACCCATACTACACTGCATATGGCTTAGTGATATACTGTACAGATGGATGCAGAGTCTAACCCATTGCAGGCTGAAGTTTCAGAAAACCATTATGCTACAAATATCAAGGCACACTCCCTCCCTCACCCCCCAGTCACAATTAATCCTCTACCAAAGTCATGCTTAAATTCGGGTGCCTCCACATCCATGCCACTAAGCTTTTAATGCCAACATGCTTTTTCTTCTGCTGCTGTGGGAAATTGAGATATAGTGGGAACACCTTAGATCTTAAATTAATCACCCTCACCCTTGAAGAAACACTAGCACCGCTTACCAAGATATTAAATCTTTCACTAAGGCTACCCAATTCCCCCACCAGTGGAAATCATCCACATTAACCCCATTCACAAAAGTGGAGATAGGGCTCAACATGTGAACTATAGACCTATCTCCATTCTCCCCCCACTATCCAAAGTGCTAGTGCACAAAGTTGCTGACTAGTTGGTTGAGTATTTGGATAAACACAAGATCCAATGCCCCCAACAGTGTGGGTTCAAAAAAGGGCATAGTACCACAACTGAATTACTTGAATTCAAAGGCTACATTCATAGCTCACTGGATCAAGGTCAGTTAGTGGGAGCAGCTTTTGTAGATATGTCTAAAGCCTTCAATATGGTAAACCACACCCTATTGCTTGAGCAACTCTCCAATGCAGAGCTCTCTAAGGAAACCACTAACTGGTTTAAAAGCTACCTGGAGAACAATACACAACAGGTGAAGATAGGTAATATCCTCTCTTAATGGAAGCCAGTCCACGCAGGTGTCCTGCAAGGGTCCATACTTGGCCCTCTTCTGTTTAGCCTCTTTTTGAATAACCTTCCTAGCTCTTGTAATAAACAGATCCTACTTTATGTGGATGATGCCATTATCTACACAAGAAACCCGGATCCACAGCTCCTTGAGAATTGCTTACAGTTCAGCTTTACAAGTGTGGAGGAGTGGTTCAGTAATCACAAACTGATATTAAACTATAAGTAGACCAAGGTTATGCTATTTGGTAGCCCCCATAACAAGCATAAATCCCATATGCTGACCATTAGAAACTGCAGGGGTACCTCCCTCGAACATATTTAACACTTCATATGCCTTGGGGTAACCACTGATAGCGCTTTATCATATGTTCAGCACATCAAAAATGTTGCTAAAGCAATAAACATACAAACTGGCCTACTGCATAGGCACAAGTGCAGTATGTCTCCAGAGGCACTAAGGCTGGCAATACACAGATCAGTCATTTCCTCTATAGGTTACGGTCTGGTCATTTATGGCTCAGCCACTGATACATCCCTCCGATAGATCTCCATAGCCCTTCAAGGTGATAGGAAATGATCTTTACACCTCTGGATGTCCTCCAGCTGTTTTATTGGCTACCCAGTATTCTGGTATGTTTTTGACCTTTTTTGTTACACTATAAATCTAATTTTGTTGCTTTGTAACTATCCTGAATACCTCTTTCTCCTCAACAGTTGCTGCTTTCTCTCTTTTTACACTGCTCAAACATTCTGTGACATCAGAAACTCCCATTCCAGAACATTCAGACGAATAGCACGGAATGGGAGTTACTGATGTCATAGAAGGTCTTAGAAATAGGAAAATCAAGAGCAGTAGCTGGTGAGGAGAGTAGAACTCTATGTAGATCTGAGGGGACCCCAAAGCTAGATTATGCAGTTAACAAAAAATCATCCAGCCATATCAGAATACATACCTGGCATGGAAAGGAAGATGGAAGAGCAGTTAATTATGTAATAATCATTTCCTATCTCCTTTAACAAAGCCTGTTGGCTCATCATAGGAGCGGATTGCCTCACGCACACATGTGACCTTTATGCTCAGATGGGTTGGCTGCAATTAAAAAGTCTAATTAAATACTAAACCTGCCTGCTAGCTCAAAAAACAAGTCTTGGACTCTCACCTCCTGGGGCACAAAAGCTGCTAAGCTTCTCCTGTAACCCGCACTGTACACATGGCTCTGAAAACCAACTTTTCCTGATCCCTCGGTGCCGTATCACTGTACCCAAGGGCAAAGATTGTTGGAATATTGAGCCCCACTCTGGATTAACTCATTACACAGAGACATATCTACTGAAGCCAAACTGGGACTGTTCAAATTTAAGTTCTATCAGTACCTTATAGCAGACAGCAGTTGTGACTGTTTCACCTAGCTGTCCCTGCACCCCCATGCTGTGTCTAGCTCTAGCACTTTAAACTACCCTAAGCACCCCTATTTCAACCCTTCCTTTTTTCTATCCCCCCTTTTATCCCCACTCTCCTCTCCACTACCCCCTCTTCCCTGCAATTTCTCTCCCCTCTACCAAACTAGCTCTCCCTACTAGCTTGCATCAGTCCTGACAAGGCCTCTTCAGCTGATTCTCTTAGTTTGTTCGTCAGTGTATCTTCTGTTTGAAAATAGTATGTGGGCTGTACACCAGTCACCCTGTACAATTCCTTTCAATCTTTTTTTATTATGTTCTACTCCTGAAATGTGTTGTTAAAATGTTTCTCTGCCTGATTGCCTTTATTATCTTTTCTTAAATATACTGATATGAAACCTTTGTAAAAAGAGTTTACTGCTCAAAGGTGTTGTAGTCAATAAATAAGTAAAACAAGCATTTGTCAATGCTGAATGTTGTCTCGCTGGCACTGGCATTGGTAGTGCCAGAGTTAGAGATGCATAATAGGAATGGCAGTGAAGTACTGAAGTGAAACCAACCCAACCCCACCCCCACCCTGCAGAGACCAACAGGCATTGGGGTATGCCTTTGGGTCATCAGCTATAATGCTCATGCCATTGTACCTCACCCTACCCTGTAGACACATACAAGTGTTGCGATGTGCTTTGGGTTCTTTGGGCGTTATACTTACCCCATTCCATAAGGAAATATGCTGAGGTGGGTGCAGTATAGGAGAATAGGGTGACCTTTGTGGCAGAACAGTGCAAGGCACACCACAATGCCTGTCACTGGCTGCAGAGTGGGGGTGGAATGGTGTGAGCATTATAGCTGATGATCCCAAGTCACACCACTGACGCCTGTCAGTATCTACAGAGTGGGGTGCTACAGTTGGAAACCATAACACCATAGGTGTGTGTTGGTATTTTCACTCCAAATTTTATTTGTATTGTTCATGAGGAGGCGTAAAAAAATGGCAAAGTTGAAAATCTGGAGTGAAAATATGAAAAATTGGTAAAGTCGTGGGGATGCATAGAAACTGTGTAACACACGTCCATAACCCAATTATTTTTGGGAGTTTGTTAGCCACATTTTTAACATAGGCATTTTGGGACCTCACCTCATGAACAGTGGTGCAGTGATTTTGTGAATCTGTTCCAAAAGTTGATTTCCCACAGCGACCACGCCATTGTGTGCCACAGGTGTGGAAACACATTTTGGGCAAGATGTGAAAAATGACAGCTGTACTGTTTATAAGGAGGTGTGAAAAAATGCCAGTGTTGAAAATCTAGCATGCAAATATTGCAAAAATGCGAAGTTACAAGGGTGCGTGGAAACTGCGCAACACACGTTTGTAACATAGTCATTTTATGGAGTTTCGGCACCAAATTTTCAACTTAGGCATTTTAGGACCTCTGCTCATGAACGGTGTCACCGTCATTTCCTCAAACTGTCCCAAAAATTGATTTCGCACAACGACCGCGCTATTCTGTGCCGGATGTGCAAAAACACATTTTGGCCAGGATATGTAAAATGACAGGTGTACTTTTCATCAGGAGGTGTGGAAAAATGGCAATTTTGAAAATCTGGAGTAAAAATATTACAAATTCACGAAGTTGAGGTGCATGGAAACAGCACAATGCATCATAAATAAGCCATTTTTGGATTTTTCACTAAATTTGCAACATAGGCTTTTTGAGAGCCCCCTCATGACTGCGGCACTGTCATTTCATTGCTCAGTCCCAAAAGGTGATTCCATGCAGTGACCGTGAAATTACCTTTCGGAACAGAATAACACCATGACAGTGACTGAATTCATGAGGAGGGGTCCCAATAACCCCATGTTGAAGATTTGGCGCACAAATTCCCAAAAATGCCAGAGATGTGCACCAAAGTTGAAAAAACCCTATTTATGCCATTATACAGCTTACCGGCATTTCTTCAGTTTGCTGTCACCTTTGAAAAGCGCAGACATGTTCCTGGTCAACCGAAGATTGTCACGCCAGACTCTGGAGGTAAGTATGGGGTGAGGGAGGGTGTGGGGAGGTAGGGTGCACAGAGGATGGGTGCAGTTTGCGGGAGGGGGCAGGGAGACGGCGAGGGACCGTTTTCCTTTTTCACAGGGTTAAAAGGAAAAAAAAATTGTGGGATTTTTTTATTTTTCAGGGGATTTGGCACACTGGGGTGGGCTTCCAGCATGCCACTTAAGTGTTTGGGGGGATGCTGTAGCCGATGGGGGCTTGAGCACCCCTGTCGGCACACAACAAAAGCAGGGGGGGCAAGAACCAAGGGGGATTGGGCACACCCCTCAGTACATAACAAATGGAGGGGGTGAATTATGCTGATGGAGAGTGGGATCCCCCGTTGGCACAGAAATTGGGGCAGGGCATGCCGACAGGGGGCTTGGGCACCCCCGAGGTTGGCATTATGGCAGGCAGCGTGCCACCATGTCAAATTTTATTTCTCACCAGGGAAAGCACGTCAGGAGGTACTGCTTCATATGACGAGCTTTGCTCTCATTGCAGCGGACCTTTCCTTAGATGTGCTTGCCACATTATGTATGCATGGTGTGGCGCTGGCATACAGGCTTATTGGGGAATGAGGGACGCACCTACTAATGCATGTCCTGCAATCGCCCAACAGTGACCGCCCCTCCAAATCTAAGCACACACACAACATATGTTGTAGTTGAGCTATGAGCCAACATAAAAACAATAAAAAAATACTATAAGGTCAGGGCATGTAATATTTTTCATCATTTTTTGCAGAACACAGCTGCCCAAATCAGGACTGTCCTGTGACAATCAAGGCAGGTAGTAACCCTATCAAGGATGAAAAGATGTAACACAGCAGCATAACAAAATTAAAGCATTTCTTAATGCTTTCCCAGAAAATAATGAAAGGTAAATGAGAAATAACATTTCCTATTAGTAACTAGTTCTATAGTTTCTTAAATACAGTAGATGATAACAGGCCTAGAATCTTACGCTTTTCACATCTAATACTAGTTATCCCTAAGCTGTAGAAGGGAGTCCCATATCTTTTTGAATCTCTCAAGTTGATTTTATATTAAGAGGTTCTTTCATGATGTACTAACAAAGTCATATTGTTATACAAATCCTCAAACGTTGGTGGATTTACCTCTTTCCATCTAGAGAGAGGTAGTCTTTTGAGTGATAATGGAGCTGTAAGTACCCTGTAGGAGTATGACTTATTAAGAGATTTAAGCTGAGAAGAAAGTCCCAGGATAAAAACTAAGGGGGAAAATGCATATTTGTTATTAGTTACCTGTTCATATATATTATGACCCCTCTACCCATAAACTGACAATTATTGGGTAATTCCACAGCATGTAGAGTAAAATTGTATGAGGTTTTATTATATCTTCAGTAATTGCCCTCCTGTAAGATAACTCACTTGTTCTAGCCATGAAGGGGAGAAATAATACTGATAGAATGGGCCCGATTTTCAAACACGGATGCAGGGCTTGCGACCACGCCCAGCGTCCCCGCAAAGTTTGCCGCACCTGTGGCCAAGGGTTTGTTGCAACTTGCACCAAATTTTCCAACCTCGGATGCAAGTTGCAACAGTGCCCTCATTTTACAGCAGTGTACACCAAAGCTGTGGCGCAAGCCCCCAAAACCGGCTCCCCCACGGACACACAGGAAGGTTGGGGGGCTGCCGCAACATCTCTGTATTTCCACAAGACTTGCATCAGGGATTTTGTGGCAAGTGGTTTACAAAATCTTACTTGCCCAATATTTTAAATTGCATGGTACTGCCTTGTATTCCCTTATAGGTATGATATAAGCATTTGATAAGGCTGATAACGAGTCATCTGTTAAAATACCACATCATAGGTCCATTTTCCATTTAATTTTAGCTGCTTCTACAACTGCATCGCTACTTGGACCACTGATAAACATTTTATAAGTCCAAGAGACTCCTTTCTTTAACATAACTGCCTTGCATATTGACTGCCAATCTGAATCCATAAGGGGAAGCTTTAAAATGTGGACCCAATACGGAGTCTCCTGGGACTTCCCTGAGTTGAAGATAAATAACAAGCTGAAAGTTTTGCAACCCACATTTTTGTCTTATTTCTTGAAATGACATTGAGACTGTTTGATCACACTGCTAATCAGTGTGATAAAAGTAGCCCCCATTTATTATAAATCATTATCAGGCATTCAGTTATTGCAGCATTACTGAATCCCCTGTCATGAGTTTGTCATTTGTGTCAGGGACTCAGCTGCTTGCATGCTTGTCTTGGAGTCCAGAAGGATATGGATTTTAGCGTAACACCAAGAACTTATGAATCCTAAGCCTGACATTACAGCGCAGCATAGGAGGGTGGAGGGGGGCTGCACTCCTGAGGATGTGACATTAATCTGAGGTCCTGTGTGCCTGTTCTGGTGGTTCTTCAGGTGGACATTGCACTTGTCAAAAAGAGCAGGGGAAATTTTTTGGTGCCCTGACTAAATTTCTCCCAATTTTTTATGTTGCCTTGCGTGCGCAGCACAGACAACATATTGTGGTTATTTCAGTTGAGAAGCAGGTTTCGGAGGTGCGGTCCCAGTGCAGCCAATGGCACCACCGATTTTGAGGCTGGGCTCTGTGGCACCAGTGGCATAGCACGTTGTCTATGACAGCAGTTGAAAAAACATTCCACCACCTTCAAAGAAATTAGCCGCTGCAATCAGGGAGCGCCACGGAGCGGTCCCTGAATGCAGCAGCCAATTACTGCATGCCTGCTCTGGGCAAGCAACATGGCGGCAGCTTCCCCATCAGCCTCTCAGTCCCCAGAGAAGCCGAGGAACAATCACTGCCTTTTACCTGTGAAAGCCGATGGGGGTGCCCAATTCCCAATGGCATAATATATCTCCCCCCATTTCTTGTGTGCTGAGGGGGTGCCTAATCCCCCTCGGCTCATGCGTCCCCCACTTCCACTCACCGACAGGGGTGCCCAATCCCAGTCGGCATGCCCCCTCCTGAGGTAATTTGCCAACAGGGTGCCCAATACCCATCGGCATAAGGTACTCCCCCATGTCTTGTGTGCCAAGGGGGTCCCCAATCCCCCTCAGCTCATGTGACCCTCCCACCTCTGTATGGCTGGCGGGGGTGCCCAATCCCCCCGTCAGCTACAGCCCCCACCCAAACAGTTAGGTGGCATGCTGGGAGTCCACCCCAGTGTGTCAATTGTCCCTGTAAAAACCAAAACCGTCCCACAATGTTTTTTTTTTAACCCTGTAAATCAGAAATCGGTCCCTCATCGAGTCCGGAGGCCCCTTCCCCAACCCTCGCCCCCCCTCTGTGCACCCTGCCTCCCCACACCCTCACCCCATACTTACCTCTGGAGCCCAGTATGATGATCTTCGTGGACCGGGAACACGCCTGCACTCTTCAAAGCCGACCGCGAACTGAAGAAATGCCGGTAAGCTGTATAATGGCATAAATAGTTTTTTTTGAACTTTGGTGCATATCTAGGGCATTTTTTGGAATTTTGGCACCAAATTTTCAACATGGGGTTATTGGGACCCCCCTCATGAATTTAGTCACTGTTGTGGCGTTATTCAGTCCGGAAAGGTAATTTTGACATCACTGTGCAATATCACCTTTCGGGACCGATTAACAAAATGACAGTGCCAGTGTTCATGAAGTGGGCTCTCAAAAAGCCTATGTTGCAAATTTGGTGAAAAAAAAAATTACCGTTTTATGAGTGTGCATTGCGCAGTTTCCACGCACACTCATAACTTCTCAAATCACCTCATTATAAACTGTACAGCTGTCATTTTTCACATCCTGCCCGAAATGTGTTTTTGCACAACTGGCCTACAATGGCGTGGTCGCTGTGGGAAATCAGCGAACAGGACAGATGAAGAAAATCATAGTGACAGTGTTTATGAGCAGAGGTCCCAAAATGCCTAAGTTCAAAAATTTGGTGAAATAATTCCACTAAATGACTGTGTTATGAGTGTGCATTGCGCAGTTTCTACATATGGTCGTAAATTCGAGCATTTTTTATATTTTCACTCAAGATTTTCAACACTGCCATCTCTTCACACCTACCTATGAATGGTACAGCTGTCATTTTTCACATCCTGCCTGAATGGTCTTTTACCACATCTGGTACAGAATGGCACAGTCACTGTGAAAAATCAATGTTCAGCACAGAGTAACAAAATCACAGTGCCACTATTCATGAGCAGAGATCACAAACACTTTCATGAGGTGGGGTCACAAAAAGGCCATGTAGCAAATCTGTACTGCAAATACCAACAAACACCCTGGACGTTACAGTTTCTAACCATAACGTGCCACCCAGTACAGACTGACAGGCGTTAGGGGTGTGCCTTTGGATTGCCAGCTGTAATACTCATGCTATACCACCCCCAACCCTCAAGTCACTGACAAGCATCAACGTGTGCCTTGGACTCTTCGGCCCCAGAGTTCACCCCATTCTCCTATGCTGCACCCATTTCAGCATATGTCCTTATGAAATGGGATGACTGTAAAGCTGAACACCCCAAGGCACACCTCAGCACTTGTTCAGTGTCTGCAGGACAGGGTGAGGTGAAATGCCACAAGCGTTATGGGCAAATAGGGTAGGCATAAGGCCCAAGGATCCCAAGGCACAACACAATACTTGTCACAGTCTGCAGGGCAGGGTGAGCTGAAATGGCATGAACGTTATGGCCGATGCCCAAAGGCACACCTCAGTGCCTGTCACTCTCTGTAGGGTGATGTGGGGTTTGACATCACTTTCATACTTCACTGCCATTCCCATTATGCATCTGCTCACCTTCTGTGCCACCAATGCCAACGTCAGCAAGACAACATTTGGCATTGACAAATTCTTGTTTAATATACCACCAAAAGCTTTAAGCTGATTCAGCAGGTCAGTTTATATGTGTACCCCACCCCCTAGCCCCACTGCAGGACGAAACTGAAAATAGGCTGACTTGCCTAGACCTTGTTTCCCAGTCAAAACTAAATAAATAAATAATTATGTTGTTTCTTACTTACCACCCAGGAAGCAGGGTATTCCATTGCCTGAGAGGTTCTTGGAGAGCTTGTGGTTCAGCGGACAGGGGTTAAGTGACTGGTAATTAAAAGGCAGCAGTGCCAGTCCCCCGTCAGTATAGTTCTGGTTCACTGCCAGCAAGCCCAGGTCATTGCTCATGTTGCGCAGCTTTTGTGCCAGGGACTCCGTGCTCCCATAAACCATGCTGGCATCGATGAATGCTGTGAGTCCATTGATCTGCTCCCGAGTGTTGTAGTCCCCAAAGAGGGAGCCTAGCTCCCCGCTGCCACACACCGGGGAGGATCGGAAAAAGGGGATGCAAGTGTTGGTGTTATTAATCCTGGGGTCATCATGAGGTATCTAAAGAAGGAGGAAAGATAGGGTTACTTACGTCCATGTTTTTAGTATGCAGTACTACTGGTTTCACTTATTTGTCATGGAGCTGCACTTCACATCTGGATAAATGTGTTATCTTATTTATACCGAACAAGTACCCACCATTCTTTCATCCCATTGTCTTCCATTTTGTTTTTTTGCATGATAATGGACTCGGAGAGTTAACATAAACATACCCAGACTTCTCTTACTGTGAGTCCATCAGGACAGGAAGCTCAACTGTATAAACTTAGGAGAGCATCGGTGTGGCCAGCTTTTCAGAGTTTGGGTGTTGGCAGGGTCAGGTTTTCCTTCTCTGTGGTGGTCTAGTGGGGGTGGTGTCATTGGGTTAATTTTTCTTATTTATTTTTAATTGTTACTTGTTAACTGTGTAGGACCCAAAAGCATTAGATGCCCAGTTTTAAGAGGAACCTGGAGATGTCAACAGAAGCAAAAATAATATAGAGTACAAGAAATAATACAGATTTTATAGATCGAGGGAGTGCTCCTGAACAACTGGAGCTCCCAGGTTGCACCTGTAAACGAGCTTTCAGCTTAGTGTGTCTCACCTGGTTAAATAATTGGAAGAAAAAAAACTAATTCTGTGAAGAGTTATCTTACTCACAGATGTCCTAGAAACAGGCATGTTCCAGGACAGTTTAAAAAAAAAAGTGTAGATTATTTATCAAGCTCAGTCAATAATTTAATAATATTTTCCCATCACCATCACCACTCGTTGCTGAGTGGTTTTATTTGAGTTCTGCTCGATTCAGAACAGCTCAGTTTTGCTTCGCTGTTCCCTGCCGAGCAGAGCGTGTGTGAAACCACTCTTATCCAGCGATAAGTGCCTCTGGAGAGGGGGTCATGTTAATCTATATTAACATGCTTTTTATGTACATCTATGCAGAATGCAGAATTCTGCCAGTGGAATTCATGCAGAGCAGCAGTTCTGCTTCTGAAATGTTTTTTTCAGAATTTCTTTTCTAATTAAGCTAAATTCTGAAAAACATTTCTAAGAAAATTGCAGAATAATATTCCTCAGAATACATAATCCATTGAAAAATAAATCTGCAGTTTATGTAAATCACTGAATACTATTCTGAGATTTATGTAAACTGTGGAATACTAATCCACAGTCTTTAAAGAAAATCTCCTCTTCTGGAATTTTGGAATTCTGCTTTTGATGAAATTCCATAGAATTAGGTAGAATTTCTGAAATTCCACTCAGTTCTAAGAGGAAGCCACATGTGAGATTTCCATACGGTTCTATTTTGTGTGAAATGTTACAACAGACTTGACCCCTCTACATGGGCAAATTCACCTGTAGCCTTTGCAGGGAGTCAAAATTGTAGCTAAATGTCCAGAGGGCGACTGGTATGGCCAGTCAGTTAAAGGGAAATCCACCCCCCACCCATTACACCACTTATGAATCTGGATAAACCATAGTTGTATGCGATTTGACCTTGGTGATACATGGCAGTGACTATAGTCATTCGTGGTTTGTCAATGGTTTTAACTGTGATTATCTGTGGAGAACCACTGATGGCAAATAGCCCAGGGTCAGCCCATGGATGACCACGGTCAATATAGTTTTAGAATTATTCAAGTTGACCATGGTCATCTGTGGTTATCCATGGTTTTTAATTTCAGTAGGCACCCGCATTATAAACCAAATAGTAACACTGTTCAGGTAATTTAATTTTTTCCAACAGTTCCTAACAACCTAGAGTACTACTTGGACTTTTAATGCTATAATCTCAACAATTGCCACCAGTGGTCTCTTTGCTATTGCCTTTGCATAGCAGTATAAGTAAGCATTAATGCATGACACAGGAAGGCTCTATTAGGGAATTATGCCCAGCTTGGGCGAGGGGGGTTGGGCATGTGGCCAAAGGTCGAGTACCTCCAACCACCAACCAGGTATTAATTCCCTAGTACAGCCTGACTGTGGAGTGCATTAAGGTGCTTGTAACATAGCAAGCACTTCACAAATTAGACAGAAGTATGTGATGTGAAATAAATACACAGTTGCAAGGTTTTGCAAGACAATTACTTTTTTACTGTTAAACTCTGGTTTTCTTTAACACTCCATTTATTGATATTGTGACTGCTGCTTAAACCCTTTTTTTCTAATGCAGCCATATGATTCAGTGATGAACTGTGATACAAGAAAAATAGCAATAACATTTGCAAAATTCTACTCATAAAGTCAATTTTGTACTCGTTCTAAAGTCTTTCCATCGCTTTTGCAGTGAGTTGAATTATGGGAGCTCTGATTACCATACTGCGATCAAACTTCGCAGATAAGCAGGGTTTTAATTCTCTGCAAATCTACCAGTTAACATCCTGAATAAGCAGGGTTTTAATTCTCTACAAATGTAGTACCAGTTGCAAAACTATTTGGAACAACATCTGGTAAGGTAACGATTCACATGCTAGGACTGGGGCTGTTTGCACTAGGAGGGAAATGGTTGAAATGTACTGGTGCATGATCATGAAATTACTCCAATGAAAGTGTTTGAATGGGCTGCAGTTTGCTGCATTGGGGCATCGACATGATTATTCATGCTGGTGCAACCAACTGCTTTAGGGTGCTGAACATTTATGGTGTCTTCTTTGTCCTGGGATGGATTTGTATCTTGCTCATGTTGTGTTCATCCGATTTTGCTTTGAGGGTGGCATATTCTGGTCATTGTATTCACTCTGTGATTTGCTGTTTTCCATTGCACTCATTCTGTGTGAAATTGGATTTGCTATGTGTGAATAATGGCCGCTGGGCAGGTCAGTGGGGGGAGCAATGTGCTGTTTTTTTTGTCACGCAGCGATTGTGATGTGGACTCTTTCTGTACTGCAAACTGAAGTGGGCATTACTAGGGGAATAATGCCCACATCATTTTGCACCATGGGCTGTGTGTCAACCAATGGATTCAACCAAGTCCCTGGTAGTCTAGTGGCATGGGATAAACACAGGGGGATGTTGGGACAGGGAGAGGACTACAGTAATGGCCTAGTGGATACCTAGGCAGACTGAGTGGTCCTGGTGGGTCTTTTCTGCCATCACATTCCTATGTTCCTAAGTTCATATATACATTTACACATATGTGCCCTGGTAGTCTAGTGCCCCCCAGTTCCCCCGACACAAACATCATCAAATTAAACCCAGTCCCTGGTAGTGTAGTGGCCCTCCATTCCCCCCGACACAAACATGATTAAATTAAACCCAGTCCCTGATAGTTTAATGGCCTCCAGTTCCCCTGATACAAACATCATTAAATTACACCCAGTCCCTGGTAGTCTAGTGACCCCACAGTTCCCTTGGCACAAACATCATCAAATTAAACCCAATCTCTGGTAATCTAGAGCCCCCCCCCCCAGTTCCCCTGACACAAACATCGTCAAATTAAACCCAGTCCCTGGTAGTCTAAGTGCCCCCGCAGTTCCCCTGACACAAACATCGTCAAATTAAACCCAGTCCCTGGACATCTAGTGGGCTCCCCAGTTCTCCCGACACAAACATCATCAAATTAAACCCAGTCCCTGGTAGTCTAATGCCCCTTATTTCCTCCAACACAAACATAATCAAATTAAACCCAGTCCCTGGTAGTCTAGTCCCACTCCTCCAGTTTCCCAGGTGATTGACAACACAGGTTACCTCATAAATAGTCATTTATAGCACCTCCCGCCATCCCCAGATCACATACATTATGTTTCCCTGGTGGTCCAGTAGACTGCGACAACCCAATCCCCCATACAGTGCATCACCCCCCACATGCCTGGTAGTCAAGTGGACCCCTCACCTCACAGTGCATACCACCCCACTTCCCCCAGCCATCCCAGAATGGAGTTGGTGACTGGCTCAGCCCACTGCTCACCTCTGCGGCTAGCCGCTGACTGAGTGATGAATGAGCATGTGCTGTATAAGTATGCACTCATTCATAACTCAGGGGGGTACATGCTCACTCATCACTCAATTGGCAGCTGGCCACGGAGGTGAGTGGTGGGCTAAGCCAGTCGCTGGCTCCATTCCGGGATGGTTGGGGGGAAGTGTGGTGATCGGCACTGCCAGGTGAAGGACCACTAGGCTACCAGGGAAATGTATGAAATATATTCTAGTGGGAGTTGGGGATCAGGATAGGGGTTGGGTGCCACTAGACTAGCAGGGATATATATATGGATTCATGCACCTGGGTGTGGGGGATCAGGATGGAAGGGGGGGCAACAGTGCTCTGTGAGCAGGCAGGGGGAATAGGAGATCTGCTGCCCCCTGCACCGCATTACTATATGCTTTTTCTTGGCAGAATTCAGCGCCACGTTACAGGTGGTGCAGCAACCTGTAGCGTGGCACTATTCTTTTCAATATGCCAGGGTGCCAGCATTCATGGCCCCTCCCCTCACTCCCTCCCCTGCATACATTAACTTTTAGTATCGGCACTATCGCACAGTGCCAGCACTAACTGAGCCTTGGAATACTGCTGCCCATTGCAAATTTGGCACTATTCCAGGAGCAAAGCTTTGAATATCTGACCCATGGTATTGTAACCCTCTATTAATAAATCCCAGTTGGGTGCAGTGGAAATAATAATGATGTCACAAGCAGAAGATTATGACATCACATGAAGCCAAACAACAGTAGTAGATGGAGTCCTAAGGACAAGAATTCTGTTTTCATATAAAATTCTCTAGTGTTACACTGAAAAAGATCACTTTTAGCCAATCAGAACACAGAACTACTGCCTGGTTATTCTGCAATAGCCAGAGAGTAGGCTCAATAATTAGACTGCATGCTAATTCCAGTGTTCTGATTGGCAAACGGTAACATGGCAGGGAATCTGTGAGAAAGCCTCTAACGTTTTCAGTTTTCTCACAGACACTCTGCAGTACTATAGAAGGGAAGGAGAAGAGGGAGGAGTGAGTGAGTGAGATACAGGGAAATTGGCTTTCTAATTCAAGATTTCTTTTCTTTTCAGTACTGAGCTACTAAAAGCTTGTTTCCAGATGTGTCCTGGGTGGGGTAGGGGATGTGGAAAATCATGTACAGCAAATACAATATATCAAGGAGCATAATCAAATATTATAGAAGAAACATTTTAACAGAATCATGTAACAGAGAAAAATGAAAACCGACTGCCAGGGTAAAACATTTGGGAGGGGTGGAAGGAATTGAATCATGGACAGTTGCAGGAGGGAGAACAATAATCGTGAAGGAGAGACTTTAAGGAGAAAATAGAAGAGGCAGAGCAAATTGACATGGGAAGGAAGGAAGGAAGGAAGGAAGGAAGGAAGGACCAGAGTTTAGGAAAGTGGTATGAGAAAGACAACTAACCAACAACAGACTTTCTAGAAGGAATAGTGAGAGAATGAGAAGTATTATTGTGAAGAGGGTAGTAGGAAGTTGAGGGAGCGAATAAGAGGGATGTAAGGTAGGAGGGAAGGGAACCAGACCAGAATTCAGAAATATAGGAAGCACAATGGGAATGGCACCTGGCATCAAGAGAGGGAGTGAAAGGACAGAGCAGAGTGAGCAGTGGTGAATATGAGGAGAACAATGTAAAGTAAAATGACAAAAAGAATGAACAAGATGGCCCAGTCTGTTGTTGTTGTTGTTGTTGTTGCTGTTGTTGTTGTTGTTATTATTGCTATTATTATTCTGTTTTAATATATGGGTTTCAAAAAATACAATCATAAAGCATATAAATAAATCCTGGTAATAGCGCTGCTTTAAAAGTGATAATACCACTGATGCAAACTGATAATAGTATCGTTCAGAGCCCATAATGCTATAATTCGGGCTCTGAGCGATACTATTATCAGTAAAACTGAAGAATGCAAGCGCACCAGTTTCCTAAGCAAGCAATGCTTCCAGAGTCAATCAAAACAATGCATCCTCTACATGACCTGTGATTGGTCAATGTCAGTCAGTGGGCAGGCAGAACAGTCTCAAAAATATGGCAGTGGTCTCTTGCTTGGCGTGAGTGCATCACGTCAGATCGCATCCTCCACATTCCCCTTGTTTCCATTAAAAAAATGGAATTATGTGGCTGCCCTGCATTATCCAAACAAACAAAAGGTAAGACTCTACAGGAAATGTAAAACAAAAACTTTTGTGCTATACCCTCGCTTACAGAGGTGGGGGTACCTTTTAATGAGACAGGGAGACTTCTTAGCGAGACAGTGCGTCAGTCAGCCAGGACTGGGACAGTCCTTCACTGCAGTGGCTGACCGCCCATTACAAAATGCCTCAAAAATGATTTTCTCAGATAAATATATATTTATAAACAACAGACATGTTACTTTCCATTAGTGGTGAGTGATACCATCTCGAGGTTCTGGACATGGGAACCTCTCAAGCTTCACTCTAGAGGTTCCTATGTGTCCAGAACCTTGAGGTAGTATTACTCACCGGTAATGAACAATAACCTATCCATTATCCTATTTATTATTAGGGTATTTTTATCATTATGACCGAAATGAACTAGCACATAGCAGACTCTCTCCATGAGATTTGTTGACAATTGGTGTATAACAGCTCAGCATACAGATAAAATCCTTGTCCATGCTATATTAAAAGAGGCCCTACTTTTACTTTACTCGGTAATAACCAGACCAGAGGGTAAACAAACACCTTGGCCTATGGCCTCAGAATTTATTTCACTCTGGTTCAGTTATTATGTCACAAACCCCAGCCTTTATACTGTTATCACTTAAAGCAGTAGTATTTATAAGTCAGCAATACATTTCAGCATGGAGTTCTGTAGTACAAATGTATTTATGACATCCTTAGTGCACCTTTATTGTTTGCCAGTATTTTTGAAAAAGCTTTTATAGCTAATTTTTTAATTAATGACTGACATCATTAAAGATGGCCATCACTCATAGTTATTATCACTTCGATTATGGTTACCTGTTGAATATAAATGCTAGATTCATACTGTGGATGTATTAGGATGGTATTATTCCATGTTTCTGTTCATAAACAGCACCACACTGTACTAAGTTATTCAGTTGTTTTACGGTTAGGCTTGCCAGGATTTGATTTAAATCGGTATACGCCGATAAACATCAAATTTGTAAGACATTCTGAAACCGACGAAAATAAATCAACATCATTGTATTGTTTTTGTTACACTGGATTCACAAATTATCTTATTTATTACAAGCTGTAAGTTAAAAACTTCTCTTTTCTCCCCGTTTTTAACTTATAGCTTGTAATAAATAAGATAATCTTTGAATCCAGTGCAAAAAAATAGATGTTTTTTAATTTTTGTCAGTGCGGGAATTGTACAGCATGAATTAAGCAGTGAATTGGGCCACTAGACTATTGTCAGCCGCAACCATTTTTTCTCACCCTGTTGTCTCCCTTCTTAAACACTATTGCCTTCTTCCAGTCAGCTGGAAAATGAAAATGAAATGAATGGTCTCTATGTGAAGTAACACCACCCAGTCAGCCACTTTTCTTCAAGGTAGGAACAGCGTCAATTGACACAATTTGCCCCAATAGTCTTCAAAATGCCCACCACACATATTTGACTCTGCAATAGGAACATCCAAAGGAATAGCCGTAGTGCACAGCAGGAATTAGGCAGCGATCAGGGCTCAGGCAGAATGATACAAAAATAAGCAATGCTGCCTGATTTTGTTTACATGAACTGAAATCAAAGCTACCGATTTTTATGTTGTCTTGCGTGTGCATAAGAAACATGTTGCAGTAACTTTAGAAGAGCAGGTTTTGGAGGCGCGGTCACATTGTGGCCAGTGGCATCGCTGCTTTTTGGGGCTGGGCTCCATGGCACAAATTAGACTGCACGCTGTCTATGACAGCAGTGCAAAAGCATGCCACCAACTTAAAGTGTTTTAGCCACTGCAATGAGAGACTGCCACCTCTTTGCAGGGCGTACTTTTCCTGGTGTAACATTTCACTGTCCCCAGAAGCCGATGTTGGGGGTGCCCAATACCCCTGTCAGCATCATCATGCCCCCCTCCTGAGTTTATTTGCCAACAGGGGAGTCCAATGTCCAGAGGGATCATGTCCATGCCAGTTGTTTGCCGAGGGGGGTGTCCAATCTCCCTCGGCATCATCACCCCCAAAACACCTTTTATTTGCCAATGGGGTGCCCATTCCCTGTTGGTTCTTGTCCCCCCAAAACATGCAGGTGGCATGCTGGGAGCCCACCCCAGGGTGCCAAAAGTACCTGTTAAAAGGAAAAAACCTTCCCATGATGTTTATTTTTTTTGTAACCCTGTAAAGTAGAAAACAGTCCCTCGCTGGCTGTCTGCGGCCCCCTACCCCAACCCACACCCACCCTCTGTGAACCCCTACTCCCCACATCCCTCTCACCCCATACTCACCTCTGGAGCACAGCGTGATGATCTTTGGTGGACTGGGAACATGTCTGCACTCTTCAAAGCTGACTACGAACTGAAGAAATGCCAGTAAGCTGTATAATGGCATAAATAGTTTTTTTTTCAACTTTGGTACATATCTCGGGCATTTTTGAGAATTCTGGCACCAAATTTTCAACACGGGGTTATTGGGATACCTCCTCATGAACTCAGGCACTGTCATGGCATTATTCAGTCCTGAAAAGTGATTTTGTGGTCATTGAGTGGAATCACCTCTCAGGACCGATTAACAAAATGACAGTGCCACTGTTCATGAGGTGGGCTCTCAAAAAGTCTATGTTGCAAATTTGGTGAAAAAATTCAAAACACTGACTGTTTCATGAGCGTGCATTGCGTAGTTTCCATGCATGCTTGTAACTTTGCTAATCTGTAATATTTTCACTCCAGATTTTCAATATTGGCATTTTTCCATACCTCCTTATGAACAGTACAGCTGTCATTTTTCACATCCCTGAAATGTGTTTTTTTTTACTTGCGGCGCAGAACAGCAAGGTCGCTGTGGAAAATCAGTGTTCAGGACAGATTAAGAAAATCACAGTGACATTGTTCATGAGCAGAGGTCCTAAAATGCCTATGTTGAAAATTTGGTGACAAAAGTCCATTAAATGACTGTGCTATGAGCGCACATTTCACAGTTTCCACACACCCTCGTAACTTTGCAAAGTTGTAATATTTTCACTCCAGATTTTCAACATTTTTTCACACATCCTTATGAATAGGACAGCTATCATTTTTCACACCCTGGCCGAACTGTGTTTTTGCACTTCCCATGCAGAATAGCGCGGTCTCTGTGGGAAATCAGTGTTTGGTACAGATTACGAAAATCACAGTGACTCTGTTCATGAGCAGAGCTCCTAAAATGCCTATGTTGAAAATTAGGTGACAAATATCCATAAAATGGCTGTGTTACAAGCGTGTATTGTGCAGTTTCCATGCATGCTCATAGCTTCGATAATTTTTAATATTTTTACTCCAAATTTTTACCATTGCCATTTTTTCACTCCTTGTTAGCTTTAATTTTCCACATCCTACCCAAACTGCGTTTTTGTACATCCGGCATGCAGTGGCGCAATTGCTGTAGGAAAACAATGTTCAGAATACAGTAAGAAAATCGTAGTAACACTGTTCTTGAGCTGAGCTCCCAAAATGCCGATGTTGAAAATTTGGTGAAGAAATTCCATAAAATGGCTATGTTATAAGCGTGCATTGTGTAGTGTCCATGCAGTTGTAACTTCAAGAATTTGTAATATTTTCAACATTATCAATTTTGCACACCTTCTTATGAACAGTAGAGCTGTCATTTGTCAAATCCTGCCTGAAATGTAGTTTCACACATCTGGTGCACAATCGTGCAGTTACTGTGGGAAATCTACATTTAGGGCAGATTAAGATAATCATAATGCCACTGTTCATGAGCAGAGGACCAAAAATGGCTATGTTAAAAATTTGATGAAATAATTCTACTAAATGACAGTGTTATGAGCATCTGATGCACAGTTTTCACACATGCTCGCAACTTCAAGAATGTTTAATATTTTCACTCCAGATTTTCAACATTGACATCTCTTCATACCTCCTTATCAGTGGTGCAACTGACATTTTAGTGTGGTGCAAAATGGCACGGTCACTGTGGGAAATCAATGTTCGAGACAGATTAACAAAATCGCAGAGACACTGTTCACGAGCAGAGGTCCCAAATGCTTTCATGAGGTGTGGTCACAAAAAAGCCATGTTTTGAAATTTGGAGTGCAAATACCAACACACACCCAGGGTGTTTTGGTTTCTTACCATTACATCCTACCCTGTACAGTCTAACAGGCATCAGGGGTGTGTCTTTGGAGTGTCTGCTGTACTGCTCATCCCATTGGTCCTTCAACCCCCCAACCTGCAGCCACTGACAGGCATCAAGGTGTGCCTTGGACTCTTCAGCACCAAAGTTCAACCCATTCTCCTATGCTGCATCCATCTCAACATACTTCCTTATGCAATGAGGTGAGCATAAAGCCAGATGACGCCAAGGCACAACGCAACACTTGTCAGACTCTGCAGGGCAGGGTGAGGTGAAATAGCATAAACGTTATGGCCAGTGACCCAAACGCACACCCCCAATGCCTGTCACTAACTGCAGGGTGAGGTGGGGTTGACATCAGTTCTGTACTTCACTGCTATTCCTATTATGCATCTCTCTTAACTCCTGCACTACCAATGCCAACACCAGCAAGGCAACATTCAGCATTGACAAATGCTTTTTTTGAATTAACTTATGTCTGAAAAAATTGAACATATGATAAGAAAAAGTAAGAATTTCATGCACCAATCACATATTAGCTCGATAAATATCGAGACAAAAGCAGTAAAATAAATATCGATTTTTTCCATTGGAAAGTAAGATAAATAGATAAATAAATAAAATCCTGGCAAGCCTATTTATAGGGTATGGTTAGGGCTTATTGTGCATGGAATTCAGGCAGCTCAAAAACCTTGTTGTGTATGTTCTAAAATTACTGTCCACATTCTAAAGTATTTTGCATGTTCTTAAGTTGCTGTGTGCATTCCGGAAAGCTTATTGTGTACATTCTGTCATTAACTGCAGATGTGATTCCCTCGTGTTGGCTCCCACTGCCTGGTTTCACTTTCTCTGCTCAGCATTATCATGTGGGTAAAAAAAAAAAAAAAAAAGGGCCACCCCGGTGGCACTGAGGGTTGAGGCATCTCTGCCTTGCCTCATGCTATGTCGGTGACCTGGAATCAGGAATGACCTCAGGTCATTGGTGTGCTGGCAGTACGGGGGAGGGCTGGAGCAGGATGGAGCCTAGTGTCTCTCCTCTCCAGGGGTGGTAGGTCACCCTCCTACAGTCCTGCCATCACCAGGTGGAGGTTCTTTGGTGGCACAGGTGGGTATGGCCGAATGGTAGGGTGGGGCATTCTGTAGTGTGTGACGTGTGCGTGCCTCCACACGCATGTGCTTATGCCAGGAACATGCAGGTGAGTGGGTGAAAACTAGGAAAAAAACTTACAAAATGTGAAAAAAAAAAGAAAAAATAAAGAAATGCCAGCTCTGTTTTTTGTTTTTTTTTGTACCATACACTATAACAAATAAAATATGGGTGCCCATACACAACTCACCCTGTGTTTCTATCTTGAGGTTGAGATACCAGCATGGACCTTTTGAGCTTTGCTCTCAAGGACAATATACTGGTATCTCAACTCCTCGATGGAAGCACAGGTTCATGGTGTATGAGTACCCATACAGTTATTCCCTATATGTTGTGCATGGTATAGGAGTCAGAAATTTTAAAAATGTCAAAATCCTGTATGATACTTCAAATGACAGAAAATGAAAAGAAAAAAATTAGTATCTTGATATTTCAGCCACAAAAACATTATTGCTGAAAAAAATATATGGCAACTTAAATACTGCTTAAAGTAGCAATGCATGTTAGCGGTGAAAATTTGGATTTTTTTTTTAT
Organism: Neoceratodus forsteri; assembly: GCA_016271365.2. Lineage (NCBI taxonomy): Eukaryota > Metazoa > Chordata > Ceratodontiformes > Ceratodontidae > Neoceratodus > Neoceratodus forsteri. The sequence goes on along the minus strand of JADMNL010000026.1, from coordinate 330,062,287 downwards.
TCTATTTTAGATTGCCTCTTATCTCTTGTCTTGTATTATACGTCATTTCCCAAGTCCAAGTCTGCATCAGCACTTTTGTAGCAATAAAATGGAGGCAGTATAGTGCAGTGGTCTGAGGCTCTGAGCTGCAAATTTGGTGACATCCAGCAGACCAGACCTGGGTTTGAATCCCACAGCTTCCACTTGCATACTGTGTGACCCTGAGCAAGTCACTTAACCTCCTTGTGCTCCCAGGTCGCTCCTGTAAAAAAGCTTTCAGCTTAGTGTGCTATACCTGGTTAAATAACTAAATAAAAAAAAAATCAGTACTCCTTTTAATATGGTTCGGTTCAGGTTTTCATCAATATTCTGTTGTTTTTGGACTACCACTGTTTAACATCACTTTTATTGTTACTGATATCAATTACCACCATACAACAAACTCTCTTCATGACCTTATTTGACAATATGTATACAACAGCTCAGCATACGGATGAAATCCTTGTCCGAGCCATATTAAAAGATGCAGTACTTTTATTTCAACTGTTAAAAAAGTGGAAAATCAGACTCAAAATGGAGAAAGAAGGGTATAAGGCAGGTATTAAAGAGCAACTCTGCACTTCAGCATGCACTTTCTTAAATATAATGTTTCAGCTATAACAATTTAATAGAGAATACTTTTTGCGACTGCAGTGGGCGTAGCCCTGCAGATGTCTTGCTATGACAGTAGAAAAAGGGTGCTCTCCAGATACCTAAAGGGCTAGCTAGAATTAGAGGTTTTGTTGAATCCCTGTGCTAATTGAAGCAAGAAGTCTGCTGTGTTCATTGAGCGGAGCAATCTTGAAAGCACTATTTTGTTCAGGGTGGGTAGAATTCTCTTTCAAGAAAGATTCATAGCTCATAAACCTGTCAACTTAATCAGCCTTTTAACTGTAATTGAGATTGATATAGCCCTCTCCCTCTCCTTCCAACTTTTTCCTCTTGCCTGTGTTGCACTGAGATGCACAAAATAGGTGATTTCATAGTAGGGCTTCTAAAAAAACAGTTTCATTCTATACATGAATGCCACAGTTTTAGAGAAATGATTAATTGGGAAGCACAACACTAGAGATAAGATGTAGCAGTGTGAAGGTCAAAAGCCACAAAAGGAATGCTATGCAGATATACAAGATCATAAAACATCCAATGTTGAAGTTTTACTTTAAAGACTAGAGACACTGAAATACACCCTGCAATTGCATGTTCAGAGCTAGCACTGTGTGAACATGTTTCTGTCTGTAACTGTGTTCATTTGTCAATATTATTTGTGAATATTCAAGCTTGCACTATATAAACATATGGGCCCCATATTCAAAAGTGGCCAGCTGTATTGTGCATGTGCCTGTGCTGCGCAACTGAGCTGCTCTGGCATGAAATAATGGTATATTCAAAAATTGTGTCATAGGATGCAATCATGCATAATCGGCTGAATATTCTGAACATGTGCAATTGTGCAGTGGGAGATGCATGATGTGGCAGGTTCCCAGAGCCCAGTGCAGAGCATAAGGAAATGTGATGCAAAGCCACGTGCATGGTGCGCAGAATTGCAATATTCAGCCAGGATATGCAAATGGCCTCATTGCACAGTCAGTGCCCAAACAGCACATTTGCATCTCATTACTGGAATGTATTCAGGCCATTTGCATACCATTGGCATGTACAGTCCCCACAATGTAGGGCAGCACAATCACTCCACAAAGGTGATCAGGAGGTACTCTACTGCAGCCTAGCAGGCAAGTATGCATTCATGGATGCATGTGGAAGGACTGCATTGGCCCGAGTACAGTGCTGCAGACCCCCCAACCCCTTAGCACCCAAATGTGTGCCAAGGCATGTGACAACTGGTCAGAATGTGTGACACAGCAGCAAACATAATAGTGCAGGCTTGGAGGACAGTGAAAATAAGTGCATCAGTGTTACCACTGTGTACTGATACCTAGCATCACATAGTCACATACAATGCTATAACACAGTCACAGTGGTTGGTGTATAATGCCACCTACTCCATGTGGGTCTGAGAGTGTCTTGGAGATCACATGAGTGCTGTACCCCATACTGTGTGATAGTTGGAAGGTGTGCAGTACCACTACCCTTGGCCATGCCTGTACCCTAGGTGGCTGCATGCACAAAACTGGTGGGGTCCAGTGTCCCAGGGGCATGCCGCTACCACCTCCAGACTGAAGGTGGTGCCACCCATGCCCCACGCTGCTCACAGTTGTGCACTGTCTGCTACTGGTGTACCACTGGGACCCATATCCAGGGCCTCTGTAACACTGTCACATTGCAAGGATGGCACTGGTGACATACATGTGGTTCCCAGTGGTGTGGGTCTGGCATGGGCATGTTGTGTGAACCTATGGGGATCCACCATGGTTGTGTGCCTCTGGGTTGTCCTTGACCCATGCCATGCTGCCACCTATACCACCATGCATCCTGTTCACCATTGTCCCAGATGCCACTATGGGCACATGTGTCCACAGAGTGGTGCCACACAGCCACATGTGTGTGGGACATGGCACCTGGTACATGTGCTGCATTGTGGCTGTCTGCTCCACTGGTGTGTTAGGGGGGTGCCTGGGTGCATGTGGCAGCTGGGCATCCTTGACCTGGGTGTGGTGAGGGAAGTTGCTGACTGGCGGGGCCAGTGGTATCACCCACATTCACCTAGTAGTTGCTCGGTAGGCAGTTACAGTGCAGCTGTGGCTTTGCATGCTAATGTCCTGGCATGACTGCTGTGTGCAGGTGCCACATCCTGGTGCACCTCCATGAGCTGTCTCAGGGTCACCTTTCTGCAGTTCTGCAGCCTGCCTCTGGGTGGCTGACCAATTAAGACCATCTCCTTACATGCCTAACTTTGTGCAAAGCATTTTTGAGATGCACAACACATGTGCCACACATTTTAGCTGAACATACAAATGTGAGAAATATTCATGTACACGGCACCTTTTTCTGTGCTGCATACAGTACATTATTTCTGCATAATCATGCATTCAGAAATGTGCGATGCATCTCTCCCTTTTGAATATCATGCTTCCTGCACATTTTCTGAGATGTGCCACACGTCTCCATTTTGGGCTGCGCATCTCCTTTGAATATGTGGGCTGTTCTGTCTATAACTTTGTGTTGCACTTAAAACTTAATATCTGATCTATATGGTTTTCTCTCTCCCATTAGTACGATCTAACTGCAACTCTGCTATGTATTTCTTTCATGTAGCAATTAAGACACAGTCTACACAAAACTTACTTTATTATCACACCTGTGCTGATCATGCACTTCTTTGAATTGAATCCTAGCTGTCATTTTTCAGACAATTTCTCTAGTGTTTTAAGGTTTTCCTTTATTCTTTCAACCCCCTGGCATATCCACCCTATGTCATACCTTTGTATCATCTGCAAAGAGGCATACCTTCCCCTCCAATCCCTCTGCAATGTCTCCAATAAATAGATCACAGCCACTGCACCTTCCTGTTCCTCTACCTAGTTACCCAGTCATGCTGTAGGGTATCCTGTGAGGTGAGCTACTCGCAAGTGGGCACCTACCAAAATGGCGACCCACTTGTGGTGACTGCCCCGATGGTGAGGGTGTAGGGAAGGCGACTGCATGGGGAGGGTTTGCAAAAGGCAATGGGATGTTGCTATGCATATATGCATGCAGGGAGTGAGCATGCCATGCAATGGTTAGGAGGGTTTGTGAGGGGTGGTGCCATGGCCTGCTGCCATACTGGTGGTGTGGCACGGTGGGGTAGGTGCTGGCCTGGGGTGGCAGGGATGCAGGGTTCAGATCCAAGCACAGGCATATTTTGTTGTGCCCTGCCCAAGACGTGGAATTTGTTTTTCTCACTGATGCACCCCCTCCCCGACATGCACCTCGCTGGAGCTGAGGATCTAAAATTAGGGGGGTGTGGGGAGGCGAAGCCAAGTTTTTGTGCCACTTTCAGTGGCACTGGAGTTGCACATTGCTGAAATTGAATTTCAGCGATGTACACTAGCCATAAGGATGATCACCGTTTGGCAATTGCCCTTATGACGTGGAACCATGCTGAAGATTAATATAATGAGTTACTGCAGAACACAGTGCTTATCCTAAATATAGTAAAAGTTATGGTTAGACATATAAGCAAATAAATGACATATAAGGCAGAGTGTGTGTGTGTGCGTGTGTGTGTGTGTGTGTGTGTGTGTGTGTGTGTGTGTGTGTGGCAATGTTCTGTGTGTGTAGACAGTGCACTGCTATGTTATACTAGAATATATATATGCATATATATGTATATATATTAGTCAGTGTGTGTTTGTGTCAAAACAATTAGAAAGTGCAGCTAGGTGGCTCCATGGTTAGTGCACACATTGTTAGTCTACATTCTCCTGCTAGATCAGTTTCAGCCTTATGCATGTCACTGTTGATTTAAATGAGGTGTCTATTGGCAACTCCCATCTCCTGATGTCCCTGAGAGCATGAAAAGAAGAAAACAGTCCCTCAATGTCTGTTTTAAATCTGTAAAAATGTGTGTAGACAGTGCACTGCTATTTTATACTGGAATATATATGCATAGATGGGTATACTGTATGTATCAGTCAATGTGTGTGTATAGCACAACAATTAGAAAGTGCAGTTTGGTGGCTCAGTGGTTAGTGCAAAAATTGTTAGTCTACATTCTGTCACTATCTAGATAAGTTTCAGCCTCATGCATGCCATTGTTGATTTAAATGAGGTGTCTAGTGGCAACCCCCCCACCCTCTGATGTCCCTCAGAGCCTGAAGAGAAGAAAATGGTCCCTCATTGTATTTTTTTCCTTAATCTATAAAAATGTGTGTAGACAGTGCTATGTTGCACCAGAATATATATGTATATATATATATATATATGCATTAGTCAGTGTGTGTGTATCACAACAGTTAGAAAGTGCAGTTAGGTAGCTCAGTAGTTAGTGCAAAAATTGCTAGTTTACACATTTCTCACTCCCTACAATACCATTGTTTTGCAGCCATATTGACTGCTGTTAGAGGTTGTTTTCATTTTCAGTGATCCTGTCCAAAGTTTATAACACTTCTTGGCAGTCTCTCCAAAAGGTCTGTAAAAAAAGCATTTGTTCCTCTCCAGTTAACCTCAAGGTGTCTTTGTTTATGATGTTACATACTGTAGTGTTCACTATGACAACAGACTGTGATGTCATAAATTGCAATTGTTAGATCAGCTGGAGAGAATCAAATACATTTTGAAAGACTCAGTGAAATAAGTACTGCGTTATCTACAACATTTAGTAGACCATCAACAGAAGAAATTACAAAAAAAGTCCAGAAAACACTAATGTTAAAACACAATTGATATAAATCTAATAGTTTCAAGCTTTATTTTCACTATAGTAGAGAGCTGCTTTGTCTCAGTCTAGAATGGAATGAAAAGTATAGATGGAAATGTTCACTGTAACATGGAGTTTTGGGTCATAACCGCATACCAGGAAGAGCGCTGCAGGAACACGTTGTGTGAAGCGTGAAAAGATTTACAGTGACAGGGGTAGAACAGCGGTAGGGAATTACCGCTACCTCCCGTTGCTCTGCACTTCAGCTGGAAGGGATCAAGTTGCTGTGTGCTGGAGTGCCTGGCCGAGCCACTCCCATTGTAGAGTGACTAGGGCACCAGCACAGGGCGTAGCAGGGGACCTGGGACTGTGGTTTGATTCTGGCTAGGTCTCCTCCTGCTGAAACTGTTTTTTTTTTAAACAGCAACTTTTACATCCTCCCAATTTTCTCCCCATCCCCAAAGTCCATGACCCCACCCGGAGTTGATTATTTTAAGTCTAGGGGGTGTGGGTGGCTACCCCCCTCCAAAAAAAACAACAAAAAAGAAGTCTCATTGTTTCAATGGGGCTGAGCTTTTTCTGTTGGGTCACTTTTGTGCCTGACGTTGTTTGGGAGGCCACTGTTTTCCTTGTGGCATTTATTGCCACATGGCTTTTGTTTGTGGTGACATGACCCCATGCCGTAACTTGCACTGCTGCTTTACGTCAAGAAGAAAGTGGTGATAAAAGAAGCGGAGGAAATATTACTGAAAATATAAATAATTTCCAAAGTTTTCCCATTGTCATCACAAGCTAGTTAAGAAACTGCTTATGAACTGGTCACCACATCATCTATTTGATTGCTTCCCAAATGCCAATGAAATGAATCAGAAGAGTATTTTCCTGAGCAGTTGGAATTACTTCTCTGTGAATGCAAACAACTCTTCACTTTCTAATTGGAGTTATTGTGGCAGTGAATCAGTGAAAAGATGGTCTTGTTAAGACAGAGGAGCTTTTTCTATAACGATCAGCAGATAAGCTCATCAGCCAGAAATCAAATTGGCACAGATATGCCAATGGTATGTATAGCATACCCCAAAATAATAACAATAATAATAATATGCTGTATTTGTACCACGCCTTTCTAAAATCAAGGCACTTTAACAATAAAATACAAGAGAACAAAACAGGGTGCAATAAAACCATCAACACAATAAATACAGGGTTTCATAAAATTCAATAAAATGCCATCAGGTAGGGTAGGCTTGGGACCATAGATGGGTCTTGAGGGCCTGTTTAAATCTCTCCACTGACATGCACTCCCGAAGATGATGGGGTAGAGAATTCCAAATGTCTGGGGCTGCATACATAAATGCATGAGCCCCTGAGGATTTTAGAGAAACCCTTGGAATCTCTAGCAACCCCTCGTCGGCCAAGCGGAGCGATTGCTTGGGGCAGCATGACACCAGAAGCTCTTTCAGGTAGTCCAGGCCCAGTCCATATAGGGCTTTATAAGTCAGAAGTCTGACGTTAAAAGTGATCTGCCACTGTACCGGCAGCCAGTGCAGCTCGCGCAGCACCAGGGAAATATGTCAGGTCCCAGGAGTACCTGTCAATAAACGGGCTGCAGCATTCTGGACTAGCTGCAAGTGGCAGATATCAACCCCAGGTTGCCCAAGATAAAGGTAGTTGCAGTAATCTAAGCACAAGGTCACAAAGGTGTGGACCAGTGTAGGCAGGATACCAGATGGAACCAGGTGCTTAATCCTGGAGATGTTCCTTAGATGGTAAAAGGAATGCACCTGGGAAACAAAAAACCAAGGGAAGAGTATACAATGGGGGGTGAGATACTAACAACAACAAAAATGGAAAGGGACCTGGGAGTAATCATATCAGATGACCTTAAGGTGGGCAAACAATATGAGAAGGCAGTAAGGAGAGCTGGCGGGATACTGGGATGCATAGGGGGAGAGGCATCACCAGTAGAAAACAGGAAGTTCTTATCCCTCTGTACAGACAGTTGGTGAGACCCCATCTAGAGTACTGCATGCAGTTCTGGAAACCCCATCTCCGCAAGGTCATAGACAGAATGGTGACTGTCCAGAGGAGAGCAACTAAAACGGTACACAGTCTACACCAGAAGACATATGAAGAGAGATTAAAGGACCTTAATATGTATACCTTCGATGAGAGGAGGGAGAGGGGGGACATGATAGAAATGTTCAAGTACCTTAAGGGAATCAACAAAGTCCAGGAGAGTATCATCTTTCAGAAAAAACGATGAGAAAGAACAAGGGGGGACAATTTGAAGATAGAGGGGGGACGGCTCAGAGGTAAAGTGAGGAAGTATTTTTTCATGCAGAGAGTTTTGGATACATGGAACAGCCTTCCTGAGGAGGTCGTGGAGTCAAAAACAGTGGGCGAATTCAAGAATACATGGTACAGACATAAGGCAATTCTTGTGGGGGGGGGTAGGAAGAAGTAGGCTGTTGTTTAACAAGGATCTGCAGCTTATCCATTAGGTAGGGAAATGGGCAGACTAGGTGGACCAAGTGGTCCTTATCTGCCATCAAATTCTATGTTTCTATTTTGAAATTAATAAAAGAAAAAAGAAAAAGATATGTAGAGGAACAGGACCTCTTCCTGTGACTAAATGCCTGATCCACAGAAGGATGTGCCAAAAATAAAAATAACGTGAGTGCATCAGACGTATGTATATCAACAAGATCATGGTCGATGACTAATGGCCTGAGGAGATACTATAGTGCTTATGCAGCCGCTCCACCTGGCAGCTGGACTCTCCTTGGGGCCCAATCAGCCCCTCTTCACCTGCCCCCTAGCCCTCAGGTAGGGATGGACGGGGATATTCTGACACTGACCAGTGCAACCAGTGAATACAGCCCTCAGGTAGGGATGGACGGGGATATTCTGACACTGACCAGTGCAACCAGTGAATACAGTGTGGTGCCAGCAGGAAAATGCAAGGACTTCTGTATAGCTCTCAGGAGCAAGACTTAGTCTCATTGAAGCAGCAGGACCAATGGTAGGCAAAATGGAGCTATGGGACCTTGTTGAATGTTCCGTACAGCTGATCCCTGGCCTTGGTGTCAGCTACAGGGATACTGGGATGTGCCCCAAGTGGCATTCAGACTGAAAGGTTGGGTAGGGGAGATGGCAGGATGAACCAGATTACAATAAATTTCATATAAACCAGACAAGGCCAAATTCTCACTTTTGTAATTCAAAGTGCCAATTGGGGAGGCATCACCACACTAAGGTGGGAGGCTCTCAGTAATGGTCACTGCCCTTTAAACAAGGTGGCCACAATATTTTTACAACATTGTGAGCTGCACTGGAACACCTATAGTTTGCATCGCTTTTCTCACGACTAAGGCCAACCAGCATGTATCAGATACTGCTTTCCTGACTTTACGGGACACTGGTGATCTCAGGGCTTACTCCAGTCCATAAAGCGCAAGCTCCAACGAGGGGAACAGAAAACGAGATTTGGCACCATTTTTAACAGACGTGGAAAGAAAAATGAACACCAAGGATCAACAATGGGGGCTGCAGCGGAATGCACGATGACATGCTGTACATCTAAGATATATGCTAGCTTAATAGAAGATATCAGAAATATCTTCACGAGTTGTACCTTGACCTCTGACCTTATGAGTGGTGACGCCATGAGTTAAGTCAATAAAGGTCAATTACAACAAAAGAAAACAGTTCTGATGTCTTCTATTAGGCCAGCACATGTTGCATGTATATAACCGTGTTGTATTTTATGCATAGTCAAAGCCCAAGCAGTATTTCAACATTTTTGGTGAGATGAAATGCCTTTCAGAAATGTTTAGTGCAATTTGGTAATGCATAAGTGTGAGTATAGAGTCTTTAACCAGAGAAATGATGCTAATGTCTGAGTGCTCGATCATTAACTAGTGACACCTTCTGAACAACACCATTAACTAGCGATATCATTAACATGGGATATCTTTTGGCTGAGACATTAACAAGTGATGTTGTGATATTTTTTACATTATGAAAAAGACAGAACTTGTTACCTGTGTTTTTTTTTAATCTTCACTAGTGTTGTGTACTTAGGGAATATTCTAGGAGGTAACTTAAAATCTGATCGCTATTCAGTGTAGAATATTGCTGCAATGAGAACAGAGGGAGTCAGGAAAGTGGCAAAAGGGAAGAGGGGCTGAGAAGTGGGGTAGGTGCAAAATGTGGAAGGCCATGTATGCTAGTACTCAAAGTCTGGGAAATAAAATTCCGGACCTCGAGGCCACTGTGGCGGACGCTGACTGGGTATTTTTGCCATTACTGAGTCACACGGTATACTGAAAAGCATGACTGGGATATAGTCATACCAGGCTATGCTCTGCTCAGGAAGAACAGGGTGGGAAAGAAAGGAGGGGAAGTGATACTTTATGTGAGGGAAAGCATCAAGGTGACAGAGATACAAGGAATACAAGGAGGGGAGAAGGAACTGTGGGTCACCCTAGAAACAGGGAATGGAGCCGCTGTCCTCACTGGCATGATGCACAGACCTCCAGCAAAAGGGAGGAGTTGGATAAGGCTCTGGTGGAAGCCCTCTAAAATATGGCAAGTAAGGGAAAGGTGCTGCTGGTGGGAGACTTCAGTCTGCTGGATGTAGATTGCAGCCTTCCAGCTGTAGCTTCAGCTAGGAGCATGGACATCCTGGACTCTCTGCAGGGGGCGTTCCTCAAGCAGCTCGTAAGGGAACTCACTCACAATGGGGCAATACTGGACTTTGTACTCACTAAATGGGGACAGGTTACAGACGTCACAGTGGGAGACCACCTGGAGACCAGTGATCACCATGCAGTATAGTTCAATATAAGAACTGTGGCAGAGTCAAGCCACACAAGAGCAAGGGTCATGGACTTAATGAGGGTTGATTTAAAAAAATAGGTGGGTGCCTTAAGGATGCCCTGGCAGGGGGAAGACCTTGGGTGGAATGGAGGAAAAGTAGAGGAAGCTAAAAGGAGCTATACTAAAGGGAACAAATCTCTGCATCAGGCAAGTAAGCAAAAGCAAGAGGAGAAAGAGATTACTTTGGTTCACAAAAGAGGTGGCTAGGAAGGTAAGGCAAAAAGGTTATCATTCAGAAGGTAAAAGAAGACACTGAGGGATGAGGATAGGGAGGTGTATCAAGAGAACCAGAGGGAGGCAGGGAAAGCAGTAAGGAGGGTAAAGCACAAATGAAGGAGAGAATAGCCCAGGGAATAATGAAAAAGGACAAGTCATTTTTCCGGTATGTGACTGAAAAAAGGAAGACCAGGCTAGGGAGTGTAAGGCTCAGAATGGGGGGGGGGATTAGGTGGAGGGGACCTGGAAAAAGCAGACATCCTGAACAAATACTTTTGTTCAGTGTTCGCAGAGGAAGGGGAATGCGAGGGGCTACAGAAAACCAACAGGAGCATCGAAGGAAGGGAGGTGGACACCTGTCAATTTTCAGAGGAGAGAGTCTTGAAGGAGCTCACAAATGTGAAAGTGGACAAGGCAATAGGGCCAGATGGAGTGCATCCTAGGATGCTGAAGGAGCTCAGGGAGGTGCTGGCTGCACCTCTGATAGTCCTGTTCAACCATTCACTGGAGGTGGGAGTGGTTCCGGAGGACTGAATGATGGAAGATGTAGTCCCACTTCACAAAACTGATAGTAGGGAGGGGGCTGGCAATCACAGGCCGGTCAGCTTGACTTCAGTGGTGGGGAAGTTAATGGAATGACTGCTGAAGGAAAGGATTGTAGAATATCTTGAATCTAGTGGCTTATAAGATCTTAGGCAGCATGGATTCACAAGGTGGAGGTCAGATCAAATGACTCTGAGAGATTTCTTTGACTGGGTGACCAGGGAATTGGATCAGGGTGGAGCAGTAGCTGTATCCTACCTTGATTTCACTAAGGCCTTTGACACCATTCCACATAGAAGACTTGTAAGTAAGTTGAGCAACCTAGGAGTGATTCCAAAGTTGGTAAACTGAGTAAGAAATTGGTTAAGGAATGGGTGGCAGAGGGTGGTGGTAAATGGAGTTCACTCTGGGAAAGGGAGAGTGACCAGCGGGGTGCCACAGGGATCAGTACTGGGACCTGTCCTCTTTAATGTCTTTATTAGTGACACTGCAGAGGGGCTGGATGGGAAGATCTTCCTTTTTGCAGATAACACTAAAATCTGCAATAGGGTAGACACTCCATGAGGGGTGGATAAAATGAGTAGTGATCTGAGAAAGTTAGAGGAATGGTCAAGGATATGGCAGCTAAGCTTCAATGTGAAATAATTCAAAATTGTGCACTAAAGGCATAGAAACCCAGGGGTAGAGAACAAAGTGAGTGTGTGTGTGTGTGTGTGTGTGTGTTTGCACTGACGACCACCAAACAGGAAAGGGATCTTGAGGTAGTCATATCTGATGACCTGCTGGTGGCCAAGCAGTGCGACAAGGCAGTTGAGAAAGCTAGTGGTATGCTGGAGTGCATAGGTAGAGGTATCACCAGCAGAAAGAGGGAGGTGGTGTTGCCTCTGTATAGATCACTGGTGAGATCTCATCTGGGGTACTATGCCCAGTTCTGGAGGCCTCATCTGTGGAAGGACATAGAGTGGAGGTAGTCCAGAGGAGGGCGACCAACATAAAAAATTCCTATGAGGAAAATTCAGTTCAATTTATTTGTTCAGTCTTAAATAAATGATTATCACAAAATACACATTTACATAAGACATACATATTAAGACACACACACACACACTGTGAGGAAAGACCAAAGGGCCTCAGTATGTACACCCTAGAAGAAAGGGGGTTATGATAAAGAGTTACAAATATCTCATGGATATGAATAAGGTGCAGGAGGGAAGCATTTTTCTAAAAGGAATAAGATGCTGAGGAACAAGCTCGATGCTATATGGCTGGGGGGTAGACTCATGGGAGATGTGAGGAAGCATTTCTTCACAGAAAGGGTTGTGGATGTCTGGAACAACTGGAACAACCTCCCAGTGGAGGCGGTGGGGGCAAAAACTGTAGAGGTGTTCAAGAAGATATGGGATAGGCATAAGGGAATTTTAGCAGCAAGGCAAGGGGGGGGGGTGTTAGGACCAGATATCAAGTACGGTCTGCGGTAATACAGTAGCTAGGGTAAAATGGGTAAACTCCGATCTCCTTGAGTTGCTTAGGGATAGAGATAAAAAACTGAAAAAACTATCAAAAATCAGGGGATTCCTCTAGTTTAATACTTTATAAACAGGCCAGAAATAAATGTAAAACTATGATAAGAACATTAAAGAGACAATATTTAGGCTGGCCTGGTAGCGTGGAGGGTTGAGGCACTGGATGCCACACCTCACGCCACGCTGGTGACACGGGTTCGGGACCGGACTCGGGACACCTGGGGTCGTCAGGGGGGAGAGAGGGATTGAGCACCCAGAGGTGGCTCTCCCTCTCTGGGGAGGGTTCTGAGCTAGTCCCGCTGCTATACTGCCATCTCCCGGGTGAACCTGGGCTTGGCAATGCAGTCGGGGACAAGCAATGAGTGAGGCAGATGTCACCTGTCACCTGAGAGCCCTGGGAGGAGTTGTGTCTCGACGCACTCTCCCAGTTGGCTCTCCTTGAGCACTGGCGACTGAAGGGGCACCTGAAAAAGGAAAACCAAATCCATCACTCCTAGGTGACGACCTCTCCAGAAGCTGACAGGCACATCCTCCAGTTGTCTTCGAGGCAGACTCCAAAGTGCACCAATCATGCCACCATGGTTTGAGGAAGGTAAGGTGGGGCGAAACCTTCCCCTCACCCTACCTGGGGGGTTATCCGGGGGTATTAATGGGCTCTCCAGCAACTGGTTACACTCTAGGGGTAGACTCCAGGGGCATTAAGGGGAAATGCAGTGAGGCATAAGGGAGATCTGACTTGAGTGAAGGACGGAGTTAGTAAGGGGGATAAAACTGAGTATAAAAAAAAGAGGCAATATTTTCTGGAGAAACAAAAACTGCTTGGGATTGGTAATGTACAAGACACATGAAATTTAATTAATGAGCTCCTTGGAAAACAAAAAACAGCTTCTCCTCAGTGTTTAAAAAAATTGACTCTGAACTATTAACTGAGGCCCTTAGAATAGCTGAAGAATTTAATAGTTATTTTACAGTTATCTATTTATGTTCCCAGAACCAACTGTGACCAATCTTCTGGAAAGGATGGACACAACTCTACACTGCCTATATCCCAGCCTAAATTTTATTTTAAGATACTTTCTCCGGCTGAAGTATCATCTTATTCGATTGGATGTAGTCCTCGCCCATTTATTGGTGAGGACGGGGTGAGTTATAGGCTCATGAAGATCTCCGCAAACATCCTTTGCTTCCCACTTTCTACAATTTTCAATCTCTCACTTTGCTCTGGCCATTTCCCTGAGTCTTGGAAGCAGGCTACTGTTGTTCCTGTTGTCAAGTCTGGGGATACAGCCAGTGTGAAAACTATCGTCCTATTTCTTTGCTTTCTTCTCTGTCTAAGATTTTGGAGCATATTGTGTCTGATCAGATGACCAAATGCATACTGAAACATGATCTTTTGACACCAGCTCAGCATGGATTTCAGCTGGAACATAGTACAATGACAGCCTTGGTCGGGGTCACACAGGCACTCCACCAGGCCCTAGACTATGGCCATTTTTCTGTGGCTGCCTTTGTGCATCTGACCATGGCTTTTGATCTGGTTGACCACAACTACTAATAGTATTATCTAACATGAGTTGGTCTCCTGAGGTGTTGGGGTGGACCAGGAGTTATCTTAAGGATCAATCTCAAATTATGAAAATAATGAATATTCACTCGTACTCTGTGGCTAGTCCACTGGGTGTTCCTCAGGGTTCAATTCTGGGGCCTTTACTGTTTTCTTTATTTTTGAATACACTTCCTTTAATCTGTGTTAATACTCAAATATTTCTTTATGCTGATGATGCGGTGATCCTCACGAGCAGATCTAACTGGAAGATATAAGTAATCAACTAGCATGTGATTTTGCTGCAATTCAGAATTGGTTTATTAATCACAAATTGGTTTTAAATGAGAAGAAAACTAAAACCATGGTATTTTCGAATCAGAGAAAAAAAAAATATTGCTCCCAAGCTAATATTACAGACCGTTGAGCGTGATTGCATTGAATAAGTAGCTAGTTTTAAACACTTAGGGCTTATTCTTGATAAAAATTTAACCTACGAGTCTCACATTGATTCTGTTGTAAAACAGGTTCATCAAAGGCTTGGTGCTTTATATAGAATTAACCCACTGTTGGTTCCCATCACCCAACTGAAACTGTCCCAGAGTTTTTTATTACCTATAGTAGACTATGGTCTACATTTCTATTACTCTGCTAATCAGAGACATTTGAATAAAATTAGGGTATTGAATAACCAAATAGCAGGATTTGTCTCCCAATTGCCAAAATCAACACTCCATTGTAATCTTTATAACAGAATTGAATGGTTACAATTAGATCAGAGATTTCAACTCCAGGTGGGGATTATGGTTAAAAAGATTGTTCTTGACAGGGTTCTGACATGCTTTCATATTTACTTTCACAAACACTCAACATCAGTTTAGGTACATACCAGATCTTCACACAAGTTTACTTTTTTTGTGCCAACCATGAAAACATCATTAGGTCAGAGTCTCTGTTATTTAGATTTCCATCTGTTTTTAATGATCTCCCAACTGATCTGAAAAGTTCACTCTATTCCTTGGCTGTTTTTAAGTCTAAACTAAAGAAAAAGTTAGCTACTACAAGTATTTGTGAATGCAATCATGTCTGATGTCCTCTATTGATTTGTAAAAATTGTTAACTACTACAAATGTTTGTGAATGCATTTTTGTATGATGTTCCATCTACTGATTTGTATGTTTATATTTGTATATTTCTTTGTTGTGGTGTTGTCCTCTGGTTGCCCATGCAAATGGGTCTTTGGCCCATGGACTTTTCCAGATTTTAGATAAATAAATAAACAAACAAACTAGGTGGTCCAAGTGGTCCGTATCTGCTGTCAAGGTCTATGTTTCTATGCTGTCACTGTTCCCCTGCAATTGGTGGCTGAGTGAAGACATGAGTGCAGGGGAGTAATGACATCAGCAGTCTACACTGAATAACAACCATACTGTAAGCCGCCTCATAGAATATCAGATGTATACCATGGGATTCAAATTACATAGTTATTAGTAAAATAACATTAAATCTACCCGGTAAGATAACACAATTTATTTATGTTATAATGTATGGGACAGGGTGATTAAGGATGGAATTCATTGAATTCCTATCCTTGTTATGGTATCGTTGAGACATCAAGAGGTTGTCATACCATCTTGACTACATCACAACGATACCATAACAACATCAGCAAGTGTCCCAGTGACTTCACAAGGATGGGAGAAACTGCCACAGGAGTGGAGGAACCGAGTCAAGCCACAGCTCCACACCAATCACTGGGGCTTTAGTCCAGTACCTTACCTTGAGTAGATACAGGGTCTGGGTAGATGTTTCACCATCATGGCCGTTCAGGAAGAGTGAGGTTTGCGGGGTGTCTGGCGCATGTGCATCTCTTGGACATGAACGGCCATGGTGGTGATAGCTGGACCTAAAGGAGAGTGGCGCAAAGTAAAAAAACTGAAAAGTAAGGACACATTTCCTCTAACTGGTTCCCATACACCATAAAATATAATGGATGCTCTTTGGTTAGCATCCTCACTGAAATATCTTCTCGTGGTTGCTAGGACAACAGTAAAACTCTTGAGCTACGGTCTGGAGGTTTACAATGTTGTCCTGGCAACCTCTTGAACAGATTACATATAGAATAATGCATGGAGAAGTGTGGTTAATGAGGATTTTATGCACACCCGAGGTGTGTGATGCTTCATAAACCCCGAGGGCAAAGCCCACAGGGTTTATATGGACATCACACACCAAGGGTGTGCATAAAATCTGAGTTTTGTACACTTCCTCCATTCTTTATTTTTTATATTTAATGGTCTTAGTAAGTTAAGACAGATGGTAACTGAGCTGGTAATGATATCAAGAGTGCACTGTTTCCTTCCATGAAGCAGTGTGTTAGCAGTTTGTCTAATAAATTTTGCACTTATCTGAAGGAACTTTTCATTTTTCTTTTTATACCAGGAGTGTATTGAAGGTTTCCTTGTCAGCGATCCTGCAGCACTACCAAGAGCCGATCTGCTGCATCCAGGTGCTTGGTTGATGACGAACGTAAGGGAGGAAGATACAGGTTTTGAAGCATAAAACACAAAAAGTTGTTGCCATCTTTATTTAAATTTATGTCACTCTTTTTTTGTTTCCAGTTTGAACTTCTTTTTATATCCATTGAAAAGCTTATCTTTCACACTGGCAGTTTTAAGAGGTAGCACAAGTGGACGTCCGGCATGAGGACAGCTTCTCAGATGGCTTTAAGGGGTGCTGGTGCGGCTTTTACTCTTCCCGCGGTTTACGGAGCTCTGTAAACCACACATATGTGGTTTACAGAGCTGTTGGGCACTTGATGGCAGTGGTTTATAACCACTGACCAGCAAATATAGTATGGTTATTAACTGAAGATCTGAAATGGACTCAGAGGTATTAAACTCTTGTGCTGTTTTTCAAGAAAAGGAACATTTTTGCTAATGATATAGTGATAATACTCACAATTAATTGTGTTGTATTACTTGTAGTGTTCTTAAATAATGTTAATTTGGAAACATGCTTCTTTTTCATGCTTTATGCCAGTTATAACAAATGCCAACTCTTTGAATTGGTTGTTGGATTTTTAAACTCAATAAAATGCATTATGGAAAAAAAGGAACATTTTTTGACAAGCTCTCTGTCATTCTCTAAAAAGACCTACTAAATCCAGAGCCACACCTTGCTAAATATCTCTTCAAATATTTGAACTTGATACACAAAATTATATTTAAACATGGAAAATATTCAACAGTTTAAACTGATGTGCTCCCCTTTCTTTTTAGGTTTGCCTGTGTGCATCCACACAGTGCATGCTCAACAAACATCTTGTGGCAGTAGCACATTTCAGAGGTGTGTCAGTGCTGTGGCCAATGCAGCGGATTCTTTATTTGGTGTGTCCTCAGCCACCAATCAGTGAGCATGCTGCCGGTGACGGCGGCTTCAAAGAGAGCCAAAGAGTTTAAAGAAATCTGCCGCTGCAATCCTGTACAGTTTCGTCATTGCGGCATGAGATGACAAGACTCTGGCCATGCTCATTACAGTGCCCAGTCCCGTGTCAGCATGCCCCCCCCCCACTATTGTGGCACAGTGGGAGCCCACCCTAGTGTGCTGAAAAACTTTTTATTTGATTTCTGACACTGGTCAGGCACATTACGGTGCACAGTAGGCCATGCACTATAATGCACGTGGCCAGAGATATGAGCAACATGTATGCTCAATGTGCCTTTCCTGGTGAAACATTTCAATAAATAAAGTAGCCACAGCATGGCTTTCCACATGGTGGCTCCTACCACCCACCACACTCTCCCGCAAAGCCAACATCGGGATGCCTAATCCCCATGTCGGCATGTATCTCCCTCTTATTAATGTGGCACACTGGGAGCCCACCCCAGTGTGCTGAATAACTGCTTTACTTTATTTCTGACACTGGGATGTCCACTCTTGGTGTCAGATGAGCCCACTTCCCCCAAACCCCTCTAAAGTATTTGTCGACATTAGGGTGCCCAACCCCATGTCGGCATGCCCCCCCAACATTGTGACACACTGGGAGCCCGCCCCAGTGTGCCCACATTAATAATAATTTGATTTTCCCTGTGAATGAAGAAAACCATCTATCACTGTTTTTTCCCTGTAAAAAAGAAAATGGACCATCATTGTCTCCCCGTTCCCCTCCCCCATCCCCACCCTCCTTCTGTGCACCCACCACCCCTCACTCCCTCACCCCATACTTACTTCCAGAGGTTAGAAGCAGTGATATTCTCTGAACCAGGATGCATCTTCTCTCTTCTCTCTAAAGCTGACCAGCAAACTGAAGATTTCAAGGTAAGTCACATAATGGGAGTCAATGGGGGGTTTCAATTTAGGTTGATATCTCACCCATTTTTAGGAATTTTTGACCCCAAATTTTCTAGATGGGGTTCTTGGGACCCAACCTCATAAACACTGGCACTGTCATTTCATTTCTCAGTCCCAAAAGAAGATTTAACAGTCACTGCATGGTATCACCTTTCAGGACCAATTAACAAAACAACAGTGCCACTGTTCATGAGGGGAGGTCCCAAAAAGCCCATGTTGCAAATCTGGTGAAAAATTCCAAACAATGACTGCTTTCTATGCACTTTCGTAACTTTGCCAAATTTTTAATATTTTCACTCCAGATTTTCAACATTGCCATTTTTTCCACCTCCTCATGAACAGTACAGCTGTGATTTTTCACATCCTGCCTGAAATGTGTTTCCGCACCTGTGGCACAGAACGGGCTCAGTCGCTGTGTACAATCACCTTTCAGGATTGAGTAATGAAATGATAGTGCCACTGTTCATGAGGTGGGGTCCCAAAAAGCTCATGTTGAAAATTTGGAGCAAAAATACCAACAAATGCCTGGGGCATTATGGTTTCCAACTGTAATGCCCACCCTGTGGAGACTGACAGGCATCAGGGGTGTGACTTGGGTTTGTCGGCCATAATTCTTCTGGCATTCCATCCCCATCCTGCAACCACTGACAGGCATCGGGGTGTGTCTTGGGGTCTTTGGCCCTAATGGTCATTCCATTCTCCTATATTGCACCCACTTCAGATTACTTCCTTATGGAATGGGGTGAGCATAGGGGCCGAAGATCCCAAAGCACACCGCGACACCTGTCTGTGTCTGCAGGGAGGTGTAAGGTGGAATGGCATAAGCATATGGCCAAAGACCCAGAGGCACACTGCAACACCTGTCAGTGGCTGCAGGGTGGGGGCTGGCATTAGTTCAATACTTCACTGCCATTCCTATTATGCATCTGTCTAACTCCTGCACTACCAATGCCAATACCAGCGAGCCAACATTCAGCATTGACAGATGGCGTGTTATGAATAGTATGCTGATGGATTCTGCATGTTTGTTTCTGTTTATTGCTTTTCTACATATTCTCTCTACCTCAGAAATATATTTTGCCATTTGTTTCAATATGCAACCATTTAATGCCCAGTTGTTTTTAGCAGTTTCCACTGTTTTATCTTGAAACATAAATGTCTATTGTTATATTTTCTTGACAGCAAATGTAATGTTTATTTCTAAAATTAAATTGCATGAAAGGTAAATTTAAACAACACTATGGGGAGGAGGAGGTATAGTATAGAGTCAGAGGAGTTTGTGCCTTCAGTTATTTTTCTGACAATGCCATTGCTGAGGAGGAAAACACGATCCATGCATAAAAAGATAGTGAGGGACAGAAAGAAACCATGGACTGGAGTTTTAGCTGTGCATCAAGGACTGCGACATGAATGTGCCACGTCCCCGTGCTTCTAACACTAAGTTAGATCACATAAAACATGGCTGAACCTTGAATGTATGCAAACGCAGTGACTAGCAACAATTCAGAAGCCACTTTGATGACAAAAATGATGAATGGAGCGCTGTGCGCAATGTGGAGTTCTGGTGGCGGAATTCATGCGAATGGCAATTCCACTTCTGAAATACTTCCTGGAATGTCTTTTTTTTTATTCTGAGGATTCTGAAAAGCACTTCTATGTAGTCTGCAGATTATTCCTTGGATTATGTAATCTTAAAATGTTAAAATATTCCACTATGGTCCACATTGCTATTCATGTGGAATGGGAATTCCACTTTCAAAATGCTTTTTTGAATTCCTTTTTTAATTCAACAGAATTCTGAAATGAGTTTCTATGTAAACCATAGGATACTATTCCATATATCATGCAGTCTGTGGAATAATATGTCATAGTTTGAGGGAAATTAATCTGTGGTTTACCTATACTGTGGAATACAAATTCACAGTTAACTCTCCACTTTCAAAATTTAGGAATTTGGAAGAGTACATAATCAGCTGAATATTATTCTGCAGTTTGAAGGAAATGAATCAATGGTTTACAAACAAACTACAAAATATGATTCCAAAGTCAGTATCCCTCTTCTAAGAATTTGGAATTTCATTTCCAATGGAATTCCATGGAAGGTGGAAACAGCATTTGAAAATTCGTACACTGCTGGAAGCATGTCTCTTTATATGAGGTGCGCATCATTTCTGTACCTTAAAATTATGGAATTCAACAGCAGAAGGCCTTGCACACTATCTAGTCTGCCAAACGAGGAGATACATGCACCATAGGGGTTCATGTCCCTCCTTTCCTGCCCTCCACCCTTCGCTGTTTTGTAAATTTAACTCACTCTCTCAAGAAGTGCATCAAACCGCTGTACAACACCTTTGAAAATCTGCCACATGCAACGGTGTGCATCCAGATCACCACAGAGGCAACAGAAATGTGTCCAAATGTCCTGCATGTTGTCTGGGTGAAACCCCAGCCAATATGTCCTTTGGGTCAGCCCCATTGTTCCTACATACATTTACTCAGTGCTATCTGAGCTCTTCTCACCTCTACCACTCTTTTATTTTTAATTGCCCCCTTGACTGTGTCCCATTGGGTTTTAAACCCTGAGACAGTTATTGCATTAATCATCTTATGGGGAAAAATGGCAAACTTACCCACCCTCCTCTCAGTAAAGAAATATCTTCTGATGTTGTTCTTGAACCCCCACCCCTTCCCCTCAGTTTAAGGTTATGCTCCTAGGCGGCTTTGTTGTTCATTAGTCTAAATAACTCACTGGAGTATACAGTAATGTACCCCTTCATTACAGCTATGCAGAGTGTGACATTCTGCCTGCAGAATTCATGCAGGATGGCATTTCTGCTTCTGAGAAGCTTTTCAGAATTTCCTTTCTAATTCCATCAAGGATAGAAATGAGAAAGGGAAAGTGTGGCCCACTGGGAATTGAACCTCAGACCCCTGGTATGCCATTCCAGTGCTCTAATCATTAAGCTACAGGCTTACATAGTTAGCAGGCCTGAGTCTTTCCATAAATCAACACAAACTCCTCTCTTAAGTGTTGTGCAATACTGCAACATAAGAACATATCAGAAGTACAAACAGACCAGTTCTTAGTGCAGCTTAGCCTCTTCCAGGCATATTTTAAATCAAGGATGGAAATGAGAAAGGAAACATGTGGCCTACTGGAAATTAAACCTCAGACCCCTGATATGCCGTTCCAGTGCTCGAATCATTAAGCTATAGGCTCACATATTTAGCAGGCCTCAGTCTTTCCTTAAATCCACACAAATTCCTCTAAGTGTTGTGCAATACTGCAACACAGAAACATATCAGAAATACAAACAGGTACAAACAGGCTACATCTCAGTGCAGTTCAGCCTCTGCCAGTCATATTTTAAATCAAATATGAATATGAAAATGAGAAAGAAAAAGTGTAGCTCACTGGAAATTGAACCTCAGACCCCTGGTATGCCATTCCAGTGCTCCATGGAATTCCAAAAAGCATTTCAATGTGAACTGCAGAATAACATTCTATGGATTATGCTATCCACATAATATTATTCTGCAGTTTGTGGAAGGGAATCCTTGGTTTACACGAACTTCAGAATATGAGTCCATGCGTAACATTTCGCATTTTAAATTTTGGAATACTACTTCTGATGGAATTCTGAGGAATTTTTAAAATTCTATAGAATTCTGATGGAAGCAGAATTAAAAAATTCTGCACAGCTCTACCCCGCATGTATTTGTCTTATTCTGCTCCCTCCCAATTTCTCTTATCCTCCAGTGAGCACATGTTAAGACTGCTTAATCTTTCCTTCAATACTAGGTGCTTGTCTGCTGCCCCTGTATCAGTTTCATAGGCCTCGGCTGGACTGCCTCTAACCCTTCCTTGTCCTTCTTCAGATGCCACTTCCAAAACTGCATGCAGTACTCCCAACATGGTTTAACCACTGATGTACACACTGGCAATCTCGTCACATTGCCATCACTAGTGAAACCCTGTCTAATACATCCCATTATCTTATCAACTTTTCCATCTGCTGTATCACAGACCACTAATTTAGGGTGTTTGAAGTAATGAAATTCTGTTTTCAAGATTTGAAATTCAGGGATTGCACTAGTGATTGCAAATCTTGTTTCTGGATTTAATATTCAGAACTGAAGAAGGCTTAATATTCAGTAAAGTAAAGCAAAATTAAAATAATACAGGAAGCAATTTAATGAATAATACACTTTCTGCATATTCACTGTATATAGTATATTCACTCATCTGCTATAAAATGTCACTGTTAATGTAATACTTTGATTTTAACAGAGTGCAGACAGTCCAATTTCAGGAATTTCACTAGTTTTTCTGGTAACAAATTGAAAACAAGTAGTCTTGGCAACACTGAATTGGGACAAGGGTTTCAAATTTCTGTTTGCTAAAACTCCTAGGTCCTGTTGCTCCTTGGACTGACATAGGTAGCTAGAGTAGGGCATGCAAGAAAGTGAATGCTTAATTAGAACAGGTTAACAAATCTGTTGGCATTTCTGGCTGCAGCTGGTTTTCACAATTTGTGGCCAGAACAGGTTATACAGATGATAGAAGTTCTGCACTGGGGTAACCCAGATTCTTTTTTCCAAAGCAGATACTGTTATCCAATCTGTCCAGTGAATATTTCTCACATGGTTCTTCCCAATTCTGGCTACAATTAAACAATAATGCACAAATAGTCAGGAATGTCCTAAGAATTTATGCCCACATGGGAGTGTTGATGGCCCAAAGCATAACTGTGGGACACTGACCATAGCAAGCCATTAATGCCATGGAAATGCCCAGTTGCAAGGGCATTAATGGAGTTATCAGTCCAATCACATTCATTTTAAAATGAACAAACTTAAAAAAAAAAAAAAAAGATACTTACTATACACGTGCCCCTCTGAGGTGTACCAGCTATGTCATATACAATCAATGCCTGGTACCGAAGCCAACTGGAGTGGTCACTGGTCTCATGCATGACTTGAGATATGTTATAACTGGAGTGAGTTGAGGAGAAGGGAGTGAGAGACGGTGTCAAAGGCCTTGGCCAGGTTGACAGAAAATGGCAGAGGTAATTTGGCCATTGTCCATCCTGGTTAGGATGGAATCTATGAGCCGTAGGAGCAAGGTGGTGGGTGGGCATTTTTTCCTGAAACCAGACTGAAAAGGGGTGAAAAAGGAAGTGGCAGATAGAAAAGAGGTGAGTTTGGAGAGGACAATGTGCTCTTGAAGCTTAGCAAGGGTAGGGAGGACAGAAATGGGGCAATAGTTGCCAGGGGATGAGGGCTCACCCCCCCCTTGGGTAGGGGGAGGACCACTGCATGTTTCCATGAAGAAGGGACCAAGGTAGTAGAGAATGAGAGATTTATGATTATTGAGGGAGTGCAGGCAATGGCCGAAGCAGAGAAGGAGAGGAGAGGAGAGGAGTTTTAGGTCAAGGCCATAAGAGAAGGCACTTGTAGAGGGGTTGATGATGATGGGGGCGCTTAGGGCACCAGGGGTTACAGTAGTGAAAGAGAAGGGGAGGTGGGAGGGTGATGGAGGGGGCACACCAGTAGAGGGTGGGGAGGGTAATGGGTAGGTGGGGACTTGTCGCTCAGTGTGCCTTCCTGGTGAAACATTTCAATAAATAAATAAAAAATTTGACTAATAATACCTTATAATATGTTTCCAGAACAGTTGATGCTCAAAATTGCAACTATCTAGGTTTTCCTAGCAACTCATGATGGTTAATGGCCTGGAATAAAGATGTTTGTTTCCAGATAGGGTAAAAAGTTATCTGGAAAATTCATCCTTGGGCAGAAGTATGGATAAGGTTAACCACTGAATAACAGAGCTATCAGTGATATAATACTGAAATTATAATGATCATTGCTATTAACAGTTCTATAATCATTATTTATTTTACCTGTAGTTAGAGTCTCTATTTTATGTGTAACGTTTTTCTTTGTAGTGTTTTGAGTTTGTTTGAACAGTGATTTGGTTTTAGAAAGATGCCTGTATTCTTCTTTCTTCGTAGTGTTTTGAGTTTGTTTGTACAGTGACTTGGTTTTTAGAAAGATGTCTGTATTCTTTCCATAATTATTTCTCTTATCTCTTTGTTACCTGTATTAATTGTTCCATGAGAAACTATGTCTGTATTCAGTAGCTATAAATGAAAAGCTGTAATTGTCCATAGCTATAACTATCTAAAGGCAAACAGGCCTTAACTGAGACCAGCTATGTATTACCATGTTTATTAATAACTGAAATTGCAGTTGGAACCATAGTATGAGCAAAGACAAATGAAATATTACAGGGTTATGAGATATTTAGTTTGCTTGTATTTCTACTCAGAGCTATGTAACGTTGCTCATGAACCAAATTCTACTACAAAATCTGTAAAGTTGAGGTGTATAACCATCTTATCATTA